>OX388201.1:23090700-28090700 GCA_947578815.1 Epinotia ramella | reverse complement strand
AATGAATGGCTCGCTTCACGGAGCTCCAAGTCTGAACAGGAAACAGAGCCGCTTGGCCAATAGCTGACGCTACACGTCCGAGCGCGGCGGACGGGAGAAGCGGCACGGAGTAACAAGATAGAGCGGGACAGGGATAGAATTTGGCAGGACACCGTGCTTCCAGCGCGGATCCACACGAGGTGCATGCAGTCCGATGATGTCGTACAAGTGGCGTCTGCTAATAGAAATAAAATGATCCATTTTTACAAGCTTTATATTAACTTGACCTGTTCGTAAGTAAGTTGTCCGTCAAAATTTGCAATCCATTTTTCAGTCACTTGCCGTTATCCGATTGAGCTGAAATTTTGGGTATTAGTATAGTTTGGATGACAATTGAATATGATGGTACCATCGAGCTGATCAGATGACGGAGACAGAAGGTAACCCCGTTGAGTTTGGGCTCGTTTGAATCGTCTCAATGTAGTTGTAGATGATGGTAAAAGCTTGTAATAAAAATGATTTTTTTGACAGAAAATTAGTAACTTTTAAGTCTGTGTTCCTGAAATTACATTAATTACCATTACCTCATCGTGTGGCTAGGAACTGAAGACGAATAAAGCGCGCAGCAGAGGAGGTTTCCAGACTTTTGGGCGTGGCATTTGTGGTATTCGGACACCCACGTGACTTCACACATTCCATTCAACTTTTCCGTTTCATCTATAACATGAGACGATAAAATATGAAAGACATCAAATAATCTGTGAGAAATATTTGCAAATTTAATCAAAAGAGCGCCTCGGGCATTTTTTATAACATTCAAAGAACAAAATTCATATCAACGGTTGTTGTCTATGGCAGCATCAGTCACCGAGAAAGAGGCACTAAATAAAATAATCAATAATGTCATACTTTCTCGAAAAAGGATTAAAAATGTAACTAGTCAAATGGAGAACAAATCAACGCAAAAGGTTAAATAATCACGAAGTTATAAGTGTCCAAAGTTTTAAGAAGGGGTATGTTCTGTCCCTTTTTTCGCAAAACGCAACTTCATATGAAACGATGACGCTTGAAGATTGTGACGTCACTAAGAGACGGCAATGTGCCGCGCCCCGTCGTGTTCGGCGCCGCCGTTGACGCAGCCCCCCGGCAGCATCCCGTAACGTGACGTCACAGACACTTTCTCTCTCTAACAAGGAATATTTAAACGGTTGTAGCTTCGTAATTTTTGAGATATCTGAATGGGATTTTCGTCACTGGGCATATTTTTTTGCCTTCTTTCTTTTGGATTAATAATAATTTTCGAGTCTACACCCCTATTGCCAATGATGACTAGTTTCCCATCGAGTTGTCAGGCAGCAGTCGCTTTCGTAAAAACTACTTTCTGCACCAATTTTTAAGACAAGTCTCGTTTTCATGTCATGTAGTGTACCTTTATTTTCGCCACCTTGTATTTTCGCCTCGCGAGTCAAGTCTCTAGCTGTAGTGACGTAAAAAGTCCTCAGTATGTCCACCTTATGCGCGCCGGGCATACCGCGGCTCTTCTGATTAGTGACGTGAAGGTGGCGCGAGAAAACGCATCTTTGTTTGCTTGTATTTATTAGTAGGACTCTGAAAAAAAAAAAATATGATTGAAAAAATAACAAGGGCTTAGTTCCAGTTCTGACGCCATTATTATCATAATTCGTTTTTTTTCGGAATACCTGTAATACTTGGCAGTGTTTACTTAAATGGATTAATACATGTAATAAAATAGGCCAAGTCTCGAAACTCTTCCACCGAAAAACGTTGTGAGACCAAGAGCCAAGTCAGGCTTTGTTACCTTTATTAATCTTTATTTGCTTGCTAAATAAAAAAAAACAACTCCGGAATCACACAACTTCACTGCACTTATTAATTTTTGCATCGGTACTTAAAACTATGTAAGTATACCTATTATTGAGTAATTGCCAAGTCACAAGAGTTTATTTAGCAAACAAATAAAGATTAAATAATATCAAATTAACCGGCTTACAGTACTCGACGTGCACCGTAAAGTACGTGGCGGTTGAGATTCGCCGCGCCGACACAAATTGAACACGTTGTTGCGATAGTCCGTATCACGGAATAAAGAATCCATTGGAAGTGGCATTCAACCGATTTTCATAGAGAACCACTGTCGCCGCACGCACACAACCATACTCCAATAAATACACGGACACACAATTGCAATACGCTTTCGATTTGTTAAAACGTACTGTGCCAATATGTTGTTGACGGTAGCAAATTATAAATGCAAAATCTACTTTAACAAGTACTATTTACGGTCTAATTTAGAGTGTCAAGTAAATATTTCTTACGTCCGTTACCATATGCGTTGCAAGACTTGCAAGAGACGTGGTCGTTCGGCTACTCGACGCACGATGGCGGTGTTTTCAAAACTGGAGATGCGACCGCTTATAACTGAATAGGGATTTGGGTATGGTATGAGTTGGACTATCGATACTATACGGTAAATATTAAGCTAAGACTTAGTTACAAATTGTTTCTAATAAAATCTTGTTTATTATATAATTAGTATTAGGTAACATTTATATTCAATTACTTTTGTTATAAATGTAGTAGCAATTAAATACAGATTTCTAATAAACAAAGAATATAATTTGTTTAATTTAATACAAGCACATCTCAAATACTATTTAGAATTTTTTTATTAGCACGGCTAGCACGCGACGGCGCGCGAGCTCTCGATTTTTCTCGCACTATCCGTCTCTCACTTATTAGACCACTTAGAACAAGAGGTATAGTGCGATAAAAATCGAGAGTATGTCGGGGCCGTCGTGTGCTAGACGTGCAGCAGAGTGCGGTCTAGTGAGAATTTACCTTCAAGTTTGTTCGCCGTGCGGGATAATAAGGAGGGCCTTTGTCCTCATTAAAATGCTTAAGGCCCATACGCCAATGACTTTCGATCTGAATCCCTTAGTTTTATAATGTTTTTTGTAGTTTATTATATTAACAACAACGGCTTTAAGCAATATAGTAACCCATATTTACTTCAAAGTTAATTGTTTTCGAGATATTTGGCATCAAAGTTGACCAATTTTAGGCCAGAAAACTGGTTTTCTGGCCATAACTTTTGTGTTAATTGGTTTAAAATGAAAACCCTCGACCAGTTTTTAGAGACGTCACAGACGAACCCAAATATGTAGATTTCGTATATGTTAGATCTTTTACGTCAATAGAGATACGAAATAAGTGTTTTTTTAGACAATGTTTAAAAAAATCATACAAAATTAAGTGTTCATTTGTTTCAAAATCCGGTGGACCAAAATGGAGATAAAAGATTGAATAACCGATAACCGTTTGATTTAGAATTCTATCTGTAGTGTAAAAGTACGAGATACGATTCAAAACTTGTCAAAAATCGATGAAAACCTCGGGAAAGCAATCCACAAATATTTATGAGAAACAATAAAATATTATTATTTTAATTTCTATTTATAATTTCCTAAAAGTTTATCTCGAAGAGATCGGTCATTCGTAATCATATTTTACATATTGTATTCTGGATTTATCGACATACATATGTATAATCGGAATTCGATAAACGAGATGTCCCTATGACAGCTCAAAAGTGCTACGAGAATACCGGGCTCTGTATATCACTCCTAACATATAATCCTTTTAATTTTGGTTTATCGATAACAATTATCGACCTTAGCCACAGCATTTGAGTAGCGAACCTTCGGGAAATTTGCCATGCATTTCACGTTCCGAGTAGCGAAATGATACACAGGATTATGAACTTTATTCTTAGAGTAATAGAATTGATATTTCCTTGACCACAGACGCAAATTGTGTCTAAGAAATTGAAAATTAAATATTTTTTATACGTATTCTAAAATATTACTTAACGATGATAGGAAATACCTCCATGAGACAAGTTTTTTATGTGCTGTTATTGGAGCAGCTTTCAATAACGCAATACGGCATTTTCCTAAAATAAACAAATATTCACTCATGTCATACGCCGCGTGCGGTCGCTAGGTGAGTGACAATAATCTGTGCAAGAAGTATGCTTATTATTGCTCATGTTCGGCGACACGGGAACGCCCACTCACCACTTCCAATGGATTCTTTATTCCGTGGTCCGTATAGCCAGGCCTGTCCCTCTGGCCGCTTCGGCTAAACTCTGCTCTCACGCACTTTCGAGGCGACGATACACCCAATCGCGCTAGGAACTAAAAACTACGTGCGAACTGGATACCATGATTTGAATTTCCTAGCTTACAGCATTAGTATTGTTTCTTTTTGAAGTGAAAACTTCTTTAGCGGCGTTGAGCACTTTGGGATGGGGAAAATTTGTTAAATACGCGACAGAGTTTTGTGACGTCAGATGTGAAGGAGGTCACTTTTTGCTGCTAGCCGATTCGACTTCATTAAAAACTGAACGCTATTCGTAAGAGTATAAAGCTGCAAATTCTGCAAATAAATTTGTAATAATACCAACGCGTCCTTCACCGTTTTGCTATTGAGAAAATTCGAATGGTTCGAATTTGGGCGTTATTCCTAAACAGATAAAGCTTAGAATAGTAGATTATACACTAAGGGGATAAAGCACTGTTTTATGTCACGGGAGCGAATTGAATCCCGATCGTAACGAAGGACTCATAATTTAACTCCTGAGCGTAGCGAGGGAGTTATAAGTTAATTCCTGAGCGAAGCGAGGGAATTAAGACTGAGTCCTGAGTGCAGTGAGGGGTTCAACCGCCCAAGACTAAAACAGTCTTATCCCCGAGGTGTATACTCTACTTTTCACACCTTATGCGAGACAAAAAAACAGGCTCAGCAGATAAATACTCAAAATAGACCAGAAGCACTGATTCAGACACAGACTTTACGCCTTTTACAGCTTTCCATTTGTCAAAATCGTTGTAGGCTTTTAGGTATTTTTCCTTTGACTTCTCTGGCAGCAGATTGTTGACAATGCCTATGGCATCTAATTTGATAAACTCAGGAGTCAAAACACTTTCATCACTCGACATTTTCAATATTATTTTTGAAATTAAATCTTCTATAGGCACCTACAAGAACTCGATTTGTTCGTCACGCGTGAACAAATGAAGGCGCGCGACGTTCCAAATTCGAAAGCACAAGCCGTGGTCCTAGATTCGAAATTCGAATTTCGAACACCGCGCTCCTCCGGACCGGGGTTCACACGGAGGCAAACTTCATTTATTTTGTCAAATCAAGTAGGCCATGGCCTAGGACAAATTGTGTTTAGCAAAATTAAACTTTATGCATATAGTAATAAGAATGATGAAAAGTGAAATCATAATATTAACCAGCGGGTTATAATGAAATTCAGTACAACATTATAACCCGGCTAATACCAAGGGATTTAATGTCTTGCTTTCGGTAGGGTTTACATGACCTATAATTCGGCATTGTCGAGCATGTGGTTTGAAAAAATATTTACCAACGGCAAAAACAAATTGATTTTTTGGTCGCCAACTCGCCACCGCCGTCTGCTGTTCTTGCAAATTCGAATAGAACAAATGAATAAATAAATAAATATTTGGAATATTTGGCAATGGCAAAAACAAATTGGTATTGTGTTTGCCGCCGCCCCGTCGGCGCGCCGAGCCGGCGGCCCCCGTCGCACCCGCGGCCCGCCCGCTAAATAATTGATAATTGTTTATAAATTTGCGTCAAATTCATTTTTAGGGTGACACCGTAAGATGTCACGTGACCTGATCGAAAAACTGTTACAATGTTATTGAGTTTTCACTTCTGCCGGCACTCCCGGAGTGCAACCCGGTCTTTTTTTTTATTCTGTTAGGTAGAATAGAAGTAAATTCAGTTTTACCCTAAGACGCAAGGCTCAAAACTGATGGTCATCGGGAAATTCCTCGGATAAGCCACCTTCGCGTCCTTGATGACCTGCGCGTAGCCCTCCCAGCACTGGAGCACTATCTCGTCGATCTGCGAGAGCGCTGGCGCCGCGCCACACACGACCAGTATGTAAACGTCTGCTAGCAGCTTGCAGGTGACCGCTCTGAACGCCACCTGCAGAAGAAATTACCAACTGCTATTACACCTTACCATGTATATGCGGTTCTCTATTGTATGGGCAAAAATCATTTCCCAAAGTGTCACTTCCCAAAAAATGTTTCCCAAATATTCATTTGGCAAAAAATCACTAGTCAAATTATTGTTTCGCATTTTATCACTTGGCATTTTTTCCTATGGCAAAATATTACTTCGCAAATTATTGTTTGGCAAAGTTTTATATAGTCAAGTTTCATTTAGTCAAACATATTATTTAGCATAACATTCGTTTTCCAAATTATTACATGGCATACGATTTATATCCTAATTGTGTAGTGCATACCAAATATATTGGCAATTATTATAACCTAACCTAACCGCCAGCGTGTCGACGTCACCCCGTTTCGCGGGGTGCCTATTTCCCCTCTAAGGGACACAAGTGAACCCTAACCTACTTATAATTTTATTTCTCAAATTATTGTCTATTTTTGCCGTTGATGAAAGATGGCCGTTATTAAGTTAAAAAAAAACACGGTTCGTTAAACTTTTCTTATATCAAAATGTGTATTGATAAAATATAAATTAAAGTATGTTATGTTTTGCATTTGTTTGTCTTTTCATTTTAGTTTGTAGTAAAAATAAAATATTTGCCAAAGTTATGCTATGTGAAGTGTGCGAAATGAAAATTTGAGCAAATGTTTTGTTTGGAAAACAATATTAGCCCAAACAAAGTGTTTGCTATATAAACTTTTGTCTAAATAACATTTGACAAAGCAAAATGATGCCAGATGATATTTTGACCAAATGAACAATTTGCGAAACAAAAATGTGCTATTTGTTCGTTTGGGAAATGAAACTACTGCCGTAAGTTTTGTGGGAAGTGAAATTTGGCGAAAAATATTTTGCCGAAACGGCAGGACCCCGCTCTGAACACACGTTAAGTCATAGATTCTGGTTTGACCACAGTCATTTTTAGCCGAATTTAGTGAAAACGTGGTGATAACCGAATCGACTTCCCAACAACGTTTGTCGCGAAGCCACTTCTGGTCACTCTCATGGCCGCGAAATAGTACCTATAGCACTCTAGCTTAGGTATCTGTATTAGCATATATGCAACTATGAACCTACACATACAGCTTCCGGAATCCTTTATATATCTAACATATGAGCTGCCGCCTACCAGCTCCATCTGAGATGTGGGGACCTTCGTCCCCGAGAATGTCCTCCACCTCCCCTTACAGACATCCCTTACCACACGACTGATACTGTACCAATTCACACACTATATTGTTCCAGTTATAATTACCCGGGTGCACCCTTGATTGATGACGACATGGTCTGAGGCTGAAACTACCGAACCTGAGACCCTTGTTGTTACACTTGTTACTAATCCTTTCACACTAAAGAACTCCACGACTAAGAACTGTGTTATCGCATGTACGTGACATGTAGGAAAACCTTATTCATATACATAATATATCGTCACGCCTCCCAAATAGAATAAGACCTGTGGACGCACATAAATACATCACATCATGAACAATCATCGTCCGAGCTGTGTAAACACGTGAACCCACGTGTAAATAAACCAAATCGTTACAATGTCATAGGATGCATTGAAAGTGATTATGGAAAGAGCTCACCCTGGTTTTCCTCCAAATCTAACACTACAAATCTGCACTTAACTGTTCGTACGCAATATAGCCGTTAAGAACTGTGACAACTCACCTACCCGTCAACATTGTTATAAAAAGATTGTGGGTGTTGCTACATGAAATAAATCGGCTGTTTGAGACATGATTATTAACATCAATGTAAATACTATCGTGAATCATGACTATTCACGACAACGTTAGTGCAATTATACTTATTTTTAGCAAAGGTTGTATAGTGCTTACATTAGGGCTTATCTGTGGTAAATACACCGGGGTCTCCCTCAGCGGGGCTCCGTCCTGCGTGGCGGCTAACAACAGCAGCAGCCGCGCCTCTCGCGGATCAAGTTCGCTGAAGTCCGAACTGGTGGCCACCAGGTGACCGTGGATACTGAGGCAGGCCCAGCGACCGCTCACGTTTTCAGCGTAGTTATCCAATGCTTGCTGTAATGTGTTACGGTGTTTATGGTTGAATGACTAAACTACACCAGTTGCGACGCGAGAAGAGGAAATCTACCCTTTTCTCTGCAATTTGCAGAGTGCGAATAAGACAGGAGTCGCTGAGTAGCGGGCGAAGCGAATTGGCAGCAACTTGTGCTAGATGCAAGTTGATTTGTGTGGTACGCCCTTCAAATGAAGTCTTTAAGAAACCAAGATATGGTAAATGATTACACAGCAACAATGCTTTTGTGCATAAGTGGATGTAGAACAGGCATTCTACCTTTTAAGGTAGAATCAGAATTTAAAACCTCTCATTTCGGATACGTGATTAGTCCAAGGATAGGACAAACGCCCGTCATTTTGAAAACTTAACCCTGTTCTGTACAGTAGAGACTTCCTAATGATATTTAAAATGAAAATTAAATAATTATTAATTAATTTTTATTTTAAAATTTGGAAAAAATTGTGGTCATTCTTTTCCATTGGCGAAAGTGATTTATCGCCTTAATCATCGTCATTTGCATAATTTGTCACTGGAAACATATAAATTATGGTACTTAAAATAAATTTATAAAACATTACTTTTGTCCTTTGTTTTGTATTGTCACGAATAAACTATTCTTATTCTTATTTAGTACATAATTTTTTTTATTAATATAAGGAAGTCTCTACTGTACAGAACAGGGTTAAGTTTTCAAAATGACGGGCGTTTGTCCTATCCTTGGTGATTACTATACATATGGGTACATATACCCTAACCGGGTATTTTATAGATTGTATTATTTTAAAAATCTTGTAATTTATAGATCTGTTGTTTATATAAGTCGGTTCCTGCAGTGCATATGCGGTGCGGGAGAGGTGATTGTATTTCGTTTCGCTGGCCTCATCCCTATAGCACCTCGCAATGCTCAGTTAAACAGTAGGTATGCCAATGCCTATATATTCAGAGTTTAATCCTTATAATTTGATACTTATTTAAAGAATCGAATACTGTGGGAGTAAGTGAAGAATTAAAAAGCTTGTAGCAAGAAAAGTTAAAGAACCTGGACTATATACTTACTAAGAAACTAACAAGTGCCAAGTATCCTACAAATTTAGTTGAATAACTAATTTTAGTATAGGTACAATCTAATCACCCAAAGTCCAAACATAGGTAAAGCTACTTTCAAGTTTGTCATAGAAGCCATGCTGTAGTAAATCGATGGGACAGATAATATAAATAGAGGTCATTAGAAGACTTGGATGCAATTTCAGTAACCCTTCCACCTCACAATGTCCACCTGTGATATCACCTGTAATTGTTGACCTTGAGGACTCAAGATGCTCTGAATCAAATCCAACACCAATGTAGGGTGTGGACTGACCACTGCTTCAGGGTCAAGAGATTCCATCAAATAGTCCAGAATCGGGTAGCACTGACGCAAGTCTCTCTTTATCTGATCAATGTTCTTTATATTGTCAAGCTCCTTCTTACCAATGCTGAATATCATTAGGTTGTGAACGGTGGAGAGAAGTAGTTCCAGATCACACTCTAACCCACCTGTCGCTATCCCAATTAATGTGACACTGCAATCAATACAATTGAGACTAAGTCCAGTTTAAGTTAGTACAGTATATAGTTGAAGCAGCCTGTTGGGTATTCTATCATTGTTAGATAAGTGCCTTGGGAGATGTTTTTTGTATGCCTGTGTTGTGGATATTTTTCTGTAATTATTTCTTTTAAATAAATACATTATTTCATTTAGACTAATAGTTGAGACTATTTGAGAGGAATATATGAAACAAAACCTGTGCAAATATCAGCCTTATGGACTATACCGAAAGGTACCAAATGTAATTACAGTCTATGCAAATTTATGTTTTAAACTATTATTTTACGCAAGTAGAGTAGGGTACAAATACATTTACAATGGCATAATTAATCGGTTTTCAATTCAGAACTTCATCATGCCACATGCATTTTCACATTTTCTTTCTACATTACCACATGGACTGCTTCTTCTGAGGGCCGCCGGTTCCTCAAAGACCTCAGAATCACTTTTAGTACTTAATTTGTTGCCACTTCAATGGAATTACATCAGAACCTGTGTCGCCTACATGAATTTGAAGTTATGGGAAAACCTACTATAAAATAAAATTACCTTTTGCAATATTCCCTCCACAAAATATTTCCATTGTCCACTTGAGTGTTGGCCATTGACAGGTTGTGGCATTTGCTAAACATGTTGATTCCATGTAGAGATGCAATAGTTGAGAATTGAATCTAGAATAAAATACTCCTTTTAGTCTTCTGAACCAAAATTGGTCAAACAGAACACTTATGTGATCACTCAGTCTGTCTGTCTGTCACAGCCAGTTTTATTGAGGCAAGGTAGAAGGGAAAACATGTTACCATTAAATAGTTTTACTAGTTAGGAAATTCAACTAACAAAACTACTAACTGAATAGGAAATTACAAGTTTGCTAGATAATAATTGAAAATTCCTCAAAACGGCATGGGCCTAGTGCACACAACATAATTTTCTTAATTTTTTTTATAATATTTCATAATTATGACAACATGTATCATCATTTAGTATGTCATGTCATATTTAACTATTTCTTTATCAAGTGAGACAAGACAGAATAGAAGCTTGTAACAACTGCTAACATTTTTCTCTAACACTGATTAGCCCAGAACCTTAAACGGACCTAAATTGAAAACAAACCCAAACTTAATAATTGAAAATGATCAGCAGGCTTCGACACTTCAAATTTATTTGCTGTTCTTTTCAGAAAAAAACTGCTTTTAAGCTTCAACTGAATTTTCAAATTGCTACATTGCAAAAAAAAAACTTAAATCAGTCCAGTCAATGAACTGATAACTTCTATGGAAAGAATGTGAATTTTGGAAATAATTTGTGATAACTTATTTTTTATGTGTTTACCGATATCTTATCAATTCAATAGTTACCCAGCGACAGATCCGACAAAATTTCAGACATCAAAAAAATGATAAATTATCTAGCTTCTGAAACTCAGAAAAAATATTAATACATATTTTTGTCTCTATTTTGGTTCATTTACATTTGCTCTATAATCAAGATAAATCATACAAAAAAAGACAATGCATACTTCATTTAAATCTACATAATTACTTTCGGTGGAAAGTTTGTCGTATTCTTGAATAAAGCATCTTAGAATAACATTTTAAAATGAAATCAACAAAAACGCTATTAAAAATTATTTTTTTAAAAACCGTATTTTTCCTGGAGTATTCGATAAATGAGAGGGTGCAATTAAAGTCAAAGTCATGATAGTGATAATATTGTAAACTACATAACTTAACTTAACTCACATTTTCACTGTTGCCTCGTCTCCTAGAAAATATGGGTACACCGCTTTCAGTTCCTACGGCTATTACTAATACAGACATTGTTAGAAACTATGCCTTTTTTTCGGGACAACAACAATTATCACACAAATAAATTTAATAAAGTTTCGTGCAAACATTCAGATCAAATCAAACATATTTTTTACGGTTTCGATGTTTATTTTTCGAATGTCAAGTATCATGGCAAGGCCAAAGAGAAGGGAGCCAATAATGCACGGCCCAATAAATCCAATAATGTACAGCCTGATAATCCGCGTCTACTTTTTGTGGACTCGGATTATTGGGTCGTGCATTATCAGCCCGGACAAAAGTGGCTTCCAATTATTGCCCCGGACCAAGTTTGCTCAGGGTGATAATGTACGGCCCAATAATGTACAGCCTGATAATCCGCGTCCACTTTTTGTGGACGCGGATTATTGGGTCGTGCATTATCAGGGTGGACAAAAATAGCTTGTCATAAGCGAACTCTGTCTTAGGTTGGTTAGGTTAGGGTTCACTTGTGTCCCTCAGACCAGAAATAGACACCCCGCGCAGCGGGTTGGCGTCGACTCGTTCGAGATTATTACTCCGCACAGATGACCGTCCCAATGTACATGGATTATCAGGCTGTACATTATTGGGCCGTACATTATCAGCTCGTTCAAAATTGGCTTCCAATTATTGCCCCGGACCAAGTTTGCTCAGGGTGATAACGCACGGCCCAATAATGTACAGCCTGATAATCCATGTACAGTATGGACGCGGATTATTGGGCTGTACATTATTTTGGCCGTGCATTATTATGGCTGTACATTAACCGGCACCAAAGAGAATATAACCACCAAAGAGTACTATATATATACTGAGAATAGAGACATCAGTCGCCAGTACTGACTAGCGACATCTAGTGGGATACGATAGGACTACACCGTATGTACCTATACATATTTATGCGGTACTTATTGTACATATGTATATGCTCCTGTATACGTATAGCTGTACAGCTATGTACAATTGAAGAATGTTTTAATTTTTAATGAGAGAACGGATTAATTACCCAATCTCATCAGATAACTATGAGGTATTGGTATGAGGTATTGGTTTCGTTTCGCGGTAGCCCCTCAGGGGGCCTACCGCGAAGCGAAAACGATCTTCGGTCGTGTTTCTCCCTCTCTGCCGCACTTGCTAGTTCCAGCGACAGAGAGGGAGATACACGAACGAAGTTCGTTTTCGATTCGCGGTAGCCCCTCAGGCTTGAATCACACTGCGCGGCCTGCGGTGGCGGTCAGTAGTAAATTTGAGAGCTAATGAATGAACAAGTTTACTATTGACCACCGCGGCCAGGCCTCGCCAGTCTGTGATAGGCTTTTCACTGACTGAGATGGCGGTCAATTACAGTCAATTATACTAAACTTGACAGTTACTGTCAATTTGCTATTGACTGCCACCGCATTTAGAGGATGAAAGAGTGGATTCGTTCAATTATTATGTCTCGTCCAAAATATGTTGCAGACTGATATTGATTCTTAATGTATATATATAGTCATCATCATATCAGCAAGAAGACGTTCTGGACATAGGCCTCTCCAAAAGTGTGCCAAAGTGAGCGGACTCCCGCGACCTTCCGTAAACAAACAGCGGCACTTTGCGAAATATAAAGTAGAATAAAGTTAAAGAGCTTTTTTCATATACCTTTACAACTGCTTGATCAATTGTATTGTGTGTATTAAAGACATTGAATAATTATTATTCAATTATCATTATTATTTTATCGCATTAATAAATATTGTATACGGTGTTGCAACTCGTCGTTTTTTTTTTAAATATGCCATCTTTCGGAAGCATTTCATTCGCCAGACTCGCACACCACAAGCCATGCAATTTGTCACGCCAACTAACACAGACAACGATAGTTGGTATGAAACAGCAATCAATCAATTGCTAGGTGTATTCCCACGCTGCCCCAGCCGCATCCCCACGCCCACGTCGGTAGGCGTCGCCAGACAACCGAGCCGTGCGCCTAAATGTGAGCAAAGATTGTTTTGAATGTTCTCTTCTTGTTTAGTATTGCTAAAGGCGCATCCAAACGTCAGAGTACGGTGGTCAGCATGAACGTGCGGTACGAACTACGAAGTTATATTATAAGGCAGAGTTAGATAGTTCTAGGGATGTTTTGCCGGGCGTCGTGAATCCTGCAACTGTCTACATGGTACTGAATCACGAGGTAGACTCCGTGTTCGGACGTCTGGACGCGCTTTAATAGGGACGGTGAGTAGATAGAGGGATAGGTATCACAGACTAAAAAGATTCATTAAAACATTATTCATACTAATCACAATAATTTATTTAAAAAAAACATTAAGGATTTTAAGTACCTATTTAAGTACTTCTTAAACTATTAAATAGTTAACTTTTCAGCACCAGGTATAGTCAAATTCAAGTTTAGTTGTTAAAAGTACCTGTAAATATAAATAATATGGAATTATTCCTCAGAAGTTTATAAATGTATTGATGATAACTCCGTTTTAGGGCCGTTTTCCTCATCTGAAGACTTTGCTATTTCTGTAAGAGAAAGTTAATATTGTACAAACACTTTTTTTTTAAATCAATCGCCACATTAGTTAAGATCTATTTCACTTCTCTTTATCTGACCATGTTCGGACTATAAGCGCTTGCTAGACGCCCGCCAACCAGCCTCCGACGGACCTTCATCGGTGGCTCGTCGTGAATTTTCTGGCTAGACGGTCGGCCGACCACGCTACACTTCTCGTGGTCGCTAGCGAGCGAAGCGCGATGGATAATGAAATTCTGCTCGAAATAAATATCTACATGGTCCAGCGGCGCTACCACGAACTTCGAAAGTCGAAGTTCGGGTATTTCCATCTCTATCGCACTCCCATACTCGAGTGATAGGGATGCATGTATTACGAACTTCGACTTTCGAAGTTCGTGGTAGCGCCGCAGAACAAGGTTGTTCTGTCGGAGGGGCTTGTTGGTGACCGTCTAGCAGGCACTTTATTTTCGATCCGCTCCCCTGGGCTACAAACACTGGTTTTCCACCCTAACTTAAAGATGAATATTATTCCAATTCGTTTTGAGCTTCCACATTACTGTGTCTGCAGTCACAAGTATAATAAATAACAGGTGCGTCCAAACGTCCAAGCGCGGTGGACTGCCGAGGAAGGTCAAAAATAATCTAGTATGGAGAGAATTTTGTTTTGCCGGACGCAGGCATGACTGCGTGCAGTCCACCGATTAGCTCTCTGACCAACTTGTTTAGCTTCGTACACATGGAATTTAGGTAGGTATCTTCTTTATCTAGCACGGAGCAGTCTCCAATGTCGTACCGTGCAATGTGAACAATGAAAATGTTCTTTACTTACCTCCAATATCGTTATCCGATCCGACACCGATATCATACTGGATTTTGTGAACACGCTCTGTTACAGGTTACAGTACAGCGCAAGACCTTTTTTTTAGCCATATTCCTAAACGCAACCTTTTGGGTCACGCCTTCGTTATCTTGGACATCTTGTCAGTTCAGTTGTCATTTTATTTATATTACACGTATTTGCCGCGCTTTCGCTTTATGTTAAGAATAGTAACGAATTGCTTTGCTTTGCTCTGATTTAGTTTCAGAAACTTCGGGATAAATAATTTTTAGAAGCTGTGAACGTTCATGTGGCTGCAGTAGAAAATGGTTTAAGTTTTTGATTCGCATAACGCATAATTATGGATGCTAGTCCGATTTAATGATATAAAATCTAGAACTTACCATTTTTACTCAGCAACCTGGGGCCGGTCAGTGCGATGAATATGGCTCCCATAGGAGCTGATATCACGACGCTGAGCACGCTAACGGTCAGAAGTGCTTTGGCGTAACTTTGTTCATGTGGGTCTCCTGTAGTCTTCCCACTGTTTACTAGATCTAGCGCTGCTGGACCAAGTGCTGCCTAGAATGTAAAGGTATGTATTATTACATTATTTACACAAAAATGACGACTGCATGGCCAGGAGGATACCTGGCAACTTGAACCTATTTTTGGAAGATAAGATACTTAACTCATTCACCGCCATGCTACGCTTCTAGCGCTAGGTCCTCCTCTAACTCCATATGTAGCGAAAAACGCCCGTGCGCTCTGACGCAAGAGTGTAGGGGATTGGCACCAAATGGGCTAACATGAGAGTAACTTATGCCAGTTGTTTATAAATAATAATAATATTTGTGGACAATCTTACACAAATCGACATATGCAAAGCTTGTACTATGGGTACGTACTAGACGACGATAATATACATCTTAGAGAAATAAATACTTAAATATATAGGAAACATCCATGACTCGGGAACAAATATTCATGCACACAAGTAAATGCCCTTACCGGGATTCGAACCCGGAACCGCCGGCTTCATAGGCAGGGTCTCTACCAACTAGGCTACAGAGATTGTCAAGTCAAGTCAAGGACTTCAAGGTAAATAATATTTATTTTGTTTTTTATATTTATTTTGTTTATTTCTCCAACTTTGATACTTTTGTAGATTCTGGCCAAAGAGTTGATATTCTGATAAAGCCTATATACACACATGGGTACTTATTGATATGATGATGCACCTTGTTCCTTATTGTAAAATACTGAGTGTTTGTTTCACGAAATCGGTTAGAGTGTCCCGCATGGAAAACAGTGGCATAGCATGGGCTTTTGCCACCTGGGACCGAACGAAATTCACCGTCTCCTCTTTTAGATGTTTTGGTTTAAAAAATTCAGCACTTGCCACCCTCAGACCAAGTTGCCGCCGCCTCTTTCCATGTGCCCGGGTGGTGAAAAGTACTACTAATCTATCCAATAACAAATATTCAAATCCCACCTGTACTGTAGCCTTTGCCATCCAAGTCAAGCCGATGAATAGTTTCTCTTTCATGTTCAGACCGCAGCCAAAGCTGACCAGAAGTGTGGCAATCAATCGTAGCAGCAGGCAGATTAGTACGCAGACTGCACCCATGGTAACTACTTGTGGGTCCAAGTCGCTTATCTGAAAGTAAGTAGAGGCACCATATGTTTTATTGAGAAATAAAATCAATTAAATATTAGGGCTTAATATATATTAGAAAACCAAGAGAAAGTTCATCAAAACATTTATATGGAGTATAGCGTTATATGGGTGCGAAGCGTGGACCATGACCCAAAGAGATAAAGAATATTTAGAAGCATTGGAAATGTGGTGTTGGCGTAGAATGGAGAAAATTAGCTGGACAGAAAAAGTTACAAATGATGAAGTGCTGAAAAGAGTAGGAGAGAAAAGGAAACTAATAAAAACGATAGAGAATAGGAGAGGGAAAATGATTGGTCACCTTATACGACATGATGCTCTTATCAATAACATCATAGAAGGCAAGGTAGAAGGCAAGCGAGGAAGGGGAAGACCAAGGATAAGTTACATGAATCAAATAAAAGAAAAAGTAGCAGCCACGTCGTATAAAGAGGTCAAGGAGGCGGCTCTAGACAGAGTCAGGTGGAGGGAGCTACACCAACAAGAGTCTAACTCTTAAATTTGTGATGATGAATATATATTAATGATTAGTTATTGTTACTTAATACCATAATATATTATATTAATAACTATATTTATAAAATATTATTAGATAACTATAATATTAATAGATACTTTCAAAACATAGAACACATCCAAAACTCAAAAACAAATTCATGCATGTGAAATATACCTATTGCAAATATTACCATGCAGTAGCATACCAGCAGTGTGCAGTTAAATTTATGGCGCTAATTAAATTGGTGTCAGTTAATGCTGTACCTGTTTTAACCGAAGTTTCTAAAGTAAGTAGGTTATATTTTTCACTTAGGAAAGACATTATACGGCATGGGCGTGACCATATTGTAGGTACAGCCACCATAATTATATCTCATGATCCAGATTACACCAATGTAATAGCTGGTCGCGACGGACACCAAATCGCTAGCCAGGCTCATAAAAGGACCCTTAGGGGCTAACGCGAAAGGAAACGAACTTCGTTCGTGTATCTCAGTATCTCCGTCTTTGTCGCTCGAACTAGCAAATGCGACAGAGAGGGAGATACACGAACGAAGTTCGTTTTCGTTTCGCGGTAGGCCCTCTGGGCTGTTAGTTGAGTTTCCTAGGTATTTTCAGAATATCTTGGGTCATGCTCTCTTGAGGTGTGACTTACTGATAATTATTTATTTATTTATAATACCTCAATGATATATGTAGAATGCGAATATATGTGTGTGGAGATCGTAACCTTTTGAACGATTTAAATCAAGTGTCGAAACTTACCGTTATTTGAGCCCCAGTAAATGCAAAGAGTATTGGCTCAAAGAAAATCCATAATATCCTGAATATATTGCTCACTGGATTTTTATTTATGGGCCAACCTTGCTTTTCCCAGAAATATGCAGCAATGAACCCTGAAGAGACTATCGCTAGAGGACCTGTAAGGATTGGAATAGGTAAATAAGCTATGAATTAAGGATTTTTATAAAAAGCGTGCAGATGGCGAAACCCGTTAAGGGGCTACCCGAGGTTTTCATCGATTTTTGACAAGTTTTGAATAGTATCTACTACTTTTGCACTACAGATAGAATCATAAATCAAACGGCTATCGGTTCTTCAATCTTTTATCTCCATTTTGACTGACCGGATTTTGAAACAAATTAATACTTAATTTTGTATGATTTTTTTAAACATTGTCTAAAAAAACACTTATTTCGCATCTCTATTGACGTGAAAGATCTAACATATACGAAATCTACAAATTTGGGTTCGTCTATGACGTCTCTAAAAACTGGTAGAGGGTTTTAATTTTAAACCAATTAACACAAAAGTTATGGTCAGAAAACCAGTTTTTTGGCCTAAAATTGTTCAACTTTGATGCCAAATATCTCGAAAACAATGAAGTTTGAAGTAAATATGGGATACTATATTGCTTAAAGCCGTTGTTGTTAATATAATAAGCTACAAAAAACATTAGAAAACTAAGGGATTCAGATCGAAGGTCATTGGCGTATGGGAGCCTCTTAATGGGGATCCAGTAAAAGCAACTCGATAAGGAATCTTTTATTTATATTGATAGATTGGAGGTAAGAAATTTCCCATTTCACAGTCTGGTACATAAAATTGTATTTTTAACCGACTTCAAAAAAAAGGAGGAGGTTCTCAATTCGGTTGTATATATATACTTTTTTATATATTTTTTTTTCAATGTTTGTTACCTCAGAACTCCGTCATTGACGAGCCGATTCGAAATTTGTTTTTTTGGTTTGTAAGTATGTGCTTCCAGGTGGGTCCCATTTATTTCAAAAAAATAGTTGGATGATAGGATCTATGAGGAATTGAGGGAACTCCTCAATTATATTAGGCACGCATGTAGTGATTTTGGTATTTTCTGTTATATCTCCTGTATTTACACCCGGAAATCATAAATTTGGTGGAGTGGAATTGATGATGAAGACCACAGATGACTTATGGAATTCGTCAATTATGTACTTAAAAGTACAATAAGTATATATATCATAGATTCTGATAAGATTCCGTTGAAAAAGCAACTAATGAAGTGCCAAAGGTGATCCTTGTAGAATCGACGGAAGTCCTCAAATATTATCGGCCCACATAAAGCGATTCGGTTTTTTTCTCTAATAATCAACGCATTTGCCCTCAGAAATCAGTTCATGTGGTAAATTAGATAAGAAATGTGGAAATGTTCTCGAGGCTTGGCGGAGTACTTAATTGAAGTCAGTTAAAACTTTGTTTTTAAAGTAAATTATACCTGATCCGCTCCATCCAATGTGGCTTGACATAAACAAAAAGAAATGGCCGCCTAGAAACAGGGTCAGAAATCTCAAACATACGACGTAAATGTCGCCATGTTCCGGAATAATAGAAGTCATGGCTCCCCACAAAGATCCGAGTAGTACACCAGCCACGATTGATAATGGGCCCTGAAATAATGTCGCAGGTTAGAAATCGTCGTTTCCGAGACAATGAACTCCGAAAAGCTCGTTTGTTAGCGAACATAACGTAACGTAAAAGGCAATACTGGATTTCACATGTGAAAAGAATTGATCAACATGCTCTTTCTATCTACCTTTATTATATTCCAAGTCATGGAGCCCGAATCAAACATGGCATTCAATATAATGGAAAACACGGCCACGCTGATCGAGTCGTCGATGGCGGCAGCGGCGAGCAACAAAGTCGGTATGCCTTTAGCAACACCGTAGCCTTCGTCCCTTAATCGGAACAGGCACGGGACGACCACCGCAGGTGACACTGATGCTATCATGGAGCCGAGAAGGAAAGCTGAAATAATTTAAAAATTAGTTTTTTTTATACGCTTGCAAGAGTATGGCACAGAAACTGACTCGTCTGCGGGTAATTGCTTACCCCAAATCCACGGTAATCTTAGGAAGTGGCCTGATGTGATGGCTATACAAATGCACTCCACTAGCCAAGGCAAAAGACCTAGTTGAAGAACTGCTGCGTAGTGCTTCCGTAGGACTTTAGCGTCCAACCCAAGTCCAGCACGGGTTAGTATGATAACCAGAGCGACTTTTCTAAAACAAACGATTATGTGCGGTAAACACTGCGTTAGCGTGAGACGTGAGCGTACGGACCAAGCGGAGCGTGCTGCGGGACGGCCAGCGCTTTGCATGTAATGCATGTGCTTGACATGCATGCCCCGCCCCTAGAGAGCACTCAGTCTTAATAAGACTAATGTTACGTTCGTCTTATAAAACAAAGTGGCGAAATGCGTCAAGTACAAAAAAACAAGCAAAGAATGTGTATACTGTATAACTAACCGCAAATCCTGATTGAGTTTTCTGTATTCATTGGTCATATGCACAAGTCCAACGTTTTGGAAAATTATCCCGGTTAGCAACATCCCTATAAGTGCCGGCAATGTGGTAATTTTGAGCCACAACCACCCGATTAAGTACGCCGCGATGACTAGTAGTGCCATGCTGAGAACTTCGCCGTGTAAACTTACCGGTTCACCCATTTCTGCATATAAAATACCCCATGACAGAAGAACTGAAAAATCAATAAATTTTAACGCTATACATTGTAATATTGACCGACTATTGAATTGGATGTGAAATTGGTGACGTGGTATACTGAGCAATAACCCAAATGAAATGAAGTTGGCAACAAGATATAATAATACTCACAGAACATTATAATCAAAAGATGCTGAACACTTTGCCTGTATGTGGAGAAAATGGGGAAAGGGCAAACCTTTCCCCACCACGAAGGTTCCCATGATGGTGTTGGGTCTTCTTGATGACATCGAAGGCAGAATTTTTGCCACCACCTTTTGAAATATTTATAAGGATTAACAACCCCACATCGAGCTCTTTATCTTTTACTCAGGGATGTTGAAAATTAGTTATAGAACTTATTAGAAAATAATGACAGCTTACTTGTCATTGGACGTACGTGTACGTTGCACCTGATTATCTGCAACGGGCAAAACAGTATTCTTATGCATTTAAAATTACAAATGGTCAAGATATCAAAATAATAAAATAAATTAAAGACTGAAAGCGAGCCTTGGAAGTAAAAAAGACATCAGTGTATGTAGATATACATCAATTTCTTACGCTGCGTATACACAACAACTCTAACTAAAGTGTATTAATGAGGATCAAAGAGTATAATAAGTATCTAGTGTTAAACCTTCTTGTTAGCTTTTGTAATACTGACACCCTACAATCTTTTGATATTTGTTTTTTCTATATTCTATATGTCATTCCACTTTTGTTATTCATTGTGTGCAAAAGTAATATACTTTTTCTTCAAGTATGAATTTATTACCCGACTTCTAGTGGTTATGGGCCCAGCACGCTTCCACTGCGCACTGCACTTATATGAGGATGCAGGTATCTGTCATGATGTTTTTTAAATCTTATGTATGTATTATCCTTGCAATCTTTATTTTTTTTCTATTCTAACATTTCTTCTCATCAACTAATTGCCTCTAATAACAATTGGCTCTAACAACTATCCTTGCAATCATTACTCATAGAGTACATCTGAATGTCGGTCTAATTAGACCAGCTAGACAGTACTGGCTTACCACGAGGCAGCTTGACCCCTGCTTTTGTACCTTGCTAAATGCACGCGCAGACCCGTGCGTCACGGGTCTCAAGCGTTTTCTCTCTATCAAGCAAGTAGTATGCATACATCTTGCTGCAAGGTGCCAACTTGACTTATTCAGGATATAACCATAACACACAAGTGTCGTAATGCTATAAAACACGCGTGTTTAATATCCAGGATTATGAGCCTAAAAGCGACACAATAAGAGGTACGTTACGAGCAATTGTGTTGAAAAAGATTTTATGAAACTGGATGACTAGTTTCAGAGATTACGGTAGCAAAATAAGCTCACTAACAATAATCTATACATATTATAAAACTCTTGCGTTACTAATCTATTGACAGACAGCGCACAGCCTAAACCGCTAATAGTTATTTGTTATACAAGGATGCAAAGTTGTATTTTACCCGCGAGTGTGGAATTGAAACATGAAAGGATTGTATAGTTGAACCACGAGCGAAGGGAGTGGTTCTAAATTAGAATCCTCAGCGTAGCGAGTGTTTCAACACACGAGAAGTAAAATACATTTGCACCCGTGTGTAACACAAAACTTTTCACCTCACTGTAACGAGGAAAGTGCAACGTGCAAAACAACTTTAGCTAATTTCAATAATATATATATATATTTTTTAAAGTAATAATAACGTAAGTAATATCAAGTAGAATTATTTTGGTCAAGTGCGAGGCGGATTTTAGTTTTCCCATATATTTTGAGATCCAGCGCCTGATGAAGGCAACAAGCATTTTTTTAAAAGTTCTTAAATATTTATTTTATTATTATTTTTCGTATTTGTTATAGCGGCAACAGAAATACATCTGTGAAAATGTTGTTTAATGAGCGTTTTACGTTTTGTTATCTGTCAAAAGCTACTAATCACGCTCCAAGGTCAAATTACTTTCCCCACTAGTGGATAAAATGCGTTTTTGCCCGCTGGTATTGATATTGAAGGATAAAAGACGGCTTTCCGAGGCAGTGAGGGGCAAGGATATAAGCATGAAACTTGGAACATATATTCTTTACAGTACGTGGACGTGTACTAAGAAAGGATTTTGTCGAAATAAGGGGGACATAGGGGTCGAACCGTTGTATGGATATCGTTCATATAGATGAAGGTTTCTTACTAAAAAGCAAAACATATGATTTAGCTTTGCTAAAAAAATTCATCCCCTAAGGGGGTTAAAAAAGAGTTGAAAGTTTGTATGGGAAACATGTCATTTTTAAAGTAAGCCGTTTAAAACTTCGGTCACAAGCTCCTAATGTACAGTCAAAAACATTAATAAGGGTTTTTTTTTCTAATTTATCCCTTGAAGGGGTTAAGGTAGGGGTTGAAAGTTCACATACCTAAGTAATGTGTGATTTTTAATGATAAACTGTTGCTAGAAACACGAAAGCAGGACAGCAGGTTTCTTTTATAATATGTAATTCTATCCAGAAATATATTTTTTTAAAGGGGTGAAAATAGGAGTTGTACCGAGAAGACGTTCTTTTAAAAACTTTGAAATTTGAAAGTTTGTTATTGTATACGTTCTTTATTTATAAACCAGATACTTCACATAGCGTTTTCATCAAAATTCATTCCCTAGGGGGTGGAAAAGTCATATGGAAAACATAATATGAGAGTTGAAACTTTGCGCATAGGCTCCTTTTATATAGTCAAACATGCTGAGTACCTACGGCGATTTCTGAAATTCATCCCATAAAAGCTGTAATCAGGATATGTTATAGTTTTTATCGTTTAGTGTAGAATGTGTAGAATACGATAGATTTTTTAAATATATACCATAATAGCTACATTTTGCAAAATATACAATTTAAGCAGAAACGTTTGTTGAATTTAGCAATTCAAACGAATTAACTCATCGCACTTCATTTAGATAAAATTTTCCGTACAGATAATTTGAGACCCTTGGAAGGATGTAGGATAGTTTTTATCTCGGAAATCATCCCTTAAAATGGTAGAACTTTGTTTGGGTCGACGATAATTAAGGCCCCGCCTACAATAATTTAATAGCAAAATATTTTCTAAGACGGTACAAGTTCTACGCGGATGAAGTCGAGGGCAACAGCTAGTACTAATATACCTAATACTCTTTTTAGGGTTCCGTTTTTTGCCATTTGGCTACGGAACCCTAAAAAGAGTATTATGTATGTTATGGATTCGTCATGTCTGTCTGTCCGTCCATATGTCAGAGCCACTTTTTTCCGAAACTATAAGAACTATACTGTTGAAACTTAGTAAGTAGATGTATTCTGTGAACCGCATTAAGATTTCCACACATAAATAGATAAAAACAATATTTTTTGGGGGTTCCCCATACTTAGAACTGAAACTCAAAATGTTTTTTCATCAAACCCATACGTGTGGGGGGATAGGTCTTCAAAAATGATATTGAGGTTTCTAATATCATTGTTTTCTAAACTGAATACATGCAAACTTCCACCGAAAATTGGTTTGGACGAGATCTAGTAAGTAGTTTCTTTTAATAGTTTTAATACGTCATAAATCGTAAACCGCAATTTACCTTTCATTCAATCAACTGAAATATAAAATTAAAATAAAAAAAACTTTTAATTTCATAAACAAACCTTATGAAAAAACCGTGAACCATTATTTTCTAATAATAAATCTTTAATAGGTGCCTAAGTTAATAATAATTATTTTTTATGGAACCCTCGGTGCGCGAGTCCGACTCGCACTTGGCCGGTTTTTTTTCATGAGATTAGTATCGATTCTAGTACAAGAATTTGGCGCGGATCTCTCCAACTCCGATTAGCCACCCTTAAGGCGCCGTAGGTTCAGCGAAGTTAAGTGAACAGAGTTTTTGAAACAATATAATGCGTCTGTTTATAATAATATGGTTTCAAAAAAATACGAATAGTAATCTTGAGGCTTTTCTGCAGGGAAATCAGTGCTTCGAAACATGATTAAGCAAATTTCGTTCGATAGAAAAAAATCACGAACATAGGTCTAAAACACACAAAAATACACTTAAAATATTCGTAACAAACTATGCACAAAAGCTATAAATATTAAAATTCCTTCTAAAAATCGGCAATATCATGTTTGAGAGAAATCAGTGTTTACATTTTTATTTATTTAAACGGCCAAAAAATTAAAATAAAAAAACATAATATCCGCGCTTCCGAGCACGCACTTCCATCTCGCTCACGCTTATGCTCACTGAGAGGGAGAGAAGACCATGAACCTACGGCGCCTTAATACAGTGAAACTTGGTTACCTATGTTCCTTGGTGAGAAACCTCTATAGCTGGGACTCATACTGGGGTCCCGACACTTAGCACTGAATTACCTCTGTTAGTGGAACAAAACCAAGCTCTATTTGTGGGATTAGTGCTTTCGACTGTATCGTCATAATTACCTCTATAATTGAGACAGCGACTGTGTTTTACTTCCTTTACTGAGACTATTTTAAGGATTTGACACTCTTTAATTTCACCTCTATAACTGTGATAACGTCAATTTATTACCTCTCTAACTTGGTCTTTATTGCTGTCAAATATCCGTTTTGTTTATACTAATTCTTAGTCTTCCCGCAAATTCCGCACTTGGCTGATTGTAACCTCAATAAAATGGACAGATTTTTTTAATTGACGCATTCTGTATGCATTTTTGTACCTACTGTTATAAAAAAAACGTGCTAGATTATTTCTGTTTATTACCATTTTTTTTATTATTGTCATACATTACAACTCGTGTAGGTACCTATAATGTTAATTTTTATTTAAAAATGGCACCTCATTAACTAAAATAACCTCTCATCTCACCTATATTCATGAAACCCTCTGTAAATGAGACAGATTTTTATTTATACCTGGATATCTGAGACACTGGGTAAGTGGAATACCTCTATAAGCGAGACAAATGTGTCGGTCCCTTGAAGTCCCAGTTGTCCTGGTAAGTAAAAATAGTATTTAAATTTATATTTTTGATGAAACTAGAATAAAATAATGTAGGCTGATCTTGGAATAAACACTATTCTTGTTTGGCCGAATTGTCACTTAACAAAACGTTGATAAAATAGTAAAGGAGTGTGTATATTTTTGTAAATAATGTAAAATAGTAGCAACAATACCTGTGCCAAAGTCAGTCATGGTCTGATCACTTCCGCCACTCGAAATAAATAAACCTCTCTATATTTTTATTTTTAGTTCTCTATTAACAGCACGGAAACAACAATAATGAATAATTAGAGCAGCAGATTACTTAAAACTAACTTTGGTATGGCCGCCTTTAACTTATGAGAGTTTACTTATTGTTTGTTATTATTATTATCAAACTAATTCCAATGATAATCTTAATACTACTGAGCTCAAGCCGCGCTCAAGCGATTGTATGTGAAAATCTCTAGAGCATATTTGTTTTCATACTACTGCCGGGTGACTATATTATTTACACTGATTGTTAAGACGATATACGCGCTGGCGCACGCGCACGGCCCAGACAAAAACTTGCATTTCGAGCTGCCGTAGTCCCCCAATTTCTCCGTCTTTATGTGAATACATTTTCTTATACTCGTATAGATTAACGAAAAGATTTGCTATGTTTCGTTTTTTAAACTTTTAGTACATTTGAAATATACCTGTAGGCGATGGAAAATTTAGTGTATTTTTAGCGTTTCACAACTGGCTCTAGTTCGCTAACGAAATCAGTTATCATTTTATCAACTAAAACAAAACAAAGGAGCATAGAGAAACTCTTAGTTAGTCATTGTTACAAAAAATATTAGCACATGTTTTTGGGCGAAGGAAATAGGGGAGTACGGCGGCACGTAATTTATGTTTTGGTATGAGCCGCGCACCAGTGCGTATTGCCTCTTAAGAAGTTGCTGCAAGGCCGGAGAGTCAAAAGTCAACAAGATAAATTTGTTGATAACGAAGTTTAATTTAAACGCGTGACGGTCACTCTGCTCATGTGTTTGTGATTGTTTTAGTGGAGAATGAAACGTCTAGGTGTTACTCATCTCTATAGAAACTCGCCTGCGTAAAAGCAATCGGTGAAAGTTCATAATATTTTTTTTTTTAACTGCCCATTTTTAGATATATTAGAATGATTTATTATTAGTTTCACAACTAATTCATAACAATCTTCCAAGAAATAAATAAATATTTTTATTAGGTATTTTAAAACTACGGAATAAAGGAAACCTTAATCGTGTAAATGCCAGCTGCCTGCTCGTGACATTATTCATAGTTCTCTTGAAATTAAAATGGATGTGTATACTGTGTTTTATCTATCAAACTCCGCAATGTAGGTAGTTAAACTTGCATGCAATTTCTTGCATGTGTAATTTGCGCTTTAGTCTCAACATAACCTAAAAACACTAACAGTAATATAAATTTACCCTCCAGCCTCTAGGTATAGCCTCTTTTTGTCCGATTTCATTTAGTAAAGTACTTAGCAAGTCTTCACTGATTTTGAAGGATCAGCGTAGGTAGGTACCTATATTATCAGTCTTATCACTTATCAGTAGTTATTACAAAGTGTTGTTTTGACAGATAAACAACTGTTAGCTTTTTTGATATTATCGGCAGCGACCATTTACTTTAACCCTTTATGTCGATGTAATCTCGTAACATAATGAATGATTCTCAAATTATGATAATAGGTGTTAGTCCCAACATAACCTAAAAAAACACTAACAATAATATTTACATAGGGTATTAAATTACCTGCACCTTTTTGAGCGAGGAATGCGCTGCTGGCACTCATTTTTTAAATTAATATGTAGGTTAAATGTAACTAACATCACTAGGCGTATTTGGGATTGAAATATATTGGGCAACTTTGTTAGTTCAAGCCATGACGCAGACTGTCCTTCCTATTCAATCAGTCGACGTAGTCGCTGCTTTGTGAAAAGCAGCGACGCAATGTAATTACTTAATTATGAATGTAAACCTTGTACCTATCTCAAAACTTAATTATACGCAACTCATGTTTCAGACCTTCAGATTAGTTGATGTTTATTTAAAAAAAATGCTAAAACAGCATTGTTTTATGCAGCGCCTGCAAAAAAACTGTTGGCAATGTTGGGTACTTGTGAACAGAAAATCTCAACTTTCTGAGTGATTTAAGGCGCAATACAAGCGGTGTTTGGTGCGCGGTGTTGCACCGTTCGCAACCGTGGCGTGGTGAATATAACATATAAATAACGTACGTTTTATGTGCAGTGGCCAAACACCGTATTCCTTGGTCAAGTTTTAGAGATAACAAAAACTTAGTGATTGTCAAATTCAAATTCAAACATTTATTCGTGACAAACAAAACAAGACAACAAATAAAAATACAATAACACACTAAGTTTTGTCACGAAATGGACCCAGCTCAGCATGTTGCTAGTTTTGCAGCCAGCGCTGGTCTTCCGCTTTAGGTGAAGGCAAGGTAGGCAGCAACGACAACGACACATATGTATACTAAATGAATAAAAGACAGTGACAGTAAGTAACATATACCTATCTAAACACAGAAGAAAAAAAGAACTACTAGGTATTTAACTAACATAGAAACTAAAACACAAAAAAGAAAAAAGACCGGGTTGCACTCCGGGAGTGCCGGCAGAAGTGAAAACTCAATAACATTGTAACAGTTTTTCGATCAGGTCACGTGACATCTTACGGTGTCACCCTAAAAATGAATTTGACGCAAATTTATAAACAATTATCAATTATTTAGGCGTACGGCCCGCGGCGCAACGGTGCCGGGGTCCGGCGCGCCGACGGGCGGCGGCAAACACAATACCAATTTGTTTTTGCCATTGCCAAATATTTTTCAAAGCTTTATCTCTTTATGAATAACGCCCAAATTCGAACTATTCGAATTTTCTCAATAGCAAAACGGTGAAGGACGCGTTGGTATTATTACAAATTCATTTGCAGAATATGCTATTGCAAAAAGTGTTTAACGGCTTTATACTCTTACGAATAGCGTTCAGTTTTGAATGAAGTCGAATCGGCTCGCAGCAAAAAGTGACCTTCACATCTGACGTCACAAAACTCTGTCGCGTATTTAACATTTTTTCCCCATCCCAAAAAGTGCTCAGCGCCGCTAAAGAAGTTTTCACTTCAATAATATTAACTATATCACGGAAAATAAATTCAAATATACACACCCAGCAGCTTGTTGGCCTGCGAGAAGTTGCATGCGGACAAACCGCTGCGTGTGTACAGGCCTTAACGCTAACAAGGAACGCAGCCAATTAAATATACTACTAGCGCCAGCGCAGTGGCATTACAGCGAAACAGAAAACTAAACATAAACGTCATTCGTCAAATTAAATGTTGGTTTGAACGTGCTTACAAAATTAATTTTATTTATGACTAATTACTTAATTAGCACAATACATGTTAAATTACGTTTAATTATTGTTAGTGCTTAATCACAATCTAGCCTTTGCGTCAGTCACCATACCCTTGGCGGTCGCAGTGATTCTAAAGTATAAGTACCTACGGATTTAAGAATTGAAGAATATAAGAAAAAAAAACTGTACCTACTAAAAGGGTCGCGCCGTAAAAAGGTTGGTAAACATTTAAATAGACAATGAATACGAATTAAATTAATATTGTTTGTTACTTACACCATTGCATAGCACGTAGAACCGATAGCCGTTGGGGCGGAAAGGTTCTCGAGTGGCGACCACGTACCGGAAGGCGCGACCTGGTAAAGGTTGCGGGAGTCCGCTGGATGCGGGTGGCGCAGGACCGGTCACTTTGGCACTCTTTGGGGGAGGCCTATGTCCAGCAGTGGACGTCTTTCGGCCTATATGATAATGATGACACCATTGCCGTGTTGAGAGCCTGTTTCAGGTATGTTATACTACCTACTTCTTACTATAAACAGATGTTTGTAGACGCGGCATATCCAAAAGGAGCACTATTTTACTCATTGTATCGTTCTCACTATGTAATTTACGTCTCCGATGCGGGAGAGGCAGCCAAATTTAATAAACAGCAGTGCAGAAACTTACAATTTAGCCCAAGACCGAACAGATAGGATAGAGGTTTTAGGAGTTTGAACTATTGATAATATTGATATGATACCTAGAAGTAGAAGCATGCATAAGATTTTTTTTTATGGAACATTTTGTAGACTCATCTATTTCATTATGCCACTTGTTATGATGAAAGCACACACATATCGCATGTTTATTTTCTAAGCCTGTAAAGTGTCCCACTGGTGGGCAAAGGCTGTTTGTTGCTACTCTGTGACTGGCGAACATTTCGAAGCATTAAATAATTGCCAAGGTGCAAGTAAAAACGGTACCTACTGGCATATTGCTCTAGATACGTGTACAAGTTCAATCTCGAGCTACGAAAACCGAAGACGTGATAGCGATTATAATATAGACAACCGTTAACTGGTTCCGTTGGGGAAATTAGGTATTTTAAGTGAGTTATTTTTAGTAGCAGTCTTGACAACCTGCGTCACCGTTTGGAAGCTTTCGCAGACCCATGAACTCTTATAATAACAAAATTGGTCCTACTGTCCCATGCAGGAGAAGCGTCGACGACGAAGTGACTTGTCATATTTATTTAGAAAGAGGCCGGATGATTGAGGTGAAGTCAACTATAATATATAAAGAATATTTTTATTTTGACCGATATTGAAAGTACGGGCGGGAAGGTGGAGAATGGTCACGGTTGGCGTTCTGAGCATTTCTCTTCGGTGGCTGTCGTCGTCGCACGCGCCTCTGTCGCGCGTCATTAACGTTCCGTCCGTCGTTACCATGTGTCACGCGCTCTGGATTCAAATTTGGAACATGTTCGCGAATGTTTTATGAATAAGAATACGCTTTTATGGCGTTTAGTGAAATTATAAGGGTTGTCAGTGACATTAGTGTTTAAAACATGTGTGTGTTTAAGTGTGCAATAGTGTGCTTATTCATTTTGATGGGTATTGATATTGGTAAGAATGTATTTCTTTAATGAATTGGGGAGCAATAGTCCCCAATCTAGTCCAGTAGTCTAGTCTAGTGGTGCTTGAGGAAAGGAGATTTGATAGGTGTAATTACTACGCAGAGTCTCGCAGACAGGAGAGTGCTCAATGTTCTTGATTCTATGTATCATAACAGTGTGGTTTGCAGATCATATCGGGCACTAATATCTGCTTAGCTGCTTCTGCAGACTGTACAGCTTAAATAGGTACTTATTATTTTAAAAAAGGCTTGGACATTGGACTTTTACAGTACCTATAGGTACAGAAGTGCTCGATATTGGGTTTGGCTGGTACTGGGAAGGAATGAGTTCGATACAAACGTCACTTTGCATTTGCTCGAAAGAAGGCATGACTTTGTGGTACGAGCACGTCCATCTGTACCTGATGTACAGTCAGCATCATCTAGTTAGTAGCAGCCAAAGTAGCCAAATATATCGGAACACGTCTTTATTACTATAGGAATAAGGAAGTGTTACGATATATTTGGCTACTCTGGCTGCTACTAACTATGTGATGCTGACTGTACGTTTAGATGATATTAGTTGCCCGTAATGTTGTATTCGCTTTTAACTAGATGTGTTAATTCATTAATTGTCCCGGTGAAAGAATGTCGTCTCTCCGCTCCGATGATATTTCTAATGCTGGCGGTTCTCGTGCTTGATCATTTTCTAATAAACACGCACAGCACGTCTAGCACACGACGGCCGCGACATACTCTCGATTTTTATCGCACTATACCTCTTGTTCTAAGTGGTCTAATAAGTGAGAGACGGATAGTGCGAGAAAAATCGAGAGAGCTCGCGCGCCGTCGCGTGCTAGCCGTGCTGGTATTTATGCCGGCGAGTAGCATATCTCACTACGATCGATTAACACTTTCCCTGTCATCGAAATATACACATTTCTACAATAATCTATCATTGGGGGGTAATTTACCGTAATAGTATTGACTGACAATAAATAAAATAAACGAATTTTATTCTGCAAGCAGGCCGTAATGGCACTTTTACAAGTCAGCGTACATAATTATTTTTTCGTTCGAAACTGTGTTACATAATGCAAGGCAGACATTTAATAACAAAAAACAAAAACACTATTAACTAAATTAACTAAATCCTTGGGTATGCTTTCTCGTAGGAACTGTGTCATCTAGCTCCCTAGGCGTGATACAATGACTATGAAATTATGAATGATTAAGCTATTTTGGGCTAAGGTTTGGGCCATGCATTTCTGTCAGTTAGATAGGTAGTCCTCAACCCTGTAGGTTTATTACCTACAGGGTTGAGGACTATCTAACTGACAGACTTTTCAAATACTTTTTAAGAGCTGGAAAAATTTAATGATTTAGTCCAAATACCTTTATATAACAACGGTTCAACGCAAGACTGATTCAGGAAATGCAAGCTATCGTCTATGAATACATCTGTTTAATCCTTATCTTGACAAAATACTGTCGAAAAATCATTGTGGGTACAAGCTTTTAGTGCTGACTGAGTGGGTTCCAATGAGCCCCAACACGACGGGTTGCTAAAACCACCTTCTGTCTCCATCATCAGATCAGCTCGGTGGTCATAATATAGCGAAATTTCAGCTCCATCGGATACTACCGGGAAGTGGCTATGCTGTATTCAGTTGCATGATTTGTCCCACACATACTTAACTAGCAAGGCATAGAAGCTTTTAAGGCGCCGTAGGGCCCGTAGGTTCAGCGAAGTTAAGCGAGCAGAGTTTTTGAAACAATATAATGCGTCTGTTTATAATAATATGGTTTAAAAAAAATACGAATAGTTAATCTTGAGGCTTTTCTGCAGCGAGATCAGTGATTCGAAACATGATTAAGCAATTTTCGCTCGATAGAAAATAATCACGAACATAGGTCTAAAATAAACTTAAAATATTCGTAACAAATTATGCACAAAAGCTCAAAATATTAAAATTTCTTCTAAAAATCGGCAATGTCATGTTTGAGAGAACTAAGTGATTATTTTTTTATTTAATAAACGGCGAAAAAATAGAGTATTTTAGTGTTTAAACAGGCTCCGCGTGGTCGTGCCGGAGATTTCCCTGGATTTTCCCAAGGCTACTCTCCAACCGCGAAAGTCGGGGATCAAAAAAAATGAAAAACAGATGTACTGCCAAGTGCTTAATTCAATCAAAAGTTCAAACGTTATTGTTTGTACGTACACCCATTGATTAGTGATTAGGTAAGATTAGTGCGCTTTAATACATTCGTTGCAAATGCAAGTAAGTAAAATAAATGAAATGTATGAATGCCCATTAATCTGTAATCAAAATGTAAATAGGCGCTTATAATCATCTGATGATCTATTATAGTTATGATATGACATAAAAATAGTATAGGTATTTACTGTCTTAGATTAATAACAATACAAAACTTAACTGCCGCTGACTTTCGCGAAATGTAAAAGTGAACTGGCGTAATCAAGGGACGACGCAGTTCAATGAGTAAGTAGATACGAGTGAACCCGTTATTCTTATATTTTCAGCATCAGACCAAGACCATACACTTCTTCACCATTTATTTCGGTATATTTAGTCACACTGTCCCGCAGTAGGTTAACTTTAGAGATACACACAGGAACGTAGAGAATACCTTCTTTAATAAAACAATTATTGAAGCGGTCTCACTAGACAGGACAGGTGGAGAAAGTGGTGCGGTAGCTCGGCCCCTTGCTTGATCCCGAACCACTGGGCATTCAAAAAGATATATGACATTATGTGTACGACTGTACGTGTATCTGAGGCTCTATGTCTATTATAAGTTTTACCGAAACAAAACTTTACGATCGCGTTTGCGTCTACCCTCAATTTGTATGGGATTTGACAGCTAAACGCAAACGCGGTCGTAACGTTTTGTTTCGGTAAAAGTTATACTAGAGCCTCTGATTACAATCACTAAAACAGTATCAGTCACATAGCCCCGACTGTCTATTCGCAAGATACTCGAAAACTTCAATCGAAAAATTCAAAAAACACAGATATCTACCATAACCATGTTTTAATGATATCGAGAAAACTATTAGGTATAGTTACGTAAATGTTTTTTTTTGAATTTTCATTTTAAAATATTCATATTGTTTTTAATGCTATTGGGTCTGCCCAGACACTGCAGTGCCTCAGGCATGTTTGCGGAAGCCCGTATAGATGGTTTCCAAGCTGTTATTCGGAAACGGGTCGCTTCCATTTTTTTTTTTATTTTTATTATTCATCAAGCACCGCGTGGCGGCCAGCACCAACAGCATTCTTTGTGGGATCGCCGGTAGGCTAGATTGCCCCATAGCGATGCACTGGGATAGCCTCCATGTACACTCGTTGCATCGGTTTGTTTTATTATAGTTCTAGATTTTTGACATTGTAATATAATTCGTTAATTTGGGTATTGTTATTTTTAAAGTTGCTGACATTTTTTATGTAATTTAATTTAATTTACTCTAGCTTATTACTACTACTAACATATTATTTAATTACTTTTTTTTTTTGAGACATGTACCACTAACACATGATGGATACTTAGTTATCTGAAATAAATGAATAATAATAACAATAATGAAAATTTGTAGGTTCGGGAAGAGTTGATTTCATGATAATCCCCATAATAACGCAATTTTGAAATAATAATACCCACAGTACAGTACATGTACCTACAGTACAGTAATCGTATTTTAGATGTACAACACATTAAAACTACCATAAAATATCAGTGTAATTTAACGGCCTTACAATAGTTTCAATTATAGTAGAGCCCGTGAGTAAGATAATAACAAGTTATTTAACGGGGTTTCGTCTTCGATGACTCGTGTGTTAATTACAGAGGTCATTTATTAAAAAAAAAGAAAAGAACCAGGAATCCAGGTAACAATTAACCAGGTTCCACTGTATACCGACCGCTTTAGCCTAGTGGGTAGTGACCCTGCCTACTAAGCAAGAGGTCCTGGGTTCGAATCCCGGTAAGGGCATATTTTTTTGTGTGACGAGCATGAATATTTGATCCTGAGTCATGAATGTTTTCTATGTATTTGAGTATTTACTTATCTACTTATATAAATAAATATTTGGCGACATCTTACACTAATCGGACCAGTCCCATAGTAAGCTCAATAAGTATATATATGTTATGGGTACTAGACGATGATATATTTAATAGATATAAATATACGGAAATACATAGAAAACATCCAAGACTCAGAAATATATATTCATGCTCATCACACAAATATTTGCCCTACCGGTATTCGAACCCAGGACCTTCAGCTTCATAGGCAGCATCACTATCACTACCCACTAGGCTAACCGGTCGTCAAACTATAGCTAAGTGTACAACACATTAAGTGGCAACAACAACTAGCAAGCAAGTGTAACTATATAGAAATATGTTGAGCGTCGTCTAGTATCCATAGGACAGCTTTGCTTAGTTTGGGACTTACATACTTGCTAGCAAGGAAATAATGATAAAATGCTTTACAGTACATATGGTGCTACTTTCCCGCACTAGTGCGGAAAAGAGCACTTTTCGTGCATATGTCGAAACTTTAAAGAGCCATATGCTGTACAGTAAAACGTTGTACGATACACGTGCGAATAGGTAATTCGCAACTCGTGTCGATTTAAAACACTCCCTTCGGTCGTGTTATAATTTATTACCACTCGTTGCGAATTTCCTATTTTCGGCACTTGTATCGTAAATAACTATTTTGTACTCGTCGATTAAAATTTGTGTATTACGATTTCATAGAGAATACTGCAACGTCACTCTTTTCATCGTTGAATAGTCTATGTTACTTCCGAAACAACCGAAATAACTTTTTCGATACGCTCTAGACAACCGAAAAAAAATTGAAAATTGAACTTCGTATTTCAATTATATGTGGCCTTGTTTAAGGAGACTCAATCCGATACCAAATTGCTGCTCTTTGGCGTTTTGGCACGTAGCACCGTCGCGTCATCTGTCAAAAATCTACTTAAACTTGCTGCTGTATCCAGGGCATAAAAAATTAAAAAAAAAAACTACGCTTTGTAATTGGCTAGTATTTTGACAATCATAGCACAGTACTGCAACATTACGTTCGCCTGTGGTGTCATGTGATAACTTTTCTTTTCAAAGCTAAACTTAAAAAGTTAAAATAAAAACTAAGAAAATGAGTAGTGACAGTGACGTAACATCTTTAACTCCTCAAGAAATAATTAATATGGCAGAGGAAGCCAACTTACCTTGCTACCTGAAAAGTCAAAGAGCCTTTACAATAGTAGAACTAGACAATATAGTACTTACGATATTTAGTTTTCTTATACAATGTGTATTGCTTATACTTGATCAAACGAAATGTGCGGATACTAGACAAAAAAATATCGATAAAAAAATAAAAATAAAAATTATAGGCTAACTATTTAAAAAATTAAGGCGTTTTAAATTTTTTTCTGATGAATATTTCCGAGTTAGGTTTTTTAATTCATATCTTTGCGTCTAAACGGTGTAGTTTCTCAAAAGTAGTCTTGTTTTAAAGCTACAAAATGCAGCTAATCGACCAACCAAAAAATAATAAGTAATAACAATATCAAACATAAACCTACAAAAAAAAAGGTAATTAGTAGGTGAAAAAGAACAGTCTTTTTTTTAAATTAGTGTCTGTAACTTTAAAACTAGCAGTTTGAGGTAGACTTTTTTGCACTTTTTTGGCTTTTTTTTTTTTTTTTGGTAGGCTTTTTTTATTATTTTTATATTTTTTTTATCGATATTTTTTTGTCTAGTATCCGCACATTTCGTTTGATCAAGTATAAGCAATACACATTGTATACTCGTATTCTTAAATTATTAATTTTAATGAACTCGTACAAAAAGTATTGTTCACAATAGTGTCATAATCAAGCGTTTTAATCTCATACCTTACTTAGGCCACTCAGCAAGCTTCGTGGCCTAAACACGGTACTCGACTAAAAAGCTCTCTATTATAACACGATTGTGAAAAATACTATTATGTCCGCCATAAACGCGATCATGGTAGCTACGCCGGTGATCAAAAAGGCCTTTACAAACGTTGCAATTTATCATAGTTAACCGAGAGAGACGCAGCTATAGTTAGAATGAAAGGTACCTACGTATTGCTTTCTCTTATTCCAAGTATAGCTGCGTGCGTCTCTAGTTGTTGTGATAAATAACATTGCAATTATTGCAACGTTTGTAACAGACTAAACACATGTAAAATTAATCCTTGCCAAGATTCCAGAGGCAACTTTATATATTTTTTTGTATCTTCACGAGTTGCTAAAAATAAACAACATCGGTGTCAAAATTATAATATAAATCCAATCATGTAAATCAGCTCATTCCAATGCCGGTGAACTTGTAATACCTATACTTACTTTCACCTTCGACGCTAGGTACGTCAGAACCAAACCTTAAATTCGACTGAACTTGATTTCCTTTTTAACCGATATTTTTCTTCAATGTCGTTACGAACTGGGCGTACCAGTTTAATTGTAATTCGTCGTTTACCTGCTTGAATGGGATTCATTGCGTTGGACGCGAATTCGCGTCCAGAGATTTGTTAATGGTAGTGCTACGGACGCGAAATCGCGCCGTCATTTGTTTTGACATGTAGAGCTACTAATAAAATAACTGTGATAGAACCGGCCAAGTGCGTGTCGGGCCACGTCCAGTGTAGGGTTCCGTAGTTGCCTGTCTGCTTTTTTTACATCGACACGCGTGCGCCAACTAAATGGTGTGGTTGCGTCGGCCGAATTTGTACGATAGTTGGCCTTTCCAAGTACACTTTAAGTTGCTCGACTAAGCTATCTAACGATATCCTACACCATGGGTTTAACGAGAAAAAAAAATACATCCCCGCTTTAGGTGGAGAGGTATGTACCTACACTAAAAATATTTTTTTTTCAAGATTTTATTATGAGTACAATACAATACAACAATACAAATACTCTTTATTGCACACCTCACACAAACAAAGCAGTTAAAAAGAGAAACAATACAATAACATGTAGGTAGAGGTAGACAACAGGCGGTCTTATCGCTGAAGAGCGATCTCTTCCAGACAACCTTTGGGTATCGGAGAAAGAGATAAAACTAGATTATGTAGTAGGTGGTGCAGAGATTATAATAAGCCAAAAATCAAAATAATTATATCAATACACGTACATAAATAGCTCTATATATAAACATACATACACAATCATACATATATACAAATAACACAAATAAAAATATATAAATATAATACATAAACAGTCAGCCAATAATAATAATAGTAAGACAATCGGGGTTAGGGGAGAGACAAATAATGTTCTTTAAGAAGAGATTTGAAGTTACCGATAGATTTAGCTTGTCTTATATCAAGAGGGAGAGAGTTCCACAGTCGAATAGCCTTAAAAGTGAACGAACTACTGTAAAATTTCGAAGATGACGAAGGCACAGTTAATAGCAAATTGTTAGAAGATCTAACAGAATTAAAATAACTAAAACGCTCTTTGAGATAGCGGGGAGTTGCAGGGTTAAAAAGGACACTAAACAGAAGCGAAATAATGTGAGAGTTACGACGATAACGGATAGGGAGCCACTTGAGCTTGGAACGGTAACTAGAAACATGGTCATATTTGCGTAACCCAAATATGAACCGAATGCAGACATTTTGGAGACGCTCAAGCTTATTAAGCTGCTCCTCAGAAAGGTCGAGATAGGATACATCAGCGTAATCAAGAATAGGAAGAAGTAAAGTTTGAGCAAGCGCAATTTTAGTTGCAGTAGGCAGAAAATTACGAAGCCGCCTAAGAGACCCCACTGCAGCAAATATCTTCCTGCTCACTTCACTCACTTGAGGCACCCAAGACAAAGAGCGATCCATAATGATCCCAAGATTTTTCACTTGCATCGAATAATCAATCTGAATCCCATCAAAAAGTATTGGAGGGAGATTTACAAAATCGACTCTAGAAATCAGATTGCTGCTGCCAATAATAATGACTTGGGTCTTCGCTGGGTTCACACTCAGACCATATCGTTGACTCCATTTCAGAACTGAGAGAACTGTTTGTCTGTTTGTGTGTGTGTGTCTGTTTTTTAAGAGTACTGTTTGTTGTTTAGACGGACAGACGGACATGGCGAAACTATAAGGTTATTCTTGTTGACTATGGAAGCCTAAAAAGTATGTTGTTCCCGTGACAGCTCGTGACGTCAGCGTATCTTGATGCCTACCTATACGTCATCAGCATCTTAAAAATGGTGAACAGTCAGTGTGTTGCCACTGTGAGAAAGCAAATAACCCGAGTAAATCGCATTAATTACTTCACTTACGTGCTTTCAATTAATATTTACGTTAAACTACTATTTGTATACAGTTGTCTGTTTGCCCAAATAAATAGTTAGATTAGCTAACATTATTTTAAATATTAATCATGCATTGTTTGTATGGAAAATGACCGTCAATGGCAACATTTGTGTGCCAACTTTGCAAAATGGCAACATTTGTGAGACGTAATACACCGTCGGGAATGACTTACCTTGTTTTAGTATACCATGTCTCACAAAACAGTTAAGGGGCTACCCGAGGTTTTCATCGATTTTCGACAAGTTTTGAATAGTATCTCCTACTTTTGCACTACAGATAGAATTATAAGTCAAAAAGCTATCGGTTCTTCAATTTTTTATCTCCATTTTGGTCTACCGGATTTTGAAAGAAATGAATACGTACCTTTTGTATGATTTTTTTAAACATTGTCTAATAATACACTTATTTCGTATCTCTTTTGACGTGAACGATCTAACATAATACGAAATCTTCATATTTGGGTTCGTCTATGACGTCTCTAAAATTTTTTTCATTTTAAACTAATTAACACAAAAGTTATGGCCAGAAAACCAGTTTTTTGGCCTAAAATTGTTCAACTTTGATGCCAAATATCTCGAAAACAATGAACTTTGTAGTAAATATGGGATACTATATTGCTTAAAGCCGTTGTTTTGCTACAAAAAACATTAGAAAACTAAGGGATTCATATCGAAGGTCATTAGCGTATGGGAGCCCCTTAAGGTAAACGTCCCAATGTTTGACACCTTTATGTCTGTTATGAATTAATATTGGAACTATCAAGTATTGGACCAGTGTCCCGTGTCAAGCACTGAAAAAACAGGTTTAATTACCTCTTGCGATTTGCGAACGGATTTCATGATCGGTCACAAGTATGGCAAGGTCCTAACTTCCTCTGGCTGACTGGTTACTTATGACGAACTTCTCGCGAACCCGCGAACTGCGGCTTTTATGTCCTTTTGTGTGTATGTGTGTGGCTAGCTGGTCTAGATTGTTCTTGTTTTACCACGCTTATGTGACCATGCCTTTTGTCAACAGTGCCAAGGGCCGATGGAGACCTCATGTCGATGATCGACTTTCGCTACTGGCGTTGTGTTATGAAACGAGAGTGGAAGTGCCCGGATTCTGAGATCAATTTCTTCTTGTATACACCGTAAGTATACATAATTAGTTGTAATGAACTTTTCGTTTTTGTCGCTAATGAGCACGCGCATTCATTTTAGTAACATTCCACACCAAAGTTATTTTTGCTGATATTTTACATTACTAAAGCTGCAAACGCACAGAGAGCGGTGGCGGGGCGGCGCGGTGCGGCGCGGAGGCGGTACCGGTTGTAATGTTCGAGCTAATATGAAAGGATCCGCACAGAAAACCGCGCCGCGCCGCGCCGCTCTGTGCGGATCCTTTCATATTAGCTCGAACATTACAACCGGTACCGCCTCCGCGCCGCTCCGCCACCGCTGTCAGTGCGTTTCGGCCTTTATACTTACCTACGGAAATGTTTTCAAAGTACGTACGTATTCTAATCGGTTTCTACTCTATTTAGTTTGGTGTTAATTAATTCTGTGTCCGTGTGTCTGTTTGTAAAAAAATCTTGCAAGTTAATAAACATTTTTTTTAACATAAGGACCTCAGTAAGTTTTGGTGGTTCAGCCGGACGGCAGTCCTAACATAATACATAACTCTCGCATTTCGCAACAGCTTGTTAAAAATTGTGCGTGATTCTGTAGTTTCAAGCTTTATTTTTATGCCGTTACAAGACTCCTAACGCCTTGGCGTGCTTAAGGACAAAGTCGTGGCCAAGGCGTAAGGCCGCGTTTACGCAGGCGTAATCTGTCAGGCGACTTTTTTCCCGCTTCCCCCGCCGTCAGCCATAGTTTCCTTTCCTGACAGCTCGACGCTCGCGTCTGTGCGTAAACGCGGCCTTACCTATATAGTCAACGAGTCCAGTATCCACCCCAGCATGGCTAGCACAAGACTGCGCACGAACTGTCGCGCTGCGAGATAGACTTTTGTTACTTGCAGAAGTACTCTTGTAAAATTTGTTTTTTTCGGCTGGGGAAATATTCCCAATAACTGGGTATATTCCCATTGCTCCCGGGAATATTCCCATTGCTCCGGGGAATATTCCCGGGAACATTGGGATTTACTTTTGCCCAAGTTATCATGGAATCCCTGATAGCAAGCTATATAAACATACACAATTTCAATATTCCCTTTTGTTCCCTTTTATGGGGAATATTCCTGGGAACGGCACATCACTTCAGTCCCGCCGCGGTGCGCGGAGCGCGAGGCGCCGTCCCGCGCATTGCCGCGCCGGCACGGCAGTGTGTTGTATGTACTAGGCGTGTTTTCTATATAAATTGAGATTCTTACATACAATAGTAAAATTTGCGGCCCCGCGCTACGCGACGGGGCGCGGTGCAGTGGCTGAATCGCCTTCCTGCCAAGTCGGGTCGCACCTGACACTGTGATTTCATTATCACAGTACGCACTGTGCAAATTAGAGAGAGGAGGGTAGATTATCTTGTCTCTCAGCGCGTCGTGGCGTCAGTTGCGCTAGCGTCCTATGCAGATAGGGTTAATACGGGTGTAGACTCGAAAATTATTATTACAATAGAAAGAAGGCAAAAAATATGCCTACTTACGAAAATTCCATTCCGATATCTCAAAGAATTACGAAGCTACAACCGTTTTAATATTGCTTGTTAGAGAGAGAAAACGCTCGCAGTTAGTGACGTCACAATTGCGAACGTCAAGTAAATGACAAACGTTTCATAAGAAGTTGCGTTTTGCGGAAAAGGGACAGAACAAGTCCTTTCTTAAAACTTTAACACTTAGTGAATATTTAACCTCTTGCGTTGCTTTTTCTCCATTTGGCTACATTTTTAATCCTTTTTCGAGAAAATACGACATTATTGATTATTATTTAGTGTCTACACCCCTATTTCCTACGTAGTCATATACGTTCACGTCTCTGAAGTTAGCCTCAAGTCGCCTCCCGCACACCCGTCGAACCCCTCTTAACACCTCTGCGATGCTACTAGTAGCTAACATAACAGACGCAAACTTATGTACTTGACTGTACCAAGTAAACCTATCATTGCACAATAGTTTTCCATCAGTATGTATGTTTGTGTTTCGTGAGCAGGGAGCGACCGTTCAAGCAATGGGTCGACGTTCGACACATGGACCTGCTGGACGTGTATGGCTGGAAGCGGAGCAGGAAGAATGTCCTTATCATCCACGGGTTCAATGGGACCCATTCCAAGAACCCCATGTCGTTTTTGCGTGATGGTTAGTATTTTAAAAGCTTTTATTTAATGCAATGTTTGTTTCTCAAGGGCCAAATCTTGCTAATCTTTGACCAACTCTCCGAAGTCCAATTAAGTTGTTTTTGAAGTGAAAACTTCTTTAGCGGCGCTGTGCACTTTTTGTGATGGGGGGAGGGGTTTTTTTTTGAAGTGAAAACTTCTTTAGCGGCGCTGAGCACTTTTTGGGATGGGGAAAAATTGTTAAATACGCGACAGAGTTTTGTGACGTCAGATGTGAAGGAGGTCACTTTTTGCTGCTAGCCGATTCGACTTCATTCAAAACTGAACGCTATTCGTAAGAGTATAACGCCGTTAAACACTTTTTGCAATAGCATATTCTGCAAATAAATTTGTAATAAAACCACCGCGTCCTTCACCGTTTTGCTATTGAGAAAAATCGAATAGTTCGAATTTGGGCGTTATTCCTAAAGAGATAAAGCTTAGAAAAATATTTACGAACGGCAATAACAAATTGATATTTTGGTCGCCACCGTGCACCGCCATCTGCTGTTCTTGCAAATTCGAATAGTTCGAATTTAGACGATATTCCTAAAGAGATAAAGCTTTGAAAAATATTTGGCAATGGCAAAAACAAATTGGTATTGTTTTTGCCGCCGCCCGTTGCTTGGCCCGCCGGACCCCGGCACCGTTGCGCCGCGGCGGCGCGTTGGGCCCGTCGCACCCAACGCGCCCGCGGGCCGTCCGCCTAAATAATTTATAATTGTTTATACATTTGCGTTAAATTCATTTTTAGGGTGTCACCGTAAGATGTCACGTTACCTGATTGAAAAACTGTTACAATGTTATTGAGTTTTCACTTCTGCCGGCACTCCCGGAGTGCAACCCGGTCTTTTTTTATACTGATAATTAAAGCAATACGTGCAAAATTATTCCATAACCATTCCAAAATATCAGAAATGCACAACGTTAATATTCAAGTTTTCACTTCTGCCGGCACTCCCGGAGTGCAACCAGGTCTTTCTTTTTTACACTTGTGACAGCAAATGATGCGCGACCGATGCCAGCAATGCTATTCATGGATGTTATCGCTTACGGCCCCGCAAAGTCGCACTTATATTACCACCATAATATTGGTAATATAAGTGTGAGCGAAAACATCCATGAATAGCATTGCTGGCATCGGTCGCGCATCATTTTCTGTTGGTTTTATTCACCGCCTCGCAACCTCGAAAAACCTCGAGAAGTCCCCTTAAGCCAGAAGGTGGGGCGATAGGAACTCCTCAAGAACACAACATAAACCCGTATTTGGGGTCATTAGAATCCTCCTTCAAAATATTTTGTATGGTAGGTACTGACATTCGTATAGTAATTATATTAGTAGTTCGAGTAGTATGTAATTAATGTAATGTCGTATCAAGAGCTCAGAACAGTGGCAGAGAGTAGAACAGAATGGCGATTTCTCCACCGACAAGAGTCCGGCTCTTAAGTTTATGACGAGGATGGCATTCACATAGCCAGCCAGTAATACTTTCTGCCTAGCTAGCTTGGTCGAATTTATGTCGGACATAAAGCAACTAGGAAGGGACGTTACTAGCAAATAATTGCAAGAGGGACGAGCGCTGTATGCCCGACTTAGATGTGACCATGCTAGCTAGGCTGCTGGTCGTCTTAGTTAAATAGTCGGCAATCGATGCAGGCTGTACACTCTCGGCGAGACACCCCGAGACAGACCGAGAAGGAGAGTGTACATGATGCTCTCGCTTTGTCTCGCCCGCTCGGGTCTCGCCTCGGTACGTCTCGGTCGCGTGTCGGTTTTTGCGGCCGAGTCAAAGGGTTGTTCCGTTGTTCAAATGACGCAACGAGAGTGTACATGGTGTGCTCTCGTCGAGAACTTCTCCCCCGAGACTCTCGGCGAGAGGTCTCGGCCGAGAGTGTACAGCCGGCATTAGAGTATCATCTTGTGTTTTACAGCATACCTGTCCCGAAAGGACTACAACGTGTTCATGGTGGACTGGTCCCCGCTAACCAGATTCCCTTGTTACCTCTCGTCGCTGTCTAATCTAAGGTCCGTAGTTTAACAATCCTAATAAAACACTACCTATTGAATCTTGTCGCTTGTTTGCATTGGGTCATCACTCACCAGATACCTATAATATAAAGGTCACAGTTCATTAGAGCCACCCGGCACCCGACCCGCAACGCCTCGCATCGGAACTGTACTAACTACGGAGTTGATGTAGTGAGCGCATGCCCGTACAAATCCATATAAAGAATACTAACTGATCGAGGCGAGGCGGTGCAGGTCGGGTGCCTGGTGGCTCTATTGAGCTGTGACCTTAACCGGTCGACAGCGCCCTGTTTTTCTTATGGCGCTTTACTGTATACCTCGTTTGACGACCCAATGTATACGTAACTGCAATGTATGCTTGAGGCTTTAATCCACTTATTCGATAGACGGACAAACATCTGCCAACTAAAATGCGTTTTGTCCGCTTCCCATAAACACAAATATCAAAGTGACAGACAGAGACAAACGAATTGTAACAGAATTTTAGCTAAACTCGGTTTGATTGACGTTTAAAATGAACAAGGCCATAAGATGCCAAAGATGGAATGTAATATCCACATTATAGATACACTGGTGGCACTGCTGGTTTTGATAATTCTAAAGATGGAAAAGTGATGCTTATATTGCATCGGACATATTTATAAGCATATTTGCAATACTTATAATTATGATGAAAAGTTAGAACGAGCGTTAGGTATAAATTAGGTATTTATATATTTTTATTTATGAATTGTGAATATTGAATGAAACTGCAAAGTTTAAGCTTCATCGTTACTAGTTCAATGAAACGTCAAGGCGTGCAGGGCGATGTCAACCTAATTCATTGGTATTAGGTCCTACTTCGGATTTCAGCTTAGCAAGCGTGATCGCGCTTATGTCGGGCATAAAGCATTCGACCCTCACTTAGGCAGTATGTAACTTTGAATAACTACTAGAGAGGACATCCCAACTAGATTTTTTGTAACACCAGCTCATCTTCCGAGACTCGCGAACCACGTGACTGGCACAAGCCTACGTCATCATGCTGTTTAATGCCGTTTGATGACGTAGGCTTGTGTCAGTCACGTGGTTCGCGAGTCTCGGAAGAGAGTACCTGTGTTGTTATGCCATGCACCAGCTTGAGCCAATAGGCCCTAACGCGTTCAGTCTGTGCCGGACGGCCGCGGCAGCTCGACGCATTTGGAGAAGTGTTACGTCATCATCATCATATCAGCCGAAAGACGTCCACTGCTGGACATAGGCCTCCCCCAAAGAGTGCCAAAGCGACCGGTCCTGCGCCACCCGCATCCAGCGGACTCCCGCAACCTTTACCAGGAAGGGAAGGGGGAAGTGTTACGTGACGTAACACTTTTCATTTTTTTTCTTTTTTTTGCGTGGAACTGCCGTGGTTGTCCGGTACAAGAGGGACCGATGCTTCCCACACATGAGCGTGCTCATGATAAGTTAGCTATAGGCTGAAGTGACTATTGTAGTTCAATATACACAATAAGTATGTACATCACTACATAGTATAAAACAAAGTCGCTTCCCGCTGTGCTGTCCCTATGTATGCTTAGATCTTTAAAACTACGTAACGGATTTTGATGCGGTTTTTTTTATAGATAAAGTGATTCAAGAGGAAGGTTTATTTATATATACAGGGTGTGGCCTGTAATAGGAGCAAAAAATTAAACGGTGGCTTATTAAGTTAATCAGTAATTATTTCCAAGTGGTTAAATTGAAAAAAAAATAGAAAAAAAAATAGAAAAAAAATAAATAAGTAAAAGCGTACGTGTGTTCTTTTGCTTAACTGGAATGATATCCATTTTGTTTTACTTCAAAAACACCAAAAAATCTTGTAAAATTGAAAAAAAAAAACAAAAAGAATTAGAAAACCAAAGTTAGTATAATCGCAATTACGAAAGTGCCCAGTGTTCTACCAAGATAGTTAATGACTGGCATGCTACGATATCGAGATGTCGAGATCCATTACTTAGGTATCACAACTTCAGATAAGATTATTTCCGAATTCAAGAATCTTGAAACACTGGTACCTTTACAGAATCACTGCGGATATACATAGAGTCAGCCCTTAAATTTATTGCTCCTATTACAGGCCACACCCCGTATAGTACTCGTGCGAAGCCGGGGCGGGTCGCTAGTTTGTACTACAATAGTCACTTCCTACCTATACTTATAGAATTTTAATGCAGCTCTCAAAATGTACCTAATCACCGATCCTCCTAATTAGCGCTAAAACTTTAAAAGGTCTAGAAGTTCCATGGTTGCATTAATGTGCCCGTTGCATTTCAGATTAGCAGCGCAGTGCACAGCTCAGCTGTATTCGTACATCACGCAAGCCGGCGCTATGGCGAAGATGATCACCTGCGTCGGACATTCGCTTGGCGCCCACGTGTGTGGGATGATGTCCAATCATCTCACTAAGAAGCAGTACAAAGTCATTGGTAAGTGATAGATGTATTGAGATAAAAATAATAGTTTCTTAATAAAATTACTGTAACACGGGTAAAGACGAACAGATATGTCGAAAAATTAAAGGTTCCTAATTTGAATAAGGAACCCTAACAAAATATTTGGAAATGAACTTATTTGATATTAGCAACTTGATTATGATTTTCCATACAACGATTAGTGCGAATACAATATTGTGACGTCATAATACTATCTCAATTAAGTAGTAAGAGCTGTTTCGGCTATAGGCAGCGAAGTCCGTCTTTGAATCTCATTTTTAGGGTTCCGTACCTCAAAAGGAAAAAACGGAACTTAGGGTTCGATACCTTAAAAGAAAAAAACAGAACCTTCATAGGCTCACTTTGTTGTCCGTCTGTCTCTCTGTCAATACCCTTTATCTCGGGAACGCGTGGAGGTATCGACTTAAGATTAAAACCTTAAACTCAAGAATCCCTTGAAACTGAGAAAAAATCACAAGTTAACGTAAAAAACCCGGCCAAGTGCGTGTCGGGCCACGCGCAGTGTAGGGTTCCGTAGTTGCCTGTCTGTATTTGTTACATCGACACGCGCCAAGTAAATAGTGCTGCGGTTGCGTTGTTGGCCGAATTTGTACGAAACTTGGCCTTTTAAGTTGGTCGACTATTACTCGGTAAGTGGGTAAGGCCGTAGATTTTGCCACTTATTGAAATTAAAGTGTCTTAAAGTTTGACTGCATATAAAAAAAACTAACTAGTATTATGTAATAAATGACCGGTCCTGCGCCACCCGCATCCAGCGGACGCCCGCAACCTTTACCCAAGCTGCGCCTTCCGGTACGTTGTCGCCACTCGAGAACCTTTCCGCCCCAACGGCCATCAGTTCTACGTGCAATGTGCCCAGCCCACTGCCACTTAAGTTTCGGAGGACTATATCGGTCACCTTGGTTCTGCTGCGGATAGCCTCATTTCTGATGCGATCACGCAGAGAAGCTCCAAGCATAGCCCTCTCCACTTCCCTTTGGGAGCCTTTGAACTTTCTTACGAGGCCCTTAGCGACCACGTTTCAGTGCCATACGTCATGACTGGCAACACACACTACATAAACATTATATAGAGGCACAGATTAAAGAATACAAGTACAGATACCCAATCTCATAGAGCAAAAGCGTACCGTCCTAATGTAGGCAATTCTGTATACAATTTTAGTCCCGTAGCTACACCAGTAGATGCAGTATCCGAGCTACCGCGGCTATGACGCTGTCAGACTTTAGTAATACATTGAGATATCACCAGATGGCGTTGACTTCCCGGGCAACAAATAGAGTATTTTTGATTTTTTCGATATAAAAGTAGTATTTTAGAGACAATATTACACATCACACAAAAATATACATAACCAAATGCTTAGAGCCTGTGGTTCCATAGAACTTTCGCGACCCGTGATGGCGCCATCTAGTGACAGTACCCAATAATACGTAGCAAGCTTGAAAGCTCACTCGTATAGTACGAGTTACATGGATTTAGTATCAATTTTATTGTATTTACTAAACTTATAAAATATACCTATTTTGTATGTGCCGAAGTATGTTTGTGATATAATTAAGGTACGTTGAATTTATTAAGGTGTAAAAATCATTCTATCTTCACGATTACTGGTTCAAATGTTTCGCTCGGTACCTGTGTCGCCATCTATGAGTTCTTTTTAGTATCAATTATACGTTGTTCTAGTTGGGAGGCCATGATAGAGGTAATGTTTGTGAGGTTGTATGTCTATCTATACCAATATGTATTAGTATGACATTTTTCTAAATTAGGAACCATATTTAAATGACTTCCTAATAAAAAGTAAAGTATCAAAATCTCTAGGTCGTACTATTCGTGTTGCCATATGAGCGATAGTGGCGCCCCTATTATTTTCAACTCTTTTTTGCCAGACTATAATTGCTTGTAGTGATATCAAAATGATACGTGTCATGACATTGCTTCTCATAAATACTTTCAAGGGGTGGCCTTTAGTTGTGATCCCTACTGCGAATACATGATAATAGGATTTATTTAAATATAAACGTAGATTTCGGTACAAAAATAATGTAATAACAATATTTATAAATCGTGGACAACAATCAACATACTATCTACATACTTATAATTTTTCCCATCGGGTATGCAATTCTACATATTATATCTCCATTTGGTGGCGTCGCGTTACAACTGGGGGATTTTAGGTAAAGCCATTGTGATAGTCTTGGTTTCTAAATATTGGTTGATACCGTCTTCCCCTCTGAAAATAACAAATAAATGTGTTAGCTATTTGGAAAACAATTAAGTGGCCTTGCCAACACTTTCTCATTAGGTTTATATTACACTGGGCCTCTAAAAATGCTCTTAACTACAGATGTAGTCATAGTTAATTGCTTGCCTGATATTTTTTAAAGAGTATATGTCAAACTTGATTTTATATATTGAAATAGCAATTGATCCTCTTGACAAGTTACTTACTTACATAAAAAAGTAGTTTATAACTAAAACGAGAATACTCACAATTCCCGTCCAATGCCAGAGTCCTTGAAACCACCAAAAGGAGTTTGACTCGTCACATGGTCGTAGATGTTGATCCTGAATAGAAACAATTTATTGTTGTATTGTATTGTAAGTCTTCATTATTAGTTATATCATTCAAATTTTCCACAATACACGACGGACTCAATGTCAATAATATTATGTTCTATTATTCTATTTCCATGTTAACGAAAAGTGTTTCGTCGGCATCTGCCATTCCCATACATTTTATTATTTTCTATTGGCGTTAGCGCTTGTCGATTGTAACCTTGTCTACGGCCCCTGCTACTTTTGCATCAGATATATATATTATATAAGCCTATGGTGCCGTGCGTCTCTAAAGATATTTTTTGTTGATAGCTTACAATGGCGTTGCATCAAACATTTCCATAGGCAAGCTTGAGCTAAATGAAAATCTACTTTCGTCTTTCTATATTGTACAGTGTGAGTGAGACAGGAGATGCTGAGGCGCGTGCGACGCGACTTGGCAGCAAGTTGTGTTAGACGTACTGGTGCGACCGTATCTAAACTTTGGTGGAAAAGGTCGTTTAGCTTTGAGCTCGCGAACTGTATAGCTACCTCGCACGTCTCTGGAGGAAAAGCAGCCTAAGATTATGCTGGTAATAGTGATAATATTTAATGAATTTTCTATGCACTAACCAAACTGAGCCAGCTCTGGCATATTTGGCGAACGTCATTGCGGTGGTTAGATCATTCGTGATGACCCCGGCTCCTAGACCATAGTTGGAGTCATTGGCTCTGTCCACTACTTCGTCGAAAGTTTCGAACTTGAAAATGCTCTGCACAGGGCCGAAGATCTGAAAAGGTTCGCAAAGTTTGGTGTCACGAGAAAGTGCTTTCCTAGCAATATATTTGCACTTGTTGCCGGTTAGAAGCATTGCGTACGCACTGAACCAAGGTAGACCAAATGCCTATACAGCTTCGGCATTTGGTCCACCATCGCTTATCGCATTCGCATCGCTGTCACGCAATAAAGTGACATATCATACTCACTTCTTCCCTTGCGATCTTCATGTCATCTTTGACATCAGCAAACACAGTGGGTTGGATGTAGTATCCCTTGCCTCCTAACTTGTCACCACCAGCCACACATCTCGCCCCTCCTTTCTTGCCGGCTTCGATGAATCCAAGTACTTTAGTGTACATATCTTTATCGATCTGAAAATAAATTACGCGTGAGTTATTCCAAGCTCAGAACCGGTATAAGTATAACGCGCTGTGGGTATAACTTAGACAAGTTATATTTTAACCACCGACGCAAAGGAGGTCATAGACGCCAGACTGGACGTAAGGTCAAGACCAAGGTACAAGTCGACCCACGTAAAATGAGCTCTGGCGGCCATATATTTTATATGGCACCCGGAGCTCTTTTTAAATGTGTCGCGGTATACCGGCCGCAGCAACACTGCCCGCCATTGGCGAACGCAGCGGTGCAGGTTTGTTTGAGCGGCTTTCTCCACTGTCAGGGAAATAGGGATGGTGACACCAAATAAAATAATCAAAAATGTTGTATACTCGACTAAGCATTAAATATATGTACTTAGGTATCTACATAGAGAAAAAAGTAAAACGAGCAATACCAACTAGTATTTATTTAAAAAAAAAACCGGGTTCCACTCCGGGAGTGCCGGCAGAAGTTAAAACTCAATAATATTGTAACAGTCGATCAGGTCACGTGACATCTTACGGTGTGTCACCCTAAAAATGAATTTGGCGCAAATTTATAAACAATTATCAATTAGGTACCTACTATAAAAACCAGGGTATATAATAAACAGCGGACGGCGGCGGCGAACAAAATACGAATTTGTTTTTGCCATTGCCAAATATTTTTCAAAGCTTTATCTCTTTAGGAATAACGTCCAAATTCGAACTATACGAATTTGCTCAATAGAAAAACGGTGAGGTACGCGTGGACAAAATTACAAATTCATTTGCAGAATATGCTATTGCAAAAAGAGTTTAACGGCTTTATACTCTTACGAATAGCGTTCAGTTTTGAATGAAGTCGAATCGGCTAGCAGCAAAATATAAAAGTTTGTGACCTTCACATCTGACGTCACAAAAATCTGTCGCGTATTTAGCAATTTTTCTCCATCCCAAAAAGTGCTCAGCGCCGCTAAAGAAGTTTTCACTTCAAAAATATGGACAATAGATGATGATTTACCTATTATTATTTTAGTAAATAATTTATAATACCTATACAAATGTTAAATCGTAAATAAAATGTTTATGAAGTTGGTACCACTGCAATATAGCGGTCGATTAAATAAAAGTTATATGATTTACTTCGTGGCAAACAGTGCTTTTATGAAAAATGTATGAACAAACCATAACAGTACGCTAAACAGTGAGTTTATGAGCCATAGAGCATAGAGTTTTTCGACAACTTATTATCGGTGTCATTGTATTTGAGCTACAGCCTATATAAATGACAGATAACGGTACAGGAGTAGAAAAATATAATTGGAGTCCACAACCCTTATATATGTTTTTTTTTCAAGTTTTATATGTGTCGTAAAGATACCATAGATACCGTATAGATACCACAGACAAATAAACAGATATGTGAGTATTTGTCTGTGATAATGTAACTTCTAAACGGATGAACCCATCAGAGAGCGGTTTATTTTGATTGAAACTTATCGTTGTGTCGGGGGTCTTTAAAGTTATGTAGTTATGTAGGTACATACCTTTATGGTGACACGGAAGTCTTATTACTACGAGATGCTGCTACTGAATATTATCTTTGCACCACTTGGACCTCAGTCAGGCCTCAGACCCTACTCAGGACAGGCTATACGTGATGCCACAACGAGCGACGGAAAAGCTCCTATGCAGCTAAATTAAGAACGAAGAAGAAGAAAGAAAAGAAGACTTGCCATAAACAACCTACTCAATTTGGACGGGTAATGGTTTATGTGCCACAACTTCATACTAAATCAATTGTGGAAAATAAAAAAGTGAAACTATGAGAAGGACGACGAATGGTATTTCCCTTTCTGTCACACTTATCGAGATTTGTATGCTACCAGCTCGCTCGCACGTGGTATTATTATTACCATAGCTTGTCCAGAGTATTATAGGTCCATGTTGCAACACTATTAGGCAAGTTCAAGGGCTTTATAGCAAGTATGAAATCAAATGTGAATAATTTACTTTCAAAACAATGTTTTAAGGTTTTAACCGACTTCTATTCAGTACTCCGCCAAGCCACATGAACATTTCCACATTTCCTTTCATGAACATTGATTATTACAGAAAAAAACCAAATCGCTGTATGTGGACCGATAATATTTGAGGAGTTCCATTGATTCATCAAGAAATGTGATGTGCTTGCTATTTCAACGGAATCATATCAGAATCTGTGACGTACTTTTGTAGTTTTAACAACATCACTGGGCAGTTCCAGGACCACATTTGTGATTTCCGGGTGTAAATACACGAGTTATAATAGAAAATACCGAAATTACTACATGCATGCCTAATATATTTGAGAAGGTCCCTCAACTCCTCATGGATTCCATCCTCCAACTGGATTTTTGAAAAGAATGGGATCATTCTGGAAGAATATACTTCCAAACAAAAAAGAAAATGAACGCATCGGCTAATAATTAACGGAGTTCTGAGGTAACAAACATTAAAAAAATAATGATAAATAAAAATCAACCGAATTGAGAACCTCCTTTCTTTTGAAGTCGGTTAAAAAGGAGAAACAAGCCCCAACTTAGTTCGGCACTTTCAAACATAAATATTTCAATTGCCAAAACTCATTTAAAAGATTCGGCTTCATCATTATACATTATGACGTTATGACATGCTATATTTTACAAAATGCATTGAAGAAAATCCTTTTTTTGAGCCAAAAAAATGAAATATGATATATATTATGCCTGAGCACGGTAATTTGTTTGCCTGCGACCGTCCGATCTCTCGGGACCAGTTTGGAAAAGGCCCAGCACATGCTGAGACTGGGATCCATTGTACACTATTTTTTGAAGTGAAAACTTCTTTAGCGGCGCTGAACATTTTTTGCGATGGGGAAAAATTGTTAAACTCGCGACACATTTTTGTGACGTCAAGGTGAGACTCTCATTCGTTCTCATCGTTGGAACCCTATCGCTCGCTCGGCCCCGGGCCGCCAGTCAGTCGAGGGCCGGCACCGCGCGCGCGAGCAGACGTGCGTCGTGCTGTGATCCGCCGCCGCTGCCGACTTGAACGCGACGAACCGCTTTTTTAACCCGCGTCGGCAAAGAGAGGGGTGTTATAAGTTTAACGTGTCTGTGTATCTGTCTGTGGTATCGTAGCTCCCAAACGGATTTGCAAAATTAAAATTATTCAAGTTTTCGCTTCGACCGGCACTCCCGGAGTGCAACCCGGTCTTTTTTTTTTCTTCTTTTCTGATTCTGATATTTCAAAATTGGGATATTGAATTACCTGAGGTCCCTGTTGAACATCGTCAAAGGGGTTGCCAACCGACCTGCCCTTGGCGATTTCCGCGGCCTTCTGGACGAATTGGTCGTAGACGCCCGACTGGACGTAGGTCCTGGTGCCGGCGCAGCAGCACTGCCCGCCGTTGGCGAACGCAGCGGCGTGGGCGATTTGAGCTGCTTTCTCCACTGTTAAGGAAATTGTGTGATCTTTTTATATCAATTGTATAGCGTATTATTTGTTTAAACTACCGTTATAGAAATTGTAGCAACCAAAAGTTGAAAAAAAAAATGTATTGTGTTATTCTCAGTAAAAAGGGTGGGAAGTTGAACATTACGTCGTGAATCGTGGACATCGTGGCATTTGTACGAGGGCTGCCTTTTAAGTTGTGTCGTTTGGAAAATCTAAAGACAATTTAAGTGTTAAATGGTATTTATTGTTTTTCAAAGTAATCACCGTGATATGTAATACCTACACTTTTTCATTTGATCGAACCAGTTTTCGAAACACTTATTCCAGTCTGAAGTCGGGGTCTCCAAAATGGCCGTTTTGTATGACTCAACCGCTTCTTCAGGCGTCTGGTACCGTTGACCACGAAGTCGTTGCTTGATTTTTGGAAAAGTAAAAAAATCGTTAGGGCTTAAGTCTGGACTGTACGGCGGGTGTTCCAGAATTTCGACGTTTTGCTCTTTTAAAAACGCAATAGTTTGCCGGGCGGTGTGCGAGCTCGCATTATCGTGGTACAGTCTTATACGACGTCTTGGGTTATTTTTTCGAAACTCGCCGATGACTTCTGGTAAACAGACAGTGGTATACCAGTCAGCATTAACCGTTTTACGATCCTCGAGCACGATGGTGGCAACGTGGCCACTTATCGCCACAAACGTGGCGACCATTTTTTTCGAAGTGCTCCGTGAGCGTATTACTTTGGTCGGTTTTGGCTCATCTTGGAACACCCAAACAGTCGACTGCTGTTTAGAATCGGGATCGTAGGCATATATCCAAGATTCGTCACCACTGATAATGTCGTAAACATGTTTCGAGTTTCCTCGGTTGAATTGCCGCAGGGTTTTGCGACACCATCGAACGCGAGCCGTTTTTTGGTCTTCACTGAGTAAATGTGGTATCCAGCGTGAGATCAACTTTTTTACGCCTAAGTGATCATGCAAAATACTGTGAACACTGGTCCCTGAAATACTTAAGGAAGCTTCTATCTCACGGTATGTCGCATGGCGATCTTCGATGATCAGTTGCCGTACAGCATCAATGTTCTCCTGGGTTACGGCTGTTTTTGGTCGACCTTCACGATGTCTATCACCAAGACTAGAGCAACCACGTTGAAATTCTAAATACCAGCGTTCCACAGTCCGAAGGCATGGTGCTTTATCATTGAAAACCGTAGTCAACTCTTCGAAGCACTGAAGTCGCGTTAAGCCCCTTTTGAAGTTGTAAAAAATTATCGCACGTAAATTTTCCTTCGAAATTTCCATTTTCACAACTGACTTGTCAACTTTGAACGAACGCTGTACTAAAACGGTTGGGCCGATTTCGAGTCATTCTTTTGTTTTCGAATTCTAAATTCAAATATTTTAACGTGACACTAGTTCTTTTTTATGCAATCACGGGAGGGTTGCAAACGACAGAACTTAAAAGGCAGCCCTCGTATCGGCGCATCGGTAATAATGGCATAAGCGCCAAAAACATTCAGGTTTATTTCCCTGAGAAGGGACACACACAACGAATAAAGATTAGTAGAGACAAAGATTCATTACGACCGTAAAAAGTACATACCGTAAGATTTTCTAGCAACTTGTCAGCCCCCTAAATAAAACTCAATAATTTACGTACCGTCGGCGTCATTGAAGACTACCAGAGGGCTTTTACCGCCCAATTCGAGCGTAACTCGCTTCAGATTAGCGACAGTGGCGGCTCCTAAAATGATGCGACCGACCTGGAAAAACCGTATAATTAAGTCTAATAATGGACATAAGTACGTGTGTGCCCGGCAGTGGGACGTACGAGGGGTTATCCGAAATTAATGATAATTGAATACTTTTAGTGGCTGAATAAAGTAAAAAGAGGTTTTAATTTTTAAAGCGGTTACTTGGTTAAGTGGTTAGTGAATTAACAAAATAATAATTAAAAAATAGGTCAGTGAGTTAAATGCATTTATTCGTGACTTGTCGGAATAAATACGTGAAAATGGAGAAAACTAAACGAAGGGCCATTATTAAGTACTTCTGTTTGAAAAAAATGTGTACTAAAGATATGCACATTGAATTGGCAGGAACATTGGGGGATTCTGCTCCTCCGTATTCTACAGTTGCACGCTGGTGCAAGGAGTTTAACTTGGGTTGGACATCAACTAAAGACGAACACCGCGAGGGCCGTCCGTCCATCGTCCATACTGGCGATAACGTCAATAAATTGAAATTTTAGTTTTAACTGATAGAAGAGTGACAATCAGATATTTAAATGAAGTCACAGGGATCTCTTATGACAGCATTCAAAGAATTTTAACCGCATAATTGCACAAGAGCAAAGTATCTGCTCGTTGGGTGCCTAGAATGTTAACTGACAACCAAAAGAAGATTCGGAATAAGATGACATTGTCATTAGGCAATCTTGAAAATTTTCAAGCTGACCCTCAAACTTTTTTGCGTCGATTTATCACCGTGGATGAGTCTTGGATTCAGCATTTCGATCCGGAGACCAAGCAGAAGTCTATGACGCGGGAGCGATCGTCTTCTCCGACCCTGAAGAAATTCAAGCTCACCGGGTAAAGTTATGGCGTCCGTGTTCTGGGTCCGAAGGAGTCACATTGATCGAATCCTTGGAAAATAAAAAGATTGCGGGAAGCCATCAAAGAGAACTGACGAGGCAAACTATGTGCTGTTGTACTGTTCCACGAAGACCATCCATCCATCGTTCCATCTTCTAATAAGGCCAGAGTTGCAATGGCTGCAATCCAGGACGCGGGCGTCGAATTGCTAGAACACCCCTGTATTCACCAGACCTAGCCCCAAGTGACTTTTATCTTCTTCCACGACTGAAGTGCAAACAAATTTTGAACGAGAACGAGGTCATGGCCGCTGTAGAGGGATATTTGGAGAGTCGCCAAAAAACTGGATAAAAGATGGAATAAGTGTGTAGACTTGTTTGGAGATTATGTTGAGAAATAAGTTTAGTTTTCGGTCACTTGACTTGTTTTACATATTAGTTATAATTACTTTTGGATCACATAGGCTGATGACGATAGAGTTAAGACGGCTTCCGTGGTGCTCAGTAGGGTTCCATGGGCCTGTTTATCTGACAAGTGATGTTCATGACGCCTCATGGCAGATCATTGTGAAACATGCCGCAAACCTTGACGTGACGACCACGTCCATTTTGGTAAGAGTGAAGAAGATGCTCATGGCACCCAACGTCTTACGTTTTCCTGAACCTCGATCTAAGTCACCTCGGTAGATCCAGTGAAGGCGACTTTATCGACGTCCGGGTGGTGAGTGAGCGCGCCACCGGCCGTGGGACCGTAGCCCGGGACCACGTTCACGACTCCCGGAGGGAAGCCGGCCTCCTTGATGAGAGCGGCCACCGCCAAAGCCGTTAGTGGGGTCTGCTCCGCTGGCTTTACGACGAGTGTACAACCTTCGGATGTTAAATACGCATAATCTTGTTGGACGCCATTCTTCACGTATGAAAATGACAGCTACCTACTTAATACGCCAATATTTTTTTTGCAAGAGTGGGAATATGAACCTTTGTTTAAGGCTTTAACACCGCACGGCACGACACCTATATTTGTCTTGGCGCCGTGGGTACGACAACAGGCAACACTTTTAGGTGTTCTTGGCATCCAAGGGGTTAAGCTTTACTTAATATAAATAAATTAATAATAAATAAATATTAGGGGACAATCTTACACAAATCGACCTAGTCCCAAACTAAGCAAAGCTTGTACTATGCTACATAGTCCATTATAATTTATGTTGTTGTCCATGAATATCAGGCAATTTCTGTGACTCGGTGCCAGTTATCAATGCTTCATAGATTTGAATGTTTCATACGAGGGAGAAGCTGAATATGCAATTAGTCTTGCATATTTTTCTTGCTCGTGTGAAACATTTAAATAACCTAAAAACTTTTTACTTTGCCATTATTTTGCCCCCGCTTCCCTTATGGTGTAATTTTTAAAAGATCTTAGCAGTAGGCCCGCGAGATCGAACACGCTTCATCACGTGTTGCGTTGTTTGAAAGGTGCCTGATTTGCAGAAATTGCAGATCGCACTGATAAGATGTTTAAGTCTTAGTTGATGTAACAAAAGAGTGGCCGGTATTCGATAAGATGCTGTAAACCATATAACTGATGTACCTGCTGCCAATGCCGGCGCAATTTTCCACGTCATCATCGGAATTGGATAGTTCCAGGGAATTATCTGTGCGCAGACGCCCACAGGCTCTTTAAGCGTGAAAGATAACACTTCGCCATCTGAAATGTAAACAGACACATTCATTGAATAAAGTTAAGCAATGATTTGACCTATTTTTCTCATTAACCGTCGATCACGCATTGTAGTATAGGAAACATCATGACATCGACGTCATTATCTCAAGGAGTGATAAGAACAGCCACGCGCTAATGGTATACATGTGTGGAGTATAAAGAGATTAAGATGCATATAAGCCGAATAAAACTAGACCATTATAGATAGCACTATATTACATAATTATGAACATTCTGTGGGAGGAACCTAGGGACCTAAACATGTTCAGATCTAGTCAATATCTAAGAAGATTTAAATATTTACCAACTGACGCATCGCCACCAGTTGTTCGATTCAGAGAAAAAAGGTAAATGTAGGTACCTAGTCAGTCCTTAAGTTCTGTCACAAGGTTTTTGATAGGTAAACTTTTTCTTATTCGTATTATACATGATTCAAAAGCTTATTTTATACGAATCAAATTGTAATACAATACATTTTGAACAAACAAACTTGACAAAAAACCTTGTAACTTGAGACAATCGTGAACCCAAATCACGCCGCAACTGACAAAAATACCATTACAGCAAATTTAATAAAAACACAGTGTTCCAGATGACCAACAAGGTTTTATTTATTTATTCTGAAACCTCGATTTTAGACCACGCTAGCAACTAGCGTTTGATTTTCTGTTAGATTTCAATTCCAACTGCTCCCATCGAGAACTTTACGTACTTTTTACGTTTTCAGAAAAACGCGTAAATTTGATCTTGTGGGCATCAAGTAGGTACACTACGTAAAATCTGAATATGAAAATTAGTTTTACCCAGACTTACTTAATCTTATGCTTCAAAATGGAGGTACGAGTAACAGGGAGGGTTCAGGGAGGGTGCTGACTAAAGTAAGTTAAGTTTGAAAGGTTTTAAGAGTCATGGAAAAAAGATAAAGTGAATCACGTCGGTGTTTTTGATTGGCTAAAAAAGTACAAAACCTCTGAAGAAACTAGCATTTGTGTAATATGGCTTTAAGCATTTAAATCCAATAATCGTTCTAATTTATCAGTCGGTACCTAGGTATTTAATGAGCTATCAAACATATAACATTAAATAAAAACATTCTTGGTATTATTTACTATGCGGCAAATATTTGTGACAGAACTTATGGACTGACTAGGTAGGAGACTAATTATTATAACCAAAATCAGTTTCGTCTTTGAAAATAGTTTGTCTCACCTGCGGGTATGGTGTTGCCCAATATCTTGTCGGCCTTCCCGGCGTAATATCTAAGTACGCTGGCTGAGAAATATACTTCTTCTTCGGATTGCTTCACTGGCTTGCCGCAGTCCAGGGTCTCTAGTTCGGCCAAATACCTGGCCTGGGACTCCAGAAGGTCGGCCAGTTTTAGCAGCAGCAATCCGCGTTGAGAAGCATCCATGATACGCCATGCCGAGTAGCGGTGGAATGCCTTCTTAGCTGCTGCTACGGCTAAGTCGACGTCAGCCTAGAATACATAGATATATATATTACTTCGTAAAGATAGGCCCAACGCGCACGAGTAATTTGGCCAATGCGGTGGCCCTAAACTGGCAATTTAGGACCACCGTGCCTTAGTGTGTGTGAGGACGCCGTACCTACCGTTCAGCAGTCAGTGTGTGTCAGACAGAGCCGACTGTCTCAAAATGCCCAGTTGCGCAGTAAAAGGCTGCCAAAATTATGATACTAAAGCGAAAAAAAACATGGGATATCGTATCATCGGTAAATATCGTCCGTTTCTTTTTTATCGCTTAGTAACACATTTTCAAAAGATTTTTTTGTTACCTAGCGCCATTACGTTTTGTTAGTTCGCAGCCGCTTGTCAATTAGAAGTAACCTTGTAAGGCGTCATTTTTATACTGGTGTATGAACCATTGACTATGGACATTGCTTGATAATATATAGCTCATTTGATTATTAATGTGTCTTATATTTTATTACAATAATAATTACCTTTAAAAGGGTACTTTGGTTTCGAATTGCTCTTATTCTATCATTTGCTACATTGTAAAGTGGTGTGCAACTAGCTAAGAATATTTGTGTTGTAATTATTGTGAGCCTTTGTGGCCTAAGTCACTAAAATGCGCCCGTAATTTCGTCCGTGTGGTTTTCTATCATTTGGAGACAGTAGTGTTTTTGTGTATCGAAATCTTGCAATTGTTACGGAAAAATCCTCTACCGCATCCCTGACAATTTCGTGACGAACCGTTCAGTCGTTGAGCCATAAAAGTAAATAAATATACAAACTCACTTTCAAATTTATAATGACTTATTTAATACATAGGTACCACTATCTCTATGTAAACATCAGTCTGCATCAACCACTGCCAGCCGCTCATTAAGGCGCCGTAGGTTCAGCGAAGTTGAGCGAACAGTTTTTTAAACAATATAATGCGTCTGTTTATAATAATAATATGGTTTCAAAAAAAATACGAATAGTAATCTTGAGGCTTTCTTGCAGCGAGATCAGTGATTCGAAACATTATTAAGCAAATTTAGCTCGATAGAGAAATTTCACGAACATAGGTCTAAAATACACAAAATACACTTAAAATATTCGTAAAAAATTGCTTCTTAAAATCGGCAATATCATGTTCGAGGGAAATCAGTGAATAGATTTGTATTTATTTGAACGGCCAAAAAATTAAAATTAAAAAACAAGATATCCGCGCTTCCTAGCACGCACTTCCATCTCGCTCATGCTTATGCTCAGTGAGAGGGAGAGAAGACCATGAACCTACGGCGCCTTAATATTGAGAAAAGTCCCCCTTACAAGGTTACTCCGGCCAACCAAACGTGTAGTCCGCGCGGTCCGTCACGTGGTACGCAGTCCGTACAACAGATGGCGTGGCGCTTTTCCATTAAGGACAGATGTCAAGCGAATTGTTCGGACAAACGTATCTTGACTTTCGATATCATTGCTAGAATATAACGAACTAACGTGATTAGACATCAAGCTGGACTGGAACTAAGTAGTGCCAAAAACAAGACGTTACTTACCGAATTATAAAAACCGACCAATTTATAACAACAGATTTAAAATGAAGCAAGATGTTGATTTAACCTTTGCTTCCATTTTATCTGATGATAATTATTGCTGTATGAAATGTAGAATACATTTTTACTATAAATAAAATTTACCTTATCGCCCTCGGCGACCTGGGTGATCGCCGACTCATCCTGAGGGTTGATGGTTGGGAAGGTCTTTTTGCTTACGGCGTCCACCCATTCGTTATTGATGAACAGCTGCAAAACAAAGTCCACTTCAGAAGTAGCTACTTATATTAAAACATTTCATTTGTCTATGTAGGTGTGACTGCAACTATGAGGTGTTTACTGTCAATATTAAACCAATGAATAGTTAAAGTATATCCGCTAAACGATCGCATACTAGTTGCAGGTAGGTAGGCACTCATTAATTCACACGTCCAAGCTAATATTGTACGACAGTGCTATGATTATTTCTTACCTTGGTGTATTTGACGTCTACTCTCACCATCTTGATGTTTATTTTAGTAAAATACCGGCTGTGATCGGCACAGGCGTATCGTCTGGTGGCCGGGTCAACACTGTAGCCGACGTCAAACTATATCAAAAAACACTCGGCTTTTTTGCTCTAAATTGAACCATCGGATATGCGTATTAAGACTCTAATTTGGCTCGGCAACATTTGTTTTATCGAACCATATCACGTGGGCTCTGTACTTCGAGGGAACAAATAAGTAGGTATGTGCTTTTAAGTAACTTCTGTCGATGAGCTCTTGTCCTTTGGAATACGGTTCATGATTGTAGCAAAAGTGTTTTTGCCAAGTTGTAGACTGTGTTATATTTGATTACTTACACATGTGTGCATACAAATAATGTATAAAGAAGATTACTGTGTTTATGAAATGATGCACACTGCTCCTGGCGCACAACTTTATTTTGATTTGCTCGAAAAATCTCAATCTTGTGTTGATTAATGAAGATGAAAATCACGAGTGTAGATTATCGAAATGCTGCCTAACTGGGTCGTTGTAACTTAGTTGAAACCGTTTTAAACGTTTAAAAAGAAGAAAGTAATATTTAGTTAAGTATGCGAGATTGTTTAGTAATCACACTTCACACTGTGATATTATAAATGTGAAAGTTCGTATGTGTGTGGTCAGAGACACATAATAAGAATACATTGAAGCAAATTGTATTTATACAACAGATATTATTACGCATTCGTTTTAGAGCCAGGTCGCAGACAGGTCGCCAATGTTAGAGTCGGTTTGTCGAGGACAGTGCCAAGGTTTGAAGACCGCAAAGGGTGAAGCCAGGGGCTGGCCTCCGCCTCCGCTACAGCAAGGAGATGAGCACCCTCTGCTGTGCTTTGGGCGGAGTTCATGAGGTCTTTAAGTACATAGAGCGTATCTTGAATAATATAATATCGTCCCATTGAAGCAAATTGTATTTATACAACAGATATTACGCATTCGTTTTAGAGCCAAGTCGCAGACACGGTCGCCAAAGTTAGAGACGGTTTGTCGAGGACAGTGCTAAGGCTTGGAGACGGCAAAGGGTCCCAGAGGCCCGCCTCCGGCTTCGCTACAGCATGGAGACGAGCAGGCTCTGCTGTGCTTTGGGCGGAGTTGATAAGGTCTTTAAATACATAGAGCGTATCTTGAATAATATAATATCGTCCCATTGAAGCAAATTGTATTTATACAACAGATATTACGCATTCGTTTTAGAGCCAAGTCGCAGACACGGTCGCCAAAGTTAGAGACGGTTTGTCGAGGACAGTGCTAAGGCTTGGAGACGGCAAAGGGTGAACCCAGAGGCCCGCCTCCGGCTTCGCTACAGCATAGAGACGAGCACGCTCTGCTGTGCTTTGGGCGGAGTTGATAAGGTCTTTAAATACATAGAGCGTATCTTGAATAATATAATATCGTCCCATTGAAGCAAATTGTATTTATACAACAGATATACGCATTCGTTTTAGAGCCAAGTCGCAGACACGGTCGCCAAAGTTAGAGACGGTTTGTCGAGGACAGTGCTAAGGCTTGGAGACGGCAAAGGGTGAACCCAGAGGCCCGCCTCCGGCTTCGCTACAGCATGGAGACGAGCACGCTCTGCTGTGCTTTGGGCGGAGTTGATAAGGTCTTTAAATACATAGAGCGTATCTTGAATAATATAATATCGTCCCATTGAAGCAAATTGTATTTATACAACAGATATTACGCATTCGTTTTAGAGCCAAGTCGCAGACACGGTCGCCAAAGTTAGAGTCGGTTTGTCGAGGACAGTGCTAAGGCTTGGAGACGGCAAAGGGTGAACCCAGAGGCCCGCCTCCGGCTTCGCTACAGCATGGAGACGAGCACGCTCTGCTGTGCTTTGGCGGAGTTCATGAGGTCTTTAAATACATAGAGCGTATCTTGAATAATATAATATCGTCCCAATGAAGCAAATTGTATTTATACAACAGATATTACGCATTCGTTTTAGAGCCAAGTCGCAGACACGGTCGCCAAAGTAAGAGTCGGTTTGTCGAGGACAGTGCTAAGGCTTGGAGACGGCAAAGGGTGAACCCAGAGGCCCGCCTCCGGCTTCGCTACAGCATGGAGACGAGCACGCTCTGCTGTGCTTTGGGCGGAGTTGATAAGGTCTTTAAGTAGGTACATAAAGCGTATCTTGAATATAATATCATCTCGACCCGCGACCTTACCATTTGTATACGAACACAATCAATAAGTATGCTTTTAGGGTAAACATTCATGGCCTTTTTAGGCCAACATGACCAATATCTGTTGCAGATGGGGCAATAAAAAAGCGATCTAGTTTGGCTGTGCTGCTTGATTAGGTACTTGACGACTTGTTATTTACCACTTTAGCACTACGAGAACTTGAAGTGAAAATATTCATAATAACATTTTATTATCAATCATTCGAAAACGCAGTCGGATGATGACGCAATTGCTGAATTTAAAACAGTATTCGCTTCAGATACTTATCTTACCTCATTTACATTCCTTTAGCGATTAAATGCAAGCCAGGTGTGTTTACAAGCACATTGCGTGAAACCATTTTGCACATTTTCATGTTAATTACCTATGGAATAAAGCTGGTAAACTCAATGATGTAATATAAAAAAGTGGTAGATAGTTTATAAGCGCTCCAAAAGTGGCACAAAAAGAGAATATAACCACACTAAACCTGGAAACGTATGCCGTCAGATTTAGTAGCCATATTTAAAGTTAAACACGGAATTTCGTATAGACAACAACGTATTTACTTACCTCTTTTTAATATTACATCATTGGGTGAAGTCCATAATGTTGAAATATTATTTGGAGCTATGAATCAGTACATGTGAAGCACGTGAAACGTATTTTCAATTCTATTAGCCTGCAATCTCATATTAAGACTACAGTATAAGTTCATGCTGATATATAAATGATAAAGTACTTAGTTAAGGCGCCGTAGGTTCAGCGAAGTTAAGCGAACAGAGTTTTTGAAACAATATAATGCGTCTGTTTATAATAATATGGTTTCGAAAAAATACGAATAGTAATCTTGAGGCTTTTCTGCAGGGAAGTCAGTGCTTCGAAACATGATTAAGCAAGTTTCGCTCGATGGAAAAAAATCACGAACAAAGGTCTAAAACACACAAAAATACACTTTAAATATTCGTAACAAAAAATGCACAAAAGCTATAAATATTAAAATTGCTTCCAAAAATCGGCAATATCATGTTTAAAGGAAACCAGTGTTTACATTTTTATTTATTTAAACGGCCAAAAAAATTAAATTAAAAAACATGAGATCCGCGCTTCCGAGCACGCACTTCCATCTCGCTCACGCTTATGCTCAGTGAGAGGGAGAGAAGACCATGAACCTACGGCGCCTTAATAGAGAACTGGCAGCCTCAGGGGCCTTTGCCGTATACTTAAGTAATTATTTATGATATTCCAACACAGTCCACGAAAGTCATTGATGACACTATCATTTACTGACAATTAAGAATGTGTCAAAAATACGAACTTTTACATCGCGGCCGGGCCTTTTTAAATACGCTTTTATTTAACTTAACACGTTCGAGTAGGTATAGCTGTACATCGTATGAACATCATCATAATATATCGTATAAGTATAGGGTAAATCGCCAATAAATGGATCTGTTCCCCTACAAACAAAATTCAATTTAGTATATCGTGGCCAGTTATTAAGGGCGACACCCTTAATAGTAAGTAGTAGAGTAATTAACACCTTATACTAAAAATTCATTCTATTATAGGTGAATAGAGTTCATTAGGGTTCCGTAGTCGACTAGGAACCCTTATAGTTTCGCTTTGTCTGTCCGTCCGTCCGAGGATAATCTCAGTAACCGTTAGCACTAGAAAGCTCAAATTTGGTACTAATATGTAAATCAATCACGCCGACAAAGTCGTAAAATAAAAAGTGTTTATTTTTATTTTTATTAGGGTACCTTCCCTATACGTACCGTGGGGAGTGTTGTTTTTTTTTCATTTCAACCCTAACGTGTGATATATTGTTGGATAGGTATTTAAAAATGAATAGGGGTTTGCTAAAATAATGTTTTGATAATGTTAATATTTTCGGAGATAATCGCTCCAGAAGTAAAAAAAAAGTGTCCCCCCGCTCTAACTTTTGAACCATAACTTTTAAAAATATGAAAAAAATCCCAAAAGTAGAACTTTATAAAAACTTTCTAGGAAAATTATTTTGAACTTGATAGCTTGAATAGTTTTTGAAAAAAAATACAAAAACTACGGAACCCTACACTGAGCGTGGCCCGACACGCTCTTGGCCGGTTTTTTTTAGTATGAGGTGGCTTGTTATTGAACGGTGACCAATTATTGGCGATTTACCCTAATATAAAAACTCTTTTTAAAAACTTTATTTTATAGAGTAGGTAAATTTTACCACTGTAAAAATGAGAAAGTCTGTATCAGACATAAAGTTCTTTCATATGAAACACCACCAAATCCTCCTTTTTTGTTATTGTGATTAAAAATAAAAGTTTACAGTGTATAAAATTTTATTGTATCATTTATTTGCCGAAAATTCCTGACATTTCCCTTTTCCGGCCGCATTCCTGACATATGTTTAAAAATCCTGACATGTCAGGAAAAATCCTGACATCTGGTCACCCTATATCTACTTGTCCTGTGTGTCACGTCCACGTCACGTCTAAAGGGCGGACGGTGGATCCAATGAAGTGACGAAATTATAAGATGGAAAAGACTCATTAAATTTTCAGATTATGATTTTATAAGAAGTTTGAGTGATGGTGATAATGTTCCTGATAATGGTGAAGTATCAATTTACAAATACGCACCTCTTACATCTGTAGATGTAGAGAGGTCATTTTCCCTTTATGAGGGGATAGTGAACCATAAAAGGAATAGACTGAAAATATGTAATACTTAAATATAAAAATACGATTATTTACTACAACAATAAAATTAAATAACTATTTTGCAATTATGTTCTCTTTTTTAAACCAATTGTAGTCATATCCATATTACATATATCGTTTGACATGATTTTGACATAATTTGCATCCGTCGGCTGGCAATGAGTCGTGTCCTGTCATTAACGATGAAAAAACCGCCGTTTAAATGAAACAGACGGTTTAGTAAACTACTTAACTAAAACGTTTACCAAACTATTGCCGTGATTGGAAAGCCACGGATCCCATCTAGATACATTTATGAAATAAAATGTTCATTATTTTTACCAAACGGGATAAGTCCCGTCTTATAATGTTCGATTATCTTAAGATGCATTTTTGGGGTTAGTTGGGGAGTAATAGCACGTAGAACCGATGGCCGTTGTGGCGGAAAGGTTCTCGAGTGGCGACCACGTACCTACCGGGAGGCGCGGCGTGGGTAGGCCCCCCGCAAGGTGGACTGATGACCTGGTAAAGGTTGCTGGAGTCCGCTGGATGCGGGTGTCGCAGGACCGGTCACTTTGGCACTCTTTGGGGGAGGCCTATGTCCAGCAGTGGACGTCTTTCGGCTTATATGATGATGATGAGTTAGGGAGTGAAGAAAATTATCTATATTTTCGTCTAAAACAAAGTTTGAAGAACACAATAATAATTATATTTGAATAATAATATATGATGCATAAGTTGCACGAGCCCTCTCTTTCAGTGAGTTCATGCAACGCATATTTTTCCGGCCGTATCCCTGGGATGCTTGACATTTAAAAAAAAATGCGTAGACGCACATTTATACACTTGTAATAGTAGTTTATGAAACTGATACATAATCAGATGTCTTAAAACACAAGTGTGGTTTAATGAAACAAGAGTCAGCTAGTTTCATAATAGGATCACACGAGTGTTACGGAATACAGAACTATACAGTTGCATATACTAATTTATCTACACACATATCATACGTACTCTAAGATGGGTTCAGAAGCTGTAGGGAAATGACTTGCAGTGCTACCTGTAAAATATCTTTATCTACGCACATATCATTAGTACTCTAAAATGCGTTCAGAAACCATAGGAAATAATCAGCATTATTACAACCAATTTTACTATGAGAACTTTCTTGTCTGTGGTAGTAGGTAAAATCTGTACTGTAATGTCATTACAGTACAGATTTTTGTAAGGTTATGAGTTTAAATTTGGAACAGCTGTCAAAACTCAAGTGGGTCTCTATTCTAGTATCCATAGATATTAAAACAGTTATCGATGCGAAACGTCAATTCAGTATGTTTTTAATATAAACCGCACGACATTTGATTAAGAGTGACATGAGAATAGGGACTTCATTCGTTTGTCTATGATTAAAAAAACATTCGTCTTGACGTAGGATTGAATTGCCGCTATTACTGTTGTCATTTCTTTGTTGGTTTTTGCTGTGACGAAAGTAGAATTGTGAAAAGTTATTTGTAATTCACATTATAGTTGAAAATATGAGTAGTAGTGACTCCGAGAACGATATGAACACTCCGCCGGATATCGTAAATGCAGCAATGATTGCAACAAAGTTATTTTACAGGTAGCACTATAGTAGCAATGCAGGTCATTTTCCTACGGCTTCTGAACCCATCTTAGAGTACTTATGATATGTGTTTAGATAAAGTAGTGTATGCAACTGTACATAATTTAGCCTTAAAACACTCGTGTGATCCTATTATGAAACTCGCTCACGCTCGTTTCATAAAACCACACTCGTATTTTAAGGACTCTGATTATGTATCAGTTGCATAAACTACTATTGTTGCAATCGTGGCTGCATTTGCGATATCCGGCGGAGTGTTCATATCGTTCTCGCAGTCATTACTACTCATATTTTTAACTAAAATGTAAATTAAGTACAAACAACTTTTCACAATAAAATTCTACTTTCGTAACAGCAAAAAACCAACAAAGAAATGACAACAGTAAAGCCTGGAACACACTGGCGCGGCCTGCGGTGACGGTCAATAGTAAATTTGACAGCTACTGACAAGTTTACTAATTGACCGCCGCGGCCAGGCCGCGCCAGTCTGCGAGAGACCTAAATGGCGGCAATTCGATCCTACGTCAAGACGAATGTTTTTTTAATCATAGACAAATTAATGAAGTCCCTATTCTCATGTCACCCGAGATCAAATGTCGTGCGGGTTAATTTAAAAAAACCTATTGAATTGTCGTTTCGTATCGATAACTGTTTTAATATCTATGGACACTAGAATAGAGACTCACTTGAGTTTTGACAGCTGTTCCAAATTTAAACTCAATAACCTTACAAAAACCTATACTGTAATTTAACATTAAGGTGAGGCATCTTGAGGAAATTACCACAAAGGTGTAAAATGAGGCTTCGAATTTCCTACTTTATTACGCGACAACTACATAAAATGTGACAGTTTCTTCTTTAAATGATATTTGAAGATATTTGCTACAATTATATGAGGCCCAAAACACGATTTGATTCATTTGCCTCGATAGATTAGGATGGCAAAGTTTTTGCGTTTTTTAGTAGCCCGAGTAGACTAAAAACCTAAACCATTTTTTTGGTATTCAATTTTCAGTATTTATTTTTGTATCCTTTTGTTCCTTATTATATATGTGACAAACAAGTGGGCTCCTTTTATTTTTAATATACATAAATCAGTAGAATTAAGCACATAAATACAAAATCACGCACAAATCGGACACGCATAAGTCACTTCTTTTCAATTTTAGTAGGCAGATGGCCATAACGCCTCGTACTGAAAGGACGTCTGTCGCGATTTTTTCGTTTTGACAATTGTATAATTCGCTAATTTAATACCAGCAATCTAAAAATAATACGTTTTCAGGGAAAATTCATAGGGTGTTATGTGGATAGTTAAACGTTCAAAATAATTTTTCTGTCATTTGTGCTACTATAAAACCCAATTTTACATTCAAACCCTACCATTACAACCCGATTTTTCATATTTTTCCTCTTAGAGCCCGTTCTTATTCAAAAAAGTTCGAATACGTTTAATTAGTATGTGGAATATTTTTTTATCACACAGGGCACATTGTCTTATACAATGTACGTGGGTGTACGTGTGTGTATTTGTCATAACATCTGACATATAGGTAGGTTTGCCATTTGTCATTTATGTTGTCTTAGACACTATTGATTTTGCAAGTGCATTTGAATAAATAAAATACTAATTTGCTTTTTGGGCAAAGTTCCCCCTGGTGGCAAAGTAGGCATGTTTGACAGTACGTGTTTAAACGTAGGTATACATATTTATAGATACCACACACCTAAATACTAGCAAATTTTCATATCGAACTTTAAATGCATGTAAGTGGGTGGAAAACTTTGATTACTTACATATAGATGCATAGTTAGTAATTTAAGTTAAAGGTGCGTAAAACTATTTTTTAATTACTTACATACGGAAGACACTAAGTACCTATTTATTGATTACATTTACCTGGGGTAACCCTTGTTTGTAGGTTTATCAAGTTGATATTGATGACCACATCCTGATCCAATCGCGTTGATGAGAAATCTGCAAAAAATATTGGATGTAGGATGTAGGTACGACATCGTTGGACGGTTCACGTAAAACCGAATGACGGGACATTGTCAGCCTGAGGGACTGTCATATTAGCTGTATATGGGATGTTGATATCGTCGTAATACTACTTATGTACATAGGTACTCACCAGCATAGAACGTTACGTTTACAGGAACATTCTAGCCCAAGGTGACTAAGCAGGGTAGCCTCATGCCGCACCCCTCTATGTTAACTTCATCTAACTCGTAAGCCGATCCTGGACAAAAAAGATAACTTAATAAACCATGTACAGTCAGCACAAGTATTTTATTATTATATTATTTATTCAAATTATACTACTCGTATAACTACAAGGAACATAAGGCGATTATGATAATACAGGGTGATTCAGGAGACGTGAGCAGGATCAACCCTACACATACAGTTAATGTTAATGGATCTTTTACCATCGTAATTAAGTTAAACGCCCACAGTTTTTTTTTACATTTTGTGTAAAAGTTTCATTCACAATAAATCATGGTCACCCTACACAACTAAAAAAAAATTCACGTTAATCTTAACAATGCTGGTACGACTGAGTAGCTTATAAACTATTGAATCCGTAGGGTTGATCCTGCTCATGTCTCCTGAATCACCCTGTATATTGCGATCCCGCCATAATAATGAAGCCGTCCAATGAAATTGTCGTGTTTTCTTCCTCAAAAATCAGCAGTGCCAACGAATTGAATATTGTGGAAATACATTGTCAGAATATTTATAATATCAACTCGGAATCTGCAAGCATGAGGCAAATTGTGTTATTGTGATCAATTCAAGACGAAATATAGTAACCCGATTGGAGACAGTTCTTCAAGATTACCTGTTACACTTCAACTCCATGTTTTTAACTGATTCACTAGCAAGAATTGCTACGCGCTAGGCTCAATACGACACGAGTCATTGTTTCAGCGGATCCCGTGGTTTTCCCCCGTACGTAGCGGGAAACACCGTCTACGGTGTAGGCGCCCGCTAGGCGGGTTGCTGGCAGACCCGATTAAGAGTTTGAGAGTCAAATGAAGAAGAAGAAGTAGGTAGCAAATATTTGTAATATTTAAATGCAGCTAAAATAGCAACGTATTCCATCCTTACTAATATTATAAATACGAAAGTGTGTGTGTTTGTCCTTCTTTCACGTCGCAACGGAGCGTCGTATTGATGTGATTTTTTGTATGGAGATAATTTTGAAGCTGGAGAGTGACATAGGCTACTTTTTTCAGCGGGAAAACATCTAATTCCCACGGGAAAATTCAATATGTTATATTTTCCTATAACCACGCGGGCGAAACCGCGGGAATCAGCTAGTGGCATATAAATGTGCATTTACAAGCCTATAAAAATAAAATAATAGATATTGTTTATTTTTATATTTGATCATGCAATTGTATGACGTAATTACACATAAAATTATATTCTTGAGGTATAAAACATACAAATGAAGTAATTGTTTCATTTTCTTAACCTACCTACTCTCAAGCTAAGGAATTCACTAGATCAGACATATTCTGCTGTTTTTATACTCTGCTTGCCCCTTGGTCAAGTGCCAGCCGGACTCGTGCACGAGGGTTCCGTACCGTACTCGCAAATTTTGCATGTCTAGGTTAACGTGAGCTTCCGTCGCGAATTGTTTACCAGCGTTTTGGTGCCCGCTTACGCTGGTTATACAAATTTTGAATGCGATATACCTAGATATAAATTGACTTGACATTGACTTATTATAATTATTTCATATACCAAAATGTACCCTTAGAAACTACTCAGAATACGAAACTGTCAACAAGTTTCTGTCATTTTTCAATAAGATGTTTTGACGATTTTGCTATGGAGGTCGGCGACTGATTTCAATTCATATGTCACCAAAGAAAAAAAAACCAAGGTTAGTGACCTACCGCTGTAAAGTGATATGGTGTGCGTGAAATGTAGTAGTGTGTGTCACTGGGGAAAATTACGATAATGTTGCGCCGCCTAGTGTTATTTTAGTGTCTCGTATGTAGCTTCATTCGACTTGTTTCGCCTTAAAGTATTACCTACTAGCACAGACAAAAAACTTCTCATAGTAAAATTGTTTGTAATAATGCTGGTCATTTCCTACGGTTTCTGAACGCATTTTAGAGCACTAATGAATGATATGTGCGTATATAAAAAATAATACTTGTCAACTACAACTATGTTAAAAGTAAGATGGATGACTTATTCAGTTTCAATTTGCCAGGCTTAGATCCAGCACGACCACTAGTGACCGACTACGGGTCCAACCTCTACCGGCTGACGCGGAGTGACGCCCACGTGGTGCAGGTTATCCACACGAACGCCGGCTTCCTGGGCGAGAGCGGCTTGATCGGCCACGCTGACTTTTGCATCAACGGTGGCACCACGCAGCCCGGCTGCCAGGGGCACTTTATGCGTAAGTGAACGTTTGGTCAGGCTACGTGCACATATTGCCAGTGGGGTACTACGGGTCCCACCTGTACCGGCTGACTCGGGGCGACGCCCACTTCGTGCAGGATATCCACACAAACGCTGGTATCCTGGGTGAGACCGGCTTGATTGGCTACGCTGATTTCTGCTTCAACGGTGGTACCCACACAGCCCGGCTGCCAGGGGCACTTTATGCGTAAGAGAACGTTTGGTCAGGCTATATACGTGCACATATTTGCCAGTGGGGTACTACGGGTCCCACCTGTACCGGCTGACTCGGGGCGACGCCCACTTCGTGCAGGATATCCACACAAACGCTGGTATATGGGTGAGACCGGCTGGATTGGCTACGCTGATTTCTGCTTCAACGGTGGCACCACACAGTCCGACTGCCAGGGGCACTTTATGCATAAGTGAACGTTTGGTCAGACTAGGTATGTACACGATAGTGCCAGCCCGGCGAGTGCAAGAGCGAGAGATCCGTACGTACATACACAGAGGCTACTCACACAATAAATATAAATACATTGTTCCAGCTATGCGCCTTTGCAAAGTTTTCCACGATTTTGTTTTGATTCATCAGAACCCTACAGCAGTTTTTGTGCATAAGTTTCTCTCCCCTGTAAAAAAGCCAAACCTGTGGCAGAGACCCGCCGAAGGTGCTCTTCTTCTCTCTCAGTGTGATCCATACGCTTACGGCTGTATTTAAGGCGCGGTAGGTTCAGCGAAGTTTTTGAAACATTATAATGCGTCTGTTTATAATAATATGGTTTCAAAAAAATACGAATACCTATAGTAATCTCGAGACTTTTCTTCAGCGAGATCAGGGTCGAAACATGATTAAGAAATTTTCGCTCGATAGAAAAAAATCACGAACATAGGTCTAAAATACACTTAAAATATTCGTAACAAATTATGCACAAAAGCTAAATATATTAAAATTGCTTCTAAAAATCGGCGATATCATGTTTGACAGAACTCCGTGATTACTTTTTTATTTATTTAACCGGCCAAATAATAATAATTAAAAAACATGATATCCGCGTTTCCGGGCATGTACTTCCATCTCGCTCACGCTTATGAGAGGAGAGAAAACACTGAACCTACGGCGCCTTAACTTCGCTGAACCTACGGCGCCTTAAGGTTTGTAGCATCTCCATGCATAAGGGCGCGTAGTGCATTCCGTATGCCAGCTTGCGTACAACCTTATGGTAAGCTTACCTTACCTAGCCTACTCACATAGGAAAATAGAGAATTGGTATACATGAATTAGAAAATACTACTGTTTGGGCACGTTCTGCACAGAAGCATTCGAAACTTGTTAGTTGGTGAAATCATATCGTACATAGAGATAATATATAGACCCAATAATAAGATACCTACCCAATTTCTCGCCAAGGGCAGTTTCTTCATGATTATTTATTTATTGAAAAAGACACACCAACAGTACATAAACAATGCAAACAAAAATTATACTAGGTATTTTATATACACGTACAATATTTTCGCATCAATAACAGGCGTGCAAAATCATTTAAACAGTTTGAGGTTTGCACACTAACTTAAAATTAACAACAGTTCATTTAGTACTTAAAAAATAATAAATATACATGGGTCGTATCAAAAACGGGGTGTGAACCGAGCAAGAGCATATTAGGTACCTAGCGCATTGTGATATCACCAAATATGGATTTGTTTGCTTTTTCTTTTTTGATTATTTTTGTTTACATTGGTTGACATTGCTCGTGTATGACAACATTGATATGAAGAGTGAGAGGGTTTTATTTCAATTTCAACTGCTGCGCGCGTGTTATGAAAACAAATGTTTTGTGTATGTATTTTGACACGCAGGTGACAGCTTTTACGGTTTTGATGTCATACACAAGCATTGTCAACAAAAACAAAGACTGTAAGTAATGTAAACAAAAACAAAGAAAAAAAAAGAAAAAAAAGAAATACATTTTTGGAATCGCAATACACTTCCGAACATGCCCTGGATCGGTTCACAACCCATTTTTGATACACCCTGTATATATAAATAAAACAAGCAAAATGTTTACATTAAAAAGTTATGATTAATAAAGTGAAAGTAATGTCCAGATAATTCCACGCATCAATTTCTCAATGGAATCATGAGATATCAATTTCATATTTATGTTTAAGTGAAAGATTGTTCCACAGTTCACTTGATCGAATTCGACCATGATCCATTTTTAACCGACTTCAAAAGAGGAGGAGGTTCCCAATTCGGTTGTATTATAATTATTATTTTATCATGTTTTTTTTTCAATGTTTGTTACCTCAGAACTCTGTCATTTATGAGCCGATTCGTAATTTTTTTGTATGTATATGGTTCTAGGTTGGTCCCATTTGTTTAAAAAATCTAGTTGGATGATGGGATCCATGAGGAATTGCGGGAACTCCTCAATTATATTAGGCACACGTGTAGTGATTTTGGTATTTTTTATTATAACGTGTATTTACACCCTGAAATCATAAATTTAGTGGAGTACAATTGATGATGGAAGACCACAGATGACTTATGGAATTCCTCAATTATGTACTTAAAAGTACAAAAGTACGTCACAGATTCTGATAAGATTCCATTGAAATAGCAACTAATGAAGTGCCAAAGGTGATCCTTGTGGAATCGACGGAAGTCCTCAAATATATATAATCGGCTGCGGCTGACATACAGCGATTCGGTTTTTTTCTGGAATAATCAACGTATCTGCTCTCGGAAGTCAGTTCATGTGGTCAATTGGAAAAGAAATGTGGAAATGTTCTCGTGGCTTCGCGGAGTACCAAATTGAAGTCGTTTAAAACTTTGTTTTAAAAAAAGTAAATATTATTATTAAAATTAAACACGCCGAATTGCTTAGGCTTTATAGTAGTTTATGCAACTGATACATAATCAGAGGCCTTATAACACGAGTGTGGTTTTCATAATAGGATCACACGAGTGTTTTAAGGCTAAATTATGTAGGTACAGTTGCATACGCTACTTTATCTACACACATATCATAAGTACTCTAAGATGGGTTCAGAAGCCGTAGAAAAATGACCTGCATTGCTACTATAGTGCTACCTCTAAAATATCGTGGTTGCAATCGTGGCTGCATTTACGATATCCGGCGGACTACTCATATTTTCAACTAAACACAACAACTTTTCACAATTCTACTTTCGTAACAGCAAAAACCAACAAAGAATTGACAACAGTAATGGCGGCAATTCGATCCTACGTCAAGACGAATGTTTTTTTAAATCATAGACAAACGAATGAAGTCCCTATTCTCATGTCACTCTTGATCAAATGTCGTGCGGTTTATATTAAAAAACATACTATGAACTGACGTTTCGCATCGATAACTGTTTTAATATCTATGGATACTAGAATAGAGACCCACTTGAGTTTTGACAGCTGTTCCAAATTTAAACTCATAACCATACAAAAATCTGTACTGTAATAACTAATAACATTACAGTACAGATTTTACCTACTACCACAGACAAGAAAGTTCTCATAGTAAAATTGGTTGGAATAATGCTGGTCATTTCCTACGGTTTCTGAACGCATTTTAGAGCACTAATGATATGTGCGTAGATAAAGTATTTTCTTATAGTATCGTCGTTTAAAGTGAGTAAGTAAGTAAGCACGGTTAGACACTGTTCGGAAAACGTTTGTATTGAAACTGAACCGAAATGCCTAACTTTATTGAAAATTATATGATACTAGCGACCAGCCCCGGCTTTGCACTGGTACTTGAATCACTATCTATTAAAAAGAACCGCATCAAAATCCGTTGAGTAGTTTTAAAGATCTAAGCATACATAGGGACAGACGGGAAGCTACTTTTTTTATACTATGTAGTGATAGTGAAGTTCGTCTCAAAGCCTACATAATTACCAAGCAAGTATAAGTATTATCCGTATCTTACAGGGATAGCACGATGCAGCCATTTCATGAGCTCCTGCTACTTCGCGGCGAGTGTGCGACAAAACAGAAGCATTCGCATGGTGGGAGTGCCATGCGACTCCAACTGCCCTAAAGGTCGAGGCCGCTGGGGCATCCGCCTGGACCAGCGGGCGGTGCGACTTGGTGAAGCCACTCCGGACACGTGAGCATTATTGACTATTAAGTCGCGTCCAGTCGTTCCAGCACCGCCTGATTCCGGCCCGTGTGGACTGTTGCAGGATAATCGTACACGGCCTCTGGCAAAACTTTATCCCCATCTCGCTACATGCTATAACTAGATCATAGTTTACCTCCCACTTTTAACGGATAACGGCACGATATCGTAATCGTTAACGATAGCTCAACTTTCCATTTGGAGAGGTATTGTAGTCGAATGTATGGACTTTATACGAGCTTTGGTTAAGAGGGGGTGTACCGCCAGGGAAAAATCAGAAATCACCCGCGCGCCCCGCACCCGGCGCGCTGATGCGTCTATTGCTGCCCCGCTCCTTCTCGCTTAGTATATGCCCCGACAGTCAGATGAAACATGATGAATACCTATAGATAATTATAATAAGTGGGAAGAAAGACAAAATCTGTAGGTACCTATATTTGAAGATATCATTTTCGCTAGTACCTAAGTCAGAGTTTCGAGAGCTGTAACTGAAATATGACCTTTCCGTTTTTTTACTAAATCACGTAAGGGTTGTTTTAGCATAATAATGTCTAGTAAAAGCCATTTAAATTTGATTTAAATGTCTATATGAGCACCGATTTCTAGCCCAGACATAATTAAAATTAAATGAAAAATGATTTATAATGTAAAACTCATTATTTAATAAACGAAAAAAACATAGATGTGTCAGTACTTTATTGTTAAAAAAAAACTTCCGCATTAAAGGGAATACCATTACCTACACATTTTGTTGCTTCAAAAACAACCGGAGCTATATAACTGAAATATGACCTTCCGTTTTTTTACTAAATCACGTAAAGGTTGTAATTTAGCATAATAATGGCTAGTAAAAGCCTAAAGCAAAAAAAAGCTATAATCGAATTTAAACTTTTGTGAGATGTCTAAAATACTACTAATAAATCCACGGTTAAATTCACGTATTAAATGTGACGACAGGCGACATGTTTCGAACTCTTCGGGAGTTCTTCTTCAAAACAAACATCGAAAACACTCATCCTAAAGAATAACTCCCGAAAAGTTCGAAACATGTCGCCTGTCGTGTCATTTAATACGTGAATTAAACCGTGAATTTATTAGTAGCATTAAAAAAAACTATAATATATTATGAAAACTTCGATCATATCTATGAAAGGCAGATTTTCAGGCCACTGTGTGGCGGCCAAATTTTTCAATTCTGATCTCGGATCCGTACTTGGAGACAATGGAGACGCTTTGGCCCTTTAGTTATCAATTTTGAACATATTAAAGAAAAACTGCAAAATTGTGTTCACTTTTTTTAATATAGAAATGTCCAAGTTCGCAGGCAATAATTGTTGGAATCTGCACCCTCGATAACCCTAAAAGCGACACCCGTGATGACTTTAAAGAAAGACAATGTCAATAATTACACGGTTCAACCCACGTATTCAATGTCACTACAGGCGACATGTTTCGAACTCTTCGGGAGTTCTTCTTTAGGATAAGTGTTTTCGATGTTTGTTTTGAAGAAGAACTCCCGAAGAGTTCGAAAAATGTCGCCTGTCGTGACATTTAATACGTGAATTTACCCGAGGATTTATTAGTAGTATTTTAGACATGTCTGAATTGAACCGTGGATTTATTATGAAACCTTCGATCATGTCTATGAAAGCCAGATTTTCTGGCCACTGTGTGGCGGCCAAATTTTTCAATTCTGATCTCGGATTCGTACTTGGAGACAATGGAGACGCTTTGGCCCTTTAGTTATCAATTTTGAACATACTCGTATTAAAGAAAAACTGCAAAATTGTGTTCACTTTTTCCAAAGTCCAAGTTCACAGGCAATAATTGTTGGAATCTGCACTCTCGATAACCCTAAAAGCGACACCCGTGATGAATTTAAAGATAAACAATGTCAATAATGTCACTACGGGCGACTTGTTCCGAACTCTTCGGAAGGTCTTCTTCAGGATGAGTGTTTTCGCGGATTCAAGCGACACCGCCGCGAAAACACTTAAGAAGAATTCCCGAAGAGTTCGAAACATGTCGCCCGTAGTGACATTTAATTAATACGTGAGTTGAACCGTGTAATTATTAGTATTGTTTCAACACGTCTCACGAAAGTTTAAATTCGAAAAGCAATGTCCGCCATCTTGGAATTCAAAATGGACATCATTTCTAGAATCTGCACAAACGAGAGCCTATTGTTCTTTAAAAAAAACGCGTATTTTAATTTACAACAAATCTTTCAAAAAATTTAAATAATGCGACCACTTTTTGAAATATTTCTGACTATGAATTCGTATTTAGACCTCTCAGACATCGATTTTGAACATAACCGGATTTATTCTCAACTAGCGTACCGCTCCTGCTTCGCACGGATACTATATTATACATATAAACCTTCTTCTTGAATCACTCTATCTATTAAAAAAAACCGCATCAAAATCCGTTGCGTAGTTTTAAAGATCCATAGATACATAGGGACAGACAGCGGTAAGCGACTTTGTTTTATACTATGTATGATAGTGATAGTGATAATCTTTCATAAAGTAAATACATGATCGACAGAAAAATGTTCGTCTAGTTTTGCATGTACTGCACAAATTATTCTAAGAGGCCGGTAACCGGCTGATCGCTGCGTAATCTTATGGTTTTAACTTTCGTTATTAGTTCGTTCGTATTAACTTTAAGATCTACATGTTAAGGTCGACTTTTAAATATATTATTTCAAAATGTACCAAAATATCTATTGGAATGTAATGATACGTTCATTCACTGGACGAATATACTGGCTCACAATATTATTGAAATAATTATGTTCACCGTGCTGTCGTGAGAGCACAGAACATAGTCCTCTCGTCTCAGCGGAGCGATTGTGACTGACTCCGCCCGCGAACGGCAACAGAAGATATACCGAACCGCACGAAACACGCGACGGGAGAAAGGGTATCGCGCTAAATAAAAAAGGCCTATACGCCAAATACGTTTCACCTCAATAAGTCTGAAAAGGGACTACATAAAAATACCCCGCTAGTACTTTCATTAGGTAATGTGAAAAGATACACTCAACTTTTACTTAATTTATATGCACGGGAACCTCACACTATTGAAATTGAGTAAAAATAAGACATGTTTTGGCGGTTCTTTTCTATCGAGGCAATTTTGGTTTTGTATGTTTTTTTCAGACGATTCGATTGCAAATATGATGTAGTTTTGGTATGTTCTTTTTCCTGGCATTCGCTTTAGTTTGTCATAGGTAAATATTCAATCTAAGAACCCCGATTTCGCGGAGCGCCCCCTCGTACATTTTCGAACACATGTTAGGCCAACTCGACTGTCATTTTCCCATGCAAACAGGTGACATTTAGAACGACCTACAAGACGGCGCGGCGAATTTGTATGCAATATTGTTGTCGAGCAAAATCGAGACGGCAAGGTTTTATTTTTTTTAAGTTTTGACTAACCTTATGCACTTCACGTCCTGATTTTTTACCAATAAAGTCAACTTTGCCGATCATTTTAGAGAAAATTCTTTTACATATCACATATCATCTTCACTCATCGCACCGGATACGTAGTATTTCCAGCCCTAATTTGAAGTAAGTCATGTCAGCATTTCATTGCAAGTTTAATACACGATAGAATAATAAGATTTTAAACCAGATTTCAAATTGAATTAACTTAAAAATAACCTACCTAAAACTAAAAATATCTTTCTACATTTGGCAAGTTTTTGTGCGAGAAAGCTGTCATAGATGTAATCATATCAATATAATTATTATTTGATATGCTATCAATATAATTGCCCTTACCGGGACTTTACACCCGTTGTTTAGGTAGGGTCACTGGGTCATTATCCACTAAACTTAACCGATAGTCATACATAAGATAAAGGTTTTTTTTTTATAATAGTCAACACTGATTGTCTTTAAAAATACATTTAGTGAATAGACTGATAAGATACAGTCAAACAACGTTTTGGTGTCCATAATGCCTGCTTCCACCGTGGCACTACTCTTGACTTTTGACTCCACAACCAGTCCCTGGAATGAAATGAGTATTGTTAGGAATCTTACTAAATACAATGAATAAACATTCAATAAGTATATTTTCTCAAACATGCAATGAAATGTCATCATTATGTGAGTTATAACAGGCTTCAAAGTACCACGTTTCGGGCGGAACAACACGAGAGAACTGTCAAGGAATTTCATACATAATTGAAGGCCTAGGCCGGGAAGTATTTTTTTTCAATTTATTTGTGGCACAGCATCACGGCGTTCAGCCATGAAAATTAAAGTTTGATTTCTTGTAGTTTTATTTATTTATTTCATTGCATGTTTGAGAAAAGCAATATACATACCTTGGCGTGAAAATGGGTTGCCAGCCTGATAACTATCCAAGTCTATATGTACTCGGCCCGCAACCCCTTAGGTACTTCCCGGCCTCTGTAGTAATGTACTATTAAGTAAGTTGCTAAACATGGCCGTCCAAATATAATAACTGTCTGAGGTAAATTAATTGTTGAAGGTTGACGTAGTTTGCGAAGGATAAACTCGCTGATCATGCATTGCTCATGAATCATGATTCAGAACATAATTACGACAATATTTTATATTAAAGTGATTGGTGAACTTTTTCTTTCTATGTAGTAACTAACAATAAAATTAATAACTCACGTTACCTTCTACCATGTTTCCATGTCCGTTCGTGACCGTAGAAAATCCCGCAGCTCCTCATTGAGAATATTATTATTCTGCCGGACCATACGGATTCTGGTCTCTAAGCTGACTGATCGAAATGAAGCTAAATATTATCGTTTATGGGCTGTATGGGCTCTGCACCTATTTCGAGACTGGTTCCGTTTACGGCAACGCATTAAATAACTCTTTTAATAGTTCTTGTTAGAAAGCACGAGAAACTCACGGCACGGGAGTTTTCTGTTTAAAATACTTGAAAATTTAAAAATTGCCAATATTTTATTTTGACTTCACATTTTACATTGACAAATCCTTTCCCGCGGGATATTTTTAAACGTAAATTTTACTCTCTCTTTAATTTTCAAGCTTGTGAGAAAGAGACAAAGTTACCGTGATTAGGGACGTTCCTCGTCTAAGGCTTGCCATTCACTCTTTACTCCATGGTTTACTACCGATTCAGTGTTGCCATAAAGCAATATGGCATCAGGGACAATTTTTAAGTTTTTGAGATCGCTACTAGTGAGCCCTCATCACCTGAGCGTATTGAACAGGCCGGCGAGAAGCTCTTTCTGGTGATTTACCAAGTGCCTGTCAAGGAACAAAATCTCTATAAATACCGCTATTCAGCTTTCTTGAGAGCATTGATGAAGCCGAAACGACCCAATGGTACCTGACTCCATTCTCAAGAGCACATTTTGCCGATGCACGACTGGGTCGTAATACATACGGATTATTTCCTCTGTTTTTTGTTCGTTTAGGCTATAATCATAATTAACAGCAATAGAGGTGAACAACAGGTAGTCAATTATTGGAATTAAAGTGTTATGTGTTTGATGAACGTTTTCACTTTTATAATGATGAATTGTCTCTATTTCAGGTGTCGAGGCATGTACTGCGTTAGTCTAGATCACGAAGAAGCTTGTCCGTTCGATTAAAATTAAAATTTAATTTATTTACTTAACTTGTTTATAATGTAATGCAATAAATAGTTAAAACTGTTAGATTAAGTATAATTTATTTCCTAATGTTATGTTACAATAAAACTCGGGAAAGAGAAGATGAACTTTTATTTATCAGCTACCCCAAATATGCTATTTCAAGCAGACTCCATCTTTAGAGAGATCTATATCCTTTTCCATATAAGATTAGAAAAACCGTGCGTTAACACTTACCTGGTTTAAAGAGTTGTGATTGGTGGATTTAATACGGTGAAGTTTTGATTGGTCAAATTAAAATGATTAAAAATCATAAATAAATATGTTTACATATTTTTCCAAGGGGCTAAATGTACTACTTTAGCCCCGCTTGCTAAGCCTAATATGACACACTTTTCGAGCATAAGAAGTTGTAACAACTATTTCTGTTGTTTTGATATTCCTGCGTGATTATTATTGCATATCGATAAATACATCTTAACGTCACCTAGTTGTTACCTCGCGCATCTCGTCGCGTCATTATCAGCTGTGCCGATAGTGGACATCACTGGCACATCAAGCAAGGTAATCAAAGTATACGTCACGTATGTCAAATTAGTTCGGAGGTTGGACACCGCCTTGGTGAAGACAAGTGCGCTGGTGTTCTTTTTCGACTCCAGCCAGCCTTCCAAGCGTTCGGCCGCATCCACTGGGACTTAACATTCGTAAGCTCCAAGAAGCTTCTTTCATGATGGCGAAGTCGGCCACGTTTAATAGAAGAAAATAACGCTTTAAGGCGCGGCGCACATGCCGATTCAATTTTAATAACGTTAATAAATAATAAAAATGGCATGGCAATATTAAATGAAGAAAATCCCTATAATGTGAGTATTGACATTATTCACGTTTGTTCGTACTTAGCAGTCTGGTGGAGCCTAATCTCAGAACCACGTTTAAGCTGGTCGTAATTTTGTTATTGAAAGTGCTTTTTATTTATCTATTTCAGTGATCTATCTCAGTGAGGTCTATTGGACATTACCTTAATAAAATAAAATTATTTGTTATACTGCCTAATGTGTGTTTCTTTGGATAATAACCAGTAGCAAGGCGCCCTGAGGTTTTTTAATCAAATTAGATTGTTATGCCAACCGATTTGGGCGGCTGGTGGTAACCCCATAAAAAGGAGGTTACAAAGTGAAAATATTATTTGACATGTCAAAACTGTTGGTAAACAATCATAATAACGTTACTAATATCTACGTTTTCCCTGTATAATTCAAAATAAGACTTGGTGTACCTAGTGGAAGTGTAGTTTATTGTCCTCAAAATACAATACGTATGGATGTGAAACAAAGAGTTTTGTATTGGTACGTGCTATGGATGCGCGGCAATGTCCTTTTTCGCAAACTCAATGAAAAATGAAAAAAATATATATATGAAAATATATTTATTGTAGAATCAGTAATTACATCAGCTTACTTATACATATGGTACAGCCAGCTGCAGAGAAACATGCCCCCCCTGCATACTAAATTTCTATGCAGGGGGCAAAAGCATGGCATGGCATGGGCAAGTTTCTCTGCAGCTGACTGTACATACAGAGTGCACTTATTTTTAGATAAGCCTAGGAACGGTGTCCTGTGCCTTAAACTAGGTAAACCTGTCTTATAGAGAGCAGGGGTGTTCTAATGCTTCTGAGATCGCTATTACTGACATTGGTACTTAAGCATACATAGATAGATGTATCCAAATTACTGAGCTGACTTACTTAGCTGAAAACTTTGTATTTTCGACGCCTTTCAAGACGTTTACGTGCGTTTGCGCTTATTATGTCAGTAGCTTTATGTTGTTTGAGGCAAACTCGTTCAAAATACAGTTATCGGTCGGTTAGTACTATTGAGTATAGTGTTCGCGTGCAAAACATGATAGGCTTAGCGAGCATAACTTTTAAAATAATCTTTGAACTCGTTCTAGTGGAAGCAAGAGTGTTTTTGCAGCGCCTCCCCAGACTGTTATGCAGTAGGCTAGCAGGGATTGTGTTAAGGCAAAGTAGGGGAAGACGCCTCAGTTTTTTGAAAATAAAAATGAGTTACGAATGCGTTCCGAGAGATAAGGTACTGGGTTAAAGCCCAATATCACGCAAACTAATCACGGAGTTGAAAAAAAAAGAAAAAGGTTGCACTCCGGGAGTGCAGGCAGAAGTGAAAACTTGAATATTTTGACATTTATTCGAATCGACGAATACCGTAGCAACAGAAGTAAAAATGATAATATAAAAATCACGGACGCGTCATTGCTGTGTGTGGTTTGATCTGGTAGTGACTGGGACGCGTCGCAGCTCGCACCGGGCCGGCGCCGATGCCCCGCCGCTCGCTCCGCGCCGTTCCCCAACGTCGCTGCCGCCAACCAATTTGTTTTTGCCATTGCGAAATATTTTTCAAAGCTTTATCTACTTAGGAATAACGTCCAAATTCGAACTATTCGAATTTGCTCAATAGCAAAACGGTAAAGGACGCGTGGACAAAATTACAAATTCATTAGCAGAATATGCTATTGCAAAAAGTGTGTAACGGCTTTATACTCTTACGAATAGCGTTCAGTTTTGAATGAAGTCGAATCGGCTAGCAGCAAAATATAAAAGTTTGTGACCTCCTTCACATCTGACGTCACAAAAATCTGTCGCGTGTTTAACAATTTTTACCCATCCCAAAAAGTGCTCAGCGCCGCTAAAGAAGTTTTCACTTCAAAAAAATTAAAACACTATAATTTATAGTCAAAAATTACTGTTACAAAGTGACGATTTAAACTTTCGCGCCAAAACGGATCTCCAGTTCCTGTGACGTCACTCATGTTTGTCACTCGCCATATTTGTTCGTCCGTAGATGTTATAGTTGCCTAAGTTTTGAATTTTGAGATATTTTGTGAATAAACAAATCAAAGCAGTGTGAACTTTGAAAAATGGACAATCCATCAACATCAGGTCATCAAAAGCCGTGTTGATTCCAAATAAAATATTTTTAACTGGCCCTTTCTGACCTTAAATTGCGAGAAAAGTGGTTCCAAGCTGCGAAGAGGGAGGACAGTTTTTCTCCAAAGACTGTGAAATTCGATGCTGTGAAGACCACTTTGATGTACTTAAGTCGGCAAGTATTGCTTGTTATGCTTTTCACCGTGCACAGTTCTCCGTCCCGTTTGATTTGAACATAACCTATTGCGTTGTCGCCATAAGATTCCCTTGTCGACCTGAAATAACTGATATGTGTAGAAGTTGCTGCATAAAGTACAAGGTATTACTATGATTTGTACAACATAGGTACCGTAGTAGTTTAGTTCCTTTCATTTCTACGCTAGAATACTCCGCACTTTCAACAAAAAAATATACGACCAGGTCGACACTGAGTTTTGGAAGGTTTCTAGAGTCTGCTTTAATGCCTACATCCATTTTTATTCGAAACTGTTCTATTTTTTTTGAAGTGAAAACTTCTTTAGCGGCGCTGAGCACTTTTTGGGATGGGGAAAAATTGTTAAATACGCGACAGAGTTTTGTGACTTCAGATGTGAAGGAGGTCACTTTTTGCTGCTAGCCGATTCGACTTCATTCATAACATAACTGAACGCTATTCGTAGGAGTATAAAGCCGTTAAACACTTTTTGCAATAGCATATTTTGCAAATGAATTTGTAATAATACCAACGCGTCCTTCATCGTTTTGCTATTGAGAAAATTCGAATAGTTCGAATTTGGGCGTTATTCCTAAAGAGATAAAGCTTAGAAAAATATTTACCAGCGGCAAAAATATAAATTGATATTTTGGTCGCCACCGTGCACCGCCATCTACTGTTCTTGCAAATTCGAATAGTTCGAATTTAGACGTTATTCCTAAAGAGATAAAGCTTTGAAAAATATTTGGCAATGGCAAAAACAAATTGGTATTGTGCGCACCCAACGCGCCCGCGGCCCGTCCGCCTAAATAATTGATAATTGTTTATAAATTTGCGTCAAATTCATTTTTAGGGTGACACCGTAAGATGTCACGTGACCTGATCGAAAAACTGTTACAATGTTATTGAGTTTTCACTTCTGCCGGCACTCCCGGAGTGCAACCCGGTCTTTTTTTAATGAAACAATGTTTCCCTTTATAATCATAACCTTTAATTTATTATCGTCATAACACGAGTGACGTCACCAGCCAGACTGACTGGTGGATTTTAAAAAACGTTCCGTTTCACATTACTTCAAATCGTAATTATTCTTTGAAATTAGTATAAACGAAAGTAAAAACGCTTCAGTAGCAATTATTTTATGTTTTTTCAACATTTTGGTCACAAAATAATGGTAAATATTATAACTGCATCTTCCCTAATGTACTTCTCTCCAACTGTCTGAACTGTCTCCAACAAATAGAATGGCTGTATCTGCAAAGGTAAGTTATATGGGCGTTTGGGACTATTAGGTCGCATAAATTATTAATATAAATCAGGGGTTCTCAAACTTTTGTTAAGCATGGACCACTTTGAGATTTTCAAAAATACCATGGACCCCTTTTAAAAAAAGATTTAGAAATAAATCTCATGTTTCATATATTTTTATAACTAAAGTACCTACGTTAAGAGTGAACGCAGTAGCTGTGGACCCCCAGCAATAATGGCACGGACCCCTAAGGGGTCCATGGACCACACTTTAAGAAACCCTGATATAAATTAAAAACAGTGTTGGACCTAGAAAGCTGCCTTGTCGCAATATAGGTACTTACTTATCTAAATAAATGTGTACATTCGTATTAACATTTAATAGAAATAGTGAGGCAACGTACCTAATTATACCCACTAAGATAATGGATGTTACTATTTCTTTGGTGCCATTATAACTTTCAAAATGGTACAGGAAAAGTTGCATTCCTCATTGTAGAGATGAGCCCGAAAAGTGATGTTTCCATAGAAAAAACTGCCGCCGAAGTAGTTGGACGCGATAAGTCCAATGTCAACTTTTTTCGAATAGTCACCCTTAAACAATAGAAACAACGTGTTGAAACCAAAATTGAAGATCTGAAAGATCAAAAAAGCTTTATCGAGAAATTGTAAACGTAATATTGTAGGTTTTTTGGCTTACCTTTACAATAAGGCAGTTCTTTGTAGCATTGTACAGAGATTCGAGCAAGGGGCGGAGAAATAAATGTTCGCAAGGTTTATTCATTTGTAACCTTGCTAGCTCTTTACCGTTGGACGACGTCACAATTTTTCCCTGAAATGTAATCCATACTAATATTATAAATGCGAAAGTGTGTCTGTCTGTCTGTCTGTCTGTCTGTTACCTCTTCACGCTTAAACCGCTGAACCGATTGCGATGAAATTTGGTATCGAGATAGTTTGCGTCCCGGGGAAGGACATAGGATAGTTTTTATCCCCGACTGATGTCGATGATTCCCCTAAGGGGGTGAAATGGGGGGGTGAAAGTTTGTATGGAGCTGCGCGATATAAACGAGTTCCACGCGGACGGAGTCGCGGGCAGAAGCTAGTATGACATAAGGCGCGCCCAGACGGTCCAGCATTGCAGTCTTGCTTGCTAGTTATAGCTTGCAAGCAGGCCTTAGTTTTGTCGCTATGTCTCATACGACATAGCGACAAAAGTAAGGTCATTCATCTCTCTATCCCGTTCTATCTTATAGCGTGCGTTACGCTGCGGACTGCCTTGCAGAGGACCGTCTGGATGCGCTTATAGACATAGCCTTGTAATCCTATCATATCCTATACTATTAAACAAGCAATATTTGTATATATTGTTACGACGGCGGGGTTATAACATATTCGCTACTATGGTCGCCGTCAAGGTATTTCAAAATTAGCTGTGTTGTCACAATACAGTGGTACAGACTACAGACTGCGGCCTTAGAGTCGATGTCCATGTTTTAAATTCTTAGAGTACATTTTTAAAACACCGAGTAGCATGGAATTTTCTAGAAAAAGTAAGCGAATAGAACGTTCGATTCTTACGAAAATGTATAGTCAAATGTTTATAGCCTTTGAATATTTGAGAAATTTGGATGAAGGACGATTGCCTGGAAACTCAAAACAAATGAGTAATGAAATGAAGATCGGAAAGAAGATCGAAATTACGGTCTAGAATCTTCGGAAAGGGGTATTATAATGGGACCAAGTTCGCAGGGCAGACTTGAGTGAGCAGTATCAGAGTGCGAACTACGAGTACACTCGCGGTCAAAGAAACCGGGTCAGTACGAAAATCTGTAATATCTCCTAAAATAATAAAGCTAGGGACATGAATTAAACTGCATATTGTAGATAATTTTATACTGAATTAAATAACATCAAATGGTGGAATCGTAATTCTTTTGTTTAATAAAATTACATAGGAAACAAAAAATCAACCAATTTTACGTACAAAAATAAGCAGTAGGTACTTCACATACAACACAAAAAATAAAAATTAATACTTCGTATTGCCTCCTCGGGCTCTTCTTACAGCTTCTAGACGATTCGGCATGCTGTTTATTAAGTTCTTTATGCGTTCTTGCGGGATATTGTCCCATTCTTCCACTAACGCCTGTTTCAGGTCTCTAAGTGTAGCTGGGGCGGGGTTTCGAGCTCTTACACGCCTCCCAAGCTCGTCCCATACATGCTCAATCGGATTTAAGTCCGGTCTCCTCGAGGGCCAGTTCATACAGTTGATACCAACCTCCAAAACATAATCTCTGACAATTTGAGCTGTGTGTGGCCTGGCGTTGTCATGCATAAACATAGAATTTCCACCCATATTAATTAAGTATGGGCCGACATGCTCATTAAGAATCTCTTCTACATATCTTGCACTCGTTAATGATCCATTTTCTATTAAAACTAACTCCGAGCGACTCTCTGAAGAGATTCCAGCCCAAACCATGACTGACCCACCGCCGAACGCCACTTTTTCCTCAAAACATGCTGGAATAAAACGTTCACCAGGCCGTCTGTAAACTCTTTGCCGCCCGTCATTTGCATAGAGCATAAATCTGGATTCATCGGAAAACAAAATTCTTGCCCAATCTTCGTCACCCCAGTATCTGTGATAGCGGGCATAAAGTCGTCTTGCTGTTCGATGTATCCTTTCAAGTTTTGGGCCATTGGCCGGCCTATGTGGGGTCAAATTTGCTTCTTTGAGCCGCCGCCTGACAGTCCGCTCGCTGATGCCGTCCCTTCGGGTCTCTAAAAGCTGATTTTTCACTTCAACTGCTGTGAGGTGCCGATTTCGGAGCATGGTTGTAACAATAAATCGATCTTCTCTAGCTGTAGTACATCTTGTTTTGCCAGTTCCTGGTCTTCTAAGGTTCTGCCCAGTTTGTAGGTAACGTTGGAGGACTCGCTGCACTGTAGAAAGTGACACACCTGTTCTTCTCGCTGTATACCTCTGACTTCTTCCTTCTTCTAACATAGTGATGATACGAGTACATTCATCTCGTGTTAGCGGCATGATAGACATTCAAGAATGACCACAAAATAAAACAATGACAGCCTTTTATCATAGTTCTTTGACAGATTGAAAACAATTGCTTAAAAACAAGCAAAAGTAAAACGAACGCAATTTCAAATAAGTACCTAATTGGTTTTTTTTTTCAATTAAACCTTTTTCCAGTTACTACGTAGAACATTGAAGGTTGGATTTAGAAGGATATTAAATTCTCTATAAAACAGAGTTAGTTTCATGCAGATACGACCAACGATTTACAAAATATTGAGGTTTTCGTCACTGACCCGGTTTCTTTGACCGCGAGTGTAGAAGAATGCGTCAACTTCCCGCCAAAGCGCAGGTGCTACCGAGACGGAAGCCACTCAAGGAGCTAGCACAGCATCAGGGCAAGATAACGTTGCTGCGATGTTAGCATGTATGAAACTGATGATGGAACAGCAAGCAGAACAGGCCCGGGAACTGAATCACCGCCTCCGACGTATGAAACAGCAAGCAGAGCAGGATCGTAAAGAGCAAGCGGGAGAGACTCGCCGCCTCCTAGAGCAACAAGCGGAACAGGCCCGTAAAGAGCAAGCGGGAGAGACTCGCCGCCTCCTAGAGCAACAAGCGGAACAGGCCCGTAAAGAGCAAGCGGGAGAGACTCGCCGCCTCCTAGAGCAACAAGCGGAACAGGTCCGTAAAGAGCAAGCGGGAGAGACTCGCCGCCTCCTAGAGCAACAAGCGGAACAAGCCTGTAAAGAGCAAGTGGAACAGTGGAACTAGAACAGCAATCCAAGCTACTAGTTCTGGGTATGTTTCGGGCACAACTCAAGACGCAGTATACCCGTATAACAAAGCTGATGGCAGATGTCGACGGTGTTGTTGAAAAGGTGGACGACGTTGTTGGAAAGGTAGACAAAGGAAATTTTGGATCTGAAGACCAGAGATGTAGTCAGTGTACCAACCTCCTCAACATTGGTAAAATTCAAAGTATCGCAGTTTGACGGCCGTTCATCTTGGGCTATATATAGGTTACAGTTCGAGAAAGTCGTTGAAGTCAATGGATGGAACGGGTCTATATCGAGTGGCATAAAATTGCTGGTCTTACTATTTTGTCGCATACCAACCTTATGCCGAATAACGTATGGCATAAACATTGTTGTGCATATTTTTTATTTTCCGAAATTGTTGTTCCTAATATCGATTCTCCTAAATATTTATTGTGCGAATGTTTATTGTGTCAAAGTTTCTTTTTTAGAATGATTGATGTGCATAACTTTGATGTTACTAATATTTAATGTTCTAAATATGTTGTGCATACATTTTGTTACGCATATAATAATACCGGGTGTACAATCCAAATGGGTTTGTATGGAGAAGTCTTAAACTATGAGAGATGATCTGTTCTTAGGAACCATGAACTGACTATCGTTAGACTCTGCAACACCGGGACGAAAGTTTCAGCTAAGAACCGAACATGCGGCATTGCGATGGGTATTTATTTTCAAAAACCCAGAAGGACAAGTCGCACGCTGGATTGAGCAACTACAGGAAAACGACTCTGAAATTAACCATCGCCGGGGAAGAATTCACGGAAATGCCGCTGACTGTCTAGGCGATCATGTCCAGATACGTGTAAACATTGCAGCAGACAGGAACAAAAAGAAATGGCTGTCGCCAGAGTTATATGAACCGACAATGCTAGCGTGGAGTGGAGTGTAATTACACACATTAGTAGGACTACAGTATGGGGTTCTTCAAAAAAGGAGTGTATAAATTCTTAAAGGGTCGGCAACGCGCATGTAACACCCCTGGAGTTGCAAGCTTCCATAGGCTACGGTAACCACTTATCAGGTGGGCCGTAAGCTTGTTTGCCACCGACGTGGTATAATTTTTTTTTTTTAAGTGTGAGCGTTTTCTTAAATCAACTTTTTTTTGAAGTGAAAACTTCTTTAGCGGCGCTGAGCACTTTTTGGGATGGAGAAAAATTGCTAAATACGCGACAGATTTTTGTGACGTCAGATCACAGATGTGAAGGAGGTCACAAACTTTTATCTTTTTTCTGCTAGCCGATTCGACTTCATTTAAAACTGAACGCTATTGGTAAGAGTATAAAGCCGTTAAGAGGGGGCGTATCGCCAGGGAAAAATCAGAAATCACCCGCGCGCCCCGTACCTGCCGCGCTGATGCGTCTATTGCTGCCCCGCTCCTTCTCGCATAGTATATGCCCCGACAGTCAGATGAAACATGATGAATACCTATAGATAATTATAATAAGTGGAAAGAAAGACAAAATCTGTAAGTACCTATATTTGAAGATATAATTTTCGCTAGTAGCTAAGTCAGTTTTGAGAGCTATAACTGAAATATGACCTTCCGTTTTTTTACTAAATCACGTAAGGGTTGTAATTTAGCATAATTATGTCTCGTAAAAGGCTAGAGCAAAAAAACAGCTATAATCGAATTTAAACTTTTGTGAGACATCTAAAATACTACTAATAAATCCACGGTTAAAAAAATAACGTAAATGTCACGGCAGGCGACATGTTTCGAACTCTTCGGGAGTTCTTCTTCAAAACAAACATCGAAAACACTAATCCTGAAGAAGAACTCCCGAAGAGTTCGAAACATGTCGCCTGTCGCGTCATTTAATACGTGAATTTATTAGTAGCATTAAAAAAAAACTGTAATTTATTATGAAAACTTCGATCATGTTTATGAAAGCCAGATTTTCAGGCCACTGTGTAGCGGCCAAATTTTTCAATTCTGACTCCGTGTCATGGTCGGCCTTATCACGCGATAAGTGACAGGATAGAGCGTCCGTCACTGGCTGACACCGTTTGATAGAACGAGACGATGCCCCTATCTTGTCACTTAGGAGTGATAAGGCCGACCATGATACGGGGTCTGATCTCGGATTCGTACTTGGAGACAATGGAGACGCTTTGGCCCTTTAGTTATCAATTTTGAACATACTCGTATTAAAGAAAAACTGCAAAATTGTGTTCACTTTTTTTAATATAAAAATGTCCAACTTCGCAGGCAATAATTCGGGTGCAGACTCGAAAATTATTATTACTCCAAAAGAAAGAAGGCAAAAAAATATGCATAGTGATGAAAATCCCATTCAGATATCTCAAAGAATTACGAAGCTACAACCGTCTTAATATTGCTTGTTAGAGAGAGAAAACGCAAACGGTGTGTGACGTCACATTACAGGATGCTGCCGGCAGGCCGCGTCGACGGCGTCGCCGACCACGATGCGCGCGGCACGTTGCCGTCTTCTGTGACGTCACATTCTTCCAGCGTCATCTTCTCATATGAAGTTGCGTTTTGCGAAAAAGGGACAGAACACATCCCTTCTTAAAACTTTGGACACTTATAACTTCGTGATTATTTAACCTTTTGCGTTGATTTTTTCTCCATTTGACAAATTTTTTTATCCTTCTTCGAGAAAATATCACATTATTTTATTTAGTGTCTACGCCCCTATTGTTGGAATCTAAAAGCGTCACCCGTGATGACTTTAAAGAAAAAACATGTCAATAATTACACGGTTCACCCACGTATTAAACGTCACTACGGGCGACATGTTTCGAACTCTTCGGGAGTTCTTATTCAGAATTGAGTGTTTTCGCGGCGGTGTCGCTTGAATCACGACAAGATTCAAGCGACACCGCCGCGAAAACACTCACTTTATAGAGTACAAATTACTTTAATTACCCAAGGAATACCACTACCTACATTTTGTTGCTTAAAAAACCACCGGAGCTATAACTGAAATATGGCCTTCCGTTTTTTTACCAAATCACGTAAGGGTTGTGAGCTAGCATAATAATGGCTAGTAAAAGCCTAAAGCAAAAAAAAGCTATAATCGAATTTAAACTTTTGTGAGACATGTCTAAAATACTACTAATAAATCCACGGTTAAATTCACGCATTAAATGTCACAACAGGCGACATGTTTCGAACTTTTCGGGAGTTCTTCTTCAAAACAAACATCGAAAACACTCATCCTGAAGAAGAACTCCCGAAGTGTTCAAAACATGTCGCCTGTCGTGTCGTTTAATACGTGAATTTAACCGTGAATTTATTAGTAGCATTAAAAAAAAACTATAATATATTATGAAAACTTCGATCATGTCTATGAAAGTCAGATTTTCAGGCCACTACTGTGTGGCGGCCAAATTTTTCAATTCTGATCTCGGATTCGTACTTGGAGACAATGGAGACGCTTTGGCCCTTTAGTTATCAATTTTGAACATATTAAAGAAAAAGTGCATAATTATGTTCACTTTTTTAATATCAAAATGTCCAAGTTCGCAGGCAATAATTGTTGGAATCTGCACTCTCGATAACCCTAAAAGCGACACCCGTGATGACTTTAAAGAAAAACAATGTCAATAATGTCACTACGGGCGACATGTTCCGAACTCTTCGGAAGTTCTTCTTCAGGATGAGTGTTTTCGCGGCGGTGTCGCTTGAATCACGACAAGATTCAAGCGACACCGCCGCGAAAACACTCATCCTTAAGAAGAATTCCCGAAGAGTTCGAAACATGTCGCCCGTAGTGACATTTAATACGTGAGTTGAACCGTGTAATTATTAGTACTGTTTCAACACGTCTCACGAAAGTTTAAATTCGAAAAGCAATGTCCGCCATCTTGGAATTCAAAATGGACATCATTTCTAGAATCTTCACCCTCGAGAAGCCTGCCAATGTATGTTGTTCTTTAAAAAAACGCGCATATTAATTTACAACGAATGTTTCAAAAATTTTAAATAATGCGACCACTTTTTGAAATATTTCTGACTATGAATTCGTATTTAGACCTCTCAGACATCGATTTTGAACATAACCGGATTTATTCTCAACTAGCGATCCGCTCCGGCTTCGCACGGATACTATATTATACATATAAACCTTCTTCTTGAATCACTCTATCTATTAAAAAAAACCGCATCAAAATCCGTTGCGTAGTTTTAAAGATCTAAGCATACATAGGGACAGACAGCGGGAAGCGACTTTGTTTTATACTATGTAGTGATAGTGAGTGATAATCTTTCATAAAGTAAATACACGATCGACAGAAAAATGTTCGTCTAGTTTTGCATGTACTGCACAAATTATTCTAAGAAAGTCACCCGCCGATCGCTGCGTAATCTTATAGTTGTATTTTGAACTTTAAGATCTATATGTTAAGGTCGACTTTTAAATATATTATTTCAAAATGTAGCAAAATATCTACTGGAATGTAATGATACGTTCATTCACTGGACGAATATACTGGGTCACAATATTATTGAAATAATTATGTTCATCGTGCTGTCGTGAGAGCACAGAACGTAGTCCTCTCGTCTCAGCGGAGCGATTACGACTGACTCCGCCCGCGAACGGCAACAAAAGATATACAGAACCGCACGAAACACGCGACGGGAGAAAGGGTATCGCGCTAAATAAAAAAGGCCTATACGCCAAACACGTTTCACCTCAATAAGTCTGAAAAGGGACTACATAAAAATACCCCGCTAGTACTTTCATTAGGTAATGTGAAAAGCTATTATACACTCAACTTTTACTTAATTTATATGCACGGGAACCTCACACTATTGAAATTGAGTAAAAATAAGACATGTTTTGGCGGTTCTTTTCTATCGAGGCAATTTTGGTTTTGTATGGTTTTGTTCAGACGATTCAATTGCAAATATGATGTAGTTTTGGTATGTTCTTTTTCCTGGCATTCGCTTTAGTTTGTCATAGGTAAATATTCAATCTAAGAACCCCGATTTCGCGGAGCGCCCCCTCTTAACACTTTTTGCAATAGCATATTCTGCAAATGAATTTGTAATTTTGTCAACGCGTCCTTTACCGTTTTGCTATTGAGCAAATTCGAATAGTTCGAATTTGGACGTTATTCCTAAAGAGATAAAGCTTTGAAAAATATTTGGCAACGGCAAAAACAAATTGGTATTTTGTTTGCCGCCGCCGTCCGCTGTTTATTATATACCTTGATTTTTCTAGTAGGTACCTAATTGATAATTGTTTATAAATTTGCGCCAAATTCATTTTTAGGGTGACACCGTAAGATTTCACGTGACCTGATCGAAAAACTGTTACAATGTTATTGAGTTTTCACTTCTGCCGGCACTCCCGGTCTTTTTTTTTAAACGGTGTCTTCCAAATTGGCACGAGCAAACATTTTGAAAAAGTAAACTACATTTTAAAACGATTTATTTGTATTTTGTCTTTCCCAAGTAGCACACATGCTGAATGTTTAGTAATAAGACAGCCTTTAACAAGTATTAAGCTTTACTAAAGATATACAAGAGATCTAGAGGAGACTCAACACTGCACAAGGATGAGATTGAGTTTTGTACAGCCTTGCTGATTAAGCGCTACAAAAGAGAGTAAAAATGTACTCTAAGCATTATATCAGTTAATTCGGATGTTATTCTTCAGCCTTTATCGTTAAGAAACCTTTAGTCGCAACTTATGCTAATAGCAAGTTAAGAAACCTTCGGCTGGTGTAAGGTTGGTTTATGTGGTAAATTATAAACTCTTGTGCAGATATCGACTGCACAGAAGTCTCTAAACATTATATCAGTTAATTCGGGTGCTATTGTTCAGCCTTTAGTCGCAACTTTTGCTCATAGCAGGTTAAGAAATCTTCGTCTGGTGTAAGGTTGGTTTATTAGGTCAATTATAAGCTCTTGTGCAGATATCGTCTGCACAGGAGTCTTTAACCATTATTTCAGGTTATTATTCAGCGTTAAGTCGCAACATATGCTCATAGCAGGTTAAGCAACCTTCGGCTTGTGTAAGTTTTGTTGCGAAGCGCCTTGTGCAGATAAAATAATAACAAAGGAGTAAAAAAAAGACTTGGAGCTGCTTAACAAATCGACGCCATTTCGAATGACAGATATAACCATCAAATATTCGACAATGTATGTTTTTACAAATTTAAGACTGAAATCTCTTTATTATGAGCTGATTTAGAGATTATTTTAATAACACAACTTAACAAATCATAAATCATTGAGAGTCAGACAGTATTCTTTAAAGAAATGTTATCATGTATGTAATTTTGTTTCCATAATTCCTTAAACCCTTTCTATTTAAAAGGCGCGTGAAAATTTAACAGTAAATTTATAAGTACATACACAATAAAATTACCACCGCACTCAAAATATATTATATAACAAATGTTCGACTTATATTTTAGTAAAAATTTTGCAGCTGTCATAAAATGTTCATTTTGATCGAAGTCCGCCTTCATGATCCATTCTGTTTGAGAATTATAATTTGCCGTTAGATGCATATTATTTTTTGTTTTACCTTTATCCAGACCCAATCATTCTTAACCTTGAATAAAAGCATTAAAAGCGCTGAACCGTAGAGAATACGCTGCACAACCGAGCGGTTTAAGCGCTAATGCAGCACTACACCAGCTATTTCTAAATCCTGTGCAGACATGACATGCATGACATGCATGCATGCATTAAAAAACATGATATCCGCGCTTCCGAGCACGCACTTCCATCTCGCTCACGCTTATGCTCAATGAGAGGGAGAGAAGACCATGAACCTACGGCGCCTTAAAGAGCTCAAGGGTGGGTAATTTGGGGCCTCTTTTGGCATTACAAGAGCTGTATTTCCGCTAACACAGCCTTAGTGCAACAAGCTTAATCAGCTTTAAGTTGTATATAATGATTAATCCAGCTTTTTTGCAGCTAATGTGTTACTTGAGTCAGTTTAATTATTATTATTTCATATGGAATTAAGAAAGAATAAGTATTATTTAATTTTATCACAATAATAATAATGAATTATTAGCCTAACTCCATAAGTTTCTGAACGCAGGATGATGACCAGGATAATGATTTCTGAAAAAAGTTAGATCTTGCGATAGAGCGTCACTTTCGAAGTTCAAAAACACTGTCCACGCTAGCGGATATAATGGACTTTCGGGCGCAGATTTAAAGCGATTATCTTTCGCGAGTCATTAGGGATAGCCTGCCCTAATGACTCGCTTCATTATCAGACACCGTTTCATTAAAACAAACATACTCTAATTTATTACTTAGCTATGACATGACATGTTGTCGACTTATGAAATCAACCAAAACAATGTTTGTTGTAGGGCCAGGTATCTACAATAAATTACCCTCCGAATTGAAAGAAATAGAAAACGATGCGACATTTCTTAATAAACTAAAAAAATGGCTGTATGACAAATCTTTCTATAATATTAGTGTGTATTTATAATATGTTTGTAATAATAATAATTTGTATAACTTGTATCATTATAGAACGTTGACAATTTGTAATTTATAAATATGACCTAATTAGAAAAATCTAATTCATTTGACATATTAACTATTATAATTCATATTATTTTTGACATTTAAAACTTTATATTTTATTAATAAATATGAGTATGAGTATGCCACATGCAAATTTTTACTTTTCACATCCATTTCACCACATTAACTAGAAGAGAGAAGAGAAGAGAATTTCCGAGAAGTAATTCGTCGGTTACTTCAGCGAATACTTGAAGACCTTAATTTCTAACAAAATAACATTAGAAGTAGATTACCTTTGTAGGAGCGACGGGTTTTGTCACTTGCAAATTTAAGTAGACGGTGCTTTCGCCCGTTACATTTACTTTTAATGAAGTGCAATCTCTGATTTTTGGCCCAGAACACACGCTGAACGAAGTTATCACCATATCAAACGGTCCCTGAAATCAAACAAACGGTATATTATCATTCGGGCAGGGAAGTATTTCTTATTGTTTTATAGGTAAGGTAATGGTAACAACAGGATGTTAAAGCTGGAAAATATACATAAGTAAGAACTTACGAAATTTAAATTAGGTTTTCTACAAACTAAAAATGGTACCAAAATAAAGAAAAATATGATCCGTTTCATCATATTAAACGAGTATCTGGTATGAAACCAGCGTGAAAATGATTTTGTTTACGTAAATAAAATTGCACCAAATCAACCCAATCTACTGAAAAGGACGAGCATTTACGTTAGTAATAAAAAATAATGGTACTCATATTTATCTGATAGCTTCGCCTGGTTGAACACGGCTATTATAGTTAGTTACTTATGATACAAGTGCGGAAACTAGGTAATTCCCAAGGAGTGACAATGACCAAGTGTTTTTGATCGTCACGGGTTGGGAACTTCCTGTCCGCACGTGTATCTTACAAGATTTTACAATTCATCATCCGAGGAAACAAAAATATACCTATACACTCGTAAAAGGTGAAATTGTATTTATCGTGAAATCTCATTATCGCACGTGTGTGAGAATATTGGCCCGAACTCCATTCCCGCACGGCCCCGCACCGCCGTGCGGGCATAGAGGACTTCCCGTGTTTATGTTGACCCATATAAAGGCGCACTTTCAGAGCAAGTGTATTTTTAACACGTTGACGCTCGTGTTTTTGTTCATCGTCACTCGTTGGGAATGAAGTACCTACTTTCCGAACTTGTATCATAACATAAATAAGAAAGAAGAATGAAATAAAGAATAGGTAGTTATTTACGATACAAGTGCCGAAAAGAGGAAATTCGCAACGAGTGGTGATAAATTAAAACACGACCGAAGGGAGGGTTTTAAATCGACACGAGTTGCGAATTACCTATTCGCACGTGTATCGTACGTTTTACTGTTGGTACATATGGCTCTTTAAAGTTTCGACATATGCACGGAAAAGCTATTTTTTCTACGTTTTGTTAGCTGTCACATGTCACCTTAAGCTGTGTTCAAATGTCAAAACTCTTTCTTCACATGTGGATAAAAAGCGATTTTCTCAATAGGTATCAAACATACAAAAAGGGCTTTCCGAGGTAGTGATGTGAAAATAACTATCATAGTGTTACAATTCGAGTCACCTTCACAAAACATGGTTTTAATATTTTATAATATTTGTACGTTGGTAGGTATCTAAAACAGTAACGAATTAGTTATTTCTCCTTTTCCTCTTGTCAATATACTGAGCTGCCTATAATAAATTAATAATAGTATTCGTATCCACGGCAACAATTTTTTGAATGTAAGTAGTCTGTTATACCCAAGTTTTTCAATCGACTTGATTTCTTATTAGACTCATAGGCTGTGGCACAATAACAGCGTTGCAATTTGCATACTTTGCAAAATAGCAACACATGTGTGTCGTAACCTTTACTCTATCGCACACATTGCTGGACCCTTTATGCAACGCGCACAGTGTCTCTCGGTGCCTCTTCTAGGTTTCTGTTATTTTTAATCCTGTGTGTGTGCTTTATGGAATAAATGGTTTTTACAGTACATATGGTACTACTTTCCCGCACTAGTACGGAAAGATATAATTGCAATATTATTATTGTTAATTAATCAATAATACCTTTTATAGTGTGAATAAAATGTGAATAAATAAAGACTTATTAGTACATACATATGTACCATTTTTGACAAAACTGAATAAATTGACAAAATGTACCTAGTTATTGAATATAATATAATAAAGGTATAATTAATATTACATTTGATCCGCCGCAAGTTTGAAGTTATTAAGTATGATATTTTGCTGAGAACCATCCCAGACAAATGTTTCACTCAAACATACCTACCACATCAAACTCCTTCCCCTCGTTTTTTAACACTTTTAAGGCTATGTCTAGTATGTCGAGTTTCGAGTATAGCCTATGTTTTGATGGAAGATCGATAAGCAATTTATTTTTCACCTCACTACCTCGGAAAGCCCTTTTTGTATGTTTGATACCTATTGAGAAAATCGCTTTTTATCCACATGTGAAGAAAGAGTTTTGACATTTGAACACAGCTTAAGGTGACATGTGACAGCTAACAAAACGTAGAACGTTAAAAGTGCTAAATTTTTAACATCACAATTAATGAATTGCATCGAGTAAAAAACCCTAAATACAGTCTTACAACTTTATTTTAATTCATAAAGATCAGCAGCAATTGTATAACAAATAACTATTGTTATACAAGGGGGGAAAGTTGTATTTTACCTGCGAGTGTTCATTTGAAACACGAGCTAGCGAAAGGATATGATTGACCACGAGCGAAGCGAGTGGTTCAAAAAAAGAATCCTGGGCGTAGCGAGTGTTTCAACACACGAGACGTAAAATAACTTTTCACCCGTGTATAACACAAAACTTTTCACCTCACTACAGCGAGGAAAATAAGAAAAAGGGTTTGTACTATCAATTATTATTTATTTACCTCTTTGTCAATACTATAATTTTGAAGTACTAGGAGTATTGGTAAAATCGAAAATATTACAAAATAGCCTAAGCATATCCAGCCTTTATGGAACTACTCCAATATTGACATATACAATCATAACATTTATAGTACCTAACAAATAGACTAGAATAAATTATATAATTCCAGCCTCAGTAAGTAAGGTTTATAAAATGTAATATTAATTATATTTTTATAATATTATATTCAATAATTAGGTACATTTTGACAATTTATTCAGTTTTGACAAAAATGGTACATATGTATGTACGAATAAGTCTTTATTTATTCACATTTTAGTCACAGTATAAAAGGTATTATTGATTAATTAACAATAATAATATTGCAATTATATTATATTATATTATTATTATTTCCTGCTACCCAAAGGTTGACTGGAAGAGATCGCTCTAAAGCGATAGGCCGCCTGTTGTTACCTTTATTTATTGACTATACTTTTGTAACATGTTTTTCTTTTGTTGTGGTGCAATAAAGAATATATTATTATTATTATTATTATATTTAATCAATAAGTTTTTGCACCTTTTTTGTGTCTCCATGTATTGAAAAGGTCAAACGGTTTCATGTTATCTTAAACGGGATTTTTCAGGCAATAAGCACAATTCTGCATTTTCCACGGTTTAGGTAATTGAAAATTGAAAAGTTTTGACTTTTCAATTTTATTATTTCGGATGCGTTTTGTTCGCACATCGACTTACTTGGACTGTCAGAACATTTTATCCGTTTGTATAACAAAAATGAAAATTAATGTTAAATGCTGATCTTCATGAATTAAAATAAAGTTGTAAGACTGTATTTAGTGTTTTTTACTCGATGCAATTCATTAATTGTGATGTTAAAAATTTAGCACTTTTAACGTTCTACGTTTTGTTAGCTGTCACATGTCACCTTCAGCTGTGTTCAAATGTCAAAACTCTTTCTTCACATGTGGATAAAAAGCGATTTTCTCAATAGGTATCAAACATACAAAAAGGGCTTTCCGAGGTAGTGAGGTGAAAAATAAATTGCTTATCGATCTTCCATCAAAACATAGGCTATACTCGAAACTTGACATACTAGATATAAGCCTTAAAAGAGTGTGGTAGGTATGTTTGAGTGAAACATTTGTCTGGGATGGTTCTCAGCAAAATATCATACTTAATTACTTCAAACTTGCGGCGGACTACTGCCGTGACAAGTGTCGTAGAGGCGGAACATGTATTTTAATTAAAAAACATCTATGCTGTCGCCACGGGGTTTTGGCCGATCATCCTGGCAAAACCGCGGCTAACGTGCATTCGGAGCTGTCAAACGACACACCATAAAGAGGCAGGAACACGGCGGGAGCGCTCACTTGCCTTCTAGCAGCCGACCGAAGAAGATCTAAGGACGAGAGATTGTAGCCCAGCGGTTTATGTATAATCATGCATCATAGTTATAGATATGTTTAATTAAATAAATGAAGTACAATTATAGTGTTTTAGGTTACATTCATATTGAGTGTAATATGTTCAGCTTATTACACTCAATCGCTTGACACATATATTCAATATGCCTCTTTGATCACTCCCGGTTTTAAACGTATTGATCACAGAGATATCATTGAATATATGCTTCTTCGTCGACATGATGAAGTCAATCTCGTTTTTAGTCACACCATCGGGGCTTATCCAGGTCCGCTTTCTGTGCTCGCGTTTTTTGAAAAAGGAATTCATCATGTAGAGTCAGTCCTTCTCCAAGAAACCAGCCACTAGTTGGCCCCGGTTAGGTATTGCAATTGCTGGATCCAGCATCCAGCAATCCAGCTGGATCCAGCGCATTTGTCGGTCTGCTGGATCCAACAGATCCGCAATAAAAAACATCGAATAACTACACACTTAACTCTACAAAAACTTATAAAAACCATTGTGTTTAACCGTTCCCGTGCTTAGCCCATAGCTAAATCAACGTTTCCGTTCTGCCATTAGCGCGTGCCGTGAGTGTCGTAACGAAAGGTTGTCAAAACTTAAAAAAAATCACCAACTAAGGAACACAGCCAGCAACAATACACAGTTCGCAATATAACCTATATGTTCCTGGTTGTGAATGTTAATTTTAAGTTTCATGTCGCATTGGATTACTGTAAGGGCATGTAAACATATTTTCAAATAAATAAATAAATACGAGATAGAAAAAAAAAAAAAAAAAAAAAGCAGTATGATAACATGCAGAAGCCATATACAAAACGTTTAGAATTTACATTAAAAAATTGTAACACCCATAGTATTGTATACAAAATTAAAAAAAAAGATAAGGTTAAACTTATGCCTACTACTTAAGTAGTAGAAGTAAGACATTTTAAGAAACCAAACACCGATGCACGCATGTACCTACTACATAAGTAACACACAGTAAACAGTTTAAGAAGCAGTAACACACCATAATTATGTAAACCTTAGCCTAAGTAACACTAAGATAAGTTAAGCCAAAAACATAGTATTCATTGTATTCTACTATTTTTTGACTAAAAAAAACGGAGATGCTGTAGTGAGGGCACACGGCACAGCTGATGGAAAGTTTATACATATTTTCCATCAGTACTTAATCATAACAAACTGTAACATAATACCACGACCTCGGCATACCGATAGGCACATACGTGGACTTTGTACTATTAACCTTGGTAGCAGTTTCCACTCATAGGAACACAAGGAAATGCACTATGTTCTTACAAAAATATGTTAAAGAAGAAAAAGGTAAATAAATTAAGCTTATATCTGGACTGTCGAACGACAAATATGATCTTGAAGTGAAGAAAAAAACGTCACATACATCGTGTTTCCCAATGCAAAAAAAAAAGTTATCCGCCAAGAAATTAAAAATATAATTATTCGGCAGACAGAAAATTAAGCAGATTCGGAAGAAGGTCAAGAAGGGGGCTGATAAAACAAAGGAAGATAATGATATAAATACTAATAATGATCCCATGTGTGACACCCGGAATGTTACTACGGAAGAAGAGTTCCAATAAAAACTAGAGAAGGATGTATGTCTGCAGAAGCGACACGAAATTAATATTGCGGTAAAGGATTATAAAAAAAATGTAAAAAAGAAAATGGCTGCTTTCGAAAATGATGGAGTCAGAGGGAAAAACTCATCTTAAGTATGGGTACGATTACTTGGTAACGCTGAAATCAACGAGTGTGGAAGCTGAAAGAGCTTTTTCTGCAGCGGGATACGTGTGCAGCGCTATCAGGAGCAGACTGGGTGACGACACCCTTAATACCATATGTTTTTTGAGATCTCATTTTCAGAGATCTCAAAAGAAATAAAGGTGAAGAAAATAATATACATAAGAAGATATTATCTCATCGCAAGTACAGCTACTAAAGTTTTGTTGATTTTATATATGTCGAGGTGTGGGCGTATCCTGGGTTCTCGGGCATTGATAGGAAACGATGCTACTATGATTACAAACTTTACTAAGGACTTCTCCACAGCATAATTACAAAATTCATGTGAAATACAGTGAACTGGCAATTTCGGTTCTCGTATTCCGTCACACCATTCTCTCTAAACGATTAATTCTCCATCCAAGAGAGCAACCACCTCCTGTCAGGCTTTTTCCTCAATGACAGCGAACACACCCGTCCGTTGTTGTTTCTAATTCAAAATAATACTCGTCATAGCCCTCTGTTGGCGCGCGGCGGAACTAATGAGCTCCCGAGTTTGCCCAGACAAATATGTCCTCGTTCGCATGTATTTCAATGATGACATTTGTAGATTGACAGTGGAGCACATTACGACCGAAGTCACGATGAATGTAATAGAGGGCGCTGCATGAAACTTCTCCTCTCCGACACGGCCAACTTGACAATGTACGCGTCCCTGCGTACACCTGTAAAAACAAAAGTTTGGAGTATCTAAAGCCATCGCTCGGCCTACCTGACATAAAAAAAGGCTGTATACGTCAAAAGGGGCCCTTTCTCTCACCAATTTAATTACGCCTAACAGTTGCATTGTTGAACAATAACATCCCTATACGTTCGTAAAACTTTAATAAAATTGATGTATAACAGTAAGTCACTTAGACGCACGCTCAGAACCATCTAAACGAAAGTAAGTACAGCTGTCAAGTAACTAATCAAAATTATGTCTGCCAGTACTTGCTGTAGTTTTCAATATCCACCCAGGCGAGGCTTCAGTCATTTCAATCATGTTTTGCTCTAATTGTAACTTGAGCGTTTGATTTTTGTAAATAATAGTCTACGACAATGATAACACTTGACTTCCTTGACACCCAATAAATACTATCCCGTGTTTCACCTACTCAACATTGCCACACTATAAATGCCAATCCGTTCAAATTAAACTTGCTTGTTTTTAAAGAACCACGACAGAAAATCAACATCATCACCATGAGTACATCACCGAGAGTCATACAGACTCATTCTCCAACCAGACCAAGTCTGTCAACACCAAGGCCCCACTACATAATCAGTCTCATCGCCCAGTCCACAACCCCTCCGAGTTGCGGTTACGACCACTGATTCATGTAGCGCCTCCAACACAAATATCACTCCAACGTCTCCGACATCTACATAATCAGTCTCATCGCCCAGTCCACAACCCCTCCGAGTTGCGGTTACGACCACTGATTCATGTAGCGCCTCCAACGCATATATCACTACAACGTCACCGACATCAAAAGCAATTTAATTTATACGGAAAAGCATCCCTTATTTTCGAACCGAAAATAAACTTCACATTACTATCAAGCACGACGGCGTCAAGAGCTCAAACACTTGATTTCCAACCGTCAAACTTGTCTGCCTTTTAATAAGTCAGTTAATATAGTACCCAGATAAGTTACGAGCACCTCCATTCTGCCAATTTGGAAAATGTCACTTAATCTCTCTTACTTATTATAACCCTGGTCTTTAATTCTTAGAAACCCTTTGGCGGAATATCTTGAATCCGATTTAAAGTTATGGATTCCCAATTGATTAACTAATTAATTATCGTTAGTAACTCTGAATGCCACGCAAAACAAAATTCTCTGTTCACATAAACCCTCCGTGATCGCTCAATTCGCTAGAAAATAAAGATTTACCAACTCAATACTTGCAACTTTGAGCGCAAATGAAACGTCAACCATTACAAGTTTAGGAATCATCATATTTACTAAATAAAAATATTGATTAATAAACCGCTGACTTTCAAAGGTATAAATACCAGTCAACACAACTGACATAATCATACTCGAATCGATTTGTACGGTAGTGTAGGTAGGTATATTTACGTCAAAAGCGCCCAAAGTAGGTAGTTAACTTATCATTAAGTTGCCTGTCCCTCGCAAGATTACGATTGTGCCAAATTACCATTTAATTAGGTATGTACTTCCACTTTATGAAAGTCAATAGGAGTAGCTATACCCAAAGTGAAAAAAAAAAATCCTGGCCGAGTAAAACAAATATAGAGAACTACTAAAATACTGACGACTATAGTATAATTTTTCTGATGAAAACGTACACGTCTAAGACCGACAATAACAAATTTAAATTGCATTAACTTATTTTGCGTAGTTAAAGTAGGTATGCAGTAACGCGTATTCGTGCTCTCGTGAAATGTCCACATATAAGTACAATCAAATAAGCCAAACTCAGCTCTCGCACAACTCCGAGGTGTAAATTGACACGAACGCGGCTCACACCGCCGGACAGTGACTCGTTCGGGCATAATCGCACGGCCGGCATTCCACTATCATTGTTACACAAAACGCACCAACGGCCTTAACTAAATGAAAAGGCACGTGCTAGGCGGCAGAACAGGCCGGCACTATTTGAGTTTTCTAGCTGACAAACATCGGTTCCTTTAATAAGAGTATTCGCCGTACATTCTTTGTTCGGTCCCGGGGGTCATATGAGATATTCGTACCGCTACTAAGACTAACCACCGTCACCAAACAGTTTAAACGTGAAAATGACTTTTTCTTTATAAATTTGACTTGTCTAGCGTAAGTTACTGCAGTTTTGTTTCGGAGGCGTTAGACCAACCATATACAACTTGTTTCATAATTCCCCATGAAAAAGAAACCCGTTATTTAACCGAAAAAAAAAGTACCAACCCCAACCACCTGTACGTCGATCAAACCAAATTTTCATAGATTACTTCAACAAAAGACCAATTGCTTATCATATGTACCCAGTTTAAAAGCAAATAAACCACTATACCTATTACAAAATAGGTTTGCAATCTCAATAAAAGGAAATCAAACCGCTTTAAGTACTTATAACATAAGAAAAAAAAAGGTATCAATTACAAGCCATCTCACTAAATCTTCATCAACTTTTACATTTCACAACTAAATGACTATTTCGTGTTCATGTTGCCGATTCGTCATAAATTGAGAAACATGAACATGTACCCTAACTCGGTCATGGTTGTTGTCATGTACCTCTCAGATGACACTTGGCAAAAATGCAAACCACTTTCCTAGCTACATACTCTTCTATGATTCATCCAAATTGCCTCCTTTTGTCAATCACTTTTTGTGGACTACGGTTCTCAAATACTGCTAACAGACTCCCCACAAGGGACCCCTCAACCCCCTTGCGGCTTTAGGGGTATTTTGTAACACCCTGTATAAACTGTAGATCTATACACTATGCTATATAATGTGTAATGAAAAGACTTCACCAATCATACATACGTCATAAATAGACTACTGAAAAGGCTCGTGTTTACTCTTAAATGATCATGTTCCAAAATCATACTTATTTTCCGACAAACGTTTTAGGTAGACACACATAGTTAATGTGCTCACTTGCTCAGGCACTAGGATCACTAGGTAAGACTAATCGTACAATTACTGAACGGGTAAAATACTCTTGGCACGTACACAATTTTGTTAAATATTCAGATTGTCCCAATTTTTGTTTACATTACTACACAGGTTATCACGTTTCTTGAAACACTTACACCAAGCAAGTATGTACTTTCCTAGGCAATGTTATTTTTACTACGCTTCATATTTTTCTATACCCAAAAGAACAGGCGAATAGTAAACATTTTACTTACGAAAAATGTTACAATATGGAATATATTTTCCATCGGCTGAAATCTCAAGCCGTCGATTACACGTAAAATACCTCAACTGAACATTTAACTAAGTAAGCATTTATCGCATTCTTGTATTTTATTCGGTAAATATTTTGATATTCGACTTAACACTTTTGTCATATGCCACAGATATTGACGTTGCTTAAATTCGTCTAATCAGCTGACGTTTAAAAATAGGTTTTAATAATAAGGGTGAAACGATAATCTTTGAAAACTTATTGAAAGCGCAATTTTCGACTACAATTATTTCAAAAATACCCTTATAAACAACATTGCGAGCATTTACTGCGAACTCGACAGAGAACATAGATACGGATCTCAAGCTCTGTTTATGATTCTACACCTTAAAATCTTATTATTCCAATTTAATTGAATAACTCACTCAGGAAATATAACACTTATTTCCAAATTGAAACTGGCTCAAATAAAATGAGCGTCGAAGTCATCTTAAACTGTGGATAATGTTATAAAAGCTTCTAAGGGACACAAAGAAAAAAAACATTAGTTACTCAACGGAGATTGGCTTATAGGCAGTATATTTTACTGTAAATTGTCAGATATAATCTGATGGCAAGTCTAATGTCTATGTCACTCATTGATGAAAGCAGCTCACGACCTGTATAGGTGTCGTTGGCATTCAAACTATCACCCGTATGTTGTATTTGACGCAATAAACTATTTTTTGTTGTTCGTTGCCATGGTTACGTCTCCTGGGTCACTAATTAAAACTATGATTTTATTGAGTTTTAATCACAAACACGTGTTTTGTTATATATTCTGTTATATCTCCTCTGCATAGAAACTCTGTCACTGCTGTCTCCCGGCTCACTGGCCCAGAACAAGAACAAGAAAAAGCTGATTGACCCATTTCAATTCTATATCCCATAATGAAAAAATAAAAAAATATCTGGCCAAAACGTACGTCATTCCCACATTTTTTACCAAAATAGCAACAGAACTGTGCTGTGTTAGCATTAGATTTTACTTCATCGTATCACGGACGAATTAATCATTCTTACGCTTATGGTGTGGTATTTTAGAGACATACCAGCATCAACTTGAATTTTTAATATGGAAATTGAATTAAATTACTTATCAGTCAACTATGATATAAATGACTTCGATAACTGCACATCTTATGTTAGAATTGTACCCAACTTTAAAATTTACTTGTGGTCTTTCTTAACTCTCTATAGATTTGCCTGTACATTTTCCTCAACAACGTTATTTTCAAAAGACTCAGAACCAACAAAATGAAAACGACTCACTCGATTAACGACAGACTCTCGCCCATGGGAACCTCATGTCCTCTCGACGCTCCAAAATAGCTCGCATTTCAACCGCGTCACGAACTATGATCTTGTGGACCTGGTGGTTCCTGCCTCGGCAGTAGGTAAATGCCGCTTTATTCCAATAGTTCCCAGCAGACATGTAGACAAATTATTTCCAGAAAAAAAAAAAAAAAACAAACTTCTCCTCTCCGACATATATATGGTTATAATATAAAAATTACGCCTTGTTATTCTTCCTTTGTTTGGTTATTTAAATTTTAATAAAAAAACCCGTAGAATTGCACCATATGTTTTTTTTCTTGCATAACCGGTAAACTGCTGGATCCGCGCTGGATCCAGCTGGATTGATACCGATCCAGCAAAAATCCAGCTGGATTAAAAACGCTGCTGGATTGCAATCCCTAGCCCCGGTGGTTCCGACTTCCAACTCCAAATTGCCCCACTACCAGCTCTTCACCATCTCTCTTGCCCAGTTGAGCGTTGAAGTCCCCCGTGACAACGGTGTCGTCTCCACCTGGTCGTCGGAATGTGTCAAGGTCGGCGCGTAAACCTGTATGACCTTCAAAGAGTATCTCTCGGACAGTCTAGAGTATAAGGTACTCCTAGTCAACATACCTACTCTCGATCTTCACCACGTAGTTCACGAGGGACTTGTGGACGATGAACGCGACACCTCCCAGGGACTGTTGGTCGCCCCCCCGGAAATATAGCAAGTTGCCGGATTTAAGGGTTATCGTGTCCTCCCCCTCTCTTCGGACGTCAGATAACCATTTGACATCCAACCGCAACTTGCTCAATCCTTCCTCCAGTTCCGCTATCTTTTCGTCGGTCCGCAGTCTGTGGTGGTAGCCGGATCTTCACCGGAAATTCTTAGCACCCCTGACCCCGCTAGTACCCTGGCCGCTACCATAACCAAGGTACCGGGCGTCCATACTAATATTATAAATGCGAAAGTGTGTGTTTGTTTGTCCGTCTTTCACGGCAAGAGCCGGCACGGCACGGAGCCACGAATTTACGTGATTTTTTAAGTGGAGATAGTTGAAGGAATGGAGAGTGACATAGGCTACTTTTTGTCTCTTTCTAACCCCCCACTTCCCTAAAATGGGGGGTGAAAGTTTGTATGGAGCTACGATATAAACGAGTTCCACGCGGACGGAGTCGCGGGCAGAAGCTAGTATGCCATAATCGCCACGCTTGGCATGCGGGTTGGCGATCGCAGTTTATCCACCGAAATCCAGGGATACTGCTGCCCATCCCCCGGTGGTCTTCGTCGTAGTTTTAGGATATACCCGGGACCCGTACGTCCGGGTACGTGAACTCGCGTACATTTATTTAATTATTTACATGGCAATAAAAGACACAATAATTAAAACGTCTTGGTACATATTACTTTCTGTTACAGATAATAGCATTGTTATACATTAGATCAGTTCTGGGTAGAATCAGTAAAATAATGCATTGCTCTTAATATATATTTTCTTCTTGATTTTAAAGTATAGGTTTTTTCGGGAGGCTCAATGTCACGGTCTTATTTTCAAGGTATTGCAGAATACCATCCTCTCCCCTGGAAGAAAAACAAATATTTAAATAAGTTACACATACAGGTTGGTCTTGGGAAATTCAGAGTATGGGAAACCAGAAAAACAGTGAATCTTTCGAAGCCTATGTATTCAAAAATGTTGAAAAAATATATAATGGCAATTTTAAGCATTTTTCATTATTGTACCTGCTCCCAAGATTTTACGAGTACCGGTGGAAAAATGTGACCTGTTGAGATGAGAATAGCCGGACATACTGAAATTGGATTTTTGCCCCAAGCTGAAGCATAGAACTTCGTTCTCTACGCTCGCTCGTTCGAAATTAATGGAGCCTTGTTAAAAAAAGTTATTGAACTAATAAGACACACACCAACACACTTTTTCACTATGATCGAAATTTGAAATTTCGTTAGCGGACGTTTCTGCTTAATAAAACATTTAATAAGACACAATCAATCAATTTGATACGTAGGTGACGTAGGTGTTGAACAAACTGATTTGTTGAATTTCAGGATATGAATAGCTGGGAGCTATGTTCATGACAGGGCAATGTATCTAGAGAATTAATAAAACCGTTTTTGGTCTCCAAATGTACGACAGGCTTTTTCGAACATGAAGTAAACATATTAAATTGTGACTTACAGCTCTCGTCCGATTCCTGATTCTTTGAACCCTCCAAATGGCGTTTGTGGAGTGATGTGCTCATAAGTGTTCACCCTGTGGACAGAAAAGAAGATTTTATTTGAAATCCTATGATCAATTCACATTTGCACGTCTTTAGTATAAATAGGTTGGTTTAGATATTTGTCTTGGCTATGCAGGGAACAAATTATCAAAAACTGAACTTGCAGCTTCTTTTATTTAAATCTGGAATCTTCACGTCAATTTTCAATATTTTCCGAAAAAGCAACTAGCCACTGACGCCACTGTATGTAAATGTAAACAGAATAATTATTGCAATGCCAACTTTTATTTTTTTTAAATAATAAGTTGGATGTGTTTTTTCTTCCGAAAACGCCATAAGTTATTTGAGACAACTAAATAGTCGCGATAAGTCACAGCTACTGATCTTCTGTTTTGGCTGTTTAGGACCTATGCCTTTTATTTATATGGCCGTTTTAACTTTTTTAAAAGTTCGTACCACGACAAATAATGGGATTAGTATGCAACATTGTTGTCGAGCAAAATCGAGCCGGCAATTTTTTTTATTTTTTGACTAACCATAAGCTATGCACTTCACGTCCTGATTTTTTACCACTAAAATCAACTTTGCCGATCATTTTTGAGAAAAATACGTTACCACATAGAGCCAGCTCGCACGTGGCGGACAAAGGCAAGAGCAATGTTAATATCATTTGTGATGACGCCTGCTCCAAGGCCGTAGTTGGAGTTGTTGGCGCGGTCGACCACCTCCTCGAAAGTCTCGAACTTGTGGATGCTCTGAACTGGGCCAAATATCTGTAAATTGAATTAAAATACCATCACAATATGAACTGAGTGAATATATACTGTAGCTATACGTTCTTGGAATCACATGATGGTTAGGTATAGATCATAGATCAAGTGCTGCTATAATTCATAGTGCATTCCATCATTGTACGAGTATATAGACGTGGCAGGGCCGGAAACACTGGAGTTTGGACGAGAAGACTGTGGGGGCTCCTCTGCCTTTGTCCCTATTCATACGTCGCCCGCACTGCTTACTACATACTAAGAGTTAGTTGTACCAAACCATCTGTAATCGTAAGCGGTGTTCGTTAAAATCTGAATGTCGTATGGTGGCCATCAAGTCAGTAAACAGATTTATATGAAAACATTTGAACCAAAAGCAAGCTACGCATACTTGGTTTTTTTCTATTTGAAACGAGGCTTTGAGTGTGATTTCAAGTATTTCAACTTGATTGGACTGCATATACTCGTATGTTGATCTACCTCATAAAATGGTTACTTCACCTCTTCCTTCGAAATCTTCATGTCATCTGTAACATCGGCGAAGACGGTTGGCTGGATGAAAAAGCCTTTGTTGCCGACTCGGTTTCCACCGATAACACAACGTGCTGACTTCTTGCCGGATTCGATGTAGCCCATCACTTTGTTGAACATCTCGGGGTCAATCTGTGCCAATAAATAAACTATAAGTGCCCGATGGTGATGACTTCAAGCACCGATAAAATTGGCAGGATACAAGATTGCACGATTTCGTTTCTGCATGAGTTTATATCGTTAAATCCACCAAGATGCGTCCTTCCTACTGCTTCTATTTGCGTAGGAAGCTACAGTCGACGTCAAAGATCTTTTCACCTCAGCAGCTCGAACAAGCATATTTTGCTGCGTGAAAACAGTGTGCAAAATGCGATTTTGCTCACTCCGTGAGACAAAGTAGCTTTTTAATTTTGATGCGGAGTACTGACATTTCGTCGTATGGGGTCTATTACAAGTTCAGAATAGTTGAACTTTATTAGCGCTGCCCCTTTCATTCCATTAGGAAAAAAGAAAATGGCAGACAGGTCGATCCATAGTTCGACCATCGAATTTCAAAGTAGAACCCCAAAAAGCGCGAAACAAGTAACACGTTCGAAAACTATCAAATTAACAAGTTTAAATTACCAAAATAATTATACAAAGGAATTTTCAATTGAAGAATATTTCAATAAAAGATTTCGGAATAAACTCCGTTTTTCATAATAAATAGGTAAACAAGAATTTTATTACGCTAGCTAATTAATAATTGTAGTTTAAGAGGCTGACAAGACCTAATTTGGTAAAACTGATGTTATTTAACATTATATGTTAGCAGTTTTTTATGAAAAACTATTGGTTCTAGCACATCAAATAAAATATATGTTAATATAACCTTATTTCAAAGACCGTAGACGGGCTCGATATATAATTTGACGAAATCGGCTCGATAGATATTTATTGCAACAATTGGTCTTAAAATCACATTAAACGGTCCTATGCCTATATTTTTTTGACGTTTGGATCTGCAATTAAAAACAAACTTTGCTCTCTTGTTGCACACATAACTATTTCACACTTTTAAGTATTGAATTGTAATCTCTCATCTCTCACTTATAATAAATCTCTAAATTAAAAAAAAATCGGCCAGTATCAAACTAAGCATTGGTGTGTCCCGAATGATCTCAGCTTCCCATGGACGGAAAAACATGTTACTTTTTTTATAAGTACATTATTACTCTAGCTTCCGTTTAGGATAGTTTTTATCCGACTGCGACGATTAATTAATTTTGGGAAACATTTGACCTCATTACATTATTCATTTCTTCTGCTTGAAATCGTAGCCGCCATATCTGTTAACTGTCAGTGACGTTAAAATGGCGGGCTTGCCATAACTATCCAACAGTAATAATTTCGATCCGGTGTTGTGATAGACCTTCACAAAACGCATATTAAATTCTAAAGCATAAAAAAATAATTGATTCTGATATGGAAACTTATATGCGCTAAATTCGTATTGAGGCGTAATTTCAATAAATGTATCAACAAATTTCAACAAAATAACGTCTAACGTCAAAATTCTGACTCGTCCTTTTTTTAAATGGCATGGCATAGCGCTGTGCTCGCGTTCAGTCATAAAGTCTATTTGAGTTTCTGCAAGATTACGCGCTGAGTATTTGTCACGATACTGCACGGCTATCACAAGACGGTGCGCGAACTCTCTCGATTTTTCTCGCACTATACGTCTCTTTCCAAGTTGTCTAATAAGAGAGAGACGGATAGTTCGCGAAAAATCGAGAGAGCTCGCGCGCCGTCTTGTGATAGCCGTGCTGGTTTGTCAGTATTTATATTTATCAGGTAGGTTTGTTCAAATTTTTACTTGATAGGTTAAATTAGAACTGCATGTGTCCTATGTCCAAGAGAAGAAATGCCTTAACTCCCATCACATTACCATGCAAACGAAGTCGCAGGTACAGCTAGTTTGTAATAAGGTGAAAGATGCTAACACATCTTTTACGTCGACTGTACTAGTTTGTCTTTTGTTCATAGTGTAGGTAGGAGTAGGCCTTTCTTCGTGGATTGAATGACCTATATGTACTTGTTACCTGAGGGCCCTGCATTACATCTTCGTAGGGGTTACCGACGGTCCGTTTCTTCGCAATCTCGGCAGATTTGGCAACGAATTTGTCATAAATTCCAGATTGGACGTACGTCCTGGTGCCAGCTACGCAGCATTGACCAGCGTTAGAAAAAGCCGCATTATGGGCAATGTTAGCTGCTTTGTCGACTGTAAGAGGAATATGAATTTTATCTGAATCTGTTTGATGGGTTTAATTTAAGTGTCAAAAGGGAACAAACCGACAGAAAACGTTACTCCCATATTTATATTTTTTTCGATGTTTATTTATTTATATCGTATGGCTTTACATTTCTGTATACTTCAAAGATTTACAGCTTTGACGATATAAAATTGAACAACGGGAATAACGCTAGGAGGTTGATGATGATATAAAATGCATTTTTACTTGATAATGAAGTTAGTGTAGCGTTTTAATAAACGCGCTAGGTATGCTGGCAACACCGACTACTTGCCGACTACTACTGTCTGCTTGACAGGCGATCAGCAGGTCTATCATGGGACGGCCGCGACATACTCTCGATTTTTCTCGCACTATAACTCTTGTTCTAAGTGTTCTAATAAGAGAGAGACGGATAGTGCGAGAAAAATCGAGTGAGCTCGCGCGCCGTCGCGTGATAGCCGTGCTGAGCGGGCGGAATATACTAGCGGAATATATGAATATGTTGTTTATATTAATACCGTGACCGTATTAATACGGAGCATACATCACAGCGGGCGGAGCGGACAGAAACCAATTGGTATAGTACATTGTTTAACGAGGGGCGGAAGTGGAATATTGCGAACAAGAGTCTATCAGAAGCCCGACGCCGAAGGCGGAGGGCTTTTGATGACTCGCGTTTGCAATATTCTTACGCCCGTGTTATACACAATGTTTTTCATCACATTTGCGAGGAAACAAATACATTTTAGATGAAATTAATACAAATCGTAATAAAAACTTCAACATGTCAGTCGTCCATTTTGTTGAATTTGACGTGAGGCGCGTATGGCAAAGACCCTTCGGTATACAGCCACGATTTGAAAACACTTAAAAACATTTTACATAGACACTAAATGACTACATATTAAATCTGTAAATAATTCAGTTAAACATGTTTAAGTAGTTTTTTAAGTTTAAATTTATTTATAAATACGTTTTCAGACATCGTATTTGATATAAAACCTCTTTGCTCTGTAACTGCCGCATGAGTGACGGATACAATTTAAGAAAAAAACCATTACGCCCGTGGGCGTAACACAGGCTATTACAGCTCTGTATGTCTGCGCATTATGAAGCCCTTTTCGAGCAAGTGTGATGAAAAATAATTAATTACTTTACGTTACTGTTAGTACGACATTTTTAGACGACAAACTGACGAGGCGCGCGTGGAAGTGAGCTCGAGCGACAATGTTATACCAATATGTTATCTACATATACGTCGGGTCGGATAGACGTTCCGGTCAATCCCGTGTGCACTCACCGTCGGCATCGTTGAACACAACCAGGGCACTTTTGCCTCCGAGCTCCAACGTGACCCGCTTAAGATTCACTGCGGCTGCCGCGCTCATGATAATACGGCCAACCTGTGAATTTCAACTAAATTGTAATAATAAGCTCCACGGCCAATATCGGCCCAGGCGACTGCTCTCATCTCCGTGTGGTTCATAAATTAAACACACATTAATACAACATTGTAAACTATAACTTGTATGATTAAATAGTTTTAAATAGAGTTGAGACGGGGTATTTCTAAATACAAAGTATTCAAAAGAGTATTCTATGTATTTATATGTCACCGTTAGATTGTGGACACCGTTATTTTATAATCTTACTCGCGATATTATAAACTCTCGGAAAATTGTGAACTGTCAAAACCGTTTCCAATTTAACGCATTATTTTTAGATTATTTGTAATATAAACTACGAGTATCAATCTTGAATCAGTAAACTGAGAACTGAGATCAAATCGGCATGCTACGGAACACATAATATATACAAAGACTAGGCAGGCTAGGTTAGTTAGGTGGTTAGGTAGCTGCAGTTACCCCAATCCCTGAGTTACCCGAAGGGCAAACCGTTCAGAAGTCGTCGACACTGCCAGATGACAAAATAAATGAAATAAGAGTTCAGTAAAAAAATCTAATCATGTTCTGAAGTAACGTAAGTGGAAGCTGATGCAAGTGGAAATTCGTTCAACCAATCAGTGCACAGGGTGCATTTCGAATCATGCAAAATTAATATCAGTTCACAATTTGACGATTTGACATTGACAGATTATAAACAAACGAAAAATAATGCGTTAAATTATGGACGGTGTTGACAGTTCCCAATTTTTCGGCAGTTGTTAATATTGCGAGGCTATTTGATTTTATAATGGTATAATTCGTTATTAGTAGTTAATTTATACACTTACTGACTCTGGCAAAGGCCCTCGAGGCTGCCATTTCTCTTTTATAATAATAATAATAATATTGCGAGTTAGATTATAAACTGACTACGTTCATAATCTGACGGTTACATATACACCAAATTACCATTATTAATGACCGATTGCCAATAACCACAACAAATATAGCGAAGAACCATCTCGACACATAAAAACTCGATTAAAATAAATTTCACTCAAATCGGTTCATCCGTTTACCTGTGATGCCACAGACAGACACGTCATGGGGTATACCTACAGATTATATGATTTTACCCCAATTTTTCAGTACAACATGTCGAAGTCATAATTGGATGTGGCGTCTGTACATCTGTATGTAACAATCCGATCACATACTGTGCATGCAATTTCTCAGTAAAACTCGTTTGACAGTTGGATCAGCAGCGCAACATGCCTCCAGACAAAAGCAATTAGTCAGCTTCTGATAAAGTGGGGCTGGCAAATCATGACATGTATAGACCCCATTAAAATACAGAATGATAGAAACCTGTTTTAAAATGTGGTTGTGTTTGAAGAACAAGCAAAGCCCGTACAAGTTAAATTATATACTCTGTAGGCGCGACCGCTTGGTCAATTAGCAATTCAAACTACCTAATATGGAATATGGAATCTATTACAATTCGCCCTTGGCATTGGTTTGGTATTGTATAAGCAGATAAATAAATATACATGGAGGCCGAACTTTGCTCGACGACGCAACCCGGAACATCCAAATTTTACTGGAAAAGAGTTGGTCTCATAATCTACATAATTTTTTCGCCCACCTGCCCTGCCCTGTCTTGTAAATCTCATCGAAATCGTTAGTGCCGTTTTTTTTTTCGTTTCGAAAACCCACTTCCAAACATTATATAAATGTTCCTAGTTTATTAGCATAGGACTTAGTTTCGTACTTCAGTGGATCCAGTGAAGGCAACTTTATCGACGTCGGGGTGGTGGGTCAAAGCAGCGCCAGCGGTAGGTCCATAACCTGGAACTACATTCACCACGCCTGGTGGGAATCCAGCTTCCTTCACTAATGCTGCCATGGCTAAAGCGGTGAGAGGAGTCTGTTCAGCTGGCTTCACTACGATGGTGCAACCTGGTGATAGATTTACTTGTGATAATTTACATTACATTTGCAATGTACAAATTTTCTAGAGGTTGCTATGGTCTGTCTTTGCGGTGTGTTCAGCGGGTTACGTTAATAGTATTCCTATTGCTACCACTTTTGTAGTTGTCGTGTTACTTACCGGCGGCTAACGCAGGCGCGATCTTCCAAATGAACATGGGAATCGGGTAGTTCCATGGCAGAATTTGTCCGCATACACCAACCGGCTCTTTCAACGTGAAAGTCAGGACTTCACCGTCTGCAATCAAGTTTCAGAATTGTACAAATACGCTTTATAAAACTATAGATGTCCATGTATTTCTTGAATGCGCGCGTAACGCTATGCCCTGTTTTCATTGCACCTGGTTTGCTTATGACAAGTTGTCATCGCAACACATTCTATGACCAACTTATAAATATTTGAAGATCTTACCTGCAGGAATAGTGCTTCCGAGAATCTTGTCCGCCTTGCCGGCGTAGTACCTCACGATGCCTGCAGCCCAAACAATTTCACCATAAGCATGCTTCACTGGCTTGCCATTGTCCAAAGTCTCCAGTTCGCTCAAATATGACGCGTCCCTATCCATGAGATCAGCCAGTTTGAGCAGGAGACGGCCTCTCTGAGAAGCGTCGAGGGTACGCCATTCTGAATAGCGATGGAACGCTTTCTTGGCGGCTTGGACTGCGATATCGACATCAGCCTTGAAAAGAACAGATGAGAGAGGTTAATGCAAACGAGTGCATTTGTTACACATTCTTTAAGGATCGTAAACCGTGCCACGTCCGTGCATCGGGTGACAAACGTTGACACCCGTCAAAATCACGGTGAGCGTGCTGGTCATTCTACTCTTTATTTCTTTGTTAGAGTTTATGTGCAGGTACAGTAAAATAGAAGATGACGAGGGAGCAAAATGTCATACTTTGTAGAAGGTAGCGCGTTGAATGCCAAACGAAGCGTAGGGTTCTAACATGGAGTCCATGGGCGCGGTGAGGATGCTTTGACCACGTCCGAGATAGAAATAATTTTGTTACCGCGTAATACACTCAGATTTTCAATCCTCATATGATAATAATTAATTGTTTATAATTAAGCAATATAAGATTTTTTTTTAGTGTTAAAGTGACAGCGTGGAAGAAACTGAGATTTAGAGAAAAAAAGGGGGTCATAAATTGAATGTGCTCCTGCAGGTACGCACTACTGAAAATACATTTTACATGGTGCTACTTTCCCGCACTATTGCGGAAAGAGCAGTTTGCGTGCATATGTCGAAACTTTAAAGAGCCATATGTACAGTAAAACGTTGTACGATACACGTGAAAATAAGTAATTCGCAACTCGTGTCGATTAAAACACTCCCTTCGGTCGTGTTTTAATTTATCACCACTCGTTGCGAATTTCCTATTTTCGGCACTTATATCGTAAATAACAATTATCGAATATGAGGATTGAAAAAAGTATTTCCACAGGACAGGAGAAATTCAATAAAATTACGAGTTTGTCCATGGACAAAAGGACTAGTCGGAAAAAAATAACTTGCTTTATTTGTAGATTACCTTATCTCCCTCAGCTACTTGGACGATGACAGACTCATCTTGAGGGTTGACTGTGGGGAACGTTTTCTTGCTCACGGCATCCACCCATTCATTGTTGATGAACAACTGTGAATAATAATAATTTACTTTATAAACAAAGTTACTTACAAGTAATTTACGCTTCAAGTGTGGCTTTAAAATTTGAAGAGTTCCCTCGATTTCTCCAGGACCCCATCATCAGATCCTGACCTGCTGACCATGGGACCACTTGGGAAGGAGACTCTTTCTAGAAAAAGAGATTTTTTCTACTCCTGTTCCGTTCCGAACTGTTTGGTGTACTTTTATGGTTCATACATTTTTCATAAAAGCACTGTTTACCACTATGTCAAAGCATGTAACTTTTTTTAATCGGCCGCTGTGTTGAAGTGGTACCAACTTCATAAGCAAATTTTTCGAAATAAAAAGGTTTTATTTACGATTTAACATTTGTATATTATAAATTATTTACTAAAATAATAATAAATCACATGTGTTGTGTGTTAATTTACACGTTTTATAAATTCACGGTATTACTTATAAAAATAAACAATTCGGATTCCGTTCGGGTCCAGATTCGGTTTGGTTCGGATGGCAAACAAATTAAAAAACCATAAACAAGAGGTATCCCACCAAACCATACAGTTCAAAACTTCAAAATGAAAAGACGAAAGAAGATAAACTATAACTCCTAAACTATTAAGATTTTATTCGTGTTTGTGAAGACAAAAGTGTACGTTCCTTTTAAAATGGTCAAAGGAATTAACAACTGCACTTCTGAAGAAATTGCGTGAGTAGCAAGTAGTAGTAGTAGTAGTAAGAACGAATAGAAAACTTACTGACTGAATAGTCTAAATAATGCAATTTATTTAAAATTCGTTGTAGAAAAAGAACAGGTGTTACCCACGACACTCGCGTTTTAAGACCCTTCTTATACAACAGTTGCATAAAATACAAATTTAAATCCGTCCAGGCGTCTTCCAGTAATCGGGGAACGAAGGTACATAAACAATAAAAGATTGACGAATTAAGAACCACCTCCGTTTTGAAGTCAGTTAGACTTGTTGCGTACCTACCTTACTTTCATCTCCAAGTTCATACCTACAAGTTTATCGATGTAGGCATTTTAATTATGTGCACGTAAACACCAGATAAAGACGAGTGTTTTCCACTTCTTATCCCTGTTATCAACTTACCACTATTGAATTGTGTACGATTGCTGTATATTAAAACAAGTCAAGTCATTCTCAAGGTTACCAATAACCATTCTGAGATAATCACTATCATGAATTGGAGTTCACCAAAACAGTGAATAATATAGTCAAATGGTAAGAAAATAATAATCTAAAACCAAACTTAATAAAAACCAGTTTGATAAATTTTAATAATTTTAATCAACAGCTACAAATATATCATAATGGACATAAATTGAATGAGAATATGATTACAAAATTTTTAGAAATATATATGATGACGGTATTTTGAGTTGGAATGAGCAAATAAGTAATGTATGCAACAAAATTAACAGATTTGTGTATGTTCTATCTAGATTAAGAAAAGCGGCCAAGTGCGTGTCGGACCACGCACAACGAGGGTTCCGTGCCTATTAAAAAGGTCGTATCGTTACTGAAATCTTATGGCACTTACATCCTTTTCTTTAAGGAAGGCAGTTTTTTAGAAATATCTCTAAAAACTTTGAACCGATCTTGTTCAAAACAATTTTCGCTGGAAGAATTTAATAAGCCCTATGAGCATGATTTTTTTCATATTTTTAAAATACACGGTTCAAAAATTAGAGGGGGGGGACACAATTTTAGTGACTTTCGAGGCGATTATCTCCAACTCTATTCACTTACTCAAAAAAATTGCTGAGAAAACTTATATTGATTTTGAAAGGCCTATCGATTGATGTGCCACACGTGGGCTTGCAATTAAAAAAAAAATCTTTCAGTTTTATGTATGGAGTGCACCCCTAAAAAAAATGTTTTTTTGTAATTTAATTACATAACTATGTAGCGGTTAACAAAATACACCTATCCTCATAATTTTATTGAAATACACCTCATAGTTTTCGAGTAAAATGCCTGTGACATACGGACGGACAGACAGACAGACATGACGAATCTATAAGGGTTCCGTTTTTTTAAAAACGACTGACCAGAAAACAGCTATGGCTGCCTACTACGGATATGTGGACTCAGTGTTGAGATACGGTCTCATTGTCTGGGGTAATGGCGGTGATATGTATCGAGCTTTTATTGCCCAAAAAAAATGTATTCGTGCCATTTGAGGGGTGGGACCACTAGCATCCTGTAGTGTAAACCCTTATTTATTCAATTAGGTGTGTACTCCCGTGTTTGTATATTTTTGAAGTCTCCAAAATTTGTAAGAAAGCATGGTAATTTGTTTAATACCGCGCGTGATATATATCCACGCAATACAGATTGTGACTGTTTTGTTGTAGGCAAACAACAAAAACCTACAAGGTTCAGGAAAAATTGTAGTGTAATGTGCGTGAACACCTATAATAAATTACCTCAACCAATTAAAGAAATCCCAAATTGTAAATTCAAAAGGCTCCTTGATCAAATATTTTATAAATTGAATGAATTTTTCTTTGCCCTTTTTCTTGCAAAATAAACTATTTGTATTTGTATAGGACGGATCGTTTCAAAGTATGTAATATATTGGTCATACAAGCTATACGAGTACATAGTTTACGGCTCTACCTATTTTGATACTTGCTCGTTAGCTTGCCCGCGCACGGACCAATAAAAAGCAATAAAAAGGGTGCGCGACATTTTATATAATTTCACTTAATCTATTTTGTTTTGATATACCATTGCTTATTATAATGTAACGGATGGTATAATATTGTTTCAGATAATATTCAAATGATCTAATGTAAAAAGTGATACAATGATTTAAGGCTATAATTACAATTACTATAAAATACATTTATAATATTTATCACTTAGTATAAAACGTGTTTATTATAATGACTTACTTGACATAATTCGTCAATGATATATCATTCAGATTTCGTCTATCATTTCAGAAGATACGAGTATAAGTTGATTTTACAAATAGTAACTTTAGATATCAGGCAGAATGATGGTAGGTGGACCAAAAAGGTGTCAGATTGGTGGCCACTTCTAGGTAAAGGGAGCGTCCGCAGTCCACCAGCTCGATGGGTGGACGATATTAGGAAGATTGCGGGTCACTTCTGGATAAGATTAGCTCAGGGGGGCTAGCGCCGCGACGCGAGTCGAGAAAGATCTACCCTCCTCTATCTAATTTGCACGGTGCGAGTGAGACGGGAGACGCTCAGTCGCGCGCGAAGCGACTTTTCAGCAAATTGTGCTAGACGTACAGGATAGGGACGGGTGGCGTACTCGAAGAGAGGCCTATGCTCAGCAGTGGGCGATTACGGGCTGAAAATGATGATGATGATGATGAACTTTAGATATAAAAAAATCATAAAAAATAATGATATAACAAATAATAAAATAAATAAGCGAGACCTTTTAAAAAGTAGTTCCAAAACGGATGGTCACAGAGAAAAGTTAATAGTCATTTTATACTGACATATAACTTCACGATACTGAAACGTTTGTAAGTCCCTTTGCACTTTCAACTGTATAGCATAATCCACCTTAAGGCAGGTCTCAGGTAGCTAATACGACGAGCGAAGCGAGGAGGAGTGTTAGGTAGAATTGCGACCATACAGTGCGCGAGTCGAGCGAGTGAAGCGAGCGTACCGCGGCAGCGGCCGGCAAAGCGCCAAAACCGAACATTTTTTTAATAAAACTTATATTACATATTATGTAAGTACTTACAAAAATCTTCGGCGGGGGGCGGGAGATTGAGTCCCAGAAACGAAAGCGGGGCTCCGTCAACTTTTTGGCAGACATTGTTATATGAAAGCGCATTTAAAAAAAAATAAGATACATAAATGCGTTATACAAAAATAGAATTATGTGACTTGCAAATTATGTAATTTTGCCTAATTTAACAATTGATAATTAGACTAAAGCAAAATATAGCAAAAAATCGTTATATCAAACGTTACATTATACTAAATAACTTTATGCCAATGTAACTTATATCAAGTGTATATGAGTTTTTCCGACATTATATGAAACATTACGCACCCCAATAAAAAACATACCGTCAATACGAATGTTGTCGGGATAAGCTATGCTAAGCTTTTAGAGAGCATTTACAATTATCGAATATCGAATTTATTGAAGTATAAATAAACTACTAATACCATTGATGAAAACAATATTGAAACAAGTAAAAAACGTATACTAGGATACTGTACACATCAAGGTAAAAAAAACTAAACTAAAACATTATTTTTTAGATATTTTTTTCTTAGGAACCGCGAAAATATGGGGTGTGTAGTGTAATGATTGGTTATAACAATTTTTATATATTTTTACTGGATATAACGACATTTTATATTAAATTCCTAGGATATCACTTAAGACGCTGTCAACACCAAAATGCCCTTGAGGATTTGGGATAGCGCGCACAATCGCACATGTCTATTTGTATCGGAGTAAACGAGAGCGAGTGTTACTGGGCGGCCCGGTTTTTGAAGGTAAAATAGTACATAAATATTGAAAAAAAAGGGTGGATTATTTGTGAAAAATGACTCGCTAGTGGTTTAGGTATGAATATGTTGACTTCATGTTTTTAATTGCAGACCCATACGTCAAAAAAATAAAGACATAGGACTGTTTAATGTGATTTTAAGACCAATCTTTGCAATTATTAACTATAGAGATTTCGTCAAATTATGTATCGAGCCCGTCTACGGTCTTTTAAAATAAAAAAATATATATTTTATTTGATGTGCTACAACAAATAGTTTTTCTTAAAAAAATGCTTAAATAACATCATTTTCACCAAATTAGGTCTTGTCAGCCTCTTAAGAGGCATAATAAACTTTTGATGTAACAACAAAACATATCATTTCATGGTGTATAATCTACAATTAGTATAAAAGATATTAGATATAACGTTTACCTAATATAATGAATATATGCTATAAGTATTAGTTGTATAATGTGTTATAAGATAAAAAAATATTAAAAAGTATAGAATTAATAAAAAATCGTTCTGGCGGTTCGCCGGCCGCTGGCGCGGCACGCCCGCTTCGCTCGCTCGGCTCGCGCGCTGTAGGGTCGCAGTTCACCTAACACTCCTCCTCGCTTCGCTCGTCGTCGTACCTACCCCAACCTGCCTTAGAGTGAAATAGGTAGGTAATCCGATATCCAGAGGTGGAGGTGGGTAGGCTTATAGCGTAGTATGTCATTCGAATAATATTTCAAAAAATGTTATGTATTATATTATTACGATTTGTATAAGGCCTTCTTTTCTGGCACAGTATCGTGTCTCTTGGAGTCACAGTTCTAACCCAAGATAACCATTTTTTTTTGCTAAATAAACATTACTATAATAGTAGTACGTATTCCAGATTATACCATTACTTCATTATACCTACCCACTGAACGTTATATCGAACATATTACATATACGTTATCTGGGGATTCTGGGGGCACGGTACTGCCCGGGGGCACGCTCTACAAATTCTATATCTTGGCTAAAAAGTATAGACCCGTCGCTTATTAATATCATCATAAATTCATTCGGCGCGAGAGTCTATGCGGCGACCAGGATGTGCCCAACAAAGTTATATTTTTTAGCCAAGATGTAGAATTTGTAGCGCGTGGCTGGTATAGTGGTCGAGTTACGCCGTGTGGAGTAGGAAGCTTGGCGCTACTTATGATCTGATATCTTTTTAACGCTGAAAGCTATATGAGCTAGGGAGTTTTGGCAATCACTTTCCATGTAACGTTTTTGGTGGGTACCATATTACTGTTAGATTAATAGTTGTTATATTACAAGTTCATTATACCTTATGATACAAGTAAGATCATATCAGAATATACCAAATGTTTATATACCAAAAGTGCATTATATCCCTTAACCGTTATATCGATCAACAATATATATTATATATGTATATTATATATATATTTCAAAAGTAGTTATAGCGACCGTTACGCACCCGAAAATATGACTTGTAGTTTTGAAGCAGAAGCAAATATACAACCATATCATATATATTCTTAAGTAGGTATCCTACTAGAAATCCAAACGTTCAGATTCTGAATAATAATTGAATATTGTAAGTATAAGTACAGTAAGAATTAGAGACTTTTTCGCCTGCTCGTTATAGGTAGTGCCTTGGCGATTCAAAAAACAAGAGTTTGAACATACATATATTATACTCGCCGTAAGTAGTAGGAACCCAGCATTTAGAATATTAGACATTCATGACACACCATACGTTTTATATGGGGCTATACATTTAGGGGCCTGGCGCAAATTTCTAAGTTACATTCTGGCCAGGGAAAGATGACCCAGAGATTCATTTAAAACGTTTTATAAGGCAACAGTAATATCATTGTCAAATGTGTCAAACGTATTAAATTCGTATGATGTCCTAATCTTGATACTTGATATGGTAACTAAGGATTACTAAGGAAGTAAGTAACAGTTCCGTAATAAATTGGTCTGTTTATGCTTTTTAAGAGAATTAAAAGGTGGTTTACGGCTAATATTATTCATATTGAAGAATATCATAAAAAGTTACATTATTGTCTCGTGGGGAGGTGGTTTTAATTGTTCTTCTACACTTCTACACTAATATTATAGAGGAAAGATTTGATTGTTTGTTTGTATTGAATAGGCTCCGAAACTACTGACCGATTTGAAAAAATATTTTACCATTAGATGCCGACATTATCCCTGATGAACATAGGCTACTTTTTACCGCGGGGAAATGCTTCCTTCCTATGGGAATTCGGGTAATCCGTGCGAAGCCGAGCCGGGCCGGGCAGCTAGTCTTAAATATAAAGTAAAATGAAAGTAAGGGAGTAAGTATGAAGTAAAGTTTTCTTTCATAAAATAATAATGGTTCAAGTATCATTATTATTGTATCGCGCAATACAACTGCAACACGCTGTTTTTTTTTAATATATCGTTTTTTTCTAGGCTCATCTTTCCCTGGCCAGACGCTTATTTTATTACGCTGCGTCGGCATTCAGCGCGCACGGAAGTCTCAATACGGACGTCCAATCAAATGGCCAACTAGGTGATCGACTCGACCTTGAAAATAATTTCCGATATGGGTAAAAAACTCATGTAGTTGTGGACTGTTCAAATAGGTAGGCATTTCGTTTTGTTGCCAGTGTGGCAGCAAAGTTCGGAAAACAAAGAGACACACCGGCGTGTGTGACGTGACACTTACATTTCGCACGCCAATATGATTTCAATATGTTTCTCGCGATCACCTTTCGCACAAAAAATTCTTGGCCCTTTTTTTTAAATTTCAATTCTTGGTCAGATTCAAATGAAATTATTTTTTACTAGCTGCCCGGCCCAGCTTCGCAAGGATTACCCGTTTTCCCGTAGGAATGAAGCATTTTCCCGCGGTAAAAAGTAGCCTATGTTCATCAGGGATAATGTCGGCTTCTAATGGTAAAAGAATTTTTCAAATCGGTCCAGTAGTTTCGGAGCCTATTCAATACAAACAAACAAACAATCAAATCTTTCCTCTTTACAATATTAGTGCAGATTGATAATAACTAATCAAATATTTCCACAGCCAATGACTTGAAATTAAATGAGGATATTGCCCAGTTTGCTTCGAAGAAAAGTAACTCTGTTCATCAACTTTTATTCAGGCATTGTATATATAATCATTTTCAGAATATTCAATATTATACAATATTTATTACGTAGGTATTTAGCTATGTACTGATAATCGCTAATAGATCTTTGCTAATAGCCAGCTGGGCGGTAAGTACCCCAAGTGAACAGTGGCAGTTTCAATTCAACAACAATGCCCCGTTATTGTGTCTGCCACAATGCCGGAACTATGGTGTCTCCCTGTCTGTAATTTCATCTGACATTCACACAATAACATCGTGCCATATGTAAATCGTGTTTTGATTGCTGCTCGGATACCTAGCCACAAGACAAGACTGAAATAATTATGGGTATTTGGTTTCTGCCAATAGTGTAGTGGGTGTAGTAGTTTATAGAAACTGCAAACAAATTAAGAATTTGAGGCAAGAAAATACGATTGACCTGCAGGTCTCGGTATTACCCGATTTTACGACTTCTATCGTATTCGGGTGAGAACCAAATTCTTGGCCAGTAGTTAGCCTGGTTAATCAGTAGTAATTAAAAAGTTCTGTTGTGTTGTGACACAAACTATTGGAGATTGTGTGTTGTAGCCTTTTCATTACGTTTATACAGGCAACATTCTTATTGTCTGTGGCACGACTCTGTCTGTATCCGTTTCTTCTTGTCTATTGCTCTCTTACAAAATGGCTCTGCAAATATGTGCCTGCTTATTGAATTTAAGTAATTAATCGTTATTTTACCTTTGCTAAACCTGCAATGTAACATGACCGATATGTGTTCTAATTATATTTAATTAAAATACATTTATTGGTTGAACAATCTTCATATTTTATTTCGACATCAATCAACTCTTCTTTTGCTGAAATCTGTCGCGAAGCCCTGCCCAAGTGTCTGCTCAATACAAACATTTGGCATATAATTCTATGGTTAATTTTTGTGTCACAAGTAACTTTTTAACTACTACCGATTTACCAGGCTAACTACTGGCCAAGAATTTAGCCCTCACCCATTCATCCATAGCAATAATTGATATTCACACCGACTAAAGTCTGTTCATTAATTCGACGGACTAAAATGACGACTTTTCATGTGTTGTCAGTTTTTACATCGCTCAAATAGTGATGTGCTACAACATGTTTAGACAAGTCCTCATAAAGTTTACGCATTATTTCATTTATTCCGTATCGGTATAATATACTTGTAAATAACTTGGCACGGCTATCAGAGGTCGCCCCGCGAACGAACGCTAAGAAACAGACGACGGATAGTAAAAAGCCACTGTAGGCGAGCGACTTCCAATAGTTCCAATCCTTCAAAAGAAAATTGAGGTCGTGGGTTCGAACTCCGGCTCGTACCACTGGGTTTAAATAACAACTTATATACGAAATATTCTGGTGAAGGGAAACATCGCGAGGAAACCGGTCTTATCCCAATAAGGTCTAGTTTCTCCTCTGGGTTGGAAGGTCAGATGGTAGGCGCAACGTAAAACTAGTGCCTACGCTAAATCTTGGGATTAGCGGCAAAGCGGACTCCGGGCTCGTATGAGCACTACAGGAAAAACGCTTGAATGAACTTATTCGTGGCAAACAAGTACAAATTATTCACAGATGATAAATTTAATGTCGCATGTGGCCGACTCGTCGGAATTTGGTTATGAATACCGCCCATTCCTAAAATACCTTATTATTTGAAACAAAAGCATCGAATACAAAATCTATGGCATTTTATTACCGATTATTGAGAACTAGCATCCGCCAACGACTCTGTCTGCGTGGACCCGGGATAAAATCTATCCTATATTTTAATTTAAGGTATAAACTATCATCGTGCAAAATTTCATACTATTCGGTTGAGCCGTTTAAGCCTGATTGAGTAACAAACATCTTAACATCCAAACGTTGACATTTATAATATTAGTAGGATTAAACCAGAAACATCATAAGCTGCTGGTATCATTATTTGTTGTGTTTGACATTTCTACCTGTCATTGTACTCCGTTCAATAAATGAACAGATTTTATAACAAATAAAAACTTTTGATTTGATTTGGTTTAGAGATAACGAATTTATTATAAGGAAAGTGCCTGTAATTTTAGTACTTTTGCTTTAGAGAATATTCTGCAATTTGTAAGTACTTAAAATGCGGAATGTGAATATTTTTGTTAAATAAATAGTAGGTAGGTAAAGTTTTCTTAACTAAAAAAAAAGAGTTAGGAAACACGTACATTGAGTCAATGAGTAAACAGGTGCTTTTACACTGATCATATAATAGTCTTAAACATCGAAAACTTCAACATTGACCAGCAATTTAAGCAGCTAACGAATAATACAAATCGATTTTCCTATCCAATTGAATTATAATTTGGTAGGCATATAGATACGATGGTAATAAAACAAGATGCTTGTATAGGGAAATATTTTTTTCATTAAAATTATTTATGTTTTCGGCTCTGCTGTAGTGTAGTTTGTTTTAATGTTTGGTTTCGCAATGGTAATCGGGAAAAACAACCGACTAAACAATTATTCAAATCGCGTTCATAATGTTCATGTAGGTATACACTACTGTAACTTGCCTTCACTACTTGTATACGAGTATGACACATACTCATGAATTGTTTTGTTGTGCCAACTGCCTGGAGACTACAGTAGGTACCTACAGCGCCATTAAAGCACACAACACTGACATTACTATTCTATCATCACTGAAAAAGTGAAAACGAATTCTGGCTATTGCTATTATTTTTAGTATTCTGGACAATCCCGCGTTGTAGATCAATAATTGAGAACTGTGAAATGTTTTGAGTAATGTATTTAATAGCGTTCCGGCCATAAGACACTGCAATAAAATTGTAATCTCTCTAAGTTTATTTTTAGACCGGCAAAGTTGCATTGTAGCTGAAAATAAAAACTACGCTTGTCGTGGTAACTTAGCGTTCTTTTACTCAACATTATAAATGCAGTTAATGTTGACACAATTGCTTACCTTAGTATATTTGATATCAACGTTGGCCATCTTGAATATAGGAGTAGCACACGTGTGTCGCCGGCTCCGGTCTCCCGCAAAGTGGGTAGGCGTTTCGAGATTAACAACTGTATTGTATTTGTATATTGTACTCGCGCGATAGCTATTGATAAACATAAGGAACGCCAAAGCTACTGCACTGAGAAAAAAATATTGCTGCATGCAACAATAAAACTTTAATAGGGGAGAGCCGACGCAGGTGTTTGTTTGCCACAACAAAGTTTTTATTGTCAAGCCTAACCTTGTCCTTATAACAACAATAGCGACAATATATGCTGCAACAATAAAACTTTAACGGGGGAGAGCCGACAGTGTTATAGTTGCCACAACAAAGTTCGTATTGCCATGCCGAAGATTGTCCTTGCAACAACATGAACATTGCCAAAGAAAAAAAAATAACTTAAAGGCCATAACTATTCTAAATTTGCTGTTCCAACAATGTTAATTCACACCTCTAGCTTTTCTCGTTTTGCTCTTGCAGCAATATTGCTTTGTGATTTACCTACTCTCCTTTTGCTCCTACAGCAACGTTACTTTGTATCCTTACCTATTCTCTTTTTGCTCCCTCAGCAACATAACTTTGTGCTTTACCTACTCTCCTTTTGCTCCTACAGCAACGTTACTTTGTATCCTTACCTATTCTCTTTTTGCTCCCTCAGCAACATAACTTTGTGCTTTACCTACTCTCCTTTTGCTCCCATAGCAACGTAACTTTGTATCCTTACCTATTCTCTTTTTGCTCCCTCAGCAACATAACTTTGTGCTTTACCTACTTTCATTTTGCTCCCTCAGCAACGTAACTTTGTTTCCTTACCTATTCTCAGTTTGCTCCCTCAGCAACGTAACTTTGTACCCGTACCTATTCTCATTTTGCTCCCTCAGCAACGTAACTTTGTACCCGTACCTATTCTCATTTTGCTCCCTTAGCAACGTAACTTTGTACCCGTACCTATTCTCATTTTGCTCCCTCAGCAACGTAACTTTGTACCCGTACCTATTCTCATTTTGCTCCCTCAGCAACGTAACTTTGTACCCGTACCTATTCTCATTTTGCTCCCTCAGCAACGTAACTTTGTACCCGTGCCTATTCTCATTTTGCTCCCTTAGCAACGTAACTTTGTACCCGTACCTATTCTCATTTTGCTCCCTCAGCAACGTAACTTTGTACCCGTACCTATTCTCATTTTGCTCCCTCAGCAACGTAACTTTGTACCCGTACCTATTCTCATTTTGCTCCCGCAGCAATATTACTTTGTGCTTTACCTACTCTCCTTTTGCTCCCTCAGCAATGAAACCTTGTACCCGTACCTATTCTCATTTTGCTTTCCCAGCAATTTAACGTTGTGCCTGTACCAACCTATTCATTCTCCTTTTAATTTCCCAGCAATTTAACTATGTGCCCGTAACCGACCTTATATTGCTTCCTCAACAATTTAACTTTTTTCTCGTACCTAATTTATTCACCTGTGTCATGTCGATCCAGCGGGTCCTGAACTCCTGACTTGCTGGGGCAATGAAACCAATACCAATTGATAGATATTTTGAATGAGATACACGCGATTCTTTGCGATTCATTCAAATATCTTAAATATCTATCAATTATTATAGGTTTCATCGCCCTAAGTAATAGCATATTAGGACTCGCTGGAAAAGTTAAATTGTTGAGGAAGGAATAAAAGGAGTGTAGGTCGGTACGGGCACATAGTTAACCTGCTGGAATACTAAAAGAAGAATGAATGGGTGGTACAGGTATAACGTTATATTACTGGGAAAGCCAAATGAGAATAGGTTGATTTGGTACAGGCACAGTGCTGGGAAAGCAAAAGGAGAACAGGTTGGTACAAGCACAAACTTATATTCCTAGGAAAGCAAGAGAAGAATAGGGTTGGTGTAAAGTATATTGCTGAAAAGGCAAAAGTAAGTAGAAATAGGTTGGTACAGGCACAAAAGTTACATTGCTAGAAAAGTACGACATATGAGCGGCATAAATAAATATCGTCACTAAAATGTGTCTATATAAACTTGTAGGTTAGTTGATCACGATCAGGTTTAAGCCCGTCACACATATAACTAATATAATATCTATAATATACCTTTATATACAGGTTATCCCACAAACAAACGATAATTCTTCGACAGCTGATAAGAGCAGCTAAAAAATTCTATCGATTTATCCCCCATGCCCGGGTATGTTCCGCGATTTGTAGTATTTTCAGTTTTTAAAACCATTTACGGATCAAAATGATCAATATCTCCGAAAAAACTAAAAACCGCGGAACGTACATATATAGGGTGGGGGAAGAATTAAATCGATAGCTTTTTAGCTGCCCTTATCAGGTGTCGACGGATTATCTAGGGTTACGGGACAAATGAAAGAGACCACACAGAGAGCTATGATATACATAAGCTATCGTAAGATATTCAATTCAATTCAATCATTTAATTCACAAAAACACTTTTATTATACGTCGTAATGCTTAGGTATTTGTATGACGGGCTTTATGAGATGTAGAGTTAAGTATAAAAACAAGTCAAAAAAAGTATTATAGGTAGGTATATATTTATTAACAATTTTCTAAAGACAAAAAAAACATTTTCATTCATAAAGAGCGACTTCGGTGACTGATGTTGGCGTCGTCGGATATACCTACTTGTCAAGTGTTCAAACCGCGAAGGCGTAATTACGTCAGGCATCCCAAGATACCATGGAGCCATGGATGAAATATCGGGCAGCGCGGCGGAGTCGGTGAAGGCCGAGCCCACGACACAGGCGCCGGGCGGGCGCCGCGCACACGGCGCGGAGCCGCACGCGCCGCGCCTGCCAGCGCGCCAGCCGCAGCGACATGCCCAGCCCCGAGCCCGCCGCGTCGCTCAGCGCGCCGCACCAGCTGAGCGATAGACCGCGATCCCTGACGAATAAACAAAAACGTACTAAATAGCGACATCAAAATTCACCGTTTTATTCTGTACAGTCGACCGCATTAAGATCTCCAAATGCAAAGCGAAAAAAAATATCTACGAAGGTCCTGCCGGCCCTTGAAATAAAGTCGTGATAGAAATGTATGTGTGCTTTGTGGTGATAGATATTAATGCCCATGACTTTACTAAATATACGCTAATAGTCAGCTTAATTAGAATTTGCAGTACAATTACACCGTTGTGCCATTAGTACGGGTATACGTTTTTTATATTAACCAGAAGTATGTCTCCTTTAATGACCTGCCACAATATTGAACAGTTTAAATTTATATTTAACGATCGTAGGTGTTAATTACAGAAAAACCAATTTCAAATAGAAATATAATTAGGTACAGATACAGAACTCGGTAAGGTTGTATGTCGAGCGAATAATTAATATACCTTAACAAATACAGGAATAAGAATGATGAAACTTACCTATCATCCCTTGGCAAAAGGTGCCCTAAGGCATTTTCTTCCAGAAGACTTGGAGATCACTCACTTTACTTAACACACAACGCGCACATTCCGTGTCAAAGAACTACTGGACTGAATTGAGAGAGGAGACACAGTCGCTAGCAACACTTTGTTGTTCGGGTAACTAACGTTGTTAAATGATATAAGTACACAAGTTAATCCGCTAACAACATTGACATTGTCATCTGATTGTTGAATTTAAATATTGTTATATGATCAAGATATCCATAGCTTCGGGTACTATAAATATTGGACGTTGTTAAATGATATAACTATATAGATTAATACGCTCACAACGGTGACGTTCTCATCATATCAATGCTTTGAAACTTTGTTATATGATCTAGGTGTCCATAGCTACGGGCACAATAATATTCGACGTTGTTAAATGATCCAAGTATATAAGTTATTACGCTAACAACGGTGACGTTGTCATCATATTAAGTCTTTAAAACATTGTTATATGATCTAAGTGCCCATAGCTGCAGGTACAATAAGTATTTGACGTTGTTAAATGATATAAGTACATAAGTTAATAAGCTAACAACGCTGTCGTTGTCATCGTATCAATGCTTTTAAACTTTGTTAAATGATCAAGGTACCCATAGCTGCAGGTACTATAAATATTGGACGTTGTTAAATGATATAACTATATAAATTAATACGCTCACAATGGTGACGTTGTTATCATATCAATGCTTTGAAACTTTGTTATATGATCTAAGTGCCCATAGCTGCAGGTACAATAAATATTCGACGTTGTTAAATGATATAAGTACACAAGTTAAAACGCTAACAACGCTGATGTTGTCATCGTATCAAAGCTTTTAAACATTGTTATATGATCAAGGTATCCATAGCTGCAGGTACTATACATATGGGACGTTGTTAAATGATATAAGTACATAAGTTAATACGCCAACAACGCTGACGTTGTCATCGTATCAATGCCTTTAAACATTGTTATGTGATATAGGGTCCATAGCTGCAGGTACAATAAATATTCGACGTTGTTAAATGATATAGGTACACAAGTTAATACGCTAACAAAGCTGACGTTGTCGTCGTATCAATGCTTTTAAACATTGTTATATGATATATAGGGTACATAGCTGCAGGTACAATAAATATTCGACGTTGTTAAATGATATAAGTACATAAGTTAATACGCTAACAACGCTGACGTTGTCATCTAATCAATGCTTTTAAACATTGTTATATGATATAGGGTACATAGCTGCAGGTACAATAAATATTCGACGTTGTTAAATGATGTAAGTACACAAGTTAATACGCTAACAACGGTGACGTTGTTATCGTATCAATGCTTTTAAACATTGTTATATGATATAGGGTACATAGCTGCAGGTACAATAAATATTCGACGTTGTTAAATGATGTAAGTACACAAGTTAATACGCTAACAACGGTGACGTTGTTATCGTATCAATGCTTTTAAACATTGTTATATGATATAGGGTACATAGCTGCAGGTACAATAAATATTCGACGTTGTTAAATGATATAAGTACTTAAGTTAATACGCTAACAACGGTGACGTTGTCATCTAATCAATGCTTTTAAACATTGTTATATGATATAGGGTACATAGCTGTAGGTACAATAAATATTCGACGTTGTTAAATGATGTAAGTACACAAGTTAATACGCTAACAACGGTGACGTTGTTATCGTATCAATGCTTTTAAACATTGTTATATGATATAGGGTACATAGCTGCAGGTACAATAAATATTCGACGTTGTTAAATGATGTAAGTACACAAGTTAATACGCTAACAACGGTGACGTTGTTATCGTATCAATGCTTTTAAACATTGTTATATGATATAGGGTACATAGCTGCAGGTACAATAAATATTCGACGTTGTTAAATGATATAAGTACTTAAGTTAATACGCTAACAACGCTGACGTTGTCATCTAATCAATGCTTTAAAACATTGTTATATGATATAGGGTACATAGCTGCAGGTACAATACATATTCGACGTTGTTAAATGATGTAAGTATATAAGTTAATACGCTAACAACGCTGACGTTGTCATCTAATCAATGCTTTTAAACATTGTTATATGATATAGGGTACATAGCTGCAGGTACAATAAATATTCGACGTTGTTAAATGATATAAGTACATAAGTTAATACGCTTACAGCGCTGACGTTGTCATCTAATCAATGCTTTAAAACATTGTTGTGTGATCTAGGTGTCCATAGCTGCAGGTACAATAAATATTTGACGTTGTTAAATGAACAGGAAATCTATAGTTGCAGGCACACTAAATATTCGACAATAAAAAGATTGTAGCAGGCAATAAGCATGATTAGTTGCTGTAGCAAAATAGTTTAGTTGCAGTAAATATAAACACGTGACAAAGCGTTTATTGTACTTTGTCAGCCTTTTTTTTTCTCAGTGTGATAAAAAGGTCTATCCATTCAAGTGTGTTCGGCTGTTGTCAGGTGGCCAGACGCCAGACAAGGGACAGTGGCCGTGTTGTTTTGATGTTATTTATAATTTGTGTTATATCTGCTTGTCCTGTGTGTCATGTCCTCTTATTGACGATGATAAAACCGCCGTTGAAACAAAACAGACGGTTCAGTAAATTTTTAGGTACCTAAACACAACTATTTACCTACAAGTTTACTGAGGCTCTAGTATAAGTTTTACCGAAACAAAACTTTACGATCGCGTTTGCGTTTTACCCTCATTTTGTATGGGATTTGACAGCTAAACGCGAACGCGATCGTAACGTTTTGTTAAGGGCCTAACCAGCGAAATGACCCTATACATTATTGGTGTTTTATAAAAATGATCATATTATTTACGATTATTTACGAGGGTAAGCTATAATAAAAACCCCAAAAGCCCCTTTTAAGTCCGCATTCTGTGACAGACGGGCAACTACGGAACCCTACCCTGCGCGTGGCCCGACACGCACTTGTTTTATTTATTTATTGGAGAGTAAAGTGTGTAAAGTGGCATATTATGATAAAAGTTTTTTCCTGTATGTTGGTCAATTTCTGTGGTTGAAGAACTTAAAGGCGCAAAGTGCGAAGTTATAATACCGCCTTAATACTAACGCGATTGATAGTTAATATTTGTAAAAGGCCCGTTCTATACTGATTTAATACATACCGTTTATTGCTGATAGTGACACAGCGACAAATACTCAGCGTGTAATCTTGCAGAAACTCAAAGAGATTTTATGGCAGCACGTCAAGCACACGACGGCCGCGACATACTCTCGATTTTTTACCTCTTGTTCTAAGTGTTCTAATAAGAGAGAGACGGATAGTGCGAGACGGACAGACGGACGGACATACGGACGGACAGACAGCGAAGTCTTAGTAATAGGGTCCCGTTTTTACCCTTTGGGTACGGAAGCCTGTTCGGTTTTTACGTTTGGGTAACCCTAATAAAAACGGCAAAAAAAACACGTTTGTTGCATGGGATGGGAGCCCCCCTTTAATATTAATTTTATTGTGTTTTTAGTATTTGTTGTTATAGCGGCAACAGAAATACATCATCTGTGTTCTGAGTGTGAAAATTTTGTAGTTTGAGCGTGTTACGTTTTGTTATCTGTCAAAAGCTACTTAAACATGCTCCAAGGTCAATTTACTTTGCCCACAACCAACAAGTGAATAAAATGCATTTTTGCCCACTGGTTTTAAAGGATAAAGACGGCTTTCCGAGTCAGTGAGGGGAAAAATTACTTAACAACTAAATTAATAAATCATTTCGTGATAAGGATTCTTATAATTTTGACATTGTATGCAAATCTATATTGTAATTTTTATCTCGAAATAAATAAATCTAATCTAATCTAATCATTTTATTTTTCTCTGTAGAAAAGTCTGTAAAAAAGTCGGTTGTATTTTTTTAAATGTTTGTTACCTCAGAACTCCGTTATTTATGAACCGAATCGTACTTTGTTTTTTGTTTTTAAGAATATGCTTTCAGATTAGTCCCATTTTTCAAAAATCCAGTTGGATGATTAGATCCATCAGGAATTGAGGGAACTCCTCAAATATATTAGGCACGCATGTAATTATTTTGGTATTTTCTATTATAACTCATGTATTTAAACCCGGAAATCACAAATGTAGTGAAGTAGAACTGATGATGAAGACCACAGATATCTCCTGGAACTCCCCAATGATGTACTGAAAACTATAAAAGTACGACACAGATTGCTAACACAAGTTGAGAGCTACCCTATGGATGCCATGCAAAATGCTGCGGGCATTTGAAGAAATAAAACGCATTATATGTAAATCATCATTATCAGCTGTAGATCCAGACGAAACTTTTACCGTCGAAACAGACGCCTCAGAGTATTCAATTGCTGCTTCATTGACACAAAACGGCCGACCCGTGGCATTCTTTTCCAAATCTTTAAATGACAGTGAAAGGAACTACCCTATCATAGAAAAAGAAGCCTATGCCATTATAGAGAGCCTAAAGAAATGGAGACACTATTTAATCGGACTATCGTTTTACTTTTCATTACTAGTTAAATCCACCCAAACTAGCCAGTTCAATCAATACCTAAGACCGCCCCGGGTCGTCTAGGTGGAAGGTACGAGCTAGTGACGCTTGAAGGTTTCCTTGGAACAGTCTACTGACGCGAATTTGGAACTTCCACCTGGAAAGACACGCTTGTCTTCCAAAGCGACCGAGCGGGTGGGCAGATTGCAGATAGACCGTTTTCCAATAACATGGACCCGGACAGTGGAAGGATGAACTCGGACCAATCCCAAGTCAAGATCATCTCCTAACCTGCCTCTTCCTAAGAATACCACTCCCAGTACTTTCCAAAACACCCAACCTAGACCAAATCCTGACCGCATCAACCCTCTATTCCCTGCCCCCCATCCTGGAGGAGAAAACCTCGACTCTAAAAACACTAATCTAAAGTGTGACCGACCGTGCTGATGGATGCGTGGCTGAGAGGGAGCTCAGTCGCAAACGGTGGACCTCGGGTACCGGGCGAAACCCGTTGTAATAAGCCTTGCCTACTACGCATGCGGAACTTTCCCTAGTTACTCGTGGGACATAGATGGAAGATTTAAATAAAAAAACTCAAAAAAACTCAAAAAAACCAACAAACCAACCACGCCGCTCTTGGCTGGGACGGCGCAAGCTGAACCGCCGGGGGAGGTGCCAAACCAAAGTGTGAGACCGGCTGAGGACTCATAGGAGCCAGAAAGGACGCCGGACGCTGGGGTTCCGACAGGAACCCTGGCCAAGGTGACCGATCCGGAGACGATAAAGAACTCGACTGCTGGATCCTCACAACCCAAACCTACAACTGCTGAGAGTGGGACGACCCCGGTTGAACCCTCGAAGCAGGTGATAGATCCCGGCTGGGAAATAAGGTGCAAACTTAGGGGCAAGAAACCTCCCCAGCCGGAAAAACCAACTCAAAGAGATCTAATGAGGGTGAAGGTCTCCCAGAGAAAGAGGCAGCGCTCATAAAGCAGGCAGAGAGACGCGCCTCTACAGCATCAGAAAAGGTCGAAGCCCCTATAACACCGGCAGTGGAAGCGACGACCTCCAAAGTACCAACCAAAGCCAACAGAAACCAAGATCTCCACAAGGGCCCGCCTGGACGAAACCATATCCCCCAGAGGAGAACATAAAAACCAAAAAACGGACTCCCTGGGAAATAAGCAAACACACCCCACCTACGCAGCGGCAGCGGCGACAGATCTGACGGGTGCTATCACTAGTGAGCGCACGGGCAGACTGTCGCAGCCAGATGCTGAGGAGGTGGAGAGGAAGATCCGGGAATGCGATTTTCCAGGCAGCCATCGAAACCGATCTTGACACCATAGCAGAGGCCCCTGCATTCTCGGGTAGACCGAGTGTGGTGGATGGTTACCTGAAACTGTGGTGCCAGGACGCAAAAACCAAACAGTGGCTGATGACTTGGTTGGCAACGGCCACACTAGCAAACGGAGACCGTCTCGCCGGACAGAGGGAGGACGAGATGGTCAGAAAAACTAGATGTGGCATACTCATCCCGTCCATAGAAGACAACCTCACCACTCAGGTAGGAAGGGGCCTCAATTTCCAGAACTCGTGGGCCGAGGTGAGGAAATGAACCAAGCCATCCCTCTGAAGACGAGAGGATGCACACTGATGCTGGAGGGTATACCGGAGAGTGTGGTCCCTGCTGTGCTGGAAAGGAACAAGAAACTGAACTACCTGTGTGGGTCAGTCTACATTCGTTTCCAGCATAGTGGGGGGCATTTCAAAGATTCCCCACCGGAGACAAACACAAACCCGGAGGAGGACAACACCCAGAGCGAGGTGAGCAAAGCCATCAACTCACCCACTGCGATGGAAACCGATGGCGCAAACAACGAACCCGACTCAGACATGGAAGAAGGCATACTGCTGGATTCCGAAGACGAAGAGGGGTGCACCAAGGGGATCAGTCTCCTGGACCTAAAAGGGGGGAAGGTGGAGGCAACCGATGGCTCCTGCGCTCTGTAAGGTCCTCCAGGTTAACCTCGAGCACGGCGAAACTTCAACGGCTCAACTTCGATGGTAGCTGGAGATTAACAATACATCAATCATCCTGATCCAAGAGCCGTGGATCAGAAACACACGTATAAACGGCCTCTGCAACACCGGAGGTAAATTAATATACAATACACAAAATAAACCTAGGACATGTATACATATATCTCGTAACATGCACAACCACTAACTGAATTCTGTTCCAGAGACGTGTGTGCTATAAAACTCCTCAGAACACAAAACTCAAGCACACCGGAGATAGTTCTCGCATCCGTCTATATGGCGGCTGAGGACGAACCCCCTCCTATGGAAATGAACAAGCTTATCCTAGCTAGCAGGGCTAGCAGCTCAACACGTATCCAACTGGCATGTGTCGGACGTTGGACGTTGAGGCGTACAAGGAGATTCTAATAGGTAAAGTAGATAAAAAGACAAACACACACAGGCCTCACAATACCACAGAACTGGAGGAACAGGTAACCATACTCACGCAACATATAACAGAGAGCTATGAGAACACATGCCCATTATCAGCACCACCAGTCAGTGGGAATAACGCAAACTCTAACCGGTGGGGCTCGGAAATGGAACGGATGAGAACCAAAATGAGAAGAATACTGAACAGAGCAATGAATACAAAAGCTGAAGATGACTGGGACAAATATAAAACGGTCAAAGCCGATTACAAAAAGAGAATAAGATACAGAAGATCTGCATCATGGCAGAACTTCTGTGACAACATATCCAGTAGCACACAAGCCAACAGAACTAGGAAGATACTAGCCAGCCAACCCAATCAACTACTGGGCACACTGAGAAGACCAGACAATACCACCACCAGCAATCCATCTGAGATTGAAAGTCTATTGGCGGAAACCCACTTCCCGGGATGCAAAGTAGTTGACGTACAAACCTGGGCAGAACAGGAGGAGAACTATCATCCAACAGATAACGAGTGGAAGATAGCAGAACGAATAACAGAGAAAAACAGAACGGCCTGGGCGATAAACAGTTTTGACAACTAACAAATCACCAGGTCTAGGCGGTATCTACCCTGCCTTGCTAAAGTGGGGAGGGCATAAGCTGACCGAGCATCTATCGAACCTCCTATGCAGTTGTATTGCAGACAGATACATACCAACAAAATGGAGAGGTAAAAGTAATATTCTTACCGAAACCGGGAAAGAGTGACTACTCAGACCCAAAATCTTTTAGACCCATAAGCCTAACCTCTTTCATGTTAAACACCCTGGAGAGACTCTGCGACAGGGACTTAAAAGACACATACACCCAAACCAACATGCCTACAGCCAAGGCAAATCGACAGACTCAGCCCTCCATGCTGTAGTAACCAACATAGAAGACGCGCTCGCTAGAAAGAACTCCTGCCTAGGCACCTTCATTGATATAGAGGGTGCGTTCGACAGGACCAACTTTAGCAGCATAAAACAAGCAAAGCCACCAGGCGCTAGTCATAAGAGGATGCCCTCAAGGAGGCGTCCTCTCGCCACTGCTGTGAAACCTGGTAGTAAACGACCTAATAACAAAACTAAACAATAACCGCTTCCTAACTATAGGATATGCGGACGACATAGTTATACTGGTCAGCGGCCTGATCATAAGCACACTATGTGAACTCACACAAACAGCACTGAAAATAATAGAGAAATGGTGCAAGGAGATTGACCTATCGGTAAACCCAAACAAAACCGACACAATTCTCTTCACAAATAAACGAAAACTGGGTACCTACGAAATGCCAACACTATTTGGCACAAAACTAACACTCTCGAAAGAGGTGAAATATCTAGGTATAACACTAGACGACAAACTTAATTGGAGCAAACACCTAGACTGTAGACTAAACAAAGCAACAGTAGCCTTCTGGCAATGCAGAAGGATGGTGGGGAAGAGATGGGGCCTGGCTCCCTACATCATACTGTGGCTATACAAAATGGTGATAGTACCAATGATAAGCAATGGTGCCATAATATGGTGGCCCCGCAACCAAACCACGAGTGCAATTACCAAAATCCAGAAAACGCAAAGACTAGCATGTGTAGCGGCTACAGGCTGTATGAGAACAACCCCAACAGCAGCACTAGAAATAATGCTAGGACTCCTACCTTTACACATGCATATACAGAACACAAACATACGGATACTCTCAGACAGTAAATCAGTACTACAAACACTGAGCAGTGACAACATCACACCTAGCTTGATATACGAATGCCACCAAAACTTAACAGAGATGTAACGCAGATAAAAACAACGTTACCTTACAATGGATCAAGGCGCACAGTGGCTCAAGAGGAAACGATTAAGCGGACGAACTGGCCAGGAAAGGCTCAGAAACAGCGGCATACGGACCGGAACCAATCTGCCACAAAGCTACATATACAATCAACTGGACCTATACACCAAAGATACTGGGAGGATATAGACACATGCAGACAGACCGAAGAGATTCTGTCAAAACGCGACAACAAACTCACAACCGCACTACTGAGGACACATAGAAACCAACTACGCAAGATAGTAGGAATAATAACAGGACACAACACTCTGTTAGACACCTCTACAACATAGGTATAGTTCCCGTCAAACAACTTGAACATGCGGGACGAAGTGGGGAGGCAGCTCGCACGTACAATTCGCCTTTGCGCAGGCAAGGTCATTTGCTCAAGTTATTTGCCGGGAATTATATCACAGACAGGCCCATGTGCAGAGAGTGCATGGAGGTGGAAGAAACGACCAAACATATTCTACTGGACTGCAAGCAGGTAGAAGTAGACAGGAAAAAGCACCTAGGGTCTCCAGACACACTACGGGACGCAGTCAGAAACATAAAGGCACTCACCAACTTTCTAGAGGAGCTGGGGTGGTTAGAGCAGCGCTACCCCACCATTTCACGCCAAATAGGCACACTGGATGTCGACTTGCGGGAAAGAGCCCACTATAACTTTTAACTTACGACCGCACTATAAAATGTCAGCACCGGTCATGTCAAGAACCAATTTCAAGACATTGTTTATAGAAATACTAGACAATCCGGCATCCTTTTTTTTGCTGTAAATATTCAATTATATTCAAAATAAGCTCACTCACTGTGGATTGCTTTCGACATAATTATTGTAATTTATTTTACAATGGCGAAGTATTTCGTCTTCCTTGCTGTTTGTTTACATCCATGACTTCTAACGTCTGTTGTCAAAGAGTACTCCTTACTATATATAGAAAAGTACTCTGTGACTCCTTGCCAGTAAAAGAAATAAGTTCCATTAATAATCCGCCACATGGCTAGGATCGAAAAGAAACTTGTCAGGCTGTAAGTATATAATATATCATTAAAACTCGCATAGTTTGGAGTAGAACTATACGTTTTCGTAAATACGAAAAATATAATTTGAAACATCAGTAAATAACCCATGGTCAGATAATATTCAATAGCTACCTACTGTCGAATCACTGGTGCGTGTAAATTAGCTGTACCTATAAATGATAGCCGGTTAATAATACATAATATTACCTACCTTTTTGAAGTGAAAACTTCTTTAGCGGCGCTGAGCACTTTTTGGGATGGGGAAACATTGTTAAATACGCGACAGATTTTTGTGACGTCAGATGTGAAGGAGGTCACAAACTTTTATATTTTGCTGCTAGCCGATTCGACTTCATTCAAAACTGAACGCTATTCGTAAGAGTATAAAGCCGTTAAACACTTTTTGCAATAGCATATTCTGCAAATGAATTTGTAATTTTGTCCACGCGTCCTTTACCGTTTTGCTATTGAGCAAGTTCGAATAGTTCGAATTTGGACGTTATTCCTAAAGAGATAAAGCTTTGAAAAATATTTACCAACGGCAAAAACAAATTGGTATTTTGTTCGCCGCCGCCGTCCGCTGTTCTTGCAAATTCGAATAGTTCGAATTTGGACGTTATTCCTAAATAAATAAAGCTTTGATAGTTATTTGTTATGCAAGGCTGCAAAGTTGTTGTTTGGCGCAAGTGCTTGTATTGAAAGCCGAGCTAGCGAAGGATTGTAAGATTGAACCATGAGCAAAGCGAAGCTTTCAAGGCACGAGACGCCAAACAACTTTGCTGCCGAGCGAAACATACAACTTTTCACCTCACCACCGCAAGGAAAATTGTAAATGTAATGGAATGGAAGTAATTTGGACCTTATACTCATTTTCAATAAAGGTTTGTTTACATCTCATAATGATATAGCATTTTATAATTATTAAATGTAACAAACATTTTTGCATCTTTAAATAACTCCACGCTTACCTACACTAAAAAAGTCAAAGTATTGTTGGGTACTCAGCTCACGCACGGGTAAACTAAGGCTCAAATACGCTTATAAATTTCACTTTTTCCGCTAAATTAGCAGGCATTAAAATTCATATATGTATATCTTCTGCACTAAAATCTATAAATAACCACCATTATTTTGGTTTTACTGTGGCTTTAAAACAAAACAAAATTAAATGTAGGTACATGAGTTTTTTCTTAAATTAAGTTTTCAAACGGTGCGTTCCAAATTTGGAAAAAGCGAAAATTTTTGAAAAGTAAAACTACATTTTAAAATTATTTATTCGTATTGTATCCTTATAAGTCAGTCTAAATATTGATATTTCGTATGTAATTAAGAAAGAATAAGTATTATTAATTTAATACTATCAAAATAATAACAATTCATTATTGGCAAACACCATCATGCATCAGTTTCTGAACGCAGGATAATGACCTCTCATTCTGTATAGAAAAAAGTTGTCTCTGGCGATTGACCGTCACGTTCCAAATTCAAAAACTCTTTCCACGCTAGCGGATATAATTTATTTATTTATTTATTCCATAAATTAACACCTTACAGTCAAGCTACACGTGTTAACAGGAGAGCCATAATATTAGCACAACGTATAGATTATACAATAAAAAACAATTTGCTTACTACTAAAATATCCTATATTGATGGAACATGGAGTAGAAATAGACTCCAAGTACCAGGTGGCAAGTGAGGGAAATCGAGATTCAGAGCTGTAAAATATATCCAGTTCACTGTCGCTGTTTAGTATACCGTTCAGAAGAGTCAGTGCACGGTGAAGCGGGGAGTGCGACATGGCTCGCGTCCGCGCCGGCGGGACACCGAGTAGTGCGCGGCGGTGACGGAGCTGAATGAGCTTCTGGGCGCAGATTTTGAGCGATAAAGCAAGCCTTTTCGAGCCGGTGAGGTGAAAAAAATATTTGGCAATGGCAAAAACAAATTGGTATTTTGTTCGCCGCCGGCGGCGGGCGAGCCGGGCCGACGCACCCAACGCGCCCGTGCGCCTAAATAATAGGGAATATTCATGACATTTTTTTATTTTTTTTATCTATTCTATAAGTAATTATATAACCGGAAAAAAATATAACACTTTCACAATATTATTAAATAAGCTAAAAAAAAATAATTAAAATTACTATCATTTTCGGACGATCAAAACGCCACCATTTTGGCGCGCTCATTTGTGACGTCACCGTGCAGCTTAGTGCACGGCGGTTCTTAAACAAATTAACAACAAAGTTTTTGATTCACACTTTTAATAAATGTGAGTGATTAAAGCTTATAAGATCAACTTATTGTAATGGAAGAGCACACAAAAGCTTATTATAAATATTGTATTGTCCCTATGTGTGAAAATCACATTAAAACTGCAAATATTTTCATATGCCCAAAGGTGCAAATATAAGGATAAAGTGGTGTAAGGCGATGAGGAGAGATAATGTATCGTGCTTGAGTAGTTTATATTGTTGTGAAGATCATTTCGACGTGAGTATTAAATATGTATGTACCTAAAATCTTTTTTATTACGACTCGCGAACAATATAGGTAAACAATAACCTAACCTCAAAATTGTATTATATACTTATTCATAAAACTATTCTGATTTTTATATTTTTTTAGTTATTAATGTTACAAATATTATGATTTTTGTTGATCAACAGCTGACTACGAGTGTTGATTTTGATCAAGAAACGTTTTAGCTAAGTTTCTTTGTTTGCACTGTTGATCGAAGAAAGTTAAAATAATTTAATCCTTTTTACTGAGTGACCTACACAAATTTGTTTTATTTATAAGCCTTGACGAAAACAACCTAGTTTGTTAAAGTTCATAAAGATGTTCTCAACATTTAACATTCCTAATAGGTACCTACATATCTTTGATTATATAATACTAGCTTCTGCCCGCGACTCCGTCCGCGTGGAACTCGTTTATACTATCTCTATACCAAATTTCATCCAAATCGGTTCAGCAGTTTAAGCGTGAAGAGGTAACAAACAGACAGACAGACACACTTTCGCATTTATAATTTATTATTAAGTAAGTATATATAAAATATATAATATAACTAGCTTCTGCCCGCGACTCCGTCCGCGTGGAACTCGTTTATATCGTAGCTCCCCCCATATCCCCCAAAGGGATGAAGTGGGGGGTGAAAGTTTGTATGGAGCTACGATATAAATGAGTACCATGCGGACGGAGTCGCGGGCAGAAGTTAGTATATATAATATATAAAGTTATAGTATAGTAAAATAGTATATAGTATGGATAAATATCTACTAGTTTTTGTATTCCACTTATTTAACAAAGACACCTATTTGAAGTAGTTTAAAAGTCTAGCTATTTGAATCGCCAAAATAGGTTATAATTATTTAATTGACCAATCTCACGAGTATAAAAACAAGGAATATGAAAATTTATTGAATATCTGTAACTTATTTACCTTGCAGCTTTTACTCCTCTTAGTTCAGCGGACGTAAAGTCACAAATATTTGCGAAGTATGTATTAAATTTAGTCATCATGAACACATCAATTTTAGGCAGATTATCCGACTGTGCCTTGACAAAACCGCCTTCAGTCATTGTGGCGAGTCTTTTTTCACTTAATAATTACCAAAAAACACTGATTATTTATCATAAACAGCGGCCAAACAATGCGAATAACTTTCAATAATCATACTAACGACCTGCACGGTGACGTCACGTTTCGCTCCGCCAATAGCGTTGCGTTTTGGAAATTTGCGAGGGAATTTGAAAAATAGTACTTTTTAACAATTTATTTTATCAATAGAAACATGATAATTTGAAAAAATAATCATGTGTGTATATTTATTAAGCAATATAGATTACACGTGATTTTTTTTGTCCATTTCTAAATCACATGCATATTCCCTATTGATAATTGTTTATAAATTTGCGCCAAATTCATTTTTAGGGTGACGCCGTGAGTTTTCACTTCTGCCGGCACTCCCGGAGTGCAATCTGGTCTTTTTTTTATGTGATGGGAGTGCAAGGTTCGTTGCTCATGATGATCATTTATGGGAATTCAATCGTAATGTTACTATAAATTATCCATATGTTTAGATTCTAAAGTTATAAGTAAGGTTTGTGTGTGCCTGAAACAAAACTGGCGCGGCCTGCGGTGGCGGTCACCAGTAAACTTGACAATGATTGTACTGGCCGCAAGTCGCGCAAGTTAAAAGCCTGAATCACCCTGGCGCGACTTGCAGTCCGAGTGGCGGTCAATAGAAACCTTGACATTAACTGTCAAATTTACTATTGACCGCCACCTCAAGCCGCGTCAGTGTGATTCAGGCCTTAATGCTACGTTTCGAGAAGTTCCTTGTTACTGACTAGCACAACTTTGAAAATCATTACTGGTATACTTCTACCGCAGCGGAGAGCTGGGGCCCATGTCTCAAAAGCTTGTAACTTGCAATACAAGCAGAAGTCACTATCTAACAGAAGGAGTGGAAAAGAGGCGTCCGCTTGTATTACAAGTTACAAGCTTTTGAGAAATCGGCCCCCGAATCTTATTGTTCGCATTAATAGTACATTGTCGAAGTGTAGCATTAATAGTACATTGTGATACAAATGAGGTATGTTGATAATTACATCAGAGGCGGAATTGTTTACGAGAACCGCACGTGAGCGTGATAAGAGAGCCGAAGATGTAATTATCAAAGCTCACGCGTTTCATACGACGTTATTCAACACATTTTGCAAGGAAAAAATCCTATCGATGAGATGAAAATTGTATAAGCCTGTCCAGCTATTTTCTTTACTTAAGAGACTGACAAGTCCTAATTTGGTGAAATTGATGTTTTTTAAGCAGTTTTTTAAGAAAAACTATTTGTTCACATCAAATAAAATATATGTTAATATTCACCATATTTCAAAGACCGTGGACGGGCTCGATAGAAAATAATTGCAAAGATTGGTCTTAAAATCACATTAAACGGTTCTATTTTATTTTCTTGACGTATGGGTCTGCAATTAAAAACATGAAGTTAACATATTCATATCTAAACCGCTAACGAGTCACATTTCACAAATAATCCACCCTTTTTTTTATTTCAATATTTATGTAATATTATCTTCAAAAACCGGGCCGCCCAGTAACACTCGCTCTCGTTTACTCCGATACAAATAGACAGTGTGCGCGCTATCCAAAATCCTCAAGGGCATTTTGGTGTTGACAGCGTCTTAATGAAGGGAACAGGTTTTTTCTTTCTCACATTGTACCATGGACGTATACCTAAACTGGACTGAGTACTAAGTTTTATTAGTCAATCAAAATTGAACCATATTACCTACCGAGCAAGACGGGTACACAATTGTACGGTAAAAGGCGACTAGAGAAACTGTCCCACTCGCACGAGTTGCCAATGTAAAAATAATAATGACATAGTGGTATTTAACAGGTATTAAATATACTGAAAAAATTACCTGCTTATAATTACGAGCTGACATTATATAGGCAATGTTACCTTTTACCTAAGTTTTAATTTACTGATTAAAACACGGTAATGCATTAAATATTGTGGTAATCAAGTGGTAATTTTAAATATCGACTAGTATCCCCAACGTTGACATCTATCTGTCTAGTGGAGTCATTGAACTTTTTTTGCCTTGTCGACTACATGAAATGAGTTAAAAATGGTGAAAATATGTTGCATAAAGGGCTGTAAAAGCGAAAGCTTTCCTAATTGTGGAATATCATACCACAACCAAGGAACATTTTGCTCTATTTTACGATAAAACGATAAAATCATATGCCATTTATTAGGGTGACTATGATTTGGGCCGGTGTGAGAATTTATGTAGGTATACGAATACGAATGTAAATAATAAAGGCTATTATTGTCTCGTGATTTTTAAATTTACGCATGGCTCATCACATAAAAACAACATTTTTGAGAGATTTGGGTAATAAAGTAGGACCTAGGCAAAAACTACACAAGACCATATTGTTTAACAACATATGATACGTAATGCAATTATTTGCAATTAATTAATATTTCTACAAGAAATATTCTTATTTCATTTAGTATTGCGGTATTCTACTCATAATCAAATCAGCAACTTCAAATGAAACGTCTTAAACGCTCCGTTAGTGTGATTTTTGTAGGGAATATTACCTAAATGACGTCAGAGTGAGTTATGGAGTCTCAAGACGTTAGTAAACATGTCATCTTCATCCTCCTCCCCTAGCGTTATTCCCGGTATACCCAGTTGTAACCTAAACGAGCACGGAGTCAGCTAGGTGTCAAAGCGGACGTTAGTAAACATGTATTTATATTTAAAATAGCAAATATAAGTATGTAGGAGCGTGGTATTTTTTTAAGAGTTTATTCGTGAGTCTTAATTATTGGTAATACAAGAATAATTAATGTTGACTGTAGTAGAATACCATATTTAGATTATTTCTTACTAAATATCATCATCATATCAGCCTCCCCCAAAGTGTACCTAAGTGAACGGTCCTGCGTCACCCGCATGCAGAGGATTCCCGGCCCCTTTACCAGGTCATCACTCACTAAACATGAATTGACACATTTATACCTTTTTAAAAATCCTAATATCCGCGTAGGTACTTGGTCACCCTAATAAAAACCAAACGCAATTTTCTAGTATGACTTCTCTGTCGGTCACACTTTTTTATCGCAGTACCTACTCAGTTAGTTTAGGTATACGTCCATGCATTGTACATTGTACATCGCGAAGAATTTCCAGTAGCGTCTTCAGTTCTATTTATCACTTTTCTAGTCACCACCAGTCAACATTTTTGATTTAAATAATATAACCAAACACGCAATGTTTACAAATATTTGTGAAATAACCTATAATGGCGCGCAACAGTTTTTTTTCCTGAAGTTTGCGCAGTGCGCGCGCATGTGTTAAGTTACGCCAGACAGCCAGGCTTAGATAAAATCTCTAAACAGCCAATACAAAATAAAATACCTAAATATTTTCGTTTTCAATGGTTATCTTTATTAATTCATGTAAAATGTTATCAAAAGCGAATAGTTTTACTAAATTAAACGTTTCTATATCATAACCAAAAAGAAATAATCAATTAAGTAATTAACAAAAAGGATTTAATTTGTTTAGTCGAGTAAGAATCCATTTGCCGAGAATTTTAAAAAAAGCTGTACATTCGTGGTTTGCAATTCGAATATTCGAGAATTCGAATTATTCGCCACAAATATTATTCGAATTCGTCAACATTCATTATTCGAATAAAACGAATATTTCGAATAGTGCAGATTTTTTTCTGACATTATTTACCTTTGCGAAATTGTTAAATAAGATGCTAGAAATATCCTCCACATTAACAATTCCGTGGAAATAGATTTAAATATTTAAAAAAAGCTTTAATCTAAGACATACTTATAATATAACATATTATTTTCTTTACTCTTGCCAAACTCAACCTATAATAAGCGGTTATTAGGAAAGGCCTCAACAGAACTTGCAGAACCTTATTACTTATTTCGTGAAATTTTAATAACGCTACGAACTATTTGTCTTAATCCTGCATATTTGTGTATAATATCTTATGTAAACAAAGTAATATTTCATGAATTATTTTTATTTTAGAATCAGAATAAAGAAACCATTTTGACATTTGCTTTCTGGCATCTTTACCAGATAGAACCGAAGAAGTCTGCTTACTAATACTAAACCCATCATTAAAATTGTTGTGTTTGTATTGTACGTGTTCATATACGTGATACATTATGCTAACCGTTTTTTTTACACATGGGAAAAGTTTTTTTAATACTGATTTAATTTTACTGTTACTTGTAATACACAAAGTAATATTATATTGTAACTGTGCTGTGATTTATCTCAAAAGTTTAATTATTATAATGCAAAGTAATACGGGCTAATTTTAAGAAAATACCACAATTGTTCTATATTTTTAAATTTTACCAGTCAGATATTTTACAATTACATAACCTTTAAAATAAGTTTTTTTTGTTAGTTATAGTTTAGTACCTGTTGATGTTTTAGAAAATTATAATTTTGTTGCTCGCGATTCTCGCGAATACGTATGATAGTTACTTATATCATTATTATACAACCTACACATGGAAACAGCTGTGATTAATTTAGTAAAAAATATTATTTCAGAAGTTTAATTGTTATCATCGACCATAAATGTTGATATTTTTGAGTTGTAACAACAATTACAAAACTTGAATCATTATTTTGTTTTATTTTCAAAAATATTCGTTTTATTCGAAATATTCGAATATTGGAAATTGAAGTATTCGTATTATTCGAATACTGAAATTGGACGAATATTGCAAACCCTATGTACAACCCGTTTAATTTTAGAATGCACCGTGTTCATGCTTACATCTTGCTGCAAGGTGTCAACATGACTTAATCGGGATATAACCATACACACAAGTGTCGTAATGTTATAAAACACGCGTGTTTAATTACCCAGGATTATGAGCCTAAAAGCGACATAATAAGATTACGAGCAAATGTGTTGAAAAAACTTATTCCTAACTTTCGATCATGTGGTTATTTTATGGTAACATTACGAGCATAAAAAAATAACTACCTGTCAGTTACAAAATGTCAAAACATTATATAATTATCAAAATATTTACTATGTTACTTGCGATCACAGCTGGTGGCATATGGATGGGAGCTGAAACATTACTGAGGCAGAGACCCCGACACAGAGACGAGCAGACGCTGGTCGGGGGCACGGTGTGGAGCCAAACCATCATCACCCTGGGCCTTATCATATCAGAACTCGTCGATGACAACCTTACCAACTCGATTCATGCCTTTTTTTTAGCGTGTGGCATCCTGATGTTTTTATCAACTGGAGTGATACTGGTGAGTGTCCCGAGGAATATAATCTTTTCAAAGTTGATACCTTAATTCTTTAAGGCAGTTGCGATAGAAATACGAAATGTACCTAAGCGGCAACTCGGCAAGGCAGGAGTGCGGAAGCTTCGTCACTCGCGTCCCATCTACTGTGATTTTCAGTTTGGGACAAACAAAAAACATAAATTTGCCGTATCATGTGGGTTACGGGAAATAGACCAGGTTGGGGGGGCGGTCAGCTATTATATGAACGAGATTTAGACCGTTAGTAATCCGTAGTTAATCTCATTTTCTAGTGTGCGCAGTGTAGTGGCGCATCCTTCCTGGCAGGGCCACTTAACCTGGTAAACACGTAAACCATGAAATTAGTTTTTTTACTATTATCCTCTAGATTTATACATTATTATGGACTAATACCTAAACCCTTTTCACTACTTTTAAAAGGCTGTACTTGTTTATGTTTAAAATTCTGATTGCTTTGTATGTTTTGAAGGTATTCTATGAATTGAATGTTTGGAGGCGAAGTCGCGCACTAAATCGACAGAATAATGACGGAAGTACATTGACGGCATTGAGGATAACTTCTCACCACATGTTTCTTCGAACCTTTAATTCATCCTACTTTTCCATTGGCGTTGTTTGTATTCTTGGTGGTATATCTTGCCTTATTAATTTAATATTTATTATATAATAATTTAAGGACTCAGATACCTACATTGTCGTAAATAAATGTTAAATATTTTGGTAACCCAATAAATGTGTATATTTTCGTTACGACTACCTTGATCCTTGATTATAATATGATGTCTACTTTAGGCAGACGGTTCACGCTTTCTTTGAAACTAATTTTTATAAAGAATAGTTATTATTTTTTGTTTTCGTCCATTTGCCTTCTGATTCATACAGGTAGTCCAGTAAAGATAACAAGAGTCTATTTTTGCGGAACAGAGCGTGAGCCCCTCACGTTAAGTACCTACCTAATAAGTAGGTTTTTGTTTGCCTTTTATTTTTTCCAAATCATAGAGGATTTGCAGGTTTTCCTGGTAAACGCGTGTAGACACGAAAAAAATCTGCTATGGGAAGCTGAAGGTGAGAAGGAGTTTTGTTCTCAATTCGCACTTGAGAGAGCGCGCTCTGAAGGGACAACTCAACTTTTTGACCTGAGGAGGTTGCTCGAACGCCTGATTTTTCTAGGGGTCCGTATCCTAGGATATTTAAACTCATTGGAATACTCGAGTGGACACACCCTCCTCCTGGCAGAACAATTATGTTTGTGAAAAATACTACTATTTGTTTTTCACGCCACTGCTCGGAAATGTGGCAAAAGATGGTTAGAATTCAGGCTTGAAAGCTGGGGTTAGTTGGACGTCGCACGAACAGACCATCTATGAGTTCAAACTGTCCAACAATGTTTTTGTAGTCCAGTTTGAACAGCGATTCGAACAATCATAGCTCCCCCCGCCCCCGACCCCACCCCCGCCCGCGCCGGCGCCCACTCGCGTGTGGGGTGCAGCGCGCGGCCGGCCACACGCGAGCGGGCCCGAGCTACTGTGTTTCATAATATTGTGATCTTTAGTTAGGTACTAAATTTTGACTTATAATTATATTTATTTGCAATTTTCTCGCAGTAGGCGTGAAAAGCACTATGTATAAAAGTGCAATAGATGGACTCGTCTCCTCCGAGGTCCTCACCTTTGGCTCGGACCTCGAACCCACTCGTCCATCTATTGCCTACTTTCTCGCCTTTACAACAATGTACTATTGTGATGCATTACTGAAAATATTAATGAAAATTAATCTTCTATAGTAAAAATAATTATTTTATGTATTTAATATAAAATTATTTAATCTACATTTACCGATTCATCAATTCAGATTTTCACATTGTCAATGTTTAATGGTTTATATTTTTTTCGTGATTGATAAAACTGGGTCTGATAATGATAATAAAAACATAGCATTTATTAAATCCCTATCTGACGCTTCCCGACTGCATTTGCGCGTGTGATGTAATACTTTGTTTCTCGCTTCTTGTGCGTCTCCTTACAGATGGCCAATAGGTAAAATACAATTGTGTGCAATTATGTCGCTTCATGTACTAAAACTGTATGCACTGTAACGGGCATGTAATACCAATTATATTATGATACGTACAACTCAGCTGTTTCTTTTGTGTATATTCTATACATTTCAATATTAATGTTCAAACCAGAAGATATAAAACTTGCAGTATTATATAAAATATTTTTAATAATTCTTAATCGATACCACTTATTTCCGAGCTTGTTTTATAATTAGCGAAAAATTTTGCCATTATTGGTGGTACCTGCCCCTTGTTTAATGACATCTACTAATTACCTACCTAAGCCCAATTTGCATTTGAACTCTTTTTGAAACTTTAATTTTCTTCGCTATTTAATTATTTGGTATCTTTTTGTGCAGTCCAAGACTTAAATGACATTCTGTATTCAATGTGCAACATACATTCGAAACAACTCGTGATGTGATTTGTTGCTATGATTCGTTGACAAGGAGTTTGTTTTTTTGTTGAACAATTCATTTATTTCGAAAGAGCTCGGTCAGGCTAAGCCAATTTTTTACTAAACATGTTGCCCAATCTACGAACTTCATGATGCTTCATGGTGGTTAAGTATCGACTTGAAGTTCGCTCTAGATCTAGCTAGAACGTATTCAAAACTCAAAGTTTAGTAATTTCGGTATATGTCTATTTATAAATTCCGTGTAAGACAAACGAACGAATTCATGAAATTCTAAATTATGAAAACGAATACTCCACTGTATCTTCTTTGATTTATTTTTATAACAATTGCTTTAAAAGCCATATAAACCCGAAATTACGACAATTATAGAAATACGATTTTTGCCAAATTGTGAATCATATCATACCACTTTAAATGTCTGGCGCGTGATTCAAAGTCTGAATCTTGAGCGCTCTCGAGCGCGGCTCGCTGCGCAGCGAGGGACTTAAAAGCACGAGATGCAAATACTTTGCTCTCCAGTAGGTAACGCATACAACTTTTCACCTCAGCAGTGAGAACATATTCACTTTAAAAAATATATCATAGTATGACGTACCTACCTATTCATTTGTATCGTGATTATTCAGGCGTAGCATGGATATCACGCGATAAGTGACAGGATAGAGCTTCCGTCCCTGGCTGACACCGTTCGATAGAACAAGACGACGCGCCTATCCTGTCACTTAATGCTACGGGGCCAGGAAGAAGACTTAATTAGGCGTTCGCTACTGCTTGTTTTAACTCCTCAGCGCCGCGCCGTAAACTCGACGCCGTATATAGATTCCAAAAAACTACCCATGTTGGCAACACATAAAATGAAATAGTTTTGCATCGGTAAGTTTTTACTTTTCTAAAAGATGTACCTATGTTATTTATTTAAACATCATTGTAAAGTTTAAATTAAATGCAACCGCCTAATTAAATAATCTTGTGTAAATATTAATTTCAAAAATAGATATTTGATTGAAACTGTTTTGTAGAAGAAAAGTTCATATTACTGTGGTAATACTTCAGGTTTTAACAACATTTGGTAACTATTAATATTCTCATAATGTGCGTAAGTCTTTTTGATATGGACATAGTCATATTGACAACAAATCACGTGTGGCTAAGTAGTGTGTATGAATGTTTGTATGTTTGTCAGTCAATCTCGTAAAAACGGCTCAATTGACTGTGATGAATTTTGGCACATGGATAGTTTAAAACCAAACCATGAAACAGAATGTGTAGAATACCTACTTTGTAAATCCGAAGTCATTCCCAAAGGATTAACATGTCTGGTATTTAATAATGGCATTGTTGTGATTAACCATTCGCTAGAAAAAGCTAGTAAGTACGTAATTGAGTACTTGGGGGTAGTGCTTTGTACATAATTCGTTTGATGTACCAAGCCGAGATGTGTTAGGCGATGAATGCATAGAAAACATCAAAAACATAGGATGATTCACATTCACATCTAAGTAACAACGAAATAATATATTTTTATGCATGGGTTGGTTAAATCTGGAACGTCACAATGACAATGAAATTTGTGACAGTGACATTCGGCCATCTTTGGTAGCTTTTTTGGAATCTAAATACGGCGTTGAGTTTAGGTAAAAAAAAAAACTCGAAAATCCACTTTATATAAAATAAGTCAAAATTAAAACAAAACTTCTATTAAAGAGAAACCTTCTCAACCGATCACTTTGCGTGGTAGCTTTTAGAACAGTTCAGGTTTCTTGAGATGCAGTGGTGCACATTACATTTGATGCTCTGACCAATTTCCAACGCCCAAAATGTCTTCTATCTCGTTATCTTTAAGTGTGCCCTGTGAAGAAAGTCATTATCAGAAAAAAAACCGGGCAATTGCGAGTCGGACTCGCGCACGAATGTTTTCGTACCATTATCTATAAAGAGTGCAAAAAATCATGTCTGTTGTATGGGAGCCCCACTCCGACTCGCACTTGGCCGGGTTTTCAGTATATGTTGTTGCCGCTATGGCAACAAGTACCTACATCATCTGTGAAAATTTAAACTGTCTACCTATCAGGGTTCATGAGATACAGGCTGGTGACAGACGGAGAGACAGACAGACAGCGGAGCCTTAGTAATAGGGTCCCGTTTTTACCCTTTGGGTACGGAACCCTAATAACAAATAACATTCGAAAACAAACAGAAGGTACTGATACCGCAAGTGATTTTAATGTATACGAAGAGTCCGAATATATATACACTATTATATCGTGCAAATATATTTGACATCTAATAAGGCGTAAGTATGGCCGAATAAACACGATCGTGCAACTAGTTTTTACGAGGTCATAAACAATCCGAAATGAAAGATTTATAACTAAATATCATATATAACATCGGTAACAGAAACACTTTAGCCGTTGAACACTAAACATTATTTATTTATAAGTTCCAACAAAACCAGTTTCATTTTAGAAAAAAAATAAGGTTAACAGACTAAAGTCGCCGTCAATGGACTTTGCTAAGTATGTAGACAAAGGACCTGAACTTTGTTTTGTCACTGTTTCTCCTTGAATTTTCACATGTAAATTGGAAAGAAACTGTGGACATTTTCATATACCTATGTGGCTTGGCGAAGTAATGAGTTAAGTCGGTTTAAAATTGGTTTTTAAAGCAAATTATTTCGTAACGATAGCAAGTTCAGCAATTGTACCTAAGTAAGATTGACTTAAAAGTTTCTTCAGGGTACCTATTGAGTATAATTTATATATACTTTTTTTTAAATATGAGGGTTTAATAAAACATCATAATTTTATAATAATTTATTTATTAGCGTACCGCGATAATAAACGCATCCCGTTTGAAACAAAGCTTTGTGAGTAATCATTCACCTCAACTAAGGTAATTTTAAAATGTCAAAATTGTTTTTCATTCTCCCAATCTGGATGCCATTAGTAATATTATTATATTATTACTTTCGCGATGGCGACATACGACAAAAAATTGTGTAAACGCAATACCCACAAAAGTCTTTAGTTAATCGCTGAATCTTAGATTCCGACCATTCACGTTGAAGTTCATGTTACGAATTTGTCATTCGGAACCGTCATTGCGAACAAAAACGAAAAACGCGCAACTTTGGTTACTTTTGATGCTGACTATACCTGTACTTAAGTGTTCTCTATCATCAACATACCAGCCGAAAGACATCCACTGCTGGACACGAGCCTGTTACTCAATCACACTTAAACGGCTAAACCGATTTCTATGGAATTTAGCTCGAAGATAAGCTAGTTTTATGTGAGTTTGTAGCTCTCAATAATCTTTCACCAGCATGCGAGTATACATATTTAGATTGGACTTTCGGGACCTTTAAAATGCAGTGCTATAAATTGTGATACTGTCACGTGAGTACACGTTTTTCATCGAAGAGATTGACAATGTTACTCACGCGTGTTATTATACACATACCGTGTTTTGTCAACATAGGTAGCATTGGTAATATAATGTGTTTATTAAGCCAAAACTCACTGGAAGCTATTTTTCTTCAGGTACCGTCATCTATATACAACGTGTTAATAAAATAACGCAAAACCTGAAAACAGTTTGTTCAGAATCGAGCATAGAATGCGAAAAAGATAAAAAATAATTTTTTTGACAAGATTTATTTTTTACATTTGTATGGAGTGTTGGCCGACTGGGGCGACCTGCTCCATACAAATGTAAAAAATAAATCGCGTCAAAAAATTTATTTTTTATTTTTTTCGCATTCTACTCTCGATTCTGAACAAACAGTTTTCAGGTTTTGCGTTATTTTATTAACACGTTGTATAATAAAAGATGGTATATGTACAGTCGAGGAAATTGAATGTTTAGCACTTTTGAACCTTAATGTCATTCCAATAGAGTTGAAATGTGCCAAACCTTCATTTTCCTCGACCGTACCATCAACAACACGGCTAACCATTTTAAAACTTTCTTGAATCGAAATTATGTCTATCAATGGTCAGCTTAGCGTGTCGCCGTTTGTACTTACCTACATTTTACAAGCAGGCTAAGTTTGTGAGCTTGTATACGTAATTACTTATGCGATTTCAGTCCAATTTTCTTCTGAATATAAAATGAACATTTAATTTTTTATGGGCTCCGCCTGCATGATTCGTTAAAAACGAAGCTGACATGGCTATTCCGGCCACGTTAAATACTTAGGGATATTTAAACATTTTCGCCGCCAATCAAGACATCTAAAAGAGACCGGAGGCGTCTCTAGCCCATGAAGCGCCCCGTGTGCAAACATTACTCTAGCGCCTCCTAGTAAGCGCGCGGTCAAAATGGAATGGTTACAAAGTACGGCTGGGCGCCCCCTAGGACCGCTGCGCCCGTGTGCATCGCACACCCTACACCGCCGTAAAAACGCCTCTGAAAGAGACACTGTCACGCCAACATCGTTGTTGCAGAGAGCAATTCCCACCGGCTTGCATACAATTTCTTTGTTGGCAAGCCCTGTTACTTTACTGTTACTTTAGTTACATACTCTAAACTCTTTCATTTATGAAAGTTATAACGTTTTTGTTCTGGGTTGCCGACCTTCAAGTGTTCTTGGCGTTCAAAGGATTCATTAATGTGTCATTGTCGCACCTGAAAATTACAAGCTGTTACGCATCGACTTATGAGTCATAAGTCATGCCGCCGGTATTAATAGGTGAGAAGAAGTAAGTATAGATAATAGACCTATACCTAGATTTTAAAATAATTTATTACTGCAAGCAAGAACGCATTACTTACTCAACACCTAGCAATATCAAATCTTTTAGTGGTGTGCAGCCTTCGATACAGGCTTGCTATATAAAGTTACAACAATTCTGTTTTAGTTTCAGTACGGTCACGACTGTAAGAAAATACATCAGTGTACCAGTAAAGAAGTCAAAAATCTTGTTTTATACAAGTTGGTACCATGGCTTTGGGATTGTAAGTTTTTAATTGTAGCAATACAAGATACATTTTTGCGGTCTCTTAACTAGTAAGGCGTTTAAAAGTTCGATTATAACCTCCTAAGAACCCGCGTACAAGATTTTGTACCTACAAATTGACTTTAAACTTTTACTGAATGTCAAAAAGTTCCTAATTCAAAAGCACTAAAGCGTACCCTGGGTCTCAGGAGGATGTTGTTGAACTTGTATAGTCTAAAAAACAAGCAACTATCTACCTCTCAGTCAGAAGACAATATACCCATTACTGCAGAGGCCGGGAAAATAGGGATAACCAGCCAAGTAGATAAAGGGCTAAGAGGCTGGCAATCCCTTTTCACGCCTCGTATGTATGTATAGTGCTTCTCTCAAACATGCGATAAAATAAATACCAAGGTTTTTTTTTACGGCTGAACGCCCCGTCGCGATGAGTCATGAATAAAAAGAAAGAAAAAGAAAAAGATAGTCTCCTCACCTCCAGTTTTTTATGAAATTCCATTACGTATCTCTCGTCGCGCCGCGCCTGAAACGTGAGACTTCAATATAGCATTTCTTATTCTTTTGGGCCAAATAATATAGGATTCTATATAAATTTGGGCCAAAATAGATAGACACGAAGCCACTTTATATACATTTCAAATTGAGTATGTTCAACCTACCGCTTACGATCAATTTTGTCTTATATACTTAAAAAACAAATGACTAATCCTATAGTTGAGTGTATGTGTGTGTGTCTACCCATGTTTCAGCCTACTCCTAACTGGCCTGCTGGCCTTTGGCACGTACTGGACCACCAAGTACCTGATCACCGCGGCGGAGCAGAACGCTGCCAGCGCCACCACAACCACGTCCTCGCCCATCGACGACAGCATCCTGCGCATGATGTTCAACAAGTCGTGAGTCATACGTATTGGTTCCTTTATAGGGTCCCGTAGTCAACAAGGCACCCATGTTCGCCATGTCTGTCCACGTCCACGGCTTAGCTCAGTGAACTAACTGCTAGAGCTGTCATTTAGCATGGGTGTACAAATCATTGATACCGACAAAGTTGGTAATCAAAATAAATAAAGCAGGAAGGATAGGGTCTATTATAAAAACTGTTTTTCCGCTGGATGCGGGTGGTGCAGGAGAGCACTCTTTGGGGGAGGCCTATGTCCAGCAGTGGACGTCTTTAGGCTGATATGATGATGATGAAGTGTTTTTTACTTTTTTTGCAGGGCTTGATGGCGTATTCAACATTCAACATATTAGTGTAATATTGCCATGGTGTTCCTCAGCACCACAACATAGAAGTATTCGGACTCGACTTTGTTCGTGACAGCGACCCGTGTGGAGTTGTGGATGCCGTTCGTCGCTGCAGCCTACGACACCGCGTTATCGAAATGATGAGGATTTTTTATCATTAATAATTGGCCGTAAAAGTTAAAAAAGAACAATGTTGGCTACTTAATTTACTTTCGAAAAACGAGATCGTAATAAGTTTTATATATGTATTTATACTGATTATTACGATCTTTAAATAAATAAATGTTCGTTTCTCTCTAGCAAATCTCTTCTGTGAACATGGTTATCTATCGAATAGTACAAAATTTACATTTGCGCCGACTACCCTGGACACTAATTTATGTACTAAACTTGGTTATGCACTAACGGCCATTCCCAATAATCAATCCACGGATAGTTTTCCTTACCAGCAGTAAGGAAAACTACGCTGGTAAGGAAAACTATCCGTGGATTGATTATTGGGAATGGCCGTAAGTACCATTTAAGTTATTTAAAACAAAAGAGTATTATTTTGATTGTTATACCTACTTAGCACGTTCCCAGTCGTCCCGAGTCGTCCCGAGGCCAGTAATAGTTATACACATATGTAATACCTACTGATAAAAGTTATTTTTAAATGGCTGAAAGCCACGTTGTTAAGTCATGAATTGATACTGAAATAATATATACTATACTTAGAAGGTCGCTTTGCAGGCCTCCAATTATTTATGAAATTCCAGTACGAATCTCTCGTCTCGCCCCGCCCGAAACGTGATGCTTTGAAGCTTATATTATAAAGAACACAACGTCTTTATTTCAATGCATGACAGTGTGCCGTTACAGCTTTCAAAATTATAACTAAAACGGACAATGGTCTGTATCCGCAAATCATTTAATATTGGAACTGTGGAAGTGTTCATTAAATTTCCATAAAATATTCGTAGCTTAATAATAACGGGCATAGTTATTGATGTTTTCATTGTATACGGTGGAGTTACAAATAAAGTGTTTTATGTAGTTGTATTATTATTTATCTACTTACGGATAACGACTCCGTTTCACCAAACTATAGTTTATAACCGGTTATACCGATCCTTTTTAGGGTTCCGTAGTGAACAAGGAACCCGTATAGTTTCGGCATGTCCGTACTTTCCCTGCACGTAAAATGGGGGTGTAATTATTTTTTTTCATTAAACCCATGTTGTGGGGTATCGTTGGATAGTGTGTTCTAAAATATTATGGGTTTCTAAAAGCCATTTTTCAACTTAGTTGTCCATTTTTCTGATATTGGGCTTTAAAGCCCAAATTTTCGTTAGAGTTATGTGTCCCTACGTACCATAGCCTAGTTATTTAAAGTCTTGTGGTTTAAGCAGCAAAAAAGTATAGAAGAAGCAATCTACTAGAATAGCAGACCCCGTCTTCAGGTGGGACAGTCGTTAGGAAGGTTTCAAGAATGCGTTAGAGGGTTCTTGAACTCGAAAATGTGCTGATGTGTCGGTAGTGACCTGCCCGCCTAGCACGATAGGTTTTAAGCCATAAATGTACTGAAATGTATTGACGGAATACGTAATAATAATAACCACACATTTCAATAGACCTGACGTCACTGTTTTAGACAAAATAAATAAAAAAGCCCTATGGGACTTCTGGGACCTCCGGTTAAATCATAAAACGTATAATGCTCCTAGGTCTGCACTCCTCTATTGTTGTCGTATCAGCAAAAAAAATAATTGACTCGAAAATAATTTACTCTAAAAACAAAGTTTTAACAGACTTCAATTTAGTACTCCGCCAAGCCACGAGAACAATTCCACATTTATTTTACAATTTACCACATTGAACTGATTTCCGAGAACAAAATAAATGCGTTGATTATTAGAAAAAAAAACGAATCGCTGTATGTGGGCCGATAATATTTCAGGACTTCCGTAGATTCCCCAAGATCATCATAACCTTTTGTTCCTATTTCAACGGAATCTTATCAGAATCTGTGATATACATTTGTACTTTTAAGTATTTCATAAGTCATCTGTGGTCTTCATCATCAATTTCACTCCACCAAATTTACGATTTCCGGGTGTAAATACACGAGTTATAATAGAAAATACCAAAATCACTACACGCGTGCCTAATATAATTGAGGAGTCCCCTCAATTCCTCATGGATCCCATCATCCAACTGAATTTTTGAAATAAATGGGACCCACCTGGAAGCATATACTTACAAACAAAAAAAATATTCGAATCAGCTCATCAATGTTGGAGTTCTGAGGTAACAAACATTAAAAAAAAAAAAAATGAAAAAAAAAAAATGCAACAGAATTGAGAACCTCCTTCTTTTTTTTGAAGTCGGTTAAAAATAACTCGGATATTCAAGTCTCCTTTTTATTAGAAACAACTGCAAAAACAGTTAAATTAAAAAAAAAACAAAGTTCAACCACCGGCCTAGATAAATATGTAGGCCTAAAAACTACACTCGCGGTCAAAGAAACCGGGTCAGTGACGAAAACCTCAATATTTTGTAAATCGTTGGTCGTATCTGCATGAAACTAATTCTGTTTTATAGAGAATTTAATATCCTTCTAAATCCAACCTTCAATGTTCTACGAAGTAACTGGAAAAAGGTTTAATTGAAAAAAAAAACCAATTAGGTACTTATTTGAAATTGCGTTCGTTTTACTTTTGCTTGTTTTTAAGCAATTGTTTTCAATCTGTCAAAGAACTATGATAAAAGGCTGTCATTGTTTTATTTTGTGGTCATTCTTGAATGTCTATCATGCCGCTAACACGAGATGAATGTACTCGTATCATCACTATGTTAGGAGAAGGAAGAAGTCAGAGGTATACAGCGAGAAGAACAGGTGTGTCACTTTCTACAGTGCAGCGAGTCCTCCAACGTTACCTACAAACTGGGCAGAACCTTAGAAGACCAGGAACTGGCAAAACAAGATGTACTACAGCTAGAGAAGATCGATTTATTGTTACAACCATGCTCCGAAATCGGCACCTCACAGCAGTTGAAGTGAAAAATCAGCTTTTAGAGACCCGAAGGGACGGCATCAGCGAGCGGACTGTCAGGCGGCGGCTCAAAGAAGCAAATTTGACCCCACATAGGCCGGCCAATGGCCCAAAACTTGAAAGAATACATCGAACAGCAAGACGACTTTATGCCCGCGATCACAGATACTGGGGTGACGAAGATTGGGCAAGAATTTTGTTTTCCGATGAATCCAGATTTATGCTCTATGCAAATGACGGGCGGCAAAGAGTTTACAGACGGCCTGGTGAACGTTTTATTCCAGCATGTTTTGAGGAAAAAGTGGCGTTCGGCGGTGGGTCAGTCATGGTTTGGGCTGGAATCTCTTCAGAGAGTCGCTCGGAGTTAGTTTTAATAGAAAATGGATCATTAACGAGTGCAAGATATGTAGAAGAGATTCTTAATGAGCATGTCGGCCCATACTTAATTAATATGGGTGGAAATTCTATGTTTATGCATGACAACGCCAGGCCACACACAGCTCAAATTGTCAGAGATTATTTTTTGGAGGTTGGTATCAACTGTATGAACTGGCCCTCGAGGAGTCCGGACTTAAATCCGATTGAGCATGTATGGGACGAGCTTGGGAGGCGTGTAAGAGCTCGAAACCCCGCCCCAGCTACACTTAGAGACCTGAAACAGGCGTTAGTGGAAGAATGGGACAATATCCCGCAAGAACGCATAAAGAACTTAATAAACAGCATGCCGAATCGTCTAGAAGCTGTAAGAAGACCCCGAGGAGGCAATACGAAGTATTAATTTTTATTTTTTGTGTTGTATGTGAAGTACCTACTGCTTATTTTTGTACGTAAAATTGGTTGATTTTTTGTAATTTTATTAAACAAAAGAATTACGATTCCTTCATTTGATGTTATTTAATTCAGTATAAAATTATCTACAATATGCAGTTTAATTCATGTCCCTAGCTTTATTATTTTAGGAGATATTACAGATTTTCGTACTGACCCGGTTTCTTTGACCGCGAGTGTAGTTCAATACCTTATGGCCAGTGAGTTCTGAAAAGGAGATTGCATCATCTTTGTATGGGAATTGGATGGACCAAGTGCTGTCCAGAATGAACACATAGTGTTTTATGTTCTTGGGGCTAATAGTTGACACTATACCGAAGCGCTTCAAGATCTATCCCAGGGGCCGTAGACAAGGTTACAATCGACAAGCGCTAACGCCAATAGAAAACTAATAAAATGTAGGGGAATGACAGATGCCGACGAAACACTTTTCGTTAACATCTGTCATTCCCATACATTTTATTCGTTTTCTATTGGCGTTAGCGCTTGTCGATTGTAACCTTGTCTAGGCCCCCAGGAGTCATGAATAAAAAGACTAGCGTGGAGTGTCTACACAGGTAGCGTTCCACACTAGCATCCGTCCCTAACTTCACGGAACCAGAGACTGTCTACACAGGTACCGTCCTTTGCCCTTGTATGTCTTTTGCCATCAACTCTGACAACGCCAGTCGGCTCAAGAAGAAAGGGCACATTGATGGTCGCAAGAGACCGGCGTATTATGACATTAAGTGTCGCATGTCTTGAAAACCGGGCTGCGCTTTTTTGACTACATAGTCCGTGGTGACCCAGTTGGTATAAGTCCTTGCCACAAAGGCATATCTGTGGAGTGCATACGGTGACCCCAAGTCGCAGACCAGGCGCCAGACGAAGGGAGGTCAGATCCAAGAAGATACCGGCATTTGGAGAGGGATGAGCATGTAGCCAGTGACCAACCTGTAATTTTAGTTTAATTTGTAACTTTGTTTTAATGGCGTTAAATACAATAGCTGAATATATATAAATTTTATTTAAATACTTGAATTTATTTGTTACCATTTGCTAAATTTGATTGGCTGCAAGCTGCGCAGCAGAATCAAGGTATCCGATATGAATTGCTAAACTTAAGTGGTAGTGGGCCGGCCACATTGCACATAAAACCGATGGCCGTTGGGGCAGAAAAGTTCTCGAGTGACTCGAGTTATTTTAATTAATAAATAGTCATTTGACGTGTGTATATATTCCTGAGAAGAAGGCAGCAATTGCTGACAATATTATTGCCATATGAAAAACATTTAAATTGATGTCGCTATACAAATAATCAAGATTGCAACATATTCTATCAACAGAAAACATACTTCTAGGTATAAAATAGCAAGAACATTTATTAAATAAAGCGGCCAAGTGCGTGTCAGAACACGCACAACGAGGGTTCCGTGCCTATTAAAAAGGTCGTATCGTTACTAAGATCTTATGACACGTACGTCCTTTTCTTTAAGGAAGGCAGTTTTTTAGAGATATCTCAAAAACCTTTGAACCGATCTTGTTCAAAACAATTTTCGCTGAGAGAATTTAATAAGCCCTATGAGCATGATTTTTTTCATATTTTTAAAATACACGGTTCAAAAATTAGAGGGGGGGGGGGACAATTTTAGTGACTTTCGAGGAGATTATCTCCGACTCTATTCACTTAATCAAAAAAATTGCTGTAAAACCTTGTATTTATTTTGAAAGGCCTATCGATTGATGTGCCACACGTGGGCTTGCAACGAAAAAAAAATATTTGAATTTCAGTTCTATGTACCGATGGAGTGCACCTCTAAAAAAAATTTTTTTTGTAATTTAGTTACAAAACTATGTAGCGGTTAACAAAATACACCTATCCTGAAAATTTTATTCATATACACTGCACAGAGCACAGAGCGAGTATACGTAACAAACTTCGTCCAATAATATAATAAATTATATTTACAACCAGTGATCAGCAACATGCTTCGTCAAGATACATCACAAAAAAAAACAATATTACGGTATTGAATACCAGGCCCGATAAGTACTCGGCGAAAATGTCCCTTTATACACTGGCAGCATTTCCCCTCTGTATTGCCAGTGAAATCCGTTGTACCAAGTACGAACCAGACCTGGGATCGCAGCCCCTTTCCCTCAAACGTCGTCCTAACGCCTTCACCAACGACTTTGCTTCCTCGCACCACGGCCCAGTTGTCTCCACCGCGACCGGAACAAAATCGTACACTGGTTCCAAGTAAGCATATTTTACATGCTTTAACCTCGCCGCATTCTCTGCAGCAGCTCCTGCCCGTCGCGTTGTGTGAGCGAGATGTGTGGGGGCAAATGTTCTGACGCATGTTGCATCCCAAATGAGACTACGACCCTTTAATGTTATGTAATACACCTGCTAGAACCCATTCACGGGTACATCGGTAGATACCCGTGAACCGGTTCCAACAGGCGTTGGGCCTGTTGTAGGTAAAATGGATAGGGAACTGGGTCTATGGTGATGAGATATGGATGGATTATGAAACTGGGCTATTGCAAAGAGGTCTGGACACCTGCCATAACATTGTCGCGCACAAAGTTATAGAGGCAGGCGGTGACTAGCCGCTCATTAGATGGGCCCCTGAAATTGCCGTCGTAAAGACGGCCAGGAGCAACACCGGGGTGAGCGGCTCAGGGTTGTCGAGAGGTGGTGCTGCGCATTCTCCGAAGTTACTCGCGGCGTTACGCCCTTTAATACTTCCACCCCTGGAGCATATAGCTCTGACGACTCCTTTCTGGAAGGCCAATGAAGGCAAGCCAGAGCTGAGAGTCCTGCGGGCCCCCTTGGGGTTCCACTCCGACCGACGAAGACACGCCGGAGGCGCAGGCCCTCACCGACTCTCGGGAGCACTCGGGTCCGTGGGTTCGTTACTCCCCAACAGCTCGCCGCAAGCTGCCCTGCCCATAATTATTATTAAAGCTTTATTTATTCAGTGAAGTATTTACATTTCAAATGTGGTATTAGTTTTGTTAGTAAGTACAATTAGGTAGTTGAATATAATTATATTATTTTTTAAACTATATAAATAAAAAACCGGCCAAGTGCGAGTCGGACTCGCGCACGAAGGGTTCCGTACCATTATCTATAAAAATAGTGAAAAAAAAAAGTTTGTTGTATGGGAGGCCCCCTTATATATGCATTTTATTTTGTTTTTAGTCAATGTTTGTTGTTATAGCGGCAACAGACATACATAATTTGTGAAAATTTCAACTGTCTAGCTATCGCGGTTCTTGAGATACAGCCTGGCGAGGGACAAAACGGCAAAAAAAACACGTTTGTTGTATGGGAGCCCCCCTTAAATATTTATTTTATTTTGTTTTTAGTATTTGTTGTTATAGCGGCAACAGAAATACATCATCTGTGAAAATTTCAACTGTCTAGCTATCGCGGTTCTTGAGATACAGCCTGGTGACAGACAGACGGACGGACAGCGAAGTCTTTGTAATAGGGTCCCGTTTTTACCCTTTGGGTACGAAAGAGGTTAGTTTTAGTTGTTAGTGTGTGTTTGTACACTCATCCCGATTGGGTAAAAGCCTCCTCGATTCCCTTCCATATCTCTGTCTATAGCTTTCTCTTTCCAATTTTTACCAGCTATTTCGGGGATGTCAACGGCCCACCGTTTATATGGTCTTCCGCTTGCTCTTTATCCTTCTGGTTCCATCCATTTAGTAGTTTGTATGGTCCATCTTTTATCTTTTAGTCTGGATATATGGCCAGACCACTGCCATTTTAGCCGTAGAGTTTGTTTCAGAGCGTCCACAATTACTGTTCTATCCGCAACAGGCTTCGTCAATAACACGTTATATAACCTAAACTAAGAAAAAGTACCACCCCGGATCGTTGGTGGCCCGAAAGTTCCCATGACACTGGCGGCGTTGCCACGCTGAATGGTCAAAGAAATACAAAAAAAAAAATGTTTTACTTTTTAAGGGAAAGTCTATGTTTGGCAACCGTATGTCAGACTAGGAAGAATACACGTGTCCATAATATTTTTTTTTAGTTTTGGGTGATATGTCCCCTTGAGCACTTCTTTCTGGGTCCAGTATTTTCCCCTTGGGACCGTTTCGGAGCCAGCATTTGGAGCCAGCTACCGTATGGGAATTTAAAATCCCGTTTGGGAGCAGGATACGAAACGGGCATTTTTTTTACCGTTTCGGAGCTAACTTCGTACCGTTTCGGAGCCAGCTACCGTGTGGGAATTTAAAATCCCGATTGAGAGCTAGGCATATTATGACTTACTGTTACGGATAGGTACGACGACGAGCGAAGCGAGGAGGAGTGTGTTAGGTATCTTGTGATCATTTGGTACGACGACGAGCGAAGCGAGGAGGAGTGTAGGTTAAAAAAGTTGAAAAAAAGTTCATGTGGTGCGATTGGTAGGACAAAGGCAGTAGGATTTTAACCTACACTCCTCCTCGCTTCGCTCGTCGTCGTACCAAATGATCACAAGATACCTAACACACTCCTCCTCGCTTCGCTCGTCGTCGTACCTATCCGTACGAGTAACAGTAAGTCATAATATGCCTAGCTCTCAATCGGGATTTTTAATTCCCACACGGTAGCTGGCTCCGAATGCTGGCTCCGAAACGGTAAAAAAATGCCCGCTTCGTATCCAGCTGCCAAACGGGATTTTAAATTCCCATACGGTAGCTGGCTCCGAATGCTGGCTCCGAAACGGTCCGAAGGGGTATTTTCTCCATGTGCAGTTTATCCTTCGGTCCACTTCTTCTTCATTGCTTTTTAGACTGAATGACACTTGCTTTCCGAGGTAGACAATAGACATAGCTTGTTACATATTCAACTTGGTTGCCCTCGATTGTTATAGGATGAGCGTGAGGACTTTGGTTTTGCTCTTGCTTGCCAGGGTTTGCATCATTTGTTCAAGCTTCTTGGCGGATTCTGCAAAAATAACAATGTCATCTGCAAACCTTAGGTGGCTAAGATGTTTGCCACATATCCAGAGTCCTTGATCATCCCAGCTGATTTCTTTGAAGATACCTTCTAGCACTGCTATAAATCGTTTTGGAGATAAGGGGTCTCCTTGCCTTACTCCTCTCCTTATTGGCATTTCTTTTCCTGTGCTTTCCAGATGATGAAGATGATGATGATGTTTGGTGAACACCGCATACACATAGTTATGAAAAATATAAGTATTGCAGCAGAAATTTTACTTTTCAAGAACTACCTAAAAGTAATTTACGGCACATAATAAGTAGCCTGCACTGTAGTCTGCAGAAGTGTGTTGGAATATTTATTTAAAATATTCAGCTTTGCTTTTTTGTAAGATGGAGGGGACTTAAATTCAATAATAACTACGGCCCTGGGAAGTACCCCCAAGGCCGTAGTTATTATTGAATTTAAGTCGGTGTTGTTGTAATGTTTATATAAAATGTAGAACAAAAGGTTAAGTTCTAGTGCTTCATTTATTAATTGCAAATCATGGTGTATCTATATTATACAGTTGTATCGAAAATAAATAGAGAATCACATGGCACACTGATTGGTAGGGCAAAAAACAAACTTAAAACTATTTTTTCGATACCAATGACTGAGTAAATAGTATTAGCAATTATGTAATACGTCATTCTTCTGCCCGCGACTCCGTCCACGTGGAACTCGTTTATATCGTAGCTCCATACAAACTTTCATCCCCCATTTCACCCCCTCAGGGAATAATTTCCGAGATAAAAACTATCCCATGTTTCGGTACTTGGGACTCAAACTATCTCTATACCAAATTTATCTAAATCGGTTCAGCTAACGGACAGACACACATTCGCATTTATAATATTAGTTTGGATTATCATCTTGCATAAACTCATTGATGGAATAGTAGGTTTTTCTATTTAAGTGACTTAAGTTTGCTTGTAAATAAGTTATAACCTACTAATGTTTAAGAAGCTTATTACATATTTTGATTATTCTGTAGTAAGGGCGTTTCTGACGAATGTGACGACTTCTAATATAAAAAAGAGAGGGTAACAACGTAAGAATTTTTAACTTTATGAAGTGCGGTTTGCACGTTTCCCTCTGCGGGATATTTGTTAGTATCCGGACACATTTTTTTAAACTACAAATAAGTCCTGGCCTTGGCCCCATAAGAGTGTGCCATAGTGCAGCCAGGCTTGAGAGTAACCATGGTAAGCAGATAGAGCGCAGTCAATGTCTGTGTTAGCCTACGTGTCTACGTAGAGCGAAAACGAAAGAGGATAATTTAGATTTTATTTGGGCAATAGGTTTTTCCAGTCAAGGTGAGTGTCTACTGTCAGTCCTAGTAAATATTAAATATTAGGGGACAATCTTACACAAATCGACCTAGTCTCAGAAACAAATATTCATGCTCATCACACCTGACGTTACCCTCTGTATATGTACTTGAAGCATGCAAGTACATACGACACAATCTCGAACGGATCCCCACTAACTTCCAAAAACTACAGACCGTAACACGTAGGCGCAACCTCCTATACGTACCTCCGCAACGTCTAGCAAAGTCTCGGAAATCCTTACACATAGTAGCCATAAAACTTTACAATGCTCTAGACGAACAGTAAAAATCTACTTCGGACTCGATGTTCGAAAAAAAAATTAAACAAATATTGTTGGACATGGCGTGCTTACATTTTTTTAAACTACAAATAAGTCCTGGCCTTGGCCCCATAAGAGTGTGCCATAGTGCAGCCAGGCTTGAGAGTAACCATGGTAAGCAGATAGAGCGCAGTCAATGTCTGTGTTAGCCTACGTGTCTACGTAGAGCGAAAACGAAAGAGGATAATTTAGATTTTATTTGGGCAATAGGTTTTTCCAGTCAAGGTGAGTGTCTACTGTCAGTCCTAGTAAGGTGTACCTACCTATTACCCTACTGACTGACACCTTGGTCGAGAGACCGCTAACCTATAAATCAACGAAGTGATTGAATGTCAAGCACGGCGTTCACTTTTAAGCCCTGTATCACCAGAGTCAAGTCAGTAAGTCGATTTTGGCACGCTCAAAATACACATTAAAATATCAAAAATATATATAATATACATATTAAATACATATAAGTACACCCCAATACACTGCCTTGTGATCCCACAAAGAGTTGATAACTACCGATTCGGATTGAAGTTTTTTTGACGACCAATTTAGCCTAGTTGGTAGTGACCCTGCCTGCGAAGCAAGAGGTCCGGGGCTCGAATCCCGGTAAGGGCATTTATTTGTTTGATGAGCACGAATATTTGTTAAATAAATATTAAATATTAGGGGACAATCTTACACAAATCGACCTAGTCTCAGAAACAAATATTCATGCTCATCACACCTGACGTTACCCTCTGTATATGTACTTGAAGCATGCAAGTACATACGACACAATCTCGAACGGATCCCCACTAACTTCCAAAAACTACAGACCGTAACACGTAGGCGCAACCTCCTATACGTACCTCCGCAACGTCTAGCAAAGTCTCGGAAATCCTTACACATAGTAGCCATAAAACTTTACAATGCTCTAGACGAACAGTAAAAATCTACTTCGGACTCGATGTTCGAAAAAAAAATTAAACAAATATTGTTGGACATGGCGTGCTTACAGTGTTGACGAATTCGTTCAGTGCTACAAGTCACTGACCCATCTACAAAACTGTTAAATTTATGATGTAATCTAATTTTGTATAATATTACCTAAGACCTAATAATAATGTATAGTATAGAATAGAAATAAGCAAAACTGACATTTAGTAATTTTTTTCATATTTTTATCAATAAATGATCTATCTATCTACACAAATATTTGTCCTTACCGGGATTCGAACCCAGGACCTTCAGCTTCGTAGGCAGACTAGACTTTGGTCGTCCGGTGTTCCTGAGTCATGGATGTTTTCTATGTATTAAAGTATTTATTTATCTATGTAAGTATGTTTATCGTCGTCTAGTACCCATAGTACAAGCTTTGCTTAGTTTGGGACTAGGTCGATTTGTGTGAGATTGTCTCCTAATATTTATTTGTCCGGAGTCTTTATGGAGGTAGGTATTCGATTTGTACTTTGTTTGATTTTTACTTCGCTAATTGGTCTGCCCTGTTACAAATAAGAACTACACGATTACATATACTTATAACATCCCATTACAGGTAACATTTAATTGGCATTCTGATCTTAATACATCTAGATAAACATATTGACGTTGACTGAATCAACGTAATCCTATTGTTATCCTTCCTGAAAGACAAATATTACGTAAGGACTTCGCGTCATGTAGTAGGAGTATATATAGGTATATATATCGAATGTTTATAGAATCTGAAAGCAACAATCATCAGTCAAATCGGAACGCTCAAATGCAGCGTGTGTTGCGAAGAAAATAAATAGGACTCCCAATTACATCATTAACAACCACAGCATTTACAAAAATAAAAAATATGGATATCGGAGTGTAAGTGATTTTCGTAATAATTTCATGTGAGCTGGAAATACACGTAGAGGTACACTTTATTGAGAACTTATAAGTTTTGCTTCCCAAGTCCCAAAAAAATGGAAATCCGCGGCTATCACAGAATATCCATCTCTTTGTAATTACCGCTTAAAAAGAGACGAATAGTCCATGTCGCCGCGACACAGGTCGCAGGCCGTCCTGTGATAGCCGTGCAGTTTCACTTATTTATCAATTATCATCATCAAGGTCATGTTCTTCAGCACCGAAAAGGTACCGAAGATCATGTGTGTGCGTGTTTGTGTTGCCTTTTGCCGCCCGCTGCTTCCAACCCAGTTGGGTTAAATAGGAAACGAAGGAACTCCGCACATTTAACAGAAAACGTCTCGACGTCTGAGTAAACTCATGCGGAACTTCTCTGATTTTTGTTTTTCTTAAGAGCTGCATTTGTTGAATTGGAACTGATTGTAGTCGATTTAAAATTGCAGGATTATGTTCATAGCAACAGCGATGTATGGACTTGTTCTATACGTGTGCGGCATGCCATATTCGGATGGAGTGAAGACTAGTCTTTCCAGCGACTTAGCAATACCAAGCCGATTCGAAATTCCAGAATTGTTGGGTAAGTTTGAGAGTGAAAATCAAACTACAGGACACGATTTCAAAACAAACGTTTCATATCAGAGCTCTGAAGTTACTGATCAAGAAGTAATCACTCAGTCACTGGCGAGCAAAGGCATACAATCCATTTCCATGTTTTATGTGGTTATAATTTCATATGGCAATATTATCTTCGGGCAATACCATTCAAAAAGTCTAATATCATCTGGACCCCGGAATATTCTATGAGGAACTTTGTTTTTTTAATAAAACAAAATTTTCGAAAAATGATGTTAGTTTTTGTTCATCTAAGGAAACAACGGATCGGCCAATGATCCATAACTACTTTTATCCTTTCTGCATATACTGACCCACTACACTACGTACAGAAGTTAGAAATTAATAAATAACCCAGAACGGGCCAAACATACACGGGAAGAACAAAAAAGGGGTAAGCTTACCTTGTATTTTAAAACTTTCTACAGGTATACCGAATTGTAAAGAAACTATTAGGCACCAATGTGTGTAAATGTTTCGCAAAAAATCTCGCATATAAAGGAAGACTTGTGTGCGAAGAAAGAAACATATGAGGGTTAAGTTGATAACATTGGTGGTACTTAAATGGTGATGTTATGATCATTTCCTATAATTACCACTCATCTACAACACTGTAGCTACTTCGTATTCTATTAGTTAGTGGAAGAAATAAAACTACGTAACTGCTCTATAAATGTAAACAGTACTTTTATTACAATAACAAAAATCACTGTTGACACAATATCGCTGGTAATAAGTTAAATATGATAAAATTGGCCTAATTATAAGTATAATTATTTCCGCAGTACAATGTAGTACGGAAATGTAAAGCCCTTTATTAAGTACCGATTGAACACTGAACGTGATGTAACTTTACACACGATTGATTGTTATATTATAGGATGGTGAATTATGATATAATTCTATTACATTGTTATTTTCTTATCAATGTACGAATAAATTATCCAGGTATACTGTTGATATGGGTATTCCAGTGAGCACGGTTAGAATCTACTGCATTTTTTACCGTACTTTACCGGCATTGATATATATTCATTACAAGTAGGTAAGTGTCGTACGATCAAAATCTACCTATTTCACAGTATTGAATCAAATTTAAAGTTACCTACGGTGTGCTTTCTGATCTAGAGGTAATTTGTAGCAATGTATAAATTACAATAGTATTTTAAATAACGTCCATATAATTTGCTTATGAATGTAATGATCTCTTAATTCTCTGCGGTATAATTGGAAATTATAATACGATGATAAATAATTAGAACGTTCGTTTTATCATAACCTATTTTTCCGTGCTTTCCGATACACACCGTGACGGCACACGATTTCTTATAATTGTGGGTACCACTTATTTGCAGTAAAATTACCTCTAGTTATAATAATCATCGGCAATCGTTGTACAATTCGTTGCCCGTTCGATGTGACTGACCAAAATCTTACCTTAAATAGTTATTACTGCCTAATTGTGAATATTGAATCATTCATCTCTATTATCCTGAAAGTAGAATGTGCCGTATTCATTGGCATGTTAATGTTAATTACATAGGTCATTACTTAATTGTGTGCTGTTTACCTACTTTTCTTTTTTGTATCCTTAGAAACAAATTAAATTCATACATGCTCGTACAAAGGTAGGTAAGGTACAACAATACTTATCAAAAGGCTGGACAGATCTAGTCCCGACGTAACCAAATACCATATTTTAGGTTTGTACAGACTTCTGTTTTGAGTCTACTAAAGTACAGTGTTCCACATCTAGATGATTAAATTTTTCTTAATTTATTCCAAAAATAAATCAGTCATGATTTAAAAACTCAGTCATATTTTATATCCTAGTGCTAAAATACCTATAATACTACACTGTTTATTCATTGTGATTCCAGTAAAATTGTGATGTAAATAAATAAAAAAGGCTACTTAGTTTACTGAAGGAATACTGTCGAATACACTAATACAGCATGGTAACAAATGAGGATAATTACTAAGGGCGTTCTTTTTTGAGTAAGTATCTAATGGCGAGAATGATTGGCCAGACATGTTAGTTAACAATGTTTATTTCCACGCACGCATATAGTGAATTCGTTCCAAAGGTACCTAGCTATTATAGACACACCTATGTCATCCACGGCGGTACGACTATGTCAGATTCGTGAAACCACTTTGAAACGCCTACGTTAATATAAAACCTACACCTACTTTCACCAAAAGGGCCACATGTAATTTTATGTGCGTGTTTAAAATGCGGAATCGTCAGCTTCGTACTTATTAGAAGGCGACTATCTTTGTTGCTTCTTGCTTTTTGAATAAATGCCGTCCATGCCTTTGCCAAACGGTGTTTGCGAATTCGTTGTCAGGTAATAGGATCCCTGAGCACTGAAATCATACAAATAAAGGATATATTACTAGCTACGCAGGCACGAATCGTGCCGCACGATGCAAAAATAATTATGTTAGTTTAAAATCTTGAAAAAAATATGAAAATTAGTTTACTCCGTGTTTTAGAGTTGGCTCCTCGAAAACTCAATGACTAAAATATGTACGGTCGAGGAAATTGAATGTTTGGCACATGTCAACTCTATTAGAATGACGTTAAGGTCCAAAAGTGCTAAACATTCAATTTCCTCGACTGTACATTGATCTCGAGCAATGTTTGGCCGTGGTCGTTAAAATCTAGAGTCAACACCTAGGAAACCAAATTTTGATCTATTACATGTACGGGATGTTTCCATAGCATAGCTTGGTCGCTCGTTTTAGTCATAATTCATTTAAACGAGCGAGCGAAGCGAACGAAGAAAAGGAGACTTTTTAACTTTGGCAATAATTATTTCGTATGTCCGGCTGTTCTCCTCTATAGGTCGTATTTCTCAACCGATTCTCGTACAATTTTGTCAGCAATAATTTGTATGTAGGTAGTTTATTGTTGACAATTATTATTTCCAAATTAAAAAAATATAGGACAGGGTACCTTGCAAATTCTACAGCTCACAGAGCTACTAGTTATATTTATGAGAGGATGCCTGTGCCCAGCAATGCGTATATAGGATGACGAAGTGATGTGATTATAAGGCTGACCTGTTATCGCAGTTTTCGCCCATGTACACCATGCCTGTTTCAGGCGTGGGGTTCTCCCGGAACTTGTGGTAGGACTCCGCGGGCGAGGCCGGGAACGCCTCTGGATTCCGGATTGACTCTGCGTAGAACCGCCACGATCGCCAGTGGCTGCACAGATCTGAAATTGTCATAGTAATTCCATGATCCTTTATTCGTCCAAAACACGAAGTAAAAACTAGGGCTCCTTTACTCAATAATACTATAGTTGTGAATATCGAGCGTGACTCTATTAAAGACGTTTGATTATTACCTTCATGCCATTTTAAAGTATTTTTGACAACTTGTATTTGCGCTAGTTTTAGTTGCCCCTCTGAAGATTATCGGCGCGAATGCTGTTGACACCATTGGGCCAGAAGTAGCCACCGGCGTCCGAGTTGATCAAGTCCACGAACTCGGCGTCCTTGGCGCTCGCGTGCTCCATCACCATCATTACGTCGCCGGGTTGAGGAGATATTCATTTCAAAATACTCACTGTCATCAGAGAGCGGTAGCAGCGCGAATCTCGGGCACCCCGGCTGTATGTTCTTGCCGCCGTTGGGCCAGAAGTCGGCGGTGCCGGTCCGTACGGGCGCGCCGTAGCCACCGGCGTCCGTGTGGATCACGTCTACGAACTCGGCGTCCTTTGCGTTCACGTGCTCCATCATCACGCCGTCGGGGTAAAATGCAGGGAAAGCTGGGTCAAGGGCGGTTAATCTGGAACAAATTGGTAAAACTGAAACACTGGACGTTTATTAGAATGTGCAAATTGTAATGATAGAGTGATATCAAGGTCACTTTGACGCCACGCATCTTGCCTCTGCGATGAAAGGCAGATGCTACCGCGTCAACTGAAAAGGCACACCACTTTCGTTTCGTACTATTTTTCCTTCTTAACTTCTTATTACTGATGACTCCCACAAGGTGGACTTAAGACCTGGTACAGGTCGCGGAATCCGCTGCATGCGGGTGACGTGAGACAGGTCATTGTAGCAAAATATTTCTAAATATTCTTAAATAGTCATAGTGGACGTATTTCAGCTGTACAAATTGAGAAAGATGAAGAAGTCTTGCAAAAAAAAAATGTCGACGACTGACACGATGAATGATTCCAAAGGTTGACTTGCGAAAAATGATAAGGATCCCCAATTTTCAGTTTTCAATGCCGTTCAGTTCCAAAATGAACGAACTCTTTCTCCACGACTAATCGATGGCTGTCTAACCTTTTGACAGTCTTGCTATACTTGTTCTTGAGCTCCCTCGCCGTGTAGCCAGCAACGTGGCTGCCGAGCGAGTGGCCGATGACATGCAGCTTGTCCAGCTGTAGCCCCGACTCCAGCAGCTTGTGGATCTGCTCAGCTGCTGCTGCTCCCACCTGGAACGTGCCACCGTTTGCCTATTAGGTTTGAAGGTATTTTTTATGTCTCTAAAAGAATATTCCCAATCGAATGAATTCATTGGAGGTATAATATTTAAAATAAGTACATCATTGAAATTGACGTTACATTAACTATTAACACACTAAATATATTGCTAAAGCAGTATCTCAATTAGAGACGATTGGACTGGATTGAAGACCAGTTCTACAAGGCACATGCGCGGCAGTCGAGTCGTCACTGATTGCACCGCCGAGTCCGCCGAGGTCTGATTAAGTTTATTTAGCGACTCGTGTCGTGTCTGTGTGAGTGCGTCAAATCAGACGTTTGTACGGAACCCCTTTACGAGCAAGTGTTATCGAAACAACAATGAGGAAACCGACCCCCATAAACACCGTGGCGTAATTTAACTATCGGCTCGGTTGTTAGATGTCGAACGTATGGCCGGTCGTTGACATTGACAGCGTGATTTTTGTCCTCATTCAGCATGATATGGTGAGATATCCCGTCCAACAGTTTGGTAGGATTTCGGTTCAATTATTCTAAACTTAAAAATACAAGATTTTTTTCTAGTAATTACTTATGTAGGTAAATAAATAGGTGGGAGCATCTTGTGAATAATAATTACCATTAAAAACACAAATGTGTGAAAATGGGAGCCAAGTTCGATATAAGAATATAGCTGGTTGCCGTATTCGTCGACAAAAGAATTGAGATCTAAACGGGTGCCATGTTTTGTCCAAAAAAGCCATTCCCGAAGAGTGTTACATATCTTTTCCTCGTGCGCGCAAGGCATCATCTGTCTAGGGGGCGAGTTCGACTCAAATCAAGGCACCCCCTTAACGGTCGGTATTTAAGTATTTTAAGTAGATAACTCAGGACATACTGTGGCTCAAAATTTACACGCGGTCTGTGTTCTGAATTAATGTTAAAGTTTTACAATACATACCTAGATGAACTGTACCATCTCTTAAAGTTGTTGATAATTAATTGGATTCATTCAGTAATTGGACCGAAACGAAATAACAATAGTAAAATATCGTTGTGATTATAGAGCACGCGTTAAGTAGGTATTAAGTGTTTGTGTTTATGAAGGTTAAACCACATACACGCTGTGAAACGTGCCGTAATCAGGTAGGTAGATGAAAAACCGGTTCAAATCTTACATCTCAAGGTAGGTACGAGTTCTTATTGAAATTTTCACTTTTCATCTTCGATACACTTTGAATGAATTAACTAGTCGGTTTATTTGTAGCGACGCATAATTATAATCGTTAAATAATTATAATCTCGTTGACAAAATACGGAGGAAACGAATTTTCCAAGTCAAAAGTTCTTATTCCCTTTAAATAAAGACTTGACGTCTTCGTTTGCGTAGCTACTTTTAATGCTGACTGTACAAGATAATAATTAACATTACGTAACGAAATTAAATTAAAAATAAGTCAAATCTATAAAAGGCCCTCGAGGCATTGTACCTAGGATCCTGGCGGCATTTCCTCGCCTAATTGCAATGCTTTTCATTACTGATGTATTGTTCAACCTATGTCTTTTGATATACCTACTTAACATGCAATATGTATATTTAGAAATGTTAAAAACCAATAAAAACATTCGAAATAATGACCAGGGGCATAGGTACCTTCTTAATTTAACAATCTTACGTGTGTTGTATTGTCAGCCTCCAAAATCCATAACCGGGGGTTTTCATTTCAGTGCAGAATCGCCGCGCCAGAAAACGTTTTAGCCGTAAGAAGGTAGAATTTTTGGTTTACCAATTATTCGTACTTTTAAGAAAATGAAAGTGTGATATGTTCGATATTACCTTCCTAGTGTTCCTGGCAGCGTTGACCAAGTACGAGCCATGTGACATATTCGACCAGTCCAGGAGCACGACGTTGGTGGCAGGCTTCGCGTCCCGATACGCGCTCACGATTACCTGTGAACGAGAACAAGGATTATTGCATTTGTTGTTAGTCAATTAATAGTAAGTGAATTTAAAATCGGCCTTACTGACAACTGACAAAGCGGTCTACCCTGGCTGGCAATAGTAAGTTGTAGGTATTAGGTATCGGCAACGGGGACCACGTACCGGAAGGCGCGGCGTGGGTAGGCCCCCCGCAAGGTGGACTGCGGGTGGCGCAGGACCGGTCACTTTGGCACTCTTTGGGGGAGGCCTATGTCCAGCAGTGGACGTCTTTCGGCTGATATGATGATGATGATGAAAATCGGCACCGGAGATGAGGTCACACACACAACAACATGTCGCATGTAATGACAGCGGGATATTGAAATTAGTGTTATTTTTTCGTACCGATATCAACTTCAATAGCAAACTGCAAGATTCTCAAACATTTCTTCAAGGAATTTAGTTTCAATATATTTATTATTATCTCTTTATTTATGTTTCATCTTAAGCTAGGTTTTAACAATAATTATATAAAACGTAAAATATAAAACTAATACATATAAAACATAAAATCATTATAAAAACCTAACCTAGGGTACCGCCGGCAGCGAGGCGGGGCCTAAGCTGCCGGTGGTCAGGGCGACAGAGACAGGAACCTCCTGACTATCCGCGCAGTATCCAGGAGTACCGCCTTCTGTATCTGACCCTTGATCCAGCCATCTAGCGAGAGTCTCTTGAGGTTGTGGTCGAGACTCTTCGCTATTAAACCGTTCGCCGAAACGACTATCGGGACGATGATCGTCGAATCAACATCCCACATGGCAGTTACCTCGTGAGCCAGGTCTAGGTACTTGCTGGCTTTGTCCTTCTCGGCCTTCAAGAGGTTCTCGTCATGGGGGATGGTGATGTCGACGAGCACTGCCTGGCGTTTCGATCGATCTGTCAGCACGATATCAGGCCTATTGGCAAGAATAGTCCTGTCCGTGATGACAGATCGATCCCAATAGAGCGTGGCACGACCATTTTCGAGAACTGGCTCAGGTGTGTACTTATAGTAAGGCACTTCGGAGACCACAAGACCGTATAGCAGAGCAAGTTGCTGGTGAATAATTCTGGCTACAAGGTTATGTCTGTGCAAGTACTCGCCGTTAGCAAGATGACCACAACCGGAAATAATATGCCTGAGTGACTCCCCGGGACGGCGGCATGCCCGACAAATGTCGACCGTACCGTCCTTCAGGATATACCTCCGATAATTGTTCGTCATGATAACTTCGTCCGCAATTGCACAGACAAAACCTTCGGTTTCCCCGAAGAGATCCCCGAAACGTAGCCAGTTCACCGACGCGAGCAGATCTACATCGGGCCCTGTGAGGGCCTTGTAGAACCGCCCGTGTAGCTCCTTGCTGCTCCATACCGCCTTGCGGGCGCCTGCGCCAGTTCTTGTTTGCCAAGGAGAGCGGGGTGAAGTTTCCGTCTACTGCTACTACGTCGCGATGCATCCCACACTCATTGTTTAGGAAATAATCCCTAAGACTGCACACCTCGCGGTTGTGGAGGTCTTTGGCATTTAAAAAGCCGCGCCCTCCACACTTCCGCCTTCCCATTATTATTATTATTCAGGTAAACAAACCGCCACTACAAGGGGTACTTATGACTACTTAATATAACTAGTGATTACAATATGTGTGACCCAAACCGTTTACCACATATTAGAAAACATGTTTTTGTCATCCAGGGTCATTCATAGCACGTTTAGTCTTAAGGACTGCCGGTGTCAACAATAACAACATAAAAGGTGACTTAATCCTTTTATGGATGTATTTACTTTATAAATCAAATCGAATTGTTTATATTAAAAATTAGTGACTAGTGCTTAGATATTAGTGCTATCGACATCGGTGCACCTTAAGTGCATTGTAATAAGGTTCTGTATAAACACAGGATGGTCAGTTAACAGTGTTGTCGTTGGTACGTCGATGATTCTTGATTTTTGGAAAATAAACTGGTTTAGATTAAAGCAGATAATAATAAATGTAAATGTATCAGATGAAGATAAATCGAGTGCCGAGTTTATTAAAGGTAAATTTTAATTTCCTACAGTACTTTTTTACTTAATTTTCGAAAACATAATGCAATCATGCACTAATTTTTCATTCGTTCATTCACCTTTTTATTGGTGTGTGTAATCAATCAATCATTCACCTCAATTCTCCTGCCAATACCAATAAATTCTCGACGATCATTTGTATTGTACACAATTATTGCTACAGACACAGTGAGAAAAGTTATTTCATGTCAAGTCCAAGTTCTTATAAATGACATTGACATATAAGTCTGTATTTCACCTGGCCTGTGGAAAAGGTTTTTCACTATGTTTCTTTTTTTACCAATATAATTCTTTTGCTGCTATTGTTTGATGGTTTTGTGTGGGTATAATCTTGCACCTTACATTCATAGTAGTTTACTTTAGTAGTGACCATCAACTTTAGTAGTAAGTACCTACTAAACTCATTCATAACAACTTCGATAACATCTCTCTTATCAGCATGGTACGAGTAATATTAACTAAAGTCGTATTTTCAATTAACTGAAGTAAACTGACGTATGTAGGCGCATGTTCAATGTGATTTCTGCATGAGATAAATCTTGCACTCACTAGCATCTCTGTTGTAGATCAATGAAATTAGCAAAACCTTGCTGCGCCTATTGGAGCTAGCCGATTAGGCAAAAGGACAGATAAGCGCGCTTTCTTACATTTGTTATTTGAACTAGTTAGTCACTAAGAGTGATATTGTATTTGCATGAATAACTTTTTCAATTATTAGTTCTTTTTTGCCTGAAACACAGGGTATCCTAGCTCAGGCACGTGTTATTGGCCTCTAATAGTAAGCTCCTAGTCTATAGTAAAACTGATGTACTATATGTCTTATCAATAAATTATTTGTATTTGTTGCATGCGCTTAGTATGAAGTCGCACATAATACATGTAAAAATGCGTCCTTCATTTAGGTTGAGCTGTTAGTGTTTTTAAACTAACTAACTTCTTGTCAAAATAAACTAATTGATAGAATACGAAAATAGGTATGCAGAAAAAGTCAGGATTACTTGATTCTGCTCGATGAAGACATCGACCTTCACACGATTCTGTACCGTAGGTTCAACTTTGTATTTGACATGACAATGCCATGGCGTGTAAGACTTGACTTGACTTAGTGACTTTTGTTATATTTTGAGTGCAAAGTTGTATAATTATAACGGGCTCATTTGCACTCGCTGTTACTCGTTTGGGGACAGTTAACCATACATAAGGATTAATCTAAAGACAAAAAGAGGAAAAGAGGTAGACAAAAAATAAGATGGGTCGACGAAATAATAAAAATTGCGGGAAGACAATGGACAAGGCTGGCGAGAGACAAGAATTGATGGAAAGGGATGGAGGAGGCCTTTGCCAAACGGCAAACAGACCGAACCGATGTTGTCGTACTTTAATGTAAATGTAAACTTTATAGTGTCTGAGGCTATATATTATTATTATTAATAATAATTAATCAGCCCAAATTATATATAAATAATAACACTGTAGGTAAGATTGGTGACAATGAAATTTGGTGGTACACTCGCCATCAGATATCAGCGGCAAAAGTGCTTACAAATATATAAACACGTCTTTATAGGCAGTGATCCGTTGAAAACGAATATACCCTCATCTGTTATTTGATAATGACTCATATTACATGTTAGATAATATATAGATTAATAAATTGCACATGGGTTGCCTAGCGAAATCCTGGACCGAGCTGTTAAATAAAATAAACACTAAGTATTTTTTTTGGAGCAACTGCCGTCATGGTTTTCCATTCCATTCATAAAAATCGAGCATCAGCTGATAGAATATGACACAAGGAACAGGAAAAATAGGGGTTGCCTCGCACTCAGCCTGGACTGCTATGAGGTTGCCTGGTTTGAAGAGGTCACCGCACCGAGTGGAGGAAATATACCCTCATCTGTTGAAGTGGATACTTCTCAGATCGCGTTCTTGTATAGGGGTGCAGTTCAAAATGTATCACGTGACTTCCGGAATAACTTTTTGTAGAGAAGCCTAATCTGATTTCAAATAATTGTTTGTTACATGTTTTAATCCTTCTTTATTTGCCATTAGTTGTTAATCACAAAATGTTATTTAGTTTATGTGGCGGACATGAAAATAATGCTGAAATAACCGCCATTTTCAATGTATCACGAGTCAAATGAGCTACGTCAGTCAATGTTGCCATATATATTCATATTCATATTCATATCGTTTAATTGCTTTACATGGTTAAATGGTCTTACAATATTTTTCAAACCACATGCTCGACAATGCCGAGATATAGGTCATGTAAACCCTACCGAAAGCAAGACATTAAATCCCTTGGTATTAGCCGGGTTATAATGTTGTACTGAATTTCATTATAACCCGCTGGTTAATAATATGATTTCACTTTTCATAATTCTTATTACTATATGCATAAAGTTTAATTTTGCTAAACACAATTTGTCCTAGGCCATGGCCTACTTGATTTGACAAAATAAATGAAGTTTGCCTCCGTGTGAACCCCGGTCCGGAGGAGCGCGGTGTTCGAAATTCGAATTTCGAATCTAGGACCACGGCTTGTGCCTTCGAATTTGGAACGTCGCGCGCCTGCATTTGTTCACGCGTGACGAACAAATCGAGTTCTTGTAGGTGCCTATAGAAGATTTAATTTCAAAAATAATATTGAAAATGTCGAGTGATGAAAGTGTTTTGACTCCTGAGTTTATCAAATTAGATGCCATAGGCATTGTCAACAATCTGCTGCCAGAGAAGTCAAAGGAAAAATACCTAAAAGCCTACAACGATTTTGACAAATGGAAAGCTGTAAAAGGCGTAAAGTCTGTGTCTGAATCAGTGCTTCTGGTCTATTTTGAATATTTATCTACTGAGCCTGTTTTTTTGTCTCGCATAAGGTGTGAAAAGTAGAGTATACACCTCGGGGATAAGACTGTTTTAGTCTTGGGCGATTGAACCCCTCACTGCACTCAGGACTCAGTCTTAATTCCCTCGCTTCGCTCAGGAATTAACTTATAACTCCCTCGCTACGCTCAGGAGTTAAATTATGAATCCTTCGTTACGTTCGGGATTCAATTCGCTCCCGTGACATAAAACAGTGCTTTATCCCCTTAGAGTATAATCTACTATTACGTCCCAATATAAGCCCTGTAAGGGCACTGCAATGTAATAATAACACTATTAATTTGCAATAACATTAAGGTTGGGATAAGATTAACATGCTTGCATGCATCTATTAATTAATTAATTACAACTAAAATACTCTTTTAATGAATAATAACTTTTCTTGATCAAAAAATCTTTCAACTTTTGAAAGAACACCTTATTTTTTTCAACCTGCTTTATACATAAAGGAACACTATTGTACACTTTTATCGCCATGTGGTAAGTGCCCGATCTTACAATTTGGAGTTTCGTAAATGTACTAGTTAATTTATTTCTGTTTCTGAGGTTATGGCGAGATTGTGTGCTGTTTTCCTGGGTCTGCTCAAATAACACTTTATTGTTCCTTACGAATTTACATAATTCGAATATATATATAGATGTTAACGTTAAAATTTTTAGGTTAACAAAGTGTGATCTACAGCTCTCTAATACCAATTTATCTGTACTTATACAGATTTTAGTGAATTAATTCAGATATATATTTTACGGGTACACCATAATAGCAGATTCCTTTTAATAATCAAGACACTTTGAATTTAACAATAGCACACAGCCAGCATACAGGGTTCCATAGCCAACAAAGAAGTATCCACTTAAACTTAATTAACGGTTGTATCTCCGACACAACACGCTTCTTTTTTTATTTAATAAATAGTTATATGAAAAGGAAGGATTTTTTTATATCCTGTCAAACGGTGTTAGGTGAAAAAAAAAAAATAACAGATGAGGGTATACATTTCTTCAATGGATCTTAGACCATTAATGCCTCGACAATAGAGACGTTTTCAGATATTTGTGAGCACTTTGGCCGATGCGATATATCTGATAACGACTGTAATACCGAGCTGATATGATAATGGAGATGGGCCATAGAATTCTCTAAATTGTACACGATAAACCCGATTGATGATATTTGCGGAAAAAATAGTCGGCGGTAGCTTTATCATGTTCTTTTGTTTTATCATGTTCTTTTGCTTTATCATGTTCTTTTTCTTTATCATGTTCTTTTGTCAGATACTTATGTTTTTACCTGGACACTCTCTTGCTGCGCCGTCTCGATGAACCCGTGGATGTACAGTACAGTAGGGTTGTTCTTGTCAAATCCCTTTAACTCGAACAGGCGCGAAGCTTGGCTTAGGGGAAAGTCCACGTAGTCCTCTTCAGTGCTTCTGAAGATTTGAAAAGATAAATTCCATTAGCCTTATAACGAAACAAATTATTTAATTAAATATATTTTTAAGGCTGCGAATAAGTCTTTCAAGAGGATACAGAGAGTATCATACTGTATCATATCGTTTAGCCTTATTAATATTCAAATGTTAACTATTAATAACGATTGAGGACATGAATATTGATAGCATGACAATTTAATAAGAGTTGATCGTAAACTGTGTATTGGAAGGTCTTCAAACTTTTATATGCGAATTAAAGAAGAAATCCAAAGGTGTATGTGTAGCTCTGAAGCTTCCAACCCAGGGCGGGTTCTCTGATCTCATTTGTGAGAAAATGAACAGGGCAGGCATGTGCCAAGCAGAGGGACATACGAAATACCAGCGGCAGTGGTTGATTTTTTAGTACGGTTTATTTAGCGACAGAGAGAAAAGCAATGATTGTATATATTTTTATATCGAGCATCTGGTTTTTTTAAGTCGTCCTTCTGTATTGTTGCACAAATAACTAATACTCAAACGTCAAATTCGAAAAACTGAAATAAACTTACCCGTTATAAAATCTTAAGTAGATGTCTTCTAAACGATTTGTGCGGTCTGGTAAAATCCCTGTAACAATAAAATTTACTTTTAAAATATTTAAATATTAGGTACTTGTCTCCTACTCCATCCCTGCATGTTTTTAGCTAAACGATTTTATGATTTCTATGAACGAATTTATAATAAGGTACAACAACAACATAATTTCAGTTTATACTTAGTATATAAACAGTAGTATCCCCTATTTCGTAGACGATACAATATACAGGTAGCTACCATCGTCCATATTAAAAACTTCCAAAATATCAACATCGGCCGTCACTATATTAAACTGAAGAAAACAGTAAAGACTCCAATAGCTTATCAGAAATGGCTTGAGTAAATCCATGGCTAATACTAAAATATTTCTAAGTGACCATTTGTGAGCGTTGCCATTATATAAACATCTCTTAAAGGTACAGTCGGAACCAGATATGTTTGTGTTGACTACGTATGGTCACATTAATTCGTCTTGTAAAGGTTTTTGTAACATCTTGTGTAGATAGGTACTGCCTATCAATTAGCCTAGTAGGTACCCTAGTGATTCGGGCATGCGGCTGTCAAGCGGTGGTCGTGGGTTCTAATCCCGGCTCATACCAATGAGTTTTTCAGAACTTTGGTACAAAATATTTACCGATAGCTTTTCCGTGAAGGAAAACATCGTGAGGAAACCGGTCTAATCCCAATTAGGTCTAGTTTTCCCTCTGGGTTGAAAGGTCAAATGGCAGTCGCTTTCGTAAAACTAGTGCCTATGCCAAATCTTGGGATTAGGTGTCAAAGCGGACCCCAGGCTCCTTTAGGTTACAACCGGGAATAACGCTAGGAGGATGATTAGGTACTGCATATCGATTGATGAACGTGGCAATACCACTCACTAGTGACGAAAATTCATCATCTTAGAGACTAATGAGAACGCAAAACCAAAAACGAAGGTTATTTTCAGGGTTCGTTTCTTTATTACCAATCCCAATATAATTTCTAGAGACTACATAAATAATACTCTCCACATAAAATTTTGAAACAGTCCAGGATTTATGCTATACATATGTTAACATTACCGATAATATGTAGGTGGTGTGTTGCAAATTTATTTTGTTTAGTTCCGCTATTAGGTTCTGCTTAGTGTTCTGTTTTGTTTTTGTTGTAACGTTGTGCGTGTAACTTAGTCGCTAAATATAATTAAACTTAAAAACACTACTAAAACATGTTTAACAAAATTATTTACAGATTTAATATGTACTTATTTAGTGTCTAGGTATGTAAAATGTTTTTAAGGCGCCGTAGGTTCATGGTCTTCTCTCCCTCTCACTGAGCATAAGCGTGAGCGAGATGGAAGTGCGTGCTCGGAAGCGCAGATATCATGTTTTTTCGTTTATTTTTTTTGGCCGTTTAAATAAATAATAAAGTAATCACTGAGTTCTGTCAAACATGATATTGCCGATTTTTAGAAGCAATTTTAATATTTTTAGCTTTTGTGCATAATTTGTTACGAATATTTTAAATGTATTTTAGACCTCTGTTCGTGATTTTTTTCTATCGAGCGAAAATTGCTAAGTCATGTTTCGAATCACTGATCTCGCTGCAGAAAAGCCTCAAGATTACTATTCATATTTTTTTGAAACCATATTGTTATAAACAGACGCATTATATTGTTTCAAAAACTCTGTTCGCTTAACTTCGCTGAACCTACGGCGCCTTAAGGGTTTTCAAATCGTGGCTGTATACCGAAGGGTCTTTGCCATCGCGCCTCACGTCAAATTCAACAAAATGAACAACTGACATGTTGCAGTTTTTATTACGATTTGTATCAATGTCATCTAAAATGTATTTGTTTCCTCGCAAATGTGATGAAAACATTGTGTATAACACGGGCGTAAGAATATTGCAAACTCGAGTCACTTACGCCCCTCGTTAAATAATTTACTATTTAAAATATTATATCTAAACGTGAGTTCCTGTAATTGCATCTGTATCACTAATTAAGTGGCAATCTGTGTATTTATAGCTGTTATTTCTCCTCCTATAAATAAATAAAATAAATATATAAATAAATGAAATAAAATATGTAAGTATAATATTATATTTTATACAATTATTTTTCCGATGCCGGCCGACTGTACTATCATCATCATTATTGTATTACCATTTGAACGATTTCCGTCATTGTAGCTTATTTAGTACGTAATGGGTCTCGAAGGTCCTGTTGACATGGAATATTTCGTAAATAACCGTGTAGCGGGTATTCGAATCGAAATAAGGTTATGAGTTCTACCCGACTGCGGCAGAAGGAAAGCTATGTTTTTCGAGTGTATGTATACATGTACGGGTGTTTATTTATTTCGCACGCAGCTTACGGCTTGATGGATTTTAATATGTGAGGTGTCGTTACATTTATCTTTGTCGTAGGAGTGGCAAAGGCTATTTTAATATTCCTTGATTTTTTCGTAAATCTTAATTTCTCGTGTTACCAACGCACGTTACGCTAGAAACTCCAACATATTTACATCTCGGTATGATTATATGACTTTGTAGACTTCTTTGTATTTGGTATGATTTCAACGAAGAACTCGGCCGTTTTTTGTTAAGGCGCCGTAGGTTCATGGTCTTTTCTCCCTTTCACTGAGCATAAGCGTGAGCGAGATGGAAGTGCGTGCTCGGAAGCGCGGATATCATGTTTTTTAATTTTAATTTTTTGGCCGTTATAATAAATAAAAAAAGTACTCACTGAGTTCTCTCAAATATGATATTGCCGATTTTTTAAAGCAATTTTATTATTTTTAGCTTTTGTGCATAATTTGTTACGAATATTTTAAGTGTATTTCAGACCTATGTTCGTGATTTTTTTATATCGTGCGAAAATTGCTCAATCATGTTTCGAATCACTGATCTCGCTGTAGAAAAGCCTAAAGATTACTATTCGTATTTTTTTGAAACCATATTATTATAAACAGACGCATTATATTGTTTCAAAAACTCTATTCGCTTAACTTCGCTGAACCTACGGCGCCTTAATAAATTGACCGTAAGATTTAACTAACGATCGTCATGGGAAGATAATGGAAGTTAAAAAATGCATTAACGTTAATTAACGAGTAGGTACAAGTTAATTTCGTTACCTACTTAACGAGATTTTTAAGAAAGAGGGGAAGCGAGGAAGTGGAACTATTACGACTTAAAACCACTGTTAACAATATTTTACAGAGACACTAAATTACCTCATTAAAATTTTTAGATCTTTAACCAATCCAGTTAAACATGCTTCATTTGCTTTTATACGTTTAGATTTATTTAGAAAATAGATTTCCACATCGTATTTGAGTTAAAAACTACTCGCATTATAACAGATGCGGGGTCGTTCTCTCATTTCGGGCAAATCGGTATTATTGGTAATAAAAAAAAAAGTACTGGGATTTTCAAAAATCTATTAAAGCAGGATTGTTGCATTTTGTGAAAGGTATAGAGGCATCGAAAAAACTACCGTAGAAAACATGTTGTTTTCCTTATATTTACAATTAAGACCCGTTTTTTTTTCATCCATCTCGACACAAAATGCATGTTGGTATGACTTTGACCTTCAGTTGAACCTTAAATACTCAACCCTGAGTTTTTGTTTTATGTTCAATCGATAGGGAATTTAGTTATGTTTTGAAGTGTTTTATGATTTTTGTATTTATCACAGAAAATAAATTACAGCTTCCAAAGTGTATGTCACTGCTGATCCCTTCATTACCATCGTGGGAAATGGATAAGGTATATATCGCTAGATAGCGTATCCGGGCAGTGCCTACCGTCGATTCAAAACATTGTTAGTAGTTCAGTCAACCGCTAGCTGCCTTGAGAGACGCCCCTACGGCGCTCCCGACGGAGATACCTGCGTTCTCGCGTGTGTAAAAGAGGTTTGGTATCGTTTGGTTTTCATTGCCATCCAGTAACGCATTCAGTAAGTACTACATGTAAAATTCTATATTATTGTCTGTTTGTGCTGTTTTGAATGACGTTTCGGTCAAATAATTTTGTTGACTCAAGGTCAATTACGAAACGAGTTAGACGAAATAAACATTAAAAATTTCATTCATATCGTGTTCATTACCTCCTTTTACTTCCAATTATAAGAAGGATAGTAATGAACGGTTTAAGAAGGTAATGAATATTTAAATTAAAGCCAATTTTATGGAAAGAGTGGGACATCATTCGTAATCTTACGTTTGTTATATGCTATTTTGATTAGATTATGCGTAGTAAAAAAATAAATTACGGGTTTACGAGTAAAATCCTCTTAAACTTTTCTCTATTATCCCGATGCCGACTTAAAAGATGTTAATAACACAACTAGAAAATGCCGCAAGCCGCCGATGTCTGATCACAACTCAGCTTTTAGCTTTTTTTTTCTAGCTGGCTCCTGGCTAAGTGGCAAATATCAACTTTATTATGTCACTACTGGCTTTGTTTTTAACCGCCTTCTGTGTCATGTTATCATGAACATCAACTACTTAATATAAGTTTGACCCATCTGTGTTTAACGACCGGTTTTCTTTGTATCTCACGTCCATCAGGAAAACCTCGGCTCCCTGCTGAGGTTTTCTTGAGAGAATACAGTATTCGAACAGTTCTTTGGAGTACAACCCATTTACTATACAAGCGATAGAACACGTACAAGACGAAGTCTCTCCTTAGACTTAACGGTTCCATACCGCTTGTGAGTTTGGGATAGAGTCGAAAAGCCCAAGCTGGTAAGCCTAGTGCTCCCGCCCAAAGATGACAAGTATACTCTATGTGGGGACAGACTTGAGACTCATATCACAATAGTCTCTGTCCCGGGGAGTAGTACCACTCCGCTCTGTTAAGCAAACCGACCTTTTACATAGGTCTGCCTTCTAAGTCGCTTTGAAACTGGAGGTCGCTAGAAATGTCTACACCAAGGATTCTAATAATCTGAAAGATAGAAAGAGTGTCTTCAAACTCTGGGGCTACAGTAAAAGAGGTTTTCTTAGCGGTGAATGCAGATACTTTTGTCTTAGGGGGTTTAATCGGCCCAAATTGTTCTTCCCCTACGCAAAGACTCTGGATAGTGTTCTCAATTCTGGACACAAGTTGTTCGCGACTCTTCTCTACAACAGAGCGAGGAATGTGAGTGAGGTCCGTGTAATATGTATCCCCAGTAGGTACTGTAATCCACATAAGAATGAATACCATCAATTCATCAATGAGCAGCATGCCAGTGTGTCCTCATAATTTTCTTAGGGTTTGGGACGTCTTACGACGAGGTCTGCATTTTTCTTCTTCTACTTCCACTTTGTTCCAATCTGGGCATCACCTTCATCCAGCCACCAGGCGTTCAAGTTCTTAGTGACGACATTGAGCCAACATGACTTCAGATTGCCTCTTCGTCGAAAACCAAGCGAGGCAATAGGCCTAAGTGCTCTAGTGCCGACGTATCCCCGCGGCCTTCTTTGATATGTACGAACCACCAAAACCAATTTCCTTAAAGCTAATTGGCCAATGTCTTTTCTCTCGATCTGTCTATACTTGGAACGCTAGACAGCCACCACAGCGTTTTTATCTTTTTTTTATTTATTCAACGACGGTGGCAAACAAGCGTACGGCCCGCCTGATCGTAAGCGGACACCGCAGCCTATAGACGCATGCAACTCTAAAGGAGTAACATGGGCGTTGCCGACCCTTGATATGTTTGAGGATTCGCCGTGTTGACAGCTCAAGGAACAAATTCCCTCGCTCTCAACACAACGCATCCTCGGGAGCTCTGGCGACCTTGCTCACCTCCAGGAACACAACACTACTACAAAAGCGAGTAGTAGTGTTATTATGGCTGTGGTCTTCTGCAAGGCGGAGGTACTTCCCCAGTTGGGCTGCTCCACATTCGAGCGGGATGACATTTCGCTGTGCCCTACCTCAACTCTGCCGTTTTTATCTATGCGACATGGATGGCTTGGGTGGCAATGTTTTACTGCCATAAGTGAGTAAAGTACTTATTGTCTTATACACGACGCGATATCCTTAATTTTAATAAATATTATACAGTCGCAGGTGATTCCAGTTACCTCCATCAATTTAAACCAGGCTGCCGCAATGGCTTTGTTGAATGTTTGTCTCCAGAGTCTTGCATGATGCTTCCAAGTTATTTATATTTACTGCACTACTTCTTACCTGTCTACCAAAATTGGCTCGAGGTGTGAATCGGGAACATTGCACTCCATGAACTGAGTTTTCTGAACACTCAACACCAGGCCGTCTCTCTGTAACTGATGCTTCCATACAAGCAGTACACTTTGTAGATCTTCTCGCCTCTCGTTAGCTACTGCGACATCATCAGCTAATATATGGGCAAAACCCTTTGTTGTGTGCTAAATAAGCTAAACAGGTACACACACACCAAGCCTTGATAAAGCACCCTCGGTGACTGGTATTAAGTTGGTTCGTTACTTCCACGCTTGATCTCTAATCTGGCTTCCCAGTACATATCGGCTAATAATGTGACGTATCCTCTATCTATCACCATAACATACCGTATTACGAGGTACGTGGTCAAAAGTCTTATCCATTTCGAGAAAGGACACATATATTGGTTTGTTCTTAGCTCGGTATTCTTCAGCGATGGTATTGAGAGCAAACATTGAGTCATGGTTGGCACTAAGCCGTATTGGTTGCTAGAGAGTGTGCTTTCCATTGGTAATCGGCCATCAAACACTGGCTTGTACAATTTCATGGTTATGCCCCTGTAGTTGTTATATTCATAACAACTGCCTTTATCTTTATGCTGAGGAAAAAATATTGCTTAGCCCCAATCGCATTGTTTCGGCATATGAAGGGTCTCCTACATGATTTGGTTGAAAAGACTCGCCAGTAATACAATATCGTTGCCTCCTAGACACTTCCACGCTTCAACTGGGATATCACTTTGCTCTGTTTTCCTCTTTAGATATTCTCTTTCCTCTTTTAGGTTTATGTTTGTCGCTGGAGGAAGTTACTTTACAGGTCATCGCAGATATGGTCTCTAACTTTCTTCTGAACGTATCTGCATTTTACCCTTTCAGAAAAAAGCCACTAGTGAGAACTTTTGTGTTAATACATTTAATAAGTTTAAAAAATATATTGATAGAATGTTAATAAGTGTCAAAGATAGATAAAACGAAGGGTTTTCTTTAATTTTAGCCTGAGTACAACATAATAAACGAAGTTACACAATTGTTTTGCTTTGCTTCTGCTTTGCTTTGTTGTGCTTCGCTTAGCAAGGAAATCCATCCGCGACGCCTTCCTTCGCGCCGCCAAAGCACGACGTAACTTATCTTCGTCCGATATAGAAGTATCCGGTCCACCTCGGAAAATATTTTTTAACGAACACCTCACAAAAAAGAACCGCCAGTTATTTCGTGACGCCAGGCTGCGCGCCAAGCACTACAGTCTTAAATATTGTTGGACCAAAAATGGAACAATCTTCGTCAAAGAGAAGGAAGGTGCACAAGCTACGGTCATCAGGTGCTCAGTGGACCTGGATGCCCGGGTCGGTCTTCCCCCAATCACGGAACCCACAGCGTAGCCTTTCTGAGTTTTTTACTGAGTTTTTGTGTCCGCTCTTACCTTTTATACGCATGTCAATAAGTCAAACATTTTTTTTAATACGTAATAAATACAACATCCTTAACAGTTATCAAACACGCATACTACACGCATCCCACAAGCTCTATTCACACACATACACACACACATACTATAAAACTCCGGTTCTCTTTGCTCCAAAAAAGATCTGCGGATTAGTACACAAGAAATCGGGAACACATTTTCGAGTCCGTTTATCGAGTGACTCCCTCTTCAAGATTCACCTAAAAAAACCTTTCTTTGCTTTTCATTCAACGACGAACTAGGTGCTGATCTGGATAATTCTTTTACTATTCAATGTCATTCGATAGACGGTGTTGAATCCTGTTCCCAATTTCTAACAAACAACAAACTTAAAATACTTTGTTTTAATATAAGAAGCCTCCAACGCAACTTTAATGATTTTGCAGTAGCGCTCAAACGTTTTAAGGTTTCCTTTGATATAATTGTCCTTTCCGAGTGTTGGCTCCATGACAGCTCTATCATTAATCAACTTCCAGGGTATAATTCTTTCCATACGTCCAATCATCTCAACAAGAGCTGCGGTGTCACAATCTACGTTAGGGACTTCTTAAGCCCTTCTGTTCACGAACCGCCAGTTTTGGGGGCTGACTTCCTACTTGTCAAAGTGGATAACGTTTCTGTATTAGGCATATATCGTTCCCCATCGTTAACTGACTTTACTGCCTTTAATAGTTCTCTTGACTCGACATTAAGTAGTATAAGTAACAGTTCTTGCATCATTGTGGCGGGGGACCTTAACATTGATATCCTTGACTCGATGAGCTCTGTAACTGGTGACTATCTAACCTTAATGGCCTCCCATGGATTGTTACCGGCCATCACGGCTCCTACCAGAGGTAAGGCGTGTCTGGACCACATTTTTATTAAAACCCATAACATTCCTACAGGTATTGTATGTAAAACTGCGATCACTGACCATGACTTCACAATACTCAGCGTTTCATCCCCCATAAATAAGCATAGTTGTGACCATAATATCTCCCGTGTTCACTATCAAGCAGTCGCAGCAGAGCTTCGTGACACTGACTGGACCCCAGTTACGAGCTGTGTGGAATTAAATACTGCTGTAACGCTATTTGATGAGATTATCAACAACACTGTGAAAAAACACACCTACACATCTAAGCTTAGCCGTAGTCGTTTTAATTTGAAGCCGTGGATGACTCCCGGCTTAATTCGATGCATGAAACACCGCGATAGCCTCCACTTACAAGTTAAAAGTAACCCTGAAAATCAAATTTTGAAGACAAGCTACATACGTTATAGAAACTTTTATGGGCAACTCTTGCGCAAAATAAAGGCCGAATATGACAACCGAGATCTCACCAGCAATAGGAATAATCCTAAAAAACTTTGGGGCACAATTAAGCGAGTGTGTGAGTATCCTAAACGCAACTCTGATGCCAGTGATCTCACGAAAAATTCCGCAGATAGTCAGGAGTCTCTTACTTATTGCAATAAGCATTTTGTTTCGATTGGAGCCAATTTGGCGGATCGAATACTGCAGAGGCTCAATACCACAGAGCAGAATTTGGCTTCGGCTTGTGCGGTAGTAAGGAATCCGTCTGAATCGTTATTTCTTATGCCAACTGACCCGCACGAAATACATAAGCTCATTTTGAACCTTAAAAATGACAGTGCACCTGGGCCAGACGGACACAAACCCCCGTTAATTAAGGCAATAAGTGAATTTATCTGCACGCCACTTGCACATATTTTTAATCTTAGTTTGTCCTCAGGTTCTTTTCCTGAAGCTTGGAAAAAAAGCGCGGTATGCCCAATCTTTAAAAGCGGTCAAAAAAATAACCCAGACCATTATCGCCCGATATCCCTTCTCTGCATTTTTTCTAAGCTTTTGGAGAAAATAGTTAACAAGCGACTGATAGAATTCTTAGAAAAACACCAACTTCTCTCCGATAGGCAATTTGGATTTAGGCGAGAGCGGTCTACAGAAAATGCCGTGGTTTTGCTGTCTAACCTCATCGCAAAACAGCTCGACCAAGGAAACAAGTGCATTGGAGTTTTCCTTGACCTTGCCAAGGCCTTCGATACCGTTTCAGTGCCGATCCTCCTAAAAAAACTTGAACTTACTGGCATACGAGGCTCGGCACTGGGATGGTTTCAAAGTTATCTCACAAACCGAAGCCAATATGTCAAGGTCGGCGACAGTTTCAGTAGGGACTTATCGATTAGTTTCGGTGTTCCGCAAGGAAGCATTCTTGGACCAACTCTATTTTTAATTTATATGAACGATATTTTGTCACTTCAGATGGAAAACTCCGAATTGATTTGTTACGCTGATGACACTGTTGCCCTTTTCTGTGGTAGTTCGTGGGATGAAGCAATTTGTATGGCCGAAGCTGGTTTATCGGGTATAGCGAATTGGTTAGATGGTAACTTATTAACTCTGAATGCTAAAAAAACCAAATTTTTAACGTTTCATAAAACGATTTCATCAGCCCCCCTCTCTTGTAATGTTCTAAAATTGACTTCTAGCAAAGGTACTCACGAATCGATTGACCGAGCTCAGGCGGTAAGATACCTGGGAGTGATTGTTGACGAGAAGTTGTCCTTTAGACAACATATTGAAACGTTGTCTGGCCGGGTTAGAAAAGTCATCTACATTATGAAACTCCTGCGAGGTGGCGCACCTAAGCAGATTCTGATGTTGGTATACTTTGCACTCTGTCAATCTATTCTACAGTACTGCATTGCGGCTTGGGGCGGAGCAGGTAAGACTACAATGATTGGGCTGGAGCGGGCTCAACGTGCTGTTTTAAAAGTCATGTTGAGGAAACCTTTCCGTTTCCCTACCGATGATTTATATAAAGAAGTAGAGATAGATATAGATAGATATAGATCCTTAGAGTTCGCCAACTTTTCATTGTCAAAGCTGTTGCTGAATCTCACCAAAAGGCTATTGCTTCAGTTGATCATGTCAGACGTGTTCAAAAACGCCTTAAACATTTATATCTCCAGCACCCCCGAGTCAAGACTGCTTTTGCCAAACGCTTTCCCGATTACCTACATCCCACTATTTACAACAGGGTTTCTAAAATATGCTCTTTTGACACTATTCCTAATGCACGACTGAAAACCACAGTAAAAAAATGGCTTCTTACCCTTTCATACGATCAAACCGAAGATATTATTAAAGCATAACTAGAGTGTCTGTACTCACACACACACACACACACACACACACACAAACACTCACAAGCACACTCACTTATATATACATATTATATATACACGCATGCACCAGGTTTTTAATTAAGTAGATTTAATTTTAGTTTTTTTCTATAGCCCGCTTTTTTATTGTTTAACATTCCATTACATTTTCCAAAAACGGCCGTACTATTCTTTATTGTTATACTTTGAATTGTCCAATCTAGTAACTCGGTTCCCAAGATACAGGCTGTGCCTAGTTTGGGCCCGATGGTAATTCTCACCAGTGTACAAGCTTTACTCATAAGTTTAACCAAATAATTGTAAGCTATGTTTCTTGTGCAACTTTTGTTTGGTAAATAAACGATTTTTATTTTTATTATGTTTTCTGTTCATTGCAAGGCTTCATTATAACATCATAATTCGAAGTAGACAGTTTTCATACGTATATGTTACCGGTATTATTGCTAAATAACTATTTTTGTATGTGATTCCATATATAAAGTTTCATTACAGTCTCCCGGAAAAATTACCATCTAATGCTCGTTTCATTCCTTTCCTTAAGTAATCATTACCATCTGAGCTCATTTCATTACCAGCGCACACTTCATTACCGATAGTCTTATTATATAAAAAATAATAATGTTATCAAGGTGCCTTTAGCACAAAATTGTTGATAAGTGAGATCACAACCACAAAATATCCTAATAGTATAAATTTTTTTGAAATTTTAAAAACTCGAGATTGCCTCGATTTGCCCGAAATGAGAGAACAACCCTGCACGAGTGAAATAATACGATTTAAGAAAAAATGTAATCTCGTGGGCGTAATTTAGGCTATTGTACTAGTAGCTCTGTATGACTGCGCATTATGACATTTTGACACATTTCCGAGCAGTGGCGTGAATAGTTTAACCAAGGGCTAAAATGCACCTACTTCTGACGAGATATTTTTTTTATATTTTTTTTATTTTTATTATTTTGGTTCGAGACAGAAATGGGTGACTTTCACCCGAGTTAAACACTCTACTTTTCATATCGAATACGAGGAATGTAAAAAAAGCGCAGACGGAAAATTAAACAATATGTTTATTCAAAGTATACAATTCAAAAACGCCAGCCGCCATTACCGTGACGTCATCCGAGCCGAAAGAATAGTCCCATCTCACTTGTACTAAAGATAGAGGCAAATATCTGTCTCGCTCGCGCTTATGGTTATATGGTGTAATTCGGTCACGTGACATACAGATAATAAACCTACGATTTTAATTTTGAAATCAAAAATATTGCTCATGTTTTTATAACCAAATGGTAATATTCGTATTTCCTAAAGTCAAAACTATATGAATAACATGCTTTCATAATTTAATTGTGATAGACGAAAATAGCCTATTCAAATATGTTCATACTATTTGTATTTAATATTAGTATTAGTTGAAGAGTGGCGAATTCGAATAAATATCAATACTTACACCGCCACTGACAAAGGGAAATAATTATATTCTTACTAGTTCATGGAATTTATTTTATTGAATATAAAATAAGTTTATGTTGTAAATTCATTACTTTTATTTTAGCTAAAATATTCACTAGGGTCTATGAGTTGGTGACAAATGAAATACACCCACCCACAAAAGCTTTTTTTAACTTAAAGTTGTGTATGTGACCTAAGGTAGAAACGCATACAGCCATTCTTCAACTAATACCTACAAATAATAAATACAAATAGTATGAAAATATTTGAATAGGCTATTTTCTTCTATCACAATTAAATTATGAAAGTATGTTATTTATTCTTTAGGAAATACGAATATTATACTACTTGGTTATAAAAACATAAGAAATATTTTTAATTTCAAAATAAAAATCGTAGTTTTTTTATCTGTATGTCACGTGATCGAAAACGCCGACCACCATTTTTTTCTCGTGAGTGTCGTCATTACACTACCTATATAACCAGTAAGCGCGAGCGAGACAGATATTTGTTTCTTTCTTTAGGACAGGTGAGATGGGACTATTCTTTCTGCTCTGATGACGTCACGATAATATGGCTGCCATTTTTGAATTGTGTACTTTGACTTTTTTTACTTTCCTCGTATGCGATATGAAAAGTAGAGTGTTTAACTCGGGCGAAAGTCACCCATTTCTGACTCGAACCATTGGCGCTCTCACGAAATCTCGTCAAAAATGGGTGCCTTTCAGCCCTTGGTCAACAATCTACTATTTTTTGCCAGCCGATGGTCTTTGAAATAAGCAGTAGTGCACAGCAAATTTTGAATATTGAAACATAGAATTCTAAAAACAGTTGGTATGGTCTTGAAAACTTATCTGTTTTTAATATGTACAAATATTATAAACATTAGGATTAGGACGTGTTAAAAAGAAACATGGTATTTTTTGCTAGCTTTTGATCTTTGGAATTTAAGCAGCAGTGCACAGCAAATTTTAAATACTGCAAAAAAGAATTCTAACAACAGGTGGGTTGTGGTCTTGAGAACTTCTCTGTTTCTATTTATGTAAACATTAGGAACGTGTTAAAAATAAACAACAGCTTTCCCAGTCCGCTTAAAATTCTGGATATTTAAATTCGCTTCTAAACTAACGTAAAAAGTAACCCTAAGGGCCTTACGTTACTTAATTATTAATTGCATAATTGAGGTCAGTACCGCTGCTCTTGGAGGCCGCTGTCATGTCAAGTCTCAGAAACTTTTGTACCCTAGTGTACGTCTGCTGGGGTAAATTGACAGGCGTGTGACACCTGGCCACACAGATACATCGATTTCGCCTATTTGGAGTCCGAAATAGCTATTGCTATTTCTGAAAGCTATTCTTCTTTTGCGGAGATACTGAGTAGCTACCTACCAATACACGACAGGTGTATTACACTATTCAAGGATTACTCAATTAATGGAATGAGTATTCCTCATCTACACTTATATAATACTAGTTTTTGCCCGCGGCTTCGCCCGCGTAGTAAGTGTAATTTTGCAATAACTGTTGAATTGTTACGCTGCAACGGCCTACTTACTGACTTACTTCCCTTATGAATAACCATTCGTCAAAACCCGTTACGGTAAATTATTTTTTATTTCCTATTATTTTTATTCCCGTGTGGTGTCGGGTTAGAATTTCACCACCCCCTTTCTTCCCGTGGGTGTCGTAAAAGTCGACTAAGGGAGCAGGGTTGAAGTGTGTTGTGGGCGATGGGCTAACAACATATCACTGCAATATACCCACATTTATGCTAAAAGTGGCGCTGAAACAGAAGTTTCATGTGCTCTGCATACCCCTTTTGGGAATAAAGGCGTGAATTCTACTTTTTTTGTATCTTAATAAGTAATCTTCCTACAAAGTTTCAAGTTTCAAGTATAATGTTTCTCTCATACAAACTTTGCACCCCTATTTAACCCCCTTAGGGATGGAATTTCCAAAAATCCCGTCTTATCCTATGCCTACGTCATAAAAGGAAGTTCTGGTGTAAATTTCAAGTTTCTAGCTCAAAAAATAAAGTTCCCTCATACAAACTTTGCACCCCTAGTTATTAACCCCCTTAGATGTGGAATTTTCTAAAACGCTGACAGTTCTTTTTTGTATTCTAATAAGTAATTTTCCTACAATGTTTTAAGTTTCTAGCTCAAAAAATAAAGTTTATTCATACAAACTTTGCACCCCTATTTAACCCCCTTAGGGGTAGACTTTTCTTTAACGCCTAAAGTAATCTTCCTACAAAGTTTCAAGACTGTAATTCAAAAAATAATGTTTCTCTCATACAAACTTTGGACCCCTATTTAACCCCCTTGGGGTTGGATCTTTCTAAAACGCTGACAGTTCTTTTTTGTATTCTAATAAGTAATTTTTCTACATAGCTTCAAGTTTCTAGCTCAAAAAATAAAGTTCACTCATACAAACTTTGCACCCCTATGTTCAACTCCTCGCCTAGTGCGAGTGGAGTGAACTGCCACGCGTTTCGCGGGTCATATAAGCCAGTGGATTGGCTACAAAACTTGTTCAACTCACCTGATTCCGGGAGGCGCGATGTTCGCTTCAACTCCGGTTAGTATCTGTCAAGGTTCAGTCAACTGTCAGGTCAAGTCAAGTTCAATCAAGAAGGTCTCCGGGCTGAAGAAGCAGCCGTTGTGTTCCGGGGCAGTATCGCCAACAATCCGCGGCGTCGAATCACCAACTCTTCCGATGTCACCGAAATATCCACACAAAACACTCGGACACCCGTGTGTCTTCAAAGCGAGCGATATTACACAAAACAAGGCAAATGCGTTTCCAAATTATCCAAAAACACTCGGACCTCGTGTGTCTTCAAAACCGAGGTTATCTCCTCTTTTTCCTCCGCCTTGACAAAGTGTCACTGTCAAAACCACAGACTCAAAAGAGGCGTACACACGTGAGGAGTTTAAGGGGGCGGGCAGACGGTCGGCCCGAACAATCACCCGCCTCGGAACGGCCTCTAAGCCGGTCCGCTATACTAGGGGAAGTCGCGATAGGGTTGCTACCGCTCGCTTCAGAACCGAGTCCCCAACCATGACCTCGGCAAACCGAGGGGTCCCGTCCTTACCGGGAAACAAATTAACGATGCGCCCCCGGCGCCATCGCAGTGGCGGAAGGTTAGCATCCTTAACTAGCACAAGGTCTCCAACTCTGGGGGGACTGGTTTTGTCAGTCCACTTGAGGCGCTGCTGCAAAACATGCAAATACTCTAATGACCATCTGGTCCAAAAGTTCTGAGCCATTTGTTGCAGCATCTGGTAGCGCGACAAACGACTGGAGGGTACGTCCCGGAGGGGGTGCTCCGGCAACGCTGCAAGTGGCTGACCAATCAAGAAATGGCCTGGAGAGAGCGCTTCCAGGTCATTTGGGTCGGAGCTGAGCGGACACAACGGACGGGAATTGAGGACGGCCTCAATTCTACAAAACAACGTCGCGAGTTCCTCAAAAGTCAATACAGTTTGACCGACTACCCGATACATATGGGCTTTTGCTTGCTTCACGCAAGCCTCCCAGATTCCACCCCAGTGGGGGCAGCCTGGCGGATCGAACGTCCAGGTGATACCCCGACGGGAGAGGTCTGTTCCAATATCAATCTTATTTTCAAATAAAAATTTTACAACATCTTGTAAATAACGGTCGGCACCCTTGTAATTGGTTCCACAATCTGACCGGATCAGAGATGGGAGTCCCCTACGGGATACAAATCTATCCAATGCCGCAATAAAAGCCTCCGTCGTAAGATCACCAACAAGTTCAAGATGAGCAGCCTTGGTCGACAGGCATACGAAAACGCACAAATACGCTTTTACAACCTTCGCATTTCGAAGTCGCGACGTTTTCACTAAAAAAGGTCCCGCAAAATCGGTCCCCACCCTAGAGAAGGTCCTAGCCTCGTTGACCCGATCAGGAGGAAGGTCCCCCATCTGGGGCTGCATCGTGGCTGCCTTGAGCCGAAAGCAAGGCAAGCACCGAAACACGATGCTCCGAATAACCCGTCGGCTGTTCAATATCCAAAAGTCTCGCTGCAAAATGCCCAAGAGTGCATTGCAGCTGGCATGCGAGTTCTTTATGTGGCGGTCAATCACCAACAATTCCACCAGATGCCCCTTCTTAGGCAGCAAAATGGGGTGGCGCACCGAGTACGGCAAGCTAGCGTTGCGGAGCCGTCCTCCAACCCGGAGTGTACCCGACTCGTCAATGAACGGGTTGAGGCGTGCTATCGCCTTCGGTAGCTTAGGACGTCCCTGCCGCAGGGGCTTCAATACGTCCGCAAAGTGTTCTTCCTGCACAACCCTAATCCAATGATGTAGGGCGGCATTCCGCTCTTCTGTGGCGAGAACTCTAACGCGTGACCGGTTGTCAGGGTGGCGACAATTGTGTATAAATCGCTTGACCCAGGCGGTCACTCCAACAAGCTTGTCGAGAGAGCTATACCGTTCTAGCAACCAAGCAGTGTCTGACACTGGAGCGGTCTCGACAAGGTGGACACCCAAGCCAGAGGATGGGGTCCCAATCACACAACTGGCAGGCCAGAGTGTCTCCGGTTCCAACAACCAATCTGGTCTCCACCACAGTGAGTGGGCAACAAGCTCAGGTGCCGTGCAACCCCTGGACGCCACGTCCGCTGGGTTCAGTTCACCTGGCACGTGTCTCCAAACCAAAGCAGTCTCCGAATTCTGGATTTGCGAGACCCGGTTGGCCACAAAGACCTCCAAAGTATGGAATGACGACTGCAGCCAACACAATACAATTTGGCTATCAGTCCATGCGTAGACACTCTCCTCAAGGTTCACGGTGTCCTTCAAGGTAGAGGCCACGTGGTTCAGTAGGCGTACAAGAAGAGCCGCTCCAGATAATTCCATTTTTGGGATTGTCAAACGCGTGCGAAGGGGAGCCACCTTGCTCTTCGCCATTACCAAGTATGGAATGACGACTGCAGCCAACACAATACAATTTGGATAATACTAACGCGGGAGCATTAATCCTCGCGCGTGAAGTGGGACCCGGTCCAAAGGTGAGTAAGGTCTGCCCTACCAGGTTTGACACTGTCACATTGCCTACCCCACGTATACTTTCCGGGTGGGGTTTCACAACCAAGCCCAACTGTTGCACCAACCTACTGGATACCATGCAGCCTTGCGCTCCCGTGTCAAGGAGAGAGCGCACGCAGGCTGATCCTCCGCCAGGGCCCCAAACACAAACCGAAGCCGTGGGCAATAACACGGTCTCCAAGGGCGTGGCGGTGGCTGGTGCGTGGGCGGCGTATCCCTAGCAGGGATAACGCGTTGCATCTTGTTCCGCATGGGCGGGCCGCTCGTACCGCTCGAGCGGGTCCCACTCCGTCTGGTACTGCCGTCGCGCCATGCGTGCCGCCTGCGGCCCCTGGTATGTCCTACTCCGGCCGTACGCCGGAGGTCCCGACGCCCAGCGGGGTCGCTCCACAAGCGGCGGCGACATCCGTGGCGCCTGCCGGGGTGGAGGCGTTTGCGGGCACCCGCCCGTAAGGACCCCCCGTTGGGGCACGGGTGCGTGCGAAGTAGTCGCGTAGTTTTGGAGGGGGGGGGGAGGGGGGTGTTACCCGACGTCCCCACTGGTAGGCCATGGGCCCCTGGTCAGCCCGCTGCTGACTCCGAACAGGGGAGCATGACCCCTGCGCAGGGGGGGGGGGGAGGTGTATCCCCACTGCGGTTCATGCATAAAATGGGGTGGTGCTTCCCACCACAGGACCTGCACGCCCGCGGGTGGGCACAATCTCGCACAAAATGTGGGCCCAAGCAAACAAAGCACCATTGCCGCTGCTTAGCAATGTTGCGGCGTCCCACAACCCGCTGCGCAAGAAACTTCGGACACGCTGGCACCCGATGGCCAGGGTTCTTGCAGCATAGGCAGACTTCAGGGTCCAATGCACTGATATTATATTGGTGAGGACCCGCTGGTTGTGGGGCCGATTTGCCCCACCCTCCCCTTTGAGGTGCAACTCTCCCCTGGGCCCACTGGGCCCCAGGAGGCCTCGGGGGTGGAGGTAGATCCGAGGTGTCGGCCCGTCGACACTCAAGTTCCAATTGGTCGATAAGATTGGTGAAGGTCGGCAGATGCTGAGCACTTTCACCACCATACCGGTGCTCAAACCTGGCCCGTACATCAGCCGGCAGCCGGTTCAACAAAAAATTCAACAGTATGTAGGACCACTGGTCCACCGGCAAACCAAGGTTCTCTAACCCTTTGGTCGCTGTCAAAACAGGATTCAGCATTTTCAGCCGGATGTCTGAAGCCTGAGCGATCCGAGGGATATTCCAGATCTTAGTCATAAGAGTATCCGCAAGTCGCCGCACGTTCTGGTATCGGTCCCTCAGCAACGTGCGCGCGATTTCATAATTGTCGTCGGTGACCGACAAATGCGCGATCAAGTCGCGCGGCTCCCCGACGAGAGCAGACATCAGCTGCGCCAACTTCAACGCCGCTGGCAGGTCCGTCCGGGCATGCACCAAGCTATCAAAGAGGTCGATGAAGCTGGTCCACTCGTCCAGGTCTCCTCGGAAGACCGGCATCTGTATGGCTGGCAAGCGCGCTGCCAACCCTGGGTTATAGATAACTGCGTGTTTCGGAACGTCCCGGGCCGCACCATTCCGAACCCGCAGTATCTTAGAAGCCCTCTCGACAATCCTGTCCCCAAAATCCATACACTGCTCAAAGTCCCGCTCCACCTGCTCGGTCTCCGGGGTCGTCCGGCCGGGCTCCGCTAGGTAGAGTTCAACCTGGAACTCCACAGCCTTAAGACGGTCTGACACCTCCTCGTACCGGGTCAACAAAGCCTCCTCCCGGTCATTTCTGTCAACCAAAGCTGCTGCAGATGAAAACCAACGCAGTGCAGACTGGATCTTAGCCTTAGGTGTAGATCCCATTTTAAATTAATTTCCACCAATACCAGAGAAAATTAAAATTAATTTAATTAATGTGGAAATTCCAATCTCTTGGTCACCCTAGTGAATCAAAACCAAATATCAACTCAATTACAGAAATGCCTTACAATAACAACCAATATAGATTCTCAAAACGCAGTGGAAGCTCAAATTATAATCTATAATTGGCTAGTTACATCACTTGTACAATAATCTAGCTTACAACTAATATTTATGGTAACCTTATATTTTAGCTTATATTCTTAACAACCTTGGCCGCTTATAGCAAACTGAATAAAACAAATGCCTTATTACCAAACAACAAGCTATGAAAGGCTTTCCAAATTACAATCAATCACCTTCCGGAGGTTGTAATCTCACTAATTTGCACTGCAAGTACAATAATTTCGTGAAATTTACAGTACAAAACACTTGCAGTGCCACAAAATAGAGGTTTTAAATACTTGTAGCTAAATTTGGTTTTAACAAATAACCTCAAAATTTTTACCCAAAAGGAAAAAACTATCAAAATTCGCGTTTTTTCTTTGTGAGTAACCACGCTCTGGGTACCAAAAATTGTTCAACTCCTCGCCTAGTGCGAGTGGAGTGAACTGCCACGCGTTTCGCGGGTCATATAAGCCAGTGGATTGGCTACAAAACTTGTTCAACTCACCTGATTCCGGGAGGCGCGATGTTCGCTTCAACTCCGGTTAGTATCTGTCAAGGTTCAGTCAACTGTCAGGTCAAGTCAAGTTCAATCAAGAAGGTCTCCGGGCTGAAGAAGCAGCCGTTGTGTTCCGGGGCAGTATCGCCAACAATCCGCGGCGTCGAATCACCAACTCTTCCGATGTCACCGAAATATCCACACAAAACACTCGGACACCCGTGTGTCTTCAAAGCGAGCGATATTACACAAAACAAGGCAAATGCGTTTCCAAATTATCCAAAAACACTCGGACCTCGTGTGTCTTCAAAACCGAGGTTATCTCCTCTTTTTCCTCCGCCTTGACAAAGTGTCACTGTCAAAACCACAGACTCAAAAGAGGCGTACACACGTGAGGAGTTTAAGGGGGCGGGCAGACGGTCGGCCCGAACACCTATTTAACCCCCTTAGGGGTAGAATTTTCAAAACGCTGAAAATACTTTTTTTGTATTTTAATAAGTAATTTTCCTACAAAGTTTCAAGTCTCTCGTTCAACAAATAAATGTTTCCCCTATACAAACTTTGGACCCCCATATTACCCCCTTAGGGGTTGAATTTTGAAAAATCCTTTCTTAGTGCTCTCCTAGGCCTTATAAGGAACCTACTTGCCAAATTTGGAATCTCTAGAACCAGCGGTTTGGGCTGTGCGTTGATATGTCAGTCAGGCAGTCAGTCAGTCAGTCAGTCAGTCAGTCAGTCAGTCAGTCAGTGAGTCAGTTTCTTCTTTTATATATTTAGATTATAAAGAGGAAAGATTTGATTGTTTGTTTGTGTGTTTGTATTGAATAGGCTCCGAAACTACTGGACCGATTTGAAAAAATCTTTACCTTTAGAAGCCGACATTATCCCCGATGAACATAGGCTACTTTTTACCGCGGGAAAATGCTTCATTCCTACGGGAAAACGGGTAATCCGTGCGAAGCCGGGCCGGGCAGCTAGTGGGTAATAAATAGGTTGTACTATGAATATCGATTCAATGCTAATTCAATCCAAAACGTCGCTAGGAAGGAATACAGCGACTCGCACGATGATTGACAAGCACATAAATAAATTATTGCGCGTGCTGAGATGCTATGCTGAGAGCATTCGGATTGTTAGTACATAGTACCTACTTATGTACAAAAAAAGTAAGTACTGCTAAAACTAGAATATCACGTGTAGTGTATCTTGGTTCGCCTGGGTTTAACTGCCTTTACATAATTCTAAAGGAAAAGGGCCATTCGTAGATTCCATCAGATTTCGTTGGCTTTTTATAATTGAGAATGAATTGCCTATATAAATATCTGTTCTGATTTATAATTTGTATTCATTGGAACAACAAAACACTCCATAATGAAACTTTCGCATCTTTGCAATAGAAATTTGCGCCTAAAAATTGATATATGCCTACAAGATATATGAAACAAGTAAACTTCTAAAGTTCATTGTCGGAAATTGGAATAAATTTTTTAAACAATATCAGTATTTTAGAGAGATCGTTTAAAAATAGTAATTGTAGAGTTAAAGACTCATTAACAAGTTGAAGGTTTTTCGATCAGCAGTAAAAAAACGCCAAGGACATTCTTCTGCCACATTGTTGTTATGTACATAAGTTAGACGACATGAGGTTTCTGAGGCTCAATCGGATACTTTATAGTGCGCATTCCGATTCGGTACGGTATCAATATGTTACGTCGTTTATCCTGAGACTTTTGCTCGCACATCAAATTGGAATGCGATATGTGTATGTGAGCTTGATTAACCCCATAGGAATTTACTTAATCAATGTTCCCATTGTCCTCGTACCACATTAATGGAGACACACATCACAACTGATTAGTGCGGGATACTTCCAATTACTCTTACAATTACTGGGGCCTCGTAGGGTGCTTATTATAAAGCGGACGGCTACTATATATATTATGTCATGAGAATAATAACTTCAGTTCGTTACTTAAGGGGCTACCCGAGGTTTTCATAGATTTTTGACAAGTTTTGAATCGTATCTCCTTTTTTTGCACTACAGATAGAATTATAAATCAAACGGCTATGGCTATCGGTTCTTCAATCTTTATCTCCATTTTGATCCACCGGATTTTGAAACAAATGAATACTTAATTTTGTATGTTTTTTATAAAAGTGTGAAAGATCTAACATACCTATAAGAAAACTACATATTTGGGTTCGTCTGTGACGTCTATAAAAACTGGTTCAGGGTTTTCATTTTAAACCAATTAACACAAAAGTTATGGCCAGTAAACCAGTTTTTTGGCCTAAAATTGTTTAACTTTGATGCCATCTCTAAAACAATGAACTTTGAAGTAAATATGGGATACTATATTGCTTAAAGCCGTTGCTGTTAATATAATAAGCTACAAAAAACCTTAGAAAACTAAGGGATTCAGATCGAAGGTCATTGGCGTAGGGGACGGGAGCCCCTTAACGAGATGACCATAAAACGATTGCAAGGTGGATGAAAAGCGCGTCAACATCTCAATTATTCACAGTGTGTTGCGATTAATGTCTTACATGCCACGTTTCTCTTTAATTAAAGTCGAGACGATCTGTTATCAATCATCATCACTACTCACTACATCACTAACTACATCACTACATAGTTATAAAACAAAGTCGCTTCCCGCTGTCTGTCCCTATGTATGCTTATATCTTTAAAACTACGCAACGGATTTTGATGCGGTTTTTTTTAATAGATAGAGTGATTCAAGAGGAAGGTTTAAGTATAATATGTATAATATTAGCGGGGCGGGTCGCTAGTTATCACATAAATAAAATAATTGATATTGTATAATAGAAAATATCCGTTTTTCAGAAACGATTAAAATATTTAGGACCTTTTTAAGGCTTTTTAAGCCATGGTTGGGAAAATGGTAAATATTTTTAAATAAAAGTGGATTTCAAATGTTTCAAATTACAAAAGTGAAAAAGAAGTATTCTTGAAAGAGGTGGCAGGATATAGCGCAGATTTTACATGTAAGTAAATGCGTTTTCTCTACGACGGAAAATATATACACCTAAAGATGAAGATATAATATTTTTTCATCACACTTGCTCGAAAAGGGCTTCATAATGCGCAGACAAACAGAGCTACAATAGCCTATTTTACGCCCACGGGCGTAATGGTTTTTTTCTTAAATGGTATCTGTCACTCATGCAGCAGCTACAAAGCAAAGGGGTTTTATATCAAATCGATGTCTGAAAACGTATTTATAAATAAATTTTAACTTAAAAACACTATACTAAAACATGTTTAGCAGAATTATTTACATATTTGATATGTAGTAAAATCAATAACAGTTTTTAAATATAACAACATAATCAATAAAATAAACGAAGAAACAATCAATTAATTACAAAATAACTTACAAACTAACCTAACCCAGTCATAGCAAAAAGACCCCGTCCAGCAGTTCGGTCTGCGGCATGGAGCCCATAACGCTGGCGGCGTTACCTCTCTGTATTGCTAATGAAATACGTTGCGAGAGGTAAGCGCCAGCCCTATGGCCCTATATGTAGTTATTTAGTGTCTATGTAAAATGTTTTTAAGTGTTTTCAAATCGTAGCTGTATACCGAAGGGTCTTTGCCAAACGCGCCTCACGTCAAATTCAACAAAATGGACAACTGACTTGTAGCAGTTTTTATTACGATTTGTATTAATTTCATCTAAAATGTATTTGTTTCCTCGCAAATGTGATGAAAAACATTGTGTATAACACGGGTGTAAGAATATTGCAAACTCGAGTCATCAAAAGCCCTCCGCCTCCGGCGTCGGGCTTCTGATAGATTCGCAATATTCTACTTACGCCCCTCGTTAAACAATGTACTATTACAATGCACGTGCTTGACAAGAACATTTTCCAAGCAGCCATATCGTGCGGAAAGTGCCACTAATGCGTTTTGCGATACGCCATGGCGGTTATTTGCACATGCACAGTAGTACACATGTTGAGCGCGCATGTATTTAAAACAAATAATTTACTTTAAAAACAAAGTTTTAACCGACTTCAATTTAGTACTCCGCCGAGCCACGAGAACCTTTCCACATTTCTTTTCCAATTTACCACATGAACTGATTTCCGAGAGCAAATGCGTTGATTATTAGAGAAAAAAACTCAATCGCTGTATGTGACCCGATAATATTTGAGGACTTCCGTCGATTCCACAAGGATCACTATGGCACTTCATTAGTTGCTATTTCAACGGAATCTTATCAGAATCTGTGACGTGCTTTTGTACTTTTAAGTACATTATAGAGGAATTCCTTAAGTCATCTGTGGTGTTCATCATCAATTCCAGTCCACCAAATTTATGATTTCCGGGTGTAAATATTTACAAAAGGTATAATAGAAAATACCAAAATCACTACACGCGTGCCTCATATAATTGAGGAGTTCCCTCAATTCCTCATAGATCCCATCATCCAACCGTATTTTTGAAAAAAATGGGACCCACCTGGAAGCATATACTTACAAACAAAAAAAAAATTACGAATCGGCTCATCAATGACAGAGTTCTGAGGTAACAAACATTAAAAAAATAAAATACAACCGAATTGAGAACCTCCTCCTTTTTTTTGAAGTATGTTAAAAAATCCTGCCATTGTTGTTTTCTTAGAAATTGAACTGTGTACATTTGTTAAAGTAAGTCGAATGAAAGACTCATCAATAATAATAATTTATTATTGCGTTCCAATAGTTTCAGTTTGTTTCAGAAGTTAGAACTACGACGGTACAGTGTCTTTTCGTTGTGGAATATAATGAGTTACTTACTCAATTATTACCTAATTGCGTTTGAAAACCACACAACAATGGTTTTAAGTGAAAAAGCTTGTCAGCAAAATATGTGGAGAAATTGGTAAATGCGAGATGCTACCAGGTAAATGAAATTTTAACCTATCTTTTTGAAACTGAAATTTCAATATTTATTTTATTTCGTCTCAAAAGGTAAAACGTTGTACCTACGATACACTACGGGCGTAAATATAATTGCAGACTTGCATGCTTGTATAACACACACATTACATACATATCACACACACTCACTCGCTTCACTCGCTCATGTATAAAAAATACTCTTGCCGGAAATCACCTACTTTCCGCACTAAAAATTATTTCGTAGCAGTGTAGAGTGCGATTTTGTACATACTTTATGACTAGCTTCCGCTCGCGACTTCGTCTGCGTGGACCCAGGATAAAAACTATCCTATATTTTAATCTAGGCTATAAACTATCTTCTTGCGAAATTTCATCCAAATCAGTTGAGCCATTTAAGCGTGATTGAGTAACAAACATCCAAACATCTAAACATCCATACTTTCGCATTTATAATATTAGTAGGATCATTAAGCTTTAACATTGCATTAAGGCATATATATTTTCACAGAGTATGTAGGTTTGAACAAAATGTATAGCAGATTGTTAATCAAGGACTTAACCGCCATCACCCATTTCAGACGAGATATTTTCAGACAGCGCCAACAGTTCGATCGAGGCTGAAATAAGTGGCTTTGCCCGATTTAAACAGTCTAGTTTTCATTTTCATTTTCTGCCAGTCGCTTTCGTTATGTACGGCACTAGCTACGCCACAATTTGGGATTAGGTGCTGACAAAGCGGACATCGGACTCCAGTCGGGTACAACCCGGAAGAACGCTAGGAGGATGATGACAATGTTGACTATAATATAATGCATTCAAGGAAAAACTAGAGCTAACAGTCGGTCTTACTATCTTTGTTGATATAATTTTCGAGCCTTGAATGGGTCGGGAGTAGGTACTCTAAATACAAAAGTCAGCAAGGTCACGAAAAGCGATGTCAGAGAATTATCGGCTTTGTGTCGAATCGCACGTTAAATATTAAATCATTGCCGCGAGGACCGGCCCCATGGCCCTATTTACATCTGTCTGTGGGTCAAGCTGCCTGCAGGTGAGAAACCAGTCCGGTAAATCTAGAGCAGGTTGACGGACAATCAGATGCACTACTTGAGTGATAATTGCAAAGAAGGGAAATAAAAGTACAAGGCAAGTTAAGGGGCCCGTCGCAATGACAGAGATCTGTACCCGTATGGGTCGTATATAGTAAACATAGTTTGTGGACTGTCAATACAGTCTTACACCTCTATCAGTATTCCTTCCACGTACGGCAAGCACCGTAAAAAGCGGGTCAGTAGTGGTGCTAATTAGTATTTTCCTGTTTCCCGATAAATACGAGTGAGGACGTGAGAGTATATGGGTGAATATCCATTGGAGATAATGCCAGGATGTTGTTCCAATATTTCCATATAAAGCTTCGTCTCGCATGCACCCTTAGTGTACGGCCTGACTGGCCTGAGTCTTCAGCTCCACGCCGTTGTGAGCGGGACTTGCAGCGTCCATATAAAACAAATGCAATTTATACTGACGCTCCACGCCCCGCTCGTAGCGGAGCGTGCATGCATGCACTCAGGCCGTAGGTACACTAAGACATGCATGCATAATTTTATAGCCAGCTCAAACTACATCAGGAATAGTTTAGGCCTAAAGACTGCGCAGCTAATTTAAGCTTTAAAATCTAGGACACGCATCGTTTGTTATTCTTTGTAATATAATTTAAATCAATAAATATTTGTACGACTCATTTGGTCTACATGTTGTGTTTGATTCGCGTTAATAGACTACAATTACACTGCGAGGAAGCCGAAGACATAAAACAAAGTACATATATCGACACGAGACGCGGGCCGATTGATCGAGTCGGTAGTGTCGGTACACAATGCCCAGCTCCAACGCTAACCAAGAATTCCACCAGTATATATGTCTGAGCTACGAACGCGTACTTCTATCGGATATGGGGGTCAAGTATACTAAGGGTATTGGTGACCGATTGTGAATAGCACCAGCGAATGATTTGTAAGTTTTGTGAAATAAATACCTGCCCAAGCTAGGTTGAGACAAAATACATCGAAGATAAATATTTTAAAGTTTTTTAACGAATGTCTAATATTTCTTCAGAATAGTTATTTATGCTACAAGTGTGGACAGTAGGTGATTTCCGACGAGTGTCATTTTTATACATGAGCTTGTGAAGCGAGCGAATGTATAATTCGACACGAGTCGGAAATCATCTTTACATACAACGTTTTACTATGCCTTGTGTGAGGAAATATAGTAAATGTTGAAATGTCGGTTTAAAATAGATAGGTTAAAATTGAAGAACCTAGGTAGATTGTACCTACTTATTATCTGGAACTGCATTTAACAACTTCTCCACATCTTTTGCTATCAAGCTTATTCACTTAAAAGTTAAAACCATTGTATTGTGGTTTTGGTACACAATTAATTTTGAGTAAATCAATTTATTAAACAACAAAAAGACGCTGTACCGTCGTAGTTCTAAGAAACATACTGACACTATTGAAACGCAATAAATCATTATTATTATTGATTACTTGATTACACTTTCACTCGACATTTTTAACATATTTACATAAAATAACTCCAAAGGAAACAACAATCACAACAATGGCGGGCTTTTTAGATACATGCGCGGTCAACATATGCGCATTGCGCATGTGCAAGCCGCCATACTGTCGTATTGCAAAAGGCATAAGAAAGATATGCGTTCAGACAAACACATTAAGTGAATATTTTAATTTATTTAATTACCAAATTCAAAATTCAAAAATATTAATAAATCATTTTATACATTATTAGTATTTATGTACCTTTTGTATGAAAGAAAACATGTAATTGAAATATTTGTAAAACTTTTCTCGAGTAATAAAAACTCTTTGTGTCGGGCTGACGACCGACTTGAAAATTAAAAAAAAATTGAAAAGTAAAAAGCACTAGTGCGAAAAAGCTGCACTTTCCGAGTTTCCGCACGATTTTGTTGCCTGGAAAACGCTCTTTTCGAGCACATGCATTGTAATAGTTATTTATGCTACAAGTGTGGAAAGTAGGTGATTTCCGACGAGTGTCATTTTTATACATGAGCGAGTGAAGCGAGCGAATGTATAATTCGACACGAGTCGGAAATCATCTTTACGCGCGTGTATCATACAACATTTTACTATGCCTTGTGTGAGGAAATATATTAAATTTTGAAATGTTGGTTTAAAATAGATCTAGGTTAAAATTGATGAACCCAGGTAGTTTGTCACGTACATACTTATTATCTGGAATTGCATTTAACAACTTCTTCACATCTTTTGCTGTCAAGCTTATTCACTTAATAGTTAAAACCATTGTATTGTAGTTTTGGAACACAATTAATTTTGAGTAACTCAATATTATATTAAACAACAAAAAGACACTGTACCGTCGTAGTTCTAAGAAACATACTGACACTATTGAAACGCAATAAATCATTATTATTATTGATTACTCACTTTCACTCGACCTTTTTAACATATTTACATAAAATAACTACACAAAACTCACAATAAACAGCAATGGCGGGCTTTTAGATACATGCGCGGTCTACATATGCGCATTGCGCATGTGCAAGCCGCCATACTGTCGTATTGTAAAAGGCATAAGAAAGATATGCGTTCAGCCAAACACATTAAATGAATATTAAGAATTAATTAATTTATTGACCAAATTCAAAATTCATAAACATTAATAAATCATTTTAAACGTTATTAGTATTTATGTACCTTTTATATGAAAGAAAACGTGTAATTGAAATATTTGTAAAACTTTTCTCGAGTAATAAAAACTCTTTGTCGGGCTGACGACGGACTTGAAAATTAAAAAAAAATTGAAAAGTAAAAAGCACTAGTGCGAAAAAGTGGCACTTTCCGCACGATTATAGTGCTTGGAAAACGCTCTTTTCGAGCACATGCATTGTAAAATTATAAACGATGTAAGTATATAGGTATTAAATATAACCCTAACCTAACCTGTGAAATTATAAAAACATTAATTTATTATAAGTACTTATTGCATTTTAGATACATTAAAAATGTAATAATTTAAGTGACACAAAATGACTTATTTTGAAATAAGTGCTGTGAAACAAAGGCTAGCTTTTATTTCACAGTCGAGTAAATGAATTAGCAGTGAACTCATCAAGGGCTTCATTGGATGCGTTTGCCTCCAGGCCAAGGTTTTAGTTTGCGTGTTATCTGCATATAAACGACTCGTTAACTTAGTCTATGCGTAGCCAATTTGACTAATAGATTTATGTACCCAGTCATGAATGCAAGGTAGATACATAAAAATAGAAGGAAACACCAGCTCTGACATATTAGCTGTCTTTTTATAACCAAAATCTGCTTTTGTGTTACATTTTGTATTGCGTGATAAAAGGCTGCGTGAAAAAATTTGGCGTGACGGTGGGATTAGGCGAATAACAGCCCTGGGGGGCTAGCACAACTGACGCCGAGCCGCGACGCGAGTCGAGAAAGATCTACCCTCCTCTTTCTAATTTGCACGGTGCGAGTGGGACAGGGGACGCTCAGTCGCGCGAGAAGCGGTTTTTCAGCAAGTTGTGCTAGACGTACATACGCGCTAACGCGGCTCACCCCGCCAGTCCCGTCACGAAACTAGACTTCTACCTACGCTTAGTTAATACGCATCGCGGTAGCAAGATATATTTGTGGATGAGCGTTGAGGAGTTAAATCAAGTTGCAGAATAGGGAGGGCTGGCCATGCTTTCCCGCAGTACGTTTTACACGACGTTGGGCGATTTGGTCTAACGTTGCCAGACATATAGCATTACATCTTGCGTGACTCGAGATTTCATAGTTCCACCTGACATGTGGCCTGTCGAATCATGTCTGGCAACGTTGCCTCAATTTTCCCGACATTGGTGGCGTATAATGTCGCGAAACATTTGTCACGTAGAAAATTACAAGGTTTATAATAATATACGTGTGGCCCGTGGGTATAGAATACCATCACCCCCTTTCTTACCGTGGCTGTCGTAAGAGTCGACTGAAGTGGAAAGACAGGGTTGAAGTGTGTTGTGGGCGATGGGCTAGCTACTTATCACTACGATATCACATTCTGTCGATCTTTCATACCCACATTTATGCTAAAAGTAGCACTGGACTGGAACACAAGTTTCGTGTGCTCTGCCTACCTCTTTCAGGGGCAAAGGCATGTATGTATGTAACAATATCTCGTCATTTCACCTGACTCGACCACCACAACATATAATAATGGTGAGATGACTTGCATGTCTAACTCATGCGAGAATTGAATGCGCATGGCCAATCACATACTATGTCGATCGGACTGTTATAATACGGGTGTAGACTTGAAAATTATTATTACTCCAAAAGAAAGAAGGCAAAAAAATATGCCTAGTGACGAAAATCCTATTCAATTATCTCAAAGAATTACGAAGCTACAACTGTTATAATATTGCGAAAACGCAAACGGTGTGTGACGTCACATTACAGGATGCTGCCGGCAGGCTGCGTCGACGGCGGCGCCGACCACGATGGGCGCGGCACGTCGCCGTCTTCTGTGACGTCACATTCTTCCAGCGTCATCGTTTCATATGAAATTGCGTATTGCGAAAAAGGGACAGAACATACTCCTTCTTAAAACTTTGGACACTTCTAACTTCGGGATTTTTTAACCTTTTGCGTTGATTTTTTCTCCATTTGACTACATTTTTTATCACATTATTGATTATTTTATTTAGTGTCTACGCACCTATTGAGTCACTTGTCATTCATAACGTCAGTCAATTTCTTTTCTTAAGATTAGGCTTCACTGTTTGCTTATCTGCCACCGTCGTGTTCTACGTATAAAAAAAACACTTCAGAAATGAGTCATTCAGAGTCAGTGACACGCGGTTGTATATAATGTGAAAAATATGGCGTGTTCGAACCTAAATAAATACGAAAATATATTTTCTCAAACATGCCCGGAAATGTACGCGTTAATATCACGAAATGAAGACGTGAAGTTTCTTGTTTATGGCTCCCTACATTACTTCTTGGCCTTACGCCAAGTAGTAATGTATGAAAACCCTAAGTAAAACCATTATTGTCCGCTACTCTAACTTTTTAAATTTGCTTACTAATATTAAACTGACAAAGGAAAATTTACATACTGCCAACCACCACTAGACACTGTAAGCATACTTGCTTCATAGAAAAAATAAAAATAATCTATGGTACTATACTTTATGTGCGGTTAAACATGGTGCTCGAACGGCTTGTTCAAATGGCATGTTTAAAAAATAAAAAAGGCGCAAATTACCTATTATTTATTTTAATTTTAATATTTCCTCACATCGTTTGAGAAAAGTACTATACAATCCTCGGCCGGAACAGGGATTGCTGGACTCGTTGTATTCGGCCTCGTCTACGACTCGGCCGTCTACCCCAATCTCGTCCAGCAATCCCTTACTTCACGGCCTCTGCAGTAATCTACTATTTAAGCAAGTTGTGATACCGCATTTAATTTGACAATTTAGCGAGAGTAAAAACTTGAAAGTTACGTGTTATTCCAGCATGCCGCTTTAAATTGGGAACCAAACTCCGTTTGTATGGAGAGCCGAGCGTCCTGGGGGCTCATAAGCTTTATTTATTATACAAAAGTTAAATTATGGTATCGTACCGATATTAAGGGCTTATTTAAAGAGGACCGACGGTTTAATTCGCTAGTCGACAGCGCCAGACAAAAAAGGACTGTCGATGTCGGTCGTCGAATTCAACTTAGAGTATCGACCCAGTAAACAGGCCATAATTACCAGCACTCGAACGAAAGCGTGTTTACCCAATACAAGTCTACCGATTTCCTGGCTGGTAATAATAGACTGCTCGATAATCAACTATCACTCACTTCATTAACAGATATTAGCTCGGGCTTGGTTAGGCACGGTGTATTACCGTTGGTCTCTGGGAGACCGACCTTTTCATGGCGTCGTGAGGGAAAACCCGGAAAACTTATTTTCCTGGAAATGAGATCCAGATTTATTTTCGGCCTCGCTAAACCCCTGTATGTAAATTTTATCGAAATCATTAGAGCCGCTTTCGAGAGGGAAAGAAATAATTTAATATACCACAATGTACCTGCACGGCTATCACGCGACGGCGCGCGAGCTCTCGATTTTTCTCGCACTATCCGTCTCTCTCTTATTAGAACACTTAGACCAAGAGGTATAGTGCGAGAAAAATCGAGAGTATGTCGCGGCCGTCCCTTAAAGACGTGCTGATACGGAGCAACAGCTTCTTCTTAAACATCCTAGAAGGTAAAATTGAAGGTAAGAGAGGCAGGGGAAGGCCTAGGCTAACATATTTTAGCCAAGTAAAGGATAAAGTTGATGTCGAGTTATATGAGGCTAGCAATGGCCATAGAAGAGTGGCGGTTACTCCACCGACTTGAGCGAGTTCTTAAGTAATGATGATGATGAATTAATATACCTACTTACAAATGCTTGTTTTATAGTCGAGACAATTGAGAGCTACAAAAGGCCCGGAACAAACGCAACCACAACTTTAACTTTTGAGCCAGTTTGGTTGAAAATTGTAGTTGTCCAATAATGATCATTATTAGATAGGTATGGTCCGAATCCCTTTTCTAGAATGGATCTTATCTTAAAACCCATCGGTACAACAATACCATTGTTCAGCCACGTGCCACAAACGATTCGAAATGAAAAGGCCATATTGGCATATAAACGCTATCGTTGAAGTAGCAAAGTTCAAATAAACAAAATAATAAATATTTGAGGACACTCTTATACCAATCGACCTATAGTCCCAAACTAAGCAAAGCTAGTACTATGGGTACTAGACAATGATAAACATGCTTAATATAAAGAAATAAATACATAGAAAATGACACCTTTTATCATAATAACATTCGTAGGCAATAAAATAATAATGGTACATTTTGATACTAGTGCCAAAGTATGTCATTTTGCACGAGTCCCGCGGTTAATACTCGGGACGGGTGAAAACTGCGCATCCACACGTGTATCAAACGATGTTTATTATTTATTACAATGAAGTGAAGCAAAAGCTTAGTATGTCTTTGACTATATTTATGTCAGAGCTGCTATTTATTCCCAGTCATTAAAATTACTGTAATTACAAACTTATAATATTCAGAGCAATGCCGCGTTAGGGGTCGTTGCAGTCTCCAAGAGCCAACCGGATGGCACGCGGTATTTGAGCTCCCGCGAAGTATTGTGGAACCGCCCGAACTGAGCAAACTTGGAATGGAAATATAAAATATACGTCGCGAGGCAGCCGATTTAAACAGCGGTTGCCTAAAAGCGTGTACGCTGTTTATATGATGAAATGCTGTTTCAATTGAATACCTGGTGACAATATTTTTTTCACCCCCCTTTTTATTTTCGGCCCAATCCAAGTTGGATCAGTTCGGGTTGCTTCTCGGGCACTGAAACTACGCGTTATTGCTTTAATTATAACTCCGATGTGGCCAACACGATTAACGAAAGACGTCGCGCGAGCTCTCTCGCACTATCCGTCTCTTTCTAAGTTTTCTAATCAGAGAGAGACGGATAGTTCGAGAGAGCTCGCGTCTTGTGCTAACCGTGCTGATAAGCAAATATATACCGTTTGCCTTCTCATGATAAACGTCTCAGAATGTAATGGAAAGTAAGTAGGTAATAAAGAAACTGAGTAAGTACTGATTATGGTGTAAAGTAAAGTACGGTACGTAATGAATGACTCTTTTACTGCAAATGACATTTGTAAATCTTATCGCATTATCAGGAACTAATTCCAGTAACTTTATACATTCAGAGTTTGCGTCATACGTCATACTTGCTGGGCCAACATCATAAACAAGTCTGAAAAAACCGGATTTGACGCAAAGTACTCCTTGCTTTCAGGCGACAAGGTTCCTGGATACCCTGTTCCATATAATAATTTACTTTAAAAACAAAGTTTTAACCGACTTCAATTTAGTATTCCGCCAAGCCACGAGAACATTTCCACATTTCTTTTCCAATTTACCCCATGAACTGGTTTCCGAGAGCAAAATGCGCAGATTATTAGAGAAAAAAACCCAATCGCTGTATGTGGGCCGATAATATTTGAGGACTTCTGTCGATTCCACAAGGATCCACCTTTGGCACTTCATTAGTTGTTATTTCAACGGAATCTTATCAGAATCCGTACTTTTGTACTTGTAAGTACATAATTGAGGAATCCCAAAAGTCATCTGTGGTCTTCATCATCAATTCCACTCTACCAAATTTATGATTTCCGGGTGTATAAATACACGAGTTATAATAGAAAATACCAAAATCACTACACGCGTGCCTAATATAATTGAGGAGTTCCCTCAATTCCTCATGGATCCCATCATCCAACTGAATTTTTGAAAAAAAATGGGACCCACCTGGAAGCATATTCTTACTTACAAACAAAAGATTTTTTTTACGAATCGGCTCATCATTGACGGCCGAGTTCTGAGGTACTTACAAACATTGAAAAAAAAAAAAAAAACCTACAACCGAATTGAGAACTTCCTTTTTTTGAAGTCGGTTAAAAATAGAAAAATCCTGCGTTAATCGTCATGCGATTTCAAGGAAAAAAACTGAATTAAGTCAAATTAGTAGGTACCTACAACATTTCCCTTTGGTATCCTAGGTTCCGAAGAAACGCAGACGATTTGTCCATTAAAAACCTAATGTTATATGGAATGAGGTATAGGTGTATTTAGACGTTAATATTGGTATTGATTTTATCACAAGGATAAATATTTTTTCAAACCACATGCTCGACAATGCCGAATTATAGGTCATGTAAACCCTACCGAAAGCAAGACATTAAATCCCTTGGTATTAGCCGGGTTATAATGTTGTACTGAATTTCATTATAACCCGCTGGTTAATAATATGATTTCACTTTTCATAATTCTTATTACTATATGCATAAAGTTTAATTTTGCTAAACACAATTTGTCCTAGGCCATGGTCTACTTGATTTGACAAAATAAATGAAGTTTGCCTCCGTGTGAACCCCGGTCCGGAGGAGCGCGGTGTTCGAAATTCGAATTTCGAATCTAGGACCACGGCTTGTGCTTTCGAATTTGGAACGTCGCGCGCCTTCATTTGTTCACGCGTGACGAACAAATCGAGTTCTTGTAGGTGCCTATAGAAGATTTAATTTCAAAAATAATATTGAAAATGTCGAGTGATGAAAGTGTTTTGACTCCTGAGTTTATCAAATTAGATGCCATAGGCATTGTCAACAATCTGCTGCCAGAGAAGTCAAAGGAAAAATACCTAAAAGCCTACAACGATTTTGACAAATGGAAAGCTGTAAAAGGCGTAAAGTCTGTGTCTGAATCAGTGCTTCTGGTCTATTTTGAATATTTATCTACTGAGCCTGTTTTTTTGTCTCGCATAAGGTGTGAAAAGTAGAGTATACACCTCGGGGATAAGACTGTTTTAGTCTTGGGCGGTTGAACCCCTCACTGCACTCAGGACTCAGTCTTAATTCCCTCGCTTCGCTCAGGAATTAACTTATAACTCCCTCGCTACGCTCAGGAGTTAAATTATGAGTCCTTCGTTACGTTCGGGATTCAATTCGCTCCCGTGACATAAAACAGTGCTTTATCCCCTTAGTGTATAATCTACTATTTCAAACCACATGCTCGACAATGCCGAATTATAGGTCATGTAAACCCTACCGAAAGCAAGACATTAAATCCCTTGGTATTAGCCGGGTTATAATGTTGTACTGAATTTCATTATAACCAGCTGGTTAATAATATGATTTCACTTTTCATAATTCTTATTACTATATGCATAAAGTTTAATTTTGCTAAACACAATTAGTCCTAGGCCATGGCCTACTTGATTTGACAAAATAAATGAAGTTTGCCTCCGTGTGAACCCCGGTCCGGAGGAGCGCGGTGTTCGAAATTCGAATTTCGAATCTAGGACCACGGCTTGTGCTTTCGAATTTGGAACGTCGCGCGCCTTCATTTGTTCACGCGTGACGAACAAATCGAGTTCTTGTAGGTGCCTATAGAAGATTTAATTTCAAAAATAATATTGAAAATGTCGAGTGATGAAAGTGTTTTGACTCCTGAGTTTATCAAATTAGATGCCATAGGCATTGTCAACAATCTGCTGCCAGAGAAGTCAAAGGAAAAATACCTAAAAGCCTACAACGATTTTGATTTTGATTTTTTTTATTTTGATTTTGATTTTGATATTATTTATCTACTGAGCCTGTTTTTTTGTCTCGCATAAGGTGTGAAAAGTAGAGTATACACCTCGGGGATAAGACTGTTTTAGTCTTGGGCGGTTGAACCCCTCACTGCACTCAGGACTCAGTCTTAATTCCCTCGCTTCGCTCAGGAATTAACTTATAACTCCCTCGCTACGCTCAGGAGTTAAATTATGAGTCCTTCGTTACGTTCGGGATTCAATTCGCTCCCGTGACATAAAACAGTGCTTTATCCCCTTAGTTTATAATCTACTATTTTATGTGAATATAAAACGTAATTATACCGAATTAAAGCACTAAGCGGCCAGCCGCGTGCGGCTTGCCGTGCGGTTGGACAAAACATATGAAACCGCAAACGCAAAACCTCTACGCACTAAGCGGTTGCCCGCAACCGCACGCGGCTAGCCGCTTAGTGCGTACGTAGCCTTAGTAAACATAAACATATGACGAATCACCGCCGCCCGCGTGAACTAGAGCATAGTAGGTGGTTCGGAAATTATAGTTGTCAACTGCTATTAAATATGTATGAGGATCGAACTAGCTCACCGCGTTGTTTTCCTCTCAGAGTTCTTTTTAGGGTTCCGTAGCTAAATGGCAAAAAACAGAACCCTTATAGGTTCGTCATGTCTGTCTGTCTGTCTGTCCGTCCGTATATCACAGGCATTTTACTCGAAAACTATAAGGTGTATTTAAATAAAAGTTTGAGGATAGGTGTATTTTGTTAACCGCTACATAGTTTTGTAATTAAATTACTAAAAGAAATATTTTTTAGGGGTGCTCTCCATAGATAAAACTGAAAGTCAACATTTTTTTTTTCATTGCAAGCCCACGTGTGGCACAATCGATAGGCCTTTCAAAATTAATATAAGGTTTCTCAGCAATGTTTTTGATTAAGTGAATAGAGTCGGAGATAATCACCCCGAAAGTCACTAAAATTGTGACCCCCTCTAATTTTTGAACCGTGTATTTTTAAAATATAAAAAAATCATGGACATAGGGCTTATTAAATTCTTTCAGCGAAAATTGTTTTGAACAAGATCGGTTCAAAGGTTTTTGAGATATTTCTAATAAACTGCCTTCCTTAAAGAAAAGGACGTAAGTGCCATACGATTTCAGTAACGATACGACCTTTTTAATATGCACGGAACCCTCGTTGTGCGTGGTCCGCCACGCACTTGGCCGCTTTTTTTTGGTGGTTTCCTTAAAAACGTTGAATATATTTAACTATGTTATCTATAACACTATTGATTTAAGAGATATAAATATAATATGATTAACTTAAATTTAAATCATAAAAAGCCCTGGCACAAATTGCTTTAGGTTGTGAGACTTATGAATCTTATGATGTTCTTGTTAGGGGTCTAGGTGTAAAAAAAGGCACCTGTCTGTTTTACCGACGGTACAAAAAGGCGCTGAATTCAAAAGAATTAGCTGGAGAAGTTTTTGACCCTCTTCCCCCGATGTTACACTTGCCCCGACTCACCTTAGATATTTTCTACAACTAGAGTGCACGGCTATCAGAGGACGGCCCGCGAACTGTGTCGCGGCGACATAGAATATACGTCTCTTTCTAATCGTTCTAATTAGAAAGAGACGAATAGTCTATCTCGCCGTGACAGAGCTCCCGGGCCGTCCTGTGATAACCGTGCTGATAATTAAAACAAATGGTCAAGACGGTGTAATCATAGTCGTGCCTGAATAGTGCAGATATGAAAAACAAGGCATTTAGAAGATTAGTATAAAACCAGCTGGGAATTGATTTGAGACGAACGCCTAGGGTGACAAGAATAAAGCTTGATTTTTTAAATAATTGGGGCAAAGAAAATTTACATACTCATAAGTAGCTCGTTTTATGCTGATTTTGCACGGTGTAGGTGTACAATAGTGTAGTTACAAAGTTCGTATACAAAAACCCCAAAGAAGTTAACATACAATTTGCCTATAGTTAAAATAATAAGGTACTTACATAAAATAAAAAAATCTCCAATTCATTGAAATCGTTGTTATTTGCTATTTTGGTGTAAGTACTAGCATCGATTATTGTAGACGATATTATGTGCGGGGTGTGTTTTCCGTATTTAAAAACTAAACTTTTTGAAATGTACTAGACCTACATTAGAGATCCCACAGTAGTCACATTATCGAGAGTAGAAGCGATTACACTTTTATTATCACATGTCGTATTTGTTTTTCAGAATTTAATTATCGTAAGTACACAATACTGCGTCATATAACACGTAGTCGACACGCACAAATAACCCAAATGATTAAATACGGAAAACACACACACACACACACATAGGTAATATCTTCTACAATAATCGACGCTATATTCTGATATAAAACATAATTATAATAGACTGCTTTAAATTGTTATTTGGGAGGTATCGAGGGGTTTGAGTTAGGTGGGTTCATATTTTCTTGCACTAAATAAATACCTACATTAGGTACACTGTGTTGTTGCTAACGGTCGTGATTCATAGAAGATAAATTATACTTACCACAGATAATCACGTACGATTAGATTTAATCACTCAGCACAAAAAACGTGCAAATGATAAGGATAACGTTTATATTTTATCACCGATACGTCACATATCGCACTGATGTGTTTACAAAAGAAGGGTAGAGACATGCCACGCCGGAAGGCACCGGGTATTCTTATCAGTTTCGCGAGATAACACAACACCTGTCAGTCTTGTTCAACCACGTGCTCCGGAAAAGGCCGAGAGGACACGAAGCAGAACGAGCGTGGACGTAAATAGTCTTGCGGCAAGCGTACTTCGCACCGGTATTTATTTGTTCCCGTTACTTTAACAAAGTTGTTACAAAAAATGGAACCGCGAGGGAGAGGCGGGGACCCTACGCATTTCGCGTCGGAACGTAATATAATTGGGAAGTTTATTGAGGAAGTCGTGATTGGTTGTTCCGTACCTGTTCCCCACCAGAAGCGTTTCCAGCCGTCCGTCACTGCGCGCAGCATGTCCGCAGCCGCCTGCGAGTCGGTGCCGACTGAGACTGGCTCACGAACACAACACACCAATTCGAAAGTCAGATTCGAGCATTAAATAAGCAAATGAAAAACGAAAAATAGTCACCCCAACTGTTGCATTCCGACTTGCACGCCTTTGGAACAAAAACTGATTCACATGCTTAGGGTGCATTCCAATTTAGCACCGTATTTGTAACTTTACAAATGAATCATTTTCTGTTTAACTCGTGTTTTAATAGTGTGTTAACTATTACGACATCACATTGCCAAATGAAAATTACCGCTTAATTTAGCTCAGCATTTAATAGGTTTTAGTAGGGTCTTTTATGTAGTTCAGTAAAGGGCTCCTCGGAACACGCTGATTCAATTAATTCCTAATTAGGACGAGAGTGCTCTTAATGCAGAGTAGACTCGGATTTGACGTCGTAGCCTGTCAGGGCAAATGGGAATCTGACAGGCGGCGCGCCTGTCGGTCGGTGGAACTACCTGCCTTTCTAGGTCACCGAGTGGGTACCTACTTAAATAAAAAAGGGACATTTTGTTTCGTAACTTCTGGATAAAGAACTACGGTTTGAAAATATTAAAAATATTATTAGTTTTCGCTCTCTTAGTTGTAATTTACTGTTTGGTTTGTTTTTAATTTAAGTATATAAATTTATTATGCTAAGTTATATTTTAAACTTTTAATAATTTTGTGGCAATAAATAATTTTCTGATTCTGATTCTGATTCTGAAAATATGTTATGAATGCTACATTTAAAGCAAATATTGTTTTGGGACGATTGCTTTCTTTTATTTATGAAAACAATAATGATAAATATTTACCTATTGATTAAATATTATCTATGTAGTTTTCATCTTTTTTCGGCCAATTTTCTAAATATATCTAAACTACTTATATTAAACAAAAGCAACCATAATTTAAGATTTGTTGTTGTTGCTGCGTTTGTTCGGTAAGTTACTTACCGATATGTCGGTATCCATCAGTGGTGCGGCACAAATGTAACTTTAGGACGTACCTAGTACTATTACTTATTCTGTGCTTTAGGTAACCCGCATCTAAAGTGGCTCGCTTATTCTTATAAACTTGAAGAATTAGGACCGTTATCATAAAAAAGTAGGCAGATCGGGAAAATCTAGCTCTATGGACGCCATTCCAAGAACGTAAGTAGGCACTACCTACTGGCGGCCGTATTCATAAACCTTCTACAAGCCTATTTTAACTAAAATGGCGTTAAAATTAGTTTGTCTTTATCTGTCAGTTTGACATAAATGTGTTCGTAAGAAAAGAGCTTCGTACAAAGCACATTTTATATAGCAGAGGCATTTTAAGTTTTATAAATCAGGGGGTTAGAATTTAAACATTGGTAAGTAAGTAGTCAGTTAAATATTATTTCACCATTTTAGGGCTTGGGCATGATCGCTAACCATAGTTAACAAATGGAATTTAGAGTATGTAGTTATATTTTAATGTATATTTTATCTGATATATGTTAAGTATCATGATCATGAGTTAATACATATCCATAAATAACAGTGAGTAGGTATAATTTATTAAAAAATATATCATTATGAATTTATGTTAGGTTTTTTGATAACCATAATAAAACTAACAATATAAATATTTATAATAAGTTCTATTATAAATATTTATATTCTAACAGCCCGGCCACGACTTCGAGCGGCCGCGGCAGCGGTAGCAGTTCTTCTAATTCATTGCGTGTGATCCTAACTAACCACACAGCGTTGCGCGTCTCGACCGCGCAATGAACAGATAAAACGCTAGCCGCGCCGTAATCGCAATGTGGCCGGGCCGTTAGTTTTATTAAGTAGGTATAATGTTATTAAATATTACACGGAATACACGGAATAATGTTATAAAAACAAATACATTATATTTAAATGACGATCGGGGGAGCTTAGTAGGTAAACTGACAGGACTTTTATTGGCAACCCATGCGCGAAATATTTTTTAATTTACTAAATACGATACGCATAAAATATTTTTCATCCATTAAACAGATGGGTGAAGGTCGTGACTATATTCTTTCTCCTACTAACGATAAAACGAAATATATAAAAAAAAGCGGCCAAGTGCGTGTCGGACCACGCACAACGAAGGGTTCCGTGCCTATTAAAAAGGTCGTATCGTTACTAAAATCTTATGGCACTTACTTCGTTTTCTTTAAGGAAGGCAGTTTTTTAGAAATATCTTAAAAATCTTTGAACCAATCTTGTTCAAAACAATTTTTGCTGAAATAATTTAATAAGCCCTATGTCCATGATATTTTCATATTTCTAAAATACACGGGTCAAAAATTAGAGGGGGGGGACACACAATTTTTTAGTGATTTCGGGGCAATTATCTCCAACTCTATTCACTTAATCAAAAAAAATGCTTACACTTATTTTGAAAGGCCTATCGATTGATGTGCCACACGAGGGCTTGCAATGAAAAAAAAATGTTTGACTTTCAGTTTTATGTACAGTCGACTACAAAGAGATGTATCCATACGATGTTACAAAAATATGTATATATAGACTTTACTACCATAGTAATAAGATATACATACATAACTTTGTAACATTAAAAAACATACTTATCTTTGTAGTCGACTGTACGTATGGAGTGCACCCCTAAAAAAAAAAATTAGTAACTTAATTACATAACTATGTAGAACAAAATACACCTACTTATCATCAAAATTTTATTCAAATACACCTAATAGTTTTCGAGTAAAATGCCGGTGACATACGGACGGACAGACAGACAGACATGACGAATCCATAAGGGTTCCGTTTTTTGCCATTTCGCTACGGAACCCTTAAAAGTAGGCACATAGTTCATTCCCCTGAAAGTGCTAGTCAAAGTGCCCGGATTATCGGAAACGGAGCAAAACACGGTGTATATTGTATAAGGTATCCTATTGCTCGGAAGTACTTATTGATTTCCAGATAATTGAGAATTAACATTTTGTTTATAATGTTCACTGAAATTCTACGCCATCTGTATTACAAGTAAGTAACTAACTAGTAAAACAATCTTGTACTCATAGCGGACAGTTAACTCATCCACGTAGTGTGCAAGCTATTGGCTAGATGGCGTTGTCTTCCATTGTTCGTGCTTTTTTGATAATACCATGGTTCCTTATCCCATGGATGGAAGCGCTGACGTACTTATATAGATTTAGCACAGTACGAAACACTACAATAAAAATTATCTGAGCGGGCTTTATTAGCTTAGTTTATAAATATTTAGACATCTAAATACCTAAATCGGTCAGTACCCAATCCCGTTAAGTTTCTGTACCACCTCACAACTCATACCTGTTTACCTAACATACTAACTTTACCTTTGTAATGTTAGTATGTTAGGGAACTAGGAAGGTAGGTATCTACCTACTCTTCCGATGAAAAAAATAACATCAGTATCTCTAGTGGAAGTTTGTGACCAACTTCTATAATTTTAATCATTTATTTCAGTTCTGGAGACTATCCCACGTACAAAGCTACAAACTCACAAACTTTACCTCTTTAAAATAGCAGTAGGTATAAGTCCTGAATTGTATTATTGGTAGGTTAGGTTATTGTATGGTTATCTTGTGTCCCTTAGAGCGGAAATAGGCACGCGGGGTAACGTCGACACGCTGGCGGTTAGGTTAGGTTAAGGTTAGGTTAAAATAATTGCCGTGCGTTTGTTTAGGTTAGAAAGAGATGATTTACTTTTACGTTTACTTTTACCAATTTATTTATACAGTACCTATGACTTAAAAACGTTATGCGCAAACCTATTATGGCGACTGATATTTGCTTAAAGCGTTTATGCACAATAAATTGATAACTGTTATTTATCAATTTATACTTTAAAAACTAACCGACTTCAATTTAGTGCTCCGCCAAGTCACGAGAACATTTCCACATTTCTTTTCAAATTTACCGCATGAACTGATTTCCGAAAGCAAATGCGTTGATTATTAGAGAAAAAAAAACAAATCGTATGTGGGCCGATAATATGTATATGTGAACTTCCGTCGATTCCACAAGGATCACCTTTGACACTTCATTAGTTGCTATTTCAACGGAATCTTATCAGAATCCGTACTTTTGTACTTTTAAGTACATAATTGAGGAATTCCAAAAGTCATCTGTCATCAATTCCACTCCACCAAATATATGATTTCAGGGTATCACTACACGCGTGCCTAATATAATAATTATTAACACTAACATAATAGTACATTGTTTAACGAGGGGCGAAAGTCATCGTACCTCATCCATTGAAATCCGTTTTGGCTGTTTATCAATATTTTTCGACTCCTGATCACGGATTAAAAATCATCGAGTAATATTTTTACGCCCGTGTTATACACAATGTTTTTCATCACATTTGCGAGGAAACAAATACATTTTAGATGAAATGAATACAAATCGTAATAAAAACTGCAACATGTCAGTCGTCCATTTTGTTGAATTTGACGTGAGGCGCTTATGGCAAAGACCCTTCGGTATACAGCCACGATTTGAAAACACTTAAAAACATTTTACATAGACACTAAATAACTACATACTAAATCTGTAAATAATTCCGTTAAACATGTTTAAGTAGTTTTTTAAGTTTAAATTTATTTATAAATACGTTTTCAGACATCGTATTTGATATAAAACCTCTTTGCTTTGTAACTGCCGCCTGAGTGACAGATACAATTTAAGGAAAAAACCATTATGCCCGTGGGCGTAACACATGCCATTACAGCTCTGTATGTCTGCGAATTATGAAGCCCTTTTCGAGCAAGTGTGATGAAATAAATTTTAACACAAGGAGTTCCCTCAATCCCTTTTTGAAAAATGGAACCAACCTGGAAGCATATACTTACAAACAAAAAAAAAATACGAATTGGCTGATCAATGACGGAGTTCTGAGGTAACAAACAATAAAAAAAAAAAATTACTCGATGATTTTTAATCCGTGATCAGGAGTCGAAAAATATTGATAAACAGCCAAAACGGATTTCAATGGATGAGGTCTCATGCAAATAAATCACTGTTTAGTTAGGTAAGTAATTAAATTTAATGATAATGCTAACACTATGATGTTTTATCGGATATGTTAATTACTGTGTTAATGCTAATGTTAAATTATCTTTAATGTATTTAATAATAATAATAATGATGCAATGCACTCTCGTGATTTTATAATGTGATGTCACAGGACAGGCTTAGCCTAGTGTGAGCCACTGCTTTTTTGTATGGCCATAATATATGAATGTACTCTGTCTGAAATATTTATTTACTTTACTTTACTAAAATGTCTACTGAATGTTTGGTCACCCTACATTTCTTGAAGTTAAGTAGATACGTCAAACACACATACGTCAAATTTTTGCAAACTACCGTTAGGGTGACAACGATTTTAAATTGTAAAGTGATGAAATTCCTTATTCAGTTTTATTCAGAAAAAAAGAACGTTTGTTTTAAGTAACTTCGAGTTAATCGTGTTTGGTATCAATTACAGAATTATAAAAATTTACTCCTTATCATGAATTAAAAATCATCGTGTATACAACCGAATAGAGAACTTCCTCCTTTTTTGTAGTCGGTTAAAAATAAGTACTTAATAAATATTAGGGGACAATCTTACACAAATCGACCTGGTCCCACACTAAGAAAAGCTTGTACTGTGGGTACTAGACGACGATAAACATAATTACATAGAGAAATAAATACTTAAATACATAGAAAACATCCATGACTCAGGAACAAATATTCGTGCTCATCACACAAATGAATGACCTTACCGGGATTCGAACCCAGGACCTCTTGCTTCGTAGGCAGGGTCACTACCAAGTGCTACCAACTAGGCTAAAGCGGTCGTCAGAAAATATATGCGAACTAATTTATGACTTGTGTCTGTTATGCATAATGATGATTATATGACACAAGTGATTATGCCGATCAAAACTATGGATTTAAATATTATGGAACCCGATATGGACCCGTATTATTATATAGAAGAAAAAGAAGCCTAATAGATCTTAAATGCTTTATTTATTTTTCCTGATTTTGAGCCAAACAGAAAACTCATTTGTTCGGAGAAGATTCTAACCAACTTAAAATCAGTTTTAATCTTGCAGTCCTATCCCCCAATAAAAATATAGGATTCAGTGATTCCACTTTATGCAAAATTGCAAAGATCTGTTAGTCCATTGATTGAAGGGATTTTCCTTTTAAATCACTTGACAATTACTTACCGAGTAGGTACTTTTCAGTAAGTATCCAATAAATCGATTTTTAGCTACCTACATTTAAATACTTAGAATAGTACCTACTCAACTGATTTACATTTTCCTATACGGCAATTTTATCACCCTGGTTAATTGTACAAAAAACTGTAAGTAAGTAGGTATTCGATTAATTTTACAACCAGCTCTGCTCGTAATATTACTAAATCTAAATCTTTTATAGCAGATTATTCTGCTTGTAATAAGTTAATAGTACATTGTGATACAAGTGAGGTATGTTGATAATTACATCCTCGGCTCTCTTATCAATTTCGCCTCTGATGTAATTATCAAAGCTCACGCGTTTCATACGACGTTTTTCAACACAATTTGCGAGGAAAAAATCATTTTCATAAGATGAAAATTTTATAGGCCTGCCAAGTTATTTTCTTTACTTATTTATGGCAACAGGTTTTTTTTTTACTCACATGTTGTATACATCGCCAAGAATTTCCAGTGGCGTCCATTCTTATTATCACTTTTCTAGTCACCACGAGTCAACAGTCAGTTTTTGTTAATAACCAAACACGCATTAACAATGTTTACAAATATCTGTGAAATAACCTATAATGGCGCGCAACAGATTTTTTTCGTGAAGTTGGCGCATTGCGTGCGTATTAGATGAAATCTCTAAACAGCCAATACAAAATAAAATAAATGTTTCGTTTTAAAATGTTATATTTATTAATTCATGTAAAATGTTATCAAAAGTGAATAGTTTTACTAAATTAAACGTGTCTATATCATATCCAAAAAGAAGTAGTCAATTAATTAACAAAAAGGATTTAATTTGTTTAGTCGAGTAAGAATCCATTTGCCGAGAATAAAAAAAAAAGCTGTACATTCTGTACTACCCGGTTAATTTAAGAATGCACCGTGTGCATGCATACATCTTGCTGCAAGGTGCCAACGTGACTTAATCGGGATATAACCATAACACACAAGTATCGTAATGTTATTAAACACGCGTGTTTAATATCCAGGATTATGAGCCTTAAAGCGACACAATAAGAGGTACGTTACGAGCAATTGTGTTGAAAAAATAATTATATCCAAAATTTTTACGTAAAAGTCGTTCCAGTTCATACTGTGTTTGTCTGCTATATACTAACAAATGAAAAGTGATAAATGACTATCTTAACCTGTTCTCTAAGATGGCTGTTTAGTTGCAAAATAAACTTACGGTACACACACATTAAGTTCAAAATTAGGAGAACAATCAAATTAAATTAGGAGGTCGCGATAGCAAACCTACCTCGGAAATGTCACTAAATCAACGGATTCCGTTTATCATGCGCCTGCAGGTAAGCTTTCCCACATTTGTTATAGTTTGGAAGATTTACTCGGTATTATTTAGTATACTTAAGTACTTGCCTACCTGCCTACTATTTTCTACAAATTCAATTTAATCCAGTAGTATAATTCTAATCCATAGAGGATTAAACACCGATTAATGGCAGTCAAGAAAGGATTAAGTACATATATATAATTTACAATTCTTTGTATCAATAAATCCAATTGTGCACCTTAATAGCCTAAAAGTGGATATCACTAAAAGTACTAGTACTAAAGTAGTAAGTACTTCAAATATATATATATTATTTTATATAGGGTTTTTCCTTCGGTGTTTTCAACGTAATACGTCCTTTTTGCAATTCGTTGCAACCTATTTACAGACCCTATTCAGAAAATTACCGTTAGTGTAATCACCCAAAAGAGTGTTATTAAAGACTAGCTTCTGCCCGCGACTCCTTGTGGAACTCAGCTTATATGGTAGATCCATACAAACTTTCACCCCCCATTTTACCACATACCATTTACTTTTTTTTTAGGGATGATTTCCTTGATAAAAACTTTCCTATGTCCTTCCTCGGGATTCAAATTATTTCCATAAGTACCACATTTCATATCACTCGGTTCAGGTAACAGTGAAGAGGTAACAGACAGACGGACACATTCACATTTATAATATTAGTATGGATTACTATAGATTATATAGAAAAAATCGGCCAAGTGTGTGTCGGGCCACGCGCAATGTAGTGTTCCGTAGTTGCCTGTCTATCTTAGTTACATCGACAACGCGCCATTAACTAAATGGTTGCGTCGTCGGCCAAAGTACGAAAGTTGGCCTTTCTAAATACATTTTAAGTTGGTCGACTATTACTCGGTAATTAGTTATGCCGTGACAGTTTTCCATTTAGATTTATTATATGTACTCCTGCCACGTTTTTTTCACATTCCCAGTAGTAGCCATTTAGCCGGCAGGGGGGACACATGACTCGAACAAAAATTAGGGCTTTAATGCCCAATATCTCGCAAACGAATCACAGAGTTGAAAAATGTTTTAAAAATAAATTACATCCCCATTTTAGGTGGGGGAGTATCCTAAAAAAAGTTTATTTTACAGATTGTATCTACTGTTTTTTCGGCGTGATTGATTTATATACCGATTGATTTATGTAATGACAGTTTTCTAGTAGTAAGGTTAACGGAGCTAAGCCAAAGACGGACGGACGGACAGACAGACGGACATGGCGAGACAATAAGGGTTCCTTGTTGACTACGAAACCCTAAAAATATGTTTTAGAAAAAAAAAATTGTTAAATTGTGTAAACATACCTAGCACGTATATATGTGTCCTGATTGTTATTACCATAACATACCGTCAGCACTGTCAGCAGTAACTGTGAGAGCTCTCCAAGTTTCTTTTGGGAAAAGTTAGTCCTTGTGCACAAAGGAGTCCTGCCACTAAAAGGTGCCGCTGTGAAGCTCGGGAAGGAACTGCGTGAAGATTTGTCACTTCGCCGTGAGTAGGACAGACCATCAAATACATACCAAATCTTCAAGAGGAAAATATGGAGGAGTGGAGGCAAATATATCCTGCGTGGACATACATTTTATCAACACATTACAGGACAAAAATATTTCATTGGATCGCTATAAAAATTATCATGATTATACAATTTGGCATATATATATTACTAGCTTCCGCCCGCGACTTCGTCTGCGTGGACCCGGGATAAAAACTATCCTATATTTTAATCCTGGCTATAAACTATCTTCGTACAAAATTTCATCCAAATCGGTTGAGCCGTTTATGCGTGATTGAGTAACAAACATCCAAACATCTAAACATCTAAATATCCAAACATCCAAACTTTCACATTTATAATATTACTAGCTTCCGCCCGCGAATTCGTCTGCGTAGACCCGGGATTAAAACTATCCTTTATTTTAATCCAGCCTATAAACTATCCTCGTGCAAAATTTCATATAAATAGGTGGAGTTTTTTAAGCGTGATTGAGTAACAAACATCCAAACATCTAAACATCCAAACATCCTACGCATTTATAATATTAGTAGGTTATGTAATATATATATAACATATATATATATATATATATTATAATATATATATATACATATACATTATAATATATATATATATATATATAATACATTATTATATAGTAGGATTTTGTTTTTCTGTGACTTTATCATAATCTAGGACGCCCTAGAGGTAAATTATTTTTGGTGCTATTATTACTGCTGTACTTTCCGTTTTTATTATAATTCTTGAACGTTTGACATATGTATTTTTATTCATTTATTGGAATGAAATTGATATGTTTTGTCATCCCGACATTATGCTAGGAGCTAAGGTCTATTCGATATCTAAGTATATTTTTTATTTTTCTAGTTCTGATATTTTATTATATTTTTGACATTACTTATGTTCAATATTGTTTTAAATTGGTATTTCAGTCTGTCCTTGTTAAATATTTTTGTCAGAAATTATTGTAACTTTATTGTATGTATCTGACGAGCTTTCTGTGCAGTCATTTTATTTATATGTACATATACAAAGAAAATTTGTAAAATAAAATGTAAATTTTCAATAAACAATTATAAATTAACCTGAATCATGATATTCATTTTCTCAAACATGCAATGAAATATTGACGTTGTGTTCTTCACAATGGGCTTCGAAGTGTCACGTTTCGGGGGCAGCGAGACGTGAGACCCGTAATGGCATTAGGGCACGTAGGCCTAGGCCTGCAAGATGGTCTTTTTTAATTTCCATTCCACAATTTGTGGCACAGTATCACGGCGTTCAGCCATGACAATCAAAGTTTGATTTCTTAGTTTTTTTTTAATTTATTTTATTGCATGTTTGAGCAAAGCACTATACATACCTCGGCGTGAAAAGGGGGTTGCCAGCCTCATAAGTCATAACTATCCGACCTCGCTACGCTCGGCCGTCTATATGTACTCGACCGGCAACCCCTTACTTCCCGGCCTCTGTAGTAATGTACTATAAAAATTTCTTACATTATCTTTATATTCCATGAATTCTTTAAAGCTGCTGTAAGTAAACCCGCAACATGGACTGTCTTAGTCGTTTTACACAGCGTTCAGCGTACTGAGTTATATATCTTGCCATTGATAATTATTTACCTATGCTTAAAACTTAAACAGCACAATCAGTGAACAGAATTAATAAAAAATCTTTATTAAAGTTACTAACGAGTTTGTTAACCGTACGTTATATTACAAACTAGCTTCCGCGCGCGACTTCGTCTGCGTGGACCCACGATTAAAACTATCCTATCCTATGCAAAATCTCTTCCAAATCGGTTGAGCCGTTTTAGCGTCATTGAGTAACAAACAACTAAACATCCATACATCCAAACTTTCGCGTTTACAATATTAGTAGCATTATGGAATGTCTATTGGAACACTTCATTACCAAGCAAGAGGGGCCAGAAAATGCCCTAAGCAAAGCGAAAATGGTGAACCAAAATAAAATACCTGAGTACAGTCAGCATCAAAAGTAACTCTGCAATTGCCGTCTTCAAAACCTCTTATTCCCTTTTAATAAATTCCCTTTTGATGCTGAATGTACCAGATAGGAAGTGACTTATCTTGATGTAATATTATCTGTGTTCATGGTGCATTTGTTACCGAGACGGTAGCTTTTGTTAAATAGAACAACGGACATTAACTAAGTACGAGAGATAGCGAGACCTGCTGGTGACTTGATTATTTAAATTTAAACTAGGTACGTTTTAATAAGATAAACAAAATTTGCTTTCCGTTAATTCAGTTATCTTTTATATAACCAATTAATCGACTCGGAATCTAGTCTTCTCTTTTAACGATATAACTTCATTTTAATCACACTTGCTCGTAAAACGGGGCATCATAACCACAGATATAGATATACACATATATTTGGTAATAACGCACAGGCATACACAGAGCTTCAATAACTTATAGATATTTCTCCTATGATCGTAATGTTTTATTATCTTAAACTGTATCCGGCACTCATACGTCAGTTCAGAGGGCACCAAGCTTCAGGCGCCAATAGATTCAAGGTATTCTATGCGCTCCGTGCACGGGTGTGTGTGCACACACATAATGCCGGCTGTACACATTGGGCCAACGTTGGCGCGTGAGCAGGATGCAGCTATGCAAACGCATAAGAACGATATAAAGCCCTCTTCCTCTAACGCATAGCTGCATCTGCTCACGCGCCAACGTGTACAGCTGGCATACTTAAAACGCAAAGATATTTTTATTGATAATATTAACAGTTAGAGAAAACTTTATGCAGATGTCAATTAAAAATGAATATTCTAAGCAAAATAGGAGCTCAATAAAATATAAGTTATAACTCAATAATGCAAAATAACAGAACGGCTAGTGGCCAGTGACCCTGCCTACGAAGCTAACCGACGGTCCTGGGTTCCAATACCGGTAAGTGCAAATATTTGTGTGATGAGACTGATGAGCATGAATATTTGTTTCAGAGTCTTGGATGTTATGTGTTTGAATTGTTGTATTAATTAATTTATATTTATTAAATATATCGTCGTCTAATAACTATAACACAAGCCTTATTGAGCTTACTATGGCGCGAGTCCGATTAGTGTGGTGCTATTATCTATACTTACTCTTTAAAGTAAAATCAACAGAGGCTCTAGTATAAGTTTTACCGATACAAAACTTTACGATCGCGTTTGCGTTTTACCCTCAATTTGTATGGGATTTGACAGCTAAACGCAAACGCGGTCGTAAAGTTTTGTATCGGTAAAACTTATACTAGAGCCTCTGAACACTTTTTGAATATCAAGCGAGACTTATAATTTAAAAGCGAGAAGTTCTACGGATCGGAGTCGGCTCTAATTAGGGAATATAAAGGGAATTTTACATAAAGTTTTATACTTACTGCACATCAGAGGGGTAACCACGTAACGTTCCGGACGAGCGTTAGGTAGATCCAACTGTAATTTGTCCATATAAAGTTTGACATTTAGATCTATCTAACGTGCGTACTATGCGTTACGTGATCGACCGACAGAACATCATGTCACTGTCACTTTTTCACAGCTCATATTTATATGAATTCACATATTTTACTTGGCTCTAGATGTCCACATTTGATCGTTTTCTTGTTAATCCAGGCCTAACTGCTGTGCAAAAGTGTAGGCAGCTCCCAATTCTGAACTAATAATAGCATATCTTTTTGTTTCAGACGTTGCGGTCTTCCTTGGCAACGTTGTGTCGTGGTCGTACTGACGTCTGAGGTCAACGCCCTTGAAAGACTTTAATAATAGTTATATTTTAGTGATAATTTCTATATTGTGTTTAGTTAGGTGTGTTTCTTTGTTCAAGTGTTTCCTGGTAAGTGGATGCATGCCGCAACGCCCGCAACTCAATCCGGCGATAGCACGTTAAATCTAAATTACATTCGTTTACAATGCGATAGGTATTTTCAATCCAAAAGGGCCCTTTATATTCATATTTCCAAAAAACATCGTCTTTGTGTTAGCCAGAACGCCCCTGCTCTAAATTTAGACCCAGTTTGTTTACCGGCCTGTTTCCGACAGTCCAAATTCTACCCCATTCAATTTGTGTGTGTGTACCTTAGTGATCTAAAAAATAATGTGTCTTTCATCAAACGAGTCCCGCGTGGCGCCAGGATCTCCATCGTAAAATCACCTTTAGACTGGCATAATCTGTTTCTTTTTTCCAACACTCCTTTGCACGCCAACAAAGATGAGGCTATCTCTTTAACTCAAAAAATTAATTGGTATCATACTAAAGTAGATAAAAGTACATTCGTGGCTGGCGTCTCCCAGTAAGTATAGCAATACTTGTGTTGGGAGGCTCCGCTCTTCCTCTACATGGTTGTAATACAGTTTAGTAGATACAATTTCATTGATTAATTAAATTACTTTTTAGTACTTACAAACTTAAATTAATTAATTAATTTTAATTTAGTTTAGTGCATGCTCATGTGTGTGTGTGTGTGTGTGTGTGTGTGTGTGTGTGTGTGTGTGTGCGCGCGCGCGCGTGTGCGTGTGTGTGTATGTGTATGTGCGCGTGTGTGTGCGCGTGTGCGTGTGTGCGTGTGTTTTCTGCTTACATACTTAAGATAATAGAGATTCAGTGTATTCATAGGTGAGTGTGATCAACCATTCCGTTATTTTTTCCTTACAGTTTCGTAATAGCATCGGGTAAATATTGATAGTTTTATTTAATTTATTGTATAAGAGAGATGATACTGTATTGTATTGCCTTTTGGCAAAGGCCGATTTTGCAGCACATATAGGAGCACAAGGAGGATTTATGCGTTTTGGTTTAACAGGTTGTACATAGTTCAAAGTCTTGTGTACTTTTAATACAGTTAATAAAATGTATAATTTTCGCATGCTAAGAATGTAATTATCTATATAGAGGTCATGTGTGGAGTGTCTAAAGGGTAACTTATACATTACTTTAAGAAGGCATCTTTGCCCTCTTTCTAACTGAAGAAATTTTGTTTTTGTAGCACCACCCCAGACTACAATACAGTAACTAATTACTGATTAAGCTAGTGATTTGTACAGTTGATTGAGTAATGTTTTATCAGCGATGTGTCTAAGAATTTTGAAGTTCCATATTAATTTTCTAACTCGATTGTTAACGTAATCTATGTGTGAGTGCCATGATAGCCGCTGGTCCAGAATGACTCCGAGGTACTTAACGGTGGATACTTTTTTAAGCTGAGTGCAATTACAGTGTCTGAAGTCACTCAGATCACAGCAATGCATTTTTAATTGTAGCATAGACTCTGGTTGGGTGTTATTGTATTTGGTAAAGCACATGTAATTTGTTTTGTCTAGATTTAGGGTGAGGAGATTTGACTTAAGCCAGGAAGATATTAATTTTAAACCAACTTCAGCGCAGCTATAGACATCCTGCCAGGTTTTCGCTATGAAAACTACAGCTGTGTCGTCGGCGTATGAGTAAATATGCCCTTTGTTAAGAACTAGGTTGGTCAGATCGTTGATATAGATCAGGAAGAGAGTAGGGCCGAGTACGCTCCCCTGGGGGACCCCAAAAGTGATTTCTTCCTCCTGACTTAAGTGGTCTCCGATCTTCACCCTCTGTGTGCGATCACTCAAATAATCCTTGAACAGCATCAACGACGTATCCCTGATTCCTATTCGTTCAAGTTTTTCAGCTAGGATGGAGGGAGAGACAGTGTCAAACGCTTTTTTTAGGTCTAAGAACACCGCAAGACACCTATCACCTTTATCACTATGTTTAGTAATTAAAGATGTAAGTGCCAGGACGGCATCTTCCGTGGATCTGCCATTTCTAAACCCAAATTGCGCGTCCGAAAGGATATCAAATTTATCAAGGTAGGATTTTAGTCGAGTGTTTAGAAGTTTCTCTATTATTTTAGAAATGGCAGGTAGGACTGAGATGGTTCTGTAGTTATTTACATTGTCTCTCGCACCACCCTTGTATACTGGAGTTACTACGGATTGTTTTAATGGACCAGGAAAGACGCCTCTACTGAAACAAAGGTTAGCTAAGTGGGTTATAATAGGGACAACAAATGGTCTGGCAAGTTTCAGGAACCCTGTTGTTATACTATCCCATCCAGGAGCACTCTTAGATTTCAGGCTCATAATAATGTTGTCTACGTCTGCCGGGTCAGTGTTAAATAGAACAAAAGATGAAGAAACTGGTTTTAAGGAGTACCCTTTGTGAAGTTCCTCAGGAGATATCATACGAATCTCGTCCGCAAGGTTCCTGCCTATACTCGAAAAAAACTCATTTACATGATTTACTGAGTCCGTTGGAGATGGTTTTGAATTCAACAACTGTGTGTTTTGCGATTTAGTGGATCTGTAGTGGATGAATATTGGCGACGGGGAACTTAAAGGTGCCGCTCGTTTTCTTTTTCCTAACGAGTTTTCATTCAAAACCGGTTCAGCGGCCGGCCGGACGGAATCTCACCCCAATATTTAAAAATTTAACTTCTTTTTTAAAATTGCTTGTCCGGGTAAAGATTTTAACCCAAAATCTCAAAAGAGCTGGGACGATATTTATTGCGATTTAACGTACAAGTCGATTTTGAGCCGCAGTTTAGGTCCAGATCGTGCAAGGCTTTTGGCGGTCGGAGCCAGAGAGGCTAGCCACTGGCTGCATGCCTATCCTTCTTCGAATACCGGTACCTTTCTGGATCCGACCTCCCTTCGTCTGGCGACTGATCTACGGCTTGGGGTCACAGTATGCACTCCACACATATGCCCTTGTGGCACGGAGGTGGACTGACTGGGTCACCACGGACTATGTTTTCAAAAAAGTGCTCCGCTGTCTGTCACCAGGCTGTATCTCATGAACCGTCATAGTTAGACAGTTGACATTTTCACAGATGATGTATTTCTGTTGCCGCTATAACAACAAATACTAAAAAACAGAATAAAATAAATATTTAAGGGTCACGTCACGTCAAAATCACGTTTGTTGTATGGAAGCCTCATACAATAAACGTGATTTTTTTTGCATTTTTATAGATAATGGTACGGAACTCTCTGTGCGCGAGTCCGACTCTCACTTGGCCAGTATTTTAGATTTAACTTAGTTTCCATTTAATTTAGTTAATGTTAGTTATCATCTTTTTCGTGATCTTTTGCTTTATAGGTAGTAAGTTTTTGCTGGCTGATTCTATTGAAGTTCTGAGAATGATGAGGTTACATGATCAGGTACTTTTTTAGGGATCCCCTTCATTGGCATAATTTTTTTTAGACTAACATAGTTTCGCATAATTGATTTGGCATAATTTCTATTGGCATAATAATACTGTCGCATAATAATACTTTGGCCTACTACTTTGTTTGGCATACTATGGTTTTAGAATAATTTTACTTGGACTAATTTGTATTCGACTAATACTCATTATGCATACTATTGTATGGGCTAATCATTATTTATCATATCTGTTTTGAAGCATAATTTCTGTTTTCTAAATAAATAAAAAACAGTTTCGTTGTTAGCATGCATTTACACTTTTCGTGGACGCGGATTATTGGGTCTTGCATTATCAGGGCGGATAAAAATGGCTTGTCATAAGCGAACTCTGTCTTAGGTCGGTTAGGTTAGGGTTCACTTGTGTTCCTCAGACCAGAAATAGACACCCCGCGCAGCGGGGTGGCGTCGACTCGCTGGAGATTATTAGTCCGCACAGATGACCGTCCCAATGTACATGGATTATCAGGCTGTACATTATTGGGCCGTGCATTATGCTTTCATTGCTTTCTGTAATGCATGATTTTATTTTTTAGGACACAATTTTTATGCGTTTTGTAAAGATGCCAAGTAATTATTATGTCTTTTTGTATTTATGCTATCTGATGTTAGTCTTTGTGATAATTATGCTATTTCGTTTATTCTTTTTAATTTTATGCCTAAAAATTTATGCCATAACATGATTAGGCTTAACGCTAATTCGGCTATAAAAAATTATGCGTTATTATATTATTCTAAATGATTTTATGCGATCCAATAGAGAACCCTTTTTTTACTATGGCAAGGAACGCGACACATAGTCACATAAAATATGTTTTGAGCTCTACACAAACAATATCGGGAAGTGGAACAAAAACTACTGTGCTGTGCCACGAATAAAAATTACTCAAGAAAAAATCTCGGCTTTCCATTCAAAATCGATCTTTCACGTGACTACATTCGTATGGGAAGGTGATTATTATATTACTCTGGAGAAAAAAAATTGTTGTAACTTTTTTTCGCTCTGCTTCTGGCATAACCATCGCGGAAAGCATAGCGTTTGTTCGTTTTGTTGACTCTTTTTTGTGAATTGCGTTTAAAATATATTGTTGCTCACGAATTTCCATTTTTCATCCATTATAAAATTTATAAATAATTGATGAAAAATGGATAAACTTACCGACATTTAAAAAAAACTTAAAATAGTAGAAAATGCTCAATTGACAGAAATAGGTAAGCCGGTGGAAATCGAGCACTGTAGACGCCACGCCACTGCTTCCTAATAAATATAGTGAGGTCTCTAATGTTAGGGTCAAGAAGAAAACTGAAACCGAATCAGTCATAGATGAACTTTATTGTTTTCACTCATCAGTATTATAACTTACTAGGTAGGTACAGTCGACGTCAAAGAGATGTTTACATTTTTCGCCTTATTATATTGGAATAAGGTGCAAAAGTGTATACATATCTTTGACGTCGATTGCACATAAATTACTTGAAACTAAATAATAATTTTAACTGTATACATTTAGCAGACCCTGGCAAAGGCCAGGATAACGCTAGGTAGAAGAAGATTTGTATACGTTTATCAAAATTTTTATGTCCAGATTAATGTTTGTACAACTTCTACGAAGTTTTTATTTTGTTGCTACCGTTTACATTTTGCGCTATAAAACCCTTCGTAGACTTTATCTCTATGATCTCTATTTTATCTCTTTTAGCTTCAGCAATATCTAGCTGGCGACTTGGAAATGTTAGCAAGGAAATAAAAGCCTTCGTTTGCTTCCCCCGACCCCAGACTAAATCGAGGATCAACCACTGTATCGTGAAATAGAAGAAATGTTCAACAATTACAAATATTACCAATGGAATCAATTTGTAGCCAGAATACAGCCTTAGCAGCGGGTAAATGTGTTCGTTGATCATTATGCTGCGGCCGCATCTGAAAACATAAAATACAGTTTTTGTAGAATTTTTTTTTTTTGAGACAAGCCATTATTGCAATTTTTGCGGTGTTCTCGCTACTTGTCAAGACGATTCTATCGATCTCTGACACGACGGTTTTGTCCACTTTGTCATGAGTAAGATAGGCGTTACTATAATAAGCAGGCCTCGGATTATTTTTCGCATGGTAAGATGAAAGAAAACTTTGGAGTCGATATTAATTAATTTATTTATTTATATTCATACTCATACGCATTCATTTAATTAAGAAAGAAATTAAATTATAAATTTAATAAATCATTTGGGTAAAAAAATAAATAAAAAAAAAAACAACATGACTTTCGTAATGTGCTCCTAGTTTCCAATATCTATAGAGCTTGTAGATACAGGAATGAGTGCCTCAAAATCTTGACAAGGTATGGCATGTGTATTGTCCATTTCAAAATTACAATAATTACGTAATATTTGCACGCACCGATTGCAATAAATAATTAAGTGACACGTCGTGTCGTAAAAGATTGACATGACATTGACACGCACATGATTTTTGATAAAGCGGCTAGTACCTGGCATTACGTTTACCGCAACAAAGTAGTCTGAACAAAACAAAATAGTAACTAATTTGATATTGTTATATCTTTGGCGGATATAATGGTGCAAATCAAAATGCTCGAACACAGTAGAAATTAATTATAATCAAAAAAGTAATGTTGATTGTACAGAGGTCGTATGGCAAGTGAAGATGACAATCATTTTTGTATGGTAACAGTAGATGCGCCTGCGCGTTATTCACAGCAATGTTCACCGACACATACACTGCACTAAAGCTTTTGACAGGCGTCAAGCCTGAACATGCTCCCGGCCGTTGAAAGATCGCTTTCAACCCTGAAGATCCTCCGCCGTCGGTAGTCTGCAAAGTCGTACGAGGGATCGGCGCACGCAGCCTTTGCTTGTGGTGACATCAGCCACTCTTGCTATTCCGTCGCAGCCAGAGATAAGACGCAGCACACGGCCAAGCCTCCATAAGAGAGGAGGGGCGTTATCCTCTGCTAAGAGCACCATGTCTCCGACGTTCAGTTTCGCGTAACTGCTCTTCCATTTAGTCCTTTGCTGCATTTCAGACAGGTATTCTCGCTGCCAACGTTGCCAGAAATGCTGCTGTATTTTTTCCAGACGTTCATATCGTTGAAGATGGTTCTCTTTAGTATCGCCCAGGTACTGTGCTGGCGGAGCGGTTAACGGCCTCCCGATAAGAAAGTGCCCAGGAGAAAGGGAGAGGAGATCATTGGGACACGACGATAGGGGGCATAAGGGGCGACTATTCAGAATCGCCTCCACTTGTGTAAACAAAGTTGAAATCTCTTCGAACGTGAGATGACTATTTCCAATTACCCGTTTTAAATGATATTTTGCCGATTTGACGCCGGCTTCCCATATACCACCAAAATGAGGAGAGTAAGCCGGTATGAATTTAAACTGAATTAAATTTTGACTTGCAAAATCAAACAGAGGTTCTTGATTTTGCTTAATGAATGACCCTAACTCCCTTGCGGCAGCTACAAAGTTAGTTCCGTTATCACTAAATATCTCGGTTGGTCTGCCACGGCGTGCTATAAAACGTCGAAGTGTCATTATGAATGCATCCTTAGTTAAATCACTGACAGCTTCTAGGTGGATGCATTTATAACGAAGACAGACAAACAGACATAAATAACATTTTATCAAACGACTTCCACGGCCCTTACGATTGAGAATTGTGAAAGGACCAGCAAAGTCAAGCCCCACTGACAAAAATGGAAAGTCTGGGGTTATACGTTGAGTCGGTAAATTACCCATTATGGGTTGCAAGGTTTTACCTCGTAGCCGTCTACACCTAACACAGTTACTCACTACACGCCATGCGAGATGCCGTCCATTTACTGGCCAAACTGTTTCCCTTATAGTCGAAAACAACAACAGTGGACCAGCATGCATATTATTGACGTGTTCTCTTTCAAAGTAAAGCCTTGTTAACCGATGCGAAGCATGAAGTAAAATTGGATGCTTCTTTTCGTATGAATAATAATCTGATGCGTCTAGACGCCCTCCAACACGCATCAACTTATTGTCTAAAAATGGTGATAGGCATAATATTTTACTTTTATTGCTCAAATGTTTATTATTTAAAAGTGACTCGTATTCAAGTGGAAAAGATTGACCTTGAGCTATAATACATAATAAGTGCCATGATTCACGTAATTCATCAGTCGTGAATATACCCTTACGTTTATCGTTTTTATTCTTAATATTCCACATGAATCTTTGTACGTAAGCAAATAGTCTGACGAGTCTGTTGAGCGACGAATATTTTTCGAAATTGATAGCAGTCTCACTAATCACTGCTGAATGAACTTTTAATTCAGGTGAAGGTTCGGACTTTTTAGATTTCAAGACAGGCCAATCAACTTCATTTCCGTGTAAAAATGTAGGACCTGACCACCAAAGAGCCAAAGACAAAATATTTTTTGGATCTACACCCCTTGAGATGTAATCTGCTGGATTTAAATCTGTTGGAACGTACCTCCACGATAGAGGTGAAGTCAGTTCCACTATTTCTCCTATTCGATTTGCCACAAACGTTTTAAGTCTAGTCATATCACCTTTGATCCAGCATAAAACCACACTCGAATCACACCAATGCATTATTCTCTCTGGCTTGTATCTAAGAGAGCCTACGACAGATTGGGTGAGTTTGGCAGAAAGCAACGCAGCACATAACTCCAGCCGTGGAATGCTGGTGGGTTTTATGGGTGCTACTTTTGACTTGGCACACAATAATCTGACTGTGACTTCACCATTCGGGCCTATTGATTTTATATAAATGCATGCTCCATAGGCTGATTGCGATGCATCACTAAACGAATGGATTTCTATGCGTTTAGGCGAATCTCCTAACACTAGTCTTGGAATGCGTACTTTTGTTAAACATTTTATATGTTCAGAAAACTTCAGCCAATTGTTTTTAATTTCAGATGGAACAGGCTCGTCCCAGTCCAGTTTCAGTTGCCAAAGTTTTTGTAACATAATTTTAGGTATCACAATAACTGGGCTGAGAACACCCAACGGGTCAAATATTTTGAAGGAATTTGACATAATGTAACGTTTTGTTATGGACGCATCTTGTTCCTGCGTCACTTTAATAGGAAAATGCAATGTGTCACTAGACGGCGTCCACCCGAGACCAAGCGTACTCGAGGACTCACTGATAGTTAAATTATCGTGCTTGTTAATATCGAGCGTTTCAAAAATAGACGGATGATTGCTTTTATATTTTCTAAGATTAAAACAACCTGATTTTAATGCATTTGACACAGCCTTTTGTATGTATAATAATTGTTGAGGATCGTCTGCACCCGTTATTAAATCGTCCACATAAAAATCCTTTTGGATGATGTTCTTGATGAGCTCATCATCTTGCTCCTGCCCTAGTTGCCATAAACAACGTGTACTAAGATAGCTTGCACTTGCTGTGCCATAAGTCAACGTGTTTAGAACCAACGTTTGAATAGGTCGTGACTCGTCCTCTCTCCATAAAATCAGCTGTAAATTCCTGTCACTTTCATTGACGAGTACCTGCCTATACATTTTTTCAATGTCTCCAGTGATCAGGTACTTGTACTGTCTTGCACGTATCAATATGGAGAAAAGGGTATCTTGGATGTTTGGACCTACCATTAGAATGTCATTGAGCGAATATCCTGACGCGGAGGAAGCAGAACCATCAAACACCACGCGAAGTTTAGTAGATTCGCTCTCTTGTCGTATGACTGCATGATGACAAAGGTGGTAAGCTGTACTAGGGCCCGGCCTAGGTGCATGATTGTAGTCAGTCACTGTAAGATGACCTAAATCGGCATATTCGTTTATAAATTTTGTATATTCACTTTTAAGTGTTGGGTTGCGTTTGAATCGTTTCTCTAGATTAATAAATCGCCTTTTAGCCGCATTGTAACTATCACCTAAACAATCAGGTGATTCCTTTAATGGCAGTTTTACACAAAATCGACCTTCCTCATCTCTTATGGTGTGAGTGAGGAAGTGTTTTTCACATTCATTCTCTTGTTCAGTCATGATTTGTTTTTTAGGAACTTCTTCCAACTCCCAGAATTTTGACACTAATTTTTCAATATTTTCATTCTCCGTTGCAGAGACTATAGCGTGATTACAGTGTATTCTTTTGCTAGACACAGCTGAATTTATGCGGCCAGATACTAGCCAACCTAGCTTAGAATTTCTTAACTTAGGATTACTTGGTCCTAGTGAACATTCTTCATTGCCTAGAATGTCCCAAAATAAATCTGCACCTATAAGTACATCAATGGGAGCTGGCTGATGAAACATAGGATCAGCCAACTCAATATTTTGTGGCAATTTTATTGAAGTTATATCGACGGGCGTCTTTGGCAAACGACCGGTGAGCTCGTCTAAAACGAAGCACGATAACATTGCATTGAAATTGTTAATTGTTGACTTTAATTGAATATCACAACTTTCTATCACGTGTTTAGAAGAAGTGTTGCCGATGCCTATGACCTTTAGAGTGTCAATTGGGCGGGGTTTTAATGATAGCCTGGTCTTTAGGGACTCAGATATAAATGAGGATTGACTCCCACAATCCAAAAGCGCTCGAACCTTGACCTTTCGTTGATCAAGTGGATTCGACACTTCAATTATTGCAGTAGATAATAGCACCTGACTCTTATTTGGATTACAATAATTTACTTGTATTTCGTCTTGTTCTTCTACAAGAGCGAGGTGGTTTGAAGAGGGTGACGGACGATGGAGAAGACTGTTGTGCCGCTCGGTACAGCCGTGCTCGCGGCATGGACCCATGCGGCATTCGCTTTCGAAATGACCTTGCCTTAGGCAATTTACACATAATTTATATTTTGTCACATCCATCATTCGCTCTTCAATCCCCTTCGCCTTAAATGTCGGGCAGTCATAAATCCTATGACGCTCATTACATATTATACACAAAAATATATTTGATTTCTTATTGTTATTGTAATTATTGCTTGTGCTTGCAAACGATTTTACAACATTGTTTTGATTTTGCCTTTGATTGTAATTGTAGTTAGATACGGAACGTGAAGGGCCAATATATGGCTTTGACATTGGCACATTGGTAACATCTGAACGATTGTTACGATTTAAAGACTCGAGCACATCAGCACGATCAATCATAAATTTATAAAATTGTTCTAAACTGGGTACATCACCTTCCAAATTGTTTCGATATTCTTCCCATTTTAACAAAGTATTGCTATCTAACTTAGAGGATAGCATGAAAATTATCAATACGTCCCATTTGTCAGTGGGCTGTCCTAGGCTGGCTAAAGCGCGCAAGTTCTTGGTCACATGATCAACTAAAAATCGCAAGGATCGTTCCGTTTCCCGTGGAAGTTGTTTAATATTGAATAACGAATTTAAATGGTGATTAATCAAAATTCTCTTGTTATCATATCGATTGCAAATCATCTTCCACGCTTCTGTATAATTGTTGGTTGACACTTCCAAATTCGAAATAATCCTAGCCGCGTCACCTTCCAAATAAGACACGAGGTAATGGAATTTATGAATATCCGAAATACGCTCATTTTTATGAATTAAATTTTCAAATGTATCTCTGAACTCTAACCAGCGAAAATAAGCGCCGTCAAATTTACTTATTTGAATCTGAGGCAATTTCAACCCTATTTCTTGGGGATAAGTAGGGTCATCCACACAGCATGACGTATTGTGCGCGGAACTGCGCCTTCTCTCGCATTCTAACTTCTTAGAAAATCTTTCGACTAAAGTTTTAGCCTTGGCTAAGTTTACTATTATTTCGTGCTCAATATTGTCACGCTCCTCAATTTCAGTCGAAATATTTTCATGATTGACAACCTCTATTTCAGTTTGCAAATCATCGAATCTAACGGATAATGTTTCGAATTTACTAAGCTTTAAATTTAACTCCGTTAATTGCAAGTTATTTAAGTCAGCTTTAGTGACAATGCTATCTAAATAATGCATAAATTTTGTAATTTGTCCCTTGACGGACGATCTTTTTGTACATAATTGACGCAACATTTCTTTTTCCTTTTCTGTCACCATTGTGACAACAAATAAATAAAATTATTTAAATAGCAATGTAATTCAATTATGTAATGAAATGGAAATGGCTCACGTTCCTCGTTCCGGTGGTACCTGGCGACGTCAGGAAAGCAGGCTGCGCACGCTCAGCAGGCCGCTCCCGGCGGTGCTGTGTCCGCGTAATAACAACTTCTACTTGGAAGCGGTGCGAGCGGTGCACGCCGATGTTACGTATTAGTCTGGAATAGTCGGCAGAATACGCTAAATATTTGGTAGATAAGGAATTACGGAACCTAAAATGAACAAGCTAACTCAATACGTAAAATAATTTTAACTTTCACTTCGTTTGTACGAACTTTAAACCACTAAATATTGCAACTATAACGTTAATTACGCAATATAAATGCTAATTGTGTTTTATTAATGGACTTTTTAATCGTATTTAAGCTAAATAATTGAAATTTCCCTAAATTCTTTGTTCACTTTTTCAATATAGGGTAGGTAAATAAAATGATGCAATGCACTTTTGCACTAATTTAAGATTTACGAACGTAATTATACTTTAAAAACACTTGATTTACACAAATGACGATTGATTCTGAATAGTTATATTGTTAGTTATTAGGATTAATTGAATTTTGATGTAGGAAGGACACTTATCTTAGCGGACGAACTCGTAACGGCTCGATGTGAACTTTAGCTGTCTCACTGGTCGAAACCTGGTCTGGTGATCTTCAAATTGAAATCCTGGTGACTTTAGATATCCCCTGGCAGACTCCAATATCCACAGCAACAACTATAGATTTGATGCAGTGTAGAAAATCTCGTTAACTTGTCGCGTCGGCCGGTATCTCAACTTAGTTTCTTCTCATTTTCTTGATATTTCGCGGATTCTTATTTTTCCCCTCATGTAGCCACCATGTTATATCTTTGGCGGATATAATGGTGCAAATCAAAATGCTCGAACACAGTAGAAATTAATTATAATCAAAAAAGTAATGTTGATTGTACAGAGGTCGTATGGCAAGTGAAGATGACAATCATTTTTGTATGGTAACAGTAGATGCGCCTGCGCGTTATTCACAGCAATGTTCACCGACACATACACTGCACTAAAGCTTTTGACAGGCGTCAAGCCTGAACAGATATAGTTACAGGGTAAATGTAACCCTTTACCAAACGAAAGGCTTAACACTTCCCAAATCATACTACATAAATTCATTTTAATTACATTAAGTTAGATTAATTTTCGATTAACATTCTCGATCTGTCAACCTGCATAAGGGACAAAAGTATTACGGGACTAAGAAAATTAGTGAGTATGAGTATGAATATGAGTTAAAGTTTAGTTTTAATATCGACTCCATAGTTTTCTTTCATCTTACCATGCGAAAAAGAATCCGAGGCCTGATAATAAGTGCGTACGTGTTATAAGACTTGTAAGTGCGTTTTAATTAAGTGCTTACTAAATTTGCAGAAAACTCAACGATGGATCTAAAAAGACTTATAAAATTGTTCTTTTTAGTATTATTGTAAGAATGACTTTATGCAGAAGTGGGTAGGTGCCTATTTGGTGTGGCACACTACGTGACGTCAACGAACTGGTTGAGATGACACGTTTTATTGTTATTGGCCCTGTACATCTCTGACAATATTACATTAATGTTCCTTTTTTGTTTTGACGCTTAGAGACCGTATACATCTCTTAGAATATTAGAATAATTATTAATTGTATTTGGACCTCAAAGACCTTATACATCTCTGGAATACTGAATTAATATCATTAACTTTTTGTTAATCCTGATACAGATCTTATATCGAATGTAATGGTCATATTTTGCAACTTTGTTTTGTTTACACTAACTTATTGTCTATGGAAAAACAGTTGAACAAAAGTTGTTGAGTTTGATAGTTGAAGTGAGTTGCAGTTTCTAAAATAATAAATAATTAAATGAGTTAAAAGTGAGTTGTTTTCTGTTCCTGAATACCGTAGAAGGCGGAAAGATTATTCGCAACAGAAAAATGGTTTTGTTTGGACATTTAGTTTGTTAACCTTTTATATATAATTTTAAATGATTATTGTGTAAGATTATTATTATTTTATTGTAAATTACCGTTTGACATGTAAAAGTGCCCTTGTGGCCTATTTGCAGAATAAATAATTGATTTTGATTTTGATTTTTGACCATCATCAACTACTCATTGAGACGATTCTAACGACCCCAAACTCAACGGGGTTCATCATCATCATCATATCAGCCAAAATACGTCCACTGCTGGACATAGGCCTCCCACAAAGAGTGCCACAATGACCGGTCCTGCGCCACCTGCATCCAACGGACGTCAACTGGGGTACGTAGGTTAAATACGGAATTGAAAACTTTGGGCTCGTGAGGCACATACAACTTTTGACTTTGAAGAGAGTAGATTAGAGGGGGCAATTGCAATATGAACAAAAGTACCAAATTTGGAAATAAAAATTAGATCTACCCATTTATCCGTACCCAAAAAAACAATCAGGGAGAGATGTAAGGAATACTTTCCATCTATCCTAACTAAATAACAACCAGGTAGAGATATAAGGCATATTTTCCATCTATCCCTACCAAAAAATGTTTAAGAACTGAATAATCTGATGTCTTCACTTACGTAACGCCGTACGCAGCTAGGAACATAGTTAACACGACTACTCCAAACGCGAGGTTCCTGGGTCTCCGCTTCGGTACCAGCAGCAGGTCCAGTGTGATCATGATCAGCGTGCAGGTGTGGAGACAGTGCTGCAGCCACATCGGCACCAGCACGTCCACCGCCTTAGGCGCCAGTAGCTCGCGATCCTTCAGCCATAGCCTCCAGAAAAGGATGTCTGAGAACTGTGAAAAGGATGGATTTAATTGCTTGTTTCAATAATGTGTTCTATACCTGGCATATACATTTAAGAAACTTGTTTTACTTGTTGCCTATTGTCAAAAAAATATAGGGTAGTTGCGTCATGTTAAAATTAATAACGTAGTGTTGCTAAATGGATACTAAACCATCAAATTATTGTAATAAAGTATAGGTAAATTCATTAATATCATTAAAAGATATGGACCTTGAAAGTTGAATACTTAAGCATTTTTTTTATTGTACACCTACCTATAGTACATTTAAAACTACTAATAGAATCCTTACGCTTTTATAGAAACAAATTTGTTGGACAACCATGTACCTAAGCGTACAACATGTATCTATTCTGTGCCTACGCAAGTACGCAGTATTTCGCGACCAAAACCGCTATTTACTTGATTTTTCATACAACGATTAGTACAGATTGCAAAGTGTGATGGATGTCATACTTTTACGTCAATTAGTATGAAGCGTTTCGGCTACCGCGCCAGCGAGGTCCGTCTGTAACTCAAATTTTGGGGTATTTATGGTCTTTCATTGTAATTGCTCCCATAAAAACATTGGTTCCTCTCCAAAAAATGGTTCGAATGGCAAAACAATCTTAGGTCACAAGCCTATTACGCATTGTAATTCAGCGAGGAAATGCCGCCAGTATCCTTGGTACGATGCCTTGATGGCCTTGTTTAGATTTAACTTAGTTTTAATTTAATTTAGTTAATGTTAATTACATCTTAGCTTTCCAAGTTTATAAGCTTGTATGTAATGGATTATATCCGGTCCGGAACCACTAATCCGATTTCAAAAATTATTCACCTGCGAACATGTACTAGGTACCTGAAGCATGGACTTTTCTGAATGTCTATGGCTGAATTTGCATGCGTTCTTTGCAATACACAGGAAAACCGCGCGGGCAGCAGCTAGTCCATATCCATACTCCATACTATACTATATACTATACTATAATACTATATATACTATTTATATACATATACTGTCTGTCTGTCTGTCTGTTACCTCTTCACGCTTAAACCGCTGAACCGATTGCGATGAAATTTGGTATGGAGATAGTTTGAATCCCGGGGAAGGACATAGGATAGTTTTCATCCTGGAAATCACCCCCTAAGGGGATGAAATGGGGGGTTGAAGTTTGTATGGAGCTGCGATATAAACGATTTCCACGCGGACGGAGTCGCGGGCAGAAGCTAGTATTTTATAAATTCGTTCCTCTGTTGAATGAAAACTGAAACAAGACCTAATTTTGTTGAAATTGATGTTAGTTAAGCAGTTTTTTTAAGAAAAACTATTTGTTCTAGCACATCAAAAAAATACATGTTAATTATTTACCATATTTCAAAGACCGTGGACGTACTCCAGACAAAATACGGTTTTGAAAAACATTAATTTATAATAGCGTTTTTTTTGTTGATTTCATTTGAAAATGTTATTCTAAGATGATTTAGTCAAGAATCCGACAAACTTTCCACCCGGGAGTAATTATGTAGATTTAAATGAAGCACGCATTATCTTTTTTTGTACGATTTATCTTGAATATTATAGAGCAAATGTAAATGAACCAAAATAAAGACAAAAACATTTATTAATATTTTTACTGGCTTTTAAAAAATAAGCTATTAGAAATTATTTCCAAAATTGACATTTTTTCCATACAAGTTGTCAGTTCATTGCCTGGATACGGGCGACTTCCGTAAAAAAAAAACATTATGGAGGGATTGGAGGGAAAATTTAAAGTATTTTGTCGTGTAGCTGGATTTTATATTTGTGGTTGATATTTACATTTTTTATTTCATTGCATATGTTTGAGAAAAGCGCTATACATGCCTAGCCGTGAAAAGGGCTTGCTGGCTTCGTATCACTATCCGGCCTCCCTACGGTCGGCCGTCTATACCTACTCACCCGGCAAGCCCTTCTTTCCCGGCGGCTGCAGTAATGTACTATTAACGCTATTTTAGTTAAAACAGGCTTATAGGACGTTTATGAATATACGGCCGTAGGAAACTAATTACAGCGTTTCTTAAAATTGATCCTCTAAAGTCGGAAATATGTGTGAGGAACATACCCCGGGGTTTTGGGTGCGGGAATAACTTGAGAAAGAGTAGAGATAAACAGATAGGTTATATTGACAAATAATCATATTGTGCCTAATGAATAAATACCTTCCTGCGAATTGTAAATAAACTACAATTTAATTTTAACTTAAGTAGCAGGGACTACCAAGCCCTTCGAGATAATAATAAAAATAATGTTAATTAATTACCTGCCGTCAATTAGTATTTAACACGATTTTCAAAATAAACAATTTTTCTACATTTGGAACAGTTAAGCTTCGGCGTCTAGCTGTAAATATCCATTTCAACAAACTAAACGATCTTTCTACGTCGGCAGTCGTAATAGGTGAAAATTTAAATTTTTTGAAGAAGTCAATTGTTGCACGATGTGTTTGCGATTGCAATTCTATTTCTTTGCTTTGTAACAATTCATTCATAGTTTTTAGTGTGCTATAGCCAGAATTTTTATTTGTATTTTTTTATTCAATTAATTATTCAGTAGGTAAGTATACATTCTGTTATTTAATTCATACCTATTCTTTGGCTTATGTCATTCATTCCCGCACCCAGAACCCCGGGGTATGGTGAGGAACAAGTAATTTTTCAAGTAAGGGAATTCTTAATTCATATATTCTTAAGTATATGTTAAGCCATTTATTAGTCAAAATACATTATCCGACTGCTAGCAGAAAAGTTAGAACCACGATCCTTACAGAACCGAACAGCTACCAGAAATGTAGGTTAGGTTAGGTTGGACCTGCGATGCTCTCAGAACCGAAAAGAACATAGTGTTTCATTTAACCTGCGGATTATTTTGTGAATTAAAAAAAAAATTTTTGGATAATCATAATAATGTATTCTCTAACACCGTTAAATGGGGACGGCGGATGGAGATGGAAAATTCTACGTCTTTTAGCATTAGATAAGTTTGCTTTCAAAACTATACAGGTAGCCCGGACTAACGTGAGTAAAACTACTGGACGGCAAAAATACCTACTGGACGGCAATTTTTTTTAAAACATTATGAAAAAATATACTATTTAAGCAGAAACATCTGTTGATGATTCTTAAGATAAATATTTGTAAAAACGGAGTTTTCAATTTAAATTTAGCAATTTAAACTAATGAACTCATCGCACTGTTATCTTTTACGCTTAATCCCTGAACGGATTTAGATGAAATTTTGATATGAAGGATATATAGGATAGTTTTTATCTCGGAAATCATCCCGTAAGATGGTAGAACTTTGTTTGGGTCGGCGATAATTAAGGTTCCATCTACAATAATTTAATAGCAATCATTTTTCTAAGACAAGTTCTACGGGGACAAAGTCGCGGGCGACAGCTCGTCTATACATATAAATGCCCATGTCTAGGCCCCGTACCCGTATCATGGTCGGTCTTATCACGCGATAAGTGACAAGATAGAGCGTCAGTCTCGTTCTATCGAACGGTGTCAGCCAGTGGCGTACGCTCTATCTTGTCACTTATCGCGTGATAAGGCCGACCATGATACGGGGCCAGACTGACTCACTCACTCACTCACTCACTCATCCACGCACAGCCGAAACTACTGGGACTAGAAACTTGAAAATTACACCAGAACTTCCTTTTATGACGTCGGCAAGGAATAAGGCGGGATTTTTGGAAATTCTTCCCCTAAAGGGGTTAAATAGGGGTGCAATCTTTGCACGGGGGAAACATTATTTTTTGAACTAGACACTTGAAACGTTGTAGAAAGATTCCTTATTAAGATACAAAAAAAAATACTTTCAGCGTTTTAGATAATTCTATATTTAAATAGGGGTGCAAAGTTTGAATGCGGGAAACTTTTCCTTTTGAGCTAGTAACTTGAAACTTTGTAGACAGATTACTTATTTGAATACAAAATAACTTTCAGAGTTTTGGAAAAACCTACCCCTAAGGGGGTTAAAAAGGGGTGCAATGTTTGTATGGGGGAAATATTATTTTCTGAACTAGAGACTTGAGACTTTGTAGAAAGATTACTTATTAAAATACAAATAAAATATTTCTGAGTTTTAGAAAATTCCACCGATAAAGGAGTTAAATAGGGGTGCAAAGTTTTTATAGAGGGAACTTTATTTCTCGAGCTAGAAACTTGAAACTTTGTGAAGAGATTACTTATTAGAATACAAAAAAAGAACTGTCAGCGTTTTAGAAAATTATACCCCTACGGGGTGAAAAGGGGTGAATAGTTTGTATGGAGAGCAAGAAAATTTTAGAGTAAGAGATTTGTAACTTATGTCTTAGCCTGTAGGTATGCTAAAAGACTGCAAAACAAATTTCAGCGTTTTTTTATTTATCTCCTAAGAGGGTAGAGGGGGGGGGGGGGGGAGGGGAGGGTGGGTTGGAAGTTTGTATATAGAGCTAGACATTTTTTAAGTAAGAGATTTGTAACTTCGGTTTTAGACTGTTTCTTTGCAGACTAGAAAAAAATATTGGGTGTTAAACTAGATTCACTCTTAAAGGAGCTAAAAGGAGTTGGAAATTTATACGGGTAACAAGACAATTTTAAAATAAGGGAACTGTAACTTCGGTCAAGGACTAGAAAACATACTGCGTTTTTTATATTCTTGCTCTAAGGTTGGAGATTCAAAGGGGTTGAAAGTATGGGGAACAAGTACTTTTTAGAGTTCCGTAGACAACAAGGAACCCTTATAGTTTCGCCATGTCCGTCCGTCTGTCTGTCTGTGTGTCTGTCCGTCTTCGGCTTAGCTCAGTAACCATTACAACTAGAAAACTGTAATTCAACATGGGTATATAAATCAATTACGCCGACAAAACAGTACAATAAAATCTTGAAAAATTTACACCTACACCTAAAGCGGGGATGAAGTTTTTTTTTTCTTGTTAAACCCATGGTATTGTTTGATAGCTCGTTCAAAACTATTATGGGTTTCCTACAACCATTTTTGAAACCAGTGATTCGTTTGCGAGATATTGGTCTTTTAAAGCCCTAATTTTTGTTCGAGTCATGTGCCCCCTCCCCCCCTCCTACTGGCTAAATGGTTACTACTGGGGATGTGATAAAAATCGTGCTAGTACCTACATATAATGAATTTAAAAGGAAAACTATCACGGACAAGGAGGCATAAGTAGTTACCGAGTAGGTAATAGTCGACGAACTTAATGTGTACTTGGAAAGGCCAATTGTACAAATTTGGCCGACGCAACCGCACCGCACGTCGATGTAACTAAGACAAGCAACTACTGAACCCTACACTGCGCGTGGCCCGACACGCACTTGGCCGGTTTTTGAAGTAAGGGAATTCTTCGGTCAGACATATTAAGTTTAAGTGGCGAACTACTGCCTCCTAAACATGCGCGCTAAATTGAAAACAACGGCAACGCGTGTTGACTTATGCAACTATATTTAAGTCCCTGGGCGACCTAGGTCTGCTCGGTTCGGCAGTCGGGTAGCCCCATAGTGGAGTCTACCCACAGGCCAGCCAAGACTAGCTGACACAGCCCTCGGGCTTAAGCAAAGGGCCAGGTCAAAAAAAAAATAGGTCTGCTCGGAAAATAGAGAAAATACGGCGAAAACTATATTTTTCAGACATGAGACCTAGCTAGATTGAATTTTCGCCCCCGTAAACTCAAAGGGGTAAATAAAGATTCCAAATTTCATTGAAATCATTAGAGCCATTTCCGAGAACGTGATTGCAAATATGTACACTTATAATATTTCACCCCCTAATACACTCGTTAGAGGCGCTACGGCTGGTAATGTACAATTCGCAAAATGTCCACTACACGCATAATGTGCAAACAGTTAAAATGAACATACGCAAAATCTACATCATGACAAATGTACAGTACATGAAATGTACAGTACGCAAAATGTACTTACGCTGAAAGCACATCAACGCTAAATGTGTTAAAATAAACATACCTACACATTTTGCGAATTGGTCAATGCAAAATGCACAATCCGCAAAATGTGAAAAAAGCAAAATGCTCAATCGCCAAACGTACAAAAGGTAAAATATATCGTAAGCATACGGTGGTTTACCAAAACCCCAACGCAAAAAGAGGGTATGTCTGTCGGTGGCTCTCAAATAGTAAAAGGTGCAACTTTCGTTTGCCAGACAAAGTATGTACATTTTGCGTATTGTTATTTTTCCGTAATGTACAATTTGCGTGTTGATCATTCTAACTTTGTACATTTTGCCACTATCACGTGGAGTACATTTTGCATATTGTACAATCATCATATGTACTTAAAATTGTTTGTACAATATACGTACCGTACATTTGTCATGATATACATTTATCATGATGCAGATTGATTTTGAGTATGTACATTTTCTTGTTTGCACATTTTGCGTGTAGTGTACATTTAGCGTATTGTACATTATCAGCCGAAGCGGATAGAGAATATTCCGGGATAAAAATATACGACATTCTTCTCTCTGACGACTCAAACTTCATACCAAATTATACTAACATCGTAACATGAAGTCAGCGGTTTAAAACAAACATACTCGCGCTACTATAGGTAGTACCTACGTAGTACCTATGTATGTATAAGAGACGTGCTAGTTAGCTAGGAAACTTACGCAAGTAGCTGGAAACAAGATGCTGGAGTAACATACGAATCTTATTTTGTTAAGAATCGTGACATGTTTCGCTCTCCCGGAGCCTCGGAGCTCGCGCCAGTCGCAGTAGATGCAGATCGGTGTGTACGCTAATGATATAAGCTGCAAACAGAATGTAACGGCACTTAAATCGTGAATATATGCCAAATGTTGTTTTTTAGGACTTTTAAACGGCGTATCCCTATCCTCTAGTCTATCATTTAAAGCTGTTCTTACTTCTTAAGACTTTACTAATTATATAGACTCATTATCATTAAGACTAACTCAAATTATATAGACTCATGGATCCCATAGTCAAACTGTGCAAACAGTTTTGTGGGACTTTGTATTTAATTTTAAGTCATTGTAAAGTGCTTTACTTAAATAATAAATAAAAAAAATAAAAAAATCTACTTCGCCTGCAACCCTTCGTTTCCCGGCCTCTATAGTAATGTACTCTGTATGCTTCAGATATGAGACCTAGCTAGATTGGTTTTTCGCCCCCGTAAACCCCTTTATTCCAAATCTCATTGAAATCATTAGAGTCATTTCCGAGACCGTGATTGCAAATATGTACACTTATAATATTTCACCCCCTAATACACTCGTTAGAGGCGCTACGGCTGGTAATATATAATAATTCGCAAAGAGTCCACTAGACGCATAATGTGCAAACAATTAAAATGAACATACGCAAAATCTACATCCATATGTATATACTTCTCACAAGATAGAGCGTCAGTCTCGTTCTATCGAACGGTGTCAGCCAGTGACGGACGCTCTATCTTGTCACTTATCGCGTGATAAGGCCGTCCATGATACGGGGTCAGGATCGCAAACTATCTCCGCACCAAATTTCATCTAAATCGGTTTAATTGTAACAGATAAGCAGACACACATAGTTACTCTTGCATTTATAATATTGGTGTGGATTAAGGTAAAGATATCATAAAAGAACTTTGCTTGCACTTAACACGTAGGTACTTCAAACAAATCTCGAAAAAAGGCTGTTTTCAACTTCAAATTTGCGACTGCTTCAAAACTACTACTAGTGATAATCGCGGTTCTTTCGAAAAAAGTCGCCTTCCCATACGCCAATGACCTTCGATCTGAGTCCCTTAGTTTTCTAATGTTTTTTGTAGCTTATTATATTAACAACAACGGCTTAAAGCAATATAGTATCCCGTATTTACTTCAAAGTTCATTGTTTTCGAGATATTTGGCATCAAAGTTGAACAATAACAGGCAAAAAAACTGGTTTTCTGGCCATAACTTTTGTGTTAATTGGTTTAAAATGAAAAACCCTGGACCAGTTTTTAGAGACGTCATAGACGAACCCAAATATGTAGATTTCGTATATGTTAGATCTTTCACGTCAATAGAGATACGAAATTTGTTGTCTAAAAATACACTTGCACTACCGGATTTTGAAACAAATGAATACTTAATTAAGTATTAATTTGTTTCAAAATCCGGCGGACCAACATGGAGATAAAAGAATGAAGAACCGATGGCCGTTTGATTTATAATTCTATCTGTAGTGCAAAAGTAGGAGATACGATTCAAAGCTTGTCAAAAAATTATGAAAACCTCGGGTAGCCCCTTAAGGATAGACACCACATGCAAATGTCTTAGTTAAAGCAATGACGCGTAATTTCGGTGTCCGAGAGGCAACCGCATGGCTCGCGGTACTTAAGCTCCCGAGGCGTTGTGAACTGTACAACCCAAACTGCGAGCGCGGAAATTGAAGGGGGGTGAAAAAAAAAATGTCGCCAGGTATTTAGACCAGCATTTCATTATACATATAAACAGCACTTTCAGGCAACCGCTGTTTCAATCGCCTGCCTCGCGTCAAAAAAAAAAATATTTTTTTTTTCAATTTCCGCCCCAGTCTATAAGTTGGCTCCGTTTGGGCAGGCGCCGGACACTCCGCGATTTACGTTCATCGCTACAAGTACATGCGGGAACCCTAATATTGGTGTCTATTCAGTGGCTGCTACGCTGTGCATCGGAATTCGGACCGCACGCGCATGCTGCTTCGCGCCACACGCTTACGTAAATATATCGCAAGTGAACGTGCCGCATTCGTATGTTTGTGCGTTTCATTGATGCAATTGAAATGAATAAAAAGACAGCGAGACGATATTGTATCGCAGCGGGACTTCATTCAAAACTGAACGCTATTCGTAAGAGCATAAAGCCAAGCAAATTGTTTAACCACTTTTTGCAATAGCATATTCTGCAAATAAATGAATTTGTAATTTTGTCCAGGCGTCTTTCACCGTTTTGTTATTGAGCAAATTGGAATAGTTCGAATTTGGACGTTATTCCTAAAAAGATAGCTTTGAAATATATTTGGCAACGGCAAAAACAATTTGGTATTTTGTTCGCCGCCGCCCTCCGCTGTTCTTGCAAATTCGCATAGTTCGAATTTGGACGTTATTCCTAAAAAGATAAAGCTTTGAAAAATATTTGGCAATGGCAAAAACCTGTGCCAAAAAAAAATTGGTATTTTGTTCGCCGCCGCTGTCCGCTGTTTTTGTAAGCCAAGTACATGCAATAAGTAAATCCTTGATCTTCGGAGTTTTTACATACACCGGTTAGTAAGCTAGTAATGAAAGACGTAATTAGAGTATTTAAATATTTCTATGGGTTAATTAAATGTTGTCTCCCCTAACGACGGAGTCGTTATCTGACTGATCAGCCAATTCGTATATAAATTTACACTTTTATACAACTTAGTATGTTTTGTATCGATGGTAATTGTACAAAATTCTTACGTATAGGAAAATAAAATATGTACTCGATCCAAATGGTTGTTGTGATGTCTATTAAAATTGTTGATTATATACCCTGGTTTTTAGGGTTCCGTAGTCGACTAGGAACCCTTATAGTTTCGCTTTGTCTGTCCGTCCGTCCGCGGATAATCCCAGTAACCGTTAGCACTAAAAAGCTGAAATTTGGTACTAATATGTATATCAATCACGCCGACAAAGTGGGATAATAAAAAAGGTTTTTATTTTTATTTGGGTATCTCCCCTATACGTAACGTGGGGAGTTTTTTTTTCATTTCAACCCTAACGTGTAATATATTGTAGTAGGTATTTAAAAATGAATTTTGCTAAAATATTTTTTTGATAATGTTAATTATTTCGGAGATAATCGCTCCAGAAGTAAAAAAAAATGTGCCCCCCCCCCCCCACCCCTCTAACTTTTGAACCATAAGTTTTAAAAATATGAAAAAAATCTCAAAAGTAGAACTTTATAGAAACTTTCTAAGAAAATTATTTTGAACCTTTGGTTTGGTTGAATAGTTTTTGAAAAAAATTACAAAATAATTTCTGGACGAAAAACTACGGAACCCTACACTGAGCGTGGCCCGACACGCTCTTGGCCGGTTTTATAGTAAGTGCCTAATTGATACTTGGTTATAAATTTGCGCCAAATTCATTTTTAGGGTGACACCGTAAGATGTCACGTGACCTGATCGAAAAACCGTTACAATGTTATTGAGTTTTCACTTCTGCCGGCACTCCCGGAGTGCAACCCGGTCTTTTTTTTAATAAAGCAACAAGATTTTGCATTACTGTGTCCAAATTGTGAGATTCATTATGTTAGAGATAAATAATGAAATAACGTATTTAATGGAGAATATACATTTACTCGTATTTGCTATCTATATTGAATGCAAGCAATAAATGGGCAATACATTATTATTATATTTTTAGTCGTTGTCAGCCCTCACTATCGGCGACGCGGCGAGTGAGCCAATTCATTTTCACCGTTCGTACACAGCCTTAACGTTCCGTTTGGCTTGCGCTGGAGTCGTCGACGTCAGAGAGCCATAAATCATAATGTTTTGGATGAGAAAAAAGCAGCTTTTGTAAAGATCAAAGGGGTTTCCCTTCTGTACTTGTACTATTATCTATTCTGTGGTTTGGGTTGCACAATGCACAGGGCGGTTCCACAACACTTCGGGAGCTCAAATATTGCGAGCCCTCTGGTTGCCTCTTGAACACGGCAACTACGCTTCATTCATCATCATCATCATATCAGCCGAAAGACGTCCACTGCTGGACATAGGCCTCCCCCAAAGAGTGCCAAAGCGACCGGTAATGCGCCACCCGCATCCAGCGGACTCCCGCAACCTTGCGCAACGCGTCATTGCTCTAGTGATATTAAAATTTGATCTACTCTTCTTTAACTAAGGGTGACCCCAAGTAGATAGTGCGAGTATACATTTTGTTATTAGGTAACATGTTGTTAAGTACTCACATTAAACCACGAAGTGATGAGTAGCCAGCGATTGTGATGGTACAGTCTCACTAAAGGGTCCTCGGCGACGCTGAAGTCTATTCGAAGCAGTATTAATGCAATTACGACCATGAAGCTGTATGACAAACTATAAAACCATAATCTTGTTCTCAATAAATATTTTTTACTTTCTATATGACTGTTAGCAATATATTCCAGAAGTAGTGTTGACATCTTTAAAATTATTTTAGTCAAACTTGTTCACCGTGCAAAAGAACTCCGAGGATTGAGAAAAAAATGCCATATAGGACGCATTTATGGTTAATGTATGTATATGTATAAACTAGTTATACCAAAACAACAAGGCGTTTTAAACTTGTTTGTCGATTTTCCTTGTAGGTATTAATAAGAGACACTGCGAGCCTCTATCCACGAGGGACCATTTTACGGAAACTCCACACAGCAACCACGTTTGATTAGAAACCTTGGAAAATAATATTCAAGTATGTCATTTGATTCCAACATTTTTGCAAAATTAAATTGCAAAGGCTACGCATATAGGTAAGCGAAAAAAATAACTTGATCTTCAATATTCCTTTATAGGAAGTAACAAAACACTATAATAACCTAATATGTCAATACAGTTCTTCAAAAGAGGCCGTTATATACGAATATTTTGCACCTTCTTCAAAACCAAGTGATATTGTCGCTGATCTTTTAAAAAAATATTAGTTATTAATATTTTTTCTTAAATCTGAGCGTGGCTTATTCTGAACTAGTCAACAGTTTTGAGCCTTTCGGTCTCTTAGGTCCAGTTCCTGATATGCCCAGTATACTCTTAAGTCTATTGCTTCGAACGTCCATTCCGTGAATGTCTAGCTTCTGTAACGTCCATTCCGTGAATGTCTAGCTTCTGTAACGTCCATTCCGTGAATGTCTGTCTTGCCTGATTGCCTGGGATACGAAGATTAAACAATTTGTGCATGATGTTGACACAGGAAAAATGTCCCCAGTACAATTTACTAAAAGGGTAATTATTATTTTATTGTTTTCTTTAATAATATACAGTTAAGTTGGTTGTACCTTGTTTTGGCTAACAATTTTTTTTCCTAATTTATTTATTTAGCAAGCATTCTGACGCTCTGCTCGCTTCGCTCGCTCCGCTATCCATGGTCATAAAACAAACCTAACCTAACCTACAGTATTCGGTCTTTAAGGGGTAAAGTGGACGTTCAAATAAATGGACTTGTACAGGAATGGACATCCGCGGACATGGACTTTTGCATAAATGGACTTTCGCAGAAATAGTCGTACCCAACACACTAGACGTACCTAGGAACTGGACCTAAGAGACCGAAAGGGTTTTGAGACCGTGTTTTTTACTTAAATAGGTCCGAAGAGCACAACATATCGAGCTAATGTTATTTTCTCCAATATGCTCGGAAATGTGCGCCTTACTGTATCAAAAATAGAGGTACGTGAAGTTCCTCGTTACTGACAAGCGCAAATTTAAACAGTTAAAAGTCATTACTGTACAGTTTTAGCGGCCAGGAAAATGTATGAAATTCCATTACTGTATACTTTTTTACCTTTTAACCATATTTTTTGACTAAGACAAATTACTGCAAACAGCCAAAGGCTCGTTTAAAGGCCTAGCAATTTGTCACAACAACTTGCTTTAGTTAGACTGGTTAGTAATGTACGGCTGTCTCTTTCGAATTATTGCAAGTTGGTGTGACAAGTTGCGCCCGTTTGTAGTGGGCTTAAAGTTTTCCCGCGTTTTCTTTTTTTTATTTGTCATATACAAAACGCCTACTTTTGTAAGTGATCGAAGTGACGTTTTTAAAAGTGCCTCAAATAGTTTTAAATTTCGAAATAAAAATATTAACGAAATAAAATTCATAACAAATTAAATTTCAATCCCGTTTACTCTTTAATAATTTTAAAAACACAAAACATTTAAAATTGTGATCGATTTTGATGTTTTGTATATTTTTATTTATGTCAATTGAAACTGACACCATGAGTCATGCCGTGTGCCTACTTTAAAAAATAAGTTGGGCGGGACCTTGATAGGTTATTGACGTGCACGCTGTTTGAAAACATTATTGTTGATTGAATTTTTATTTTTTTATTTTTTTTATTTATTAAGAAAGAAACAATAATACAACATATCTCCATTCCATAAATGTTTTTATAATATTACTTATCGCGAAAGGCTTTAAAATGAATATTGTGTTTTTGGATGGCCGCAATGGTGGAAAAGTTCTTTGGAGGCTCGGATATAAGCATACTTTGCGAAAAAATAACAAGAAGGACAACGTTTCGATTTGGCGGTGTCATATTTAATCGTCGCTGTAAGGGCTCGTTGTCTTGGAATGGAGATGATAATGAAACCATCACAAGGGAAAGCCCGCATCAATGTCAACCCGATTTAACTTCGTTTAAACAACAAGAGATTATTTGTCAACTTAAAAAAGCAGTATGTTGTGATTATAAGCCTATCCCTAGGTTATACGATGAAATCGTGATCAAGAATAATCCAGATTACGATGCCGTGTTGCCTAGCTTTTTGTCAGTTAAAGACACTTTGTATGATGCTCGGAAAAAACACTTAAAAAGGTGAATGCATTATCATTCAAACTCCTCAAAGATGTCGTTGCTTCTGAATGCTTAGCTGAAAACTTTTTGCTTGCGGAAGACGGATCGGCCGAAAATATTTTAGTTTTTGTAGCTAAGCTCATTATTTTGGTAATGGCACGTTTAAAAGTGCTCCTCCGCCGCTTGCACAGATTTATGCCTTACATGGAGATATGGGAAGCTCTAGCGATGAAACTCATAATTATGGTTTACTACCGAACAAAACTCAGAATACCTACAAAAGGTTTTTTTAATCTTATCAAAGAAAACTTGCCAAATTTTAATCCGGTGTAGGTATATATACTTATGATCAACGCATATTTACAACATTAACAATGCTAAATAGTGCCAAAGGAAGACATATTTGGTAGTTGTCAAATATTAATGGATGCGTTAAGAAATCATAACTAAAACAGAGTCATCAAGCTATATAAAAAATATGTATGTGACTATGAGAGATATTTCAATATATTGACAAAACATTGACTGGGGCCTGTTACAGTGACTATTATCACGCGATAAAATCATATCAAGTGAGTAATAAAGTGAGTCTCTTTCGGCTCGCGTTTTAGGCCACATAAGGTTCTCTACTTATACGTAGTATCTCCTGTCTCTATGGCTCAGAGCTGCCACAGCAAAACGAAAACGAACAGATAAAAAGGTTGACTACAAAAAGACAAAGAAAGTGATATGGGTCAGGGTCTTTATTTTAAAAAAATGTCAGGGTCTGTATTTATGACGAGTTGAGGGTTTCCAGGGCACGTGGTAATGCAGTAATGAGTAGTGTAAAGGAAGTATGGAACCGGAGTGGATCCCTCAGGGAATCGAGCGGTAGGGTGAAGTCGCGTAGCTCAGAGGCACGCGGCGGCGCGCGGATGAGGCGTGTGAGGGGGCGCAGGCACGTAAGGGCGCGCAGTTAAGGCGCGTGAGGGCGCGCAGCAGAGGCACGCGGTGGCGCGCGGATGAGGCGCGTGAGGGCGCGCAGTTAAGGTGCGCAGTGGCGCGCAGAAAGGGCACGCAGTGGCGCTCAAAGGCACGCAGTGGCGCGCAGAGGCGCTCAAGGGCACGCGGTGGCGCTCAAAGGCACGCAGTGGCGTGTAAATAGGGCGCACAGGATAAGAGCCAAAGCTGACGTAGGGATCCTCTTTAGTTGCGGGGCCAGCTGTGACCACGCAACGGATCAATTTAGTAAACTCCTAGTTTGGAAGTCGACGCAGAACTCATGGCTCCGTCCGTTGTACGGCTTATATACCCCTGAGGGTCCACATTCTAGAATTTCAGATTCTAAATTCACCATTTCAAATTTACAAGGTACAGTCGAGGTCAAAGATATCTTTACAATTGAGTGTTACAAAAATATCTTTACATTTAAATAAGTTTACACACTACATGACAAAAACGAACTTACAACGCACATGACAGTTTCATCTTTTCACTTAATGCACCAAAGTCCTGTTTACCATCTGTCTTCCATAGAAACATTTTCACACATTGTGACATAATAGATTTACATTCCATGTTACAAAATAAGATTTCCTGTCAATGTGCCATATATATGTTTACATTAGCAGTGGCACTTGAAACTTTGCGTTCAAGCGTACTTTTCTTTTGCTTACTGCTATTGCTACATAAATATATTTACAGGTTGATTGAACTGTTCTTAATTTAAATAATGACATTCAATTGTCATATGGTATGGTTCTTCCTTAATTTCATTATTTGCGTCTTGTATTTATTATCAATTTCGGCTCTTTAACCGACTTCAACAAAAGGAGGAATTTCTTAAAATCGTTTTTATGGGATCCTGCCGTTTTGCCAAAGTTTTTCACTACCCAAACGAATTTTGGCAACCGTTGTATTTGGTAATGCCATGTTTGGAATAATTTTAGTAGGCACATTTTCATTTGGTCAAATTTTCACTCAGCATAATATTACCACGGAAAATAACGGTGAGGCATTTGGTCTTTAGCATTTATACTTTATTAAAGCATAAAATGTCTAGACATTGAACATTTAGTCAAATGAATTGTTATGACAAACAATTTAAAGACGACGGAATATTACGACGGAAAATAATATTTAGGCAGGTGCGTAACGATGCACGAATTTTTGAAACAATATTAGAGACCAGACCACTATTTACTACTTACCTAATACGTAAATATTATTTAAGTAAAATTTACTAAGCGCCTTGAAAAATCATGCTTGGTTGCTTGCTTGAAAACTGACAACAGAAATCATTTGCCTTATTATACTTGGCGTAAAATATGTTTTTCCAACTGAAACATTTGACTACATGAAATTTGGTCAAAGTAGGTAAGCGAGTAATTGTTTAAACGTTCACTTGCAAAAGATTGGGTTTGTGTTATAATGATGGTAACCCCGTTTTTATATTAGCTCCCTTGTCAACAAGAAACCCAATAGGTTCTTTATATATTCTTTATTATTATATTGTAGTCATGTTCATAGTACATTGAGGTGTTACAAGCATAATAGATGATAGGTGCATGACACCCAGTAAAGGGCACTGAATATTTGTTGATCTTAAATCTAGATTCATATAATTAAACTAGCTGATGCCCCCGGCTTCGCCCGCGTGGTTATAGGAAAATGTAACATATTGAATTTTCCCGTGGGAATTAGAGGTTTTCCCGCTGGAAAAAGTAGCCTATGTCACTCTCCAGCTTCTAAACTATTTCCATATAAAAAAATCACATCAATACGACGCTCCGTTGCGACGTGAAAGAAGGACAAACATACAAACACACACTTTCGCATTTATAATATTAGTAAGGATGTATTGAGAAAGTCTTTTATACTGTAGGTATCATCTTAATTCTTTACTTAATTCACGTTAAATGTTTACTATTGGCCCTAGGAAATAGCATCAACATAATAAGAATTTTTATTGTAATTACATGAGAATGTCCAATTGATAGATTTTATTAAAAATTATAACATGGTGTTGTTGATCCATACTAATACTATACAATTATCAATTATGAATGGAACGAAATTAATTAAATTAATGAAATTAATGTCGGTAGATAAATTATTAACAAGATTTCAATATGTTTACAGTATTAATATTATTATATATTATTCTAGAAGATCACAAATTTATGTAAGAGGAATATTCGTTGAGTTTTAAACCTTTATGAAGCCAATGACGGATATATCCGCACCATAGGCTCTAACGCATAGCTAATTTCAATTAAAAGCGGTTCAGCCATTTAAATGATTCACTAACTTTGAAGTAAAACTATTCGTTTTTTCATAAAATTAAGCTGAATGTGTTAAGTAAAACTATAAACTGCACAAAACCAATATATATTCTTACACATAACATACAACAAAACAACATAAATACGTTTAATTAACGGCATAATCTGTATGTACCTATCCTGATTATAAAATAAGTAGGACAAACTATATTTTTGACGCGTAATTTTTCACTTTTCTATGTTGGGTTGACCTTCTCTTAGAAGACCTGGGGCCCGTTTCATGAAGCAACAAGTTACAAATTACAAGCGGAAGTATCTGTCTATCAAAAGGTATTGAAAAGAGACTTCCGCTTGTAATTTGTAACTTGTTGCTTCGTGAAACGGGCCCCCCTGCCCCATACAGAAAAAACGTCGTCGTTGACGTCACGCCCAAAATGAAAGAGAAAGAAATATTTGACAGTATGGTACTGTTTTCGGTGATTGTCATTATTTGAAATAGGAACTGTGGTTTGTGTCAAACTGTAAAGATATTTATGTAGCAATAGGTGTAAGTAAAATAAAAGTAAGCTTGAACGTAAATTTTCAAGTGCCACTGCTATTGTAAACATATTTAGGGCACATTGACAGGAAATCTTATTTTGTAACATGGAATGTAAACCTATTATGTCACAATGTGTGTAAATATTTCTATGGAAGACAGATGGTAAGCAGAACTTTGGTGCATTAAGTGAAAAGATGAAACTGTCATGTGCGTTGTAAGTATGTTTTTGTCATATAGTGTGTAAACTTATTTAAATGTAAAGGTATTTTTGTAACACTCAATTGTAAAGATATCTTTGACCTCGACTGTACCAGGATTGCATAATTATATAAAATTATTACAACCTTAGCCTAAAAGCATACAACCTGAAGTTCATAGCAGCGCGATTGACAAAATCGACGTATCTGTGGTTGTTTGACATATTGTCAAAAAGATAAGCAATTTAATTATTTTCAGGAAACATAAAACAGTGAAAATAGTGGTAAATTACAGCCCACAATAACAGAAAACAAGTAAGAAAGGCGTGCCTAGACCGCACGTTAACATTAACAGCGTGCAGAAATGTATTGTTCAAACTTTGGCGTTTCAGAAGGAAGGACACCAAAGGACAGCTTGATAAATATTGCAAGAACGCCTAGGAAAACGGCATACGAGCAAAAGGAAGGTGTTGCACGTGCAGAAATAGTATTTGGCAGCAGTTGCAACCATCAGAAAAACAGGTACGTTACAGTTGTTATATACTTTCTATACCTACCTATTATTATCATACATCGGGGTTTTCGGAGCGGGAACGTTTGACATTAGCCAAAGAGTAGGTATTTACTTAAAAACAGATCGTACCCTAGTAGGTTTCTACCGAATGAATAATTGATTGAAAAATAAATAAAGATTAATCATACATATAGGTACATATTTTATATTGGTCATTCATTATCAACCTCTTCAGTTAAGTCTATTCATTTATAAGAAAATGCTTCATAGATATCGAGCGTCAAGATTGACATTGTATTAGACACCTATTGTCAACCGTTACCCTTGCTTGTCTAGTAGATAAACTTATATGCAATTGTATTTTAAAAAACTGTAAATAATCAGTCAACACAAATATGCCTCCGAGAAAAAAAACTCGTTACGAGTTTATGCGTTCGTGGATAGAAAATAATCCAGAGATAGAGGTTCGAGATTCTTTATTATTTTGCACCAAGTGCAATGTGAGCTTCGCTCAAACGAAATCTAGTGTAACGCGACATGTCGCATCTAATAAACATACAGGTATGAAATATGATTTCAATAGTGAGCTCTTGAAATTTGTTGTGGGCTGTAATATACCATGGACGCAGGTAAACAATCCGATATTTAAAGATTTTATCGAAAATTGTGTTACCGGTAAATTTGGAAAAACTGCAAAAGTTCCTTCGGAATGTCAACTGCGACGGGAATATTTAAATAAAGTTTACGATGAAAAAATGAATAAAATACGGAGCGAGCTAAAAAATGAATATATATATGTGAGTGTTGACGAAACCACGGATGATTATGGTCGTCAAATAGCTAACGTAATAGTGGGAGCATTACGTGATGATCACATTGGCACTCAACACTTGATATCCAGTAAACGGTTAGACAGCACGAACAATGTATCAATATCCAATACGGTCACAAGTGCTCTTGATGAATTATGGGGTGCTAACCATAATAATCACAATAAAGTACTTTTACTTTTAACTGACGGTGTGGGCTACATGCTAAAGGCTGGAAGAAATTTAAAATGTATTTTTCCCAATCTTTTGCACGTCACATGTTTGGCTCATGGTTTAAATAGAGTAGCTGAACTAGTAAGAAAACTTTATCCAGATGTGAATGATTTAATCGCAAATGTTAAGAAGACATTTTTGAAATCTCCTAAAAGAATACAAAAGTTTAAAGAAATGCTCCCCGGAGTGCCTTTACCACCTCGACCAACAATTATTCGGTGGGGAACCTGGATAGAAGCTGCAACGTATTACAGCAAACATTACGATGAAGTGAAACGTGTTCTAAATACATTCAGTCCCACCGAAGCCCAGAGTATTAGAAAGGCAAAAAGAGCGTTTGGAAATGCAAATATAAAAAGCGACTTAAATTTCATAGCAAATCATTTGATGACTATCCCAAATGCTATTAAAAAACTACAGGATGCGAAGCTGTCCATCAGCGATAGTTTAAAAATAGTTCATGAAACCTATAGAGATGTTTCCAAATTAAACATGAGCGTAAAAGGAAAACAGATTTATGATAAACTGAAGTTGGTGTTAAAGAAGAATTCTGGCTATAGCACACTAAAAATTATAAATGAGTTGGTACAAGGCAAAGAAATAGAACTTCAATCTCAAACTTCTCGTGCATCAATTGATTCCTACAAAAAATTTAAATATGCACCTATTACAACTGTCGACGTGGAAAGATCATTTAGCTCCTTGAAATGGATATTTACAGCAAGACGCCGTAGATTAACTGTCCCAAATATAGAAAAAATATTAATAGTTTATTCTGAAAATCGTGTCAACTATTCAATTTACAGCAGGTAATTAATTAAAGTAATTTTAATTGTTACCTTATAAGTTATAAGACTTTTACGGAAATTAAAATAAAACTTTGTCACAGATTGTATACAACTCACAGAGAGGTAGTTATTCATTAGGCATAATAAGATATTTTCTTAGACTAACATATCTGTTTATCTCTACTCTTTCTCAAATCATTCCCGCTCCGAAAACCCCGATGTATGATTATTATAATAAACGGAACAAACTTACCAGTAGGTATATAAATGAGCATATATTATCCGGCAGCACCGACTGAGTTCTTTGTAATCGCAGCCAGCTATTTCTATATAAAAATGACGTACTAGTTTAGTTCAAATAAGACGGAACTGCAAGAATAACAAGGATGTTATGATATCGCATCAGTCTGATTTTTGTTCGAAGAACTTCGCGTCAACACCTTCCGAAGTTATTTCAAGTTATTCCGACCCCTTATTGTGCCCGGAACAAGTTCCTCTAGAGTTTCTGTTCGGAAATAATCGGCTTATTTTTGAGAAAAAATTGTCATTATTATAGCGGTAACGGCATATTAATCAAATTCAAAATTCAAATTCAAATTGTTTATTGCATTTATCACATTACATAATTATGAGGTGGAACAATGGATAAGGTTTACATGTGACGCCCTGTTAGGGCACAGCAACAACTTAAAGCTAACTTAACTTTCTAAATCTAACATGCTTTAGATTTCGTACAATTTAGTGTAAGGAAGAGAAGCCATAGAAGTACATATCTTTTATATTATATCAATCGTATTTGTCGTTAAAAAACTCGTTTATGTTGTAAAAACATTTGGTAATTAAAAAAGTTTTCAGGTGTTTTTTGAATAGGGGCAGTTTGTCTATATTTGTTATGAAATTTGGTAAATGGTTATATATTTTAATAACCATATAGGGGGGACTCGAAGTGACTATTTTTAACGTTGAAAGGGGTAATTTAAGTTTATTTAAGTTACGGTTATTTCTTTTAGCTTCTGCTGTAATCGGTGTAAATAAGTGTGGTTGGTTTCTTACAAATATACTTGATTCTAGGATGTACATAGAAGGGAGAGTAAGTATTCGAAGGTCCTTGAAGTGACGTTTACAAGATTCCATTTGTTCAATGTTTGTGAGTATTCTTAAACATTTCTTTTGAAGAACGAATATCTTGCCAACTTCACTGCTATTACCCCAGAGTACGAGACCATATGACATTTTTGAGTGGGCGTATGCATAGTAAACGGATAGAGCTGTCTGGAGGTCGGTCGCTCGTTTGAGTCGATTCAGAGCGTATAAGAATGAGGAGAGCTTTTTTGATAACCTCTCGATGTGTGTTTTCCAGTTTATGCTAGTGTCGAGGTCGATACCTAATACTGTTGCTGTGTTTACAGATTCAAGAGTTTTGTTATTATAATTTAAACTAATGGTTAGTGGGGATTTTTGGTAGGGCTTAAATTGAATTACTTTAGTTTTTTCTAGGTTAAGCTGGAGATTATGAAGGTCTAACCAGTTTTCGATTGTATGCATTATAGAATTTAATTTGCTTTCTGCTTCATTTTTATTTTTACATGGGAAGAGTACCGAAACATCGTCTGCAAAGAGAGTGCTATGATAATTTATTGCATTTGGTAGATCGTTTATATAAATGAGAAATAATATATCAAATGTGGTATTGCTCGCATATCAGGCACAAACTTGTATTTTGTCATACTCTCCACATATTTTTTATAAAAAGGTACTTATAGATCAATAGTGTAATTTTCGCCCTAAAAGTTTTGACATCATCATCAACATCAAAAACGCTCGGTTAGTATGGAATTAGTATGGATTACTGCTTGTGACGTCACAATCAAACAAAGTTCTTATTGTTCCTTTTAATGAATTTAAAAATCTTAAAATAGCAAACTTAAATGAAAAATGGATAGTTTCCGAGTATTTTTGTAATTTTTATCTGTTGCTAATGAAAAAATTAATTATTTTCAATGTTGTCAAATACCCTTTTGAATATGAGCGGTACCCATTCCATGTGGTAGAATGGAGGTCTTGGGTCCCAGGTCGCTTCAAAACTGTACAAAAAAAATCCCGCTCGTCACACTAGTTGCGCGGTCTTATGTTAAACATAATAATACAAACATAATATGCTGATCTCTTTGCACCTGCAACAGGACTATAAGATCGTTTCAGTCCACGAAGATGCACCCGAAGGCCTTTTTAAAATATAATAGGTGTAGTGTACAATGATGTAAATTATATCAAAACCACGACCAAGAGAAAACCCCACTGTTCGTATTCTAGAGTTTACTAGGAACAGACCCGAATGGATCAATTTAGACTAATCATTTTTTTTGGTAACCGAGCATAAAGGCAAGGATATTAGTTTTCTTCGAAATTTTATCGACAATGCGATGTCAATACGCAACACGCACTGTCTGATACGTTGTCGCCCCTTCTGATATTCATGATAACGTTACGTATTCCTCGGTTTTACACACAGAATTAGGGCAACAAATATATATATGTTATTCTCAGAATTAGATATATAATCTATCATAGGGTATGGAAACATGAATCGACTGATATCTTATGACATTATGTGAAAGGATCATTAAAGTGCGGCTACGAGTATACAACTTATTATATTCATGTTCACTGCCATTAAGCACAATAATGGTGCCCCGGGTGCCTTGCTCGTGTATGGTCCAAGGAGGTCTGACTCGTCTGAGATTCCACACTCCCTGTCCACCCTAGACCTAATGGCTCCTGTCGGTTAGCTACAGTCTGCCTTGATTATTGCCTGGCACCCAGCTGGACAGGGGGCCTTTGGCCCCCCGGGAACCTCCGCCTTCCCTATAGTTCCGCCACGGCAACTCCAACATTAAGTCGGCTGTTGTAACGGGCGAAACAGAGACGCTCCTGTCCAATTTCTACGCACCATGTCTATGACACTCCTCAAAGTACATTATACGAGTAGGTACTAGCGTTTATTGGACCCATAAATATGGAAACTTACTACTGCATGAGTACAGTCTCATCATGTTTCCACACCATATGAAATAACAGTCTACATCATACCATACTCCATCAGCCTTACCAAGGCTGAACCAGCAGCCGCGCGGAGATGCACACTGTCCTCACCAGAGCGTGCTCCGCCGTCTCCCGCGTTCATGCCTATTCTGTAACTTGTTCTAAGCTCACTTCAACGCTCACCCACAAATATATCTTGACACCGCGATGCGTAGTAACCAAGCGTAGGTAGAGGTCTAGTTTCGTGACGGGTGACCGGCGGGGTGAGCCGCTTGAGCACGTAGCGAATAACAGCCTGTTCATTTCTCACCTGTCCCAGGCGGCGCCGTCGTTGGACAATTTTCCAATTATTCAGCCTCTTCTCGGCTCCCGCCATCAAAAAACTGTCAGACTCACCGTCGGTGTTGCCACATGACATAAAGCTCACAGGTGATAAGTTCTTACTGATTTATCTCGCGCTTGGGGCGACATACATTAACTCTATGCACATGGAAGCTTCTAGAGAGCGCGCGAAACGAATTGCAATGCGAAGTGTCTAGCCAAATAGACTTCAAGGTTTCGGCCCGGTTTTCCGGGATGACATCCGAAATTCTTAATAAAATACTGGAATTACTTTGGCTTTTACGATAAGAATGTCAAGTTAATTAAACTTCACGTAATAATTTTATCCTTCCGTTAATGAACTGAACTGAGCAGACTGAGAAATAGTTTTGAAGTAGTTCCTCTCCTTCTCTGTCGTGTTGTGTAGGGCAAGTACTTGACACTTTTGTCTGGACATGACTGAAGCTCATATATTTTCGGAGAGGGTAAAACATAGTATTTTGGGCGGCGTATTGTCTTAGATATTTTCATCTTTCTAATATCGACGACCGCTTTAGCCTAGTTGGTAGTGACACTAGTGACCCTGCTTACGAAGCAAGAGGACCTGGGTTCGAATCCCGGTAAAGGCATTTATTTGTGTGATGAGCATGAACATTTGTTCCCGAGTCATGGATGTTTTGTATGTATTTAAGTATTTATCTATATATATAAAAGAAGACTTCCTGACTGATTCATCACCGTACAGCCGAAACTACTGGAGCTAGAAACTTGAAATTTACACCAGAACTTCCTTTTATGACGTAGGCCAGGGATAAGACGGGATTTTTGGAAATTCCATTCCTAAGGGGGTTAAATGGGGGTGCAAAGTTTGTATGGGAGAAACATTATTTTTTGAACTAGAGACTTGAAACTTTGTAGCAAGATTACTTAATAAGATACAAAAAAAGGTACTATCAGAGTTTTAGAAAATTCTACCCCTAAAAGGGTTAAATAGGGGTGCAATGTTTGTATGGAGGAAACATTATTTTTTAAACTAGAGACTTGAAACTTTATAGAAAGATAACTTATTAGAATAAAAACAAAGTACTTTCTGCGTTTTAGAAAATTTCACCTTTAAAGGGGTTTAATAGGGGTGCAAAGTTTGTATGGAGGAAGTAGAGGAGGAAATTGTAAAAACGGACTTATCCATTTAAATTTTTGGTACAGGTAATTTGAGACCCTTGGAAGGATATAGGATAGTTTTATCTCGGAAATCTACCCTTTAAATAGTAGAACTTTGTTTGGGTCGGCGATAATTAAGGTTCCGCCTACAATCATTTTTCTAAGACGGTAACAAGTTCTACGCGGACGAAGTCACGGGCAACAGCTAGTTTATCTATATACGTATGTATATTGTCGTCTAGTACCCATAGTACAAGCTTGGCTTAGTTTGGGACTAGGTCGATTTGTGTAAGATTGTCCCCAAATATTTATTTATTTATTGTTTGCTGCTATGCGTTGATTGCGTGAAGAAAATAAGAGAGTGCGACTAGTCTTGGATGATGAAATAAAAAGTTCAAAATGGATACGTGCTTATTCTTATAATTCTCATTTGCAAGTCATTAGTACATAATTCGAGGACAGTCGTAGAGGGAACATTGTATCGTGACGTCGGGTGACGTGACCGTCTATCCGGCATTTCTATTGGCCGCGATATATGTGACGCGATATATACGGTTCCGATGATCATCAATAGATGTCGCTATGGGTATCGTCCGGAACATTTATTTATAATATATTATTATAAATGCGAAAGTTTGGATGTTTGAACGTTTATTACTCAATCACGCTTAAACGCTCAATTCATTTGGAAATTTTGCACGAAGATAGTTTGTAGCCTGAATTAAAATATAATATAGTTTTTATACCGGGTGCACGCAGACGAAATCGCGGACGGAAGCTAGTTCTGAATAAAGTTTGTACTTACAGATGGATGACACTAATTGTAGGTATTATCTTATCACTCTAACCAATTTTCATTTTTAACAAGCTACACAAAATACTTGCTATTAGCTTTTATTGGCTGGGTCTGAAAGGGTTATATATACTTTTTATTTTATTTTGTATATAATTGGGTATACCTACCTACTTTCCTATTGTTTTTTTTATTAAAAAAAAATATTTAAACGTAGCGAAATTATTACAATAACGTGTACATTACAAAATGTAATTATGTAATTAAAATCATATAACTATAAAGATATGAAGACGATATGAAGTTTCAATAAAGTACGTAGGTATGTTATTTTTTTCGGCCAAGAGCAAGAGATAAAAATAGAATCCTTATACTTTATAAAAAAAATGTATGTACTTACCTACTTAAACGCAGTATTTCACGACCAAAACAGCGATGCACTTGGTTTTCGAATAATACTTACCGATTCATTTTTAGGGTTTCGTACCCAAAGGGTAAAAACGGGACCCTATTACTAAGACTTCGCTTTCCGTCTGTCTGTCTGTCACCAGGCTGTATCTCAAGAACCGCGATAGCTAGACAGTTGAAATTTTCGCAGATGTTGTATTTCTGTTGCCGCTATAACAACAAATACTAAAAACAAAATAAAATAAATATTTAAGGGGGCCTCCCATACAACAAACTTTTTTTTTTAATCTGTTTTTATAGATAATGGTACGGAACCCTTCGTGCGCGAGTCCGACTCGCATTTGGCCGTTTTTTTTTAAATAATGTACGAAATCTACGCAAGTGTAAATAAGTAGCTTCTTATAAGCCTCGGCGCTAGAATGCCCTAATACGATTTGCTGGTTGGCCCTATGGCCAATCCACGCTCTGTCCTCGCCAAGCGGTCCTGTGTTTTCCCGGCTTAAAGTAAGCTTATTACAATTTAAAAAAAGTCCTAATACGAGTGCATTCGCGACACCATCTGTTATCTGCGCTAAGTCGAGCGCGAAGCAAACACTGCCGTACCATCCTTTACTGGAACCATTTCGCCGCATTTTCAGGCCCCTATTTGAGAACCTCTGGATAAGACCAGAACGCAGAAATTTTCGTCACCCCATGTAGGTCATTTAGTTCCGAAGTTAAGCGAAAGCAAAGTTTCGCATTTATGACACTCACTCACTCATGATCATCAAAATAGAACTAGTACTTCCCATAAACTCAGAGACCTGAAATTTGGTATAGAGTTAGGGTTTAATGGCCAAATAAAGGAAAAACTATAAAAAATTGCAATTTCAACCCAGTTTTCTACATACACCAACTGTATACATTACTTTGTAATCCTATACAAATATAGAGGATTACAAAGTTACATTTGTAGTGAATGCGAAAATTCAAAAGCAAGAATGGGCCTGCATTCATAGTTTGTATGTATGGATAACACATTAACCTACTAAAAGAAAGTGAGATCCCATAAAAAACATTCCATGTAAAAAAAAGGCCAAATCTCTTAAACTCTTCCACCGTAAAAAGTTGTGAGATATTTAGTAGAGCCAAGTCTCAGGCATGCTTATTAATCTCACGTTTTGAGTCCTGAACTGAGTTTTGAGTCCGTTTTGAGTCCTGAAATCGGACTACCTCGTGCCACCTTTGTTCAGATGTATGTATAAAAAAAATATACCTGTCTAGGTACTGCCTTACGTGATTTGTTTATTTATTTTGTTTCCATCTAAAACTATGTACAATTCATAAATAATTACTCACAAAGAACTAGCACAATAAGGAAAACAAAATCACCACTTATGAAACAGTAATCAAACAGATACTTAACAGTAGATGACTGGCGTTAGTGCTTCATACATGTGGAAGCACATTGCGAGCACTAACCTTAGGCAGTACTTTCACCCTTGAGTAGGCAGCCATTAGCTAGAACAGGAAATGCACCCGCCAACCTGACGTCAGGATGGCGGGCGTCATTAATTTCGTAAATATCTCTGGAGTTACAGAGCACATTGCTCGAATTTTGGGGCACATTTGGCACATTGCTAGCACTAACTCCTGACGTATACCGCAGCTCCATTTGTTGATGTACACCCGCCATCCTGACGCTCACGATCATTCGACCTCATGTGATTAGATTGGCATTGTTTCTGCTCCGACTGCGTTCATTGATGTTGCATATGGTGCAACACAGGTACCTAAGTAGTATTAGGTTATAAAAGTACTTCAGAAAAGTCATCGGTGTTGAACGATAAAGCTGTACGCCACCAGCTACAATTTTGATTTTTGAATCTGCGTGGATTTACATGCTATTGCTTATCAGAATTCATTATGCGAGTTACATAACTCTTGCTCATAAAAATTTGGCGTAGGTATTTTGGCGGGAGAAGCAAACTATTTTGTATTTTTGGCATGGAAATGTGCGTGTGGTGGTGATTGTAAACCGCATGCAAAAACGCACGTGTGCATTCACGCGGTAGCTTCGGGCATGCCAACAACCAGCAAACCATACCATATCGACATTTTTGATATAGTCGACCACCGATAATTTTAACCCCCGACGCAAAGAGAGGGGTGTTATAAGTTTAACGTGTCTGTGTATCTGTCTGTGGTATCGTAGCTCCCAAACGGATGGACTGATTTGAATGCTGTATTTTTGTGTCATAGAGAATTTTATCCCGAGTGTTCTTAGCCATGTTTCATGAAAATCTGTTCAGCCGTTTTTGAGATATTGGACTTTGAAATGAAAATGTCAGAGTTTTTCAACTTTTCTAAATTGTAGTTATTTCGTTCGTTCGTTTGGTTTTGATCTATAGTAATCCATGTTAATAATTCATAAATACCAAAAACAACACTAAAAAAATACAAACCACAATGTACAGCCGCCATCACATACATCTGGAGCGGTCAAGGTATTTACAAACATCTGAACACGACTTTATTGTCAAAGCGATAGAGTGCATGTTCAGATATTTTCGAACACCCTGAAGAGTACAGATGTATGTGACGCTGACTGTACACAGTTCTGCCAATGAAACTTGTCTTATCTTATCTTATCAAATATAAAATCAGAGAACTGTAGGTACTTAACGAATAGTGCACATGTGCAGTAGGACACATTCGCCGGAGAAAGTCTGTGAAATATAAGTTGTGTACACGGTCATTTTTAATCCGTGATCAGGAGTCGGAAAATAATACATAGGTAGTAACAAGCCAAAACAGATGTCAATAGATGAGGTCTCATGCAAATACATTACTGTTTATATTGATTTAAACTTTCACGATTCTCACACATTATTTATACTAAACGGGGCTTAAGACGAGGCATTCGAATTTTTGTCAGTTTTCCTTTCGATATTGTAAGCAAAGTAAGTAATCCACGTGAATGAAATTTTAGTATGTTATTATTCATCATATATTCTAACAAACTGGGATAGGAAAACACGATTGTCCATTTTTATTTTATTTTGCTAATTATTCCGGAACTATAAGCATTCTAATTTCGAAGTTTTCAGTAATGACAGTAATGCTATCTATCTAGCAAACTGGGAAATATCATTTTATTTACTGTCGTAGTTTTTTATTTATTATTTATTTTACACTTTCGGAACTTATGCCGCATATGCCATTGTGTTCATTAGCGGCGCCACTGGCTTTCGTCTCTTTTTTTTGCGCGTGGAAGTAATTGATGCTATCTCATCGAGGCTCCGCCTCCAGTCGCCTGTGATTCCTTGCCGACGACGGATGTGTGCCAAAATTGCGCTTGCGTTGACATCTCGCTAAAGTTATTAAAAAAATATATCTTCAAGTAAAATACTCGGACTTTTTGTATGCCAAACTTAGAAACTAATACGTTTAGATTATCTCTGTGTTGTTGACTGAACAAAATAATTTAGTAAATGTAAGCGGACCGAGCACATCAGAACATAAACTAGTGGAGTCGCCATTGACAGTTTTAGACTTGGACGACTATTCTCTCCGTACAAGTGGGTTAGTAGCCATTTCGTAAGGTTTTTTAAAGTTTTTTTTTACTATACCTTTTAAAATAAAACTACAGAATATTTTTGAATTGAAGATGTCGTTATCGGAGCATAACAATATTAACAATCAGCCTTCGGTCTCGTCAGCCGCGGGGTAAGGTCGTAGATTTTGCCACTTAGTAACATAGAGCAACATAGACACTTCTATGTTACGGTATCGTAGAAGTAACAAGAAAAGTATGTAAGGCCGATTTCATAATGCACCTTTTTGGTATAAAACTTTATGCCGTATGATGTGCATGGATAACAAACAATCTTCTAAGATAGTGATATTGTTTAATAGTTTTACTAAGAAAATCTTTACAAATATGTCACTTTTATACAAATTTGTAGGATTGTAATGTTTATTAAACAGGGCCCTGACTGATGGGAGCTGACGTAAGTGGAATAATTAGTTCAACCAATTAGCGCGCAGGGTGCGTTCTGTGGCATGTGAATTTTATCTCCAATTCACAATTTGACATTCATAGATTATAAAGTAACGAAAAATAAATGCGTTTAATGGTGAACTGTTTTGACAGTTCACAATTTTTTCACAGTTTATAATATAGCGAGTAAGATTATAAACTGACTACGTTCATAATATAATAGTTACAGATATAACACTTTTAACTCTCGCGCTTTGTACACGTATTTAAAATTACTGTATTATATAAATTACTTTTGCGCGGGTGGCGCACGACCGGTCGACGTGGCACTCTTTGGGGGAGGCCTAAGTCCAGCAGTAGACTTCTTTCAGCTGATATGATGATGATGAGTAATTACTTTTAATTATTCGCCTTAGACCCATGACAAACAATAATTTTAAATACTTTATGGTTACTTTGTATATATGTCCGAAATAAATAATTTGAATTAGCACTTTAAAAGATATCGACCAAATGTGGTTTGTATTTCTTATTTATAAAGCAGTACCTTATTGTTGCTCGCGTGTCTCGCACACAGTTGGAACAGTTTATTGACCAAAATTTTGTTAACATAACAAGTAACGATTTTCGAACTTCGAATAATCCGGATTGCAATCCCTATGCAGAACTTCACCAATTTCCACGCATTTAGAAGGTAATTCTCCAGATTTTTGTCGGGGTCTGAACTCCAACAAACCATATTAAACGTATAAAAAAGTTTGATTGAGTTACTGTGACCCACAGGCCAAATTTGAGAATATTTGGATAAAGTCGTCTTTACTTTACGCAACAGCGGCGCCATCTATCTGTTTATTAATGCGACAGTCCAACGAAAAGGATATTTGTCTGTTTTGGTCTGGGTATCATGGGAAAACTATCGAATGGATTAATATGCAACTTTCACTAAAACGTTCAAAGGATCTTCGGCCACGCAATAGGCTATAAAAAATATAAAAATTATAAAGATAAGGGTGCAAAAGGGTTAAACAATGGGTTTGAAGTTTATATGGGAACCCCTTGAATCTATGACTTGAAAATTGGCAAGCATATACTTGACTAGAAATTAAAAAGAACCCTATTCAAACTTTCATCAAAATATACATTAAACGTGAAAAAACACGGGATGTAAAATTGTTTATATATATTTGTAATCATGTTCTGATAAAATTTGCAGTATAGGAGTTTAAGGGGCCGAGAGACAGATCTAGCTTCGTCTTATTTTCGAGAAAATTAGTTTTTTCCGTATTTTCTCGCAAAAGGCAGGCTTACTCTTCGATGACGACCATTGGTTACCCAATGGTTGGTTTGTTGGTGGCTGTGAGTTGGAACACCAGCTATGAGGTTTTTTTGTTTTCTTTCTATCAGTTTATTTCGTTTTTTTTTGGTAAACGATCAGTTAGTGGTTTTTTAGTAGTAGTATTACAGCCGAGAAAAACTCAGTCCCCGGAAAAAACAAAGCCTTATTAATAACAATATCGACGGTGGTGGATTTGAATGCATTCATGCAGTCTTAGCGTTTTAAATTTATGCCGAGTTTCTCCAACATGATCCCAACATGGGCCAAACTTAATTAAAATATGAACTGATACAATGTTCTGTTTGCGAAGTTACGGAAATATTGTATGGCATTATACTTAGAAACATTTACAGTTTTACATTAGTTTTCCTTTCATAAATTTAGAATCAAATAAAACTCATTTAATACGGTTTGGTATGTTATTTTTATTAGTCTAAATAAAATCAAAAACATAATATAAGCGGCATCTATCGAGCTGAAATTGGACTAAACTTAAGCTCGGTAGATGGCGCCAATCTACAACTAACATCAACGACCTCTATCAAAGTGAAATTGTATCAAAATCATGCTCGCTAGATGGTGCTATCATTATAAACATCAAGCATTAATAATGTTTATTATAATATTAATTTGCGACTCATAATCATGAATATATTATTGTTAATATCCGTTGTAACAAAGATCTGAAATTGCGTTAGTTTTAAGACTTTTAACACGTTCAACGGCACGCGGCGCGTTTTACCGCTGCGAAAGTCCGACTCCATCTCGGCCAGTTTTATCCCTTATTTAATAATAGCTTCCGCCCGCGACTTCGTTTGCGTAGAGACGGGATAAAGCTATCTTATATTTGAATCCAGGCTATACACTATCTTCGTGTAAAGTTTGACCCTCAATCACGCAAAAACGGATTAAAATGAATTTTGGTATACATAGTGTTTATTCCGGGAATCATCGTCTAAGGGGGCGAAATAGAGTTATATAAAAGAGTTCCACGCGGACGAAGTCGCGGGCAGAAGCTAGTAGTAATAATATAGCAATTAGCAAAATTAATAAAAAAAAAAATTTTTCTCTATTCTATTCATTCGATGTTCTCACTGCAGCGTTGCATAGGCATGCAACCTAGGCAGGTGTGATAAATAAAAGCAGCGCACTAGCACGGCTTACGAGTTTCGCTAGCGGGTGGCGGAGTGCGATGGGCGGAGCAAGCGTGGGAATTATTTTCGGGTGCCTCGTCTTAATCGCGTATAATTAACTTATTGTATTTACCTCACTGAGGTCCCCCGACGTTTCGGATGTGTTGCAACATCCATGGTCACGGGACAACTGGCTTGAGCGGGTATCAACATTTTATTTTATTTTATTTTTATTAAGTATAGGTACGCATTTGACCCCTATCTCGCCTGATACATCTTCTTGCAGCGCGGGTTTTCCGAACTACCCGCATTTCATTTTCATTTTTTCGCGTCATTTCTACAGTAGAAAAATACGTGAAGCCATTGAAATCAGAAAACATCGTAATTTCAACCGGGACGACGGTTTTAAGATTTCATCTTCGTGGAATCCTATCATAAGTAAATGCCAGCGTCAAAAAACATCGTCCGTTATATCACCGGATATTATTAGTGTTGTGTGTCGGCCGGGTGACAACCCTAGTGTACAAGTGGTTAATAAAGACCAAATGCGGGTAGTTCGGAAAATCCGCGCAGCAAGAAGATGTTGATAGTGTTGATACCCGCTCAAGCCAGTTGTCCCGCGACCATGGATGTTGCAACACATCCGAAACGTCGGGAGACCTCAGTGAGGTAAATAAAATAAGTTAATTATACCCGATTAAGTCCCGTTTAGTACATTACTGTTTAGTTCATTAAATTTAATGATAATATTTACACTAATACCTATCCACTGAATGTATGGTCTGGATGGATTTTTGACAAGTTTTGAATCGTATCTCCTACTTTTGCACTACAGATAGAATAATAAGTCAAACGGCTATCGGTTCTTCAATTTTTTATCTCCATTTTTGCCTACCGAATTTTGTAAGAAATGAATACTTAATTTTGTATGAGTTTTTTAAACATTGTCTAAAAGAACACTTATTTCGTATCTCTATGTATTGACGTGACATATCTATCATATACGAAATCTACATATTTAGATTCGTCTTTGACGTCTCTTAAAACGTGTCTAGGGTTTCCATTTTAAACTAATTAACACAAAAGTTATGGCCAGAAAACCAGTTTTTTGGCCTAAATTTGTTCAAATTTGATGCCAAATATCTCGGAAACAATGAACTTTGAAGTAAACATTGTATATTAAGTATATTGCTTTACGTTGTTGTTAATATAATAAACTACAAAAAAATATTAGAAAACTAAGGGCGATCGAAGGTCAGTGAGGTATGGGATCCCCGTAAATAATATATACATATGTCAAATATCAGGTTTTGGATCATGGATTTACTTACTACTACCGTTAGGGTGACAATGATTTTTAATGAAAAAATACTCCTATATCAGTTTTATAAATAAAAAAACCGGCTAATTGAGTGTCGGGCCACGCGCAGTGTAGGGTTCCGTAGTTGCCTGTCTGTCTTTGTTACTTACAATGAATGGTGCGTTTGTGTCGGCCGATTTTTTACGAAAGTCCCAAGTACACATTAAGTTGGTCGACTATTACTCGGTAACTATGTCTCCTCAGCCGTGATAGTTTTCCTTTTAAATTCATTATATGAACTACTGCCACGACTTTTGGCACATTTACAGCTTTTTAGGACTACGGACAGACGGACATGACGAAACTATAAGGGTTCCTTCTTGACTACGGAACCCAAAAAAAAAAACTTTCTTTTGGATAACTACCAGTAAATCGTGTTTGGCATCAAGCATCAACCGCCTTGGAAATAGTGGTTCCTGATCACGAATTCAAAATCATCGTGTTTATTTTTTTCCCGTGGCTCCATCTGGGTTCTTTTTTAAGCGCGGGCAGCAACTAATCAATAATCAAGAATGCATAAATATTAGTAAGTCAAGTTTTGATAAGGATGATTCTCACATATTTAACGGTAATACTAACAATTACACGGTTCAACTCACGTATTCTATGTCACTACGGGCGACATGTTTCGAACTCTTCGGGAGTTCTTCTTCAGGATGAGTGTTTTCGCGGCGGTGTCGCTTGTATCACTGCCCGAGCTCGCTCCGCACGCCGAGCGGCGCGTGAAGCACGCGCCGACAGGGCGGGGGGAGGGGGGCAGTCTAGCGCTGGAGTAGTTGAGTGAGATTGCGGCAGGAGGTCATCTCCTCCGATAGACGACACGCACACTGAACTTACTGTGTCCACGGGGTTGTCACAACACACTGTCCACTTCTATTTAGGAATGATAGTTTTCCATGCTGGCGGTAACATCCAGCCACCATCACGATTAAAATTTGGGCGGCGCCCAATTTCAATCGCCTCGCGAATCTTGCGTGGCACATAACCTTTCTCCCGTACCAGAAAATACGTAGAATACGTGAGTTGAACCGTGTAATTGTTAGTATTATTTCAACATGTCTCACGAAAGTTTAAATTCGAATATTTAACGGTATTTCGAATTACGAACATACGACGGATAATATTGCTTGAATAAACTTAATCCTCTTGTTGTTTTACTATTTCAAAATTAGTCAATTAGAAATATGTTTGATTAAGAGTGATACTGATAATTATATTTGCCTACCTACGTACTGTGTTCAAACTTGTATTACTAAAAAATATGTAAAATTGTAAATGGTGGATTGGCGAAACAAAACATGACGTGTTTTGGACAAATGTAGCCTCCATAAAATAAAGAAACACGCCTCCAAAGTTTTTGGTAAAACGTTTATATCCAACCACCCCATAACTGCACACCACCGATTACGATAGGAACAACACCCACAGCGAATTGTTTATTCATTTTCGCATTAAATATTTTTGCAGTCCCAACACATTAGTTTCCATGTACTTATCCCAGTTGATTGCACCGAAATTGAAATCGAACAAGGCTTGGTCACGTGGATGCATGTGTTTCACGAGTTTTCTGGTATTGTGGTCGATAAAGGTGATCTCATTGAACACGAAGTAGCTGCCCACGTTCATCGCACGAAACAGGCTTGCGTTGATTTTAGTCATACTGCAATCAAAATTGAGGAATGAAGATTAAATGGTATACAGGGTGTTAACACTAAAATATGTACTCATGCATGCAACGACTTAGGGTGAAATGATATCTATCAGCATCGAATCGCATTTTGTAACACAGTAAGCGTAATTTTGTATGAGATGCGTCCGCATCAAGTCACCCTTCCGCATGCGGACGCATCTCATACAAAATTACGTTTACTGTATTACAAAATGCGATTCGATGCTGATAGATGTGATTTCACCCTTAATATACGCTGTAATTAATCATGGAAGTTGGTACAAACAGGAAAATGAGACAACTAGTAACTCGAAAAGATTGGTACGAGCAACCAATTAGTCCGATACAATATCATTTAATTGATGTAGGTACAGCGTTTGTCTATTCCATTCTTTGTGATTGATAACGTGTTGACAACTGATCACTTGAGTTTGTATCAACAAAACTTGAGACGGGCAAAATAGTCGGTAAGTACATTAGTTGATCCCAAACCAAAGAACACCTTAGTATGTTTGTTTAAATGGAGAATATAAAGTACGTACCTAGGTTTTCTAAGTATGAGCGACGATAAAGTGTCGAGGACGTAAGCAGGGATCGTTTGCAGGAAAAACCATAATATTTTAAATAGTATGCGGTATTTCACTACTATTACAAACCGAGTAAATAAAGCTGTCCCTGGAAAAAAACAGTCGGGTAAGTAAGAAGTAGGTAAGGTCAGTTCGGGTATGTGCGCCACCGGGGAAAGTGCGCCTCATTCATCATTCAGTCATTTAAATCAATATCAGCACTTACCCCGGGGGCGCACTTTCCCCGGTGGCGCACATACCCGAACTGACCTTAGTTGTCAGAAATTAAAACAAAATATGTAATGTACATTTGGTTTAATTTCCAGTCCTCTATGTCGTAATTCCATATATAATTAATTTTCAATGAAATGTAAAAGTTTATGATTTAAAATATGATCATCGTGTTATTCTACTAATATTGTAAATGCGAAAGTTTGGATGTTGGGATGTTTAGATGTTTAGATGTGTGTTACTCAATCACGCTTAAACGGCTCAACGGATTTTGATGAAATTTTGCAAGAAGATGGTTTATAGTCTGGATTAAAATATGGGATAGTTTTTATCCCGAGTCCACGCAGAAGAAGTCGCGGGCGGAAGCTTTAAATATACCATTTACCATGAGATGTTTTTTTTTCCAAACGAAGCAAGGGATAGTTGTTCGAGGAAGGGGTACGAGGGCTACGCCGAAATCATCGGGAATGAATTTCATATGACTAATTTACTCGAAAATCTACTATTGTGACGTTAACACTGAACTTTTGAAACCATAACGGCGTTAAAATAATTATGAAAGGTACAATTTTTACTAAAACCCAGTTCAAGTTTTTGAAGCCTGCAATGATCGAGAGCTTGCACAAGGGTTATTTCCAGGGAGCGTACATTTCATGCCGATTACAGGCGTATGACGTCAAGCTACATACAGGATGGAAAAAGTTTGAAAAGAGCAACGGCATAACGAACGTTTATTTATCCGTACCCAATAATGGAAAATGTGATTAATCAATGATTAATCACTGTTATCTAATCAACCTTTTCCGTTTAATTAGATCTAATATATTGACACTTGAGACGGACATTGAAAGAACTTTATCTGACATTGTCACATCAAAGTTTACTCTTTGTCACAAATAGGAGACATGCCGAAAAAACATTTCAGTTAAATTTAATAAGATCAGGAAACTTAATGCTTTGCTAGTGGCCTAGGTCGCCATGGAGGCTATAAAATGATTGTGCCAAATAAATCCATGTTTAGTTATAAACGAATTTATTGTTCCTGCTGTCAGCAAAGTTTGCCACCAAAAGCAAGCAACATCAAATTACATTTGCGAACAATAAAACACAAAGAACATGAGGAACATAAAGAAACACAGTTTGATTTTAACATGGACTTGACCAATTTCATGATAGCATCGATAGACACGTTGTTGTGGCCTATAAGTAATTAAATAAAATAAAATATTAGTTACTAAATACGTTTACGGTTACTAAGTCGTGTCACTTCGTTTTTTGAATCATCCTGTGTGTTTATATGAATACGTCATTATGACGAAACCGGCATGAAATGTACGCTCCCTGGTTATTTCAATATTGCCTGGGTACCTAAGCCATTTTTTTTTGATGATGGTTACACCAATGATATTTAATCTAATCTAGCCCAACGACAATATCTTGCTAGCATCACAGTACTTCCAGACCTGGCCCAATCTTGTATAAATAAAAGCAGTGCAACTCCTGAATGCTTCCCGGCTTCCGAAATATTAAATTACACGGCGAATATATTCTTAAAGCCTCAATCACACTGGCGCGGCCTGCGGTGGTTCCTTCCTTCCTTCTTATATCTTGCAGATTATGATATATTTTTACGACGCATAAATTATTATAATGTATAAAATGGTTACTAAACAACTCATTTTCACGAAAATTTCAAAGGTCGAGCCTTAATATTGACTGCCAACGCAAGCCGCGCCAGCGGCTAGCACAACTGACGCCGCGCCGCGACGCGAGTCGAGAAAGGTCTACCCTCCTATTTCTAATTTGCACGGTGCGAGTGAGACAGGAGACGCACAGTCGCGTGCGAAGCGACTGAGCAGCAAGTTTTGCTAGATGTACAGTTGTTTTTATAAGCTGCTTTGACAGAGATACAAAATATACTACTAGCGGGCGTATACCTACATATAACAAAAGGCGCGTAGAGCCGTAGAACGTCCGAGCGTGGTGGACTGCATATCGGACTTCAAGACAGAGCAAGACAGGAAACTTTCTGTTCTCTCTCTCTCATTTAATGCAGTCCGGGACACTCGGACGTTGAAACGTTTTAATATTATTTTACTGGTTGTCAAATAGGGGCTCAAAGACACCTAATGTTTTCAGAAATTCTGTGTCCTGATTTGGCCGATTTGAATAAAGCTGGATGCTGGTTGGTTAATACCAAATACAAAGTTTATTCAAAGTGTAAAATAAGATAAACGGTGTATGACTACTCGAAATTTTTGCACTCGTATTTTGAGTGGACAATTGAAAATGTTTTGTCAATCATAAGTATGTTATTATGTATGCATATTTTCCCTAGTGGCTAAATGTACAGTCGGCCAATGAAAATGTTGAGCATACATATTAGAACCATGTCATTTTGAAATTGTAACTTCGTTTCAGTTCATTTCTTTGATTGTCAAACATGACGTTCACTGTAACAAAGAACTAAAGTGCGCAACATTTTCATTGGCTGTGTACCTACTACTTAGCGCCGCTGAACAAGGCTAATATGACACGCTTTTCGAGCATGAGATGTGAAAAAGTAGTATGTACGAGTATATCCGAGCGTTTGACGACCGGTTAGCCTATAGTGGGTAGTGACGCTCCCTACTACTACTACTAGTGGTCCTGGGTTCGAATCCCGGTAAGAGCAAATATTTCTGTGATGAGCATGAATATTTGTTTCTGAGTCATGGAAGTTTTTCTATGTATTTATATCTATTACATATATCGTCGTCTAGTACCCATAACACAAGCCTTACTGAGCTTACTATGGGACTAGGTCGATTTGTGTAAGATTGTCCCCTAATATTTATTATTATTATTGATTATATCCAAATGTTTAGCTCTATTGTAGACTAGAAGTACAACTTATCGACACTTCAAATTAAAACGAGAAAGGTTTACATGATTTCCTCGCGCAGATTACGCCGGATCGTAAATAGCGTCCCACAGATACTGGATTCCGAAATGAAGTACAGCAGTTAAACACTTTTACTGACTCGTTTCTGCAAGTATAAATGTTAAGAAATTCACAAAAAAATCGTTTACTAATCAATTTCAGACAAAATAGACAACAAAATCAGAGTCAGTCGGTCGGTAGTCGCCATCCTACTACAGCAGCTAATTTAATGTCCGGTACTTAATTAACCTTTTTGTTCTGCTTCACTTTAAAACTAGTTTTAAAAAAAAGTATATCTATACTTTGGATGTCCGCATTTAACCACTTTTCATTTATCATAAATTGATACAAATGAAAAAGGTGGAACAAGCATTCGGGATGCCACTGAGTCAAAGGCTTCTACAAAACAAGTAGTTAAGTGCGTGCTCTAATACTTACTGGTGCTTATCAGCATCCCAAACACTTGCAATGATTAAATTGGCAACTTGATCCACGGGCACGATGTCCAAGGTGAGGTCTGCGTCGGCACAGTAGCATCGTAAGTAGCCCTCAGAAATAGCTAACAGCAAACGGTTTGGCGCGGACCAACTTGATGTCCAGCCGGGCACGGGGTATTTCAAAGATGATACAACTGTAGTTAAAATAACATTACACGTCTCTCGATATTAATATGCGGAAAGGAAACAGTTCAAAATAGATTTCCTTGAACTTAGCACTCGCGCGCACTCGGACGATTATGCAGAGTGCAGTGACAGAGCATTGGAATTTGAACTTTATTTCTATTCTTCTTCTTCGTCGCATCCTCATCACTGAGGGTCGTGACTACATGAGGTTATTTCCATTGCTATGCCATAACTCTAGTAAGTAGTAATTGCTTGAAAATTATTATTATTATTATTGAGTTTTTTATTTTCTTCCTGTTGGGCTGCTTCTATTTCCGCGGAGCATTAGCATACTAAATATTCACATTACTCGTCCAATAATGGCAGAAAAAATGTTAGTGTTTACTTACTGATGGAAGGTCTAATGATAACAGAAGGAATTCCTTTGAACCCCTCCTGTACAATCTTCTCAGCGAGTGATTTTGAGAACGTGTAGGAGTTGGGCCGGTTTTCTGTAAAATAAATTAGTATAATATAATAAATAACGTAAATAAGTTACACCTTAAATAAATGGTTTTTCCTACAGTTCTTTAAACTGGGGCAAACATTTAGTTTTATTGCTAAATTACTTTATGTCCTTATAGTTTACATGTCCTTACCCATTATATAGTTACGTCGACTGTTAAGTACTTCCCCATTCTTAAGGTCTTCGAAAATGCTATAAATAGCTTCAACAGGGATGCTAGGTTCGTAAACCCTCTCGTCAATTAAGGTTCTTTGGCAATTACTGTAGGCCGTGGATACGTACAAAAACACCTAAAATACAAAAAACAATATTATAAACCATTCGTTGACAAGTTCCAGTTATACGTATTATATATATATCTACCTACCTAAGTGAGTACTATTGTAGCGTTCCCATGGATCATCGTAAGGCTGTTAGCCTTTAACCCTTTTCTTGGTAAATTACAAAAAAAATGTGAGTTCGAGCCTCGTTTGCGCCTTGTAGAGCCAAAAAAATTGTCTGTTACAAAAATACAAAAAGAACAACAAACATTGTGTATCATATATGATACAATGTCAAGGAAAGGTCTCACAGGCTACTCGATGTTCTCGTTTTCTAAGTTTGAAAAATTGACGTCCATACTTAAAGGTTAAGAAAACTTTAAACTATGTGTAAAATCTCTTGAGTAATAGTATTTTACGAGTATGCAACTGTTGTATAATTGTACCTATAGGGCCTTAAAACGCGAGTGGCGTCGGTTAGCAATTAAAGACAACATGAGCGTTTATAGATTGTTGCATACAATAATTTTTCTACGACTCATTAATAAATAGCATTTTTTCGGTTTTCAGGCACAAAGTTCTGTTCCGTTACTTCTTTTGTTACTCAAGTAAGGAGTAAAGGAAGGAGGAGTGCAGTTCTATTTCTTCGATCATTTTAAAAGGACTCTTTTTAGGGTTCCGTACCTCAAAGGAAAAAAAACGGAACCCTTATAGGATCACTTTCTTGTCCGTCTGTCTGTCTGTCTGTCTAAGACCCTTTATCCCGGGAACGCCTGGAGGTTATATATATATCGAGTTGAAAGTGTAACCATATACTCAGATATACAGTCCATACAGTCAGGTACATAAAATCGGTTATAATGCTACTAAATCCTTATATTATATAATTACTACTATCTTTAGTTATTGGATTCCAATCAATATTTCCTAAATTAAAATCACCCATATAAATACATGTTTTTTTTTTCTTTTCGAAAATTGAACTATAGTGATTAATAAAATATTTCAAGGTACATTTTTTCATGGAAGGTGAAAGGTAAACTGCGCAGAGAGCTATTTGACGACTTCAAATTGTAGAGACATCAATCGTGATCCATACATCTTCAAATTTACTTTCCCAGTGAGACATTCATTCATTTAGAACGGCAATCAGAACACCACCTCCTTCTTTACCATTTTGAGCGCTGGATTGTTCTCTATCCCACTTGTGAACCACGTATCTGTTATCAAATAGCTCGCTACTGTGCACTGAGTCATTAAGCCATGTCTCCGTCAATATTATAATGTCGTAATCACAACAACACAGGTTACGATAAAATAATTATATCCGCTTTATGGCCGGTTTTCCTTACCGGCAGTTACATTTTGACAGGTTACCCGTAGAAAATGTGTCAAAATGTAACTGTTGGTAAGGAAAACTATCGGTGTATTGATTATTGGAACCGGCCATTAGTGCGTAATCCGCGTACTTTTGATAGTAAATATTTAATTCTAGCTCTTTTGAAACTAAGTGTAAATACATGATTGAATGTTTTATAATAATTTTATTAATACAATTCATTTGATCATAGATAAACTAGCCAAATTTTTGACATACGAGTATAGGATTTCGCTACCATCGGTTAAATTTGAACTTGTTTACTAAAATAAAAATAAATCATCATATAGTGTGTTATATTTAATCGGTTCTTCGATTTATTATTATTGAATGTGGTATGGTTTGGATATACTTAAGCAAATTAAAAACAAAACAAACCATGAACAAAAGGTGTCATTTCTGATTTCTAACCAAAATTCCAGTTCGAAATTAAAAGATGAAGGATTTATTTACTTAATCGTATGGCATACATTATTTTGGCCATTAAAGTAAGAAAAAGATAAAGTTAAAATGAAGGACGATAACTATTAATTATGAACTATTAACATTTTATTCGTGATAGTGAAAAAAAATGTAGGTACAGTACTTACCATAAAATTTAAGAAGAAAAAAATAACTGTACTCAGGACGAAATTGCGTAAGTAGCAAACGAACTTTCTGCCTGAAAAGTATAATGCTATTTATTTAAAATTATTCGTGGAAAAAAACTGGTATAAAAACTCTCGCGGCGTCTTTAATTGCGATGCTCGTCAAGGCTAGCATCGCAATCCACGCCCTACCTAACATATACAACTGCGAAGTAGGTAGTACTACAATATATGGACCGATTTTTTAAAAGTTAGATGTTTACATCGTTGTAAAATGCATGAACCCTATCAGCACGCTAAGCAGTGTGTTTTGGGCCATAGAGAATAGTGTTTTAGACGACTTAGTATTGGTATCATTGCATTTGAGTTAGTACCTAAATAAGTATATAAATATAACACATATATATAATATTAACACATATGGATTCTATAGTAGTCTGAAATAAATTATGTTTATTTTTATTTTATCTTATTTTTATTTTCCTTGAGCCGAAAAATAAGTTTTGTTTTTCTTGAACAAATTGTGAAAATAATAACGTTACGCTTTACTAAGATTACCTACCAACAAAAGTTAAATAAGCAAAATACGTAGTTTCGTTCCTTTGCTGCAGTTATTGTTTTAGGTAGGTGACTTGGTATGTTATGATTCTGCATCGGTCTTCTATAATAATATGTGGAATTTTTGATGTGCCTCTGGAGGCCTTCCTACAACGCCTTAGGGAGGCGTGTGTGTGTGTGGAAGGAACTGATTGAAAGATTTGGTGGCCGAACCGGATTTGTTCCGATAGCTCAGTTGGTTAGTAGCGATGGGCCATGAATGCCTGTGGTCGCCGGTTCGAATCTGGCTCGGAGCATTATTTTTTTAAATTTTTCCTTTACTTAAAAATGTATAATTTCGTTAGAAGCGTAACTGCTTATTACAAAATTAATTTAGTATGGGGTGGCGCATCGTTACTGACGATTTCTCAATATAATTTGAGACGTTGGTGCCGTTAAGAAGCCTAAGTCTTCTGGTAGATGTCGCTACACGCCTCCCTAAGGCGTTGTATGAAGGAACTATTGAAAGATTTGGTGGCCGAACCGGATTGTTCCGATAGCTCAGTTGGTTAGTAGCGACGGGCCATAAATGCCTGTGGTCGCCGGTTCGAATCCGGCTCGGAGCATTAAATTTTTCAACTTGTCCTTTATTTAAAAATGTATAATTTCGTTAGCAGCGTAACTGCTTAATACAAAATTAATCTATTGTTTTACATCGTAAAGTCCTCACTTGATTGGATAATTTTGACACCTGCAGACGAAGGGTTACGGTATATATTTAACTAACAACTTATTATTTTATTTCAATGTAGGTATAACATAATTGTAAACATATCATTTACAAATAGGATTTTATAGGATTACCAATTTGAGTAGGTAAAGCCTGGATAAGGTGTAGGATTTTTCCCGCACTAACCATATCGAGGTGTCAGTTCAAACAATACCCGAGACAATGCAAATTTCAACAGTGTTCAGTTAGTCGTCAGAGTTACTATTTTGCGTTTGAATGTCACGTATTTTGTTTAAATGAATTATGTATGGATTAGTGACAAAACAAGATACTTAATCGGAAAAGAGACAGACACTGTCAGTAATAATAACATTAATACGACATTCCTTCGTTCACTAACGTTGACTCCGTCACTCCAACCACTACACTGTCAATAGTAATAATATTACTTAAAGGAAACCCATGACGTTGACGTATATTCATTAGTGCGGTTAGTGCACAGGTATCTGTGCTTAATGTAGGACAGTATTCCAAAAAAAAAACCTCCCCCTGCTGAGTTTACTTAGAAGCCGTGTCAATGAAATAAGTTTATTGTTTACACGAGACGTCATGGAGACTCTAATCTTTTTAATTACGAGTCGTTCACAGAATTTCATAATTCGCATAGTGCAAAGTTAAGTTTGTCTACTCTATCTACATTATTTTTCTAAACGAGTCCCGTTACCGACTCGCGTATAACCGCTCACTTGCTTTCATATTTTAAAAAAGGTAGCCTAAGCTGCTTCTAATTTTGCATTATCAAGGCAGCCCATACTTCGTTTGGCAACCACAGTTGCCACCATCAATTTAGGAGTCTGCGAAATTGGCAACTGTGGTTGGCACATGTACCTCTCTGACTTCTTGAACTTACTTATTTGTTTGTCTGCTCTGCCTAGTGAAATACCGATATATTAAACAAAAACCGGTATATAAAAATTACCGGGTACCTATATTAAAACATTACTTGCGTTGCGTCAACTTTGCTGATTATTTGATACCATAGCAGTGCATCAGTTTACTTGTCAACTGTTTTTTTTAATCAGGTAATGGTTAAGTTTTCGACTTTAGGACTTTCATTCATTGTACGAGTAGGTGTCAACCATATTGGAATAATTAAGTAAAAAAATTATTAAACATCAATCATTCAACCATCAGTAACTTAATTATTGAATAAAAAAGTAATTAGTAATAATCAACTTTTATGCCCACTAGAAGTTGAAATTGTTGAATTAATGCCGATCATTATTTAAGTCCATACAATTATCGTGGTTGGTGAACGTAATCTCCTGTCAAATAGATAGTCTCCTGTCAAATAGACTACCGCTAGAGTGGAAAAGACTGGTTTCATTACTTTTAATATATTCGCTTCATTACGTTTTACACAGTGACACTATTAGTCTATGTTTTCATTCCATTTCACCAAATTTGTGATTTCTGGGGGTAATACACGAGTTAATATAGAAAATACCGAAATAACTATACGTGCCTCATATGTATAATTAAGAAGATCCCTCAATTCCTTATAGATCCCACCATCAAACTGGATTTTTAAAAACAATGTGACCAATCTGAAAGCCTATACTACTCGAATTGTATGAATCGTTCATAGAATTCTGATGTAAAAAGCATTAAAAATGCAACTGCATTGAGAGCGTCTTTTTTGAAGGCGGTTTTAAATCCCGCTTATTGGGTACTAAACTTGACTTCATACGTTCAATATCATATACAATGGGATTTATATCAGTGAAGAAATGTACGCTTGACCTAGAGATGAGGCTTATTCATGAGTCCATTCCATTCCGGTGACTAAGCCAGCCAGCAGTTCTGCTGCAAGGACGCGGAGGCCTTGCCCGGGAGGAAGGGGCAAAAAGGCTCATCGACATTGCTCGATTGCACACGGTGGCACGACACAAGCAGACGGTCGGATGTATGGGAACCTTAACAGTATCTGTCCAGAGCTAGCAGTTTCGAGGCAAGGCGTGCACTCGAGCTCTCTCGTGTGTTACTCTTCGTGGTCTGCCGCCCCGGCAGGGCCAACTGAACTGACCCCCCTATCTAAGACACCAGTGAGCCAATAAATACAGAACAGCGGGCTTAGCATGGTTGCGATTTTATCACTCATCGCTGTGGATAAGATATCTGTCACGTTCTGACAAGTATGCGAGTGCGACAGTGCCGGATGTCTTATCGACAACGATGAGTGATATATAATGGCAACCATGCTACGCCCGAGTGAGGGGCTGTTGCAGTCAGGATGGGAAGCGAAGGAAGATAACCAGACCGAATACCAATCGGGCCCAGTGAAAGGAAATATATATATATATAATTGTGTAAATATATACAGAAGGGTTAAAGACTGCGGTTAAGTTATGCTGCGATGTTGTAGCCATCGGGGCTTGTATGGGACTAACCAGTCATGAAAATATTTAAATGCAAGCTCAGTACATATAGAGGTTTGACACCTACACTAACTATGTTCGTCTTTGAAATGCCTTACGGCCCCGGCCACGGCATTGCGCGAATTGAGGCGCGGCAAGCGTTTTATCCGTTCATTGCGCGGTCTAGACGCGCGACTCACTGTGGTTAGTTGGGATCACACGCAATGAATCAGAAAAACCGCTGCCGCTGCCGCCGCCACGCAATTTCGCGTTAAGGTTTGAATTGCTTACCCTGAGTTGCCGCATTCTCTGGCTCAACTTCACCAGCTCAGCCGTAGCCTTCGTGTTGACTTCTATGGCATCGTTGACCTCCGAGTCCAAGTTGATGCTGGCTGCAGAGTGGAAAACTACTTGAACCTATAAAGTGTTAAGTGGTAATAAATCATGTTAATTTTTTAATGCCACAGTATACTTAACTATTTTTTTGTTTGATTTATTTCGATATTACGCTCAAGCGGATTTTTTTAAAATTGTAAATTGACAAGTGTAAATGACAGCTTCTCATACTTTTTTGAAGTCAAAATTTCTTTAGCGGCGCTGTGCACTTTTTGTGATGGGGAAAAATTGTTAAACTCGCCACAGGTCACGTGACCGTAAGATGTCACGTGACCGTGAGATTCGAGAGATTCTATACTCACAATAGGTCACGTGACTGTAAGATTCGACAGATTGTAAATTCGTAAGACGGACACGTGACCTGATCGAAAAACTGTTACAATGTCATTGAGTACGGGAGCAACAGCTACGACCGCATATTTGACAAGTAAATGTTGTGCACGGTGATGTTGGTCCTCATGGAAACAACAGAAGATCGAACCAAGCTGCAACATGCGCAACCATACCTTCGCCGAGGGTCTTCCTTCAGTGAACTCGGTCCTCACTGTTCCCATTTGGTTGGATCGATCTTAAAGGTCAACATTATCTCGTTTTGCACTATACCTACTTCAATCAAAGGTCATTCATTCAATCATTTCAATCATACAAACAATCATTGGTCGGCAACTGGTCGTTTAAGATGGGGTATTTTGCTAAAGAGCAGCCAGTAAAGACGTCTTTGCTTCAAGATAGCAATAATGCTGGGTAGACGCCCGAAGCACCCTCTCATTCGAAACACGACCCTTCCATAAGATCTCTAGAATACGCCGAAGACATCGCATGTGGAAGTTGTTCAATTTCAGCTCCTCTTTTGCATGTCCAGTACACGATCATCTTCGTATTTACAGTCAGGTGATATCCCATACGCATACCCTTGTACTGAGCTTCCCGAACGCTGCTTGCGAGCGATGCTTTGCCAATGCAATGTTGACCTCTACGTCAAGTAGGAGATTGTTTGACACTGGTGGGCCCATGGTAGCAGAAATTGTCTACAACTTTCAGAGGCATATTATCCAACAGTATTGTTAGACAGATATCCTGAATTAATATCGATATACTCCTTACACTATCTCTCATTCTTCATACATGCTCGTCGATTGAATACTCTTGTGACCTGACCTTTCTTTAGGATTTCTCCAATTTGGTCAGAAAAAGTGTGGATATTTGAGTTATTCTATCGCTCAAACTCATACCTACTTACTTTAATTAAACTTACTAAAAATCAATAATAATAACATAGTGACCATTTATTAGATTTTTTTTGTGAAATAACGATCTCGGCTCACAATTTCAGGCATTTTATAAATGTATCTCATTTCGGTTTATAGTGTCCAAAACCGGTTATTAACCGAGCTCAAAAACTTCCGATTAACCGGTTTTTCGGGTAATCTGTTAACCGGTTTGCATTCCCTAGATGCAACCTATAGAGGGGACAGCCGGATAGCCGGACATACGAAAGCATTATTGCCCTATACTTAAATATCGAATACGCTCACAAATTTTCACGAGAATCTGTTTAGAGATGCAACCTATAGAGGGGGGACAGCCGGATAGCCGGACAGCCGGACATACGAAAGCATTTTTGCCCTATAGTAGAATATCGAACTCGCTCACAAAATTTCACGAGAATCTGTTTAGAGATGCAACCTATAGAGGGGACAGCTGGATAGCCGGACATACAAGAGCATTTTTGGCCTATAGCTAAATATCGAATTCGCTCACAAAATTTCACGAGAATCTTTGGAGAGATGCGACCTATATTATATATAGAGAGGACAGCCGAACAACTTTTAAAACGCATTTTTTATTTACATAGTATTTTAATATGGATAGAAAATATGTGCACATAAAGCAAATACTTACTTTGTTCAAGTTAGGGCACCACGTTAGCGAAGTAATACTTACGAGTGCAAGTATTAATATCGGTCGCGCATTCGCTCCCACGGTGCGCTATACAGCTACAGTAAGCTTGTGTGCGTGCTAGTATTATTTACACACACAAACGCACTACGCGTCTCAAAATACCGAATCCTGAGCGAGCGCTTTTTAGATTAGCACTCTTAAGAGTCGGCAACGCGCTTGTGATTCTTCTGGAATACGAATAGGCTATCGTGTCTGCTTACAATATGGCAAAACGTATCACTGCTTGGGTCAGTTGAAGTATTAAAAAAAAACAAAGGTAAAAAATCACCTTCTTCCGTCTAATGATGTCGTTTTAAACTATCGGTACCTACTTGCATGATTATTTTGAACGTGTTAGGGCGGAATTAACTTTATTTGTAAAGTTTACCTCTGAGCACAGCATGGCAATATCCTCTTCGGTCATCCCCAGCTGCTTTTCACGGATGTTACCCCATATTGGCACGATGTTGTCCAGAGCACAGACATTATTTATCTTTACTTCGTCGAAAACCTGTAAAAACTATAAATATTAACATATAAGTATTCTCATAGGTCTAATACAGACGGTATTTCCTCCCAAGAGATAATTGCGTAATTTTTTGTATCGGAAAATGACGTTGAATTGTCATTCTCATTACGCTCGTTCGAAAAGAAACGCAATTATCCCCTATCACCCTTATCACCGGTAGCTTAAGCCCGCCCCACTGCCAGCCTAGGTTACGTTTTTAACTATGGTTATAAGACTTTTAAGAGGGAAGTATAAATAAAAAAATGTAAGCTGCCTATAAATATTAATTTATTGCAAAATTTGAAGAAAGGACACATTATAAATACACCTACTATTTCATTGTATCAGTAACGTTCCTACTAAAAAATCATCATCATCGTCATATCAGCCGAAAGACGTCCACTGCTGGACATAGGCCTCCCCCAAAGAGCCACCCACATAGCACGTAGAACCGATGGCCGTTGGGGTGGAAAGGTTCTCGAGTGGCGACCACGTACCGGAAGGCGCGGCGTGGGAGAAAATATTTAGAAGTGGAAAAACGTTTTCTCTTATTGTATGCACACCAGTACGTAGTATTCCAAAGGTATACCTCCCTCTTAAGAATATTAGACAGATATTAATATTTTTCACGCGGTCTTGCGCAACTCACGCTACATACCGGTGATTGAATGAACTCGGCGAGCCTCTGTTGAATGCTTTTGCCATCTTTTGCTTTCATTAACACGTACACGCGTTTTACGGGACAGGACGTAATCAGTTTTCCTAATAAAACCTGAAAAATGAGACAATGATATACACGGAATACCACAATAAGTCGGTTTGCATGCGTTGACTGTGCCGACCGGTGAACTTAGGTATACTCACCAAGTTACCAATACGACGCCGCATTTCTATAAAGCATGTGTAGTTGTGTTATTATGACCTCGGTCTTATGTTAGGTTAAATCAGTAAAAATAGCTACTGGAACTTTGAAAAACTCTTTAAATAGAATTTTAACGGACTAACGCGTCTACGTTTTTTAAGGTTCCGTAGCCAAATGGCAAAAAACCCAACCCTTATGGATTCGTCATGTCTGTCTGTCTGTCTGTCCATCCGTATGTCACAGGCATTTTACTCGAAAACTATGAGGTGTATTTGAATAAATTGAGGATAGGTGTATTTTGTTAGCCGCTACATAGTTTTGTAATTAAATATATAGGTTTCTCAGCAATTTTATTGATTTTAAGTGAATAGAGTCGGAGATAATCGCCCCGAAAGTCACTAAAATTGCCTCGTCCCCCCCCCCTCTAATTTTTGAACCGTATATTTTAAAAATATGAAAAAAGTCAAAGTCGTCGGCTTATTCAATTCTTTCACCAAAAATTGTTTTGAACAAGATCGGTTCAAAAGTTTTCGAGATATTTAAAAAAACTGCCTTCCTTAAAGAAAAGTAAGTGCCATAAGATTTCAGTAACGATACGACCTTTTTAATAGGCATATAATCCTTCGTTGTTCGTGGTCCGACACGCACTTGGCCGCTTTTTTTTATCCTTTTCGTATCCTAGAAATCCTGTCAAGGGAAATATTTAAGTAATTTTACTAATTCCGGTCATTAAGTGCCTTAATTTCATACATAACGATTATCTACTAATGTTTTTGCGTTTCAAAATGGTTTTCCTTGGAATCCGCATAACGACTAGCGCCCAATTTTTCTAATTTTATATGGAACTAGCTTCTGACCGCGACTCCGTCCGCGTGGAACTCGTTTTCAGAAACTTTTCACCCCACATTTCACTCTCCATTTTCAGGGGATGATTTCCAGGATGAAAAGTACCCGACTTCCTTCCCCGGGATCCAAACTATTTCAATACCAAATATCATCTTCATCGATTACCTAAGCTGTTTAAGCGTCAAGAGGTAACAGACTGATAGACAGACAGACAGACATACTTACACACTTTCGCATTTATAATATTAGTACGGATAGGTCGTATTCATATTGACAGTAGCTAGATTCCGTGCGATTTTTCGACGATTTTACATAAATAATAATCAAATATTTGGGGACAATCATACACAAATCGACCTAGTCCCAAACTAAGCAAAGCTTGTACTGCGGGTACTAAACGACGATATACATACCTACTTATATAGAAAAATAAATACCTAAATACTTACATAGAAAACATCCCTAAGTCAGGAATAAATATTCATGCACATCACTCAAATAAATGCCCTTACCTGGATTCGAAACCGGGCCCTCCGGCTTCGTAGGCAGGGTCATCAACTAGCCTACAGAGGTGTTTTTTCTAATGTTAATACATTTTGATAAGTACAAACTTATGTTTGTAACACTCCTACTTAAAATAATATAGATAGTGATATAAATATACCGTTCCAAGGAAGCCCGTGCCTCCCGTAATGAAGACTGATTTGCCGACATAGAAATCTGTTATGGGCGTAGCTTCGAAAGTTTTATTAGTCGATAACAATGCACTGTCTGGATTCATTGTATCGTATTCTGCACTGATGTCCATTACTAAAAACGAAAAAAAACAATTGATATCCATTTTAAATAGCTCTGTTCGAATATCGGACGAGTCAAGGCGTGAATATATCGGACACTTCCTTATTTAGATTTGTTAAGAGTGAGTCAAAAATTATTCAAATGTCAAATAAAATTCAACATTATAATCTATTTAATTAACCACAATCAATAGGTACATGACTATACCCTAGGGACTTCGCGTCGCGTTTGACCTGCTATGACGATGACGCTGTTCTCACCACATACTCGTAATGTTGTTTATAATCAGTTAAAATCAATTGCTCGTAACGTACCTCTTATTGTGTCGCTTTTAGGCAAATAATCCTGGATATTAAACACGCGTGTTTTATAACATTACAATACTTGTGTGTTATGGTTATATCCCGATTAAGTCACGTTGGCACCTTGCAGCAAGATGTATGCATGCACACGGTGCATTCTTAAACTAACCGGGTTGTACAGAATGTACAGCTTTTTTTTTAATTCTCGGTAAATGGATTCTTATTCGACTAAATAAATTAAATCCTTTTTGTTAATTAATTGACTATTTATTTTTGGATATGATATAGAAACGTTTAATTTAGTAAAACTATTCACTTTTGATAACATTTTACATGAATTAATAAAGATAACATTTTAAAACGAAATTATTCATTTTATTTTGTATTGGCTGTTTAGAGATTTCATGTAATGTAAGATGTAAGTAAAAAATATTGATTTTTTGGTGACTAGAAAAGTGATAAAAAGAATGGACGCCACTGGAAATTCTTGACGATGTATACAACATATTGTGAATAAAAACCTGTTGACATCGATAAGTAAAGAAAATAATTTGGCAGGCCCATAAAATTTTTATCTTATGAAAAGGTTTTTTTCCTCGCAAAATGTGTTGAAAAACGTCGTACGAAACGCGTGAGCTTTGATAATTACATCCTCGGCTCCGTAATTCCGCCTCTGATATAATTATCAACATACCTCACTAGTATCACAATGTACCTACTATTACCGTACGTACCTTATTTACTCGCACACGTGTTTTATTGTATACATAACACGAACCAGTTTCTAGGATTATACTTAGGAACAGGTTTCTATCACAATTTTCCTCGCTTTACTCGTCCCACGGCGGACTTACCTCTTAAATTAGTAGGTAATAGGCATCTTATATATGCAATACGATCGTAACACCTAACGTAAACCTACGTCACTGGCATTCGATATGTCTTGTCTTGATGGAAACCGTTACTGACGTCGTCATTAAGAGGAGTGTTATGCTGTAATATTTTAATTTTGAAGTTTAAAAAAGCACTGTATTTTTTTCTCTTTTTGTAGAAAGCTCTTTCGAACACATTTAGGAAATGAAAAATTATTTAATAGCCTATTATAATTAACATATTTTTTAAAGACCCGACCCGACCGGGTAAAATATGTAGATCAGAAACGTTTGGTCGATTTATTAATAGTTTGTCTATTCTATTTTGAATAAAACCGTTAAGTAAATTAGCTACTAACTTGCTGGGAATTGCAAACATGTATAGGTACTCTAAATAAATATAAACACCAACAGATTAAAGGAACTTGCAGTATGAATAATGGAACAAAGTGATTTATCTGGACTTTAACCACTAGCCCCCGTGCAGTTAACGGCTTTTATAAAACCGTTTTACTGCGTTGTAAATTAAATAACACGGTTTTATCCAGCGAAAAATAATAAAACTGCATTTTACTAGCGTTAGTGCCCGGAGGGTTTTTAGAGGTCATCAATAGTAGGAACCCATAATGAAGCTATACCTACCTACATGATTTCGTCTGGCTTTCGTTAATATTATTGAATAATAGCTTCTTAAATATCTGATCAGCACAACAGTTTTGGATTATATACCATGAATGTAATTTCATACAAACGCACATTTCCGATTTTTACGCATTTTAATGCATTATCTAGTCTATTCATACCTGAATAAAATTGTGATTTCAAAAATATGGGGTTTTGTTTTGTTCCTACTTAAATAGTAAAATGACATATGTTTAATTGTTGAGTAACTTAGGTAAAGTACCGAATATTTAAATGTAAATGGGTGTTTCTCTACTAATTGGAAACTGGCCTATACACGACTGTCCCAGGCATATTTTTTGAAAATGATAAGTAAATGTGTTAATAAATTGACAGACATTTATAAATGAAATATAAATCTTCAAAAAGCTCACTTATTTTCCTCTTTATTTGGGAGATATTGACGATTTTTTGAAAATCAGTGACAGGGGACTGTCATAATCCCCAGGGGAGTGTTTATATGGAAGAAAAACACATTTTTTATTAAAAAAAAGCAATCAAATTCTCTATTTTTTAATTAAACCTTTACAATCAGTATTTCTGACGAATAAATCAACAAATTTAAAACAAATTTAACGTCTTGTAACGACTTTTCTAATCCTATAGAACAATTGAGTATTAAACTTATTTAAAATTAACATCTTAGCTAAACAGTCTTTATGTAACTGATACTATGACACTAAAGTCAGTCTTTATTATGATTCAAAATCAATAATGCAACAAAAACAACATTACTTTGTGCTATCTAATCTAATCTCACAATCAACACTGAGTTGACATAATACTTTGAATTATTTAACTTAAAAAGTACGACTACCTAACTAATTTTAATCAATATCTATGGCATAGCCCTTACTTATCTAAATCTCTTTTAAAGTTGCACATCGGGAAATATTTAAAATAATATTATTTCTCAAAGACCGGTACAGCTAATGGGAAATAATAAAAACACCTTCTCCCCGTTAGGGTTAGATCCGGGTTTGGTAATTTGTCCAATATTTGATCAAAAGTAATATCAGATTTATCATTTTCATCAATTCTGAACTTGTGGCCTTTATCGTCACAAATTTTCATAAAAGTGACTGTTAATTCACCTTCCTCATCGTCTACTTGATTAATAACAGCCGCATAACGATATTCCTTTTTTCTGAGGGGAAACTTAACTAAAATGTAATCACCAATCTTGTAGTGGCTGATGGAACTAGGCCCGGCAATATTGTCAAAATCAGCATTGGGCTTTTCACACGATTGTGAAATGTTGGTGTTTGTAATAGCGTTACTATCCGGTGGATTACATGTTAGTAGAGTTTCTTCCTCAGATTCAGAGTCTGTGTAAACGTCGTCGACGCGAAGTTTTGGCATGTCTTTGTACTTTATGACCCCTAGGTTAAAATGCTGACATTCTTCATCACAAGAGCAGCTCAAGCTTTTCATTATGAGCTTGGCAGCACCTTGCGGCAATCCCAAATGACAAAGTGATATTTTACCTTTAACTTGGTGTATTTTAAGAGTACCACTGAAACTTTTTAAATTAGCGGCGTCTTTTTGAATATCGTTTGTCATATTCTGAATTGCCTCGTCCTCAATCATAAACATTGTGATTCCAGGGCATCTTTGTTGTATAGCGTCTATAAAAGATTCCAAATTATCGATGTCACCTCCAGCAGCAACGACAGCATCTGCAGTTCTTTTACAGGTAGCACCAACGCCATCTGCAGCGCTCTTGCCGTGACCACTCTCTGAAAAGTTCCAGGTAAACTTGTCTACACTTGGGACCTCTTCATGAAGCCTTGAGGCCAAAATATAGAACATAGTCTTATTCCGGTATTGTGTAACAGGTCCATCGCTTACAAAATGAACGCAGGTTACCTGCGATGATAAACATTTAAATATTGGCTTTAAATGTTCCCATATTGCAGCTGGTGAGTGTGTGGTGTTTTGGGAAACGGTACAATAGGATTTTGTAGAGGCTTTGGTGTAAACTACAACAGTGTGAAGACTTAGCTGAAGTCTAGACCCACCAAAATGATATGCTTGAATCTCTTCACTGTACTTGGTACAGTAATTTTCTGAAAAGTCCATATGTATTACAACTTCGGAGTCACTAAGATTTTCTTTCAAGTTTTTGACAGCTTTGTACTGATGAAATATATTTCTTTCGTGGCAAAAATATGCATCTAAATCCTCTTCAAGATCATGTATCAGTTCACGCGGATGAGCCGTAAAAGTTTTTTTGATATATTTTTATACAGTCCGTACTTTCTTCGACTTAGGATCATTGTAATCTTGTCTTTCAGCTACCCATTTTTTAAACTGTATAGGCTTGCAATCATCAAACTCTCTGTAATCGGGATTCTTGTTGATACAGCGCTGGCATTCCCGAGATAAACATTGCTCATCATAACGATTGCAACACGTGTCTTCTAATAATTTGTTGTGATTATCGTAACGCAAAATTTTTTGACCATGAAATGCCGACAATTTCAAATCAATATTTGCATGTTTTATGCAAAGACATGTGTCTCTTTCGTTTATCTTTGGCGTAACCACCCAGAAAGGGCGTAAACGACAGAATGTCTGGTAACTGACCAAACCAGGGCTACTACTTTTAAATTTCTTATATAAATTGGATATCGTATCCGACAAGTATCTTTTTTGTTTTTTGACTCCTTTTCTGGTTAAACATTCGCGTTTTCCTGCACCAATTCGACTGTTATCATCATTTTCGTAAAATTCGTGCACTGTCCTTGTAACTTTGGATGAAATGCTATCTAGACGAGTCTGTGTTGTGGGGAATAAAGTTGACTGTCGTTCCGACTTCTGGATTCTCTTATACGATACAGCACTGTCTTTGTTCCTCCATAGTTTGTATTTCTTTACTACTTTACCAGACACAATTTTTCCAAAAATTTGTTTTTCTTTAAACGTTTGTAAACTGGCGTAGTTCTCTTTCAATTGTTCATTCAACACTTCTCCAAAAAGCGCCTTTTTAACCACTTCTTTGCGAGTAGCTGGTGTATCACACATTCTTATTAATTTTGTGTTTGGTGTCTCTTCAATTTTTTTCTGAATATTAGTTTGTAACCTGTGCAATCTCTTTCTATACTTTTCTAGTTTCTGTTTATATTCTTGTATCTTGAGATCTTTTTCTTTCATCATCTTTTCACGCTTCCTTTTAGCTTGTTTCCTTCTTGCTTCTACTAATGGATTTTCTGAAAATATAGGCGCCGGAGAGGCTGAGGCAGGACACACTGAATCAGGCGTATTTTCCCTAATAAAAGTATTTGTGACTTCTTTCATGGCTTTTTTCTTTTCGCGATAAGTAGTACAATGCTCTCTCCAGATTTGTTTTACAGCCTTATGCTCACGACGACTCATGTCCTTGACTAATTTTCTAGTGCCCTTTTCTTTCTTTTTTTGATATTTCCGTCTCTCTTTTTCTTTCATTTCATCTCTCTTTTGCGGGTCATTTTGAAGTCGTTGATATCTCAAACGTTCAGCTGTACGTTTTAGTTCTAATATTTCTTCTCTAGTTTTGGGTGGCTTCTTTTTGGGTGGCATTTTGGAACATTACCTATAATAAGCAAATTAAATTAATAAGCAATAAAAACCCGCCTATGAATCACGTCTTTGTACCTTAATCTTTTTACATCATGTTTATGTTTTAACCTGTTTTGTGTAGGTACAATAAAGTGCTTACAATACATACATATATACCCAACGATCATATGTTAAAATCTATGAAGCTGTTTAGGCTGCAGAACGTGCTAAAAAAATACAGACATGCATACAGCAAAACCATTTTTAAAATGAACTCTGCACACAAACCTATACTCGAAAAACAACCCTCATTCTAACGTAAATGGGTAAAAAGGCAATATTTCCAATATTATTGTAAACACTGCCTTTATTATGTATGTTTGGCAAGTTAAATGTGACGAAACCTGAAAGAAACAGTCCCCTGTAATATAAAACAGTCCCCTGTATCATGAGATGGCAGGGGACTGTTTGCCAGGGGACTGTCTATTTCACGTAGAAAGTGTAGTATCATTGAATGATTTTAAGTATATCAAGTTTAAGAAGCAGACGTAATAACATACTTGCTAAGTAATTATTTAATAAAATATATTGCAATTAGTCATTTAAAATAATAAAATAAATGCTTACCAGTGGACTGTTTCAACGTGCAGCCAGGACGCGTGGTTTCACCTTGGAACGCAATGGTGACACTAAACAAAATGGCGACGGCGCGCTTCGTTTGCAACCGAACGAACTTCACAGCGGTTGCGTTCCGTTCCACGGTCTTAATTTCCGCGCCAATATGCATAATAAGATTTCAGAGCATTTTTCAAATTAACAGGGGACTGTTCGAAAATATTGAGGACAACATTTGTCATACCGAATTAAATATTAAATTTCTACTTAAAAATATAACTGTGTTTTACAAAGATACTTAATGTATTCTAGTATTACTTGTATATTTTATACTTTGCAAATAACAATAAAGAAAATATTTTTTTGTCACGAAACATCTAGTTCTGGAAATGGGACACTACAGGGGACTGTGTTTTGAGGTGGTTAAAGTGCATTAATTATAATATTACAATATTATATTACTAAATAAGCTATAGCGTACTAAGAATAACTAGTGCACTATCGTTTTTAATATATAGAACTCGGTAATATAAACATCTTATACGTAAAATTTGCCGCGGACAGCGATTTTCCAATTAGTGGAGAATGGCCCAAATTTTACAGGCTTCACTTGCAAGCGAATACATAGTATGTAAATTACAGTTTTATGTTATTTTTACGGTCCTGACCCTAAACTTGTTGGTATCCATCAACGTGACGCCGTAACGGCTCTTCGGAATGGTAGTTGTAAACTATTCCAATCAGGCACACATCGGTTTGCCGCGACACAAACTTCTTTAGTCGCGATCAAATTCGCAAGTTTTCAAGATCTTGGAATTGAAGTTCATAGACTGTTCACGTGCATTGGCATACGTCATTCTAATGACCATTAACACGACCATTTTTCGGATTCCATTCCCGATCCCCAATGGTGCGACTCTATCCGTCTGTCCGTCTTTCATCCGCGGTACCCGGTCATACCACAATATTTAAATGACTGAAATTTAAAAATAGAAACGGTATTCTGACTGTTCGAGGATAATTGTAAATAGTCGTATTTTTTTGCGCTTTTTACATTTCCAAATTTTAAGATAGATAATCGAACAGGTCATAATCGTAGGCAGTCCGTTCCTAGGGTTGATTTTTGGTGTTCAAATTCCATATGGACCCTGGATCGCACATTATCTTGGATACCTCAGGTTAGCAAGGTCAGCAGAGGTCGTTTCTCTTCGTCGCCTTCGTAACTTTTTGCCTCAATTCTTCCTTCCCATTCTAGATTATGCTGATGTTTGCTATCTGGACCTTACTGAGGACCAGCTTAACAAACTTAAGGGCCTTCAAAATCTGTCTCTTAGGTCCTTATTTGGTTTGCGCAAAATATGACCACGTTTCCTCCTTTCGTTCTCAGCTCAAGTGGCTTCCAATTCGTCTCCGTCGTGATTCTCACATTCTTGCGTTACTCTACAGTATACTTTTTGTTACCGCTACTCCTCCATTTATTTATTTATTTATTTATTTCCATATGTCAAAGAGCGTCTTAATCGTCTCCCTTCTATGAAATCTTCCCAAAACCATCTTCTCGCTTCACCACCTTCATCTAACAAATTTTATAATAGCTCATTTACCTTTCGGGGTGTTCGGTTGTGGAATGCTTTCCCGTTGCATATAAGGTGTCCGAAATCCCTTCCTATTTTCAAAAATCTGTTGAAACTACATATATTACCTGTCTCTCCCTTAAGTTGCCTTTTATGTATTTATTGTATGTATGCTTGTATATGTCTGCATATTTATTTATTTATTTATTAGGTATGTATTTTAAAGTGTCCAGTTTAGTAATATTTGAAAGATTGATGTGTTAGTATGCTCTTCTTGATGAATTCCTACACTACCTGTTTAAAATTATTGTTTAAATGTTTCCTGCTATACGGGTAAGGCCGCGAATTTTGACCAATTTGGACGTTTCAAATTTTTAACATGAGCATGATGATGTCCCTTTATGAGCATAAAAAAAAATTGTTAACACCGAGAGGTTTCAAAATAATTTTATTATATAACGCGATAAAAACTGCCAAGGTCGCAACTGACATAATTGATTAAATCCGTTCAAATAAATAATAAAAATATATTTCCGTCAAAAACGTAACGAAAGTTGACAAATGTTTTCGACCACTTGTAGGTACTTAAAAGCACTGTTATTTTCACGATTTTCAACTTGGGACTTGCAACTGATATAACGATAGTTCTACCGATTGCGAAAAAAATAAAATAAAATAAATGACTTGTTTTATCTTACTTTCCTTCATAGGGCCATAATTTTGCGTTTTCGTTACGAACACTTTCGTGAGTCGTGACGCTTTTTAAAGCTAGTTTTAATGCCAATTGTGGTAGAAATTCGTTTTGGTGCACTGGCAACTCATATTCTAGTAGGGCAACACCAGAGAGAAAAACCAACCTCGTCAGTTTGTTGAGAAATGGCGGACATGGTTTTTCTAAATAACTTCTAAAGTGCTTGTGTGATTTTAAGGGTAAGTAGTGATTATTTTTTCATACGATAGGTTAATCTTATCCACGCACGTGACATGTATTATTATATTAAAAATATCGCTATTTCAAAAATACACAAGTGCACACAGAAAAATACGAACTTAAATGAGTTTTTAATAGATTCCCAACGACGATACAATAAGTTATTGTTGGTACGTATAGTAGGTACAGGGATCAGCACATAAGATAATTAAATCCATATTATCCATATCCATACTAATATTATAGATGCGAAAGTGTGTCTGTCTGTCTGGTTGTTACATCTTCATGCTTAAACCGCTAAACAGATTTAGATGAAATATAGTACAGAGATAGTTTGAGTCCCAGAGAAGGATATCAAATAGATTTTATCCCGAAAATCATTCTCTAAGGAGGTTAAATAGAGGGTGAAAAATTGTATGGAGCTACGATATAAACGAGTTCCACGAGGACGGAGTCGCGGGCAGAAGCTAGTATTAATCGAACGAGCGAGCGAAGTGTTGTTCATTACGTGAAAATACTTTACCTATTTGTATTTATAGGTAGTTAAAAAAAAAACTTCATCATGTATTTTTTTTGCGAATATTTACCAGTATGATCGAAGCCTAATAACAACTTATGTTACGTTTTATGGTAACTTCACGTTTTTTTTCATGTTAGTTCTATGTCACATTGGTCAAAATACGCGGCCTTACCCATACAAAGGTCGTCTGGAAGAGATCGCTTTAAAGCGATAAGACAGCCTGTTGATACCATTATTTATTAAGCAATTTTTTTTTATGATATTTCTCTCTTGTCATACATACATACATACATAAATTTACGCCTTTATTCCCAAAAGGGGTAGGCAGAGCATGTATAACTCGTCTTGTCGTGGTGCAATAAAGAGTATTTATTATTACGAGTATAATCATAAATATTGCCATCTGCGTTGCCTTAAGGTTGGGTGGTAGATAATGTTTCATAGTATTTAGTGCAATAAAGATTAAATAAATATATAAACTATCCAAACGATATAAGATAAAGCTTCATACGAGCTAATAGTAAATTAATGCTAGAACTTACAATATTCAATGTTGATTTTACGCAAAATACGGCTGCCTTCAAGACTTCGTCACTAGATTTTTTTTTCCTCGTATGTCCCGCTTCAAATTAGGGAACAAATAGTACTCACAAGGGGCCATGTCCGGGCTGTAAGGGGGGTGGTTGACTTCTGTGAACCCGAACTCGCGAACAGCAGTCTTTGCAATAGCGGCAGTATGAACTGGGGCATTATCGTGAAGCAGCAGTACCCCTTTCGAGAGTTTTCCTCTGCGTTCTCCTTTTATTATGTCCCGCAATTTATGTATAAGTGAGGCATAGTATTTACCATTTATAATGGTATTACGCTCTTTAAAATCAACCATCAGAATGCCCTCACGATCCCAGAAGACGGTACACATCAGCTTTTTTGTGGACTGCTGCACCTTAGCTTTCCTAGGCGGCTTCTCGTTCTTAAAACGCCACTCCAGCGACTCGCGTTTGCTCTCGGGGTCATAATATAGCGCCATTGTTTCATTGCCAGTCACAAACCGCCTGATGGCATTCGTTGGATTTTCACCACAAAGGTCCAAAAACTCCGAAGCACATCGCACTCGTTCTTCTTTTTGCACCGTTGACAGAAGTTTAGGCACCCATCTTGCACTGACCTTACTCATATGAAGATAGTCATGAATCGCTTGGTGCACTGAACTTTTGGAGAGTTCTAACCTTCCTGTTATTTCTCTAATCTTCAAACGGCGATCGCTCCATACCTCTTCGTGAATAAGAGCTACATTCTCTGGAGTGAGCACTTCCAGCAGTCGGCCTTCATGTCCCAGGTCTTCGACAGTTTCCCGTCCGAGTCGGAACTTCTCACCCAGTTTTTTACTGTGTAATACGAAGGTGAAGACCCCCCCCGTACAGACCATCTAACCGCTCTTTAATTTGGGCGGGAGATAAACCTTCTTTTTAATAAAAAAAATATGACACTTCGATACTGTACGGTCTGTACAAATACGAGTACTCCAGGCAAAATAGGGTCAGCTAGTATGGCGAAATGGAAATAATTTATAATAGCTTTTTTTTTCTGCGTAACAGATAAATTATAATTGAATTAATAACGACGAGACTAAATCCGACAAAATATTTGTGATTTAGATATTTTAATAAATAATTGAAAATTTATAAATTCCTGTAAAATCGGAAAAAAAAATTAACTCATTTTTTATTCTTTGTTTTGATAAATTAATATTTCCTCTATAAGTTTGATGATAAATCAGGCAAAAAATGTTTCCGAATATTACATTTCTATTTAGTAGATCCCTAACATTTTATTCATTTACCATATTTCCGTGTCCAAAAATAATAATTGGCTGTAGGTTCCTACATTCTTTGATGAATGTAGTGGACACAAACATTAGAAACGAATCGCACACTAAACAACAACGGAGGGTGGATTTTAGGGGTTAAATGCTGTTTAACTATTTAAAAAAATGCAAATTGATCAGTTACTTTTGGGATTTTCATTATAAGCTATTTTTCATCGAATAATGTACGAATCCCCTTATAAAATCGGTTGCAAGTAATGTTATTACAAACACCTGTTAAAATAGGTTTAAAAATGCCGCGCGCGAGCCGCAGAGCTAACGTGATTGGCCGGCCGCCCGCTCGCCGCGTAGGTACTACATACTAGGTAGGTAGGTAGGTACCGCACGAATCGCAGCGATTCGCGAAACCATCTAACGCGTCTAAGATCTAGTTGTTGATAGTAGTTAAATTTTAATATACTCGTTGTGAAACGAATTATGAAAATATTTAAGTATTTTTATTTATTTATCAATGAGTGACACTGACGAGCGTGGGATGAAGATACCTATGCAATTTAACTTTGAACTTTGACGTAGGTAGTGGAAGTTGGAAAAAGGGACTTCAAAGATTGTGCACACGTGTATATTATGTAGTTTGTGATGGACTTTTTAAGACTAGAGGAAGATGCTTGCTTTGTTTACATTAATTTCTTTTTTGGTTCAGTTTTATTTATATATTTAGTCTTTATTGCACTAAGGACAACTTATCGTACAAGAGGCGGACTTAATGCCGTAAGCATTCTCTACCAGTCAACCTTTGCGCAAAGCAGATTGTGGGCGTGTAGTAATTGTAATAGAGCAAAATTCGTTAAAATAGTAAACTAGAGAGATTTATACCCTTACCTATTATTTGATTTTTATTATGCCCAATATTACACGTTAGATAATATACAGGGTGAAAAAATCTATGGAACCTGAAGGGAAACCCTTAAAACAGCTCATTCTCTCGCTCTCATTATCATGAATTAAACACTATTTAAATTTAATTTACCTACTTTTAGCCCGAATTACATTTGAATTACAATTTACTATCGCAATCACTAAAATTTATTGACCGAATATCTTTTGTCCGAAAACTTTTCGTATTTTTATGACTTCTCCGAATATACAATTCATTATTTTTTTCATTTACCATTTGATGTTATCCAAATGTGTCAGTTGTCCGAAAAACTTTTACCACTACAGTCTTTTGAGCTTTGTTACAACTTTTGTTTCATAGCCAATTTTTGACTTATCCAGCATTACTTTCCGCATTTCATACGTTTAGTCAAATGTTCATTTTGAATGAAATTCAAAGTAGTTTTACAGAGACTAAGGCAGGTCGGTGTAGGTACGACGACGAGCGAAGCGAGGAGGAGTTTTAGGTGAACTGCGAGTTTGCGACCCTACATCGCGCGAGCCGAGCGAGCGTAGCGTGCCGTGGCAGCGGCCGGCGAAGCGCCAGAACCGAACACTTTTTTACTACTTAATATTTACATATGTACTGTATAAGTAAGGGTCAGGTCGGAAGAAATAACTTGATAAACCAAATGTTGTAATTATTTAGTATCGATTTATTTAAAGAACACCCTGCCTAGAGATGGTGTTTACCCAACCTACCCAGAGTTACCCATTTCATCCCAAACGTCGTCTTGTGAAGCAGTTTTGCAAAATATAATGAGACTTCTTACGTCATAGTCATATAGGAATGTGTAAACGTAAACGTTGTTCTCATTGAGATTTTCTTGCTTGGTTACTTGCTAAATATGCAAACAATATAGGCTCATCTTTCCCTGGCCAGACTATACGTGTGTTATTTTGAATAATAGTACATTACTGCAGAGGCAGTGAAGTAAGGGATTGCTGGACTAGTCCAGGCAATGAACTGACAACTTGTATGGAAAAAATGTCAATTTTGGAAATAATTTATAATAGCTTATTTTTTATGTATAACGGATATATTATCAACTAAATAGTTACCCAGCGACAAAATCCGACAAAATTTCAGACATCAAAAAAATGATAAGTTCTTCTAAAAAGTCAGTAAAAATATTAATAAATGTTTTTGTCTTAATTTTGGTTCATTTACATTTGCTCTATAATATTCAAGATAAATCGTACAAAAAAAGATAATGCATGCTTCATTGAAATCTACATAATTACTTCCGAGTGGAAAGTTTGTCGGATTCTTGACCAAATTTAATCATCTTAGAATAAGATTTTCAAATGAAATCAACAAAAAAAACGCTATTATAAAAAACGCTAAATTAATATTTTTCAAAACCGTATTTTGCCTGGAGTAGACGAGATTGGGGTAAACCGGATACAACGAGTCCAGCAATCCATGTTCCGGCCGAGGATTGTATAGTGCGTTTCTCAAACGATGTGAGGAAATATTAAAATAAAATTAAATACAAGGTAATCAATTAAATAATAGGTAATTTGCCGCCTTTTTATTTTTTAAACATGCCATTTAAACAAGCCGTTCGAGCACTATGTTTAACCGCACATAGGTATAGTACCATCGTTTTTTTTTTATGTCACAAGTTTGCTTACAGAACAGAGTCTAGTGGTGGTTGGCAGTATGTAATTTTTCCTTTGTCACTTTAATATTAGTAAGCAAATTTAAAAAGTTAGATTAGCGGACAATAATGGTTTTACTTAGGGTTACTTTTCAAAGTCCAGTTCCATAGGAAACAATTCACAGCCGTTACTAGTGTTAGCAAATTGGTGGGAACTGGCGAGAATAACCATCGAATACCAAAACCAAATGGTACTCAAGTATTGCATTTTTATCGAGTCGATACACGCGTAACGTAGCTGAAAATCGAATTTACCAGTCAGGGATATTAATATTTGTACCAGAGTAAGGATAAAAACTGACATAGAGGCGTACACAGATATTTATGCCCTTTTTTTGTACATATATTAATGCCTGACTTTTAATTTTCACCAAGATTAAACATATGATTAGTAAAAATAAACCAAATTAGCCCAAACTACCTACAATAGACGGACAGACAGACAGACAGACAGACAGACAGACAGCGGAGCCTTAGTAATAGGGTCCCGTTTTTACCCTTTGGGTAAAACAATATCACAGATTTGAGTAGGGCAGGCAGTGTCTTTCTGCCTTTACGTGGTGCACGCCACTGATGTTATGGATTTACGGTGGTTTTCTTTCAGGGCCCATAGGTTTTTCCACTCTGTATAGCTATAGCAGCTAAGCAGTATTTTAGCAGCGTGTTCTTTCTTACCCATTCCAATAATTAAGTACCTACTTCCGTTACTACAATGATGTGCAGATGGATCTTGTACTACCTACGCAGATTAAGTGGGAAATTAACTACTTTAAGTAGGAAATCACCTGTTAGAATTGTCGTCACTGTTTTATAATGATGACATTTATCAGTAAATAATTATGAAGCATTGAGACACCAAACATAGAAATGTACTAAATTCTTGGCATGTTTTCACTAAAATATGTTTATAAATTTCATTAATTGTTAGCGCGTTTCCCGCTTACGCCATTATTACACCGTGAATAGTCGCATTCTCCTACTAGTACATCGTCGAAGACGATATAAATGATTACAAATAATCTGCGTAGGTAATGTAGGTATCTATCTACTTCGCGTCACGGAAAAGGACTCGTTGCGTGCCGCCGTTGCGAGCGAATGTGATCGTTAACACACGCGGAAAGAGCTCAAGTTCAATTGTAGAATTAAACAGGACTATTCAAATGTGTATTATGCTTTACATAAACCTTTTTTCTGTAGGATTCGTGTACTACTTTAATAATCTATATAGTTAAATTAAATTTGGACACAATTTGGTCCTATAAATATATTTACCGATAGTTTATTGGAGTAAATGTATTTATATGCAATTCTAAACAAAAATCTATACGATTTTTAGCAAAATAGGTTCATCAATTATTTTTATGAGAATCAAATCAAAGTACTACTTATTACAATTTTTTTCTACCAACTTCTGTCACCTGTCACCCAAGCCATGCATTTTGTTAATATATTGATTTTACATGTAAAAAAAATGTCGGATTTCATTGTTGACGATTATAGACAACTATTATTAATTTTAATTAATAAAATCGGCGTATATTTGACAGTATTTTTTTATACCTACTTTCGGGTCGAAAGTTTGTAAGATTCGTAAATAGAGTATCTTAAAATATGTATTTATGACGGAGAAAAAAAACACAGGCTATTATAAATTAATGTTTGGCGAAACCGTATTTTGCCTGGAGTAAAAGGTGTGCATTCCGCCCGTCAGCATTTTACTTCACGTAGCATATATATTTCATTCCTTTAAGACAGTACATATCCGACCGCCGCGGAGTGTATTCCCATTAAGCCTGCAGATTGTATAATTTCAGTTCGTTATCAATAAAACATAATTTCGGTGGAAAACAGCAGTGTTATCATTATCAACTATCATCTCAAGAGTGTGCGAGACTGTCCCGTACAGATACTCAATTTTTGACATCTTGGCGACTCCAGCGACTCTCCTCACGAAAATGGCTCTAAAATTAAAAATAACAAGAGCAAGTCGTAACTTGTTCATTTGTTAGCAATCCGGAGAGACGTACTATTCATCGCAGTATAACATGTTAAGACAAGTTATTCGGAACTACATCAGGCCAGGAAATTATGGGACCGCCTGGTATATAATTTCGGTTCATTTATACTGATTTTCCGCTACACTACACTAAACGTGTCTAGTGAAATGATAAAACGAGTTGACTCTGCGAGTTAGTTTCGTCAACTCGCTGACAAAAATGGCTTGTCATAAGCGAACTCTATCTTAGGTCGGTTAGGTTAGGGTTCACTTGTGTCCCTCAGACCAGAAATAGACAGCCGCGTAGCGGGGTGACGTCGACTCGCTGGAGATTATTAGTCCGCACAGATGACCGTCCCAATGTACATGGATTACCAGGCTGTACATTATTGGGCCGTGCATTATCAGCTCGTACAAAATTGGCTTCCAATTATTGCCCCGGACCAAGTTTGCTCAGGGTGATAATGCACAGCCCAATAATGTACAGCCTGATAATCCATGTACATACAGTATGGACGCGGATTATTGGGCTGTAGGTACATTATTTTGGCCGTGCATTATTATGGCCGATATTTGTAAACATTGTTAATGCGTGTTTGGTTATTAAAAAAATATTGACTCGTGGTGACTAGAAAAGTGATAAAAAGAATGGACGCCACTGGAAATTCTTGACGATGTAACAACATTTGAGTAAAAACCTGTTGACATCAATAAGTAAAGAAAATAACTTGGCAGGCCAATTTTCATCTTTATAAAAGGATTTTTTCCTCGCAAAATGTGTTGAAAAACGTCGTAAGAAACGCGTGAGCTTTGATAATTAACATACTCGGCTCTCTTATCACGCGAGCCGCGCCTCTGATATAATTATCAACATACCTCACTTGTATCACAATATACTATTACCTATATACTTAATGGTTTTCGGTACCAGATTATATTTACAAGGAATCATGTAGGTAATGCATGTTATTCTGAAACCTTTGCCTCGAAGTCATGTTTTAAAAAATGCAATGGTAGAAATCTATATAGAGGATTCAAACCCACGTTCCAGTGGCTACACATGCGCTTTTTCCACGTCTCCCAAATTCAATCGCAGGTTAGAGTTACTCCGGATAATCGGTAACTGCTATATAATTATCTAAGTACTGGCTTGTAGTGCCAATGAGTTTATGGGACGCCACAGTGACAGATGGATTGGTTATTGTATATTAAGTATTTTATTTTATTTATTTGGGGCAAGACTAAAAATAGGTCGAATGTAGGAAACGACCGTAGCTTCCAAGATGCTCCCTCACCGAGCCAAGTAAATAAATATTTTCTCAACCACTTCATTATTATGCATTGGAATGGTCGTGGTCGTGGTAACATTTACTACGGACTTAGAGCATTTAAACAGGAGACACCTTTCATATACATTCCCCTCTGCCAAAAGTTCAGGAGCAATGTCTTAAATTGTTCAATGTTCTATTTTTATGTAATATCAGGCAATATTTAAGTATGTCGAGTACTTCTTAGGCAAACGGCGATCAATATTAAGTTTAGTTTTAGGCTTGATTGCAAATAAGGTGCTAAAATGTAAACATAGCTATTTTTGACGCTGACGACAGTAGGTACTTGTTCAGAATCTATCTTGGGTACCTACATAGATTTTTCACTCATTTCGAGACAGACTATAAGGACCACACTAGAAGCGCATAAACACTTTTCTTTAGAATGACTCATCGATCACTCTACAATAGTGGAAGACGATCATCGTTTTCAACTAAAATGATTGTTGTGGACATTTGAACTACCTAATTATTCTACAGGATCTAAGTCGTTACTACGGGCTTCTTAGTTGTTCGAGCTTCACAACTTAATCCAATACTTGCAATAGCTATAGCGAGAGTCAGGTATAAAGGCGAGCGGATTAAGCCATAATAGTCTCTCAGTCAACTACTTAAGACCTTTGACGCGCGCAATTTTAATGGGGTAGGTATATGCATCTTTTATTTACCAGAAGAATAATCCAGAGGAGTATCGACTGTAGCATTAAAACTTTCTTATGTTTCTTTTTTCTGATGTTTGAAATCTGCACACCCCGGTTCCCACCGAAAACACTCTAGGTATATTAAACGCTAAACGGGCATAGACCATAACGTCACAATCCATATTCTCGGCTTGTTTGTTATGGATTTAGTCATTAATTTGCATTTGCCTTAAAATTTGCGTTTAAGTGTATACTTGTTTTACAACATATAAATTCTTATTAAATATTCTGTCTAACTGTTACGTACCTAATTTTATCAAAAACTAAAAAAAAAAATTTTTTTTCGTTATTTAAACGTGAGATAAGCCTAAAATTAATAGTTTTATATTTCTGTTGTATATTATTTCTGCGTAAATGCGCATCGATTGAGTGTAATTAATTCAAAATTTAAGTCACAATGCCTGTTCCCTATTATAGTGTTCCTCTACTTAGGTACCTATTTATATATGCCTGAGAGCTGCACTAACGCGTTGCACTTGTATTCACGCATCTTTGCTCCCCCACGCAAGGTTCGGCGACCAGCTAAAAGGCTTAAGATAAGAAGCCTCGTTAAGTGAGTAAACTTATCCTACAGGATTAGCCTCTTGGTGTTAGGTTATGTCGCACTGGCAGTGCACGGGGCAATGACATAACTCTTTCAAGCAACAAGTCATGTTAAAGAAGTTAAATTATCCTTATTCTAACTCATATACTATACTCATATGTTGATATCCTTTTGCTAAGCCGTGTAGGTGGCACAGCGTGTTTAATTTGACTGTTCATCTGTATTTTTATTAACCTTTTAACTCTCACGTGATGGTACCAATCGTTTTTAGGGATGGCGCTGACCCCATTCCTACTTCGCGCTGTTAAGATTTTTCTAGAATCAATGGGGTTGGAACGGGTATATTTCAATAGCAGGTCAAAAAAAATCGCGACTCAATTGTTTTGGTAGTTTGGTCGTGGTGTAAAAGTTATTCGTTGTTTGAAATTGAATTCTGTTGTGTTGGGATATGGGTTAAAATAGGTAATTTAAGACAAGTATACACACACTACACAGTACACACACGTGCACAGTATACATTTACTTTACCTTGAGTTCATTGATAGTTTGTACGGAACCCTCGGTGCGCGAGTCAGACTCGCACTTGATGCCCTATTTTTTGTTCGAGTCATGTGTCCCCCCCTGCCGGCTAAATGGCTACTACGAGGGGCAAACCGAAATGATCGGGAATTTAAAAAACTAAGTACACTTGATACATAAATTATACAGGGTGCAATCTTTTACGTGATACAAAATAGCAAAATGTGAATCTATCCATGATTCTGAGCAACTTTTATTATGGGACCAACTTTGTGTTATGCCAAAAAAATCCAACTATTTCATTAACTCTGCTCATTTTAGACTGACAAGAATGTATGAACAGGTGTGTTTTTTTGGCATAACACAAAGTTGGTCCCATAATAAAAGTTGCTCAGAATCATGGATAGATTCACATTTTGCTATTTTGTATCACGTAAAAGATTGCACCCTGTATATTATTGTTTTTCGAAGTACTCTCCGTTACAATCAATGCACTTTTGCATTCTTTTAAACCAGTCATTGAAACAGTAATTCCAGTTTAAACTAGACATTGCCAAAATGGCCGATTTATAGGCTTCCACGGCGGCTTCTGGGTTTTCAAACCGCTGACCACGCAATAAATCTTTAATTCTAGGGAACGTAAAAAAATCATTTGGACTCAGGTCAGGGCTGTTTGGAGGATAGGACATCAACTCAACGTTTTCCTCGTTCAAAAATTGATTTGTTTTACGGGCGGTGTGGGAACTCGCATTATCGTGATGTAAGATGACACGTTGTGCGTGGTTCCCTCGGCGAAGTTCGGCCAGCATCTCTGGCAAACAAACTGTAATATACCAATCAGCGGTAACCGTTCTTTGTTCTTGTAAAGGAATTTTGGCAATATGTCCTTTTTTTGAGACGAACGAAGCCACCATTTTCTTCGACACGCTGCGGGAACGCACAACTTTCGTTGGTTTGACCTCGTCATCGAAGACCCAAACTGCCGACTGGTGCTTTCTTTCAGGCTCATAGGAATAAATCCAGGATTCGTCACCCGAGACAATATTATAGACGGCTTTTGACCTTCCTCCATTCTAGCGTTTTAGAGTAGATCGGCACCAATCAATAAGAGCCGCCTTTTGCTCTTCTGACAAATTATGGGGTACCCATCGGGAAATCAATTTTCTGACACCCAACTCACTATGCAGAATAGTGTGGATTGCAGTCATTCCAATGCCTATGGTTGCCCGAATCTGCTCGTATGTCACATGTCTATCTTCTTTTAGTATTTTTTCCACAGCCGCGACGTTTTCAGGCGACACCGCTGTTTTCGGCCGACCTGTTGAAGGTACGGTGCTGAGAGAGGCACTACCCCGTCGAAACTCTGCATACCAACGATATATTGTCGTTTGACTAGGTGCTTCAATTTCATATATAGAAACAAGCTCATTAAGACAGTTATCTGGAGATAACCCTCGACGAAAGTTGTGATAAATAATTGCACGAAAATTTTCACGCGTGAGCTCCATTTTGTCCATTAACTTGTCAATTTGAAAATGGAATTAAAACAATATGACGTTATTTTTTTAAATTGTGAAAACGGCATCGTGACTGTCAGTCGCCAGTAGGTACGCATGTGATAAAAAAGGATTTAATGTAACTCAGTTTAAAGTACTTTATTCTCGATCATTTCGGTGTGCCCTATGTACTGGGGATGTGAAAAAATTCGTGATAGTAGTACATAATATAATGAATTTAAAAGGAAAATTATCACGGACAAGTAGGCATAAAAATTTACCGAGAAATAGTCGACCAAGGATACTTCCCCTACACCTAAAGCATGGATGTAATTTTGTTTTCTCGTTAAACCCATGGTGTGGGGTATCGTTGGATAGCTCGTTAAAAAATATTATGGTCAATCAGTGATTAGTTTGCGAGATTTGGAGATATTAATGCCCAAATTTTTGTTCGAGTCATGTCGGCTAAATGGCTTCTACTAGGGATGTGAAAAAAATCGTGGTAGTAGTACATATACTCGTAATGAATTTAAAAGTAGTAAGTTAGTTATCGAGTAAGTAATAGTCGACCAACTTAATGTCTACTTGGAAGGCCAATTTTCGTACAAATTCAGCCGACGCAACCGCACCGCACGTCGATGTAACTAAGACAGACAGGCAACTACGAAACCCTACACTGCGCGTGGCCCGACACGCACTTGGCCGGTTTTTTTAAGTCAAATCTAACACTTAAACTTGAAATATAAACCTATTATAACTACATACGTATTTGAGGCGGCTGAACAAATCTATGTGGAGGAGCTACTATAAGAGTAACACTCAATTGGATGAACTTACATACCTAAGTCTAATCAAGAACGAATATTCTTTAATAGTTATCTAACCGAACAATATGCGTTCCATGTCGTGGTAAACTAAACTATTACTGCGGAATGTGTTAATTAGACTAAACTGTCATCTTATATCTCCACCGAAAGATTCCTTCACCATCAGGGTGGCAGAAAGAGTTATCTGTGCTACAAGACAGCAAAAAAATTATTCGCAACAACATACCGAGATTTGTAGTAGTACCTATGAATCGTGAGGTGACCAACGTTGTACTTGCGCCTGTGGATTCTGTGTGAGCAATATCTCCGAATACACAGTTGGGAAGAAAAGTCGGTTATGTAAATCTTTAAAATATTAGGTATTCACACATTTTGAAAAAGACAAGAATCATAACTTCAAATTATGTACAGGTGTAGTACAATAAAATACAAACACTCTGTTTGCACACCTCACACAGATCGAGCAGTTACAAAAGTCAACACAAATATTATAGGGAGACAGTAGAGGTAAAACAACATGCGGTCTTATGGCTAAAGAGCGGTCTCTAAATGCGTTGATGAAAGATCACATCTTATCAATTTACAATACACATACTTATATAATATATAAAAATAATCCTTCCAGACGATTAACGAGTATACGCGGAATCGCGGGGAAAAGTTAGTAAGACCGTAATTACATCTCACAGGAGTCTGTTCTCGAGTCCACTCGGTTTCATCCGGTCCAGCAACGTAAGGGCCCCCCCACACTCGACGCAACGCACAATTTTGTATGAGAACGTTCACAAGACGCCGGTAGTGTGGAGGGGCCCTAAGCAAGTGCAAGAGTGCATGGCGCGCTCAATCGCTCGTTGTGCAGCTGTACCAATAAGCATGAGTTATTAAATAAAAATGAACTCGGTGTCAGTTTTGTGACGACAATTAAGTATTTTCTCAGAACAGTGGCACGACACATTGGCTGCTGAAAATCAACTTTTAAGAGGGAAGTATATATGCCTTTGGAATACTATTTACTCGTCCGTACAAAAAGAGAAATCGTTTTTCCACTTCCAAATATTTTAGAATCTCAATGATTTTTTAGTACGTTATCGACACAATAAAAAACTAGTTTTATAGGTTTTCCTTTTTTCAAAATCTGCAATAAACTAAAAATCTACCTATTTTTGAAGTGAAAACTTCTTTAGCGGCGCTGAGCACTTTTTGGGATGGGGAAAAATTGTTAAATACGCGACAGATTTTTGTGACGTCAGATGTGGAGGTCACAATCTTTTATATTTTGCTGCTAGCCGATTCGACTTCATTCAAAACTGAACGCTATTCGTAAGAGTATAAAGCCGTTAAACACTTTTTGCAATAGCATATTCTGCAAATAAATTTGTAACTTTGTCCAAGCGTCCTTCGCCGTTTTGCTATTGAACAAATTCGAATAGTTCGAATTTGGACGTTATTCCTAAAGAGATAAAGCTTTGAAAAATATTTACCAACGGCAAAAACAAATTGATATTTTGTTCGCCGCCGCCGTCTGCTGTTCTTGCAAATTCGAATAGTTCGAATTTGGATGTTATTCCTAAAGAGATAAAGCTTTGAAAAATATTTGGCAATGGCAAAAACAAATTGGTATTTTGTTTGCCGCCGCCGACGGGCGAGCCGGCCCGTCGCACCCAACGCGCCCGCGGCCCGTCCGCCTAAATAATTGATAATTGTTTATAATTTGCGTCAAATTCATTTTTAGGGTCACACGGTAAGATGTCACGTGACCTGATCTTAAAACTGTTACAATGTTATTGAATTTTCACTTCTGCCGGCACTCCCGGAGTGCAACCCGGTCTTTTTTTTTTATCGAAACCTGTTAACCTAGATATTATTACGCTGAAGCGATCGACATCACAATCAAAGTTAAGATTTAGGAAGTGGAAAACGTTTTCTCCCGAAATGGAAAGTCATATAAAAAGTGCCTGCTGTCAGTCGCGAGCTGCTAGCTATACTTCCCTCTTAAAAAAAATACCTTCTTTCCTCTTAAATATTATCGCGTGCTTTGAAACGCCGTTCTGACTAGATTAAGAAACAATATTGATGAATATGATTGTTCATCTGATTTTATCGATAACTAACATGATTGCCTCGATAGAAAAAAATTCCAAAGTTGCGTCTGTATTATCCTTTTTTTACTCAGCCTACTCAAACGATAATTATTTTATGACACAATCAAGTTAATACTACTTATATTATTTTATCTCATCTCACTTTATGAAATTTAAATAACTAACACTAAGTTAGGTATTTATCGAAATTTATCCAAAGAAGCCATTCCCAAAGAGTGTTACTTGAGTCTTACTCTCCGAAGAGTGTTATTCTTTTCCTCGTGCGCGGAAGGCACCAGCGTGTCTCTGTCTAGGGAGCGTGTTCGACCCAAATCAACCGAAAAAGGATAAAAAATATAGTCAAATGGAGAAAAAATCAACGCAAAAGGTTAAATAATCACGAAGTTATAAGTGTCCAAAGTTTTAGAAGCTATGTTCTGTCCCTTTTTCGCAAAACGCAACTTCATATGAAACGATGACGCTGGAAGAATGTGACGTCACAGAAGACGGCAACGTGCCGCGCCGCATCGTGTTCGGCGCGCCGTCGCGGCCTCCCGGCAGCATCCTAGCATCCTATAGCGTGTCGTCACACACCGTTTGCGTTTTCTCTCTCTAACAAGCAATATTAAAACGGTTGTAGCTTCGTAATTCTTTGAGATATCTGAATGGGATTTTCGTCACTAGGCATATTTTTTTGCCTTCATTCTTTTGGAGTAATAATAATTTTAGAGTCTACACCCCTATTGTTGAATTGTTACGCCGGCAACCGGCCTACTTAATACTTACTTCCCCTATGAATAACCCTTCGTCAAAACCGGTTATGGTAAATTAATTTTTATTTACTATTGTTATTACGCCCGTGTGGTGTCGGGTTAGAATTTCACCACCCCCTTTCTTCCCGTGGGTGTCGTAAAAGTCGACTAAGGGAGCAGGGTTGAAATGTGTTGTGGACGATGGGCTAACAACCTATCATTGCAATATAACATTTTGTCGATCTTTTTATACCTACCCACATTTATGCTAAAAGTGGCGTTGGAACATAAGTTTCATGTGCTCTGCCTACCCCTTTTGGGAATAAAGGCGTGAATGTATGTTAGTATGTATTTTTTTTTATTAAAATTAATATTATGATAAATGAGAATCTGTCCTCTGGAATAAAAGCTAGCTTATGTTCATGATAATATTAAAATACTTACCTAAATATCTCCACGAATTTCATGTCAAATCTGTGGCCCGGACATTGCTATATATAGGCTTGTTTCCTAAGATTGTTTTTCGATGCCATTCGAACCAGTATTTGTAGAGGAACAAAAGTTTGTATGGGAGCAACTACAATAAAAGAACATAAATACCCAAAAAGTTTATTCAAAGATTAACCTCGCTGGCGGCAGCCGAAATGCTTCATACTAATTGACATTAGATTGTGACGTCACAGTTGCTATTTGTACTAATCGTTGTATGGAAAACGTTGTATGGAAAATCAAGTAAATTCCTGTTTGGGTCGCGAAATACTGCGTTTAGGTCCATAGTTGTCCTCCTATATAAGAATTATTTTGTCATTATATAAGAAAGGTCGTCGTATCTATGAACTTTTCTATACGACCATCTAACCGCAATTTTATTTTCTTTAACAATCAACCAATAATGTATTTGTAAACATTGATTATACAGGTTTTACGTTTAAAGTTAAAAAAAAAACTGTATGGATCTACATATTATAAAAGAAATCTGCTGTCCTGCTTTTATGTTTCTAGCCACAGTTTATCATTAAAAAAAATCATACATTACTTATGTGAAGTTTAAACCCCTATCTTAACCCCCTCAAGGGATGAATTAGAAAAAAAACCCTTATCAATGTTTTTGACTGTACATTAAGAGCTTGTGACCAAAGTTTTGAATGGATAACTTTTAAAACGACATGTTTCCCATACAAACTTTCAACTTTTTTTTAACCTTCATAGTGGGTTGAATTTTTATAACAACGCCATATCGTTTGTTTTGCTTTTTAGTATGAAACCTTTATACAAAGATTCAAGTCTATAACTTTCCAAATGAACGATTTCCATGCAACGGTTCGACCCCTATTTCACTTTCCCTTTAAGGGTTGAATTTCGGAAAATCCTATCTTAGTACACGTCCACGTACTATAAAGAATATATGTTCCAAATTTCATGCTTATATCGTTAGCGGTTGGCTGTACGCTGTCTGGCAATAGATTAGTAACGCAAGAGTTTTTTTATAATATATAGCTGTTATATATAGTCCCCATTTAACGGCGTTAGAGAATACATTATAATCCGCAGGTTTAATCAAACGTTACCTTCTTTTCGGTTATAGGAGCATTTAATAAGTAATCTCTCTACAACGTTGCAGGGCTCTAGCTCAAAAAAAAAATGTTACTCATCCTAACCTTGCATCCCTTTTTAACGCCCTTAGGGATGGAATCCCCTTAGGGATGGAATTTTCTAAAACGCTGAAACTATTTTTTTTATTGTATAATTAATCTTTCTACAACGTTGCATTCTCTAGCTAAAACAAAGTGTTTCTCATCCTAACCTTGCATTCCTTTTTATCCCCCTTGGGGGTGGAATTTATAAAACGCTGACAGTTCTTTTTTGTATTCTAATAAGTAATTTTTCTACAAAGTTCCAAGTTTCTAGCTCAAAAAATAAAGTTCCCTCACACAAACTTTGCACCCCTATTTAACTCCCTTAGGGATAGAATTTTCAAAAACGTAGCAAGTACTTTTTTATATTTTATTAAATAATCATTCTACAAAGTTTCAAGTTTCTAGCTCAATGAATAATATTTCCCCCATACAAACATTGCACCCCTATTTAACCCCCTTAGGGGTAGAATTTTCTAAAACGCCTAACGTACTTTTTTTGAATCTCAATAAGTAATCTTCCTACAAAGTTTCAAGTCTCTAGTTCAAAAAATAATATTTCTCTCATACAAACTTTGCACCCCTATTTAACCCCTTTAGATATGGAATATCCAAAAATCCCGCCTTATCCCTTGCCTACGTCATAAAAGCAAGTTCTGGTGTAAATTTTGTTTCTAGTCCCAGAAGTTTCGGATATAAACTTTGCACCCCTATGTACCTAACCCCCTTAGGGGTGAAATTTTCTAAAACGCTGAATGTACTTTTTTCTATCTTAATAAGTAATCTTCCTACAAAGTTTCAAGTCTCTAGTTCAAAAAATAATGTTTTTCCCATACAAACTTTGGACCCCCATTTCACCCCTTTAGGGGGTGAATTTTTGAAAAACCCTTTATTAGTGCTCCCCTAGACCTTGAAAGGAACCTACGTGCCAAATTTAGAACCTCTAGAACCAGCGGTTTGGGCTGTGCGTTGATATGTCAGTCAGTCAGTCGGTGTTTTTTAGGCTAAAGCGGTTCTCTATATATTTAGCGGTAGCGGCGGTTTTATATATTTAGATAAGACGTTACTTCTGTATTCCAAACAAATAAAATACCAATAGATTTGCTATCAATTAATGCTGTTTCGGATGGCTGGATTGTAGCGCTACAAACGTACACCTTTGATCAATTGTACATCCCTGAGTTACTTTAACTTAAGAAGAATATTGAAAACGTCCAGAAACAATCGTAACGTGTACTAGACAGTCGATGAAATCAGAACAAAGAACGTAATTGGTTTTCTTCAATGCCTTGAAATGAATAAGGCTTCATGATATAGGTACCTACTTACCTTAGCTTCGCAGACGTAAATAGATCACACGTAGATCAGTTATGCACCTTTACTTATGGGAGTTTTCAGAGGGTTAACAATGTTTTCCTTAGGGGATCTCCATATATAATACGTCATTTCAAAATAGGGAGGGGGGAGGGGGTTCTGCCCATGGGATTTACGGTAGTCATTTTATTAGCCGGACGGTCCATTCAATAACTTCCTCCCAGTATAAAAAGTCCAAGTTCAAGTCAAGTTTCCTTCTCGCCAGTATAAAAAGAAGACACTGTATTATTTAAGTAGGTTTTTGGGTTATTACAAGACTGACGCATTCAGTAAGAAACTTGGCAACACAATTCGTTTAGCTAGGCCAAGTAGGGTAAATTGAGGGATATACTTTCTGACCTAAATGTATCTGGCATGGTGTTGCGAAACCTCGTTAAATAGTAACTTTAGTCAATAAACGCAGCCGAAACTACCGATAAACTTCGACATAGGTATTTGTAAAGGCCTCAACCCACAACTTCAATATTTGAATATTCGCTCTCAATAGCTTCGATACAAATATTTAGAAAGGTACGTGATGACTATAGGTAGTAGTGGGTTGTATACTAGACACCAAATAAAATAACCAATAACGTTGAACTTTCCCGAAAAAGGATTAAAAATATTGTCAAATGGAGAAAAACGAAAAGCAGCAAGTAAATAATCACAAAGTTATGTGTCCAAAGTTTTAAGTTTGTCTCTTTCCCGCAAAACGCACCTTCATACGTATGAAACGATTGTCATTTACTATTATTTTCTCTCTCTAAAAAGCAATAATAAAACGGTTGTAGCTTCGTAATTATTTCAGATATCTGAATGGGATTTTCACTAGGCATATGTTTATTCCTCGTTTATTTTGGAGTAATAATACATTTTGAGTCTACACCCGCTATAATTTAAACCAAAACTAATATTATAAACTAGTTTCCGTCCGTGACTTCGTCTGCGCGGACCTGGGATAAAAAACTATCCTATGTTCTAAATCCAGGCTATAAACTATCTTTGTGCAAAATTTCATCCAAATCGGTTGAGCTGACTAAGCGTGACTGAGTAACAAACATCCAAACTTTCGCATTTATACTATTACTAGCTTCTGCCCGCGACTTCGTCCGCGTGGAACTCTTTTATATCGTAGCTCCTTAGAAACTTTCGCCCCCTATTTCGTCCCCTTAGACGATGATTCCCGGAATAAAAAGTATTATATACTCGTATGTTAATCCAGGTAAATAATAATATAATAACACTATAATATTATGTAAGTATACCAAAATTCATTTTAATCCGTTAAGCCATTTTTGCGTGATTGAGGTCCAAACTTTCATAATATTAGTAGGATTTGCAAAATCTTTGGCAGAAGTGCAATCAGACATAACATCATCGCAGGAGTAGTTGGAACGAAGAGGGTTGAGAATCAATAGACAAAAGACCGAGTACATGCACTGTAATTTTTCCGGTAGCAACCTGGACGTCATCTCATGCCCATCCAATGAAAACAGATGTCTTAACAGAGTTGAAGAGTTTAAGTATCTTGGATCCATCGTAGCGCCTAAGGCCTGTGTAGAGACAGACATACAAAACCGGATCCAAATAGCCTGGCTGAAATGGAGATATCTGTCTGGCGTCCTATGTGATTCTCGCATGCAGGTCAAAATCAAAGGCAATGTGTATAAAAGAGCAGTAAGACCCGCTCTACTTTACGGCTCAGAGTGTTGGCTCATGAGGAAAGCAGATACACAGAAGATGCACGTCACAGAGATGAAGATGCTACGGTGGTCAGACGGAGTAACTAGAATAGATAAAATAAGGAATGAATATATCCGCGGCACTCTTAAAGTTCTCTCAAAGAGAATCGCCTACGCTGGTACGGACACGTAATGAGACGAGAAGATGACCATATGACTAAAAAAGTGCTAAATATAGAAGAAAAGATGAGGGGCCGCGGACGACCACTAATGACCTGGCTACAAACAATATACAATGACCTGAGAGATACTGACACGCGCAAAGAGACAACCCACATTCGCACGATGTGGCGCAAGAATACTAGGAGGGCTGACCCCAAATAAATTGGGACAATAGCCAGGAGAAAGAAAGAAAGCCCATCTGGGGAAGTACCTCCGCCTTGTTGAATACCACAGCCATTAAATAACACTACTACTTGCTCTGTAGTAGTGTTGTGTTCCTGGAGGTGAGCAAGGTCGCCAGAGCTCCCGAGGATGCGTTGTGTTGAGAGCGAGGGAATTTGTTCCTTCAGCTGTCAACACGGCGAATCAATATCAAGGGTCGGCAACGCCTTTGGAGTGGCTTGCGTCTATAGGCTGCGGTGTCCGCTTATTATCAGGCCGTACGCTTTTTTGCCACCGTCGTAGTATAAAAACAAAGAAAGAAAGGATAATCCTACTAATATTATAAATGCGAATGTTTGGATGTTTGTTACTCAATGACGCTTAAACGGCTCAACAGATTTGGATGAAATTGTATACGAAGATACTTTATAGCCTGGATTAAAATATAGTATAGCTTTATCCCGGGTCCTCGCAAACGAAGTCGCGGGCAGAAGCTAGTTATTAAATAAGGGATAAAACTGGCCAAGATTGAGTCGGACTTTCGCAGCGGTGAAACGCGCCGGGTGCTTCTGAACGTGTTAAAACTAACGCAATTTCAAATTTATTTTACAACGGATATTAACAATTATATTATATTCATGATTATGAGTCACAAATTCAATGAAAAATAAACATTATTAATGCTTGAATTATAGCACCATGTAGGGAGCATAATTAAATAAAAATTATATACCAAACAGTATTAAATTTAATTATAAAATTATGAAAGGAACACTAATCTAACTGTTAATTGTTAATAAGAATAACGCCATACAATATTTCCGTATCTTCGCAAACAGAACATTTTATCAGTTTATATTGTAATTAAGTTTACGACCGGTTAGTCTAGTGGGTAGTGACGCTGCCTACGAAGCTGAAGGTCCTGGGTTCGAATCCCGGTAAGGGTAAATATTTGTGTGATGAGCATGAATATTTGTTTCTGAGTCATGGATGTTTTCTATGTATTTAAGTATTTCTATCTATTAAATATATCGTCGTCTAGTACCCATAACACAAGCCTTATTGAGCTTACTATGGGACTAGGTCGATTTGTGTAAGATTGTCCCCTAATATTTATTTATTTATTAAAAAAAAAAAAAAAGTTTGGCCCAGGTTGGTGTCGTGTTGGACTAAAATCGGCATAAATTACAAACGCTAAGACTTCATGAATACATTGAAATCCACAACCGTTGATATTGTTCTTAATGCTTAAGCTTTGTTTTTACCTGGGACCGAGTTTTTCTCGGTTTTAATACTACGAAAAATCAATTTTTATAAAAAATAAAATAAAAACCCATTTAACTGCTTGTTAAAAAAAAAAAAAACCTGATAGAAAGAAAACAATAAAACTCATCGCTGGGGTTCCAACTCGCAGCCATCAACAAAGACGATTAACGACGATTGGTCGTCATCGATGAGTATTGATTGATTTTGCGAGAAAATAAGGAAAAAACTATTTTTCTCGAAAATAAGACCAAACTAGATCGGTTTCTCGGCCCCGTAAACCACTATAATACTGCAAATTTCATCAGAACATGATTACAAATATATATAAATACTAGCTTCTGCCCGCGACTCCGTCCACGTGGAACTCGTTTATATCGCAGCTCCATACAAACTTTTACCCCCCCATTTCACCCCCTTAGGGGATGAATACGGGGATAAAAACTATCCTTTGTTACTCTCCATCCCTTCAACTATCTCCACTTAAAAAATCACACAAATTCGTCGCTCCGTTTTGCCGTGAAAGACGGACAAACATACAAACAAACACACACATACACTTTCGCATTTATAATATTAGTATAAAAAAAGGTATATTATATACAAATATTGCTCGTTTAAAATTAAATTATCGGATAAGACCGGTAGCGCCATTTATTGTGTCTGTCTGTCTGTCCGTCTGTTAGCATCTCATGACCTGGGATAGTTAGAAAGTTGGAAATTTCACAGATGATGTATTTCTTTTGCCGCTATAACAACAAACACTAAAAACAAGATTAAAATATATATTTAAGGGGGCTCCAATACACCAAACGTGATTTTTTTGCCGTTTTTATAGATAATGGTACGAAACAGAACCCTTCGTGCGCGAGTCCGACTCGCACTTGGCCGGTTTTTGGGTTTACTTTCAAAATCTCTGGATTTAGTCTCAAATTATGTAATTTTCACAAGGTCATAGAGGTTATTTTTAACCACCGACGCAAAGAGAGGGGTGTTATAAGTTTAACGTGTCTGTGTATCTGTGTGTCTGTGTATCTGTCTGTGGTATCGTAGCTCCCAAAAGGACAGGGTAGGTTTTTTTTGTCATAGATAATTTTATCCCGCGTGTTCCTAGCTATGTTTCATGAAAATCTGTTTAGCCGTTTTTGAGATATTGGACTTTGAAATGAAAATGTCGGGGGTTCTTCAACTTTTCCAAGTTGTATTTATCTTTCTATAAGTACTCAAATAGATTGCTTTAATGTTCCGCGAATATCTTTCCAGACTGTTAATTACCGTATGCGGTTTATACCTACATTATTTTTAATCATGCCAGAAATAGGCACACAACATTTCTATGCAATCATTTTAACTGTAAATCTTAACTGGCCTGATGTAGTATTTCACAACTTTTATTTTTATTTTAGGATTTTTAGATTCTTTCAAAAAGAATGCCAGTCTAACTGTGGTTGAACTACCTAGACCTACTGGGTGACAGTGGAGACTTATTTTTCGATGGCTACTTTTTGTCGTGAAATAGCCTTAGTAGGATAGGATAGGAAAGTCTGTAAGATTGGAGCATTGCAAGTTTGTATGGAGGGGGTAATCTCTGGAACAACTTAACCGATTTCAACAATAGGGGTGTAGGTAGACACTAAATAAAATAATCAATAATGTCATATTCTCTCGAAAAAGGATTAAAAATTTAGTCAAGTGGAGAAAAAATCAACGCAAAAGGTTAAATAATCACGAAGTTATAAGTGTCCAAAGTTTGAAGAAGGGGTATGTTCTGTCCCTTTTTCGCAAAACGCAACTTCATATGCTTACTTCATGTGCTGGAAGAATGTGACGTCACAGAAGACGGCAACGTGCCGCGCCGCATCGTGTTCGGCGCCGGCGTCGACGCGGCCCCCCGGCAGCATCCTGTAATGTGACGTCACACACCGTTTGCGTTTTCTCTCTCTAACAAGCAATATTAAAACCATTGTAGCTTCGTAATTCTTTGAGATATCTGAATGGGATTTTCGTCACCAGGCATATTTTTTTGCCTTCTTTCTTTTGGAGTAGGTAATGGGTAAAGCCAAAATTTTATCACTAGTAACATAAAAGTAACAGAATAGTAACGTTAATACTTTTACGTTACCGTAACGTAAAAGTAACGTAAAAGTGTTATAAGGCTGCATGCACAATGAGGGCTACCGTTTACAACACTTTATTTATTTTAGAAATAAACGAGCGTAGCTTACAAAAATGTATGTAATTTGACGTTTTGATGACCTCACTATACAGCAGCGCCTCTAGCGGCGAATTCACACGCGTTAACCCTCATTAATGAGATTACGCAAATGGCAGGCTATTGTTATTAGTCAAAATAATACACCTACCTTTATAATGCTTTTACGTTACGTAACATAAACTTCTAAAAGGGGTAACGTAAGAGTAACAGAAAAGTAACAGAAAAGCAACGGAAAAGTAACAGAAAAAGCTTCTGTCTACAGCCTTACAATAATTTATAAGAAAATGGCGAGGAATTGTTAGCTGCGGCTGTGTTCGCACAAATCTTACGTTCTCAAACGTTAATCTTACATAAACAAGTAGAAAAATAACTTGAACTTACTTTGTAAATCGCAGGTACAAGTTCAATAGTTTTTTATCACGAAAACACGCCGCCGATTCACTTGTTCTATGACAAACAAAACAAAATGGTTGACAGCTAGAATTCTGACAGCGACAGATGCTATAAGTGTTGCTAGTGTAAAAAAAAATATAACTACTACGATTCGTTCAGAAATTTTATAGAAATTTAGTAACGTAAATAGGGTAACGTAAAAGCGCGCGAATCAAAGACAACACAATAAAACCTAAAAAAATGCTCATTTACTTTGAATCTTAAAGTTTATGTAATAAAATCGACATTCCAGTAACCTCACACTAAATTATGAATCAGAAAAATAAGTATAAATGCTATAGAAATTTCACTAGGGTACTCGACATATTTGGGTAGCAAAAAAGGACATTTCTTTTTGTATGAATTTTTTTGTTGTTGTTAATTTGTCTTTTAATTTTTATAAACAAAATAAACGTATACGTTTGAAATTGATATTTACATAACTAGTAAATACATCAATGTTACAATCGGAAACAAATACTCGTCATATTACTCAATATGTTTCTTTATTTATCATTAGACGCAAATAAAAATCTAAAAGTGTAATAAAATTTTGGCTTTACCCTAATGATAATTTTCGAGTCTACACCCCTATTCTTTCATTTACGTATAAAATGGTTTTTCTGGATGTACATAGGTTATATTTTATCGAGCGGGTCTGCCTGCATTCGTGGCAATTCGTGACCGGAGCCGCACGGGGACCTAGTAAGCTATATTTTCACATTAATACATTGACATTTATCGAATTCGCGGTGTTATATTAGTAGTTTATACAATCGTTATATGTATGCTTTTTCAGCCGAGTACCACGTTTAGGCCATGAAATAGCAGTCATCTTATGAGCCGAACTCTAATGAAGTTTGATTTAGATATCGCTGTCAGTCATTTCATTGACGGATAGAAGTGCTCGAGTAGAAAAACATATACAGGGTGCAATCTTTTACGTGATACAAAATAGCAAAATGTGAATCTATCCATGATTCTGAGCAACTTTTATTATGGGACCAACTTTATGTTATGCCAAAAAAAACACACCTGTTCATACATTCTTGTCAGTCTAAAATGAGCAGAGTTAATGAAATAGTTGGATTTTTTTGGCATAACACAAAGTTGGTCCCATAATAAAAGTTGCTCAGAATCATGGATAGATTCACATTTTGCTATTTTGGATCACGTACAAGATTCCACCCTGTATATAATGAGTCCCCCGACGGTAAAAGTATGGTATTTAATAATATAAATTTAAGTAGGTACGTACCTAAGCAAAGAGACTTGCATGCAAGGGTGCATTCCTCAATAATTGGGCTGTGCAAACTGAGATAAATAAACTAAAATTACCGCTACATAATGATAACGATAAAAACGAATGATGTAAGTATTCCAGTGCACGTTTGAAAAACTGAATAGGGATGAGGACTAAGATTTTTTTGTGACGTCATTCGAACCAGTTTTTGGACAGGAACAAATGTTTGTACGGGAGCAACTACAATTAAAGAACATAAATACCAAAAAAATTGAGATAAAGATTGACCTCGCTGGCGGCAGCGTGAAACGCTTCATACTGTGTGTCTATACAAGTTTGACGTCACCTTTGGCTATTTGTACTAATCGTAGTATGGAAAATCAGGTAAATTGTTGTTTCGGTCGCGAAATACTGCGTTTAAGTACATAGTTGCCATACAATTTTGTTCCTAGAAAAGCGTAAGGATTCTATTGGTAGCTTTTTATTTACTCTTGGACAATAAAAAAAATGCATATTTTTTCTAAACTGTCAAGGTTCATATCTTTTTATGATTTTAATTTTATTTTATTATTTATACTTTATTACGTTAATTTGATTGTTTACTATCCATTTAGCATCACTACGTTATCAATTTGAACATGAGGCATCATGCCTATTTTAATATTTATCTATTTATTTCGTAGTTCCATCAATTACTTCTGCTTCCCATAATCAGTTTTCAGTAAGCTATTAAATTAAAAAAGTAATTTACAAAACCGGTCCCCTAATGTTAACGTTCTGCGGTAAACACGTAAAATTGACAAATTGAATTCCTTCTTTTTTGGATATCGGTTGAACATGTTCCTATCCCTAAAAGTTGTAGTCAAGTGTAAAATTATGGGTGCATATAACTTCTCATAAATATGTCCACATATATTATATTTTTTGGTGGAAATAAGAGCTATGGGACATATTTATGAGTAAGTTGTTTGCACCCATATGTTTACACTTGACTGTAAGTACATACCTACATCTAATTGATATGAATATACTTAAACACATCAATGACTCCGGATCAAATCTGTGCTTAGCGTACATATAGTACATATACAGTAGATAAATACTTTGGCTTAGTTTAATAAACAGAGTAGGTGATTAGCGCATGCGCTGTATTAACATGCCGAGTTGTGTGCCGACCGCACCGCTCGCTCCAGTAGTCCGTCTGTAAAACCCGGCGGCAGCGGCGCTTTGGGCACCACGGCTCTAGTTACGAAAAAGTTTTCCCAAAAATAAAAGGAGTTACAATCAAAGGGGACTCTCTATTAGTGTGACGTGCAGTGCACGGATCCAGAAACATGCGGTGGCTTTTGTTGGCGATTACTTGCTACGTAGTCGGTTCAGGTAAGTTTGTTTACAAAGTTTTTGAACTATAAAAGATTTCTAATTTGAAGGACTTGAAAAAGTTGTTTTATTTACCTTTTAACGCTAAAGTCTAATTAGGTTTGTATACCTAACAAACCTAATTAGACTTTTTGGCTAAAGTGCGAAGTACCTACCTATTCTATTAACACTGAAAACTATTACTATGATTACGTATGAATAGGTACATAAGTAATTAGTATCACAGACGCCAGTCGTTCAATTTTCATCCTACATGAAATAAACACAATACGAAAAATAAATCGATACCTTACTTATTACATTTTCATCGAAGATTCTGGTCACGTTCGGCATCGCGGTTAAAAAAGTTTGCGACACGGATACGTCTCAGGAATTACGTGAAAGTGAATAAAAAGACGCGACTCCGAATCCAAATAGACTATATAGGATAACTCTACAATATTTTATATTTACTTTACTGTCCGTACATAGCTACTTAGTTCCACGGCCACGCAGCAGGAAGACTGAAATCAGGCGCATCCTTGATCGATAGTTGTTTGTTAAGTTATTGATTTCTGGTAATTTTCCTACGAATTCATAAGTTGTACTCACATTTCTTCATGGATTTAAGTAGAAAGCAACGAGCTAGACACGAGCAACCCGCAACAGAAGTTGGACACTGTTACGCTATACATATACCTATGTGTCACGAGGGCCCGAAAACTGAAATAGTAGCTTGCGATGAGACCATCATACCTACTTATGCTACACTTTTGAGTTTTTAAGGTTACACACATTTCTACACATAAATAGACACGTTATTGCGTGACAGCACAACGTTCAGTTCAAGCTGCAATTATCAAAAAAAAGTGTTCCGGCGAATCAAGTACTGTCATTACCTTACATCTATAAGCGTATATAAACTTACAGTACATTACAATTGAAGTCTTAAAATGTACTGACATAAGAAAGGATACAGGAGTATCCTTTCTCATATCATAGGTCAAAATTCTAAGGGTTCCGTTTTACCATTTTGGGTAGGAACCCAAAATGGCATAAAATAGAACTTTGCCATGTCCGTCTGTGTGCCCCTTTGTCCGCATGTCACAGGCGTTTTACTCAAGACTGTAAAATAAAATAAATGGACAATCTTACACAAATCGACCTACTCCCCAACTATAAGCAAAGCTTGTACTATGGGTACTAGACGACGATTTATAAACAATTAAATATACTTATGTAGATAAATAAATATTTAACTACACAGGAAACATCCATTACTAAGGAACAAATATTCGTGCTCATCACAAATAAATGCCCTTACCGGGATTCGAACCCAGGACCTCTTGCTTCGTAGGCAGGGTCTGCACTAAGCTACCAACAAAGCTAGAGCGGTTGCCAAATATCTATGTATTAATACAATTTGAAATATAGGTGTACTTATCCGCTACATGTTACGTTAAGTAAAAAAGATTTATAGACGCCATATCTATACATGTATGAAAGTAAAAATAGAGCAAATACATTTGGAGATATCGATTCGCTCTGAAAGTCATAGAACATGCCTCTTACTTTCAATCCGTGGAATCCAAAAGTACGTCTACTTAAATCATACATAAGTCTTATTTGGCAGTTCGCTAGTAACATTCAATAAACAGGTTTATTCTCTATTGAAATACTAACCCCCTTATTCATAAAACTTAAAATGCCTCCGCTAAATAAAATATGCTTTGTCCCTTTCTGACGAACACAAATGTCATCGTGAGATAAAGACAAAAGAATTTTAACGCCATTTTTGTTAAAATAGGATTGTAGAACGTCTATGAATACGGCGTGTATAATAATTTTTAACAATGTATTTTACTTTACTTAAACTTTGTTGTAATACCATGTAAGAATATACCTGAGATGTAAGTATTAATAACGGTTATAGTGATTTAGTTGTGTTATATATTTGTTTTTTAAAAATATCTAGTCATAATTAAATAATTACTTGGTGTATAATTTAAGACCGTTTGTTTCTTTCCATAATAATAATTAAAAAAATGAGCATGTTGATCTGATTAGGTACTCATTATTTCTGTTATTGAGTATTTTAAAAAACTATAAAAGCTACACTCACTTAATGGGAACCAGCGTAACTACATTATATTGCAAAGTAAGTCAGAGAGAGCCGCCGCTGGAGAGACGACATCGAACAGAAGGCCGGCTGTGCCTGGACTAGACTCGCGCAAGATAGAAAATCGTGGACGTGCATGGAGGAGGCCTTTGCCCAATCTTGGGTCCCCAAAAACTAATTTAATTTAATTCACTTGTTTTTTAATATTTTAATATTCTTTAATTTAATTTTTAAATGCTCATAGATCTCATGAAGACTTATAAATTCTAGTTTTTAATGTAAGTACTTAGGTAATTAATTAATTTACTAATTTTATTTATGTATCACAATTTCAATCATTTCAATATTTGTTTGACATAAGTATTAGTTTTTAAATAGGTATAGATTTGAATTCATAAGTTAATACATTTTATTTACTACTAGCTATACTGTGAATACAAACATTTAATTAATAACACATAATAATACACATATAAATATACACAAATAACAATGAATTGATCAAATGATTTTAAATATGTACAATTTTAATTTTAAAATGAAACTCATTTATTAACTTTTTGCTTAAGTTTAAATGCATTTATTTACTTTTAAGTTTTATAATTCTATGAATGTACTCGTATATACAATCATGCATCCCGAACATTATTGATATTCACTTTACTTAACTCTAAAATGCAATGTAATTGTTATTAAAAAGATTTATTTGTAATGTTTTTGCGGGAATAAATGGCTATTATTATTATTATTTAAGTCAGAGATCATCATCATCATCATCATTTTCAGCCCGTAATCGCCCCCTGCTGAGCACAGGCCCCTCTTCGAGTACGCCACCTGTGCAGAAGTGACCCGCAATCTTCCTAATATCGTCCACACATCGAGCTGGTGGACGGCCGACGCTCGTTTAACCTAGAAGTGGCCACCAATCTGACACCTTTTTGGTGCACCTACTGTCATTCTGTCTGGCAAGGTGTCCTGCCCATCTCCACTTGAGTTTGGTAATGGTATCTCCAACATCGCGCACCTTAGTGCGACGTCGGATCTCAACATTCCTCACTCGGTCTTGTAGTTTAATACCGAGCATGGCGCGCTCCATGGCTCTCTGTGCTACTCGTATTAGTGCGACGTCGGATCTCAACATTCCTCACTCGGTCTTGTAGTTTAATACCGAGCATGGCGCGCTCCATGGCTCTCTGTGCTACTCGTATTAGTGCGACGTCGGATCTCAACATTCCTCACTCGGTCTTGTAGTTTAATACCGAGCATGGCGCGCTCCATGGCTCTCTGTGCTACTCGTATTAGTGCGACGTCGGATCTCAACATTCCTCACTCGGTCTTGTAGTTTAATACCGAGCATGGCGCGCTCCATGGCTCTCTGTGCTACTCGTATTAGTGCGACGTCGGATCTCAACATTCCTCACTCGGTCTTGTAGTTTAATACCGAGCATGGCGCGCTCCATGGCTCTCTGTGCTACTCGTATTAGTGCGACGTCGGATCTCAACATTCCTCACTCGGTCTTGTAGTTTAATACCGAGCATGGCGCGCTCCATGGCTCTCTGTGCTACTCGTATTAGTGCGACGTCGGATCTCAACATTCCTCACTCGGTCTTGTAGTTTAATACCGAGCATGGCGCGCTCCATGGCTCTCTGTGCTACTCGTATTAGTGCGACGTCGGATCTCAACATTCCTCACTCGGTCTTGTAGTTTAATACCGAGCATGGCGCGCTCCATGGCTCTCTGTGCTACTCGTATTTTGTGCACAGCCTCACTTGTTAGCGTCCATGTTTCGGCACCGTAAGTCATGGTAGCAGGACACATTCGTTAAAGAGGCGAGTCTTCAGGCATTCATCCTCCTAGCGTTATTCCCGGTATTGCCCCTAAAGGAGCCCGGGGTCCGCTTTGACACCTAATCCCAAGATTTGGCATAGGCACTAGTTTTACGAAAGCGACTGCCATCTGACCTTCCAACCCAGAGGGAAAACTAGACCTTATTGGAATTAGACCGGTTTCCTCACGATGTTTTCCTTCACCGAAAAGCTAACGATAAATATTCCGTACATAAGTTCCGAAAAACTCATTGGTACGAGCCGGGATTCGAACCCACGACCGCCGCTTGACAGCCGCATGCCTGAACCACTAGGCTACCGTAGCTCTCGAGCGTACCGTAGCGAGTCTTCAGGCATTGTGGAACAGAAAGAGGTCAGAAATGATTAAGTCCAAAGTTTGGAAAAATATAAAGTTACAGCAGCGGTAAGCAACACTGACTAAGTTTATTACTACTACGTAATGAACTCACAGACGGAGTTAACACTGGTAAATTGCAACATTGACTTGTAGCGACTTTTGATTTTCATCTACTCAAAGTTCTTATTACTGTAGGTCGATCACGTAACGCTGTGTACGTACGTTTTAGGTAGATCTAAATGACAATTTTTATATGGAAAAATAACAGTTGGATCTACTTAACGCGCGTTCAAAACGTTACGTGATTATCCTGAACCTCAGGGGTCGGACAAATTGTCGCGTGGGAGGACGTTAGTCATACATGGAGTCGATATTGAGATTCATGTGCATACTCATATAATTCATCCTGAAGTTCATACACCTATTTAAATTAAAAAAGTAACCATTTGAAGTTAGCTTGTTTAAAAAATATGTACCTACCCTAAAATAATAGATAAACAGTACTGTAATATACAACGTGTTAATAAAATAACGCAAAACCTGAAAATCTGATTCTTCTCTCGATTCTGAACAAACTGTTTTCAGGTTTTGCGTTATTTTATTAACACGTTGTATATGATAAAATGCATGTTAAAGTGAATGCGGCACGTCCTCTGCACTTCATGAAAAATAGTAGATTGTACAACAAGTGCATAAAACGCACCATTTTACGCGAGACGCTTATACATCCTCGCTCGCAAGCTCGCTCGGATGGATATAAAATTGAGTGTAAATTGGGTTTTATGGACGAATTGTACACTCTACTTTTCACTTCGATAGAGAGGAAATGAAATGAAAATCTTTTTACATGAAGTTTTATTGTGTACTTTGGCTGTTGGTATCCTTGCCAAGGTCTTAGAATACTAACGAAACATAAAAAAATAAATAAATAAAGAGTGTTCTATAAAGTTAAAGTTGCTCGTGAGGCTGTTGGACCGATTGCCTTAGTCTTCGACGAAGATTTTACTTTAGGCTCTAGAGCATAAAAAGCGACTTTGTGTCGCCTACGCACAGCATAAAGACGAACTTTTAGAGCATGAGAAATGAAAAGTAATTTATGTGCATATTTCTCTATCAAACAAACTAACTTAAACTAGCAAAACAATTGGTTTATTATAAAACTAGGTACATTATGATTTAAGTATGAGTTTTATTATGGTTATTTTAATCTCAATGCACGCCTAGCGCCTACCGTCTTACTTTGTAAGAAGACAAAAAAATTATACATATTTTTGACCTCGACTGTACTTAATGATTAATAGTCATATAAAATGTTATAAAAGAGGCATGTAAGGCGCGTGCGTCTGTTTAATTGGGAGGTCAGCCGGTGTGTCAATTATAGTTCATTCAACCAATAAAGATACACACTTACCGAAGAGAACTATACTAGTACCAGATCTAGAATAGGGGTGTAGACACTAAATAAAATAATCAATAATGTCATATTTTCTCGAAAAACGATTCAAAATGTAGTCAAATGGAGAAAAAATCAACGCAAAAGGTAAAATAATCTCGAAGTTATAAGTGTCCAAAGTTTAAAGAAGGGGTATGTATGCCCCCCGGCAGCATCCTGTAATGTGACGTCACACACTGTTTGCGTGTTCTCTCTCTAACAAGCAATATTAAAACGGTTGTAGCTTCGTAATTCTTTGAGATATCTGAATGGGATTTTCGTCACTAGGCATATTTTTTTGCCTTCTTTCTTTTGGAGTAATAATAATTTGCGAATCTACACCCGTATTGTAACAATATTATAAAGAGGAAATGTCTGTGACTATTTCAAAACAGTATACTGATGGACATATAGTATATCTTATCCTGCCGGTCCGCTTGGGTTATTTGGGTGATAATGCTGCGGGCGAAGCCGCGGATAAGAATATAAATATCAGTTTTTGCTTAGTTTGCAAAAGACGCTGGGCTCGAAATAATGTGCCCTCTGCTTGCAATGGAGGATCACAAAATTAAGAATAACAATAAATTACTGAAAATTACCGTGTGCTAGAAAATAAGTAATTTTGAAAAAAATGGTTCAAATTTTCAAAATGTAAACCCTGACCAATTTTATATTAGCCCTACGTGGAACCTTGCCGTAACAAACCGACGTATTTACGTCACTATATGATCGAATTCATATGTCATTATGACAAGGTTCTACGTAGGGCTAATATAAAATTGGTCAGGGCTTATATATTTTATAAGAAAACTTCTATGAAAATCCTTGATATGTTGCCCCATAATAATTGCTTTTAAGAATATTTAATCAATAGCGATATACACGTCCAATAAAGCTTGGCCCTAATATAAAGGTTGATTGATGACGCCATCACGCCGTCGATATACGAAATAAAGTTTTACGGGACATAAAACCTATATATAAGATAATTCGATAATTTTACAGGGAAATTATAATTTTATCAGTCTTTATGCTATTAGTGATGGTGTTGAGGTGTGGCGATGGGCACTCCCTCGGCGAGGGCATTCGCCATTTCAGTCTACGACGGGTCAACGACTCTGACCTAAGTAATTGCAAGTTACTGTGTTGCAGTTAATTGTTAATTTTGCGTACGATACCACTGGTGAGTCTACGTGAGGAGGCACAACGAGTGGAAGAAAAATCCAAAATCTATATATATCAACGTAAAAGTCCTGACTTACTCACTTAAATCAATGCCCAGCCCAAACCGTTGAACCTAGAAAGCTGATTTTTTCACAATAGGTAGTTTATATAACGTTAGCACCCAATAAGAAGGGATTTATGAAAATGTCACCTTCAAGGGGGTAAAAAGGGAGTTGAAAGTTTGTATGGGGATGTAGTAAAATTTAAAGTGAGAGACTTGAAACTTTGTGTCTGGACTTCTTATTACAATACAAGAAAAGTAATTTTAGGGTTTTGGAAAAACAAATAGGGGTGCAAAGTTTGTATGGTAGAAATTTGGTATAGAGATAGTTTGAGTCCGGGGAAGGCCATAGAATAGTTTTTATCCCGGAAATCAGTCCCTAAGGAGGTGAAATGGGGGGTGAAATTGTGTATGGTGCTACGATAAAAACGAGTTCCACGCGGACGGAGTCGCGGGCAGAAGCTAACTTAGTATAGTATAAATCCAAGAAAACATGTTACATCGTTGCGTGTCATTGGAGAAGAGGAACGTTGCCTGGCTACAAACAAAGTTCATATTTAGAGCAGTTAGAATCATTAACATACAAACTAAACTTTTATGTTGCCAACAATATGTCTACCTAAGTTAATAATTAACATAGTGAGGTTCGCAACACTAACTTAACCCATCTATCTATATATCTGTATCTTGGGATTAGGTGCCAAAGCGGAACATGGCCTCCTTCAGGATACAACCGGGAATAACGCTAGGAGGATGGTGATGAACTTCGAGTAACACTAACTTAACCCATTCAGCGCCAATCACATTACCTACACATAATTGTGTCAGGGCCGTCCATCGCTTTGGACGCATTTTACTTCATACGGATATGCTACGGACATGCATACAAACGTTTTTCGGACTTCATTGCTTGGTCACAAAACATTTTCATATTATAGTATAAAGCAATGTTAAAATAATAACTATTTGTTTTGTATGAGAATTATAAAATTATGTTATCATAAGACAGGGGTCACCAATTAGTTTCGCTCAGGGTCCGTTTTAAGAAATTAAATGACCATCGCGGTCCGCAAAGCATTTTACAGAAAAAAATGCGTGGGGATACATTTTTATTTAATTACGTAGGTACTCTGTAGTGCAAGTTGCTGTGTTCTCGCGGTCCGCACAAAACGGGTCGGCGGTCCGGATGCGGCGACCCCTGTCATAAGATTTCATCATATTTTAGTGAGCCAATTCTCTTACCCAAGATCCCGCCCAAAAATAAGATTGACATTTGGTTTTGACTTTTAATGGGCCAAATACGTGCCCCGTAATTGGGCCCCTGGATTCTGAAAATGGTACGGTCAACCATCGGACCAAGAGCGTAGCCAGGATTTAGTTCATATGGAAAAACTAGGAACTCTTCTTTGGTTGGCCCAGCAACACTTATCCAAGCTTATCTTGCTTGGGAAGGGCAGCTGCAAATGTCTGTTCGTGGATACGCCTTTGCATTGGGCTAAATAGAATGTATAAGTCCGACACGAGCGAATGAACAAATGAAAGCCTTAACACATCCAGTCACTCAGTGCGAACATTTTCGCAAAAACTGACTACGAAACAAGAATCTGCTAAGTGGGTTCTCGGCATTGGACCAACCGTATCACTAGAAAATTGCACACATTTGTTTCCGGCACTTCCAATGACATTTTAAAGTATTCTAAAAGGCCTGTCTCTTTTTAACCGACTTCAAAAAAAGGACTTCTCAATTAGGCTGTATTTTTTTTGTCAATTAAGTTTTTTTTATTTCAATGTTCGTTACCTCAGAACTCCGTCATTGATGAGCCGATTCGTAATTTTTTTTTTGTTTGTAAGTATATGCTTCCAGGTGGGTCCCATTTTTTTCAAAACACACAACGTCAGACGTGAGTGATCCGTTTCATTATAATGACGTAATGTCTGAACCTCACAGGAGGACTCTATATATAGGATGAGGGGTATGGAATATATAGGATTCCGTCGAAATAAGTAAGTAAGTATTGTATAAAACTGATTATACAATTTGATTCAAAATTGAATCTCACTTTCGAAGTTTTCAACGTTTTCTATTTAAATGTATAGACATGGATGGATGATGAAACGATAAAGGGTTTTCACTAAGTAGAGAACCCTAAACACCTGCAAAAAGACACATTTATCAGTGCTACTGGTCCCGATATATTTATTCCATGTGGATTCCCCCGAGGAGTTCGCCTACAGTTAATAATGAGAGTGGCGTAAAACTATACGTAGGGAAATGGACAATACAGTTCGTTGATTAGTGCACTCTCAATAAAATAGCACGGAAAAAAATACTAAATATTAAGTGAGGTTTTGGAGGCAGTTAGTTTGTCAATTTTAATATGGAATCATTTTGTATTTTTCATCAATAGCTATTGAACAATTTTATTTTCATGGTTTTAACTTTTAAATGCATAAAATAATATAAATGAGAAAATAGATAACCGTTAACCATTCTACCTAAGTCATTTTCGATCAGCGCATTATCGATCAATTTTCCTTTTCGATTGTGCATGGATCGGTTTGAAATAACTTCAAGGGAATATTATTATTGAATGATTTTTTTGCCAATTAACGTTTCAATCACGAATAAAAACACTAAGATCCTACTACATATATAATATTATATTATATTACATTTATTATGTAATAGTTTGGATAGTGAGATGTTTGTAACTGAATCACGCAAATACGGCTGAACTGATTGAAATAAAATTTGTCTCAGATATACTTAGTTTATATCCCGGATTAAAACAGAGTAGGTACCTTCTAATTATTTCGAAAATCATTGACGGAGAGATGAAATTAGGTTCAAAAGGTACTACAGTTACTTCTCGGGCAAACGAATATTACGTATGACAGCGTATTAGCGTATGATGCTAATGACAGTTGAACCTAAACTTTAAAAAAATTACCTAACTTAATAATTTAAAATAAAAATATTTCGCTATAATTCGTCGAACGGGATGCGAGCAGCGTACGACGCTGCCGCAAATTGAATTCATTTCGAGTCGTCGTCGGGTCAGTGACGTGAGCGGTGTCCATGGGACGTTCGACTTTTGTTTTTATTTCATAACTGAACAGTCTGAACACACATGTAACTTTTCCTCTCAAATACGAGTGGCTGCATGGAAAAATGCACATTTTTGTAGCTTTAGGAATGCAACTCAGTTATAGTCGGTATTGTATTTTGAATAGATGTGCATTTATAACTTTTAAGAGGAGCTTGTAATTGCAGAAAGGCGGCTTTCATCGGTTATATAATACATATTTTCCCTATGGGCTAAATGTACTACTAATATGACGCACTTTTTGAGCATGAGAAGTGAAAAGTCATATACATATATAACTTACCCGGAATATTCTTATTAGTTTAATGTATTATTTATATAACCTTCCCAGTTTCTCAGTGACCATAACTATCTACATTTTGCGTCGGCGGGGAGGTAATAAAATTCACCGAGGACTTTCGTAAAATAACAATGTCGGCCTTTAATGAAGGAGTTCTAACAAGTCCCTTTGTCAATACCGTGCTCTATGTGTCCCACAGTGTTGCCCTAATTTACCTCAATTTCCGTAATGTAGGTTGATTGCACACGCCATTTACAATTTTATGGCGCGTTTGCGAGGAAGGAGTAAGCTTGCGTATTTCCAATTTAATAATATGCGCTGTCAACGGGTCAGCAATCAATTATGATTTCAGAATTTACTCACTGGAAATTATGGTATGCAAATAGTATTTGAACTAAACATATGAAGCAAAACCGTAACCGCCATATTATTTAATTAATTTAGGTTGGTATTTTTATAATAAGGCCTGCTTTCATGTTTTTCTGTAGCTACATATTTCCCATTTTTTTCCTCTCAAACTACTTTGACAGTGCAATTATTTCGGAGTTTCCATGCTAGATCGGATGGAAAACGGGAGAACTGCAGAAGAACCAAGTCACACAAGGAAGTTCATATCGGTAGTTCGGTCAGTTCAGGTTTTGTCACAAATAAAAGGCAGCATGCAAGTGCAAGGCGCGGAGAACCGTTGGACCAAAAACCTTTTCGAGTAGCGATTTCGTATGTGGACACCAGATGTAAGAAAGACCCCGAGATGGGCCGCTGATTTGAGTCACTATCGTCGCAGGAATCGCAGGGAACCGTTGGACATGGACAGCGCAAACCATTGTGGAGATTCTGGGTTGCCGTCATACAGCCGTCCTCGTCTTTCGACTAAAATGATGATGATGATGATGACCACGTTGGCTTGATCGAAAAGCGGGTGAACAATAGCACAATACTATTAAACGTGCGTGGATGTCATTAATCATTATTAAACGTGCAATATTTTTGTTTTCTTAGTAACTTGTGCACAAACATGGTAGTGTTTATTTTTTTATTGTGTTCTTTGTGAGACGCATGGAAGCATCTGTATTTAAATCTATTTTTTTGAATTTGTATGTTTTAACCTCATGTTTCTGTTTTCCTCCTTAAATAAATAAATAAATATTGTTATCACGTTCTCGATAACAGCTCTAACTATTTCAATGCAATTTACAATATTTATGAGGGCGTAAACTCGATCGGGAAAGGTCTCATATCTGGGAAAATTCGTTTTCTCTAGTTCACCCGAGCTGAGCTCGGTTACCCAGGTTCTTTTTTAACCTAACTGTTGATGTTGTTGTTGTTGTTGTTGTGGGGTTCGTTAAAGCGTTCGGAGTGCTTGGTAAGAGAGTAGGTATGTGCCTACTCTGGAAAAATATATAGGAAATATCGGACACGGTTTCACCGTTTATACATTTTTAATTTTGAAACTATTATTTCTAGAAATTATTTTTGCAAATTATTTTAACAAATTATTTTAACAAATTATTTTTACAAATTATTTCTACAAATTATTTTAATAGGTATTTTAGAAAATAATTATTTTATTTTTTATATTTTAAATTTTTATATACCTAGTCAAATGCATTTGAACTTGTTTTATATTTTAAATATTTGTTGTATTGTATTGCTATGCCCTAACGGGGTCCTGTGCATTGCCTAGCTTTAAGTTGCATGTGTCAATTGTACAAGGTTACAAATAAATAAATTGAAATTGAAATATAGATATCTTTGGTGGAATCGATCTTCTGCTTTTTAGGGTTCCGTACCCAAAGGGTAAAAACGGGACGCTATTACTAAGGCTGCGCTGTCTGTCTTCTGTTAGTCCGTCTGTCACCAGGCTGTATCTCATGAACCGTGATAGTTAGACAGTTGAAATTTTCACAGATGATGTATTTCTGTTGCCGCTATAACAAAAAATACAAAATAACCGGCCAAGTGCGAGTCGGAGTAGGGCTCCCATACAACAGACATGATTTTTATGCCGTTTTCATAGAAAATGGTACTGAACAGACCGACTCGCACTTGGCTAGTTTTTCATGCTCGTTCTGGTTTTGACCAGAGAAGATCGGCTGTAAATGTTGAAATTGACAAGTCCGAAAGCCTGCTGGAAATTCAGTTCATTATTTTAACCACAGATTTTATGCGGTGAATTCGGTCTGTAAGTCTATAAAATCCGACAGTTTGGCATTGCTATCTTTTCCTGAAACATTTCCGGAGATGCTAAATATTGCCTTCCTCTTTTAAGTGAAATCAATTTACGAATAGCGGCGAATCTTTGATAGGAGGTCTTTTGTATATTAGATACACAATTAAATAAGAGTGGGTTGATAAAAAATATTGGTAACATCACATTTTGTTTCTTACTCACTTTTGTTCTATAGATATAGGTAGGTAGGTACATGTTATATACAACATGGAATAAAAGTCCACTTATAGGATTTTTCCCGCACTTAATTTTAATAGCCTGAGAAACGAATAATAAGGCACGATCTGCAGTCACTTCATCTGTTTAATGGATAAAAAATATTTTTCATTTCAAAATAGACTTAGCAAGCGGGGCTAAAGTAGTACATTGAGCCTCCACAGTAAGAAAACGAATAGAATTCCATAAACCCTGTTATTTATTTGAGAAACTGTAATGGGTCCAAGATACACGTTTAAAACGGTTGAGAAGATGCACAAAACATAGCATTCCACAACACAAGACTGCCTTTTTTAGAGGGGGTTTCAAATTTGCTGCCGCCAAAATTTGGAATGATTTACCACCACCCTTGCGAGAGCCTATGTCTTTATTTAAATTGAAACAGCTCACTCGAGCGCACCTCCTAGATACACAGGCAACACCTCCTCGTAACTAAATAAATCACCTCACACTTGCACACAAAATACAAACAAACATCACATACGGCACACGCATACACACACCCACCCGCACACAGCACGGAAACAACTTCCTACTTATATACGAGTATATTATATATTGTTTATTTATTTATCTTTTTTATTATTATTATTTATACAGTCGCGACCGCTCTCTCCGGGACCAGTTTGAAAACCAGCGCCAGGCTGCTAAGCCTAGCACATTCTGAAATTGGGTCCCATTTGCCATAGTAGTTTAATCTTGTTAAATGTCAAGTGAATTTTGTGTCTATTTCTTGTAACTTTTTATTGTATTGCATGTGTTTTGTTTTATTGAAAATAATTATAATTATAAGTCAAAATAAAGTACCTAATTAAAGATCACAATATGAAACACCCGCCAGCAGCAGCAGCAGCGCGCCGGGCCGACCGCGCACTGCCCTCCACTCCACACGCGAGTGGGCGCGGGCGGGGGTGGGGGCAGGGGCGGGGGGAGCTGTGATTGTTCGAATCGCTGTTCAAACTGGACTACAAAAACATTGTTGGACAGTTTGATTGAACTCATAGATGGCCTGTTCGTGCGATGTCCAACTAACCCCAGCTTTGAAGCCTGAATTCTAACCATCTTTTGCCACATTTCCGAGCAGTGGCGTGAAAAGGACATTTTAGTATACTGTACAACCCTTTGAAGAGTTCCATCTTCTGGCTTCATCATTTGATCAATTTGATAGTAGGTACTTACCATACTTATTATTGCATAGTCATCCATATAAATAATATAATACATGCATGCACTTAAAAATCCATAAACAGATCGTAATATGAAATATTATAAAATTACATAAGTTTTGTTTTCATTGTAATATCATGATTTTGATTTGCAAGATTTGATTAATTTTTTACATAAAGAGGAAGCTTGTTAAAAGATGATTCAAAAATAGGCACCAACTTATATACCTTCATAAATTAAAAAATGTAGAACACCCCTGACATAACAAACATAGCTAAAAACCATCTTGGACAGACGAGACTTTTGATTAAATATCGGTTCATCAGTGTAGGTGCTACGATGCCTCAGACAGACACTAAGATACGAGTACACATGTTAAAACGTATATACATATCAGCCCTCATTTGCGTCGGGGTTTAAAATCATATTAATACCAGGAAAGGTCATTTGCCTACATATTATTTTCCGAACAGCCAAAAACTTTGCGGCATAAATAACGCCCTCGTTGACTTTACGACTATTCAGTTTGGAAGTTGGACGCATCATTTAAATTTTTTGGCACTGGTGCCCTGTATAGGTATTAGGCTGCATGGCGACGCAAAGCCCAATATCTCTTTATTCTTTTTGTCTAAAGAGGATAGGATAATGTTAGAAAGGAATGGGTATAGTAATAGTGGAAGGTTCGAGGGTATAAATTAATCGCATTCCAGTGTGCATTTGACACTTCTGCACAATAACTGTCGGAGCATAGGCGGCAGAAATGCCATACGCAAATATATATGCAAATGTACTCTTTTCAGCTCATGTTATGTAAATTCGATTAGTTACGAGTAGATTGCCGTCACTGCTCTTTGAACAGAACGATTAATGTTCTTATTTGACACTAATTTAAATACTTAATGTTGAAGAACGCAGTAAGCCGCATAAGTTGGATGCACTACTTTGATACTTTCTCGTTCAATAGATATTTAATCGAAGGAAAGGAAATAAATAGCTTTTCTTTCTTTTAACGTTTAGGACAGGGCTTATTGAAGTTTGTGAAGTTTCATTGTTTTGCTTTTATTGTTTCAACGATAGTTGAGCCTTCGTCTGAAATCTAGCCACAGTAATAATATAAATTATTACGGCTACAGTGCCGATGCCACCGTAATGCTGGATTCGACTAAACTGGAAAAAGGACTTAATCTTAGTTAAACCTTCTAAATTACATGAAGTCATCTCAGAATACAGTCTATTCTTGTTTGGCCAAATTGACACTAATTTAACTATGCTTGTCCGCTTGGAAAGCAATTCCAAACATTATAAAAGAACATGAATCGCACCATCCTTTATTTCATGACTACAGTCATTGACCTTTATCTTTTAAAACGCCCGATCGATATGCCGTGGAATATTCGACATATATTTGCAACTCTTTCAGTGGGCGGGCCAATGATGTAGTGTCTAATTTTAGCCTTTTGAACAACAAGTCGTCGAGCCTCCAGATAATACCTAAGCGGCAATGAGATGAGACAAGAGTAACTCAAGTACCAAAGAGATACGAGTTCTTATTATAAACCTATTATATTCGAACAGTCCGGAACTACATGTCTCTTGCATGTAGTTATCGACTGTTCGATAGACATTTGATTTGTTTTTGTTACTTTTATACATTTATAAGCCGACAGAAGTTACAATTACATTGATATCCCTTCTCAGCTCTCTAATTCGTGATAACAAGTTTTTTTAAACCAACGAGATCTTATAAAATAACAATTCACAAAACTATATTTTAAAATACTACTTTAGGTATTTAGTGTCAACAAGTGTACGTTCACAGCGGTTTTTGTTTTCCACCTCCTTGTGTATATAAAGTTTGTCTTTGAGATGCGGTCCGCAGTTTGCTTCATTATTGTCTACTTTCACAATACAAACGAGCGTCGTCGACGGCCCAGCTTTTGAGAACAAGTTTTCTAATAACGATATCTATTTAGAGCACTCCGTTCAGTTAGATTTTTAATTTTAAATATAATTCGTTGGCAGCGGGGTCTAATAAACAATAAACGCCGGCATTCAACGAGGAGCTATCGTCGCCGACTTAATAACGCTAAGATCAGCCGTTTGCCCTCTTGACCCATCGTAATAAAGTTAGGCATTCGAGTGGGCACTTTATTAAGCGCACAACTACGAGCCGAGTCGTTCGAAGGTGCTGGACAATGATAAACGATTACTTTTTCGCTGTGAGAAGTTACTTAACCTCTATAACTTTACATATCAATCGCAAATGGCTATCTACTTAAATTGGTTTTATCTGTTATTATACTTTATGCCATGCCACTATCAAATATAAAATTTCGTTCTCTTGGCAGCTTTTTTAGTTCTACATCCAGTTTTTTTTTAATAAATTTATTGCAGGTATTTCAAAACGTTGATAACTTTAATTAAAATTATGCAGTGGAGCCAGGAGAGAAAAACTATTGTAACTACCTTTTTTAAAATACGATTCGGCTATAACTATTTCATAAATAATGACGTAGGTAATCACATCGACTTCAGGTCAATGAATTAATATTATTTCGGCAAGCCTCACTATTCATGCTTAACGCGAATATGAATACAGTGATGATGCGGTCAGTTATTAATTAACCAAATTATTCATTACACATATTTTATCACGCAATGAAACAAGGGAGGCAATCTGTTGTAATCATTCTCTAAAGTAATTAATTACAGGAGCAGGTGAGAATTATTCAGGGCGCCATTTTCGGGCGAGTTGGTACCGGTCTCGAACCCTAATTAGATTGCCTCTTTTGTTTTAGTAAAAGCGGTAAATTGCGAAGATACGGGCGCTTGAGACGCTTAACGTGTGTTACATTGCGTTCTGTACGCCTCGATTCGTAAAAATGGTTATACCACGCCCCCGTGAATGCAATACTCTGCGGGAATGTCCTTTTATCAAAAATGCTATGTAATGTTGCCATAACATCGCTAAAAAGACTACAGTAAGTGGAACATACCGAATACTTATTAGAAGTGTCCAGTAAAACGCGAGATTTTAAACATGGAATCAATATTTGTCCAGTAAGTAGGTATGTAATTCCTATTACGTATCATGCGTCACCGACCTATAGAAAAACTAAGGATGTGAGGGCAATGAGGTCGTATATGAATTTAAAAAGATAGGTAATTAATCATCTTGAACGCTATTTTATTTCAAATATATTTTTATTTGAAGCATACTTTTTAATACGCATACTAATTGTTTTACTTATAAGTACACTTGCAAACTATTCACAGAATTAATTTCAATAAAAAAGAGGTCAGCGCTGTTGGCAGCATAAGGCCTGCAACACACTGGCGCGGCCTGCGGTGGCGGACAATAGTAAATTTGACAGCTAATGACAAGTCTACTATTGTCCGCCGCGGCCAGGCCGCGCCAGTGTGATGCAGGGTTGAAGAAACCAAGAAACTTATGATGCATATTAAAAAAAAAGTTGCGACAAAGTTTGAATGCTGCGTTTAGTTCATAATTGTGTTGTGTAAAATGGTGGACATAAGTTAAGATTATTGTTGATATTCTGAATTCTTTTATTGGGTTGTTTAAAAAAAACCGTCTGTTCAAATTAAAAGTATGAACATTAGTTATAAAACATAACAATAATTGAATTTTATCATTAAAAAGTTAGATTGGTAAGACAGTGCAAAATAGTCAGTGCAATTAAACGCAGTATTTATAACAAAAAAACGCAATGAAATTATGGCGGGATTTAAAAGGCTATAGGCAATTTGTTTGTGTGATTTATTAAAATTCTGCAAAAAAAATTTGATACTAGTCTGATTCGGAAATAGACGGCACTCCTCCTCACTTAAAAGCGGAGGCAGAGTTAGCTAAATAAAACTTACTTCTACCTAAATCCAAGTATAGATAATTCAAAAATTACGAGGTTTTCATTAAGTGGAAGGAAAAAAATTAAGCTAACAATTGGTCAGAGAATGTGATTCTGGCTGGTTTCAACCATCTGCGCCAAATAATGCAGTCGATATACTCAACAAAGAGAACGTTAAAATAAAGAACTATACAAATTTAATAGCATGGTTAAAGAGACAATCGGATGGCTACAAAGGAAATAAATCACAAATATTCAGCAGCGAGCAGCGATGAATGTAAATAAATGCTGCCAGTATTTGATAACATTTATAACGATATTTATTTAAGAATTAGATTATAAAGAATGTCTGTACATTCACTTAATTCCTCCTAAGAGTCAAATTCAGACATTCAACAAACGAATATAAATGTCCCCGGGAAATCAACAAAAATATTCTTTAACTAATGCCCGAATATGAATGGTACCATTAATGTTTCTTAAATGTATTTTTATCTTATTTTCTTGTTTCATTTTTGAGAAAAGAACTATACTTTGCTTCGACCGTAATAGCCACCCTGGCCTCGTATTGTAGCCGGACCTCGCCGTCCGTCCAATTCGTGCTCGGCCGTATGGCTTCCTTACTGGTCTCTGCCGTGATGTACTATTTTGGACAAGTCTCAATAAATATCAGCGTTATAGTCCTTACTTTTTATATTTGCTTTTGGGAGAGATATGATACTCACTCGCAAACTAATATTTTTTTTAATGATTGGCACTTACACATCTATCAGGAAGCACCCTACGCCTTTTCGTTGATTTTTGTGTTATGTTCTTAGGGTTGGTAGGAGGGCGGAGCTTTTCGAACCAACGTTGAAGAAAACACACTTTGTCTAAATTACGTCAGCTGCTGTAACTGTTGAGTACAATTATGTTATTTAGAAAAGCTACTCATTTAGACAATTCTAACGATCCCAAACACGACAATTTTATCTGGTAAAATTAAGGAGTACCTATACATATATGCCCAACTTAATTTTCCATTATCATACTTAGCTTTAAGGCACTATGATATTGCATTTTCACCGAACTTACATGACTACCTTTGTCTAATTTCACAATTAATATGTATTCATTGTATATATATATGTCGGCGGCAGATCGTTAAATACGCCAGATCACGAAATTCCTAGGCATATCGTGAAACGGCGCCATTTCATGATATGCCTAAAAGTCGGCTAGGCTTATCACGATGTGCCTGATAAACAATACGGCAGATCGATTAGAGCAACGCATTCGTCGATATTCCTAGCTCTATACCGGGCACATCGTAAAATAGTTTCTTTCTTGGCCACTGGTGGCGCTGCACATGCGATGGCGGCCGTTTTTGTTGGGGGCTAATAATCAGGGCGGACAAAAATGGTTTGTCATAAGCGAACTCTGTCTTAGGTCGGTTAGGTTAGGGTTCACTTGTGTCCCTCAGACCAGAAATAGACACCCCGCGCAGCGGGGTGGCGTCGACTCGCTGGAGATTATCAGTCCGCACTTCTTATTTTTTTTTAATTTACCTAATTCAATTTTGGACACCCTACTTACGTATAACGGTGAGTATTGAACGATATGCCGGCGTTTCATGATATGCCTAGGAATTTCATGATCAGCCTAAACGTCACTGGCTTGGCCAAATCATGAAATGCCGGCGTTTCATGATATGCCTAGGAATTTCATGATCTGCCTAAACGTCATTAGACAAATCGTTAAACATTAAGTTTTGAACGATATGGCGGATGTCCTTTAGCCAAATCATGAAATGGCGGCGTTTCACGATATGCCTAGGAATTTCGTGATCTGGCGGATTTTACGATCGGCCGCCGACATATATATATATATATATATATATATATATATATATATATATATGTATATATATATATACATATGTGTGTATTTTCATGTTTGTTACCTCAGAACTTCGCCATTTATTACTACGTACAATTCTTCTTTTATTTGAATTTATTAAAGTACTTACATTATTTTACACATAGCAAATAGTAATAAAAAACTTTTAATAAAATATGGGCACACACCACTGTTTGCTAAATTCCTTTCCAAAAAAAGGGGTTCAGGTTTCATTAATTACTTTTTTTAAATCCAATGGACTGTCCCACTTATGTGGAATTGAGTAATTAATAACGCAATAACCACTGCTTCCCAAATGTCTGAAAATATATAGATTAGATCAGTTGGTTTTGTTTTAAACGCGATGCACCCGCATGTTTTCTGCATGATTGAGTCTTGTCTGCGATAATTAGAGGAGATTGGATGTGATTGTCAAACAAATTGGTATGAATACGTAACCCAGGGTTTTTGAAGTGAAAACTTCTTTAGCGGCGCTGAGCACTTTTTGGGATGGGGAAAAATTGTTAAATACGCGACTGATTTTTGTGACGTCAGATGTGAAGGAGGTCACAAACTTTTATATTTTGCTGCTAGCCGATTCGACTTTATTCAAAACTGAACGCTATTCGTAAGAGTATAAAGCCGTTAAAGACTTTTTGCAATAGCATATTCTGCAAATAAATTTGTAATTTTGTTCACGCGTCCTTCACCGTTTTGCTATTGATCAAATTCGAATAGTTCGAATTTGGACGTTATTCCTAAAGAGATAAAGCTTTGAAAAATATTTACCAACGGCAAAAACAAATTGATATTTTGTTCACCGCCGCCGTCCGCTGTTCTTGCAAATTCGAATAGTTCGAATTTGGACGTTATTCCTAAAGAGATAAAGCTTTGAAAAATATTTGGCAATGGCAAAAACAAATTGGTATTTTGTTCGCCGCCGGCGGCGGGCGAGCCGGCGGCCCGTCACACCCAACGCGCCCGCGGCCCGTCCGCCTAAATAATTGATAATTGTTTATAAATTTGCGCCTAATTCATTTTTAGGGTGACACCGTAAGATGTCACGTGACCTAATCGTAAAACTGTTACAATGTTATTGAATTTTCACTTCTGCCGGCACTCCCGGAGTGCAATCGGGTCTTTTTTTTTGTTGTTTAGCCTGCAAATAAAATAGTATCTAGCCCGCGAGCTGTGTTGCTGCGACATAGACTACCCGTCTATTTTTAAGCGTTGTAATAAGAAAGAGATGGATAGTCTATATCGATAGTGAAAATTTACCTTAATTACCCACTATCATAAAATGTTGATGTGTGATTTCCCGGTTTTTCCCTAAAGGAACCGAGGGTTTGCTTGGGCACTTCATCCCAAAATTTTGCTTAGTAGAAATCTTTTTGCCCAACTTAGAGGAAAAAATATGTGATTAAACCAGTTTCCTCACGATATTCTAATAGACTAGTATTTATTTATGATTTATTTTGAACTAGCTTCTGCCCGCGACTCCGTCCGCGTGGAACTCGTTTATATCGTAGCTCCATACAAACTTTCACCCCCCACGTCATCCCTTCGGGGGATGATTTCCGGAATAAAAACTATTCTATGTCCTTCCCCAGGACTCAAACTATCTCTTTACCAAATTTCATCCAAATCGGTTCAGCGGTTTAAGCGTGAAGAGGTGACAGACACACTTTCGCATTTATAATATTAATTTATTGTATGGATAGGTCGGAAAATATTTTACGCCCAGCTAACGTATAATTTTTCAACGAATTCCATTTTAGATTGACAGTATTCGCAAGCCCAAATTTTCCTAGATATTGAATAGCACGTCCTTCTGCGGCATAACTGCGAAAAGCAATAGAACACGTCCGCGTATGGTTCTGCAAAGAGTTTCACGCAGCTGCGCTGTGCGTGACCCCAGATGCTGGCGCTCATCGATAACAATAAAAAATGCTCAACGCTCATACTCGTACATTATTAGCTACCCTGGATGGTTTTTTCTGACGTTTGAGTTTTTTATTCGTTTGTATCAACGTTATCCTAATGCCGGCTGTACACACTGGGCCAACGTTGACGCGTGAGCAGGAGGCAGCTATGTAATCGAATTATAGCCCTCTCCCTCTAACGCATAGCTGCCTTCTGCTCACGCGCGAACGTTGGCCCAGTGTGTACAGCAGGCTTAACACCAACTACTCACTTAGGAATTTGCTTGTATGTATGTCTATGAAGACGGTATTATTAATCTGTTACTCTAGCAGATCTGTTCCAAAACAATTCCGACCATTTCGAAATTTCTGAGCAGGTCTTGCTCAGTTTTTAACTTATACGATCACTTTGTTGTCCGACTGTCTGTCTGTCAAGACCCTTCAGCTCGGTAACGCCTGGAGGTATTGAGTTGAAATTAAAATAATATACTCAGGTCTACATACGAGAGGGACTGTTCCCTTGAAGCTATGAAAAAATCAAACTTCTAAGTTAACGTAGAAAAAAAACTGCCGTTTATGCCGTCTATCTGTCTGTCAAGACCCCTTTATCTCAGGAACGCTTGAAGGTATAGAGTTGAAATCAAAACTATATACCCAGGTTTAAAGTTCCTTGAAGTTGTGAACAAAACAAACTTCTAAGTTAACGTTAAAAAAAGATACGGCCGGTTACGCCGCAAAAAACTTATATTTCGACACTCAAGGGAATCAAAAGTTATAAGGGTACCTACTTCCCGTTGACCTAGAACTATGAAATTTGGCAATACTTATACTACAAATACAGAGAAAAATCTGAAAACTGTACATTTATAATTAAGTATGGAACCCTCCGACTCGCACTTGTTTTTTATAATGCACTCATTTACTTTTTTTACTTACTCAAATACGACTGGAAAAAAATAAATAATAATTTGGAAATATTTGTCTTGTTTGGAAAGGTATTCTGTCCAGGTGGTCATCAGATCAGAATCGAGGGACTTTCTCAAATTTTATAGACACACTTGAAGCGGGGTACTGAATGGAAATCGGTTAAAACTTTGTTGATAAACATCCGTGACGTCCCCTGACAATTATGTAAATATACTTAACCTGAACATATTAGAAAATAATTTGTAGTTATTTACAATATCGGTTCTTTTTGCCAACTTAAACCGCAAGGCAAGTTTCCGTCAGCCATACATAGGTACATAGCAAGGTTGTTAATTGATTTAAAACAAAGTACCTGTCTAGATAAACAACATGATCTAGGTATACTCTACCCTTTAACAGGTTTCGACTTGTTTCAACACAGGTGGAAGTATTTCTGAACGTGAGCCTTTGATGACACCGGGACTGCCACTGAAAGCATTTGATTGCTCCGTAGCGCTCGTAGCACAGACCACTTAACCTATAGACTCCACTTCATAAAACTTTGTCTAGTATCTCATTATGCCAAATTGGCGGGGCGCAGGGGGCGACAAGTGAACTGTGATTGGCTAGCTCAAGGTCAACGAGCAATCACACGATTGACACGTGACGCGCACCATTTTGGTTAGTGAGGGGACACACTCGAAAATAATACTACAGAATATAAATGTAAATATTTTTAATTGGAATGAAATTTAACATTAAAGAGAATATCATATTTTATTAGTTTCGAATTTGAACAACAAGCGTCTGTTGTTATTCGTGTATTTGAAACACTGGTTTGAAGTGCCGCGAACAAATTACGCTGCTTGTAGCAGGAATCCATTTTTGTGACTGTTTTGTGGCGTCTAACCCAATTTGGTTTTGTGTAGAACATTTTGGAAATCTGAAAAACGTTAAAAATATCATCGCATCATCTGTTGCACCTTTATTACTAGAAAAAAACAACTTATTATTAATTATTATTCACAATTGGTTTTTGAATCCGCGACTTTTCCATTTTAAAATAATAAATAAATATTAAGGGACAATCTTACACAACTTGACCTAGTCCCAAACTAAGCAAAGCTTGTAGGTACTATGGGTACTAGACGACGACAAACATACTTACGAGTATATAGATGAATACATACTTAAATACATAGAAAACATCCATGACTCAGGAACAAATATTCGTGCTCATCACACAAATAAATGCCGGGATTCGAACCCAGGACCTCTTGCTTCGTAGGCAGGGTCACTACCAACTAGGCTAAAGCGGTCGATTTTCTTTTAAACATCTTCAATGCATGTATAGAAATAAATATCACTATTAGAGTTTTGTAAAACAATATACTAAAAAACAAAACGAACGATTATTTACAAATACAATAAACCTCTCATAAATATAAACAGTATTAGTAGTATTTATTTCAATAATACAAGTTCGTTCTGTACGCTAGGTATTAACACTTCAATATTGTTTTACGGATATCGGTGACGTAAGTAATCGATCAGTCACATCACTAATTAAGACACTGCAATGGTGCGACAAAGACGGAATTACACAAAATTGTAAGCGAAAGAAAAAGACAGCCGTTGAAAGACATCAACGCGTCGCCACGTTAAGAAACTTTTACTTTATAAATTGAAATTTTAAATTATTATTGTTTTTTTCGTTGTAAAAAGAAAAAACCTGCTTACCTGTGAAATGAAATCTCATCCTTTTGACGACTAGGTGTCATGCTACACTTTCCACACAGTTTCACCATATAATAAGGCATATTTTGTATAATTTATAGCCAAGAAAGCAGTTGAATATTGCATGTTACTTCGTGAACGGTCGACCGCGTACTAAAATAATGTTTGGGGGCGTGGTAGCTGCTTGGTGCTTTTTATGCTTAAGCTTGGCTCACGCGGGCGCCTTAGTAAGCGGAGTCTATAGGTTAAGTGGTCTGTGGCTCGTAGGTAGTTTCATTTACATTCTCGTGTCATTGAAGTGGGAGTGGGACTACAGTCATTTGAATAAAATGCGGATCAAAGAAACCTCTTGGTCAATCAAAACCTTTCCGTTTAATATGTAGGATCGTCGCGAAGACCTAGTCAAAATTAAAGTAGTCGCTGTACCTACAATAATTTTTACTTTTAAAAAGGGAACATCTATCGTCTGGTTTTGTGTGTATGTTTCTAAATTGCTAAAAGGTCTCGGTAGTTTGAAACTAATGGAATAACGTCCCGCAGGAACGCATTGGACGCGCGTCAGGTAGATCTAAATGTCACTTTTTATATGGAAGAATTACAGTTAAATTGTCCTAACGCGTTCGAAACGTTACGTGATTACCCGACTGATCTTGCGTTCAAAGCAGAAGGTGTACAGCCATTTGCTCATACTGTCGGGTATCGTAGATTTGCATACATTTTTCCCAGGGCCCATCTTTCCTCTAGATTTGCTTGGTCGCACGTCAAAGAGCAAAGCTCGTCTGGCCACGTGTGACGGCAATCGTTCTGTGACTCGAATTGAAACATCTATAAAGGAATATTTTTGTAAAATTCACGCTCCATTTATTTTACATATGTTGTTAACGCTGTAGGTGTTCCACAATAAAAGGCACTGATTTTGGGACACGAAAAGAGTATAATTTCGAAAGTAACCGACACCACGTGATACAACTGAGAGAGCAGTAGGTACGTGTGTCGCGCGCGGATAGACAGGGGACGACTGACCCGCGTCTAAGCAAGACCGTATGTACTATGTCGCTGCGTCACACGTATATCTACCTTAAATTTTGTCTTAAAAACTATCAAGTTTCAGATTTATAAAAGTACCTTAATAAAATACAAAAATATAACAGTTTAAAAGAAACTTATTTTGAGCACGTCGCTAACACGCCCCACCCCAGTGCTGGCTCAGCACTCATCAATCAGAGGGATTCTAGCGACGCGCGCCGCTGACCGCCTCAGAACGCCCGATTTAGTTCTGACCTCCACCAGCCTGATCCGGCCGTCCTTACCAGGGAATACCTGCTGCACCACCGCTTTCAGCCAGACGTTACGCGGAGCTCCCGGGTCTACAACTAGCACTAGGTCTCCTACCTGAAGTGGTGTCTGCTCTCGGTTCCACTTTGTTCTAGGAAGCAGTTCTGGCAGGTACTCCTTAACCCACCTTTGCCAATACATATCAGCTAGCCGTTGACTTTTCCGCCATTGCTTCCGAAGAAACAAGTCGGAATCGTCAAAGACCCCTAAAGCGGGTGAGTTAGGAGACGAGTGGAGAAGAAAATGGTTTGGAGTTAAAGCTTCTTCACTCCCCGGCTCAACTGACACGTGCGTCAAAGGGCGACTATTTACAATGTTCTCCACTTCTGCCATGAGGGTGTTAAGAACTTCGTCCTTCGGTGCACGCTCTTTCAAAATAACGCCAAGACTCTTCTTAATGCTTCGGATCAAACGCTCCCAAGCCCCACCCCAATGGGGACTTGCGGGGGGAATGAACTTCCACCCTGATCCATTATTCATAGCGACATCACTAATCGCTTTGTTATCAAGTTGCTGAATAGACCTTTTCATCTCTGTGTCAGCACCCCGTAGATTGGTCCCATTATCAGAATAGAAACAATCAGGCCATCCTCGTCGCGCCGTCATGCGACGTAGTGCCATAATAAGTGAGTCGGTAGTGAGAGAATGTACGATCTCCAGATGGATCGCCCTTACTGTCAGGCAGGTAAATATAACCCCGTACCTCTTTTGGCGCCCTCTCCCTACCACCACTTCCATAGGCCCGAACAGATCCAAGCCGCAGTGCGTAAACGGCCTCTGATGATGCGCCATTCGACCTTGGGGTAGCTCACCCATTATAGGGACATTCGGTTTCGCTTTGCGTATTTTGCAAAACATACATCTCGTCGCTACATGTTTCACTGTTGGTCGTATCCTAGTGATTGCATATTTTTGCTTGAGGTTGTTAACCACAGTCTCCTGGTTATCATGAGCAGCCTTGACGTGGTAATGCCTCACGAGCAATCTGGTCACATGGTGCCGCCCGTCTAAAATAATCGGGTTTTTCATACCAGCTGGAACACCACGCGCAGCATTAATACGACCCCCGCAGCGAAGAACTCCGTGCTCATCCAGGTAAGGCGACCAGGTAAGTATTCGACTGTTTCGATCAATACTTACAGCTTTTCTAATTGCAGCTAATTCCCCGCCAAAGCATTCCTCTTGTACGAGTCGAATCAGGAGAAGCTCGGCCCGCCGCATCAGCTCGGAGTCCCCTTGTGTTCGTTTTTGGCATATGTGTACGAACTTTAGCACATTAAATGTGCTCCTCAACAGCCGCAACCATGAAGAAAAGCGTTCAGGATCCGGGATAGGTAAACATGTAGCAGGTAAGTCATTCATAACATGTATAAATTCTGACCTTCCAGCTGGGACATCAGTCACAGAGCTAATAACAGTACGTGGCCAGGATGACTCATCACCTCGTAAAAATACAGGACCCCTTACCCATTCATTTTCAAAAAGAGCGTTATCATAACTATCACGCGTCGCAATGTCCGCAACGTTCAATGCTGTAGGTACGTACCGCCATTCATTACTGCGAGTCAGCTCATCGATCTCTCCCAACCGGTTTGCTACGAATGTTTTATAATTACGCGCATCATTGTAAATCCAGTGCAGGACAGTCGTAGAATCGCTCCAAAAGTAACGGCGCTGTGCCACTAACCTGTGTTCCTTCTCTAAACTGTCTGCCAGCCGCGCTGCTAGTAGCGCTGACTGTAATTCTGCCCGAGGTACAGTTAACACAGGTTTAACTGGCGTGACCCTGCACTTACTTGCTATGAAGGCGATACATATTTTATTGTTGCAAATCCAACGCCAATAAGCCACTGCGCACATCGCTTTCAATGACGAGTCGCAGAAAATATGCATCTGTAGATCATTATAGGTACTCGTAGCCGGTCCCGGCGTCACTGTCGTAGCACTGACTGGCGGCGTAGCCGTAGCAGTTGGCGCGGGAGTAGACGCAGGTTCGGGGCGCGCGGGGGCAGGTTCCTCTGCTACGCTCGTAGCACCGCTAACCGCTGCTTGGCTGTCCGTCTTGCTCGCACCTATGGGACTCAGATAGCACCTCGGTATACGTACATGACGCATTTGTTTTAAAAGAATAAGCCACTCGGCCCACTTATCGAAAATATTGTTTGGAATATTTTCGTCCCAACCAATACATAATTGCCAAAGAGATTGTAACATTATTTTACCTTGTATGGTAAATGGTGACAGGAAGCCGAACACGTCGAATATCGACATAATCACTTGAAGCATAGTCCTTTTCGTCGGTACTTGTTTACCACTTACTATATCGTTAGATATGCGCTTGAGTGACAAGTCAAATCCAAACTCGTCTGCAGCCGGGTACCATATAAGACCGAGTGTTCGCTCACCTTCGTACTGTCGGTCTAATTTGAACCTTAAGGCCACCGGCCCTAAGGCTTCTTTTGGCACGCTATCCAATATCGCCTCACTGTTACTTGTCCAGTTGCACATTTCGAAGCCGCCCTCCTTGTGAATAAAAGTAATATCTTTTACCATTTGAATAGCTGCCGCTTCGTCCGGCAAACTATCCAAATAGTCATCCATGTAGTGTTGCTCGCAGATAGCGGCGACCGCGGTGGGCATTGTGGACACGAAACGTTGTGCGTTTTTATTTTTTATGTATTGGGCCACGAAAGGGGCACAATTTGCACCGAAGACCAGTGACGTCATAGCATAAGTGTTAACTGGCTGTTTACAGTCAGTCCTCCATAAAAACCTCAGTGCGTCCTGGTCCTCGGGTCTTATTTTGACCCTAAGAAACATGTCACGAATGTCCCCGGCCACAGCGTATCTGTTCTCCCTAAATCGTACCATAATGCCGAACAGAGACGCGAGTAGGTCGGGACCTTGAAGTAAGTAATGGTTTAAGGACGCGCCGTTACTTATTGATGAACAATCGAAAACAAGGCGCAACTTTCTCTTGTTTGGATTATTTACTCCAAAATGCGCTAAATAATAGGTGCGCTGAGAAGTAGATAGCGGGTCGCTGACTTCCCTTGCGAAACCATTTTGGAACAAATGATTTACTCTATCCTCGTACCTCTTAGCGTACTCACCGTCCGCCGCCATCTTCTTTTCGACTCCCCTTAACCTTTTCAAGGCGTTCGGATAACTGTCAGGCAGCACGCTGTTCTCGTCTCGCCACGGCAGACCCACTTGCCACCTGCCATCAGCAAAGGTCGCCGTGCGGTCCAACTGGGCTATGGCTCGAACATCCTCACTGTTTTGGCGAGGCTTGCTACACACACCTAGGGAGTCAATTACAAAAAAACGTCTTACTTCCTCGTGAAGATCGCGGAGCGCGTCCTCGTGAGCGCTCGGGTGCGGGTCCGCCGCCAGGAGCAGGCTGGTATGGGCAGCCCGAGCGCGGCTGCCACCGGGAGCGCGAACAACACCGTGCACGCACCAACCTAGGGGGGATCGCGTAGCGGACGGCTCATTGGGTTTACCTACACATATTTCTAGTGGCACAAGTAAATTATAATTATCCTGCCCAATTAATACTTCAGGGGTACATGAACTTGCATTTAACATTAATTTATCCTTTAACTTTAGCAAATGGGCGTATTTACTACAATCGATTGACCTTGAGTTTTGTTCGGGAAGTTTCAAATTATCTACACCTCGCACATTTATACTAAAAACGTTACTATCGTTATAGCCAGACACATTAATAGACATTACCATAGAAGTACATACAATATCGCTGTCGCTCCACGCGCCGCTTACGCGCATAGTCTCAGTGCGCCCGCGCAAGCCGGCGCGTTCGGCGAGCGATCTACTAATTAGGCTAACACTCGATCCGTCATCCAAAAGTGCTGTTGACGTAATAATACCGTTAGGTCCATGTATTCTTATCGGTACTACCTTTAGCAATACTTTATGTGTACTTAAGTTTATATGCGTCACTGTTTCCGCGAAGGGAGAAGGGCTCGACTCGACTACTTCCCGCGCGTCAGGAGATCCCGGAGTAGTGTCCTTATCAACATTGCGATCTTGTAGGTAATGCAGTAACCGATGGTGGGCCCCGCCGCACCCGTCCTTATCGCAGGCCGGCGCGGAGCAGGTTTCACGGTCGTGGCGCGACACTAAGCACTTGAAGCAAACTCCGTGGCGCTTGACATGCCGCCAGCGGTCCTTTCGCAACGCTTTTTTAAACGACTTGCACTCAGTTAGCATATGCTTTGTCCCGTGGCAAAAAAAACACTTATTGTCACTGCGCGCCGATTGCACTAAAACTGTCTGTTGGCGGTTAGTGTTATTATTATCACTCTTGCTTCTCGGGTGATGCTGATAACCGACGTTGCGCGGGTCCGTGGCGTGAATGTTTGCTGTTGTTGTGATTTTAACTGCTTCATTGTTCAAAAAGTCGCCGAGTATTTCTAGACGTGATTTCTTGCCTTCAGTTATTATAGGAAAACTGTAGTCAGACCATTTTGATATTATGACTGCTGGTAGTTTAGATAAAATAATATTGGCCATGTTTATGTCGTGTAGGTATTCTTCGCGGCCAACTGCATGTACAGCTGCGATGAAGTTTTGCACCTTTACTGAAAATGACACGATGTCTTTGCTGTACTCATTTGACATAGGTGGAAGTCTTCGTAATCCTTGCGTGAGCCGGTTCAGGATGCTTTCAGCGTTTCCACATACTAGTTCTAAGGTTTTCATCACTATGTCGGGAGATGTGGCACTAACCATTAGAGCTGAAACTGCTTCTCTTGCCGGTCCGTGGAGACACTTCCTCAGTCTCCATAAGTTCTCCTTCGGGCTGAATCCACACACCTCGGTGGACTCCTCATAAGCCTGCTTAAATTGGAGCCAGTCCAACGGGTCACCAGAGTAGTTTGGCAAGTCTCTGGGAGTACATAATCGGCTAAGCAGGCTTTTCTCGGTCTTATGATTAGTAGAACTTGCGGTTAGATTTTGAAGTGCACTCGCGAGCATCTGCACCGTTCCATTACAGGTGCCGGGGTCGACGGCCGCCGGCGGGTCCGGCAAGCCCTGCTGATTACCATGATCGGGGGCTTGCTGTACGGCGGGTTCGAGTTCACGCTGGCTTCGTTCTAACCACTTCTCCACTTCACTCTGTTTATCGGTGTGGGAGTCTTCATGCGGACTGTATTCCTGTTGTTCCTCTTCCAAGTTGGCTAAATCAGCCTCAAGCTTCTTGTCGATGAGGGCCATTTGGATGCGCGCTTTTTCTTGAGCCGCTTCTAGTTCCAGCTGTTTCCTTCGAGCCAGCACAGATGATGAGGAGGACTTGGACTTTGCCCCCGTTAGCGAAGCGGGCGTACGTGGCTGGCGGTGTTCCGACTTTACGCTACTACCCGATATCTTAAACGCGGGGATAATTATTTTTGTTTTATCCATGGTCTCATTGTTCTGCGTAATTCCATCAGTTGGCTGAGAAGGTCCTGGTTGCTGGACTTGTCTATCCTGTATTTCTTTGTTCTCGCGCTCCCTGCGCGTAGTGCTGCGAGTGTTTACCATATTTCTCGGCGTGTGGTACATAAGATCCGGGCGAAGTGACCACTTTGTTAACGCTGTAGGTGTTCCACAATAAAAGGCACTGATTTTGGGACACGAAAAGAGTATAATTTCGAAAGTAACCGACACCACGTGATACAACTGAGAGAGCAGTAGGTACGTGTGTCGCGCGCGGATAGACAGGGGACGACTGACCCGCGTCTAAGCAAGACCGTATGTACTATGTCGCTGCGTCACACGTATATCTACCTTAAATTTTGTCTTAAAAACTATCAAGTTTCAGATTTATAAAAGTACCTTAATAAAATACAAAAATATAACAGTTTAAAAGAAACTTATTTTGAGCACGTCGGTAACATATGTATTGTCTGAAATGAAGGCTCTCGCCCGTCAGATGCGGCACGTGGTAAGCGGTAAGCACGGAGGCGTAACTTAAAATACCTTTTTGTTTCTTCTTATTGAAAATATGAAACGTGTGAATAGAACTCCCGTAAATACCTAATTCTAAACTTGGTGTAGAAACACAAAGCTTTTGATTTTTTTGGGGAAATAGTATAGGAGGATAGTAGGTAAGAAGGAATTATTCGTTAATATATATATATATATATATATATATATATAGTGTTATTTTATTTACGTATTCAGGTACTATTTATAGGTTTTGTAATAATACGAGACCTAAATAAGGCTTCCAGCATTTTTTACGATGAAGTATAAAAATTATAGTCGATAACTATTGATGACAAATTATACACTTTAGTTTTGCTTCTCCGTTTGACGAATAAGGAACTAGGCTGTGTATACCCAAATTAAAATAAAAAGCTAACAACATGTATTTAGGTAGGTACGGTACACTACAAAACAATTAAAAGTAAAAAAGTGCCCTTAGTGAGTATTTATTTATACGGGGCTATAGTTGCTCGCGCAAAACCACTAACGGAGAGAAATTCCAATATGCAGACGTTCTCTTAGATACCAATGCCAACGAGCTTTATCTACTCATCCCTTTGTGAAACACATTGTGTACTTATTACTATTCGAATACTACGCGAATACTACTACGCTACGATGGCACTATTCGAATCACACTGCAATCACTACGAGTGAACGAGTAAATGACACTAGCTAGGGTCGATCAGACGCTTCTATTCGGCATTCTAATTTCCTCCATGCGGCCCCAGCTAACGTGTCACAGATAGCGCGCAAAACGCATTGTGAAATGTAGGTGCCAGATTGATCCCCAATCTTGTTGACCACAATTTTCACACGAAATAGCACCCAAGTGAGCTGGATAGATAGCATGTTGCATTATTGCAGGACTGTATGTAGCCTATTGGTTCGCCATTATGATTTATACCGAAGCGATCATGACACAGACTGTATTCTGGAATTCGGATTATTAGTCATGCATGAGGAGGCAGGACTCACCTGCAGTTAAATATATATATATATATTTGGTTTTTATACCGTGTCAGTGCCCCACCTGATAGTAAATGGTCACCGTAGCCTATGGACGCTCGCAACTCCAGGGGTGACACGTTTGCTGACTCTTCGCGCGTTGCCGACCCTTTAAGAATTTATACACTTCTTTCTTGAAGAACCCCTTTTTGTAGTCCCTCCGGAAAACCTTGGCAGGGGGAGCTCGTTCCACAACCAAAGCGTTCGAGGGAGGAAATTTCTCTGAAACCGTGACGTACGCGACCATTTACGTTCTAGGGTGTGAGGATGGTTTAAATTGGAGAAAAACGCGTATTAATCATACGCAACATATTCACTGCCTACAAATTCGTAGCTCTACGCTCGTTGCCGATAACATGGGACAAACCAGTTGTAGGGCAAATCGCCTAGAAGCAGAGCGGGAGAAAGTGTTAATTGTAGAAACTTAACAACAATTTTCACTAAAAAACACCTGTCCCGGAACGATTCCATAGCTCAATTAACTCGACGTATGCCACAGATTAAAGAATACCTAGTACTACTTTCAGAAGTACTCTCTGTTAGCAAATCTTCTGTTTAGGTATGCCGCATGAGCCTAAACGTGGCCATCCCTTTCTACCGCATGCTACGCGCTGCGATAGAACGCGTGCGCGCCGTAGCAGCGCTCACATGCCCCCTGGGGCCGGTAGGCCGGCATGTACTTCTAGCGGCGCGACCAAGTCACCGAGTGAGCCGCCACTGCTTATGTGTAACTCTAACCACACTATTTTGGCTCAATGATCCAAAAAAGGTCTTGCGCGGCGACCAGTCGGGGGGCCCAAGTGACGACTTAACCCTCTCCTATTCGCAGTAGATGACCGAACCAGCATAAACTATACGTAACTCGTTTTGGTAAGGTAGGGCACAGCGAAATTTCATCCCAATCGAATTTGGAGCAGCCCAACTGGGGAAGTACCTCCGCCTTGCAGAAGACCACAGCCATAATAACACTACTACTTGCTCTGTAGTAGTGTTGTGTTCCTGGAGGTGAGCAAGGTCGCCAGAGCTCCCGAGGATGCGTTGTGTTGAGAGCGAGGGAATTTGTTCCTTCAGCTCTCAAAACAGCGAATCCTCAAACATATCAAGGGTCGGCAACGCCCATGTTACTCCTTTGGAGTTGCATGCGTCTATAGGCTGCGGTGTCCGCTTACCATCAGGCAGGCCGTACGCTTGTTTGCCACCGTCGTTGTATAAAAAAAAAAAAACTCGGTTCACAGAAAAAAAATATCCGTCACTACACGATGGTAGTTGTATAGAATATTTAAATTATTTTAAGGAATTTTTGTAAATCGATTATAATTTTATGCCACAAAAGCAAGAAACTTCCTTTTATCGGAATTTGTATACAAGTTTTGCATTCGGACAACAACTCGACTCCAACATGTGTTTCTTTAATATTAGTTTCGTTTAGTTCCAAACCATAATATATGTATTATGGTTGCGAGTCAAACTGTGTCTGGAAATGCCTGAAACATACTAATATAATAACTTACTTGTAACAGTCGTTTGTTCGTTCAATGACTAATGTGAGCTTTGATTTCACACAAATAACTTGAGCTAAGCTACTAAGCAATATGTCACTTGTGTGGAATCGTAAGTAAATCGTAATCGTAATTAGCTAATACGTTCGTTAGGTAGATCAGAGAGGAGTGATGAGTGATATATCTAAATGTCACTTTTTGTATGGGAAAATGACAAATCAGTTGTTCTAACGTGCGTTAAAAAAAATTGAATTAACTACATCAGAGTTAAAGTTATGTGATCACCCCTCGGAGTGATATTTAGATCTACCCGACACACAATGCCCTACATAACTAAATGTTATTTTTTGCAATGAAAAATGACAGTTTAAATGTCCTAAAGCCTGGTACATATTGGGCCAACGTTGGCGCGTGAGCAGAAGGCAGCTATGCGTTAGAAGGAGAGGGCTATAATTCGATCTCTTTCGTTTACATAGATGCCTCCTTCCTGCTCACGCGCCAACGTTGGCCCAATGTGTACAGCCGGCATAACGCTCGTTGGAAAAGTTATGCAATTATCGCTCTGAAAGAAAAGCTACACTATATTTTTCTCATACTTTGTCTTTCTCTCTCTCTCTCTATCTGTCTGTCTCTCTCTCTCGATGCATCTTTTGCAGCAGTTAGCTATTGAAATTAGCAGCAAGTATATTGAAATGCACAAAGTAAGTAGTAAATAATGTCCGTAATTTATTTTCAGTACATAAATTACGTAATATAATTGCCCCAAAATCACCAAAATGTGCTGTCAATATGTTATATTGAAATCAACGAATAATAATTAAATCCGTTTAACTTCGTGTTTGTATGTTGTATCTGTGCGCAACTTGTGCAATCATGGCATGATTATTTAGAAAAACATGTTCATCATACAAACTTTTATTTAACTACACCTGGCCCCGTATCATGGTCGGCCTATCATGCGATAAGTGACATGATAGAGCGTCCGTCAGTGGCTGACACCGTTCGATAGAACGAGTCTGTTCGTTTTTTTAGTTTGTTAGTGTGGGACAAATCTTGCAACTGAATTTTGAAACAACAACCAGTTTTTGGGTATCTATTAGATTTATTTTTTTATTTATTGACAGATACATTTACGTGACATTACAGTAATAACCAATGCGTCACGAAACTAAAAACAACAAATAATACTATTTAGGCGACGAAACGGCGTGGCCTCGTTGCATCGTCATCTCCGGTGTAGGATTCGGCAGATTGCCCCGGAACCGTCGAAACACGACACCCTTCGGCCAGAAGTCAGCACATGCGATGGTCTCCTGCAGCGGCCGCGGCACGCGCACCACAAACGAGCTGAAGTGCACATAGTGGCGCGAACGCAGCTGGAACACCCTCAGCGAGAAGCCGCCGGTCTTCTGACGAACGTACTCCACCACATCATCAGCCGTGGCGGTGTAATGCAGGCGCGGATACATATAGCGCCTTGCTCGGTGTGGCAACCCGCAGACCGGAACCAACCAGTTCTGCAGTACCACACTGACTCTTGCGCGGCTTGCGCTTCCTCGACACCGTTGTAAAACCGTTGTAGATATAATTTGGGTGACAGTTCCATATTATGGTATCATAATAATTATGACTAATGATTATTAATTGTGACTATAATTTAAACCAAATGCAACTTGACATTTAACTACAATTCTTATTCTCTTTGACGATCATAATATAAATTCATATAGATTAAGCTAGCTTTAATTTATATTGTAATTGTATATTGTGAAATAAATAAATCTAAATCTAAATCTAAATCATCGAGCTGATTTGATGATGGCGACAGAAGGTGGCCATGGGAATTCAGTACTTAACCGACTTGACCCCGTTGTGTTTGGGCTCCTAGAATCGTATCAATGAGTAATGATGATGAACAGAATACAGAAATGTACAGTAGGCAAAAAAATCTTGTAGGTACCTAAAATGTTTTTTTTGACAGAAACTTATTAAGGGTGATAATGATTAGTATGGCAGTATTTTTCTCTCTTTTTCAGCTATAGGTACCTTTATTTTTTACTCAAATTCTCTTTCCGTACTTACTACTACTAACTTAACAGCTAAACAAAGCTCTGAACGGAATTATTTGAACCTACAATTACAATCACATTAGAAAACTTTATCGATTAAACTATGCCACCCGTAACTTCCACAAAAAGATAGCGTGTTGCTTTTGAAATTAGTATAAAACTTGGTAGTAAATCCGTCTAAGTTCGTCTGTAGCGGCAAAGAAAACACCTTACGCCAAAAGTTTATATTACGCCTAACGCCGCGAGCGGGGCTCCAACTTATGTAATAACACTAGTGCAACCTCTCACCTTATTTATACTTGAGCGATTCCAATTCAGCTTACTCTGATCTTCAATCCCTTTGACGAGCTTGATCTGTTTTATTATACGGCCAAACAGAGAAGTAGTTGAAAATGTTAGTACCTTGTTCTTACTTTATCGTTATAACGAGGAATACAAAAACTTTCGGGTTGGTTTGGTTTGGACACGCTCGTGCCAAAGACTAGGTTTACTATGAAGCGCTCTTGTAGTCATATTTGGTTGATTGTATTGGGTTTCACCTATATGCTCAACTGCTACTTAGCTGCTTTGAACGTGACTCAAAACAAATAATTTGAAGATTACCCCAGTGTTAATGTCTTTTGTTGTTTAATCAAGATTTATTTTAAGCGTTGCAAAATTTTATCTGTCAGCAGAGACGATGAATCCTATTCTCTCACTGTTAATTTTTTAAAGGTAGTGAGTAGTTTTATTAAGGTTCTTCTAGTAGAGATTCACCAATTTTGGGCCCTGGTTTCTGACTTTCTTTAAATATAAGATAATAAAAATAATACAAGGCGAAATTGTCCGACAGACAGCGCTTTGAATTATTCGTACGTATAAAGCAGAGCTAGAAACATTTATGGTGTATCATGGCCTCACATGATACACAATAAATGTTTCTATCTCTGCTTTAATTATCAAGCGAATCATTCAAGACTAGTATTACCGTTACTAACAGCATAGACACAACATGTTTCCTTTTTCGTGGATGTTGATCCTATAACATTTAATACATGCCAGACTGGTTACTAGGGCACCATGTAGAAGAGGCGATCATCTGTGCTAAGATCGATTTTGTGACGTCACGGGCTAGACGATGCGGCGCGACAGTCCGTCGCCAACGCACCCTCCAAGGGGATGATAAAATCCTCTGACCTACATGTAGCAATACGCTACTGCAGAATGTTCTGGCAAATATAACTTTTACTATATGACCGGGTTACAACGTTAAATAACATTTGACTCGCAATTGACTAAATTCAGCATTAACGAGTATAGATACCTAATGTAATCAGGATAGCTTATTTGATTTTAATTAGTACAGATATGGATATATATTATATTAGTACAGATAGGTACGATAGTAGACTAGATTCAATCTGATTAGCAGTGCATCGCGCTCTAGTATTATTTGCTAAGAAACCAGTACGATTCCAAACTAATCTCATTACGTCAGTAACAAAGTTTACAAAATTGATCCCCGTATTAGTGCAGTCCAGTTCGAGATTTCCTCCAAATTTGTGCTACTGATAACAATTGTTGCCGTTAGATTGTGAACACCATCAGTTTATAATCTTACTTCTTCTCGCGATGATTTGACATTGACGGAATTTAAACTAACGAGAAATAATGCGTTAAATTGTGAACGGTTTTGACAGTTCAAACTTTTTCGGCAGTTTATAATATCGCTAGTAAGATTATATATAAACTGACGGTGTTCATAATCTGATGGTAACATATATATATATGTGGCCTTTGGGGCGGAAAGGTTCTCGAGTGGCGACCACGTACCGGAAGGCGCAGCGTGGGTAGGCCCCCTAGGTGGACTGGTGACCTGGTAAAGGTCGCGGAAGTCCGCTGGATGCGGGTGGCGCAGGACCGGTAATTGTGGCACTCTCTGGGGGAGGCCTATGTCCAGCAGTGGATGTCTTTCGGCTGATATGATGATAATGATATATATATATTTATTCATATTAATTAATGGCTCTTAGCGGAAAGATCGCCTTCATGACCTGATTTTACACCAAATAGTATTTCGCCGTATAGCTATATTGTGCAGTGTCACGCAACTAGGAACAAAAAGAAGAATGACATCCATTTGCTCAAATTCAGCATCAAATCTGACAAGTGTCAGACCAAGTGACAAGATTTCTATCTGTGCTTCTACCATTCTTTCTCTTTCTGTGATTCTGTCATTGTGGGATTTGGATGGTTACCATGGATATTGAAACTTCAGGAGAAAACATGTGGGACAAATAACTAATGCTTTTCACGAATACATTTGAAACACGTACTCAGTTATTTTCAAATGTATAAACATAATATGTATAAGATTCCCGTCATCAACCAGTTTAAAGCTAGCATAATATATACCAAGAACTTTAGGTATCTACCTACATACAAGTTTGTTTAACCTATAATGTAAGTAGATACCCATAACGAAAATAACGAAATATCGAGCGTAAACATTGATTTACTTTTGAAAATCAACGGCACTTGGATAATACAAGCGGGAACTGTCTTATAACAAGAAGAATTATGGAAATACATTGGGACTGCTTGCGAACGAAAAAGAGACAGTATGGACAAATTGGTGAAATTTTGTAAACAAATATACCTGCCTACTCCTAAATAATTTTTATAATTTCTATAGATGGGTGTGAAATAAAGTGACTTAAAACATTTATTATCCTTTTATTATTTTGTTAGTGTCGATATAGTACAATAACTTGCTCTTCATCCAGTGGACCTGAACATCATAATGTATCGATATCGATAACGTTGCGTACTAATATTGTCGACATCGATAATGTTAAGTACTACATCCCTAATCCCTTTCGTGCCATTATGTTGGTACGACTTACTTCCGTATTGGAATTTTTTATGTGGTATGGCAAAATAGCTAAACATCAATTGAGTTATCATGTCAAGATCAAATTTAATGACAATGTCACTGTCCAAAACTTGGTTCGAAGTCCCGTCTCTTAGAACGTAGTGGTTATATTCTCTTTGATATTGTGTACAACAACTACAAAAGGTCTTTGGCAATCTACTCTCAGTATCTTAAATAAGTTTCGTGGAAAAAGGTACATTAAGTTATAAATGTCACGGTAATGGTAAACAGAGAGGATCGACATTACCCACCGCCCCAGGGACCCTTGTTGAGCCGCGATCCGTTTTTCTATTTGATCTATTGACTAGTTAATCAAATAACGGAGATAAAATATAATCTATTTTGTGTACGTAAATGTTATTTTGTTCGTGTAGCAGAATCGATTCTAATTTACTAGATTATATTAATTATGATGGTTAAATGACCACTGGTTTAACCTAGTAACTCTGCCTGTAAAGCAGACGCTGGCATTAATGGCAAATATTTGTGCAATGGATCAGCATAATTAAAGTATTTATAGATATCTCTTTAAACATTTTATCATCTAGTTTCTTCTTGCATTTACATTTTATATATTACTTAATATTATTAAGTTTAATGTGAATCTAGAGCATATAACTATAATCAGCGTTCATTCTCGAAAGATCGGTTACATATCAATTCCTCAAGTTAATCTCATTTTGCCAACACTTCACGAAATGATTTTCGTCTCTCATAATATTCGACTCTCAAAATATTTTTATATTATGAGTGTCCCACGGTTATATGGTATTAATACAAAAAAAAAGTTAGTTCAAATTACGATTAAATTAAAAAGCAAAATGGCAACAAATCAATCCCATATTTATTAGACCAAAGATAAAGGCCACCACTCTGGAATAATATACTAACCTAAAATATTATTTCAAATTGCTTTAGAAACAACCGAGATATTGAAATAAAATGATAACCTCGTCCTTTTTGGAGATCTGTTGAAAATAACATAAAAATATTCATGAGTCAGACGTCATAGGTATAGAACGCGGATCGCGAAAAAAATATTTCGCTTGGTGACTCAGTACTCTTGGACAAATCGATTTCGCATGTAGATAGACCTTGAATCCAGGACCGACTGTCGGCAACTGAGATTTCTTTTATGACGTCACTAATCTCTGACGCGACTTGGCGACGCCGCTCGTTTCCATAAAGTTCTATATTTATATAACAGTAAAGTTAGGCTTTAGTTTTAGATGTCGCTCTTAAAATAAAAACGAATATTAATTAACCGGACTGTTGAGGCTTATGTTAGTATAATTAATATTTTTTCCCAGAAAAATAAGTTTTTAATATGACCAGGCAATTAGTAATAGAGAGCCAATTCAAAATCAAAGGCCACTGAAATTTAATTTCTTATACAGTCTTAATTTGTATTCAAGTTCAAGCTGTTCCGATATCAAATCTAACGGAGAAGGCGGACGCATGATGCCACAAAAATAATACTTTGTTGTGTATGTATATTAAGAGGTGTGTGAAATAATCGTGGATTATGTGTTACCAGAGAGCACATTTTTTTTTTTTTTAATTGTTCTTTATATTATACTCGTACAAGACATGTTAAATATTGGAACTTTTCATAAGTCCGAATCATTTGCAATAATTGTTAATTGATAATTCCGATTGAAATTGTCTTTACTAAAACCAAACGAACACCACAGAACCTCTGCCCCCGATTTTTAGTTTCTGCAATCTCAAATATGTAAATACAAATGGAACGCATGAGTCCGGAGTTCAGAAATTATTTCACCCGATTTGTTCCATTCACTGAGTTATGCTTTAACGCTAACTAATGAAAATACTAATCTCTATCTCTATGGTTGACATTGAAGATCATTTATTTATTATATTATAAATATAAATGTTTATGTACAAATTTATGTAGGTATTTTTATTTATATGTTTTATGTGTGAATGTTTATCACTGTTATGATTGTAAGTATATATAATACTTTTATAAACTCGAACAAAAATGACGGCATTAAAACCCAATATCACATAAACGGCTTACTGAGTTGAAAAATGGTTTTTGGTGCCCATAATATTTTTGAACAAGCTATCCAACGATACCCCACGTCATGGGTTTAAGGAGAATAAAAATAATATACCCACTTTAGGTCTAGGAGAGGTACATTACATTTATATTTTTTCAAGATTTTATTCTGCTGTTTTGTCGGCGTGATGGATTTATATACCCATGCTGAATTACAGCTATCTAATAGTAAGGGTCACTGAGCTAAGCCGTAGATGGACAGACGGTTGAGCGGACAGACGGACATGGCGAAACTATAAGGGTTCCTTGTTGACTACAGAACCCTAAAAACTGTATGCCGACTAAGAAAAACTGTAACACTTTAAAGTCTCGCGCTTTATTCACATATTTATATTGTAATAAAGGTAAGGTAATTATTATAAAGGTTAATAAATATCGCGTTTGATCTGCATACCTACTCGTAAGTAAGGGAAACTAACTGAGAAAACCCGTTTTTTTTTCATACAAAATTTTGAATCGATACGATCGATTAATGAAAATCGGTTCAGTATCTTAAACGTTACGGTCCAACACACGTAAATACAAACATAAGAACGATACAAAAAAACCTTACTTTTGGCTCTGCCTTCGTCGGGTAAAATACAGTCATTTTATAAAAAAAAATTGCTAACGATATAAACTGGCGTATTAATAGTAAATCTAAATATGCCTGTGATAGGGTAATTAGGGCATGCTTTAACAACAGCTGTTAAAGCAGGGCTGATGCAGGCGGGATGCAAATGCGGCTAATAACCCGATGTGCATCCGCTTTAATGGCTTAGTTTTATGTCTACCATGAAATTATATCGGATTTTAGATTATTTCATCCAATGCGCTCATTTCTAGGTTTTGTTGGTCCGCATAAGTAATCGATACATTTTAAACTCCGGATCTCAAAAGGTCTAGTTTGTTGGTACTTATATTGAAAATTTGTAATCACCTGAATAGAAACGACATCTTTAAAATGTAGGTAATTTTCATTCTCTGTACAAAATGAAACGTTTTTTTTTGCAATTTTATTTGTACATAATATATAGGTTTCTTTGACCTATTTTAGTATGATTTTATAAGCATTATTCACATTGTAATTTTGCCTAGTTAGTGAAAATCACTAATGTAGGTACTCGCGGTAGGCATATTTGTACTGTACGAGTATGTTTGGCATTTCGTATTTATTGATGAACCGTTATTTATCAACGAATTGATTATTTCCGGTGTCTCAAAATTAAACATAACGGCTCCACCCTATGTATAACAGAGAACGAGGCAGAGCCACGGAACAATATATATACCGTAAAATGGGGTGAGTAGGGTTCGCGGGGAGAGTTGGATTATGAATGGGGAGAGAAGGGATAAAGGGGGATGAGATGGGATTTTAAGGCTACTGCTACAAAAATAATGTATTCCAATTTAAAATGGAGCTATAGTTACTCATAATAAAAACAGAGATCCAACAATTTTCCAAAATCACCTTTGTATGAAATCCCATCTCACCCCAATTACGAGGGACTACGGGGTGAGGTGGGATTTCCTGTTTATCGTCAGTTATGAAATGGAACTAACCAAAATAAAATAAAGACTAAAATACAAACGTCCGGAACACTTATTATACACCATTCAGTTTGCATATGTAAAAATAAAATGCTATCGAGGTTTGAATGTCAGTTTTGCCTCTACTCACCCCATTTTAGGGTAGGCTGAGTCTATCTTCAAGGCCTATTCTATATACAAAGAATTTTTGATGTTGGATAAGTAGTTGGATATTTTATTGCCTCTACAAACTTAAACCTCTTACACAAATCGACCTAGTCCCAAACTAAGCAAAGCTTGTACTTTGGGTACTAGACGACGATATAAACAAACACATTATTTCATATAACTCGCCTACACCTATACGAGGGAATGTAGGTACATAATTAAATTCATGATAATAAAGTACCTATTTATATTACTTTTATTGCTTGCATTTTCCCTCGCATTCATGAGAGGCCAGTGCTCAGCAGTGGATCATAATAATGGCCGATGATGATGAATAATGAATGATACCTATACGGCTGGCTTAGCCTGGGTTGCCTACGATGCTGGTGGTCCTGCGTTCGAATCCAAGTAAGGTTAAGTATTTGTTGATGAACATGAATATTTGTTTATGAGTCTTGGATGGTTTCTATGTACTTATTAAAGATTTTTCTATCTATTAAATATATCGTCATCTGACGAGTCCCTACTTAACCCTGAGGTAGTGTCGCTGTAAACCGCATTATATAGGGCAATAATGTACATACGTCATGTATAGTTGGGACAGTGTGTATTGGCATTGTATTCTTTGTTGAATGTTAACATTCCATGCTTTATAATTAACTAGCTTCTGCCCGCGACTCCGTCCTCGTGGAACTCGTTTATATCGCAGCTCCATACACACTTTCACCCCCCCATTTCACCCCCTTAGGAGATGATTTCCGGGATAAAAACTATCTTTTGTTTTACCCCGGGACTCAAACTGTCTCTATACCAAAATTCATCTAAATCGTTTAAGCGGTTTAAGCTTGAAGAGGTAACAGACAGACAGAGAGACAGATAGACATACAGACACACTTTCGCATTTTGTAATATTAGTATGGATGGTCTGGACCTATTCATCCACATCTGGTTCCAAGTACGTATTCGATATTTAAGTATTATAGGTTAGTATAGGTTGAAGGCACCTCTTTTCAGATTTTTGCTCATATCTTGAGTATAATCTGTACGTATAGCATTATGATTACATCGGACAAAAGTTTCTACATAAAATTTCCTTCAAAATTGTTCAACAATCAATATTCAATTCTTCAATATTACGGCGCGCCAGCTCTCGATTTTTCTCGCACAAACCGTCTCTCTCTTATTAGAACACTTAGAACATGAGGTTTAGTGCGAGAAAAATCGAGAGTATGTCGCGGCCGTCCCATGATAGACGTGCTGCTGTTTGTTTACATCGGGATATTCGATGACTTCTGACGTCTAAAAAGTCTAAAGAGTCCTAACTCCTTGCCAGTAAAATAGATTAGTTTCATTTGAAAACCGCAACATGGCTACGATAAAAAAAACCCCTAATATTTATTTATTTTACATAAATTATACATTAGTAACAATATTGCGTCCTTTGTTTTTAACATCCTCGCACAATTTCGTCGTCAAAATTCATCGTCCATAATGAATTATTACCTCATTTAAATATTCCATTTGGGAGAATAAATTAGACTTACCCTGATTCAGCAGGAAGTATACACGAGTATATACCTACTTGAGCTATTTACAAAACGGAGGTTGAAAATAAACAACAAACTTTGTAATAGATGTTGTCAAAGGCTTCGGTGGGTTTGGACTTCTCGTGTAAATAGGCCTAATAAACTGATATTACCCACCCGGTATTTTAATAATTATTCAAACCTAATTATTGGAACCCTTGATAAACTTTGATGATAAAGTTATTAGCGAGCTGGTCCCGATTGAGGATATTTACATCAAAATTTGTTTCGAAATAGCTTTGAGAACAATGACTCTATTATATATACAGGGTGGAATCTTGTACGTGATCCAAAATAGCAAAATGTGAATCTATCCATGATTCTGAGCAACTTTTATTATGGGACCAACTTTGTGTTATGCCAAAAAAATCCAACTATTTCATTAACTCTGCTCATTTTAGACTGACAAGAATGTATGAACAGGTGTGTTTTTTTTGGCATAACACAAAGTTGGTCCCATAATAAAAGTTGCTCAGAATCATGGATAGATTCACATTTTGCTATTTTGGTTCACGTTCAAGATTCCACCCTGTATACTAATTATGACGACCGCTTTAGCCTAGTTGGTAGTGATCTACGAAGCTAGAGGTCCTGGGTTCGAATGCCGGTAAGGGCATTTACTTGTGTGATGAGCACGAATACGATACGATACGATACGATAAGTTATATGTTTATCGTCGTCCTATAGTAGGTATAAGCATTTGTTAGTTTGAGACTAGGTCGATTTGTGTAAGACTGTCCCCCCGAATATTTATTTATTTATATTTATATGCTAATACTAATGTGTAAGTAATAATTTTATAAAAAGGTAAAATATTATATGTAGGTTTGTGATATGGAAATTGTGTGTAGGGCCCGCAGGTAACGCATTGTACGCGCGTCAGGTAGATATAAATGTCACTTTTTGTACGGAAAAATGACAGTCGAGTTGTCCTAGCGCTCGTTCGAAACTTTACGTGTGTACCACTCTGAACTCGAACTACTCATCGGATTTCAAAAATTATTTCTATTTTCCTTTGGGGATGGCTGTGGGCTATATTTTATCCCGTGACTACGCCTGGATTCCCTGTGATACGCGGGCAGCTAGTAATTAGTTAGTTAAACAATGTAATGACAGTACTGACATTTAATAGTACATGACTACAGAGGCCGGGAAGTAAGAGGTTGCCGGTCGAGTACATATAGAAGAGGATAGTTATGAGGCTAGCAACCCCTTTTCACGCCGAGGTATGTATAGTGCTTCTCTTAAACATGCAATGAAATAAATTAATAAAACTCCAAGATATCAAACTTTAATTTTCATGGCTGATCCTGTGCCACAAATTGTAGAATGGAAATTAAAAAAGACCAGGCCTAGGCCTCCAATTTTGTATGAGATGCCATTACGGATCTCTCGTCTCGCTCCGCCCGAAACGTGATACTTCGAAGCCCATTATGAAGAATTGCCATTTTTTTCATAACGATGTTAAAGGAGGTCGAAAATGGCCCGAATGGCTACGAGAAAAGGATGGTACGGCCGGGCCCTTTTTTGCTCGACTTGGCAGGGGCACTTCCTTACCCCCAGATGTTATTTAAACCATATCTACAATAAGTTTTTTTTTTTTTTTTTTTTTCATTTTTATTCAAGTTTTCACTTCTGCCGGCACAGTCCCGGAGTGCAACCAGGTCTTTTTTATTATTTATTTTTACTCTTGTTAGCGAAAAAACGTAAAGTAGTGAAATAAAACAACATAAAATTCAGTTAATTCGGCGCGTTCTGGTGGGAAATTAAACAGTTACTCGCGGAAACATTCCAGACGCGGCTGGGAGCTCGCTCGCCGGTCCATCATTGTTGCGACTGCGATAAACGGAGATAACAATCATGCATTAAATAAGGTTTTAAAAGGTAAGCTGTTTATTGGTGTGCTCTGATTTTAAATTCACTGAAATATGGTTGGCGTTCCAACTTGGTATGAGGATAATCAGAATGCTGTAGGTAGTTTAGCGTCCTACAGAATTCGATGTTCTAGGAAACTAATTCATGCTCATACACCCACTTTGATGTTCTATCATTCAGGGCCCACTATCCCCACCAGCCCACTAGCCGAATATCCCACTTTCATGCGTCGGTCTATCAAAATCGGAATGAGAGACATCAAAGTGGGGAAATGTCCTGCTTCAATAACGCGGATGGAATATTAATAAATGTTTTGTTGTTGTTGGAAAAAATATTAATTTTGGTTAATTTATATTTACGTACTTACATGATTCACGCTTTCATTCCCAATAGGGGTAGGCATAGCACATTAAACATTATGTTCCAGTGCTACTTTTAGCATAAATGTCGCAGTGATAGGTTGCTAGCCCTTCGCCCACAACACACTTTAACCCTGTCCTTTAGTACGACTCTTACGACACCCACAGGAAGAAAGGAATGGTGCTACTGTCACCCAACACCACACACATTAATTTATATTTTCTCTAGAATATTCAAGATAAGAAGACACGGATTACGTAATTTAAATCTATAGATTTTATTACTTCCGGGTGAAAAGTTTGCAGGAACATTTTTAAAATAAATTTAAAATAACCAGAAGCACGCTATTATAAATTATTATTTCATCACACTTGCTCGAAAAGGACTTCATAATGCGCAGACATACAGAGCTGTAATAGCCTGTGTTACGCCCACGGGCTTAATGGTTTTTTTCTTAAATTGTATCTGTCACTCTTGCGGCAGTTACAAAGCAAAGAGGTTTTATATCAAATACGATGTCTGAAAACGTATTTATAAATAAATTTAAACTTAAAAACTACTTAAAGATGTTTAACTGAATTATTTACAGATTTAATATGTTGTTATTTAGTGTCTATGTAAAATGTTTTTAAGTGTTTTCAAATCGTGGCTGTATACCGAAGGGTCTTTGCCATACGCGCCTCACGTCAAATTCAACAAAATGGACGACTGACATGTTGCAGTTTTTATTACGATTTGTATTCATTTCATCTAAAATGTATTTGTTTTCTCGCAAATGTGATGAAAAACATTGTGTATAACACGGGCGTAAAAATATTGCAAACTCGAGTCATCAAAAGCCCTCCGCCTTCGGCGTCGGGCTTCTGATAGACTCTTGTTCGCAATATTCCACTTACGCCCCTCGGTAAACAATGTACTATTTTACAAAACCGTATTTGGTATCTCGTGGAGACCAGTGATGCAATCCTATGGCGTTCGTCACGTGCTGCCTCTTTTCGACCGGCAATCCTAATATCGGTCAATGTCGAATGCAGAGAATGGCTGCATATTTCTACGCCACTGAAATATTCACATGGCGTCGGCGGATTTTAATTTATAGTCTAATATTTCACTGACGGGGTTCAAGAAATGACGGATTGTTTTAATTTATACAGTAATACAGAGGATTCATTACTTTAAATGAAATATTTTATATCCCTGTTCCTTCAAATTGCAGCCGTTAGTTGCTCTATAAATGCGTCATAAAATGATCACTTATCTACCGTCGCCGTTAACACTATTAAGTATTCTATTGAAGGCGCCACGGTACTTAATTTAAACTAAGTGTTTCAAGTTATGTAGTTAATTCTACTAGCGCGCAATGCCATTACAGCGTTCGACGTACTCACGGGGACGGGGGTTGTCGAGCATTTATTATATTGCTGTTACTTTGGGTAAAGTGTCAAAATATTTTCCAGAAGCCAAGTGAATTTCAATCTAAGGTACTAAGGTAGGGCGTATAATATAAGACTAGGTAGGGAAAAACTTTCTCACGTTACCTGTATTTGTGTTCCATGTTTTTCTAAAGTCTTTATTATGTTATCATCCGTCTCGTGTTATAAATAACGACACATTAAGTAATTAAAAGTATTAGCTAAGTCCATGTATTTTAGTCAAAATGTTTACTTTTTGTTTCAGGTACGGTGAAGCCTTACATACATAATATTTGAAGATAAATGGTAGGTAAACACATCGTCCTGTTATAATACTTTTTTGTTATTACGAGGGTAGTCCCAAAAATATCCGACCTGACAAAAAAAAACAAAAGAAAATCTAAAACTTTTATTTTATTTTTCTACATAATCTCCTTTTAGTTCTATGCACTTGGCCCAGCGATGTTCGAAAGCTTCAACGCCTTGTTTGTAGTGAGATTTGTCGAGCTCGTCAAAATACCCATCAACCGCAGCCTCCACTTCATCATTGCTGGCAAATCTTTTACCACCAAGCCATTTTTTTAAATTTGGAAATAAAAAATAATTGGAAGGGGCCAAATCGGGCGAATAGGGTGCATGCGGAAGTAATTCGAACTTTAACTCGCGGATTTTAGCCATGGCCTTGGCACACGTGTGTACTGGTGCATTGTCATGGTGAAACAAATTTTTTTTTTTCGCCAGATGCGGTCGTTTTTCACAGATTTTTTCACTCAATTGATGCAAAAGGTTAGCATAATACTCGCCATTGATAGTCTTTCCTTTCTGAAGATAATCTATGAAGATTATCCCACGGCAATCCCAAAAAACGGAGGCCATGACCTTTCCTGCTGATGGAACGGTTTTTGCCTTCTTTGGGGCCGGTTCTCCTCTTCGAGTCCATTGCTTAGACTGTTCTTTCGTCTCTGGTGTGTAATAATGCACCCACGTTTCATCCATAGTGATAAAACGCCGCAAAAACTCCGCTTTATTGTTGTGAAATATTGCCAAACACTCGGTCGAAATATCTTCGCGACGTCGTTTTTGTTCGTCTGTGAGCAATCGCGGCACCCACCTTGCGCACATCTTTTTCATATCCAAATTTTCAGTCAATATGCGATGTACAGCACTTTTTGAAATCCCTGCCATGTCTGCTAGCTCGCGTACTTTCAATCTACGGTCATCTAATACCATTTTGTAGATTTTTTTTACCGTTTCTGGCGTAGTCACTTCATTTGGTCGACCACATCGATGTTCATCTTCGCAACTAGAGCGACCGCGTTTAAACTCTGCCACCCAATATTTTACTGTTGTAAACGATGGAGCAGACTCCCCCAAAGTAGAATCTAGCTCCGCTTTAATAATAGTTGGACTAAAACCTTTCAAATGAAAGTATTGTATCACATAACGATGGCCAATTTTCTCCATGTCTGAAAATTTGTTCACAGCGTCCACTATTGATGGCTACTAAACAAAAGACAAACGACGCTGCGTGTTCGAATTTCAAATTTAAACTTTTTAAAGTGCATTATTTTCAAAAAGAGTATTTACTCAAAATAAAAACCTCTTTAAGCGTGTCAGGTCGGGTACTTCTGGGACTGCCCTCGTACGACCGGGTTGGTTAACCTAGTGGTTGGTGACCCTGTCTGCGAAGTTGACGGTCCTGGGTTCGAATCCCAGCAAGGGCAAATATTTATGTCATGAGCATGAATATTCATTTCTGACTCTTTGGTGTTTTCTACGTATTTAAGTATTTATGTAAGTATGATCATCCTTTGCTATAGTTCCTATTCCCAACATCATTCGGCGAGTCGGGCTAGGGCAATAAAAGTGCCTATACAATCTTTTCTTGCATAATATTGTGTGTAGGTACACTAAAGTGTAAGTTGCGCTCCGGTGGATATCATGATTCGAATATTCTATCATCTTACTGTACCTGCTATGAGATATGCAATAAATGATTTCAATTTCAATTACTCGCCCAAATAGTATTGCGGACACTATAACCGGCCAGTATGCGGTATTATGAATAAGACATCGTCACGTTCTGACAAGTATGCGAGTAGGATAGTGACAGATGTCTTTTCCACAGCTATAAGTGATAACCCCTCAGCTGTGGGAAATAAAATGACAGCTACCCCATGTCTGTGGTAGCCCGCGGGGCCTGCTTAACATACAGGGTTTCGAAGTGCAGGTGTAGGTGGAAAATTACGTTTTATTCCGTTTTTTACGGAGTTATAGTCTATAAATATTAGAATATCTGTTCTCTATTAAATTATCTAACTGTTACTATGTATTACCATAACAAAACATGTATGAAATAACTGTACAGCTGGGGTCATTATATTATTATTATTATTACTATAATTCATCTCACATTTTTCGATTTTAATAATAATAAAAATAATCAATTTTCTGGCTTCGCTTTTGTTTTTAATACGTATTTAATTGTATTATACACATAGGAAAATATAAAATGTCCATTTGAAAACTTTACCAAAATGTCGTGGTTTATTTTGTGAGCTACCTATTTTATCACTTTATTAAGGATTTTAACTAATTTCATTAAGTATATTGAATAAAACATATATTAAATACGACGTACTTATGTTAATTGCTTTGACAAATAGTAAAACATTAGAAAATAACAAGAAATCGTGCATGAACGTTCTGGCCAAGTTCTGGCTATGAATTGACAATGCAAACTCAATAAAAACAAAATTTTACTCATATTTCAACAGATTTCCACTAGTTTTTTTCTAATAATCACGCTTCAATTTTAATTATAAACAAAACAACACATCCTATCCGCCCGTCACACTACCAGTTTTTGACTGACGAAATAACGACTTTTTACCCCCATTATGCATTCAAATGTTCGATTGCTAGCTGTGTGGCTGTGCTTCGATCACAACACAATTTAATAGGTTAAAACTAGGCAAATATACGTTTCACTGATATTTTACGACAAGTACATACACGGACATAGCGGGCGCGGCGGGTCGTGCCACAGACAAAGCGCCATTACAACTCGGCCCCGAGGGGCCTTTACACAGCTGAAGGGATAAGATTACATTTTCGTCCATTGAAGTGGCTTGAAGCTCTCTCCGGTAGTGTGCGCGACGCCAGGTGTAACAAGGGGCATGTCGTAACGATACCCTAATGTTGTTCTCTTGTAGGAGACGCAGGTCGTAAGGTCGCGTTCTCACTGAACCAGTTCACTTTAGGAACATAGTATCTAACTCCGATACTATCTATCTACACTAATATTATAAAGAGGAAAGATTTGATTCTTTGTTTGTGTGTTTGTATTGAATAGGCTCCGACACTACTGGACCGATTTGAAAAAATATTTTACCATTAGAAGTTTAGAAGCCGACATTATCCCTGATGAACATAGGCTACTTTTTACCGCGGGAAAATGCTTCATTCCCACGGGAAAACGGGTAATCCGTGCGAAGGCGGGCCGGGCAGCTAGTCTACATCTACACTAATATTATAAAGAGGAAAGATTTGATTGTTTTTTTGTGTGTTTGCATTGAATAGGCTCCGACACTACTGGACCGATTGGAAAAAATATTTTACCATTAGAAGCCGACATTATCCCTGATGAACATAGGCTACTTTTTACCGCGGGAAAATGCTTCATTCCCACGGGAAAACGGGTAATCCGTGCGAAGCCGGGCCGGGCGGCTAGTACTACTATAAAGAGGAAACGTCTGTGAGATTGCAGCTTAGTAAGTTTGTATGTAACGGGTAATCTCCGGAACCGCTTACCCGATTTCAATAATTCTTTCACCTGCGTGTAGAATGAACTTTCTGAATTGTCATATTTCTGAGTTTTTTGCAAGAAGTGGGCGAAGCCGCGCGGGCAGCTTGACTATACTAATATTGGAAAGGGGAAAGTGTCTTTGAGATTGTAGGTTTGTATGTAGCAGGTAATCTCCAGAACTAAACTTTTACCAGTATATAGAATGGACTTTTGGCAGTATAGATATATACTATATTATATTAGGCCCGTGGCTTCGCTAGCATTCGTCCTAGAGGGCGCCGAGCGCCACTCACAGGGGCCACTCGCCTCGACTCGGGCGCTAGGGAGGGTGCTAGAGGGCGCTACGGCAATGATTGCACCCGGGCGCGACATGGCCTTGAGACGCCTCTGGTATTATGCGAGCAGTGCCGCGCGCGCAAGCAGCAGCTATAGTAGCCGAAAACTATCGTGTGTGGAGGATATAGCCTACGAATAGAAGTGATTTACGTAATGCCAATTAACACATTCACTGCCAAGAATCGCTACGCGCTACGCTCGTAGCCGATCCCGTGGTTTTCCTCGTATGTAGCGGAAAACGACAACGGCGTAGACGCCCGCTAAGCGGGTTCCTGGCAGTGTAAGAGTTAATATTAAAAAATATTGTTCTTACTACCCTTTTGGTTTAATATACCAATATATAATCCTGATGTAGACCCGATTTGACTAAAACAGATTAAAACTAAGCCTTAAGGCCTAAATCCGGGATTAAATGTTTAAATTTTTGGTTGTTCACATTTGAATCAAATTAATAAGTATTCCCCATACAAATGTACATACACCCTTACTACTCCAATAAATGGCGTAGGTACTCTAAACTAAACTTCCAAGATGAGAAATAGTGTCACAGAGCCCATTTGCTATGGGTACATTAACGCTATTGTACTAAATAGCGAGAGGTCAACCGGTCTCGAGACATCGCACACCTATATGATACGATACTCAAGTATTGCGCGCGCTCGCTTCCACACACCGAATTAACGTTTCTGAACAGGCGAGCGAAACACATTGAAATCAAATTGAAATGCGAAATGTTAGTGACGGATTGACTTGCTAAATGCGATTACATACAAGGACGTTACACTGAGTAAGCATCTAGACTACGTGGATTTAAGTATCAGTGTCGTAATACAGGGTGACCAGTGGACGATTTCTGTATTCAAATAGAAATGCCCTTTTACTGGGAATTGCAGGAGGCGTATAATGGGTGGTTCGGTATTGTAAACCGTGATCGTGTCAGGAGACATATATTCAATAATTTACCGAATGGTAAATCGCTTTTTCTTAATGTTCTATTTGTGAAAAAATAATTATGTAAATACATTTTTATTTGAGTGCCGTTAATAAAATAGGCCGGTGCAGATCGTCGATTATGCAAGAAATTGTTCATTGTTCGAGTACCTACTAATTATATAGGCTATATTCTAACTCAATTGTATAATTATCTAGTTTTCAAAAATGCGGAAGATCGTGGTGCCCGGGTATACATTGCTGGAACAAAATGTTGTTGCACCGTTTACATAGTTAATTTCGTTGTCAACTGTGCTAGTCACGTTTGACTTTTTATTGTCTGTTTCAACAAAAAGTCCTCGATGAGGACAAATAAATTTTATTTGCAAAAAGTTTGATTGCATATTGGAAATGTACCTACACATTTTAATACTATAGAGGCTCTCTGAGCTACGCAACTCGCAAGTTGGTGTTTTGTTCAAGAATAAAAATCTATATAATTAACGAATGACGCGACAATCCGTTGAGAATTGGTGAAGAGAAATTTTGACCCAAGCTGAAGCAGAGGACTTCGTTATAGTTTCGCTGTCTCGTTCAATTAGCAAATATTATATAAATTATCGAATTTAAACTTTCGTGAGACTTGTTGAAATAATACTATGTAGTAATACGTGAGTTGAACCGTGTAATTATTAGCATTATTCTATAAATATGTAAAAATACCGATAACTTATCTTGGTAGTTATATCATGATCAATAAAAAAGACTTGATGAGTAATCACAGGGTTAACCAACGGAGATGATCAGTTTTTGCACTCCTGTATCTCCTGTTCTACAGGAGATAAAATAAAAATAATAGTACATTACTACAGAGGCCGGTAAGTAAGGGGTTGCCGGCCGAGTATATTCATTAAGCAATTCTTTTGTAAGATGTTTCTCTGTTGTCGTGGTGCAATAAAGAGTATTTGTTATTAATATTATTATATATAGACCGCCGAGCGTACCGAGGTCGGATAGTTATGAGGCTGGCAACCCCTTTTCACGCCGAGTTATGTATAGTGCTTTTCTCAAACATGCAATGAAATAAATTAAAAAAACTCCAAGAAATCAAAAACTTTAATTTTCATGGCTGAACGCCGTGATCCTGTGCCACAAATTGTGGAATGGAAATTAAAAAAGAGCATCTTGCAGGCCTAGGCCTCCAATTTGGTATGAAATGCCAATACGGGTCTCTCGTCTCGCTGCGCCCGAAACGTGACACTTCGAAGCCCATTATGAAAAACAAAACGTCAATATTTCATTGCAGTTTGAGAAAAACTCATTTGAACATGCTGACTTTTAATCCGTGATCAGGAGTCGAAAATATACCATCATATAAATATACATCATGGTTATAAATATACCATCGAAAACAGATTACAATGGATGAGGTCTCATGCAATTACATCACGGTTTAGTTCATTAAATTTAATGATAGTGTTAACATTAATATCCACTGAATGTATGGTACATCTCTCGAAGTTAAGTCAAATTTCGGCGATTTGGCGGAAAAATTGATACGCTTTACGTCAATAAACTCTAACATCTACTTGTCACGTATGTGACAATTGACAGTTTATTACTCTTAATTTAATAATTGAACACCTCTTTTGAGGTTACTTTATAAAACTTAAATTTTAAGGAGATTTTAAGTTTCATAGATTTAAACAAAGTTTAGGCAATGACAATGATTTTTAATATAAACGTAATTCCCGATTTTAGCTTTATACAGAAAAAGAAGACTGTTTGTTTTAGGTTACTACGAATAATAATCGTGTTTGGCATCAAGTACTGAATAAGAAAACTTGGTTCCTGATGACGAATTAAATAAAAACAAACCCGTGTATAAAAAGATATAGGTACTTACACAAATAGTCCTGAAGAAAAGTTTACACTTTATTTCCCATTAAAGCACTTGTGCTTTAAAATTACCAAAACGACATTTTGTGTAAACACAAATTTACAATAATATACATTGCTACTTAACAAACCACTTAATTCACAGTTTTTGTTAAAAAAACTTGTACATAATAGGTATTACATAAATCGATTGCTGCCTACTTCGAAAATAGTAGGTATTATTAAATAACAGCACTGGCTAGAGGATCTCGATTAAAAACAAGGTTACCAGTTAAGTACCATAAACACATACCTTTAAATATTCATGTTTCCAGCGCCTGTTTTGACGTTTACATTTTCATAAATGTTTTATTTCTTTAATTTTACATTTTATTTAAAAGTATCTAGTCGCACAAAAAGTGATGAAAATTAAAATGTATGACGTTACAATTATTGTATGCTGCGTTGCATGACCGAATCATAAACGCTCGTGCAGTCTTCCTTTACGTTGTTCATCCTCGGCTTGCACCGTAACCCACGCTACTTGCCTTTTTTTGTGAGCTCTCATATACAACTGTTGCATAAAATACTTTTCTCAAACATGCTCGGAAATGTACGCGTTAATATCACGAAATGAAGACGTGAAGTTTCTTGTTTATGGCTCCCTACTAAGAAGTAATGTATGAAAACCATTATTATTACCAAACCATTATTAAACCATTATTATGTAAAACCATTATTGTCCGCTACTCTAACTTTTTAAATTTGCTTACTAATATTAAACTGACAAAGGAAAATTTACATACTGCCAACCACCACTAGACACTGTAAGCATACTTGCTTCATAGAAAAAATAAAAATAATCTATGGTACTATACTTTATGTGCGGTTAAACATGGTGCTCGAACGGCTTGTTCAAATAGCATGTTTAAAAAATAAAAAAGGCGCAAATTACCTATTATTTAATTGATTACCTAGTATTTATTTTAATTTTAATATTTCCTCACATCGTTTGAGAAAAGTACTATACAATCCTCGGCCGGAACAGGGATTGCTGGACTCGTTGTATTCGGCCTCGTCTACGACTCGGCCGTCTACCCCAATCTCGTCCAGCAATCCCTTACTTCACGGCCTCTGCAGTAATCTACTATTAGTGTTTAGATAATGGGGGGCTAATTTGGGTAGCGGACATTATATAATATATTGGCCTAAAAAGGATGTTTTTGGTGTAGGTACTGATGTTGGTATTTTTTGTCAATGTTTTGTCAAGAAATAAGTTTCTGTCAAAAAAATAATTTTCGGTACAAGCTTTTATTACCGACTGTACGTTCTGTATACCATCATCAACTACTCATTGAGACGATTCTAACGAACCCAAACTCAACGGGGTTACGTCGGTTAACTGTACTGAATTCCCATGGCCACCTTCTGTCTCCATCATCAGAGCAGGTACCATAATATTGAATTGTCATCTAAACTATACTTATACCCAAAACTTCAGCTCAATCGGTCACCGGGAAGTGGGTCAAATTTAACAAGATTTGCAAGATTTGTCCCATACTAACAGGGCAAATTAATATAAAGCTTGTAAAAACACCCTTGTTTCATGACTTCTAATGGAATCTCTGATCTGGTATTAGTCAGCAACTTGCACCCCTGTATACAAGTTTCTATGCAATAGTGCGCAACTAACTACTTTGCCGTCTGTGTACTGTTTAATTAGGTTATTAATAACGAAATTCATATTGTTGAACATGTTTAACACGAATAATTTGCAGTCTGAAATTATGTATTATATTGCGATGGCCATTTTCATCATCAAATTCGTAGAATCAGAATTGCGCACGACATTTAACCCGGGCCAGTATTTAATTCGCAACATTTGACAGAACGGACATTATCCTTTATTCTTGGTGTCTGTCATTCTGATTTTGAAAGACACAGTACCTAAGGTGAACGCCCGAGTGCTCGACGCTGTACTAGTATATGGCATACGTAGACACTATGTCAGACTGACATGGCTTAAGTTCGAATAAAGAAGAATCCTCTTAGTTCGAATTTAACCCATATTGCTTTGACATAGAGTGCCCATGCCGTACAGCGTCGAGCACTCGGACATTTAACTTACACTTGAAAGTCGTGTATGGGTTTACCATGAGGGTCAGTAAATGTGGGCACGAAGCGACCCCGCTGGTATCTAAAATCATGCCATTCATTAGGACGTGAGTTGCGTCGCTCCAGCCGGGAACGAACATCGACATACGTATGTAATACGTTCCTAGTGCGTGCCTCGGATTTCAGGAAACGATACAGCATCCACGCGTCATAGATCATCTATTACGGGCGTTTGTTGCTGCATTATTTTCCAGTAGCCTTTTCTGACCTTGAATATAAAAAAATAAAAGGAAACACAAAATCAAACGAAAAATATATGTAGGTAACAGCATGTGACATGCATTAGGTAGTTCATTAGTTTTAAGTAACGATAGCTTTAAGTGCTGTGAACCGTTTTATCGAAAAAATATAACACATACCTCTTCTAACGGAGAGTAATATTTTTTTTATTTTGTCGAGCGTCAATGTACTGCTAACATTTATTTAACGTTTCAGAGAGGCATAGCTAGTTTTAAATGTTACTGTCAGTTGTTAGGTTTGTTACCGATACAAGCCGCGATAATTCACCTTAATTTGTATGATACATATATATGTATATCAGTATTTTTTACCATAGATACCAATTTACGTTTATCAGGGCTTATACCTTCAGCCCTTAAAATAAATGTCCTTATGAAAGTCACACACTGTATAAAAACAACACAAACCAGAACGTAAATCAGTGCAATGTCACTGTATTACGCGGGTACTTTCAAGCGACTTCCAAATGATCGACTTTAAAAAATTATTACCGATTAACGATTGACAACGTCAGAGTTGCAGACGAATTTCCCCTTTCGGTAATTTGTGACAACACGCATAGATATATTTATTGTTTGATCTATCTATCTAGGTCATAAGTCATAACCTTTACTTTCACGAAAAGATCTAGCGTGAATCGATTTCTCATAACACGGGTTGAACAATCTTGTTGTGCGATATTGCATTTTTCTTGAGCAGGTATTTTAATATACCGGGTTATTGTTTATTCAACGTATTCCTGTTATGGGCGAGGTCGATTGCAAGTATGCATTTTGCTAAATAAATAAACCGTTTTCGAGATAATTCACCTTATGGAAGTGAAACTTCTTTAGCGGCGCTGAGCACTTTTTAGGGTGCGGAAAAATTGTTAAATACGCGACAGAGTTTTGTGACGTCAGATGTGAAGGAGGTCACTTTTTGCTGCTAGCCGATTCGACTTCATTCAAAACTGAACGCTATTCGTAAGAGTATAAAGCCGTTAAACACTTTTTGCAATAGCATATTCTGCAAATAAATTTGTAATAATACCAACGCATCCTTCACCGTTTTGCTATTGAGAAAATTCGAATAGTTCGAATTTGGGCGTTATTCCCAAAGAGATAAAGCTTAGAAAAATATTTACCAACGGCAAAAACAAATTGATATCTTGGTCGCCACCGCCGTCTGCTGTTGTGCTGTTCTTGCAAATTTGGACGTTATTCCTAAAGAGATAAAGCTTAGAAAAATATTTACCAACGGCAAAAAGAAATTGATATTTTGGTCGCCACCGTGCACCGCCATCTGCTGTTCTTGCGAATTCGAATAGTTCGAATTTAGACGTTATTCCTAAAGCTTTGAAAAATATTTGGCAATGGCAAAAACAAATTGGTATTGTGTTTGCCGCCGCCCGTCGGCGCGCCGACGGGCCCGTCCGCCTAAGTAATTGGTAATTGTTTATTGCGTCAAATTCATTTTTAGGGTGACACCGTAAGATGTCACGTGACCTGATCGAAAAACTGTTACAATGTTATTGAGTTTTCACTTCTGCCGGCACTCCCGGAGTGCAACCCGGTCTTTTTTTTTTCTTTTAGTGGCCAGTTCTCATAAATATGAATAAATGAAGAAGAAATCAAAAATTAAATAGGTACGGTCACGGACTTTAATTGTTGAGCCATTTAGAGCTCACCTTATACTGGACAATTCATAGCTTAATTATTAAAAACCAAAATGAGTTGACACCTAAATGGCTCAACAATTAAAGTCCTTGACAGTACCTCAACAATGGTTCTTTTTTGCATACAGCCTCTCACAGAGTAAGTAGTACAAATTGACAATTATTGTCAACTTTACCATTAGTAAAGCAAAAAAACCAGCACGGAAAGCGTCGCATTTTGTTTGAAAAACTAACACGAAGATGAAGTGTCTGATTTTCATCCCTCAAAATCTAAAAAAGTTTTAAAACTCAGTATAGTACTCAGTACCCATTATTTCCCGCTGCGTTAAACTTTTTAAAATCCTGATAGCGCCATACTAAATCCAGACGACTAAGGAAAAATCACATTCAGTCAAAGAAAGCCACCCGCGAACAGCGCGGTTTTCATAATGATATATTGATTTAAATTAATAAATAAAAAAGTTTAAATAGGTAATAAATACATAAGAAAAAAAATTTTCTTGACAAATTTTAAAAATTAACTAAATGTGTATTAACTTTACAAACCGCGTTGAATGTAAAAGATAATGTGTAAGTAAGTGAATACCGCCTTTGAAAGAAGTCGTACAAATAATGCTTTACACCTACTTAGTATCACCACGTTATTACTGTTAGTACGTATGTCTCAAAATGTGTTTTGTATTTTTTCCTTCTAGTTTGAATCCTAGGGAAGGATACAGTACCTATGAAACTGTCTAAAAACTATAGTATTGTAACTAAGTATAATTAATATACCTACGTAATGTGTGTACACTTACCTAAACTCACGCACGCGTACACACACACACACACACACACACACACACACACACACACACACACACACACACACACACACACACACACACACACACACACACACACACACACACACACACACACACACACACACACACACACACACACACACACACACACACACACACACACACACACACACACACACACACACACACACACACACACACACACACACACACACACACACACACACACACACACACACACACACACACACACACACACACACACACACACACACACACACACACACACACACACACACACACACACACACACACACACACACACACACACACACACACACACACACACACACACACACACACACACACACACACACACACACACACACACACACACACACACACACACACACACACACACACACACACACACACACACACACACACACACACACACACACACACACACACACACACACACACACACACACACACACACACACACACACACACACACACACACACACACACACACACACACACACACACACACACACACACACACACACACACACACACACACACACACACACACACACACACACACACACACACACACACACACACACACACACACACACACACACACACACACACACACACACACACACACACACACACACACACACACACACACACACACACACACACACACACACACACACACACACACACACACACACACACACACACACACACACACACACACACAGAGAGAGAGAGAGAGAGAGAGAGAGAGAGAGAGAGAGAGAGAGAGAGAGAGAGAGAGAGAGAGAGAGAGAGAGACAGACAAACATACCTACCGACAAGTAAGAAAATCAATGTGACACCAGTAAGCACTTGATAAAGCACAAAATAACGCAATTCTAGTCTGTGCGGAAGTGACCCAAGCAAGCCACGTGGGATTGCTGTTGCGTTTCGCAGCGATATTCGTCGCATCGCATAACTGTTGAATGAAACGTGCTGAGGACATCCCATTTAGAATGCGTTGGACGAGAACAGCACGCGAGCTTGAACGTCAGGTTCCTTTGAATGCATGCATGATTTAATGAATGTCTAAGTTATTATCGTCACATTAACCAACATCTTTCTTGGCTTGATTATCTCAATCATTATATCAACTAGAAGACATCCAAAGTTGAGCATTAAAGTTATGCAAAGTTCGCAAGTATGAAGTTCGCAAGTTTTTCTGTAAGTAAGTCATTAAGTGCCGAATATACGGTATCTTTTTACGGCTAGTAGCCGACTATTCTGAATCTCACAGACCTTGATCTCAGCCCAAGAAAAAACTTTTAGTTCTGACGAAGGAAACGAATTTAATTATAACAATTTTTCCACTTTCCTATAATCTAGCTAGTTAATTGACAGGATCCCTTGCGTGAGACCAATGATGTTATATAAAAGAGGTAGATACGTTGCCTATATTACGAAATTCCGTGTTTAAAAATGGCCTCCAAATCTGACAGCGGAGACACTGTTATACGCCGCGAAACTGAAGCAAGTTGGTGCAAGTGTCCCACTTTTGGAGCGCTTATAACCTATCATCCTCTTTTTTATATCACATCATTGCGTGAGACGGTTAACGTACAACTGACTTTTACTGATCTACCATACTTCACATTTGCATAATATGTGCATGTGTGAGGTAGGTCTATGTAGGTAGATAAGTTCGGTATCGTCTATATCTACTAGTAAACTAGTCGGTGCATCTCTCTCTCATGTGGAAAAATTATACTACGCGCTATTTCGTAGCACACGCAGTGTTGCTAGGCCTCGAATCGGTTAGTGCACTCCACAATCTCCACAATCTGTTGCCATGCATAGGTTTGAAGTCCTCGCATTGCGTCTAACTGTGTATTTGCCGCGTGCCTCCCCTGTTATGCTTCCCAGCGATATTCGCCGCGTTACGTTGAGACGTGCCGATGCATACATCCTCATAGCGGGCCCTAAGCCGCACGGAGCTCGCTCAGCTCGCAGATTATCGGTGATTGAGTATTTATTATTACTTACTTGAGCGGGTAAAATTGAAAGAGAAGTAATATATCTACTATAGCTGACTGTATAAAAGAGAAAAGAGCGATCTTGACACTAGCAGCACTAGAAGGGGGAAAATGATTGGTCATTTGATACGGCACGACAACTTCTTTAAACCATCATATAAGGAAATATAGAAAGATGGAGAGGCAGGAGAAGACCACCGCGTAGTTATATGGACCGAATAAAGGAACAAGCTGGTAACGTGTCGTACCAGCAAATCAAAGGGCTGGCGTACGACAGATAGAAGTGGAAAATATTCCAGCGACAAAAGGATAAACTCTGTGATGATGAGTTGGCTGCCTTGGAACATCTTGACGTTTTCCTCTAGTCTTCCATCCGGGTTGCCGACTGTCTACCTTACACCCGTTCCACTCAAGGACTTTATGACTAAAAGTCCTGTGCTCTGTACTTATAGGTCCATACCCATGAATAACGGACAAAGTTGGTACAATACTGGGAAAGTATTATATTGTATCTGTATATGTCAAACTAGGCATGGCATACTCATCTTTGTCGGCGTATACACATGAATTGCCATATGGGAATAATACTATCTACGCCCATGCAAAATCGAATAGCAAATATCAGAATTCCCTCAGGGGCAGTAATAGAATAGAATATAATTGAATATAATAACATTTATTCATGACAACAACACATAATAATAAAATCAGCATTCAAATGAGAAAACAACATTGCCACGAAACGGTTCCAACTCAGCGCCACCAGGCCAGCACAAGGTCTTCCAATGGAACCATCCGGTGATTCCACGGCGTCACACACATTTCACACTCGCACAAAAAAAAATAGTAATATAAAACAAAAACAATACAGTAGAGACAAATAATAAAATTTCCGAACGCAACCATACCCGCGCCAACCGACCAAATAGCGCCATTTAAATTGACAAGTGGATGTTTCCGGCAACTAAAACGTCAAACAAGCAAGAAATGTGACGCAGGAACAATGCCGATTTGACAGCCAATATAATTATGGAAAGACAAAACAAATATTTCAAGCGATACAAAGACAAAGCCAAATTGAAAGCAGTTGGTCTAAGAGCTAGCGACCAAATCGGTCATGTGGCTTCAGCTGTATTGAAACTCCGTTAGCTACTCGTACTTCCCTGAACAACCTTTTCCGATAATCTTCGTGCTGGCAGGCCGCGGGCGGTGCATGCGGCTGTAGTGCGGTGGGGAAAAAAATGAAAAAAAAAAAGTGGGCTCAGCGACGTTAATTTTTTTTTCAAACAGTTGCTCTGTACAGGGAGCACATGCACCCGAAAAAAAAATTAAATTGACCGGGTGGTGGGAAGGGGTTGCCAGCGTTAATTGAAAATACCAAAATAATAATAATTTTCATGTGGGCTCAGCTGTATTGGCTTTTTTTCTGACGCGAGATTAATTAATATGTAAGCCCAAAAAAATTTTCCATGCAAAAATATCGGTAGAAGGTATCGAAAAAAAATGTTGAAATCGTTGGATTTCGTTCGAAAATGTGCTGAGGGGAAGGCAAAATCGGACGTGGAGGGGATATCAGCCTGAAAATGAATAAATAAAGAAATATAAATAAATAGAATATTTTTCGTAAATAATAATGAACAAAGGCATATAACTAGAAGCAGGGAATATTTTTTCGAACAAATAAAAATTATTATTATTTTGGTATTTTTAATTAACGCTGGCAACCCCTTCTCACCACCCGATCGATTTTTTTTTTGGGTGCACAGGGAGTACAGAGCAACTGTTTGAAAAAAAAATAACGTCGCTGAGCCCACTTTTTTTTTCATTTTTTTTCCCACCGCACTACAGCCGCATCCACCGCCCGCGGCCTGCCAGCACGAAGATTATCGGAAAAGGTTGTTCAGGAAAGTAGCTAACGGAGTTTCAATACAGCTGAACCCACATGACCGATTTGGTCGCTAGCTCTCCGTCTAAGTACATTAACAAACATTAAAAACTAGAGACATAACACAGAGGTAAGACAACGTTATCATTTGAGTTCTTAATTGCAGCTCTTGTCTATCCTGCAAGTTACCTGGCTCTTTTGGTGGTTTAATAAATAAGTTTTGAGTTTGATTCTAAAGCAGTGCACATTCCCTAGGTCCCGTAACAATAATTAATAATTATTATTATCGCAGTCCCATTTCTTCTCATACTTCCACTCCTCTTTCCACCCCTCAGGTGCCAAAGCGGGCCCGGGCTCCTTTAGGGTAGGTACAACAAGGAAAAGGAAAATTTAAGGATTTAATTTAATCGTCTGAAAATTGTCTTTTACTAGGTTTTGATAAGGGGCAACTGATTATAGTTTTATCTGTACATATGTAGTTGGAAAATGCAGTGGAACATTATAATTTTGCAGACGATTATTATACTCTGAGGGAAGGAATGCAACAATTACCGACCATGTTTGTAAAAACATTATTTTCTCTTTCTTATTCTTATGAGTTTGCATTAAGTTCTAGTCTTTTATAAAAATGAGTTAACTAGATTAATTGCATTCCAGCACTGATGCAGCACTTACGGGTTTTCTCAGGAATTCTATTATCTCGCAATTATAAATGCCTTAGTAGTTAATTATCCCGGCAACATTGCCAAGAGTTCCTTTGTTATTTTTAGAATGTTTTTTTGTAATTTGTTGATCGTTGGTTTGATTCGGTACTTTTACACAGCTTTTGGAACGGTAGTTTATTACTAGGCGACAACACTAGCTAAAAAATGTGGCAATATATGTTCGAAATGGAGAATACAAAACTGCAAATGTGTCTCTTATTAATTTATTAAGATGTTTAATAAATTAGAGAAAAAACAATTTTTTTTATTCAACTCTACATATTTTAGTACTTAAATATTTTAGGCATTGCAATTTTAGAAATACCAGTATACTAGGCCAGACATATCTTATGCCATATAATAACAGGCGTAATAAGTTATAGCCACTTAGATTTTCGAGTATTTAGTATTAGAAGCAAAAAGAATTTGAACTTACCTGATCCAATCATAATTTAAATAAATGTTTTTATCTTCAACCTAATTATATAAATTTAATTTAGGATGTGTCGACGAAAAGCGGACCAGAAAACTTACAGTATCCACTTGAGTGCCCGCGATTTAAAAAAAAGTGCTGTAAAGTGCCTAAGATTTACCGCGCGCCAGCGGCGCCGTGTCATGTTTTGTAAATAAATCAATTGCTTGGCTTTCACTGAACTTTTTGATCTGATTATTTTTACGTTGTAATGCTAAAGAAACGGGCAATTTATTCATATAAATAATGAAATAAGTCAAAATAGTGAAATTAATATTTAAAAAATCACAAAGTTGACGTACAGTTTCGAATAGGGACTTATGCCAGAAATATTTTTGTTTTTAAAAATCTAAATTACATGTGTATTTTTTATGTTTATTTAAAACTTTAATAGTTTACGCTTTGATTGGTACTAAATAAAGTATATGGTCGCGGGGAAATATTCCGCATAAAACCTTTTTCATTTGCAATGTCTAAAATGTCAGTTTCGCAATTCAACAACAAAACAACTTTTCTTTTTGTAAAATTGTTCCATAGACTGCGGTTTTTATTTTTTTAATATTGCCACATTAATCCTCTACCTAACTAAGTTAACAGAAAAGAGCTCTTCGCACGTTCCGCATAGATATCATTTAAAAACCGTTTGAACTCCACCTCGCAACTAGTGTTGCGAGAGCACTTTACGATTTGGCGAATCGCAACCGTAGTTGCGCTGGGCACTTGAGTGGGTATGGACAGTATGCCATTTCAAATCAATACTGACTTTTCGTCTCCAATGGAAAATCAGCTCTTTCGGTGGCGAGATTTTTTTTACCGCACGTAGTATGTAAATAGAAGTGTCATGGCTTTAAACATATCCGTAGGCAAGCCGGAGTTACTTTGGCTTACTGCGTATCATCAAATAAATAAATAAATATACAATATATTAGAGAACATCTTACATAAATCGAACGAGCACCATAGTAAGCTCAATAGGGCTTGTGTTATGGATACTAAACGACGATATATTTAATAGATATAAATACTTGAAAACATCCAAGACTCATAAATAAATATTCGTGCTCATCATACAAAGTATATTTGCCCTTACCGGGATTCAAACCCAAAACCGTCAGCCTCAACTCGTAGGCCCCTGCCTGCTACTTGGGTTAGCCTAGTGCGGAGTGACCCTTCACTACCCACTATGCTAAACCAGTCGTCAAAAAATCCTTATTTAATGTTTGATATTATATATGCAACTATTATCCTTGGGACTCATTACTCATAGAGTACACCAGAATTTCTGTCAATTTAGATAGTCTTGACAGGACTGACTTTCCACGAGGCAGCTTGACCTAAAGATTATATACCTCTTTATGGTGTTATCTTCTCATCATTCGCCTTGGAATAATGAGTTTTTGTAGCATGAAATCTCATGATTTAAACGCTTTTCAACCTTAACATACAAAATATGAGAGAGTCGTAAAGAGGTAAACCACTTTCATTACTGTCTGTAACTATGATGTGCACTCCGCGTGTTGGACTAATACTAATTAATTGTATATTATTCCTACTGAAACTTTCTCTATGCAAAATTTTGCATACGTTTAGGTCAATAATGTTGAAGGTAATGTTCTACCATTATTATTATATTAATACTGGGACATACATTAATATTGGCACCGTGAGCTAAACAATAGAACCTACCGGTACTACTTGTTTGTACAGAAGGCAAGCTTACCCAAATCCACTTTGAAACTACACACAAAGCTATTTAAACTATTGTAAACTTTGGTGCACATCAATATCCCAGCGTGTTATTAATTTGCCAACAGTTATATAATGTCATGCGTGTTTTGAACTTTGCAAACACATCATCGACTTTACACGTACGAGTATCAAATTTAATAATCCGGATTAGATTCAGTAATGTGTTATAATTTCAATAGTAATTATCGATATCATCCGCCTACGTAATTAACGTCTCGCTGATAGTAGTTTATTAACTGCATATTTCGAACGAAATTAATGTTACGAAGCGCTGATTGTTCAAATGCTCAGACATAATATATGCCTTCATACAATACCACCTACTTACTCTAGTTAATTGTTCAGAGTTTCCTCGTCCTAGCGATCCGTAAATTCCAATACCTATATAGGTAAGCATATACTTATTTATGATAATTCTATCATTAATTACGTACACCCGCCTGTCAGATAATAAAACTCCTATTACAATTTCTGGCCGCCGGGTCGCATGTCATCAGCTCTATCTGGCCTGTCCACTGTAATTAAGCCAATTTAAAACGTATATCCGTCACGAGGAACTTTACTGATAGGAAATCAGTCGTCTTCACAATAGACGATTTCGTCAACGCGCTGACATTTCATTTCCTAGTCCCCATTCGTGAAACCGCCCTAATTTACTCATCAAATTTCCAACCCAAAATTAATTATGAATTTAGAAGCGCCACAAATCATACACGTATGGAGGTAGTGTTTTCCCGCGGGGATCGCGTGCACTGGCTCATAAATTGGCCGCCTTTGTAAAGCGGAATTGGTTTTTCTCCAAGTTCGATATAGACATCGGCGAAAAAGAAAAAAATCCGTTATGAAAACAAATGGTACTGATAGAGGAAGTAGATTGTGATCGGCAACCTTTGCGGACAGGTTAGAAGTAAATCGGAAAATGTGGATTTACTTTTGCACGATATCAGTGTAACAGAGAATCAATAAAAAACACTATTCGTGAGATTTTAGCACATTGTGATTGTTCGTAAATGCATTGTACAGTACGAGTATAGTGCTATACATTTGAAGTATATCGTTAATTACTGAGTAGGTATAACAAAATCATGTTATTTATTTACGTTGGGTAGTATCCCGGAATGAATAATCCAGATAACAAAAATAGCAATAACTTTACGATAACTTGGCAATGAATTTGTGTTTAAACTAGAGCTTTAATTTTCATTTGTTTAATTTAGCTATATGATATAGTTTGTTCTAATCCCGCTAGAACCCGCGTGTCATTGGGCCTACCTAGTACGAGCGACTGCCCGCTGATCTTAGACAGGAACCATCTGACGAAGCATTTAGGCGCCGCCTTAAAGACCTTTTATTGGAAAATCCATTATACTCTGAGTATATGAGTCTTGACTTGACATGTAAAATTATTATTTTTGCCTATTTAAATTTGTATGATTATGATTTGACTTTAAATATGTTGTGTCACGTATTTAAATATTGTAAAAAATGACGATACCTAGAGGTTGATATATTTGTGTTCTTTTGCTTTTGGTTTGTTTCTTCTATTTCCTTGTTATTGTCTTACATTTGTTGACATTGTCTTAATATTTGTCTGTTTGTGACGATCGTGATAATAATTCTTATTTTTTTGACATGTATGCAAATCTGTAATGTAACGTAATTTTGTATCATGAAATAAATAATCTAATCTAATCTAATCTAATATGTTCTTGTATAGATATCCCCTTAAGTTCCTTATGTAGGCAAATGAGTTCCCCAAGGTCTCATTGTCGCAAGCGGGATCAAATTAGCGGTCTCATCACAGACAGATTGCGCGGGAACGAACGTGGCGTGCGGTCTGACTTGGACAGACTTAACGTCTTTCACGGTTCTCTCCTTATACTCCTGCTTTTGGCTGCTGCATTTAGGTAAGCGAAAGTTGTAGTACACATAAGTTCGGTACAAACATTACCCAGGAGTGTGTTTAGTGTTTTGAAACATACCTATTTAGAAATAGAAGTTTCTCAAAGATCGTTAACAATCCATATCTTTAGCGTCATTAGTCCTTGGAAGGCCGAAATTTGAAAACATTGTTTACTAAGCAGATACTAGCACAGAATAACTTCCAAACACAAATAAAAATGAAACAAAGATGACTTCTAAATGATAGCACGGAAACGTGACTTTCAGGTCGTATCTAACAGAACCATTCACATTGCCTTACAACAAAGATAATGATGAACTAAAGTGGACGTCGGAACTTTAATTTTAAAAGTCGATACTTAACGGTCTCTTTTGAGGTTTAATTAGTCAACCATGAAGGAGCCTGTTGCAGCTCTAAGAAAGGAACTAATAAGGCAACTAATGTTTTTATTTAATAATTCATTAGAAATATAAGGCACAGCCTGAACTGAATCAATTTAATGCATCATAAATGGTGATACTGGTTGGTAGTAGTGTCACTCTAACACGACTTTAGGTATAAAATCATTATAAGCAATAAACTTGTAAACGAGATAAATAGTTTGCAAATGACGGTGTCTATTTTAAAAATAATAATAAATGGTGTAGGTACCTAGAGAAAACAGATAAATCATTATTGATTGTCCTAAGTGACGTCATAATTAGCTCTAGCAAATAGTAAGTTTTGTAGGTAGGTAAGCTATCACTCGACACTTTAATTCCAATAATTGACATTCTGTTATTCAACTCTATTGCTATTTATATTTGGGTTGAAGGTACCAAGTAATGGGCTAAGTGTCGAGCGTTGTGCAATGTGGGACATTTACCTTAAATTTTTGATTAAAAACAAAATTTTAATTTGCTATCACGCGTAACTGTGTGCGCGTGTGTAACTGTCACGCGTCATATCAAATTTCTCAGTTTTAATTGTTACTGCGCCAGACACGTCTGTTAATATGTTACATGAGCGCATGCCAAAAGTCAAATTACGATAGACGTCGTATTCAATTCTTTATTAGCCTCCGCTCAATCTAAATGTATAAACATGTAACTTAGTCGTCCTTAAAAATTTGAAAGCCATTTTCAGCCACTTCTCAACCTGCCCAACGAACAAAACATAAGAAAATAATCCGTATAAAATTCTCTCCAAAACAGGTTTTATACACTGCTTATTCGCTGCGATCAATATTTAAAAAAAAATATCTCGAAATAAATTAATCTAAATCGAAATCACGATACGCAATGTTTAATAAATTGCTCTAAATTAAACATTTCGTTTTAACTAAGTACTGAACACAACAACAAGAAAATATAAACTTAGGCAATATAATAAAACAAAAATATGATTATAAATAAATAAAAATCTTGGCCCAGATCGGCGCCAGGCGGTAGGGTGCCCAGGAAGCTGGCGGCATTGCCACGTATTTCGTATGTAAGTTGTCTTTAAAATAATTAATGTCAAAATTTACCACATTTCCGACGACCAATCGAGTTGAAATTTTGTACATTTATACAAATCTGCTGACAAGGCAATATTATGATACCATCTCCTGATCTGATGATGGAGACAGAAGGTGGCCAAGTAGTAGCAACTTTTATACTACACATGATAAACTTGTCGTTTATGAGCCTATTGGAACCCTCATGCGTCGCCTCGCCAATAAAACCTTATGTGTATGATGAAGCTACCTAAAATGAAAATTCTGACCGAAACTTATAACAGACAGTTTACGTTGATTACAAAAACTGTTATGCACAATTGAGCATCGAAGTCTCGCTATAATAGCTCTTAATGTCCCGCCATTCGCCGGAATGGATTCTTATTTTTCTAGACGCAATAACCCGAATGGTAACGATGAAAGCAGGTGGCACCGTCTGTTCAGAACGGCGAGTAATGCGCTTTTTTCTCCCTGACCCGCCAGAAGGAGCTAAAAACGACACAATATTTCGACAATTATTTTCTTAAATGGTCAATGTTGTTATTTTTATGTTTTAAAAGTCTATTGGCTGAAATTTAAACGATACAACTGTCGATGTAATATCGAGGGAATATCGCTAAATTAGGAATAGGTAGGTATGTAACTATTTTAATGGAAGTATTTGCAGTTAGTCTAAATTTTTCGAACCTTGGACTTTGGTTTAGGTATTTGCTAAGTAGGTATTTTATAACCATTAATATGAGTAACAAAAGATAATTAGCTAATTATAATAATATGACTTTGGGAGGTATCTACTAAACTTGAAATATTCAATCATGTTTTATTGGCTTTGTAAGTGAAAACTTTTTACAAGCTCTGATAAAAAATATTCGTAAGTGAGACTGAAAATTTAATCTCCAGGACTAAATATATTTGACAACCGAATGTATGAATCCAGCACTACCCTCGAAATGGATCCCGTTCGGATTAGCCACAGTTGATGTTGTCCACTAGAATCCCCTAGCCTGATCCCCCAGGAGAAAAAAACGGTTAGGTTGTTAGGTGAACTGCGACCCTACAGCGCGCGAGCTGAGCGAGCGAAGCGAGCGTGACGCGGCAGGGTCCGGCGAAGCGCCATAACCGAACATTATCATTATTATGCATATAATTGCCGCTAATTCTTTTGGGTGATCGGGGTCAGGAGATTAACGTGGAGGACGTGGTAAAAATAGACATTTTATTATTTGGAACTACTGTGCCTCGGTTGAACTTAAAACAAACCTCATTTTATAGGACGGTGAAACAACGTTTCATATCAGTTTTTTTGCATCCAGTCAAAAAATTACAATTAGTTTTCAATTTAGTTAGTTTAACGGTTGAACTACAAAATATTGATTACGTGTTCATTATCTGTAACGAAAACTCTTCTTCCTCTTACCTTTATTCCCGGTTGTGCCCTAAAGGAGCCCGGGGTCCGCTTTGACATCTACTCCCCAGGATTTGGTAAAAGACACTAGTTTAACGAGAGCGACTGCCATCTGACCTTCCAACTCAGAGGGAAAACTAGACCTTATTGGGATTAGACCGGTTTCCTCACGATGTTTTCCTTCACCGAAATGCTAACGGTAAATAATCCGTACGTAAGTTTCGAAAAACTCCAATGAGTACCAATGTACGAGCCGGGATTCGAACCCACGACCACCGCTTGACAGCCACATACCAGAACCACTAGGCTACCGTAGCTTATAACACAACATTGCCTTAAAAATAAACTTCAATCCCTTTTGACAAAAAATAATAAATAAAAAGGTCAGTCTACAGTTTATCAACGGATGCTAAATATCTTTCAGCTTATGGTTTATGTAAAGAAAGGATTTTGCGTGATCTAACCAGAATTTGACTAATTACATGATTGTTTGTCTCATCAATATTTTCTATTGAAAAAAAAAACAACGTCGATTTTTATTTTCCTTTATTACTCGGAATATATACCGTTAGCTTTTCGGTGAAGGAAAACATCGTGAGGAAACCGATCTAATCCCAATAAGGTCTAGTTTTCCCGCTGGGTTGGAAGGTCAGATGGCAGTCACTTTCGTTAAACTAGTGTAAACTTAGTAAGTATTATTCTGCTCCCTTTACATAAACATTCAAAGAATATTTTCTTCTTTAGAAGAAAAAAATAATCATTGACAAATGTCCTATAAATATTAATGGCAACTTGTACGCCCGTTTTTACGCTATGCTCGTGAAAATCTGTCGAGTAGGTAATTTAAGTAGAAAAGAACCTCTTGCATCCTAATTTTCAAGAGGAAACATAAAAAAATAATGCGGGGTAGATTCTCGCCACCTCGGATTTAGAAAGCTTGATATACGAGCGGGCGGCCTAAATGTAAGTAAATATTTAATACAAATTTTTAGTATCTCTAACAAATGAGACACCAAATTGTGTTATTGCAAAATGAACCTTGTAAGTAGCGATGTAAATATGACCTGCAGGAGAAGCAAAATATGAGTTACGCGGTTCAGAAAATAGGGAGGCGGTGGTGTGGAAACCGACTTATTCGGTACAACTTGTTTTCAGCCGGGGAGATGATTATGATAAGTGAGACGCGCACTGAATTGAGATATGAGTTTCAAATATTATGATCTGTAAATTATAATGAACGAAGTGTTACTTACGGCGTAGCACATGTAGCAATGTACAAGTTGCATATCATTCTCAAAACATTAGGAAATTCTCAGAAATTTCCGGAAACATTCACGAGAATTTAAAAATAAGTTTCCGTTAGGTTCGTATCCAGGGAGTTCCTAACACGTTTTCAGTGTTTGTACAATTTGAGTTCTGAGAACTTTCCTTAGAAGAAACTTCGTAACTTTGGAAACTTTGCGGTGCATTGCAACTAAGGGTCGTTTATGGATGAGAGACACGGGGCACGTTGCGTGAAGCGATAAGAAAGAAGGTATTGAACGCTGCATAACTTGACCATGTGTTTGTGTTTGCACGTGTCCCCGCATCACGCATTGCGCTTGCGCATATAAGCGAGGTCTGAGGCCTAAGTCCAAACAAAGCGTATTCCTATGAAATTATTACTCTTTTTAATTGGGTGCCGGCGGCGGCGCTGTCTCTAAATCCACACGTATAATGTATACTTCCTTATTAACTAGAAGAGGTACGCATCTTGCTCATATTTAAAAGTTATTTAAAGGTGTGGACTGTGGTGTTACTGGTGTTGAGTGAGATAGCCAGAGTTCCCTAGGATGCGCTGTTAGTGTGTTGGTTGCATTCGTGTCTTGATGTCAATATGAATCTTCATGTCAATAACGGGTCGGTAACGAACTTGTGACTCTTCTGTTATTGCAAGAGTCCATAGGCTACGGTATTTGCTTTTTATCAGACAGACCTTATTACTGTTTGCGACCATTGCGGTATTAAAAAAAAAATGTGAGGTAGGTATTCTGTAAATAAAAGTGGTCAATTTAGGAACATTCATTTAAAGAAATCTACGTTATATGGTAAACTGATTCTGAGGTATGTCAGTTTGAAATTAAAAACAAGTAATCTAACCTACATGTAACTTGCCTCTATTTGTTGTGTATTAGGTACTCGCAAGTTACTCAAAATGAGGAACCGAAGTAAATAAATGAGCAACCGAGCAAGCAATTATACCTAACGTAGAGGCAGTACATTTTCATCAGTGACTACATAATAGTAAATACTAATATTATAATATCATCATCATAATCATCATCAACATCATCATCATCATCATCATACCCCGTTATCAGTGTTGCAGATCCATTGAAACTAAGGCATAGGGTTGTCGCACAATATCTATTTTATGGTCAATGTGACATGTGACATTTTGGTGTACAGGCTTTTGCTTAAAGAGCCTTTTTGCAGGTAAAATAACAGATTTATATAAAGATAAAGATAGTTTATTTTTTAAGTAGGCATATTACAATGCACTTATGAACGTCATACGAAGGTAAAATCTATTCAAAAACAATATATCTTATAACTAACAAACATTAAAGACATGCCTACCTATAAGTATACTTTCATTAGTTGTCTGAATAAATTATTAAGAGTTTTTCTAGGTTAGCTGGTGTTAAATTATGTCGTCTATTACTGTTTATCCATTTTAAATATGAAAACGTTTGCTCCACTTCTACAGATGTAATTGGTAAATACTTCAGGCAATTATAATATTCCACGGTGTTTTTGTTAATGCATTTTGTAATTTCAGCTTCTTCATTATTAAGTAACTTGTAAATCAATTTTGACAAATAAATGACGCAACCGCCTACTATGGAGTGAAAAAAAAAAAACCTTTATTAATTACGGATTGATAAGAGATTTTATTTTGTTAAAAACTTAATTTATATCGATTAAAAAAAGGTGCATTAATTTATATACATATACCTAGAGGCACATGAAAAAATAATAAACGTGCAGTGCCAACCCTAGCGTTTTCAATGATTCTGCAACACTGATAACGGGGTATGATCATCATCTTCATCATCATCATCATCATCATCATCATCATCATAAATTTAAGAGCCGGGCTCTTGTCGGTGGAGTAATCGCCATTCTGTGCTTCTTTCTATCTGACACTGTTTTTAGCTCTTAATACGACATTACACTACCTCTCCTTTATTCGTGATCATCTTTTTTTCTTTAGGTATAATAATATAAAAAGGTAAAATTAGGAAGTGTCTATCTTTGTAAGTTTGTATGTATCCTTATCATTAGAACAACTGAACTGATTTCCAAAAAAAAAAAAAGTCAGTTGATAATTTTACGTGATAACGTCATAAGAAAACATTGATGAAAAATTACATACTTTTATTAATTTAAGTGAATTATTATCACTGATTTGTCATTATATCGTTGTACGTCACAAAAAACCATAAAAACTACACCAATATTGAGATTTAGACATTTCAACCCCATCGCACTCCAACAGGGGAGATGGTATTTCACGTCCGCCACGTTGGATTTTAAAATCGTTGTTTTTGTCATAATCAGCGACCCGTAAAACCATAGAAACAATACCGATATTAATTTTCAGACTTTGTCACCACATTTCCCCCTTTTAGGGGTTGAATTCTCAAAAAACCTGAAACACGTATTTACTCATTTGTTGTTAGGAAAACTCCTGTGAAGTTTCGAATAAAATAGTCGATCTAATCTTGTTTCCCCATACAAACCCCTTGACTTTTGGACCCCCATTTCACCTTAGAGGGTGAATTTGGAAAAATCCTTTCTTAGTGCACCCCTAGACTTTATAAGGAACCTACATGCCAAATTTGTAATCTCTAGAACCAGCGGTTTGGGCTGTGCGTTGATAGTTCATGCTATGGTATCTTAGAAGAAGGCTCTAAAAATTAATTTTGACGCCATCTAATTTGCTTTCCCTCAAACTAAATACTGATTCTCAAATGTTGTTCATAACACTCGCTAGATAGCAGTGTAAAGCATTCTTGTCAGTGTGGCTATATGAAAATATATTTTACTAATTTTACTATTACTATTTTTTTCTATATATTTTTTTTTAGGATCAGAACATTCATTTTATTATTTATTTCTCTAATAAGCTTCAACTACGGCTTTATAAAAACAAAATAATTAAAGTTCCCAAATATAAGTAGAATTAAGTAGTTATTATGGCAACAATTACAACCATTTTAAAATAATGGCCGCCATTGCCGTTTACCGGCCTCAATCTGAATTCGTCGGTCTATGCGTATGCGCTTGTTGTTTCGTTTAGATTTGTACGGCTATATTCAGTGCTTCTGTGTGTAATTATAATTAATGTTTAGTGCAGCTCCTTAGCGCCTCCATGAATTACTAACTACTTACGTTGTTAAAAACTTTAGTGGTGATTGCATTTGTGTTAAGTTCAGTGTTTCGGGTGTGAGGCTTTTCTCAATCAAATTAAACACCACGACTCTTCGTGATGCCACAACATAGACGATGTTGTGTACCTTCCTGCAACGTTACTGCATCGGACAGTAAGTTACATTATATGAAATTTACTAATAAGTATTTTACCTGGATCCATTCGATGGCTACCGGTAACCAGACTTAAAAGTTAAACAGAATCCGAAAAGTACATGTAACAATAAACTTTCAGATATAACATTGCATTCCTTCCCAAATCCTTGTGATGTTACAAAACCACAGGAACTGGAAAGGTTTAGAACGTGGGTCATGAGGATTGGAGGTGACATAGTGGATATGACTGTCATCGACACTTCGAAGGCAGCGTCGTGTATTCCTCTAAGCAACTTAATCGAATAGCCATACCGACCCTTCATATACCAGGTAAGTTCTCCATATAATGCTTTGTTTATTCAATGTTGAAATATTTTTTTAATACTGAGCTACATGACTAAATTAGACCTAATATTATACTTTCCAACCCATAAAAAACTTGCCTAGAGATAAAGTGAGAAAAGTTTTCCCTGTTGGTTTTTATGACGTTGAAAGATTAAACTTCATATTTTTTGCACTATACCTGAATACAATTATATTGATTTGAAATATACCATATAATTTGCACTATTTATGGTGCCCTCTTTGGGTGTGGCTGTTTTTATAGATGCATTATACCTGTGAATCTTTAGGAATTCCCTTTTTGCTAAAAAAACAATTTAACTTTGATGATGTCAAAGTACATTACCATAATAATAATAGTGTATATAGTAGTGTGTATAGGTGTATAGTCAGAGAGGCTTTTCAGCTAGACGGTATAAAAGTACCTAGTATGGTCAGTTCGGGTAAGTGTGCCACAGGGGAAAGTGCACCCCCGGGGTAAGTGCTGATATCGATTTATATGACTGATTGATGAATGAGGCGCACTCTCCCCTGTGGCGCACTGTTTACCTGAACTGACTATACAGGGTGGAAAATTAAGTCGGGCCCTGGAGGGAAACTACCTTAAACCCTTAAGTTGGCTCATTTTACTTAAAGTACACATTCCTTTATTTTTTTAAAGAAACAAAACTGTATTCAAAGATTTTTGAAAACTCGCTTGCCTCACCCGGGACTAGAACCAACTAAAATTAAAAAAAAAACAAACATTCGCTATTTTATTACACTAATTGATAGGATTATTATTCAGGATAAAATTTATCTAACAAACATTTGGTGTTACTCTCGTCTGTCGTACCAAGATATCCATGAAGAATACCTATTTAGTACAAACATGACCCATGGACTTCTTTTTATAGGGTCATGTAAAAAATGATATTTATGAAACCTTTTATGAAGCCGTGCAAGAGCTAAGGGTTGCGGTAGAAAATGTTATGCAGTGAGATGTCTAAGAATATCTAGAATTGTATATAGTCTGTAGGAATAAAATAATTCCTTATTTGCAATGCAGAATGACTTTGTGAACACACATTATGAACTGTAAATTAAAAAGTGTTGCTTATATTTTGCCCCCAAAGAGGCTTGCATTAAGTGTTATTTATTCCACAAAAATATATTCTTTTCGTAGCAATGATAAATTTATTCTATGGCAGAGCATTTCATTATCATAATAAAATTTATTTTTTCTAAGAAACTAAGCACTACTGTCTTTTGGCTTTCTCAAACAGAATAACCGTCGTCCTTCTATAATTCAGACATTGAATAATACCATTCATTACCTTTTTTCATTATGTATTTTTAAGATCCATATGATTTGCTACTAAAGTACAGTATGCAATGCAGCATGGTGTATTGTATTTATTGTAATACTAGGTTCTGCCCGCGACTCCGTCCGCGTGGAAATCGTTTATATCGCAGCTCCATACAAACTTCAACCCCCCATATCATTCCTTTAGGGGGTGATTTCCAGGATGAAAACTATCCTATGTCCTTCCCCGGGATTCAAACTATCTCCATACCAAATTTCATCGCAATCGGTTCAGCGGTTTAAGCGTGAAGAAGTAACAGACAGACAGACAGACAGACACACTTTCGCATTTATAATCTTAGTATGGATAGTATGGATGTTCTATGATCAAACAAAACCTTTTGCTACTAGAGCTGTCAGTTAGAGTTGAATAGATATTTGTGATTATGGTACATTTGAAAATGGAACAGTCACATGTTAATAAAGACTTATTTTTAAATCTATATAAAGCTACCCAAACCGTGGTCATTGTAAAGGCAGGTAAAAAGTATTACATTTTGAATCATAAGTTGCAAGGACCACATACATAAAAAAAAACTTGGTGAATTTTCTTGGAAAATTATTAATATGCTCATACTAAGTATATCTTATTTTTAATAATCATATGTCGTTTTAGAGAAATCATTGCGAAAATGTACCTAGATTCTGAGTTCCATACTTCCATAAGAAAAGTAGGTTTTACGGCGCTAACACACTTTATTCCATTTTGTTATTGCAAGGATGAGAGAAAGTGTAGCTACTTTTCTCTTGTGGCAAGTTGAAAACCGAATTATTCCGTTTCTTCACAATTATATTCTAAATGAAAGTTTTTGCCATAAAGCATGATTAACGATATTTTATTCGTAAACTGGCCCATGAAAGTTATATAAAATTTTTCATGGAATTATGAATTTTATTGTGTAGGTATGTAAAATATGGTAAACTAGCTTCTGCCCGCGACTCCGTCCGCGTGGAACTCGTTTATATCGTAACTCCATACAAACTTTCACCCCCCCCTTCATCCCCTTGGGGGATGATTTCCGGGATAAAAACTATCCTATGTCCTTCCCCGGGATACAAACTATCTTCATACCAAATTTCATCTCAATCGGTTCAGCGGTTTAAGCGTGAAGAGGTAACAGACAGACAGACAGACAGACACACTTTCGCATTTATAATATTAGTATGAATTTAAAAATATTCTAAGTACACAAAAAACTTAATTTATGTTTTCAATTTACTCGGCGAGGAGGATGAGAGTGATGAGACTATGGAACACTTATTGTGTGAATGTCATGCCCTTGCTGGCTGGCTTACTTTGGTAACGGCTATCCACACCAAAGGAATTCAAGGTGCTTCCGCTGAGCTGCATCATCCGCTATGTGGAAATGATGGAGCGAGCTTGGCAGTAGGCATAAAGGAGAGGGCAAATGCACAAAAGATCCCACTTGGTCGAAGTGCATCCGAAAGGGCCCTCATCTAGATAAGATAAGATAAGATACTTGGATTGAGTTATTTTATTACTGAAGGTAATGTAAAAACTACGTCTTTTTCAAAGCAGCATAACTTGGAAACTAAAACAGGTTAATAATTTGCTGTTTTTATAACATATATTTTTCCTTTCGAACCTGACCACTTTTTTTATTTTCCATAGCTTTTACTGTAGAGCTCAGAAATATTTTTTTCTTAAAAACTACATAGAACTTTTATGCTCCTTCATACATAGATGAGCAAAATTCATCTTTTCCAAGAAAATTCATTGTGCTTTCCTTTTTATGCTAGTGCAGTGTCCCTTCTTTTATTCAGTTTTGATAACAAGAAACAATTGCAATACCTAATTTTGTCATTTATAAAATTTTATGCGAGCCCTATTCCTAGGCGGGAGCTGGGTCACCGGTTCAAATCGAGTGAAACGGAGAATTGCTGTTTGATTTTTTCCCCTTAATTTGAAACTTGAGATAGGATTGCTGCCTTATATTGTTTTATTAAGGTTTAAATTTTATTCACACTTATAGAGTGTGTAAGTGTATGTACAAGTATGTTAGATAGTTTGTTCGGGTTAAATTATATTTTTACCAACTTCCCAAGGTTCTATATAGCTAAAACTTGGTACACTTCAGTAATTGAGTATGACAATGCAATATTAAAGCTGGTATAAATAGTGATGGAGATGCCATATTTATTTATTTTATTTGGCTGCCTATAATTAAAAGCTTTTACCAAAGTTTTCATATTTGACAGAAACTTTTTACAGTACATGCAAATATTCTAAAGTCAAAGTCAAAAGTGTTTATTTGTTAAAAATAGGTATATCTGGTTACAGATAGTTTGTTCGGGTTAAATTATATTTTTACCAACTTCCCAAGGTTCTATATAGCTAAAACTTGGTACACTTCAGTAATTGAGTATGACAATGCAATATTAAAGCTGGTATAAATAGTGATGGAGATGCCATATTTATTTATTTTATTTGGCTGCCTATAATTAAAAGCTTTTACCAAAGTTTTCATATTTGACAGAAACTTTTTACAGTACATGCAAATATTCTAAAGTCAAAGTCAAAAGTGTTTATTTGTTAAAAATAGGTATATCTGGTTACAGTGGGGTTAAGATAAACTGGTTTCACTGTTGTGCCTTTTGGCGTACAAAAACATTTTTACAATATTCATTCTATTAATTAGTACTACATTAATGGAAAAATAAAACCATTCAAAATAATTGAATATAACAATTTCAACTGTCAAAGTAATTTAAGATTTAGAAAAGTAAAGAATAAAAATAAGTTTTTTTTATTAAATTTAGAATGTGTCACATGTCAAGAAATCTGTAATCGAATAGAAAAAATTGTCAATTAATTTAAAAAAATATTTTAAACTACAGTTAATTAGCAATAATTGACCAACTTAAAAAATGTACTCGGAAAAGCCAACTTGTGTACGATTCGGGCGACGCAATCGTAACGTAAAAGTTGGCACGCGCGTGTCGATGGTCGGAGATCTCAGCACGGCTAGCACGCGGCGGCGCGCGAGCTCTTTCGATTTGATCTCTGGCAAAAAGCCGACAACGCTGGGTGAGGTGTTCAGCCGAAGAAAACAACCATCCACATCGGCCGTGGCTCGCCGAACAACGTCTACACTGGGCGCACGCGTTCGGGCGAGCCGTGTACGGCCGAGCCGCTCCTCCGGTGTGGACACACCTATAATGACTAATATTACATGTTTGATAATATATAGATTGACAAATCGCACATGCGGCAGTTTTTCAGTTTACAAAAAAGTTGTCCATACAAAACATGTTTATTCTAACACGGTTTAGACGATAAGGTCATCAAAATGGGTGTCATAATAATGCGTTCTCGGTTGGAAAAAAAATCTTAAGTCCTAAAAGTTATTATTCTATGCCCTTTATCTCGGTAGTTTTCAAGTTTACAGAAAAGTTGCCGATACAAAACATGCTTAGTTTTACACGTTTTTTAAGTTAGGCAACCTTTTTTGTGTCCGGGTTTTGCATAGGCAACCTAACACTTTATTAAATATTTCAACTCCACTAGGTGGCCTCTCTTCAAACCTGGCAACCTCATAGCAGTCCAGGCTGAGAGTAGGCAATCCCTGTTTTTATTGCTCCTTGAGTCATATTCTCTCAGATAATAATCTCTCAGACATAATGAATAACACATGAGGGTAATTGGATCCAAAAAGTTACTTCCTAGTTTATCTTATTTAACTGCTTCGGTCCAGGATTTCGCTAGGCAACCCATGTGCGATTTACCAATCAATATATTATCTAACATGTAATATCACTAATATTACTAATTATTAAATAAATTATAATACGGAACCCTAATCTGCGCGTGGCGCGACACGCACTTGGCCGGTTTATTTAACTTGCCTTGTTTTATTGGGTAGTCAGTAGAGGGAATAAGGGACTCTGAAACTGTTATTTGTGCGATTCTCTGTAGTAAAAAAATATATATTATTCAATCTACAGGTTCTAATCGTACAATACGCATTGAAATAAACTTTACAGTACATATGGTGCTACTTTCCCGCACTAGTGCGGAAAAGAGAACTTTTCGTGTATATGTCGAAACTTTAAAGAGCCATATGTACAGTAAAACGTTGTACGATACGCGTGCGAATAGGTAATTCGCAACTCGTGTCGATTTAAAACACTCCCTACGGTTGTGTTTTAATTTATCACCACTCGTTACGAATTTCCTATTTTCGGCACTTGTATCGTAAATAACTATTATTGCATCAAAAACATTTTTCTACTACCCCAGAAACAGCCTCTGGCAAAAACGTAGCAAAGTCAATATTGAATATTTATCATTTTCTTTATTGTGTGAATACTTTAAGACAACTGTAATTTACACTGACAACAAAATACTTATTTTATACAGGATGTTAACGGGGTCATGATCCGGAATGACAAAAAGCGAATAAAATGATCATACTGAACAATCTTTCCCATGGGACCAACCACGAAATCGCAAAAAAAAAAGAGCCAATTAAGAGTTAACTGTGAGTTAACTGCGATTTAATTGAGAGTTAATGTATGGAATACCTGGTTTTTTTTTGCGATTTCGTGGTTGGTCCCATGGGAAAGGTTGTTCAGTATGATCATCTTATTCGCTTTTTGTCATTCCGGATCATGACCCCGTTAACATCCTGTAGTGTAGTATACTTAAATAATCGCCATATGTTATGTATTGTAGAAATATCGGCCCTACATAAAATTCCAGTGAATTATTTATAATGCCCATTTGTTTTTTTTGGCTGCAAAACTTTTCACGAGGACAAGTTCCGGTGATTGGTGGCCTCAACGATGTGCCAATGCCAATACCTTCCACATCCAGAACATCTGAACCTGTCGCACATACTGGTTCAGCATGTGGTAAGGTGTTGCTTTGGAAATGAATCATAATTATTCCGATCATCCCACCACCATCCACATCAACATCTTTTTCTACTGTATGGATGATGTGCTTCTTCAACCATCTTTATCTTTATTTCACTGCTCAGTTATATCTACTATTTTACCTTAAGCGTAAATAACCTCATTTTTTACATTACTATTGGTCATTATCAAATAGCAGATGAGGGTATAAATTTCTTCAAGAGATCTTAGACCATATCTTCGTTTAAAATTCCGTTGAAATCGGGTGAGCCGTTTAATCGTGATTGAGTAACAAACATCCAAACATTCGCATTTATAATATTAGTAGGATATATAGATGATCTAGGGCTACGGTAACCCAGTGGTTCAGGCATGCGGCTGTCAAACGGCGGTCGTGGGTTCGAATTCCGGCTCGTACCAATGAGTTCGGAACTTAGGTACGGAATATAATTTAATATTTATCGTTAGCTTTTCGGTGAGGGAAATAAATCGTGCGGAAACCTGCATACATCTGCTAAGAAATTCAAAGGTGTATGTGAAGTCCCTAAACCGCACTGGCCAGCGTGGGGACTACTGCCCGTACCCTCTCATCCATGAGAGGAGGTCTGTGCCCAGCAGTGGGACGTATATAGAGGATGATTTATTATAGATGAAGACCCCCCATAAAAGTTTGTTAATATATTTGCCATGTACAGACAGCGATCAGTTACGATTTTATTATATGTATGTATTGATGATCTCCCAAATGTCATATTATCCAAACAGGCACAGGCACACATAAAATAGTGTATTGAATAAGAAATATCGAATATTCCCATACCATGAGTTAGGACTGCCAATGAATTATTTATAATTGGCTGTTTTTTTATATCAGGAGGGCAAAGGCTTTCACGAGGACAAGTTCCAGTGATTAGTGGCCTCAACGACGAGGCAATACCTTCCACATCCAGACCGTCTGAACCTGTAGCACATACTGGTTCAGCATGTGGTATTGTGTTGTTTTGGAAATGAATCACAATCATTTGAATCATTCTCCAGGAAACGAGACCTTAAACCATCTTGTGATAAAGTTCTTTTTCGACTTTATAGCTTTATATATATTAGTGCACCAAGTTACCTCTTCCCAGAGAATGAGACATTTGTACTTTATGACTTCTCAAAACCTATTTCACTAGGCCTACAGGACAGAGGCCCTACCGCGAAATGAAAACGAATTTCGTTCGTGTATCAGCCTCTCTGTTGCACTTGCTGGTTCGAGCGACAGAGAGGGAGATACTCGAACGAAGTTCGTTTTCACTTCGCGGTAGCCCCTCAGAATACCACCAAGAAAAAAGTTGTTGATTACCTAGGCGTTATTCAGAATTGAAACATTTTCATTTTCACTATAAGGAAAAATGCGTTCAATATTAATTTGTCGAATATAATTTTTGACAAAAACTTTTTTTTTTATGTAATGCTTCAAATTGGTCACAAATTCGAATATTTTGACCAACGCATTTACAGTCCGCGCCACATAAATTTGCGTCTCGACAGGTGTGCGACTTGAGGCTAATAGTCCAGGCAATAAACTGACAACTTGTATGGAAAGAATTACAATTTTGGAAATAATTTATAATAGCTTATTTTTTATGTATAACGGATATATTATCAATTAAATAGTTACCCAGCGACAAAATCCGACAAAATTTCAGACATCCTAAAAATGATAAGTTAACTGGCTTCTAAAAAGTCAGTAAAAATATTAATAAATGTTTTTGTCTTTATTTTGGGTTATTTACATTTGCTCTATAATATTCAAGATAAATCGTACAAAAAAAAGATAATGCATGCTTCATTTAAATCTACACAATTACTTCCGGGTGGAAAGTTTGTCGGATTCTTGACTAAATCATCTTAGAATAACATTTTCAAATGAAATCAACAAAAAAAACGCTATTATAAATTAATGTATTTCAAAACCGTATTTTGCCTGGAGTATAACTTCACACTCTTTACAGACGCAAACTTCGGTGGCTCGTATTGTAATTCGATGTACCTAGTTTCAACAAAAAGTGTTAGTAACTCATGTTCGAGTAGGACGTCTTATTACTCAGGGCTGTTATTCGCTACGCGCTAATGCGGCTCACCCCGCCCGTCACGAAACAAGACCTCTGCCAACGCTCAGTTACTTGGTTATGGTTACTTAACTACGCATCGCGGTGTCAAGATAATATATGTGGGTGAGCTTCAGATTTGACGAAGTTGGGCGAACTTCCGCCCGTTCATATTCATTAACTACTTTGTTACACTGTGAAACTGTACTTTACTTTTGCTCCGAAATTTGCTCAAATCAGATCTCTGGAATCTACATAGTTCGATGAGTATTACAATGTGAAACAGATGACCCGTGCTTAACTGTCGTTCTGCAATAACATTGCATGGCATTATAATATCGTCTTGGTGTAAATTTGAAGCATTACCCAAGGATTGAAAACTTGTACCTACTCATAAAAAATCGAGAGAGCTCGCGCGCCGTCGCGTGCTAGCCGTGCTGGACATAGGCCTCCCCCAAAGAGAGCCAAGTGACCGGTCCTGCGCCACCCCGTCACTTTGGCATGTACTCCAATGTCAGTAATTTCGGTCCATACAATTTTGCATAGGTTGAAATTGTAGTTTTTAAGAAAGTTCTAAGTGTAAACAAAAAAGGTTTCGGTCAAAAAAAACATTTTGGTGTAAGCATTTATTGACAACTACTTTTCTGTATACCGTCATTTACTACTCGTTGAGACGATTCTAACGAGCCCTGACTCAACGGGGTTACGGTCAACAGATTCTTCCTGAATTCCCATGGCCGGCCACCTTCTGTCTCCATCATCAGATCAGCTCGATGGTAACATAATATTGAATTGTCATCCAAACTAAGTATACTTAAACCCAAAATTTCAGCTCAATCGGTTAAAGATATCTGCTTAAAAATTGAGGTGCAAGGTTCCACCCGAACAAACATGTTACATAGGTTACATTGAAAGTTAAATAATAGTACATTGTTTACCGAGGGGCGTAAGTGGAATATTGCGAACAAGAGTCTATCAGAAGCCCGACGCCGAAGGCGGAGGGCTTTTGATGACTCGAGTTTGCATTATTTTTACGCCCGTGTTACAATGTTTTTCATCACATTTGCGAGAAAACAAATACATTTTAGATGAAATGAATACAAATCGTAATAAAAACTGCAACATGTCAGTCGTCCATTTTGTTGAATTTGACGTGAGGCGCGTATGGCAAAGACCCTTCGGTATACAGCCACGATTTGAAAACACTTAGACACTAATTAACAACATATTAAATCTGTAAATAATTCAGTTAAACATCTTTAAGTAGTTTTTTTAAGTTTAAATTTATTTATAAATACGTTTTCAGACATCGTATTTGATATAAAACCTCTTTGCTTTGTAACTGCCGCAAGAGTGACAGATACAATTTAAGAAAAAAACCATTACGCCCGTGGGCGTAACACAAGCTATTACAGCTCTGCATGTCTGCGCATTATGAAGCCCTTTTCGAGCAAGTGTGATGAAAAAATATTTATCTACTATTTAAAAATATAGTTGGGTATCCAGCTTAATATTTGTCTAGGTATAGCAATAGGTTAAGTAGAAGGCTATGAAACTAAATATACAATCGCAGCATAGCGTTTTTTAAGTATTTGTACGACGAAACAAGCATACGGCCTGCCTGGTAGTAAGTAGTCTCCGTCACCTGTGGACGCTCCGGACACTACGGAGACAAGAGAAATCACAACCGCGCTGCCGACCCTTTATTGATTTAAGAATTTTTCGTGGGAAAAGAATATATCGAAAATGTATATTAAAATTTCTACTACGCTCCTGAATGGAAGCGATTTCACATTCAGTCGCCGAAAGATAAAAGTTATAAGTTTCTATCCAAAATGTAATTTTGGTGATGTTTTATTGCCGAAAATACTTTTTAGGGTTCCTTACCCAAAGGGTAAAACGGGACCCTATTACTAAGACTCCGCTGTCCGTCCGTCTGTCACCAGGCTGTATCTCATGAAACGTGATAGTTAAGACAGTTGAAAATTTCACTGATGATGTATTTCTGTTGTCGCTATAACAACAAATACTAAAAAACAGAATAAAATAAATATTTACCCTTAAATACTCCCATACAACAAACGTGTTTTTTTTAGACAATGGTACAGAACCCTTCGTGCGCAAGACCGACTCGCACTTGGCCGGTTTTTTCATCTATGTTATATTTTGCAGCCGTAGACAGGGGATGCCAGTCGACCGATGAAACTGCTTTAGACTCTTGCTGGAATACAAATATAACTACTGACATAAGTTCTCAGTACATCGAGGTCCTCATCCTGCTTGAAAACCGAGGAGACACCAGGAGGAGGTATATATAATATTTAACTATTTTTTTAATTGCGTATCTTCTTCTTAATTTAAGAGTTATCCTCTTGTCGGTGGAGTAATTGCGTATACTTAAGGAAATAAGTACTTTGTGTTATATATGTATTTAAACTTATTACTAAAATAGTAGTCTTGTCTAGAATCTAAAACCATTCTGCCTTCTACCGATTTTGTATAACTGCGCGCAGCCCCGCACTACACGTTGTAAGTAGGTATAGAAAAATAAGGAATTTATGTTTCGGTCGTGGAACACTACGTTTTGGTACATGTTTAGTTATTATTCGATTTATTTTATTGAAACATAATTTTATTTTATACATACAATGTTCAATTCTAACAAGCCTTAATACGATGATAATTGATGATTTAATATGTGTGTCCTGTGTGTTTGTGAATAAATATATCTTTCTTTCTTTCTTTCTATGATGGTTTTGCTGGTTTGTAATTTAAACATCATTGTGAAAATTTGATGGGTCAATATCCATAACGGTTTACGTTATGAATTTAATCATTAACGGCCGTATTCATAAACGTCCTACAAGCCTGATTTAACTAAAATGGCGTTAAAATTCGTTTGTCCTTATCTGTCACTTTGACATTTGTGTTCGTAATAAAGGGACAAAGCACATTTTATTTAGCAGAGGCACTTTAAGTTTTATGAATAAGGGGGTTAGAAACTACCCAATATGGGTGTAGACTCGAAAATTATTATTACTCCAAAAGAGAGAAGGCAAAAAATATGCCTAGTGACGAAAATCCCATTCTTATATCTACGAACCGTTTTAATATTGCTTGTTAGAGAGAGAAAACACAAACAGTGTGTGACGTCACAATATGCGAGTCTGCCGCAGAGCGAGCCGCGCGCGCGGCGGGCCGCGTCGGCGGCGGCGCCGAACACGATGGGGCACGGCACGTTGCCGTCTATTAGTGACGTCACAAACTACAAGAGTCATCGTTTCATATGAAGTTGCGTTTTGCGAAAAAGGGACAGAAGGGGTATGTTCTGTCCCTTTTTCGCAAAACGCAACTTCATATGAAACGATGACTCTTGTAGTTTGTGACGTCTTAAAACTTAGGACACATATAACTTCGTGATCTTTTAACCTCTTGCGTTGATTTTTTCTCCATTTGACTACATTTTTAATCCTTTTTCGAGAAAATATGACATTATTGATTATTTAATTTAGTGTCTACACCCCTATTATAAGCAACATCGCTGGACACTGTAAAACAAATGAAATATTATGTTTTCCAGGCAGACAATGTCAGCTCGTCGCTCGCTCGCACAGCATCGCACTTCATCCTGGACACACAACTGGCTAATTCTCTCAACACGTCGAGGTCGCTGCGAAAACCGAGAATACGCCATTCAACAACATCCATTTTGATTGAAGCCAACACCACTAACTAACTAGCCATAGTTGGCGCTTTCCTTATAATGCACGATGTAATTCACGGAATATTACGTTTTTTTGAAGTGAAAACTTCTTTAGCGGCGCTGAGCACTTTTTGGATGGGGAAAAATTGTTAAATACGCGACAGAGTTTTGTGACGTCAGATGTGAAGGAGGTCACTTTTTGCTGCTAGCCGATTCGACTTCATTCAAAACTGAACGCTATTCGTAAGAATATAAAGCCGTTAAACACTTTTTGCAATAGCATATTCTGCAAATAAATTTGTAATTTTAACCAACGCGTCCTTCACCGTTTTGCTATTGAGAAAATTCGAATAGTTCGAATTTGGGCGTTATTCCTAAATAGATAAAGCTTAGAAAAATATTTACCAACGGCAAAAACAAATTGATATTGTGGTCGCCACCGCCGTCTGCTGTTCTTGCAAATTCGAATAGTTCGAATTTAGACGTTATTCCTAAAGAGATAAAGCTTTGAAAATTATTTGGCAATGGCAAAAACAAATTGGTATCGTGTTTGCCGTCGCCCGTCGGCGCGCCGACGGGTAAGCCGGCGGCCCGTCGTACCCAACGCGCCCGCGGCCCGTCCGCCTAAATAATTGATAATTGTTTATAAATTTGCCTCAAATTCATTTGTAGGTTGACACCGTAAGATGTCACGTGACCTGATCGAAAAACTGTTACAATGTTATTGAGCACTATTGAGTTTGTGCAACCCGGTCTTTTTTTTGTTGAATTTTGTCCGTGATGGTATATTATTAAGGTTTTTTTATTTTTATTGATGTCTAACCATGAATGTAAATTACTAAAACTAAAACTACTGTAAATTAAATACTAAACTACTCGTCTCACTTACCTCTGTCTCACACAAAAGGCACACGAAACGGCACGCCCAACTCATCCCCACGTTATGACTTTAACTAGAATAAATGGGGCGCATCCTAGCAGATTGAATCATGATATCTTTGTTCTTATCTGTTATAGGTTGACGCGAGAGTACCTTTCCCTTTATAATGTTCTATGCCATCGAAGCTGCTTTAGCGTTTACTGTTGTTTTTTTAGAGAACCAATAAGTGTCGTATTCAACCCCAGTAAGTTACAAATATTAAAGTATAGGCCCCTGGAAAAAGCCACCGCTAACAAAATGACTTTGGTCCCTAAGGCCCGAATCACACGGGCGCGGCCTGCGGTGGGGGTCAATAGTAAATATGACAGCTAGACAAGTTTACTATTGAACCAGGCCAGGCCCCGCCAGTCTGTGAGACGCCTCACAATTTATTTTTTCGAGTAAATTAGATTTTACATCCTTACTAATATTATAAATGCGAAAGTGTGTGTGTGTCTTTGTTTGTCCTTCTTTCACGTCGCAACGGAGCTTCGTATTAATGTGATTTTTTGAATGGAGATAGTTTAGAGGCTGGAGAGTGACATAGGCTACTTTCTCCAGCGCGAAAACAAGTACAGTCAGAATCATATAGCTAGTAGCAGCCAAAAAACCCAAATACTAATACACTTCAGGTAATAAAGACGTGTTGCGATATATTTGAATATTTGTCAACTTTGGGTGCTTCTAACTATATGATGCTGACTGTTCCTACCTCTACCTTACCCCACTACTTGCTTTGTAGGTATGTGGTATTTATTGTGTTGGTGGTGAGGTGAGTGAGGTCACCAGAGCTCCTGCCCGAGGATAGTGTGTTGGGATTAAGAGTGTTATTGAATAAGTATTTAGTTTTTAAGTTATGTTGTGTGTCCTCTTTAGCATACCAAGTTGTACAATATCTAAATTGCTATGTAACATGTACAATTATGTAAATAAATAAAAGAGTGAGGGACTCTCATTTGTCTCTAAAACTCAATGAATCCTCTACTCGATTAAGTGTCGGCAACGCGTTTATTTCTTCTGGAGTCGCAATGAATCGCCCATAGGCTACGGTGTTTGCTTACCATCATGCAGACCGCATGATTATTTGCCACCTTTGTAGTGTAAACAAAATATTATTTTGTATCGCAACAGCACCACCGTCTCGAAGGTGGCCCTTAAAATACCTGGCGGGGCATATAAAGCTAATTACAATAGTGAATATAATGTAACATTATTTTATCTGTATTTATAATTTGATGAATGAATATCCTAGATAATTGTAATGGTACGTAGCAACATTTCAAATATCAACACAAGCCAATTCGAAATAATGTATACTGTATGCCTACTGACGTGGCTAAAAAGTAAATAGCTACGTTTATTTTGTTAGTAATATTGAATACATCCATAAACATGCTCCTGTGGCCCGTTTCACGAAGCTACAAGTTACAATTTTACAAGTCTAAACTAGCAACATTGGTTGAAAAAGTCACTACAAGCGTTTCTCGAAACTACTTTTCTACAAATTGTAAAACTCAAGTTACAATTGTAAATTTTGAACCACAGACATTTTTTATTATTGTATTGTTTGAAATTGCTTAAATCGTACTAACGTTTCTCCAAGATTTTGTTAAATTGTCAACTTGTATTGGTCACATTGTAAAAAAAACTACCTAGCTTCCGAGCTAAGTAAACTTGTAAATTGTTCTGTTCTGTTCTGTAAATACATTTTATTCGAGCAAAATGTGGCATTCGTGGGACTCTACTGGTGACGAAGATAATGATGCGGCTTCTAGTAGCTTCCGCCAGCGGTTACCAACAATTTTCCGGACAAGAATGAGTACTGGGTTCCGAACCTCTGTTTATGAATTCAACGAAGGTTTTTTTTTGCAAAATTATTCAAGTTTTCACTTCTACCGGCACTCCCGGAGTGCAACCCGGTCTTTTTTTTTGCTTTCTATACCTTACGGTGTGTACAGTCGCCATCAGATATATCGTAGCGAGCGGCCAAAGTGATCACAAATATCTGAACACGTCTCTATTGCCGAGGCATTAGACGTGTTCAGATATTTGTGAGGGACCTTGGCCGCTACGATATATCTGATGGCGACTGTACTTATATCTAGTACTATCAAGTACTATTTTATAATAATAGAGAAATGGCAGTCTCGGTTTATGTTCCGGCGAACATAAATAAACTACACAATAATAGTTTTCTTCTTTTGAAAACGTTATAATTATAAAAGTCATGTACATAGAAAATAATAAACAAACGTCAAAAACATGTCAAAACATCAACAAGTTTTTTTTAAAATATGGACGTGACATAGACTTGTTAAATCGAGATGTCATTTACTTGTAATCGAGAATATCGTACAATTTTATTATTCTACCATGGAAGGCCACCATCGAGAAACACTTGTACTTGTAAATTGTAACTTTATGTTCCTGTTACTTGTTCGATTGTAGTTTGTAACTTGTAGCTTCGTGAAACGGGCCACTGACATTATATTAGTAAAATATAAAACCGTGTATTGTCAATTGTGTATTCGCCAGTTTTATTGGCATGGCAAATTATACTTGTATATGTTTTTGTTTTCAGAACCGTGCCAGGGCACGAGGTCTGTTAAAGATTTCAAGCAATGATATATAACCCAAAGGTAGTAGTCGTTCCGGGGATAACGCTCTACTACACACAAAATTACAAATAAACATACTCTTTATTATGTTAGTGTAGATAAGGTGAAGAACAAAAACGTGGTAATCTTAACCCAGTAATATTCATAAAAGTAATTGTTTCTTTAACTGAATTTGCGAAACAAGCTAGTCAAGGAGCGTTGCAAAAAACGAGCTGGTTCCTGTTTAGTAAATAATGCAATCTGACAAGTTTTACTTAATATTTGTACAATTTAAGACAAATTGCTAGTCAAATTATACCTACATTTCTACAAATTGCAAATGTTTGTCATTGGCTTCATTTTTGTGAGTAATTTTAGATTGTAACATTTACAAAGCGAAGCTCAGGGGCCCGTTTCACAATGCTACAAGTTACAAATTACAAGCGGAGGTCTCTTTTCAATACCTTTTGATAGAAAGAGACTTCCGCTTGTAACTTGGAAGCAGTAAGTAAGTAAACATTTATTTGTGATACCTACACAGGTTGCATAATAGATGATAAAAGTAGTTATGTATGAACTTAAGTGGCAAAAGTCTGCTCGCATTCAACAAAAAAAACTCATCTCCCATATTTGAAAACATAACAAGATTGTAAATTAAGATAGGCTCAACTTAATTTGGAGACATTTGTGAATATTATATATAAAACAATACATATTACAACCTTTATTACTTCTCATAAATTTAGTTTGATTACAGAACTACCTGTCCCCATAAATATTTCCGTTTTCGGCGCGGAGTTTTTTCCCGCCGAAAATCAAATATTTAAAAATCATGAGCCACGAACGAACCGGGTGCTATATGTATATATATTGGCTTATGCATATGTATATGGTGAAATTAGTAATACGGCAAGCAAACTAGATGGCAGCACTAGTTGTGACAGTTGACGGCTTGAAGTTGCCGATCTATCTCAGTATATTACACTCTTTATTACACTCTTATCTATGGATAGTTCGGAACGGGACAATGACATCACACTTTTTCGTGCGTGCAGCCGGCGTTCATCGATTAATCACGTCAAAATAGCCGAGGACAATCTTACACAAATCGACATAGTCCCAAACTAAGCAAAGCTTGTACTATAAGTACAAGACGACGATAAACATACTTAAATAGATAAATAAATATTTAAATACATAGAAAACATCCATGCATTAGGATCAAATCTTTCACCAGAATGTGTAATGAACTTTCGATATTGACATAGCCTATATTTAATCTCGCGGCTTAGCTTGCGTTCTTCGTAATTCGCGGGCGAACTCGCGCGGGCAGCTAGTTTTTATATATCGTCATTCACCCACTCAATTCAATTTTCAACTTTCCGTTCCAATAAAAGGACGCGTACATGCATGGTTACAGCCCGAACGTGAACGATCTCTGCGCCTGGAACAGCATAGATAAGTGACGTAAAAATATTAAATTTATAACGTCACAAGAATTGAACGCGCTCCGTTATTAAATCAGGCGAGTTGAGACAGCAGGTGTGCTGCCGATATTGCGTTGTTCGACGATGTTTTAAAGTATACAAAGATATTACTAGACATTTTGAAAATAAACTTACCTGGATATTACATTTTTTGAACGATTCATGAAACGGAGAATTACATTATGACAAAATATAATACAGCATTTCTCACTTAAGTAATACGAGTATGTTGCACCCAAGTAAAATACCCTGTTCAACGTTGTATCATCAGATCATCACTAAGCTATATTCATTTGTTAAAATATTCTGTTCTCTCAAGAGTGTTGAATGAGTCAAGAGGAAACCAAAAATTAGAATTTATAAGTTGTTATGTGCCGCAACAGGCTTCATACAGACACTTTGGTAAATATAAGAAAAAAATATATAGATGTAATAAAATTAAGCTTAGCATACAATCTATAACAATGGAGATTAGGCTAAGTATATTGGAAATCTGTAAGCTTTTTTATTGATATACACAGTTTTTTTTTTTGCCAGTCGTACAATGTTGCCTTTCAAAGCAAACTATACTTCTTTTAATCATTAACCCTTCAGCGCTAAGCACGACACCCATGCGTCCGAGCGCTTCGTGCAATTTTCGCTACGTATGGACATTAAGCTGCTGCGGACTACGGCGTACCGGTACGAGCGTAGCTCTGCAGTGAATAAGTTAATGGTCCGCCAAAGCATATGCATTGCGGTATCTTGTAGTTGCTCCCGTCAGAATCTTTTAAACATATAATTGAATAGATATTCCTCTTACAAGGTCAGATGTACATTGTATTTAGTCCACTCGGTATAATACCTCAGCTGAGCATTATGATGAACATTCAGCAGCATTGATTCAGCGTCTACTACGTACCTGTGTTTCTGAAGCGGAAACGCTGAAATATCGCGGTGGACCCCGCCCCGCCTGTGAATAAGTGCACCACTGCAAGTGCATGGCTGCATCGAAGCCGTACAACGTAATGCTGTCGTTAAAATGTGCGCGAGCCAACAAGCGACGTCACAAGTGACAAGATTTTACAATCATGTGTCCTCTTAGTTTACTTGGCTCATATATACATAACATATATATCTTCTAGTTTTGATATTTTCGTAGCTGTACAAATACCTAGTTACTTACCCTTAATATTCTGTTAACTACATATTAAAACATATTTTTCAGATACGAGTATGTTTAAAAAATGGCATACTACACAACATACACACATACACTACACACACACATACACATAGCACACACACACACATCTAGCCTCATCACACACACACATCTAGTCTATGTAGCACATATGCTACATAGACTATGCGAACTTGGAATCAGTCGTACAGATATGTATTTTTTAATCGATTTAGGTATTACGAATTATGAAATTAAGTTATTATTAATGTTTCCGTTTTTAAATAAACTAGACCGCCACATAGTAACTGGATCCCATCGTCCAACCTTGTGACGATGTTCTCTCGAACTCATCACTTACCCCCCCGGGCCCATGTCTTCCAACGCTTGCCAGAGGGTTGATTACTCTATTAAAACACATAATATTATCATAACGATTTGAATAATTTATAGGTGTACTTAATCTCACATGATCTCACTAAGTAATCAACTACTTAGTTACTAGTATCTACCAGTATTAGTTAACACGTTCACGGACAGTACGTCGAGAGACGTGAATGAAGACCCTCGTAATATGGCACTACGGCTGTAGATGGGAATTTAAATGTCACCAAAAGTGGAGCTCCGTCCACAGCCGACTATTTTTCATAGTATTTATAGGGAGCATATGACTCTGTGCCGTTTTTGGCTTTAACACAAACCGCCAGTGCCACAGCAAACACGCCTGCTTTTGCACATAAGTTACCTCTGTCACGCACACATTGAGAAAGCACGTGTTGTGACACTACGTCTGTGGACGGACAATTTCTATAGCCGATTTCGTCTGTGGCCGTTAGTGCCGTAACACAAGTCTTAGTATTCGCTTGATATGAATGTCCGTCTACAGGCGGTCACGTCTCTGACCGTTACTGCCGCAACACAACCATTCAAAACGGAGTAATACGACAATCCGTCCCCAGATGTAATGTCATTTTGTATGGAGAATGTCTGTGTCGTATCGCAAGTAATTCGAGATGTTCTTGTGTCCGTGAACGTGTTAAGTTGATCTTAAAGTTGATTTTATAAACTACTAGCTGCCCGCACGGCTTCGCCCGCGTATTGCTAAGAACGCACGCCCGCGGTATAAAATATAACTTATTACAACCATCCAGAACGTCCATTCTACACGCAAGTTAAACAATTTTTCAAATCGGAAAGAGATTCCACAGTTTACACAAAATATACAAACTTATAAACTTACTAAGCTACAATCACAGAGACCTTTCCTCTTTATAATATTAGTAAAGATAAAAAGTAAAATATGACCTAGCTCCTAATTTGAAGTATTTTGGAATAATGAGAGGTCTCTGTTTATAACATTGCAGGATCTATTTTAATTAATTGTGTATTCTAAAATAGGGATTCTTTTTAAGTGAACTGAGAGGGATCTGCGTCTGCCAGTCAGGCTAGCTTAGTGCATTCGTTACTTAAAAAACTCATCAGCTTTGGCGAGCACTGGCGCGACTAAAATGCTTAGTGTAGCAAGATACTTAGGTCCAGAGCTCCTTTGAAACAGAATTAATCGGCACGTGTAATCTGTTTCCATTCTAACACCTTTGGTTTAAGTGAATTGCAAGTCGAGGTGTGCACGCAACGCCTCGCTGAGCTAATGGCTCCGGGAGACGTCTGTTTCGGAAAGAAGAACAATTTCTATATTCGAATGCTATTTCAAGTTGAATATTTCATGCAGCATTTGCTATAAGTACTATGAGTACCTCCGAGAACGGTGGAGTGGAAAAATAAAACCGACATTAAAATAGGAAATAGAAAACAGCATTTAAGCTGTAACAATTTGTTTCTCAATTATAAAACTGACTTTACTTATCTTTCTAAATCATCTGACTACCGTTAGAGAAATGTTTATACCGGTGACGTAAAATTATAGTCCACAAAAATAAAATAAACTTACCTACTAACGGCCGTATTCATAAACGTTCTACAATCCTCTCATCCTATTTTCAAAAATCTGTTGAATAGTACATTTCGTACCTAGGGCGGTGAATTCGTGAATGGCCCAGATCGCAGGTGTTTAAATATGCGATCTGGGGCTTTACGAATTACCGCCCGCGGTGAGTACACAATTTTACGTCTTCATCTAGCCACAATGCGAGTTTTACCGTACGCGCAGCGTGCAGTAAAACTCGCATTATGGCCAGGTGTGACGTAATAGTTATTTACGATGCAAGTGCCGAAAATAGGAAATTCGCAACGAGTGGTGATAAATTAAAACACGATCGAAGGGACTGTTTTAAATCGACACGAGTTGCGAATTACCTATTCGCACGTGTATTGTACAACGTTTTACTGTACATATGGCTCTTTAAAGCTTCGACATATGCACGAAAGGTGCTCTTTTCCGCACTAGTGCGGGAAAGTAGCACCATATGTACTGTAAACAATATTACCTGTCCTTCCCTTAAGTTGCCTTTTATGTATTGTATGTATGGTTTAATATATGTCTGCGTATTTATTCATTTATTAGGTATGTATTTTAAAGTGTCCTGTTTAGTATTATTTGAAAGATTGATGTGTTAGTATGCTCTTCTTGATGAATTCCTGAACTACATGCTGTACAAAGGTTGTCTGGAAGAGATCGCTTTAAAGCGATAAGACCGCCTGTTGTTACCATTATTTACTAAGCAATTTTTTTTTAAGATGTTTCTCTCGATGTCGTGGTGCAATAAAGAGTATTTATTATTACTTTTATTAATCCTATTTTAAATAAAAGAATGGCGTTAAAATTAGTTTGTCTTCATCTGTCACTGACATTAATTGTGTTCGTCAGAAAGGGACAAAGCACATTTTATTTCTCAGAGGCATTTTAAGTTATGTGAATAAGGGGGTTAGTGTCAAACTTTCGAACTTTACCTATACTGGCGGCCCGCTCTGCTCTGACGCTTGTTACTAAGAACGCAAGTCAAGTCGCGTAACGTAATGAACCAACTCAAACCTTAATACCACCTTAACAATATACCTTTTTACAATCGTAGTATAGATAAGTGACAGTGCGATTAGACCCAGTCGTTTGGGAATTCCAAATAATGTACGGACCAACCAGCAATTAGTCATAAATATTGAACCTAATATTAGCTCTAACGAATCTTTTGAATAAAACCGGCCCCAAAGGTACGTCGTCTGTTCATAAAGCCAAGTGTACCCTTACCAATTCCAACTGAAACCGACGCGGCAAACATGTCAGTATCTCACGTCACTGAAGGCACAGAAGCATGTTGTGTAAAGATAAGCTTCACCTGTCGGATAGCATAGGTTCACTGAAATAGACGTGCCAGCCGTAGCCAAATTAATACGTGCGCCAATACATTTACAGTGTTATGTTTTTGAGTTTTATTCTTATGTACAAAAGGTGGACTTAGGGCGACTTGCAACAACTTATGATTACAGGCCGATCATCGTTAAACATGGCGATGGCAGCTGTCATCCTATAGGAGTTTACTATAGTAAACTGTCAAACTTTCCAATGGAAAGTTTCCATACATTCAGATCTTAAACCGCTTACGATTACAAACGGCTTGGTGCAACCCACCCTTAATGTCAAAACGCATTCTTTACGAGTCAGCCTTAAGGCAAAGCCGATAAATTGTGGGTGATGCAAGTATATTTAGACAAAGAAATCTTCAGTAGGTCCTAAGACAGGAAGAAAGGTCTAAGAATAATATAATATAGTAACATATAAACATCGTAACGAAACAAATAATATTACAGTACATATGGTGCTACTTTCCCGCACTAGTGCGGAAAGAGCACTTTCCGTGCATATGTCGAAACTTTAAAGAGCCATATGTACAGTAAAACGTTGTACGATACACGTGCAAATAGGTAATTCGCAACTCGTGTCGATTTAAAACACTCCCTGCGGTCGTATTTTTAATATGTATGTATAAGGTTCCCGTCATCAACCAGTTTAAAGCCAGCATAATAGATACCAAGAACTTTAGGTATCTACCTACATACAAGTTTGTTTAACCTATAATGTAAGTAGATACCCATAACGAAAATAACGAAATATCGAGCGTAAACATTGATTTACTTTTGAAAATCAACGGCTCTTGGATAATACAAGCGGGAGCTGTCTTATAACAAAAAGAATTATGGAAATACATTGGGACTGCTTGCGAACGAAAAAGAGACAGTATGGACAAATTGGTGAAATTTTGTAAACAAATATACCTAAATACTCCTAAATCATTTTTATAATTTCTAGATGGGTGTGAAATAATAAAACATTTATTATCCTTTTATTATTTTGTTAGTGTCGATAAAGTACAATAAGTTGCTCTTCATGCAGTGAACCTGAACATCATCATTTATCGATATCGATAACGTTGCGTACTAATATTATCGACATCGATAATGTTTAGTACTATATCCCTAATCCCTTTCGTGCCATTATGTTGGTACGATTTACTTCCGTATTGGAATTTTTAATGTGGTATGGCAAAATAGCTAAACATCAATTGAGTTATCACGTCAAAATCAAATGACAATGTCACTGTCATCCAAAACTTAGTTCGAAGTCCCGTCTCTTAGAACGTAGTGGTTATATTCTCTTTGATACGAAGATCTATTTTCAATTTTTATTCGATTGTCTAGAGCGTATCGAAATAGTAGATTACTGCAGAGGCCGTGAAGTAAGGGATTGCTGGACGAGATTGGGGTAGACGGCCGAGTCGTAGACGAGGCCGAATACAACGAGTCCAGCAATCCCTGTTTCGGCCGAGGATTGTATAGTACTTTTCTCAAACGATGTGAGGAAATATTAAAATTAAAATAAATACTAGGTAATCAATTAAATAATAGGTAATTTGCGCCTTTTTTATTTTTTAAACATGCTATTTGAACAAGCCGTTCGAGCACCATGTTTAACCGCACATAAAGTATAGTACCATAGATTATTTTTATTTTTTCTATGAAGCAAGTATGCTTACAGTGTCTAGTGGTGGTTGGCAGTATGTAAATTTTCCTTTGTCAGTTTAATATTAGTAAGCAAATTTAAAAAGTTAGAGTAGCGGACAATAATGGTTTTACTTAGGGTTTTCATACATTACTTCTTGGCGTAGGGCCAAGAAGTAATGTAGGGAGCCATAAACAAGAAACTTCACGTCTTCATTTCGTGATATTAACGCGTACATTTCCGAGCATGTTCGAGAAAAATACGTTTTAGTAAAAATAAACTTAAGTAAGTGTTAACTAATTACACGTAGAAAACTATTATTGGCAATTATCATCAATTTCTTCATTGTATTCAGGTGGATTTACTTAATTTATTTTTCGTAAGATATATAAAATACATTCTGCCAAAATCTCAAACATATGACAACATAATAAATGATAGCGGCCAAACATATACCTAGTAATTTCCTAGATTATCCTAGTTAAAATGCATGTTAAAAGTATACTTACATGACGATACGTTTAAAACGTATTTTATGAACTATAAATCGCTTACTACTTACTTATTGTTTCAGACAAGTATTGCTAACATGGCATGTAAAAATAATCTGACAATTTGTAGGTGAAATGGAATGTTGGTAATGTCAGGTGTGGAGGGTACAGGAGCGTGATGTGTGAAGATAAGAGTCACCTGTCACCCGTCCATGGAATAGGCGTAGGGACACATTTTTTAGATGTTAGAGCTCGCTAACGCCCACCACTATTAATATCCGATTGTTAGTGTTTGAATAAACTGCATTTAAAATAATAACAGAGTATTTCCAAAATAGTTTTCCAATATACCATTTTTTTGTCATTATAATCTTATTGCATGAGATTGTACAGAATTCAGAAAGTGTAACAGAACCGTACCTAATTAAATTACAAAAGTATTCTTAGTATTATGTTAGTATTAAGCTAATTATATAACTATGGTATACAATACTTGTTCTACTAGTCAACTGAACATAATTAAACAAACTGGGTATCTATTGAAAATCTAAGCCCTGCTGAAACGAAGCGCAGCCAACGGCTTTCTCTTTTTTGTCGTTGATGTCTTTTCTTTTCATCTCTAGTCAATACGACGTCCTATTGGTCAAATTCATTATAGTTCAGGTAAGGCGCCACGTGATTGATCGGATTTATTTTAGTTGTCCAAACAGTTATTAAATGTTGAGTTGGGAGCTCCATAGTAAAAAATATGTGATTTTAGTTTGGTGTACGAAGTTCTTAACTCAAACATTAAAGTCGACGAGTATAAAAAGTAACATTTGTATTTTTTTCTTTTTCAGGTAATATATTGGGTATTTCTTAAGGTCAAATAGAAAACATGGTGCAGGTGTTTACGGTAAGACCTGTCCTCCTACATATTATAGTTATTGTAACATTCCACATACCAGGTAATTGGAAAGCGAAGTTATATAGTTCATTAACTTAGTATAAAAAAATGAATTTGAATTGAATGTGATTTATTCTAGCTGGTCAATTGCTACACTTATATTTATATTTTGGGCCAGTGCAAAGTGCACGCGCATCGTTGCAGAAAACAATGTACATCTTTGTACAATAAGTTTAGTAATGAAGTTAAGTAAAAATTCTAGTAAATATGTGAGACAGAATTATGGGAGTCTCGGCTTTCCTTAAATGGCTTAAGACCGCATTCCATGCGATATGATTAACTTAACCCTTAAGGGGCTACCCGAGGTTTTCATGGATTTTTGTTAAGTTTTGAATCGTTCTGGATACTTTTGCACTACAGATAGAATTATAAGTCAAACGGCTATCAATTCTTCAATCTTTTATCTCCATTTTGTCTACCGGATTTAGAAAGAAATGAATACCTAATTTTGGATGTTTTTTTTAAACATTGTCTAAAAAATACTTATTTAATTATAATTAATTAACTTAAAATTATATATACGAAATCTACATATTTGGGTTCGTCTAAGACGTCTCTAAAAACGTGTCTAGGGTTTTCATTTTAAACTAATTAACACAAAAGTTATGTTCAACTTTGATGCCAAATATCTCGAAAAAAATGAACTTTGAAGTAAATATGGGATACTATATTGCTTAAAGCCGTTGTTGTTAATATAATAAGCTACAAAAAACATGTGTGTGTGTGTGTGTGTGTGTGTGTGTGTGTGTGTGTGTGTGTGTGTGTGTGTGTGTGTGTCCCTCAACGCATGGTACGTCGTCTCTATATGTTACTTTTTGTATGGGAAAATTACAGTTCAATTTGTCCTAACGTTAAATTGTACTAGGTTATGCGTTTGAAAAAAGATAATTTAAGTGCTTGTAAAATATTGCATCGAATTAGTAAGAAACCCTATGTCTTGTATTAATAGTAAATAGTGAGGAGGCTAAAGAATGTTGTTGTTCTCATAAAGGGCGATAACACGAACATGCATTAATGTTGAAGCGCGTCGTGAATGACGCTAATACGAAACGTGCCGGCGCGTCAAGCGGCAAAAACTTCATAAAAAGCTCGGGTTCCTAACACAATATATTGTACCTAACAAACGTTCTATTTCTGTTCTGTCAGTACCATGGTGGTAAAAAGCATATTGTATTATTCTTAAATATTTGAATATAACTTGCACAATTTATCATAGGGCATTCGACTTGGAGATTTGACAATGTGACAACCGTTGTCACATTAACGGGTAATTATACAATGTTAACAACGAATATGGCAGTTTCTATCTGGCAGAATTCTTGCAAATTCTCTATACTCAGACCCGTGCCTCTTTCCAAAATTGTGTAGCTACTTACTTATACTTAGAGTGTTGTACATGTATATTATTATGTTTGGATTTACCTTTTTTGCTACTAGTATTTAATGTGTTTGTGATTTCATATTAGTATAAATCTTGCACATTAATAATATTAACATAACGTTTCAGGGCGTTTTCACTCAAATGTACGACTTACTTTTTTATCCGATTTTTTTTAGTTTTTCCTGTTCAGAATCACGAGCAATCTTGATCCCGATAAAAAAAAATGTGCCCAGTTTTTTATTCCACAATGTGACGTTTTTTTCATACATTCTGTATGGACCGTCACATTGTGGAATCCTAAAAAATCTCGAAAATTGGGCCTTTTATTTAAATCGGGATCAAGAGTGTTCGTGATTCTGAAGAGGAAAACCCAATAAAATCTCAATTCTGAGAAAAATAGTAAATGTCTCACATTTAAGTTAAAACGCTCTTCAACATATTAATTAGCTAGAGTGTCTGCTCTAAACTAGGTTTAAGCATGAGTGAATACTGTATTTAAAAAGGCTGGTTTAATCCCTCCCATAAAATTACACAAATTACAAAAAATAATTAAACTAATAGCAACACATGCTGAGTCGCAGCCTTTTCTTTATCGCACACATTGCTGGACCCTTTGTGAGGTGTGCACGCCTCTCTGTGCCTCTTACGTTAGTATTGGTCTAGGTTTGTTATTAAACGATATGATCAATTAATGAAATTGTATCTACTAAACTGTATTACAACCATGTAGAGGAAGAGCGGAGCCTCCCAACACAAGTATTGCTATACTTACTGGGAGACGCCAGCCACGAATGTACTTTTACCTACTTTAGTTTGATACCAATAAAATATTTTTGATTTTTGATTTTTTTGATACAGAGACAGAATATAATGGAAAAATAAACCATCTTCGTCTGTAGCCCCCGACAGGATTCGAACCTGCGAAATGATCGGGGAACTTCCTCGTTCAAAATAACACGAAAACAAAAATATTTAATTAAATAATTTGTTTCGTGAAAAAGGGTATAGGTTTGTTATTATTATTAATCCTGTCCTGTTATATGTTTCTTCCTTACTTTCAAAGTTAAAACGAATAAAAAATTACAAAAGTAAGTTAAAAGTTACCAATAGGATTCTTGAATCAATAACAACAAAATGAATGAATATATCATAAAAAAATGAAAACCTAGCCATTTAATGGTCTTTTGGTTAGGTCTTTCGTTGGTCCTGGATAAGTGCCAGGGGCAACGTTGAACGATATGTTCCATCGTTTGTACCTCTTCACCGCATACGCACAAGGCTCCCACTTCTGCAGGAAGTAGTTGCAGCGGCCGTGGCAAGTACTTAGCCTATCTAAGCGGCACCATTGTTTTCGAGGCAGGCCAGACCCTGGAAGTTAGCTATAGTCTCCGTACAGAAGTTAGCAGTGGTGCATTCATTTTTCCAAGCTTCGGACATATTAAGAGTTTTCGGGACTTCAGGCGCTGGGGTGGTGGATAACAGAACTCGTCGTGGATGGGTAGCGAAGAGGTCGCCTCAATTTTCTCGGCTTCCCTCTGTAGAAGCCCTTCGTTGCTTGATCATCATCATCATCATATTAGCCGAAAGACGTCCACTGCTGGAAATAAAGAGCAAAGACATGTTCCAAGGTAAAATGAGGTCACATGTATTCTATATAATACCTATAGAAAAATGTGAGGCGAACTGGAACAAAAGAAACTGCTTTAGCATTCAACACACTCTTGCTCATTACTGCCGTCTCTGTTCTATTATTTACGGGCTACGTGCACTTTCTACAAGCCTTACAGACCTTACATAAAATACTTAACTTGGTAAAATTTAAAAGGAGTATGATATTAAACTGAGTTTTTAACTGCACTTCCCGAGACGCTAACTTTAGAAGCCGGTAAAAGTTCTATGAAGACTATTCTTGTTTGCAGCAATCCCAACGAATACAGTAGTTTGTTCACTTCTCTTGTATTGGTATCCGGTATCTTTTGTTACTTAAACCAACAAACTACTCCTGAAGCTGCTCCATCATCTGTCGAGTTGTTATATGGAAAGCAATCATAGGTACAGTCGACGTCAAAGATATATAATTACTTATACACTTTCCACCTTAATGTACTTTTCACGATAATGACGTTCATAGATACACATTTAGCACAAATCCAATCGCTCACGAATCTTATGCTATTGTAGACAGATTAGTGTTATTATGTAAAACTTTACACATTTAACTCAGTTTCAGTCAGTTAGAAATTTTAAAGAGACCGTTTACTTGTAGCACAATGCTTATACAATAATTTATTATGTAGGTATTGAATTCATATATCTATAATTCATTAAAATACTCTTACATACTTATAATATCTGAATTATTTAGGATACATACTTCAAGTCGGAATAATATATACACCAATATAACTTATGGGTGGACATCTGCAAATTATATCTATTCGAGTGCTTTACATTAAATCTATTTTAGTTTATTAATTTCGGCATAAAGTTACCGTCGGTATTTTGGTCACTACTAATAAATTTGGTAATTAGCAGTTAGCAGCAAACTTTGACCAAAAAGGGCTCCAAAGTTTAGTCTAATAACCTGCGCGGAGGAATGAAAGTCAAATAATTATAATTATGACGTAATATTATACCTATTCTTGAATTGGAATGTGTTGAAATATCACGACATCGTTTTTCAGATTATGTAGGTAGAAATTATAACTATGTGATTACCGCACTGCATCGCAATGGCTCGTGTTAAGTAGTTACGTAATCATGCCGGGTCCATTTCGTGACATGGCCTAGGCCGTTGTTTGTAATATGTGTGTTTGTATTGATTAATTGCTGCCACGAACAAATGTTTTGAGGTTGAAATATATTTTGGAACAGATTAAACAATAGGTACTAGTTGCGTTTATGTCGGACATAAATCATCCGCCCTTTTCTAGCCATGTTAGTGCGATTATGCTAACTAGACTTGAATAGCAAGTCTGCCGATGACATTTATAATTATTTAATATTATTTTGGATTTAGCTATCACTTACATATACTTGAAATGTCTTCATTTTGTATTAAAGCAACAAAGCAATCATTATGAGGCCAGCAGGTCGATCACGTAACGCATTGTACGTACGTTAGGTAGATCTTAATTTAAATTTTGATATGGAGAAATCATAGTTGGATCTACCTAACGCGCGTTCAAAACGTTACGTGATTACCCCTCCTAGTCGACAATATTTCAAAGGTAAACATAAATAAACATTTTAGTTGTGACTCTGCGACGTTTCGTTAATCTCGCCGTCAAAATGTATCCCACTCATGTAAAAGAGCATTTTGCTGTTGCTAGTGAGGACCAGCAATATTTATCGTGCCGTCCGTGCGCTAGTAACCTAGAGCTTTTAAAATTTTTATTAGCATAATTGGGCAGAGTGTGTGCAAGGTTGTTCGCAAATTTTGGCGAACAGCCAAGTGTCATTCGGGCGAGGCTGTTTAAATTAATATCAATTGTCATTCGCGCGGTTCCTTATCTCATTCTTCCAAACGAAAAAAAAGTGTAACAATATTCTAAATTCATTTGTTACTTGATTTATGACAGGGTACCTACACCTAGTTTTGACTGAGACGGAATGTGCATACCTAATGTCTGTGTTGGAATATTTTAATTTCCCTCACACTAAATTATCTGGTATTTCTCCTTTGTCACATGTTAGATAATTTTAAAAAGGTTAATTCAGTCCAATACCACTATAGTTCTTAGGCTAGAAAATGTCGCCATTGTATGTGATGAGATTGTTTCTATAGACCAGCCTGAAAATACGTGTAAGCTTTCGGACTTATGTTGGGGTCGGATTCAAAATTATATATATATTTTTAGACTTGAGCCTACCTACCTAATCACGAATTTGAATCTCCCAAGCCCGTCTTCAGAGGAAACTACTTTCAAATATAAATTGTAATAATAAAATATTATATCCTACTATAACATTATAAATGCGAAAGTTTAGATGTTTGAATGTTTATATAGATGTTTGGATGTTTATATGTTTGTTACTCAATCACGCTTAAACGGCTCAACCTCAAAGATAGTTTATAACCTGGATAAAGAATATTTTTTATCCCGGGTCCACGCAGACGAAGTCGCGGACGGAAGCTAGTTGTAAATAAAACCAAAAATAACGGGGTTACGTTCGGTTGAGTACTGAAGTCCTATGGCCACCTTCTGTCTCCATCATCAAATCAGCTCGATAGTACCATAATATTGAATTGCCATCGAAACTATACCTTTACCCAAAATTTCAGCTCAATTGGTCACCGGGAAGTAAGTCAATATTAACTAGCAACATTTGTCCCTCACTAACAAACTCGAGTTAAATAAAAGCTTGTAATGAAACAGATAATAAAGGCTTAAAACGCATATTTATACTTTTAAATTAAAACCACCACCACCACACACACACCCACGTACACCTGATACTGAGGTCCCGAAGGTAGACAGAGATCACGGAATTTCATTTGCTATATACGAACCTGGCGGACTTCTGGCACTTGAATCACTTTCGTAAGACAAGCTTACTTACATGTAAAATGATCGCAGCGTGTGGTTGCAAATGCCTGTCGTAGTTGATTGATTACGCATCGTCACCGGGGCAGCTGAATTCCTTAATGAGGCAATTGCCCCCGCCGCTCCGTCTGAACAATCGTTAGCGGTACGAGCAGTTTTTATTTGAAATGGGACATGTGTAAAGCACCTGCCAAAAGGTTTAACAATGTTCGGCACAGTTGACTATAATGATAAAAAAAATCAGGACGTGAAATGCATACCTACTCGTAGTTTATGGTTATTCAAACATCTAAAACTAAAAAACCTTGTCGGCTCGATTTTGCTCGATAACAATGTTGCATATACATATCAAATTCCATTATTTGTCGAGCTTTACACACTTTTTTAAAAGTTAAAACAGCCATATATAAAAAGACATAGGTCCTAAACAGCCGAAATAGTCAATGAACTGACAACGTCTATGGAAAAAATTAAAATTTTGGAAATAAATTATAATAGCTTTTTTTTCTGTGTAACGGATATAATATTATCAAATAAATAGTTACCCAGCAACAGAATCCGACAAAATTTCAGACATCAAAAAATTATAAATTAACTAGCTTCTGAAAAGTCAGAAAGAATATTAATAAATATTTTTGTCTTTATTTTGGTTCATTTACATTTGCTCTCTAATATTCAAGATAAACCGAAAAAAAACGACAATGCATGCTTCTTTTAAATCTAAATAATTACTTCCGGGTGGAAAGTTTGTCGGATTCTTGAATAAGCATCATAGAATAACATTTTAAAATGAAATCAACAAAAAAAACGCTATTATAAATTATTGTTATTCAAAACCGTATTTTTCTTGGTGTAAGAGGGAAGATCACCTGTTACTTATCGCGAGTTTTTAGTAGTCTCGAATAACTTGCAGATTTCGGAAAAAAATACACTTCAAACTTATTATTAAAAAAAAATATAAGGCGACACAGCAAAAAAATTTCTGTTTTACATATAGTGGATAGTTCATTTTTTCGGAAAATATTGAAAATTATCGTGAAAATGATTCCAGATTTAAAATAAGCTGCAAGCTCAGTTATTGATAATTTGTTCCCTGCAAAGCCAAAAGACAAATATCTAAAGGCGTACGACAATTTCATGAAGTAGCGAGAAGAAATGCCTTTAAGGAATGCCTCATTATTTTTAGAAAGTATATTTTTGTTTTCTTGCACATTTTTAGTGTTCCGTACCAAAATTGGTCCAACGGAACACTTATGCGATCACTCGGAGGCTGTCCGTCTGTCACAGCCAGTTTTTTGAGAAAAGCATTATATTTGTCTCAGCCGGAACGCCAATTGCTTAACGGACTCCCAAGGTCGTCCGTTTAAAATTAATACTCGGCTAGCAAATGCCTACTTCCTTTGCTTCGACAATAATGTACTCTTCAATATTTCTCCAATATGTTCGGAAATGTTCGTCATACTGTAGCAAAAATAGTGCGTAAAGTTCATCGTTTCTGACAAGCGCAAATTTAAACGTTAAAAGGCATTACTGTACAGTTTTAGCGGCCAGGAAATCGAATGAAATTCCATTACTGTAGGTATACTTTTTTATCCTTTTACATATGTTTAGACTAAGATAAATTACTACATACAAATTGAAAAATGCCTAGCAATTTGTCACAACAACTTGCTGTTAGACTGGTAAGAAATGCTGTCTGTTTGCAAGTTGGTGTGATAAATTGCACCGGTTTGCAGTGCGCTAGAAGTTTTCCTGAGTTTTCTTTTTTTTTTATTGTCATAGACAAAACGCTCAATATAGCGATTGAAGTGACGTTTCTAAAAAATGTCTCAAATAGTTTTTTAATAAAGAAATACAAATATTTTCGAAATAAAATTCAAAACGAACAAAAATCCGTTTGGATTTCAATCCTGTTCAATCTTAATCATTTTAATTACATAAAATATATAATCGATATATATTTTTTAAATTTTTTATGTTTGCCAAATGATACTGGCACCACGAGTCATGTACCTTACCTACTTTAAAAAAATAAGATAGGCGGGAACATGAACCTATAATATTCTGGACAGGCTGTACGTGATGCCACAGTGAGGGACGGAAAGGCTTCTATGCAGCTAAATTAACAACTGAGGGGCTAGTATGCTAAGTTTTATGTCGGACGTAAAGCATTCATCCCATTCTGCCCAATATGCGAGTGCAAGAGGGACAAATGCTTTATGTCGGACATAAAACCTAGTGTGCTAGGGGGGCTGGTCTTAAAATGGCTGATGACTTGCCATAAACAACCTACTTAATTTGGACGGGTTATGGTTTATGTGCCGCAACTTCATACTAAATCAGTTGTGGCAAATAAAAAAAAGTGGAGCTATGACAAGGACAATGAATGATATTTCCCTTTCTGTCACACTTATCGAGATTTGTATGCTACCAGCTCGCTCGCACGTGGTATTATTATTAACATAGCCTGTCCAGAGTATTCATATATCAGTCATAGGTTCATGGGCGGGAACTTGATAGGTTATGGACATATTCGCTGTTTTTAGATTATTGAAAATATTATTTGTTTTCCTCGCATTTTTGGAGTAAAGCACTATATCTGCCTCGGCGGAAATGGCAATTCGTCGAATTCTATTTCCCGGCCTCTGCAATAATTTACTATTTCTGGAAAACAACCTATTTATTGAAATATTGTTAGTTTCGGTGGAGATACCGTTAGATTAATCTGTATCGCGAGATTAAGAAATCTTTATTCGCACTGCATTTTTATTATCTGTAGGCCTTTAGGAGACTAGGGTAAACTAACTTGCCAATAGTGTCACATCGTTTTAAGCACTTTGTTCACGTACACATGCTATATGAGCCTATTTAAACTGAATCACATCTGCCGTAGACAGCAGTCCAGTCAAGTGCGAATGTGCCGTCGGAGGAATAAAGTTGGACGCGTACATTTTTGGAGAAATCAGCTCGAAAGATTATACATAGAAAGTTCGAAAGATATATGAGCCTTACTTTTCTAATCAGGAATTGTAGATACAGTGGCCATTTTACACGGGTTAAATTAATATCGACTACACAAATTGCTGTTTTTTTTTTACAAATAAGTAACGTAGGTATGGAATATGTACACGTAAAAACCTTAATCCATAAACAATAGTAGATTATACACTAAGGGGATAAAGCACTGTTTTATGTCACGGGAGCGAATTGAATCCCGAACGTAACGAAGGACTCATAATTTAACTCCTGAGCGTAGCGAGGGAGTTATAAGTTAATTCCTGAGCGAAGCGAGGGAATTAAGACTGAGTCCTGAGTGCAGTGAGGGGTTCAACCGCCCAAGACTAAAACAGTCTTATCCCCGAGGTGTATACTCTACTTTTCACACCTTATGCGAGACAAAAAAACAGGCTCAGTAGATAAATAATGTTTGATTTCTTTGCTCGATGTCCATCCGATTTCCTTTTTAAAAAGGCCAATAACTTGGCATATGTATTAATTTGTATGTCATGTTTGACACTTATTGTTGCCCTCAGCATCGAATATATACACCACAGGCTACTTGGCTTCTTTGTAGCTGACAAATATTCAAAATAGACCAGAAGCACTGATTCAGACACAGACTCTACGCCTTTTACAGCTTTCCATTTGTCAAAATCGTTGTAGGCTTTTAGGAATTTTTCCTTTGACTTCTCTGGCAGCAGATTGTTGACAATGCCTATGGCATCTAATTTGATAAACTCAGGAGTCAAAACACTTTCATCACTCGACATTTTCAATATTATTTTTGAAATTAAATCTTCTATAGGCACCTACAAGAACTCGATTTGTTCGTCACGCGTGAACAAATGAAGGCGCGCGACGTTCCAAATTCGAAAGCACAAGCCGTGGTCCTAGATTCGAAATTCGAATTTCGAACACCGCGCTCCTCCGGACCGGGGTTCACACGGAGGCAAACTTCATTTATTTTGTCAAATCAAGTAGGCCATGGCCTAGGACAAATTGTGTTTAGCAAAATTAAACTTTATGCATATAGTAATAAGAATTATGAAAAGTGAAATCATATTATTAACCAGCGGGTTATAATGAAATTCAGTACAACATTATAACCCGGCTAATACCAAGGGATTTAATGTCTTGCTTTCGATAGGGTTTACATGACCTATAATTCGGCATTGTCGAGCATGTGGTTTGAAAAAAGTATTTTTCACTTCTCATGCTCAAAAAGTGTATCATATAGGCTTAGATACAGAGGCTAAAGTAGTACATCTAGTCCCTAGGGAAAATATGTAAACATATTTATGATTTTATAACATTTTAATTTGGCTTCTGAGGCCTCCCATTTCAACTAAAGTAATTTTACAAACTCTAAATAATACTAGTAACGTAATATTATGATAGCAATCACGATTCCTGAATTTGTTGTACCTACAGTTACCGGCAGAGTCAGATTTCTAGTATATTGATAACTTGGGTAATGTCAGGGCTTTAAAGTTACAATTTTCATTAAATAGCGCTCAACATGAACTTTTTGAGCGATTTCGTACGCATTTAATTCATAATTATTAATGCCCGAAATAGTGATTTCTCGAGTTTAAAACGAAGATACGACACTAAGACAATAAATAGTACCTGTGCGACCGAGCTCCGTTCGGGTGAAAATTGAGAAAACAATTTCTGCCATAAATGAAACCTAGCTAGATCGATTTTTCGTCCCTGTAACTTAAGGCAAAACAATAAGCATTAGCCTTTCATCATTATCATCATATAGGCCTTCCCCAAAGAGTGCCACAATGACATCCAGCTGCCAGCGGACACACTTGCGAACATTACCAGGTCATTTGTCCCACCTTGTGCGGAAGGGGGTCTGTATCTGTACCGGCAGGCGCAGCGTGGGTACGTGATCGCCAGTCAAGAACTTTCCGCCCCAACGGCCATCGGTTCTACTTGCAATGTGCCACGCCCACCCTAGTGCCAAGCTCTTGCGCTAAATTTATTTGGTGCGGAGATTTGGCTGACAGATGATTTATAACCACAGAAAACCCCGTCATCTTGGAATATTAACGATTGGAATATCCATTCTCCAGAATGTTCATGATTTTTATCAAAAAACGATATGAGAAGTTATAATAAATTTATCATATATCAATAAAATTTACGGATTACTTCATGATATAATTTTGAAATACTTGCCAACATAAATTTTCATAACATAGGTATATCTAAAAGTTAAACGTCAACAGCCACAGTTTAAAGAATCCTAATAATTACACGGTTCAACTCACGTATTCAATATCACTACGGGCGACATGTGATTGAATACGTGAGTTGAACCGTGGAATTGTTAATATTATTTCAACATGTCTCACGAAAGTTTAAATTCGATTAGCCACAGTTTACTTACAATTAAATTAATTATCCACACGAGTTTGTCTCCCCTCCCTTTCTCTCACAAAGAAAAGTTGCTTTCCATGCCTACTCTCTATTCAGAAGGTGAGCCAACATTTTTCTGATACAACGCTTGTTAGGGACGTAACAAGCGCTCTTCACAGTTGGCTGTGGCCCGCTACGAAAGCTTGCAATGTGGGACAAAACAAAATGGACGCGGTGAAAAAGAAAGTTTTGTTTTATGTTTTATTGTGTAGTCTAGTTAAGACTTTTTCTATATTTACTAATAATGTAAAGACGAAGGGAGAGGAAATGTCTGTGAGATTGAAGTTTTGTAATTTTGTGAATTTTACTTTTGTATGTCTAGGGGTGAACCGGAATCACTTATCCGATTTCAAAGTTCTTTGACCTGTATGACTGAATTGACTTTCTGGATGGACATTATGCTATATTTTATGACGTAGAGTGGCCTATTTACTAATTTTATAAAAAGAAGAAGTCTGTAAGATTTTGTCACCGAGAGTTTGTACGTAGAGGGGTAAAAAATTCGTCCTTTTTAGCGGAGAAAGACAGTATTTTATCCCGCGACTTCACATGGGTTCTCTGTAATACGCGGGTGGAGCCGCGCGGACAGCTAGTAGGTACATTATACATTAAGTAGGTAAACAATTTATTTGTAAGTAGGTATATTTACAATACTTAAGTCATGATCAGCATTTTTTCTTGGCTTTATTTTACCGATTATGACGCAAAGAATCATGGCAAGCGCACACGGCTCACAGAATTATTTACATTATCTTTTATAGGCTTTTGGTACCTTTTTTCGAACCTTTACTTACTGAGCTTACTAATGGACTAGGTCGATTTGTGTAAGATTGTCCCCTTATATTTATTTATTTATTATTTTGGGGTCGGATACCAGTGGATCCGATCCCTAGTTATAATATAAAATAGACACACATGGCACATGCCCGGGGTTTCCAATCAATATGTCCGGATTTGTACACTTTCACACACATTTAACCACGTTGACAAAGTCACAATAACAAGCGACCTGTTTTCTTCCTGCCACGCGTGTAAGGGATGGCCTTGTTAGGCTTTTTATTTATTTGACATTAATATACCAAATGTTAATCGGCATTACTTACACTTTACTTACTTATTTTATTTCCGTAAAAATTAGGAAGCGAAATGTATGTAGGTACAAGTTAATAGTACATTGTGGCCTGCCAAGTTATTTTCTTTACTTACACATTGTATACATTACATACATTTTACATATTGTATACATCGCCAAGAATTTCCAGTGGCGTCCATTCTATTTATCACTTTTCAAGTCACCACGAGTCAACATTTTTGATAATAACCTATAATGGCGCACAACAGTTTTTTTTTCGTGAAGTTTGCGCAGTGCGCGCGCATCTAAATTTAATCAAAATTGGTTCACTAGTTTAGGCGTGGAAAGGTAACAGACAGAAACACAGAGTCATACTTGGGCATACTTATAATATATATTGGGTATATATACTTGGGCATGTAAGGATAGTTTGGATTTGTTGCCGATCTTCAATTACTTGTGGTGTCGGGATTGACTAGCAGTACCTACCCCTCTGTCGTAGTAATAGTGTCGTTAGAAGCGACTACGGGATAAGGTTGATGTGTGTTGTGGGCGATGGAATGGCAACCTATTACTACAATGAGGTTCACTATATGATCTCCATCTTTAAAGTTTAAACCCGCAAATCGGAATACGTAATCTAGAATTAGAATAGCTGATGTGGGCAAGAAGACCGCCCCAAGTTAGTGGAACTGAGCCGGCTATGTTTGCCGTATGCATCCACAGAGGTGGGCTCAGGCGGCGAGGCATGCCCAGCAGGCGGAGATGGCGTCCGCATTGGCAAGTGAATGGCCAAGGATTGCGGGGGACTGAGACGAGTGGAAATCCAGGGGGGCCCAGTAGTGGGACACTCGAACAGGCTTTATAAAAGGACCCTAAATTGCTAGAAGTGACAAATAAAAATTTAATAGAATGTACTCTACCTACCCCTTTTTGGAATACAGACGCAACAACACACGGAATAATTACCGAGAACACAATCAACTCAATGTCTCCATTAAGCTAATTTAAATAAAATGGAATTCTTTGTCACTGAGAAAATGAGACATTAGTGCTGCAAAATAAAATAACTTTCTTAAACATCGGGCTTTATAAAATGCTCGCAAAAGTTATTTTAGAAAGGAAGCGTTTCCTTTTCTAGGGGAAGCCATGTCTTTGGAACTTGCAGGCAAAGGATGTTAAAGTCTCCCAGTCCTCTTTATGTGCTTTGGTGACATGTTTTTAATGATAAGACTTTACAAATTCTGTGTTAAACGAAAACTGTGGAATTGTTAAAATGACGTGTTAAATAGGCACTGTTGAGAAAACTATAGTAGATTGTTAACCGAGGGTTGAAAGCCAGTCATTCCTGATGATATTTTGACTTAAAACGTTAAAACTTAAATATTTTCTAAATCAGTCAGATCCTATAGAACCCATTTTAAAAGCGTTTGTGTATGGACCATTTGGGCGGGAACTGTTGACATATTTTAATAATGTTAGTGTGTAGACCATTTCCTGGAAGCGCTTTTAAAGTGGTTATACCTATCGAAAAAAAATATATTTGTTGTTTGGATGAAAAGTTACATTATTATAGTACATTACTACAGAGGCCGGGAAGGTTGCCGGCCGAGTAGACGACACATAGACGGCCGAGCGTAGCGAGGTCGGGTAGTTATGAGGCTGGCAACCCCTTTTCACGCCGAGGTATGTATTGTGCTTTTCTCAAACACGCAATGAAATAAATTAAAAAAACTTCACGAAATCAAACTTTAATTATCATGGCTGATCGCCGTGATCCTGTGCCACAAATTGGGGAATGGAAATTAAAAGAGAAGCCTCCAATTTTGTATGAAATGCCATTACGGGTCTCTCGTCTCGCTGCGCCCGAAACGTGACACTTAGAAGCCCATTATGATGAACATAACGTCAATATTTCATTGCATGTTTGAGAAAGGGTCATTGCATTGCCGAAAAACATTTAATCGAATATTATTTCAAAGACAACGTTTCAAGTATTTTCATTTCATCGACAAGTCATTGCGTCGAGGACTCGATACTCGGTAATTTGAACCGAGGTCTTTTAATTGGTAGTAGGTACTTTTTTCAATAAAATTCATGGCATGGCTTTTCATTTCGGGTTTTTTTTTTATTTTACATGTAATAATATTTTCTCAAAAATAGTACGAAATGTTCCCATAACATCTGTGCAGATATTATCCGAAAGTGATCCATCCTGGACAATTTTTAGAAGTGTCCAGTAAGTAAGTATGAAATCCCATTACATATCATAATATTTAAATATAGAACATTTATTTTATGACGTCAGATGCGTAGGAGGTAGGATGGGGAGAGATTCGGGACAAGGCTTGGGGGGGGGAAATAGTTTGATGTAAGACAAACTTTTTTTTTAATACTTTATTTTTGTTTTTTTTTCTTTTTTTTTTTCTTTTTTTTTGTTTTTTTATGTTCTGTTTTGTTCTTTTTTGTTCTTTTTTTTTGTTTTTTTTTTTTTGTAATTTTTTTTTTTGGAAAATTTAAATTGATCAAGTTTTTACTTCTATTGCCTTTGTTATGGCATATACTAATGCTGGCGACTGTACCTATATATATATTTTTTCTAACTTTTATTCAAACATTGTTTTATTTTTGAGAAAAGCACTATACACGCTTCGACCATAAGTGCCATCCTGGACGAGTATGATTTAGCCGGCCGAGCCGAAGGCTTTCAAGTTACTTACTGGTCTCTGCAGTAATGTACTATTATTTCGCATAAATCTATTTCGGATCTATATCTGAATCCCTAACGTTTTTTAACCTATTTTTGCAGTGTGGCGTCTATTTCTGGTCTGAGGGACACAAGTGAACCCTAACTTAACCGACCTAAAACAAAGTTCCCTTACGACAAGCTACTTTTGTTCGCCCTGATATTTTTTTGTATTAAACGATTTACACCAATGATTCTTAGTTTTATTATACATACATATTATACATATTTGTATGTCACAGAATTAACTACATAATTTGAATAATATATAAAATGTGCAGTTGGACATATAAAATTGTATTAAAGTAATACGTCGAAGAAATGAATTGCAATGTTTTCTAGTTGTGCCAATTAAGATAATTTGAAACAAATCAGCGATTAATTAATATTCCTTGAATAGTATTTCTACGTAGTAAGATAAATTTAAATAAATAGTAGTTGAAATAAGAGGTTTTTGCCATTGTTATTTTTTTATGACTTTAGGAAAGTGTTCTAAAGCATTGAACTACGAACACTTAAAAAATATTCAATAGTCTGCAAATAGCAATAACAGTCATGCAATAATTAATTTATTTTCATTACTTTAAAAAATAACGCATGATTGTCAACAAGTTTCAAAATCAGTACAATTTTCTGAAACTGTGGCTGTAAGGTGAGTCGGGGCAAGAGTAACATCGGGGGAAGAGGGTCAAAAGATTCTCCAGCTAATTCTTTTGAATTGAGCGCCTTTTTGTACCGTCGGTAAAACAGACAGGCGCCTAGTGTCTGTTTTACCGACGGTACAAAAAGGCGCTCAATTCAAAAGAATTAGCTCGAGAAGCTTTTGACCCTCTTCCCCCGATGTTACTCTTGCCCCGACTCACCTTACAGCAGTGTTTTTCAAACTGTGGGTCGCGACCCCCAGGGGGGTCGCGGCTACTCATATTTTTAACCCCCGACGCAAAGAGAGGGGTGTTATAAGTTTAACGTGTCTGTGTATCTGTGTGTCTGTGTATCTGTCTGTGGTATCGTAGCTCCCAAACGGATGGACCGATTTGAATGCGGTTTTTTTGTGTCATAGATAATTTTATCTTGAGTGTTCTTAGCCATGTTTTTGAGATATTGGACTTTGAAATGAAAATGTCGGGGGTTTTTCAACTTTTCCAAGTTGTAGTTATTAAAGTTAAAGTGCTGTAAGTATTTTGAACAGCGTAGGGTGGGGGATCGCGAAATATTTTTTTCTGTATAAGGGGGCCTCGGCATGAAAAAGATTGAAAAACACTGCCTTACTGGATTCTGCCATTGCTTTTAAAATGTTTTATTACTTTTCAGCCCTAGGGGGCGACATGCCTCACTTTCAACCCGCTGTTTAGATAAACAAAATGACCTACTTTCATGATTCATGAGAGATGAAAAAATATACACAGATCTCAAAGTAAAATAAATAATCATAGGTAAGTAAACCCCTCTTGCATTTACTATTCGACCACGATTGTAGTTTGGAAATGGAATAGTTTTTACTATACTACATTGTATCCAAATTAAACTTTTAAAAAAGTCATCCAGCTAAGTTAGTCTGATGCTACGAAGAAAATGCGCAATTATAGATAATGCGCTTACGATAAAATAACTCTTTATAGTATAGATATGTACCTAGGTCTGACATACTGCACACGTATATTGACGTGTATGGACAATTATTAAAACGCACATTACCGAATATATGTCTAGCTCACAGCATGAGAATGCACAGATAATGTATAACTAAGTACTTAGACTCACAATCATCATCAGATCAGCCTATATTCGTTGCACTAGGTACTAGGCAAACGCTTCCTCTATTGTATCCTCTATTTTGTCCTTTAATTGCTGTTTTAAGGACGATTATTTTTATTTGAAGTTGGTAGTTTTCATAATTTACTAGACTTTTTGTGCATAAATTCACAATAAATGAACGCAATTGCAGAGCCAGTCCGTCAAACCGTTGTGCAGCCGCACTCCGATGCGTAGAACATTTCAGGCAGAAACTTGCTCCTCTACTACAAATGACGCCAGTTACAAACTGAAATGCTAGCGAAATTCACGAATAAGCAAGATGCTTTGTAACAACCGCTTAATAACGACGAAAGGCGATGTACATTGTACATTCATTTTATGAGGACGAATAGCCCAAAAGCTGCGGTCAGGCTATTTATTAATTAAATATCCAAGAGATTGAACACAGCAGTGATGAGATGAGATATAAACAAACAAACTTTAACGCTATCATTCTAAGTTACAGTATGTGTATCAAAACCAGTTTGACGAACAACCTGAACGTAGTTTTAAAACTTTGTTCGATATAAGAACGAAAAGTGATAATAAAGTAATAATTTATGAGTGACCATCCTAATAATTGTGTTTTTTTTTTTTATATGAATGGTACTTGTACATTTGTTTGATTAATCACTTTATCGTACACATACATGTCACGTAACATTAGGGTACAAAGGTGTATTTGGACAACTTACCATAGAATTGGTATTGTCAGTTGTCAAATAAACCTTCGCTCCATGAACAGATTATTATTAGGAGGGTTTACTCCTCGTTTTATTCACAGTATAATAAAGAGTACTACCGTACAGTATGGTCACACTCCCTGCCTCCCATTGAAAGTGCCGCCCACCCGCTCTCAGTTACCTTGTGCGAAAGAATATTCAAAGACTGGATCGACAAAAAAAAAATTTTAATCCTAGAATCTGGTCACAAAATTTCATGAGAATCGGTAAGAATTGCGACCTGTAGAGGAGAACATCCGGACATACAAAAGCAAATTGCTCGAGTCAAAACATAGACCTTCGCTAACGCTTCGGTCAATAATAATCTAAGAAAATAGAGTTAAAAACGTTTTTGTTTATAATTAATTACGAGCACACAAAATAATTCGACGCCGCTATTACAAGGTCATCTCATATTTCCGATTGCGTTCCCAATTCGCGAACGCACTAAAATGGCGGCAACCCTAGCATGTCTTATCGCACTCACACAAGCATGGTACGCATTCACCTACACGAGCTTAGACTGTGTGCGTAGGAACGCATTTGTTTCATACATTTGATCGCCAGTGTCCGAGGTGTGGTATAAGTACATGTATACATACTACTAGAAAAAGCCAGCAACGCAGCCACATGGCCGCAGATAAGTAATTCACAAAGCAACGACAGCTGCGCTACCGACGAACGGGTATATAGTCTGACCTATGGTTGTAGTTATTTACCCCCTTTTTCATAAAACTCAAAATGCCTTTGCTAAATAAAATGTGCTTTGTCCCTTTCTTACGAACACAAATGTCAAAGTGACAGATAAGGACAAACTAATTTTAACGCCATTTTAGTTAAAACAGGCTTGTAGGACGTTTATTAATACGGCCGTTAGAGATCAAATTATATTAGGGACGAGTTCATAGATGAGCACAAAACTTTTGCAAATAGCCCAACCAGGGAGAAGCGGTTCTCATCTCATCTCACATTGCGTTGTTTCAATTAATTGCTGGACTACCCTAGATCCAGCCTGCGGTCTGAATTACAGCTTCTAAGAGCCGAGGCAAAGCTAAACCTAATTTACAAAACGGAGCTGCAAATATTTTGCATTGTTGGCTGGCTATTCCTTAATATTTTACAAATAATACAGTTGATTACTTCGAAATCTTTGACAAACTGATACGCATGTTCAATAGAGGCCCGGTTTTCTCTCTCCCCGTCTGTCTGTCCACACCAACGAAGAGGAAAACAAAACAGTATATTGAAAAAAAAAAAAAAAAAAATGGTAGCCTACTTCCACATAATCCTACTAATATTATAACTGCGAAAGTTTGGATATTTAGATGTTTGGATGTTTGTATGTTTGTTACTCAATCACGCTTAAACGGTTCAACCGATTTGGATGAAATTTTTGACGAAGATAGCTAATAGCCTGGATTAAAATATAGGATAGCGTGGACCCGGGATAAAAATCCCGGGTCCACGCAGACGAAGTCGCGGGCGGACGCTAGTATACACATAATTCCCACAATGATACATAATACATAAATAATACATAAATAATACATAAATAATACATAAATATTAGGGGACAATCTTACACAAATCGACCTAGTCCCATAGTAAGCTCAATAAGGCTTGTGTTATGGGTACTAGACGACGATATATTTAATAGATAGAAATACTTAAATACATAGAAAACATCCATGACTCAGAAACAAATATTCATGCTCATCACACAAATATTTGCCCTTACCGGGATTCGAACCCAGGACCTTCAGCTTCGTAGGCAGCGTCACTACCCACTAGGCTAACCGGTCGTCCAATGATATATGATTAAACAGTCGCTCCAAAATCTCTGACTAAACTAGATATTTCCAGAGCTATACGGGCGTGTCAGATGTGTTTGCGTCCTTTATCTAGTGAGACATTGATGCAGATGACTTATATATATAAGACATATAATTATGTCTTATATATATAAGTCATATAATTATGTCTTATATATGTAGTTAATAAGGAAACTATTACAGCTAAGTAGACATTAAAAGTTAACGAGTAATAGTCGACCTGCTTAGAAAATGTACCTCCTTGGAAAAATAAACTGTGACGGACGTGAAACTAAGCGCACCTTACTAAGTTGTGTGTCCAGGCACTTAAGGCGCCTTAGGTTCAGCGAAGTTAAGCGAACAGAGTTTTTGAAACAATATAATGCGTCTGTTTATAATAATATGGTTTCAAAAAAATACGAATAGTAATCTTGAGGCTTTTCTGCAGGGAAATCAGTGCTTCGAAACATGATTAAGCAAATTTCGCTCAATAGAAGAAAATCGCGAACATAGGTCTAAAACACACAAAAATACACTTAAAATATTCGTAACAAATTATGCACAAAAGCTATAAATATTAAAATTGCTTCTAAAAATCGGCAATATCATGTTTGAGGGAAATCAGTGTTTACATTTTTATTTATTTAAACGGCCAAAAAATTTAAATTGAAAAACATGATATCCGCGCTTCCGAGCACGCACTTCCATCTCGCTCACGCTTATGCTCAGTGAGAGGGAGAGAAGACCATGAACCTACGGCGCCTTAACCGCTTTGAAATGCTAGGACAATTTAGTAGTGATTGCTATTCAAAGTATCCACATATAATCATTTCATCACGTCATGGAGATGTCACAAAAAATTTACGCGAATTTACGTTTTCTCCATTGTGTTATTGCCGGAAGATCAGCGCCGGCTCTTGAGTCGGCATTATGCTGAGGCGGGACCTTTTCGTGACACTAGCAGAATATGTTTTAGACTTAGTTTTTTTTTATTTTCATCATATTTCATCTGTTATATGTCTTGAATAAATATTTTTCTTTCTTTCTTCTTTCTTATTGAACGAGTGATTGGACCGAACGAAGTTCTCTTTTTCAACTTGGGCCAAAATTCTTTTGTGTGCTCGGATGTCCAGCTGTTCTCCTCGTCGCACATCTCAACCAATTCTCGTGAAAATGTGTGAGCAGGTTTGATAATTATATAGTTTTTTGGTCGATTCGGTTTTGGTATATAGAACTGATTCGCGAGTGCCATAGCTAACGGAGCCACTAGTACTATCTGTACTACTTTATCATACAATAAATGGTGATACTATAGTACACAGCGGCACGAAAGCACGAAGATTGTTTTTGTAAAAAAATTTTTTTTTTTTAGCAAATTTACATATTGTTTGTTCTCGGGAAAAGCTTTAAAATCCCGCTAAACAACATAGTGTAAGGCCGCACCTGGCGTACCTGACAACAATAGGTGGCCGTGTCGGTAACAGGAAAAAACAGTATTCTGTCTAAAACAAGGATGTAATTTTACACAGCTAATTAATCAGAATTATGTGACTAAAGGGGAGGCACATTTTTGTTACAGTGTGGGAGGTATGTAGGATCCGATGACAATTGAAACAAACACAAACAGCTCTCATTATGTTTTGCTGTCCAGAAATATACCTAGTATTTTTACAGCATGGACGAGAGGAGCTAACGAGACACTCGAGACTAAAGAGACATGACATCTCTAAATAGGGGTGTAGACTCGAAAATTATCATTACTCCAAACGAAAGAAGGCAAAAAATAAGCTTAGTGACCAAAATCCTATGAGAGAAAACGCAAACAGTGTGTGACGTCACATTACAGGATGCTGCCGGGGCCGGAGGCCGCGTCGACGGCGGCGCCGAACACGACGGGCGCGGCACGTTGCCGTCTATTAGTGTGACGTCACAATCTTCAAGCGTCATCGTTTCATATGAAGTTGCGTTTTGCGAAAAAGGGACAGGGCATACCCCTTCTTTAAACTTTGGACACATAGCTTCGTAATTATTAAACCTTTTGCGTTGATTTTCTCTCCATTTGACTAAATTTTTAATCCTTTTTCGAGAAAATATGACATTATTTATTATTATTTTTTGTGTCTACAGCCCTATTACCAACTATGAAATCTCTTGCTCTTTCGTTGGTGTCGTCATGCTATGGTAAGATGAAATTATATTTGAGTCTCATTCCCATATAAAAAAAAATACAACCGAATTGAGAACCTCCTCCCTTTTTTTGAAGTCGGTTAAAAAGATTATTTCTGTCCTATTTTCTGACTAAGCAAAGCTGCAAGAACTACCGCACCTCTGGCAATGAAGGACCCAAAGGTAATTTTTTCAATTTACAATAATGAAGTCATAATTAAATGTGACCCAAGCACTTTGTCCGAGAATTCAATAAAGCTGCTGACACATTCTAAAATAGACGGGGTGCGTTGAATTTCCTAGAGCGTAGGCAAAACATTTCGATATCAATTTTGAAATTGTTTGTAAAAACTCTTCACGCTCAATATATTAATAAAAACGTCGATAATAGTCCACGTATAACAAATATTATGAAGTCTATGTCAAAGATGATTATGTGATGATGGTACAAAATTGCATATTGTCATTGTACGGCCTAAAAAACAACATATTTTTGACGTCTGATCTACGTAAATTGGTAATTGTAACAATATAAAAATTAAACTCTCCTTGCTAGATCCATCAATTTTTTTATTCTGATCATGTAATGTATAAGGTTTTGGTTGTCTTCCAGTATAGACAGATAGTGTCAAATTAGCAACGCTCTAAGAACAGCGCCAAGAGGAAAGATATATCACCCCCTAAGTAGCTCGTTCAATATGGAGTCTGAGCGCTCAATAGAGGCTACTTCATCAAAAAGGCTTAACAAGGAAGCCTTCTTTGGTAGCTATTGAAATTTGAGTACTGAACGTCTGAGCAATATACTGGGGTGCCAAACGCGTATTGAAACTTAGTAGGAATTTACAGCTAGTAGTAGTAGCAGCTAAGTAGCGTTGTCCAAATCACAAAACACCGATTACAGACAAGCGTATCTAATAATAATAATACCTACATCAGTATTTTATTATTGCCAATGCGCATTTTACGCGCGTCAGGTAGATCTAAATGTCAATTTTTATCGGGAAAATGACAGTTGAGTCACCCCTCAGGTAGCCTACCTATATTCTACCCTAAGCAGGTCTCCGTTAGGTAGTAACTGTCCGTGTCACTGGGTCTAAGTTCTTCAAGGCCCAAGGGAACAACAGAACTAAAAGGCTCTCTAGCTCAACTCAGAAGCTCATGAAGGAAAGGAGTGAAATGATTGTACAGTCATCAGCCGATGCGACCTTATACCGGCAGCTCAATAGACAGATCTCCAAGTCCCTTACCCGCGATCTGCGCCAATTCAATACAAATCGTATTAAAGAGGCCATCCAGCGCAATAAGGGCTCTAAAGTATTCTCGAGAGATCTGTCTATAGGGCAGAGCCAGCTCGCGAAGTTAAAAACTGAGGATGGTAGAATCGTTTGTTCTAAACCTGAGATTCTGGGTGAGATAGAGCGCTTTTACGGACAGCTATATACGGCAACGCGCAGACCCGAAGTTAGTCAGGCGGAAGACCCTAGAGATAGACTAACAATACAATACAATACAAATATTCTTTATTGGTCACCAGACATAAAATAGAGGTAAATTCAACATAAACAACGGTAGACCACAGGCGGTCTTATCGCTAAAAAGCGATCCCTTCCAGACAACCTTTGGGTGGTGGAGACGATGCAAGAAAATATATGATTTGAGGAGGTGAAAACAGAACAACTGAATAACAACTTAAGTATAAGAAAGACTATACACTTACATAAATACATATATATATAAACCTACATACACATACAACAACTAAATGTCATAGAAACAGTATAACTTACAGCCGAAAACAAACGGCACACACCAAATAGGAATGACTAGTTACGGAAGAAAAAAATAGTAATCCTTAAGTCTAGTTTTAAAAATGGGAAGAGACTTACCCGACACTATACCGACGACATCCCGGACATCAGCCTGTACGAGATTGTAATGGCTCTTAAACAGCTCAAGAACCCGGCACCCGGTGAAGACGGAACAACAGCCGAACTTATGAAGGCGGGTGGAAAACCGGTCCTTACAGCCCTTCAGAACCGAAAGTCACTAAAATTGTGTCCCCCCCACCCTCTAATGGCTGAACCGTGTATTTTAAAAATATGAAAAAAATTATGGACATAGGGCTTATTCAATTCTCTCACCGAAAATTGTGTTGAACAAGATCGGTTTAAAGGTTTTTGAGATATTTCTAAAAAACTGCCTTCCTGAAAGAAAAGGACGTAAGTGCCATAAGATTTCAGTACCGATACGACCCTTTTAATAGGCACGGAACCCTTCGTTGTGCGTGGTCCGACACGCACTTGGCCGCTTTTTATTACATCTTATTAAAATGTAAGCTCATCTAAAAAGTTGTTCGATTCTGTCTTACTGGAAGGGAGAACTCCAAAGGCATGGAACAGAGGGGTGGTGGTGCTGTTCTTCAAAAAGGGTGTCAACACTCTGCTGAAGAACTACAGACCCATCTCACTTCTGAGCCATGTCTATAAGCTGTTTTCGAGGGTCATTACAAATCGTCTCGTACGCGGGCTGGATTCCAGCCTCCCGAACAAGCCGATTTCCGAAGAGGTTTTGGTACCGTAGACCACATACACACGCATCGTCAGGTTATACAGAAGACCGAGGAGTATAACCTGCCCTTCTGCTTAGGATTCGTGGACTACGAGAAAGCCTTCGATTCTATTGCAACCTGGGCTGTACTACAGTCTCTCCAGCGGTGCCAAGTTGACTATCGCTATATCGAAGTGCTGAAGTGTTTGTACGAGAATGCCACTTTGTCAGTCCGACTCCAGGACCATAGCTCGAAACCTATTCCGCTGCAGCGAGGAGTCAGGCAAGGAGATGTTATTTCTCCAAAACTGTTCACCGTCGCACTGGAGGACGTTTTCAAGACTCTGGACTGAAGAAGGCTAGGCATCAACATCAACGGCGAGTAAGTACATCACTCACCTTCGGTTTGCTGACGATATAGTGGTCTTGGCTGAGACCATGGAGGACTGAAGTACGATGCTCGATGACCTCAGTAAAGCTTCCGAGCGAGTTGGTCTATGAATGAACATGGATAAGACGAAGATCATGTCAAATGCCCATGTCGTACCAACTCCCATTACAATCGGACACTCTACGCTCGAAGTTGTAGACGATTATGTATACCTAGGACAGACTATCCAGTTAGACAGGTCCAACTTCGAGAAAGAGGTCAATCGTCGAATCCGACTCGGCTGTGCAGCGTTCGGGAAGCTACGGCACATCTTTTCGTCGAATATTCCGCAGTGTCTCAAGACGAGAGTCTTTGACCAGTGTGTGTTGCCAGTGATGACATATGGCACTGAAACGCGGTCGCTTACTATGGGCCTCATAAGAAGGCTCAAAGTCACCCAAAGGGCAATGGAGAGGGCCATGTTGGAAGTTTATCTGCGTGATCGCATCAGAAATGGGGCTATCCGCAGCAGAAACAAGGTAACGGATATAGCCCTCCGAATGGCTAAACTTAAGTGGCAGTGGGCAGGGCACATAGCACGTAGAACCGATGGCCGTTGGGGCGGAAAGGTTCTCGAGTGGCGACCAGGTACCGGAAGGCGCGGCGTGGGTGGACTGATGACCGAGTAAAGGTTGCGGGAGTCCGCTGGATGCGATTGGCGCGGGACCGGTCACTTTGGCTCTCTTTGGGGGAGGCCTATGTCCAGCAATGGACGTCTTTCGGCTGATATGATGATGATGATGATGATAAACCAGATAATACTAGTAGGTATATCATTTGAACAATATTTGAAATGTGTTGACATACGCAATGCATAGTGGACTATATGAGCTTAAGATAAGGTAGTACATTGCTTGTGGTTTTTTTAAAGAGAATTAGTTACTCCAATTTCGTTCCTGCTAAAAATACCTACTAATTAGGCAAGGTTGAACCGCTCCCGAAAATCCGCCATAAAATATTTTTAATAGTTTTACCAGTGTTTGCAATGCAAGTAGAACATTATGATATTAGTTATTTTGATGGTTCGACGTTTTACTTTTCGATTATTTGGGCGTCGCTATTTCAATGATCGATATATTGTCATTCGAAATTTTAATACATCGCCTGCATAATTGTCGATATTCTGTACTTTCGATATTTTAATTAATCGTTCGGCATTTGTATTTTAGACCAATTAATTCGTCGATATAATAACATTGGATATTTCGATCGTTCGATATTTTGTATGTTGTCACTGTAGATATTTCAATTTTCAATCTTCAAATACGTACCCGCGTCAGTTGCCCGCCCGGAAATAGAAGGGCAGCATTCTTTCTTTACTTGCATACTATTATCTGTTTACAAACCGCATGGTTAGTGTTCAGCAAAAACACTTTTGGAAGTAATCTGGCATCTTGACTAATATTGACTAGTTCGGATAATAGGAACGAAAGAAATAAGGGTGATTAACCCTTGCGTCCTTGATTATCCATGATACGATCAATGTATTGAACGTGCTAAAATGTAAATATCAGACTTACTTTTTTTTTATTTTGCTTTGAGCATAATAAATGAGATGCTTTGAGCAAAAAAAAATGATGTACTTAGGTACCTGTTTGTTCTTGAGTAGTGTACTTACGCTAAAGTTGTTGAAATGATTGGTAAAAACCCACAGAGGAAGACATCAGACTACATCTGCACCACACACAAGACAATCTTCGCTGAATGTATGTTTTATGCATGCGCAAACATAGACAATGCCTAAGTGCTACAACCGGCTCTCAATAATGAGCGACAACTTTCCCAAACTATGAAATTGTAATCGTCTAGTTTTCAAATACGACCTTGTTGTTATACGGTTAAGATTCATTTTGAAGCAGTACAAGTACGCTATAGGAGCTTGGGTGATCAATTCGTTGATATGCAACTCTGCTGCTATTTATCACGGGTGGTGGGCCTCCGCAAACGCTTCGCTTGTATCTCATCGAATCCATTAAATTTATTAAACATCCATTTTGTGCCCTGTCCGCCGCTCGAAAATTATTAATGGACTAATCTTTATGGAAATTACGGCCACAAATGCCCTTATAGGGGTGCTCAAGTTTTTTAATTATATTTTTATCGTTTAGACTCCGCTGGGACTTTCTGTGTGCTGAGTTTATTCTGGATGAAATCGATTGACGATCCGCCAAGTCACCAGTTTCCTTATTCACTATTTATACCCACGGAGTTAGTTTTCAAATAAAGTGTATATAAAACGATTGCAATCCATTATTTTTAACTAATAAAAAAAAACTTAGCTACCGCTAACTAGTTAATATTTTGTACATGTCATATAGGTACACTCGCGTCAAAAATTCCGCACACCCTAAATTCAATAACCGCAATAGGTTTGTTTAATATCATTATTAGTTTTATTTATAATATAATATACTTTTATTTATAACACTCAAGCGTATTGGCAATTTCCGGGATCCTATCATAAAAATATCATTATCCTTACCGTCCCGTAGTCTTTGTTCGCGACTGTGTGTTTAGTATTTATTATAGGCTATTTTGTATTAAACTGAACCGATATGAGGCCTGGCTAACAAAATTACAAGAAATTCTATGGCTTGTATCATAAGGTGGCCGCGCCCAGACTACGCTAAATGTTTCGACATATTTAGCCTCAGTTCGCCATAAATTGAATAGTTAGAATCGACCGCACCGAAGCTTACCTAAATACGCTGACGCCGCATTTACGCAGCATGCTGGGTGCGGTCGGCCGTAAACTCATATTATGTTTTAAAAGGAGACTGGAAGCACGTAAATATTCAAAACTAAGCCGTCTTTTTATATAAGTACTTAATAATACTATTTATAATCATATAGTTTACTAATATTTTTACCTGTAGCCGATAAATATGATGTATATTATTTAACATGTTATTGTGTACAATAAAGTGCTTACATACATACATATATTCTGTTAAACATTGTGTCTCCTCAACGGGACAGGCTATGCCATTTTAATCCTTTTTTTTTCGAAATGTGTTTGTATTAAAATAGTAAAGTGTGTGTTATCCGGGTGCTGTTCAGTCGCCATAAAAAACAAAATGCATAATTTCAAGTAGCATACGTACGGAAATCATAACAAACTATGTATTAACAAAATGCATATTTTTACTGGTCACATCATTTAAATAACATAACGCTCATTTATCACCACCACATTTGACGTTAGTATTATAACATTTATGTGTACTAATTTATTTTGGTATAACATACGTTTAGTATAAGGCCGCTTGTAGACGTCCCTTGTTTTCACCGGACAACGGACCGTTTTTTTTGCCAGACTTTTGGGGTTGTGTGGCAGTTGTCCGGCGACGTAATTTCGCCGGATGCATCGCCGCCTCCTCTTGGCGCGACGGTCGTAAAAAAACCCCGGCGGCAGTTGTTCGGCGTAAGAAAGAGTGGTCATCCATGCCAGTGTATTGGTGTATGTAGACGCTACCGGACGTATGGCCCGTTTTCAATAAATGGATGGATTTTGTCATTGTAAAGTTTCTTTAGTCATCCGAAAATAAATGTAAAATTTTATATCAACTCCTCAAAAAGAGTATGAAACGCACCAAGTTTTTCCCTTTCCTACAATCTAGGATGCACCTACAATTAACTTTTACGTTTACGTTTTACGTTACAATACGAGTTTTTTATTATATTATCTCACACTTGTAATCACTATGACGACCTTTTCAAAACTGAAGCATAGAAACGGTACTCGAAGTAAACATCCGGTAAAAATATTAGATGTATAGAAGGATATCCGGTTGTTGACGGTCCGTTGTCCGATGAAAACAACGGACGTCTACAAGCGGCCTAAAGATTAAAACTGATAACAACATTTGAAATAATGATAAGAGAAGGTGGTGTACTTATAGTTAGTTTTACTAAGTGATTGCTATCACATCCTCGAAAAAGTTAGTAGGTATATATAGAAAACATAATTGCTAAAAACCGAATCAGAGCACCCCACTTTCACGTTATATTGACTGTCAGTAGCTCGCGAAGGACGTCCTCATTTGAAATGAATTTCGTGTTTTTAATAATCGGAATTTTACTTTTTAGGAATTATGAAATTCGGACTTTTGATCACTTAGTTCAAAGTAGTTTCTGAGAGACTCTAAGGCAGGTCGGTATAGGTACGACGACGAGCAAAGCGATGAGGAGTGTTAGGAAGAACCGCGACCCTACAGCGCGCGGGCCAAGCGAGCGAAGCGAGCGTGCCGCGGCAGCGGCCGGCGAAGCGCCAGAAGTGCCAGAACCGAACACTTTTGTACTACCTAATATTCACATATTGTATAAGTACAACTTGCAAAACGTGATGTTTCGGACTTTTGTTTAAGTAGTCGGATTTATTATTGGTCAGTGTAATGATATTCGGAATTTTAATACATTATGAGCATGAAATATGATACAGTGTCCATTATTTATAGCGTTTGTTTATTATAAAGTTGGAAATTATAAAAAAATATAATAATAATCGATGAAACTATGCAAATCGTTATATTCATTTTTTTAATGCAATTTGCCCACTTATACAGCCGAAATTATGTTATTCGTTGTTATGCAAATTAAAAAAAATGCAATTGGTTTTTATATGAAACGTTACACACCTCTTTTATCCTACCTATGTATCTTATCTCAATCATCACTATGATACATAGTATAAAACAAAATCGCTTCCCGCTGTCTGTCCCTATCTATGCTTAGATCTTTAAAACTGCGCAACGGATTTTGATGCGGTTTTTTTTAATAGATAGAGTGATTCAAGAGGAAGGTTTATATGTACAATATAGTACCCGTGCGAAGCCGGGCGGGTCGCTAGCATAGTATAAACAATTCATGATTTGTTATGCACCTATTTTCTAGAGACATTATTTTAGTATTTCCAATCTTATACAAATCGACCTTAGTCCCAAACTATGCAACGCTTGAACTGTGCGTGTTAGGCGACGATATACGAGTACATACCTATACTTATAAAGATAAATAAATACTCAATATACATATATAACATTATATACATGTACAGTCGAGGAATTTGAATGTTTAGCACTTTTGGACCTTAACGTCATTCAAATAGAGTTGACATGTGCCAAACCTTCATTTTCCTCGACCGTACATAGCAACAAAGTTCGAACATATGTACTTAATAAAATATTTTTAAAAAATCTTCTCGATTTGGGTGTGATCTTGCGCTTGACCGACGCCATCCCGCCGTATGAAGGATTCAGGTGCCCATATATCAAACCTAATGTAGCGGATTATACCTACCGGAAATTACAGAGTTTAACTCCTAAAATTATTGTAACGTTAAACATTGCAGCAAACACATATCATTGGATTATCATGTGGGCCCTGAAACAGCACAGAGATATCGCAAAATATAGCACTAAAAGGTCTAAAAGGCGTGTAAATTATTGGTTACATTGCTGGCTTGGCGAGCGGCGCTGCCGTCAACGGGCGCTGTGACGCGGCAATGAATGTGGCACATAAATTAACGGCGCCTCCTGATATGTGGTGGGCACTACGTTACGGGTTACGGGATATTGGAATTCTAGATTAGCGGCCTAACTAATTTACGGACGTGCCAGATGCTATCGTTTTGGCTCATATGTCGAATAACTTAACTGAAAAATATTAATAACGAATCACCCCCTGGAGATCAAAGTTTACCCGTACAATAGCATGTTAACGCACACGTATTTCACGTAATATCCGGTTCATAACTCAAATTCAACTTTATAATTACACGCTAAATTATATCAAAACGAAATTAAACCTGACAACTTTGTGTTTTGAAATAATTTGCGCCGTTGAAAACAGTCGTCTTCAAACTTCGGATCCGCGGACAGCCTAGCCAATCTGCGCCAACAAACGAAGATTATGCAGATTGCCTCATTAATATGCACGGCACTCCTAAAATACCCACTTGATTAACAGGCTCGCCGCGAATCCCTAAACAGATAGTTTGTCATTTACAAATGCCACGCACGAATTGTGTCAAACCAAAGACTGGGGTGATTAAATTAGTCTCGTATCATATTCAGGTAAGTTATGAATTAAGTAATTAACTTATCTCCTTTGTAAGGCTGCGAGCACGGAAGTAGCAGTTGGCGATTTACTCAACTAACGACTAATTTAAGCATCCTGACAAGTCAGTAGGCTTTTCATAGTTACAAATATAATACATTCCTGTCTAAATTACTCCACCCGATTAACTTCAAACAGATGAAAATTATTTTACTATATTCGGTGATATAATAATGAGGTAAATTATGTGACCCCTCCATAGTGTTGGCACCTGTTTTATTAGTTTAATGTCTTTTTATACCTCATTGTTTTCAATCCGCATTATTTTACTGTTTGGAAAAAAAATCTGTGTCAATTCTTTTTTTTTACCCTAACAAACTTACCATTCGTTTGTTGTACTTAACCGTCTTACTTGCGGTATCATTTTATTTATTACGAATATTATAATCGAATCAACATCGGAAGCGATTGAATAGGTGTGTAAAAATTAAACCCTAGAATTGGGTTAAGATTATATGTCAATGAGACCAAAGGACATCAACTTGATCGCTACTTGACCGACATGCTGGATTGCCAACACGGACGTCAATAATTAGGACTCGGCTAGAGGACGAGATTTATATTATACATTACACATATCGGGATTAAAATAAATAATATTAAGAGGTGATCGAAAGCAACCAAGTAAGCCATTTAATACACATCACAGAATAATGAGGACCAGACGTCCACTGCTGTTGTAAAATTTTTGCTACAAACAATACTAGCACATCCACTGCCAACAACCGCTACGCGCTACGCTCGTAGCCGATCCCGTGATTTTCCTCGTATGTAGCGGAAAGTGACTACGACGTAGATGCCCGCTAGGCCGGTTTTTGGTAGTGAAAGTGCTAGAGTACGATGACGTAAGCAAGGGTTATCGACAAAACAAATCACCATTCAATGAAATTATTCACGATAGTGATAATAATATTGTATTGAACATACATATAACCTATCTAAATCTCGAAAAATAGGTAATCATTAAAGTGTTGAAAGTAAAAAGCGGATATTTTTCTTCTTACAACATTTTAGTCAAGTTAAGAGTCCGCAGTAAGCTCGATTCTCCATACAAATACAAATAGTTTATTTCTTAAAAACAATACAATTATGCCTATTATTATTATACAAACGTAGATACGCTCTCATTTTAAAACGACTGGCTAGTTTGCTCAGAAACTTTGTATTTAGAAATAAGTGAAGGTATATCCAGGTTTGTAATTAGTTTATGTAGCTTCAGATACCATAGTAAAAAAAATACAACGAATTTACGTTTTCCATACAAAATTTGTTTTTGCTATATTTCGTTTCTTTTATAAACTGGAGCCATATATATACCTCATTTTATTGTATATGTAAAGTTTCGTTACAATCCAATATCCAACACGTAGTTTTAAAATGAGAACGAAACTCCGTTTGTATGGGAAGGTGAAATTCAGCCGAGCTTACTGCGGACTCTTAAATAAACAACTTAGACGTACATTGGTCGGTTACCAAATATAAATGTCAGTTCACGAAAACTTTTAGTCTTGACGGACGATATTCTTACCAGAGGGGTAATCACGTACAACGTTTTGAACGCGCGTTAGGTAGATCCAACTGTCATTTTCCCATATAAATAGTGACATTTAGATCTGACGCGCGTACAATGCGTTACGTGATTGACCTGCCAGGTCATTATATCCTTAAATACATAGAAAACCTAAGACTCATTAATAAATTACAAAATGTCAACGTTATACAATGATACACATTATACAAATTATTATTATTACAAACATATTATAAATACTCACTAATATTATAGAAAGATTTGTCATACAGCCATTTTTTAGTTTATTAAGAAATGTCACATCGTTTTCTATTTCTTTCAATTCGGAGGGTAATTTATTGTAGATACCTGGCCCTCATGATATCAGCCGAAAGACGTCCACTGCTGGACATAGGCCTCCCCCAAAGAGTGCCAAAGTGACCGGTCCTGCGCCACCCGACCCGATACCTGGCCCTACAACAGTTATACTCGTAAATGTAATATTATGTGCTTATCACACAAATACAAAAAACTCTACCCTCGGGCGGTGGCCTCGTATCTGTCATGCCTACTATAGACGTGTCATTTCAAATAGTTTATTTTTATTTTCTCTTATATTTTTAAAATACATACTTGTTACCTAACATATATTTTTATACATATTAAAAGTTCAACCAAACCACAGTCATTATATAAATTAAAATACGCACATTACTCACATTCCAATTACCTACATATTCATTCCGGTCCGACTTAATATTAGATTTTAAACTTATTATATGTAAGGGTCTGATTGACATCCAGCGTTGCAGTGTAGGTACTCAGTACTCACTACAACATTATGCTGAGTCTAGCCCCTTTTTAGGGTTCCGTAGACAACAACGAACCCTTATAGTTTACCATGTCCTTCTATCCGTCCTCGGCTTAGCTCAGTAACCATTAGGTACTACTAAAACTGTAATTCGGCATGGGTATATAAATCAATCACGCCGACAAAACAGTACAATAAAATCTTGAAAGTTTTTTAGGGTACCTCCCCTACACCTGAAGCGGGTACTTATGTTTTTTTTTAATCGTTAAACCCATGGTGTGGGGTATCGTTGGATAGCTCGTTCAAAAATATTATGGGTTTCCTATAACCATTTTTGAAATCAGTGATTAGTTTGCGAGATATTGGACTTTAAAGCCCTAATTTTTGTTCGAGTCATGTCTAGTCCCATAGTAAGCTCAATAAGTTAAGTTGTTTTGTTATTAAAGGTTTGGCGGCTCGGTATTCATGGCGATTTATTTCGCTGGATCAAATCTTATGTTGAAAATAGGCTTAACCGATTAGTTCTGGGGTGCCTCAAGGGTCCCATCTAGGTCCTTTGCTTTTTACATTATATGTAACGATATTTCCAAATATATTTAAAATTCTAACTTGTTGCTATATGCAGATGATACTAAAATTTTCAGGATCATTAAACATGAAAGTGATTGTGTCATACTACACAATGATCTTCATAATTTGGTTTCGTATTGTGAAGCTAATAATTTATTCTTAAACTCCGATAAGTGCAACATAATCACTTTCACTAAAAAAAAAAACAATACATCAAATTTAATTATAGTCTTTCAGGTAAAAGTCTAACACGGGTTTCTGAAATCCGTGATCTTGGAGTTCTCATGGATAGTAAACTTACTTTTGTCCCTCACATCAATAATATTTTGAAAAAATCATATAAACAACTAGGTTTTATTCTACGCCTTGGTGAGCCCTTTAAAAATCCTTTGACGTATAAAATCCTTTATAATAGCTTTGTCCGCAGTCACCTGGAGTTTGCATGTTCTGTCTGGAAGCCGTATCATGCTGTTCATATTAACAGAATTGAAAAATTGCAGAAGAAATTTATTAAATCACTTGCGTTTAGGACTGGGCGAACGTATACAGATTATACGGATACATGTAAGCGTTTTAACATGCAATCATTATGTGACCGTCGAGATTCTGTAGATTCTCTCTTATTTTTTAAAATTATTCATGCTGAGCTAGATGCCCCTACATTAATATAAGTTTTAGGGTTCCGCGCAGACGCGAGCGCCAGTATCGTAAGAATGACCTTTTCTGTATTCCTCGCAATCGAACTAACTAGGTACGCCGGGAACACAGTCATTAAGCGTGTTTGCAAATTATTTAATTATAATGAAAAACTTACAAACATTGATATCTTTAACTGTACAAGTACTTCTATGAAAAAAGCATTTAAACAGAATTAAGGACAATTTATTGTACTCTGAATTTAATAGTTTAGTTTCTGCTCACTTTAAGGGGCTAAGTACCCGAGGTTTTCATCGATTTTAGATAAGTTTTGAGTAATTCTGAATACTTTTGCACTACAGATATAATTATATTGCTTAAAGCCGTTGTTGTTAATATACATACATACATACATACAGTACCGGTCAAAAGTTTAAGTTCACTCTGTAATTTCGGTTAAATGAAGCTATAACACAATGTACTAATATAAGTATTTAATAATCTTCTATTACATACAAAAAGAAAGGTAATTCTCTAATTTAAAACCACAATTAAATAAAAAAATATCAGTTTTTGCCAACTTTAGACACTTCAAAATATCCGCCTTTTGCTATCAATGCTGCCGTACACACTTTCGGCATTCGCGTAATTAGTTTTTGCAGTGTTGATGTCGAAATTTTATTCCAACAAATGTGTAGGTATTCCCAAAGCTGTTCTTTATTAGTTGGCCGCATTTTTCTCACACTCCTGTCCAATTCATCCCTTAACAACTCAATCGGATTGAGGTCGGGCGATTGAGGAGGCCAATCCATATATTTTAATTATTTTGTTTTTCTTTGGATGAAATGTAGTTTTTGCACAACTTCGAAGTATGCTTGGGATCGTTGTCTTGTTGGAAAACAAAACCTCTGCCTACAATCCGTTTTCCAGATGGAAAACCGTGACGTTGCAAAATGTTATGATACATTTTCTTATCCATTATGCCATTGACTCTCACGAGATCACCAACTTTATCACCCGCAAAGCATCCCCAGACCATAACTGATCCTCCACCGTGCTTCACTGTTGGCATCACGCATTGCTTTATAATTCGTTCGCCTACTTGTCGTCGAACATATTGACGACGTCTCCCTCCAAAAATTTCAAACTTCGATTCGTCAGAAAATAAAACTTTAGACCACTGTTCAGACGTCCAGTTTTTGTGTTTCTGGGCCCATTTAAACCTCTTAACTTTATTCTGACTACGTAACAAGGGTTTTTTGGCAGCAAGACGACCTTTTAGACCACAGTTTCGCAGACGCCGTTGCACTGTCGAAACCGATACTCGCTGTTCTCGGGTGGCGTTGAGTTTTTCGCAAATTTCTGGAGCAGTTAGAGTACGTTGGCGTTTGCTCTGCACGCAAATAAATTGGTCTTCGCTTTTAGACGTGACTTTTGGCCTACCTGATCGAGATCGACTGCAATTAAGACCGGTTTCTTGTTTTCGTTTCAAAGTACTCACGACAGCGGTTTGAGAAACCTTCATTTTTTCAGCGATTTTCCGCGTCGTGTAGCCCTCATTTGACAGAGCTATAATAACAGCACGAGTTTCGACACTCAAATCGGCTTTGCGACCCATTTTAAATGATTTCTAACTTCACGTAATCTCATAGGAAATACGGAACAATATATTAAATGGATCAAATTTTCCGAATAACATAAAACGATTCCTCCAAGAGGTATTTTTATTGTTATTTGGTAGTCGTGGAAACAATTAAACGTTTGAAATTCAAAACATATTCTATATTTGAACATAATTTAATATGATAACCTTATTTCGCAGAGTGAACTTAAACTTTTGACCGGTACTGTAGAAAACTAAGGGATTCAGATCGAAGGTCATTGGCGTATGGGAGCCCCTTAATCAGATATATATATATATCTATTTATCTCCTAATTTTATCAAACACCTGCTACCTACTGTACACTTACAACTCTTATTTTATTTGTTATATTACTTATAAAACTGTTTATGTTTGCTATGTTGTCATATTACACTTAAAAATATTAGCCACGTATTTTTATCTCGTACTTTCAGGAAACTATAGGTTTGTCTTTATGTTATTTTTATCTTATTCAAGATTGATGTATGACTGTTTGTATTTTTATAAAAAAATAAAAAAAAGTTAAAGTAGACAATCCTGCCACCCTGCCAGTTAACATACATGCACTCCCGACTCTTTTCGTAGCACTACGCGCGTAGCCGATAACATGGTTCAATTCTATTAAGAGAAAACTTGGCACTTCTTGGCAACAGAACACATTCACTCATTCACTGCCAAGAATCGCTACGCTCATAGCCGATCCCGTGGTTTTCCTCATATGTAGCGGAAAGCGACTACGGCGTAGGCGCCCGCTAGGTGGGTTCCTGGCAGTGAAAGTGTTAAACAGCTGCTTCATGAACTACTTAGTTTACCTAATACGTATTTACTACTTAATAAGAAAGTGATGAAATTACTTTTTGATCGTTGAGTCTGGTCGCAATGGAATCTTTAAACGTATCTTCGCTCCCTCGCTTCGTAGCGCAGCTTTTATTACGCCCATGGGCGTAACGGTTTCTCTTAAATTGTTTTTTTTTTCTTTTTTTGTATCTGCCACTCATGCGTCAGTTTTAAACCAAGGAGGTTTTATTTCAAATACGATGTTTGAAAACGTATTTATCTAAACATAAAAACGGAAATAAAACATGGTTAACTAAATTATTTGAAGTTATTCATTAAATAAAGTATCTTTGTGTCTGTTTATTATATTAATGTTTTAACAGTACCTAATTTTAAATGGTGGCTGCATTCCGGAGGGTCTTTGCCTTCCGCGCCTCACGTAAAGTTTTACAAAATCGACGATTGCCATTTAGTATTTTTTATTGCGGTTGGTATCAATTTTGTTCCAAATGCATTTATTTCCTCGCACATGTGATGGAAAACATTGTGTGCGACACGGATGGTTCTTTTTTTTACATATCGGGTTGATGTTGTAAAAGATCTCGGCGTTTATTTTGACAGCCAATTTACATTCAGAAAGCAATATGACTATATGGTGTCAAAAGCAAGTCGAACACTAGGCTTCATTACACGTATATGTAAACCATTTAAGAAGGCGGAAACTCTGCTACACTTGTATAAATCTCTCATCAGAAGCACACTAGAATACAACTCTTCCATTTGGTTTCCAATCTATTCTGTACACAACAATAGAATTGAGTCTATCCAAGCTCGTGCAGTCAGGTACGCGTGTATGAAAATCGGCTTAAGACGCACTCTTCCTGAATATCATGACCGTTTGAACTATTTTCATATGCAATCCTTGGAACATAGAAGACAGGTTAACGATATGGTTATTCTTTATAAAATTGTAAACTCTCTTGTAGACACTAATCTCATTACCAAAATCAAATTTAAATGTACTAAAAGATCAGTTCGTCATCATAAATTATTTGTAACGTGTCAGACTAATAACAATGTGTCCCGCAATAGTGGAATCAACCGAATGTGGGACTCGTTTAACAAAATATGTTCAGGATGTGATATCTTTGCAATGTCTCTAACCAAATTTAAAATGGTCACCTCTGAATTATTTATAGTTTAGAACCGCGTGTACGCAGTCGTGTTTCTATATTTTCTTATATGAATGCTGTGTACAGTTATTGTTGAGTTGCAGACTGTGTATGATTAGACTAAGTTATGTTGATATTATGTTATACTATTTATTGTGTCTGTAATTTGTTACTGTGCCAACTTAAATAAAATAAAAATAAAAATAAAATATTCGACCCGACGTAAAAAAACGACTACCGACCTCGTGGCACAATTTACTATTAGGTAAGTACTTTCGCATTTTGAGATATTTTTGTAGTTAAATGCCGTAATGAATGATAACGTTTGCAGTCATTTATTTCCAAGTAACTAGTCGTAAACGGAAAGTTTATAGTTGACAAAGTTAAATATTATTTGTTATTTTCCAATCAGTTCACTCGTTCTTTTTTATATTTTTCAAATCATCCTTACACATTAACGCTGCTCATTGGTTGGCTTATATTGTCGCGCCGCAAAATTATATTTTATTAGTGGTGGATAGGCTTTTATTGTTTTCGTACTGAAATAAGAAGTAGCCATATCTCAGTTATTCTGAAATCAGGCCAAATTTAAGCCAGGTCGTATTGGCGACAGGGTGTCTGGCCAATACTGAGCAGAAAGAGGTCGCGGGGACTGGCGCGGCCCGCATTACTCCCACAGTTGACCTTAAAAATAAATGCCTCTTAACGAGAAGTTATACATACACTTTTTAAGGTTCTATCCGTTTTTTTAGGGTATCTCCCCTACACGTTAATTGGGGATGTATTTTTTTCGTTACCCACATGGTGGGGTATCTATCGGGTGCTTGTTCATAAATATTGTTTTTTTTTTACATTTTTCAAATCAGGTACATCGTATCCGTATGCATGATATTGGGCCTTAAAGCCCTAAGTTTTGTTCGAGTCAAGTGTCCCCCCATCCTGCTGGCTGATGGTACTGGTAATGTGAAAAAAATCGTGGCAGTAGGACATAGGTACGAGTAGGTATAATGAGTTTAAAAAGAAAACTATCACGACTAAGTTACAAACGACGCCCGAATTCCGCCAATAATGCTCTGGCCTTGGAGCACGAGCACCCTATCGTGTGCACATAGGACAAACGAATAATTATTCAACTCGGAGTATTTGACCCGCTTTCTGAGCGCACCCGCCCCGGTAGTGCGACCAAGGTGCGAGGCAGCGAAAGTGCTCACACAAGTGGCGCCTCACAGCGGGCCCCTACCCTTACCCTTACCCTTCTACCATGGCACCAGGGTCAAGCCATCTGGGCCTTTGCTATGCGACCGGCTTAGGCCTGAGAGCTCCAACACACATGGAATATTGGCCGAGTCTAACGCCCTCCGGACAATGTCATTCAGAGCGTGGTGAAGGGAGAATCCGTGAATTATTAGTTAATTAATAAGTATGATTTTAAAATATATATTTTCCAAAGCTAAAATAAGACCGTGACGGGCTTATAAATGTGATCAGAACGGAAATTGAAATTCAGTACAATAGTGTATTATCTCAAAAGCGTTAAATTAAACGCGGATAAGAATGTCGGAAGTAAATCTTTTTACTTTGCATTAAGCTGTCTCCGACTGAACTCAAAATAACTTGAAATATTCTAAAGCCTTTAATCCGAATCGCTATAAAATCGCAAACGCTGCCTTTTGGGAATAAACCCTTGAAAACTGGAAGATTAATTTAGAATTTACTCGGACAGTCTCTAGTACTCGTAAACGAATCAGCGGGGAATACCGTAACAAGAAGAACCACTGCTGTTCAAAGTCGAAACAGCATTATTACATACAAAATAATTATAAGTAATGATTTTTCGTAAGATTGAAATTTACTTTAGCACTAGGTGTATTTTTATTTGATTTAATGTTAATTTGTTTATTAAATAAGAAACGATAGAATAGTATTATAATAATAATTATAATTAATTTAATCGGCGTAGGGATGTGACGGCCCCATCGCCCACCAGATTTCTGGTGCAATCAGTCAACGTAAGGCAGCTTGTGGCGGGCTGTTAGGGAGTAGCGACCCTACGTACCTCAGTACTCCTGGGGGTGTCCTGTGGATGGTTGGACAGGCTCCCTGCCTCTGGCTTGCCTTTACTGGCCGTCCAGAGTGGAGTCGCAAGAGCTGTTGCTCGAAGGTAGATGTGGACACCTAAGTGGCGAGTTGGCTATATGTTTAAAGTCCAGTGCCACCTCTCTATCCCCCAGCTCTCTGACCGGTGTTGCCCTTAGGCCATTTTTTAATGTCGCTATTAATAGGGGCCCATCTAGCAGTTGGCAAGTCACCGTCTGCCAGAGATAAAAAGTGAGACAGTTTTATTAGGCAGGCGTCCGATGTTTCGTCCAATAGCCCAGCCACTAGTCCATCATTTTAACCCAATAACCCGTTTCATTTAGATTCCAACAACCATCAATAGGCCCTATACACCCCAGCGGGTGCTGTCCCTGTGTGCGTCCCATGACACGGGCAGGGACAGCATCCGCTCGGTGTACTCCTTGCATTTCATTAAATTGTCAAAAGGGCCTCTACGTGTTGGCTCAGTTGGTACTTTGTAGGTACCTAGCTCCACGCACGCCTCCCAAAGGTCCGGGACATCATTGTCCCGTGAGCGGGAAAGACATTATAATTCGTCCCGGACAGTTACTCGGCCATATTATTTCCGCTTGTAGCCAAGACTGCTTCCCAGCAGAGTAAGCTCGAAGTCTTAACCACTCACTTGCTTGTGGCAACCACAGTTGCCAAATTCGCAGACTCAAACTGATGGTGGCAACATCGAAGTATGGGCTGCCTTGGTAATAAAAAATTAGAAGCAGTTTAGGCTACATTTTTTAAAATATGAAAGCAAGTGAGTGGTTAAAGTCAAATCTTGAGCTTGGATTTTTAGAGCTCAACATTTTTTTTATGGATTTTATACACATAACTTGGCACCCATACATAAGTCTCAATTGTTTTGTTGACGAAGTCGACAAAGACGCATATTCTTAATATTGAACTTGCCTCTCATTTCAAATTTATGTTTTAATGGGATTTACGATTTTATCCTCAATATAAATGCAATGTACTTGACCGAGCGAGCGAAGTGAACGAAGTTCTCCGTGTCAGCTTGGATCAAAATTATTTTGTATGTGCGAATGTCCAGATGTCCGGCTGTTCTCCTTTGCAGGTAGTATTTCTCAACCGATTCTCGTGAAATTTTGTGATCAGGTTCAATAATTATATAGCCGCGTGGAACTCGTTTATATCGTAGCTCCATACAAACTTTCACCCCCCATTTTAGAAAAGTGGGGTGTTAGAAAGAGACAAAAAGTAGCCTATGTCACTTTTCACCCCTTCAACTATCTCCACTTAAAAAATCACGACAATCCGTCGCTCCGTACACTTTCCCATTTATAACATTAGTATGGATTTTTTGTTGAAACTTTTTTTCGTTTTTTTTTTCCAATTTAAGACTCGCGATTTTTACAACTCACAGACCCACCAGTTGTATTTCTTAAACATCTCTTAGATACTTCACAAGACATAAATAAAAACACATTGAAAAAGTGAAAAAAGCTACAGGAGGGACTCGATGTATATCCGACACACCAGAGTCAGTTTGCTGACATCGACATTGACTATCGGTATCATTTTAATCCCTTATCTTTGACTGTCAGGACCAGCATTTGTTGGTTTTAAATCAATCAAACTTGGTCAATCAAGAAATGAGCTTGCTCCTGCCGCATCTATAACTGGCCGGTTTAGCTTAGTGGGTAGTGGCCATGCGTACGAAACTGACGGTTCAGGGTTCAAATCCCGGTAAGGGAAAATATTTGTGTTGAGCATGAATATTTGTTTCTGACCCTTGGATGTTTTCTATGTATTTTAAGTATTTATAAATATTACATATACAGGGTGTTAACGGGGTCATGATCCGGAATGACAAAAAGCGAATAAGATGATCATACTGAACAACCTTTCCCATGGGACCAACCACGAAATCGCAAAAAAAAAAGAGCCAATTAAGAGTTAACCGTGAGTTAACTGCGATTTAATTGAGAGTTATGTATGGAATACCTGTTTTTTTTTGCGATTTCGTGGTTGGTCCCATGGGAAAGGTTGTTCAGTATGATCATCTTATTCGCTTTTTGTCATTCCGGATCATGACCCCGTTAACACCCTGTATATGTATATCGTCGTCTAGTAGCCATGACCCAAGTCTTATTAAGCTTAATATGGGTTTTGTTTGGTTTGTGTAAGATTGTCCCCTAATGTTTATTTATTTATAGAATTTGTGTTGATGAATGCAATCTTAACCTCAAGATTAGATTAGATTAGATTAGGTTATTTATTTCTTGATAATAAAATACATTACAGACTTGCTTACATGTCAAAAAAATAAGATTTTTTAGCACGATCGTCTAAAAACAGAGAAATATAAAGATATAATATTAAGGCAATGTCAACAAATGTAAGAACACAATAACAAGGAAATAGAAAAAACAAACCAAAAGCAAAAGAACACAAATATAACAACCACTAGGTATCGTCATTCTTTAAAATATTTAGTGCATCAGAAAATACGTGACACAATACATTTCATGTCATATTCATACAAATTTTAATAGTTAATAATAATAAATTAATATGTCAATTCAAAACTCATAGGTACTCTTTAACTGAGTATATAAAGTGCTTCGTCAGATGGTTCCTGCCTTAGATCAGCGGGCAGTCGCTCGTACGAGTAGTAGGTAGGCCTAATGACACGCGGGTTCTTGCCTGCAAGTGCCATGCGACGGGGAACTGTTCTCAAACGCCCAGTGCGGCGGAGTGTTTCGCCGATCACATTTACGGTATCGAAAGAAGAAGAATTGTTCCCTACATACAGTAAGTAGTGCGTCATAATACCGTGAATTGGGAAGTAGCCTCTACACGAAGTCCTCGATTTTGCCCCAATCATTGCACATACGGCACGTTTCTGCATTCAAATAATCATAATTAATAGTCAATAGCATTATTGACATCATTTGTATATACTCGTACATCATTAACTTCTGTCTGTACCTTAACACACGCTTTTATAGCCCATTCCGATAAGGTATTAAGGTGAGTCGGGGCAAGAATAACATCGGGGGAAGAGGGTCAAAAGCTTCTCCAGCTAATTCTTTTGAATTGAACGCCTTTTTGTACCGTCGGTAAAACAGACAGGCGTGTATTAGTTCCATCGTGAAATCATAGATGTCTCTTTCACACGCCATATTGAAACAAAACGTGGTTTATTTTGACTGGTTACGACTTGTGATAAGTGGAAGTGCACATGTATAATTCAGAAGAGGTTTTGTGTGATTTATGGCTGTTAATTCGGATTTGTTTGTTGGTGAGTCGAATATTTATAGTTTATTTCTTAATGTTACATCGTTATTTTCTGTTATTCCTATCGATTATAAGTTTTTATCAAGCCAATAAAATTTTAACCTCAAATTATTTAAGTGGGGCAAAAGTGCCAGTTCAGCCCGGGGGAAGGGAGTCATATTAAGGGATGTGCGTATGCGATTTTTCGACATTTAAGGATGCGGATGTTGGGTTCAAGCACTAAAAAACATAAATAATCAACCATATCGTGACACAATTACAATTACGAACAAAACAAAAAAATCGCCTCAATTCTTGTCACCTGATAAAATGCAGCAAATTGGTTATGTATAACAAAAACAAAATAAAGATTTTTATTGGTTAAAGACGAAAGTAATCACGAGTGGCATTAATACTGAATACTACTACTGTCATACCTACGAGTATTAGGTACTCGTAAAAAGTATAGTTTTCAAGTGAATTAAAAAATTCAAAGCATTATTTTTTTTATTTAAGTGTTAGGTGGTTTGTCACCCCTGATAACACCTTCTATGACACTCTTGCCCCAGAATATGTATAAACGCAGTTTCTCAGAATTTTGAAGAGTTTTTCAACTTATTAAGGTATTTATTTAAATCAATCAATCAATCATTTATTTTACATAAAAAACATATAGTTTATTTCTTATGTTATATTAATTTTCTTGACAGCGTCTACCAACTGTGTTACTAAATACGTAAATCCACTGGAGCTAACCTAGTTTAAGTTAGGTACGTATGATACTCTTACCCCAGTCATGGGGCAAGAGGAACAGTCGTGCCGATTTTTATTTTTTTACAAATTAGTGCATGTTTTAATAGTTTCTTTGCTTGATAAGTAGTTTCAATTATACGAATTAATGCAATAATACGATCACAAACACTATTTAAATCTAACTTTAAAAAAAGTATGATACTCTTACCCCGACTCACCTTAGCAATACTTTTTGATAAAAACTCGCTATTTGGTAGATTTTGCGTGAAAAACTAATAATAAACATCTTCAATCATTTTTGTTTTTTTTGCAAATATCATAAACAGGATATTGTTGCTTCGATTCAATAGTGATATTGTTACTTGAAGAGCAGATTTTTGAACCAATTCCCTTGAACGAGCGAATATCTTTCTGGGATTGGTATTAATTCATGGCTGTGTATGGTGCTAACTAATAGATCATGAGTAAATAACCTACGACGACGATCCGATACGTTAGATTAGTTGTTTGAAAAATAAAACTAATGAGACATCATAATATATAATTCTACAGTGTTTTCCTGACTAGATCCTCGGGATACCAATATAGATAAGGCTAAAAATGTAGTGAGTCTTCGGTTTCCTGACAAGATGGGTTTAAAAGCAGGCCTTTCACCAAACACAATATTCATTATGTCACGGGCTTGGCGGTTTTGTCGCGAGCGAGCTCATGAATTAAGGTAGGGGGCCATTATGGCAGACAGGAAATTTGCACGCCTCGCGTTTCAGATGCGTAGATACGGCTATTTTATATAATAACCCTACGTGCAGCAAACATGTTTATGAAGCCGAGTGCAGAGTAACAGTATGTTTACACGTTGGCATTTTTAGTGAAAATAGCTATATTATATAATATTTTTAAAGAGACTGATTCGTTCGATTCATTGCTGATATTTGAAAACAGTAATTGTTAGATAATCCTTGTTAATGCTTTCTGAGTATTCCGTGTGTAACAAGAGTGGAGGCGATTAGTTTAAGGCTTTTAATTGGTATCGATACACAGTATGGGATTTTTCTTCAATTTTGTTCACTACCTTTTTATGGTCTTAATCGCTGCTTAATACTATTTTAAAGTCCATAGTGAAACTCCTACGCGATAGTGGCTAATAATAATTAAAGAAAAAATATTAATTTGTATGAGAGTGAGTCTGTTTCACTTTTGGTTCACCTCTATACAGGCAACTTTATTCAGTTTCGAACTACTTGAAAATCGAAAATAAGGAGACAAAAATGGAAGTGGGCAGGCCACATGGTAAGGGGAAGAGAGAAATGGAGCAAATTTGTCACCCAGTGGTACCCAAGAGAAGGAAAAAGGAAGAGAAGAAGGCCACTAAAACGATGGGATGATGACATCAGACTGGTAGCGGGCAAGACATGGGGCAGGGTAGCCACAGAGAGGCCGGAATGGAGAAGATTGGAGGAGGCCTTTGCCGCCTGGCAAGCGGACACACAGAAATGGAAGAAGAGCCAAATCTATGATTAGCTCCACCCAACTACATATACTACATTTTATGTCCGAGTAAAAAGGCTATAATATAATAAGTCATCTTGGTAGCGTTTTAAGTATTTATTTGTATTGATTGCAATTATTTTACCAAACCCGTATAATCCAGAAGAAATTACCAGATTATCCTTCTAGTCCTTAACTTTGAAAAGATTTGGTGTCACTTTGCTTTTGACGCGATTTTACACGGTATTTCGATTATTTAACCTGCACCTCGCACACGTATAAGGCGTATTTCTCTAGACAGCACCGGAACCGGAAATCCAAAATGATTAGTTATTAGAAAAGAACAGGAGAGCCCCTTAGTATTTTTTTTGAATATCGGAGGGTTTCTAAAATAGTTAAGTACCTACCTAACAATTATGTAGTTCAATTAAGGCATACTTTTAATTTCGTCCGTTGTTACCCGTTTTATTTTTATTTTACATGTTCTTTATTTTATTACTATTTTTGATAATTACAGTTCTGTTATACGTATCTTGAGATACAGCAGTTTGGGTTAACCGGGTTAAATCGATTCTAAATAGTGTCTTATATAATAATATATACGCACAAGGTGTTCATAATTTTTCCCATAATTTTCGCCAATGTCGATTTACGCACATTCCCGTATCTTTAGTTACCACAAAATAAGCTTAACAAGCGCGATTCGTTTGAGTTTTGCCAATTTGCGGTATCTTTCGATACGTGAGTTTGGCGCAATCGTGCAAGTATAAAAATGTCGCGCGCGGTACTTGCTCGAGTTACGCCAAACTCAGGTATCTAGGACATCGGGGGCGTAATATTTGCCAAACTAGCATTCGCTTAGCATTATGTAGGTAATGGATAAATGGTATAAGGTATAAGAAATACTTACAACTTAAGCTTAAACCTCAAAATAGAAATTGTACATTTATAGAGGTCCATGAAGACCACAGACCACTTAACCTAATAGACCCCGCTTACTAAGGCGCCCGCGTGAGCCAAGCTTAAGCATAAAAAGCACCAAGCAGCTACCACGCCCCCAAACATTCTTTTAGTACGCGGTCGACCGTTCACGAAGTAACATGCAATATTCAACTGCTTTCTTGGCTATAAAGTATACAAAATATGCCTTATTATATGGTGAAACTGTGTGGAAAGTGTAGCATGACATCTAGTCGTCAAAAGGATGAGATTTCATTTCACAGGTAAGCAGGTTTTTTCTTTTTACAACGAAAAAACAATAATAATTTATAATTTCAATTTATAAAGTAAAAGTTTCTTAACGTGGCGACGCGTTCATGTCTTTCAACGGCAGTCTTTTTCTTTCGCTTACAATTTTGTGTAATTCCGTCTTTGTCGCACCATTGCAGTGTCTTAATTAGTGATGTGACTGTTCGATTACTTACGTCACCGATATCCGTAAAACAATATTGAAGTGTTAATACCTAGCGTACAGAACGAACTTATATTATTGAAATAAATACTACTAATACTGTATATATTTACGAGAGGTTTATTGTATTTGTAAATAATCGTTTGTTTTGTTTTTTAGTATTGTTTTACAAAACTCTAATAGTGATATTTATTTCTATACATGCATTGAAGATGTTTAAAAGAAAATCGACCGCTTTAGCCTAGTTGGTAATGACCCTGCCTACGAAGCAAGAGGTCCTGGGTTCGAATCCCGGCAAGGGCATTTATTTGTGTGATGAGCACGAATATTTGTTCCTGAGTCATGGATGTTTTCTATGTATTTAAGTATGTATTCATCTATATACTCGTAAGTATGTTTGTCGTCGTCTAGTACCCATAGTACCTACAAGCTTTGCTTAGTTTGGGACTAGGTCAAGTTGTGTAAGATTGTCCCTTAATATTTATTTATTATTTTAAAATGGAAAAGTCGCGGATTCAAAAACCAATTTTGAATAATAATTAATAATAAGTTGTTTTTTTCTAGTAATAAAGGTGCAACAGATGATGCGATGATATTTTTAACGTTTTTCAGATTTCCAAAATGTTCTACACAAAACCAAATTTGGATAGACGCCACAAAACAGTCACAAAAATGGATTCCTGCTACAAGCAGCGTTATTTGTTCGCGGCACTTCAAACCAGTGTTTCAAATACACGAATAACAACATACGCTTGTTGTTCAAATTCGAAACCAATAAAATATGATATTCTCTTTAATGTTAAATTTCATTCCAATTAAAAATATTTACATTTATATTCTGTAGTATTATTTTCGAGTGTGTCCCATCACTAACCAAAATGGTGCGCGTCACGTGTCAATCGTGTGATTGCTCGTTGGCCTTGAGCTAGCCAATCACAGTTCACTTGTCGCCCCCCGCGCCCCGCCAATTTGGCACAATAGACAAAGTTTTATGAAGTGGAGTCTATAGGTTAAGTGGTCTGTGATGAAGACTAAGTGACCGTTTTTAATTTTTTTATGTTCCAATGAAAAGATTTAGTGATAAAACTTTGTGTTAACGATTATTTTTATGATTTTTTAAATCATTTCTGGTATACAGTCATCTACAGATTGAGAACTCGTTGAACAACACTCGTGGTATTCAGTTAAATCAGTTATATTGTAAATACACAAAATTTGCATTTTTAATACTTTTATGATTAAACAATTTTCCCCCAAATTAGTATTTTTTTTAGAGTGTTATATCCAATTTATTTAAGGAAATATTAAGATACTGGAGATCAGCGTAATCGCCGCGCTACCCACGGAGTATAAGCAGAGGCCACATTCACGTATCTATAGATACCGCATTTCGCGTAACTTAAAATGTATGTAATTTTAGAGCGTTAATTTTGCTAATTAGGCATAATTAAATAACTTAAATGCTATAATAGTTAAAAAATATGTCTTTTCATTAGCTACATCATTTCTTAGTAGAATAATATTTTTTATTTCATAAATGGGCCATAAATTTATAAGTTATGACAAGATGTCTGTCTAAAACTTAAACAGCGTTTTTCTCGAAATGCCCATTTCAAAGATACGTGAGATACGCTAGTAGCCTTTCCCGTGGGTTTCTCGCTAAGTAGCGGAAAGCGCCTACGGCGTAGGCGAGTTCCTGGCAGTGAATGTGTTCATGAGTAGAATTTAGTTTTTCTAGGAATTCTTATCGAATAGCTTTACAATCCTTTACCCTTAGATGTAATAAGCTGCCAGTAACAAAACCATTAAATTAATTGCTCATTATCGGTTTAACTGATCAAGAGACAATGCAATAGTTAGATACTTTGGTAGAAAAGGGAAGAAAAGACATACGTACGTAATTAAACGTGTGGCTCTAACAAACAAAGGAACATTACACGCTACCCACCTGCTGTCGTTGGGCTCATAACAGTGTCCCGAAGGAACTGCTGCAGAGACGATAATGTCCACCCCAACAGCAAACACTGCTTTATTGTCCTTATTGTTCACCTAAAATTACGGTATAAAAATGTTGGAAATAAGACATTACTTGTAACAGTAAATGTTTATTAAGCAAAAACGTTCGCTAACGAAATTCCAAATTTCGATCAAAGTGGAAAATTGAAAAATCCCGCTAATAGTGGCGAATAATTTTTCTATTTTCCGCTTTGATCGAAATTTAGACATTACTTGTGTTGAATAAAGTTAATGTATATCTACTTAATCTAAAGTAATCTAAAGTTAATGTGAAGAGATCCTATGTTTATTTTTAATATAATTATAGTAATGTCAATCTTCCACACTTCATTTTACCTAATTGAGAGCATGTTGCATCTACTTTACAAATCTTTTATGAATCTGACGTAATTGAGAGTGTATTGAAGGTATAACCACATTCACTGCCAAGACTCGATACGCGCTACGCTTGGTAGCCGATCCCTTGGTTTTTCTCGTATGTAGCGGAAAGCGACTACGGCGTAGCCGCCCGCTAGGCGGGTTCCTGGCAGCGAAAATGTTAAAGGTGTAACTTGTGTTCGGTTGTCAATCTAGTTGTTAAAAGGTAGTTGCCAATTGTTTGATCGAGTTAAATAATATGGCTTTATTTTGTACGAAAATAAACAAAAAGGATTTTTTTTTACTTAATGTACAGTCGACTACAAAGATAAGTATGTTTTTTAATGTTACAAAGTTATGTATGTATATCTTATTACTACGGTAGTAAAGTATATGTATACATATTTTTGTAACATCGTATGGATACATCTCTTTGTAGTCGACTGTACCTACTGTAATATTTCATTCATCTGAATATACAAAACAAACGAACTGAAATACTCAGAAAACACGGTGCACGGTGTACATGTCAAAAAATTACATATATTAACATTAATGAACAATATAAATTCAATATAAGTACAAAACACTTAACAATCCTTTTGATTTATTTATTTAATCATATGGCATTTATGGAAGACAAAAACAGGATAAATACAACTATAAATTAATTCTAAGATCCGTCCGCCACTTGATGGCCTTGTCGCTAAGGGTGATCAGGTATTTTGGAGGTCTAGTCCAATCCTTTTAATGAATTATTATATCTATTGTACATTTAATCAAGATATTATGAATTACCTACCTGTAAAACCAAGCTACGTTTGGTACCTTTTGCAAATTTTAAAGACGCCTGTTCAATTAATTTCGAAAGTGCCTAATTACTAAAGGTTGAAATTGCGATTTCTTCTTCGGGGAGTCTGATGAAAATACTGTGTAAAATCTAACATCCGTTGATTTAAGGTGGTTCGATTTCTATACAAAACGTTATTTGACATTGTGGCAGGCTAACCGCGTTTGAGATATTAGTTTGTGACGACCGTTTTTCTCAAATTATTCTAGTTTATTCAAGGAAAGGGGGAATTTCGCGCAAATGGAAATCCAATTTGTGAAAGTTACTTAGGTTTCTTAAAATATCACGCCGTTAGCCTGCCACAATGTTAAATAACGTTTTGTATGGAAATCGAACCACCTTACGCATATTATACCTACAGTATAAGGTTGTTATAATATATCAAGTTATACTGCAGATCCCACACACATAAATACATGTTAGTCTTTTGTTTCTCTTTGTAACTGTTTCGTTTGTGTGAAGTGTGCAAGAGCATTTGTATTGCATTGTATTGTACAGTGAGGTAATAAATCCAAACATATACTGCTAAAATTTCAAGATATAAAACTTCCTTCTGGCTTTGCCGTAAACGTGTAAAGAAAGAAAACCTTGAGTTAGAAATTAACATTGACTTTGATATAAATGGCCCTAAACATAGTATTTACAGTTGCGTAGCAGAGTCAACACTGACAAGGCAAACACTAATGGCGCGGCGGAGCGGTGGCATCAACCACCTAATTCATAGGATAATGGGTCACGCGAACCACATTATGCTCAGGGTTGCTTGGAACATGGTTAATATTAGAAACATTTGGCCAATAGCCTAAAAAATCGTTGTTGCTATGTAGATAGTTCGTGTCCGACCGTACCAAACGTGCTGTGGGAATAAACTGGGTTATCACTTATCATTTATATCGAGGATGGCCATGGACGACAATTTAGTTTGACTATAGCGGTATGACACGATTTATCATGTTATAGGTATTGCGAAAAATACATGAGGAGAATAACATGAAAACATAAAGTCAAGCTTGCAAAAAGATAACATAGAGTATGTTATTTTTTTACATGCTTTATAACCAGAGACCGGAATTATGGTGGCATTTTTGAGTTGTTGTAGTAACTTCTTATTTATCGACTTCATAATATCCACGGTAATATCAATACTTGTAACAAAACCTGAACATTATTACTAATATTTCTTCAAGTGTTATTAAGATTAGGTACGTGCCAAAGTGGACACCGGGCTCCTTGCTCCTGACATGACCGTGAAAAACGTTAGGAAGATGATGAATGATTCCTCAATTATTTGTAATGGAAGGTAAATATGATTTATTGCCTGAACATATATACCGCAACCTTCTAAAATAAGATGCCCAATATCTATTTTGAAATTACTACATATATCACATATAGGTATTACACATACATTATACATCGCAATTGATACCTAACATTAAAAGTCGATAGTCAGAAGTCACTATGACTCTCACAGACTGAGGCGGCCTGCGGTGGCGGTCAATAGTAAATTTGACAACTAATGACAAGTTTACTATTAATTGTCCGCCGCGGCCAGGCCGCGCCAGTGGGATGCGGGCTTGAATGTATAGATGGGTATGTTCCTTCAAATTCTACAGAAATTTGCTGTTAGCCGATTGAGCTGAAATGTGGCATTAGGTAAACGTGACATGGCTTAAATACGAATGAAGTAAAATCCTCTGGGTTCGAATTTATCCTATTTTGCTTTGACATAAAGTGCCACTAGTGCAACGTCGAGGACTACGACGTTAACCTTACTTACGTAAATTCGGTGAGAATGGAATGTTTTGGCATCAACGAGCTGCGGCGCTACCACGAACTTCTAAAGTCGAAGTTCGTAATACATGCATCCCTGTCACCCGAGTAAGGGAGTGCGATAGAGATGGAAATACCCGAACTTCGACTTTCGAAGTTCGTGGTAGCGCCGCTGATCTGATGATGGAGACGTAATTTTGTGTAGTTTTGGAAATAGCAACTCCAAAACTACACAAGATTAAGAATCGTGTTTGGGCTCATTGGAATCATATCAACGAGAAGCTGGTGACTGCACAAAAAAAAGTTTAGCCTGCTTCGAAAGCGACTCGAAACTTGTAGACATTTATTATTGCTTGGTACAATGCTTGCCTTATTTAATCGTTGCGGTAAAGTTTGAATTAAATTCCTTCAACGGTGAAGACGCGCGTAAAATTTTAAGCACCAAAATTTGTGACTACCTTTTTATAGCAAGTTAACCCGATAAGGTAACATGAGTACAAACTTTTGTCCTATGTACCGGTAACATGAGTTAACATTTAGGGTAATTCAAGAGGGCGAGCGTGAAGTGAAGCCGCTAACGATCCCGATATTTAATGGCGTGTGAAATTAATAGGGGAACTTTCATGAATTTTCCTTAATTACGCTAAAGTAAGCAACGGAGGGCTTCAAATATGCCGTAGAACAGGTGTTCGTATATTCATTGATTTTATAATTCACCAGCACGTCTAGCACACGACGGCCGCGACATACTCTCGATTTTTATCGCACTATACCTCTTGTTCTAAGTGTTCTAGTAAGTGAGCGACGGATAGTGCGAGAAAAATCGAGAGAGCTCGCGCGCCATCGCGTGCTAGCCGTGCAGGAATACAAAACTCAAAAGATTGATAATATCGGTAAATACGGTGGTACTTAAAAATAAATTATTTAAAATGCTTAATCTGACTATAACATTATATTATGCTACTTTTGTTGGATTATTGAATTTGTAATGCAAACATTATTCTAGTGCATTGAGGTATCTAACCTTCATCATATCAGCCGAAAGACGTCCACTGCTAACCTTACCTTAGTTGTATTCAACTTTTAACTTAACTTCCTTATTATCTTCTTCAGAGCTGTTTACTATGTGACCGGTGCAAGAGGTGATGGCTATCTAGTGCTTATAATAAAACGTTTAATAAACGATATAATCTATTGATGAAACGTTACTACGTATTTCACATACGTTATTTTACTAGCTACACTTTATAATTTTTTTCATTATGTCATTTGTACCAGTTTTTAGAGAGGATCAAATGTCTGTATTAGACCAACAATCATTAGAGCACAACAAAAGCCAAAAACAAAAGTCAAAATCAGTCACCACTGGCGACTACAAAAACGGCGAAGTAATACTAATAGACATATAATTATGACGTCACAACATTGTATTTTCAAACAACGGTTAGTATAGACTAACCGTTATTTGAAAATACAAGAAAATTACTATTTTGGTCTTGTAGTAATGAATAGTAGTAAACGTTCAATTTATGTTTTATTGAAACATGATAATCATATCGGTGTCTTCGAATTTACTCTTGGGCGTAAACAAAAAATCCTTTTTCGGACCTATGAAGTCTGTGTTAAAAGTTACAATGACTCGTGCCTTTTTAGGGTTCCGTAGTCAACAAGGAACCCTAATAGTTTCGCCATGTCCGTCTATCCGTCCGTCCGTCTTCGGCTTAGCTCAGTAACCATTACTACTAGAAAACTGTGATTCGGCATAAATATAAATCAATCACGCCGACAAAACAGTACAATAAAATCTTGAAAAAATTTTTTTTTAGGGTAGCTCCCCTACACCTAAAGCCGGGATGTATTTTTTTTCTCGATAAACCCTTAGTGTCGAGTATCGTTAGATAGCTCGTTCAAAAATATTATGGGTTTCCGAAAACCATTTTTCAAATCAGTGATTAGCTTACGAGATATTGGGCTTTAACCCTTAAACGGGCAACGTTAAAATTTATTCATAATTCAAGTCTCTTTGATATTGTATAGACCTAAAAATTCTGACCCATGAAAACATACAAAAAGATGACCTTATGGATGGTCATTTTGCCTATGAAATTTAGGCTGTGCCCTATAAAGGGTTAAAGCCCTAGTTTTTGTTCGAGTCATGTGTGTCCCCCCCTGCCGGCTGGGGGTGGATACTACTAAAAAAATCGTAGTAGTAGTACATATAATGAATTGAAAAGGAAAACTATCACGGACAAGTAGGCATAAGTAGTTACCGAGTAATATTCGACCAACTTAATGTGTACTTGGACAGGCCAATTTTTGAACAAATTCCGCCGACGCAACCGCACCGCACGTCGATGTAACTAAGACAGACAGGCAACTGGGTAAAGCCAAAATTTTATTACACTTTTAGATTTTTATTTGCGTCTAATGATAAATAAAGAAACATATTGAGTAATATGACGAGTATTTGTTTCCGATTGTAACATTGATGTATTTACTAGTTATGTAAATATCAATTTCAAACGTATACGTTTATTTTGTTTATAAAAATTTAAAGACAAATTAACAACAACAAAAAAATTCATACAAAAAGAAATGTCCTTTTTTGCTACCCAAATATGTCGAGTACCCTAGTGAAATTTCTATAGCGTTTATACTTATTTTTCTGATTCATAATTTAGTGTGAGGTTACTGGAATGTCGAGTTTATTACATAAACTTTAAGCTTCAAAGTAAATGAGCATTTTTTTAGGTTTTATTGTGTTGTCTTTGATTCTCGCGCTTTTACGTTACCCTATTTACGCTACTAAATTTCTATAAAATTTCTGAAGGAATCGTAGTAGTTATTATTTTTTTTACACTAGCAAAACTTATAGCATCTGTCGCTGTCAGAATTCTAGCCGTCGACCATTTTGTTTTGTTTGTCATAGAACAAGTGAATCGGCGGCGTGTTTTCGTGATAAAAAACTATTGAACTTGTACCTGCGATTTACAAAGTAAGTTCAATCTATTTTTCTACTTGTTTATGTAAGATTAACGTTTGAGAACGTAAGATTTGTGCGAACACAGCCGCAGCTAACAATTCCTCGCTATTTTCTTATAAATTAGTGTAAGGCTGTAGACAGAAGCTTTTTCTGTTACTTTTCCGTTGCTTTTCTGTTACTTTTCTGTTACTCTTACGTTACCCCTTTTAGAAGTTTATGTTACGTAACGTAAAAGCATTATAAAGGTAGGTGTATTATTTTGACTAATAACAATAGCCTGTCATTTGCGTAATCTCATTAATGAGGGTTAACGCGTGTGAATTCGCCGCTAGAGGCGCTGCTATATAGTGAGGTCATCAAAACGTCAAATTACATACATTTTTGTAAGCTACGCTCGTTTATTTCTAAAATAAATAAAGTGTTGTAAACGGTAGCCCTCATTGTGCATGCAGCCCTATAACACTTTTACGTTACGGTTACGTAAAAGTATTAACGTTACTATTCTGTTACTTTTATGTTACTAGTGATAAAATTTTGGCTTTACCCAACTACGGAACCCTACACTGCGCGTGGCCCGACATTCACTTGGCCGGGTTTTTTAGAGTTACGTTTTTTAGGTATACCCTTACTCATTTAACGTTATTTAAATTTAAATTGGTTAATTTAAATAATTATCTATTTGTTAGGTTTAAGCTAGTTTTAAGTTTATTGTTATTATTTTATTGTATTTTATTGACATGAATAAACTATTTTTCTTTTGAAAATATAATGTCTAGAAATAGTTATTATCCATGTGATTATTGTAACATGAGGAAGGCACCCAATATTCACGCTACAGGTGTCATTCTCCAGCGAAGCACTCAGGCATCTGATTCCATGGACTGTATCCATTATCCGCCCGTAATCACAATGAGATTACAATGTGCAGTTAGTAGAGCACAACGGTATTTAATAATGATATATAATTTCTGTACTTCCAAATGGATGCCACCTTAGTAGGTACCTAATAGTTGACATCTATGTATTACCGATATTGTTATTAATTGAGATTGAATGTGTCAAGTAAAATGTAGGTACAGTAAATTGAGTAACGGCGGACGGCGTCTTTCCACAAGCTATTTATTTATTTATTTATTTATTTATTGAAAAACAGGTTACATAACATTACAGTTTACACCAATGCGTCATGAACCGAACAATATTTATTTTGACGGCGAAACGGCGTGGCCCCGTTGTTCCGACATCTCGGGTGTTGGATTTGATAGGTTGCCCCGGAACCGACGAAACACGACACCTTTCGGCCAGAAATCAGCACACGCGATGGTCTCCTGGAGCGGCCGCGGCACGCGCACTACAAACGAGCTGAAGTGCACGTAGTGGCGCGAATGCAACTGGAACACCCTCAGCGAGCAGCCGGTTTTCTGGCGAACATACTGCGTCACTTCTTCAGCGGTGGCAGTGTGATGCAGGCGCGACACGTACAGCGCCTTGCTCGGTGTGGAGACCCGCAGACCACAACCGACCGGTTCTGCAGTACCACACTGACTCTTGCGTGTCTTACGCTTTCTTGACACCGTTGTGAAACCCTCCTTGTCCACACTGGTGCGAGGGGTTTCCTCTTTTGGAGGATCCCGAACTTCACGCACTTTTGAGGGCGCGGCTTTCCGGCGGGCTGGAACAGGCTCAGCTATGATTTAACTTGCAATGTTTGTTCGGATAAAATCTTGCAAGTCAGAGCAACTCCTCGTGGTCGAATCGAGTTTCAATTTTGAACATTTCTGATTTTTTCTACACTTAAGATTAAACCCTTCGTGTATGCGCTCAATAGAATCCGCTCAACGTGTTGACTGTGCAAAAATATAGTCGACAATAAAAGCTTGTACGAGCCTGAAACTTATCATTTGAGTCAAGGAATATGCTACAATTGTTTACTAATTTCTTGACATGTTGTAATCTAAAAATATAATTTGATTTTCAAGTGGTTGCGATATCGACAGATTGGATAATGACGCGTTACAAGTTCAGTTTAGAAATATCTTCGAACTACACTCCCGGTCAAAGAAACCGGGTCAGTACGAAAATCTGTAATATCTCCTAAAATAATAAAGCTAGGGACATGAATTAAACTGCATATTGTAGATAATTTTATACTGAATTAAATAACATCAAATGGTGGAATCGTAATTCTTTTGTTTAATAAAATAACATAGGAAACAAAAAATCAACCAATTTTACGTACAAAAATAAGCAGTAGGTACTTCACATACAACACAAAAAATAAAAATTAATACTTCGTATTGCCTCCTCGGGCTCTTCTTACAGCTTCTAGACGATTCGGCATGCTGTTTATTAAGTTCTTTATGCGTTCTTGCGGGATATTGTCCCATTCTTCCACTAACGCCTGTTTCAGGTCTCTAAGTGTAGCTGGGGCGGGGTTTCGAGCTCTTACACGCCTCCCAAGCTCGTCCCGTACATGCTCAATCGGATTTAAGTCCGGACTCCTCGAGGGCCAGTTCATACAGTTGATACCAACCTCCAAAAAATAATCTCTGACAATTTGAGCTGTGTGTGGCCTGGCGTTGTCATGCATAAACATAGAATTTCCACCCATATTAATTAAGTATGGGCCGACATGCTCATTAAGAATCTCTTCTACATATCTTGCACTCGTTAATGATCCATTTTCTATTAAAACTAACTCCGAGCGACTCTCTGAAGAGATTCCAGCCCAAACCATGACTGACCCACCGCCGAACGCCACTTTTTCCTCAAAACATGCTGGAATAAAACGTTCACCAGGCCGTCTGTAAACTCTTTGCCGCCCGTCATTTGCATAGAGCATAAATCTGGATTCATCGGAAAACAAAATTCTTGCCCAATCTTCGTCACCCCAGTATCTGTGATCGCGGGCATAAAGTCGTCTTGCTGTTCGATGTATTCTTTCAAGTTTTGGGCCATTGGCCGGCCTATGTGGGGTCAAATTTGCTTCTTTGAGCCGCCGCCTGACAGTCCGCTCGCTGATGCCGTCCCTTCGGGTCTCTAAAAGCTGATTTTTCACTTCCACTGCTGTGAGGTGCCGATTTCGGAGCATGGTTGTAACAATAAATCGATCTTCTCTAAATGTAGTACATCTTGTTTTGCCGGTTCCTGGTCTTCTAAGGTTCTGCCCAGTTTGTAGGTAACGTTGGAGGACTCGCTGCACTGTAGAAAGTGACACACTTGTTCTTCTCGCTGTATACCTCTGACTTCTTCCTTCTTCTAGCATAGTGATGATACGAGTACATTCATCTCGTGTTAGCGGCATGATCGACATTCAAGAATGACCACAAAATAAAACAATGACAGCCTTTTATCATAGTTCTTTGACAGATTGAAAACAATTGCTTAAAAACAAGCAAAAGTAAAACGAACGCAATTTCAAATAAGTACCTAATTGGTCTTTTTTTTCAATTAAACCTTTTTCCAGTTACTACGTAGGTCATTGAAGGTTGGATTTAGAAGGATATTAAATTCTCTATAAAACAGAGTTAGTTTCATGCAGATACGACCAACGATTTACAAAATATTGAGGTTTTCGTCACTGACCCGGTTTCTTTGACCGCGAGTGTAAATTAATCTGGTCTTAAACCGAGACATCTGATAACTAAATTGATCTGCATCTATCTACTTACGTTCCCCAAACAAAATGATAATGCCTACGCTCTGGATTTGTTTAGGTGCCTGTTTGGCTGTGTATATAATATATTTATGTCATACGCCATCGTATTTGCACCACTGATCACAGTGAACACGCGCTGATTTGGCTCTCAACAGTCAGTGAGTGTACAATGTTTTTCGTTTTTATCATACATAAAAGATAATCCGCAAGCTACCAACGGGGTCGCAGTCAGACGTTCATCAAAGGTAGTCAGCTTCGAATATAGTGGTGCCCAACCAGCAGCGTCCGGGATATCAGTTCGTGGCGAAGTGCGGGGTGAGGGGGGGGGCATGCCTACCTTGTAAATACCACAAACGGTCCTTACCACACCATGTGACATGGCCAGGTAACAATGCCATAAAATAGGCGTTCCCCTAGCTTTGGACAACAGCGTCGCACTGGCAGAGGGCCGAAGAAAGAAGATGCCGAATCTGGATTGGATTATGTCGTAGTAGTGGGTGGGAAACCGGCCATTGTACTGTGGTACCGAAGGCAGAATGTGGATACCACCGTACTTATATCTCCAAGTAAAGAAGTATTATGTCGAATGATGATGAACTGGCGTCTACTCCATCGACAAGGGCTAAGCAAATTATGATGAAAGCTACAAACTGGAACCCAATTTGCATTGAATTGTAGTGGTGTTAATGGAATTGGTCTAGACAGTTTCAATAATATTGACTAATTTGAGTTAATATCGCTAATTCTAAATCAACCATTCCGATTGAATACCACTTCCATTAACCACTACGCTTTAAAGATTTAGATTTTAGATTAAGTACTTAAACACTTACTTGACCTAGTCTAACGCAACTGCAGATGCCGACACTGGTAGTTATGTATACCTAAAGTATTTTTAATAGGTGATTTGTTGATCTGAATATAATATAATGTTGAAATACTAAATAGATATAAATTATGTTCTATATTCGTTTCTAAATGTATAAAAATATTATATACCTTTCATGAGCACAAATCATCATCATATCAACCGAAAGACGTCCGCTGTTGGACATAGGCGTCCCCCAAAGAGTGCTAAAATGACCGGTCTTGCGCCACCCGCATCCAGCGTATATATAATACTGGGGGTCGGCGCAGCATGTTTTTTTCTCCCATACCTACCTCACTACCGCCCGTCAACTCGTCACACACTTCCTTCCTATTCATTCCTCCACGTACATTTCCTCACGCATTCCATCCTCCTTATATTGATATTGCGGGCCTTTAAAGCCCTAATTTTTGTTCGAGTCAAGTCCCGTCGTCGTCGTCCCCCACCTTCTGCCGGCTAAATGGCTACTACTGGGGATATGAAAAAAATCATGGCAGTACCTAGTACAAATAATTTATTTTTAAAAAAAGGTATCACGGCTAAGTTGGTATACTCGTAACTTGTTACCGAGTCATAGTCGACCAACTTAAAATGTACTTAGAAAGGCCAACTTTCGCACAAATTCGGCCGTCGCCACCGCACCATTTAGTTGGCGCGCGTGAGTCGATGTAACAAATACAGACAGGCAACTACGGAACCCTACACTGCGCGTGGCCCGACACGCACTTGGCTAATTTTTCTTAATTCAATTTAAAAAAAAAATGGCTTCCATCTAAGTTAAGACGATTTCGCCAGTGTCAAGTTTGCTTATAAAGCGACGTTGTTCGGTAGTTTGGTCAGTCGTCAATAATGCAATCAGCGTCAGAAGCTCCGCTTGAGAAGCAAGGCGTCCACCGCTGACCGCATCCCCGACGAAAGACCTAATTTTTCTTAAGACAATATCAACTGTATTTTTTTGACAGCTGATATTACTTATTTGAAAAGTTACGCAATTAGGTTAATTGCTTGACACAGAGATAGGAATAAAAATAAACACCTGTGATATATTGTGTAGTTGCGCGAAGTCCATCATATTCTTTATGCCATAAGTATACCGCATGAAGTCAGAAAAGCATTCAAAAGAACATTTCCACGAAATAAGACATGTTATACTGATTGTGTGGAATAGCAAACCGAGTTATACGTTCCTTAATGGGCGTGCTGCTGTCACATTTCCATAAATATTCGTTTATCGGGGCAGACCGTGATTCGAGAGGAAATGCTTCGTAGGCAAGAAATAAAGGCGCGCAAAACAATAAACGCCCAGCTATACAATTCACAACCATCCCAACTCAAGTAGGTAACGAGGTCCTTATTATATTTTGACCTTGGTATTCGTAAGAGCTACCCGTAATCAGAGGTTAAACTTATACTGGTAGTTTGAAGCAAGTTTCGTTAAGCGTTGTGAATACCCAACGCACACAAAGTGAAAAGGCAAAATTGAAGCAGATTTCATTGTACCTATTGATTTTATCGATAGGTATGACATGCTAACAAAGGTATGAGCTTTATATCTCCGTTTTAATTATTTGCAATGCTATTCTGTTTCTGCTTCAAAAGGCACGGAAATCCTCTCAAAGGAATCAGTATTAACTTTGACTCGTTACCCTGGTTCCGTAAGTCGTTGCTAGAAAACTTTTTTTTTGCGTATCCAGTCCGCCATGTGGAGGGCGCAGAGCGGTTATGACGGACTAACCGCGGTAGAATTCTTGAACTATAGCTTGACCACAACCGCTGTGCCGCTCCTTAGGTATGCGAGCGGCGAGACGGGGGGGCAGAGCATTTGTCATTCCGCCGTCCCCGCCTCGCCCCGTCACCCCCGCCGCGTCACCCCGCCGCCCCGCGCATACCTAAGGAGCGGCACAGCGGTTGTGGTCAAGCTATACCGTCTGAAATAGTACCCCCGAAATTCAGTAAAAAGCTGCAAATGGTGTTAAAAGCATGAAAATCGGAACGATTGATCTTTAGGCCTTATTAAACCTATCATCATCATTCTCCTAGCGTTGTTCCCGGTTATGCCCCTAAAGGAGCTCGGGGTCCGCTTTGACACCTAATCCCAAGATTTGGCATAGGCGCTAGTTTTACGAAAGCGACTGCCATCTGACCTTCCAACCCAGAGGGAAAACTAGACCTTATTGGGATTAGACCGGTTTCCTCACGATGTTTTCCTTCACCGAAAAGCTAACGGTAAATATTCCGTACATAAGTTCCGAAAAACTCATTGGTACGAGCCGGGATTCGAACCCACGACCGCCGCTTGACAGCCGCATGCCTGAACCACTAGGCTACCGTAGCCTAGCCCTAGTATTATTAAACCTATCGTGTGTGGTATTTAATGAAAGGGCATACGCCGATTTTAAAAATATATCACATCATTATATTTCAGTCACTTTTGTTTTAAATTCAAATAAAAATAATTTTCAAAACATACCAAGTTTGGGCTGCTCCAGATATGATACGGTTGAATCATTATTTGTAAAATGTACCTAAAATTATATGTAATAGCCTCATATCCAACCTCAAGAAAGCAATTTTGAAAATAATTACTTTTAGTATTAAAAAATGTGATAAGTCACAATTAGTTGAAACATACGTATAAAAAGTTTTATTTTAGACACATATTTTGTTATAAATTCAACTTGTACTTTTAGCTGTAGGTATGTTTTGTTTGTCACATACAAAGTAACTAAGTACACCTCACAATTAAATACTGCATGATTGTAATTTATTTAAAATCTAGATATAGAAGTAAACAGGGAATTGTAAACAATGACCTGTAATACCTTATTGCTAATAAATGATGTCTCTAGATTTCAATTAGAAGACAAATGCAGAACATGCAAAACTTTTCTTGTTGATGTTCTAATAGTTTCAAGTAGAGTTCAACAAATAGTCTTATTTACATTATGAATAAATAACCCCTCGTGTAGTGTCGGGTTGGAATGTCACCACCCCGTTTCGTCCCGTGAGTGTCGTAAAAGTCGACTAACGGAGCAGGGTTGAACTGTGTTGTGGGCGATGGGCTAGCAACCTATCACTGATATATCACATTTTGTCCTTTTATACCCTCATCACTACATAGTATAAAACAAAGTCGCTTCCCGCTGTCTGTCCCTATGTATGCTTAGAACTTTAAAACTACGTAACGGATTTTGATACGGTTTGTTTTTAATAGATAGGGTGATTCAAGAGAAAGTTTATATGTATAATATAATATAGTACCTACCCGTGCGAAGCCGGGGCGGGTCGCTAGTTTATGATAAAAGTGGCATTGGAACATAAGTTTCATGTGCTCTGCCTACCCCTTTTGGCAATAAAGGCGTGAATATGTACTTATGTATGAATAAATAAATATTTAATTAGCTACAAAGCAATCTACTAGCCCTGGGCTAAGAAAATAGCGCGTCCAATTGTATTCTGTTCAGGCTGCAGTTACTAGCATTCGTGACCGAGCAATCTAATTGGAAAAATAGTTTCCGATAACCGAAGTGCTAGTGTTGGGACGTAACCATCCCAACAAAAGAGTATTTTGTTAAATACTTTTCTTTTGTTAATGGTTAACTAGAAACGAACTTTTAATTATCTTTCATCCTTTGCGTCGATGTTACATGAAATCATAACAAAGTAAATTTAAACGAAGATGTTGTACCTATTGCAAAGTCTAGTGTTACATCGGGCAAGAAACTACAACCGCTTACAGATATAACACAGCAATTCTAACTGAAATCGTATCTTTGGGGCGCAAATTGCACATACTCCAGGCAAAATACGGTTTTGAAAAACATTAATTTATAATAGCGTTTTTTTTGTTGATTTCATTTGAAAATGTTATTCTAAGATGATAGTCAAGAATCCGACAAACTTTCCACCCGGAAGTAATTATGTAGATTTAAATGAAGCATGCATTATCTTCTTTTGTACGATTAATCTTGAATATTATAGAGCAAATGTAAATGAACCAAAAAAAAGACAAAAACATTTATTAATATTTTTACTGACTTTTTAGAAGCCAGTTAACTTGTCGTTTTTTCGATGTCTGAAATTTTGTCGGATTTTGTCGCTGGGTAACTATTTCCAAAATTGACATTTTTTCCATACAAAGTTGTCAGTTCATTGCCTGGACTAACAGCACAAGTCTTAGTGGCGAGGATACTACCACCTGGGCCCCAATTTCGGAAAGTGTCTTTGCCGCAACCATTGAAATGCTATGCGAGTCATCTTGGTGGATGTTCTCGTTTTTAACCCCCGACGCAAAGACAGGGGTGTTATAAGTTTAACGTGTCTGCCCGCGACTTCGTCCGCGTGGAACTCGTTTAAATCGTAGCACCATACAAACTTTCATCCCCAATTTCTCCCCCTCCGGAGGGTTTCCGGGATAAAGACTATCCTATGACCTTCCCCGGGATCCAAACTATCTTCATACTAAATTTAATCTCAATCGGTTCAGCGGTTTAAGCGTGAAGAGGTAACAGACAGACAGACAGATAGACAGACAGACAGACACACTTTCACATTTATAATATTAGTATGGAGTATGGATAGTATGGATGGATGTTTGTGCACGGCGGCCACCTCCAGGAGGACTCTATACTTAGGCGCTAGTGATAATGATAACCCTTACCTTACCTTATACCGACCCTACCCATAAATCATCCACCGATCGGTACATAACCATGATGCGACAGGATACCGTAATCAGTATATTTTAGTAAATTGTTTAATAAAATGTAAGAAGTCTTAACATATTTCATTCAAAATTATTACTTAGCATAGTAAGGTAAACATCCCAGTGCTCGACGCCTTACTGCCTAATATTTGATCACTATTATTCACCTTTTGCTTTGATATAAGATTGAAAGTGTCATGTTTTAGGCCAGTGTCGGACACTTTTTTTGTTACATGTTTACTTTAGTGCCACAAAGTTCATCATTACAAGCAAAACAAGACTTAAATAAAAACCGGCCAAATTCGAGTCGGACTCGCGCACGAAGGGTTCCGTACCATCACTATCACTATCACTACATCACTACATAGTATAAAACAAAGTCGCTTCCCGCTGTCTGTCCCTATGTATGCTTAGATCTTTAAAACTACGCAACGGATTTTGATGCGGTTTTTTTTTTATAAATAGAGTGATTAAAGAGGAAGGTTTATATATGTATAATATAGTTTTGACGACCGGTTAGCCTAGTGGGTAGTGACGCTGCCTACGAAGCTGAAGGTCCTGGGTTCGAATCCCGGTAAGGGCAAATATTTGTGTGATGAGCATGAATATTTGTTTCTGAGTCATGGAAGTTTTCTATGTATTTAAGTATTTATATCTATTATATATATCGTCGTCTAGTACCCATAACACAAGCCTTAATGAGCTTACTATGGGACTAGGTCGATTTGTGTAAGATTGTCCCCTAATATTTATTTATTTATTTATTTTATTTATATAGTACCCGTGCGAAGCCGGGACGGTTCGCTAGTTATTTATAAAATTGGCAAAAAAGCACGTTTGTTGTATGGGAGCCCCCTTAGATATTTATTTTATCCTGTTTTTTGGTATTTGTTGTTATAGCGGCAACAAAAATACATAATCTGTGAAAATGTCAACTGTCTACCTATCACGGTTCATGAGATACAGCCTGGTGAAAGACGGACAGAGAGACAGACGGACGGACAGCGGAGTTTAGTAATAGGGTCCCGTATTATCCTTTGGGTACGGAACCCTAAAAAACAAAAAGTTGTATAATGTATCAAATGTCAGAGACCATTCGGAACTTGGTGGGAGCTCCATCATCATTCGAGTCAGGCACACGTGAACCCAAACATTTCCTGAGTGAATACATTCATAATTATTTCCTTCCCAATGAGGCCTTATGCATCGTAGCGAGAATAAGAAAACAGTAAGTTGTTTCAGAATTCGAAGCTATAGCTGTATACGAAAGATTTAATAAATTAAGCGATTTTCTTTCAATATTATGTGTTACTTAATACTGTTCTGATTGGTCAAATATATTTTATTTGAAATTGACTCCTACCTTAAAACCATAACTGGTACAATCGACTTAAGAACCTCTTCATTGTCAGAAGTCAGTTAAATAGGATAGTATCATTAAATAAAATTGTTGTTATAAACATTGACTTTTAGGATTGGACTTCAGGAAATTGGTCAGACGCAAACAAAAAAATATTGCAATTTATATAAAAGCTTGTAAAGAAAATATACATAAAACAAAGTAAACAGTACAATTTATACAGATAAACAGGTATCCTGTACGAACTGAACATGATTTAACTAGATCCAAAAAAAAGCTGAAGGTGTTAGATGTGCAAAGGTTCATCTATCTATCTTCTATCTATCGATATATATAAATACCGGCCAAGTGCGAGTCGGACTCGCGCACGAAGGGTTCCGTACCATTATATATAATAAAAACGAGCCCACATAGGACGATGGTAACTGAAGAAGGAGTTATAAAATCCAACTTCACAAGTGAAAGACGAGTGACGAGTGGTGGTGAGTGTACGAAACTATTACTTCTTGAAGTACATTTTATAAGTTGGTCGACTATTACTCGTAAACGTGTAAAGCCTACTTAGCTGTGATAGTTTTCCTTTTAACTTCGTTATATGTACTACTACCATGATTTTTTTCACATATCCCAAAACAACCATTTAGCTAGCAGGGGGTGGGGACACTGGAGTCTAACAAAAATTAGCACTTTAAGGCTTAATATTTCACAAACGGATCGTTTAATCGAAAAATTGTAAGTGTATTAAAAGACCTATCCAACGACACCCCACACTATGGGATAGACGACAATAAAAAAAATCATCCCCACTCTACATGTAGGGGAGGTACCCTAAAAAAAATGTTTTTCAAGATTTTATTTTACCACTTTGTCGGCATGACTAATATGTATATTCATGCCAAGTTACAGCTTTCTAGTACCAAGAGCCTCTGAGCTAAGCTGCGGACGGACGGACGGACGGACGGACATAGCGAAACTATAAGGGTTCCGTTTTTGCCATTCTGGCTCCGGAACCCTAAAAAAGACTTCCTGACTGATTCATCACCGCACAGCCGAAACTACTGGAACTAGAAAGTTGAAATTTACACCAGAACTTCCTTTTATGACGTCGGCAAGGGATAAGACGGGATTTTTGGAAATTCCATCCCTAAGGGGGTTAAATGGGGGTGCAAAGTTTGTATAGGGGAAACATTATTTTTTGAACTAGAGACTTGAAACTTTGTAGGAAGATTACTTATTAAGATACAAAAAAAACATTATGCGCTTTAGAAAATTCCACCCCTAAGGGGGTTAGTAGGGGTGCAATGTTTGTATAGGGGAAACATTATTTTTTGAACTAGAGACTTGAAACTTTGTAGAAAGAAAACTTATTAGAATCGCAAAAAAAGTACTTGTTGCGTTTAAGAAAATTCCACCATTAAGCGGGTTAAATAGGGCTGCAAAGTTTGTATGGAGGGAACTTTATATTTTGAGCTAGAAACTTTAAACTTTGTAGAAAAACTACTTATTAAAATAAAAAAGAGAAGCTGTCAAGAGTTTTCGAAAATTCCACCCCTAAGGGGGTTAAATAATGATGCAAAATTTGTATGAGAACTTTTCCTTTTGAACTAGAAACTTGAAACTTTATAGACAGATTACCTATTTGAATACAAAAAAATTACTTTAAGCGTTTTGGAAAAATCCACCCCTAAGGGGGTTAAAAAGAGGTAAAAAGTTTGTATGGGGGAAATTTTGTTTTTTAGCTAGACACATACAATTTTGTAGAAATATTACTTATTAAATCATAAACGAGTACTTTCAGCTTTTAAGAAACGTCTATTCAAAGGGGGTTAAAAAGGGGTGCAAAGTTTGAATGAGAAACACTCTTTTTTGAGTTTGAGACTTAAAACGGTGTATAAAGATTTCTTATCAAAATAAAAAAAAAGTTCTATCAGCATTTTGGAAAAGTTCCACCCCTAAGGGGGTTAAAATGGTATTCAAGGTTTATATGGAGACCAAGAAAATGTTATAGTAAGAGATTAGTAACTTCGGTCTTAGCATGTATGTTGACTACAAAACTGATTTCAGAGTTTTTTTTAATTCATCCCCTTAAAGAGGGTTCAAAGTTTGTACGGAGAGCAAGACATTTTTAAAGTAAGAGATTTATAACTTTTGTTTTAGACTGTTTGAAAATTAAAATTCATTCTCTAAGGAGGTTAGAAAGGGTTGGAAGTATGCATGAGGAACAAGTAAATTTTGAAGTGAGAGATTTCTTAGGTCATACATACTATAATAGCTTCCGCCCGCAACTTCGTCTGCGTGGACCCGGGATAAAAACTATCCTATATTTTAATCCAGGGTATAATTTATCTTCGTGCGAAATTTCATCCAAATCGGTTGAGTTGATTAACGTTATTGAGTAACAAACATCTAAGCATCCAAACTTTCGCATTTATAATATTAGTAGGATGGTCAGCCATTTATTAGTCAAAATACATAATCCGACTGCTAGCGGAAAAGTAGGTTAGGTTAAGTTAGAACCACGATCCTTACAGAACCGATCAGCTACCAGAAATGTAGGTTAGGTTAAGTTAGACTTGCTATGCTCCCAGAACTAAAAAAAGGTAATATTTAATTTAACCTGCGGATTATTTTGTTAATTCAAAAAGTTCATTTTGGATAATCAAATAATGTATTCTCTAACACAGTGAAATGGGGACGGCGGATGGAGATAGAACGTTCTACGTCTTTTAGCATTAGATTAGTTTTCTTTCAAAACTATACAGGTCGCCCGGACTAACGTGAGTAGAACTGCTGGACGGAGCTAGGCAAAAACTTCCAGTAATGTAGCTTTCTTTAATACATTATGAAAAATAAACAATTTAAACAGAAACGTCTGTGGAGATATTTATAATTGTAAAAACGGAGTTCTTAATTTAAATTAAGCAATTTAAACTAATGAACTCATCGCACTGTTGCCTTTTACGCTTAATCCCTGAACGGATTTAGATGAAATTTTTCGTACAGATATGTTGAGACCCTTGGAAGGATATAAGATAGTTTTATCTCGGAAATCTACCCTTAAAATGGTAGAACTTTGTTTGGGTCGGCGGTTCCGCCTACAATAATTAGATTAGATTAGATTCTTTTATTTCATTATGAAAGTTTACATGTCATTTCATAAAATTAAAATACCATGGATTCACAAAAAGATCGTCAGAGTGTATAAGAATAAAAAAAAACAATAATTGTATAGCAATCGTTTTTCTAAGACGGTAACAAGTTCTACGCGGACGAAGTCGCAGGCAAGAGCTATCCATACTAATATTATAAATGCGAAAGTGTGTCTGTCTGTCTGTCTGTTACCTCTTCACGCTTAAACAGCTGAACCGATTTGGATGAAATTTGGTATAGATATAGTTTGAGTCCTGGGGAAGGACAAAGCATAGTTTTTATCCCGGAAATCATCCCCCAAGGGCATGAAGTGGGGGGTGAAAGTTTGTATTGAGCTACGATATAACCGAGTTCCACGCGGACGGAGTCGCGGGCAGAAGCTAGTATTATATATAATAACAACATTGGCACATTTAATATTATGTTAGTTAACGTTATTTCGCAGTCACGGCACGCATCACGCATCCCACGACGGAGCGAGGCGGCTGTTTCAGATATTATGACAAATGCTATTAATTAGTTAGGTACCTACACACCCTTTCGGCGTAGATCCATGAATCACGGTTGATTATTTGTTTTTCGTTTAGGTCAGTACGATCGTCTTTTTACGTAGGTAGACACAAATAATTTGGCCATACAACTACTTACCTATAAGTAATTACTGAAGTTGGGAGTTTTTATTGAAATCGTTCGTAAAATTTTGGAGTATATTACAAAGGCTCCGAATACCATCTCATAGAAAATACACATTTAACTCAATGCTCATTATTATATTCCATGTAAATAAATTCTATCTACTGTTAAATGCAATAAAAAATACTCAGTAAATAAATGTTTTACCGAAATTATTACGTTGACTTGTTATAAAACAGCTGAATTATGAATTACCGAAAATTGTTGTGTCGACATAACATTTGTACATTATATTCTAAGTACCTAAGGTTACGAAAATATCGAGTTTAACAGACACTTAGAATGAATGCTATAATAACCACATATTAAATAAGGTATATGTGTGAAAAAAAAACTTTTTTATATTTTTGGCAACCAGCTAAGTAAGGGTAGGTTTGGTTAGGACTGCTACGAATACCAGACAAGTGGGTTAGTTTATGTTAGAACTGTAACGCTAATAGAAATTAAATTCTAACAGACAATTACGTTAGGTCAAGTTAGAAATATGACCATAACATTAACGACAAAAGAGAACCAAACAAGAAATTAAGTTAAGAAGTTTAACAAAAACATTTTTTTATTTTTTATTACTTAATTATAAATTTTCAGATTGTTTGCTGTACGTGTAGTAATAGACGATGTTACTTGCCAAATTTCATAGTTCTAGGTCAACGGAAAGTACCCTATGTGATTCCCTTGAGAGTGTCGAAACGAAATATACGTTTTTTGCGCCGTATACATTTTGGGTTAACTTAGATGTTTGATTTTTTTCACAGCTTCAAGGGATTGTAGACTTGAGTAAGTATATGGTTTTAATTTCCACTCGATGCGCGTTCTCGATACTACACGATACGCGTTCCCGAGATAAAGGGTCTTGACAAACAGTCAGACGAACAACAAAGTGATCTTATAAGGGTTCCGATTTTTCCTTTTGAGGTACGAAACCCTATAAATAAAGAGATAAAACTATCTTGTATTTACATATTTATATATCTATATAAGTATGTATAGCGTCGTCCAGTACCCTACAGTACAAGCTTTGCCTAGTGTGGGACTAGGTCCATTTGTTTAGGATTTTCCTCAAAATCTTTATTTTCCTTTTATTACTATAGGAGTAGGTCAATTTGTGTAAGATCGTCCCTAAATATTTATTTATTTACTTTAATCAGGCATTTCGACATACCTGTCGAAACGTCAACCAATGAATATCAAGAGATGGCTTTATTTTACGTAACACGATAAATAACGCGTACGTCTTTGTTGTTAAATCACAGCATTGTAAGGATACTCGCCTTCATAATTACCTTTTCTGCTGTCTATTTCTTAGTCATCATTAGTTATGAGACATCTTGTCTCGATTTCACCAAGAAATAGAACAACAAGGAGGGTGATTTACGGATGTTAAACGTACGCCACACTATGCAAGGAACTCTGGGTACATAATTTTTGTACAAAGTGTTTTCATTGGTCTTGACTCCATGTAACTATACGACTGTGCAAGGAGAAAGTCAAAGCAAATAAGGAATCCAGTCTGCTAAAAAATGTCTTCGGTTGTCTTTGGTGCCGAAATAATTTTCCTACGTATATTATTTTTACTAAATTATACTTATAGATGTCGATTATGGGCGGTTGAAAGTAAAATTAGTAGTCTATTACTTCACTTCACAGTTCGTAATTTGCTTAAATCCGGAACATCTGAAACTGACTGGCATCATACAAACTTGTCTTGCTTTCAAATCATTAGAGTCCATATCGGGGAAAATTAAGTGAGATCAACTCCGGTCAAAAGATAACTTCACTGGAATCGATTGAAAGTTATTCGCAACGCAACGTCAAAAGTTTGCAATCAAAACCTGGCTTCAACTTGAAGCATTTATAAAGTAATTAAACTTCATGTTTTACTATCAGAGTTGAATTGAATTCCAGTGAACATTAGGCAGTTCATTTTAAGAATTATACCTATATATTTTTCATTCATTACAAATTACCTACTCTGAAAGTAGCGTTTCGACATCAGGATTCAATTTGACTTATTTTAAGAATCATCTTTTCATCAATGTAAGAACCTTGCTGAAATAGCTCTTGCAAAGACTGGGTGCAATGATGAAGAAAATCTTGCCAGGTTAGGTCAAGGTTCCGAGATATCTCCAGCCTCCTCGTTCTTTCTTCGACCTACAGACGTGTCTGAAATCGCATCTTTCATAAGGAGCTTAAAGTCGGGAAGTTCGCCTGGTATAGACGGCATAACCCCGGACATACTAAAAATGTGCGTAAATCATTTGACCGAACCCATTACATACATATGTAACTTGAGTATAGCGTCGGGTACCTTTCCTGATACCCTGAAAAGAGCCTCAGTCGTGCCGATATACAAAGTAGGAAACACGAAAGAAGTGACCAATTATCGGCCCATCTCGCTCCTCAGCGTAGTCGGAAAACTTATCGAGAAGGTCATTAATAGCCAGTTACTCAACTTTCTCGAGTGCAACACACTCTTGTCGCCTAATCAGTTTGGGTTCAGACAAAACCGTTCCACAGAACAGGCAGTTGATTTGCTGGTTAATGGCATAGTAGACTGTGTCGATAGTGGAGACAAGTGCGTAGGGGTGTTTTTAGACCTTGCCAAGGCCTTCGACACGGTCTCTATTACCATTCTCCTAGACAAACTAGAGCGACTCGGTTTGAGGGGGTTGGTACTTAACTGGTTCACAACCTATCTCCAGGGTCGCAAGCAGTGTGTTCGTGTGGGTGACCATTGTAGTGAGTTTTGCAATGTCGATTTCGGAGTACCTCAAGGAAGCGTACTAGGGCCAACTTTATTTTTGGTGTACATAAACGGTCTCTGTAACCTTCAATTAAATAAGACTACCATTGTGTCTTTTGCGGATGACACAGCAATCGTGGTCAAGGGCGGAGACTGGGGTGAAGTACAAAAACAAGCCGAACTCAGCATGGCGGTTGTCACAGACTGGCTAAATGCAAATTTACTAACATTAAATGTCACTAAAACGAAATACTTATGCTTTTCTATTAACGCCAGAGGTCAGCCTAGTGACGAGTTCTCTATACGGGTGGGTGTACAGAGCGATGGGAGTCACTTCACGGCAGGTAGTGCCAGTGCTCTTGAACGTGCGATCACTATTAAATATCTTGGCATACTACTAGACGCGCACCTAACTTGGCGCCAGCACATAGAATCCCTAAAGTGTCGCGTTCGCAAGCTTATGTTTGTGTTTAGGTATCTGAGAAACGTTGCATATCCTGAGCTATTAAAAGCAGTGTACTTCGCGCTCGGGGAAACCATACTAGGGTATTGCAACTCATTATGGGGTGGAGCAGCAAAGACCATCCTGATTAGCCTAGAAAGGTCCCAGCGATGTCTCTTAAAAGTCGCATTCCATAAACCGTTCCGGTATCGCACTAAGGACCTTTACATGGAAGCGAATGTTCTGACGGTCCGACAGCTGTTCCTTAGAAAGGTCATGTTTGCATATGGCAACAGTCACGACAAAAACTTTGACGCCGACACGAGACGACGGCAACGCTGGAAAACGCCCAAATATAAGACCAGATTTGCCCAGCGCTTCTGTCCATTTATCTCTCCTTTGGTCTTAAAGACCTTCTGCAAGTTTTATACAGCCCCCCGGCCCCCCAGTAAAGGCATTTTAACAAAATGGCTGATGCAACACGATTACAGTGAGACAGAACTGCTCTTAACTGTTCTCCGCTAGAAACAACTTTACGCTGTACCCTCATACTTACAGTTTTAGACTTGTGCTACTGAACGACTAACATTTTACTAAATATTACCTAACTCCAAATATATACAATCACACACGCACACACACACACACACACACACACACACACACACACACACACACACACACACACACACACACACACACACACTGGCAGAACACCTACCTGCAAAATATATAATATAATTATAGTAATGTATACCCGTTTGTTAGCCCTGCACGAAGACATGTTAACTAGTATTGTAAGCTTGCACTCTAATGGGTCCTGTAACACAGGGAGTCCTAGCTCAGGACCCATTGACAATTGTATTCCGTGTAACGTGTTTTTGTGAAATAAATATTTCTTATTCTTATTCTTATTCTTATTCTTATTCAATGGCAGAATTACCTATATACCTCTACCTATTCAAATTGTGATTTTTTTAATCATTTTTAAGCGTCGCTTTTCAATATTTATAACCGCTTTTGAAAGTTATATCAATTTCGTTTTAAGGTAGTCTTAAAAAGAAAACAATTTTAGAACCAAAGACTTGATAATTCAATAACTGTAGGGGAAATTATGGAATTGATTCAACAACGACTACTCGTAACAACTGTTAAAGACTTTTTCTTTTACAACGGAGATTGATAATTCTTCAGTTACTTTGATTGATAAAAAATAAAGAATATAGTCGGGACACTTCCCAAATGATGAAAACATTAAATTCAATAATGTCCAGCTTACTTTTATTATTTTGTATTAATTCCGAATAAATAAAATAAAGACTTGCTAATTATAAAGAAAAGTATTCGAGCCATCGTGAAACCCTTGTTGCTATGCGAAAACCCTTTGCCAAAGGACGCAGTGAAATAACTAGAAAACTAACAAGCAACAAAATAACCTGACAAACGAAATAAACACGAATACTTTGAACTTTTTGTGATGATAAATGAGCCGGGGACAAAACAAGATCCCTTTCGCGGCCTTTGCTGTTCATGGCGTAAATAATGAAAAAACAGTACGTGGCCTGAATGCTCCAAGAAATAACCACTTATTTTAAATACCTAACAGGAAGCTTTATTTAAGATGTCGCTTTCTTTACTGACTTATATTTCAGGAGAGTCGGGTTTTCTCGTAGAATTCGAAAACCATCTGAATAAACTGACTACTGTAACTTAGTACTTAGGATTCATTTCACAAATGGCTTTCTATCTTTCTTATAGAGGCGCGTAACCTCTTTCGCAGTTATTCTCTAGGTGCACCTAGAGAATAACTTATTCTTGTGGGCAAAATAATGGGTACACTTTGTACAGATATATCTTTACCTAATTGAATCAAGTGAGAACCTAAGTTTTAAACTGGGTACAATAATGTAAGTTTAAAGGCATATTCGCCTGCATTATTCAACCGGCTTTTGAGATACAGGGAAACCTACTTTGAAAGCCGGGGCTTCAACTATTTGTACCTGTGCTTATAGTTGCAATAAAGAATTTTATTTATTATTATTTCTTTATTTGAGCACGCGTGCTCGCCTATCCGGTACGGTAAAGAATTTCTCAAATTGCAAAAATCTATCAAAGTACAAAAAGCTGAAATAATATTTAATGTTCCATTTGATATTTTATTGCATGCGAAGTTCATTGCATAGTATGTATAAAGAGCTGGTTGTCCAAAAGATATTAGAACCAGTAGACTACGAGTACATAGAAACAGTTCAACTATTCAAAGTATAAACGTCACTCATACTGAATTTAAACGCGCAAGAAGCAAGCGAGAGAAACAAGCTTCTGCCCCAGATAGAATACTTGAGGTGCTTGCCACTACTTAGTTGTTTCGACCTAGACTGTAGAACAGATAATTTATTACAAATATATTTATATCTTGCGACCAACTGTCATTGGATATCGTTACCCAGACCAGACATAACGTCACCTGCACGGCTATCATGCGACGGCGCGCTAGCTCTCTCGATTTTTCTCGCACTGTCCGTCTCTCTCTTATTAGACTACTTAGAACAAGAGGTATTGTGCGAGAAAAATCGAGAATTTTATGTGTCGCGGCCGTCCCATGATAGATAGAGCACCGGTTGCATGATCGCGTTTCAAAGTCAAAGTCCGAGGTAATTATTCTTCAATTTAGGTACATTACATGCACCTATGAATGTCGATAAACTCGTTTAAAGAAGAACCAGCGAAAAAGACTGGGCGCGGTATAATTTTTTCATTGAGTTTATGTCGGACATGATGCATTCGTTAAGTTCAATGGTTCCTAATACGTAATGAATATGTTTCAAACCTCTGTATTCTAAAACTCTGCAAACGAATCCCACAAAGATCAAGCGAGTCTCTTTTACTGTTTATTTCATAAATATTTAGCACCGGTTTAACAAAACTCTTCCAGGCGTAATTACGCACCGCTCGAGGTGCGAAGTAATACCTGTCAAGATGATTTATTAAGAGTCTTATTGGTCGCTTCAGCCGCAACGTGAGGTGCTAAGCTTAAGGGATTGGTGTGAATGTTGCGCACCTACCAAATTCTGAATACCCAGTGTAAACAAGTGCTTCTTTTAAACCTACCTAACTGTTTTTTTCCGAATATTATAATAGCTTAATGACACTTCCACGACTTAGAGGAATCTAACATGCGATAAAACAACATAACTATCCTTCTGTTGCAGTCGGGTATTTATACTCGTTTATCGACACTACATGTAGGTTATGTATGCCTACTCTTAATTGAAGAACATTTGGATGTTTCATGACGAATGTTTGGATGTTTGTGACTAAATCACCCAAAAACGGCTTAACGATTTAGATGAATTTTAGTATAAAAATAGAATATAAAAGAAACACATATTTGGAAACAATCTTACACTAATCGACCTAGTCCCAAACTAAGCAAAGCTTGTAGACTACGATTTACATACTTATAGGTAAATAAATACTTAAATGTTACATAGAAATCATCCATGACTTAGGAACAAATATTCGTGCTCACCACACGAATAAATGCCCTTACCGGGATTCGAACCTCTTGCTTCGTAGGCAGGGTCGCTACCAACTAGGCTACAGAGGTCGTTAAGTACCGATAACACAAGCCTTATTGAGTTCGATTTGTGTAAGGTTGTCTCCTAAAATTTATTTATTTAAATTTCAATGAATCCTCTTAGTTTGTTTACCTCATTCGTATTAAAATGATGCCTAGATGACAACAAGCAACATGCATATGTTGCTTGACATTTTATTTAAGAGAAACATAGTTTGACAATATTAAACCGACTTCAAAAATATAATATACTTGATTATGATCATAGATAAATGTGATAACTTAAATCTTATGCACGTTTCGTTACGCATGATCATGGTAAACAAACTGTTTTTGTGCTTGCAGTTTTAGTCGTAGTCAAAAATAAAAGTTTATTTTACGCTTAGTAAAATGCATCAGGCTTGAGTGATACTCATAATTTGCAGTAAACCCAAGTACTTATAAATTTTGGCGTCATGAAATTCTAGCGATAAAAAACTTACGAGCGCCATTCGTCCGATCCTAGTTGAAGCACCCCGAGAGTTGTAATTTTCTTCTTTATTAACGTGTATGATTTGGAAATTGTTAAATAGGTACATTTGGTGAAATAAAATAAAACACGTAGGCTTTGCTTTTCTGCTTTTGATTACACGGCTAGCTGGCGGATGAAAATAAGCTTAATTTGTGTTGGTTATCAATATTTACATTATGAACCTTGATTAACCATTAGAAATAGTTTTATCCAGTTCCAGTAACATCACTCCTTCTTCTTTCACCTGCCTTTTCCCATTTTTATTTCGGGGTCGGCTCTTCTAATCGCCTTTAGTCATTCAAGTCTCGTCCTGGGTCGTCAGAGGGTCTAATTCTAGGTTTTCAAGATCTTTATTAACTAAGGATATCCATGAGAGTCGGTGCCTACCGCGGCGTCTCGGTTCCGATTCCAAGGTCAGTATTTTAATGCTTGTCATGTGGTCTTCGGGTCTTCTCATCACCAGGCCGTACCAGCGTAACCGTGCCTCGGCTAGCTTTTCCGGCATAGGTCTAACTTTTAGACTTCCACGCACATAATAGTTGGGTGCTCTGTCCATTAGGGTGACACCTGCCGACCATCGCAACATCCGCATTTCAGCCACATGCAGTTGTTGTGTGTGCTGTTTTTAAGCGGCCAACATTCCGTACTGCGGTATTGTATAGGTACTTTGCCTTTGATGCGAGCAGGCATTCTTGCATCGCAAAGCACTCCGGATAAGCTTCTCCATTTTAGCCACCCCGTATTTATCCGATGAGTCACTTCGATCTCCATTGTTAGAGAGTGTAGGTACCACCTAGGTATTTGAAGTTGACTTCACCAAAATATACTAGTATACAAATACGGTAGATGGCATGGGCACTTTATGTCAACGAATAATAAGCTTTTTAAACGAACTTCAAAAAAAAAGCAGGTTCTCAGTTTGACCTATATGTTTGTATGTATGTTTTCTCTGAAATCCTGAAATAAAGTAAAATTAAATTGTGTATTGGATGAGATTAATAGGAATAATTTTCAATTATTAGTTAACATTTAAAAGTTCTATGCCTTCTTATAAAAAAGAACATCCAAGTTTTGTTGGCTGTTATCACCTCAATTATAAACTTGGAGATTTATATAACACGGTGACTTGAAGTTGCAAGACAAAGTATTTTTCTCCATCTAAAATTGTATTTCCTCGACTTTGTGTAAAAGAACCACAGTCATTTGTTTGTTGGGATGCAAAACGAGTTTGGAACAAATTCACTTGGGTGGTTCGCGTTTAACATTCTCGGTCTAACCTTATATCACAAAAGCGGGAAGCGGAATCTCCTGGGTTTTATTTAAAAATAACTAGGTAACTGACAGCTCCACAGCAATTGAAATATGCTTTACTGACAATCTGCGCAGAAAGAACATTGTTTCAAGTAGAGTTTTAAATGTAAGTATACTGAACAAGTTTTTTTTTATGGAACCGAGGGACTGCGCCAGAAAAATAATAATACCTTTATAAAATTTGTCGTATCGTTAAGTTCGCCGGTAGCTCGGGGTAGGAAAAAAACGTTGATTATTAATACATCAATAAAAATTCGACTATAATTTTCATTAAAATCGATTCTGATCTTGAAATAAATCGATTATTGATTTTCGTTTTCACTACCGATTAATCGAAACAAAATTGAATATAATATTTAACAATTTTTCACATAATGTTCGTGATTCTTTTCAACTTACTGATTTGTTTGCGAGATATTGGGCTTTAAGAGGGGGCGCTCCGCGAAATCGGGGTTCTTAGATTGAATATTTACCTATGACAAACTAAAGCGAATGCCAGGAAAAAGAACATACCAAAACTACATCATATTTGCAATTGAATCGTCTGAACAAAACCATACAAAACCAAAATTGCCTCGATAGAAAAGAACCGCCAAAACATGTCTTATTTTTACTCAATTTCAATAGTGTGAGGTTCACGTGCATATAAATTAAGTAAAAGTTGAGTGTATAATAGCTTTTCACATTACCTAATGAAAGTACTAGCGGGGTATTTTTATGTAGTCCCTTTTCAGACTTATTGAGGTGAAACGTATTTGGCGTATAGGCCTTTTTTATTTAGCGCGATACCCTTTCTCCCGTCGCGTGTTTCGTGCGGTTCTGTATATCTTTTGTTGCCGTTCGCGGGCGGAGTCAGTCGTAATCGCTCCGCTGAGACGAGAGGACTACGTTCTGTGCTCTCACGACAGCACGATGAACATAATTATTTCAATAATATTGTGACCCAGTATATTCGTCCAGTGAATGAACGTATCATTACATTCCAGTAGATATTTTGCTACATTTTGAAATAATATATTTAAAAGTCGACCTTAACATATAGATCTTAAAGTTCAAAATACAACTATAAGATTACGCAGCGATCGGCGGGTGACCGGCTTCTTAGAATAATTTGTGCAGTACATGCAAAACTAGACAAACATTTTTCTGTCGATCGTGTGTTCACTTTATGAAAGATTATCACTATCACTATTACTACATAGTATAAAACAAAGTCGCTTCCCGCTGTCTGTCCCTATGTATGCTTAGATCTTTAAAACTACGCAACGGATTTTGATGCGGTTTTTTTTAATAGATAGAGTGATTCAAGAAGAAGGTTTATATGTATAATATAGTATCCGTGCGAAGCCGGAGCGGATCGCTAGTTGAGAATAAATCCGATTATGTTCAAAATCGATGTCTGAGAGGTCTAAATACGAATTCATAGTCAGAAATATTTCAAAAAGTGGTCGCATTATTTAAAATTTTTGAAACATTCGTTGTAAATTAAAATGATGTCCATTTTGAATTCCAAGATGGCGGACATTGCTTTTCGAATTTAAACTTTCGTGAGACGTGTTGAAACAGTACTAATAATTACACGGTTCAACTCACGTATTAAATGTCACTACGGGCGACTAGTTTCGAACTCTTCGGGAATTCTTCTTAAGGATGAGTGTTTTCGCGGCGGTGTCGCTTGAATCTTGTCGTGATTCAAGCGACACCGCCGCGAAAACACTCATCCTGAAGAAGAACTTCCGAAGAGTTCGGAACATGTCGCCCGTAGTGACATTATTGACATTGTTTTTCTTTAAAGTCATCACGGGTGTCGCTTTTAGGGTTATCGAGAGTGCAGATTCCAACAATTATTGCCTGCGAACTTGGACATTTTGATATTAAAAAAGTGAACATAATTATGCACTTTCTCTTTAATATGTTCAAAATTGATAACTAAAGGGCCAAAGCGTCTCCATTGTCTCCAAGTACGAATCCGAGATCAGAATTGAAAAATTTGGCCGCCACACAGTAGTGGCCTGAAAATCTGACTTTCATAGACATGATCGAAGTTTTCATAATATATTATAGTTTTTTTTTAATACTACTAATAAATTCACGGTTAAATTCACGTATTAAACGACACGACAGGCGACATGTTTTGAACACTTCGGGAGTTCTTTTTCAGGATGAGTGTTTTCGATGTTTGTTTTGAAGAAGAACTCCCGAAAAGTTCGAAACATGTCGCCTGTTGTGACATTTAATGCGTGAATTTAACCGTGGATTTGTTAGTAGTATTTTAGACATGTCTCACAAAAGTTTAAATTCGATTATAGCTTTTTTTTGCTTTAGGCTTTTACTAGCCATTATTATGCTAGCTCACAACCCTTACGTGATTTAGTAAAAAAACGGAAGGCCATATTTCAGTTATAGCTCCGGTGGTTTTTTAAGCAACAAAATGTAGGTAGTGGTATTCCTTGGGTAATTAAAGTAATTTGTACTCTATAAAGTGAGTGTTTTCGCGGCGGTGTCGCTTGAATCTTGTCGTGATTCAAGCGACACCGCCTCGAAAACACTCAATCCTGAATAAGAACTCCCGAAGAGTTCGAAACATGTCGCCCATAGTGACGTTTAATACGTGGGTGAACCGTGTAATTATTGACATTTTTTTTAAAGTCATCACGGGTGACGCTTTTAGATTCCACCAATAGGGCCGTAGACACTAAATAAAATAATGTGATATTTTCTCGAAGAAGGATAAAAAAAATTGTCAAAAATTGTTAAATAATCACGAAGTTATAAGTGTCCAAAGTTTTAAGAAGGGATGTGTTCTGTCCCTTTTTCGCAAAACGCAACTTCATATGAAACGATGACGCTGGAAGAATGTGACGTCACAGAAGACGGCAACGTGCCGCGCGCATCGTGGTCGGCGACGCCGTCGACGTGGCCTGCCGGCAGCATCCTGTAATGTGACGTCACACACCGTTTGCGTTTTCTCTCTCTAATAAGCAATATTAAAACGGTTGTAGCTTCGTAATTCTTTGAGATATCTGAATGGGATTTTCATCACTATGCATCTTTTTTTGCCTTCTTTCTTTTGGAGTAATAATAATTTTCGAGTCTGCACCCGAATTATTGCCTGCGAAGTTGGACATTTTTATATTAAAAAAAGTGAACACAATTTTGCAGTTTTTCTTTAATACGAGTATGTTCAAAATTGATAACTAAAGGGCCAAAGCGTCTCCATTGTCTCCAAGTACGAATCCGAGATCAGACCCCGTATCATGGTCGGCCTTATCACTCGATAAGTGACAAGATAGGGGCATCGTCTCGTTCTATCAAACGGTGTCAGCCAGTGACGGACGCTCTATCCTGTCACTTATCGCGTGATAAGGCCGACCATGACACGGGGTCAGAATTGAAAAATTTGGCCGCCACACAGTGGCCTGAAAATCTGGCTTTCATAAACATGATCGAAGTTTTCATAATAAATTACAGTTTTTTTTTAATGCTACTAATAAATTCACGTATTAAATGACGCGACAGGCGACATGTTTCGAACTCTTCGGGAGTTCTTCTTCAGGATTAGTGTTTTCGATGTTTGTTTTGAAGAAGAACTCCCGAAGAGTTCGAAACATGTCGCCTGCCGTGACATTTACGTTAATTTTTTAACCGTGGATTTATTAGTAGTATTTTAGATATGTCTCACAAAAGTTTAAATTCGATTATAGCTGTTTTTTTGCTTTAGCCTTTTACGAGACATTATTATGCTAAATTACAACCCTTACGTGATTTAGTAAAAAAACGGAAGGTCATATTTCAGTTATAGCTCTCGAAACTGACTTAGCTACTAGCGAAAATTATATCTTCAAATATAGGTACTTACAGATTTTGTCTTTCTTTCCACTTATTATAATTATCTATAGGTATTCATCATGTTTCATCTGACTGTCGGGGCATATACTATGCGAGAAGGAGCGGGGCAGCAATAGACGCATCAGCACGGCAGGTACGGGGCGCGCGGGTGATTTCTGATTTTTCCCTGGCGATACGCCCCCTCTTAAAGCCCTAATTTTTGTTCGAGTCGAGATTTTAAATTCCTTATTAAGATCATAGTGCTTAACGCTCAGTATTAGTAAAAAATAATTGAAACAGGATATGTTATACTATCAGGTTTTTGAATTTTCGCTTGGAAAACTGCCTACCTTGGTTGATATACGAGTAATACGTACTTGACCTTGATGGGCTGCAACTTAAGCGAAGAAGAGGCAGTAAACAATCGTTGCGCACAATACTTGCGTATCAGAACGAGACGGATGCTTTTAACAATACAGAGTGTATTATTTCAAACGGGGCAGTGATGGAAAATCCGAGACTACAAGAGACACGGAAAGGGTAATGCCCAACGGCCATACAAGGAAATGCCTGATATGCGCAGACCCAACCACACATAATATGGTAAAATAAATGAAGTTCGAAAACTCCTTCAAAAATTATTCAAAAACTTGGGATTTTGCTATTGCTAATAACTACACGGTTCAATTCACGTATTAAATACTACAACGGGCGACATGTTTCGAACTCTGCCCTGTGAGAGACTTCACGATTTGCACTAGATGTTTAAAATACCAGCAGTTTGGCCACGCCGCCTCTAGGCGACATAAGACATGTAAGCAACCAGAACACACATGCGGACATTGTTGCAAGATATGGCACTCGGACAAGGAGTGCCCACATAAGGCAGACCCTCCCACATGCGCAACATGCAAACTGGTTAAAAAGCCCAACGATCATAAAACAGGAGACACTGAATGCCCCTACAGGAAAATGGCCGAACGACGATATATAAATTCTATTGATTATGAAGGGGCCTAATGATCAGACAATTCATTTTCTATTTGATTTTTAATTATCTACGATGTTTTAGTTATTACTTATTATATTGTAGGTTAGCCAAATAATCCGATAAAATGTTATATAGATCTATTAATACTTGTCTACTAACTCGTCATTTTTTATTCTGTTTGTTTGTTTTATGGTTAGTAAACTGTAAATCTATCAAACTGCAATGTTTGCTTTTATATTATTATGCACTAAGGCATGGCCTCCCACGTCGAACAACGTATAATTATTACAAAAAAGAACTCATAGATGGCGACACAGGTAGTGAGCGAAACATTTGAAGTTCAAATGTTTCGCTCGCTACCTGTGTCGCCATCTATGAGTTCTTTATTTTGAACCAGTAATCGTGAAGAATCATAAAATAAAAGTATATTTAATAAGTTTAGTAAATGCAATAAAATTGGTACTAAATCCATGTAACTCGTACTATACGTGTGAGCTTTCAAGTTTGCTACGTATTATTGAGTACTGTCACTAGATGGCGCCATCACTGGTCGCGAAAGTTCTATGGAACCACAGGCTCCAAGCATTTGATTATGTATATTTTTGTGTGATGTGTAATATTGTCTCGAAAATACTACTTTTGTATCAAAAAAATCAAAAATACTCTATTTGTTGCCCGGGAAGTCAATGCCATCTGGTGATATTTCAATGTATTACTAAAACGATCAGGTAGGCTGACAGCGTCATAGCCGTGGTAGCTCGGATACTGCATCTACTGGTGTAGCTACGGGACTAAAATTGTATACAGAATTGCCTACATTAGGACGGTACGCTTTTGCTCTATGAGATTGGGTACCTGTACTTGTATTATTTAATCTGTGACTATGGTAAAAGTTTGCAGCTTTATTGTTGACGCTGATACTGCGATACCGTACGTAAATGAAATTTTAAATTAACCATAATTAATGAATTGTTGATATACGGGGAGATGTGAGGATGTGACGTCTGAAACTAGACAAAAAAGGTAAGTTATTGAGTAGTTGTTTTATTATTTTCATTATTTGCACCAATGTTTTAAAAACTGCAATAAAATATCATTCCCATGCTCATCCCTAGTGGATACCTGGTAGGTAGGGTAGGTACTGTTTGTACGAGGAGATCCATTTGCGTACATAAAACTATGTTTGCGGCATTTTCCTGTGATCGGAGATACAGGGTTCCTTTGCAAAAAATGTTACTTACATCCAGCACTATTACTTTACGCAAAAAAAAGATATCCGATTTTTGACAGATTTTGATCGGGTTTAATTCCCGGCCGTGTTTGAGGCTTTTTTTGAAAATGTTTTTTGAATGTAGTTTATATTTTTTCTAAAAACTTGTGACTCCAAAACTTATCTCTTGTAGTTTCAGATTTTCCCTCAATGCCCCGTTTTAACATATTCCCACAGACGACCCAAATAAGATCACGGGGTTAATGCGACACTTAAACGCGTAACAATTTTATTTTATATCAATCCGTCGGTGTGCTACGAGGCATATTCTATGCTAGCTATACCAATTTCATACGTGCCAGGATTCTTGGGAATAGCGATCACTGTAGCGACTTCCATTCCGATATCATAGTTCTTTAACCAAACTCCTTTCATTGATAAATCCATAATTAACGAATTAGGACATATGATTACAATACCTCTCCGAATGGAGAGCTATCTTTAACAATTTACAACGAAACGTAAATTTCTGGTCGTAACCCAGAATAAGTGTAAATTGGAGATGTTTATATTTAGCCAAACGTATTGATTTAAACTGATTCAGTATGTGTCATGATCACTCATGAGCACTACTTGCCGTGCCTAGCCTAAGACCCTATTCACACACAAGGGTCCAATGTCCCGCCAGGCGGACCCAAATGATAATCACAAATTATTTATCTCTAATAAACTGCAATACAAAGGCTTGTCTAAAGTATCTTTGAGCCCCTCTAGAGATTCTGGACTGTCAAACAAAAACATCAAATAATTTAATAAAATTACCCCTTTCACCCCCACAAACACAACTTAACAAGTTTCAAACAAGTCGACGTCTAATCCTGATTTAGTTATGTCGGTAATGTAGCTTCTTACTGAAGTTTTGACGTTATCCTCGTGAATGCAATTAGTGTCTAAGAAGATTTAGATGCGTCAAACATTTTGCCCATAAGTAATTCCTCGAAGTCTGAAGCATAAATGTCGAGTGTAACCAACAAATATTTCTTAACAAATAGCTCCCTAGTTCATGTAATTTAATGGGTAGAGAGGAAGTTGGGGGGCTTTCAACGTCGTCCAACAACTTTTACCATAGAGCTCCCGTCCACAATACTTATAAACTGTACAAAAAGATTCTTACAGACCAGTTGACTTGCGTAAGTTTGTTAGTACTTTGCTTGTTCGATAAATAAAGCTTTCATGAAAAATTTACAAAGTAAACTAAATTTCAATGCCTTTTAGATGGTATAAAGTTTTATTCTCTATTATATGTCTTATTTGATGTGATAATGAGTAATAAAATTAACCAAATAAATGGGTTACACATACGCACGCAGTAGAGCTGATGAGCTACAGAATTCGCACGACGACTTTATTAGGTAAGGAAAGGTGTTGTTTTGCCCGGTACATAGAACCAATTTCGGATTCCGACTCGCAACTGTTTCCCCCTTCAAAATTAAACGAAGGAGAAAATAAAATTGTACATACTCGTATTTATGAAGAGTGTTCTTTTTTAATGGTTATACTGATATCTTGTTTTAGTAAGTATTAATTATTAATAATAAGACACGCATACACCTAACTTAATTACCGTATGCGTCTATAGACGTCTTTTTTATTTAATATTTACAGAAAAGAAACTGAAAAAAATAACGTTTTTTATATACAGAAAGTAGGTAGCCTATATCTTTCGGAACATCATTTTGAATCGATTGATGCCTCATTCATCAAAATCGGTTCAGTATCTTATATGCTACGGCGGAACACACGTGAAAACCAACATGGACGGCTAAAATCATCTCTTTCTTTCGGCTCCGCCGTAGTCGGGTAAAAAATCCGGTTAGACATAGAGAAACTTGTCTCTACGTTACGTATATTTAGAAGGTAAATGATAAGACATTTACAATTATTGCTCATTTTTGAGGGAAAAATTGTTTAGTCCTGCAATTCCAAATATAAAATGTTGTATGAACGGAACGCCAGTTACCTTTTCCTCTTAACGCTTTTAATGTAGAATTATTATCGCAGGTTCACGGCAAATTACTTAAGCAAGAAAAGTTTTAATTATATACAACGCAGCCTTAATTACTATCTAGAAACTACATTAAGGTCTATTGTGGAAGGGAAACGTGGGAAACTGGGCATTAATTTAACCACTCACTTGCTTGTGGCAACCACAGTTGCCAATTTCGCAGACTCCTAAACTGATGGTGGCAACTGCGGTTGCCAATCGAAGTATGGGCTGCCTTGATAGGGAGGGGGGGGGGGGGCACACACATGGCTCCTGTCCAACGATAACCGAATTGGTTTAACGAGAAAAAAATGACATCCCCACTTTAGCTGTTGTAGAGGAGTGTACATTTTTTCAAGATTGTATTCTACTGTTTTGTCGACGTGATTGATTTATAAAGCCATGCTGAATTACAGTTTTCTAACTAGCAGTGAGGGTTACAGATCTAAGCCGCAGATGGATAGACGGATAGACGGACAGCCGGACATCGCGAAACTATAAGGATTCCGTTTTTGCAATTTTGGCTACGGAACCCTAAAATGTGAAAAAAATACGAGTGGGCGTTGTTACTGAAACTCGTATTACTTATAGGTTTAGTTTGTGAAGATGTAGTTCCGTAAGTTTGTAAGTAGGAGGTAATCTCTAGAAGAAGAAAAATCTTTCATGAGTGTATTATTGTATGGTCCTTATTGTATGTGACAATAAAAACATGACGTTAAGTCAAATACGCGGAGATCTAATACCTACATAAGAAAATATTACCTTCTATACCCAAGCATCCAAAAGGATAATATCTATAGTTATAATAACAAAAGAAAAGAAAGGAGCTGTATCGAAGCGTTTTTGTAAACTGGTAGGGTTTTCAAGCTTCGTTACTCATCGGCGCAATAAGCGTCAAAATGATTTATTTCTGCGTACTTAAGTACTTACTTATTGGAAAGAGGCCGTTCTTGTAGCTTTTGCCTTTCTTTATTCGGACTGCTTATTGGGAATTCATTTCTATTGATCTTGATAATTGTTCTTTAATTAAGTTTATATTGGAACCCGCATATTTATCATTTACTTTTTGTATCATGGTACCATAAACACACAATTCTTAAACATTAAGTATATAAACAATAAAATAAATCTTATACACATCGAACTAGTCCCAAACTAAGCAAAGCTTGTACTATGGGTACCAGACGATAAACATACTTACTTATATAGATAAATAAATATTTCAATTGAATTATAACATTTTACAACAAACAATAAGAAAACAAAAATTAAGTACCTATTAACTAGAGTAATAATTAAAAAACTAAATTAGCTAAACGCAGGCGCGGGACACTCCGCGATTTACGTTCATCGCTACAAGTGCATGCCGGTGCCCCAACGTTGGGGAACCGGCATATACTTGTAGCGATGAACGTCGACGTCGTAGTCGACAACGTCAGAGGCCCATAAATCTTAATGTTTTGGCTGAGAACAAAGCGCCTTTTCTAAAGATCAAAGGAGTGTCCCTTCTGTACTTGTACTATTATCTATTCAGTGCTAAAAGTAAAGTAGAATAGAACTAAACTAAATCTAAAAAAAAATGCCCCCTGCGGAACTGTGCCGAAGATGCTGGCAGCATTACTAGGGCTTCCAATCCCGCAGCCTATCTTTAATCTCGGTACCTGCGGGATTGCACATTTTCGATCCCGATTTGCGGTATCCCGCATAGAAATGAATGATATCAATTATAAGGTAAATAAAACAACAAAATAATCAACGTATTTAAACTTTTATTAGAGTCTACCTTTTAAACATTCAATATTACACTTTAATTTACGTAAGTATTTAAAGTTTTATTAGAGTTTACCTTTTGAACATTAAATATAAATTACATTGCACTTCTATTAGTTCTATTGAGATCAAAATCAACCTATGTTAAATAAACTGTAAGGAACTCAATTATAATTTAAGACAAATTATTAAAATATCAAATTTATTATTTGCTTTCATCAATATTTTGTTAAAAATGTGCTACGAGCGGGACTGAAAAAAGGCGCGGGATCCCGGAATACCGAGATCTCGGAATACCGGGATTGGAAGCCCTAAGCATTACCTCGCTGATAAGCTAAGCTAATTCTTTGTGTGAGATAACTGCCAGCCCTTCGGCCCTTTTTTAACCGACTTCAAAAAAGGAGGAGGTTCTCAATTCGACTGTTTTTTTGTGTGTGTTTGTTACGCGATTACTCGGTTATTTATGAACCAATTTGAAAAAATATTTCTTTGTTTGAAAGCATATACTTCCAGATTGGTCCCCTTGTCACCAAAATCCAGTTCTGATGATGAGATCCAAGAGGAATTGAGGGAAACAAAAATTCAAGAGAAACATATAGCTATTTTAGTACTTTCGGCAATAAATAATAAGAATAAGATCATTTTTATTGTCCACTGTGTAGGTATACATATAGATGATCACTACAGAAAATGGTATCATATCAACAGCTGCCCTTTGCGAACATCCATACTATACTTACTATATATATACTATATACTTATACTATATACTATATATACTATACTATATAATATTATAAATGCGAAAGTGTGTCTGTCTGTCTGTCTGTCTGTCTGTCTGTCTGTCTGTTACCTCTTCACGCTTAAACCGCTGAACCGATTGAGATGAAATTTGGTGTGGAGATAGTTTGAATCCCGGAGAAGGATATAGGGTACTTTTTATCCCGGAAATCATCCCCTAAAGAGGTGAAATGGGGGGTGAAAGTTAGTATGGAGCTACGATATAATAAACGAGTTCCACGCGGACAGAGTCGCGGGCAGAAGCTAGTACAATATAATTCTTAAAAACGACTTATAAACTAAGTAAGCATATATTATACTATATTAACAAAGCAAGCATTTGCATTTAGAAAGTAGCATTTGGTGAACTGGAACTGGTGAAGAAGACCACGGATGGTCATCCAAAACTCCAATTATTTTTTTCTGTAATAATTAACGCATTTGCTCTCGGAAATCAGTTCGTGTAGTAAATTGGAAAATAAATGTGGAAATGTTCACGTGGCTTGGCGGAGTACTGGTCCCCCATACAACCATTTCTGGTCGCAAAAATTCAATTGTGGTCACAATTTCCTAGAAGTAGTCGCAGAGTCGAAACGGTTCCGCCACAGCGCCTTTTTGTACCGTCGGTAAAACAGACAGGCGCCTAGTCTGTTTTACCGACGGTACAAAAAGGCGCTCAATTCAAAAGAATTAGCTGGAGAAGCTTTTGACCCTCTTTCCCCAATGTTACTCTTGCCCCGACTCACCTTAAATATCATAAGGTAATTTTTGGGAACATATAGTGTCGAGTTTGTGACTGTGTGCACTTGATATGTAATTGTTCCGGAACAAAATGTACACAATGTTACTGGTAACCACTATTTGGCCCCAAAGATACGTAACTGTTCCGTAAATGTGTTGACACAGTGGGATCAAACAAAACATCATAATTTCATAATTGTGTCACTGGTTCTCAAAGTGTGGTGCGGTATGTTTCAGTATTAAAGTTAATGTTTATTATATTACTGAAAAAATCGGCCAAGTGCGTGTCGGGCCACGTGCAGTCTAGGGTTCCGTAGTCGCCTGTCTTTCTTAGTTATATCGACACGCGCGCGCTAACTTAATGGTTGCGTCGGCCGAATTTGTACGAAAGTTGGCCTTTCTAAGTACATTTTAAGTTGGTCAACTATTACTCGGAAACTGGTTATGCCTATTTAGTTGATAGTTTTCCTTTTAAATTAATTGTATGTTGGTACTACTGCCACGATTTTTCTCACATTCCCAGTAGCAGCCATTTAGCTGGCAGGAGGGGGGACACATGACTCGAACAAAAATTTGGGCTTTAAAGCCCAATATCTCGCAAACAAACCTCTAATTTGAAAAATTGTTTAAATAAACTCATTATATTTTTGAAAGCTAGCTATCCAACGATACCCCACAATATGGGTTGAACGAGAAAAAAAATACTTACATCCCCACTTTAGGTGTAAGCGAGGTACCCCAAAAAAATATTTTTTTAAGATTTTATTCTTCTGTTTTGTCGGCGTGATTGATACCCATGCCGAATTACAGTTTTCTAGTAGTAATAGTTACTGAGCTAAGCCGAAGACGGACGGACAGACGGACGGACGGACGGCCAGACGGACATGGCGAAACTATAAGCGTTCCTTGTTGACTACGGAACCCTAAAAATGAATCGGAAAATTGTCGAAAACACATTTTTCCCCTCATATCTCAGAAAGCCGTCTTTTATCCTTTAAAACAAGCGGGTAAAAACGCATTTTATCCACTAGTGGGGAAAGTAATTTGACCTTGGAGCGTGTTTAAGTAGCTTTTGACAGATAACAAAACGTAAAACGCTCATAATAATGGTTCGTTCGATATTAATTATCATTAAATAAATGGTTTGAGGATTTAATAAAAAATACCAAAGCTTTATTTAATGATTTTAAGTCATAAACCTCAAAATTCCTTAAGAAACATTTGTTTTTTTTAATAATTTTGTACTATATTGATGATGGTTATAATTAACCTAATGATGATTATAATGTGTACAAATAAAGACTTATTTTTTGAGCCGTACTTTTGTATGTTTCACTTTCCTCGCTACAGTGAGGTGAAAAGTTTTGTGTTACACACGGGTGCAAACGTATTTTACTCGTCGTGTGTTGAAACACTCGCTACGCTCAGGATTCTGTTTTAGAACCACTCGCTTGCTCGTGTTTCAATTCCACACTCGCGGGTATAATACAACTTTGCACCCTTGTTAATAATAAATAACTATTTTATGTCTACTATGCTACAGTACTGGAAATGTTTGCCTAGCTCCGTTCAGTAGTTTTACTCACGTCAGTCAGGACTACCCTGTATAGTTTTGAACGCAGAATTATCTTATGCCAAGAGACGTAAAACTTTCCATTTCCATCCCCAGTCCCCATTTAACGGTTTGGGAGAATAAATTTATTGATTAGCCAAAATAAACATACTACGTTAACAAGATGATCTGCAGTTTAACCAAACATTTCCTTCTTTTCGGTTCTGTGAGCATTGCAGTTCTAACCAATCCTAACCTACATTACTGGTAAGTAGCTTTTCGGTTCTGTAAGGGTCACAGTTCTAACTTAACCTAACCTACTTTTCAGCTCACACGAACCAACTGTTTATGTGTTTTGACTAATTAATGGCTTACCAAATAGTGTATGACCAGAGAATCCCCTTACTTCAAAAATTACGTGTTGTCCTCATTCCCTTCCATTCTATTGTTCTTACTTAACCTATTATGTCTCTATTTTTACCGTCTGTCTTGTGTACAATAAAGTATTTACATACATACATATCCCTTTTGACCTCTGTAGAGGAAGAATCGTAAAAAACGCTGTAATTCGTTTTCTAGTCTTTGACCGAAGTTACAGTTCTCTTAATTCAAAATTGTCTTGTTCGCCGTACAAGCTTCAAACACTTTTAAGAGCAATGCCTAGAGCTGAGCATCATTTCAAATCTCGAATTTTCTGTCGCGCTGCTGTGGATTCTGCCTCCAATTCGTGCGATAAGGACAACTGCAGCTCGGACTAAAAATCCCACGCAAAAAAACTCAAAAATCGAGGTTTCGCTCTCGACTGTTTCCTCCTCCAAAACGCAACCAATCATTATAAACCTTTGGGAACTGCAAAAAGAAGAAATAATCTACGCCGCTGTTTTAATTTTTTTGATATTTATTTTCATATTTGTATACTGCGCCTTTTTTGGCAGCCAATTCAATTAAGCCGTTTTTGCGATTTTCAAGGTGCTGTACGTTTCTTTAAAATAAAAATATCCAAAAAAGCAAAACAAAGCGGCATAGATATTATGTCTTATAAAATGTCTTGCACTCCGTACAAAGTTTGCACCCCCTTTTAACCCCTTAAGAGGATGAATATCAAAAAACTCTGAAATGAGTTTTGTGGTCTTTTAACATACAGGCTAAGACCGAAGTTACAAATCTCTTACTTTAAAAATATTTTGTTCTCCGTATAAACTTTGCACCTCTTTTTAACCCCCTTATGGAATCAATTTCAACTACGTTGAAATTCGTTTTCTAGTCTTCAAACAGACTAATACCGAAATTACAACTCAGGGTAATAAAATAAAATTACACTCAACTTCAAACAGGGTAGAATTTCCAAAAATCCCGTCTTATCACTACGTTATAAAAGGAAGTTTTGGTGTAAATTACTAGTTTCTAGTACCAGAAGTTTCGGCTGTGCGTTGATGATCAGTCAGCAGTTCCTCTTTAATATATTAAATACAGATATAACCTTCCTGAATACATAAAAAAACATGGAAGTCTTACAAAAAAAGACATGCTCCACACGTATTGCCCTTAGAGTTATTTGAACACAGGGACCGCAGACCAAGGAAAAAGATTAATAGCTACCTTGTGAAGCCGGTTTTCAACCAAACCAAATAAGTTTAGAATACGCCCAAGCACACATATACAAACAAAATTAAACTAAAATCTTTTAGGATTACCTAATTCGAGTTTTGTGCAAGGGGTTTAGATTCAAAATGTGTTATTCATTCAAAGGAAATATGCCTTATGACGAAAATCCCATTCATATATCTCAAAAAAATTCGAAGGTACAAACGTTTTAATATTGCTTGTTAGAGAGAGAAAACGCTCGTAGCCCGTGACGTCACGATCCTCGAACGTCATAGTAAATGAAATTCGTGTCATACGAGGGTGCGTGTTGCGGAATTTGACAGAACATGCCCCTCTTAAAACTTTGGATACATAACTTTTAGATTAATATAAACTCTTGCGTTATTTTTTTCTCCATTTGACTAGATTTGTAATCCTTTTTCGAGAAAGTAGTACATTATTTATTATTTTATTTAGTGTTTACAACCCTATTTCATTTGTTTATTTTGCTTGGTTGAAAACCGGCTTCACTATCTTGTTCGTCATGCTCCTTCTATCTTTTTTTCTTGGTCTGAAACCAGGACCGACACTCTCAAACAAGCTGGTAAATAATTAATAAAAAACTTAAAAATGAAAACCTAACCCTCAATATTTCATTAAGAGGCTCCTAGCTCCCAATGACCTTCGATATGTAACTTTCGGTTTTTTCGTGTTTTATATATGGCTTATCGTATTAACAACAACGTGGTTTACCGAAATAGTGCCCCTATTTACATTAAAACTCAGTTTTCGGGATATATGGCACTGAAGAACCGATAAGTATATCTATAGTATCGGCGGAGGAATATCAACTCAAAACTCGTCAAAACTAGCCAAAAAGCGCGTGGGGCCCCTTAATAATCTGATAGTTTGAATTTCATGTGGAACAATCAATAGAAAATTCTATTAGTCGTATATTTTATTAAAGACATATATATACAACGTGTTAATAAAATAACGCAAAACCTGAAAACCGTTCGTTCAGAATCGAGCATAGAATGCGAAAAAAATTAAAAAATAAAAATTTTGACAAGATTTATTTTTTACATTTGTATGGAGTGTTGGCCGACTGGGGCGACCTGCTCCATACAAATGTAAAAAATAAATCGCGTCAAAAAAAATTTTTTTTTATTTTTTTCGCATTCTACTCTCGATTCTGAACAAACGGTTTTCAGGTTTTGCGTTATTTTATTAACACGTTGTATATATTAGATTATAAGTATAGCGAAAGTTTGGATGTTTTTTGTATCACGCTTTCAACCGATTATTTGGATGAAACTTTGCACGAAGGTAGTTTCTAGCCTGGATTAAAATAAAGGATAGTTTATATCCCGGGTCTAGGCAGACGATGTCGCGGGTGGAAGCTAGTATTTTATAATAATAAATTGCTGTTTAGCTGTTTTCAACTTGAAATTTGCTACTGCTCCTAAAGCACTAGTGCATTTTTTCCAAGGTTCTTTCAAAAAAAATATTGATACTACATTTTATCAAATAATTTAACTTTTGAATTTTCGAAATAATCATTCGTTTTAACAATACGTTTCTAATTAAAATTTCGCAAGTTGATCCGTAGGCCAGTCAATATCAACACAAAAAAGGCAAACCTCGCAAACGCGCATGTAACTACGATTTTTTATATGTTGTTAGGTCCCTTGAGAGTAGTTAATACCCAAGTTTGCAACCCTGAAAACCCTGTGCTAAAAACTGGGGTAAAACTGGGAAATTTCGGCACTTGCGAAGGTCGTTCAAAAAAACTACTCTAAAGAAGCGTTTTTCGACTATGCTTGCTTCTAATCTAATAAAGTTAACTAAAGCTACAATTTGCGCTTAATCCTAGCACTCTAGGTCCATTGGTTGCAGAGATACAGCTAATCAAATGTGGCCAATTTAAAAAAAAAGTGTACACGCTATGTTTTTAACCACTGGTAAAATCAGGAGGAGGCTACAGTCGTCTTTTTGGTACCCGTCACTCTACTGGGGCTCAATCAGACACTAAAACATGATTTAATTTAATTTCACTCATTCCGACACGTTACAGTTCTTGGGTGAAAATAAATGTAACCAAAATTAGCGACGACTGACCAACTGATGCATTTAACAACACGCCAACGAATCATATGTACTTAAAAACGTTAACGTCGTTGATTCCAGTTGTTTTTGAAATTATTATACAGTTTCGCATTTCTTTTTTTTTTCAGTTTCATCGGAACCCGCTGAGGATGACCAACCATTCTTGAAAGTGAACACAAAGAGAAATTTCTTCAACATTGGCGAAAGAAAAGCTATTTTCTGCGAAGGACAACACTTGTTAGGGGTAAACATTTTTATTCCTCTTTCTCAATAAATGTTATATCAATTACATTGTTAACACACAGAGTGACTAATTAATAAAGTAAAATATTTATTTATAAAGAAAATGTACAAACATGGGGTGACGACGGCAATGACAGAAAGAAAAGAGGTGACTAATTAATGATCCGTATACACATTTTTTAAACAATGTCGAAATGTGCCAGCGCACAGTGCTGCCTATTATTTAGAAAGCGTTTTATTTTAAATATTCAATTTTACCTAAAGTTAATGTTTAATGTTTATTAAATGGTATTGTTTTAAACTATTCATTTTAAAATGAAGCTATGGACTACATTAAAACAGGGCCTTTATACGATACTTACGTAGTCCTAAGGGCAACGCACGCAAAACTTGACATTTAGAGCAACCTAACGTTCGTACAATGCGTTACGTGATCGATCTGCTTGCTGCTGGTCGGTTTACGTAACGCATTGTACGCGCGTCAGATAAGTCCATGGTATAACAACACAGGTACTCTCTTCCGAGACTCGCGAACCACGTGACTGACACAAGGCTACGCCATCATGCTGTTAAATGCCGTTTGATGACGTAGGCTTGTGTCAGTCACGTGGTTCGCGAGTCTCGGAAGAGAGTACCTGTGTTGTTATACTTACCATGGCTAAGTCTCACTTTTTGTATAGAAAAATTGCAGTTGCATTGTCCTAACGCTCGTTCGAAACGTGACCTACCCCCTCGGTCCGCCCTTTTCTTAATTATATAATAATGGTGATGATCATGAGTTTAGTTACTTAAAAGAAATATACTCTGTTACAGCAAATGGAATGGTACAGTCCCGCTGGCGAGAAAATACCACGGAAATCTTCCAAAACAACGAAGATGCGGATGCATGTGGAGCCTCGGCCTGTACCAGAGCAGGGGCCCGCGTTTATACCCTTGGTGTTTAACAATTTGACTCTAGAAGATGCAGGACTCTACACCTGTAAGGCTGGAGACCTCAATGCATCCATTAATATAATTGTGGGTGGTAAGTACGTCAATCTACAATTCGTTGTTTGGCACAAGATAGGGTTATGTTCATAAAAAAGGTTTACTACTTTTACAATTGACGCAATAAATTAGTATTCCGTGCAGTATAAAGCCTCTCATAGACTGTGTACTATTGACTGCAACCGCATGCCCCGCCAGTCTGTCCATAGAATTGTCGCCTGTTAACTTAAAAAAGCGATACAAAAAAATATTTTGTTATATTATGTTTTTTGTTCTGATTGACCAATTGTTAATAATTTAATAAAAAAGAATCAAGTATTAAAGAAGAATTCAATTTTTTTACTCGTTACGTCATTCAAGTTTTAACGAAATCACACTGATGATGGTAAATGCAACTTTAGTAGTATTTTGGATCACTAGAAGGTATTATTTTGCGACGATAAGTATCCAAAGGTATATTTACGTCAGGATCCATCCACATATGTATTACGTAACAGCAACAGGTGGGACGCTTATGCCAAACGTGACAGTAGGTACGCTTTAAAAGATGAAATGGTAATGCTACTGGTGAAAAAAAAATGATGGATAAAATCAGCTTTTTGCGTGACGTAATTATGTGGACGGACGATCCTTCGGACTCGCTTCTGCCTTTCACGACTTTGCCAATTCCACTTTCGCAAAAGTGGTATTTTCATCATCCACCTTCCATTTCCTCTTAGGACACATCTCCTTTTTTTATGCCGGAAAGCACCTTATGTATTTCCCGGAACCCAAATGCCCAACCCAAATCTGCATTCCAAACGTCATTCCTTTTCAATCAATTACACGGTTTAACCCTTTATAGGGCACAATCTAAATTTCATAGGCAAAATGGCCATCCATAAGGTCTTCTTTTTGTATTTTTTTATGGGTCAGAATTTTTAGGTCTATACAATATCAAAGAGACTAGAATTATGAATAAATTTTAACGTTGCCCGTTAAAGGGTTAAGTGTGAAAATGTAACAGACTTTACCATTAATAATAAGTTACAGTTAATATGGAATAATAACTTTTATGCAATATCCTCAGAAAAAGTAGTAATTCAAGAGAAAGAACAGAATCACGATGCGGAAGAACGTCAAAGCGTCGAGTTATCCTGCATAGCCAAGGGGACACCCACGCCAGAGATCCATTGGTACAAGGAAAACAATGTGGAACCGATTGGTATGTAAGTCAGGTCAACTGAATATAACGACGGTCCCAATTAAAAGAGTCGGATCTGCAAAAATTGAGATTTTTGCTTTTCAGCGGCTTAAGTCGTAAAAACCTCTTTTTAAAACCACATTCACAGATTTTAGTTTTTCTCAATACTTTTCGTAAAAACCAAGATAAAAATGTCGGATCTAAGAACAGATGACATTTAAAAACATAGGTTGTGACAATTCCGACATTTTTACGGGACACACAGTGAGTACAAAGTGTCTGATATAACACATTCTACTATTTTACACGGAAAAGTATAGCGTGTTTTTGTTGTGTATTTGATGTAATTTACAGTTATCAAGTAAATTTTCTCTGTATTAAATTGTTACATAAGAGTTTCCGTGCAACAATGTCAGTTCTGCCAGTTACGACATTTTTTGGAGTACCTTTTTTGTCGGATGTGGTACATCCGACATAATTATGTATACAATTTCCAGACAAAAATGTCGTATGTCGAAAAATGATGCTTAAGCTATTCCGGTTAAAAAAGTAATATAGGGGGTTTTTGTATTTTTTTGGAAAAATGGCTGATAAAGTACATGTATGCTCAACGGCTAGTAATAAACAACCTACTAATAAGCAAACATTACGAAGCTGAAGGTCCTGGGTTCGAATCCCGGTAAGGGCAAATATTTGTGTGATGGGCATGAATATTTGTTTCTGAGTCATGGATGTTTTCTATCTATTTATGTATTTCTATCTATTATATATATCGTCGTCTAGTACCCATAACACAAGCCTTATTGAGCTTACTATGGGACTAGGTGGATTTGTGTAAGATTGTCCCCTAATATTTATTTATTTATTTTATTTATTTATTCGAAGTATGATAACGATATTCCATTAATTAACAATTTCCCCCATACAATTTTATTTTCCAAAAACTTTGACAGCTTCTCCTAAAAAGTAGCTGGTTTGCAGATCCGACTCTTTTAATAGGGACCGTCGATAAAATACACACTTCAAGGAATTCCGTTCGAACATTACAAAATATGATCTTTAAATTGATGTTAGATCTAAACGATGATGGCTAAACGTGCGTAGTCTATTTGATTTAAAGAATAATCCTACGGAAACGACGAAAGGAAATGCATATGGTACCCTATTACTAAAATGTCGTTGTTACGTGTGGGTCGATTTGTACAACGCGCCAACGTTTGTTTGCCGTAGTTTCATGAGGTGTTTTACTATTTTTGGGCCATCTTGAGCATCTTTAGCAACCGGAGTTTTTCTTACTCTCCAATATATACCGTGGTGCAGTCAGTATATAACAAAGTACTTTTTGGTGCCGTCTTGAACAAATACATACACAAAGCAAATTGATTTGTTGTACAAGATTCGTTTTTTGTAAACAACTATCAGACTGCTATATTCGGGTACTTTAGTTAAGTCGCCGCTACGTATTACAAGCACGTTGTAATTTATCTTTGCAGTTACTGATGGAAAATACAGGATAACGTATAAGTCGAAAGCCAGCACAAGCACGCTCAAAATCAATGACCTGAACCATATGGACCCTGGCACATACAGGTGTAGAGCAACACAGGAAGCGATTTCACACTTCGCTGAGAAGATCTACCGCCTAAGAGTGCAGCGTAAGCGTAAAATGACATTATTTGACCTATTCAAGGCCAACCACTCACATGAATATGAGTCATGTGAGAGATTTCCACTACTAACCAGAAAAATGCTGCTACGCGCTACAGCGTAGCACATGTGGCTTTGGTTGGCCTCGAATAAGTTAACATGGTATATTTTCAACCCAAGTCACCCTTAAAAAAATCCACACCAGTTTGACGCTATTTACCGATAGAGCTTAAATTTGTCATATCTACGCTCAGAGACAAGGCAGTATCAGTAAGGTGTCTACTACAACTCCTAAACTACACAAGTTAAACCTGCTGTGTTTGGGCTTATTAGAACCCTCACAACATGCACGTAGTTCATGTCCGTACAATCAAGTACAGTCGGGAAAAATGGTCCAATGGACTAGAGTTTATTATATAGAGAACTGTAGTTTAGATTTACGCAACGCAATTACGAACTTAAGTTGTTATTAGTATAACACGAGTGGGTAAATAAGGGTGTAGATACTAAATAAAATAATCAATAATTTCATATTTTCTCGAAAAAGGATTAAAATGTAGTCAAATGGAGAAAAATTTACGCAAGGTGTTAAATAATGACGAAGTTATAAGTGTCCAAAGTTTTAAAAAGGGGTATGTTCAGTCCCTTTTTCGCAAAACGCAACTACATATGAAACGCTGACGCTTGTAAATTGTGACGTCACTATAGAAGACGGCAACGTGCCGTGCCCCATTGTGTTCGGCGCCGCCATCGACGCACCTTGCCGCGCGCACGACGCGCTCTGCGGCAGCCTCGCAGATTGTGACGTCACATACTGTTTGCGATTTCTCTCTCTAACAAGCAATATTAAAGCAATATTCATTTTTTTTGCCTTCTTTCTTTTGGAGTAATAATAATTTTAGAGTCTACACCCGTAATAGGGGTGCGATGCATATAACGCCTTGTTACTTGAAATACGAGTGGAAACGTCTTTTCAATCCCTATTTTTATAAAAGACCAGCTTCCGCCCGCGACTTCGTCTGCGTGGACCCGGGATAAAAACTATTCTGTATTTTGCTCCGGGCTATGAACTGTTCGAGCATTATCCAGATCGGTTGGACCGTTCGGGCGTGATTGAGTAACAAACATCCAAAAATCTAAACATCCAAACATAGTAGGATAATTATCCGCTTGTATGACGATTTATAATGCATTAGACCCCAGATGTTTAGGACCCTTATTACATACGGGCAGCTAGTATGTAATAATAAGGGTCCTAAACATCTGGGGTCCGCCTGCGTAGTACTAAGAACCCAAACAAATCTGCGGATGCTCTTTATAATATTAGCATACATAATATAGCAGTGGCGGAGCGCCCACACAAGCCGATTCCCACCGGCTTGCCTAAAATTTATTTTTAGCTTTACCTACTCTGAACTCTTTCAAACTTTTTTTATGCCATCTAAAATTTTCACGCGCCATCAGTGTTATATAAGTACTATATTTATTTTACGTTTAATGCTTCAAATTTCAAAAACACCTGCTTATAAATGCGGGCCACACATCGCCCGAATGTTGTTGCAGTCCTAATCTAACGTATAATGTACGTTAGACAAGGACGGCAACAACATTCGGGCGAAGTGTGCCCAAAGCGTAAGATATTTTACTGTGTTTTTGCAGACAAGCCCGTAATTACGAACTCATACGCTGAGAGAGAAGTGTATGCTATCTTAGGCGAGTGGTAAGTTAAGAAAAGACTATTGTACCTACACAAAACAACACCGCGACCAAAATGACTTAACTAACTCGGATTTTACAAGCTTTTATGTCACTTGTTCTGCAGAGGGGTAATCGTGTAACGATTCCAACGCGCGTTAGGACTACTTTCGGACAGTCCTACTGTAATTTTTCCATATAAAAAATGTGAAACGTGATTACCACTCTGTTGCTTCAAAAAGTTGTCTTCAAAATTTGCAAACCATTCCGGTATCCAATAGGGAAGTTGCAGCTATAATATTTACTATTATTTTGTGACCAAAATGTTGAAAAAACATAAAATAATAGCCACTAAAACGTTTATTACTTTAGTTTTTACTCATTTCAAACAATAATTACGATTTGAATTAATGTGAAAAGGAACGTGTTTTAATCCAACAATCAGCGTCTGGTGACGTCACTCCTGTCAAAAGTCAAAACTTAGGCACGGACGAACAGAAATGGCGAGCGACACACGTGAGTGACGTCACAGGAACTGTAGACCCGTGTAGGCGCAAAAGTTTAAATTGTCAGTTTGTAACAAGATTTTTTGACTATAAATTATAGTATTTTAATACTAAAATATTGCATCTTCCCTATTGAGCTGAAAGTTATACTTACGAAAGTTATGTGCCAATAATGGTACAGCAGGTCCACTGCCTACGTGATGACGTCAGCTGTAACTTTTTGCAATAGACAATCATAGAGTGAGATAGGGTAGTTGACTATCTTCGTGCAAAATTTCATCCAGATCGGTTGTGCAATTTGGGCGTGATTGAGTAACAAACACCCAAACATCTAAACTAAACATCCAAATATAGTGGGATAGTTATCCGCTTGTATTACAATTCATAATGTATTAGACCCCATGTTTAGCACATAATTGAATATCCAAAATTATAACTATTTTAGTTCCTATGTTTGTTATCAAAATGATCATCCATTTTGGAAATAATAATATACTATGATCATAAAAAATACAATAGCCGGGAAGTCAGGATTAAGTAAAAAAAACATGAATGAATACTTACTGATTAAGTTTTATACAACAGTTCATCTTTTGCATTGGGATTACTTCTTACGCCATGTTAGCAAAATGCTGTAAAATTGAAATTCGTACAACGGTGTGCGATCAATGAAATTATGTTATACTACGTACAACGGAATGTATACATGCAACGTCATTGTGTGCGATAAGGGGACGCTACACTGGCCGATATAGGCCGGACTGCAGAAAACTCTCGTATGGAGTGACCTTGATGCTTCCGACACGTTTCCACACGAGCCGAGTCACGCGTCGGCCTGCATGAAGTCCGGCCGATATCGGCCCGTATAGCGTCTCCTATACTCTGTGCGGTGGTTACCATAGATATTAATCTTCATTTCCCGCCAAAATGACAGTGCCATTGGGCAAAAAAAGCTTGTATTTCAAATTCAATCTTCATCAATAACTTATGTATGTTTTTTATTAGTTATTCCTTACATTTAAATTTATGTTTTCAGGAAAAGCATAACGTGTAAGGCCGTTGCATTTCCGGCACCGAAGTTCATCTGGTCGAAACACGTCGGCAACTTCGACGAAGAACCGGCAAGCGATGAAAGGGAGTATCAAGTTAGTTACCCTAACATTTTGCAAGGATCTATTTTTATTAATATATAATTAGAATCTAGGACAACTACGGTTGAGCCTGAGGGTCTATGAGACATTACATTTCGGACAATTTATATCAACGTAGGTACCCACTTACATCAAACCTATTTTAGCTAAAACGCCGCTATAATTCTTAACATTTTAGCTACCCGAGGTTTGCTAAGTTTTATGAATAAGGGCCATAATATATGCCATCAGCTTGAAAAGAAACGTAAGTGTCTGTTCCACCCTAGGTTCGTTTTGTGTATGGTGAACTGAAATAAGTGAATGCACTTAGTTTAGTTTACTATAAATATACAAGAAAAGGTTAACTGGAAAAGTAAAAATGCCCCCGTGGCCTATTGCAGACTAAATATTTGATTTTAATTGGCAATTTTGAAACGATTTTTATTGATATACAGGATGAAATAGTATTCACCGTTCAAATTTTGGGAGGTGATTCGGTGGGTCATCTCGATAAAAATTGCATAATAAGTTGTATCCAAATCGCAAAAAAAAAACCAGCTGTTCCATACATTTTGGCGGCTGAGCTCACGCCGTTTGTATTGGAACAGCTGGTTTTTTTTTCGCGATACGGATACAACTTATTATGCAATTTTGATCGAGAGGACCTCCCAAAATTTGAACGGTGAATACTATTTCACCCTGTATTCAATCAATTTTGTTTATTCATCTCTCATTGTTGAAAAATGGCAAATGTTCTTGCCCCTGCACTATTAAATCTTTACAGATCACTCCGCCGTCATCGACAGAAACGGGTACCATTTCAGTGCTGACGCTACACATCACCAACGACACCCTGGACATGCAATACAAGTGCACGGTGGAGAACACGAAGGGCCGGCAGAACTTCATGTTCCACGTGTCGCTGGGGAACAAACCCGATCGACCAAGCGCTGTAAGTATATACAGTGTGCGGCCTGTAACAGGGGCAAATATTTCAAAGGACGCTTCCTTAGAGCATCTGCAGAGAGAGCATAGAGCACCTAGTGAGTTATTTCGGAGTAATGTTGATCTAAAGTTATGACCTTCATGTAGGTATTTTGGCACCACGATATCATAGCACAGCAGTCAATGCACATTTTGAGGTAACATCATGTAACGAGTCAATTAATTTTTGCTTTTTTGTTTTTACAAGGTATTTTTGTAATTTTTGTGTTTTCTTTTGTGTTTTTAAAATAAAAATTAAAGTACTTGTGTCACCCCTGAAGGGTAAAAAATACACGTGAACTCACTTTATAGAAAAAAAAGGAAAAATCTTTTTTTTTTTCCTTTAAAACCACCTGGAAATAATTGCTCACAAGCTCAATAGTCTACCGTTTAATTTTTTGCCCCTGTTTCAGGCCACACCCTGTATAATTCAATTCGAGTATACAAGTATATATATATATATATATATATATATATAAGGAATAAAAGGCTTTTATATTTATTTATTTATTATACAAGTAATCGATTCGGAACGGCAGTCAGTTTCGGGATGGATTCCGGTGTGGCAGTGGACGGGGCACATAGCACGTGTAACCGATGGCCGTTCGGGAATTGTTCTCGAGCGGCGACCACGTACCGGAAGCCGCGGCGTGGGGCCTACCCACAAGGTGGACTGATGACCTGGTAAAGGTCGCGGGAGTCCGCTGGATGCGGGTAGCGCAAGACTGGTCACTTTGGCACTCTGTGGGGGAGGCCTATGTCCAGCAGTGGACGTCTTTCAGCTGATATGATGATACAAGTTATTGATTGAATCAGGCGTTACTTTGCGGGAGTCCATGATAAGTTATTACGCATCTCCTTATGATAATTTGTTACGCATCTCCTTATGATAATTTGTTACGCATCTCCTTATGATAAGTTGTTACGCATCTCCTTATGATACCTCGTGGAGAGGCAAAACATATGTCAAGGTTTTGTCATTGTTGGTGGTGGTTTGTTGTAATTATTTGCATGTTTTATACGCAACTAGGTGGCTCTCGAAATATCTAACTTACGAATATACAGTTGACTACAAAAATATTAGCCATCCATTTTAACTCCCGATTTAACAAGAGGGGTGTTGTAAATAAGTTTTCTTTTCTCATGCTCTAAAAGTTCGTCTTTATGCTGTGAGTAGGCGACATAAAGTCGCTTTTGATGCTCTAGTGCCTAAAGTAAAATCTTCATCGAAGACCGAGGCAATCGGTCCAACAGCCACACGAGCAACTTTAACTTCATAGAATACTCTTTATTTTTTATTTTATTATGTTTCGTTAGTATTCTAAGACCAACCAAGGCAAGGATACCATCAGCCAAAGTACACAACAAAACTTCATGAAATAAACTTATAGTAGGTATTTATTTCGTCCTATGTAATATTTTTAAAATTTGCTTTTTGTATTAGTAAATCAATATATTTAAACCATAACAATAAGTTATCATAGATATAAAAAACAAATTATTTTTATAACTGAGCAGTATTATTTATTTATTTATTTTCTTTTCAAGTATGGCTTTTACTCCTTGCTGTTTTAGCAAGGTGGATTTGCCAATATCCGTCTTCTGACATATTTACACACGAGGCGAATGTTCGGTTTAATTTTGACGGTTTTAAGTTAAGTTATCATACTTAGATATAAAAAACAAATTATTTTTATAACTGACCAGTATTTAGCGACCTAAGTCAGACGTACCTAATGAAAAAAAAAAACATTTCATTTCCTCGCAATCGAAGTGAAAAATAGAGTGTACAATTCGTTCATAAAACCCCTTTTACACTCGATTTTATAAACGTCTCGCGTAAAATGGTGCGTTTTATGCACTTGTGTTCAATCTACTATTAACATGTGAACTGTTAATGTGTGAATTCTAACCGCCCTGTGCTTTGGAAAGCATTCTAAGCCGTTGATCCCTGCTGTTGAAATAATGAATTTTTATTCTGCAAGTAGGCCGTAATGGCACTTTTACATGTCAAAATTCTACCACGTTATTCTACGTTGCGTATGACAGCAGCCGTTAAGTCGAGTTAGAGGCCGCCGGGGTGGCTAGAGAACTTCTAACAATCTACTTAGTTGCCCAATCACTTGTGGGTTGGAAGGACAAATGGCAGTTGCTTCTGCAAGAACCAGTGCGTACGCCGCTACTTCGGTTGGGACTATGTAGCGGGCCTCGGGTTTTTTAGGATGTAACTGGGATAATGCTAGGATAAGAATTACTAAGTGTGGAATTGGCTACTTGACATTTTTTTTAGAGTTTGAGTGGGTCAAATGTTTGTGTGGGACTAAGTACAAATAGAGCACTTAAAAAGACAAAACATAGGTATGAAACCAAACGGCTTATAGGAATTGACAATAGTAGTCACTATTTTCTATTTGTACTAATCGTTGTATGGGAAATCGAGTAAATTGCCGTTTTGGTCGTGAAATAAGTACTGCGTTCTATGCACCTAGCATAGTTGGCCTACTTTTTTTTTATCAAATGTAAGGATCCTATTGGCAGTATCCAATTTAATCTTGGACGATAAAAAAATAAACATTTTTTTCTTATCTTTCAGGTTACACATAGTCTTGATTTTATATTTTAATTTAGGTACAATTTATTGCAATAATTTGATGGTTTACTATCCATATAGCAACACAACGTTATCTATTTCAACATGATTAAACTACCCTATTCTTGTAATATATAAAAAGGATAAAGTAAAATTGCTACAAATAAAATTAGTTATTCAGACAGTAATTCAACCAATAATATTTCCAGGTAACGATGGTGTCAGCAACTGCGAATAACATAACATTCGAAGTTTCCTGTGAAAACTGTACATTTTTTAAAGAAGATGGATTGGCCCCACTGCCGGAAAATCTGCCTGTTCTCGGTAAGTCTCCTTAAAAAATATTATATTCTACAATGTGCTACTATTACTGGTATATTCAAATCAACCAATTGTGCACGGATAACGTGACACCACAGATGAAGGCACACTGGACCCGATTCTACAGTGGCCTCTAAACTTCCTAATTTTATTTAGGTGTCGCTAAAACACTTTGCTATTCTATGAGCAGCTGTCATAATCAAATGACAGCGCTAATTTGAATCTGACGTTTCTTATTTTAGGCGGTTTATACAACTTACTTAGCTGCCTAAATGCTATTCTAAACATGTCGTTTTTAATCTGCCGCCTAAATTATGTCTAAAAATTAGACAATTTAGTTTTAGGCTAGTTAAGCCGGGTCGGAATACGTAGAATCGGGTCCATTTTTTTACTTTACTAAGAATAGATCGACATTCCCACAGCAGATATACGCTATACGACGATTCCGGGCAATTTTCGTGAGTTCGCTCGCATGGCTCATATTTCGAGCCTTATGGGTTTTTATTTTAGTGACAATAATTGTGATATATCGGAGGGATGAAAGTGATTAGACAATAACTGTATTGTATCAGGTAGGTTCTAAGAAAAAGAGGTAGGCCAAGGAAAAGATAGCTAACGTGGGAGACGATATGATAATAATACAAAATTGAGATTAGTAGTATGTCGCATGTAATATTTATATAATACTAGCTTCTGCCCGCGACTCCGACCGCGTGGAACTCGTTTATATCGTAGCACCACACAAACTTTCATCTCCAATTTCACTCCCTCCGGGGGTGGTTTCCGGTATAAAAAATATCCTAAGTCCTTCCCCGGGATCCAAACTATCTTCATACCAAATTTAATCTCAATCGGTTCGGCGGTTTAAGCGTGAAGTGGTAACAGACAGACAGACAGACAGCCAGACAGACACACTTTCACATTTATAATATTATAGTATAGTATGGTTTATGAATAAATGAGTGTGAGTATGAACAGAAGAAAAATATGCGTTGCGCCAACCCCCACGTTTGTTTTTATTTCATACCGCGTCCGTGGCAACGCTTACAATTCCAGGCGTGTCACATGCGTTTTGCCGACCCTCACATGCACAAGTAAATAGGAATAGTGCAGGCGAATTATCATGATTGACTTGTGATACGGCTAATATATCACAGGTGGTGGTTGGTGGTGTCTTTGTAACAGGTTGTCTTCGACATTGGGTCCTCAGTCCATAGAATATCATTCTTTTGACATAATGGCAATGACTAGGTATTTACTTTAATCAGCGTTCGATGTCTTATTCCAGGTTACGTATTCGAGTGGGTGCCGCACGTGGAGGAAATCGCGGGTCCATATTGGCCAAATGGAACTACACAGCAGTTTGACATTTCTGAAGATAATGGTAAGAATATTAACATTATTGGCGATTCATTTACTCAAAAAGCCGCGATGTCTCTCGCTCTCTAACACGCAACCTATTAATAAATCTTAACAGACTCTTTAACTAAAATGTGTTTAGTCCCTTTCTCTTCTCACTAAAACAAATTTCAAAGTAAAAACAGATAAATACGAAAGACTGTTAACAGAATTTCAGTTATGATGCGTTTGATGGATTTTTATGAATAATAATAATAATTTATTGAAAAAAAAACAAAAAACGGGAAGTAGTTAGAAATCTGTAAGGTTAGAATAGAAATAACCTCTTCTCGTGGATGTCGTAGTGTGTTGCGGGCGTAGATAGAGGATTTAACCCTTAATAGGGCAAAGGTATTAAGTTCAGAAAAAAACAAATTAAGCAACTTTTTTAGGCATTTATTGCAGCCATAATCAACATAATATCAAAAAAATATTTTTCAGGAAATCCTCTTCCCTGAAAAACAGGGTGGTAACTATTTGACCACTGCCTCATAATAGCATGTACGAAGTGGTAACTATTTTTACGTCACACCTGGCCATAATGTGAGTTATACCGCACGCTGCGCGTACGGTAAAACTCGCATTGTGGCCAGATAAAGACGTAAAATTGTGTACTCACCACGGGCAGTAAAAAAGAAAGCCCTCTATCGCATATTTACAACCCTCGCCTGCGGCTCGGGTCACAAATACTTGCGATTTCGGGCTTTCTTTCTTTTACAGCCCTTGGTAAGTAATGTACTATACCGCCGCCCCATCGTGCTGCTTGAGGCAATACTATCCCCAGATTGATGATGATACCATCTGTGGATGTGAAAGCTCATTTTCAAGTATTTCTTCAATATTTTTATCAGTAAGTCTCGTTTTTTTTAGAGATTCTCACTGAAAACAAGAAAATAGAAAATAAAATCGTAAAATCGATCCGTCCTTTTTTGACGGGACCGGGCAATGGTAAAATATTTACCACCAACCCTAACCTTGAACTGTCTTTCCAATAGGTGCGAATTTCTAAATGGCTATCACGTGAATAACTTGGTAATATAGTGTATTACTACGAAAAAACAACTAAAACCACTTACCGGAATCTTGCTTGAACAAACCGGCAACAAGTATTTATCACACACCACCAAATGGTACGAAATTTTAAATTTCCCGATAAGCAGCCACAGACCTATGTTTTGACACTTCACAGTGTTGCCAACGTATTTTTTTATGATTGACAGATTATGTATGCGTTCATAAACCTAACGGAATGACGTTTATGTCAAATCGTTTTTAATCTGTGTCCTCCAGAGCTAAGTGGTAAATATATGACCACTGCCTTATTAAGGGTTAATAGATGGAGTCCTAGCGAATGCCCAAAAAGAGTAGAGGTAAATTAACCTGACTAAATTGAGAAGGATCAGAAGACTAAAACATCTTTCGACTCATGTCTACATACTTTAGTCGTTTTATATCCGTGACAGTTTCAGTACTTTCAGTACAATATTAAAATATATTAACAGGACGTAACAAACAAAAAAACATTTGTTAGTACTTTATCTCAAAAGCATAAATTTCTTGTAGCGATTCACAGCGTCGCATTTCACCGCGATCGTTTTTTTTAATTTTCGCTTTGTATCTCATTCGCCTATTGTTTTGGTCGCTAATAGTTTTAGTCGCATTTCAACTCGGTTGTGTTTTTAATTTTCGCCTATTGTTTTGGTCGCTAATAGTTTTAGTCGCATTTCACCTCGATTGTGTTTTTAATTTTTGCTTTGTGTCTCAATCGTCTATTTTTTGTTCGCTAATAATTTTAGTCGCATTTCACCTCGACTGCATATATTGTGTAACAGCATATCGTCGTGATCGTTTGCAGTGATTCTCGCACTATAACTGTTTTAGTCGCATTGAGGACGATAGTACCTACCATTACAAAATTTCACTGAATATGTATATACCGAAGTCCCAGATTTATTTGTCCTATTTATGCAGTGTCTGTGCCCTGCCTTTATTTAAAATTCTCCCCCGTGTGAAGCTATCGATAAAATATAAATCACCCCGCCTCCCAGAAGCGGACCCCGGTTCAAGATCCAATGGGAACCTTACTAATTTTAGTAGAAACTAGATTATATTTATGACTTTACTTCGAGTCATGTATATCTTAAACTTCAGCCAGGAGCTGGCAGCAAATTGTGGAATGTGAGGTGTATGGATTGGTATGGCATAGTTGAAAATACCTAGGTAATATTACCCATCTGTACTGTGTAAAACTTTTCGTAGTTAAAACCAAGATGTTAAAATGGAACGCCATGTTTGCCCAAAACTTTGAATTGAGTCTTTGTCTCAACATCGTAAGAGTTATAGTTGCGACAATAATGCGACATGGTCAATGTTGGCAAAAGTCCAGATAACTTTACCCGCGATCAAAATCGATAAAAATTTGGAATACGTGTTGATTAAAAAAAAAATCTCCTCATGAACACATGCGTATGACTACGAAGGATATGGCAAAAAAATATCATCCTACCATATAAAAAATATGAGATATTCGTGTTTTTCCGAAAAAAGCGGACAATGTTTCACCTAACAAATGCAGAAAAAAGCCTAAACGCACTGAGGGACAGGAGATTTGACATTGTATCTCACTCCTACTTGTGGTATTGTATATGCTTACATCTTTGTCACACATGTGTGTATGTGTGAGTGAGTCCCTCTATTCTATCCTTTTTCTATGGTTGCGGGCGATGGGCTCGCAATCACTGCAATATCTATCTTCAAACCTACAAGTGCTAGAATTGGTACTAAAAATATATCCGACTCCCCATTTTGGAAATACAGGCGTAAGTTTTTATCAATAAATAGTAACCTGAAATTATATAACTACAGATACATACATACAGGTGTAAGTTTATATCAATTAATAGTAACCTGAAATGATAAAACTTTTTCTCGCAGAATGGCCTGTATTGATTGCATCATACTCTCCTTGCTCGTAATAATAGCGATTGACAAACAGAAGAATGCGCCTTCTATATGAACAAACTCTTTACTAAACGTTAGTTTCTACATTTAACAGCGCTTCGAAACAATGCAGTACATAAAATAATTACAGAATCCTGGAAACGTGTTTGTTTAAAGTAATCTTGTTATTGCACTACGTTATCTATACTGAACCCTGAGAGTTGATTTGTGCAATAGAGAGTTGGTATTTGTATTGTTTGTATTGTATTCTGTGGGTAGGCTAGGGTAGGCTAATGTGGACTAATGATCCGGTAAAGGTCGCGGGAGTCCGCTGGCGAGCGGTGCACAACCGGCAATTATTCGTGCTCTTTGGGGAGGCCTATATCAAGCATTGGACGTCTTTCGGTTGATATGATGATTTGTATTATATTGTAACCAAACCCGTTGCATAAGACATATGTAATAACATATGTCTTATGCAACGGGTTTGGGTAACAGTTTTTTAAATAACACAGCCAACACAGGTCACATGAACTTACAGGCTTATTTAAGTATTTATTCTTTCACAGGCACCACGTTTACAATCGAGAATTTGGATAAGGCCACAAAATATCACGTGCGAGTTGCGACACGCAATTTGGCTGGCCTTTCCAATTGGTACGACGTCCCCGGATCGCCTCAAACGACTGACGGCGCCTCCGTCTTAGCAAAGTCATTTGGGTTACTCATCTTTGCTCTGATCGTCTCGCTGACATATTAGTAACTCAAATTAAAGGTGTGATTCTCACAAAAGAGTATCCATAGATCTCAAAGGAGAATCTCACAACAAAATGGCTGTAAGTAAACAACTCGGTGTAGTTGATTCTTCAGTACATGACGACTGTCTCTATCTTAACAGTAGTGCGTTAAGAACAGATGAATGTAGTGTCATGTGGGTAACCAAGCCAGCGTCAGTTATGTCAACCGTGGACTTCGTGGCGGGCCATGTCGGACCAAGCCAAAGCGCCGTTTGATTTTACACTAAGATACAACACCTTGTCAAATAGACACGGCTAGTAGACGTCTACAGCAGCGTAATTAGAAAATGGCTCACAGCGTCAACTTGATATTGTGTAAGCAACTTCTTTAACATAGTGCTTGCGATTGTGTTCTTGTTATAACATAATTAATAGCTTCTGATCGTATTTATATTCCACTATTGATACGGTCAGCAGCAGGAGCACCCTACGCAAAATAACACGCTCAATATGATCTCCGCATAGTTCTTATTCTCTTGATATTAGGGTCGTGTGTGTAGGTCATTTTGAGCACTTGGTCCGCGTAGCTTCTTTTGCTGCTGACTCTACTCGATATCCAGAATATAAGCAAACGGCACTATGGTATGATCCGAAGTAAATGATTTCATAGGGGACATTTTTTACAATACAACATTTTTAGCGTAAATGTGCTGATAGCTTTGTTATTGTAGTTCATTAAAAAATATGACCCCTATGACAACATTTACAAAGTTTCAAATTGTAGATAGACAATATCATAATTTTTAATTAGCTACTTAATTTGCACACGTAATAGATAAAGTGAGAAAAGCTTTCACAAGTTAATGTCTTTATATCATTATCTCAAGCTTGATTTTCGTGTGGCTTGAGTGAAAGGGTTTTCACTAAGTATACATTCTAGTTACGAAAATTTAATTCCTGAAAATAATATGTTAATTGTGATATATCACATATATGAACAATATATAGTTATAACGTTCGCAAATCGGAATTAAATTCATTTGCACGCTTAGCCATTTTGATGCCTTAGTGCTTAATTAATGCGTGTATATAAACATTGTTTTGCTTATAAATTAACTTTCTGTGGCCACCATCTTGACATTCCATAATTATGTGTCGGTGCTATGATTAGGTATCATTTGTGCTGAAAGATTTATAAAAAGGCAGGGGCGTTATTAGCGCATTGACGATGTCTAAAGTTTGAAATGAACACATTGTTAACCCAGTCGAGGCCAAGTGTGCTACGGCGTAAAGAATAATATAACTTTGTCGCCTTCTAGCCGAAATCGAAATGTTCCACATACGGACTGATATGTACGAGCTGGAATGGATTAATGTTCACAATATTTAAAGAGTCATTTTTAAAATGACATGTTAAGGCAGTACCTACCTACCTAGACATTCGTTTCAACGGTACGTAATACCCTTCTGATATTATTAGGAGTTTTGAAGAATCGTGTTTAGCACAAATGATAATAAGAACGACACATTATTTATTATGACTTATAAAATAATTATTTCATTACCGAAAACATTTTATTGACAAAATGAAAGCGTTAGTTAAAAATGTAAGTTTACCTTAAGTAAAATACTACATATTAGCGGTGCGGTGCCAGAATCAAACAAAGATATCAAAATTCTATATCCCATAGGTTTATAAAGCAACAGAATAGTACCAGTACGCATACCTTAAATGTTTTTTTTTACTAACTTAATGTAGGTAGAATAAGCTTATGATAATATACTAAACTTATAATCGGGTACTATGTTTCCGCTTTGTAAATATCTACGATGTGTTAATCTCGACTTCTCGACCCATGCGGTGTTAAAACCTCATTATAAACATAATTGGTTCAAAGACTCTATACCTCTACGCGTCACTCTTTTACTAGCGCACACCAAAATGTGTGAGGTCGCCTCAATACATGTTAGAGCCTTATCACACTTGCGATTTGCGAGCGTATTTTCTATACAATTATCAGTCGCGGCGTACACGCTGCGTCAACGCCTTCATACAAAATACGCTTGCAAATCGCAAGTGTGATAAGGCTCTTAAGATACCAATCTAATCCAAAATTGAGTTTCAGCCCGAAGCCATCAGAACGCAGCGTCCAACAGTAGTTTGGGGTTACGCTGGGCGTGCTAAACGAAAGCGCTTCTTCCTATTCGCAAATCTGTGCTGATTTGAGTAGTGAAGAATCGCGTTTGTGAACAATTGCGATTGGAAAAAGTGTTTTTTGGGTAAATACTCGTAGCACAATCATTGTATTTACAGTATACCGATCGGCGTCCACACTCGCAATATTTACTACCCCGAACAATATATGCCCGTTATTCGAATTTGGGCCATTTGTTTGATGATGGCAATAAGCCCTTAAAGGTACTGTTACACATGGTTTTTAGTAGCATGCATGTTTGAGCATGCTCAATTATTAGGTATGTAAGCAGATAGCATGCTATTTACTAGCAACTTTCCAGATACACATGCTATTTGCTCGAAACTAGCATGCTTCCGTGCTATTAAAGAGCATGTGTAACAGTACCATTAGGTTGGTCGCATCATGCCATAACAACTGACAAGTTCGCGTTGAGAATACCGTCCACACTTACGATCTGTGTATGGTGAAACGTTATGGATTAACTTTTCGTATGCGGTTGTCCATATTGTCCAACCAAATTAGGACTTTGAGATGTAAAACAAAAGATTCGAATCCGGATCCATACCAAAACATACGAGGGGCGTGTAAACGAGTCTAAAGATTCAAATGTAATGAGGCTGAAAAGTACATTTCGGAAGAGTGCGTTTTTGGATTAAGAAAGTTTATGTCACCACGAGCACGACTAATGTAGTGTATGAGACTGATTTATAAGGACATAGCGTGGACATGTCACGCAAACATCTTTCTTGTATGACCAAGGACATAGCAACTTGGTGTAGGTCATGGAAGATTAAAACAAAGTATGTCATTCCCGACATTCTGACCAACGTCACACAAATGTTGTCATTGTGCAAAGTTGGCACACAAATATCACATGACATGTGACATGATCTGACATCTTCTATACAAACGAGGGGTGTTGTTGATGCACGATTCATAAAAAAAATGTAAGTTAGTTATTTGGGGTGAAAAGACAACTGTATAAAATTACCACCTTTACCACGTAAGTATTTATTGAAAGCACGTAAGTGAAGTAATAAAATTATTCGTTTAATTTACTTTCTCACAGTGGCAACACTATTTTTAAGATGCTGATGACGTAGGTCAGATACACTGACATCACGAGCTGGCACAGGAATGACTTAGCTTGTTTTATTCTACCATTATGTATGTGTTACATTCAGCTGTATAAGTGACAACGTGGAAAGGTACCGAAAACTGAGTACCGAAATTTATTTAAAGTATCGGAAGAGCTTTCAGATGTCCGAAAGCTTTTAATATTTCATACATTTGTGTGCAAGTAATTTTGAGGATTTTATTTGGTAGCTATTTCTCCTGCTCACTGTACAGTCGAGTTCATATGTACAGTCGACTACATAGAGATCGATACGGCTGAAGTTATAAAAATATATCTATCCACGACCGTAATGTTAAGGCATAGTCGTGTATACATATTCTTGTAACTGGCCGTATCGATCTCTTTGTAGTCGACTGTACGTTCGGAAAGGTTCAAAATATCTGACCAACCTTATGCCCTCAATTAAGTCATCTTTGTAAACATATTTTTTATCACTTTGTCCGTGCACATATTTTAGAACTGTAGGTTTTTGAACTATATCTATTATTCATATATGTTGTTACCCTTCACTTCGCAAATAGAAAAAAGTTCAAGACTCGTTGCGAATGGTAGAGCAACACAAATTGAGTACAAACAATTCAAAAAAACACCATCACAAATTGTGTATATTTAATGCCTTCCTGGGGCCTCCAGAAACTTTTAATGTTGTACAATTACTTTCGATTTTCAACCGGGAAAAGTTTAGGAGGATGATGAGTTTGTTTAGATGTCACTGCAACTTTAACCTCAACTTATTTGTAACGTTCTCAGAGCAAAGGGACCTTATTGTCTTAGGCGCTAATGCCATTATTGCGCCGTGGATCATAATTCATAGCATTTCTACTAGAGCGTCATAAGCTAAGAGCCACCGACGACAATGTCCCTTTTCATAGATAACGCCACATTTATCTTCCTAATATTGACGTTTAACCTAACTTCTTAATCTAAAAGCGTTGGTAGTGAGGAAGTGGTGTATAAGTACCTAATGTATAGCTTAACCTGACGTTGCACTTATTTACTCGTAGGTTAATAAAATATTATATTTTAAGTTGACGTGTGATTTAAATTTTAGATTTAATTTAAAATGTATATGGATGTTAATCTATTTAAACTATGACAATATGTGTACAGGTTTGATACCAAAGATTTCGTTTATATATAGATTTATTTAACGTAACTTAATCGTTCGATGCATTCCTATATAATAATTTATGTTAAGTTTTGTAAATAACAGAGGTGGTTCGCTTTCCAAGGCAAATATTGTGGTCACGTATGTAATCATTACGTCCGTCAATTTTTTAAGAGCCAGCATTGGCTCATATTTTACCTCAAGACTGAGATTCAACTTTACCTCAAGTCTTTCTTTAATTACGAAGCGGAACGAATTCGACAAGTTGAAGTTGTAGCAGCTTATAAATCGTGCAATTAATAAATGCCCTTTTGTATTTAATTTTTAGTGTGAATCTACAAATATAATAAATATTAATTATGAATGTCAAATTACCTGCAAGAGATTATTCTTTTTCAAAAGGCAATTACTAACTCCAGACAGACAATACTTTAAAGTAAGACGTCAATCCATGTATCAATCATCGTTTAATGTGACACAAGTCATGGTTGAATTCTTCTCTGTATTAGACCATTTTATTGATCTGTTCAATGCCGACTCCGCCTAAAGTAGTTGCCAATTTTTCGGTGCTTTAAATTTCACTATAACTTGCTTTTATTAAAAAAAAACGTGTTTTGCAACATGCAGACGGAGTTGCACTTAGTTATGGCGTTCAAAATTTAGGAATTAATCATTAAAAATATTGTATTGATTGTTTATGGAATGTTTAATTGGCACTAAGTGTTTTCCATTATCCATTTAAATGTTTTTATGACTAAATTTGTTTTCTACGATTGCTATGCTACGGGTATACACTGTTCTACACTCTAATGTTTCGGCCTCCAATAAAGGTGATTCATAAAAAATGTAGTTTAATTTAAAACCTGTGACAGGTGCTTGCGCTACAACTGAGATAGTTTAGCTATATGATGGGTCGTGAGTGTGGGATATTGTGATAGACTCTACATACAAAGTTGTCAAGATGATGCTGACATAGAGACTGGTTTAGGTATGCCGCACAAGCATAAGCCTGGCCATCCCTTTCTATAGCATGCAAAAAATGCAATGTACGTCACCAGGCACGGCTATACTGAAGAACCAGCGTAAAATGAGACGCTATACCAATTTTATTTACTTTAATTTGTAAATATAATTTAAACTATTAAAGCTAGCGTCATGTTGATAATTTTCCCGCCATCTACACACAATTTCCGTTATGCATGTGTATTTCCAAGTCTTAGCTGGCTATAGTTTTTCAAATAGAGCTGGGGACAGCACTGTATGAAAAAAAGTTACTTTGGTCTTATTTTACACTAGTAAGAGCTATCGTAAAAAGAACTCAAAATGTGTATAAGTACCGTAATTTTACGACCTTTCGAATGATACTCCACACGTTCCTTACAATCCAAAAAAAAAATTGGTCAGAGTATAGCAAAGGGGGCACGATTAAGTTTTTTCCGCTCTTTTATAAAAAAAAATTACCACGAAGACGGCGGCGGGAGCAGAGCGCATGTTCTAACCTATCCGCCATCCGAGTCGGTTCACGATACCGAAATTTTCTAAGTCCCTGAACCGTTTAAATGACTGATTTAGGAGCCAATATCTCAGCAATAATTAGAGAAAAGTTGCCCATACAAAACATGCTTATTTTAGCGTCTTCTATATATCATAAAAAATATGTGTCATAATGACACCACCCCCATCAAAATGTATAAGTCCCGCTCCACCTTTGCTATACCCCAATAATTTTTAGGGTTCCGTACCCAAAGGGTAAAATCGGGACCCTATTACTAAGACTTCGCTGTCCGTCCGTCTGTCTGTCACCAGGCTGTACCTCAAGAACCGCGATAGCTAGACAGTTGAAATTTTCACAGATGATGTATTTCTGTTGCCGCTATAATAACAAATACTAAAAACAAAATAAAATAAATATTTAAGGGGGGCTCCCATACAACAAACGTGTTTTTTATTGCTGTTTTGACTGTCACCAGGCTGTATCTCAAGAACGGCGATAGCTCGACGGTTGAAATTTTCACAGATGATGTATTTCTGTTGCCGCTATAACAACAAAAAATACTAAAAACAAAAAAAAACGGCCAAGTGCGAGTCGAAACTCAGCAATTAGTGTTCCGTACATTCAGTTATTTTAAATGATTCATACTTTATCTCCTGATATTGAAGCTAACTACTACTAACTAAACTGCTGCTCATCTCATTTTTAGGTGTCGGGTTCAAAATTTTCGCATCAAGTTCTCAAACTTGAATGGTATAAGGCAACAATGCGATTCACCACTATGATGATGATGCTATTTTGTTTCTAGATTTTAACCAAATAGAGTCAAGAATATGTAGAACTGTTAGAATATAGAACACCAAAAGCTACTTGAAGTGTTGAAATGAAATATTAAGCATAGTATTATTTGTGTGTTTTAGTAAACCAAACAAAACCGCATCATAAAAAGATTCAATAGGAGTTTTTTTTTAGTTCTCAACTGAATCAAATTTAATTACAAAATCCAAAACATTCATCGATATTGATGCGTCATCATTATATCAGGCGAAAGAGTGCCTCAATGACGAGTTCTGTGCCACCCGCATCCAGCGGACTCCCGCGACCTTTACCAGGCCCCGTATCATGGTCTGCCTTATCACGCGAGATCCGGTACGTGGTCGCCACTTGAGAACCTTTCCGCCCCAATGGCCATCATCGGTTCTACGTGCAATGTGCCTACTGCCACTTATTGTTGTGTGTTGTGTAAGGGCTAGTTACTTACTTTACTTTACTGTGTTGTGTTAATAACTTTAAATTTTTGGAATCCGCGAGCGATAACCTCAGACCAAGAAAAAAGATAGACGGAGCATTACGAAAAACCTAGTGAAGCCGGTTTTCAACCAAGCCAAATAAGTTTAGCACACGCTCACGCGCACGCGCACTTATACAAACAAATCAATTACACAAAACTGAATATGGGAACACTGTATAAATAATGTGATAAGTGTGATAACTATGACGCCTCTATTTGGCTTACGAGTATTAACCTTTGGTCCATGTATCAGCTTTACATACGGAACACTAAAAACAAACATTCATAAAGTACGGACATTGATTTAGTTTTTTTTTCCTTACATAACTTCCTAAGTTGGGAATATACTAAATCAATGAGTAGGGAGTTCTTTATTTGAATTGGTATAGATTATGACAACAATAAATCTTATTTTTACTAGATTCAAATTATTCGTCGGTTTCATTCGGAAATACGGAAATATAAACTATTCACAATCTATCTTTAAACTACCACACACCTCTAGTATATATTAACTCCCAGATCCGCAACAACTACACCGAATCGAAGGTCAGACTTTAACTGGAATGTGGGTAATTGTTGAAAACACCAGACCTGCGTTGTCTAATTACTTGACATCGGGTATTTTTCGGTTTCGGTCGGAATGCTGTGTTTTCATTATATCAATATTCATTTATCAGACTGCGAAGTGCAATGTACGTCACCAGGCACGGCTATACTGAGAACCAGCGTAAAATGAGACGCTATACCGATTTTATTTACTTTAATTTGTAAATATAATTTAAACTATTAAAGCTAGCGTCATGTTGATAATTTTCCCGCCATCTACACACAATTTCCGTTATGCATGTGTATTTCCAAGTCTTAGTTGGCTATAGTTTTTGACACAGAACTATATCAAGATAGAAGGAAAGAGTGTATGTACTTCGCGTGGCAAAAGTAAGTCCGATGGACTTCTTTGCTCGCCGCGAACTTCAGTCCGCTCCCGACCTCGGAACGCGTGCGACGTCAGGTTATAATCACAAAATGACTCGTTGTTCGATACTGAGCTGTTCAAACACCACCAAAAAAGGTGAAGCTGTTAATCGTGGTATTTCCTATCATAGGTAAGTACTATTTGTCCTAAAATACCTGTTATTAATTAAAAAAACAATTTATTTATTGCTCTGTATTATTTTCATCAAAATAGATTATGTCCAACTCTAGTTTTCCATTGCGGCTTTAGTTTGACGAGACACACTTGACGTGCGTTCAAAACCAGCGATGTATAAATAGGCTATTCAAATTGTCGAGTCGTTTCATGGTCGATTTATTCATTTTTCTGTCACTAGTGCTGTACCAGTGTGCTGTACACTGTGATTTTCTTACTCGGTTAAATCGATTATAAAAGCAGAGAAATGAAAATTACGTTTTTATATTATTATCTATTCTTGCGTTCCTGACCGATTGACAGACAGCGCACGGCCTAAACCGCTAAAGATATAAGCATGAAATTTGGAACATATATTCTTTACAGTACGTGGACGTGTACTCAAAAACGGATTTTTCGAAATTCAAACCTTAAGGGGGTGAAATAGGGGTCGAACCGTTGTATGGAAATCGTTTATTTGGAAAAGTTAAAGACTTGAATCTTTGTATGGAGGTTTCTTACTAAAAAACAAAACAAATTATTTAGCGTTGTTATAAAAATTCATCCACTGAGGGGGTCAAATAAGGGTGCAAAGTTTGTATGGGGGAAACTTTATTTTTTGAGCTAGAGACTTGAAACTTTGCAGAAATATTACATATTAAAATACAAAAATAAGAATTTTCAGTGTTTTAGGAAATACCACCCCTAAGGGGGTTAAACAGGGGTGCAAAGTTATTATGGGAGAAATTTCATTTTTTGAGCTAGAAGCTTGAAACTTTGTAGAAAGATTACTTATTTAAATACAAAATAAAAACCTTAAGGCGTTTTGGAAAAATCCACCCCCACGGGGGTAAAAAAGATGTGAAAAGTTTGTATGGGGGAAACTAATTTTATAAGCTAGAGACTTGAAACGTTGTAGAAGGATTACTTATTAGAATAAAAAAGTGCTTTTAGCGGTTTCGAAAATGTCCACCCCTAAGAGGGTTAAAACGGGATTCAAGGTTTATATGAAAAGCAAGAAAATACTATAGTAAGAGATTTGTGACTTTGGTCTTAGCCTGTAGGTATGTAAAAAGACTACAAAACTGATTTCAGATATTTTTTTTATTCATCCCTTAAAGGGGTTTCGAAGTTCGTATAGAGAGCAAGGCATTGTTAACCGAATTCAAAAAGAAAGGAGGTTCTCAGTTTGACCTGTATGTTTGTATTCATCCCCTTAAAGGGTTAAAAGGGGGTTCGAAGGTTGTATAGAGAGCAAGACATTTTTAAAGTAAGAGCTTTATAACTTCAGGTTTAGACTGTTTAAAAACTATAGAATTTTTAGTGTTATTGACTGATTGCCGAAGGAAAGGAGGGTTATTTTGAAATGTTGTAGGTATATGATGTCCGTAGTGAAAATCAATATTATTAACAAACAGGTTATGGTTACTTCTAAATTGCAATTTTGTTTCAGTTTTCCGAATGATCCGCATGTTAAAAATAAATGGATTGAAGCAACGGGTCGTATTAAATGGTTTCCTACAAAATACAGCCGGATTTGTTCCATACATTTCCACGAAGACACCTTCAGAAATTTGTTCAAGATGCTTAGGGAGTGAACATACTAAAAGTCTCGACGAGTTCATTCCTTCTAAAAATAGTGTAAAAAAAACTAAGACTTTTTTAAGACTATTTTTCATTTCTCTGTCGGTCTTATCGATATTTTGAATCGATATAAAATTATTACAACTGCCGCGTGCTAGTCGATGTTGACGAATCGATTTCGCGCGGATTATGTTTCTCGTCACTAAATTAGGCTTGTGACGTCAAATTACCTACGCAAAATGTTACACGCTCGGTTCCCATACTAATCGGCGCGGACTTTCCTTCTATCTTGATATAGTTCTGTGGTTTTTGAAATAGAGCTGGGGACAGCACTGAATGAAAAAAAGTTACTTTGGTCATATTTTACACTAATAAGAGCTATCGTAAAACTGGCTGTGACAGACGGACAGCCTCCGAGTGATCGCATAAGTGTTCCGTTGGACCAATTTTGGTACTTAACACTAAAAAGAACTCAAAATGTGTATACCGCCTCAAAATTTTACGAGCTTTCGAATGATACCCCACACGTTCCTTACAATCCAAAAAAAAATGCGAAACCCCTTATTACCCCTCACACTGGCCCCTTTATTGGGGTTTACACATTTTTGACTTTATTTTTGTAATCTATACCAAATTTCTGCTTCCTATGTCAAACGGTCTTCGAGAAAACTGGCTGTGACAGACGGACAGCCTCCGAGTGATCGCATAAGTGTTCCGTTGGACCAATACAACTGTCTGCAGTCCACGCATTTATGTAGTACCAATCATGTAAATAATTATTTATTTATTTATGTATTGGATTAAATCAGATAAACAATCAAATAGTCAAGAATCATATTATTTGAAAATCAGTCTATATTGTTTTATCATCTAGTCAGAATGGAGTTTCAAAGAACGCGTTATCACGCCCATAGAAATAATCAGACTAATGATGCTTTCCATTATATTTTTTCTCTGTATTATATCGTGTAAGTATAATCATGTAAGTATAATCTTTGACGTAGACTGTTTGCCTCGTGACCCGTAGATTTAAAAACAACTCCCGGAACAATTAAGAGTTTCTAAAAATTGAGTTATCTCATTATCAAGTGACCTGCGACCGCGACCCAGGTATGCCCTCTGCTCGTCGGCTACTCATAAATTTCATCATTTGTTCCCACATATCGTCATTTCTTATTTCGTTGTCTATAATCTCTTTATCGGAGTAGAATAGTAATATTTCCACAAAGTTTCATTGTTCGTGTAAATATCCTAAATGGAAGCCAGGCAAAAACCCAAGACGGAGGAAACTCAACGGGAGCATTTGCTACGCAGAAAAAATGAGTTTGGGAAAGTATTAATCTAACTTCTCTCTCTGCGTGCACTTAACTACATATAAAATAAAATGTAATACAAATAATTTATTAAAAAGCCATCCACAGCGCAGGTTTCGTCAAAAATGAGCACAGAGCGAGTATCCGCAACAAACTTCGTTCAATAATATATATTTACAACCAGTGATCAGCCACATGCTTCGTCAAGACACATCACAAAAAATAAAAAATATAACCCCCAATATTACGGTATTGAACACCAGGCCCGATAAGTATCCGGCGAAAATGTCCCTAATACACTGGCAGCATTTCCCCTCTGTATTGCCAGTGAAATCCGTTGTACCAAGTACGAACCAGACCTGGGATCGCAGCCCCTTTCCCTCAAACGTCGTCCTAACGCCTTCACCAACAACTTTGCTTCCTCGCACCACGGCCCAGATGTTTCCACCGCGATCGGAACAAAATCGTACACTGGTTCCAAGTTAGCATATTTTGCATGCTTTAACCTCGCCGCATTTTCTGCAGCAGCTCCCGGCCGTCGCATTGTGTGAGCGAGATGTGTGGGGGCAAATGTGCTGACGCATGTTGCGTCCCAAATGAGATTACGACCCTTTGCCCACGGAACCAGTGTCAAACCGTCCGGTCTCTTACCGTCCATTCTACTTAAACCCTGAGGTTCCGAAACACACGGTAAGTTAGCAGACACCATTGCCCTCCGAATTATGTCATTTATTGAATGGTGCCGAGAAAACCTACCAGCGCAACGGAAGCAACTTAGCCCATGATGACCATTTGCTTCGACTGTGGCCCGACAAACACACTGATGAGGTTCGCACACCGGACATCCCAGTCTTAGCGCTACACCCATTCGAAGAGAGTCATTATCCAACAACGTACCTAAGTGTGACGAGGGTAACGTATGAAGCCATGCGCCAGACTCCGACTCCAAAACAGCCTTTAAGCGGGCCTCGTCAGCTCCCGAAGCTACCCCCAATAGGCTATCGTATGTCTGCTTACGCAATATGTCATCCCAGGATCGCTGTGACGCTAACTCGTCAGGCACCTTATCACCGGGGCACCTAATCTACATATTGCTTGTATGGAACGGACGCTTTATGTCCGATGTAAATTGTAGGTAGAATGGGTCGTGGGTTGGAAGGTCTTTCGTCAAATTTTCGATACAACCGTGAAAAATGCTAGGAGGAAGATGGCATTTTTCCTTGAGTTGTTTAGCTTCTTATCAGCTCTTTATCTATTCAGAGCTTATAATCATGAATTTGACATCTAAAATCCTAGCAGCTATACGTAATGGGGGCCAGACTTAAACTGGTTGGCCTGTGTTGCTGTCGTTGAGCGTGAATATGTTGTTGTATATAACCCTACACAGATCTTCCCTACGCCAGAGAATCTTCGATCTTGTGAGAACACGGTCAGACCTAAAATTTCTAATTCAATTCCTATTTAATATTTTTAAATTTAAGTGAACTGATACGAATCAAATTCACGTAGGTATTGCGCGTTTAGAAATTAAGCCAGATCATGGCATTGCAAACGGTCATTATTCTCCTAACGGCTTTTGCTTGTGCACATAGTAGGGTTCTGGAAAGAGACCTCAAAAGTGGTGAGTATAACTTTATAAATATTGTTCATAGTATACAAATGTTTCTGACATTAAACTGACATGAAAATTTAAATTCTGGTCAATCGTTTATCGCTAACAGTACTTTTTTGCAGTCAATTGAGATTGTTGTAATAGGCCCAAAATAAACGTTTACTTATGAAAAATTTCAGCACAATCGGTTGACAATAACTACAATAACTGCAACAAACATTTAATAACATAAGTACATTGGTGTTTAATAAAAGCTTGTGAATATAATTGCTTAGAAAGTTGACCGGTTTATTTGTTGTGTATAAGTAGCAGTATCCTATTATTCAACACGAGTGCCTTGATCATTGCACTCTTAGCTCTCTTATTAAGTACCACTACTAAATTAATTTCTTATAATATTATCAGAACGAGACCAATGCAGCTGCTTGCAATATTTTGTTGCCTAAAAATAACTTTCTTTTGTATTATGCAGTAATTTTCAGGCAACAAAACATTCCCATAGAAGACATGAGTAAGATCACGGCGTCAATGTGACACTTTTAAACGCATAGCAATTTTATATCAATTTGTTGGTGTGTAGATACGAACTTGAACTCCTCACACACGCGAAAGAGTGTCTGTCTGTCTGTACCTTTGTACAATTTTTTTTTATACAAACTTTCACGCCCTTAGGGGATGATTTCCGGGATATAAAAAATCGTGTCCTTCCCCGGAATTCAAACTATTTCCAAACTAAATTTCATCTCAATTGGTTAAGCGGTTTAAGCTTGAAGAGGTAAGAGACTGACAGACACTCTTCTGAATTTATAATATTAGGATGGATAGTCGGATTGCCGTTAGTTTTGAAACTATTTTACCGATGCGCATTTATTTTTTCAGTTTCTTCGGCACCGGCTGAGTATGACCAACCATTTTTAAAAGTGAACATAAAGACAAATGTCTTTAAAATTGGCGAGAGAAAAGCAATATTCTGCGAAGGACAACACTTGACAGGGGTACCTACACTACACTTCTTATTCCTCTTCCTGCTTTTTTCTTTTTTAGGGTTCCGTAGTCGACTAGGAACCCCTATAGTTTCGTTTTGTCTGTCCGTCCGTCCGCGGATAATCTCAGTAACCGTTAGCATTAGAAAGCTCAAATTTGGTAGTAATATGTATATCAATCACGCCGACAAAGTGGTAAAATAAAAAGTGATCTTTTTATTTTTATTAGGGTACCTCCCTTATACGTAACGTGGGGTGTTTTTTTTTTTCATTTCTACCCTACCGTGTGATATATTGTTGGATAGGTATTTAAAAATGAATATGGTTTGCTAAAATCATTTTTTGATAATGTTAATATTTTCGGAGATAATCGCTCCAGAAGTAAAAAAAAATGTCCCCCCCCCCACCCCTCTAACTTTTGAACCATGAGTTTTAAAAATATGAAAAAAATCTCAAAAGTTGTTTTCTGGATGAAAAACTACGGAACCCTACACTGAGCGTGGCGACACGCTCTTGGCCGGTTTTTTTTATGTTAAATCAACTACATTGTTAACACACAGGGTGGCGAACGAATAATCCGTGTACTGGTACATTTAAACAATGTCGAAAAGTGCTAGCGCACAGTGCTGCCACCAATAGTTTAAAAAGCGTTATTGTTTGAAATATTAAATTAAACCTGAAATGTATTTTTCATGGCTAGTTTTAAGATAAAGGCCTTTTATGCTGAATTGTCAAAATACTTCTGAAGTATACTTATACTTCTGATACATCATCAATAGCTGCGGGCGCTTCGACGCGTTGTTATGGGTAAAACGACTAGATAACGATCCAGGAACGCCCTGTGGTCCTACCTTTTTTCTAATTAAGTAGGTGGTATATTTATAAAATGGCTGTGAATAATTTTGTATTAAGCAGTAAGTAACGTTGCTAACGAAATTATAATTTTAAATTAAAGGAAAAAATTAAAAATAGAATGGTCCGAACCGGTTTCCAGCCGGCGACCACATTCATGGCCAGTTCGCTTCTAATCAACTGAGCTGTCGGAACAATATGTCTCGACCATGTGCTAAATCTTTCAATCAGTTTCTTCTTACAATGCCTTAGGGGGTCGGAGCATTAAAGAGCTTTACTGGAAATGTATGGGCAACTGGTGCCTTTTTTTTTGATGGCACACTAACGCCACCTTGTTAGATGTGTAGAGTTCTTCCATTCAAACAATTGTTACTATGGCAGCTCAGCTCTAAAGTACATCTGTCTTGAGTTACGCGTTCTAATCTATAATAGTATTCGACCATTGAAATTAGCTCATATTCTCAGTTTTCATAATTAAATACGCGTTATAGATTAGGACGCATAACCAGAGATCGGAAAAATTTGCGACATTGTTTGCAATTATGTGGACATGACTCCAAAATCAATCAAAATGTTATTCAGTTAATTAATTTTTTACTTGACATATAATTTGATTCCTAGTCAATAAATACAAAAGTTTGTTAAAGTATAGGTTTATTAAAAAAAAAAAAACAGTATTTTTTTCAATTTTTTTTCTAGTGTAAGTAATCGTGTCAGTTTAAAATCGTTATTTATTTATTGTATATAAATATTTACGGAAACGATACCCATTTTAAATACGAACCTTTTGCTAATAATGATTTATGTAATTCATCGTCGTCGTAACGTCATTTTTTTTTAAGTTATTATTGTATATACGTGCTTATAAGCACTTTATAAATAAACTATTATCTCCAATAATTCAAATTATCTTTCAATGAATAAGTAATTAACATTTTGATTAATTTTGGAGTCATGTCCACATAATTGCAAACAATGTCGCAAATTTTTCCGATCTCTGCGCATAACTCAAGACGGATGTACTTTAGAGCTGAGCTGCCATAGTAACTATTGGTTGTATGGAAGCACTCTACACATCTAACAAGGTGGCGTGAGTGTGCCCTCAAGAAAAAAGCCCTAATTTAGAGCAAAGCCCTTTTTAATAAATGAATTCTGTTAATTTAAATGTATGGTACCTAGTGATTATCATGATTTTAGTTCCCAAAAATAATTTCACTTCTCTGTTACAGGAACAGGAATGGTACAATCCGTCTGGCGAGAAATTACAACAGAAATCTTCCGAAACAACGAGGATGCGGATGCATGTGGAGCCTCGGCCTGTCCCTGAGCACGGGCCCGCGTTTTTACCCTTGGTGTTTAACAATATCACTCTAGAAGATGCGGGACTCTACACCTGTAAGGCTGGAGACCTCAATGCATCCATTAATATAATTGTGGGTGGTAAGTACGTCAATCTACAATTCGTTGTATTTAGCACAATATAAGTATAAGTTCATAAAAAAAGTTACCTTGCAAATCTGTATTCAAAGGAGAAAGCAACAACGCGCACTACGTTATTAAATTTTATGCATAGTTACTTTTATTCACTAAATAAACTTTAAATCAAGAAAACAACTTACGAGACCTCTTTTACAGCACCTATCTTCGGGACGGTACCACCACACCACCTACTATGACAGAAGTGTAAGTTTTATTATCCACCCTCCATTTCCCCTTAGGGTATGATTTCCTGGATATAAATTACCCTTTCTATTTCCTGGAACTCTGTGTATTCCAAATTTCATTTCATTTCAATCAATTACACGGTTTTAGTGTGAAAACGTAACAGACTTTATCATTAATAAATATGTTACAGTTAATAAGTTATATGCTATGTCCTCAGAAAAAGTAGTAATTGGAGAGAAAGAACAGAATCACGTTGCGGAAGAACGTCAAAGCGTCAAGTTATCCTGCATAGCCAAGGGGACACCCACGCCAGAGATCCATTGGTACAAGGAAAACAATGTGGAACCGATTGGTATGTAAGTCAGGTCAACTGGACATAAAATACACGCTTCGAGGAATGTCCTACCAACATAAAAAAATAAAAATTTTCTTTGAATAGGGAAGATGCAATATTTTTAATTTAGCTTTCATTTGAAAGAATGGCGACTAAAGTATAAAAAAAAAAAACTATAATTTATAGTTATAAAATCCTGTTACAAACTGACAATTTAAACTTTCGCGCCTTAACGGATTTACAGTTCCTGTGACGTCACTCATGTGTGTCACTCGCCATATTTGTTTGTCCGTGGTTCGTCCCTAGATGTCATAAAGTTCCCTAAGTTTTGACTTTTGACAGGAGTGACGTCACCAGACGCTGATTGTTGGATTAAAACACGTTCGGTTTCACATTATATACTTCAAATCGTAGGTAATTGTCTGCCTGTAGGGCCGCAGGTGATGGAAGGAGGTGGTGAACAGGGTAACAGGAAAAAGCGGAGACCAGGGCGGTAGTATATTTGAAAGAAAAGGCACCTGTAACAAACACAGGCAATGCTTACCCTACGATTGGATAAACAGATTTTGATTAGGTATAACTACTTAAAACACTGTAACTTACAATAGGTTGCTATTGTGCCTTTGTAGGGGTGAACTGAGAAGATGGATAACACTCTTGAAGTAAACTTTAGTGCACAGTATTAAAAATCACAATGGTAATAAATATTTGGAAACTGAACTAGGACTGTAATAATTACTGTCTTATTTTGGTATTTCAAAATGCATAAAGCTGTAGAAGTGTCTCGATCAGGAATCTGGATCGAACTGTGTGAAAAAGCTACGCAATCGCCGTGGAATTGGAATAGGGATTTGAAATGTGAAAATTTGAATACTATTAATCCAAAAAGTAGCCAGTAGGTTGGTGTGTAACGTCCCGTTACACGCATCGTTACAGTAATTATTGTTTGAAATTAGTATAAACTAAAGTAAAAACGTTTCAGTATCTAATATTTTATGTTTTTTCAACATTTAAACACAAAACACGCTGCATCTTGTTTATGTTGCACTTTATAATTATAAATGCTGTGATTTTGATTGAAAACGAGTACGAGATCCAAATGACTTTCATTACATTTATAATTTTCTTCACGGTGATGAGGTGAAAAGTTGTGTGTTTCGCTCGGCAGCAAAGTTGTTTCACTCATGGTTCAATCTTACAATCCTTCGCTAGCTCGGCTTTCAATACAAGCACTTGCGCCAAACAACAAATTTGCAGCCTTGCATAACAAATAACTATTGTTTGTCCGATAAAAAATACACCAAGTAGTATTTATTGACTATGAATCACTCTGCTATATTTATTTTAGTTGAATTGCCGATACCTAATTCCAAACACGTTTTACTTTATCTTTCAGTTACTAATGTAAAATACACGATAACATATGAGTCGAAAACCAGCATCAGCATCCTCAAAATCAATGACCTGAACCATATGGACGCTGGCACATACAGGTGTAGAGCAACACAGGAATCGCTTTCGCACATCGCTGAGAAGATCTATCACCTAAGAGTGCAGCCTAAGCTTTTAATGTAACGGAAAACCCTACCTCCTAAGATATCTTACGAACGATGACTGCATTGTAACAAAAACGGTGCATATATTCCTGTTTTTGTATAAAATTATGTACATACTTGAACTTAGAATAAATGAAATCATTTGGTTACTTTATGACACATAACAAGTAAGTTTTATTAGTTATTTTTCCCGTACCAGCCCTATTAATTGAAAACTTTTATACGACATGGTATGGCAAACAAACTTACGGTATTTTATTTACGACCAGGGTTGTGCCTGCGCCCGTAAACCGTCAATTAGGAACATATGAAATATTTAATCCTGAATAGTACCCTAAAGCAAATGATGAGCATAACTTATTGCTATTTGCCAAGAGTATCTTCCTGAAACCACCCTGATATCCTATTCATAACTGGAATTATAAAACCTTGAAGAATGTTTGGCTAACCGTTACACCAACACACACACTCACATCTAATCGACAAAATTCAGCATTCCATGTTCGTACATCTAGTTATCTAGTATATTTGTATATAGGAGTCATCATCATATCAGCCGAAAGACGTCCACTGAACATAGGCCTCCCCCAAAGAGTGCCAAAGTGACCGGTCCTGCGCCACCCGCATCCAGCGGACTCCCGCAACCTTTACCAGGTCATCAGTCCACCTTGTCGGGGCCCTAACCACGCCGCGCCTTCCGGTACGTGGTCGCCACTCGAGAACCTTTCCGCCCCAACGGCCATCGGTTCTACGTGCTATCTGCCCCGCCCACTGCCACTTAAGTTTTGCGATCCGGAGGGCCACATCGGTTACGTAGGTTCTGCTGCGGACAGCCTCATTTCTGATGCTATCACGCACAGAAACTGCCAACATGGTTGGGTGATTTTGAGCCTTCTTATGAGGCCCATAGTAAGCGACCACATCATCACATCAGTGCCATATGTCATCACTGCTGGACCCAGCCCCCGGACCTGCTGCTGGCTGGATATGGGAGTGTATTTATTCAATTAATAACTGTTATTTGCAATCGACCAGCAGGTATCTAAACGGCTTAAAAACAAAATAAATAAAACGTTCTTAGGAATGTATGCAAACGTTTATTCCAGACGTCAAGGCATATGAATATTCTGAATGAAGATTGTAAATAAAGCATTGAAAGCACGTCAAAAATTATCCTTGTCCATTTTGACTGACATATATGTAAGTGAAGTGCACAAATAACAACTATGGACGTTACTTACATTTCCAGGAAATCGAAATGATTATAAACAACAACAGAATTATCAAAACGACCCTAAACCATCCTCACAACGAAGGTGCAACCAACAGCCACTATTAAGACGCCTACAGCAAAGAAAATACCATAGAATCTCCCAGAATCATCTGACGGCGGTGTATCCTGCCGCTCGGTAGTAACAAGTGAATCGTCCGCAGTCGTATCTGTCTCAAGTTCAACCGTTTCTTCTACATCGCGATCTTCTTTTGTTTGTTCCTCTTCTTCTTCTGATTCTTCTTCCTCACTGTCACCCGCTTCCTTGGTGATTGCTCTGATTGAATTCGTCCACGGTGAATCACCGATGTCGTTCTTTACTCGTAATCGCAGCCAATACTCAGTCGACGGCTCCAAATTCATCAATGTGGCTATAGTGCCTGTAATCGAACAACATTTACTATGAACTGTTTCGATTTATTTATTTTTGCAATATAGGTTTTCACCATTTTAAGTAGCATTTGTGATGTTGTGACTAGATATGAAGTGATCTATCGTATTGGTTTAAATTAATCGTTATTTATATTATATTACACCTACTATCTTCAAGAACGTCGCCAATAGGTACTATGTATGGCCTTGAATGCTTCCAATCCTTTTCTTTCAGTGCTCTTTTCCTTGGTAGTTGCGAAGTCGGCATGAATTGAACTTCAATTTCTATAAAGAAGGAAAAGTTAAGTGACTAATTTAAATGACGTCAAACAGAATACATTAGGTAAGTGGTAATAATGGTGGAATGGAGGAATGGTGGAGGAGGATCTATACATATTATAAAACCCTTGCGTTACTAATCGATTGACAGACAGCGCACAGCATAAACCGCTAAAGCTATAAGCATGAAATTTGGAACATAAATTCTTTACAGTACGTGGACGTGTCCTAAGAAAGTATTTTTTGAAATTCAACCCTTGAGGGGGTGAAATAGGGGTCGAGCCGTTGTATGGAAACCGTTCATTAGGGGATGCTTTTTTATAACATCGCTAAATCATTTGCTTTGCTTTTTAGTAAGATACCTTCATACAAAGATTCAAGTCTATAACTTTCCTAAGGGGGTTAAAAAAGAGTTGTAAGTTTATATAGGAAACATGTAGTTTTTAAAGTTAGACGTTTAAAACTTCGGTCACAAGCTCCTAATGTACAGTCAAAAACATTGTTAAGGGATTTTTTTTCTAATTCATCCCTTGAAGGGGTTAAGATAGGGATTGAAAGGTCACATAAGTCATTTGTGATCATTAATATTAAACTGTGGTGTTTAATATGAAAGTAACCAGCTTTCCAGTTTCTTTTATAATATGTAGTGTAGATCTGTTTTCCCCTAAAGGGCTGAAATAGGAGTTGTACCGAGAAGAAGTTCTTTTAAAAACTTAGAAGTTTGGAAGTTCGGAAGTATATACGTTCTTTTTTTTAAACCAGATAATTGACATAGCGTTTTCATCAAAATTTAAGGCTGGAAAGGCTATATGGAAAAGATAATATGAGAGTTGAAAACTTTGCGTATAGGCTCCTTTTATATAGTCAAACATGTTGAGTACTTACAGCGATTTCTGAAATTCATCCCCTAAAAGCGTTAATAAGGATATATAGTTTTTATTGTTTAGTGTAGAATGTGTAGAATCAATAGATATTTTTAAATGTATACCATAATAATTTACGCTTAATCCCGGAACGGATTTAGATGAAATTTTCCGTACAGATAATTTGAGACCCTTGGAAGAATATAGGAGTTTTTATCTCGGAAATCATCCCTTAAAATGGTAGAACTTTGTTTGGGTCGGCGATAATTAAGCCTACAATAATTTAATAGCAATAATTTGCCTAAGACGGTAACAAGTTCTACGCGGACGAAGTCTAGCTAGTGTCTAATAAACTCAAACCTAAATTATTCTTCAAGGGTAGGTACTCGTATAGGTAGATACTCGTAACTAACGACATTAGGTAGTTTGAGTTCTAATTGTCCGTTATTACAGCCATACAAAATGTATGGCTGCCGTATTCGCTTTTACGTGCGCAGACTTAAATCCATACTAATATTATAAATGCGAAAGTGTGTCTGTCTGTCTGTCTGTCTGTCTGTTACCTCTTCACGCTTAAACCGCTAAACCGATTTAGATGAAATTTGGTATAGAGATAGTTTGAGTCCTGGGGAAGGACATAAGATTTTTATCCCGGAAATCATCCCCCAAAGGGATGAAGTGGGGGTGAAAGTTTGTATGGAGCTACGATATAAATTTGTTCCACGCGGACGGAGTCGCGGGCAGAAGCTAGTGTAAGATATGTAGTTAACTTATAGCTGCCTCTTTTATTTATTACAAGCTTTTATTTAACTTGCACTGTTCGTATATATCTAAGTATATTATGTAAGTAAATTGTCCGTCAAAATCAATCCATTTTTCAGTCACTTGCCGTTATCCGATTGAGCATTTTTGGGTAAAGGATGACAATTCAATATTATGGTACCATCGAGCTGATCTGATGATGGACACAGAAAATGGCCATGGGAATTCAGTAATTAACCGACGTAACCCCGTAGAGTTTGGGCTCGTTAGAACTGTCTCAATGAGTAGTTGATGACGGAAAGTTGATACAGAAAAGTAGAGTCAGCAATAAAAGCTAGTATAAAAAATTAAATTTTTGACAGAAACTTATTGTTATCAATACAGTTTTTAGGGTTCCGTACCAAAAAAAGGTAAAAAAGGAACCCTTATGGTGTCTGTCTGTCTGTCACAAAGTGAAATATCTCACGAACTACTTAAGCTATCAATTTGAAATTTGGAATGGTTTTAAATGAGAGTTATCCACGTGCATGGAAAATGAGAAATTTAAATCCCATAAAAAACATTCCATGTAAAAAAGAGGCCAAGTCTCGAAACTCTTCCACCGTAAAAAGTTCTGAGATATTTCGTAGTTCCAAGTCTCAGGCATTCTTATTATTCATTATTTGCTAGCTAAAATTGCAATTTAATCAACTTTATAAGTGTTTTTTTGGTTTGAAATTCCTATAAGACTATAATAAAAGTATACTCTTTCAAATAAAAAACGAATAATCGAGATCGGTTCACGTGACAAACAATAATCGTTAAAACACCAACATACATACTAAGCTGATTGCCCTTGCACGTTAGTACCAAATGGGGCCGATAGATGGCGCTGACCCCATTCCTACTTCGCGCTGTTGAGATTTTTCTAGAACGAATGGGGTTGGGACGGGTATATTTCAATAGCAGGTCAAAAAAAGGTCGCGGCCCAATTGTCTTGGTAGTTCGATGGTCTTTGGTAGTTATCTGGTCTTGGTGCAAAAATTATTCGTTGTTTGAAATTGAATTCTGTTGTGTTAGGTTAAAATAAGTAATTTAACAAATATTGGGACATTTACTTTACCTTGAGTCAATTGATAGTTTGTACGGAACCCTCGGTGCGCTAGTCAGACTCGCACTTGACCGGCTTTTATTTTATAAGTCAATGATGCAGTAAACTTACTTTTTATATCAAATTGTATTTCTTCATTCCAGATAACATTTAAAGCTAGACTTTTACTCGATGATAAATCTGGTAGTATTTGTACCTTAAAAATACATTGTTATATAAGTACAATCCGCCACATTTCATCTCTAACGAATAACCTTCGGTCACTTCTGATCTATATTATGTACGTCGACGTCAAAGAAATGTTTAAATTTTTCGCCTTAAACCAATGAAAAGGTGCAAAAGTGTAAACATATCTTTTATGTCTACTGGACTTTACCGAGAGCCGACTATCTACATTGTACTGTATAGTCTACAGTAGTCCAATGTACAGTTTGAATGCAGTTATTTTGCAGTTGACATAACTGCATCGAAACTGTAAACCGAGCACACAGTCCGCTTGCAGTTTCGACGACTGCATTCCGAAGTATATTGCAGATTTAATTTTCTATTACACTTGTACCAACTGCACTGCAACCGTGCTAATAGTTTGCAATCAGCGTGCAGTTTCAGTGCAGTTATGTCAACTGCATTCTGTAAAGGCCCTAAATGTAGAACGCAGTAAAGAATCAGGGGGCCTAGACAAGGTTACAATCGACAAGCGCTAACGCCAATAGAAAACTAATAAAATATATGGGAATGACAGATGTTAACGAAAAGTGTTTCGTCGGCGTCTGTCATTCCCCTACAACCTTGTCTACGGCCCCAGTACTGAATTGAGTGGCAGCACGAAAAAACCATAGAATGTCATGCGGGGTGAGGGCGGGGTGTCAAAACGATGCCAGGCAGCCGTGTAGTTCTAACATGCGCATACCGGGTTTAAGGCAAGTGTTATCGAAATTTGTATGGAGCTCGCATTTTATGGTGTTTTCGTTCGCCGGTGAAGGCAGACAGCTTAAGCCTAAATAATTTATACTGTTCTGTGCCACACAATACCGTTTTCGCACCAACAAATGCGGAAGTGGCTATAAAATAGGATGGCACACAGAAGTTAGAAAATAATCTGATGCTACGTTGGTAAGTAGGTATATGTACAATGTCTTCGAGAAAATGTGTTAGTGTACTGTAGGTACGTTACAGAATAAATCGGAAAGTGGTGTGTTAATAGTACATTATTGCCAGGGCCGGGAAGGAGGCAATTGCAGGCTGAGTATTTGTTTAAACGGACGAGCTTGCGAGTCCGTTTAATTATAATACGAAGCCTGCAATTGCCATTCCGGCTGAGGCTAATATAGTGCTTTTCTTAAAAATGGGGGAATAACAAATACTAAATTTATATAAACTTTAAAAATCGTTGCACAACGTGAAAATATTTACGTTTTCCCGCCGTTATTTTTAAACAGAATCGCATGTTATTTCTCCACCAAAAAAACGCAAACTATTTGAGACACATACAAAAACGTCGTGTTTGCAACAGAAAAATACGAGTTGAATTGGCTGAATACGAGCTGTGCCGTCTTTTGTATGCCAGTTTCTAGTTTAAAAAAAAAATGGTACTTGACAAATAAAGGAAATTATATATAACATTCCAGGCGGCCTGCAATGTTTTTATTTAGATCTGACTTTAAACTATATACTTTACCTTCCAATATGTAGTGAGTTATGTTCACTTTGCGGGCCATTTTTGAGAAAAGTAAACTTAATTATTGGGATTATTCATATTTTATATAAAGCAAAATGTATGAAAAACAAGCAAACACACTTTTTACATTGCTCAGTATGGTATCGAAACATGCTCCGACACTAGATTACTTAGGTATAAGTATATGTTATTTATCATTGCCGGATCCTACACTAATATCGTACTGGATAGTGTGAGCTCGGCCTAAGGCATCATACGTTAGTAGAGTACATATATTATGACGTACCTCAGCCGGTTTTATAGGTTCCACAGATTCCAGTATATTGAAAACCAACTCAACATCTCCGAGTTGGTTCGACGCGTGACAGATGTACTGATGGTCGAAACTGTCTTCCGTAACCTGTACTGGTAAAACGGAGCCGTTGTCGGCTACAACTATTTCCTTGTCGGCTACTTGTACTGATTTCGCTCCATCGTTTCTTATGAACCACTTATAGGCTGGCAGTGGGAAGCCATCTGCCTCACATCTTAGGTACACACTGGAAATCATAGTTTATTTAACAATGGTAGGGTCATTTCGCTGGTTACGCGACCACCTTCGGTTAGCGACTACCTGAAGGAGAAGTTTTTTTCTATTGAAGATAAAATCAATTCTACACACACATTGAGACAATTACTTGTACATGCATTTTTTTGTTGTTTTAGAATAGAAATCTACTAAAAAACCGAGAAAATATCCTTTCAGTTTACCAACTCAGCTTAAGTGGTCGCCCACCGGCACATTAAATTAGGTGGTCGCTAACCGGCGAAATGACCCTACATTGTTTAACGAGGGGCCTAAGTGGCTAAGGGGTTTTGATGACTCGAGTTTGCAATATTCTTACGCCCGTGTTATACACAATGTTTTTCATCACATTTGCGAGGAAACAAATACATTTTAGATGAAATGAATACAAATCGTAATAAAAACTGCAACATTTCAGTCGTCCATTTTGTTGAATTTGACGTGAGGCGCGTATGGCAAAGACCCTTCGGTTTACAGCCACGATTTGGAAACACTTAAAAACATTTTACATAGACACTAAATAACTACATATTAAATCTGTAAATAATTCTGCTGAACATTCAATTGCAGTCAAATTTAATATAAAGTTGGTTGTAGCAAACTTTTGAAGATAATGAAATACACTTTGGCTGATTGGAAACATCCTCAGTCCGAAGTGAAGTATGAGTGGGTTCTATATTTTAAAACTAATGTTAACAGCCCGTGGGAGGTAAAACGGCTATAACTGCTCTGTACGCTCGCAAGTAATAACGCCATTGACGAGCAAGTGTGATGAAAATTATTTTATCTACGCACATATCATTAGTACTCTAAAATGCGTTCAGAAACCGTAGGAAATGATCAGCATTATTACAACCAATTTTACTATGAGAACTTTCTTGTAGTAGGTAAAATCTGTACTGTAATGTCATTACAGTACAGATTTTTGTAAGGTTATGAGTTTAAATTTGGAACAGCTGTCAAAACTCAAGTGGGTCTCTATTCTAGTATCCATAGATATTAAAACAGTTATCGATGCGAAACGTCAATTCAGTATGTTTTTTACATGAACCTATAATTTAGTATGGACAGGCTATGGTAATAATAATACCACGTGCGAGCGAGCTGGTAGCATACAAATCTCGATAAGTGTGACAGACAGAGATATATCATTCGTTATCCTTGTCATAGTTCCACTTTTTTTCTATTTGGCACAACAGTTGTGGCATACAATGCTGTCAATGCTCGCGCGTGGCTGCATACGAATCCGAAATATTTAATATTATTGTGAATAAAATAGTGTCCTAAAAGTAATTTACGCACGATAAGGTATCTCGTGTTCCGTCTGTGCCAAGAAAATGGTTAATTGTTGCGTGCTTGGCTGTAAAAGCCGGTCGGAACAATGTGATGAAAATATAACCTTTCACACGTAAGTAGAACATCTTTCACTTTTCTGTATACGCAATACGTAAAAATAGCATGGTAAAATTACATTACGCTCAAAATCTTGTAAAATTTGACGATTACAATAGAAATAACATCATTGTTTACATTGTACAAGAAAATATTTCTTGACAAATTATCCGCCCAAATTACGTAGATTGTTTATGGTAAGCTGCGAGAGGTGTTAGAATGTCTTCTCGATTTAGCTTCTTTGCAATCATTTTAGGGATACCAGCCAATACAACTTAAAAATACCCGATTTCTCGGGTAATTTATACTCTAACAAAATTCTCGTACTTGTTATTACATAACATTCGTATATAATGGATGGGATATATTCTTATATACGTATATTTACTCTGTACTCATAGTAAAGATAAGCTTTTATGTAGCGAGTAATCTCGGACTGTTCATCCGATTTCAAAAATTCTTTCATCTGGCTTTATTTAATCCTGCATCTGCGCCTCCGCTTGTGTTCTTTCTACTACGCGGGTGGAGAGGAGACGCGTGGACAGCTAGTAATAAGTAAAGACGATCGACGGTTTAGAATGAATCATAATTTTCTAAAAGCCCTTTGCTTGAAAAATTTTATGTAAAATAATATGTTTTTTTTTTCTAGGTTTCCACTAAATGAGGATGCGCGTGCGCGTAGTATTTGGGTTAAGGCTACATATATATATTTGTGATCGCATTCTCGAAAACAGTTATTACGATTTTGATAGCATTTGCAGTATAGGGGTTTATGGGGGCGAAAAATCTATCTCATCATCATATCAGCCGAAATGGCCGGTCCTGCGCCATCCGCATCCAGCGGACTCCCGCGACCTTAGCCAGGTCATCAGTCAACCTTGTAGGGGGCCTCCCACGCTGTGCCTCATAAAAAAAATCGATCTAGCTAGGTCTCATATCTGGGAAAAATCATTCTCAGCATATTTTTACCCGAGCAGAGCTCTTTATCATTAATCTGTAATAATTTGAATATTTGAATAGTAAATGTTTTTTAATATGGTTGTGTCTCATTTCGGTATTTAGTGTCATTATTTTTCCCGCCTTAAGCCTGCATCGCGGTCAATAGTAAATTTTACAGCTAATGACAAGTTTACCATTGATCGCCGCGGCCAGGCCGCGCCAGTCTGTGAGAGACTTTAAGCCTTTCACCGACAGGCGCGGCCTGCGGTGGCGGTCAATAGTAAATTTGACACTAACTGTCAAGTTTACTATGAACCGCCACCGCAGGCCGCGCCAGTGTGATTCAGGCTTTATAATAATTAAGTAGATCAGCACGGCTATCACAGGACGCCCCGCGAGCTGTGTCGCGGCGAGGTAGACTGTCCGTCTCTTTCTAGTTAGAACGATTAGAAAGAGACGGATAGTCTACCTCGCCGCAACACAGCTCGCGGGCGTCCTGTCATAACTGTGCTGATAAGAAACTACCAGGTAAGCCGCTTGCACAAGGACTATTAATTACCTACATGTCATGTTCTGTTACTAGAATCATATTTCATGTTATTAAGCTGAATATTACTAGTGGTTGCGAACAGAGCGCCTGCTAGGCAGTGAATGTGTGTAAAGCTTCAGTAAAAACTACTTACAATAAAAGCGCATTATTTAAAATAAACATATGGAAGCGATGGGGTAATTTTTAGTTACATGGCCACCCCACGGGAATCATCTACTTTGTTGCCGTCCCTCATTGTGGCGACACTTACGTCGCCTCTGTAGGTATATACTCTAAGGTTTTTTAATATAAACCGCACGACAGAGTGACATGAGAATAGGGACTTCATTCGTTTGTCTATGATTAAAAAAACATTCGTCTTGACGTAGGATTGAATTGCCGCCATTACTGTTGTCATTTCTTTGTTGGTTTTTGCTGTGACGAAAGTAGAATTGTGAAAAGTTATTTGTAATTCACATTTTAGTTGAAAATATGAGTAGTAGTGACTCCGAGAACGATATGAGCACTCCGCCGGATATCGTAAATGCAGCAATGATTGCAACAAAGACATTTTACAGGTAGCACTATAGTAGCAATGCAGGTCATTTTCCTACGGCTACTGAACCGATCTTAGAGTACTTATGATATGTGTTTAGATAAAGTAGTGTATGCAACTGTACATAATTTAGCCTTAAAACACTCGTGTGATCCTATTATGAAACTCGCTGGCGCTCGTTTCATAAAACCACACTCGTATTTTAAGGACTCTGATTATGTATCAGTTGCATAAACTACTATTAACTGAATTATTTACAGATTTAATATGTTGTTATTTAGTGTCTATGTAAAATGTTTTTAAGTGTTTTCAAATCGTGGCTGTATACCGAAGGGTCTTTGCCATACGCGCCTCACGTCAAATTCAAAGACATGTTGCAGTTTTTATTACGATTTGTAAATTCATTTCATCTAAAATGTATTTGTTTCCTCGCAAATGTGATGAAAAACATTGTGTATAACACGGGCGTAAAAATATTGCACTTACGCCCCTCGTTAAACAATGTACTATTAATGCACCTGCAGCAGGTCTGTCTTTCTTGACATTTCAACTAAACTCGGCTCTCGCCCACCTTTGGGTTTGCATTCCACCCTAAAGAGATGGAATTGAAACCGATAATCGACCGGTGCTGCCCCTACCACGACAATTACAAGAAAACATTTCGACCCGATAACGCTTCAAAAAGTACCCGCTATAATCGGGATGCCAAGATTTAAGTTTTCTAGCTATCAAACATCTGTTTTGTGAGGCAGAGGACCTTCTGTTCAAGCATCATTATTTATTCTGTTTTTGTAGTCGCAATAGACAAATTTGACCTCTAAATTGATATTAAAAGTGTAGTTAGGCATTCGATTCATATTGAGGTTACCAATTAGCATGCCATCTTGGGCATAGTAAAATAAGTGTAGTTTAAATAAGAAGGGTAGAGCCTGAGTGTGGCTTTTCCTCTTATGACTTTAAGTACGTACTTTGCGAAGCGTTATATTTAGGTACTTGCACTGGAGAGTCGTAAACAACGGCGTTAAAGCCTGTCGCAGTAATGATCCTTTTCCCTTGAAGAACACTAGGTACGTATAATTAACTCAATAATAAAAAGCTAGTTTAATACAAAAATCTAAATATTACATACTTTTCACCCTCTGTCCCATAAACAAGTTCCTTCTTCTTTTCTCCAAACGTAGGAGCATCTGCAAATTGTGTAAATTTGATAGATCAATTAATAACAGAAAAGGTCACCTTTTTACGTACCGTCATGTACGTACGGAAGTACTCAACTCAAAAGTTACTATAAAATATTTCACCAGCAATCCTAATCCATATGCAGTGTTTATAAATATGATGAGTTCTAATGATTAACTTACGGTTGATATTTAGCGTTATGTTGAAATGTCCGATCCGTTCACATTTCTCCGCTAATTGAGTTTTTTGAGTGGCTAAGCAAGTATACACTCCACTGTCCTCAACACTGAGTGACATAATGGTAAGTAAACCTTCAATCCCCTGCCTGTTGAATTTCGTCATCACTCTGTACTTGGGCATGTCTTGGTTATCAAATTCTGTGAATGAATGAAAACACATACAATTTATCGTAGCGTTTTATTATAACTAGAATAATTAGTTTAAACTAGTAAGGGCTGGCATGTTCCACCATTATCTTGCTAAATAGTAGGCCTTGCTATGTATCACAAGCTATTACTTTGCTCTTTGTTTGTTTCTTTTAAATGTTAAAGGTCACATTCGACTTTTTTTTGTTTTGCAAAATTTGCGCTATTATGTGAAATAGATGGCAATGTATATAGCCCATATAGTGGCCCCATGAACCTGTTCTTATGCTGAAGACGGAAGTTGCCTAAGAACTCAAAGACTACATACACATGACAAATTAGTTTTTGCACAGCCTTTAACTTATGATTGTTTTGAATACGACAACTCACTCGGTGTTATCGTCTTCAAAAGAATCATAAGTTAAAGCCTGTGCAAAAAAGTACAATTCACAATAGGTACAATTTTACTTTACCGCCTATATCTCGTCCGTTTCTAGCCCATGATATCGTGGCCTCCGGCTGTCCGCTGGTCTGGCAGGACAACGTGTAGGAGCGGCCCTCGTCCGCAGCCACTTCTGCGAGCGTCCCTTCAAAATCTGTAGGATCTAAATATGGAAGAACGTTACATATTAAAAAGTGTAAAATACCAAAGCTACTTCACTGTGATAATCATGTAAAATGGATATTCGAATATTGTTTTTTTCTGAAATGCGACGAGGTACAGCAACTACAGATCTCCCACTACTATTACTAGGGTAAGTGCTCCAGTGAATGAACGAATCCAGTGAATGAACGAAACGCTGCTTATTTGCTTAAATTAAGAGTTCTGTATATTTCTAGCATACCAGGTATTTTTTTCTCGATTAGAAGCATTCACTGTAAGGGGTTTGTAACATTTATATCAACTCAGTCGCAACAATTACTAAATGAGAGAAGCTTAAAGTTCGCGGGCTACGAGCGTGGATGTTTTGTATGAGCCGGTAATAAGGGGACAAGTATGTCACCGTTTATTTGATGTGCCATTGTACTAGTTTTATAAACTTGTGACTTATGGTGTTTGGTTTTAGGAAATCATAAGAGTGAAATTGTGCTACTAAAACATCGTTTTACGTTATTCAAGTGTAGATTCTCATTTTTTAGTCGGTGTTCTATAACTAGAATTCAAAACCGCCCAAATCCAGTGAATGAACTGCAGTGTTCATTCACTGGCCACGACTGTTTTAATGTTTTCGCAATATCTTATGTTCTAGTGATTTTAATAAGATTTACTTTCTATTAACATAACCAGTAATGGCTTGTCTATCGTTGGCCCAGTGTTCGAACAAACCTCATTTTCGAACATGAAGTTAGTTCATTCACTGGTTTACAGATATCCAGTGAATGAACATCAACCGATAATTACTTGGTTCATTTATTGGTTTTACTATTTTTTTCGGAACCAGTTAATGAACGTACATTTGTTACAGTTTATTAATTGTTGTAGAAAAAGTAAACCAATAACGTTATTCCGTCTGTTGGTATATCGATATAAATCCAAACAAAATCGATAAACAACGATTTAAACCAATAAACAACAACTATAACAGTAGTTCATTCGCTGGTTTTAGTTGTTCATTTACTAGAAAACCGTGTTCATTCACCGGTGATTTCCCATTTTTCTACCTAAAAGGTCATATAACTTAAAATTATGGAAAACTATTGCAAAAGCAAAGTAATTTAACCAAACTAGAATACTTGTTTGATCTATACAAACAGTCATGGCCGATATTAAGTATAGCTATCTTACATAAAACATTTTTTGAAATCAAAAAAATCCTTAAGCGTTCATTCACTGGTGCACTTACCCTACACCCAGATTCCGCTCGTGAACCTCTTCTTACATGATTTTCAGCAGCAGCGCGAGAACTCGTGGCTGCACCAACTACCGAGACGAGTAGACAGCCCGGATTGCAGTTAAGATACATAGCAAGGGTTACTATTTTATGTACGGGCTACTTCAATACTCACCAATGACACAGATAGAGACATTCTGAACCTCGTCCCCCGCCCGACAGACCCAAACCCCGCTGTCCCCCACCTCGGCTTGTGTGATGTTCAGCAGCAGCGCCGGTGTTCGCGACTGCACGAAGTACGGAGACGAGTACACTCGCTGGGATGGCAGCCGAGGAACGACCATACCCATAGGGTTATGCCATTTAATCTACGGGTATGTTATTTTATGACAAAATAATATAGACAAAATCATATCTAGAATTGGTTAACGATGATGGTGAAAGTCTTGTTTAGTACCGGCTTAATGGACCGGGAAACTACAAATGGAAAGAAGAAAGTATATGGTGTCAGGCACGATACACTTTATTTTTATTCGTAGATCGGGAATGCTACTAACACTCGTTTAGGTAGCAGTCTAGCAGTTAATTAGGCATTACTTAATGCATGCCTTAAGAAAAACGACCCCTTCCATCGTGTGTAAAGAGAGCTTCAGCTAATCCTCTTTTTAGAAACAGTAAAACAACATACCTGCTGGATTTTACCATTGCCTTTACAGCTTATTACTTTACGCTCGCCTGCCTCCACAAATACCCCATCATCATGGACAGAGTTGTCATCCAATGACACTATATGGTTGTTTCCAAGGATGTTAGCTTGCTGCCCATAAACTGGAAAATATTTAATAATTTGTTGGTTGCAATTTTTAAGGACATTGAAACACGTTGGTACTTTTTAAGAAAAGACCAAGAGCGAAAAATATACATTGTAGATTGCAACATTCTTCACTTGATATAAGTTTATTAAATTGTAATGGGAGCATTTCAAAAACGTACATATCAAAAAGTTTTCTAATGGTCATGAATCAAAAGAAGTCCGACAAGAATAGGTATATTAGCAAATAAGTTAGCTTCACACCCTTGCATACAATTTTCTGTGTAGGGTGGGCAGCTATTTACTTTGCGGACTGTACTTGTGTAAAACTATATTATATTAATTAGTAATCAATGCAACTAATACAGCTGCGTAATGGGTTCGGAGTGTGTCGCTAAATATAAAATAAAAAGGTTTTTACAGTACATATGGTGCTACTTTCCCGCACTAGTGCGGAAAAGAGCACTTTTCGTGCATATGTCGAAACTTTAAAGAGCCATATGTACAGTAAAACGTTGTACGATACACGTGCGAATAGGTAATTCGCAACTCGTGTCGATTTAAAACACTCCCTTCGATCGTGTTTTAATTTATCACCACTCGTTGCGAATTTCCTATTTTCGGCACTTGTATCGTAAATAACTATTTTATACGACTTTGTCCCATACTATACACACCTGCTCTATAACACATATACACAAACACGATAACATAGAAAACCCACTTCATTCTTTCTAACGAAACACAATGAATCTTTTAAGCAATGACTATTCTAACATCACTCGATTTTTGGGACACAAATTCGTGGTGACAGTCGAATCGCGAATGACCAAACGGTGTGTTCGCACAGCCTAATTAAAATAGTTAATTCGAACAATGTCGGTTTAATTAACACGAAATATTAAAAAGGTCACAATAATGCGCTAAAAAGGGGAAATTAGATCAGGGTGGAAGCTACCAATTACGTGTGTTATGGAGACTGTTATTCGCATCGTCTAGGTATGAATATACTGAATATAAAGTAATGTGATCCTAACATTTAAATCCGTTTATAATAAGAAGTGAAAAGTAATTAGAGTCTCGCCAGGGGGAAATGAGCCTGAGAGGCAACAGTTATATCATTGTCAAATGTGTCAAACGTCTTTTTGTATGATGTACTATAATCTTGATACTTGATATGGTAACTAAAAAAGTAATTGTTCCATAATATGTATATTAGACTGTTTTTGCTTTTAAAAAAGAAACAAAGGGTGGCTCACTGCTAGAATTATTAACATAGAAGAATATCACAAAAAGTTAAATTATTATATCTCGTCTCGTCTCGTCAATATAAATATGAATAAAGTTAAAAAGTTTTATTTCAGATAATTTTACTTCCTTTTGCTTGATCACTTGCATTGTGTGAATTGAAAGAAAATTATAATTGTTCAAGTATCATTATTATTTTATCGCGTTATACACGGTGTAGCAAGAGCAACACACAGTTTTTTGAAGTGAAAACTTCTTTAGCGGCGCTGGGCACTTTTTGGGATGGAGAAAAATTGTTAAACTTGCCACAGGTCACGAGAAGACTTTTTTTTTTTGCAAAATTTAAATTATTCAAGTTTTCACTTCTGCCGGCACTCCCGGAGTGCAACCAGGTCTTTTTTTTTAATTTGCCAGTCTTTCTAAGGCCAGACTAGACATGTATCAGCAAAGTATTTCCTGCGCAACTTCACTAATAAAATCACGTTCGAAGGACCATATGTGGAATGTGGGTGCGTAAGTCATTGTTAGTCATCATCATAAAAGACTCAGAAAATAAAAACTATTTAGCCCGTCAGTTAGATTATCAAAAAATATTGGAAACGTATTTTATTATTTGTTAATCAAACAAAAAATTATGTAGATATAGCCCGTTATAGCCGTTGGGGCGGAAAGGTTCTCGAGTGGCGACCACGTACCGAAGGCGCAGCGTGGGTAGGCCCCCCACAAGGTGGACTGATGACCTGGTAAAGGTCGCGGGAGTCCGCTGGATCCGGGTAGCGCAGGACCGGTCATTGTGGCACTCTTTGGGCTCCCCCAAAACTTAGCTCGCGCCCGCCTCCGCCTATGTCCAGCAGTGGACGTCTTTCGGCTGATATGATGGTGATGATGATGAGCCCGTTAAAGTTCCGTGTGACGTCACATTATGGTACAAATTTTAGCATGATGTGACGTCACGCGGAAGTTAAACGGGCTATATATCTTCATCAATCATCATACATACTATTCTAATCCGACACCGTACGGGGTATCTCCATCGGACTACATATAATAATGTTTTTTTTTATCCAGGGATGTACCCAATTGACTATGTTATAAAAAAGAATTTAGAAAATACAATTAATTTTAAATAACCATTAAAAGGGACCATCGGATCGGGAGCGTTCTACGTGGCGGGAGCCATGGCACTCGCCCAGGAAAAGAAGATCGTAAAACCCTAAGACAAGCCAGATGTGACGAGACATAAGAGAGGGGCTCCAGTGGCAGGGCGTTCAGTATGTGGTCCTGGGAACCGATTTTTGACTTTCACACGAAAATTTGACACTATTATTTTCGCATGAACCCAATAATGTATGTATACATACCTACATACTTTATTGTACACAAGACACAGGTAAAAATACAGACAAAAAAAAAGTTAAATCGGTACAAAGGCGAACTTATCCCTGTAAGGGATCTCTTCCAGTTAACCTTTGAGCAATTGAGTTGAGATCAGGAACAACAAGATAGATAAACTAACACGTGTACTGACGTATTTACCTTGACGCTACAGTAAATTAATGTATATACATACATATATACCTATATATACAAATAAACATTTTTACACAATATACAAACAGTATCCTATTAAATCACAAGTCGTTGGAGAGCCACAACTTTTTCAACTTTTCTTTAAGTAATGCCACAGACTGGGACTGTCTAAAGGACAACGGCAAGCCATTCCACAACTTCACAGCGCGCACCGTGAAAGACTTAGAATAAGCGCGCGTCTTATTAGTCAGAGATAATACCTAGCTATTTTTGAAATCATCACTCGAAAGCTAGTGATTGGCTATCGATACTTTTGCGTTTCGTTGTATGCAAAATTGAATTTTCAACATACCTAATATAGAGAATAGTACTTTATTGGAAGTTGTGTATCTATAATATAGTACATTGATTGAATTTAAATATATTATGCGTTTCATTAACAGAAAAAAAAAACAATGGTATGCAGTGAGTAATAGAAAACGAAACGCTTATTTTCCCGCCAATGGACTAACGATCCTGGTTTTCAACCACAAAATTCGGCAAGAATTTAAATATAATCTTACACCTTAGCATCGAATCAATATATTTTATTTAAATATATCTATCTTTTAAATTCATAGTCAGTCCAAAATTAAATAGGTACAAGTAGTTGTGATGAGGTGTGTGTACACTGTTAATGGCACACACTGGCCGTACCCAGTTCTATATTTGACTTCCAATCGTCTGCGTGTTGATAGCTTTCTACAAGATGGTTTTGTACTAAATCATATTTAATGTTTTTACTCGTGTGTTCTCCCAAATAAATAGTTACTGCCATAGCCCCTCTGTTTTCATTACAATAACAAGTGAAGTGTCAAAAGTTTCTACCGATAGAATAAATTAGCATTTCATCGTTTTTGACCGTTTTCGAGTGAAATGTTCTAGCACTCGAAAGTCAAAAATCAGTCACCTGGAGAGCTGGTATGAGAGCCCAGATGGTGGCTGTGGTGAAATTTACAGGGGATAGAAATACCACACCAGTCAGTACCCGGGCGACCGAGCTTGGCTCGGTCTTTATAGTTGTTTTAAGAGAGATAACAATTTTTGCCATGTATGAGACCTATATCTCTATATTGCAAATCTCATCGAAATCGTTAGAGCCGTTTTCGAGAACCCAATTAGAAATATATATGTAAGTACAAATATTGCTCTTCTATAAAAGTATAGGACAGGATAGGATACCCCATTGGCTGGGTATATCATTACCTGGCTCTACGAAAAAAAGTAGAACAAAATTATTGATGGATTTTGGGCGATCGGTCTGCAGATGAAAATTTTATAAAAAGCTTAACTGGATGTGGAAATTGTTTGTTGCATAGTTTTCTAGTAAAAATCACAGAATAAATAAATAAAATAAATAATAATAAATATTAGGGGACAATCTTACACAAATCGACCTAGTCCCATAGTAAGCTCATTAAGGCTTGTGTTATGGGTACTAGACGATATATATATAATAGATATAAATACTTAAAAACATAGAAAACTTCCATGACTCAGAAACAAATAATCGTGCTCATCACACAAATATTTGCCCTTACCGGGATTCGAACCCAGGACCTTCAGCATCGTAGGCAGCGTCACTACCCACTAACCGGTCGTCGAATAAGTAATAGTATGTCAAAACACACTCCGAAATATATGTATAAGCAAAACTTTTGCTCTGCAGTTATTATAAGGCGTTTTTATTGAACTAATATTATAATAATAATTATAGAGCAATGTAATTTCCAGCTTTTGGGTGAAAGATAAACATCTTGAGGAAACCTGCATACATCTGAGAAGAAATTCAAAGATGTATGTGAAGTCCCCAATCCACACTAGGCCAGCGTGGGGTATTGCCCGTTCTCTCTCATTCATGAGAGGAGGCCTGTGCCCAACGGTGGGACGTATAGAGGCTGATGATGATTATGATGAATTTCCCATAATATGTATGTACATGTTATGGGAAATTCATATTACGGACGTCTTTCGTCGAAAGACGTCCACTGCTGGACCCATGTCCATGGCACCCGCACCTGCCACCCAGGCCTGTGCCTCCCTCAAAGCGTGCCGTCCAAGTTGGCTCAGTTTGGGTTTACTTTTACCACTCAAGGGATGACGGTGGGCGTCTGGAAACGGGACGGGGAGTATGTTCTCTCCGAATCCCATTCTGTGGATGCAAATCACCGGGTGATAGATTACCAGTCAGGGGGTGCATATTTGTATAAAACCGCGTCAGTTGAACAGCTCGCTACCTTGCTGTGCAGAATTTACATCACCAGTGTAGGTCCTAACTGGCTTCAAATTGTCATTTTTTTGGAGACCCAAGGTATGGTGCGGTACAGGACAATGAGGCTATTTTGATGTCGCTTGCAGAATCACGGAGGAGGCAGCGACCCCTTCCTGGGGCATTTCCCTCACCATTACTTCCACCAGTTGTAATATCTTCGCCGTCGCAATCACACAATATAACGTCACTTAAGCGTAAACAGCCCAGGGCCATACAAAAGAAATCAGCGGCCACTAAAGCTAAAGAAATTACAAGGAAGTGCAGACCAGGCACATTTTAGGGACATTCTGGATCGCTTGAGCGTTGGAAACTCAACTAAACGTGATTGGGAAACCTTAATGTCACGAGAAAAGAGTAGAATATGTAACATGGAACAACGGCTTTATTCCGATGCAATGAGGCTGTACCCGGAAAATAGGAACGTAAGTTCGTATAATATTGCCAAACTAAAGAACCTTCACAGACCCACGGCTAAGGTGACGGCTGATCACAATAACAAAGAAGCTGCACAGGTATGTGCAGATCAACAAGCACAAGGGTTAGAGAAAACTCTCTACCTCTGTGTTGGCAGCCGGGTCATGCTTAAAACAAATTTGTGGGTTAAGAAAGGTGTAGTAAATGGTTCCGTTGGCACTGTAACCCATTTGGTGTATCCTAATCGTGCACCACCTGCTGATCGCCCTTTGGCGTTCCAAGGAGCTGACATGTTCTAGAACTCAGTTTCCGCTTATATTAACATGGGCAGTCACCATTCATAACACCATTCATAATAAGGGCTTGACGTTACCAAGGGTAGTGGTTGACTTTGGGTCTAGAGAACTTGCTGTGGGTTGCTCATATGTTGCACTTTCACGGGTTCAAAGACTGACAGACTTAATTCTGGAACCCTTTAATTTTGATTGTTTACCCAGAATCAGGGCCATGAAACTTCTTTTTCTACGAATTGAAGAGGAAAAGAGACTAAGCAGATTGGCGGAACAAACCAATCGAGACTATTGACCGAAGCCGGTCCGTTCCAAAATCCATCTTTGGTATGTTTGGATGTCCGAATGTCCCGCAGTTCTCGCCTACAGGCTGCAGTTCTGCAGCCGCAGTGCAGGCCGATTTTCGTGAAATTTTGTAACCAGTTTCAATAATTTATAGGTACATACTTACAATTAATTCTTTTTGTCACATCAATTTTCGATTTTTTTTCAAATGGCCACGATTTTCACAAAAAGGTGTTTATTTAATTACCTCGACATTTCGACGTTTTTTCTATAATGGCAACGATTTCATTTCTTCCCCCATGGGTTAAAAAGGTATAAAACTACTAAATTCAACTGTTTTGAAACAAACCCGCGAGGTCTACAGCTCACAGAGCCACTAGTTTATTATAGATGCGTATCGACATCGCGTAGGGTCCGTTACTATGTAATTTTAGTTTGGAGGTTGTTTGGACTAAGTTATTTTTAAATCGCGATTCGTAGCGGCGAAGCTCATCTCCAACCGTGGAATAAAATTCAGGGTGATTCCTCACGAATTTGCATGATTCGAAAACATACATAGAGGGCAAAGTTAAAATTCGTAGATTTTGGAAATGGGTTTTGCAAGTATCGGTTTGTTTAATATGTGTTATTATTCTGATACATTACTTTTGTAATATAAATAATTCTTGTACATTTGTGCTATTTCCCCATAATGTTACCCTATAGCTAAGCCAAGCATGTGCATAGGCGTAATATGCTACTATAGTTGTTTAGATGTCGGTTGACTATATTTTAATTCCTGTAAGGCGTAGATGAATTGACTCATTTTCGCTTTTTTTTTCTGTACATGGCATTTCTAGTTAATATTCGAGTCTATAGATATTCCTATTAGTAATGAAAATGTAGGGTCGCATTCTAGTTTGATATTGTTGTAAGAACATGCAGATAAATCTAATTCACAGTTTTGAAGAGGTCTACAGTGCATTACTTTCGTTTTTGTAAAATTAATCTCTAGGTTATGGTCGTTCATTCAACTTACTACTTTAGACATAGTGTCATTAAGTTTTTCCTGAAGACTTACGTTATCCCTACATGAAAACAGTAGTGAACTATCGTCAGCGAACATGATGCAGGGTTCTTCGAACATTTTTGGCATAATATCATTAATATAAATTATAAACAGGACACAACCGATCATGGTTCCCTGCGGAATTGAGGCCGTTGCAGGTTGACACTCTGACCTTATAGTGCGGATTTCATGCGACGATTCGTCGGCATGTTCAATCTCAACGTACCTATTGGTTTCTGTTTTCGAGACAAGATTGAAACCATTCATGTGTTATTCCTCGAACTCCTACGCCATAAAGTTTTTCCAAAAGTATATTATATTTTACTTTTTCATATGCTTTCGTCATGTCACGCAAGACTCCTATGGAAAGAAAGTGAGTTTTCGCTGGGTTGCAGCACCGGCAGCCGCGCGGTGACCCCCCCGCGTCCGCCGCCCGCGACCGCCCAGCGCAGCGCTGATGAATAACTCATTGAACGTATTTGAAACAAGTTTAGGGTCAGATGTCAGATGATAGCTGATTATGAATAAGTAGTTTTATGTTATGTCTGGTGTTATTGGATATTTTATTAGTACGTTGCTTTATTATTTGCCACATGCATTTTACTTTATTTGTAGACTTTTCCATTTTACTTATATACCTACTTATTGTAGTTTTTTTGATTTAGTTATTACCCTCTTCAAAGTTTTTTGGTATTGTCTATAATGTTTTTTTTGTGTTTTATTCCTAGATGTAATACAATGGATTCGTAACAGTCGCTTATTTCTACACGATTCTTTAATTCTGGGGGTGAGCCAGTAAGTTGATCCATATGGTTTAATTTTTACCCGTTTTTTAGGAATGCAGGATTCGAGGAGTTCGTGTAATAATATATAAATATAAATATGATTATTTATATTCAAATTTCAAACGTAAGCTCTCCAAGCACTTGCAAGAACAATCCTAGCTGAAAAGTTATGTTGGTGGCCCTAAGCGCGTGTGCAACAGTATTACCTACTTATGTATAAATATTTCTATAGGTATTTATATGTATGTTTGTGAATATATATTATTATATTTAGGTACCTTTATATACTTATACAAATGCGAAAGAATTATTATTATTATTATTTTTGTTTTGTTATTCTCTCTACATATATGCACCCGCCGTTTGAAAGTCTCTGTTTGGCCCTATGGTTGACTGAAGAGAATGCCTTGAGGCATTAAGTCCGCCTTTTGTACGTGTTGTGCAATAAAGTTTAAAAGAAATAAGATCCTGTAACTTGTTTAAGCTCTCAACGCTCACCCACAAATATATCTTGACACCGCGATGCGTAGTAACTAAGCGTAGGTAGAGGTCTTGTTTCGTGACGGGTTACCAACGGGGTGAGCCGCATTAGCGCGTAGCGAATAACAGCTGTGAAACGCAGAACTTCGTTCTCTTCGCTCGCTCGTTCAATAAATGCTTTATACTGTAGTAGTGTAATGTAATCTTATAATCAGGGAGCGAAACTATGGTGCCGTTGACAGACGTATGACGTCAAGTTACATACAGAGTGTTTTTATCTAGATTATAGCTACCTAATCAAATAACAACTTTTTGGCCTCTTTAGTTTACTGATATTGAAACATGAGTGTTTTTATACGTACTGGCCACGTATAAAAACATAACTAGATGTCCTTGTCATGTTAAAAACAAGATTGTTGGAAACAACAACCAATTTCTGTTTAATTATTTTTTTATTTGTAAATTGTAAATATAACCGAAGTATTATTGTTTCGCTTGAAGTCGCCATTGGAGTCTTTGCAGCCGTATTTGTAGCAGTTTCCTTGTCTGATTGTAAACAATGAAAAGATGTACTGCTCCTGCTGTCAGCAAAATTAAACAGCAACGAACGAAACATTTGTTGTGTTGTTTCATTTACTTGAGGAATTTTTTTTTTTTGTTAGAATTACATTATCCAATAAAAAACGCTTTTCGTATCGTTTTTTAATAGTGACATTATTTTTTGAATAAATACCAAACATCTATATATTACCATTATTACATTATTAAGAATAATTGAGGTGTTGCAATGTTGTATTAAAAAAACATCCTATATGCGACTTTGCGTCATAATGACGTCACCGGCACCATAGTTATCGCCCGTTTATAAACCTTATTCACGACAATTAACGCGCCGGGTTCAGATATCATACGGATTCTTCACAAGCAAGTCGTTAATCTGATCAGCATACATTGAGAGATCTAATAGTCTTAAAGACTTACTTTAATCTGTTAGGTGAGAGCCGCGGGTAGCACCAGAGATCGGACCAAGAGCCACTAAATGTGGTAGGATCTTCCCTATCGCGATCCGACTCACTGCTCCCACGGGAACTCTTCTCTCAACTAACTACTCTGTGGGACCCACTGGTCCCTGGACGGTCCTCCACCTTCCCCATCTGACCTCCCTCTTCCACCATTATTATCTTATACTCTTATCATTCTCTCAATGTATCCTTTTCAGTGCTATAACATATAGTTAAAGACTCACCGGTCAATCTTCTCATTTTCCTTCTACTCTTACATGTTTCTAACTTACATCGGGATTCTCGTGCCTCGTTCCCGCCATTACTCATAACTGTCAAATCAAAAACGTCAACTCTTAACCTCTCTCCGATTCTCTCTATAATATTGCCAGTATCAAAAAGGTTCAATTAGGTTGCTTACTCACCTTTAACTAGTAATCGCGTAAACTCGCGACACTCCCAACGAAGAGAGAGAGATTTAAGTTTACACATTGACGAAAAGCTGACGGGTCCATTCAGCGATTTTCTCTCGGGCTCGTATCGCTGCCGTCCGCTTTACTACGAGTGCTTCATCTTGTGGAGGGCTCTCATCTATGTCATCCATGTCTATGTCATTATTGCTTTCCTCTCCAGTTAGAGGTGAAGTTTCCTCGTCAACTCCTGATATAGGTTGTGGGATCGTAAGTACTCCGCTCTCGGAAGCCCTTACCTTATCCTCTCCCTCGCTCATAGCTACACGTATAATAGGGCCTGCTTCAGTGGGCTCGTCCTCTTGCATCGGCTCTACCGCTTGTGAGGTCTCAGACTCAAACCGTGCGGGATCTGGAACGTTGAACTGGGCTTCCTGGTTTTCAACGGCTCCTGCTTGTGGCGAAAACGGTTCTTCGAGTTCAAGAGGATAAAGGTGTCCAATTGACCGCGTGAATATACTATCCCCCACTCGGACCTGAGCTACTCTGTAGTGTCCGTCGGAGCCTCGTATTAGGTTGTTGATTTTGCCAACTTTCCAGTTGATCCTGTTCTTAGATTCACCTTTAATCTGCACCAGATCACCAATCCTTGGACCCTTGTGAGATTGTACCCTCGGTTGCTTTGGGGCATGCTGGTACCTCTCTCTTAGATTTATCAGGTACTGGTTGATGAACATGCTCTTGAATTGGTTCAACATGTTTTGGCCCTTCTTCCAACCTTCCACTAAGCTCTGCTTTACTTGGGTGTCAGTTACCCCCGTGTAGTTCTCTGTAATCTCTAGGTTTAGGCAGTTACCTAAAGACAAGAAGTCACATGGTCTCAGTATAGTCAGAACGTCAGGACCTACTCTGGTCAGAGGTCGGCTATTTATAACGGCTTCAATTTCTTTAATGACAGTTACCATCTGAGTGTCATTCAACAACCGTTTCTCCAACGTCCTCTTCATACAATGTTTTACTAGTCCCACTAGTCTTTCGTAAAATGCACCATGCCATGGTGCTAACTGTGGGATAAACTTCCAAGTGATATTGTTCTTAACACAGTGCTCGCTGTTGAGAACTTCAGCGCTTAATTTAAAGTATTGCGCATTATCGGAGACAATAACATCCGGTACACCTCTTGCAGAGGTAAACCTTCTTAATGCCATGGTGCATTCTTCGGCAGTCAGGTTCTTGACAACTTCCATGTGAATGGCTCTAACAGCTAGGCATGTCAACAGACACACCCATCTCTTCTGCTGTCCATTTTCGGTACTCACATACACTGGTCCGAAATAATCAATACCGGTGTATGTGAACGGTGAGCTATAATTTGCACGTTCTGCTGGTAAAGCTGGAGGTGGAGGAAGTGTATATGGGCCACCCCCGTGCTTCAGACACTGAGGGCATTTTCTGATCATCCTCTCCACTATGGGTCTTCCCCTCGGGATCCAATACTGTTGGCGGATTAAGCTCAAAGTATGAGGTGGCCCTACGTGATAATTATTCTCATGTGTCTCTTTTATCACATTCTTCGTAAACTCGCAAGTTCTAGGCAGAAGAATCGGATATTTCATATCAAAAGACCAATCAGCGTGCATCATTCTGCCCTTGCATCTCAACAGTCCGTCAATGTCTGTAAATAGTCCTAAATTTCTACTCAAGTTTGTCTGCTTTCCTCTTGTCTCTTCCGGGTAATATTTTCGCTGTAGTTTTTTCATCTCCTCGACCTTAGAACATACTCTATTCTGATTGGGCTCGAGTTCGTTACCTGTGGCTACGTCTATGTCTGGGAGCTCTATTTCGTTACCACTGACTACGTCTATGTTCGGGAGCTGTTCCTGTTCGTCGTTTCTTAACATTTTTAACGGTATATAATCTGGATACTGTCCATCCAGACCCTCCCCCACTGCAGACAGGGATGCTTGATGTTGGTGACTTCTGAGATCAATATCTTTGGGCCATTGATCCTTTTTTTTAGACAAGAAGATTGGTCCTTTTAACCACAAATCTTTCTTCTGCGTCCAAAGGTCTGGTCGAGTCGCAATATCTGCTGGATTATGTTTTGTGTTTACGTAACACGTCTCTATGTCGACATTCCGCTTTATTTCTTCTATTCTGTTAGCTATGAAAGGTGGTAGAAGCTTAGTTGAATGGATCCAGCTGAGGACAACTATACTGTCTGTCCACAAGTACCGTCGGGTGATGGGTAACTCTAGGGTGTCTTTCAAGTACGTCAACAAACGGTTACCAATGACGCAGCCAAGAAGCTCCAATTGCGGAATTGTAAGTTTCTTTTTAACTTTCTTCGCGTCTTCCTTCTCCGTTTTCTTGTCTCTTTCTAATGGGGCAATTCTACCTTTTGACATTAGAAATGATACGTTTATTTTGGAACCATCGCTCGATCGTAGATATACTGCGGCTGCATATGAGTCCTTGGCAGCATCTGTGAAACAATGCAGTTCGTGTTCTGTCCGCCCATTGGCGTTCGTTTCGGTATATCGTGGGATCTCAACCCCTTTAATTCTACGCAACTGCCCTTTAATTTGTTTCCATTTGAGTAGTAAGTCTGTTGAAATAGGCGTATTCCATTTATAACCTTTTCTCCATAATTCCTGTAGGTAAAGCTTGGTAGGCATGAGCAATGGTGTGACGATGCCGCATGGATCGTACACGGATGCTAGGGTTTTTAGAACTTCTCGTTTGGTAATTTTCCTCGGGACATCTTCAGACCACATTTCTTTGTTTATATTTAAGGTAAGTGTGTCGTCTGTTTTATTCCACAATAATCCTAGAACTTTCGTCTCGTTAACTTCCTTTGCTCTAAATGACTCCGGTACTGCCTGCATAAAGGTCTCGTCGTTAGATTCCCAATCTCTTAGATTCATCGAGAGTTCTTCAAAAGCATTCCTGGCTTCGTTGAACAGCTGACGGGCTTCCTTAATTGAGTTTGTGCCAGTCACTAAGTTGTCAACATAACATTTATTTGCTACGTCTTTAAGTAGCTCGCTATTCTTCTTGGAAACGTGATAGTGTATTGTGGCTGTCAACAGGAAAGCACTTGAGATGATGCCAAAGGGCACCCTGCAGAACCGTAGGTGTAGTAGATTTTCGTTGGAAATCGGCTTGGTGATGTCTTTAATCCACAAAAACCTTGTTACTTCTCTATCTTCTTCCTGTAACCCAACTTGTAAATAGGCCTTCTCTACATCTGCAACAATCCCTATTTTGTGCAGTCGGAAGTTAAGTAGCAGGGCTGTCAGGTCTTGCAGCATGCAAGGGCCTCTGTACAAGCACTCATTTAGGCTTAGTTGGTCCTGTACTCTAGCTGAGGCGTCATAGACCACGCGTCCACGCTTGCCGCTCTGCCGGACAATGTGGTGGGGAATATAGTGAATTGGAGGAATAGATTGACTTCTAGCCTCAGAGTCCGCTTGAATGATCTCTATTATCTCTGCTTTAAGCTGATCCATTATTATGTCATTATATTCCTTCAACGTACATTGATCCAGCCGTTGTAGCAAACCTTTGAGTCTACCATATGCTAAGCCATAGTTTGTAGGCAGTTGTGGTGGATAAGTTGTCCATGGCCACTTCACATAGTACCGTCCTTCAAGGTACACCACTGTGTCATTAAAGTGCTGGACTGCCTCTTCTTCCCTAGTCGCTTTCACTGAGTCAGTAATGCCAATGTTCTCTAAGCTCCAAAGAAATTTTATGTCGGACTGCCTTAAAGGTAAATCTGGTTCCATGTAACATGTGCATTCTTTGCTGCTTTGATGATAGGTTGCAACTGATAGAACATTATCTTGCCCTTCATCCTCTATATTGAAATGACCAGAGAGTACCCATCCAAAATCGGTATCCACTAAGAACAGATCTTCATCAATTTGGATGGTCTTATTCCTCATGAAGGAGAAGTAATAGTCATTACCTATCAGCATGTCTATCCCTCGGTCCTCATCCTTGCCACTATCTGCTAATATGTCCACCAGGTTTGTCTTAGGAATCCTTGGTGTAGGTATTCTGGAAGTAATATGGGGTACGACGTTAACATGTACACTCTTTTCTTCTCCACGGTTAGTTTTGATGAGGACATCTGTACAAGGGCTTAGTATTTCACTGGGTTTTTCAGCACCAAAGGTGAAAACCAGTAATGAGTCGGTATTATCTGAATTCAAGTCCAGGTGTTTTGCCAGTCCGGATGTAATATAGCTCCTAGAAGACCCACAGTCGAGAAGCAATCTGCAATTTACTGTCTTGTCATTGTGAGCCACTTGCACCGTTGCCGTCTGCAAAAAAGATTTTACTTTATGGCATGTACTTATTGAATTTATTGACACGGAGTTGACCTGCACTCTACCTTCGGGCTTCCTCTTCGGGCATAAAGCACGGTTATGGTTTCCTTTACAGTGGTAACATTTTTTGTTGCGAGTACACTTTGAAGCTATGTGCCCTTCATTTAAGCACTGGAAACAACGCCCAATTAGTTTCTTGCGGCGGTCATCAATTCCCTTTACCACAGTACATTCATCATTATAGTGCTCCCCGCCACAAAAAATACATGATCGTTTCATCCTTTTGGAAGCCATGTTGTAGTTACTTGCAGTCGGTCGTTTCCGGGAGGTCACTTGCACTGGTCTCTGGGCCTTGTAATTATTTGGCCTTGCTGGTATCCTTCTGCCTTTATAGAAGACGGGCCTTCTTGTTCCAATATGGAAAGCTTCTGTTGAAGCACTTGGTGTAGGTACATGTTCGGAGTGAATCTGCGCGCGCTCCATTGCACTCACTATGGTATCTAGGGTGCTTCGAATCGCAGACACTGATTGATCGTTGGCGGTTAGCAGATTGAGTTCATAAAGTACCCTATCAGGGAACTTTTCCATGATAAGACTGCGTAGATGATTGTTCTCATCATTCTCGCCTAAAGAAGTCAAGACCCTAAGATGTTTATTTATTTCATTTAGGTTCCTCCTGCAGTTCTCCGCAGCATGGTCACTGCGCCTTATCTTAGATAAAGCCTCATAATGGGAATCTATAACTTTATCCTTATGCCCATATCTAGCCTTCAAAGTCTCAATTGCTACATCATAGTTATCATTGGTAACGCTCAGACCTTCCACTGCTTCTTTTGCTTTATCTTCAAGCGACCCAAGAAGGTATGCCAACTTTTCTACTGGCTTCAAATTCTGGGAATGAACATTAGCCTCGAATCGGTCCCAAAATTCAGTCCATCTCAAAATGTCCCCGTTAAACCTTTGTAGTTCCAATTTGGGAAGTCTGGCTGTCGCCTTAATTCCAACTTCCTTATTCTCAGCTACTTTTGCGTATGAATTCATAATTAGTTCTAGTTCTATGACGATGTCTTCCGCTTTCATTTGACTTTCTATCACTGCATTCAATAAATCTGTGTTGTCATTACTTCCACTCACATACTGAGCTGTGTCCGACTGTATATTTGTTATGGACTGCTTAAGACTCATTTGACATCTGACCAGGTCCTTATCCAAAATCGCTTCCCCTGTTTTGTACTTCTCTAACAACTCCTGCGCCTTCTTGAGATGTTCTTCCAACCTGATAAGACAACGATCGTAAGGATATGTGAACCATACAAAAAAATAATCTATATGTAGGTAAATCATTTAGAATAACGGAACTAAATAACCCTGACTGACCTTTTCTTTCTCATTTCAAGTCGATTTAATAGAAACTGCTCCATATCCGATTAGATTCCTTATGGTTTGCCTTCAATTATTAGCTTTGCGCCTGGACTGGACGCTATGAGAACGATCGCACTATTACCGGCTAAGATTCCTGTAAACAACCGTTTAACAACGCAAAGTAAACGGCGGCTAAAGTTTTATGCAACAGAGACGCTATCCACAGTTAACATAACTGCATACATTTTCGACCAAAACAAAAAGCCAACGAGTCCGTTTACCTTTAACGAAACACAAAACCAATTAGAATCTTGTTGAACCTGTAACGAGCTCCAATAAGAAAATTCGTAATTTAATTCAGCCAATGAGAGATCAAAAATATCCTTTGAACGATTTGTTTCTGCAAAGAAAACTAACCTATCGTCGGTAGTGTTGCTAGTACCGAAAACAATATCGGTTAATCAATCGATTATCGATTTGGTGATCGATGCCTCCTTTTGCCAATACGTACAGTTATAAAACGTTGTATCAACCTAGTGAAATACAGGTCTTTATTACTTATTATATGAACAGTCAGACGACTCAGCTCTTGTGGCGGGAAATATGCGAATACGTTTAATGGTATCGATTAACACCTTGAGCTTATAGCGAAATTAGACGCCATAAAATTATGACATGCTATTTATTTCATTTTCGTTGCTTTAATCGCATACATTATGTGTTTTATTCTTTCTTCATATACAGAATAAATCTACTAGTGTCGTTGTGATAATCGACGTGACGTGACGTCGGTGTAGAGAGAGAGAGAGACAGAGAGATACGAAACTGATTATTCAGTTAGCGATGTTTTCTATCGCTTACTCAAAAGGAGACTTGACGTTTTGATAAGAACTTGTGGTAGGCATATTCACTTTGGAGCCCACTATTGAACTTGTGATATTTGATACCTTCGCTGTGCCTACTGCAAGGCTCTTGATTGCAACTACCTTAGCACGCCCGCTACTGGGACTCATGTTAGCCAATACTTCGGCTGTGCCTAAGACAAGGCTCTTGACTGCAACTACTTCTGCATGCCCACTACTGGGACTCATGTTAGCCAATACATTGGATGTGCCTAATACAAGGCTCTTGACTGCAACTACTTCTGCATGCCCACTACTGGGACTCATGTTAGCCAATACATTGGATGTGCCTAATACAAGGCTCTTGACTGCAACTACTTCTGCATGCCCACTACTGGGACTCATGTTAGCCAATACATTGGCTGTGCCTAATACAAGGCTCTTGACTGCAACTACTTCTGCATGCCCACTACTGGGACTCATGTTAGCCAATACATTGGCTGTGCCTAATACAAGGCTCTTGACTGCAACTACTTCTGCATGCCCACTACTGGGACTCGTAAATCTCATAATAGCCGATACTTTGGCTGTACCTAATGCAAGGCTTTTAATTCGTTTATATTCACGCACGAACAACGATTTTTTAAACGTCTGCTTCGCTTTGATAGTCTAGAACAAAATCCCAGCATATCTCCGCCATTTTGTCGCCCGTTTATAAACCTTATTCACGACAATTAACGCGCCGGGTTCAGATATCATACGGATTCTTCACAAGCAAGTCGTTAATCTGATCAGCATACATTGAGAGATCTAATAGTCTTAAAGACTTACTTTAATCTGTTAGGTGAGAGCCGCGGGTAGCACCAGAGATCGGACCAAGAGCCACTAAATGTGGTAGGATCTTCCCTATCGCGATCCGACTCACTGCTCCCACGGGAACTCTTCTCTCAACTAACTACTCTGTGGGACCCACTGGTCCCTGGACGGTCCTCCACCTTCCCCATCTGACCTCCCTCTTCCACCATTATTATCTTATACTCTTATCATTCTCTCAATGTATCCTTTTCAGTGCTATAACATATAGTTAAAGACTCACCGGTCAATCTTCTCATTTTCCTTCTACTCTTACATGTTTCTAACTTACATCGGGATTCTCGTGCCTCGTTCCCGCCATTACTCATAACTGTCAAATCAAAAACGTCAACTCTTAACCTCTCTCCGATTCTCTCTATAATATTGCCAGTATCAAAAAGGTTCAATTAGGTTGCTTACTCACCTTTAACTAGTAATCGCGTAAACTCGCGACAATAGTTTCGCTCCCTGCTTATAGTACTGTTGTACTGAAATTACATATTGTAACTATTTCTAAAAAATAATACCTCGCCCTGGTTTTTACGCTGGTTCTTTTTTTCTTTCCGCAGCGGTTGTGTAGTTTATCGACATCCATTGGTGCATTGAAGAATAATAGTACATTGCTGCAGCCGCCGGGAAAGAAGGGCTTGCCGGGTGAGTAGGTATAGATAGACGGCCGACCGTAGGGAGGCCGGATAGTGATTCGAAGCCGGCAAACCCTTTTCACGGCTAGGCATGTATAGGCTTTTCTCAAACATATGCAATGAAATGAAAAATATCACCACTCAAAAAACATAAATTTCATCCACAAATATAAAATCCAGCTAGACGACAAATGACGTTTAATTTTCCCTCCAATCCCTCCATAATGATTTTTTTTACGGAAGTCGTCCGTATTACGCGTGTTCGAATAGACCCTATTAGGGCCATTATACACAAACTGATAACTGATAATGAGAATCTTAATTTCTATAATAAATAAAATAAATGCAGAGGATATAAATAAAATAAATGCAGAGGATTTTAAATATTGTCTATGGTCTCTGGTGACTTACGAATAGACAATATTTTAAATATATTCATCAACACATTGAATAATACAGATTTGTATTCTTAATATCAGTTCGTGTGGGCAATAACGCGGATATTTTTGGTCCGATAACCATTCAGCCACTAGAAAAAAAATATAAAAAAATAATTCAGCTGTTTAGCCTGTTCATGAACACAGACGCCATAGATTAGATTTAAAAAAATTACTTCCCGGCTTAGGCCTTCAATTTTGTATGAAATTCCTTTACAGTTCTCTCGAATTGTTCCGCCTGAAATGTAATACGCACGCGTAAGCCTATTATGACGCACGTAACGACGACATTTCATTGCATGTTTGAGAAAATAACTTTGTATTTAATTGTTTTATGGTCATAAAAAATATAATTATACCATTTATTGAAGTTTAAAACCATTACATATTATCGTCTTTAATCAGGCATTATAGCCAGCAATAGAACATGTATGTAACGTTACGTCTTGATTGCGCTGCTAATATTTGCAGGCGTTATTAGAATCCTATTCGATACAAGTAGTCATCGTGAAGTACCTAAACAAATATGTGCCTAGGACTACATAGGTAAAACTAGACTCTTGGGATTAGACAGAGTCCTCACGATGCTTTCCTTCAGCGAACAGCTTCTGAAAAATATCGAAATAGAATTCGTACACTGGTTTTTTTTGACCCAGTGGTGTTACGAGCCTGGATTCGACTTCGAACGGTCATCCGCAGAGCCCGTAATTTTCATGCCGATGACATCAATTTGACGTCACGCTGCATTTAGGATGATCCCAAATAGTTTTATTGTAATTATTACTCATTAGTCGTCAATCATTTTAATCATGTACAAATTACTTCAAAAGTAATCTATTCACACGTAGAACAATGAATAGGTACTCGTACCTACTTGATAACTGAAACGTAAATTAAACTATTTGTTTTGTTTTTATCTCTTCTCTTCTTCAACGGTATTGTTACCACATTTCAATAATTACGTAGAAACAGAATTCCTTCAAGTATGTACCTATTAATTGTTCCATGTTATAGGAGGCAAACGAGCAGACGGATCACCTGATGGTAAGCGATTACCGCCGCCCATGGACACCTGCAACACCGGAGTACGCTCTTTTCTTGAAGGTTTGAAGGTCGTATGGGTCCGGAAATACCGCAGGCGACAATCCGTTCCATAGTTTAGTTGTGCGAGGCAAGAAGTTTTTGGAGAAGCGCACAGTTGAGGACTGCCAACCATCTAAGTGGTGAGGATGGTAATGTTGTCGCGTTGGACGATGGCGAAAAGAAGCGGCAGGGATTAATCCGAACAATTCCTCGGAGCACTCCCCGTTATACATGCGATAGAAAATGCAGAGCGAGGCCACATCTACGCAGCCCCAAGGAGTCAATGCTGGCAGTCGACAATTCGAGTTGCTCGTCGTTGGATGCGATCCATAGGGAGAAGCTGGTATTGGGGTGCCCCTGCGCATAGATGAGAACAGTATTCCATGTGTGGGCGGACCTGCGTCTTATAAAGCTGCAGGCGGTGGGCCGGTGTGAAATACTGTCTCGATCTGTTGAGCACACCGAGCATGTCGAGGCTAATTTGGCCTTACCCTCTAAATGGCCGCGGAACTGGACTTCACTCAAAATGTCGACGCCAAGGATTTCGATACTGGCTGCGGCATTCAGGGGAGTGCTCTCAAAACGATGTGACACGACAAACTTTATCTTTTTCGCGGTAAACGCGCAAACCTGTGTCTAGGTAGGGTTAAAACGGACTAAGTTAAGTCGACCCCATTCAGAGATTTCTCTTAGGGAAGTCTCAATTTCAGACACAAGTTTGTTCCGGCTCTCGATGACGATTTCCCGAGAGATATTGGTGCGGCCGGTGTAAAAGGCGAAACATAGCGAAACTATAAGGATTCCTTGTTGACTACGGAACCCTAAAAAAACAACCAACAAATAGGCATTTATTTATTCAAGATTCAACGATTGTTGTTATCCATAAAAGCAAGACTTACAGCCATTATATGAGGAGATAGGAGTCACAGCAAGACTTACAGCCATTATATGAGGAGATAGGTGTCACAACAAGACTTACAGCCATTATATGAGGAGATAGGGACTTACAGCCATTATATGAAGAGATAGGTGTCACAGCAATACTTACAGCCATTATATGAGGAGATAGGTGTCACAGCAAGACTTACAGCCATTATATGAGGAGATAAGTGTCACAGCAAGACTTACAGCCATTATATGAGGAGATAGGTGTCACAGCAATACTTACAGCCATTATATGAGGAGATAGGTGTCACAGCAATACTTACAGCCATTATATGAGGAGATAGGTGTCACAGCAATACTTACAGCCATTATATGAGGAGATAGGTGTCACAGCAATACTTAGAGCCATTATATGAGGAGATAGGTGTCACAACAAGACTTACAGCCATTATATGAGGAGATAGGGACTTACAGCCATTATATGAGGAGATAGGTGACACAGCAAGACTTACAGCCATTATATGAGGAGATAGGTGTCACAGCAATACTTACAGCCATTATATGAGGAGATAGGTGTCACAGCAAGACTTACAGCCATTATATGAGGAGATAAGTGTTACAGCAAGACTTACAGCCATTATATGAGGAGATAGGTGTCACAGCAATACTTACAGCCATTATATGAGGAGATAAGTGTCACAGCAAGACTTACAGCCATTATATGAGGAGATTAGTAAACAATCAACAAAATAATTCAATAAATTGGAACTTCTACCCCCCAACCCCTTCAAGTAGGGGATGGAACTTTGTATGAGACTTCCGCAAATTTTGATGCTAGGGGTCTGAAAATGTATATAGGGACTCCTTGTTATAAATAATAAATTACGTATTTCAGGATTTTTAGTAAATCACCCCCCACCCTTTAAATTAGGGGGTTGCAGTTTGTATTCTTCCGCAAACTTTAAATTAGGGGATGGAAGTTTGTATGGGTTTTCCCATTCACTTCTTTAGAAATTACCTTACAAAAAGGAATAAGATCCCACCAAAGACATTACATGTAAAGTGATGCCCAGACTCCATAGCTCAAACAGCTTTCAGCGTGAAAAAGATATCAGATCGCAATTAGCGCCAAGCTTCTTACTCCACACGGCGTAACTCTACCACTACCAGCCACGCTCTACAAATTCTACATCTTGGCTAAAAAGCATAGACCCGTCACTTATTAATAGCTGTATGAGCTATGGAGTCTTGGCATCACTTTACATGTAATGTTTTTGATGGGATCTTACTTTTAAAATTACTTTTGCCTCCATATAGGGGATGAATTAAAAAAAAAACTCTGAAATCAGTTTTGTTGTCTATTAACATACGGACTAAGACTGACATTACAAATATGTTAAGTACTATATTTTCTTGCTCTCCGTACAAACCTTGAATACTTACCGTTTTAACCCCCTTAGGGTGGGATTTTTCCAAAACGATGAAAGCATTTTTTTCTATTCTAATAAGTAATCACAAAGTTGTGCGTCTGGCTCAAAAAAATGTTTCTCATCCTACCATACCTTTTTAACCCCCTTAGGGATGAAATTTTCTAACACGTTAAATGTACTTACTGTTTTTCTATTCGAACAAGTAATCTTTCTACAATGTTTCAAATCTCAAGCTCTAAAAAAGTGTTTCTCATACAAACCTTTCACCCCTATTTAACCCCCTTAGGGGTGGAATTTTCTAAAACGCTGACAGTCCTTTTCTGTATTCTAATAAGTAATCTTTCTACAAATTTTCAAGTTTCTAGCTCAAAAAATAAAGTTCCCTCCATACAAACTTTGTACCCCTATTTAACCCCCATAGGGGTGAAATTTTCTAAAACGCAGAAAGTACTTTTTTCTATGTTAATAAGTAATCTTTCTACAAAGTTTCAAGTCTCTAGTTCAAAAAATTATGTTTCCCCCATACAAACATTGCACCCCTGTCCCCTACTTAACCCCCTTAGGAGTGGAATTTACTAAAACGCTGAAAGAACTTTTTATGCATCCTAAATAAGTAATCTTTCTACAAATTTTCAAGTCTAACTTTGCACCCCTATTTAACCCCCTTAGGGATGGAATTTCCAAAAAATCCATCTTGTCCCTTGCCTACGTCACAAAAGGAAGTTCTTTTTTTTTTTTTTTTTTTTTTTATGATATAGGAGGCAAACGAGCAGACGGATCACCTGATGGTAAGCGATCACCGCCGCCCATGGACACTTGCAACACCAGAGGTGTTGTGAGTGCGTTGCCGGCCTTTAAGATGGGAGTACGCTCTTTTCTTGAAGGTTTGAAGGTCGTATCGGTCCGGAAATACCGCAGGCGACAATCCATTCCACAGTTTAGCTGTGCGAGGCAGGAAGTTTCTGGAGAAGCGCACAGTTGAGGACTGCCAACCATCTAAGTGGTGAGGATGGTAATGTTGTCGCGTTGGACGATGGCGAAAAGAAGCGGCAGGGATTAATCCGAACAATTCCTCGGAGCACTCCCCGTTATACATGCGATAGAAAATGCAGAGAGAGGCCACATCTCTACGCAGCGCCAAGGGGTCAAGCCGATCCGAAATATGCTCGCTGTCGACAATTCGAGTTGCTCGTCGTTGGATGCGATCCAGAGGGAGAAGCTGGTATTGGGGTGCCCCTGCCCATAGATGAGAACAGTATTCCATGTGTGGGCGGACCTGCGACTTATAAAGCTGCAGGCGGTGGGCCGTTTCTAGTCCCAGTAGTTCGGCTGTGCGTTGATGAATTAAGCCGGGGTTATATTAGAGCCACGCCGCGTGTCGCAACGCAATCGGTTACATACATTTTGTATGAACGTGGTTACATTAGCTCAGACCCGCGTGTCGCCACGTTCAATACAAAGTACGCGTCGCGACACGCGGCGTGGCTCTAATATAACCCCGGCTTTAGTCAGGAAGTCTTCCTCATTTTAAGCATCTTAGCTGACCATCCATCCGTATTGCGCGTGCTAGTGCCATGAGACCGGTTTAATTTATTTAAACTTTATGACACCATACAAAAAAAAGTATATATGGCGGACTTAATGCCATAAGGCATTCTCTACCAGTCAACCAACGGGCTAAACAGAAACATTTGATGCATGCATTTAAATTATTAATAATTTACCATGTTGGAACTTATAACAATGCCATTATTATTGAATATAGTCACCACGTCCCTCCCAGAGATGTACAAAATAGTTTAAGAAATGTATTTAAATACAAAATGCAATTACTTTTTCAAATGCAAAATACCAAATATTTTTGCGTTTTGTGTTTTAAATACTAAACGCAAAATAGGTAGTTTCAAAATACGAATACCTTTCGTCCAATTCAATTCTCTTTATTTTTATTTATTATACTGTTTAACCATACCAGTTGTTCGAAATCATCATCATTCATTTTTAGGGTTCCGTACACAAAGGGTAAAACGGGACCCTATTACTAAGACTCCGCTGTCCGTCCGTCTGTCTGTCTGTCTGTCTGTCTGTCTGTCTGTCTGTCTGTCCGTCAGTCACCAGGCTGTATCTCATGAACCTTGTCACTTGTCAGTAAGACAGTTGAAATTTTCACAGATGATGTATTTCTGATTAATAAGGCACAGAGTAGCTAAAGACAATCTGATTTGAAAATTATTAGCCAGGATATTCGTATCAGGCTACGACCTGCGCCGACAAGCCGAGCAAATCGAAAAATTCAGTATTTTACTATGACGTCGTGCACTCTAACAAACAACCTACGTTACGTAATCACATCGCTTACATTGCACGAGTAGGCGATACTGAATGCGAGAAAGGGGTAGCCTATAACGTTATAACATTATTATATCGGTTAAAAAAGTATCGCTTTTATATTAATGGTTTAGATTTATAACGTTATAATGGATATCGCTATACAGCGCATCAAATATCGTTTTTGAGTATAACGGTTTTAGGAATAATAACGTTATAAACGATAGCGCTATACGAAAATAGCGCTATTTAAAGGCCTGCGTCATATAGACATTTAAATCGAATTTAAATGGCTTTTACTAGACATTATTATGCTAAAACAACCCTTACGTTATTTAGTAAAAAAACGGAAGGTCATATTTCAGTTATAGCTCTCGAAACTCTGACTTACTAGCGAAAATGATATCTTCAAATATAGGTACCTACAGATTTTGTCTTACTTCCCACTTATTATAATTATCTATAGGTATTCATCATGTTTCATCTGACTGTCGGGGCATATACTATGGTATATGGCCTTCCTCTCAATTGCTCAAAGGTTAGCTGGAAGAGATCCTATTATAGGGATAAGTTCGCCTTTGTACTTTGATCTATTGTGTGACATGTATATTCTTTAACCTGTTATTGTGTACAATAAAGTGCTTACATACATACATACAATACTATGCGAGAAGGAGCGGGGCAGCAATAGACGCATCAGCGCGCCGGGTGCGGGGCGAGCGGGTGATTTCTGATTTTTCCCTGGCGGTACGCCCCCTCTTAAGGGGATGCCTTCATTCGAATCGACCACGCCCCCTAGACAGAGACACGCTTATAAATGCCTTCCTCGCACGAGAAAAAGAGATGCAACACTCATCGGAAATGGCTTTTTGAGACAAACGATAAATACCTAATTTAGTGAAGTTTTATTTATTCATTAAGTGAGATTTTAGATAAGATAAAATACTATAGTATTAACTTGATTGTGTCGTAAAATAAAGCATTGTTTGAGTAGGCTGAGTAAAAAACAGCGGCCAAGTGCGTGTCGGACAACGCACAACAAGGGTTCCGTGCCTATTAAAAAGGTCGGATCGGTACTGAAATCTTATGGCACTTACGTCCTTTTCTTTAAGGAATGCAGTTTTTTAGTAATATCTCGAAAACCTTTGAACCGATCTTGTTCAAAACAATTTTCGCTGGTAGAATTTAACAAGCCCTATGTCCATTATTTTTTCATATTTTTAAAATACACGGTTCAAAAATTAGAGGGGGGGGGCACAAATTTAGTGACTTTCGGGGCGATTATCTCCGACTCTATTTGTTAACTTAATCAAAAAAAAACTGAAAATCCTTATATTTATTTTGAAAGGCCTATCGATTGATGTGCCACACGTGGGCTTGCAATGATTTTATTTTTTTGACTTTCAGTTTTATGTATGGAGTGCACCCCTAAATTTTTTTTTTTTGTAATTTAATTACAAAACTATGTAGCGGTTAACCAAATACACCTATTCTCAAAATTTTATTCAAATACACCTTATAGTTTTCGAGTAAAATGCCTGTGACATACGGACGGACAGACAGACAGACAGACAGACAGAAAGACATGACGAATCTATAGGGGTTCCGTTTTTTTGCCATTTGGCTACGGAACCCTAAAAAGGAAAATAAAGACCCAACTTTGTTTTTTTTTCTATAGTGGTAATCTTAGGTAATCAACTAATCATGTAACGATTAAATCGGAATCAATCATATAGTCAAGATGCATATCTGAAAATCAACCTTATTGTTTCTTAATCTAGTCAGAACGGCGTTTCAAACCACGCTATAATTTCCAATGCACAGCCTCACTTTTGTTAGGCATGGACCACTTACAGAATTTCGAGAGTAGGTACCTGGTGACGAAAATGTTGAAAAAAATCTCATGTTTCGTGTCTATACGTACGTACGTACCTACCTACGTTAAGAGTGAACGAACTGGGCGTGGACCCCTAGCATCATGTCACGGACCCCTAAGGGGTCCACACTTTAAGAAACCCTGCAGTAAAGACTTGAAAAAAAATCTTCCGTGTCTCTTTCTCTCGTTCCGTGAATCTTTGTTTCAAGCTTTAAATTAAAATACTTTCGAATAATATTAAAGTACCTTTCTTCCTTATTTTTCATAATGACCAACAATAGGCATGATGCCTCATGTTCAAATTGATAACATAGTGACGCTAAATGGATAGTAAACCATCAAATTATCGTAATAAAGTATAAATTATAAAATATAATTCAAATCATAAAAAGATATGAACCTCAAAAGTTTTATTTTATTGTCCAAGAGTAAATTAAAAGCTACCAATAGAATCCTTACGCTTTTCTAGAAACAAAATTGTACAACAACTATGTACTTAAACGCAGTATTTCGCGACTAAAACAACAATTTACCTGATTTTCCATACTACGATTAGTAAAAATACACGGTGGAATTTAATCGGTGAACAGGAACCCATTTTTCTAATTCAGTAATCGATGGCGGTCACGTCTATGTACTACTTAAGTGGAACCAAGTTTTATTTAACATAACTAATTTTTAAGTTGAAATTAAATTTTAATTAAAATTTATTGTCATCCTACTAATGGTTTAGTCTGAAAAGTTTAATACCTCTTTTCAAACTATCAGCCATAGAAACTTAAAACATAAATGAGCAATAAGCTGTCAATTTGTCATTGTCAAATTCATAACAAATTGCTTCAAATCGTCTGATCTGTCTAGTTTCCCGCCAAAGCCAGCAACCACTTGACGTATGTACACTTACGAGTAACTTCCCTTCAATAAAGTAGGGTGTCCATTTATTCAGTCAGTGTACATTTTACCGATGTTAATTAAGTGTGATTAATTAGATTGTGAGCTATATTGCACGAGATCTCACGTATTGGTTTCTGTGTAGATTGATAATTAAGATTTTTGGATTCCTGATCACCGATTAAATTCCACCGTGTATACAAATGTGACGTCACACTTGACACACAGTATGAAGCGTTTCGCGCTGCCGCCAGCGAGGTCAATCTTTATCTCAAATTTTTAGGTATTTATGTTCTTTAATTGTAGTTGCTCCCATACGAACATTTGTTCCTCTCCAAAAACTGGTTCGAATGACGTCACAAAAAAATCTTAGTTATCATCCCTGAAGTACAGTCACCAGCACCATATCTAACATAACGAAGCGGGCATAAATATCTGACACATCCGTACGGCCCTAGAAATAGAGTCGTGTCAGATATTTATGCGCGCTTTGTTGTGGCAGATATTAATGTCGGTACTGGACTGTAGCTACCTATGGCGAGAGAGTTAATTCCAGAAGTTTCTTAAAGAAAATACTAGTTAGAAACTGTTGTATAACTTCCCGGTTCCCTCTCGTAGGTCTCCCTGTTACGTACTTGATGTTTACGCAACAAAAATTGAACATTAAAAACAGATATGGCACTCAAGGATTCGTACCTACCAACGGTCAAAGTAGAAAAGATGAAAGACGTTCTGGTTGGAAAGAGGGTCTGGTTCAAAGAACTAGAGCGAATTTTACAAAAAGTAGAATAAGGTGAATGTTTGAATGTTTGACACCTCAATTAAAATAGTTGAAGCCCTGCTTGCCACTTGTATTCCAATAAATTAAAATTGAAGTTGACAACTCTTACGGCAGCTCTGGGACTTACATTACAAATATTCAAAAGAATTTGTTTCTCAATGATCTTCAATTGAAACGCGATGTAAAATCAGGTATTTGAAATAAGCAGACACTAGTAAACAGGAAGCGACAGCGACTTTGAGTGATGTGATGTGGCCGTTAGACGTGGTCTCACGTTTGACACTAGACGAAGTATTTGACATCTCAGAAAAATATACCCGTAAACTCGTATTAACTATATATACTAACACAAGCTGTTGCCCGCAACTTCGTCCGCGTAGAACTTGGTACCGTATTAGAAAAATGATTGCTTTAAATTTAGGCGGAACCTTAACTATCGCCGACCCACACCAAGTTCTACCATCTTAAGGGATGATTTCCGAGATAAAAACTATCCAATATCCTTCCAAGGGACTCAAATTATCTGTACAGATCAGCTGAATCCGTTGAGGGATTAAGCGTAATAACAGTGCGATGAGTTCATTAGTTGAAACTGCTATTAAATTGAAAACTCCGTTTTTACAAATAAGAAATAAGAAGTCTTAAGAATCATCAACACACGTTTCTGCTTAAATTGTATAGTTTTTATAATGTATTATAGGAAGCTTCACTACTGGAAATTTTTGCCTAGATCCGTCCAGTAGTTTTCCTCACGTTAGTCCGGGCTACCTGTATAGTTTTGAAATCAAACTTATATAATGCTAAAAGACGTAGAACTTTCCGTCTCCATCTGCCGTCTCCATTTAACGGTGTTAGAGAATAAATTATTTTGATTATCCAAAATAAACTTTTTATATTAACAAAATAATCCGCAGTTGAATGAAACATTACCTTACTTTCGGTTCTGCAGGGAGCATCGCAGTTCTAAGCTAACCTAACTTACATTTCTGGTAGCTGTTCGGTTATGTAAGGGTCGTGGTTCTAACTTACCCTAACCTACTTTTCTGCTAGCAGTCGAATTATATTATTTTGACTAATAAATGGCTTACCATATAGTATATGTATGACCTAAGAATTCCCTTACTTCAAAAATTACTTGTTCCTCATATAATACTTCCAACCCTTTTTAACATCCTTTGAAGATGAATTTTAAGCAACGCTGTAATGAGTTTCCTAGTATTTAACCGAAGTTACAGATCCCTTACTTTAAAATTGTCTTGTTCCCCGTACAAACATCCAACTCCCTTTAGCCCATTTAGGGGATGAATATTTTTAACACCCTTATGAAATTATTTTCAAACAGTCTGAAGTTACAAATCTCATACTTTAAAAATGTTTTGCTCTCCTTACAAACTTTGAACCCTCTAACCCCTATAGGGGATGAATCCCAAAAAACTCTGAAATCTCTTACTATAACATTTTCTTGGTCTCCATACAAACCTTGAATCCCGTTTAGGTGTGGATTTTTTCCAAAACGTTGAAAGAACTTTATTGTTATTCTGCTAAGAAATCTTTATATAATGTTTTAAGTCTCTAGCTAAAAAACAAAGTTTCCCCCCATACAAACATTTCATCCCTTTTTAACCCTCTTACGGGTGTTTTTTTTTTTCAAAACGCTTAAAGTTCTTTTTTTGTATTCAAATAAGTAATCTGTCTACAGTTTCAAGTTTCTAGCTCAAAAAATAAAGTTTCCTCCATACAAACTTTGCACCCTTATTTAACCCTCTTAGGGGTAGAATTTTCTAAAACGCAGAAAGTACTTAGTTTGTATTGTAATAACCAACTTTTCTACAAAGTTTCAAGTCTCTAATTCAAAAAATAATGTTTCCCCCATACAAACATTGCACCCCTATTTAACCTCCTTAGGGGTGGAATTTTCTAAAACGATGAAAGTGTTTATTTTTGTATCTTAATAAGTAATCTTCATACAAAGTTTCAAGTCTAGTTAAAAAAAAAAGTTTCCCCCATACAAACTTTGCACCCCTATTTAACCCCCTTAGGGATGGAATTTCCAAAAATCCCGTCTTATCCCTTGCCTACGTCATAAAAGGAAGTTCTGGTGTAAATTTCATGTTTCTAGTCCCAGTAGTTTCGGCTGTGCGTTGATGAATCAGTCAGGAAGTCTTGTTTTATTTAAAGAGGAAAATGTGGGATGCTCATGGCTCATAGACTATATTTTATCCTGCGCATTGCTCTTCGTTGTTTGCAAAACGCGGGCCAAGTGCTGCTAATGCTAAAATAAAGCACGATGAACTGAGATAGCTGCGCTCTATTGACTAGAAAACAAGTCCTCGGGTGTCGCATACCTGCCCTATAAACTGCTTCCCTGTCGGCGTCTAGTATACCTGAGGCTCTACATAGTATAAGTTTTACCGAAACAAAACTTTACGATCGCGTTTGCGTTACACCCTCAATTTGTATGGGATTTGACAGCTAAACGCAAACGCGGTCGTAACGTTTTGTTTCGGTAAAACTTATACTAGAGCCTCTGTACTGAAAGTATTTACTACACGCGTAATGATTTTGCTTATGAAATGAAGTTTGAATGGCCTTGGCTTCAATCTCGCCCTCACTAATAGCTTGCATGATTTGTACATACATTTTTATTCCAACCATTTATTGCCTATATAATATATGCTTTAATTATTTGGTCGTCATCTTCCTTCACCGCCATTGACTGTTGAATATATACATAACACTGTAGTATTATTTGACTTTGACGTTTGAATTAAAGGACACACACCCAGTATGGAAAATAATCGGCCAAGTGCGTGTCGGGCCACGCGCAGTGTAGGAACCCTACAGTAGTTGCCTGTCTGTCTTAGTTTTAGGTGAAAGTTGGCCTTTCTAAGTACATTTTAAGTTGGTCGACTATTACTCGGTAACTAGTCATGCCTACTTATCCGTGATAGTTTTCCTTTTAAATTCATTATATGGGGGGGGGACATGACTCGAACAAAACCCCACATTAGGTGTAGGGGAGATACCCTATAAAAAAAAAAATTTCAAGATTTTCATCTACTGTTTCGTCGGCGTTATTGATTTATATACCCATGCCGAATAACAGTTTCCTAGTAGTAAGGGTTACTGAGCTAAGCCGCAAACGGGCAGACGGACAGATGGACATGGCGAAACTAAAAGGTTTCCTTGTTGACTACGGAACCCTAAAAAAAACTCGGTGAATTTTTTGAAAATAATCTATTAGGTATGCGTGTTTAAGTGTACTTTTTCTACACTTCACACTTCTTATTCAAAAATAGTGAAAGATCAAAAACTTTCTATGTAGGTATAGGTAGTTTTTGAGAAAAAAATATTTTGTGAATATTGATCCAGAACAATGTACGGACAGAAATAAAAGTGGTCAGATTCGAATGAAAAAAAAAATAACTTCGATAAAACATACTTATACCAAAAAAAGTTTTTGCTTCCTAAGTACTCTTTGAAAAAAGGAAAGTACATTTTACGGCACTAGTACAATATGTTTGTTCCATCCGGTAATTTACATGGCAAGAGAGATAGTTTAGCCACTTTTTTGCCACCGACAAGTTGAAAATTACAGCACTGGTTTTTTCATAATTATAACACAAATGCATTTTTCTGCAAAAACCCGTGGGAAACGAAGAACTCCCGAAGAGTTCGAAACATGTCGCCCGTAGTATCATTTAATACATTAGTTGAACCGTGTAATCTCCCCCACGGGACAGGCAATGCCTAGTGTGGGGGTCAGTATTATTGTAATAGATTAAGTATGTTTTGAGAAACAAACTATTTGTATTTGTATTTTGTATTTGTAATTATTATCATTATTTCAACATGTCTCACGAAAGTTTTTAATTCGAATATTTACCATCGTCTTTTTTCATATTAACTCTCATAATCATAACTAAGTTATGAACTCTATCTGCTTATAATAACATTAATTCAAATAATATACAATTATAATAACCCTCCTCTCCTTCGGCAGTCGGGTAAAAATATGCACCTTATTTATCATCCCGACGTTTGAAAATGTGCAACTCTCCCATTTAAATAAGTGTAACTTTTTTCTCATAATATGAACGCTTCGAATGTTTCCTACTCACAATCATGAGCACTAATTGATTCTTAGAAAAAAAAGTCCCTGGAGCTTTTCAACTTCTTTTTGTGTTTTTATAATTGTCGACTTTACATTCAAAATAGAATTATGTAACCGTACAGAGTATAAGTACTTAGCAATTGATTGTTCGCTAGCATTTCAATCGAATCACCGATATGAACTCAATTGGCAAAATAAAATCGCGTACGCACTACTTCAATCAATGTAGTCACGTGTGATCGTACGCCAGTCAACGAGGGACTTGGACCCGCCTATTCGTTTTTCACTTGTATATTATTCAGTAGTAGGTACCTACATATGTGAAACCGTGATACCTAATAAATATATGTACATTTTGTCATGCGTCACATGCGTGTATATGTTTTATTATTTTAGGACTAAAATATTTCATCTGTCATCATTTAATATTTAATGATGACAGATGGAATTTATTATATTAATTTATGAACAATGTTTGAACTACGACAAGCTACGTATTGGGCGAAAGAAAAAGGGGTCTCACTTACATTTATCCATAGGCTTTCTGATTCCAGATACATGCACCACTTTCATATTTTCACATTTTTAGTTTCAGTTTTTACAGCGATCCGAGCCGGCCGGCGTTTTCAGTCGAAGTCATAGTTTATGGCCGCTCGCAGGTGACATAGAGCATTATTTCATGCAGTTCCGTCACAAAAGAGGTTGTGGCAGTTTTCTATGTGCGTCAATTTGAACGCACATTTAAAGAGAGATTCGTTCTCAAGCCCAATATCGTACATAAACCCCTCACCGGGAATCTACCCCAGATTCCCCAGTTTATGAACCAGGGATGGTTGACAGTGAAATATAGAAGAACAATGGACTGTATATACGTGAATACTTGAAAAAAACACATTGAAATTAAAACATAATGTAACGTGTCAAACGTGTGTTACCTTAACATACTTATCTAACTAATATTCACAAACTTGACACCTTCTTGCGTCAAATTCATGTAACAAATCGGTTAACATTATAAACATGACTTTTAAACTAGTCGGCATCCATTGGAAGCGGACTGAGCTTAACAACGGGCCGCGTATACTCTCCATTCTGAGTGCGTACTTTGACTACACGGACTACGCCGTCTGCGCCAGGGTGAAGCTCCGTCACACGTCCAAGGGACCATTGAAGTGGAGGAGCATCGGAATGTATTAGAACTAGTTCACCTACATTAAGGTTTCGACAATTGCTAAACCACTTCTGTCGCTGCTGGAGCGTATGAAGGTAATTATTCTTCCACAATTTCCAAAATTGTTGTGACGCTTGCTGAACTAATTGCCAGCGAGTTAATCCGTGAACTGATTCGTCAGACAAGTCGTACTCAGGGACAGCTAAAAGCTCGCGACAAACAAGGAAATGTCCAGGTGTGAGCGCCGTATATTCCGACGGGTCACTCGATATACTAGTCAGAGGACGGGAATTTAACACAGCCTCTACACGAGCGAAGATAGTGCTAAGTTCCTCGAACGTCAATGGCCTATTGCCGATTACACGTTTCAACAATTGTTTTGAAGACTTGATAGCGCTTTCGTACATCCCACCGAAATGACTACCAGTAGGTGGATTGTACGTCCAGTTAACGCTGCGATTATTGAAACCGTTTGTAATTCCATCCGTATTTTGTTTATAAAATTGAGTGATTTCAGCAAGTTGTTTGCCGGCAGATACAAAGTTTTTGCCATTATCAGACACAATCGTGTGACACAAACCACGCCTAGCCGTGAAACGGTCGAAAGCTGCGAAAAAACATTGAGTTGTGAGCGCACTTAGAACCTCCGCGTGCACTGCACGGGTTGAAAAACAGACGAAAATCAGCAGATACGATTTCGTTGTCTTTACGTCGGTTACTCTCCTTCGTATAGAAAGGACCTCCCGCGTCGACGCCTACAGTGTGAAAACTGTGTATATTTTGCATACGAAATTTCGGTAAATTGCCCATGATGGGCTGTAAAGCAGTCGGCGACACTTTGAAACATTGAAGGCATTTAGAGAATCGCGATCTTATTACTCGCCTTGCTGAAATAATCCAATATTTTTGACTTAATAGACTATGAAGCGTACGCGGGCCTACATGTAGATACATTTTGTGATAATAGTCTATTAGAATTTTAGTGAAATTCCCGTTTTTAGGAAGCAACAATGGGTGCTTAACTTGATATGGCAGATCCGAAAGCGACAGTCTACCCCCCACCCTGAGGAAACCGAGGGGGTCCAGAAAGGGTGTTAGTTTCTTGAACGATAGGCTGCAAGTCTTACCCTTGGCAAGTGCATCGATGTCAGACGAGAAGTTTTGTTCTTGAACTGATTTGATAATAGCATCGTGCGCTTTCTTTAGGTCAGACAGACGCGGCGGACCCGAGTTACGTTTTGATTTAATCGATTTGCAATTATTGATAAACTGAAAGCATCGTGCTACAACGTTTTGTAGCCTCACAAAACTTGAAAACCTTTCAGCCAATTCGGAGAGGAACTTTGATTCAGTATTATCATTGTTAGACACGAGTGCCTGAACAGTCTGAGCTGACAAGCCGCTAACCTTCAATTCTGGTACACCATCCGCTTTAAATTGATCAATTGATCGAATAGGCCAGTTCTCTTGTGGCGTGTAAAGCCAGTTTGGGCCCGCTAACCACTCCGGCATAGCCAGCAGCGCGGAGGGAAGCGCCCCTCGAGAGCACACGTCAGCAGGATTGAAGGCCCCACTCACATGAAACCAATATTCGCTAGACACGGTTTCTAGGATTTTAGAAACACGCGTAGCTACAAATGTTTTTAAAGTGTAGCTGGGTGTATTCAACCAGTTCAGCACGACTGAAGAGTCCGTGAACAGAAAAATGTCATTAACAGATATTCGCTGAAGTAACACAGACTTGGCGTACTTGACAAGTTTGGCTAATAAATGCGCTGACATCAACTCGAGACGAGGTACGGACACAGTTTTTAAGGGTGCTACCTTGGACTTGGCAATAACAAGGCTGACCTTAATTTGACCTTGCTCGTTGAAAGTACGCAAGTAAATTACTGCAGCTATTCCTTTTGTAGAAGCATCACAGAAGCATAAGAGCTGATAGTAGTTGTGATTTCTGACAGTAACCTGTCGATCATGCCTAAAGTTTGACAACAATGGAATTTCAGACACGTAGTCGAGCCAGTCCTTCTCCAGCTCCTGGGGAAGCCTCTCGTCCCAACCGAGCTGATGGAGCCACAGCCTCTGCATGAAGCATTTCGCGTAGAAGATGCAAGGGGCTACGAAACCTAGAGGATCGAACTGACGACCTAACTGAGACAAGACATTGCGCTTTGTGATCGCCTGTGAAGGTGGGAGTACATTGGTCGCAAATGAGAACGAGTCCTCCGCCGGCCGCCACTGAAGACCTAGAACTTTCAATGACAGGTCCTTTTCTTCCTCGAATGCTACCGGCGTCTCGCGATAATCAGCAGGCACACGTTCCAGTAGCTGGGGACAGTTGCTTGCCCATTTGCGCAGAATGAAACCTCCTCCTTCCAGTAACGCCAACAGCTCATCTTGAAGCTGAGCTGCCTCTTCGAAAGTACCCACAGACCACAGAAGATCGTCGACGAAGAATCCTTTTTTTAGAACCTTGCTCGCTAAAGGATACTTCTCAGCGTCGTCGTCTGCTAGCTGGTGCAGGACTCTTATCGCTAGATAAGGGCTAGTGGCGACGCCATAAGTAAGGGTATTTAGCGAATAGACTTTTATCGGTTGATCTTGAGAGAACCGCCACAAAATGTGTTGATATTTGCGTTGAGCTTCAGCAATCAAGGTCATTCGAAACATTTTACAAATTTCACTTGACATGCAAATTTCATGAAGACGAAAGTTGGTCAAAATTTCGTTTATGTCCGTTTGCAACTTAGGGCCGGCGTAAACAACCGAATTTAGAGAATTGCCGTTTGACGTTTGGCAAGACGAGTCGAAAACGACGCGTAATTTCGTCGTTGTACTTGAAGGTCGCAGAATGCAAAAATGTGGAATAACATACTTCGAATCCACAGACCCTAAATCACCTAAACAAGTCATATGACCTAAGTCTTCATATTCGGACATAAATTTGCCGTACTCAGCCTTAAGTTCCGGCATACGGTTCAACTTCGTTTCTAAATTATTAAAACGTCGTAACGCTTGTTGACTTGAATCGCCCAACTCAAAGTTAGGTTTGAATGGGTACGTCACCGTATAACGACCCGTGCTATCGCGACTATGTTCTTTTTGAAACAGCCGTTCGACATACAAGTCTTCGGGGTTCTTAGGTACGTCACACGGTACGTTTTCAATCTCCCAAAACGAGCTCATAATTTTATCGATGCTACTGGTAGCCGAGAACAAGCCAAACGAAGGTTTGTTCGATTCGCTATCGCTATCCAGCACTGTCTGGCCAGCTATGACATACCCAAATATCGAATTCATCGCGACGGGCAAACCCGGTTCACGCGGTAGTATGTTTTGTCCGTTGTATATATACGGAAATAAATCACCCGCCAATAACAATTCAACAGGAGCAGCCGAGAAATAATTCGGGTCTGCTAACTCGAGATCTTTGAAATTATTGACTATTTTCTTGGAAAGTGTCAGTGTAGGTAAATTGCCGGTTATATTGCCTACTATTACGGTCTCGGTAGTCAGAACTGGAGCAGGTGAATTTCGTGGTTTAATTGAACATGTAACCAATCCGAAATTTTGCACTGGCGCACCTCCCAGACCCGTGGGCTCAAACGGACACTTCCGTCGCGATAGACCTAGGCGCTGAGCACACTCATTAGTGATGTACCCAGACATCGCCCCACTGTCAACGACTGCACGCACGGCGTGGTAAGTTCCCCAACGATCTGCGACGTGCACCATTGCAGTGCCTAACAATACAGTTGAATTTGATGAACAAGTCAAACCGACATTGGGTGGTTGGCCTTGACCTTTGACCTGAACTTGACTGCTAGGATTTTGATGACTAGCGCTTTGAGCACTTGACACTGAATCTAAGTGCAAGCTATGATGGTGCGGTTGTTTGCACAAAACACAACGAATCTTTGAAATACACTCTGACAGCGGATGCTGACGCAAGCAGTTTTCGCATAATTGAAGCTGTTTCACTTTGTCAAGACGCTGTGAGGGCGTAAGATCCAAAAATTCGTAACACCGGTAGGTCGAATGCGGTTTATCGCAAAATAAGCACTGATTTGACCTCTCAGGAACCGTCTTACTAACAGCTGACAGACACGGCTTCGGTGACTGTTTATTTACGCCGGTGTGATAGTTATTATTATTATTCGGACGCCACACATTCGGTTTTGTTACTACGTTAGAAACAGCTCGCGGTGAAAACTGATTCTTTTGAGCACTAGTTTTTACTTCCGACATTTCCAAAACGCGCGCTTGTTTCTCTACGAAGGCAATCAGCTGTTCGTAAGTAGGTATTTGTGTTTGTTCGACGGATTGTTCGAACTCCCGCCTAGTAACCGCATCTAAATTACGAAGTCCCATATAAAACAATATGAAACTAGACAAATTGTCGATATTTAAATGTTTCAACGCTTTGACACATTCTTGATACGTTTGTAAGAAGGTATTTAACCCCGAGGCCGATTCTACCAACAATGGTTTGAATTGAAATAGCCGATCTAAATAACTGGTTGCTAGGGCGCGTTTGTTTTCGAACTTTTTGACTAGCAACGCCCAGACTATCGGGTAATTATCGGATGTTACTGGCATGCCCTTGACGACAGTGAGCGCAGAACCGCTGACGGCAGACAGTAGATAATAGAACTTCTCAACATTACTAATGCCGTCATTCTTATGTATCAAACTAGTGAACGTGTCATGAAAAGTTTGCCAGTTTTCCAGTTTACTGTCGAAGTGGAATAGCTCGAGTTTAGGTAAACGCGCTCGGACTGAACGCGAATCATTGTATGTCCGGGCCCACAAAAGCTACCGTCGGTCGGGGGCAAGCTGCCGCTCTCGCACGACTGCCACGATTCATTTGAAATTGCCGCGACACTCAAGATTCGATAATACAAATCATCAAACGATTGAATTTCTTTAAAATTAGGTTCAATCCTAGGGGTTTCTTTCTTTCGTAAACTATGTATTTCGAAAACAGTTTTCTCGAAAAGTTCCCGGATTGAGTGAATGTCCTTGAGACGTAAATTGAATTCGGTTAAACGGTTTGAATCGGTCACAACAACTTTGGATAATTCGAATAGTGTTTGAACACGTAAAAAACACATCTCCTTTTTATTCACAAGTTGATTTAACAATTCCGCGTCGGCCATGTTGACTTGAAACAGAACGGCAACGACGGGTATGCAAAATGAATTGAAATTCGTAAATTACACAATCTTTAGTTATGAAATAAAGCTTTGTGTATGAAAAACTGTTTTAAAACTGTGTTATTGTGTAATTGTAATATGAGTGAATGAGTATCTGGTTCACAAACTGAGAAATCCGGTCCGAAGTGACCAAAATGTTTGAACTACGACAAGCTACGTATTGGGCGAAAGAAAAAGGGGTCTCACTTACATTTATCCATAGGCTTTCTGATTCCAGATACATGCACCACTTTCATATTTTCACATTTTTAGTTTCAGTTTTTACAGCGATCCGAGCCGGCCGGCGTTTTCAGTCGAACTCATAGTTTATGGCCGCTCGCAGGTGACATAGAGCATTATTTCATGCAGTTCCGTCACAAAAGAGGTTGTGGCAGTTTTCTATGTGCGTCAATTTGAACGCACATTTAAAGAGAGATTCGTTCTCAAGCCCAATATCGTACAAACAATATACAAACTAAACTACTTATGAAAACATATAACTTGAATATAAAACGAAAGCTAACTACAATTAAAATAAATAAAGCTAAAAATTAAAAATACCTATCGAAATTTTGTGCCCTTGGTAGGGTGCCCATCACGCAAGCAGCGTTCCCGCGCTGGATTACGATTGCAATCCTCTGCGCGAGAAAGCTGCCCGCGCGAGGGTCGCCCGTTGCCTCCCTCAGCCGTTTGCCAAGCTCCTTGTGGAGCATCTGTTCGCCCTTGCCCCACGAACCAAGTGTCAATTCGTATTGGGCGCCGAGACAGCTGTATTTGGCTACCTTTTGACGCTCCCGAGCGTCAGCCGCCGTGCCAGCACGCCTGCTGGTCGATGGGAGGTAGGACGCCGCTAGTGTATCGGCGCAAGTGGCGTCCCACACCAACGCACGGCCAATCTTCCAGGGAATCAATGACATCCCGTCAGGGCGCTTGCCATCGTTCCGCGCTATTTGGGGCTCCAGAGCGGCGGCAGCGCCGGCACTGACGAGCGCCCTTCTCAGAATGTCGTTAAGGGCGGCATGACGAGACAGGCGGCCGGCGCCCGAAGAGCAGGCGAGCCCGTGGTGGCCGAGGCTATCTACCAGATGGAATGTTTTTTTACCTGATGAAGAGACATTAATAATATAATATCCAAAGTAAGTAAATAAAAAGGATGAGTGGGTATTATTGAGTTATAACGCAGTGGTTACGCACAGATGTTATGTTGCACGACACGATGAGCAAGCTATCAGGCAATTAACCCTCTTATTCGTAAAACTTAACAAGCCAGCGCTTTTCCCAGCTGTGCCACCGGTCCGGTGACCGAGGTCCGCGTGGGCAGCCAATTACAAGATTTGGCGATTTAGCACTTTTACGAGAGCGACTGAAATATGACCTTCCTCCCAAAGGGAAAACTAGACCTTATTGAGATTAGACCGGTTACCTCACGATGTTGTCCTTCACCGAAAAGCCACTGTTCAATAACAAATTATATTTCTTGCAACCTACCCAGTGGCACGAACGAGCCGGGGTGCGACTTCACGACCTCCAGACCCCGTATCATGGTCAGCCTTATCACACGATACGACCACCGACCAGGATACGGGGCCAGTTTGAAAGTCGCGTGCATTACGGCTTGGCTACAGTGGCTCTCTGAAACACGTGCTAAAATGAATTGTGTCGCTCTCAAACTAATTTTAAGGGGCCAATCACATAGGCCTCCCCCAAAGAGAGCCAAAGTGACCGGTTCTGCGCCACCCGCATCCAGCGGACTCCCGCGACTACCTACGCCGCGCCTTCCGGTACGTGGTCGCCACTCGAGAACCTCTCCGATGTTACGTGATATGTGCCCCGCCCACTGCCACTTAAGTTTAGCGATTTGGAGGGCTATATCGGTTTGCCTTGGTTCTGCTGCGTATACCCTCATTACTGATGCGATCACGCAGAGAAACTCCCAACATAGCCCTCCCCATTGCCCTTTGGGTGACTTCGAGCCGTCTTATGAGGCCCATAGTAAGCGACCACGTTTCAGTGCCATATAAGTCATCATTGGCAACACACACTGGTCAAATACTCTCTTTTTGAGGCTCTCGAGAATTTTAAGGGTACCTATTTTATTTACTTAAAATAGGTTTGATGGATTTTTATATATATCTACCAACTGGCATAAGTGTCTGATTGACTTAGATGGGTCACCCATATTACATTTGTATAATGTAGTATTGTTGTAATGAATAAGAAAATATCGTATTGATACAACAAAATTACATTGAATAAACAAAATCATAATTTCCGAATGCTAGAAAACTTCAGTTACTTTGTTTTTTTTAATCCAAAGGTAAAGTGGTAGTAGTATTTCACCACCGAAACATGAACATAAACCTAAATCTGTACGATTGACAATTATGTCACCGTGTACCTACTTATGGGGCTTTTTCAGCGCTCGTAAGAAACTAATGTTTAGTTCGAATTGCAGTTGCATTTGTTCAATACAAAAAAATGTTTCGATTAAAATCATGAAATGTATTGCTCGTTGACTGGGGTATGAGAAGTCCCCATCCTATGTTGCCGGCCGGCTCGCATGTTCAAATGTTCAGTACAGCTGGCAGTTGGTAGTAGCACTAGACTAGTAGCACGTCGTGCTTCGATCAGAGTGGACGCTCCGCTCGCTGCGCTCAGAAACGGTTGCGTCTGTAACATCGCGATCTTCAACTTTCTTCTGACTGAGGTCAACTCGGATGTGTGTGTTTGTGTATGTCGAAATTATTTACGTAAGTGCATTTATTTTCACTTATGACTCATTTTTGTCCTGTTTTATTACGACGCTACCGATGGCCTGTGTAGAGAGAGTTACGGACACTTTACTTTGTTAGTTCTGTTATACTTTCATTTACAACAAATATTTTATAGACCAGCTGACCCGCGACTCGGCCCGCGTGTTACAAAGACCCCAGTACGTCTAGCACAACACAACTTGCTGAAAAGCCGCTTCTCGCGCGACTGAGCGTCCCCTGTTACTCCAGGCAAAATACGGTTTTGAGAAACATTAATTTATAATAGCGTTTTTTTTGTTGATTTCATTTGAAAACGTAATTCTAAGATGATTTAGTCAAGAATCCGACAAACTTTCCACCCGGAAGTAATTATGTAGATTTAAATGAAGCATGCATTATCTTTTTTTGTACGATTTATCTTGAATATTATAGAGCAAATGTAAATGAACAAAAATAAAGACAAAAACATTTATTAATATTTTTACTGACTTTTTAGAAGCCAGTTAACTTATCATTTTCTCGATGTCTGAAATTTTGTCGGATTTTGTCGCTGTGTAACTATTTAATTGATAATATATCCGTTATACATAAAAAATAAGCTATTATAAATTATTTCCAAAATTGTCATTTTTTCCATACAAGTTGTCAGTTCATTGCCTGGACTATGTCTCATTCGCACCGTGCAAATTCGAAAGAGGAGGGTAGATATTTCTCGACTCGCGTCGCGGCTCGGCGTCAGCTATGCTAGCCCCCCAGGTGAAGCCACGGGATAAAATATTGCCTACTAGCTTCCGCCCGCGACTTCCTCTGCGTGAACCCGGGATAAAAACTATCCTAACTATATTTTAATCTAGGCTATAAACTATCTTCGTGCAAAATTTCGTCCAAATCGGATGAGCCGTTTAAGGGGATCCCATGCCCCAATGACCTTCGATCTGAATCCCTTAGTTTTCTAATGTTTTTGTAGCTCATTAATCATTATATTAACAACAACGGCTTTAAGCAATTTAGTATCCCATATTTGCTTCAAAGTTCATTGTTTACGAGATATTTGTCATCAAAGTGGAACAATTTTAGACCAAAAAACTGGTTTCTGGCCATAACTTTTGTCTTAATTAGTTTAAAATGACAACCCTTAGACACGTTTTGAGTAACAAACATACAAACTTTAGCATTGATAATATTAGTAGGATGAAAGAATTTATGAAATCGTATAAGTACTTAAGTGGTTTCGGAGATTACCCTATATTGCAGTCCAATTTTTTTTTTGAATGCCATTTACGTAACCTCACAGATGTTTCGTGTTGATTTCGAAAGTTCAATTTCCGCTGTCTACAGCTACAGGTTTTTCCGTGTTGTTTATAAATATTGAACGTTCGATTTTTATTGAGCGGTGGCCAATTACTGGCGATTTACCCTCCATACCCAGAGGAAACAAGGGCCGTTTTTCCACACAAACGTAGTCTCCTGTTTTCTCCCTGGATAATGGCAGTAGAGCAATAAAAGATTCTCTATAAATCTATGGCTACCATTGACATGTTCCTATGTTTTCCATTTTTTCATAAATTTATTCTTAAAAGAGATATTAACCTTCAAAACCTAAGAAAAATGCCAGATTTTCCGCTGTGTTCAAACATCCAGAAAACAATTTTGACTAGATTATTTAAAAAAAGGAATACCTACATAGGAACACGGCCAAAGCCTTTCTTGGATTTTTAATAAAAAAATAGCTCAAGGTTTGGAGAAGAAATCAGGGGACTACGAAACGTCGGTTTTATGTACTTTTAATAGGTATTTTCGGTCCAAGCTGCAGTTGTCTCTATCGCGCTCTGCGGGGGGAGGCTTTAGGTTGGCGCGACAGCAATACATTTTACAAATACCTATTTCTCAATTATCTCGACCTTGTTTCCTCTTAAGTGTTAAATCTAGAAGTTTAAGTTTCGACAGTTGGGACGGTTTCGAAAGCACACACTTGAATTGAGGTCTGATGGAAAGGCTAGAGTTTAGTGTTGCTATACTTCAACAAAGCACGCAATGTCACAGAATAAATAATAGTGCAAAGAAAAGATCTTAAGTGCGGCTAGGATTCAAGATGGCTATCTGGATTCAGACGTCTTTAAGAAGACCTAACCTACTCGTAAATATTTGCGGACAATGTGACATACATCGACTCACATTGTCCGCAAATATTTACGACTACGATTTTTTTTGGGACTAGTCCCAAACTAAGCAAAGCTTGAACTATGAATGCTAGACGACGATAATTTAAACATACTTAATATAGATAAATAAATACTTAAATACATAGAAAACATCCATGACTCAGGATCAAATATTAGTGCTCATCACACAAATAGGTGCCCTTACCCAGAAAGTCCATGACTCAGGAACAAATATCCGTGCTCATCACACAACTAAATGCTCTTACCGGGATTCGAACCCAGGACCTCTTGCTTCGTAGGCAGGGTCACCAAGTAGGCTAAAGCGGTCGTCAAATTATGTAGGTATTTAGATATAGTTTTTAGTGTCTTACTAAATTACATTCAAACGTCAGAAGAAATATTCGTATATATATAATGAATTAATGAAGAATACTTAAGAAATTTTGTAGATTTGGTCACCGGCTTATGCAAGCGCTTCAAAAATCAACATTTTGCAGCTACCGGCATGTGACCCCTGAGCGCTATAGTCTAGTATCACACGCCTGATAAATAACGTCAATTACCATGCATTATTATATTATATATTCGACGATCGTTTGACGGATCGCCAACTTAAAGCTTATAATTTTTATGTCAGTAGGTTAATGTTCTATATATATAATAGTAGATACTCGTAACTGACCTATTATTTAACACCTCTAATCTTAATACAACATAGCAGCGTGGCAATCACTGTAATTAGGCTGTCAAACATTTGTATCCTTTTAATAATGTCGGATCGGAACAGTTTCGACTATTTCCTAAATATACAAAATGGGTAACGAAAGGATTCTATTTTTTGTCTTTTTGGTGCCGCAGACACAGAATAAATAATAGTACGCAGATCGATCTAACGCATTTTTTTTTCTAGTAGGAACCCTCGTTTTCGCTCGATTTTTATTCTGAGTCTTGGATATCTTCTTAGTTACAAGTATTATTATATACAGGTCTCCCATTCTACTATTTAGTAAGTAGGGTACTAAGTTTTTCGGATCTTATGTACGGAATATTTACCGTTAGCTTTTCAGTGAAGTAAAATATCGTGAGGAAACCGGTCTAATCCCAATAGGGTCTAGTGTCTCTGGGTTGGAAGGTTAGATGGCAATCACTTTCTTGTCTATGCCAAATCTTGGTATTAGGTATCAAAGCGGACCCCGGGCTCCTTTAGGGAACAACCGGAGTAACACTAGGAGGACGAGTGTATTAAGAGGGGGCGTATCGCCAGGGAAAAATCAGAAATCACCCGCGCGCCCCGTACCTGCCGCGCTGATGCGTCTATTGCTGCCCCGCTCCTTCTCGCATAGTATATGCCCCGACAGTCAGATGAAACATGATGAATACCTATAGATAATTATAATAAGTGGAAAGAAAGACAAAATCTGTAAGTACCTATATTAGAAGATATAATTTTAGCTAGTAGGTAAGTCAGTTTCGAGAGCTATAACTGAAATATGACCTTCCGTTTTTTTACTAAATCACGTAAGGGTTGTAATTTAGCATAATAATGTCTCGTAAAAGGCTAAAGCAAAAAAACAGCTATAATCGAATTTAAACTTTTGTGAGACATATCTAAAATACTACTAATAAATCCACGGTTAAAAAATTAACGTAAATGTCACGGCAGGCGACATGTTTCGAACTCTTCGGGAGTTCTTCTTCAAAACAAACATCGAAAACACTCATCCTGAAGAAGAACTCCCGAAGAGTTCGAAACATGTCGCCTGTCGCGTCATTTAATACGTGAATTTATTAGTAGCATTAAAAAAAACTGTAATTTATTATGAAAACTTCGATCGTGTTTATGAAAGCCAGATTTTCAGGCCACTGTGTGGCGGCCAAATTTTTCAATTCTGACCCCGTGTCATGGTCGGCCTTATCACGCGATAAGTGACAGGATAGAGCGTCCGTCATTGCCTGACACCGTTTGATAGAACGAGACGATGCCCCTATCTTGTCACTTATCGAGTGATAAGGCCGACCATGATACGGGGTCTGATCTCGGATTCGTACTTGGAGACAATGGAGACGCTTTGGCCCTTTAGTTATCAATTTTAAACATACTCGTATTAAAGAAAAACTGCAAAATTGTGTTCACTTTTTTTAATATAAAAATGTCCAACTTCGCAGGCAATAATTCGGGTGCAGACTCGAAAATTATTATTACTCCAAAAGAAAGAAGGCAAAAAAATATGCATAGTGATGAAAATCCTATTCAGATATCTCAAAGAATTACGAAGCTACAACCGTTTTAATATTGCTTGTTAGAGAGAGAAAACGCAAACGGTGTGTGACGTCACATTACAGGATGCTGCCGGCAGGCCGCGTCGACGGCGTCGCCGACCACGATGCGCGCAGCACGTTGCCGTCTTCTGTGACGTCACATTCTTCCAGCGTCATCGTTTCATATGAAGTTGCGTTTTGCGAAAAAGGGACAGAACACATCCCTTCTTAAAACTTTGGACACTTATAACTTCGTGATTATTTAACCTTTTGCGTTGATTTTTTCTCCATTTGACTAATTTTTTTATCCTTCTTCGAGAAAATATCACATTATTTTATTTAGTGTCTACGCCCTATTGTTGGAATCTAAAAGCGTCACCCGTGATGACTTTAAAGAAAAAAAATGACAATAATTACACGGTTCACCCACGTATTAAACGTCACTACGGGTGACATGTTTCGAACTCTTCGGGAGTTCTTATTCAGGATTGAGTGTTTTCGCGGCGGTGTCGCTTGAATCACGACAAGATTTAAGCGACCCCGCCGCGAAAACACTCACTTTATAGAGTACAAATTACTTTAATTACCCAAGGAATAGCACTACCTACATTTTGTTGCTTAAAAAACCACCGAAGCTATAACTGAAATATGGCCTTCCGTTTTTTTACTAAATCACGTAAGGGTTGTGAGCTAGCATAATAATGGCTAGTAAAAGCCTAAAGCAAAAAAAAGCTATAATCGAATTTAAACTTTTGTGAGACATGTCGCAAATACCAGTAAAGATAGTATGCAGAAACCTTAATCTATCGGCGCTTGTAACTCCAGAGAACTCACGTGCAATGCCAACCCTTTATTGATTTTTGTAAAAACCATCCCAAAGACAAAACTCACAAATACATAGAAAACAAATGAAATCGCGTGGCCGTGGAGGTGTAAATACTACTAATAAATCCACGGTTAAATTCACGCATTAAATGTCACAACAGGCGACATGTTTCGAACTTTTCGGGAGTTCTTCTTCAAAACAAACATCGAAAACACTCATCCTGAAGAAGAACTCCCGAAGTGTTCAAAACATGTCGCCTGTCGTGTCGTTTAATACGTGAATTTAACCGTGAATTTATTAGTAGCATTAAAAAAAAACTATAATATATTATGAAAACTTCGATCATGTCTATGAAAGTCAGATTTTCAGGCCACTACTGTGTGGCGGCCAAATTTTTCAATTCTGATCTCGGATTCGTACTTGGAGACAATGGAGACGCTTTGGCCCTTTAGTTATCAATTTTGAACATATTAAAGAAAAAGTGCATAATTATGTTCACTTTTTTAATATCAAAATGTCCAAGTTCGCAGGCAATAATTGTTGGAATCTGCACTCTCGATAACCCTAAAAGCGACAACCGTGATGACTTTAAAGAAAAACAATGTCAATAATGTTCTTTCTTCTGTTTCTTCTTCAGGATGAGTGTTTTCGCGGCGGTGTCGCTTGAATCACGACAAGATTCAAGCGACACCGCCGCGAAAACACATCCTTAAGAAGAATTCCCGAAGAGTTCGAAACATGTCGCCCGTAGTGACATTTAATACGTGAGTTGAACCGTGTAATTATTAGTACTGTTTCAACACGTCTCACGAAAGTTTAAATTCGAAAAGCAATGTCCGCCATCTTGGAATTCAAAATGGACATAATTTCTAGAATCTTCACCCTCGAGAAGCCTGCCAATGTATGTTGTTCTTTAAAAAACGCGCATATTAATTTACAACGAATGTTTCAAAAAATTTAAATAATGCGACCACTTTTTGAAATATTTCTGACTATGAATTCGTATTTAGACCTCTCAGACATCGATTTTGAACATAACCGGATTTATTCTCAACTAGCGATCCGCTCCGGCTTCGCACGGATACTATATTATACATATAAACCTTCTTCTTGAATCACTCTATCTATTCAAAAAACCGCATCAAAATCCGTTGCGTAGTTTTAAAGATCTAAGCATACATAGGGACAGACAGCGGGAAGCGACTTTGTTTTATACTATGTAGTGATAGTGATAATCTTTCATAAAGTAAATACACGATCGACAGAAAAATGTTCGTCTAGTTTTGCATGTATTGCACAAATTATTCTAAGAAGCCGGTCACCCGCCGATCGCTGCGTAATCTTATAGTTGTATTTTGAGCTTTAAGATCTATTTGTTAAGGTCGACTTTTAAATATATTATTTCAAAATGTAGCAAAATATCTACTGGAATGTAATGATACGTTCATTCCCTGGACGAATATACTGGGTCACAATATTATTGAAATAATTATGTTCATCGTGCTGTCGTGAGAGCACAGAACGTAGTCCTCTCGTCTCAGCGGAGCGATTACGACTGACTCCGCCCGCGAACGGCAACAAAAGATATACAGAACCGCACGAAACACGCGACGGGAGAAAGGGTATCGCGCTAAATAAAAAAGGCCTATACGCCAAATACGTTTCACCTCAATAAGTCTGAAAAGGGACTACATAAAAATACCCCGCTAGTACTTTCATTAGGTAATGTGAAAAGCTATTATACACTCAACTTTTACTTAATTTATATGCACGGGAACCTCACACTATTGAAATTGAGTAAAAATAAGACATGTTTTGGCGGTTCTTTTCTATCGAGGCAATTTTGGTTTTGTAAGGTTTTGTTCAGACGATTCAATTGCAAATATGATGTAGTTTTGGTATGTTCTTTTTCCTGGCATTCGCTTTAGTTTGTCATAGGTAAATATTCAATCTAAGAACCCCGATTTCGCGGAGCGCCCCCTCTTAAGGGGCTCCCATACGCCAATGACCTTCGATCTGAATCCCTTAGTTTTCCAATGTTATTTGTAGCTTATTATATTAACAACAACGGCTTTAAGCAATATAGTATCCCATATTTACTTCAAAGTTCATTGTTTTCGAGATATTTGGCATCAAAGTTGAACAATTTTAGGCCAAAAAACTGGTTTTCTGGCCATAACTTTTGTGTTAATTGGTTTAAAATGAAAACCCTGAACCAGTTTTTAGAGACGTCACAGACAAACCCAAATATGTAGATTTCGTATATGTTAGATCTTTCACGTCAATAGAGATACGAAATAAGTGTTTTTTTAGACAATGTTTAAAAGCATCATACAAAATTAAGTATTCATTTGTTTTAAAATCCGGTGAATCAAAATGGAGATAAAAAATTGAAGAACTGTAAGCCGTTTGATTTATAATTCTATCTATAGTGCAAAAGTAGGAGATACGATTCAAAACTTGTCAAAAATCGATGAAAACCTCGGGTAGCCCCTTAAGATAATAAGATACTTGTGACAGGATGGCTCGGTCTCTCATTAACTGCTAGTGTTAATAACGTAGCTACATAATATGATAATACAATTTACTGCCTTGTCTGAAATGTAACGACATGTTAAATTAAAGCGGTGCATTGGAAATTATCGCGTGCTTAGAAACGCCGTTCTGACTAGATTAAGAAACAATAAGGTCTGATTTTCAGATATATTATTCTTGACTATATGATTGTTCATCTGATTATATAGATACATGATTGCTTAAAATGTCCTCGATAGAAAAAAAATCCAAAGTTGGGTCTGTTTATTAATTTTTTTACTCAGCCTACTCAAACGATACATTATTTTACGACACAATCAAGTTAATACTATAGTATTTTATCTCATCTAAAATCTCACTTTATGAAATTTAAATAAAACTTCTCTAAGTTACTTATTTATCGAAATTTGTCCAAAAAAGCCATTCCCGAAGAGTGTTACATCTCTTTTCCTCGTGCGCGGAAGGCATCAGCGTGTCTCTGTCTAGAGGGCGTGTTCGACTCAAATCAAGGCATCCCCTTAAGCATTATTATGCATTTAATCCCAGTGACTTTAACATCAGCCCCGCTATTCTGTAACTTGTTTGAAGCCGTTCACCCTCAAATATATCTTGATGCCGCGATTCATAGTAACTAAACGTAGGTAGAAGTCTAGTTTCGTTAGGCGTGATGGGTGAGGTGAATTGCAATAGCGCGTTCCGAACAACAGCCTTGTACCAATTGAACATCGAGTCGTAAAGCCGCTGCGAGAGAGGAGGTCAATGCCAATCCGACCAAAAACTTTCCTTGTAAAAAACATCCCAAGCCTCGCTGACCTTCTGCCTTATGAGTACCTAGTAAATAAGATCTTATATACAGCATAACTTGCAAATAATTACTCTTACCCTTCAGAAGATCCCTTGAGTTCACTGTTAAAGTACACATAAAAAAATAAACGCAAGCAGTGGTTAGTCTAAAATCATTGAAATACTCATAATAAATATTATCCTATTCAGACTTAAATAATATCGTATGAATAGTCATACATATTTTACTAAATTAAAAAGCCAAAATATATTTGTTTAAATAAAATATGTGGAGTTTTAATTTATGTTGTTGGTAATGCTGAGAAGTTTTAAAGATTTGGTTCGTAATTAAAACAATTACCGGTTTCCTATTAATTAAATAGGGAATAAAGGGATGATGACTGAGAATTTTTTATAATGTCATTCGAACCAGTTTTTGGAGAGGAACAAATGTTTGTATGGGAGCCACTACAATTACAGAACATAAATACCCAAAAATTTGGGACAAAGATTGACCTCGCTGGCGGGCGCGCAAAACGCTTCATACTGATAGACACACAGGTATGACGTCACAACTGACATTTGTACTAATCGTTGTATGGAAAATCAGGTAAATTGTTGTTTCGGTCGCGAAATACAGCGTTTAAGTACATAGTTGTCATACTATTTAGTTTCTATAAAAGCGTAAGGATTCCACTACTGGTAGCTTTAAATTTACTCTTGGACAATGAAAAAAAAAATTCATATTTTTTCTAAACTTTCAAGGTTCATATTGTGAACCGTACTACTAGTTCAGCACTCAGGTTAAAACTTTGGATGCAAAGAAACACACAGATCGTCGACAGACACTATTTATTGTAAGACTAAATTTATAGTACAAAATACAAAGATTAGCACAACTACTGTCGATTATGACTGCTGAGGAACGAATGCCTAAATTCAAACGTAAAACGTACCTCACCAGAATAGTACTTGCCTGTGATTGGTCGTTGTTGACAACCGTCGACAACGAACGATCTTGGCTAATCAATATAACTTCTTTTAAGATTAATTTAAAATGTAAGATAAGTACATGGCATTGTAAATAATGTTAAGGTTATTTAGATATTTATGACAACTCGGCCATCCGCTCCTCAACGAGTCCCTCGTTGTTGACTATGTTCAAGTTACATTTAATATTTCTATGTTTTAAGTTCATTATTAACAATATATTAATATACAATAAAATTAAACTAGATTATAAAGCTATCAAATCCTTCTCTAACCACTCCTTTAAAAAGACAGTATGGGCCTGGTTGTGTGATATGAACTATGATGAGACTGAAAAACTTCTAGATCGGGGTTGATTCTGCAGGGTCTCATTAGTAATGTCTCTTATCTTAAGATCCTCATACTCACGCACGCACACACACACACACACACCCCCTCACGCACACAAACACACACACACGCATACAGGCACTCACACACACGCACTTACGCATAGTTCTCTTGAACATGATACAACTTACTCTTATTAACGTGTAATGTAAATGTGATACCTATAGTTACTTCATTACCATTATTATAAGTCTGGATGTTCTTATCACCAATCTCTGACCATGTAATTGGGCTTTCACTGGGGGCTGCAACACAGTGCAAACTAACGCAGTCGCCAGGGCTCCAAACTGTACCATGTATCATAAGTATGAACAATAAAGATTTTTATTATTATTATTATTAATAAATCTAAACAATAAAAATGTACCTATATAAAAACAATTGTCTACATGTCAATAAATTTGTTTACTTAATCAAATCATACTTTTACTTATTTTACATCTCACCTTTAAATGAATTAAATGGAAATTTCATATTTTAAGAAAGTTGTCTGGGCACTAATTACTTTATCATTCCATGCTTTTGCAAATAAATTAGTTTTGCCAGTATATTCATTGGAACATTACCCGTACCAGTAAATATACTGCCATTGCTGTTTATCCTAAGCGCCAAAGCGCAGAGCATCTGTTACCTGACGCTCCGCACTAATCCACTTGGACATTACATTACCAAGAGGATCAGTATTTACTAGTCCATTACTCTGACAAGCAAATGATTCGGCTCTTAGGTGATTGAGTTAAAATCATACAAAATAAATAACTGATTTAGGTGTCAGTTACTTGACAACCCATACATCTTTCAAAGCTTTAACTTTTGCCAGTATACCTATTGGAACATTACCTTAACCATTAAATATATTGCCATCATTCTTCATACTAATCGCTAATACGCAGAGCATCCGTTACTATGAGTAATTACTTAATTACTATAGCTCCATTTTAAATTGGAATACATTATTTTTGTAGCAGTAAAATCCCATCTCACCCCCCTTTCCTGTGAAAGAAAGTGAGGACCCTCAAATTGAGATAACTGGATTTGATGTGGTAAGGGAAAATAGACCTTTTTAAAGGACCAGATGAATCTCAAAACCGGGATCAGTAGAAGAAAAGAGGGGAGGCCTTTGCCCAGCAGTGGGACACATCAGGCTCTATATAATAATAATATAATATAGTCATATGGCATTTTTCCCGATCCAGAGAGCCTACATGATTACAAATGAATATCCAAGTTCTTCACACATTGGGCTGCGTTTCAACTTAATGATATTAAAGTCCAGACTCCAGACCCCGTAGCATGGACGGCCTTATCACACGATAAGTGACAATTCGTCACTGGCTGACACCGTTCAATAGAACGAGACGGACGCTCTACCTTATCACTTATCGCGTGATAATGCCGACCATGATACGGGGTCAGAGGATCTCCAGTGTACTTCCGTTTCAGGCACTCGTGAATAATGTACTAGGTATATATGCCCCACAGTCACACTTCGGAGCATTTGGTCAAGAATAAAGGCTATTGAAATTTTTATTTAGCCATCAAATTGACAGCGTATCTAAAATACACACATTTTTTAGTTAACTTTTTGCATTTTTTTCTAAAACCATTGTTTGCGCTTTATACAACGCAAACGAGACTTGAACGCACGATTTTTGTCTTACTTTGCATCGTTATTAACGTTCAAATCGCGCGATAATTTGGCAAAAGTACAAGTTTTTACTAGCAAAGTAAACAGTTCAGTGCCAACAAGCAAATGGTTCAATAGCTAATATGTAAATATGTAATCCAATTGAGTCGGCACGGCACGTGTTTGCAAGCACGTGGGGACCGACCTGTTTACCGAGACGAAGGTTTCGTTTCAAAACCACTAGTGATGCATCGCTTTGCCAACCTCTAAACGAGTAGAGCAGTCACTTGTGTAGTGTAAATTTACACAGAGATTCTTAACAACTATGAGCATGAGCAGTCGGGAATTAGGTATTAATTTTTTTATTATTATTAAAATTTTAAACCCAGTATTTGTCTTAGTTTTAGTTGTAAATGCATATTTTAATTAAGTTAAATTATAAGTAAATTATGCACTTGTATATGATTGTGACTTATAGCCAATTCACTTATTTAGATTATCACCTGATATGAGATGATGATGAGGTATAAATTAATAACATAATATAAATTTATGTAAATATATTTCAAAAAGCATTTTAAAAAAAGCGGCCAAGTGCGAGTCAGACCACGCACAGCGAAGGGTTCCGTGCCTTTTAAAAAGGTCGTATCGTTACTGAAATCTTATGGCACTTACGTCCTTTTCTTTAAGAAAGGCAGGTTTTTAGAAATATCCCAATAACCTTTTAACCGATCTTGTTCAAAACGATTTTCGCTGAAACAATTTAATAAGCCCTACGTCCATGATTTTTTTCATGTTTTTAAAATACACGGTTCAAAAATTAGAGGCGGGGGACAGATTTTAGTGACTTTCGGGGCGTTTATCTCCGACTCTATTCACTGAGATATTGCTGAGAGACCTTATATTTATTTTGAAAGGCCGATCGTGGGTTCGCAAAGAAAAAAAAATTGACTTTCAGTTTTATGCATGAAGTGCACCCCTAAACTGTGTAGCAGCTAACAAAATACACCTATGTATCCTCAAAATTTTATTCAAATACACCTTATAGTTTTCGAGTAAAATGCCTGTGACATACCGGGGACGGACAGACAGACAGACAGACAGACAGACATAACGAATCCATTAGGGTTCCGTTTTTTGCCATTTGGCTACGGAACCCTAAAAATTGATATATTTACTCTTGTTTTAAACTTGTGCTTCTGCTTCAATACTACAAGTCTCTTCCGAAAAATTGGTTAAGTACCCATATACCCATACACCCATGCATATACCCATTCCAATCCCAAATCCCCAATCCCAATTCCTTATTACTAATTTTATTGAATTTGACATGTATACATTTTTCAAATAATTTAACTTATAAATAAATTCTAATTAATTAAATTAAATCTAATATGAACTTTTTGACGTTTAATGTATGTGTGCATTATAAATAGATGAGCATGAGTAGTGGTATATGGAAAATCTGAACATAATTCGTTTAATCACGCAAGTTAGTATGTGCACGAACGAAGAGCACAGCATATCAAGTTAACATTAGAGCGAGCGAGACAAAGCGATAACAGACTGCCATGTTTTCGATTGTCGTAAACTATTCCATGAACTCACTTCATTGATCCTAGAAAATAAAACCGATAACAGTGCTATCTCTTTGATGCTGAACTTCAGGAAAATAACCGTTCCATAATCAATCGTACTTGACTCTCAGTGATTCGTGTCGTCGGGTAACGAACGATATGCACAATCTGTTCGTTGTTAACACAGCCTTCATCTGTCCTATAAATGGACCACTACTACTTATATTATTACCTACTGGTAATAACAAACGACAAAAGTGACCGCAATATTATTATAACGCACGCAATCATATATATATACTCGTATAGTTTTTTTGAAGTGAAAACTTCTTTAGCGGCGCTGTGCACTTTTTGTGATGGGGAAAAATTGTTAAACTCGCCACAGATTTTTCAGAGCACGTGACCGTGGTGAGATTCAGTGTTGCCAATTCGGATTTTTGAAAATCCGGAGGGCGTAGCTAAAAATTCCGTAGAATTCCGTATTTTGCCGCTGTAAAAAAGTATTAAATGCTCATGTAATGTACTCTTCTGTAAAATTCCCGGAGCACTGTGTATAATCAAAAAATCGGCCAAGTGCGTGTCGGGCCACGCGCAGTGTCCTGTAGTTGCCTGTCTGTCTTAGTTACATCGATACGCAGGCGCCAACTAAATGGTGCGGTGCATCGGCCGCATTTGTACGAAAGTAAGCCTTTCTAAGTAGGTACCTACATTTTAAGTTGGTCGATATTACTCGGTACTTAACTAAAGTCATGGCAACATTATCAATCTGTCAAAGGCACATCAAAGTCTTTGGTTAGATTAGAGTTATCAGTATTTTGTGAACTCAATTATTTTGCATTTATAATTGCCGTATTATGGGTAAAACAATAAAAAGTATTGTGCGAAAGCTGCTACATACTATGATCAGTAAGTTCAAGCAATAACAAGAGGAGAAAGAAGTTGTTTTCCAAGAGAAACAACAATGTTTAGATGCGATGTCGGTTTTTTTAGGTTAGTAGGACTTTGTAATCTTAATCCTTGTCGGCTGATTATTAAATTTGACATAATAATATTGACGATAATGATGATACCGTTTCTTATGTTTACAGATAATCTTGAAAATATTCAAGGAATCTGTAAAAAAAAAAGACCGGGTTGCACTCCGGGAGTGCCGGCAGAAGTGAAAACTCAATAACATTGTAACAGTTTTTCGATCAGGTCACGTGATATCTTACGATGTCACCCTAAAAATGAATTTGGCGCAAATTTAAAAAACAATTATCAATTATTTAGGCGGACGGGCCGTGGGCGCGTTGGGTGCGACGGGCGGGCTCGCCCGCCACCGGCGGCGAACAAAATACCAATTTGTTTTTGCCATTGCCAAATATTTTTCAAAGCTTTATCTCTATAGGAATAACGTCCAAATTCGAACTATTCGAATTTGCTCAATAGCAAAACGGTGAAGGACGGGTGAACGAAATTACAAATTTATTTGCAGAATATGCTATTGCAAAAAGTGTTTAACGGCTTTATACTCTTCCGAATAGCGTTCAGTTTTGAATGAAGTCGAATCGGCTAGCAGCAAAATATAAAAGTTTGTGACCTCCTTCACATCTGACGTCACAAAAATCTGTCGCGTATTTAACAATTTTTCCCCATCCCAAAAAGTGCTCAGCGCCGCCGCCTCCCGCCCTTTTTTCACTTCAAAAATCCTACTATAATTAGTAATACCACATGTATTTTTTTTTATTTGCCGCGTTTTCTCTGGTCACGCTTTCGTTTGCCAGACTCTAGTTATGCCTACTTAGCCGTTATAGTTCTCCTTTTAAATTCATTATATGTACTACTGACTGCCACGAATTTTTAAAGTGAAAACTTCTTTAGCGGCGCTGTGCACTTTTTGTGGTGGGGAAAAATTGTTAAACTCACCACAGGTGTAGGAACGTAGGAGCGTAGGAGGTCACGTGACCGTAGGATTGAGATTCGAGACAGTCGTTGATTGTGATTCGAGACGCGTCAGTGCATCAATCTGCATGGCGCTTAGGACCTTTTTCTCACGGCCATTTACCGAGTTAAGAAACTGAACCTTAATTGTAGTATTTGTAGTGCGCTAGGTCAAAACATCCTTTGAACTATTTCGTGTGCAAACATTAACATTGATTTTGTCGTTAAATTGTACAGAATGGATTGCATTGCATGTAAGACTCCTATAACTAGTGATATTGAGCTTGGTGGCTTTAAGGTGTGTCTGAGTTTTCACTTCTGCCGGCAATCCCGGAGTGCAATGGTTTTTTTTTCTCTCTTTTATGTTACTTTATGGTAAATAAATATTTTCATTTTGACTTTTGCACTTTATTCCATTGTGATGAGTTAAGTTAGAGAAATTAAGTTAACAGTTACGAGTATCACGTAACTGTTAACTTAATTTCTGCTATTGAATAAAGGGGTGTTACATGCGCGTTGCGGACCCTTTAAGAATTTATACACTCCTTTTTTGAAGAACCCCATACTGTAGTCCCTCGGGAAAACCTCGGCAGGGAAAGGGGGTTTAAAGTATTTGCTTAACCCTTAATTTGGCAGAGGAAAAAAAATCTAAATTTATATATTGCTGTGTTTGTTCGCCTTCATAGAGGTCCAATACATCATGGAAAAATATGAAAAAAAAACTTTTTGTTGTATTTTTTGGAAAACAGCATGTATGGCAGAGCATACCTACATTGCCAAAATGAAGGAAACGTCTTTTACAAAAAATAAAACTAAGTTTTTGTGTGAAACTGTAAGATTGTATTTATCAAATTGCACAAAACCAAACTAACAAAAATTATAAATCTCCACTCAAAACAAAAACCAAAAATTATATCAAAAAAAAACATGATAATGTTTTTTTCTCAAAATACAGGGTCTAACAAAAACATTAAAAACAACACTAAGTTTAAAAAATAATAAGTTTTTGGTCAGGGGCATCGTCAGATACTACTCTTTTGAATGGTATTTTAAATGACAATTTATATTGTTTTTGCCAGCTACAAAACACAAGCGAACATTACATTTCATACAAATCACTGTGGTAAATTTCGAACAAAGACGGCTTCTTGAATTTGGCAGTGTATGACACGTCATACAGCGAGTTTGAACTGAAATTGCTGTGAGAGTAGTTCAGTGAGTTAGTGAAATTAAGTTCGATGCACAATACATTACAGCGTTATGAATTAAGAAATAAAACAGCATGTTTCATAGAAAAGATAAGAGAAAAACACAATTATTCACCTTTGAAAGCACAACACTTTTCCGCCGCCACGACATTTTGATGACATTTGATTTTTGATGTCGCCAGAGTAAAGAATTATTTTTCACCCATTTCGGGAGTAATGTTGCTACCATAAAAAAATTAAATGAAGTAAATCTTGTCATAAAAGTCGTTAGATTTTTTTGAAGTGACACGTCATACAATGCCAAATTAAGGGTTAATTTTCTTTAACATAATTTACTTTATAATGTCTATAAGTAATGTAAAAGTAAATCAAATATAATACGTCACATATTTTTGGGTCATATTTTTAATCGATTTCTCATTGCCAATAGCAGCAATTTTTTTTTTATAAACTAGCTTCCTGACTACCTACAAGGAATCAAGGCGGAGACACGAGATAAAAAGTCTATCCCGAAGGTCCATTTTATAATGAGTAGATACTCGTTGTTAGTAACAAACATACAAAAACTCACAAACTTTACCTGTATCTAATTACGAGTAGTATACAATACAATACTTTATTGATAACACCATAGTTACAAGTCAAATGGTTAATGTAAACAGTAATAACAATAATAATTAATTAATTCATTAGTTATGTTTACGGTAGTTTAAGAAACTCGTCGACACTGAACAGAGTAACATCTAGTAGCCACTTGCGTAGCTTCTACTTAAATGCAGCCGTGGAAGTTGCATTTCTGACCGCTGCGGGCAGTCTAGGTATTATAGATGGATGGACCCATTATGTATGCTGATCTTGCAGACTTTGCCAGTTTGTGCTTAGGAGTGATAAAGCGGTAGTCATACTTATTACTACGAAGGGCATGGGTACAAAACTACTGAAGTACGAACTAATTAGGATGGATTTTGCTGAGGTAATTAATCTTGTTATGTAATAATAGAACTTCATGGTTCTGTTTTTATGTTATTATTGGGAAATAAACATAATGTGCGTCTTCTCTTTGATTTTGGTCTCGGGCTGCCATCCTCAATGCATATTGTAAAGTTGTTGTTAGTACGAGTAGCGGTGTCTATCGAGTGTTTTACGTCTCGTCTCAAGCTATTCCGAGCACTTATCAAACAAGTGAGTTGTAATGCAACACGCAATGCTCATCTATTGTCATGACGTGAATGGCTGAAACGCAACCTTTTTCACTATTATTTAATCGTATGGCATGTATTATTTTGGCCTTTAAAGTTTGTCACTCTTTAGTACCACCCAGGGGACACGTGCAGGGTTGTGGTAGGTAGCTCCTGCGGACGCGAGTAACAGTTCACTGTATCATGGCATTACACGTAGTGTGTAGTTGTGTACCTACCCTTGACACTAACACTACATAATATTATAATTAATGCTCCGTGCAAGAAACGCATCTCACCAGGTAAATAGAAAATTATGTGATTTCAACCGTATCCAACTCATTATCTGTCACTACAAAGATGAACAAAAAACATGCAGTCCGTGATCTCTTAGAGCAGGACCCACATTTATTTATTTATTTATTAAACACATGTAACACATTAGTTCTTTGTATCACATTTAAGAAGTTTACACCATGCGATCCAATAAGTTGCCTCAGTACCTATATACCAACATTATCGTGACGTAATTTCTTCAGCTCTTCTCTTCTCAGCGATAACATCGTACAATTACAATTAAATAGTAGATTGTATGACAAGGGGCGAAAATAAGCCATATTACCTCGAGATGGTTATATTCCCGAGCGAAGTGAGGGAAAATTGTTCGAGTGGTAATATGGCTTTAAGACCAGAGTACACTAGAGCTCTACTGTTTACTTAGACTGCGATAAAAATTGTGAAAACAAAGATTATCCATCCACAATCAATTATAAATTCCACAGCCAAAAGATTGTTCAATTTAGCGGCATTATTTTTTTAATAAACTGTTTTGATACAGATGCCAAATCTTGACACCACGAATAAACGCTAGGTACTTACCGTATATAGCCGCGTCCAAACGGCCGATCGCGGCCCCTCCGGCCACGTGGTCCTACTGCTTTGTCCTACTGATAGGACCACATGAACTTTTTTTTCCTGTTGGTCCTACTGGCTAATAGTACTACGCGGACTATTTATTTTTTAGGCCACATGGTCCCACCGATCGGACGACGTGCACTTTTGTATTCCGCGTAGTTCGATTAACTAATCGGACTACAGACACTGTCGTTTTGTTAAACCCCGTGGTCCCACCGATCGGACGATGTGCACTTTTGTATTCCGCGTAGTTCGATTAACTAATCGGACTACAGACACTGTCGTTTTGTTAAACCCCGTGGTCCCACCGATCGGACGATGTGCACTTTTGTATTCCGCGTAGTTCGATTAACTAATCGGACTACAGACACTGTCGTTTTGTTAAACCCCGTGGTCCCACCGATCGGACGATGTGCACTTTTGTATTCCGCTTAGTTCGATTAACTACTCGGACTACAGACACTGTCGTTTTGTTAAACCCCGTGGTCCCACCGATCGGACGATGTGCACTTTTGTATTCCGCGTAGTTCGATTAACTAATCGGACTACAGACACTGTCATTTTGTTAGACCACGTGGTCCCACCGATCGGACCACGCATTCGCGGCGTTCAGACGCGTAGTCCCTGACACGCAAATTATGCTTAGGGCTAGGTTTTCATTCGCGATTTACCTGTGAAACATGTGATTTTTTTCTTCGTTTAAGACATACTGCTTATCTTCAAGGCAGGCCGCCTTGAAGATAAGCAGAAATTGTAGCCTACTAACGCTCGACTTCAGAAAGCTTGTGATTAAGCGCGTTGTTGACTCTATTGATATGAGGATTCCCTGTGTTGACAGCTATGTACAGTTCCACTTCTAGGAAATCATCAATACATATACTAAAATCGTAACTGATCGCTGTCTGTACATGGCAAATATATTTAAAAAAAACATCATAAACGCAGTAGAGGCCAAAAAAACGATTTTTGATTTTTTTGTCTGTTTATCTGTTTGTCTGTGCGTTTGTGCACGCTAATCTCAGAAACGGCTTAACCGATTTGGATGCGGTTTTCAGTAATATATTATGCTATTATAATATTTATTTATTTAATTCAAATCGGTTAATAAATAAAAAAGTTATGTCAATTTAAGTCACGTAGTATAAGTATCGCATAAACTGGTAGTATTACACAAACTGATCTATACATACTCGTATCTTCTTCTACCTAGCGTTATCCCGGCCTTTGCCAGGGTCCGCTTTCCTACTCGCTTTCCTCCACTTTGCACGATCCTGGGCGGGCGTCTTCATGCATACATACTCGTATAATATTGAATAATAGATAAAACAAATACTGAGCTAACTTCAGTCACTGACGACGTCGCTGTTGATATTGAAAAACCAGCAACCTGGATCTGTGCCTTCCTATATTTGCTATGAAATCAAGGTCATCTAATGTTGTTTGTTAGGTTTAGTTGAATACTTATCTCGGATTATCATAGTTCACGAACGCCAAGGGATGTGGGTATAAAATTTGGACAAAACGGCATTCCACGGAGAATTGAGTATACCAATTTTTTTTATGTAGAAAACCCGTGACTTTCTGAAATATTATTGACAGCGCATAAGGAGCGCTCCCTAATGGGATATTTTGGACCTTCCATTCCTACGAAAACCTCAGCCTTCGCTTCGCTTCTTCTTCGCTTACCTCCCCGTTTACCTTTGGGATTTCGGCCCTCAAGTTTCGCTAGCAAGACACCGCAAGACCGCAAGTGTCCTTAGGGGTCATTCCTCACATTGAGACCGCTCTCAGAAGGGTTGCTGTGGGCCTTTCATTCCAACGAAAAGGCGTTGCTTGCCTCGCCGCTCACCCTCGCAACTTTGGCCTGGGATTTCGCTTGCAAGACACCTGGGGATAGTAAGTGTTACGTGGGGGCTCGCCCTCAGGTTTCGCTTGCAAGACACCGGGAGATAATGAGTGTCCGTCAATGGGGGCGCATTTAGAGCGCTTTCTGAAGGAATGCTTCGAGTCTTTCATTCCAACCAAAAGCACAGCCCTTGGCCTTTTGGCCACAGGTTTCGCTTGCAAGACACCTAGGGATTGTAAGTGTCCGTGCGGGCTTACCTTCGGATCTTCGGCCCGCGAGCAAAATTTACTTAAACTGATTTAGGTGTTCAGTTGCGATTCGGAGCGAAACTTGCAACCTACCTCTGCAATATCATATTTTCTTCACCCTTACATGTAACTCCTAGAAGTGGAACTGTATATAGCTGTCAACACAGGGAATCTTCATATCAATAGAGAGTCAGTACTAGGTATTCTTCTTCTTTTTAAAGTGTCGTTTTGGCACTTATTTAAGTACTTACTTTAAATCCAGCAGCAGAGTAACGATTCCTCGTAGTCCGATTGATCGGACCACGAGGACAAATAAAGTTCATGTCGTCCGATCAGTAGTACCACGCGGAATTACAATTCCTTGTAGTCCGATTGATCGGACCACAAGGACAATTAAAGTTCATGTCGTCCAATCAGTAGTACCACGCGGAATTACAATTCCTTGTAGTCCGATTCATCGGACCACGAGGACAAATAAAGTTCATGTCGTCCGATCACTCCGATCAGTAGGACGACGTGGAATTACAATTCCGTGTAGTCCGATTAATCGGACCAGCAGGAAAAAAAAGTTCATGTGGTCCTATCAGTAGGACAAAGCAGTAAGACCACGTGGCCGGAGGGAGCGCGCCGGACAGCATACGCTGCATAAGATAAAGCGAGATAGACAGCAGTGAGAGGCGTTTATTCGTGGTGTCAATATTTTGTATCTGTGTCAAAGCAGTTTATTAAAAAAAATAATGCCGCCAAATTTAACCATCTTTTCGCCGTGTTTATTATTGATTATGGATGGATAATCTTCGTTTTTACTATTTTCTCGCAGTCGAAGTGAAAAGTAGAGTGTATAACTCTGGTCTAAAAGCCATATTACCCCTCGAACAATTTTCCCGCACTTCTCTCGGGAAAATAACCATCTCGTGGTCATTTGGCTCATTTTAGCCCCTTGTCATACAATCTACTATTTTTACCCTTATCGTGTTTGTTAAAAGTCCATTTTGATTAGACTACTCGGGTTCCACACATCGACACGAATACTATTCTACGTAATTATTAATTAAGTACCATCCGACAGTAAACTGTACAGGGACTCCATTGTAACCAATAATTTCGTTTTAATGCTACGTCAATATCAGTGCATCTTGCTCATTACACTCTTACGTAAAAGAAGCGGTGCGGTCTTCCAAGTACCAAGTCGTTTCGCATTCTCATTGTCACTTCAATGTGTCAAAAACACGTATTTAATGCAAGTCCCAGTAAAAAATCATTTAATGACGGTCACTCAGCGCCATGGGGCCAATCCTATACAACTCGGTCCCAACAGACATAAAGAACTCTAGCAATAATAGTCTGTTCAAAGGCAAGCTTAAATCATTCCTTTTGGAACAGGCATGTTACTCAATTGACGAGTTCTGTACACTCGGAAATATGCAGCAACGTTATGTGTGACTGTGTGTAATTTAATTGTATTAACAAATTATGTATGTAAGTGATGACTATGTAACAGTACCTAACCTATTGACTTGTAAAATGTACTTTTTACCAATAAAGATCTGTATTCTGTAATGAGTTAATTATTGACTAAAGTCTCTTAATTTACCTTTCTTTTAGTCTTATGGAGTTTGAAAGTGGTTCGAAAATTGGAGCATTGCAAAAATGAGCTAATTGTAATGTATTTACGCTCTAAACTCATGGAATTGATTTTCTACTTTAGGTACTTCTTTTATCAATATTTGATAAGTCGATGTCGACCGGCAAAATGATAACCGAGATGGGTTTCTGCCATTGTGATAACATATGGTACGTTTCAAATGTAGGTAAATGTAGTACAATAACATTAAAAGTTTACAAACTTAATGTGCACTGCAGACCAATGTTATTAAACTTTTGGGTCAGATGCTGCTGTTTGGGATAAAATACGTCCATTTATTATTTATTCAGTGCGGTCGACCACTTTTAATATGTCCATCCCAAGTATCCCAACCAAGTGTAGGTCTAGTTTAGATTGGCGAGATCAAAAATCGAATACGTTAGGTTAAATATATTACTAAGCAACGGTGTGGATTGACGACAAAGTTGTTCCATTTCACACCTGTAGGTACCTAATTTTTATCTGAATAAAAAATACTTACTATGTGTTTTTTAACGATTTATCTAGTTATATGTAAATATATGGACCTAAGTATTCCGATCATAAATCTATAAATTATATTAAAACAGATAAATATATTGTAAACATTTCAACTCCAACAGATGTAGGTATACTTATAGACCCACTTTCCCCGTTCCCGTGCTTAATATAATTATATTAATAATAGTACAAATGAGCCATTCATTACATTAAAGAACCAATTAATTAAAATAAATTCTAAGTAGGTGCTTACGTTGTAATTGCCTATTCATTTAATTATTCTAGAGAACTCAAGACGCCATTACTGCTAAGCAAACCAATCTATTTATCGATAAACAAATCTCTACGCACGAGGAAACATATATTTATTAGTTTTTTAGAAGTTGTACTTTTCCAGACTTGAGTGGATCGTGGACGTACCTGACCCGGGGGTATCTATATCTAATTAATAATATTTAAAGAAGTAATGCCTGTGAAATGTAAGTTTGTACGCAGGTAATCTGAGAAACACATACTATGTAAAACAATCTTTCAGCAGTAGGTACCTGTAGTAACCTTACCGAAACGTGCTAAGTTATGGTATGAAAAAATAGTTTTTGGTCGATATCTAGCGTATCAAACCGCATCTTTGTCAAAACCTGTTTACCAGCAACTTATTTGGCACTTAAGTATCAGTGCAGGTAGACGATTAAATTAATACGTTTGATGATTTTCTTAAAGAATGCAAAACTGTACCTATATAAAAACTGTTACCTGACCGTTATCCGTAATTAAGTTACAAAAAAATATCTTGGTAGATGAATGCTTCGCAGAGCAGCAACCGAACTGGGATACAGCCTTACTTATGAATAAGTAGTTTGATACTTTATTTCTTATAGTAGATTGATTTGAAAATATCTACCTGCACGTCTATTATGAGACGGCCGCGACATAATACTCTCGATTTTTCTCGCACTACGAGTATACCTCTTGTTCTTAGTGTTATAATAAGAGAGAGACGGATAGTGCGAGAAAAATCGAGATGCGCCGTCTCATGATAGCCGTGCAGGTAGGTATTTTCAAATTTCAAATGTAGGTACAATTTATCTGTTTTCATGATCTTTTTTTTACAATAGGTAGTTTATTTATATGACGTAAGTACCCACTAGGAAGTGATTTTTGATAATTCCACCCTCCAGGGGGTCAAAAGGGGGTTGAAAGTTTGTATGGGGATGGAGTAAAATTTTAAGTGAGAGACTTGAAACTGTGTATGGACTCCTTACTACAATACAAGAAAAGTAATTTTAGGGTTTTGGAAAAACCCATCCCTAAGCGGGTTAAATAGGGGTGCAAATTTTGTACTCTTTTTTTTGAGCTACACAATTAAAACTTTATGAAAATATTCCTTATCACGACGAAATAAACGAGTTCCACGCGGACGGAGTCGCGGGCAGAAGCTAGTCGTCTAATAGTTTACACCTATATTGTTCACCTCTATATTAAGATTGTCATGAATTACACGTCCGTCTTAATCTTGGGGAGGGGCACATCGATTCATGATGTATTTTTGTTAAATGGTTATATCGTTATTTTGTACTGTTACAAGATGATCCACAAATTAACTGTGGTGTCGATGGTACGCGGTTGTTTATAAAAATACTAGCTTCTGCCCGCGACTCCGCTCCGTGGAACTCGTTTATAATTTATTATATATCGTAGCTTTTCACTATCCCATATATTTTGATTTGATTTGATTTGATCAAACTATCACGAAACCAAATTTCATCTAAATCGGTTCAACGGTTTAAGCGTGAAGACTGACACGTTTTGGCATTTATAATAGACTAGCTTCTGCCCGCGACTCCGTTCGCGTGGAACTCGTTAATATAGCTCCATACAAATTTTCACCCCCCATTTCAGCCCCTTGGGGGGTGATTTCCGGGATAAAAACACTATCTCCATCTCTATACCAAATTTCATCTAAACATTCTAAACCGGTCTAGCGGTTCAAGCGTGAAGAGGTAACAAACACAGATAGATAGACAGACAGACAGACCCACTTTCGCATTGATAATATTAGTATGGATTTAGATGTGTTGAGTAATATCAACATGTCGCCTGGGCGTAAAGGAGGCCTAAGACATATGGCTTCGTGTCGTGCGTTAGTTATTTTTAGTTATTTTTCGTATTTATATCATTCAAACTAATACTAGTCTAGTATTAAGTAGGTAATGTTTGTCAAATTAACACCTTCATTTCAATAATTGACACGCTGCTTCTCACATTTATTGCTTTTTGTATTATGATTATGAAAGTGACAAGTATTAAGGCAGTAAACACTGGGACATTTACCTTGGTAAAAATCATAAAGTTTATTATTAACACGTGTTTGTTGATTTGTGTTGTCGTCTTTATTTTTTTTAAATCGTCATTGTGTTGAAATAGTTTCTAACGGAAGCAACGGAAGCATTCTAAAAATGACGCAAAATATTGTGAAAGTGCATGCAGTTATCTTATCATGTAACTAAACAAACATATACTATGAGTTGTCAATGTGACTCATACAAATCATACAATTGAGGACAGTCACATAAGTAAATAGTTAGGTACTTACATTGTAAAATCGAAAGCGCGGGGTTATGGTCTTACCAATTATCATATTACCTTTGTTTGTTATGTAGGTATACATCCATATCTGAAACCCAAACAATTGTGTGTGGGTCGCATAATAGGAAGAAGAATAATAATAATAAAAATAATACATTAATAATGTACTACCCAAAAACCGACATCTAACATTTTTTATATATGCAGATGGGCAGCTTAAAACTAGGTAATAGGATTGACATCGCGGACATCCGTTAACAACTCCAGCACGTCTAGCATGGGACGGTCGCGACATACTCTCGATTTGTATCGCACTATACCTCTTGTTCTAAGTGTTCTAATAAGAGAGAGACGGATAGTGCGAGAAAAATCGAAAGAGCTCGCGCGCCGTCTAGCCGTGCAGTCTACAGTATTATCAACACGAACAATTAACTAATAATTACCTAACGTTTTATTCCCCTTGTTTACAGAATGGATTACTACCGCGTTGAACTTGGGACGTCACGTGTCGTAACCTAGAAGATTCCCCCGGGTCAGCACGGCACGGCCCGATACGGGGCGGCCGCGGCACCACGCGTTACCTTCAGATACCCAGTCCACGCTGCGTGCCCGCTGGACACGGACCTGTTGAAGTGTTCAAGTGCGAGTAACTGTCACAAGTACTTAGTGAAAGTGACGGTTCCGTTACCGCAATGTCGCCCGCGGCGGAGACCTTGAGTGAACTGGGGAACAACAATGTCGTCCCCCTGCTGCCTCGGACTTCAGTATTGTTAGAATTTAAAAACATCAGCTGTACCATCAACACATTCTCCATCAACAAGTTTCGTATCGGTGAGTGTTTGTTTTGCTCTTTATTGAGATTCGTCTAGTGACATAAGAGTGTTACGAAAATTTGACCGGTCCGTTGCAATGTGGGTCGCCAAGATGGAACCGGCTTAAAGCTGTGCAATTCGAAAACATATTTGGAGATTTTTTATGTATGAAAAGAAAACATTACAATCGAACAATTTTTACTTCATTATTGAAATTTATAAACGACTAGCTATTGCCCGCGCCTCCGTCCACGTGTTACTAGTTTATATCGTGACTCTATACAAACTTGCACCCCACTTTTCGCCCCCTTGGGAAATGATATCCGGGATAAAACTACGCTATTGGTAATTAACTCCGGATTCAAACTATCTCCATACCAAATTTCGTCTAAACCGGTTCTGATGGAATTATCTTGGATCATCAGACAGAGTTACTTAGCAGGGATTACTGACGTGGGAAGCTAACAAAAACAGCAGTGCGGTGGCAAATTAAACTCACTCGTATAATGTTCCATAAGAAGTGTATTTAGTCACAAATACTGAGTCTTCATGATAGTTGATACAGACGATCATATATTAAATTATAAAGTACCTACTATTATATAGTTTTAACAATTAACGAGCCGCGGCAGCCATCACGATCAACAGAGAACAGACAGAACAAGCCGCCGGAACAAATTTTCCAACACTTCCCCTAATTCTCAACAATAGCAACAATCATATTTTACAAACATCTGTTAACCAAAATATGTAATACATGAATTTACATGCCAACAAGATTCTCTAATATACATTTTACACACAATATTATGCTGACATTCATAATAACATTTTAAATACACAATAATATTTAACACGTCAATAATATAAAATTAAATTAAAATATTATGCTCAGGTAAAATTAACCATATCACAATACTTACTTATTTTAATAATATGTCATAACTCGTTTCAATAAAATATCACAACTAAATCATTAATCCTTTATAAAATGTGTGTGATGTTTTGTTGTACCTACATAATGATTTGGTAAATATGTAGGCTGTCATATTGTTAGTAGGCAGATATTTTAGTTATAGGTACATAGCTTATGAAACAGATCTTTAACAAAATGATATCTGATATCAATATGCTTGGTACGTTTATGTGAATACTCTTTGGCCAACAACATTTTTTGCGCGCTTTGGTTATCATTGAAGATTTATAACATTACAGCATTTATCAAACATTTCACACGAGAAATTCTTAATAAAACACAACTCTTTAACGACATCACGAATGGCTAAATTCTCAGCCTCCGTGCTAGACAAGGCCACACAACGTTGCTTTCTGGATTCCCAGCTTACAACATTCATGCCTAACTGTACTACAAAGCCTGTATAAGATTTCCTATCACACAAGTCATTAGCCCAGTCAGCATCAGTAAAGACTGTTATTTCTAAGCTCTTACTCTTAGAAAAACATAGACCCAAAGCTATGGTTCCAGCCAAATATGTTAGAACACGTTTTGCAGCCAACCATTGACTTTCATCAAAGTTACATAAAAATTGACTTAGCTGACTACTGCTGAAAGTGTTATCAGGCCTTAATGGTAGTGTTTGATTTTATAAATTTACTGTTACCTACTAAAGGTGTGGATACACTATTACATTCCAACATGTTACATTTCTCAAGTAATCTATATATATAAACGTAAAAGTTCTGACTGACTCACTCACTCACTCAAATCAACGCCCAGCCCAAACCGTTGAACCAAGAGAGCTGATTTATTCACAATAGGTAGTTTATATGACGTAAGTACTCACTAAGTAGGGGGTTGAAAGTTTGTATGGGGATGGAGTAAAATTTTAAGAGAGACTTGAAACTTTGTGTATGGACTCCTTATCACAATTCAAGAAAATTAATTTTAGGGTTATGGAAAAACCCACCCCTAAGCGGGTTAAATAGGGGTGCAAAGTTTGTGTGGGGGAAATTACCTCTTCACTCGTAAACCGCTGAACCGATTTGAATTTAGTATAGAGATAGTTTGAGTCCCGGGGAAGGACATAGGATAGTTTTTATCCCGGAAATCATCCCCTAAGGAGGTAAAAGTTTGTTCGGCGCTACGATATAAACGAGTTCCACGCGGACGGAGTCGCGGGCAGAAGCTAGTCTACGTATAGACTCGGATTCCCAAACAACTTGTTAATGAACCCAAATGCTTCACATTAAAGTTTTTGTGTAGCAAATTCTTTTGTATCACATGTAGAAAAAAAAAACATCCACATAGAGAGCTATAATGGTAAGGTACACACTTACGCACATAAACACAAGGTTGTTTTTTTTTGCTCTGTATACGAGTATAACCATTTTTCGAGCAGCAAATCGTGAACCTTCAGGTTCCACATGCGACTGGCTTGTTTAAGCCCATAAATGCTCTTCCTCAACAAACAAAACTTATTTTCATCAGACATGAAACCCTTAGATTGCTCCATTTAAATCCTCACATTCAAGTCGTCATTCAGAAATGCCGTGGTGACATCGACGTGCTCCATCGACATATTGCATTCATGAGCCTTAGACCATAAATACCCAAGGCCAAAATTATGGAAACAAGCGTACGAGCGTATATGACAATAGAAAACGTTAACTTTCACACGATAAGTTTTTATTTAAAATAAACAAATATATACAATAATTTACGAAATTTCTATTTCTATTGACTATGTGTGTTGTTTTCAATATAGACCTAAACTTTGTTTTCATTCATTTTGCTTTCATAACTGCAGCACACAATCTCGGCATTCTTTGAACCAATTTATCGATGGTATTTTGTTCAAGATTAGCCCAGGCTGGTGACAAATTCGTCCACAATGCTGATTTTGAAGTTGGACATGTTTTTCTTATCTGCCTGTCCAGCTCGTCCCAAATTAATAATGGAAACACGAAATATCAAAGAAAACAACTTTGTTTCCCTACTTTTGGCCTGGGGTGTAACTGGCGTAGCCTTATATGTCGTATTTGAGTACAAAAAAGTCTGCCAAATTTTGCGGGCGGGTGAAGATATAACACATGAAAAAGATTACTCACTAATGAAAAACGATCTGATTATTTACACACGCACACATTTTGAAAAAGGAAAATACATTCTCATTTTGATGTACACAAACATATCACACTAGGAAAGACTTCGTAGAAACATGGTTTAAGAATACGTAAATGACAGTGTAATCGGCTCAACCAGTAGGGCGAGGTTTGGGTCCTTAAATAAGGTCGAAAATTCTATCGATATTTGCACAAACATATACAATTTTAGTAAAAAATATTATGAGCATATGCAGGCATTTTTATGATCAGTGTTTTGTGAATTAATCGATTGTGAAATTGTCTTTATATGATTTTTTGCAAATTTGCAAGGTTTTCAACGGAGGGGTTAAGTTACTGAAAGGCTACTCCAGTTATGTATGCTCTAAGTCATGAGCCAATGAGAAATATAATACGCATCGTTGCATGACGCACGACAGGAGAGAAAGTGTCTAAATAATCAATACCTTCTTTTTGAGTAAAGCCGCGAGCAACTAAGCGGGCTTTATACCTTTCTAAATTTCCTTAATTGTCGTGCTTCAATTTGTACACCCACTTACATTTAATAACATTTACATTAGTAGGCCTATCGACTAATTGCCACACATTGTTCTCTAGTAATGAATTATATTCTATTTCGTAATAATTCGCTGAAAGTTCATAAAAATAATTATTGTTAAGTTAACACTAGAATTATTAATTAGCCAGCGTAATAATATATAAGTCATGTTTATGCAAAATGGACTTTATTCTGAGCTGTAATTATTTAAATATTCTTCAAGTTAAAACATTCCTTTGTATACCGTTTCTTGGGGGTCTACTTTGAAATTCGATGTCGAACTATGAATCGACCTGTCCCTATCATTATCTTTTTTCGCCATGAAGTGAAAGGGACAAAGCTAATAAAGTTCAAATATTCTGAATTTTTAATAGACCCCACATAACAACTTTTGCTATAATGTATATCCATATCCATACTAATCCATACTAATATTATAAATGCGAAAGTGTGTCTGTCTGTCTGTCTGTCTGTCTGTCTGTCTGTCTGTCTGTTACCTCTTCACGCTTAAACCGCTGAACCGATTGCGATGAAATTTGGTATGGAGATAGTTTGAATCACGGGGACATAGGATAGTTTTCATCCTGGAAATCACCCCCTAAAGGGATGAAATGGGGGGTAAAAGTTTGTATGGAGCTACGATATAAACGAGTTCCGTGCGGACGGAGTCGCGGGCAGAAGCTAGTACAGCATAAAAAAGAATATCATACTTTTACAAAATTATGATATTTGTTCATTTCATTTCATTTATTTATTTCTATAACAATATTACATTGTGTTAGAAAATCTTAAAAACTAATTACATGTATTGTTTAATATTTTATGATTAAATAAAAAAAAAACATAATTAATTTTACAATACATATACTGTGTCAGATTAAAATTCATTTAGAATTGATAACTTACAATTAAAAAAAAACATATAATTACATGTCGATCCATATAAAACGGACGATACATATAATATAAGTGTGTCAGGTTAAATTCATTCATTATTGCACTAGACAAACTCTTCAACGGAATAAAAACATTTTGTTAGCAAATATGGCCTTAATTTATTTTTAAAAGTATGTGGGTCGGCAACAGCTGTCAATTCGATTGGTAGTTTATTAAAAACTTGTATAGCCTGGTAACGAGCACAGTAATTGTGTCACTTTGAGCTTTGGAGTAAAATCTTATACAAGTTGAAATTATGATATTCGTTTATATGGAAAATGAAATGATAGAAATTGATTTTATACAAATCATTACACACCGCGATGTAAGGTCCAACGGATCTTTATAAAACCAGAGGTTAGTGTCCATAATAACTACTTACGTTATTTCTATGGTTATGTAATATTTAGTATAAGTATTCCATATGATTATTATTATTACTACTTGCAATTAAGAATAATAATGGTATTAGGCGTCCTACATAAACCATGTCAATGTCATTTTCCCTTCTTATTTCCATGAACATAGCATAGTTTCACAAAACAAAGTTACAACTTTAAGAGCAATGCCTGGCTGAGCAACTTTTCAAATCTCGAATTTTTGACGCAATGTTTCTGTCGCGCTGCTGTGGATTCCGCCTTATTCGTGCGATAAGGACAACTGCAGCTCGGACTAAAAATCCCACGCAAAAAACTCAAAGATCGAGGTTTCGCTCTCGACTGTTTCCTCCTCCAAAACGCAAACAATCATTATACAATTTTAGGAACTGCAATAAGAAGAAATAAAGTACTCCGCTGTTTTGATTCTTTTGATATTTGTATACTGCGCCTTTTTTGGCAGCCAATTCAATTAAGCCGTTTTTGCGATTTTCAAGGCGCTGTAAGTTTCTTTAAAATAAAAATATCCAAAAAAGCAAAACACAGTGGCATAGATATTGATGATGCTGATCTTATTTGAAAAATTCATTGCTCTATGTTCAAAAACCAGAGAGGAAATAGTCGAGAGCGTTTGTATGGGAAAATCGCAGGTAGGCATTCCTCTAATAAACATTTTACTTTGAAATGATAATTTAATAATTTGTAGGTAGTAGTAGTAAGTTATAAAAATATTTCGTTTTCACCACAATTTCGATGCGGGTTACAGGGTCGCAGGCAGTTCGTGCCCTGCACAAACTCTACAACCAGATATTAAATTCCTACTTCCAATGCCCTTGACTAATAGATGGAGACATACGACCGGTTAGCCTAGTGGGTAGTGACCTAGTGACGCTGCCTACGAAGCTGAAGGTCCTGGGTTCGAATCCCGGTAAGGGCAAATATTTGTGTGATGAGCATGAATATTTGTTTCTGAGTCATGGAAGTATTCTATGTGTTTAAGTATTTATATCTATTATATATTATATCGTCGTCTAGTAACCATAAACACAAGCCTTAATGAGCTTACTATGGAACTAGGTCGATTTGTGTAAGATTGTGCCCTAATATTTATTATTATTATTATTTATATATTATACATATGTACCTACATAAACTCACACCTGTATGCTGAATAGACATAGGCAGACCACATGAAAATTGTAGGTCTATAAATGGAGAATATGTGATATTGTAATGAAGTTTTACGAAGTCACACGGTATGGAATGGTATAGATCTATCACAAGGGGAAATAGAACATACGGATTTTGTTAAACTTACCTACTTACTCAAAAGAAAATAGGGGCCACAAGTATGGTAATCGTTACCTGAGAATTATATTAAACAGTAATATAATAATATATATTTTCCAGCGACTAGACTTAAACGCCAGCATGAAAGATGTTTAATCCTGAAGGATGCGGGGCATCATTAATTAGCCACTTATCAATTAGTTGATGTCCGATAATTAAGAATAAAATAGAAAAAGCGGCCAAGTGCGTGTCGGACCACGCACAACGAGGGTTCCGTGCCTATTAAAAAGGTTGTATCGTTACTGATATCTTACGGCACTTACGTCCTTTTCTTTAAGGAAGGCAGTTTTTTAGAAATATCTCAAAAACCTTTGAACCGATCTTGTTCAAAACAATTTTCGCTGAGAGAATTTAATACGCGCTATGAGCATGATTTTTTTTCATATTTTTAAAATACACGGTTCAAAAATTAGAGGGGGGGGGGGACACAATTTTAGTGACTTTCGAGGCGATTATCTCCGACTCTATTCACTTAATCAAAAAAATTGCTGAGAACCCTTATATTTATTTTGAAAGGCCTATCGATTGATGTGCCACACGTGGGCTTGGAATGAAAAAAAACAATTGACTTTCAGTTTTATGTATGGAGTGCACCCCTAAAAAAATTTTTTTTAGTAATATAGTTACAAATCTATGTAGCGGTTAACAAAATACACCTATCCTCAAAATTGTATTCAAATACACCTTATTGTTTTTGAGTAAAATGCCTGTGACATACGGACGGACAGACAGACATGACGAATCTATAAGGGTTCCGTTTTTTGCCATTTGGCGACGGAACCCTAAAAAAGGTACACTGGCCCTTATTTTGTTTTGAGCAGTATACCTATATATACCTATGAGGAAGAGATGAGAGAGATGCGGCGCAGTGTGACATCCACCTTAATTAGGTAGTGGCGGCGCGTGAAAAGGCGCAGTGTGACATCCACCTTAATTAGGTAGTGGCAGCGCGTGAAAAGGCGCAGTGTGACATCCACCTTAATTAGGTAGTGGCGGCGCGTGAAAAGGCGCAGTGTGACATCCACCTTAATTAGGTAGTGGCGGCGCGTGAAAATTTTGAATGGCAACCCGGAACAATAAAGTCATGGAAGAGTTTAGAATATATAACTATAGGCTTGCCTAAAACGAAAATGTAGGCAAGCCAGCCGGTGAGAATCGGTTTGTATGGGCGCTCCGCCACTGACTTACTTGCATACGAACAGTACAAGTTCAAACTACTAAGTTCTTCAATGTGCCGGAATAGCCCTTTAGGCGTTAATGGCATTCAAATGTTAATCTAACAATTATCTCGTCACATCCGTTGTCGTCGTCGGATGTGACGCACTCAACACCGTTGTCTAGTGTGTCATAAAAAAGAAATATATGCAAGGCTGAATTCCAATCGTCTTATTTGACGGAAGGGAATATCATTTTTGACAAAAATCTCAGCACGTCTATCATGAGACGGCCGCGACATACTCTCGATTTTTCTCGCACTATACCTCTTGTTCTAAGTGTAATAAGAGAGAGACGGATAGTGCGAGAAAAATCGAAAGGGCTCGGACTTTTTATATGGAAATATGACAGTTACGTGATTCCTCCCCTGAATGTGGGAATATATGTTTGACTTGCCGGGAACGGGTGCGCTGTTCACGTATTTTTTAAGTCCTATTAATGGAACGCCGAAAAAAAAATTCATACTTTTTTACACAATAATAATCATCATTCATTATCATTATAATTCTTATTTATAACGATCGCAACCATTTCAATTCATAATGACAATAATCATAATTTTTTCAATATACTTTTTTAGGTTTTTTTTCCACCTTACACTAGTCATACATTTTTTAATACTTTCATTTATATTCATAACTTTTTTGATATGTTTAAGTATAACTTTATTATTTTAAAAATCCTGCATATTTTTATTACTCTATTGACTTTCATAAATGTATTCAGCATAGTTTGTATTGTATATAATACCTACTGTAGCTGTAGCTGTGTCTGCGTACGGTTCTAACGATTTCTATGAAATGTACATTATAGGGTTAAACCGATGTAGCTAGGTCTCATATCTGGTAAAATTAGTTTTCTCGGCATTGTCTGTGCGGGGTAGCCTAAGGCAGACCGGTGTAGGTACGACGACGAGCGAAGCGAGGAGGAGTGTTAGGAAGAACTGCGACCCTACAGCGTCAGAACCCATTTTTTTAATGTTATGAGAAACAAAATTATGAGTTCAAGCCTGTTCTTAGTAATGAATTTTGGAAGAAACTTTATGAAAACTGTCCATTATGAGTTCCGATGATATTTATAAAAAAAATGGCAACAAAAAAAAGTACTTATGACAAAAAAAATATGAAGTGATGAAAAAAAAAAAAAAAAAAAAAAAAAAAAAAAAAAAAAAAAAAAAAAAAAAACCCGCGGATGACTATGAACACAAATCGTTAGTATAATAAAAAATGGGACAAAGAATTTTATGAGAGCCGTTATGGACCCGCCGGTAACACATTGTGTAAGTAAAATATCGGCTCAGGGCCACATTTAAAGTCCCAAACGAATGCTAGATTTAGCACAGCAAGTATGTCCGTAATGTACAGTCGAGGAAATTGAATGTTTAGCACTTTTGGACCTTAACGTCATTCTAATAGAGTTGACATGTGCCAAACATTCAATTTCCTCGACCGTACCTACAGGTAAATAACAAAAGTGTGCTTATAGTGCTTACGTGAGACGCTGAGTGTGTCCTCTACTACGATGCAACACATCTATATGATATGCCGGCTGTACACATTGGGCCAACGTTGGCGCGTGAGCAGGAGGCAGCTATGTAAACGAAAGAGAGCGAGTTATAGCCCTCTTCCTCTAACGCATAGCTGCCTTCTGCTCACGCGCCAACGTTGGCCCAGTGTGTACAGCAGGCTATAGACACAGTGTAGTACAACCAAACCAATGTCAATTGATACAATACGACGACCGGTTAGTCTAGTGGGTAGTGACACTGCCTACGAAGCTGAAGGTCCTGGGTTCGAATCCCGGTAAGGGCAAATACTTGTGTGATGAGCATGAATATTTGTTTCTGAGTCATGGATGTTTTCTATGTATTTAAGTATTTCTATCTATTAAATATATCGTCGTCTCGTACCCATAACACAAGCCTTATTGAGCTTACTATGGGACTAGTTCGATTAGTGTAAGATTGTCCCCTAATATTTATTTATTTATTGAAAAAAAAAAAAAAAAATGTAGAGTCAGCAGCAAAAGTAGCTACGCAAACTAACACGCTCCGAATGATCTCGACAGTTCTTATCCTCTTGGAATTAGTGTCGTGTGTAGGTAATTTTGAGCATTTGGTCCGCTTAGCTACTATTGCTGCTGACTGTACCTACGAGTAGAATAAAAATAAAAATACCCACGTAAGTAGTTTGCATTACTTATCGCGTCGATATACAATTAACGCTTATTTTTAGTATCTTAAATGTTTTTACTCATATGATTAAGCTTTATATGTTGGTGAAGTGCATTTCTTCAACTGAGCACATACAGCCATATATGTTACGCTATCTCATTTTGCATTTAGCTCACTGGAGCTTTAAGATAATATCAATTAAATAACGGTTATTACCAATGAATATGGAGTAAAATAAAGAGATATAAGTTGAAATAAGTGTAAGAACTACCTAATAGTAATTGAAATAATCGATTTGATTGGCCCATAATTATAATTTAATTAACAAAAAGGTCGATGAGGGCTTTCGAGTCCGGCCTTTCAAATGTAGCCACACGGTCAAGGCAGCCAGGCGCCTCAGTGATAACAATAAATAAATAAATATCAGGGGACAATCTTACACAAATCGAGCTAGCCCCATAGTAAGCTCAATAAGGCTTGTGTTACGGGTACTAAACGACGATATATTTAATAGACATAAATACTTAAATACATAGAATACATCCAAGACTCAGAAACAAATAATCATGCTCATCACACAAATATTTGCCCTTACCGGGATTCGAACCCAGGACCTTCAGCTTCAATGAACCAGCTTACGCCTGCACGCTGCATCTAAGTACATGCAGTAAGTGCCTGAGGTGTATCCAATTATTTTTCAATGATGGTTAGTTAAAACAAACTAGCTCTCCGTTCAGGAATAAATTTGAATAAATTTCTGGTCGTCACGTTAATGCATAAAATAAGAGTATAGTATGTAAGCTACCGACCATAATAATATACAGGTTAAAACATTCTTATGTTACGTGTTCGTAATACAAGATTAGTGCTTCAGTAAATGACGAACAATGAACAACTTGAACACCCCCGACATTTTCATTTTAAAGTTCAATACCTATCTCAAAACCGACTGAACCGATTTTGTTGAAACGTAGCTAAGCTACGCATCTTCTCGATCACGTCAGCTTTCGGAAAAAACAAACCGCACTAAAATTTAAAGTCCATTCGTTTAGGAGCTAATGTCACATACAGACACGTCAAACTTATAACACCCCTCTTTTTGCGTCGGCGGTTATAAATATAACGCGCTGACTAAAATTAAATATACGCCGAATATTCAGTAATTATTCGGTACTAGCTGTACCTGCGACTTCGTTTGCATGGTAATGTGGTGGGGGTTAACGCATTTCTTCTCTTGGACATAGGACACATGCAGTTCTAATTTAAACTATCAAGTAAAACGTTGAACCTATTTTAGCTAAAATGCCGTTAAAATTTGTTTGTCTTTATCCGTCACTCTGATATTTAAATTAGTAAGAAAGGGACAAAACTCGTTTTATTTAACAGAGGTATTTTAAGTTTTATGAATAAGGTGGTTAAAGTTTAGTAGATGTTTGTGGCAATAGATCCAACAGGTAGGACACAGGCTGCAGCATTAAATGTTTATTGATCTTCTTCTCTACATGTTTTTAACACTGTTTTATATTCAATAAATAAAAACGTGATGACTGAAATGATCTTGAGTCACTCGCGACTCTCAGGTAAAGATGTGTTTAGGAATTAATAATAGATAATCCTTTCGAGTATTGACCGGTAAGTGTTTACGCGGAACAAAAGATCTCTTTTTAATTAGACAACAGACGGCTAATTTATATTTTCCAAACTATACCTAACCACTAGCTAAGTTCTGCAACCATAACGCCAGTCCGAGTCCCTTTCTATTAAAGGTAATTATTAGTAGTACATTACGTACCTAGAGGGCGGTAAATTCATGAACCTTTCGGTTCGGGCCACAAACACCTGCGATCTGGTGTTTTACGAGTTACCGCCCGTGGTGCGTACACAATTTTACGTCTTCTCCTGGGTGTGAAGGGAGATTTGCCGCTGCGCCCGTGGGCGATAAATCTCACTTACCGCCCGGGGTGACGTTAAAATATTAAAGTAATATGTTTCTTTTTTTCATATAGCAATGTTGCAGTGCGTGGAAACTAACTCTAAACTTCGAATAAGAGATCCAGCAAAATTAATAGCAGAGCTCCACAGTGTAAATGCGAGAGAGAAATAATTGTCACGCAATGTGTATAAATAAAGATATTGAATCACATACCATTAATAATATTTATTATTATTGTGTTATTGTGGGCCTTTATATGTCGCTTCGACCAGCAAGTGATCTATTGTGGCAGCCCTTTGTTTTAGATTTCACCGTTAAGACCCGTTGCCTCTAAGAAATTCCAGATTCTTTGGGCGGTGATATGTTGTAACCAGACATCGGATTCCGTGGGGCGAAACTTCTTGACAGCTAGGGACTTCCTATATCGATAAACCCATTTATCGATACTAGTTCTAAATACTAGTGATCACACAAAGGTTTGCTTATAAAATATTTTTTTATTAAAAGAGTATTATATAATAAAATAAGAACTAAATTTTCCTCTTCTTTTTTTAAAACGTTTTTAAAAGTTTACTCGTCACAATTTATTTCTTCATGACTGTCCCATCTATTGTTGTTAAAGTAAACTACCAGAATTTTTTCCATATTTTCGGGCGTTAAGCGTCTCCGTCTTGGCTGAAAAATCCATTTCAGGTGGCTAAAAGACTTTTCAATTTCTGTGGAGGTTATAGGAGCATAGCAAAATTTCATAAAGTGATCAATGGTATTTCGTTTATTTATCGGTTGTAATGTAACTTCTTCACCTTTTAATAACAAATTGATTTTTTCCATTGTGTTGTACCCGGAGTTTTTGTAAAAAACGTTTTTAAATTTATCGTATACGATTTTCCCCTTTTTGTCCAAAAATATTTTAGATAATGCAGACTGTACCTTCTTCACTATTCGCACACCAAAGTCTAGAGACAAATTTGTTGCTTGTAATTTCTTTATCGACTCTTGAATGATATTTAGATTGTCGGCAATAAATTTAAGTTCACCCTGAAGAGAAGATTTATTTAGTGCAGCCTTGGCCATTTTAACTGCTTTCCCATCTGATGCAGAAAATGTATGCAGAACTCGTCTTATATCTTCAAAATATTTAGCGTAATAGTTTGCTGCTTGCAACCATGTGCCCCATCTTATAATGGTTGGTTGCGGCGGTAGAGGTACATTTGGTAACATATTTTTAAATACATTGATTCTCTTGGGACACTTCAAAAATACTTTTTTGACGGATGATATCAAGTTATTAACATTTGGAAACAGATATCTAACTTTCTCAGCAACCCTATTTAATCCGTGAGCTGCACATGTTACGTGAGTCATATTTTGAAAAACTGAATCCAGTTTCTTACCCATTTTTATCATATAAGGTGCTGCGTCAGTCACCAACAATAGCACTTTTTTGAAATTATCGCTATTTGAATCACAGCACCAAAAATTTGATAGGGACGTTATAATCAAATTTGCAATAGTTTCATTATTTGTCTGCTGTAAACATTTACTTGCAATAACATACGGCCGACTTGGTGTGCTGTGAGAAAGTTTGCCAATGACAACATTTGCAATTTGGTCACCGTTAGAATTTGTAGTTTCATCTACACGTACACGTAGATGTAATTGTTTCCAATTTCGTTCCTAATTTGTTGATACGTTTCATTATAAATTGGAGAAAGATAATTTTTTCTGATAGTAGATTCCGAAGGCACTGAAAACTTCCCATATCGTCCAGAAATGCAATTTTGAATAAAACCATAAAAATTTGGATTTTCTAATTGATACCACGATATATTGCAGGCCACCATGAACATAGTAAGCTCTTTGTAGAATTTATATTTTTCTTCTTGAATACTTGTACCTATGTCTTCCGGTTTTCAAGTGCCTAGCAAGAGAATAATTTTTGCGATGAAAGGTCACTTGACATTGGCTACAGCGTAGCTTAGACCCGCGTTTAATTATTTCAGGATGCTTTTTAAGCAAGTCTTCTATTTTTTGAAGAGGCATTATTTATTTTCACTCATAAATATAAAATGTGTAATAAATAGCACGTGTTTACAAATGAGAATGACAGTGTCTGATGACATTGACAAGTATTGTTTCATAGTGAGTGTCTAAGTAGGTAAGGTACTTCTATTTCATTATCTGAAGAGGTTAAGATAATGGGTATCAACTATTTTATAATGCAATCGGTACTAGCCTTATCTATGTGTAACCTACCGATTATTTTAGACGCTATGTATGAATTTCATACTGGTCTTCAGAACAATAGTTACGAAAAACACACACAATGTTGGGGGCGGTCACTAGTATATAGAACTAGTATCGATAAATGGGTTTATCGATATAGGAAGTCCCTAGCTGTCAAGAAGTTTCGCCCCACGGAATCCGATGTCTGGTTGTAACTCTTCTGGGTGCACGATGTGCCGCCCTAGGTAGATACTTCTTTTGTGCATGAGTGGTCCGCAGGAGCAGAGAATGTGCATTGCTGTTTCCTCTGTCTCCTGGCAGAACCTGCAAGTTGCGTCCTGTGTCATACCCATTTGAAACAGGTGCTTGTTTAGTTTGCAATGTCCTGTCAGAATTCTTGTCACTGCGCAGGTTTTGTGTCTTCTGAGTTGTAATAGCTCTTTAGACAGTTTATTGTTGTACCCTTTGATCAAGGCTTTAGCATGCTTTTGTCCTTTGGCGAACTTCCACAACTTTATTGCCTCTGATTTTTCTGTGTTGTTTAGCAGAGAATATGCTTTCCGTTTTGTGATACCACAGAACGGTTCTGGGCCGACCAGGGTTGTGTCTGCGCCCTTCCTTGCAAGTTCATCTGCTTTTTCATTTCCTAATATGTCGGAATGTCCTGGTACCCATCTAAGTATGACTTTGTTGGTATTAGCCAGAGTGTTTAAATTGTTTTTACAGTTCTGGACTAGTTTAGAGTAGGACTCTAGGGATTCTAGTGCCAGCAGAGCAGCTTGGCTGTCTGAGTTGATGTAGATGTGTTGGTTTCTTAGGTTTCTTTCAAGAAGATCCACGTATTCGTTGACCATACCAACACATCACCATCGGCCTACGTCCCACCGCTGGGCACAATTCTCGCATGAATGCAGCGCGTCGTCGGTGGTTCAGTTATTTTCAACATATCAGAAATATAATGAAATAAATCTGATAAAGTGGAACGGATTAACCATTTACATACAATACCGCACGAAACCCTCGGTGCGCGAGTCAGTCGTGTTTCGTGTTTTAACTGTCGCCGTTGAAGTATAATTATCACTTATGTCGTTAGAGATACATATGTTGTGCGTCAACAATTGAAAATATGAAAATAACTAGAAAGTGTTACTCTTACCATACGAAGTCTAAGTTATAGGTATATTTATTTATTTATTTATTTGGAGAACCAACAGCTACAGAAACATATTGACTATATAGATAAAATACAAAAAGCCAATTACAGGTTCCCACCGATAGCATCGCAGTAAACATTTGTGAGATCACTATTTTTACACTGAATTTGTGAGATTTCCTAACTAGGGGTTACAAAATGTGGAAACTTATGTATTCATTTAACTTATATATGTATGGCGTATGATCTGAGACCTATGTATACATAGAAGAGCACCTTTGCCCTCAAATGTACAACACGTTTAAATTCCTAATTCCATTTATACCGCGGCATTGTACAAGCCTTACTATGTCTACCGGCCTTGGCATGCGACCCTCTGAATGACGAGTATTTCATAAAAAACCAACCCGTATCTTATGGTCAGCATAGTTGCCTACCATTAATTATAAGACAATTGCCGACATTAACCAAATTTAGAAAATAATTATTTATATGGTTGAAAGAAAAATGTTTTTATACAATGAATGAATTTTTTGAATGTAATTAATAAAATTGAATGAAATGATAATTTGACGTGTTGACATTAATTATTGATATCTAATGTATTGTAGGTTTAAATTGAATGTAATTTAAGTTTGTGACGTCGTAATTTTTGCATGCTAATGCTGGAATAAGCGAAGTGTGTTGGACAACTTCACATCTTGACATCTCATGTGAGCTTTATATAGGTAACCACACTTAACGCAACTAAATCAGATTTCATTTCATTTAATTTCAGATCGCACTATCACATTCTGCCAAATCTTGTGTATGTTCCCGCCATTGCCAGCTGATGGGGTATACAGATTATGTGATTTTACCCCAATTTGTCAGTACAACATGTCGAAGTCATAATTGGGTGTAGCGTACAGATGTAACAATCCGACCACATGTGCATGCAATTTCTCAGTACAACTCGTTTGACGGTTGGATCAGCAGCGCAACATGCCTCCAGACGATAGCAATTAGTCAGGTTCTGATAAATTGGGGCTGACAAATCATGACATGTATACACCCCATTCATGAAATATGTGTTTTACGATAAAAGTATTGTAGTGAAATTATTACTGTTGGATAGTTTTTTTTTCCGTATTTTATGGCTTTTTGCTACTTAGGCACTTTGGCAATGTCAAGTGGGGTGTTCGATAGTTATGGCTAGCCCGCCATTTTGACGTTACTGACAGTTGACAGATATGGCGGCTACGATTTCAAGCAGAAGAAATTAATAATTTAATGAGGTCAAATGTTTCCGAAAATGAATTAATCGTCGCAGTCGGATAAAAACTATCCTATACGGAAGGTAGAGTAATAATGTACTTATGAAAAAAGTTACATGTTTTTCCGTTCATGGGAAGCTGAGATCATTCGGGACACAACAATGCTTAGTTTGATACTGGCTGATTCTTTTTTTTATTTAGAGATTTATTATAAGTGAGAGATTAGCATATTTTTGAATGTTAGTTATTTTTAGAGGTGATTCTCTACAGATTGCAAGAATGTAATATAAATATTGCATTGTGAAATCTTAATAACCGACCCGGTTTTGGACGACCGGTTAGTCTAGTGGGTAGTGACGCTGCCTACGAAGCTGAAGGTCCTGGGTTCGAATCCCGGTAAGGGCAAATATTTGTGTGATGAGCATGAATATTTGTTTCTGAGTCATGGATGTTTTCTATGTATTTAAGTATTTCTATCTATTAAATATATCGTCGTCTAGTACTCATAACACAAGCCTTATTGAGCTTACTATCACAGTCTTTTAAAACCCCTGTTTTTGTTTCACTTCGTTTTTTTTCCAAAATACAATATATATTACTATTACAAATGTTAGACTAAAACTCCCATTTTGATAGGACTTGTAGTTTTTTTTTAAAAAATCATCAAAGTTTGCTAATATCCGGGTCATGATATTTACATTTTTTTTTATTTCTTAAGAACAAGTCTACATACAAAAAAATTGATTGCACCACGTAAATCTCGGTATAATTCCCTAATGAAAACATTTTTTTTCTTTTAAATACCTGCATTACTTTCCGAGATAATATTGTTTTTAAGCTTTTCAGTTTTAATTTTTTTTTCCAGTATTGCGCCGTATTAGATGAAGATATTTTAGTACACGATACCTCACGTGTAGCTTTATCTACAGTATTTAAATCACCATCTAATTCCGTGGAAAATAGAAGATATGAATATTTGAAAAAAAAGGTCAGGGTTGCCACTTCGTATATCCGGATACCAATTTTTTTATTGGGATATAAAACGTTTCATTTAAGAGAATTGTATTTTCCATAAACAATTAAAATTTCAAAGACCTCTTACTTATAACTCTCTTAGGTATAACCTTTTTATCAAAAAAAGTACATCAGAATTAATACGTGGGCCATACTGAAAGATTCTGGATTCTGATAAATAAGACTACACATGATGTTGATGAAATGTATCATATTGCCAAAGAGTTCTTTTTTCAAATTATATTCCGTCTAATTCCGTGGAAAATAGAAGATACATATTTTAGAAGTTATACCCGGTTTTTTTGTAACTAGGGTTGTCACTTAGGGTGAATAACGTGAACATACATCCGGGTTCAATTTTTTTTGTTATGTGGCTACGTTCCGATGAAATGCTACATGTGACATGGGAAGGAGTCCACCCTCGTAAGGTGATTACCAAAACCCCATCTCAATACATGTAGCATGGAGGGACCGGGGGTGAGGCATCATGGAGCCGTCCAAGACTCGTGATGCCACTTTGCCTCAGCAGGACCTGACCCGCCCTGCTGAGGGATGTCCTTCTGAGCTCCGATCAGAGGACTTAATGCTAGGAGAGCATGAGGGCGCCAACCCTCATGTTGGTCAACGAGCGGTATTCTGTGAAGTTGTGGATAGTGCCACAACCGACACTCTTCAACCTCCGGGGGTGTTGACAAATACACAAGGAGACGAATGCAGTAGTCCAATGACAGTTACCATGCACAAAATTTTAGTACATGGTGCCAAAATAATAGAAATGTCGACTTTGCCAATTGGAATGCTCTCAGAACAAGGGGCAGAAACGAGAAATAAATACTGGCGGTCCGACAGAGAGCATCATTGTCGCAAAACGAGCCGTGAAGCGACAATGTTCGATTTGTTCCACAGGGCACTCGTTTCCTCAGACCCTGTTATATCTGATTTTGGGCTAATTGACCGAAAAAATAAGTTGAAAAAGAAACCGCTGCCAACAGAAGCAGTACATTTATTAAAATCTGTTGATTATTCAGTCCCAGATATTCACGATAGTGAAAATTTAATTTTAACTAATGAGATCTAACCAAAACTTTTTTTTCATACAGCCAGCATCCCTCCATTTCATCGACAATGTTTTTTATAAAACGCTTCGTTTAATATAACTTGAATTGAAAACTATATCATTTTGCTTATGTAATCCATTACTTTACATTGCAATCATATTTAAGTTAACCATCGAAAATCGAAGACTCAAACCCGTTAAATTATGGATACTTAGGGCATACTGATAGTCTCTGGAACTGGCCACTTATAAAAGGGAAATTAAAAAAACAATAATATAATTTGAAAAAAGAACTCTTTGGCAATATGATACATTTCATCAACATCATGTGTAGTCTTATTTATCAGAATCCAGAATCTTTCAGTATGGCCCACGTATTAATTCTGATGTACTTTTTTTGATAAAAAGGTTATACCTAAGAGAGTTATAAGTAAGAGGTCTTTGAAATTTTAATTGTTTATGGAAAATACAATTCTCTTAAATGAAACGTTTTATATCCCAATAAAAAAATTGGTATCCGGATATACGAAGTGGCAACCCTGACCTTTTTTTTCAAATATTCATATCTTCTATTTTCCACGGAATTAGATGGTGATTTAAATACTGTAGATAAAGCTACACGTGAGGTATCGTGTACTAAAATATCTTCATCTAATACGGCGCAATACTGGAAAAAAAAAATTAAAACTGAAAAGCTTAAAAACAATATTATCTCGGAAAGTAATGCAGGTATTTAAAAGAAAAAAAATGTTTTCATTAGGGAATTATACCGAGATTTACGTGGTGCAATCAATTTTTTTGTATGTAGACTTGTTCTTAAGAAATAAAAAAAAATGTAAATATCATGACCCGGATATTAGCAAACTTTGATGATTTAAAAAAAAAAAACTACAAGTCCTATCAAAATGGGAGTTTTAGTCTAACATTTGTAATAGTAATATATATTGTATTTTGGAAAAAAAACGAAGTGAAACAAAAACAGGGGTTTTAAAAGACTGTGCTATGGGACTAGGTCGATTTGTGTAAGATTGTCCCCTAATATTTATGTATTATTTATGTTTTATGTAATAAATAATAATAAAAAAATAAAAATAAATAAATATTTGGGGAAAAAATAATGTACTTTTATTTTATACATTAACAAGTACATATTCCTATTATATACTGTAAAAAAGTCATTCATTGACTTAAGCTATCAAAGCAAAATAATTCGTCTACCACTGGGTATTAGAGTTTAGAGAAATAAGCAACACGGGCGCAGTGGAAAAAAAATATATTTAGGGGACAATCTTACACAAATCGACCTAGTCCCAAACTAAGCAAAGCTTGCAATATGGGTACTAGACGACGATATACATACTTATATAGATTAAATAAATACTTAAATACATAGAAAACATCCATGACTCAGGAACAAATATTTATGCTCATCACACAAATATATGCCCTTACCGGGATTCGAACCCGGGACCTCCGGCTTCGTAGGCAGGGTCACTACCAACTAGGCTACAGAGGACCCGAACCGAACCGAATATTGTTGTTATTAAACTTAATTTACTGTCATGTTACAATTTAAAAAAAAAAGAGATTTTTTCCGTTGAATCTGTCAGTTTTAGAACGGGTGATCCAGGCATTACGTTGAACAGAATAGATAACAAAATAGATGAATTGACTAAGCTAATTAAGACGTGTTGTAGTGCATTAACACAATACAAATTTCATGTATTTAATTCGGGTCAGCGATTTAAGCGTGAAAAGGTCAGAGACAAACAGAGACAGAGCTTTATAATATTGGTATGGAACTATGTCATGAATAGATATAACCGCTTTTATAACAGCAATAAGCAAGCAAGTGCCAAAATGACCGTCAAATGGTTAACCTGCCACTCTTGAAGGTACATTTTTCCTTTGTATTTTAATACTAGCTGTTGCCTGCGACTTCGTCGCGTAGAACTTGTTACCGTCTTAGAAAAAATATTGCTATTAAATTATTGTAGGCAGAACCTGAATTATCGCCGACACAAAGTTCTACAATTTTAAGGCATGATTTCCGAGATAAAAACTATCCTACATTCTTCCAAGGGTCTCAAATTATCTGTACGCAAAATTTCATCTAAACCGTTCAGGGATTAAGCGTAAAAGGTAACATTGCGATGGGTTCATTAGTTTAAATTGCTTAATTTAAATTGAAAGCTCAGTTTTTTACAAATATAAATATCTTAAGAATCATCAACAGACGTTTTTGCTTAAATTGATTAATGTCAATTATCTGGTTTATATATAAAGAACGTACAGCAGTCTATCCCGCTCAATCTTCATAGCTTATGTCATGTATGCAGTCAACCACGCTTGAACGTTTGGACGCGGCTATAGTCGGTCAGAGGCGATTATTTTTTAATTATCTAAAAATTAGGTAATAAATAACACCTAATGTTTGAAATGAATTCTGTTTCCTGATTGGTCGATTTTATATAATGTCTAGCTGTATTCTGGTTATTTGATAGCAAATTCTTATGTTTTTTTAAAGAGTTGTGATTGGTCGGTGTAATTAATACGATGAACTGTTTTGATTGGTCAAATTAAAATGTTTTATAAAACATAAATATGTATACATAGTTTTCTTAGGGGCTAAATATAGCTTTAGCCCCGCTTGCTAAGCCTAATATGACGCACTTTTTGAGCATGAGAAGTGAAAACATATTTTTACATTTTCATTCGAAAAGTCAGAAGTAAATGTTAAGTAAACGTTAGTGTCTAAAACATATCCTTAGTAAATAATTAAATAAGTTAATATTTTTATGATATTTTGCATTAATACCTTTTACTTAGGTACGAATAAATCCGTAATAGATTTCCCAGAATTTTATAACCTAATAGCCATTTATTATACACCATACGCGGATTCCTACGTGACTGAGAACATATAGAGTTCATTGAATATATGTCCGGGAGGATAGATGCATGTTTCCGCATCGTGCCTTAATAAATAAGTTTTCCATAAAAGTCCTTACGGCTGCACAATGCACATTTCGAACGCATCTGTAATAAATAAGTTCATTTACTCGTATATGTACACTAGACAGCAAAAGTCCATGGTCAATTCAGAAACAGTTTCGCTTGTCCGCCGAATCCTACGCCATCTATGAGCACAACGTGTAGTATTATTATAGATGTAAATGTAAGCCTCAAAAGTTAAGCGAGATTTCACTAGATGGCGTTGTTAGCTGATTTTTAATGAAATAAAAATTGTTTTCGTCCGCGTCTTCGAAATTTCTATTTACTTGGATAACCACCACCTACTTACTATTTTTGTATATTTATCGAGTCAACTTTAACGCATTCCCGATTTTTTGTTTTTAACAACACACCTTCGTGGAGGTATTATTAAATTTTCTTCTTCTTGTTAGTGTTTTGCACTAAGAGCGAACTCCAAACATCGAATAAATTACAAAAACATAATTTGGCTGGACGCGGCCGCGGGTTTGAACCCGAATTCTCAGGTCGACTTTAAACTGCAGTCTATTTGCCACTGGGCCATTTGCCATTTGGATGGTAGATTGAAATTAATCATCAGTTTGTTTTTTTATACCTACAGATATCCATTACGACTACGTTTAGTATAATAATTGAAGAAGGTAGATAGATGACATATAACTACCGTAATCTTTTTTATTACACTCACTTCGTATTCATTCGTTAGCCGTTTACCAATTGATTCCTTTCTTTACTAATATAGCAATGAGTTATCGATTGATCTTTAAAAGATCACAGTTATTTGCTATTTAATATAATGTATAAACGTAAGTAGTTTTTACATGTTTTGTAATATTAATGATACTTAATCTAATTACCTACTCGTATCTTACATTGTTGTTATTATGTAATACTGTTGTTACAGCGAAAAAACGGTTGTTTTATGGGCACAAAGGGAAGGATCTAGTAGATCAGGTCTCAATCATACCATTATTCAGCGTGCAGCTATGGTGAATGGTGATGACCTACGAAGAAAGTTGCTTATAACCGATAAGCCACTTCCACGCAAGTGAAGAGTTGAAGACACAGTTCGCCGTTGCTAACAGATGCACAGAAAACGGCACGGTTGTAATTTACCCTATAGAATTTAAATGATGGTGAAGTGTTTTAAATCCAGTGAACACGGCCGTTTAAGTTTATGATATCGTAATAATACGTATGATAATGTTCGCGTAGTTCCTAACATGGAGAAGGTGAAGAAGCCGACCAAACAGTGCAGTGCAGTTTACATTTAGATTTATACATTATGTTTTAGGAAAAGGCCGGGTTATGCTAGACAAATTAAAAACAAAAACATTGCTTAGTAGGTATGATGTTTGCATTTTTTTTATCGCTTTACTATTCGAAATGTGATTGTGAGTTATTATTACTTATTATTAACTATATAATCATAAGTTCTAACTAGTGTAAGTAACCGTGAAAGTCCGAATAATATTATTATCATTATTAAAAAATCAATAACAGTTTTCATTATTTGAACGCTCACATAGGTATAGATATATATATGTATAAGTATGTCAATTAACATCTAAATCCGTTCGATTGATTTGAATGTTAGATAACCCGGCCTTAAGTTAATAATTGTTAATGTTATATTTATTGGGGGTATAGCTTCAATCTTTTTCCAATTTTCGGAAATGAAACTTAAGCTATCACCTTAATTAAATGTTAGAAAAGTTGCTAAGTAACTATTACTAAGTTCTATTAAAAAACTGCGTTAGCAGTACTGTAGTTAACGAAATAAACACAATAAAAACAAAAAAAGCTGTCTTAATTATTTAAGTTATTAATATTTTATTTCATTAAACGATTTTTATTTATATCTAAAAAACTTCCATCTAGAAATACAAAACTATAAAAAAGCAAAAACATAACTTATTCTACCATTAACAGGGAATCGATCTTCGATCGATCTTGGCTGCCGAGTTTATAGCACATGTCTCAATCCACTGGGCTGTCGCATCATTTTAATTACTAGTGGAAATATAGCATTCACATATCAGTTGTATCACACTTAAATAAAGCTATTGTAAATTGGTATTTGCTAATAATTAGTATAATTACACTATTAGGAGAATACTTCTGGTGATAATAGGTGTAAATTTATAGTAAATTGGCTTATGTTCCGCGATGTTCAAATACCATCGCCAAGAACGCCATCTAGTTTATTTATTGCACACAACGTGCAACTATGTGAGTTGAAGACGTCAAACCATTCAAGCGAAACTAGGCCGTAAGGTGTCCATGCATTATTGCAGCCGATAGTACCTAATACAGATGGTTCACCAAAATTGGTCAGTAAATTGCAAAGCGGAAGTCGCACATAATAATTATTTTAAAGGTGTAAAATTCAGTACACATTACATTTATAAAGTACTAGCTTCCGCCCGCGACTTCGTTTGCGTGGACGCCGGATAAAAACTATGTTATGTTCATTCACAAAGTGCCATGTATTATATTATAATGTCGTATCAATGTATCATCCGGGATATATTATATTACACGAGTATAATATACATTTTGGACAGCATAGAATTAATACAACTTGTATTCTTACTTAACTGTGTATAGTACAAAATCGTTACAATGTCTATTAATTATGCACTCAGCGTCTTCTGACGAAAGCAAGAATATTTTAATTGTAAAATGTGCACTGAATTCATTTTTTCTTTACTGCTCATTGAAGCAAGCGACCTGACATTTTTAGTTAATAACTATGTTGGCCAACCGATAAACGAAGTTTAATGCAACATGACTGGCAAGTAATGTCTGGTGAAACACCATGTCACTAATATACAGTCCCAAAAGTCACGCAAGTTTTTATTTACAGAGAAAACCTGTTTTAGAGTTTATTTTATTTTGTAAGCGGATCTTGAAATACTTAGTAGGTACAGTAAGAATACGGCAAATGGCCGTTTGCTCCATCTACTAAACCATAAATTTAAATTACATAACCCTACCCTACAAAAGTCTATAAAAATGTGGAGGATGTACCTACCCGAATGCACAACAGCAACGACACAAAGTATCCGCGCACAGATCCGAAGATAGATCGCGTGATTTCAGTTTCTGTATCACTGGTCCCCAAGTTATCGATAAGTTGTCAAAAAAAACCCTTGAAATTGTTGAATACGGATATTCATTCGAGTGTTTCTTTTTGTTAACCGACTTCAAAAAAAGGAGGAGGTTCTCAATTCGGTTGTATTTTTTTTGGTCGGCTTTGTAATAATCCCAGGATGATAGTGGTGTTCGGTTCCGGTGCAACCCGCGTCAAAACGTAAATAAAAAGTATCGCGTTGGACCCGCGAATATCAATAATTTTAAATATTGGTTTATAAATAACTTGTTAAACAGGGTGATAAAGGTGAAATAGAAGACATTAATGTGTTGGATTCATTTGAATTGTTTAAATATTATAATACTAGCTTCTGCCCGCGACTCCGTCCGCGTGGAACTCGTTTATATCGCAGCTCCATACAAACTTTTACCCCCCCATTTCACTCCCTTAGGGGATGATTACGGGGATTAAAACTATCCTATGTTACTCTCCATCCCTTCAACTATCTCCACTTAAAAAATCACGTCAATTCGTCGCTCCGTTTTGCCGTGAAAGACGGACAAACATACAAACAAACACACTCATACACTTTCGCATTTATAATATTAGTATGGATTATTGATACAAGCATTAGATCAGCATGGTAATGTTGGGTAATCATCACCGAATTTCCAAATTAATATGCAAAATGTCAGCTCAATCGGACACTGGCAAGCGACTGAAAAATGGTTTCTAAATTTTGCAGGACAACTTACTATGTGCGTGTGCGAATTACTCGTACTTAGTGCAAATTAAATAAAAGCTTGTGGAAATACAGTATATACATATATATACGTAGATTCATGCCTTTATTCCCAAGTCAGAGCACATGAAACTTATTTTCCAATGCCACTTTTAGCATAAATGAGGTTATTAGCAATACAGTATATTACAATGGGAACTAACTAAATACCAGACCTGTTCGAGATTTTTAAACATACCTAACTCAATCAGAACGATTACAAACATATTATTACAATTATATAGCTTGGTTTATTCTAAAATGATCAGGTACTTCACGTATCGTACACAATAAAAAGATAATGCCCCGTGAATTAAAAATACGAATGTAACGTGGTTAAATAGGGCAAGGTCAGGTCATGCGTCAATCGCACACCGCATATAATTAACACGTCATAGTCCGTTTTCTATTGGGAAACAGTATGACATTTTGGAGTACAGCAATGCCATTTAATATGAATGTTAGACACGTCTACCTGAGCCCAAAACGCCCGGTAGCCAGTTTGAACTCCACGAATGTTGGGGCGGGGGGGGGTCAAAGTACATAGCTCCCGGCGCTCAGTATTTTTTTCTGGCGGCTAGGCCGCCAGAAAAAAATACTGAGCGCCGGGAGCTCTGGACCTTTGAGTCAAGTTCGGTATCGTTATCAGGTAACGAGATGATGCCCAATTCCTGCCTCAATACCAGTTTTTTGAGGTTCCGTAGCAAAATATGACGCAATGCTTAAAGTAATAAACTTTTAGTGACACAAACTACCTCGTATAGTTTTGTTTGTATCAAACTTGGTTAAAAAAAAATAATGTCCGAAAGCCCGTTTAATACAAAATTTAAAAACATTAACATTAAATATACATTTAACAAAAATACACAAAACATATTATAATAATTATATCTAAAAATAAACTACTTATAAAATAAAATAACTTACAAATAAAATATTTGCCCCAGTTCCCCGTCGCTGGGTAACGTGCCCAGAAGGCTGGCAGCATTGCCACGTTGGATAGCATTTAACTATTTTGAATGTAAAATAAAATATTTATTGTATGTACCTATTCGAAAATTTGCCTCCTACAGAAGCTGAACATACCTTAAGGGCAGTTTTACAGGCAGTTTATATTTCGGGGCAGTGCCTAAAGAAGACGCAAAATATTCCTCCAATTCTCAACTCCAGCAAGTTTTAAGCGACTGCTAACAGTGCTAACCACTAGCATTTTTGCAGCTTGACACCACGGCAGCACAGTCGACCCACGGGCACCCGCTTTCATGCCTTACTCCAATCTGATAAAAAAAAGACCGGGTTGCACTCCGGGAGGGCCGGCAGAAGTGAAAACTCAATAACATTGTAACAGTTTTTCGATCAGGTCACGTGACACCCTAAAAATGAATTTGAAGCAAATTTATAAACAATTATCAATTATTTAGGCGGACGGGCCGCGGGCGCGTTGGGTGCGACGGGCCGGCTCGCCCGTCGGCGGCGGCAAACAAAATACCAATTTGTTTTTGCCATTGCCAAATATGTTTCAAAGCTTTATCTCTTTAGGAATAACGTCCAAATTCAAACTATTCGAATTTGCAAGAACAGCAGACGGCGGCGGCGAACAAAATATCAATTTGTTTTTGCCGTTGGTAAATATTTTTCAAAGCTTTATCTCTTTAGGAATAACGTCCAAATTCGAACTATTCGAATTTGCTCAATAGCAAAACGGTGAAGGACGCTTGGACAAAATTACAAATATATTTGCAGAATATGCTATTGCAAAAAGTGTTTAATGGCTTTATACTCTTACGAATAGCGTTCAGTTTTGAATGAAGTCGAATCGGCTAGCAGCAAAATATAAAAGTTTGTGACCTTCATATCTGACGTCACAAAAATCTGTCGCGTATTTAACAATTTTTCCCCATCCCAATAAGTGCTCAGCGCCGCTAAAGAAGTTTTCACTTCAAAAAACTTGGTATAAATGGAGGGTTCCAGTACACATCAGCGTTCCAAGAATCTGCCCAATCGATTCGTTGACTCCTGGTGAACAAAAAGCTGGCACCTTCGCCTAGTAGACTTTGAAAAAAAAACATAAGTACCTACATGTGACCTGAAACTGTTTATTATTGTTCAAAAGCAATGAAAGTGCGGATTCTTATTTATTTCTGACGTATATCGTAACGTAACATATTCGTTTGCGAGATATTGGGCATTGAAGCCCAAATTTTTGTTTAAGTCATGTGTCCCCCCCTGCTGGCTAAATGGCTGCTACTGGGAATGTGAAAAAAATCGTGGCAGTAGTACTTACATATATTATAATGACTTTAAAAGGAAAACTATCACGGCTAAGGAGGCATAACTAGTTATTATAATTACATATAGTTAATATTCGACCGACTTCAAATGTACTTAGAAAGGCCAACTTTCGTACAAATTCGGCCGACCAACCATTTAGTTGGCGCGCGCGTGTCGATGTAACTAAGAAAGACAGGCAACTACGGAACCCTACACTGCGCGACACGCACTTGCAAAAAACTTGAATTCAGATCAGATTACCAAAACGATTTCATAAGCACGTCCATACTCTTGTGAAGTGATGAAACCGATGAAACGTGGTCGATATTTACACCTAATGCATTATTAATCCCGAAATAATTAGTTCAAAATTGGCTAACCAAGGATATCAATCAGTGTTGAAAACTATACTGCCTGCAATTACGTCCGTATCGACTGTTTTATGATTCCGTTTAGCTACGCATTTCCTTCTAAAAGCATCTGCCAAATGGATGAGTAATTTCAAAGTTCCTTACAATAACGGGAAAGGTAGAACAGCAAAAACGTGAAATAATCCTTCAACGCATATCTACTACGTATGGAGCATATAGCTAGTATGTTAAACCTAGTAGTTAATTGTCATTCTCTTTATATTTATTTACGATCCTTCTTAATTAATCATTAAAATACCTATAGGTAGGACGGCATTACAGGCGTATACGCGTGCAAAGATGAGTTGAATTATCTGTTAGGTACCTACTCAGTTTAACACGTTAACTGCGGGTCCATTTTCAATGAACTTTCAGCCAGTGCGTTTGTGACCTATAAGAACTCGTAACCAAGCTTTAGTTCAGTGCGTATGAGACCCAATCAGTCTCATAAAAAAAAGATTTCGAAAATTTCGCTAATTTCGCTCAAAAAGCTGTGTCTCGTTATTATTTTTGTATATGATTGAAGGTAATCAATTGCTCTATCCTTAGACGAGTTCGCATGCAGTTTCGACACAAATATACAGAGTAAATAGAAAACAAATATAGGGTATTGATTGTATCTCATACCGCAACTGAAGTTAGTTAAATTTGTGGAGGGACTAGTGATGAGATTGAAATAAAACATTAATAGTCGATAACTATATTTTATTCAAAAAAAATTGTTTTAAGGGAAGTGCTTTTCGTTAAAACATGGTAAACACAATGTTTGTTTACATTGGACACAGTGGGTAATTATCCTTTTTGTTTTTTTTGAAGCTTCTGTGCTGTTCATTGTGAGCCTTAATTTGTTATAACAGCCCACGCAACGTCTTTTTTTATCACCGCGTTTTAAAACGTGGTCTGTACATCTTCCCTCAGGAAATTCTGCAATAAGGTGTATATGTTATTTAGTATACAGTTGGTATATAGGATCTCAAAAACATTTGTCCAAAACAATATTTTTTTATGAATACATAGTTAAAGTAATTTAAAATATCCCACTTTTTTATCAATTACCCATGAACCCCCAAGCGATGAGATTTTTTTTCGAACCGAACGCGCGGCCTTTCGCTTCGATACTTGAGCAACACTAAAACAAAATGTGCGGCGCCCGCGCTACTCGCTCTCCCCTCCATGCGGCTACGAGGCCTGCGATTTAGGACACTCAAAAGATCTCATAACGCACCAAATGAATAAAGTTATTACTCAGTGCGTTTGGGACCTAATCAATCTCAAACTTTTATTTATACGTCGGTGTGTTCAATTTTTAGTAGGAAGCAAGTATATATATTTGTCTCCATCATACTCGTAGTAATTCACCTGCTATTGCCTCCCGCACAGAGGTGCGAAATACGAAATCGGGCGCCGCACTGAATGAAAGACTCGTAAGAGATGTTTTAGATCTCATAACGCAGTGAACGTGTTAAAGAAGTGTTACTGCAGCCTTCATGACCACTTCAATAACAGTCATCCGTGATGATGGGTTATAGGTACATATGTAATTACAGACCGGACACCGAGCATTAATAGCCAGCCTATAAATGTCTTACAGCTTTTTAACCGTAATCTCAAAAACGTGTGAACAATAATGAGTCAAGTGTAATTAAATGGAATTGTTAGTAGACACACCATGGTTGGCAGATAATATACGATATTATCGTCTCATTGGCATGCGGTGCAGACAACGCGTGGCGCGGAATACGTTAGTTGGAAGAAATCTGCCATACTATTAACAACGGGTCTTGACTCAACTCGCCACTAATTCCTAGTTTATCTTGACGCTGAGACTCGTAGTGACTGCGCATAATCAGAGGTCAGACTTACACTGGTCTTCAAAGTTCAGACTAAACAATAGTACCTACTTACGACCTCAGGCGAGTTAGCGGCAAGCGTTGTGTTTGTTGTGAATACTAGCCCGTTGTCTCGCTATCGATCATCAGCGACCTCGTGGTTAATGACCCTGATTGCTCACGGAATTGTCTGTATTTCCGTTTAGGCACGATGATTGTTATGCTTAAAATGAGATTATTTTGGTAATGTGCCAAGATTTATTACTATAGGCTCAGACCAACAATAGCTATGTTGGTCAATTTATGATGGGTCGTTTGTCTATGACAGCGACACTGACGGATAAACATAAACAGTGACAGCTTTGTCAGGCGAAGTGACATTCACGTTAGGTAATTCTTTTTTACTACTACGCCCGATGATAATTTTATCGATGAATCGTTCAAACGCTAAGGCTCTTAAATGAACAGGTGAATAAAATAAAAAATACTTATTAAAATAACTTATTAAATGTCAAACACTAATTCAAAGGAGCTGCTTTCAACTAAAGGTTACCTACTTACTGCTTCTTCTGGTCCCGCAAGTGGTATTTTGACGATAGTTATTTCATTATTAGACTAAATATCTTAACGTTGTTTATAAATTTATTCCATAATTATAAACGTTTGCAATTTAAAAATAATTAAATGAGATTGATTGTAAAAAAAAGACCGGGTTGCACTCCGGGAGTGCCGGCAGAAGTGAAAACCCAATAACAGTAACAGTTTTTCGATCAGGTCACGTGACATCTTACGGTGTCACCCTAAAAATTCACCTGGTTGTAGTTCTGGTAGCCAAAATACTATGCCACTCGACGCGCTCGACGCGGTGGTAGCCAAAGCTATTTTTTTATGGAATTTAAAATCCACTATAAAAAGGTTCTATTTGCGTGACGAAGTGCATGTTATCTGGCCCCCTTGACAAACTTACATTCCTCACTATTTGAAATTAACCTATAACCTTTATCAATAGCACAAATTACTGAAAATAAAGTTACTTTAAGCTCTGGCACGTACAATACATCTAACAGTACAGAAGGGATTCCCTTGTTTGGTCTAATAACGTTTTGTCTAATTTCAGTTTGTGTAATCACTTTTAGTATTATGATTGTTAGTCTAAAGTCAATTTGTATAATTTAATTTTTCATTCATAATAATTGTTTGTTCGAAATACGTTTACCCTAAATGACGATTTTCATAACTCTTGTTTTGCCGAATATTATTTTATCTAAAAATCAATTTGTTTATTCCTATTTTAACTAATCATCACATTGCCGAATATCGTTTTAACTTAGATTTACTTGTCTAGTGCTTAACTTACATATATTTCCGTTTGAATCAGTTAAAATGAATTCCATAGACTACCCTCAATGTGATAACCGTTACGGGGTTCTGCCTTTTCTCCGAAATTGCTATGTCCGAATTTCACTTGCCAACCAACTTTTCGCCGGTGATTCACTTTGACAACTAACTAATGGCAAATTTTTGTATGCCAACTTTTCATTTGGTAGAATTATTCTGAAGTCGATTATTATAATGAGTTAAAATTTTTGGTATACCTATTATTTGGCAAATCTTTCAGTTGGACAAATAACTATTAACCGAATAACGTTTCGTCAGTGCAACAGTTCCCTTTTCTTACATTAGCCAACTTTTTACTTCAAAGAACAAGACAGCATAACATAGTTAGACTTTTATTCAACGTGTATATAAGTTACAAGGATGGGGGGGTGGGGGGGGATGGGGGGCTTAGCCACTCACAACACAAAGGGGGCTCGAGAGCGAAGCCCCCCGCAGTAAAAAAAACAACAAATAATCCTAACAGAGGTATTATTTGTAGGTTAGGTTAGGGTTAGCTTGTGTCCCTTAGAGCGGAAATAGGCACCACACGTCGACACGCTGGCGGTTAAGTTAGGTTTAGGTTATGACGATGACATCATCATCATCATCATATCAGCCGAAAGACGTCCACTGCTGGACTGCTCCCCCAAATAGTGCCACAATGACCGATCTTGCGCCACCCGCATTCAGCGGTCTCCCGCGACCTTTACCAGGTCATCAGGCCACCTTGTGGGGGCCTACCCATGCTGCGCCTTCCAGTACGTGGTCGCCACTCGAGAACCTTTCCGCCCTAACGGCCATCGGTTCTCCGTACAATGTATGTTTAGGTTAAGTTAAAATAATTGGTGGGTGTTTGATAATAAACAAATAAATAATAAATAATAATAATAATAAACACATACATACTTGCATTCAACCAAGCAACAGTCCAAAAGTAATGATTTAAACACTTATATCCAGTGATGCGATTTATTCAGGTGCTTTCATTGTCATAAAAACAAGTGAGCGGTGGCGCTTACCCACTTTATAAATATGTTACTAAATGAAACCTTACTAAATAAAACATTTGGTAAGCGTTATACTACGAAATGTATATTAGTCAAACTGAACCATTCTGCTACTCGAAAGGTGGCATTTTGAAAAGCGACTGTATAAAAAAAAGTCCAAGCGTACAGTTGGTAACCGTGAGGATGGGAAATAAAACTATAACCTTTTGATAAGTTGACACATGATCATTCGGCGAAATGAAATTATGCGAAAATTTGGTTGCGAAGTGATAATCGGCAATACAATTTTCGGCGACAAATTAGAGAACCTTATCGTTACTTTTTGTAACGATAATGCTACGAAGTCACGTCGTCATATAGGCAACGAAAATTAGTAGGGTTATAGGTACATATTTGTTGATAAAGCTTATACCTAATTTCCATTTACAGTCGAGTTCTCCAATATCTAAACAGACAACCGTTCAAAAACATGTATACAGAGACTTTATTGTTACTGACATAAGACAATAGATATTGGAGAACTCGACTGTACCTATGTCTTAAACTTTTCTTAAGGCAGGTCGGTGTAGGTACGACGACGAGCAAAGCGAGGAGTGTTAGGTAGAACTGCGACCGTCAGACCGCCAGAAACGATTTTTTTTAAGAATTTACTTAGCGAAAGCCTTTGTTCAAAACCTTCATTAGTTTCTGGCGACAGGCCGAGCGGAGGGCGGGGAGTGATTAGACAAAATGGAGTAATGCGAAATGTATTTTAGACAAAATGTAATTATGTCAGTCAAACAGTATACAAAAAAAGATTATACAAACTAAAAATTAGGTATAATTAAATTAGCCAAAATAAATTAGGTGAAGTGGGTCTTAGGCAAAATGATTTTCGCACAAATGCAAATTAGGCAAAACGAGCTGTTATGCGAAACAAGATTAGTCTAAATAAAATTAGGCAAACCGAAATCAGGCAAAACGTTGTTAGGCCAAACAAGGGTAATCCTGCTTACCATCTCCAATGGTAACCCATTTATTCTCAACATCCTTAAATTCAGTGAAGAGATCCCTGGACTGGCTCATATGCTCGCTGGCGCCTGTCTCCATAATAAACTCATAAATACAGTCCCCATTCATTATATAGGCATTTGGAGCCTTATGGTACTTCGTCTGCTGTCTCGACCTGCAATCTTTAAAAACGTGGCCTACCTTTCCACAGAAATTACATTTTGTACTTCTACAGTCTCGTTTAAAGTGGCCGGGTTTGCCACACTCGAAACACTTGGCACTTGCGCTCTCAGTCTTATCTGGAAACTTCATGATGGCTCCTCGAGTTTGATTATGCTTGCTCAGTAACGCTGATGCCGTAGGCTCTGCGTCTGCCTCACTCACACCATTTCGCTCCTCCTGCACAAGCAAACGAGTCTAAAAATTGCTTAACGTCTGCTCTGATGCAATGACGGACTCCCACGCTGACACAAAGTGTTTATACGACTCCGGTAAACTCGTCAGTATTTTCGTAATTACCATCTTCTCAGATATTTCCTCCTTCATAGATTTGAGTTTATTAACAAGTTCGTCCACATTTGACAGACATTTTCGCAAAGGTCCTTCATATTTTAGATTGTAGAACTTTTGATGTATCAAATGCACTCCGACTTTCGACTTTGAGTCATAAACTGAGTTCAACTTCTCCCACATTTGGTAGGCTGTTTCGCACGTAGCTAGTATGTCAGTACTCCCCTCCACTCTCAAAACTATTATTTCTTGTACTCTCCTATCCATATCATCCCATTTTTAGGGTTCCGTAGCCAAATGGCAAAAAACGGAACCCTTATGGATTCTTCATGTCTGTCTGTCTGTCTGTCCGTCCGTATGTCACAGCCACTTTTGTTCTGAAACTGTAAGAACTATACTGTTGAAACTTGGTGGGTCGATGTATCCTGTAGACCGCAGTAAGATTTTCACACAAAAATAGAAAAAAAACAATGAAATTTGAGGGTCCCCCATACTTAGTGGTGTTGCAAGTGTCCATGGGCGGCGGGCGTATTCGCTTACCATCAGGTGATCCGTCTGCTCGTTTGCCTCCTATATCATACAAAAAAAAAAAAAAACTTAGAACTGAAACTCAAATTTAAAAATCTATGTATGATGAAAAAATGATATTGAGGTTTCTAATATTTTTTTTTTCTAAACTGAATAGTTTGCGCGAGAGACTTCCAAAGTGGTAAAATGTGTCCGTCCCCCCTGTAACTTCTCAAATAAGAGAATGATAAAACTAAAAAATATATATGATGTACATTATGCAAACTTCCACCGAAAATTGGTTTGAACGAGATCTAGTAAGCAGTTTTTTTTTAATACGTCATAAATCGTAAACCGCAATTTACCTTTCATTCAACGGATAATGGTATGGAACCCTTTGTGCGCAAGTCCGACTCGCACTTGGCCGGGATTTCTACCTCGGCTTTGTCTTTTGACGCCGGTCTATGTGGCGACATAACATCGTATAGTTTACGAGCTTTAAGTATGATACTTGTCTGTAGCTTCCATGCTGGACACTTAATTGTTATCGCCGAGAACCACGGCTCGGCTGCTCTCCATCTTGATTACGACTGTTCTTACCTCAAATTCGGCTTGTTAAAACCTACGACACACGTGTTAGCATGTGCGGGAAAAATACACGTCGTACCACTTTTCACTCCCGCTTTTACTTTTCCCGTATCTGGGCCATAACCTGTTAGAATATAGGCACCAGGGCGATAAAGAAAACTAGTTTATATAATTTAAGAACCGAATGGGTTTTTTATTTTAATTTTATGGCGCACGCTACTCATTCATGTGACATCTTAGACCAAAGACAATTAGGTTAGTTTAGTTGCATACCTACTTTAACAGGCATTCTTTACCAGCCGGCCATTGAATCTCGCTCTATCCCTCATCCAGGACCCAACATAAATGAACCATAATGTTGTTTTGTTAAATTCTCACGTCGTTTGTGATCTTTATGTATATCCCAATGTGTATGTAATGTGTACGTCCCAATTGCATATAAATTCGCTCCTCAGTACACAATTCGCGATGGTAAGGACTTTAATTGGTATTCTGCGTTTCGACAATTGACGTCAATTGATGGATGAATTGACAGCCGCAAACTATTGATGGGTGGATTGTGATCTGAATATTGTCCGCAATATTTGAATCTCATATGATATATGTTATGTTCGCAGCCGTTTGACGTCATGGGGCCGAATGGGGTTTAGAAATCATTCAAATATTAATGAAGTGTATATTGCAATGATAGGCTCTATATGGGAATAATATTTATTTCCATTTATTACTTTTATTATATGTGCAGCCTAGAAAGCCAGTGTAGTTTATTTACGATTTTATGAACGTATGTGCGTGTGAGCATCATGATTGCCGAGTATTCAAAGCATATATATACATTACATAACTACTTCATTTGATGTTTTTTATAAAAAACTTGCGATCTGCACGAGGATCCTTTTTATAACGAACGTAACATATTCATAGTTAATTATAGGTAGGTATGTATACGTGTATAGTGGAAAAAAACTTTCCACGGGCTAGGTGAAATATAATCGCCTAGCCCCGCCTCATCGAAGTCACGTCATCGCTATGCTGACGTCGTTGCCGGTCAGTCTGTCTACTAGTCCAGTCATTATATCCAAAAACCCGACCCTAGCCGTGAATAATCAGTTCTTGGATTTGTTTTTCGTAGGTCCCTGTAATGTAGGGTAAACTCGCATTATTTGGTGATACGCCTAATTCGGTGAATTGGCCAGCTTTATTGGGTAGCGTGCTTCAAAACATGTACCTATTCACCGAATTAGGCGTATCACCAAATAATGCGAGTTTACCCTACACTCCCATTGACACCCCCGAGGGACCTACGAAAAATAAATCCTAGAACTGATTATTCAGGGGTCAAAATCTATAATGACTGAACTAGTTGCAGCCAACCGGAGAAGCGCACCTTTAGGAGTGCGTGAAGCCGGGGTTCTTCCAAAAGAGAAGCCCCCTCGCACCGATGTGGATAAGGAGGGTTTCACATTGGTGTCTAGGTAGTAAGCGCAAGCCGCGAAAGAGCCAGTGTGGTACAGCAGAGCCAGTAAGGCGCTGTACGTGTCGCGCCTGCATTACTCCGTCACGGCTGATGACATGGTGGAGTATATTCACCAGAAGACGGGCTACTCGCTGAGGGTTTTCCAGCTGCGTGCGCGCCACTACGTGCGCTTCAGCTCGTTTGTGGTGCGCGTGCCGCGGCCGCTGCAGCTGCAGGAGACCATCGCGTGTGCTGACTTCGTGTTTCGGCGGTTCCAGGGCAACTTACCGAATTCTACAGCGGAGGTGACGACGCAACGGAGCCACACTGTTTCGTCGCCTAAATAATAATTCGTTTTTAATTTTATAATTGTATGTACATATGTTAGTCTTCAAGGTATTTATAACTATGGGCCTTAGAAGCCTGAAATAAATGGTTTATTATTATTATTATAAACATGGAGAACCTTGTTGTCTCAATTTACGAGTATATCATACCTACTCGTAGTTCTCAACATTTAATTTAATTAACTTGCTAGCTAAAGTGGCCGTCAATGGCATTTGCTAACTATGTAAACAAACCGCCATATTGAAATTGTCTTTTAATATTGCGGTTGGTTTACATAGTTAGCAAATTCTATTGACGGCCACTTTATGGTATCTATAAACATTCTATTATAACTCCATATATCTTTTATAAAATACATATCATGTATTTTAAGAAAATAGTAAAATAATTAAATAACTCGTTTAAACTGATTAGTCTAAAGCCTGCTGTACAGTACACATTGGGCCAACGTTGGCGCGGAGCAGAATGCAGCTATGCGTTAGAGGAAGAGTGCTTTATTTCGTTCTCATGCGTTTGCATAGCTGCATCCTGCTCACGCGCCAACGTTGGCCCAATGTGTAAAGCCGGCATAAAGTGAGAGATGCGAGTCATAAGCTACGCACTGTCGATGTATTAAACGAATGCGAACATTTTGAAACTGTACTTGACCGACTTATGCTATTTAAGAGCAAGTTATTTTTATGTAAATATAGCTTTAGCAGCGACGTAAAATGTCAGGTACCTAATTATGAGGATTCGTTGAAAAAACTAGTTATCTCATTCTGTACTTAGTCTCCGATAACAATTAGACATCAATAGTGGCGCGCGCTCGTTTCCCGGGGCGACAAGCTAACAAACAACACATTCACTGTCAACAATTTCGTAACGCAACGCTCGTAGCCGATAATTTGAGAAAAACCGTTTGTAGACGAAAGTTCCTACGAGCAGGGACCTCCTAGCGGGCTCCTGGCACTGACCGTGTTAAGGTGGTTCGATTTCCATACAAAACGTTATTTGACATTCGCAGGCTAACGGCGTGATATTTTAAGAAACTTATGTAACTAACTTTCATAAATTGGCTTTCCATTTGCGCGAAATTCCCCCTTTTTCTTGAATAAACTTGTATAAACTAGAATAATTTGAGATATATATTCGTTTGTGACGTCATACTTAAAAAAAAACCGTTTTTCTCAAATTATTCTAGTTTAAGTATACAAGTTTATTCAAGGAAAGGGGGAATTTCGCGGAAATGGAAAGCCAATTTGTGAAAGTTACCTACATAGGTTTCTTAAAAAATCAGGCCGTTAGCCTGCGATCAGATAACGTTTTGTATGGAAATCGAACCACCTCAAGGGGTGTAGCTACGCCAGATGATCGGTTTCGAAACGCCAAGGCTATTAAATCAGTTAGATGAGCTAGGGAATAAATATAAAATAAATATATTTAATTATTTGATGTTTCATGAATAATCTGAATGTTTGAATTTCTTGAATACTACCTACCTGTGTCAAAAAAATTGACATTGCAATTATAGGTTGTTAGCCTATCGCCCGCGCCGCACTTCAACCCTATTCCCACTCACGGCGCTTCCGAGGGCGACCCCCTTGGTGAAGCTAAACGAACTCGACGCTACACGGTATGCACTAACACTGTTTAGACAATCCATACTAATATTATAAATGGGAAAGTGTATGTGTGTGTTTGTTTGTCCGTCTTTCACGGCGAAACGGAGCGACGAATTGACGTGATTTTTTAAGTGGAGATAGTTGAAGGTATGGAGAGTGACATAGGCTAATTTTTGTCTCTTTCTAACCCCCCACTTCCCTAAAATGGGGGGTGACAGTTTGTATGGAGCTACGATATAAACGAGTTCCACGCGAACGGAGTCACGGGCCGAAGCTAGTAAAACTATAAAAACGGAATTGACTTTGTTCTCATGGCTACGTGACAGCTCACATGTCCTGCCGCTCCAATTCACGTCACAGTAGTTTTATTGGTAGCTGCTTTTATGAGGTGGAATTGAAACGGGGTCGATGTCTGATGTAAATTGAGACAGACTGGGGGAATGTTCCTTAGACGCTGGCTGTGAACACCAAAATGCCCTTGAGGATTTTGGATAGCGCGCACACTGTCTATTTGTATCGGAGTAAACGAGAGTGAGTGTTACTGGGCGGCCCGGATTATGAAGATAATATTATATCAATATTGAAATAAAAAAAGGTGGATTATTAGTGAAATATGACTCGTTAGCGGTTTAGGTATGAATATGTTGACTTCATGTTTTTAATTGCAGACCCATACGTCAAAAAAATAAAGTCATAGAACCGTTTAATGTGATTTTAAGACCAATCTTTGCAATTATTTTCTATAGAGCCGATTTCGTCAAATTATGTATCGAGCCCGTCTACGGTCTTTGAAATATGGTGAATATTAACATATATTTTATTTGATGTGCTAGAACAAATAGTTTTTCTTAAAAAACTGCTTAAATTACATCAATTTCACCAAATTAGGTCTTGTCAGCCTCTTAATCGGACACATACATTTCGTACTTCAAATTTTTTTTTTCTCTTTGCGGCGTCCCGTCTATTCCATGAGCATATATCGTTATCGCGGGAGCAAATAAGATTTTACAGCACTGAAAGATTATAAAAAACAGTCAAAAACAGATATGACATTCTTATAGAGAAACGTTTATACCTACGACCTTAAAATGTATAATTATTTTATTGACTATCAATGCTATCTTACCTCCGTACTTGACTTGATTAGTACTTAACCCTTAAATGCATGATTTTTTGTATAACTTTTTAATAAATTGAAATAGATGTGTCATGTTGTATAGATTGAGGGAAAAATAAAGAAAAAAATAATAGTATTTAAAAAAACATATACAATATACGATGCATATATACATCATTATGCATTTAAGGGTTAAAAAGATTACCTATTAGGTAAGCAACTTCATCAGTCACTTTAGACATTTGTCATTCTTGATTGATCTGTATTCAACATAATTAAATAGAAGTTGCTTTTTAAAATGCCTCGAAGGAAAATAACATGTGATCAATTTGTGGGGTTGTTTATACAGGATTATCCCGAGTTAGAGGCTCGCGATACAAAACTATTTTGCTCGAAGTGCAATGTTAGTTTTTGTAAAACAAAATCTTCTGTGAAACGTCATTTTAACTCGGAAAGACACACTTCTCTCAAAAAAGATAGTAAGGTGGGGGGTAGTAGTAGTAGTAGTGTTTAAGTTGATATGTCGATTCCAGGTTATTATTTACTAACTGAGTGTAAAGCAAGATTAATTAACGTTATGCAGCAAAAACTTCGTGCTAGTTATGATGAACTTCTTGGAGGCTTATAATGTGTAGGCAAAAGAGTCTGTTTTTACTAAATGGACAGTCTGTTTACTACTTCTTTAACAAATTTATATTTGCTCCCGCGATAACGATATATGCTCATGAGAAGGAGCGTGGAATGCGACACGTATGTATCACATTGTAAATAAATAAATGATTATTATTATTATGATTGTGCCCTGCTGGGTGGTTGTTTGAGTAACGCTTCGTACGTACGTTAGGTAGATCTAGTTAAATGTCATTTTCGTAGGTGAAAAGTACAGTTGATTTGTCCTAACGAACGCTCTTTTGAAAAGTTACGCAATTAACCCTTTGAATTCAGGCTCCCGAATTATTAAAGTTCTAAGAGCTACGGTAGCCTAGTGGTTCAGGCATTCGGCTGTTAAGCGGCGGCGGTCGTGGGTTCGAATCCCGGCTCGTACCAGTAAGTTTTTCGGAACTTATGTATAGAATATTTACCGTTAGCTTTTTGGTGAAGGAAAACATCGTGAGGAAACCGGTCTAATCCAAATAAGGTCTAGTTTTCCCTCTGGGTTGAATGGCAGTCGCTTTCGTGAAACTAGTGCCTATGTCAAATCTTGGGATTAGGTGTCAAAGCGAACCCCGGGCTCCTTTAGGCATTACCGGGAATAACGCTAGGAGGATGATGATGACGTTCACTTTTAAGGGCTATAAAATTTAGTTAAAATATTAGCTGTTCTGGAAATTAAAGCGATGGAAGCCAAATAAGAAGTTTGAGTATGCGGGCCATGCGGCTGTCAAACGGCGCTTCGTAAGTTGGAAATTTAAAATAAAATTCGGAACTTGTATATGGACGGAATATAATTGGGTGAACGAAAGCATCGTGGGAAAACCTCGGGGGAAATCAAAGATTTGAGTGAAGTCTCCAGCCCGCACTGGGCCAGCCTGGGTAATACCGCCCACGGCTCTCATCCGTGAAAAGAGGCCTACGAGGATCCCCAGTGGGATGTTATAATAGGCTGATGATGATTTATGATGATAATTTGCATCTGTTTCATCATTCTTTAATTATCAAAAAGGCGGCTTTCATAATAATTGAACATTGACAATAATTCTTAATCGAACGAGCGAGTGAAGCGCACTTTTTTATTTTATTTTAGGCCCCCCGTCCTACAGCTACAGCTGGCAGTGCCAATAATTATATTTGGTAACTCGACACTGAACGTATTTTTTTTCTATTGCAGAATCTAGAAACATTTTAAATGGCGTGGACGGTTGCTTCAAGCCCGGGGAGCTAACAGCCATCATGGGGCCCTCGGGAGCTGGCAAAACGACCCTCCTCAACATACTGGCTGGTTACACGTAAGTTACTGTAACATCGGTTTAAGACTGTTTGTTTAAAAACTAGAAAACTGATTTCAGTGTTTTTTGAAACTAATCCCGGGGTTAAGTATGTCTGTATGATGAGCAAGACATTTTTAAAGTAAGAGATTTGTAACTTCGGTTTTAGACTGTTTCTTTGAAGACTAGAAAAACATATTGGATATTAAACGAGATTCACCACTAAAGGGGCTAAAAGAAGTTGGAATTTTATACGGGGAACAAGACAATTTTAAAATAAGGGAACTGTAACTTCGGTCAAGGACTAGAAAACAAATTACTGCGTTTTTTATATTCTTCCAATGTTGGAGTAGATGTTGTTGAAAGTATGGGGAACAAGTACTTTTTGAATATTTTGAAGTAAGGGAATTCTTCGGTCAGACATATATACCTACTGTTTGGTAAGCCATTCATTATTATTTTTCGTATGGCGGTTACACACTGGTTATATATACAGATATACATTTACAATGAACGAACAACAAACTCGGCAGCTGCACTGTTCCTTCTGAATCTCGCAGCGCACACTGGAACCCCTATCAGCCATTCATTCAGAATACATAATGCAGAAAAGTACGTTAGGTTAAGTTAGAACTGCTCGCAGAAAAGTAGGTTAAGTTAAGTTAGAACTGCGATACTGAAAAGTAATGTTATATTAAAACTGCAGATCATTTTGTTAATTTAAGAAGTTAATCTTGGCTAATCAAAATAATTTATTCTCTAACACCGTTAAATGGGGACTGGAGATGGAGATGGAAAGTGCTACGTCTTTTGGCATATGATAATTTTACTGTCGAAACTATATAGGCAGCTAGGAGTAGTTAGAAACGTGTGATAATACTTAAAATATGTATATTTTGAAAACGGACACTTCAATTAAGGTTTAGGAATTTAAACCTTTTACGCCTAAACCCAGAACGGAATTACATGAACATTGGCATAGAGATAATTTAAGACCCTTGGAAGGATTTAGGATAGTTTTTATCTCGAAAATCATCCCTTTAGATGGTAGAAGTTTGTTTGGGACAACGATAATTAAGGTTACACCTAAAATAATTTAATAGCAATATTTTTTCTCAAGTTCTACGCGGTACGCGGACGAACGCGGGCAACAGCTAGTTAAAATATAATTCGATGTCATGTGTAAGAATACCATTTTATGAACAACTTTTAGGAAAACCCATACATCAAGTTTGCTCGGTAAACAACATTAAATGGTCAAATATTCGGAGTTAACTCAACCGTGGAGGAATACATCAAGAAGACTGCCATAACGGCGTTCATCCAAACAGAAAAGCCTGATGTTAGTATATTTATGCACGAAGTCACTTTAAAGTTCAGAGAGGTTTCTGTACTATACTCATTTCGTTAACTCCTAGAGCTTTTTCTTGAAGTTCATAGATAAAGTTATGGGGATTGCCTATGTTTATGTTTGGCCTAACAACGTTTTGCCTAATTTCGGTTTGCCGGCGTCGAGACCTTCGTTCCGTGGAATGAGCATACGTTATTTGCGGAAATCGCGAAACGTCTTGTCGATGCAACAGCACGGGTAGCACAAGACGGCGCGCGAGCTGTCTATCCGTCTCTTTCTAAATGTTCTAATTAGAAAGAGACAGATAGCCTATCTGGTGAACGAAGAGCTGGCGGCTTTCTCGCGCAACGTTGCTTTGTAATTCAGCGGGGAAATAGAGTCAATGTCATTAGTCAAGTTATTTATTCTTTAATTTAGGCATGTTACATGCACCTATGAATGTCGATAAGCTACTACCGGTCCGCAAAGAAAACCTCTGCCTCGAGAATAGAAAACTCGGCGAGGTATATTTTTTTCAAAACAGTATACTTAGGTAGTAGTATAATATCATTTCAGTATCAGAGTCAGTAAGTTCGGTTATGCCACTGCCGCCAGCATCCCCGGTACAATGTCTCGGGGGCCTATTTTACATTTTACTTAAGTAGTTTACATTATTTAATTAAAATAACAACTACCTAAATTATATAAGTACTTTGGAAAATAAATGATCCATAAGTAGTAGGTACTTAACCAGTTTTATATTTTTATTTTGACAGAATGCGACTTAGGGATCCCTTCATCTCTCATCTGTCACTTAAAATAAATCTCTGAATTAAAAATATAATCAGCCAGTATCAATCTAACTTGTCTAAGCATTGCTCTGTCTCAGCTTCCCATGAACGGAACATAATTAAACGGGAAATAACTTTGTTTTGGCAAGGTCTTATTAGCAAGGTGAGTGCCCTAGCGCAGGCGATAGACAATCACAAAATCATTCGCATCGGATTTTGATTCGCCAGTAGCGGGTTTTGGAATTTAGAGGGGTAATTGCGTAACTTACCGCACGTGCGTTTGGGAAACTCAATAGTCACTTTCCCATACAAACAAATACATTTTCATTTAGCTAACTTATGGTACGAAACGTTTACGCAATCCTCGGAACTACTTATCCGGTTTCAAAGTGTACATACGAGTACACCACTGTAAAAATTGGCCCTCCATAATGGACATAGGCTATATTTTCGCGCCGCACTGCCTGGGTTCTTTCGAAAATACCCGTGGAGCCGCTCTGCCAGCTAGTATAAATAGAAAAGATGGCACAAACAATGGTGGACTCGGCTCTGTCACGAAATAGACCGAACTCAGTATGATACTGGCTCAAACCCTTTCCAGTCTGTTGCTTTTAAAATGTTTGTGACATGGTCAGACTTTAACTGGGAATCACGTCCACAGTACCCGAGGCGCCAAAGGCGAGATCAGCGTGAACGGCGTGTGCGCGTGCGCATCGCAGTCCGGCGGGCGCGGCGGCGCCAAGTACATCCGGCAGCAGGACGACCTGCGTGCCTACCTCACCATCTACGAGGCCATGGCGCTGGCCGCCGCGCTCAAGCTGGCAGACTTCTCGCCCGTTGAGAGGAAGGAGAAAGTGAGTTATGTTTATAAAAGCTACATTTACAGGATCATCATCATGATCATCTTATCAGCCGGAAGCCCACTGCTGGACATAGGCCTCCCGAAAGAGTGCCACAATGGTCGGTACTGCGCCAACCGCATCAAGCGGACTCACGCTAACTTTCCCATTTATAGGATAGCTACAACATACTATGTCAAGCCAAGCACGAGCACCTATAACGATCGTAACACATAATATATTTTCGTATAACATACATACCGTCGAATCCCCTGACCTCGCCTGGGATACCTAACATCGCCTATTTTAGTAAAAGTTGAAATTTCCGCCTAGTTTTTAGGGCTGGATCCACAAAATACTACTAAATAGAAAGTGTATTTTATGCATGGCAATATTCTCGCATCAATTGTGGCTAACTTAACGCCGTTTACGGTCAGTGCCGGTATTTCGTTGCAGTGGCAGCACATGTTTTGATTTGTGTCTGCGGAACTTTGTTGTAAATTGTGACTAAGGACAGGTAACGGTAAGTTTTTTCTTGTACTATAATCTACAACTAATGCTCTTTCTTATGGTAGTATTGTTTTTTACGTCACTTATTTGTATACGTCGCAATCGATTAAAATGTAATTGAGGTCATGTTCCGGCCATCTTGAAGCTACACTTCGCCTGCCCCTAGGGTTGTCAATCCGAGTGTGTGATGTATTTCAAATTTCTTATTTAGTAGTATTGGTCATTCAACCCTCGACGCACAAAGGGGGTCTTACAAGTTTGATTGCTATGTGTGTATGTCTGTATGTTTGTCTGTGGCACCGTAGCTCTTGAACGGGTGAACTGATTGGAGTTTCTTTTATTATTATTATTATGTTTAAAATAATATTTGTTTACATTTGTGTAGTTAGGTATTATCTGCATTTATTTGTTTATGTTTATTTAGTTTAGAGTAGAAAATCGATAGGTATAATAGATTCATGATTAACCTAACTAGGTTAATCTATTATACGCATCAAGTACGTCGGTAGGATTATTTATAAGTCAGATGTAGTTAGGGATTAAATTTTTGTTTTTGTTTAATGTTTATCTATTATCCAGCTAGATGGCTGTGATTACTTTACAACTAAATGTTAAGTCTATGATTGATCTCGTTAATTGTTACTAGTACTCACCTAGTCAGGTGTAATTCGTTTATATTTAAGTATTGATGTTACATTTGCATCTAGTAGGTATGACTTCCTACCTCTCTGATTGTTAAGTAGTGCCAAAATATTATTGATATTAAAAAAAAAAATACCTCATATTTGTTTTACCTTGTACAATTGACACATGCAAAAATATTTTTGATACATGTTTATCTTTACGTACTATTATGATAGTTGAAGGCTGTGATGATTGAGATGATTAGTTAGGTAATTTTTAAAGTTACCGATCTAAGTGTGATTTTAGCTTAATATAAAACAAGATGTATACGTACCTTGTTAATTTTTGATACCTAATATAACTTTTTAAATTTTAAAACAAGTATTTTTATTAGTCCTATAACATTACCCTTTTTATGTTTTTGTCGAGTAAGTTAATATGTTTTTTGACAGCCCTATCGAAAAAACAGTAAATGTATGAAACTGACTTCAGATCGTAACCTGTCTTCGCCTTTTAAATACGACTTATTTGGGATAGTGAAGGTTCATAATCGAAAACACGTTAAAAAATAATAAGATTGTTGGCGGCAACTTCAAATTTTGTCTATAACTGACGCTCCGGCAGTATGTAGGCGAAGACAGGGCATTTTGTCTACACTTCGCCTACCACCTTTAGAGTCCAATTGTAGCCATTCCTTAGCGAAATTTAGACTTTAAGTTACGGTAAACTAAAGTCCCATATAGATTAATTCGTTTTTTGATCGTAACAAGCAAAAACACGTGTAAATCTGGGAGAAATTTACAAAAAACTGCGAAATCCAGGCGAAGTCAGGGGATTCGACGGTAACGTATAACAATCATAACACGTAGTATATGTATTTCCAGGTTCATATTATAGAAGATTAGCTTAGGCCAGGGGGCTCGGGGGCCAAAGCGCCCCGCAGTAAAAAAAGCCGCCAAGTGCTTGTCGGACCACGCACAACGAAGGGTTCCGTGCCTATTAAAAAGGTCGTATCGTTACTGAAATCTTATGGCACTTACGTCCTTTTGTTTAAGGAAGGCAGTTTCTTAGAAATATCTCAAAAACCTTCGAACCGACCTTGTTCAAAACAATTTTCGCTGAAAGAATTTAATAAGTGTGTCCATGATTTTTTTCATATTTTTAAAATACACGGTTCATAAATTAGAGGCGGGACACTTTTTGGTGACTTTCGGGGCGACTATCTCCGACTCTATTCACTTAATCAATAAAATTGCTGACAAACCTTATATTCATTTTGAGAGGCCAATCGATTGATGTGCCACACGTGGGCTTGCAATGAAAAAAAGGTTTTTTGACTTTCAGTTTTATGTATGGAGTGCACTCCTAAAAAACTATGTAGCGGCTAACAAAATACACCTGTCCTCAAAATTTTAACAAATACACCTTATAGTTTTCGAGTAAAATGCCTGTGACATACGGACGGACAGACAGACAGACAGACATGACGAATCCATAAGGGTTCCGTTTTTTGCCATTTGGCTACGGAACCCTAAAATCAACAAACAATCGTAAGAATGCTATTATTTGTAGGTTAGGTTAGGGTAAGCTTAGTGTTCCTTAGAGCGGAAATAGGGTTGACATGCTGGCGGTTAGGTTAGGTTAAAATAATTGGCATGTTTGTTCACAAAACAATATTTAATTTCAAACAACAAATGTATATTACAAACGTTTACTGCTATTAAAATAATTGTAGGCAATTATACTATTTGATGTTAGATTATTTAAATAATATTTGTTTTGAACCTTAGGTGTTATGAATATTATACGCTTTAATCGATATATCAATTGATATTATATCTAAATAACGTTATACTTTACGAAAATATATATTCTCAAATTATACCTTTCGTTCATTATCATTATATGCAGTGAACGTTATACTAAACAAGATCATACTAAGTGAGCGTATATATTATGACTGTTATATGATAAGTTCTTATATCTCGTATTACTTACCCGCATACTTTAACACGTTCATCCATGCCAGGACGATGCGTCGCCCTGAAGATGGCTTAATAACGCAACATAATAATATCATCAGACCCCGTATCATGGTCGGCCTTATCACGCGATAAGTGTCAGCCAGTGACGGACGCTCTATCCTGTCACTTATCGTGTGATAAGATACGGGGTCAGGGATTCAAATAATACAAAAAAAGATACTACCAGCTGGTAGTAAACTATTATTCTGCTGCAACAGACCTCTTGCGATAATGCCAAGGATTGTCGGTTCACACACTTGGCGCCTTGTTGGCGCTTGGAACAGGAGCAGTGGGGCACCCTGGGGGCCTAGACAAGGTTACAATCGACGGGCGCTGGCGCCAATAGAAAACTAATGAAATGTATGGGAATGACAGATGTTAACGAAAAGTGTGTCGTCGGCATCTGCCATTCCCTTACATTTTATTGGTTTCTTGTCGTTTGTAACCTTGTCTACGGCCCCTGTCCCAGCACGCAGTGTAAACGTCCTCGACGCACAGTATCCAATCCCGTCTCTGTCAACCAATACAAAGTCATGGCGTAGTAGGTACATGTTCAGACATTAGCGAATATTCGTGACAATTTACACATTCAAGTACATTTGCTATCGGTATTTTTTTAGTACTTAACTGCAAGACCTACTTGTTCAAGGTAAGATGAGGACTTGCGTCAACGACTCACGTGTAGGCAAGAAAAAAAGGAAAAAACTGGCCAAGTGCGTGTTGGGCCACGCGCAGTGTAGGGTTCCGTAGTTGCTTGTCTTAGTTACATCGACGTGCGGTGCGGTTGCGTCGGCCGAATTTGTACAATTGGCCTTTCCAAGTACACATTAAGTTCGTCGACTATTACTCGGTAACTACTTATGCTTTCTTGTCCGTGATAGTTTTCCTTTTAAATTAATTATATGTACTACTACCACGATTTTTTTCACATCCCCAGTAGTAGCTATTTAGCCGGCAGGGGGTGGGGGGGGGGACACATGACTCGAACAAAAATTAGGGCTTTAAAGCCCAATATCTCGCAAACGAATCACTGAAATGGTTATAAAAAAACCCATAAAAGTTTTGAACGAGCTATCCAACAATACCCCACACCATGGGTTTAACGAGAAAAAATATCCCCGCTTGAGGTGTACCCCAAAAAAAATTTTTTCAAGATTTTATTGTACTGTTTTGTCGGCGTGATTGATTTATATACCCATGCCGAATTAAAATTTTTCTAGTTGCAATGGTTACTGAGCTAAGCCGAAGACGGACAGACAGATAGACAGACGGACGGACATGGCGAAACCATAAGGGTTCCTTGTTGTCTACGGAACCCTAAAAATGATGTAAATAGGGGCGTATACACTAAATAAAATTATCAATAATGTCATATTTTCTCGAAAAAGGATTAAAAATGTAGTCAAATGGAGAAAAAATCAACGCAAAAGGTTAAATAATCACGAAGTTATAAGTGTCCAAAGTTTTAAGAAGGGTATGTTCTTTCCCTTTTTTGCAAAAACGCAACTTCATATGAAATGATGACGCTTGTAGATTGTGACGTCACTAATAGACGGTAACGTGCCGTGGCCCATCGTGTTCGGCGCCGCCGTCGCCGCGGTCCCCCGGCAGCCTCGTGTAATGTGACGTCACACACTGTTTGCGTTTTCTCTCTCTAACAATAAATATTAAAACGGTTGTAGCTTCGTGATTCTTTGAGCTATCTGAGCGGGATTTTCGTCACTAGGCATATTTTTTTGTCTTCTTTCTTTTGGAGTAATAATAATTTTCGAGTCTATACCCCTATTCTAAGTCTTTTATATGAGCCGGTCACTGTCAATAAAAACAACTGTATAATTACGACTCTATTGTGTAAGGCACAAAGGCGTGTTCGCGTGTGGCAATATTTTCGGCGGTATACTTAACATGAAAAACATGAAATGCGCATTCAGTATATGATATGCCTTTGACCATTCGTACAACTATATTGTCAAATTATCATATTAAAACCAAACATATGATTTTACAACTGATTAAAGTAATAAATAAACCGGCCAAGTGCGAGGCGGAATCGCGCACAAGGGTCCTGTGCCGTAGGTACTCACATGATTTTTAGCCAATGATACTTTGCATTAACTTAGAAGTTTTCGCTACTCCAAAGGACTGCACTTATATTAAATCTTAACCCTTAAATGCATAATGATGTATATATGCATCGTATATTGTATATGTTTTAATAAAAACTATGATTTTTTTCTTTATTTTTCCCTCAATCTATACAACATGACACATCTATTTCAATTTATTAAAAAGTTATACAAAAAATCATGCATTTAAGGGTTAATATCTCAACGCGCTCTCGATAAAAAGCGTCTTGACAGATACTTATTTAGACGGATAGCGAAGTGATCCTATTAATGTTACTTATTTCCTTTCGTGGTACGGAACCCAAAAAAGTGCAAATGCAGCCAATCTGTAATTATTGCAATAATTATACCTACTCGGTTCAATGAACGTGAACTTCGAGTAAGTATTAAGTATTCAACATAAACAGTTGAACACTGACATGGGTACCTATTAACATCAATCTTGCGAACTCACCTCGTGACTATAGTGGTACCTATTTATAGATGCACATGCACGTGTTAAGGGGCTGGCTACCCGAGGTTTTCATCGATTTTTGACGAGTTTTGAATCGTATTTCCTACTTTTGCACTACAGATAGAATTATAAGTCAAACGGCTATCGGTTCATCAATCTTTTATACCTATCCATTTTTGTCTACCGGATTTTGAAAGAGATGAATACTTAATTTTGTATGATTTTTTTAAACATTGTCTAAAAAAACACTTATTTCGTGTGTCTATTGACTTGGAAGATTTAACATATACGAAACATATTTGGGTTCGTCTATGACGTCTCTAAAAACGTGTTGGGGTTTTCATTTTAGACTAATTACTTAACACAAAAGTTATGGCAACTTTGATGCCAAAAATCTCGAAAACAATGAACTTTGAAGTAAATATGGGATACTATATTGCTTAAAGCCGTTGTTCTTAATATAATAAAATAAGCTACACAAAACATGAGAAAACTAAGGGATTCAGATCGAAGGTCATTGTGGCGTATGGGAGCCCCTTAAAGAAAGTTGTCGATTGGAAAGCTCAAAGACGCAACTTTCTACGTAGATACAGCTTTTGTCGCAGAAATATAATGCATCATAATTCCCATGTTTAATATCCAAAATAAATTTTATAACGCCTATTATAGATCCAACCAAAGTAACCATCTGCCGGTTTGGTACCATTTCACTGGCGAACCGACTTCGACGAAAGGTATAATATAAGGTATTAATATTCTTTGACACCTACTACATCAGAACCCGTATCATGGACAGCCTTATCACGCGATAAGTGACAAGATAGAGCGTCCGTCTCGTTCCATCGAACGGTGTCAGCCAGCGACGGACGCTCTATCTTGTCACTTATCGCGTGATAAGGCCGACCATGATACGGCGTCAGAGCAGTATATCGTCCCCTAAGAGGGTCAGATCAGGGGTACAGCTAAGGATGAAAAATCGAAAGGTAAAAAAAGTACTGTTTCTCAAACATGAAATATTCGCGAAAATAGACTGCAAAACAGCGTTACGAGCGGCACGAATTTACAGGTCGGTAATGGGATTTGTATAGGAAATTGCCGGCGCGCTCACCCCCGCCCGCATAAGGGACTGCAGCCCACCCCCCGCGGCGACGTCGGATCGCCAGCAGTTTTACTGAATTTTAGATGTTACATTTTTTTTGTCAAAGGATTTTAAATTTGCCGTTCATTCTTTGGAGTAAAGCACTAAACATACCTCGGCCGGAAAGGGATTGCCCTCATCGTACCTGCAGGCAATCCCTTCCTTCCCGACCTTTATTATGACCTTTATTAATCATATAATATTTTTATATTTCAGGTATACGAAATTCTCTCTCTACTAGGACTTAGTGGGGCGGCTCAGACTCTCTGCAGGGATCTCTCGGGAGGCCAAAGGAGACGGCTTGCCGTAGCTCTGGAACTTCTCTCAGACCCGTCCCTTCTGTTTCTGGATGAGCCTACCACGTAAGTTAACCCCCGCTCTTGTTTAATCACGAAAAGGTCGGGCAAGAAGATTATTTTTATTCGTTCCGAACGTGATTGTTGTACTTTGGTCAATGGTCAAGTTTGGAACACTGCGAAATTAAACTGTGATACTTATAAGTTGTGGTGACGTATCAGTCGCGCTAGTGATAGACGGCAATGCATGACAGGATTTACTCGCCACAAAGTATGGCTATTATTCTAATATTATCGTTCGAATGGAATTAAAACACTACATATTTATTGACGACCACTTTAGCCTAGTTGGTAGTGACCCTGCCTACGAAGCAAGAGGTCCCGGGTTCGAATCCCGGTAAGGGCATTTATTTGTGTGATGAACACAAATATTTGTTCCTGAGTCATGGATGTTTTCTATGTATTTAAGTATTCATTATCTTTATATAAGTATGTTTATCGTCGTCTAGTACCCATAGTACAAGCTTTGCTTAGTTTGGGACTAGGTCGATTTGTGTAAGATTGTCCGCAAATATTGATTGATATTGATTTATGCCCGACTATCCCGTAGTCCTCATTTCTAACCACCTTTGGATTTCTTCTATGATATCAAATCCAAATCGCCTGTAACATAATGTTTGTTGCTCTTGATCTCTCATGTTTATACTTATTCACAGTTGATGATTCGCTTGCGTAACGCTATGAGAGAATTGATGGTCCATTCATCAAACCGTGAAGCTCAAAAGAGGCCTCTAACGCAGGTACACGGACTTAGCTGCGCGTGTTTACTTGAATTGCATAATAATAAAGGTTAATGCCAAAGCCTTGTAAAATGATTACAGAATCCTACTTATATCCTACAACTACAAATATTATAAATGCGAAAGTTTGCATGTTTTGATGTTTGTTCCTAAATCACGCTTAAACGGCTCAACTGATTTGGATGAAATTTTGCACGAAAATAGTTTATAGCCTGGATTAAAATATAGGATAGTTTTTATCCCGGGTCCACACAGACGAAGTCGCGGGCGGAAGCTAGTAATATTTATTATAAATGCGAAAGTTCGGATGTTTGGATGTTTAGATGTTTGGATGTTTGTTACTCAGTCACGCTTAAACGGTTCAATCGATTTGGATGAAATTTTGCATTAAGACAGTTTATAGCCTGGATTAAAATATAGGATACATTTTATCCCTGGTCCACGCAGACGAAGTCGTGGACGGAAGCTAGTAATTAATAAAGAAAAGCCATTTATAGGACTGCTAATCATTTATTTATTGCTGGTAAGCTCATTAGGCACCCGGTCGCCTAATAAGGCCGATTATGAATTTATTAAAATATACGAGTACGTTCAATCAATGTTTACATTACTATCGCCTGAACACAGCAAATTGTTTTTATAGATAATGGCAGCGCGCTTGATTAATTATAATTGACTTTTAAAACAAAGTTTTAACCGACTTCGATTTAGTACTCCGCCAAGCCACGAGAACATTTATTTTCCAATTTACCACATGAACTGATTTACGAAAGAAAATGCATTGATTATTAAAGAAAAAAACCCAATCGCTGTATGTGGGCCGATAAAATTTGAGGACTTCCGTTGATTCCACAAGGATCACCTTTGGGACTCCATTAGTTGCTATTTCAATGGAATCTTATCAGAATCTGTGACGTACTTTTGTACTTTTAAGTACGTAATTGAGGAATTCCATAAGTCATCTGTGGTCTTCATCATCAATTCCACTCCATCAAATGTATGATTTCCGGGTGTAAATACACGAGTTAGAATAGAAAATACCAAAATCACTACACGCGTGCCTAATATAATTGAGGAGTTCCCTCAATTCCTCATGGATCCCATCATCCAACTGAATTTTTAAAAAAATGGGACCCACCTGGAAGCATATACCTACAAACAAAAAAAAAATACGAATCGGCTCATCAATGACGGAGTTCTGAGGTAACAACATTGAAAAAAAAAATAAAAAAAATACAACCGAATTGAGAACCTCCTCCTTTTTTTTGAAGTCAGTTAAAAATGCACTTTTGTTTGTGACCGTAAACGCATGGGCTCACGAACTTTGAAGTAGTTTGGACAAGTCAACTATAACTACGAGGCCTTATTAGGAGCCAGGCCTTCCTTGGTTCCCCTACCTTACATATAAAATTCCTGATATTTCTTTTGTGACATTCTGCAGAAATGTTTGCTGTTACGGTTTTCAAAATGATTGTTAGTTGGTAAGGTTCAATAAGATTGTTTGTTGAATGAAAAACAATAAGTACCGTATCAAAAACATTGTTCGGATGTTTTAATATGAAACGTCGTCAACCACATAAGTATTTCAATCAGTTCAATACAATCTACAAGAATGCTCTTGAAGATGGCAATTTAATAGCATTCTGCCGTGTGAAAGTTCAAAAAGATACTTCTTGATGCGAAAACTGGTATCACCTAGATATCTTTCAAATTCCAGAGGCTTGGATTCGTCAGCATCGGCATCACTCATCGCCCTGCTGAACGGTCTAGCCAGGGGCGGCAGGACGCTGATAGCAACCATCCACCAGCCTTCAGCGCTGCTCTTCGAGAAGATAGACTCCGTGTACTGCCTAGCGGGGGGCCGCACGCTGTACAGAGGCCCGCGCGTGGCGGTGCTGCCGGCGCTGGCGAGCGCGGGCCTGCGGTGCCCACCGTACCACAATCCTGCTGACTTCTGTAAGTTTTTTTGTACTTAGCATGTCGTAAATTGATGGCCAAGTTTTAATTTGTTTTAAACGACGTCGCTGGCAAACCAGCTTATTGCCTACCTGTTGGTATAAGCGGTTATCGTAGCACGTGGACACTCCTTTCTTGAAGAACCCCTTTCTACTTAGGATAGGTTATCCCTATAAAAGTACTGCAGGTGCAGTCTACATTTGGAACGTGCTTCAAATCTTGTATTAATTTTCATACAGAGATATGACATTGTTTTTACTTTACTCTGCAGTTATGCAAAAATATATAAAACAGCTCTCATTTGCATACACGCTGCATAGTTTGGATGTAATTGACACTATTCCAAACGCGGCCGCAGCGATTGTGGTGACGTCATTCCTCGGGAGACCGACTCTTTAGAGATTGTCTCCCGGCAGTTTTGGCCTAACAACACACTGAAAGATGGCGTTGGTATCCAAAAGTAAAGTTTATGATCGACGGAATCCCGTAACAACATGCACTATACCACAAAAGGCAAAAAAAAAACACTTCGAACGCGTAGCTTCTCGGACCACAGGCGTATGTATAATTTGATAGCACGTAATGATTACCTGCCATTTTCTCAGACAAATAACTCTTTCCCCAAGGCAGCTGATTAAAATGTTGTCACTCGCAGGAGTCACATGTGTTTGTGTAGGCGTAAGTATATTGGAATCATAATCAGAATGAAATATTTATTCGTGACATCACTAATATACAAGACAAAGACAAAAAACAAGTATGTGAATCTTGGGTTTCTAACTAATACAAAATTACAAACATGGCAATAAAATTAAAATCTGAGCTGTACTATTTCGTAGGTATATTAAAACGTTTTATCCTAATCAACACATATTGCAAATATATAAATCGTTTCATGCGGTACCTACAATTCCTACAAATTATTAGGTCAATACATTAAGAGAAAAATTCCTGCAATAAACATGAATATGAATCGATTTAAATAAATTATGGTATTTCAATGAAACAGACGTGGTTGATAAAAGGCGGCACGTTTACCTGTAAGTTACTAAGTAATTCTCTATGACCTAGCACTAGTAAAGCGTAGCGAGTAAAGGCGCATCTGCGTAGGCGTTACTAGAAAAAGTATTTTTTTGGGGTATTTCTTAATCAGAATCGTTGATACCTACTCCTTAGGTATTACAAGAAAAAGTTTGTCCTAGATTTTACTACGTATTTTTTCTCTCCCAGTGCGTCACGCGACTATATCGACGGTGGAAAGGAATAACCCCTTAAGCGACATTTAGTGAATTGTACAGGAGAGTGTTTCAAAGTTTTCTTTTTGAGAAAAAAAATCATAACTTTTTTCCTATTTGAAATAGGTAAATGAGTTCTTAAGACGATGATCTTATTGAATTTTTCTCTATTTTATGAAATAAACATTTAACCCAAAATCTTACAGGATCCTGAAAATGTTGTCGCTTAATTGAAAAGGTCCTCAAAATATTCCCGGAAGAACCATTTAAGCGACATCATCATAGTACTATAAAACTCACTGAAGCCACTTACCTTCTTTAACTTGTCTCTAAGATATTCAATTAAGCAACAGTCGTATGGGCAGTTATTACGTGCCAATTTGAAGTGGTATACCAGAAATTTGAAACTAAATCGACACTTTTTTGTGAATTATAACGCTAGCTTTAATATTTTTTTAAACTATTTCATATTATTGAAAAATTTAGAATATATTTGCGGTTAAAAACGCTATATTGTGCGTTTTTTAAGGAGAAAAATAAAATACTTATACGAAATTAACGTGTATTTTTATTTTAATAAAATAAATCTACTTCTAACAAATAACCTGCTAATAATTCTGCTTTGTTTGTGTGAGGTGTGCAATAAAGAGTATTTGTATTGTATTGTATTGTATTGTAACTCTTAATTAAGTATGCACTTTTTTGAGATCACAATCATTTTGAGTTTATAAATTATTAAGAATAAGTAGCTAGCTTACTTATTTACTTTTTGGTAAGTGTATAAATATACAGATTACAATTGACGCTGACTGAAGCGACCCACTGCATTCCATTGTATAAGTAAAGCACCATACGCGTGAAATTCGCGTCAAAAATTGTTCACTGTACCGACATCAAATAGATTAGAGCAACACTTTAACCGTTATCATACCATTTTCAATCTCCACTTAACCGACGTATCGCATTTATAAAGTATACTTAAAGCGACAGGTACGGCCGCGGTAAGGAGTGTCGCTTAAAGCAATTAAATAACAACGTAATTTTTCGTAACATTCATTTAACCGACAATCGTTTTATTAAGCAGTTTTGAAGAACCACTTAAGTACAGAATTCAAGATATATGAGCCCGGAATAATCAATTAATCGACATTACATCGGAAACGAACTCTTTTTAAAAATAATTTATACGACTGTGGTAATATTGGAGTAGGTTTTAAGTGACACAGATAATATTTTATTCAAATTGTGTGTCGCATAAGGGGTGGTTTTTCAAATTCAGACCTCATTCGTGAATTACTTTAAGCGACATATAAGTCATCGGATCGCCGTGAAACCCAATTCAAACGACGCAGAAAAAAACGCTGATTCCAATGATATATATAACTCATTTTCGACCAAAATGTCGCTTAAGTGGTTCTTCCTTTCCACCGTCGATATACCTGTTTTAAAAAAGACGACATATGAAAATGTGACGATCCGGAATGGAATATTTGGGACACTTTTTTTCTTGTATCGTCAGTATTAACGATCTGAGTATCAAGAATCGAAAAATTGATAATTGGAAAAAATAAAGATATGTAAGTACTTACACTTATTTTGGAAAACGCCTAGCTAAAGTTTGTAGAGGAGAGTCCCGGCCCTTCAACCGATCTAAATGCGCTGATATGCTTCATAGTGAGGGTGTCTAGCGACCTAAAATGGCCACACCGTACTTTTTTTGATACAAGTATTCATACTTGTATCAAAAAATGAAGCTTGGCACAGTTGTTCTTTGTGTCAAAATAAGCCGATTAAGATCGGTAGCCCTCGGGAGCCCCCCCTCTGGCACCGGGGAGGGGGGGCTAAAATACCGCTCCGCCCGGCTTCATTCTAAAAAGTACCTACCCCTATACAACAACGCGAGCAAAGAAGTATCCACTTCAAAAAAGTAAGGTAAGGTCTTTCACTAAACGCCCGCACTACAACGCGCCGTAATTCCGGGTATCTCAGTCGGACGATAACTATTCGTTTCCATAATCTGCTCTATCTAAGCACTCGTGCGCATCAATAAATATTAATGACAAACAAATGCTAATACTTATTAATCTTATTATTCCTATGATTAGACAATGCATAGTTTATTTTCGCATTTAACATACCGTTTAAACAATCTTTCCATTATGCACTAACCGACCTGTCTGCATGCTTTATAACAAACTTCAAAAAAGGTATAGGTTCTAAGTTCCACTGTATGATTTTTGAAGTGAAAACTTCTTTAGCGGCGCTGAGCACTTTTTGGGATGGGGAAAAATTGTTAAATACGCGACAGAGTTTTGTGACTGCTAGCCGATTCGACTTCATTCAAAACTGAACGCTATTCGTAAGAGTATAAAGCCGTTAAACACTTATTGCAATAGCATATTCTGCAAATAAATTTGTAATAATACCAACGCGTCCTTCACCGTTATGCTATTGAGAACATTCGAATAGATCGAATTTGGGCGTTATTCCTAAAGAGATAAAGCTTAGAAAAATATGTACCAACGGCAAAAACAAATTTATATTTTGGTCGCCTGCTGGTCTGCGTCGGTCTGCTGTTCTTGCAAATTCGAATAGTTCGAATTTAGACGTTATTCCTAAAGAGACAAAGCTTTGAAAAATATTTGGCAATGGCAAAAAAAAATCGTATTGTGTTTGCCGCCGACCGTCGGCGCGCCGACGGGCCCGTCCACCTAAGGGAGCGACCACACCGCTGCTCAAAATACGCTAACGCACCGTAAACGCAGCAAAATGTATGAAGAATACGTGACGCATACGACACGTCAACGCGTATACGCAGCGTTAAGCACCGGTGTGCTCGCTCCTTAAGTAATTGATAATTGTTTATAAATTTGCGTCAAATTCATTTTTAGGGTGACACCGTAAGATGTCACGTGACCTGATCGAAAAACTGTTACAATGTTATTGAGTTTTCACTTCTGCCGGCACTCCCGGTTTTTATTTACATATGTTCACCGATTTCTGTGTCAATTGTGGATCAATTTTCAAATTGGCACGGACGATGAAAAGCGCATAATATGAATTATGGAACTCCTCAATGATTTAAAGTACCTTCGTCAAAGATTCTAATTGATTCCGTTGTAGTACCCACTAACGAAGTACCAAAGATGATTCTGAGATCCTTGAGGAATCGACGGAACTCCTCAAATATTATCAGCCCAAATAATATTAATTAGTAACTTGGTTTTTTTCTGTAATAATTAACGTATGTGCTCTCGGAACGCAGTTCATGTGGTAGGTAAAGTGAAAGTAAATGTGGAAACGTTCATGTATGTTGATTAGCGAAGTACTGAATTGAAGACGGTTTAAACTTTGTTTTTTAAAAGTAAATTATGTAAAAATGCGTTGGTCCAAATGTCAGTTTTTTTTGTTATTCAGTACGTTGTTTGACATTACTGATCGAAATAAAGTCTAATGGATTGTTATGAAATAAATGAAATGAAATGAAAATTATTTATTCCAGACAAAGTCCATAGCTGCATTAAATGAATAAATTTAAGTTAAATAACAATAGAATTACACAATTTAAGAATTTCAATAAAATAATAATAATAAATAAATAAATAGACTGTACTTAGTTGCCTTACGTACGGCTACCCCGAGGCCGCAGTGTCAGGCTTGTGGTACTCCCGCCATCGCTGATGCAGCGGGCTAGCATTCCGTTCTCTCACCGCCGCCGCAAGCAGTGTATTGGAGGAGCCATAGATTGCCTAGATTGCATAGATGATTTGATTGATTGTTATACTAGGGCTTCTAAACGGGCCACATTTTCGTGCAATTTCTGGCCGGCAACTATTGCTGTCTTACGCTGACTTTGTACTCTAGAGCAAGATGCACATACTTGCCGGCTACACATTGTCGTAAATATGTTGCCCGTTTAGAAGCCCCATACAACCGGGCCTAAATGTCTAAATGTTTAAATGAACCTAAATCAAAACACGTTACGCGAACTATTCGAATTTGCAAGAACAGCAGACGGCGGTGGCGACCAAAATATCAATTTGTTTTTGCCGTTGGTAAATATTTTTCTAAGCGTTATCTCTTTAGGAATAACGCCCAAATTCGAACTATTCGAATTTTCTCAATAGCAAAAAGGACGCGTTGGTTAAATTACAAATTTATTTTCAGAATATGCTATTGCAAAAAGTGTTTAACGGCTTTATGCTCTTACGAATAGCGTTCAGTTTTGAATGAAGTCGAATCGGCTAGCAGCAAAAAGTGACCTCCTTCACATCTGACGTCACAAAACTCTGTCGCGTATTTAACAATTTTTCCCCATCCCAAAAAGTGCTCAGCGCCGCTAAAGAAGTTTTCACTTCAAAAATTTTACGAATCGGCTCATCAATGACGGAGTTCTGAGGTGACAAACATTGAAAAAAAAAGAAAAAAAAATACATCCGAATTGAGAACCTCTTCCGTTTTTTTGAAGTCGGTTAACAATACATCATTATTGATTATTTTATTTAGTGTCTACTCCCTACTATTTCTCCAGAACGTTTAATAAATTACGTAAAAAGCTACAAACTTTGGTAGGTTTAATATTGTATTGGTTTGCTAATTGCACTATTTCTTGTTCAGTAATGGAGGTAGCATCCGGCGAGTACGACGTAGACCTCGTCAAAGCAGCAAAAACGATGGTGCAATACAAACCTGAGGCGAATCCTGATGCCACCGCCAGTTGGAATGTTCCCACATTACCGGCGTTACCTAGTCCTATAGGTGAGTCAACTAGGCTTTGAACCGGCTTGAGGGCAGATAAAAGGGTTTTATCACCCCGACGTTCAAATGCTAATGGCCCTAGTATAGTAGCTAACATCAGCACGGCTATCACAAGACGGCGCGCGAGCTCTCTCGATTTTTCTCGCACTATCCGTCTCTCTCTTAGAAAGAGAGGTATAGTGCAAGAAAAATCTAAAGTGCCGTCTTGTGATAGCCGTGCTGGTACGCAAACTAAAGCTGGGTCCACATTTGTATCATTTTGCCGATCACGATCACGCGTATCGTATCGAGCTCGCGTATCCTAAGTATGGACGCTCACTTTGGGCACACCGTATCACTAGCATCGTCGCGTGAGAAAATGCGTCCATACTAACCGTAGCGTATAACTCCGTATCATTAAGTGTGGACGCGTATCCGTATCCACTTTGATGATCGGGGAAAAACCGCCTCGAGAGCGATCACGGCGTATCGCGTATCAAATCACAACTTCGTATCGTGATACAGTATCAAAACACGTCCATACTTACCGATCTTGATACGCTGGATACGAGTGCGAGTGCGCGGGGTATATGATAAACGCGTGTCAACATCGATCCCGAGCGATCAGATACGGCGCACCGCATGATCGCGCCGTTTTCGCGTCCACACTAGCGATCTTGATACGCGTCGGTGCAACGCGACGGAGATACGATACGACAAAATAATACAAATGTGGACCCAGGTTTATGTGGCGCCTACTTTACTTTCAAGGTCGACTAATTTAGCCTAGTTGGTATTGGTAGTGGCCTTGCGCACGAAGCAAGAGGTCCTGGGTTCGAATCCCGGTAAGGGCATTTATTTGTGTGATGCATGAATAATTGTTCCTGAGTCATGGATGTGTTCCATGTATTTAAGTATTCATTTATCTATATGAGTATGTTTCTCGTTGTCTAGTAGGAACCCATAGTACAGTCGAGGTCATAAATATGTTTACACTTTTGCACCTTATTACAAGGCAATAAGGTGCAAAAGTGTAAACGTATTTATGACCTCGACCGTACAAGCTTTGCTTAGATTGGGACTAGATCGATTTGTGTAAGATTGTCCCCTAATATTTATTTATTTATAATTTAGTGCCTTTAAGTGCCCTTGTGGCCTATTTGCGGAATAAATAATTGATTTTGATTTTGAATAATATAAATGCGAAAGTGTGTCTGCCTGTCTCTATTTCTGTCTGTCTGTCTCCGTTACGTCTTCACGCTTAAACCGCTGAACCGATTTGAATGATGTTTGGTATAGAGATAGTTTGAGCCCATAGAATAGTTTTTAACCCGGAAAACATCCCCTAAGGGGGTGAAATGGGGATGAAAGTTAGTATTGAGCTACGATATAAACGAGTTCAACGCGATCGAAGTCGCAGGCAGGAGCTATATATAAATATACATATATACAAACTCACATGATATATATAGACCCTGAAAACATTGCACTCCTTGTCGCTGGGCAGTCGTGTAAAACTATCTTCTATTCAGCATTCCACGTGCGGCTATATAAAATACGCAGAACGAAATGATCTATGTAGAGGTTTTGCGTTTGCGGTTTTGATATGTTTGTTCCAACCGCACGGCAAGCCGCACGCGGCTAGCCACTTAGTGCGTACCCGGTCTAAGGGCTGTCTTCCAATTAACCTATACGTAAGTTATTTAATTACAGATATAAGTTCGGAGCTCAGATTCAAAGCCGTCCTTGGAGACACCAAACACCAGCAGAGCCACAAAAAGACGATGTACAGACAATCCGGCCTTTTGCGACAAACATGGATCTTGCTGTACAGAAACTATCTAATTACTACGAGGAATTATGTAAGTCGTAGTTAATTTTAGCAAGTCTTAACACATCAAGTGGAACTGAAGTACTTACCTAGGTTTCTTTCATGAATTCATTAGTTGTACAATAAATTGCAGAATATAGATATTGAAGAGACACCGAAACATAGATACCTAAAGATGTATACGTGGCTTGATTCTTTAACTTTTACTTCTTATGGTCACTACTGTGCCAAAACTTCTCAAAACTCTTTATCACACAAACACCGTGAAGCGAAAACAGCAACCGATTTACTTACTACTTTCTCGCCTACTTAGGTCTCTGTAATTTGGCCGAGCACTTGGTAATAATAATAATCATAATAATAAATCCTTTATACAACTGGGGTCCACAGTGATGTTAATATGTACTTATCCTAGGTTAGTTATCTTATCTTACACATTAAATTAAATTAAAATAGGTACACTGGCAGGAGCAAGTTTATTGTATCAACTAAGCAAACGCCAGTTGTTGTTGACACAATAAACCCGCTCAGATTGAGGGTTTATTAATGCCGACACCCAGTACCTTTGTAAAGGACTGTCGTGTCTGTCGGCCATCATGTTCAGTAAGGTGGTATTGGGACTGCCCTAGATTCTGCTTCCTATTGACACGATTTTTTTGCGCATTATGGCGTGAAAACCATCTACGCGGGCATCGGCAAACATGCCTGACGCGCTACAGAACCTAGGCAGTCCCATAAGCACCCTGAACATGTTATTATAGAACGAACGTCTGCCTCGAGCCCTGTCACCAATCTCTTTGCGTATAATCAAGGCAACAGTTACAGTATACTTGTATTTTCCAGTCTCTCTTCATGCTGCGGGTGGCGTGCCACGTGATAATTGCGCTAATCTTCGGCTACTTGTACCTGGGCGTGGGCAGCGAGGCGAGCACCGTACTCGGCAACTACGTCTACCTCTACGGGTCCATGCTGCTCGTCGTCTACACGGGGAAGATGTCCGTAGCGCTATCACGTGAGTCTTTTAGTTTACGTGTGTCACGATGGTGCTACATACAGCGACTAGTGGTCGCCGCTAGACGCGGCCACTCTGGTGGTGAGTGCAAGCCCATCTCGCGGCTCGGACGCGGCCACTAAACGCCCAGTGTGCGCCGATGCTATGCAGTATGTATGAAAAAACTCCTCCGCAGCTCGTGGTTTATTATGCGGCGGCTCATACTTTTCTATAGGGCGGCATTTTTCACAGAGTTTACTTTAATAGGCTACGGTAACCACTTACCATCAGGTGGGCCGTAAGCTTGTTTGCCACCGACGTGGTATAAAAAAAAAAAATAATGGAGATCTCTCTATATGTGCTAGAGATGGCCGGTAGGGGTGGGTATTTACCCAATGCACCCAGTAAATACCCGTATCTACAAAAATTGGTGGGTATAGACCATTTCGGTTGGATTTTTAAAAACACCAACTTTTAGTGCTGAAAATGTCCATTATGGTTATGACGCTTAGTTTATAAAGAATGAAAATAGGTACATTTATTAACGTCTACATCTTACAATTGAATACAGAAATATTATTCAGAGTAATGACGCGTAGTTGCAGTGTCCAACAGGCAACCGGATGGCTCGCGGTATTTGAGCTCCCGAAGTGTTTTGGAACCACCCTGTGCAACACGACCTGAGCCAACATGGACTAAGACGGAAAAATAATAAAAAATGTAATAGTAACCAAGGGTTGAAAGTGAATCACTCCACCTGAGATATTTCTGTTGATAGTTCGAGGGTGAAATGGGTAATTGCACCCGAGTTAAACACTCTACTTTTCATTTCCACTGTGAGGAAAGTAAAATACCTACTACACACGTACATTTTATAAAAGGTTTATCAAGAGTAGATAGGTACCTAATCATTTAAAATACAACTTTAGAAGAGTTTAAAAACACGTAATCCATTAGTTTCAATTTAATTTACTTATTGGATTTGTATAATTCTATATATAAATGTACACAATTATATATATAATGGACATAAAATAAATTATTAGATATACTTACCTAAATAAAAAATACAAATAAAATTACACATAATATCCAACCTCCAACCTTTCCGCACTGGCCACTTGCCACGGCTTACTATTTGAGTATTTTAATCGAGTAGGCCGCGACGCGACTAAAGGCATCCACACATCGAACGTGGGTCGTGCGCGGTGCGGGGCGGGCGCGGCGCGGGTCGGGCGCAGTTGGAGCGGTATATTCACTCACACCGCAGGCGGGCGGCGTGTAGCAGTAACACGGGCCCGCCGCGTTACTACCGCATTGCATATTATAGTAGTTAAATGCGATACTCAATTTAAGAAAAATATCACTTGTATAATCTTTCCTTGGGTTTACAAGGGTCGCTGAGAAAACGCTGTGTAATGTCTAAATCAACGTCATAATTCACTATCTAGGGGCACGGCAGTGCCCCGGCCAAGACGAGCCAAGCGAAGCGCAAGGGCAATACCTAGCTCTTCTCGAAGCGCTTCGTCGTTTTTTTGAACCCTCATCTTTTTAGGGTTCCGTAGTCGACTAGGAAGTAGGAACCCTTATAGTTTCGCTTTGTCTGTCCGCCCGTCCGCGGATAATCTCAGTAACCGTTAGCACTAGAAAGCTGAAATTTGATACTAATATGTATATCAATTACGCCGACAAAGTGGTAAAATAAAAAGTGATTTATTTTATTTTATAAGGGTACCTCCCCTATACGTAACGTGGGGAGTGTTTTTTTTTTTTTTCATTTCAACCCTAACGTGTGATATATTGTTGGATAGGTATTTAAAAATGAATAGGGGTTTGCTAAAATATTTTTTTGATAATTTTAATATTTTCGGAGATAATCGCTCCAGATGTAAAAAAAATGTGTCCCCCCCCCCTCTAACTTTTGAACCATAAGTTTTAAAAATATGAAAAAAATCTCAAAAGTAGAACTTTATAAAAACTTTCTAGGAAAATTATTTTGACCTTGATAGGTTGAAAAGTTTTTGAAAAAAATTACAAAATAATTTATGGACGAAAAACTACGGAACCCTACACTGAGCGTAGCCCGACACACTCTTGGCCGGTTTTTTACTACTAGTGTCGACAAAAAAACGCACTCTTGGGAGTTATCGAAGGTGCATTCATTTTACTCACGGAACTATCACGGCTCAAGCACCGCGCTTGAACCCCTTCGCTTCTCACACCCGCGCCGCACCCGACCCGCGCCGCGCGCGACCGGTGTGTGGAGGCCTTTATCTAGAGGGTCATGCCGAAACGTCAAGAAAAGAAACGGCATTATGGCGGGCAGCCGAAAACGGGAATGATTTTGAATGTTGATTTTCTGTAATTACAATAAAAAAATAGTCCAACTGTAATAGTACATTATTGCCGTGGCCGGGAAGGAGGTAATTGCAGGCTGAGTATTTGTTTTAACGGACGAGCTTGCGAGTCCGTTTAAGTATAATACGAAGCCTGCAATTGCCATTCCGGCTGAGGCTAATATAGTGCTTTTCTCAAAAATGGGGGAATAAAAAATACTAAGTTTATATAAACTTTAAATATCGTTGCACAACGTGAATATATTTACGATTTCCCGTGTATTTTTCCACCAAAAAACGCAAACTATTTGAAACACATACAAAACCGTCGTGTTTGCAACAGAAAAATACGAGTTGAATTGGCTGAATACGAGCTGTGCCGTCTTTAATATGCCAGTTTCTACTTTAAAAAAAAATTGGTACTCGACAAATAAAGGAATTTATATACAACATTCCAGGCGGCCTGCAATGTTTTTTATTTTTTTATTTAGATCTGACCTTAAACTATACACTTTACCTTCCAATATGTAGCGAGTTATGTTCATTTTGCGGGCCATTTTTGAGGAAAAGGATTTTAATATTAACTTGTAGATTGTAATAAACCCGTCGATTAATGAATTGCTGAGATTAGATATAATATGTACAGCGTTTACTTTAATAATATGTAACTCAATTATCCTTGACTCCGTGGCTGATCTTACAATTAAAAAAAAATACTTTCCACCCTAGGGCAGAAAACGCAATTTTCGACCCGGCTAAAGAAAATACCCATGAAAAGTCAACTTTCAGAACAGAAGAAATTAAATAGTGGGTTGTATTGTATGACAAGGTCTAAAGTAAGCCATACTACCACGAGATGGTTTAGCCCCTGGGGAAAATATGTATACATATTTATGAATTATAAAACATTTTAATTTGACCAATAAGCTATGAAGTACGAGCGGGATAAACTGCTGTCTAATCTCGCTTTATCGTACGCCCCGTATGCTGTCCGCGCTCGGCTGTTTGGACGCGGCTATGAGATGGTCAGAGGCGTTTATTCCTGGTGTGAATATTTTGTATTTGCGCCAAAGCAGTTGGTATTTATTATTAATTATGGATGAATAATCTTTGTTTATACTATTTTCTCGCAGTCGAAGTGAAAAGTAGAGTGTTTAACTCTGGTCTAAAAGCCATATTACCCCTCGAACTATTTCCCCTCACTTCGTTCGGAAATTAAAACCATCTCGTGACTATGGCTTATTTGCATACAATCTACTATATTTGTCACGAGGCAGCCGATTGAAACAGCGGTTGCCTGAAACGATCTCGGAGGTTCTCGTTCGAGATGGTCTCGGGCCAGTAAATCCCGAGAATTCGACGAAGGCACCGTGCCATCAGCCCCTGATAAATCCCGACATTTATATTTTGTAAAAAACGCTATACAAAAAGTTTATACTTAGGTACCTACCTTTTTGGAAAGAAACTGGTAACACTGGTAAAAAAACTACCCATGGGTTGCCATTAAAATGAAATAGTTTTGCATCGGTAAGTTATTACTTTTCTAAATTATGTACGTATGTTATTTATTTATACATCATTGTAAAGTTAAAATTAAATGCAACCGGCTAAATAATAATAGATTACTGCAGAGGCCGTGAAGTAAGGGATTGCTGGACGAGATTGGGGTAGACGGCCGAGTCGTAGACGAGGCCGAATACAACGAGTCCAGCAATCCCTGTTCCGGCCGAGGATTGTATAGTACTTTTCTCAAACGATGTGAGGAAATATTAAAATTAAAATAAATACTAGGTAATCAATTAAATAATAGGTAATTTGCGCCTTTTTTATTTTTTAAACATGCCATTTGAACAAGCCGTTCGAGCGCCATGTTTAACCGCACATAAAGTATAGTACCATAGATTTTTTTTATTTTTTTTATGAAGCAAGTATGCTTACAGGGTCTAGTGGTGGTTGGCAGTATGTAAATTTGCCTTTGTCAGTTTAATATTAGTAAGCAAATTTAAAAAGTTAGAGTAGCGGACAATAATGGTTTTACTTAGGGTTTTCATACATTACTTCTTAGCGTAAGGCCAAGAAGTAATGTAGGGAGCCATAAACAAGAAACTTCACGTCTTCATTTCGTGATATTAACGCGTACATTTCCGAGCATGTTTGAGAAAATAATCTTATGTAAATATTAATTTCATCAATAGATATTTGATTGAAACTGTTTTGTAGAAGAAAAGTTCATATTACTGTGGTAATACTTCAGGTTTTAACAACATTTGGTAACTATTAATATTCTCATAATGTGCGTAAATCTTTTTGATATGGACATACTTAGTAATATTGACAGCAAATCACGTGTAGCAAAGTAGTGTGTATGAATGTCTGTATGTTTGTCAGTCAATCTCGTAAAAACGGCTCAATTGACTGTGATGAAATTTGGCACATGGATAGTTTAAAACTAAACCATGAAACAGAATGTGTAGAATACTTTGTATATCTGAAGTCATTCCCAAAGGATTAACATGTCTGGTATAATGGCATTGTTGTGATAACATTAACGCGGAAGAATTCGCTGGAAAAAGCTAGTAGGTACGTAATTGAGTACTTGGGGGGTAGCTTTGTACAATGTACATAATTCGTTTGATGTACCAAGCCGAGATGTGTTAGGCGATGAATGCATAGAAAACAAAAAAAACAGGATGATTCACATTCACATCTAAGTAACAACGAAATAATATATTTTAATGCATGGGTTGGTTACATCTGGAACGTCACACTGACAATGACATTTGTGACAGTGACATTCGGCCATCTTTGGTAGCTTTTTTGGAATAGGCGGAAATAATACGGCGTTGAGTTTAGATTGGGTAAAAACCAGATAAATGCCCGGTATTTACGCGTGGGTTTCCCACCCACTACACATATAGATCTACTATATGACAAAAGGTTAGCAAGGCTTAACACGATTGATAATTAATGTTTTTGATGGGATTCCCTACTTCGTTATCAATATTGGTTTAATTTGCAATTAGTCCTCAAACGACTAACAGCGAAATGAAAAACACCACGTATAACGAACAAACGTAAGTGTAACGCGAATATGTATAAGTAAAGTAACTAAGACAGTAACGATAAATTATTGGGACAGAAAAGGAAAAAGATAAACGCCAAACCTGACCAAAGAACATCTACATGATGATCTCGATGTTTCCGACTATACGAGTAGTAGGTACCTGTGTACGGTCTTATATATTGAAAAAAATGTAATCCCTAGTTGCACTGTTCGATGACTTTTCTGATGTAGGTATCGTCTTTTATCGCTGCTGGTGTTCGATTTTCGATATCAAACATAGAAACTAAAACAATTATAATTTTGAATTTTCAGTTGTGTGGTACGTCGACAACCCTATCCCACTCTATGAATGTCTATTGCCAAAAAATGACAGCTGACGTCACCGCTTGGGCAGTAGACCTTCTGTACCTATAGTTACCTAATACTATTAATTATTATAATACAATACATTTTTTTTTTATTCTGTGGTGTAAACTTTAAGTGTTGGTGACAATGTCAGTTGTACTTATTCTGTCCTATTCTATTAAACGAGCAATATGTGTATATATTTGCATTCACGTTCTCGAAAACTGGTCTAACGATTTCGACGAGATTTGGAATGTTGGGGTTTGTGGAGGCGAAAAATCGATCTAGCTAGGTCTCATGTCTGGGAAAATTAGTTTTCTACGTATTTTCTCTATTTTCCTACGAGCAGAGCTGGGTTGCCCAGGGACTTAATATAAAATGCTCTGTTCCTCTTTAGCAGCAAATAACAATACATTTTATTTATTTACGTATTATCCTTTCTAATTACATCATGTGACGCTGACACTTGTAACAGGTTGAACGTGCAGGTCGATCACGTAACGCATTGTACGTATGATAGGTTAGGTAGATCTAAATGTCAATTTTTATACGGAAATAGACAGCTGCATTGTCCTATTGCGCGTTCGAAACGTTAAGTGATTAAACCCCTCAGTGCTAAAAGTATCAGCTACCTTCCGTGTGGCAAAAGAAAACTTACTGATGACAAAACATAGCAAAGTGAAATTAGTTGAACATTAATTTACAAAAGTCCTACTTCGGTGGCTAGCGATAACTTAAGTCGGAACTTTACAGACTTGGGCATGCTGTTTCAGTACTACGTCACAGTATAATAAAGAGTACTACTACGTGTTGTATTAATAGCTGGCGGACCGTCAGGACTCGGAAAATCTTATAAAGGTGTTAAGTGGGGAATCGGTGTGGTTTCCAAAGACTGACCTTCGACAAGGCTCGCTCAATCATGATATACCTATCTGGCTAAGGTCATCCACCCATAATTTAATTTTAATTGACGGTTATCGATCTAGAGTAGTTAGATACTGCTCTTATCGAATAAGTATTTTAAATGCGATAACATTTATCAATATATGCGGCGGGTGTACAACATAGTAAGCGGTATCAAAATCATGATTACCTGTAAACCAACTTTAAAAGATATAAAATTGAGCTCAAAAATGTAGTCTCTGTCCCGGTTTTAACAACATCGTATTAATTACCGATATCAGCCGAGTCGGGGTTCCCTTGTTTGGCCTAATAACGTTTTGTCTCATTTCAGTTTGTCTAACAACTTTTAGTATAATGCATTGTTTGATTTGTTTGTCTAAAGTCAATTTGTATAATTTCATTTTTCATAATAACTGTTTGTTCGAAATACGTTTACCCTAAATAACTCTTGTTCTGCCGAATAATATTTTATCTAAAAATCACTTTGTCGATTCTTATTTTAACTAATCATGACATTGCCGAATAACGTTTTTACTTTTTTTTTTGTCTAATATACTGAATCATTAAAATATTTGCTTGTTAAAAAGTACGTCTACTAATTGTACAAAAGACGGTTTACCATTGTTGTACTTATAACTTTTCGCCTAATTTCGGTCCAGCTGTGGTGAGCGAAACACTGGTGTTATGCACGTCTATAGCGATGCCCTGCTCGCATTTCGTACACCAGAGTGGAAACCGCGTAGTGTGGCAATCGTTTAGTTATTATCAAACACAACAGTCACGCAAATCTTTCCACCGACTATTATGTACATGTGGCATGTACCTACTTTTTATATTTTTATCGTACAGAATACGTTAAAATAAGCATGTTGCGCTTGAAACACTTTTACCTAAAATCAAAAATGGCCAAAATATTGGACCCAGAAGTTCAAAACGACCTAGGACTTAAAAATTAAAATACCGGAGATATTGTATTTTATATGCATTGGAGACGCAGGTAACAAATACGATTCGGAGCACCCCAATATCCACGTGGTCTTGTCTGCCCTACCCCTAGAGTTTATATAAAAAGCCGGAGCCACGGGCGACCGTACTTTGTCACGCCAGGGTGAAAGGACTAGGGACTCTCCCTGCAGCGCCGGAGCTAAGGCGGAGTCCTGTTACTGTATAACTAAGTACTATGAATTTTCTGGTAATCCTTTTCGACTTCATGACCCGTCTGCTGCTGCTGCTGATTCATTAGAATAGAAAGCAGTTGTGTGCGCAGTTGCACGATAAAGCTTAAGAGCAAACACAAGGGCCGTTTTTCCATAGAAACGTAGTCCCCTGTTTTCTCCCTGGATAATGGCAGTAGAACAATTTTTTTTTTCCATAAATCTATTGACTTGTTCCTATGTTTTCCTTTTTTTCATAAATGTATTCTTAAAAGAGATATTAACCTTCAAAAACCTAAGAAAAGGCCAGATTTTCCGCTGTGTTGAAACATCCAGATAACAATTTTAACTAGATTATTAAAAAAAAGGAAAACGCCAAAGCCTTTCCTTGATTTTAAATAAAAAAATAGTTAAATAGGTCAAGTTTTGGAGAAGAAATCAGGGGACTACGAAACGTTGATAGTATGTACTTTTAATAGGTATTTTCAGTCCAAGCTGCAGTTGTCTCTATCGCGCTCTGCGGGGGGAGGCTTGAGGTTGGCGCGACAACAATACATTTTACAAATACCTATTTCTCAATTATCTCGCCCTTGGTGTTTCCTCTTAAGTAGTAAAAAAGACACAAATAGAAGAGGGATAGTAGAAATAGGATTAGGTTTATTAAATGAACCTTATTTTTATTTCAGTAAACCTGGAGATGGAGATACTTAAAGGAGAACATTACAACAGGTGGTACAACTTAGGACCGTACGTCGTCTCCATTTTAGCAGTGGAGCTACCATTTCAGGTTGGAACTTAATAATAATAATAAAAACGTTTATTTCTAAAAATAAAGGTACAGCTGTATTTGTGAAGCCTCTGACTTCTGAGCTAGGCTGGAGCCTGTGTTACAGAAGTCATTGTCCTCTCCCAGTTTGTGAGTTTCGTAGATAACATTTTTGCTTTCTTAGATATTTATGTATTCTTATTTGACTATATTTATATAACTACGGAAATTTGTGTATGTGTGTGTGTGTGTGTGTGTGTGTGTGTGCATGTGCGTGTGCTTGTGCGAGTGCGTGTGCGTGTGCGTGGCGTGTGCGAGTGCGTGTGCGCGTGCGCGTGCGTGCGTGGGTGCGTGCGTGCGTGCGTGTGTGTGTGTGTGTGTGTGTGACTTAATGACCTAACCGATCGCACTCCTCATTCGAGGGATAACAACGGAGATATACAAACTCCGATCTTGGTTGATAGTGGTACCGCCCTTGTATCTCCGTGCTTTAGCACTGCTCCTCGAATTCCCCATTAAGTATCGACTACGAGTAGTTTAACATATACATTATACAGCCGACCGGTTTGGCCTAGTTGGTAGTGACCCTGCCTACGAAGCTAGAGGTCCTGGGTTCTAATCGGGTCAGAGGCGTCTTTACCTATGGTGCAGGGTGTGCGTTGCACACGGGCGCAGCGGTCTTAGGGGGCGCCGCCCGCTACCATTCCATTTTGACCGCGCGCTTACTAGGGGGCGCTAGAGTAATGTTTGCACACGGGTGCTAGGTACATGGGCTAGAGACGCCTCTGAATCGGGTAAGGGCATTTATTCGTGTGATGAGCACATGATATATATCTATTTAAGTATTTATTTATGTACACAAGTATGTTTGTCGTCGTCTGCGTCTATTACCCATGGTACAGTCGAGGAAATTGAATGTTTAGCACTTTTGGACCTTAACGTCATTCTAATAGAGTTGACATGTGCCAAACATTCAATTTCCTCGACCGTACAAGCTTTGCTTAGTTTGGGACTAGGCAAATATTCATATTTAAATATATCTTTGCGGCGACGGAGTAATTACCCATATCCTGTCAAAAATCAACTCAACTGGAAATGGTGGCGAGTCACCTAGCGTTTCTAGGGAAGTTTAACGTGATATATTTTATGCGCAGATGATCTCGTGCGTGTCGTACGTGGTGCTGTCCTACTGGCTGACAGATAACCCCCTGGAGCCGACGCGGGCGACGCTGTTCCTGGCTACCATTGTCGCCACGTCGCTGTGCGCCCAGGCTTGGGGCTACTTCATAGGCTCTACGACCCCTACTAAGGTACGTACTGTAGTGAAAATTAAATAAAAGGTTCACTCACAAGAATACGAACGTAATTTATTCAATAAGTTTCTAATATTCTTTCGCATTTAAACATTAAAATCAACCCGCACTTCAAATGGGAACTCTTACTTTAAAACAAGGTTTAACAAACCACACGCTAACGAATCCCGTGCCGACAATAGGGAATATTCATGACATTTTTTTATTTTTTTTATCTATTCTATTAGTAATTATATAACCGGAAAAAAATATAACACTTTCACAATATTATTAAATAAGCTAAAAAAAAATAATTAAAATTACTATCATTTTCGGACGATCAAAACGCCACCATTTTGGCGCGCTCATTTGTGACGTCACCGTGCAGCTTAGTGCACGGCGGTTCTTAAACAAATTAACAACAAAGTGTTTGATTCACATTTTTAATAAATGTGAGTGATTAAAGCTTATAAGATCAACTTATTGTAATGGAAGAGCACACAAAAGCTTATTATAAATATTGTATTGTCCCTATGTGTGAAAATCACATTAAAACTGCAAATATTTTCATATGCCCAAAGGTGCAAATATAAGGATAAAGTGGTGTAAGGCGATGAGGAGAGATAATGTATCGTGCTTGAGTAGTTTATATTGTTGTGAAGATCATTTCGACGTGAGTATTAAATATGTATGTACCTTTTTTATTACGACTCGCGAACAATATAGGTAAACAATAACCTAACCTCATAATTGTATTATATACTTATTCATAAAACTATTCTGATTCCCAATTTTTTAGTTATTAATGTTACAAATATTATGATTTTTGTTGATCAACAGCTGACTACGAGTGTTGATTTTGATCAAGAAACGTTTTAGCTAAGTTTCTTTGTTTGCACTGTTGATCGAAGAAAGTTAAAAGAATTTAATCCTTTTTACTGAGTGACCTACACAAATTTGTTTTATTTATAAGCCTTGACGAAAACAACCTAGTTTGTTAAAGTTCATAAAGATGTTCTCAACATTTAACATTCCTAATAGGTACCTACATATCTTTGATTATATAATACTAGCTTCTGCCCGCGACTCCGTCCGCGTGGAACTCGTTTATACTATCTCTATATTTATTTATTTATTTAAACTTTATTGCACAAAAGAAAACTTATCGTACAAAAGGCGGACACCAAATTTCATCCAAATCGGTTCAGCAGTTTAAGCGTGAAGAGGTAACAAACAGACAGACAGACACACTTTCGCATTTATAATTTATTATTAAGTAAGTATATATAAAATATATAATATAACTAGCTTCTGCCCGCGACTCCGTCCGCGTGGAACTCGTTTATATCGTAGCTCCCCCCATATCCCCCAAAGGGATGAAGTGGGGGTGAAAGTTTGTATGGAGCTACGATATAAATGAGTTCCACGCGGACGGAGTCGCGGGCAGAAGTTAGTATATACATATAATATATAAAGTTATAGTATAGTAAAATAGTATATAGTATGGATAAATATCTACTAGTTTTTTATTCCACTTATTTAACAAAGACACCTATTTGAAGTAGTTTAAAAGTCTAGCTATTTGAATCGCAAAAATAGGTTATAATTATTTAATTGACCAATCTCACGAGTATAAAAACAAGGAATATGAAAATTTATTGAATATCTGTAACTTATTTACCTTGCAGCTTTTACTCCTCTTAGTTCAGCGGACGTAAAGTCACAAATATTTGCGAAGTATGTATTAAATTTAGTCATCATGAACACATCAATTTTAGGCAGATTATCCGACTGTGCCTTGACAAAACCGCCTTCAGTCATTGTGGCGAGTCTTTTTTCACTTAATAATTACCAAAAAACACTGATTATTTATCATAAACAGCGGCCAAACAATGCGAATAACTTTCAATAATCATACTAACGACCTGCACGGTGACGTCACGTTTCGCTCCGCCAATAGCGTTGCGTTTTGGAAATTTGCGAGGGAATTTGAAAAATAGTACTTTTAAACAATTTATTTTATCAATAGAAACATGATAATTTGAAAAAATAATCATGTGTGTATATTTATTAAGCAATATAGATTACACGTGATTTTTTTTGTCCATTTCTAAATCACATGCATATTCCCTATTGTACCGCAAATAATGTACGCCACCTACAGGAGAAACCAAAAAGTTCTAGACGCACTTGGCAATGCTTTTTTTTTACTTTTTTTTTTTTTTTTAATGATAACAGAAAACACAAGCGACCACGAACCCTGAAGGAAAAAGTTCATGTAAAATGCGATAGATGGCGCAGAAACTAAAATCAGTAATTGCAACCAAACGGTTTAACCGACAATGTTGTTCTGCAGAAGATTTAACGCTGCAGTACGTACTAGTTTCTTACGGCCGTATTCATAAACGTGCTACAAGCCTGTTTTAACTAAAATGGCGTTAAAATTCGTTTGTCCTTAGCTATCACTTTGACATTTGTGTTCGCAAGAAAGGGACTAAGCACATTTTATTTAGCAGAGGCATTTTAAGTTTCATGAATAAGGCGGATAGTGTGTTAAAGGATTATTTTATAAATCCTTACCTATGATCACGCCTATGATGTACCATTTTTCATAATTAAATTCCGTCAAATCTACCAAGATATGGCACTGTTACAGTGAAAACTACCATTGTCAGTATGACGTTCCAGGTATAATCAACCTCAGTATGATATTACGAAATATAATCTTTAGAATCGATGTAAGACGTAAGACTGCTCGGAAATACATACATAATATATGTCCTTTATTTATGAAATTTTGAATAAATAAATTACCTAAATAATTGTTAAGAAACCATTTGTCCGCTCCAGACGTAGGTAAAATACCAAAAATGAAGTGAGGAGTAAAAATTACATGGCGGCCTCTATTTAATTATGACCATACCAACTAGTAGTTATATTTATTAATTGAAAAACCAAAAATATATATAATAACACAACTTTAAACCATAATATTTTTGTGTCAATTCAGATAACAAATGTTGTTGACACCAGAAGGTGCTTCGGGTGTATTGTTATAAGAATATTTTTACCACAAAACAGTTTTAATTAAATATATATTGACGATGGTGGTTGATTAACGATTGGTTTTTATAGAAGTAGGTACTACGTTGATTAACACGTAGTAATTATGTATATCTTTAAAATTACTAATAAATTCGTTATTACGTGCATTTTTTCGACAAGAGTTAAATTACTATTGATGGACTGTTTCAATTCAATGTCAATACAATGGTAGATTTGATAGAATTTAATTATGGAAAATGGCAGAGTCGACTTCTCCAATATCTACACACATTACACTAACAACGGATGTGTGTATGATAATATTGATAATGAAAACAATGATGTGTGACGTATGTTGACGTTTTTGTCAACGACTCTTTAACAAACGTAGTGCAGTGATACAAAGGCAGACCACATGTCATGTCTCTTTTATACAAACTACCCTGTCGTAAAGACATGTGCAAAAGGAACCTTGTAAATATGAGTAGTTATATGTATATAAAAAAAAAGACCGGGTTGCACTCCGGGAGTGCCGGCAGAAGTGAAAACTCAATAACATTGTAACAGTTTTTCGATCAGGTCAGGTGACATCTTACGGTGTCACCCTAAAAATGAATTTTGAATGAATGTTCGGTGCCAAGAACAGCGGACGGCGGCGGCGAACAAAATAACAATTTGTTTTTGCCATTGCCAAATATTTTCCAAAACTTTATATCTTTAGGAATAACGTCCAAATTCGAACTATTCGAATTTGCAAGAACAGCGGACGGCGGCGGCGAACAAAATACCAATTTGTTTTTGCCGTTGCCAAATATTTTTCAAAGGTTTATGTCTTTAGAAATAACTTCCAAATTCGAACTATTTGAATTTGCTCAATAGCAAAACGGTGAAGGACCGTGGACAAAATTACAAATTCATTTGGAGAATATGCTATTGCAAAAAGTGTTTAACGGCTTTATGTTCTTACGAATAGCGTTCAGTTTTGAATGAAGTCGAATCGGCTAGCAGCAAAAAGTGACCTCCTTCACATCTGACGTCACAAAAATCTGTCGCGTAGGTATTTAGCAATTTTTCTCCATCCCAAAAAGTGCGCAGCGCCGCTAAAGAAGTTTTCACTTCAATAATGTATACATTATAGGTATACAAGCGAAAATTTACCAACTGGTTACTAGAACAATGTTTTTGCAGCATCAAGGACTATTTATAAAAAAAATCTTATTCTTATTCTTATTTTAATGTATTATAAAATGTATACTTACATACATACATACATACATACTTACATAGATTCACGCCTTTATTCCCAAAAGGGATAGATAGAGCACATGAGACTTATGATCCAGCGCCACTTTTAGCATAAATGTGGGTATAAAAGATCGACATAATGTGATATCGCAGTGATAGGTTGCTAGCCCATCGCCCACAACACACTTCAACCCTGCTCCTTAGTCGACTTTTCCGACACCCACGGGAAGAAAGGGGGTGGTGAATCTCTAATCCGACACCACACGGGTGAAAACTCTATGACATAAGAAGTTATTACAATAATACCTAATTGACATGTTCTTTTAGCTTATTAAAATCTAATATTTGCATGCTTGCTTGCATGCTGAATACGAGGACTTTTACACTATATACTAAGAGCCCGTATGTAACTGCATTCTTACAAAAAAAAAACAATAAAGACTGTGTAGGTACCTATATATCTATCTGAAAGGTTGTTCGTACCTATAGTCTATGGGCCTTAGATGCCTGAATACATAGGAATTTAAAGAATTGTTTATTTATTCACTCATAGATATTGGTGAACCTGACTGTACCTGGTTGTAATAACTTAGCCATTACTCATAAAGCGGATGGTAGTCTGGCCAGTGTCGATCGGCCAGGTATCGAAATGAGCAATTGAAATTGACATAGGAATTGGAAGGTTGAAGTTTATCCCCACATTTTCTTACATAATAGTACCTTTTTTTCGTGGAAGAAACCTGCGAACCAGGTACCTAATCACTGGGGGATGTCTGGGTTATGTAATATTTCTATGCACTAAAAACTCCACGGTGCCCTGCATCTGCGCTCTCAATGCAGGGGACTCCGGGATCTCAATGCAGAGGAGTCCAAGATGTACCTAGAGTTCATGTTAGTACCCAGTTGTAATGTAGCTCATAGCCTAGCGGCACCTGCGAGTCGGCAACGGTAACGCAGGTTAAGCAGCGGTCTGTCTTTGGGTGGGTGACCGCCTGATGTTAGAGTGGTTAATATAAATGAGCGCTTCCGTGCTTTGGAAGGCACGCTAAGCAGTTGATCCCGGCTGCTCTATGAGAGTAGTCGTTAAGCCGAGTTAGAGGCCTTCGGGCGGCTTAAGGACTTCTAACAGTCGAGTTGCCCACTCACTTGACAAAGGGGGGACAACTGTTAGTCGCGTCCGCAGGAGCTACCTACCACAACCCTGCACGTGTCCCCTGGGTGGTACTAAAGAGTGACAATCTTTAAAAGGCCAAAAATAATGTATGCCATACGATTCAATAAATGTAATGTACCTAAGCTATATTTTACTGTTTATTTCAGATCGCCGTGTTCATAGGGCCTATATTGGCGTGTCTGTTTTCCGTGTTTGGGTTCTGCCTATCCCTGGCAGACACGCCATTAGGGTTCCGCTGGTTGCACTACATCTCGTACTTCAGAGCTGGCTTCCACGTCGCCGTGCATTCTGTGTACGGGTTCAACAGAACCAATATCCATTGTGCCAAAGGTGAGATTATTTCGCAGCGCCTAATAGAATAGTTAAAAAACAATGTATAATGGTCCGTGGGACACTTTCAGAGATTCAGACCTATTATAGCTTGTAGCGATTTGGCTGTCACATTGGATATTTAACCAGTTAAGGGGATGCCTTGATTTGAGTCGCACACGCCCCCTAGACAGAGATACGCTTATGCCTTCCGCGCACGAGAAAAATAAATGAAACACTCTTCGGGAAAGGCTTTTTTGGACAGATATCGATAAATACCTAACTTAGTGAAGTTTTATTTAAATTTCATCAAGTGAGATTTTAGATGAGATAAAATACTATAGTATTAACTTGATTGTGTCGTAAAATAATGTAGGTATCGTTTGAGTAGGCTGAGTAAAAAAAGGAAAATACAGACCGAACTTTGGTTATTTTTTTTTATCGAGTATATTTTAAGCAATCCTGTATCGATCAAATCAGATAAACAATCATGGGATTCGAACCCAGGACCTTCAGCTTCGTAGGCAGCGTCACTACCCACTAGGCTAACCGGATACTTAATATGATTGGTGGATTAATACGTTGAAGTGTTTTGATTGGTCAAATTAAAATGTATTAAAATCATAAATATGTTTACATATTTTCCCTAGGGGCTAAATGTACTACTTTAGCCCGGCTATCTAAGCCTAATATGACACACTTTTTGAGCATGAGAAGTGAAAAAGTAATTTGCAAAGCGTATTATACTGTCTACGATTTCTAAAACGACAAAAACGTGTCTAATTCTCTTACCTACGAGAATTAGATTCGTCCATTAGATTCTCTTACCTCGTTATACCTACGAGTATAATTGTCTTCGCGTATTACCTTTGTAATAAAATAATGAGAGCACGTAATGCTGTTTCTCGCCGAGCAAGTCGCTATAATCATTGCTAAAGGTTTGCGGTGTTCAATGTCCGGTGGTTTGAATATTTGATGCTTACGGTGGCGTCGTTGATCGGGTCGCCACCTTCCCTAACGTATGGTTGAGGGAGGCGATGGCTGAGATATGCGTCATACTCGTGATCGGGTGCTGTTTATGGAGTCCGGACTGTTCATGCTTGCAAGGGCATAGTAACTACCTAAATACTAGTATTATTATTATTATTTGCGTATTGACGAGAGACATCGTTCTGTTCTTGACACGTTTTATTGTCACTAAACCTGTACGTCTCTGACAATACTTGTAACATTTATGTTCCTTTTTTTAAGCTCAGAGACCGTATATACATTTCTAAGAACATTAGAATAATTATTAATTGTATTTGGACGCTCAGAGACCTTATACATCTCTGGGATACGAAATCAATATAAATAATTAACTTAACTTCTTGTTACTTGTACAGACCTTATATCGAATATAATCGATAATAAGTATATTGAAATTTTACTTTGTTTTCATTTGGTGACATTTAGTTTGTCAACCGTTTATATCGGTCCTTAATCTGCAAATTTTAAATGATTATTGTGTAAGATAGTTATTATTTTATTGTAAATTACCGTTTGACATGTAAAAGTGCCCCTGTGGCCTATTTGCAGAATTAATAATTGTGTTTTTTTACACTCATTTTAAGTTAGAGTCACATATTTTAACTACAAAGTAGGTACGTTAGTAAGTTGGCAATCGTAAAATACAAAGTAAGTAAGAACTAAATGTTAATGGCCACTGCTGCTTCGACCATTAAACGAGGTCAAAGCAATTATTATAAACATCATAGTCTTCACTGACGTGCTAAAACTATGTAGATACATTTATAGTTCAAAAGCTATTGTGTGTTTAAATAAGTAGGTAAACCTTCATACAAAGTATCCCACTGATATGAAACATGAAGGAAAAGAACATTTAATATTAAAGAAACTAGGTACCTATATGTATTTTGTGTTTTTTTTTGTAAAATTATAAGTATCTCTAATATAATATTACATAAAAAAACTGTATTCACAATAATTTCGCACTCATTTGTTTCAGAATACTGTCACTACCGCACTCCGGCCAAGTTCCTTAAGGAAATGGACATGAGCTACATCGACGTGAGCGGAAACATGACGCTCATCCTGGGCACCACGGTGCTCATGCACACGTTGACGTGCATAGCTCTGTGGTACCGCCTGAACAAGAGGTGAACAACTTGAACCGGAACGTTAGACGCTACTACTGGAACTGCGATAGGTTTGGGAATAGGTTAAAGCAGCTGTCATTGCGCACTTTTATTTGTACACCTCCTTTTCCAAACCAAACGCGGCTAGGAAATACGAATAGCTATTTTTAATTATGATTTTACTGGGATGTTATACTTTAATTTGGTCTGAACGGCCGCCAGTGCGCCTAAATGTAATATGCTATAGGTGGTGTATATGTAGGTATCTGTAATTCAGAGTTCCTAAATTAACAACAGAAATTGTTTATAATTTACTCATTAGCTTTAGACTTGGCCGCTTGGATCTGAATTAAACCACGAAAGTGTTCAATCTTTATTGACCTAATGTGTAGGTATTTACGTAAATACTTCCTATCAAATATTACATTAATAAATGAAAGGTGTTTGTATGCCTTAGTTGTAAGTAATTTAATCTTTGTTTAAGGTAATTATGTTAATGACAAGTATTAATCCAATCATTAGCAAGCGACATTAGTTTAATATTGTGTGCCTTCCTATTTATCGGATAACGACTAGGTACTTGATTTACGAGATTTCTGAGTACTTGATTAAGATCTGATTTGCTTTTGTTATGTTGTTATTGTTGTCCTGGGACACCCCAGAGATGCCTATGGCCTTCGTAAGCTCGCATCACGCCTTCGCTTTTGTTATGCGTCTAGCTAAACTTTTTACAAACTTCACTTAAACACCTTTAAGGCCAACCATCATTTCCTTTGCAATTTAAATCGCACGTTTTCTTTTGACGTCCCCTAGCCAATGTTAAGGGGAGTTACGCCAGATAATCGTTTTTGAAACGCTAAGGCTCTTAATCGAGCTTAGCTAAGGCTCTTAAGCGAACAAGAGAAAATTAAATTATCTTTTGATATTTCATCACATTTCAATAATAATCCGAACGTTTGAATTACTTGTAATATATTAAATACCAATCTGAACGTTTGGCATTCTGAATTAATCAATCGTTTTGACAATACGATTTTTTATTCAAATTTCGAAGGTGGAACGTGCGCGGGCGCAGAGCATAGGATATTGAGCCAACATTAAAAATAAAAATATCACATGGATATTCGCCTATTCTACAGATCACCATACGATTAAATAAATAAACGAGAGTGCGAGACAAAATTTTAGGGGCTCCAGTCCCCTTTATAACTATAAATTGTATGAATGCAGCGTGAACACTGAACATGTGCATATATCTTTAAGACTGTGATAGTGTGGTGCGGTGTAGAGATGTAGGGACAATAATATGACTTTGTAAGATATTTTCTACCACAAAAACTAATTACGTACCGCCGTCATGTAGATAAACATTCATTTCATTCTTTACATATGTACCTACTGTAATACCTTTGACCATTAAAAAATAATAATATGTTTGTTGAGTTAATGTTTCAAGCCTTTTAAACCTTAATCATATCTAAGATGACTGCGTGGACCATTTTTTGTTAATATTATAAATATGTAAGTATGTCTAATGTTTTTAAGAGTATTTGTAAGTAGGAATGCTAAAGTACTTAAGTAAAATAAATAACTGAGTATTTAGTCATGTTTTTAATTCCACAATATACCTTTTAATGCACCGCCAAACAAGACAATTTTGTTTGAAGGGGCTACCCGAGGTTTTCATCGATTTTTGTCAAGTTTTGAATCGTATCTCCTACTTTTGCACTACAGATAGAATTATGTTATTAGTCAAACGGCTTGGTTCTTCAATCTTTTATCTCCATTTTTGTCTACCGGATTTTGAATATGGATACCGGAAATGAATACTTAATTTTGCATGATTTTTTTAAACATTGTCTAAAAAAACACTTATTTCGTATCTCTATTGACGTAAAAGTTCTAACATATATACGAAATCTACATATTTGGGTTCGTCTATGACGTCCATAAACGGCTCAACCGATTTGAATGAAATTTTGCATGAAGGTAGTTTAAAGCCTGGTTTAAAATATAGGATATTTTTTATCCCGGATTAACGCAGACGAAGTCGCGGGCGGAAGCTAGTGGGTAATATTTCCTGGTTGATGAAATCTAAATCTACCGGGTCAGAGACGGCGGGTGCAGGTGATGGACGGGGCTCTTGGATGGGACAACGGCTGGCCGAATAAGGCACTTGTCCCACCGCCGGCGAGTGAGCGATGAGCTATCGGCGATTTTATAAATAACGTTATACTTTACGAAAATATATATTATGAAATTATACCTTTCGTTCATTATATGCAGTGATTGTTATCCTAAACAAGCTTAATACAAAGTGAGCGTATATATATAAGATGGTTTTCTATTATTTTATTCGTAGTGATTTGGACGACACAGTTAATCAAAACACAACTGAGTTTCTCTGTAAGAAAAGTTTTATTCTATTAAACTACATGTAAGATTCACAATTAACAGTACGAGTTAAGCAGTAACAAACACAAACTTTACCTGTAAGAAAAGAAACGACATTTAATGTTATTAATCACAATGTCGATTCCTAAATCACAACGATATTGGTTTTAGCGTTCTATCTCATGACAGCTCTTTTAGGTTATCATTCACCATAGATTATCAAATATAATCAATAAAATCAATAATAATAATAATAATAGTAGTCTTTTGTCGGGCGGCAACAAGGTGCGCGCCTTCAACGCTTGGGTGATGCCCTTGCTTACTTACTCCTTTGGCGTACTAAGGTGGACGCAGACTGAGCTGGATGCCCTGGACCGAAGAGTCCGAGTACTGCTTACTGCGCATCGCATGTTACACCCACGCTCATCTGTTATGAGACTGTACATCTCGCGGAAGTGTGGAGGGCGCGGCTTTTTAAATGCCAAAGACCTCCACAACCGCGAGGTGTGCAGTCTTAGGGATTATTTCCTAAACAATGAGTGTGGGATGCATCGCGACGTAGTAGCAGTAGACGGAAACTTCACCCCGCTCTCCTTGGCAAACGAGAACTGGCGCAGACTTAAAGTAATGAGCGCCGAGGACCGCAGGGCGGTATGGAGGAGCAAGGAGCTACACGGGCGGTTCTACAAGGCCCTCACAGGGCCCGATGTAGATCTGCTCGCGTCGGTGAACTGGCTACGTTTCGGGGATCTCTTCGGGGAAACCGAAGGTTTTGTCTGTGCAATTGCGGACGAAGTTATCATGACGAACAATTACCGGAGGTATATCCTGAAGGACGGTACGGTCGACATTTGTCGGGCATGCCGCCGTCCCGGGGAGTCACTCAGGCATATTATCTCCGGTTGTGGTCATCTTGCTAACGGCGAGTACTTGCACAGACATAACCTTGTAGCCAGAATTATTCACCAGCAACTTGCTCTCCTATACGGTCTTGTGGTCTCCGAAGTGCCTTACTATAAGTACACACCTGCGCCAGTTCTCGAAAATGGTCGTGCCACGCTCTATTGGGATCGATCTGTCATCACGGACAGGACTATTCTTGCCAATAGGCCTGATATCGTGCTGACAGATCGATCGAAACGCCAGGCAGTGCTCGTCGACATCACCATCCCCCATGACGAGAACCTCTTGAAGGCCGAGAAGGACAAAGCCAGCAAGTACCTAGACCTGGCTCACGAGGTAACCGCCATGTGGGATGTTGATTCGACGATCATCGTCCCGATAGTCGTTTCGGCGAACGGTTTAATAGCGAAGAGTCTCGACCACCACCTCAAGAGACTCTCGCTAGATGGCTGGATCAAGGGTCAGATACAGAAGGCGGTACTCCTGGATACTGCGCGGATAGTCAGGAGGTTCCTGTCTCTGTCGCCCTGACCACCGGCAGCTTAGGCCCCGCCTCGCTGCCGGCGGTACCCTAGGTTAGGTTTTTATAATGATTTTATGTTTTATATGTATAGTTTTATATTTTACTTTTTATATAATTATTGTAAAAACCTAGCTTAAGATGAAATATAAATAAAGAGATAATAATATATTATGACTGTTATAAGATAAGTTCTTATACCTCGTATTACTTACCCGAGCGATCGCCAAGCGTTCATCTCCGAGTACCGCCGAGCGAGTTTTATCGTTGATAACTTTTATCGCTGCTATCAACTAGTGAAGAGAGAATCCTCGCCGGCAGTGTCAACAGCCAGCGGGGTAAGTAATACGAGGTATAAGAACTTATCATATAACAGTCATAATATATACGCTCACTTAGTATAAGCTTGTTTAGTATAACGTTCACTGCATATAATGATAATGAACGAAAGGTATAATTTGAGAATATATATTTTCGTAAAGTATAACGTTATTTAGATATAATATCAATTGATATATCGATTAAAGCGTATAATATTCATAACACCTATGATTAGGCCGTGTAAATAGGCAATTTTAACTATGCGGTAATGAGCGGTGCGGAGCATGAAGGCAAGGTTACGCCGTAGAATAAATTTAAAGACAAACCAAATTGCTAATTTAGAAGAGCTGAAACTGCTTACCTTTAGGTTTTTGGTGTGCAGCTGGTGTGCAGCGAGGGCGGGCGAGGAGTTCGAGCAAACGATATTCATTCGGTCAGGAACAAGCACAAACACTATTTTGTTCGCAATTCATTTGCAGCGGTGAGAATATTGTTCGGTGACATGCGTGAGGAAAAGATTTGACAGACTGACACTACTTTTTTTTCTTCTGAAGTATGAAGGCGGTGTAAGCAGTCTCAGCAGCTTTTAAGAAAAGAGGCCAAAAGGGATTTTGCTCTGACGGCGTAACCAACCTAAGGTTTAAAACATATAGTATTCAATTAATCTAACATCAAAAAGTATAATGCTCGTATATGTAATCGCCTACAATTATTTTAATAGCAGTAAACGTTTGTACTATACATTTGTTGTTTGAAAACAAACACGCCAATTATTTTAACCTAACCTAAACCTAACTTAACCGCCAGCGTGTCAACGTCAACCCGCTTCGCGGGGTGCCTATTTCTGCTCTAAGAGACACAAGCTAACCCTAACCTAACCTACAAATAATACCATTGTTACGATTGTTTGCTAAAACTGTCTCACATGGCCCACCACGGCGGGGGGAACGAGTGCGCATAACGTCAACTTGCGCGCCCCGCTCTACGTCTGCGGATATGGGGAGCGGAAGATTCGTCCTCCCGCGCTCTTTCCGCAGCCTTCATCTGCGACATTACGGACTTGCAGAAGAAGGCCATTGCTTCCCATGACCTCTCGCTGTCAAGCATCTTACAAACAATGGTCGGCAGCGAGAGGTTCCCAACCAATACGTCGGACGCTACAAGCTTTCCTGCGTTGACTGATTGCACTGGAGCACCAGAGGCCTTAGGTAGATAAATTTTTGATTTGTTTTAATTAAATAACCAGTTCATATGTACAATAGATATCCACGACTATACGACTGCCACGCTATAACAGGGTTATGTCACAGATAAATCTCGCAAAGTACCAATCGCAGAACAAGAACCCACCAAAAATTGTGCAAGTTATTATCGTAGTTAATATCGTAGCTGCAAAAATAATAGTTTTGATTTATTTACAGTTCAATATGTAATGTCGATCGATACGTTAAAAGTCGATCAATGAGCAGAGAGCGGAATTTTCATGGCATTTTTGAGATGTCATGGTGACTTCTCATTTATCGACTTTGAACGAATCGGTATCGATTGCGATATACGTACTCGTACGTCATTTCAAAATAGATAATAAGCAACTTATTTATAGAAGATTGTGCTATGTAATTGTAGGCAATAAATTGTATACACATACCATTACAAATAATTGAGGAATAATTCATCATCTTCCTAAAGTTTTTCACGGTTGCATCCTAAAGGAGCCTGGGTTTCACTTTAGCATCAGGCAATCTTAATAACACATGAAATAATATTCGTAATAATTAAGATTTTATTACCTACGTGAATATCGATATTACGAAGTCGATGAATGAGAAGTCACTATGACAGCTAAAGAATGCCATCAAAATACGCTCTCTGTCAATGAGGAATCACTGTGACGTGACATAGCAAAAGAAGTCCGCAGCCCCGCTATTCTATAACTTGTTTTACAGTACATATTATGGTGCTACTTTCCCGCACTAGTGCGGAAAGAGCACTTTCCGTGCACATGCCAAAACTTTAAATAGCCATATGTAGGTACAGTAAAACGTTGTACGATACACGTGCGAATAGGTAATACGCAACTCGTGTCGATTTAAAACACTCCCTTCGGTCGTGTTTTAATTTATCACCACTCGTTGAGAATTTCCTATATTCGGCACTTGTGCAACTATTTCACTTCTCATGCTCGAAAAGTGTGTCATATTAGGCTTAGATAGCGGGGCTAAAGTAGTACATTTAGCCCCTAGGGAAAATATGTAAACATATTTATGATTTTAAAACATTTTAATTTGACCAATCAAAACAATTCAACGTATTAAATCCACCAATCACAACTGTTTAAAAAACCAGTTGTATTTGCTATCATCTAATAAGAATACAGCTATATATTAAAATCAACCAATCAGGAAACAGAATAAATTTCAAATATTAGGCGTTTTTTATTCCCGAATTCACAATCATTAAAAAAAAACGCCTTTGGCCGTCTATAGCCTCGTCCAAACGTTCAAGCGGGGCGGCCTGCAAACATGACATAAGCTATTAGATTGAGCGGGATACACTGCTGTCTATCTCGCTTTATCTTATGCAGCGTATGCTGTCCGCCGCGCTCGTTCGTTTGGACCCGGCTATATACGGTAAGTAGCGTTTATTCGTGGTCTCAATATTTTGTATCTGTGCAAACAGTTTATTAAAAAAATCATGCCGCCAAATTGAACAATCTTTTCCTGTGGAATTTATTATTGATTGTGGATGGATAATCTTTTGTTTTCACTATTTTCTCGCAGTCTAAGTGAAAAGTAGAGTGTATAACTCTGGTCTAAAAGCCATATACCATTCCACAGTGTTCAATATCACTCAAAAAAATTCCCCATGCTGTTTATTGCATAAATAGATCAAGGGATGCATTTTGAACGCAAGATTAGAACACCCACAAGTCTATTTCATATACTTTTTTTTATAAAAAATATTTTATATTTCCTGACCTTGACTTGAAAAAATGATTAAATAAATTATGTAACCGTAATCTGATCAAGATATTTCTATGTGAGTAATACACTTTGATAAAGGACTTTTAGGCGCATATTTCCTAGTTCTTATTTTTGGAATTGCACCTCTGGTTACCGAGCTATTAATGTTTTTTCAGATTTTGGTTTTTATTTTTTTCCTCCAAAAAAACTCAAAAGTGCGACTTGTGACCAGCACCAACAGATTGCTCTTAACTAGGTCTATCACTGATAAAAAAATCAAGTTCCACTATCGCGACATTTGGGAGTTACGTGTAAAGGTCAAATTATACTTTTTAGGGTGGTCACTAAAAGGTCAAACAGATATGAAATTTGGGATTAATAATTACTGATGAAATTTTGTAATAAGATATGTTCATATCCAAGGAACAATATAAGATACTTTGTAAGTCGTCCTTTATGACTCATACAAATCATTGGTTGATTTAGAAGATCCCAATGACGACATGCCAGTCGAATCCAAGAGCGTTGCTGCGGACTGTGTGACATCCGGTGCTGTGGATTCCGGAGGTAGTTCAGTCCTGCACCTCTCACTGGATGTATCAAAGTTCACGGCAACCCTTTCCAGAGGTTGTGAAGTACTGCACATGTCACTGGATGTCGCAAAGTCCGCAGCGACCCTCTTAAATTCGACTGGTATGTCGTCAATGGACAGTATGTTCAAGAAAACGCCATGCTTGTGTTTGAACCTCTTTTTGCTCCTGTTGCAAATTTTTATAAAAACTCATGGCTTTCCTAAGAAATGAGTAAACTACTTCGCGTAAAAGTCTATCTTCTTCGCTAGGAGAGAGATCTTTGAGTTGTTGACCCATTTCTCTGAAAAGAACGGTTATTAAGTCAGATGGTCTTAGGTCATCAGGTGACCCGTTCTTTTTATATTTTTTACTTTCTGCGTAAAAGCACTCAATAATATGAAATCGCGTACAACCTCCTTGCATATTTGCGGTTACTCCATGGTGCCTCACCCCCGTTTATCCAGTTTACATGTATCAGCAAGGGGTTAAAAACGACTTTTTTTTTTTTTTTTTTTCTAGCCTATAGTGTGTCCCACTGCTGGGCAAAGGCCTCCCCTCTCGATTTCCACTCTTCCCGATTCCGAGAAATCTCCGGCCAATCGTTGCGAAATACGTCCAGGTCGTCCCGCCATCTCCGTCTCGGCCTGCCACGCCGTCGTCTCCCATCGTGCGGCACCCACTGGGTGCCGCAAAAACGACTATTAAACGACAAAAAAAACCAACAAACCACCTGTTTTCCAAAAAAATCATCCTCTTTTTTTTATATATAGTAAAAATAAGTATATAATAATCTATGTATACGATACATTTAATGTCCAAATAATATAAAATTTTGTAATAAAGGGAAAAAATTGGATCAATTCTAACTGAGATATTAAAGGTCAATTTGAATGACAACCCTACCACTATATTTTGAAATTCGATATCTCCGAAACGCCGCGATAGTGGAACTTGATTTTTTTATCAGTGATAGAACTAGTTAAGAGCAATCTTTCGGTGCTGATCACAAGTCGCACTTTTGAGTGTTTTTGGAGGAAAAAAATAAAAACCAAAATCTGAAAAAACATTAATAGCTCAATAACCAGAGGTGCAATTCCAAAAATAAGAACTAAGAAATATGCGCCTAAAAGTCCTTTATCAAACTGTATTACTCACAAAGAAATATCTTGATCAGATACGCTTACATAAATGATTTAATATTTTTTTCAAGTCAAGGTCAGGAAATATAAAAATATTTTATAAGTAGTTTAGTTTTAGATATAATCATTATAATAAGTTTTATGTATTTTTGTTAATTTACCATACCAAGAATGTTTCTATCTGAAGGAGCGACCACACCGCTGCTCAAAATACGCTAACGCACCGTAAACGCAGCAAAATGTATGAAGAATACGTGACGCATACGACACGTTAACGCGTATACGCAGCGTTACGCACCGGTGTGGTCGCTCCTTTATTTCGTATCTCTATTGACGTGAAAGATCTAACATAATATATTTTTTATAAAAAAAAGTATTTGAAATAGACTTGTGGGTGTTCTAGTCTTGCGTTCAAAATGCATTCCTTGATCGATTTATGCAATAAACAGCATGGGGAAATTTTTTGAGTGATATTTCAACACTGTGCACTCGAACAATTTTCCCTCACTTCGCTCGGGAAAATAACCATCTCGTTGTAATAAGGCTTATTTTAGCCCCTTATGTCATACAATCTACTATTAACCTCAACTCAACGTTCACCCACAAATATATCTTGATATATCGGTGTCAAGATATATTTGTGGGTCACCTCTACCTAGGCTAGGGTCATTTCGCTGGTTACGCGACCACCTTCGGTTAGCGACCACCTGAAGAAGGTTTTTTCTATTGAAGATAACATCAATTCTTCACACCCTATTGAGACAATTACTTGTACATGCATTTTTTTGTTGTTTTAGAATAGAAATCTACTAAAATACCGAGAAAATATCCTATCAGTTCACCAACTCAGCTTAAGTGGTCGCCCACCGGCACATTAAATTAGGTGGTCGCTAACCGGCGAAATGACCTTTAAGTTACTACTAACACTAAGCGTTAGGTAGAGGTCTAGTTACGTTGGGCGTGACGGGAGGGGTGAGGCGCATGAGCGCGTAGCGACTAACAGCATTGTAAACGTACGACTATTAAGCGAACATGGAACCACGTTTTGTACAGTCGTATGGAAATTGTGTTATACAACTACTTATTGCAGGAGTCACATCCCCGGCGTCCCCATTGATCCTGCTTGATACCTACTGTGATAAATTGATAATACACTAGCTTTGTTACATCTATACCGTCGACATCAAAGATGGGTGTCTACACTATTGTAAGTCGGTACAACCTTGTTGATGTTGATGTTGTGTAGGGACGCCTGGCCGGAAGCAGGCGGGCAGTCGATCGCTCGTCGCGTTCATTCAGCCCCATTCCCTAAGGTTGGAGCTTAGGGTTACTGTCCCGGCAGCATTCCCACATCACATTCTTCCATTCTTCTTGTGATCCTGCAGAACAGAAGGACATCTTTAAGGTTGACATCCCTCAATTCCCTCTCCTCTAACACATCTCTGCCGAATACTCCAAACCGCGGTGCCGCGTACATGGAGCATTCCGCTAGTACATGCTTACTGGTTTCTTCCTCCCCACAGTGTGGGCAGGAAGCGTCGTTGCTAATACCTATTATCTTTAAGTGTCTATTTAGAGTGTTATGACCGGTTATGATACCTGTCAACATTCTCAGGTTGCTCTTACCCAGTTTCAGCAGATACCTGGTTCTTTTATGATCCATACCTTCTATCATCATCTTTGTCTGTCTACATCCAGAAGCTTCCCTCCATTCTTTTTCCCCTTCTTGTTCTTTTAGCCTTTCTATGACCCCCTTTGTGACCTGAGCCGAGAAAGGAAGGACCGGTTCTGGGCCTACAAACTCCCTTCCCGCTTCCTCCCTAGCCAGTTCATCTGCCTTCTCATTTCCCGCTATCCCCTGATGCCCTGGCACCCACGTCAACGTGACACCTGGGTTTTCTCCTAACTTATTAAGCTCTTCCTTACATTCTTTCACTAAGGCGGAAGTTACCGTTGCCTTACTCAGTGCCTTCAGTGCTGCCTGACTGTCCGTGTATATCACTACCCTTCCAGTCTGTTGCATTCCTTCTCTAATGATCTGTGCGCACCTCGTTATCGCGCACACTTCTGCTTGGAAGACACTAGCATACCTCCCCAGTGGGATGGATACTCTCTCTCGAAGCTTGGGTATAACTATACCTGCTCCCGCTAACTTCGTTGATTCCTTTCTAGATCCATCTGTGAAGCAGACCGGTACAACCTTAGGTATTTCTTTGTTATCTTGGAAATGTATTTGGCAATGTGTTAGTCTTCTTGTAATTTAATCTAGACTAGGAAAAATGTAAAATGTAGGGTGAGTAAATGGTAGAGACAAATGCAAAGCTTCTATATTTTAATAGTTTCGTTTTCTAACTAGCAACATATTATTAAATGTATCTTACGCATTAGAAAGTAGATATACCAGTGACGGAGCGTCTCAAGATTATTTGGTAACATTGGGCTAGGTATAGCTCGTGTCGTGCCTCCACATTTCTTAAACTGGTCTCGCTAAGTACTTCGGCCGTAGGCACCGGGCAGCAGGGGCTTATGTATGTCCAACATACTGGTACGTATAAAAAATAAAGCGGCCAAGTGCGTGTCGGACCACGCACAACGAGGGTTCCGTGCCTATTAAAAAGATCGTATCGTTACTGAAATCTTATGGCACTTACGTCTTTTTCTTTAAGGAAGGCAGTTTTTTAGAAATATCTCAAAAACCTTTGAACCGATCTTGTTCAAAACAATTTTCGCTGAGAGAATTTAATAGGCCCTATGAGCATGATTTTTTTCATATTTTTAAAATACACGGTTCAAAAATTAGAGGGGGGGGGGACACAATTTTAGTGACTTTCAAGGAGATTATCTCCGACTATTTCTGATTAAGCAATTTTTTTGATTTCACTTAATCAAAATAATTGCTGAGAAACCCTATATTTATTTTGAAAGGCCTATCGATTGAGATGCCACACGTGGGCTTGCAATGAAAAAAAAATTGACTCAGTTTTATGTATGGAGTGCATCCCTAAAAAAAATTTTTATTAGTAATTTAGTTACAAAACTATGTAGCGGTTAACGAAATACACCTATCCTGAAAATTTTATTCAAATACACCTTATAGTTTTTGAGTAAAATGCCTGTGACATACGGACGGACAGACAGACAGACAGACAGACATGACGAATCTATAAGGGTTCCGTTTTTTGCCATTTGGCTACGAAACCCTAAAAAGACCGGGTTGCACTCCGGGAGTGCCGGCAGAAGTGAAAACTCAATAAGTAACATTGTAACAGTTTTTCGATCAGGTCACGTGACATCTTACGGTGTCGCCCTAAAAATGAATTTGACGCAAATTTATAAACAATTATCAATTATTTAGGCGGACGGGCCGCGAGCGCGTTGGGTGAGACGGGCCGGCTCGCCCGTCGGCGGCGGCAAACAAAATACCAATTTGTTTTTGCCATTGCTAAATATTTTTCAAAGCTTTATCTCTTTAGGAATAACGTCCAAATTCGAACTATTCGAATTTGCAAGAACAGCAGACGGCGGCGGCGAACAAAATATCAATTTGTTTTTGCCGTTGGTAAATATTTATCAAAGCTTTATCTCGAACTATTCGAATTTGCTCAATAGTAAAACGGTGAAGGACGCTTGGACAAAATTACAAATTTATTTGCAGAATATGCTGTGAATATGATATGTATGTTGCTGATGGTGGACTTGGGCAGCGTGGTGACGAGGAGCGAAGTAAGACAACAGTATAGGTTTAAGTAAAGACGCTTTAATGAACGGTGTAGCCTATTTTATACATACAAGTTATCGCTGATACAAGCAATATGTGTTAATGTAGCAGTAAACTATTATGTTAAGGTCAACTCGGCGAAGACCGTCTGTCGGCAAAGATCGTATAGCAAGAATTACAGCAAATTCTGCACAGCTGCGAGAATGGCAACATAATTTACGATATGATAAAACTGTTCTAGTTCTGACAAATTTACACAGATGGTGCTACATCTAGCATAAAGAGAGAAACCGGCCTTTCAAAATTTGTTTGGTTCGTAACTAGCATTCGGAGCATACCACGTCGACTTAAAAAAAAGTTTTAAGTGTTTAAACTGAAGTATTTGTTAGATCCAAGCAAGTAAGTTTATTCTTTATTGATGTATATTTATGAATATTATATTACAATAACGTTAAACTCGTATTCCTCGCAGATATTTCTGGTGAAAAAAACGAACCTAAAAATGTAGTAGTGGCGAAGACCGTCAAAATCTTGGAGGATAACATCGTCATGTGCCGATCTTTGCCGTTTTCAGAAGTCGTTAACCTTTTCGCCTGTAAACTGCTCTATTTGTTACTTTTTGTGGTATATTAGTGGCCTCAATTTTTTAATACATTGAATGAACACTCGTTTAGTACTTGAAGATGGTTTAATTACCTATTTACAAGTTTTAAATTTCTTGTAATAAAATTTTACTACGAAAATAATTATTTTATTTTATGTGACGTGTTTTCTACCCCTGAATGTATCTGTATGCCGGCCTTACCCGACAAACGCTTCTTTTGACGAAAACAGCCATAATAAACCTTATTCTTGAGAGCTTAGGGCACACATTCAGTTGTTATTGTTATTTGCACTCATACAAAATATCCGTAACTACGTAAGCTATATGTGTAGGTAAATTCGCCATTAGACGATCTTATCCGACATTGGCGCTAAGTTCGTCCATTGCGCCGTGTTTTAAAAACGAGTGTTTATTTCACTAACCGATGCATGCTATGTGAATTTCGCAAGTTTAATTAGCAACCAACAAAATATTTAATTAACCACTTTCAGAAAAATTGACTTTCAGGCAATAGGATAGCCAAAATTTGTCGATTATTTATTTTTTAAATGAAGTATGCCGGTCTTCGCCGAGTTGACCTTACTGCTAAACACTAAATGTGGCCAATTGCCATATTACAATGCTATTGCAAAAAGTTTTTAAAGGCTTTATACTCTTACGAATAGCATTCAGTTTTGAATGAAGTCGAATCGGCTAGCAGCAAAATATAAAAGTTTGTGACCTCCTTCACATCTGACGTCACAAAAATCTGTCGCGTATTTAAAAAAAATTCCCCATCCCAAAAAGTGCTCAGCGCCGCTAAAGAAGTTTGCACTTCTAAAAACTTAAATGATTTTTGTTAATGACAATCAATCGACACTGCTATAAAGACTGCATCTTGATTATACTAAAGAAGAAAAAAATGTAATAATAATGCATAAAATCATCATATATTATTCCATATTTGGACCCCGGGGACCTAACACATGAAATTTAGAGTTTTTTTAATAAATACCCGCGTATTTACCCGTGGGTAGGTAAATATCGGGTATTTAGGTACCCATCTCTAGCCTAGCCTCTGTCTATCATTTTGGGCTATCAGCTGACGAGCACATGCAAGTCTGTAGTGTAGTGGGGGAACGACCGATATCGCTCGGTCGGGCTGCGCTGCGCTGCGCGCGCGCCAACGCCAGTCTGCCGAACCTCGTAGCACCGCCTGGGCGTTATGCGCGCAGCTGGCGCGGTCTCGCGTCCTTTGTTTATATCGAACACGATTCTTTGTGCTTCAACTATGGAAATGCATGTGTAGTTCTGTGACAACTGAGTGAACAACAGAGAATCATGGCTAGTGATGACCAATCTATGTCCCTGGAGACATCCTCGTCTCACACGGAAGACTCTATGCTTAACATTTCTTTCGAGGACCTGAATTACTCGGTCCGAGAACGGATTTTTTGTGGAGGTAAGGCTCTGTACAAACGCGAAAGAGTGTAGGTATATTAACAGTGTTAATTGATTATGTTAGTTAGCTCATAAACAAATATGCAGCAGCTCTACAAAGAGCTGCTTTACTAGGTAGTTTATCTACAGTTGAACTCGTATCATGATCATGTGCTCTAGATAAAAGAAAATTTAATAGGTACACATCGCAATGTGACGTCACGACGTATCGTGAGAACAATTAATTTTTATCACATTGAACTACAGCCTACTTTAAATTTGTATACTTGTCTACCAAAAGTCAGCAGCAGAGTAAAGTTACCGCCATAGATAAGAGTGTAATATACGCTCACTGCATGTAACTTCGCGTACCTTTAAGGATGACACATTAGGCATTCCCTTTTCTCTCTAATTTATTTAGTTATGGGTAAAACAACAAGAAAACAAGTAAGACATACGTAAACAAAAACTAAACCTATTTATAATTATAACTCTTGAGTTGAGTTCAATCGCATTCTTAAACCTTTTTAGCATTTTCTTCCAATCTACACTATCAAAAGTTTTTCTAGATCTACAAAAGCTATGTATGTGTTTAATCCTAGGTCCATTTTCCTGTCAATAGTTTGCCTTAGTGCTAGTATAACTTCTCTAGTGCCCTTTTTTGACGGAATCCATATTGATCATCCCCCAAATGACTACTAGTATCTAACGGCCGTATTCATAAACGCCCTACAAGCCTGTTTTAACTAAAATGGCGTTAAAATTCGTTTGTCCTTATCTGTCACTTTGACATTTGTGTTCGTAGGACCGGAATTTTAAGTTTTATGAATAAGGGGGTAAGTGTTTTATGAATGATTGATTAGGATTAAATAAAAATAAAAATAATAATTAAATTAAAACGGCAGGTAGGTTGGGTTAGGTTAGGTTAGGGCCTCCAAAAAAATTTTGTGTCCACTGGTATTTTTTAGTATTCTTTTGAAATAATTTAGAAATTTTCTATATTACGCATTTGAACTTAAAAAAAAGAAAAGAAGTGGTAGTGTTCAGAAACGTTTAAAAACGATTATTTTTTAATCCTCTTTCTCGAGAACAAAACTATAATATATTCAATTCTATGTAATAAAACTCACTAATAATAATTCCAATTTAATTGCATATTTTTTAGATAAAATATTCAATGTATAACGTAAAATTCACAAGCAGTCGAATTAACTATGTTCAATTTTCATATGGCAATGTTTAGCTTTCAAAAAGGACTGACGTTAAACTTACCGTTCTTCAGCGATTCCCAGCGACTGTAACACACTCACTTTTCTGTATTTTTCTATTTTGGATTATACCAGCCCTAATTCTACAGTCCACTCTTTTATTTAACACCTACGGACCTGCGAAGATTTTACAGGTAGAGCCTATTTTTTATTTTATTGCAATGTGTAATGTTAGTACGGCTCTATCAAAATGATTTGCAAGTAACATCTACTTATTTTTTTATTAACCCTCAAAAAAAAATTAAGATGCAAGAATTTCGTCTTGGGTAACTTTGATTTGAAATTAAAAAAAAAAAAGATAAAGTTCTTAAAACTCTTTAAAAAAGTTCTCTAATCTATCCTCTTTCTAATTATGTGCAATAATGCCAAAAACCCTTTAAGGAACTTTATGAATTTGCCAATTTTGTGTAAAGGACGGACTAGGCTCTTAATCAGCGTACAATATTTTTTGTAAACCACACTGTGACACCTGCTTAGAAATGCATCAGCTGTCTCTTTCGTCAAATAAACGATAAACGATGCCAACCAGGCAATTAAATTCGATAAGCAGGTTTTTATGTAAATAACATACTGTAAGTAGTGAAGGTAATAGTCAAATTTTAAACATTTCAATCATTAAATTCGTCTTCATTTACAAGTCATGCTCGAATTGACGGCCTTCATTACGAATGCACGCGTAGCATCTGTTTATGATTTCTACTGTGGTTGTTCGTAAACGAATTTCCTCTTTAATAACGACGAATGCCGCCTATATGCGTTGGGATAAATCTTCTCTAGATTCGACTTCCGCTGCGTAGACAAGTTCTTTTGCCTGTCCCCACTATGTAAAAGTCTAACGGAGTTAGGTCTGGGGAATTTGGGAAAGTATTGTCCAGGTGCTCCCTGACTGTTAGCCTCCAGTGCGCAGGACAACCGTCTTGTTGAAACACGATTCGCCTATCTTCATCAAAATGCGGCACATCAGCTAGCAATTCAGGCAGTTAAGTTTGCAAAAAATCAAGGTAGTTATCTCCGTTTAGATTATCGGGTATGTAGTGTGGCCCAATCACTTTATCACCAATGACTCCTGCTCAAACATTGTCGCTGTATCTCCTCTGAAAACATCTCTGTATTTTTACTCGTGGGTTTTCATCTTGCGGGGTGCCCAGTGGTGTAGATTATGTACATTAAGAATCCCTATTTGTAAATTTGGACTCATCTGTCCACAGAACACTTTTAAAAAAGTCGCGATCGCCTAAGTCCGCATGCAGCAAAAAGCGACAGAACTGGACACGTTTCCCTGAGTCGTTCTCTTCAAGACCTGTATGCAATGAATAAAATACGCATACGAATAAAATTTCAAGATTCTTCTTAATTTTAACTACGTGAATCGGATTACGGTTTGCATTACATGTAAACCTCTTTGTAGCGGGTACGGGTTAACTAAACAAAAGCAGTTTTTATTCAAAAATGAAATACCTTGTACTGGAGTGTAATGAAAAGCGTGTTTGTTATTTTGGCGAAGAACTTTCCACACCTTCCAGATATAAATTTCGAGTAAAGCAGCTCTTTTTCTTATGCTTCTAGTCGGGTCTTCCTCCAATAACGCCAAAATTTGCTCATCGACTTCAACATTGTGTCGCGCCACAATTCCTCTTACTTCATTGATGTTCAAATTCCCAGTTTCGCGTAAGCGTCGGTAAGTGTTTTGAAACGTGTTGCGGGTTGGTAGGCGTCCATTAGGCAATCGTTCCTGGTAGATTCTTTGCGCAGCTCGTGCAACACCATTAGCTTTTCCGTATGCCATCAAAATGTCCGCATATACTTCATTCGTGAATGTAGCCATTATCAAATTACCAAAACTCAACAATAACAAGATTAACAGAAACAGTAACAAAACCAAAAACTTTTTAAGATTTGAAGAGTGAAATTCGCGGCATTGCGTTTTTTTTAATGAGTTGTCTCAATTACTAGCTGTTGTGCCAGCAGGCCAATCGTGATTCAGAAAAAAAAGGTTGTCCTGCAAACAGGAATCTGGATAATGTTTGCAGAAATTCATAAAGATTTATCCCACCGGATACAGACAGCATTCATCGTGACATTCGTCGTTATTGAAGAGAAAATTTGGTTACAAACCCAGATGTATCTCTTCCAAATTCGAGCGACAGAGACGGAGATAGTGAACGAAGTTCGTTTTCGTTTCGCGGTAGCCTTTCAGATGCTACGCGTGCGTTTGTATTAGTCGTCAATCTGCAAGTCTTGCTTACCTACTACTCGTATTTAGCGAAAGTATGTTTTTTATCGCTTGCCGGTTACGAGCCTAGTGCGTCCCTTACACAAAATTGGCAAATTAATAAAGTTCATTGATGGTTTTTTTGGCATTGTTTGTTTGCACATCATGAGAAAGAGAAAAGACTAATGAACTTTTTTAAAGAATTTTAAGACCATTATCAATTTTAGTTTTTTTTTAAATTGCAAATCAAAGTTACCCAAGACGAAATTATTACATCTTGATTTTTTTTTGAGGGTTAATAAAAAAATAAGTAGACGTTACTTGCAAATCATTTGGACTTTGATAGAGCCCTACAACATTACACAATACAATAAAATAAAAAAATGGGCTCTACCACTTCCTTTTTTTTTTATTCAAGTTGAAACGCGTAAGCATATAGAAAATTTCTAAATTATTTTAAAAGAATACAAAAAAAAAAACCAGTAGACACGAAATTTTTTTGGAGGCCGGAAAAGATAGCTAATGACCCAACCTACCTGCCGTTTTAATTTGGCAAACGATGGAGCAAACACCCTGTATTTTGCTGAATTTGAAGTGTTTTAATTAAGTGTATAATTGTAACCAAAATGAACTACATATTTGGAGGAAGAAGAAACTGTATATTGTACTACAATTTAACAAAATTAGTAAACATAACTTGTACTTATATAACTAACTAGCACTCTGTCTACATAATAGTATTTTATGCAACTGTTGTATAAGTAAGGTCTTAAAACGCGAGTAGCGTGAGTTGCGATGCGAGCGTTGGCGAGCATCGCAATTAAAGACGCTTCGAGCGTTTTAAGACCAAGTTAAACACCGTTGCATACAATACTTTTTCTACGACTAATTCTAAATAAATAGCATTTGACTTTTCGGCAGTAGTTTTTCCGTTAGTTCTATTACTACTCACGCAATTTCTTCAGCGGTGCAGTTATTTTCTTCTTCGTCCATTTTAAAAGGAACGTACAGAGTTTTCTTCAATTCACAAACACGAATCAAATCTTAATATGTTATTAATAACGAATAGTTATCATATTTCGTCTTTTAATTGTGAATTGGGACTTTGGTGGGAAATTAGAAATATGACACATTGACACCTCTTGTTAGGTCTGTTTTGTTTTTAATTTCCTTGAACTTGCCATCCGAACCAAACTGAATCCGGATCCGAACGGAATCGGATCGGTTTATATTTATAAATAATACCAATATTTATTTTGTAAGGCCTATCGATTGATGCCACACGTGGGCTTGCAACGAAAAAAAAAATCGACTTTTAGTTTTATGTATGGAGTGCAGCACTAAAAAAAATTTTTTTTACTAATTTTGTTACAAAACTATGTAGCGGTTAACAAAATACACCTATCCTGAAATTTTTATTCAAATACACCTTATAGTTTTCGAGTAAAATGCCTGTGACATACGGACGGATAGACAGACAGACAGACAGACAGACATGACGAATCTATAAGGGTTCCATTTTTTGCCATTTGGCTACGGAACCCTAAAAACAACTCCATTTATAAAACGTGGACTTGCAAACTAGTTTCCGCAAACGAGTAGGTAGGTCTTCCGTTTCCGTGTTTACCAATTCGTTTCCAGCGTACAAGGATTTATTTACATACCTGTTTACGAAAAGATGTAGGTTCCTTTTGATAGGTTTGTTAGCATTTTAACCACACTTAACACAGGTAGGTTAGTATTTTTTTCTACTCCTGTACCGTTATCTGTCATTTATATAGGCTTTAGCTCAAATACAATGACACCGATAATAAGTCATCGAAAAACTCTATGCTCTATGGCCAATAAACGCACTGTTTAGCGTACTTTTATAGTTCATACATTTTTCATAAAAGCACTTTTTACCACGATGTCAAATCATCTAACTTTTTTTAATCGGCCACTATACTGCAGTGGTACCAACTTCATAAGCAAATTTTTCGAAATAAAAAGTTTTTATTTACTAACAAACAGTTCTAGAACATAAATTATTTATGAAAATAAATATAAATGATCATGTATTGAGTGTTAATATACATATTTTACCATTTATTGGCATTATTTATAAATATAAACCGATCCGATTCGGTTAGTTAGTGAGGTTTGGATGGCAAGTGCAAGAAAATTAAAAACAAAACAGACCATAAACAAGAGGTGTCAATGTGTCATATTTCTAATTTCCCACCAAAGTTCCAGTTCAAAGTTGAAAGACGAAATATGATAACTATATTCGTTATTAATAACTTATTAAGATTTTATTCGTGTCAGTGAAGTGAAGAAAAATGTGTACCTACGTTCCTTTTAAAATGGACGAAGAAGAAAATAACTGCACCGCTGAAGAAATTGCATGACATAGCATTGCATGAAATTGCATTGCATTGCATTGCATGACTAGTATTAGAACTAACGGAAAACTTACTGCCTGAAGTCAAATGCTATTTATTAAAAATTAGTCGTAGATAAAGTATTGTATGCAGCGGTGTATAACTTGGTCTTAAAACGCTCGTAGCGTCTTTAATTGCGATGCTCGCCAAGGCTCGCATCGTAACTCACGCCACTCGCGTTTTAAGGCCCTACTTATACAACAGTTGCATAAAATACTATTTATTTTGTATGTAAGTCAAGTATTCAAAAGTCAAAAAGTAAAAGTATTTATTTGCCAGAATACAGTACAGGAAGGTCTTACATAATTAAACATGACAGTGGCTGAATAGCCTGCATGCAGGCGTGCAAATATTTTACTGAGAGGCGATGAATTTAGTAAAAATACAAATTATTAATTGCAATAATATAAATTAAACAAATTTAAAACAATACTATCAATTTTATGTCACTTATATACTCTAAATAACTCTTGTAACTCAGAATAACCAGACTCGACACAGTAATACCCAATTATTAGGTACCGCTACCGAGCAAGATGGTCGTGTACTATTACCTAATATGAATAAGAAGAAGGCTTATGCTCAGCAGTGGGCGATTAAAGGCTGAAAATTATGATGATGATGATGAATATCAATAAAAGTGACATGTAATTTAATTGGTTATCCTTGTCATTAGTTTCACCCACAGAACAAGTAACTATTAACTTCATCTATCTTTTCTTCAGTGGTTTCACCTCTTTGTTGTTTGCCACATTGTATTTGATGAGTACGAGCCCAAATTAAGGCGCCGTAGGTTCAGCGAAGTTAAGCGAACAGAGTTTTTAAAACAATATAATGCGTCTGTTTATAATAATATGGTTTCAAAAAAATACGAATAGTTATCTTGAGGCTTTTCTGCAGAGAAATCAGTGATTCGAAACATGATTAAGCAAATTTCGCTCGATAGAAAAAAATCACGAACATAGGTCTAAAATACACAAAAATACACTTAAAATATTCGTAACAAATTATGCACAAAAGATATAAATATTAAAATTGCTTCTAAAAATCGGCAATATTACGTTTGAGGGAAATCAGTGATTACATTTGTATTTATTTACACGGCCGAAAAAATAAAATTAAAAAACATTATATCCGCGCTTCCGAGCACGCACTTCCATCTCGCTCACGCTTATGCTCTGTGAGAGAGAGAGAAGACCATGAACCTACGGCGCCTTAAGTAATTTTAGGTATGGTAAGCCGTCGGCGTCGGCCGTTTAGCAGCTACATAGGAGCCTTAGCCCTGCGGTGGCACGCGTATACCTTTTTCATAGAACTCTTCCTCTAAGCTCTTTAACGATAAGCTAATTGTCATTTCAAGTGTTAACTAACCATTTCAATAAGTGGTCCTATAAAGACGTGCACATTTCAAAGATTTCAATATCGGATTTTGTTTATTGTTTTCGTAAGTGAAGTAAAAATACTTATAAATAGCATATTCGGTAGGATCAAACACTGAACCTCATTTAGTAGTCAATATTACTGATAATAATAATAATGTATAACAAATAATAATAATAATTCACGTCTCTCCAATGCACAGAAATAAATAAGTATATCTATGACACTCTAGGTACTTACACAAATACAAGGTGTTGTGTTTAGTTTGAGGAATCGATATCTCGAGAAACTGTTGATACAGGTATCAACAGTTTTCTTTAAGTTAGGTCTAAGTTAGAACAGTTTAATATTTGTGCTTTTGGGTTCTGGCCAAGCTACCACGATAGGTTTTATGGTCAAGTTTCACGGCCCCAATATACCAAAACGTCACGTAGAACATGACCATCCACTTACCTATCCTGCTAGAAAACACAAAATATTAATATATAGATTCAAACTAGGTATTTAGAACAACCTCCTTGGCGTAAATATAACGTAACATCAGACATTTTTTAAACGAAGTTGTAGTATTTTTTTTATAAAACATAATTCAAATATAAGAAGTGTTGCTTACAATACTTTACTTGCAAATAAAAACGTTACCTAGATGCTATTAATTTCAGAGCAAATTCCTATAAAATGGTTTGACAATTTTCTGAAATAAAAGACCTTAAATGTGAAATCTTTTACTTAATTTTACTTTCAACTAAGTACTATTTTGTAAAAAAAATAGTGACAAACAAAACATAATAGCTCGCAATGTTCTTGTTGGCGGATTGCCAAACCACGATATCGCAATTTAAATAACAATTACTCAGAGTTCAAGAATGTGTAAACATATATTGGGATCGTTCGAAGGTTAACTGAGGTACAAGGGGTCGCAGTCGCAGTATTTGGAACATTAAAATAAAAATAAATATTAAAAAAAGGTCGAAGGTTCGAAGGTTAACTGAGGTACAAGGGGTCGCAATCGCAGTATTTGGAACATTGGTTCGAAGGTTAACTGAGGTACAAGGGGTCGCAGTCGCAGTCGCAGTATTTGGAACATTGGTTCGAAGGTTAACTGAGGTGCAAGGGGTCGCAGTATTTGGAACATTGGTTCAAAGGTTAACTGAGGTACAAGGGGTCGCATTCGCAGTATTAGGAACATTGGTGCACTTGTGGCAAAAATAAAGAGAATTTAATAATCGCGCAATAACTTGTACCTAACTGGCATTCAGTAAATTCCTCTACATGTTTGTAGTACTTACAATGCACATTGAATAGGTATACAGTTTTAAAGTTTGTTTAACATGTTTTGAGTAAAATTATAACCAACGCAAATACGTTTGTATGAGTACAAGTTCAGTCAAATACTTATTCTGTGGTCTAGTCAAGTTTTTAAGCTAACCTATTTTCAGTAACATTATACACACAGTGTTTGACAAGAACATGACTGGCATAATTTCAATCAAGAAAGTGGCACAAGGAATATACTACTGGCTGATCATCACGGTCCTTTGCCTACAATGCTTTGTAAAAAGGGAAAATAAATAGTATACTTTCTTAAAAAACCTATTATTTATTTTCAAATTATTTATTTATCGTTTAAAAAAATATTGCCAGTTTGCCGCCAGCAGGGCTTTTTCAGAAACCGTTACTGAAAACCATACGATAAATGACTTAAGATTGTTTTGTTTTTCGATGAAGCTTCTTTTTGGCCAGCTAATGACTCGACTCGGGTTTGGTCAACGACTGATAACCTGATAAGTATAACATAATTTGGGGATGCTACTCAAATCAGGGTTTCAGTAACTTGCACTTGTTTACTATGGGACATTGAACGCCCAAGAGATTACTAAAAGGTATGGAAAAGCGTTGTTGTAGGCATAATATTTCATGGATCTTGCAAGAGTATAATATTATTCGACCCTTAACACTGAAGTCGGCGCTGGAGTGCATGGAAAATGAAATTGGCACCGATGTTTAGGATAGGCTGTCACAATCACCCAATGCCAATCCAATTCAAAATATTAAAGCGTGGCGGGAACTCAAATTACGAGAAAAATTACAGTAGAAGCTCGAAGACTGAAGTCTATGTACAGTATTTCTCTTTACCTCGCAGTAAGCTGAAAATTTGGTAAGCCAATCGATTATACGAGCCCAAATGCAAAAGAGTTCGTCTATTAACATTCTTATAATGGACAGATTTTTAGACTAGAAATATCGATTTCAGTAAATAACTAAAGCAATTAACAAACACCGATAAATATTAAAAAAAAAAATTTTCCTTTATTTTATACATTAACAAAAGTACATATTCCTTATATACTGTAAAAAAGACATTTATTGACTTAAGCTAGGGCGACACTGAAAGTCTTTAGAACTGGCCACTTGTAATAAATATAATAAAAAAATAAGTTCAAAATTTGAAAATGGAACTCTTTCTTAATATTTTTGTGTACGAATTCCACTCGATTGTCATTTGTTTTACGATTTGGCGGCAAATTGAAAATTGTGTGTACTACGTGAGCATGAATTTGACGCGAGAAAATTTTCGAGCAATGATTTTTTACGACTTTCGATGTAATTTAAGTCAACAAGAAAGTTATGATAGACTCCGATTGGCCTTTCACGATGAAGCCCCATCTCGTGCTACTATTTACAACTGGTTAAATGAATCTAAACGTGGCCGCACTAATCTCACTGATGATCTGCGTGAGGGCCGGCCTTCTACGGCGACTACTGAAGATAACATCAGTGTTGTGCGGCGTATGATAGAGACTGACAAAAGAGTAACCTATCAGCAGATTCGTACAAGCTTAGCCATTGGTATGAGTCAAGTCCACAAAATCCTCCATGAACATTTAGCGGTGAGGAAGCTTTGTGCCCGGTGGATACCTCATAATTTGACAGAAGCCCAAAAAGTCCGTCGTGTTGATTGGTGCCGTGAAATGGGTCAAAGATTCAACGGAGGTGACTCAAATGCTGTGTTCGACGTAGTTACGGGTGACGTAAGCTGGATTTACTGTTATGATCCTGAAACTAAAAGACAGTCTGCTGAGTGGGTGTTTCCTTCCGAGGAGTTGCCTACTAAAGTGAAGAGAGGTCGAAGTGTGGGAAAAAAAGATGGTGGCCTCGTTCTTCGGAAGGACTGGTCATTACGCAACAATTATTTTAGAGGATCAAAAAACAGTTACTGCGAAGTGGTACACTAACAATTGTTTACCACTTGTCTTGGAAGAAGTTCGAGAAAAACGGCCTCGCAGTAGGATCCTGCTTCACCACGACAACGCCTCATCGCACACCGCCAAGCAAACGATCGACTATTTGGCGACGGCAAACGTGGAATTACTGTGACCCAGCCACCTTATAGCCCCGACCTTGCACCTTGTGATTTTTATTTATTCCCAAAAATTAAAGAAAAACTTCGAGGAAAACGTTTTATGGACGCCGACGAAGCAGTGGCTGCGTTTCAAAAGGCCGTCGAAGAGACCCCTAAGGACGAGTGGGCAAAGTGCTTTTCTCAGTGGTTCTATCGAATGCAGCGATGTATTGATGTGAAGGGAGGCTATTTTGAAATACTCCAGGCAAAATACGGTCAGCTAGTATGGCGAAATGGAAATAATTTATAATAGCTTTTTTTTTCTGCGTAACAGATAAATTATAATTGTATTAATAACGACGAGACTAAATCCGACAAAATATTTGTGATTTCGATATTTTAATAAATAATTGAAAATTTATAAATTCCTGTAAAATCGGAAAAAAAAAATAACTCATTTTTTATTCTTTGTTTTGATAATTTAATATTTCCTCTATAAGTTTGATGATAAATCAGGCAAAAAATGTTTCCGAATATTACATTTCTATTTAGTAGATCCCTAACATTTTATTCATTTACCATATTTCCGTGTCCAAAAATAATAATTGGCTGTAGGTTCCTACATTCTTTGATGAACGTAGTGGACACAAACATTAGAAACGAATCGCACACTAAACAACAACGGAGGGTGAATTTTAGGGGTTAAATGCTGTTTAACTATAAAAAAAAATGCAAATTGATCAGTTACTTTTGGGATTTTCATTATAAGCAATCTTTCATCGAATAATGTACGAATCTCCTTATAAAATCGGTTGCAAGTAATGTTATTACAAACACCTGTTAAAATAGGTTTAAAAATGCCGCGCGCGAGCCGCAGAGCTAACGTGATTGGCCGGCCGCCCGCTCGCCGCGTAGGTACTACATACTAGGTAGGTACCGCACGAATCGCAACGATTCGCGAAACCATCTAACGCGTCTAAGATCTAGTTGTTGATAGTAGTTAAATTGTAATACACTCGTTGTGAAACGAATTATGAAAATATTTAAGTATTTTCATTTATTTATCAATGAGTGACACTGACGAGCGTGGGATGAAGATACCTATGCAATTTAACTTTGAACTTTGACGTAGGTAGTGGAAGTTGGAAAAAGGGACTTCAAAGATTGTGCACACGTGTATATTATGTAGTTTTTGATGGACTTTTTAAGACTCTAGAGGAAGATGCTTGCTTTGTTTACATTAATTTATTGTTTGGTTCAGTTTTATTTATTTATTTAATCTTTATTGCACTAAAGAACAACTTATCGTACAAGAGGCGGACTTGATGCCGTAAGCATTATCTACCAGTCAACCTTTGCGCAAAGCAGACAGATTGTGGGCGTGTAGTAATTGTAATAGAGCAAAATTCGTTAAAATAGTAAACTAGAGAGATTTATACACTTACCTATTATTAGATTTTTACTATGCCTTATTACATGTTTGATAATATACAGGATGAAAAAATCTATGGACCCTGAAGGGAAACCCTTAAGACAGCTCATTCTCTCGCTCTCATTTTCATGAAATAAACACTATTTAAATTTAATTTACCAAGCTTTAGCCCTAATTACTTGATAAATAAGGTAACCTATCGCAATCACTAAAATTTATTGACCGAATATCTTTTGTCCGAAAACTTTTCGTATTTTAATGAGTTCTCCGAATATACAATTAATTACTTTTTCATTTACCATTTGATGTTATCCAAATGTTTCAGTTGTCCGAAAAACTTTTACCGCTACAGTCATTTGAACTTTGGCTTGTTACAACTTTTGTTTCACAGCCAATTTTTTACTTATCCAGCATTACTTTCCGCATTTCATACGTTTAGTCAAATGTTTATTTTGAGTCAAATTCAAAGTAGTTTTACAGAGACTAAGGCAGTTCGGTGTAGGTACGACGACGAGCGAAGCGAGGAGTGTTAGGTGAACTGCGACCCTAGAGCGCACGAGCGTGCCGCGGCAGCGGTCAGCAAAGCGCCAGAACCGAACACTTTTTTACTACCTAATATTTACATTATGTACTGTATAAGTAAGGGTGAGGTCGGAAGAAATAACTTGATAAACAAAATGTTGTAATTATTTAGTACCGATTTATTTAAAGAACTACTACCTAATATTTACATTATGTACTGTATAAGTAAGGGTGAGGTCGGAAGAAATAACTTGATAAACAAAATGTTGTAATTATTTAGTACCGATTTATTTAAAGAACTCACATATAAGTAATAATAGAACATACACACACTTGTTTGTATACATTATTTACCATAAACACAGCTTTGGGAGCCTTAGTTTAATTTCAAACTTTTTGCTAATGTTTTTAAATATTGAAAATGAATAGGTAGCAACCATTTTCATAAACAAACATATGAATTAGTAACATTTATGTGTGCTCCGTATAAACAATAATATGTCAAATATAATAAAACTGATTTGATAAAATACGAACAGATTATCAACCAAATCGTTACGTCGGTATAACGATATTGCGGGTATACCAATAATTGGTAATCATTGATTTATCAATCAATTACAAAAGCTTAACCATAAAATGAGCAGCCGTAAACATTGCGAACGAATGTGTCGGCCAAACGAAAAAATAAAGGCAAACGAAGTTTGTCGAATAGTAAATGCCGAAATGAAAATAGGACTAAAAAGTTTAGTGATTCAAATAGGTAACCGATAAATAAACATACGTTAACCGAGAATAGAACAAACTTAAAGAGTAAAAAAATACCAAAGGACCAATATTAAGGATAACGATTCGTCCAGTTGACGTAAGCTTTTCACCTTAGATTTAATTTTATTTTAAAGGCTAAATTTTTATTGGATAGATATTATCCTTAATTTTGATTTTATCTTTTAGTAGAATTAAATAGTGAAGTGGATATTTCAGTTCAGTCAGTTCAGGTAAGCTTTTCATAAAATCAGTGAATGCAGTTTAAGTATTTATTTGTGTAAGATTGTCCCCAATTATTTTTTATTTATTTATTTATTCATTATAGTTTAGCTTTAGCCTTAGGCTACATGCGATCACGGTATTTTTTTTCTTTGTATTTGTTATCTGTACCTAATTATTTTGCAGGTTACTCTATCAGTTACCTTTGTGAAAATAAAAGTATATTTCCTCAGTGTAAACTGAGCTAATCTAAATCAATGGCGCAGAGTTTTTCGACAGGGCAGGCAGAAAATTTGAAAGATAGGCATTATTTATTATCTTACCTAAAATTTCCTTCTTGCTTTTATCACCGAATGAAATAAACATTCAACATGGCTACATTCTATATTTTGCTTATATTGGAATCCATAACATTTTTTGTCCTATTTGTGTATTCCATCCATACACCGCTGTCTGCCATGAAGATAATTTCGTTTCCTGGCACCAAATGTTCCTTTCCAGTGTCACCCCTTTTGTCAATTTTTGGTCATCCATCCGTGCTACGTGTCCCGCCCACTGCCATTTCATTTTCAAACAGTGTTCTAGTGCGTCGATAACTCTTGTTATTTCTCTTATTTTTGTGTTTCTTACTATGATTAATCTTTTCAGGTTTAATATACTTCTTTCTTGGGCCCTTTGGCAAGTTCTTATCTTTTGCTTTAATTTATTGGTGTACACCCAAGTCTGGCAGCCGTAGCTTAAGCAGTAGGTTTAGTTGGGTAGTAGGCACGTATCTATAACTCTTTTTTAGTTTTATCGGGATATGGCTCTTAAACTCGAAAATTTACTCCCATGTTTTTATTATTCTTCTGTCCAATTTTATAGCGCTTCTGCCTTTTCCAAATGACATTTGTTTGCCCAAATATATGTTGCTTTGTACGTATTCTATTTCTTTCACGCTATTGACCAGCCTAGCGTGCTATAGCGTTAACGAATTTGTCGAGGTGTGTGGTGACCCAAATTAAAACGATTGCTACGGTAATCATAAAATTATGTTTAATGTTAAATAAAATAGGATAATTGTAGCACTTTTAATTCAACTATATGTATTTACTATCCTGTAGTAAAATATCGCATTTTATTAATAAATATCTGAATCAGAATCTGAATCAGAATCCGATTCGATATAAATTTTTGTTCTCTGTCCGTTGCTCAGGAATTTAGTCTTACCAAGATTCATTTCGAGCCCGATTTGCTTACTGTTTATATGTAGTTTTCGTATCATTGTTTGTAGTTCTTCGGGTTTATTAGAAAATATAGCAATGTCGTCAACAAAGCATAGATATTTAAGGCGTTACCCGTCGATATAGCTGTCTGCTAGAAGTACCTTAGAATTATGTTGATCATCAGTAGTAGGTTAGTGACAAAACTAAGGTACTTATACGGATAATAGTTCTTAGAATAGAAGTTTAAAACGAATTTTATGTAAGCCATATTATGCCCTATATGCTAATGAACATTCAGGGTTCTGGCTTTAGCTAGCACAAAATGACAGAATGTTAAAAATGGCCCGAATGGCTTCGAGAAAAGGATGGTACGGCCGTGCCTAGAGATGGATAGTGGGTAAAAACCTACGGGTAAATACCGGGTATGTACCCGGTGTTTATCCAACCAACCCATATTTACCCATTTCATCCCAAAAAGGTGGGTATAAAGGTATAAACGTCTTGTGAAGCGTTTTTGCAAAATATAATGAAACTTTTTAAGTCATATTCATATAGGAATGTGTAAACGTAAACTTTGTTCTCATTGAAATTTGTCTTACTTGGTTACTTGCTAAATATGCAAACAATACCTTTGGTGTGTTTTCTTTGCCTTTGTTCACATGTAAGATTCAAACTCTTACTAATAGTCCAGTCTATCACCTCCTTAAGTTCCTACATCGTTATCCTGAATACCCTGTATATATTAGGGAACAATTTGACACAAATCAAACTAGTCCCTTATTAAGCTCATTAAGACTTGTGTTATGGGACTGCTAGACGACAATATATTTCATAAAAACATAGAAATCCTTTATTAAATTTGCCGCTCTTTTATAGGCTCATCTTTCCCTGGCAAGACTATACGTGTGTTATTTTGAATAAAAAAATATTTATCATCTTGTAAGATTTCTTGAAAAAAAATCAGCACCAAAATGTAACTTTTTGAAAACGTCCAAGCGAAATAGCCCACTAATTTAGGTATACGAGTATACGGGTATTTACCAGGTGCTTACCCATCTCTAGACGTGCCTATTTCTTTTGCTGGACTTAGCGGGGGCTTACAGATGAAGCAAATTTTTAATTTTGGAATGTATTAATTGTGATTGTAAATATATAAACAATATCACAGATTTGAGTAGGGTAGGCAATGTCTTTCTGCCTTTATGTAGTGCACGCCACTGATGTTAAGGATTTACGGTGGTTTTCTTTCAGGGCCCATAGATTTTTCCACCCTGTATAGTTTTGTGTTAGCTTAGCAGTATTTTAGCAGAGTTTTCTGTCTTACTCATACCAAAAATAAAGTACCTAGCTACTTTCGTTACTACAATCATTTGCAGATAAATCTCATACTACCTACAAACTACTTACTCTGCTAAACTGACACTAAATTAATTTAAATAGGAAATCATCTGTTAAATTTGTCGTCAGTGTTTTATAATGATGACATTTATCAGTAAATAATTATGAAGCATTGAGACATCAAACTTGATTCTTGGCATGTTTTTACTAAAATATGTTTATTTAATTAATTGTTAGCGCGTTTCCCGCTCACGCCATTTTTACACCGTGAATAGTCGCATTTTCCTACTAGTATACGTCGAAGACGATCTAAATATTACAAATAATCTGCGTAGGTAATTTAGGGTATCTATCTACTTCGCGTCACAGAAAGTGCGACCTTGAATGAGAACTCGTTGCGTGCCGCCGTTGCGAGCGAATGTGATCGTTAACACACGCGGAAAGAGTTCAAGTTCAATTGTAGAATTAAACAGGACTATTCAAATGAGTATTATGCTTTACATAAACCTTTTTTCTGTAGGATTCATGTACTACTTCAATAATCTATATAGTTAAATTAAACTTATACACAATTTGGTTCTATAAATATTTTTACCGATACTTTATTGGAGTAAATGTATTTATATGCAATTCTAAACAAAAATCTATACGATTTTTAGGAAAATAGGTTTATCAAATATTTTTATGAGAATGAAATCAAAGTACTACCTATTACAATTTTTTTCTACCAACTTATGTCACCTGGTCACCCAAGCCATGCATTTTGTTAATTTATTGGTTTTACGTGTAAAAAAAATGTCGGATTTCATTGTTTACAGGTTAAAGACAATAATATTGTTGTGTTGACGATTATAAACAACTATTATTATTTTTAATTAAAAAATCGGCGTTTATTTTCACAGTATTTTTTCATACCTACTTCCGGGTCGAAAGTTTGTAAGATTCGTAAATAGAGTATCTTAAAATATGTATTTATGACGGAGAAAAAAAACACAGGCTATTATAAATTAATGTTTGGCGAAACCGTAAAATGACTGGAGTAAAAAGATATAATAAAAGTAATAAGTTGCTTGATTGCTCAGTTTTTGATTTTCTAAGAAATTTCAGTTTGACCCTCGTATCAAAGCAAAATAATTCGTCTACCACTGGGTATTAGAGTTAAGAGAAATAAGCAACACTGGCGCAGTGGAAATAAAATAAAAAATAAAAATAAATTTTAGGGGACAATCTTACACAAATCGACCTAGTCCCAAACTAAGCAAAGCTTGTATTATGGGTACTAGACGACGATAAACATAATTATATAGATAAATAAATACTTAAATACATAGAAAACATCTATGACTCAGGAACAAATATTCGTGCTCATCACACAAATAAATGCCCTTACCGGGATTCGAACCCAGGACCTCTTGCTTCGTAGGCAGGGTCACTACCTAACTAGGCTAAAGCGGTCGCCAAATAAAAATAAATAATGTAAATATGTAAATATATTATGTTAAAAACATTGTATGACATCTGTTCAATACTAAAGCTGATTGACAGAGACAGCGCTGACAGACTCTACTTAATTCAAAATACAAAGAGTCTGGTCTTCATAAAGATGGCCAGCGTTATACTCCAACACTGGGTGTGTCGCCTTTCCTCTTGATGACGACTTCAATTGTTTGTGGCTTTGTGTCAACTATCGCCACACATTCCGCAGAGGATACTGAATCCCACACTGCGTTTATCTTGTTATTTAAATCTTCCTTCTACTTGACGGGATCCTTACGCAGTTTCTTTTTCATCTTCCACCACAACGTCTCGATCGGAGACAAATCTGGGCTGCTAGGTGGCCAATTCTGCCGTGTAGGAATATTGTGGTTATGTAACCAAGCCTCCTGCTCCGGGGAGCGCGAGTCCGCTGGATGAGGGTGGCGCAGGACTGGTCATTGTGGCACTCTTTGGGGGAGGCCTATGTCGCCTTCGTGCTCTTGGCAGTATGGCAAGAAGCACCATCTTGTTGGAAAACATACTTGTTGTCTTGTTGTAAACTGGGAATCGAAGGCAATAAGCTCGTATTTAAGATTTCTTGGTACTTGGGAGCATTCACAGTGCCGTCTATAAACTGCAGCCGACCCACACCTTGAGCTGACATACACCCCCAGATTTGCGAACAACTTTTTTCCGTTCGTCTCCAACAGCCACTTCAAACTACCATTCACCGCTTCATATTATGGATCGCCACTGATCAACAGTCTATATTCGCCTCTTCTTTTCCTGAAGTTCAGTAAGTAAAGGTTTTCTTTCGCCGTACATCCCATAGAATCCGTATCCCATTCTCTTCATGACTCGTTTTCCAGAAACATATTTTATATTTTTCATACTTAATATTTCATTTATTGTATTTTAAATCATGTGTTACATTATGGTCTTACAAAGAGCTTTTTACAGCTAGCGTTCACATGAACCCTGTTAGGGTATATAGCAATATACTTAACTAACGTGCTTACAAATTATGTTAAACATCGTCACTGAAACTTATCAACTATTATTTACTATATTGCATGCAATAAGTCTATGTAACGTCAAAATAAGAAAATTAAAGTGTACCTATTATTAACATCTTATAAGTTTTTACGTCTCTATTTGCTTGATTGCCAGTTACATCTGTGTTGATAATTTCTCGCCGTTCTATGCTGGTTTTAGTGTCACGCTGATCGTCGGCGCTGATATGCTAATATGTATGATGTTGAGGGAGCGTTTTAGAATAACTCTGAGCGGTGAGCGCTGACGATCGTGCGCCTCTACCTACAGCGAGCGTTTTAGTGTCGAGCGGAGCGCACGTATCGGCAAGGTACAGTCAGCAGCAGGCGGTCGGTAGGACACTAAAACGACGACGGTCGGCCCTGATCAGCTGCCCGAGCGCATCGATTTTGCTTAATGATCCTCTTTGAGACTGTTTTCGGCTGGTGGTGTGATGCGTGGGCGACCAGTTTTCTTCAAGCTTGATACACATCCAGTTTTCTTGCAATGCTGGATAATAGATTGTATAGTAGATCTCGCTAGGTGAAGGTCTTGGGCTATATTATACGCAGATTTTCCTGATTAACTTTGAAATTATAACTTTTCGAACGTCTTGCGAAATTGGTATACCGCGACCCATATTGAATATGAAAACTTGGTAAATAATATGAAATTAAGAAATTTTGTCTTTTTATAGCCAGTGTCATTTCCAAAATATTTAACAATTCTTTTTTCAAACAAAATTTATTTTTAAATTGATTCTTAAAGCACTAATTACTTCCCTGAAGAACTAGTTTGCACCGATTAGTGTGGAACTTTTTTGAATGTGCAACGTCAAAATAAAAATGATTAATACTCTTGCCATGTACAATATCAGGCCGATATTAATAAAGAAACACTTTTTTTACATTTAACTTAGTTTTAATTTAATTTAGTTAATGTTAGTTATCATCTTACTGATAGAGATACCTACATAACGTGCGTCATCAGGAAAAACTATTGTCGTCAACATTGTCACCAATGCTAAATATATTCTTGAAAGATTAACATGGTTATGGGTAATTAAAGATTTGAAAAAAAAATTGTCGCTATGCAAAGTGACTAGACGAACTCTTTTGCATTTAAGGGGGCTCCCATACAACAAACGAGTATTTTTTTTGTTTTTATAGATAATGGTACGGAGCCCTTCGTGCGCGAGTCCGACTCGCACTTGACCGGTTATTAGATTTAACTGAGTTTTAATTGATCTTGTATGCCACTTTAATAAAATGGGATATAATTGCTTTAATTCAATTAATCATATACGCACCGATCTGACTCACTGCCAATGAACTATGGCTTGCCAGTCTTGCAACGTGGCTAACAGTCCAAAGTGTGAATATTTAAACAAACAACAGACGAGCAACGAACGGTAGATAAGTAGGTTAACAATGAGTCTGGCTCCTCTTGCCTCAAATAGGCACGTAAGCTATTATATAAACGTGGGTAATTAATTACTCATTAGATAACTGTGGTCGTGTGTGGGCAAACGAAGCATTCGGGGGCCGAGGGGCGGACTGTCCATCGAGTTAGGGAATTTGTTCCTTCAGCTGTCAACACGGAGAATCCTCAAACATATCAAGGGTCGGCAACGCCCATGTTACTCCTTTGGAGTTGCATGCGTCTGTAGGCTGCGGTGTCCGCTTACGATCAGGCGGGCTTGGCTTGTACGCTTGTTTGCCACCGTCGTTGTATATAAAAAAGAGTTAGGAAACGCTCAAACCTGAATTTTTAGTTGTAGGTACCTACTTATTAATTCATGCCGCTTGCTTGCCTAGTTATAAATACAATTGATATCATTAACATTTTAATATTCACACTTTTTATAATATAAAAAAGGAAAGAACTCATTGTAATAAAATTATTTTAACTGGGCATTTGCTTGTCGCGAAAATGCCTAACTAATTACCTATGAAATATTCAAATATAATATCGATATCATAGGGATAGTGACACCAAATAAAATAATCAATAAAATTGAATTTTGACGACAAAGTATTCAAAATATAGTCACATGGAGAAAACAGTAACACACGACAATAGATAATCACAAAGTTATAAGTTTCCAAAGTTTTAAGAGGGGCCCGGGTAGGTATACCCTGTCTCTTTTCCGCAAGACACACCTTCACATGAAACGATGGTCATTTACCTTAGTACGCTTGAGCCCCGTGACGACACGACAGGCCGTCTCAAGCGTCATAGTCTCGGGACTCTGGGGTTCTATTTCTATCAATATTAAAACGGCTATCTTCGTAATTTTTTGAGATATTATAATAGGATTTTCGTCATTAGGCATATTTTTAGGGTTCCCTTAAAGTTTCGTTCCTTACACTTAGCTACTAGAACAGTTAAATCAAATCTTGAAAATAAAACGCTACACCTAACTAAACAGGGGATGCAATATTTTTTTATTTTTTGATAATAAGCTAAAAGTGAAAATTGCATACATACTTATAGGTACTTATAACTTATTTTATCTACATCCATAATATCATAACATTCATAACTTCCTTACAATATGTTCAGAAACGATAAGCAAATGCCTACCTATATAAAGAAACCTGTGTAGGTATCTGTGGTTGGATCTTAATGTTTACATTAGTGTCGATAATCGATACTTTAATTACATTCAAGTTTCGAACATCTTCTTTAAAAAAAAAAATAGTTGTGATTATCGGATTAAATAGTCGATTTGTAATTTCATTCAATGTGAAATTCTTGTTCCATATATACTCGTATTTTGAGAATCGAAGTCGACTCAAGTTGATATTTGGCCGAATAATTGGTGAGCGCCTGGGCTCCAGGGTCCGAGTGTTTCGACAGCAAAAGCCGCAAAAACATCGTCTGTGAGGCCAATGTATTTGCGGCACTTTGCTGCCTCGGCCGCTGCAGCTGCCCCGCCTGCTCTCAGAGATGTAGTGCTAAGGTGGGACGGCGCCAGGGTGTATACGGATGTGGCATCCCAAATAAGGGGCCGTCCCAGTTTCCAAGGCACTCGTGTATTAATTGCGTCTCATTATGCGCCAGTCACATAAATAACTATTAGATACTCTAAGTACCTAAAGGATCATTCTGTGGGTGTTTTAGTTTTTAGTTACTTTTTCTGACTTGTTTTTGTAATCTCATCTCTTCTTATAAATATGGGTCGTTCTCAGTGAAAGACGTTGTGTAGTGCGGTTGGCGCTTACGCCGATGCGCTAATATAAATACGTCAACTTGAGTAGGTACGTTCTGTGCCAGGAATCCGGTGGGTGGGTGGGTGCTCTGCTCATTAGCGATTTCCTGTACAAACGGTTTTCCCATGCTATCGTCTACGAGCTTATCACCACGAATTAGTTGGCAGTGAATGCTAGGTTTTAGAAGTACGCCCCAAATAACTAGTTTTTTTTTGCCCGAGAATGACACATAATGTATGTTTCCTAGAACGCAAGGAAATCCTGAGGAATCTGAGCGGCACCTTCAACTCCGGTGAGCTGACAGTCATCATGGGGCAGTCAGGCGCTGGCAAGAGCACACTCATGGACATTCTAGCTGGATACAGGTACCTATGTTACTAAATTAATACATTAATTACACACACACACACACTCACGCAGAGCAGGTGGTTTGATGGATGGACATGATAATATTTGCCGGATAGCATGTTTTTTCACGATTTGCACCTTTCTTTATCGCCACCCGGGGTAGCTGCACATCCCTAACGTTTATACATCTTACCAGGATATATTGATGGAGTTTCTAGTTATATTGTAATAGTCCGTAATTCCTGATTTTCCTAAACCACACAGTCAGCGTCATATACTTAGTAGCAGCCATAGTAGCCAAATATTTCGTAACACACCCTTATCCTTACAGTAATAAAGACGTGTACCGAAATATTTGGCTACCTTGGCTACTACTAACTATATGACGCTGACTGTACCTACGCAGTATTTCCCGACCATTACCCATAAAATTGAATACCTAGGTACATGCGTGTGAAGCACTTCATTTTAATAGTAGGCCATCACGCAAAGTTGTTTTAAATCACAGAACTATATCAAGATAGAAGGAAAGTGCGCGCCGATTAGTATGGGAACCGAGCGTGTAACATTTTGCGTAGGTAATTTGACGTCACAAGCGTAATTTAGTGACGAGAAACATAATCCGCGCGAAATCGATTCGTCAACATCGACTAGCACGCGGCAGTTGTAATAATTTTGTATCGATTCAAAATATCGATAAGAACCGACAGAGAAATGAAAAATAGTCTTAAAAAAGTCTTAGTTTTTTTTACAGTATTTTTAGAAGGAAAGAACTCGTCGAGACTTTTAGTATGTTCACTCCCTAAGCATCTTGAACAAATTTCTGAAGGGATTGCTTACGTTCCTGCTCGCTTCGGAACGAGGGTGGGAATGGCGCAAGGCGTTTCCCGCGGTCCGAACTTTATGTGTAAAGGCCCGATTAGAACACGGCACACCGATTCACACCGATGCTGTGCACCGCTACAAGTCTCTAGCTTATAAAATTAGTTTCCCCCATACAAACTTTTCACATCTTTTTTACCCCCGTGGCGTGGGGGTGGATTTTTCCAAAACGCTTTAAGGCGCCGTAGGTTCATGGTCTTCTCTCCCTCTCACTGAGCATAAGCGTGAGCGAGATGGAAGTGCGTGCTCGGAAGCGCGGATATCATGTTTTTTAATTTTAATTTTTTGGCCGTTTAAATAAATAAAAATGTAAACACTGATTTCCCCCAAACATGATATTGCCGATTTTTAGATGCAATTTTAATATTTATAGCTTTTGTGCATAATTTGTTACGAATATTTTAAGTGTATTATTGTGTGTTTTAGACCTATGTTCGTGATTTTTTTCTATCGAGCGAAATTTGCTTAATCATGTTCCGAAGCACTGATTTCCCTGCAGAAAAGCCTCAAGATTACTATTCGTATTTTTTTGAAACCATATTATTGACGCATTATATTGTTTCAAAAACTCTGTTCGCTTAACTTCGATGAACCTACGGCGCCTTAAGGTTTTTATTTTGTATTTAAATAAGTAATCTTTCTACAAAGTTTCAAGCTTCTAGCTCAAAAAATGAAATTTCTCCCATAATAACTTTGCACCCCTGTTTAACCCCCTTAGGGGTGGTATTTCCTAAAACACTAAAAATTCTTATTTTTGTATTTTAATATGTAATATTTCTGCAAAGTTTCAAGTCTAGCTCAAAAAATAAAGTTTCCCCTATACAAACTTTGCACCCTTATTTGACCCCCTCAGTGGATGAATTTTTATAACAACGATAAATCATTTTTTTGTTTTTAGTAAGAAACCTCCATACAAAGATTCGAGTCTTTAACTTTCCAAATGAACGATTTCCATACAACGGTTCGACCCCTATTTCACCCCCTTAAGGGTTGAATTTCGAAAAATCCGTTCTTAGTACACGTCCATATATGTTCCAAATTTCATGCTTATATCCTTAGCGGTTTAGGCCGTGCGCTGTCTGTCAATCGGTCAGGAACGCAAGAGTAGATAATAATATAAAAACGTAATTTTCATTTCTCTGCTTTTATAATCGATTTAACCGAGTAAGAAAATCAGAGTGTACAGCACACTGGTACAGCACTAGTGACAGAAAAATGAATAAATCGACCATGAAGCGACTCGACCATTTGAATAGCCTATTTATACATCGCTGGCACGTCAAGTGTGTCTCGTCAAACTAAAACCGCAATGGAAAACTAGAGTTGGACATAATCTATTTTGATGAAAATAATACAGAGCAATAAATAAATAGTTTTTTTAATTAATAACAGGTATTTTAGGACAAATAGTACTTACCTATGATAGGAAATACCACGATTAACAGCTTCACCTTTTTTGGTGGTGTTTGAACAGCTCAGTATCGAACAACGAGTCATTTTGTGATTATAACCTGACGTCGCACGCGTTCCGAGGTCGGGAGCGGACTGAAGTTCGCGGCGAGCAAGGAAGTCCATCGGACTTACTTTTGCCACGCGAAGTACATACACTCTTTCCTCCTATCTTGATATAGTTCTGTGTTTTAAATCTATGGATCAAATCATACATGACGAACTCATAGTCAAATACTATCGACAACACAGCTAACTGACCATCCGTGCACTTTGTGTGCATTGTAATAAGGTTATATATAAATACAGGATGGTCAGCTAACTATGTTGGCGTTTGTACAAAACATTTTATGTCCACTTTCTCCTTGACTGCGAAAATAACAATAATTTTAAGTGGCATATGTTTAACGGACCACCAGATATAGTAAAATATGAACACAAAAAAAATACTTTTGACGACCAAAAATAGTAACTGAGCACCTAATTTTTTTCACCATTTTAATGTGAAATGATAACCTAAATAATAACGTCTTACTATCCTATTTAAAGAAAATGTCTCCTAATTAATCATTGCTAACACATAAATAGTAAATGATCACCAAAATGTTACCACTATTTTAATGTGAAATAATTACCCAAATTATAACATCTTACCATCCTATTAAAGAAACTGTCTCCAAACTAATCATTGTTAACCCAAAAATAGTTAATGAGAGCCAAAATTTAACCACCATTTTTATGTTAAATGAAAACCAAATTATAACATCTTACTATCCTATTAAAGAAAATGTGTCCCAACTAATCATTGCTAACCCAAAAATAGTTAATGAGGGCCAAGATTTAATCACCATTTTTATGTTAATTGATAACCAAATTATAACATCTTACTATCCTATTCAAGAAAATGTCTCCCAACTAATCATTGCTAACCCAAAACTAACTCAGTCTCCCGCCCTCCGCCCGGGCTCCCGCCAGAAACTTGCTTCGTCGGCCCTTCGTTTCACGTGCGCACTCGACCTACGCTCCGCTCGGGAGGTCGCCACCTCCCCCCACTCGCTTCGCTTCGGCCTCGTGCACCCGCTCAGCTCAGGACCTCCTTCGCAAGCTTCTGTCTCCGCGGGCTTTTATATACACTCTAGGGGTAAGACAGACAAGACCACGTGGAAGTGGGGTACGCTGATTCGGGTTTTGGTAGCTATTTTTACCTTTCGATCGCTATAAACAAGGAATCATTTAAGTTACTAGAAAATGTTTACTAACCTGATACCTCTTCATATTCCCTAAATTCGCGGCGCGGGCGGGGCGACGGAGTTGAGCGGCAAGTACTACTTTATTTGGTAATATGCATACATTTTATGGCAATCATAGTGACTTATTTAGGTAGACATATTGTAATAATTTCTTCGCTAAGATTAGGTGCTCAGTTACTAAATTTGGTAATCATTTACTAAATTTGGTCTTTAAATACATTTTATAGCAATCATAGTGGGTTATTTAGGTAGAAATATTGTATTAATTTGTTCGCTAAGATTAGGTGCTCAGTTACTAAATTTGGTAATCATTTACAAAATTTGATCTTTGAATACAATTTAATTGTACAGTCGTTACTAAAACAGGTAACCATTGTAATGGTAGAATTCTTTTTTTGGTGTTCAGTACATTTTTTTGGTAAGAAAGCTTGAGGGTATCAAAGTATTTTCTGGTGGTCATTATATTTGTTCCCATTTTAAGTTGCTCTTAGGAATCCTTTAAATGGACGAATCTTTTATTTTTCATTGTTCACTTTTTGAGACTGCGAAATTACTACTATGCTGGATTTCAATTATTAGACAGACAGGACAAAGCGTCTACAAATATTTGGGCCCAAAAATTGTTCGCGCCTTGTCATGTCTGAAACGAATGCCAGTTAGACACTTACTGTACTGAGTGTCGGGGCGGGACCATAGTCAGCATTATTGGTCACGACCAGTGCCTTCACTCTAGACCAAACGTGCCTTCACTCTAGACCAAACGTGCCTTCACTCTAGACCAAACGTGCCTTCACTCTAGACTAAACGTGCCTTCACTCTAGACCAAACGACTCGAAAAATTGTAAATGCTCGCCATCAGAACAAGTTTGCAAAAAAAAAAACCTGGGTATATTAATTTAAACTTTCACGATTCTCAACCTCACTGAGGTAAATAAAATAAGTTAATTATACGCGATTAAGTCCCGTTTAGTATAAATAATAAATACCTGGGTGTTATAATAATAGACGACCGTTTTAACTGGGACTGACATATGAATCAGTTTGTACTAAATTAAGAGCTATTATGGCAAACATGTATATCCTACGTAATATAATTCCATATAAACTCACACTAGATAAATATGTACAATGCGCTTGTGGAAAGTATTATCTCCTCTGGTCTAAGTAGCTCCGGGGACGTACCTTTAGGTCATATCTCGACAAACAATACAACTTACAGATTAGAATATTCATAATAGTAGTGCCATTTAATATTAGAAACAGTCTGAAATGTGATGGAGATCTTATTAAGGCGTAAAAGTGCTGCCTGTTCACACAAAATGTAATTACGAGTATCAGATACTAAAAGAACAATTCATTTGAGCCGAAATCCAAAAGCCAATTTCACATAGAAAAGCTACTAGACAAGTTACAAATCGCATGCTAAATAAACCGGAATTTAAGAATTCCTACGGACGGAGAACATCGGAATACATATATTAACCGACTTGATAAATAAACTCCCAAAATAATTAAAGGATAAAATAATGATAAATATAAAAAAATAACCTCAAAACAAAATGTTACAACAATTAGAAGGTTTAGGTACACATAAATTAAACCCTTTACCTCGTCTGATACATTATTATGACCGAGTTGAAATTTGCCACGTTCGGCAGTGAAAAAACGAAATGATAATAATTTATTTTCCTGTTAGCAGTAAGGCAGTAAGTCACATCGAGACAAACCAAACGTTTTATTAACGATGCTATTTTAATTTATTTACTAAATTTGTGCAGCGTTAAATCTTACTTTTAATATTTTTCAGAGGTACCTACACAAGAATTATATTTTGTATTGTGTATTTATATATATCTTGGCATGTTTTTATTTTTCTAAGAGTTGATACCTATTAGGTTTTGTTTTTATTTTCTCTGTGTTTTTGTACACGGTATAAGTTTGCCTATCTCGTTCTACATACCTTCCTCTCAATGGCTCAAAGGTTAGCTGGAAGAGATCCCTTATAGGGATAAGTTCGCCTTTGTACTTTGATCTATTGTGTAACATGTATATTCTTTAACCTGTTATTTTGTACAGTAAAGTGCTTACATACGTACATACAAGAATCATTTTTTAGCCAGGACTGTCTGTTGCAATTGTACCTATTTTCGACACAGCTTTGTCTTGACAACAATGACAATCAGGATATTACATAACGTTTCATACATAAAGTGTGTCTATAAAAACAAACATTCTGTGTATACCTACGTACTTGAGATAGATAGATAGATAGATTCATTTATTTACTTTAGAAAATAACATACTTATTATTTTCATCAAAAATAAGATGATATATACCGTAATAAAATTGACAATCAAACCAAAGTACGGTAATAACTACGCCCTAGTTAATTACAAGAACTTAAAAACATAATATTATTGTATCTTGGCATACTTATCATAAAGGAGTTCCCAGAACGACGAGTGCGCGTTCATAGATTGAACGTGGATTGAACTTTATCAAATGTTCGTATTCGTAGCAGCGGTTAGCGAGGCGGCGAACGCGCGTTCGCTGGGCTGTTATTCGGGAAGCGCTAATGCGCCTCACCCCACCCGTCACGCCTAACGAAACTAGACCTCTGATTACGCTTACTTACTACGAATCGCGGGGTCGAGGTATATTTGTGGGTGGTCGGTGAGTTGAGGTTAAAACAAGCCTTACCGCGGCGGGGGCGCCGGGTACAGGTGCACCAAACTTGGGAGGGAGAGGCCGCTATCCGATTTTGCGTTTGACGCACAGCTGCCGCTCGACGTCATGGCCGCGCCGTTAGTCTTAAATACCTATCGACGTGTTTTTTCGCTGTGCGAGTAGGTATGTACCTGTCTCCAAAAAGTCCGTTGTGTAATTTCCCAGAAATTATTAAGTAATCGCAAGCGGAATAATTAATCGGATTAAAGTAGCAGTCACGTCGTATAAAGAGGTCAAGGATGCGGCCCTAGACAGAGTGTGATGGAGGGAGCTACATGCTGATGAATTTATCGGAACAGGAAGATTATGGTCCAACAATGTTGAATGAATTTAATTGACAAATTGATAATTTAACTAGGTACTTATTACAAAAAAAACTTTTTCATATCTCATGCTCTAAAGTGGGTCGTTGTTGTTCTAAAAAGTGTGCAGAAAGTGGTACGTTTCTGCTCTAGTGCAGAAAAGTAGTATATTCCAATTAGTCCTCGCCTTATAAGCATTATGCGGGAACTAATTCTAATAAATATCAATAGGCACTTACCCCGCCACTGACAAAGAGAAATAATTGTATTCTTAGTTTCTTACTAGTTCATGGAATTTATAAAAATATGGAAATGTGGAATTTATGTTATAAATTCATTACTTTTATTTTAGCTAAAGTATTCATTAGGCTCTATGAGGTGGTGACAAATGGAACACCACAAACCTTTTTAGGGTTCCGTAGCCAAATGGCAAAAAACGGAACCCTTGTGGATTCGTCATGTCTGTCTGTCTGTCTGTCCGTCCGTATGTCACAGGCATTTTACTCGAAAACTATAAGGTGTATTTGAATAAAATTTTGAGGATAGGTGTATTTAGTTAGCCGCTACATAGTTTTGTAATTAAATTACGAAAAAAAAAAATTTTTTAGGGGTGCACTCCATACATAAAACTGAAAGTCAATTTTTTTTTTCATTGCAAGATCACGTGTGGCACATCAATCGATAGGCCTTTCAAAATAAATATAAAGTTTCTCAGCAATTTTTTTGATTTAATGAATAGAGTCGGAGATAATCGCCCCGAAAGTCACTAAAATTGTTTCCCCCCCCACCCGCTCTAATTTTTGAACCGTGTATTTTAAAAATATGAAAAAAATCATGGACATATTAAATTCTTTCCGCGAAAATTGTTTTGAACAAGATCGGTTGAAAGGTTTTTGAGATATTCCTCAAAAACTGCCTTCCTTAAAGAAAAGGGCGTAAGTGCCATAAGATTTCAGTAACGATACGACCTTTTTAATAGGCACGGAACCCTTCGTTGTGCGACGTGGTCCGACACGCACTTGGCCGCTTTGTTTCTCGTGAGTGACGTCATTACACCATATACAATAAGCGCGAGCGAGACAGATATTTGCCTCTTTCTTTAGGACAGGTGAGATGGGACTAAGTATTATTTCTGCTCTGATGACGTCTCGATAATGGCGGCTGCCGTTTTTGAATTGTATACTTTGAATAAACATATTATTTAATTTTCCGTTTGTTTTTTTTTTACTTTCCTCGTATTCGATATGAAAAGTTGAGTGTTTAACTCGGGTGAAAGTCACCCAATTCTGACTAAACATATCTCGTCAGAAATGGGTGCCTTTCAGCCCTTGGTTAACAATCTACTATTAATTGTGACTGAAGTTTTTATTGAGATCAATGTCATGTGTCGCCACAACACAATGTCATGTGTCGCCACAACACAATGTCATGAATGTCATGATCGATCACATATCGCACGTAGGTAGTGTAAATCTTTACAAACTAGACATGTTCACGTAGGAATTTTCATAGGGAGAAATGCGTCCGTGTGTAAGGTTTTCTTTCCCCATAACATTTAAGTTTTTACTAGGAGTTTACTCTTAATGATTGATGAGTTCCATGATCCAGCTCCTGACTCCATCATTAGATAAATCTACAATGCAATAATTTACCTACCATATAGTAAACTTATGGTAGGTAAATTATTGCATTGTCACTTATATTATACCTACATATGAGGCAAGATATGATTACATTGTTTCATAAGGTATACCTACATACATTATAGTTATAGGTATACATATAAGGTTTATTGAAAAATATAATGGTCATAGATGGTATGCAATTGCTAACAAGGAATATTAAGAGAATATAATATATATAATAAGCTTCGATGGTTACCGATTCGCCGGCGCAGGGACGTGCATTGCATACCCTGTCATTACTTTTCAACACACTGTTCAGCCCTACTTCCCCTCCTTATCTTTCTGAGCGGTTTAGTTATATGGCAGACGGCAGTGGCCACCGCTTGCGGTCGAGTGCTAACCTTACTCTACCGTCCAAAAAGACGCGAACATACTCTAGATCTTTTACCGCGCGCGCTGTTAAGTTGTGGATTGAGTTGCCTTTGTCGCTGAGACAGTCGCGGTCTGTTGCGTCACTTAAGATGAATTTGAAGAAGTTGTGGCTTTCCAATGACTTGTGAATTGGTTGAATATAGTAGTTATTTATTTATTGTATATTTGCGATATACATATATATGTTACATATGAAATAGTGTGTATTATATTTTATATTGTATATTTATATATGTATTGGCATGTTTTTATTTGTCTAGGATTAATTTCATTTAATTAATTTTCTATCAAGTTTTGTTTTCATTTTCTCTGTGTTTTTGTAAACGGTATATAAGTTTACCTATCTCGTTCTACCTAATACCTTCCTCTCAATTGCTCAAAGGTTAACTGGAAGAGATCCCTTATAGGGATAAGGTCGCCTTTGTACTTTGATCTATTGTGTGACATGTATATTCTTTAACCTTATTGTGTACAATAAAGTGCTTACATACATACATAATATATATACAAATCAAGAGAATGAAAGACTTCAATGGGCAGTCACCGAGGTCGTATTACGTAGTCGCATTTCAGCAGCCCCGCTATTCTGTCACTTGTTTTAACCTCAGCTCACCGCTCACCCACAAATATACCTTGATGCCGCGATTCATAGTAACTAAGCGTACTTAATCAGAGGATTACGCTTTAATTATCACGTGGTCTAGTTTCAATAGGCGTGACGTGTGAGGTAGGCGCATTAGGGCTTTACACATAAGCAAATATTCACGAACGCTGTTCTCACAACAGCAATTCACAACATCCTCAGTCTTCAGTGTCCTAACTATAACACAATAAGCGTTTTCTTCTAACTATTTGCCATTCTGTGTAATGTACCTACAGCTGTTGTCAATGTTGCATCCGATTTATACAAGTAGGTTATTTCAACTCGATTGGACTTAAGAAAGTTAGTCTCACTTTTAGATTTAACCAATACAAACTAAACTACATTGCAATTCAAAAAACTGGTAATATACACTCCAATTAAGTTATTTATATCTTATTTTACTGTTGATTTCTGTATTGTTGACATTAATCGTTCATCAACTTACTACGCAATTAATACTCTCAATATGACGCAGACTTTTCAATGCTTTGTGCATTAGTTATCTCATAGTGAATATAGTGATGTTCATTGTGTATAAATTATATTTAGGTAAGAATAGTTATAATAATAATACTACTTATATGATATTTAGGTAAGTATAGTTATAATAATAATACTATATGATATTTGTCTCGGACATCTACTTTACTACACAATAGAAACTCGTATTCAGTAATTTCTCCGTCACAAGTTAAAGATTACTAATGATACAGATATTACAGATAGCCAGTGCTATGCTAGTTGTGTTCCAATCCAAAATATAAATTTGAGTTTGCTCAATAGTTAAATATAATAGAAACCTAACTAGTCGTTCAAAAGATCTTGCTATGACGGAAGAAAATAAACTATAGTGCGTTAAATCTTGAGTTCATCCAAAAATATTGTATTAAATGTATGACATAACGAGAAGTGTTATGTCTACGCTTTATATGTGCCCCGCATGCAAATTGTAAGCGTGCGTAAGCGACCGGTCAAACTAATTATTGCAAATGTCTCGCTCGAGTGTCTGTTTGACACCACAATACCTAACTGATTCGAAAAACCACTTATTTTCATAATAATAAATATTAGGGGACAATCTTCACGGACAAATCGACCTAGTCCCATAGTAAGCTCATTAAGGCTTGTGTTATGGGTACTAGACGGCGATATATACAGGATGTTAACGGGGTCATGATCCGGAATGACAAAAAGCGAATAAGATGATCATACTGAACAACCTTTCCCATGGGACCAACCACGAAATCGCAAAAAAAAAGAGCCAATTAAGAGCCTTATCACACTTGCGATTTCCAAGCGTATTTTGTATGAAGGCGATCACGCAGCGTGTTCGCCGCGACTGATAAAGTGATAATTGTATAGAAAACACGCTCGCAAATCGCAAGTGTGATAATGCTCTAAGAGTTAACTGTGAGTTAACTGCGATTTAATTGAGAGTTAATGTATGGAATACCTGGTTTTTTTTTGCGATTTCGTGGTTGGTCCCATGGGAAAGGTTGTTCAGTATGATCATCTTATTCGCTTTTTGTCATTCCGGATCATGACCCCGTTAACATCCTGTATACACTTTAAATTAAAAAAAACTAAATTATAATCCCAACTATAAAAAATTGGCACCATCTAAATGTTCCGCCTGAGGCATGCTTCCCATACGCTGGCCGTTACCTCTGTGTATCGCAAGAGAAATTCTCTGCGAGAGGCAAGCGCCAGCTCTGGAGTCCAGCATACATACTTCGGTAATATGCAATTATCTTTCGCCTGCTAACTAGTCTAGCTGCTCTAGCTAGATATCCGTGTCTGTTGTTCGCCGGGTAGAGTCAATTTCAATCAGCTGACCTTTGATGAAGTAACTATGCGCGGTTTTTGTGATCTTCAAGCGTGTCCCAGGTATCTAGAGCACGAGGAAGCTGCTATTGAACGGCCTTACTCGCTTCCTTCTCAGGCGCGTTATGCAGCCATATATGGCACGAACGATAAAAATTTATTAAGCGTTAGCACGAACAAACTGCGAGATTACACTAGTAAATACCTAACATTTTAAAATCTGTAATTATAATGATTGACATACATTGGAAAAAACTACTTAAAACATTTCAACATCGCTAATTATAATCTAAAGATACAGCATTAGAGTCATGCTTCTGTAATTTTTTCACTAAAAATTGTCATTGTATGTAAATTCATCCGAGGTTAAAATCCTCGAGCCTCGTTTTTATAAGAATGTCATTAAAACTGACTCCAATTACCTTATTGTCCTATCAATCGATATTATGTTTCAACGTGATAGGTACCCACTTCGTTATGTTGCAGAGAAATTATAAAATTTAGGAGGTGGTCAAACCCTTTCCAAGTACCTATATCAGATATTGTAATCTCTCATCTCTCACTTATAATAAATCTCTAAATTATAAAAAGAATCAGCCAGTATAAAACTAAGCATTGTTGTGTCCCGAATGATCTCAGCTTCCGATGAACGGAAAAATATGTAACTTTTTTCATAAGTACATTATTACTCTGGCTTCCGTATAGGATAGTTTTTATCCGACTGCGACGATTAATTAATTTTCGGAAACATTTGACCTCATTAAATTTTTAATTTCTTCTGCTTCAAATCGTAGCCGCCATATTTGTCAATTGTCAGTGACGTCAAAATGGCTGGCTAGCCATAACTATCCAACAGTAATAATTCCTATCCTGTGTTGTGAATGTTGCGATAGACCTTCACAAAACGCATATTAAATTCTAAAGCATAAAAAAATAATCGATTATTATATGCGCTAAATTCGTATTGAGACGTAATTTCAATAAATGTATCAACAAATTTCAACAAATCAACGTCAAACGTCAAAAGTCCGACTCTTCCTTTTTTTTTAATGGCATGGCATAGCGATGTTCTCGCGTTCAGCCACAGACTTTATTTGAGTTTCTGCAAGATTACACGCTGAGTATTTGTCACGATACTGCACGGATATCACAAGACAGCGCGCGAGCTCTCTCGATTTTTGTCGCACTATACGTCTCTTTCTAAGTTGTCTAATAAGAGAGAGACGGATAGTTCGAGAAAAATCGAGAGAGCTCGCGCGCCGTCTTGTGAAAGCCGTGCTGGTTTGTCAGTATTTATATTTATCAGCAATAAACAGTAGGTATGTATTAAATCAGTATAGAACGTGCTTTTTATAAACATTAATTATAAAGCGCGTCAGTATTAAGGCGGTATTATAACTTCGTACTTCGCGCCTTCAAGTTGACATTCAGCCAATATAGAGACACAGAAATTGGCCAACATACAGAAAAATACTTTTATCATAAATTCGTAATCTCATCGGTGTATGGGCGAATTGGCACGATATATTTATTGCAAACGTTTCATTCGTTTTTTTCCTGTTGTTTTTCAGAAGTCAGTCGCAAGGTAGGATCTACGTGAACGGCAGGATAAGAAACAATAAATGGTTTCGGAGACGATCGTGCTACATCCTACAAGACGACAAAGTGCAGGACATGCTCACCATAGAAGAATCCCTCGAATTTGCGGCCGAGCTCAAACTAGGAAACCATATTAGTAAAGATCAAAAAACCACTCGAGTAAGTTTATTTATATTTTTATTATGAATAATTTACTTTAAAAACAAAGTTTTAACCGACTTCAATTTAGTACTCCGCCGAGCCCCGAGAAGATTTCCACATTTCTTTTCCAATTTACCTCATGAACTGATTTCCGAGAGCAAAAAAATACAACCGAATTGAGAACCTCCTCCTTTTTTTTGAAGTCGGTTAAAAAACTAGGCAAAACCTGGACACCAAAAAAAGTTGCCTAAGTTAAAGGTTGGGTTTTTCAAAGGCGTTCACGACCTTGTCTGAAAAAGACACATTTCCGTTCCCGATTATTGAATAATAGACACATCCTAGTGGGGGATTTAATTTACTCACCCTTTTCTAGCCCTCTACTACACTAAGAGAATACTTAGAAGAAAAACTATAAAATAAAATGATAATTTAAACTCACCTTACACACAAATATAATATATAAAACCAAGTTCCTATAAAAAAATATGTATAAACAAATGTTAATACTTAAATATAATGCTCTTTATAATTTGCACATTGCACAGAATATACAAATTATAAAAAGCAGAACTTTACATAAGTATGTAAGTCGTCTTCTCTTCACTAATGTTGCGGTGCCCAACAGGGTCCACAATTAAGTTTTATTCTCATCACTTAACAACTAAAACTTAAGTTTACCTAAAACCCTGTAAACTGACATTGTGGAATGCAATAAATGATTGAGTATTGAGTATTGAGTATAACGATTATATTGACGAATCTAACTAGCGCCGCAAAATGGCCCCACAGAAAGGGTGCCATTGCCATTATGCGGGGTTGCGGGCGGGTTGTCAAAACGATGCCATACCGGGTTTTAGGCACGTGTTTGGGTGGCGTACCCTTGTTTTGTCGACAACCTTTTCATCGAATATTATTTCATCGACAACGATTCATCGAAACTTTAGTACTAGTAATATTGTTGGGCGTTATTTTATTTCAACTACTATTTATTTAAATTTATCTTACTACGTAGAAATACTATTCAATGAATATTACTTAATCGCTGATTTGTTTCAAATTATCTTAATTGGCACAACTACAACACATTGCAATTCATTTCTTCGAAGTTATTACTTTAATACAAGTTTAGATGTCCTACTGCACATTTATACATAATTCCAATGATGTACCTAGTTAATTGTGTGACATACAAATATGTATAATATGTATGTATAATAAAACTAAGAATCATTGGTGTACATCGTTTATTTCAAAAAAATATCAGGGCGGACAAAAATGGCTTGTCATAAGCGAACTCTGTTTTAGGTCGGTGTGGTTAGGGTTCACTTGTGTCCCTCAGACCAGAAATAGACATCGCGCGCAGCGGGGTGGCGTCGACTCGCTGTACGGCTATCACAAGGCGGCACGCGAGCTCTCTCGTTTTTTCTCGAACTATACTTCTCTTTCTAAGTTTTCTAATAAGAGAGAGACGGATAGACATCGGATTACCTACCTATTCTACTCTAAGGCAGTACCTACACTGACCGTAGGTACGACGACGAGCGAAGTGAGAAGGAGAGTTACGAAAAATAATCATTAGGATTAACGATCATTACGCTTACTGATAATTATGATACATGACTATTATGGCACATAACGTAAGGATGAATAATCAATATGGCAAGTGACGTTAGGAAATAGAACATTATGGGGAAAAAAATCATCCATACGATGCATGTAAGGAAAACTAAAGATAATATGAGTGTTAGGACAAATGATCATTATGACATAAAACGTTAGGTAATGCAAAAATAGGTTAAAAAACGTTAGGGATTCAGATATAGATCCGAAATAATGTTATGCGGAATAAATATTAATAGATGTAAAAAAAAAGAATTAAAAAAACCCGAAATAAAAAGCCATGACAAGAATTTTATTGAAATAAGTCAACTACCAATTAAAACACCTCGGTTCAAATTACCTAGTACTTATCGAGTCCTCGACGCAATGACTTGTCGATGAAATGAAAATACTTGAAACGTTGTCTTTGAAATAATATTCGATTAAATGTTTGTCGGCAATTCAATGGTAAACCACCTATTTGACGTAGTTTTCCGAGTCCCGTTTAGTGCAGATTAATATGTGAATATCGTGAGAGTGTTGGTCTTATTGCATTTTCAGTGTCTTAGGCATTTTTGCTGTAATCATTATTAAATCTTAGCAGTTATAACTTTCGGAAATGAACATTATAAAATCCCTCCAGAAAGTCTCTTGGGCTAGTCCTGAGCGTGTGGGCTTATCAAATTAATAATTGGACTATGTGCCGCTAGGCACCTACCAATTTAATGAGTTGATACGCGGTGATAAGGCCCTAGTAATAATCTCGTTCACAGTAGTGACAATCACGTCTTGCAACAAATGCCTTGATTACCTGCGACAATACTCGTGATATAGTTCTCTCGGTTGATTGCTTGGTTGTATCTAGGTGTTAATACTCGTGATATAGTTCTCTCGGTTGATTGCTTGGTTGTATCTAGGTGTTAATACTCGTGATATAGTTCTCTCGGTTGATTGCTTGGTTGTATCTAGGTGTTAATAGCAGCGAACGAAAAAAACATGGAATGCGAGCTCCTTACTTTCTACCCAAACGGTTTACCATAAATAACCACCAACCAACCAACCAACCAATTTTATAATGTTCATTTCCGAAAGTTATAACTGCTAAGATTTAATAATGATTACAGCAAAATGCCTAAGACACTGAAAATGCAATAAGACCAACACTCTCACGATATTCACATATTAATCTGCACTAAACGGGATTCAGAAAACTACGTCAAATAGGTACTTCAACTGTAATTACGTATATGTAGGTACCTAATTAACTGTAATTATGTATAGGTATACATCGCGTTTGGTAAAAATAAATTAATAATCAACCCCAACTCAATGTTAATTGCTTATTTAAGTAGTCTGGCTGTTCGTGGCACTGGAACATAACGTGGAGACAATTCCTATAGCATTATTGCGGTGTTCTGCCTTTTCTCCGAATTTTTTTTGTGCGAATTTCACTTCCCAACCAACTTTTCGCCGATGATTGACAACAAACTATTGGCAAATTTTTGTATGATAACGTTTCATTTGGTAGAATTATTATAATGGCATAAAACTTTTGGGATATACTTTGTCAAATATTTCACTAGGCCTAATGTCGTTATCCAGGTAAATGAGATCATCACTGCCCTGGGACTATGGGAAGATCGGGGCACACGGGCTGCCATGCTGTCGGGCGGGGAGAGGAAGAGGCTTGCCATAGGGCTAGAGCTCATCAACGACCCGCCGGTCATGTTCCTGGACGAACCCACTAGGTGAGACATCGGTGATAAATTCTAATTCCTTTATATCTAAACTATTCATTTAGGGTTATTCAAGAGACGTCAGATCCAGGGATCACGCCAACAGGAAGTTTTTAAGGCTTGGTCAGACGGCGAACGGGACGGGACGCCGGCGGGACGATACCGCGGCGTGGACGCCACACGACGGGCGGGACGGATCGCATCGCATCCACGGCGCTCGTGTATTACTTCAATTGATAGAAATAGAGCGATTACATACAGCGACTTTTTGCAGCGTTACAAAAGCTACACCGTATCGATGTAGGTAACTATCTATGGCTTGAGTCGCGACACAATTGAACGCGTTATAAATGTTATATTTGAACATGGGATCAAAACGCAAAGTGCCTAATTGCCTATACTTAGTTAATCATTATCACCAAGTGTCCCGTATCAGCCGGGCCGCCGATAAGGTACGGACTTAGAAGAGGCAATCAATTGTGTGTTACCTTAACATGTCATTTGTATCAACGAGCTAAGTAATTCTCTCTATTAGTTCACAATATTCCACCAAAGAGAAGTTTTGGAAGAATGATCAAAATAAGGAAAAATAAAATAAGTTTTTGACAATAAAACTAGTTACCCTTTTCACGAAACAAATTATTTAATTAAATATTTTTGTTTCGTGTTATTTTTAACGAGGAAGTTACCCCGATCATTTTATAAACGATATGATACAGAGAAGAATATAATGGAAAAATAAACCATCTTCGTCTGTAGCCCCCGACAGGATTCGAACCTGCGACCTTTCTATTAACGCTAGACTGCTCTACCAACTGAGCTACGAGGACAGTGACGCAAGTTGTATATTTTTCCACTATATTCCCGCTAAGACTAGCGCCCTCTCTGTATCGAGTAAGATGGTTTATTTTTCCATTATATTCTTCTCTGTATCATATCGTTTAATAAAACTAGTTTTTGATAATAAAACATTTTTTCAGATTTTGGCGTCTGTATACATTTTTTCTCAAACTACTCGTTAAGAGGATACCCTGGCTCACCTGTCTATACCTATAGCAACATCATAGTAGTCCCGCGTCGAAAATAGGCAACCTCTGCTTTTAATTTCCTATAAAGTAATTGTAAGAAACAACCATCAGCATTTAAATAATGAAATCATATTCGAAAGTGTCTTATAGCCACCGAAATTAGGCACTTGTCCCACCGCCGGCGAGCAAGCGAGTGTTACTACGTGCTACTCGCTCAAGCGAGTAAAAGCGAGTAAGAATTACTATGAGAGTACTCGCTACTCGCCGGCGGTGGGACAAGTGCCTTAAGGCCTCCACCCATCGAACGCGTGTCGTGCGCGGGCCCGCGCGGGCCCGCCGCGTGTCGGGCGCGGTTGAAGCGGTATATTCACACCGCAAGCGGGCGGCGTGTAGCAACGCGGGGGTACGCGGCGGGCACGCGCGGGCCCGCCGCGTCAGCGACGCGTTAGCAACGCGTGTGCAGCTGCTGCCGCGCTGCTGAGTGTGATAGAGATAGTGAGATACATATTAAATGTATGTATCTCACTATCTCTATTACACTCAGCAGCGCGGCAGCAGCGCGGGCCCGGCGCTTCACACGCGACGCGTACGACACGCGGCCGCGCTGCCGAGTTGTAAGTAACTTCAGCGCCGCGGGCCCGCGTTCGCACCGCGTTCGGTATGTGTTTGAAGTGAAGTTTCAATGCTTTACAACTTGCGCGGGCCCGCGCAGCACACGCGCCGCGCACGACACGCGTTCGGTGGGTGGAGGCCTTAAGCCGCGGTTCCGGTTCTAACCTATACAAACAACACCGTTTTGTCGGTTTCGGGTTTAGATGCAATCCGTACTCAGAAACTACCTATCAGTACGAGTAGCATCATGCATGACGCCCATAATTACCTGTAATTAAGTAATTATTGGCACAACATTTTATCCTGTAGTTAACCGTTTCACTAATATTAGCTAGCTTCCGCCCGCGACTTCGTCTGCGTGGACCCGGGATAAAAACTATCCTTTATTTTAATCCAGGCTATTAACTATCTTCGTGCAAAATTTCATCCAAATCGGTTGAACCGTCTAAGCGTGATTGAGTAACAATCATACAAACATCCAAACATCTAAATATCCAAACTTTCGCATTTATAGTATTACTAGCTTCCGCCCGCGACTTCGCCTGCGTGAACCCGGGATAACAACTATCCTATATTTTAATCCAGCCTATAAACTATCTTCGTGCAAAATTTCATCCAAATCGGTTGAGCCGTTAAGCGTTAAACTTCCGCATTTATAATATTAAGTAGGATAGTAGGATGTAAAATATTTAGGAAAACGATACAGAGAAGACTTTTAGCGGGGGAGAGGATAAAGCGGAGGTGGGGGGAGTTTTATTTTCTAATGTACTTACCATAAAATCGCTATATAACATGGCATTAGTTATTGATAAACTTAATTATTATGCCATTTTCATCCGTACATTCACGTACCTACCAAGTAAATATTTAGAAAAATTGTTATATTAGAGATTTTTTTCAAGTCGTCCAAACTTAGTAAAGTAATAAATTACTATTGATTTAGCAAAGACCGGCAAACCGGACGAGTTGTGGGCGTATTATCATAAAGTTTAAACATCCGCTACTATCTCGTGCAACAATAATGGCACTTACAAATTTATGATTCAATCTCGATGTTCTTGGAACTGTTTTTTTTTACTTTGAGCCTAAATCGATCTGAGTGATTATGGCGTCAAAACAATTAGTTTTTAGATATTGGTGGTTTTTTTAAAAACGTAATTATTCACAACAGCAATTGACTACTTTCGGTATTTATTACAATATACTGTACCTATTAATACATTTCAGTACAATCGTTATTCAGTATGTACAAATGTGGAGAATTGTGAATAGGAAAAAACTTTTTTGTGTAAAGATTAACATAGTTCGTGTCATTACCTCCATGATAGGTTTCATATCATTAAAACAACACAAATCCCCGCCCGTTGTGCTTTGTAATGTGATCTGTCTTTGTAAGATGAGTGAGTGTTCATTGACATAATAGGTAGGTAGGTACGTACATACGACACATACATAGTTAGATAATAATATTATCTAGTAAGGTATTGTATTGCTCTTCTAGCCTTCTGCCTACCGCGTAATCCACTTGATTAATCATCGTTGTACTGGACCTAGACTATACTCGAACTAAAGCACTTATCCGTGGCGTGCATGTTGTATAAACGCCACGGTGTTGTTTACCATTGGGTAAACTGGGTAGGGTATTGACCCATACCTATCAGATTTGCCTATTAAGTGAATCATAACTTTCAACATGCCATTTAGCGTTTTATCGAAACGCATGTCAATATCGAATACAAGGGTTCTGCGGAAAAGCTCGTCGAATTATTAAACAATAAACATACTCACCTTGGCCTAATTCCGTGACGCGTTTATGGCGTATTCATTGAATCGTTTTGGTTCATGCACTCCAACTGGCGTTTCTGATATTCACTGCTTCAACGTAAATGTAAACCGCCACACTGCAGTCTACTCAAATGAGTATTATCTCTCTCCTACTGCTCTAGAAACAAATTTATGTAGAGCAGGAGAATTGAACAAATAGTAGATTGTTAACCAAGGGCTGAAAGGCACCCATTTCTGACGAGATATTTTTTTTTCTCACTTCGTTCGAGCGCCAATGGTTCGAGTCAGAAATGGGTGACTTTCACACGAGTACTACTTTTCATATCGAATACGAGGAAAGTAAAAAAAACACAGACGGAAAATTAAACAATATGTTTATTCAAAGAATACAATTCAAAAACGGCAGCCGCCATTACCGTGACGTCATCCGAGCCGAAAGAATAGTCCCATTCCCATCTCACCTGTTCTAAAGAAAGAGGCAAATATCTGTCTCGCTCGCGCTTATGGTTACCTATATATATGGTGTAATTCGGTCACGTGACATACAGATAATAAACCTACGATTTTAATTTTGAAATCAAAAATATTGCTCGTTTTTATAACCAAATGGTATTATATTCGTATTTCCTAGTCAAAACTATATGAATAACATACTTTCATAATTTAATTCGTCGAATCCGACTCGGCTGGGCAGGATTCGGAGGCTACGGCACATCTTTTCGGCCAATATTCCGCTGTGTCTCAAGACGAGAGTCTTTGACCAGTGTGTGTTGCCAGTGATGACATATGGCACGGAAACGTGGTCGCTTACTATGGGCCTCATAAGAAGGCTCAAAGTCACCCAAAGGGCAATGGAGGAACTATGTTGGGAATTTCTCTGCGCGATCGCATCAGAAATGAGGCTAATCCGCACCAGAACTAAGGTAACCGATATAGCCCTCCGAATCGCTAAACTTAAGTGGCAGTGGGCGGGGCACATTGCACGTAGAACCGATGGCCGTTGGGGCGGAAAGGTTCTCGAGTGGCGACCACGTACCGGAAGGCGCAGCGTGGGTAGGTGGACTGATGTGTAAGGTTTTATAACAAACTTCCAGGAAACGTAACTGAGTTATCTATTAATAAATTCAAGAACTATGTGAAACGTAAACTTATTTCGAAAGCTTATTATAGCACACAAGACTACATGAATGATAAAACTCCATGGAACTAATTGTGACTGAAATTCTTAATCAATAGACTAATTATTGAATTCTCGTTATACTTTGTTTTTTTGTCATTAGATTGTTTTTCTAGAAAAAAAATTTTCTATAAAATGTTTACTTCATATAAAATATTTTTTTATGTTTCATAAATTAGGTACTTGAAAAAAATAAAAATAACTGACGATTTGAAAGTGCTTGTTACTAGGCCTACTTGAATAAAGATCAGTTTGAGTTTGAGTTTGATGACAATGATGACCTGGTAAAGGTCGCGGGAGTCCGCTGGATGCGGGTGGCGCAGGACAGGTCATTGTGGCACTCTTTGGGGGAGGCCTATGTCCAGCAGTGGACGTCTTTCGGCTGATATGATGATGATGATAATAATATAATAATAATATTTTTATTCATTCACACATAAATTTACAGTTTAACACCAAATCAATGATGATAATTTAATTGTGATAGACGAAAATACCCTATTCAAATATGTTCATACTATTTGTATTTATTGTTAGTATTACTTGAAGAGTGGCTGTACCTATGCCTTTCTGCCTTAGCTCACATACACAACTTGAAGTTAAAAAAAGCTTTTGTGGGTGTATTCCATTTGTCACCAACTCATAGACCTAGTGAATATTTTAGCTAAAATAAAAGTAATGAATTTACAACATAAACTTATTTTAAATTTAATAAAATAAATTCCATGAACTAGTAAGAATAAAATTATTTCCCTTTGTCAGTAGCGGGGTAAGTATTGATATTTATTAGAATTAGTTCCCGCATAATGCTTATAAGGCGAGAACTAATTGGAATCCACTACTTTTCTGCACTAGAGCAGAAACGTAGGTACCACTTTCTGCACACTTTTTAGAACAACAACGACCCACTTTCAGAGCATGAGACATGAAATAGTAGATTGTTAACCAAGGGCTGAAAGGCACCCATTTCTGACGAGATATTTTGGCGCTCGAACGAAGTGAGAGCGCCAATGGTTCGAGTCAGAAATGGGTGACTTTCACCCGAGTTAAACACTCAATTTCATATCGAATACGAGGAAAGTAAAAAAAACAGACGGAAAATTAAACAATATGTTTATTCGAAGTTTACCATTCTAAAACGGCAGCCGCCATTACCGTGACGTCATCCGAGCCGAAAGAATAGTCCCATCTCACCTGTCCTAAAGAAAGAGGCAAATATCTGTTTCGCTCGCGCTTATGGTTATATGGTGTAATTCGGTCACGTGACATACAGATAATAATCCGACGATTTTCATTTTGAAATCAAAAATATTGCTCATGTTTTTATAACCAAATGATTATATTCGTATTTCCTAAAGTCAAAACTATATGAATAACAACTTTCATAATTTAATTGTGATAGACGAAAATAGCCTATTCAAATATGTTCACATACTATTTGTATTTATTATTAGTATTAGTTGAAGAGTGGCTGTATGCGTTTCTGCCTTAGCTCACATACACATCTTTAAGTTAAAAAAAGCTTTTGTGGGGTATTCCATTTGTCACCAACTCATAGACACTAGTGAATATTTTAGCAAAAATAAAAGTAATGAATTTCCAACATAAACTTATTTTATATTTAATAAAATAAATTCCATGAACTAGTAAGAATAAAATAATTTCCCTTTGTGAGTAGCGGGGTAAGTATCGATATTTATTAGAGTTAGTTCCCGCATAATGCTTATAAGGCGAGGACTAATAGGAATCCACTACTTTTCTGCACTAGAGCAGAAACGTATCACTTTCTGCACACTTTTTATAACAACAACGACCCACTTTCAGAGCATGAGATATGAAATAGTTATTTGTGCAACAAGAGAGCAAAGTTTGTTTTTGCTGCGAGTGCTGATTTTGAGTCCAGAGAGGAAGCGAAAGATTTTAAAATCGCTACGCTCGTGATTCAAAGATTGAATCTTGAGCGCAGCGAAGGACTCAAAAGCACGAGATGCAAATACTTTGCTCTCGCGTAACACATACAACTTTTCACCTCAGCAGTGAGAACATATTCACATCAAAAAATATATCACCTACCTATTAGTCTCAAGATTATTCAGGAAGAAAACTTAATTAGGCGTTCGTTACTGCTTGTTTTAACTCCTCAGCGCTGGCTTGTATATTATTTTGGCAATTTAAACTTATTAATTTGGTCGTTTTCGAAAGTGTTACTTGTTTTGCGCTTTTTGGGAGTCTACTTTGAAATTCGATGGTCGAACTATGGATTGACCTATGTCTGCTATTTTCTTTTTTCGTAATGGAATGAAAGGGCTAGCTAATTGAATTCAAATAATCTGAACTTGTGATAGATACGACGAAATGTCAGTGCTCTGCATCAAAATTAAAAAGCTACTTTGTCTCACGGAGTGAGCAAAATCGCATTTTGCACACTGTTTTCACGCAGCAAAATATGCTTGTTCGAGCTGCTGAGATGAAAAACATTTTACCTACTAGTTTTACTTATTTCTATTGCTTGCTTCTGCCCGCGACTCCGTCCGCGTGGAACTCGTTTATATCGCAGCTCCATACAAACTTTCGCCCGCCCCCCCCCCCTCCCCATTTCACCCCCTAAGGGGATGATTTCCGGGATAAAAACTATCCTTTATCCTTCCCCGGGACTCAAACTATCTCTCTACCAAAATTCATCTAAATCGGTTCAGCGGTTTATGCTTGAAGAGGTAACAGACAGACACACTTTCGCATTTATAATATTACTAGCTGTTGCCCGCGACTCCGTCCGCGTGGAACTCCTTTATATCGTTCCTCCATACAAACTTCCGCCCCCCATTTCACCCTTTTAAAGGATGATTTCCGGCATAAAAAGATTAAAGCTTTTCAAACGTAACAATGGACGAGTATGTATGTAAATGTTTTTGCTTTTCAAAATGATCTTTCGTGAAATCGCATTTCTAACGCACGGTTTGTGTAATACAAGCCAGTCAGGAAAGACAAATTAGAACCAACCTTCATCAAAGACCCTACGCGTCAAACGAACGCACCTCGAACGAAAACATCAGGGGCCGTAGACAAGGTTACAATCGACAAGCGCTAACGCTAACGAATAAAATGTATGGGAATGACAGATGCCGACGAAACACTTTTCGTTAACATCTGTCATTCCCATACATTTTATTAGTTAGCGTTAGCGCTTGTCGATTGTAACCTTGTCTAGGCCCCCAGGACGGCATACTTAGTGAAATATTTGTTTACAGTGGGCTGGACAGTTCCATGTCGAAACAGGTGGTGTACTTTCTGCACGATCTGGCGCACCAGGGCCGCACCGTGGTGGCCACCATGCACCAGCCGTCAGCACCACTCCTGCGCAAGGTTGACCGCCTATACGCCGTCGTGGCCGGCCAGTGCGCGTACATGGGCTCAGTGCCTAAACTTCACCCTTTCTTCAAAAACCTTAACCTGAACTGCCCAAAATTCCATAACCCCGTAGACTTTCGTAAGTAATGTCACTATCCTTATAATAATATACCGACATCAATGTCTACATATTTTGTTTAATCGTCATTATTTTGGCCTTTAAAATGTCTATTACTTATCACATACTTAGTAGATATGTGATTGCATCGCGTAACCTTGATTTATTGATTTATTTTTCAGTTATTGAAATTTCTGTAGAAGAAGCAGATAACCTGGTACATTATACAAAAAATGGACGAGAGCTGCAATGGCTTAGCAATATTTCGCACGAGACTGATGATAAATTAATAGGTAAACAAAAATGAGTAAACTCAATTCGTATCAAAATGGGTCATTGAAAGATTATCATGCCACTAATTAACCATCGTCTTCGTCGTATAACTGTGGTACTTTTAAGTTGTAGTTCAAATCGTTTGTTTGGTCCGCTTCCTTTTAATTTTACTTTTATGGCAGATTCTATTGACTCTTCACATATTATGACATTTTTTATCTTATTTAAGTACGTGTATAGTATATTAATAACTTTCCTTCCTATCATCAACGCGTTAGTTTCTAGCACCTTCTAGTACTTAGATTGACTATTCTTTTCTGCACTACCCAAAGGTTATTTGTAAGAGATTGCTCTTAAGCCATAAGACCGTCTGTTTTTCTAACTCTTCCGTATCTCTGTGTTTTCTTTTGTAACTGCTATATCTGGGTGAGGTGTGCAATAAAGAGTATAATTATTCATCACACTTGCTCGTAAATGGTGTTCTTCTATGCTTGTATACAGAAGGACAATGGCTTAAATTGTTCCCACGGAAGTTATGGACTTTCATAACTCTCTAGGGAGTTATGAGCTTGTGTGTGATCTGATCGGTTTAAGCAAATCTAGCTGGCCGCGCGCCACTAGAATTCTGCTCTGTGATTGGTTGAAAAAAATCTAGTTGCCCACGCGCCGCAAGAATACTACTGTACTGCAGCTCGGTGGTTGGTTAAAATATTGAAGCTGCGCGCTCCACTCGCACTACACGTCTATCATGAGACTGCCCCGACATACTCTCGATTTTTCTCGCACTATACCTCTTGTTCGAAGTGTTCTAATAAGAGAGAGACGGATAGTGCGAAAAAAATCGAGAAAGCTCGCGCGCCGTCTTTTGATAGCCGTGCTGATCTTGAAGTGAACTTGTCAATTTCGTCAATTTTTGATTGGTCCAGTTGTATGAAACATAGATTTTTCTGTCTTTTGTAGTTATTATTTCCTCGCAAACGTAATGAAAAACATTGTGTATAACACTTACGCCCCTCGTTAAACAACGTATTATTGTATTATTATAATCAAATATATTCCAGAAATAAATAATAAATAATTTACTTTAAAAACAAAGTTTTAACCGACTTCAATTTAGTACTCCGCCAAGCCCCGAGAACAATTCCACATTTATTTTCTTATTAACCACATGAACTGATTTCCGAGAGCGAATGCGTTGATTATTAGAAAAAAACCGAACCGCTGTATGTGGGCCGATAATATTTGAGGACTTCCGTCGATTCCCCAAGACCTTTGGCACTTTATTATTGGCTATTTCAACGGAATCTTATCAGAATCTGTGATATAATTTTGTACTTTTAAGTACATAAGTAATTGAGGAATTCCATAAGTCATCTGTGGTCTTCATCATCAATTCCACTCCACCAAATTTAAGATTTCCGGGTGTAAATACACGAGTTATAATATTAGAAAATACCAAAATCACTACACGCGTGCCTAATATAATTGAGGAGTCCCCTCAATTCCTCATAGATTCCATCATCCATCTAAGTTTTTGAAAAAAATGGGACCCACATGAAAGCATATACTTATGAATCGGCTCATCAATGACGGAGTTCTGAGGTAACGAACATTGAAAAAACAACCGAATTGAGAACCTCTTCCTTTTTTTTGAAGTCGGTTAAAAAGAATGTCAGACGACGTTGCCCGCGCCGAAGGAAGACCCGACGAGTGAAATTCTTACGGCCCTCAATGGTACGTACCATGGGTCATTTTATAGTAGATTATACACCGAGGGGATAAAGCACTGTTTTATGTCACGGGCGCGATATTGAATCCTGAGCAAATTAGGGACTCCAAATTTAACTCCCGAACGTAGCGAAGATGTTACGAGTTAATTCCTGAGCAAAGCGAGGGAATTACAATGGAGTCCTGAGTGCAGCGAGGGATTCAAAGCTCGCCCAAGACGAAAACAGCTTTATCACAAAGGAGAATACTCTACTTTTCTCAACTTTTGCGAGACAATAAAAAGCAAGGCTACTTACTAGAAACGTTTTATTAAAACTTAATCACCTGATTTACAAAAAACGTAGAAATTGTAATTTTTCATAGGAATTAGGAGATATTGTTCCTTAATACTTTATAATTCATTACATTGGAACTGTAAATAAAAGTGAAAGTTTATGTTTGATACATTAGTCCAGTTGTGTAAAGATAAAATTATTATTTTATTTGGTACATTTATCGAAGTTGAAGTTGAGGAGTTTATTTGAGTAGTTCCCAAATATTCTGAAACTTGCGTCTGAGGGTCGTTTTGGATTGTGAAGGTTGGTGAAGATGATACTTGAGGCAGTTGGCTTGATGTGATGTGTTTTGAGGTGGATGGCTGTGGTGGCACGGCTGCCCAAGGATCATGAATATTCGACGACGTTTTCAAATTTATACTGTCGCTAATACAAGAGCTTATTGTATTCTTGTTCTGTATGGAATTTTCAATGTAGCCCTCTGCTACCGCATCGGATTTCCAACCAAAGTCTGCTCCTGAATCTGCCAACAGAGTTTTGAGAAGGGCGTATTGGTATTTTTCAACGAACTTTGCTTATTCCTCACGGACTACGAATGATCGTTCCCTCTTTGGTTTCGTGTCTGGCAAGCTTACCAGTCAAGAAGATTTGAATGGTTGCGTCCCACGAGATATAACTACAATATATATAATTTCATATTAATAACGTTCACAAGATATAATGAACGTTAGCTATAACAACAAAACCAATACTTTTATAAGGAATAACGGTAAATTGACATAATATTCATAGTATATAACGTTTTTTTCTATAATACTCAAATTTACTAATTTCATTTCGTATAACATATATAACGTATAACGATCATAAGTTCATAACACATAGTATAATTTCGAATAAGGATTATAATACAGAAAATTAGGTTAGGGCAGCTAGAAAAAGGGAGGATCGCCGCCCCCCCTGGTGCCAATCACAAAAGGGGCTCGGGAGGCGAAGTCCCCCGCAGTAAAAAAACAAAAAATACTCTTAACAATGGTATTATGTGTAGGTTAGGTTAGGGTTATCTTGTGTCCCTTAGAGCGGAAATAGACACCCCGCCAAGCGAGGTGACGTCGACACGCTGGCGGTTAGGTTGACTCAAAAAAAAATTGGCGTTTGATTTCAAAAAAATATTTAATTTCAATCTTTCAATTCCTTAAGTGTTATGAATATTATACGCTTTAATCGATATATCAATTGATATTATATCTAAAGTACGCTATACTTTACGAAAATATATATTTTGACATTATACCTTTCGTTCATTATGTGCAATGAACGTTATACTAAACAAGCTTATACACAGTGAGCGTATATATTATGACCGTTATATGATAAGTTGTTATACCTCGTATTACTTACCCGATTTGAATGCTTTTCGATATATTTCACTTTCATGTTTACGAGTTCGTTTCCACGACAAGCGCCATTTACTCCAAAAAATTAATGCCACCTTTAACAAAAAATAAGAAGAGACCTAAGTGAATATGTAGTTAGTTTATATAATAAAGTATGTGAGTAATAAAAGTTATATACATTCGATTGCATAAAAGCACCGCTTCTATTTTCCCGGGAGTAGATTATCAACAATGCCTAAGGCGTCTTTTTTAATTGACTCGGGAGTTAAATCACTTTCGCTTTCGTCACTCGACACTTTTTTTTTATTCAAAATATAATCTTTCAACTTCAACCTCCTGCTAATACTGCAGCGTTTTGCAACACTCGCAGCTTTTGTTTTATAATCTTTGTGTTGCGTATATGGCTTGTAGTGGCCAGTTCGATTTACAAATAAGTTTTTTTTTGCTGTCGGTCTCTATGGAATAATTTTTCATATGAATTAAAATCTCATTTTTAACCAGCGGGTTATAATGAGATTTAGTACAACCCGGCGAAATATTAATATCATATTTATATTCCAGAAATAAATAATGAAGTAGTATATCTGACAACGCTGCCCGCGCCGAAAGAAGACCCGACCAGTAATATTCTTCCGGTCCTCAAGAGTAAGTACCGTGGCTAATTTAAAGATCATTTATGTCACTATTAAAATCAATACTGAATTCTTGTTATAATGTAATGTTTTAAAATTGAAGCGAATATCATATTGCATTGGTGATAAATTGTCGAATTTTATAAAGTATATACAATATGATAATTAACGTTAACTAAATTCAATTAAAACTAAGTTAAATCTAAAAAAGGTCCTCTACGCATTGTACCGTGGATGCTGGCGGCATTTCCGTGCTGAATTGCAATGCTGATAAAGTTGCGCGAGGAAGCCGCCGTCTCTTCGGTCACCAGTTACGTCAACCAGTCAATATCATATTTATATTCCAGAAATAAAAACTGCAGAAATATGTTTGACGGCGCTGCCCGCGCCAAAAGAAAACCCGTCAAGTAAAATTCTTCTGGCCCTCAAGAGTACGTACAGTACATCAGCGTGGAAGCAGTTCACGACGTTAACAAGAAGATCCTTATTAGTAAGTACCTACAAGAAAATCTTAAAAAATTATATGCTCTAAAATAATAAATAGCTCGCTTGGATTTCATCTGTGACTTTTTCTCTGTATGGCCTAGTAATTTTCGTATGTCGTATTTTTGTTACATAATTAATTTGATATTGACATATTAAAATTATTTGTATATTTGCACTTTTAGTATGAGGAAGGCCAGTTATAGAAGGGTAGCCAGTTACTGGCGATTTACCCTACCTAATGTATTTCAATTAAGTAGACTAGTTAATTGATAATTGCGTTCAGGTCAAGCATTTAATATTATATTCTTCATGTCTACGATGTCTTATCATTTCTGATAGATACATATCAGTAAAAGTCCTCCATTATTTTTACAATATGACCAAAGCAGTTATTCTGAAGTGTTAACCCTGGCACAAAATTATTTCCCAAATGATTCATTTCGTTTAAGTTCCATTATAAAACAAGCCTAACCGCGAATTCAATGTGTTTTTTAAAGACGTGAAAAGTTAAATGTTTAATGGTTTGGAAGTCTATTGTTCTCAATTAACCTACACTACCGCTTGACGTATTCCCATCCGACGGTTTGGATCAATCGGGTAGTTTGGTACCACGGTGTTTTTGCTATCATTATCAAATTAAAGATACAGGTTCTTAAATTTCCTTGGGTTCCTATAATTGGTTTCCTATAAGGTTGCCTGGCAGAGATCGCTATAAAGCGGTAAAACCGCCTGTTCTTACCATTATATTTATTTAATCTACCCTTGTAACATATTTTTCTTATGTAGTGGTACAATAAAGAATATGTAATTATTATGTATCTCCGATTTAAATTTACGGGGCGAAGCCCGGTCATTTGGAAGGCGTGCGTGGGGATATAGATCCAACACGTAAAGGCCGTTTGAAGACGAAGATTAATGTCATGAAGTACTCCAGTATCCTGCTAGAACCCATTCACGGGTACATTAAGAAGGGTATTATTATTATGTATGTCTTTGCCATTTCGCGGAACCATGGGGTCCCGGACCTTTGGAAGGCATGCGTGGGGCCGAAGCCAACAGCGCAGAGGCCCTTTTAAGACAACAATAATCTACTAAAGCAAGGTATACACATGGCGGATACCATCTCCGAGCGCACAACATGATACAACCGATGATGGTACCCGCCAGGTGCAAAGACTATTGCAGTGCAGCACTGTGACTGCGATGAAAATTGAGGTCATAGGCTTATTGAGTTGAATGTTGGATGGACAGGATAGTGGGTTATGGAAGGAGACTAGTGGACACCTGCCGTGACAGTCAGTCTCAGTATTGTATAAAGGCGGGCGGTGACTCGCCAGCTCGCCGTGTGAGCCCCACAAAACAGTCGCACGCACAGTACGCCAATGGGGCAACACCTCAGAGCGGCTGTGAAATTGTCGAGAGGTGAGTCTGCGGTGCGCCAGATCCCGGTGGTCCGTTCACGGGCCGCCGGCGTTATGACATTTTACACTTGCAACCTAGAGCATATGCTCCAGATGTCCCGCTCTTGCGACTCACAATACAAGCACAGATCACTCGGGCCCTCTGGAGGTTAGGGGTCCACGGTGTAGCGACTCACCGTCAGCTCGCCCAAGCAGCACCCTCGGGCTTCTTATTATTAATAATAAAACAAAACTACAACTAGTTAATTTTTGTCATATTCCAGTGTCGGTTGCGAGACCCCCAGTTAACGCTGACGATGACAGGCATCCACTGCGCCATGGCTCTCTTCGTTGGCATCCTGTTCTTCGACATCGGCAATAATGGCAAATACGCACACGACACCTACAATTTCCTCTACTTCAGCCTCATGTTCCTTATGTTCACCGCTTTCAGTTCCGTCTCTATCACATGTAAGTATATCATATTGCGCTCGTGGTAGAAAATTGTTCAAATATTGGGGAAAACGCTAAGCACGCGTTTGACGAGTAGAACCTACAAGGTACTTAAGCCTCATGCTTACTGTAGTTCTCTCTCTATCACAAGTAGTTAACAGGCTTGCTGGCAAGACACTAAGTTCACACTCATGATTACTTCCTTGCACCATGGTTCTGTTCGTCGGCATCCTGTTCTCAAACATCAGCGTGGACGCCTGTCTCGCTTCATTGGCTATACGTTTCAATGGATGAAAACGAGATCAATACACGAATGGCGGTTTTATTTCTAAGAAAGTAAGCACAGCCATTGCGCCCCTCCGAGGGGGGCTCCACCGACCTGCAGGAAAAATATGAAGCCCACAGAGGGATGACCACAGCTGAAGGGATATTTAACAATCATTCTACGCTACGGTAGCCTAGTGGTTTTGGCATGCGGCTGTCAAGCGGCGGTCGTGGGTTCGAATCCCGGCTCGTACCTATGAGTTTTTCGTAACTCATATACGGAATATTTACTGTTTTCGGTGTAGGAAAACCTGAATGATGGCAGTCGCTTTCGTAAAACTAGTGCCTATGCCAAATCTAGGTGCCAAAGCGGACTCCGGGCTCGTTTAGGACACACCCGGGAATAACGCTAGGAGGATGATGATTCAACAAGCTTTGAAATGTAGGTACTATTTAAAACACATAATTAATTTTCCAGTATATTCGTAAGTTGTGTTTGTTGGTAATGTAAAAATGATATATTTTCAGGTATACTCTTACTTGCCAGAATTTCATTTGCCCGAAGCCTCATTAGACAGAATGGTTATTATAATTTCATTTACCATAAACTTTATAATCCATAATGGTCATATGCAATAAACTCATTTGCCATACCTTTCAAAAGCCATATTACATGTAAAATCAAAATTTGATTACAGGGGTTTAACTTAATTAGGGCAGCCAGAAAAGGGGAGGCGAAGCCCCCGCAGTAAAAACAACAAACAACCGTAACAATTGTATTATAATTATAAGAAGGTTAGGTTAGGGTTCACTTGTGTCCGTCAGAGCGGAAATAGGCAGTAAAAACAACAAACAACCGTAACAATTGTATTATAAGTAGGTTAGGTTAGGGTTCACTTGTGTCCCTCAGAGCGTAAATAGGCACCCCGCGAAGCGGGGTGACGTCGACACGCTGGCGGTTAGGTTTAGGTTAGGTTATAGATAACTGTGTATGCCGACTATCTTAAATTTAAATAATAATCCTTGTAATAATTTGTATGTTAATGGGTGATTATAAATTGATTTATTATTCATGCCGCTGTCGGTCCAATTCTACTCTAAGGCAGGTCCGTGTAGGTACGACGACGAGCGAAGCGAGGAGGAGTGTTAGGTAGAAACGTGACCCTAGTGACGCCAGAACCGAACATGCACAACATTCTAAAGGCTCGCAGAAATGTAGTTTTTATTATAGCACACGAATATTCTGTCTAGTAAAATTATTGCATTTAAGATTATGGCAAGTAAAGTTTCTGGCACATGAATGATTCTGGCATACAACATTATGGAAAATAACAATATGTCAAATGAATATTAAGAAAAACGAAACATTCGGGCAAATGAAATTCGGGCAGGCGAAGTTCGGGCAAATGATTATTAAAGTATATGAATGTCGGGCAAACAATAGACAACCATATTTTCACTGTTGTCAAATACCGTATTATTTTACTATTAATTCCTGATTCCAGTCCCAGAGCAGTTCCCGGTGGTGCGTCGCGAGCATTTTAACCGCTGGTACGCACCTGGCGCGTACTACGCGGCCACGCTGGCGTCAGCCCTACCCGCGCAGACGGTGTGCTCGCTCTGCTACTCGAGCATCGCGTACTGGCTCACTGGGCAGCCGCCGGAGATCCTCCGCTTCTCCTTCTTCTGCGTTATACTGCTGATCGTCTCCTATGTGGCCCTTTGTATTGGGCTACTTAACGGGTCTTTGCTTGATGTTAAGGTAATACACACTCGTACCTAGAATAAAATATTAACTACGCGCCTACGCTGATGTCAGCCATACCCGCGCAGATGGTGAACACACTCTGCTACTCGAGCATCGCGTACTGGCTCACTGGGCAACCGCCGGAGACCCTCCGCTTCTCCTTCTTCTGCGTTAGTCCTATTCTTTATGGAATAATTATATAGATTACTAAATTTATTTGTCATAATGTCGACTGTCCTAGCATTAACGACTATAGAGCGTCATGCATGGTAATGCTAAATAGGTTACTCGGAAGGTCTCCATTAGGTACGACAACGAGCGAAGCGAGGAGGACTCCACATAGTCGTGTGAGTGACTGACCTATAATATTTAACACATTCAGTGCCGGGAACCCGATATCGAAAAAGAATGTACCGAAATCTAACAGCCAAAACTAACACCGCGCGTAGGCGTAGCTGTAAAATAATCACCCCAGAGTTTAACAAACCGGTTGGTAGTTACAACATAGTGTTACACAAATAGCAGAACGAGCACGTGACAGTACAACACGGAGCCATTCGTGGCAGATAGTTCTATATTGGAATCCATAACGTTTTTTTCCTATTTTTGTATTCCATACCGCTGTCGGCAATAATCATCATTGGTCCTAACGTTGTTAGCCCTATTTATGATTCACCTTATACATTTTGGACGAAATTTGATTGTCCTACTTACTGTTTTATTCCCTTACCTACATTATTTGCCATAATAATTATGTTTTCTACTTAACAACCATTTCTCGTAATATTAAGTCTCCTACTGTATGGATAGTATGGGTGTAAGTATTATTAAAAAAATATCTTTTTTTGGCGCTTCGCCGGCCGCTGCCTTGGCACGCTCGCTTCGCTCGCTCGGGTTACGCGCAGTAGGGTCGCAGTTCTAACATTCCTCCTCGCTTCGCTCGTTGTCGTTCCTAACGGAGGCCTTCCGATTAACCTATTTAGCTTTACCATGACGCTCTATAGTCGTTAATGCTAGGACAGTCGATATTATGACAAATAAATTTAGTAATCTTTATTCCATAAAGAATAGGACTAACGTATATCATTATTGTCACGTATGTCATGTCACATGTCATGGAAGTGAGTAATAAACCAGTAATAAGGCAAGCACATGTGTCATTTACTCATACATATCAAATATTCCATAAATAATAGGACTTAATGTTTAAGGACAAATAATATGGTATGGTTTTTTCTTTAGTGGGTTATGGAACCTGAATGTTATGGCTATCTTGCTCTAGCATACAAAGTCAGCGTAAGACAGCAATAGTTGCCGGCCAGAAATTGCAAGAAAATGTGGCCCGTTTAGAAGCCCCATTATGGCAAGTGACTTTAGGACATGCGTTAATAGGGATTGCGAGGGTTACCGTGGCAGATGTATTTGGTAGCATTGTAAAATAACACACAGAAAAAACCGAGAACAATACAATCTATTTTATTAGGAGAAGAACAGCATTGTGTCATATTTGATCATTACATTTTAACTACCCATTATTTGTAACTCATTAACACTGAAAATAACTTGACTAAACAGTGTGATATAATTATACCATCGTAATATATTACTCCACGTGTATAAAAATTACATTGTAACGCCGGTAACCAGGTACAATGTATGTCGTAGCTATAATATATTGCGCGTTTGTGTCAATGCGATACAGATGTTATTCGATACAAACGCGCGTCGACGGCGCATTTAAAAAACGCGGTGTGCATAGGCATGTCAACGGAAAGTACCCTATACAGGTTGTAACGAAAATAGAGTGCGAACCCATCAAGGCCAGGTTCGGTAGCGTATTGCGATTCCAAAAATGCATTTGTTTATTTTCTTTAATATTTGTTTTGTTTTTGTTTACATTGAAATTTTTGTTCATGTTTTCCTTAACGTATTTGTTTTTGTTTACATTGCTTGTTGCCATCAGAAACGTAAAAGCTGTCATCTGAGTATAAGAAAACCAGGCGGTTCAAAATGAATTAAACCCTCCCACCCTTCACCCTCGCGTGGGAATGCTGTCATACAGAAGCAATGTCAACAAAAACAAAGAGTGTAATATAATCCACCGGTCTCTTGCCACCATCGATGTGCCTGCTCTTCTTGAGCGCCTGGCATGATGGCAAAAGGCCTAATGACGTGTCTTTGGTTCCGTGTAGTCTGGGACTGATGCTTGTGTGGGACGCTACCTATGTAGTCACACTAGCACCGTCCCACCTCCAACTGACTACTTCTAAAGCGGGTGCAGCGGGAAATGTCGAAAATGTAAAACGTATCAAATATAGAGGTCTCGGCAGAGATTACAACTTTGAACGATTTGGCGTCAAAACCCTCGGTCCGCTGGGTCCCAGTGCGCAAAAGTTATTTGCGAAAATCGCGAAACGTCCGATTGACGTAACTGGTGACCTAAGAGCTGGCGGCTTTCTCGCGCAACGCATCAGCATCTCAATTCAGCGAGGAAATGCCGCCAGCATCCCCGGTACAATACCTCGTGGGCCTTTTTTAGCTTTAACTTAGTTTTAATTTAATTTTGTTAGTGTAGTAGTATGATCTTGTATATACTTTAGAAAATAAATCATTTTCCCTTAGACTGTAATGTAAACAAAAATAATCAAAAAATATAAACAAATGAATATTTTGAATAACAATGCGCTACCGAATATTCCCTTGATCGATTCACACCCCAGTGGTACACCCTGTAGGTTTTGATTCCCTTGCGAGTGCGTAAATATGCGTCTTTTATGGTGTGTTGATTGCGTCAACTGCGTAGTTTGAGTTTTTCACATCTCCAAGGAACTGCCTATTAGTATTAAGTACGTATATAGTATTTGATTTTAGTTTCAACTTACCTCTACGCGTTTCTGAAAAGAAGTGGTAAAATAATTATACTTTAGTTATGTGAATGTGTGTGTTAGACGGAAGGTGGCCATGGGAATTCCTAAATCAGACATTATATAGCCCGTGTGTAGTAAATTATGATTGTTCAAATCCTCAGTAGTTAAAAAAATGTCACAAACATTAAAAATTACGATATCAACTTTTAAATTTTTTAGATGATTGATTAATTGTTATATTCAGATGTAATGTATTGATTACAGAACGCCATGATCTTTGGACCGATCATCATAATGCCGTTCACGGTATTCTCCGGGTTCTTCTTGCATCTGCCCGACTCGCCGGCCGCCTTCCGCTGGGTGTTCCACGCGTCCTTCCTCAAGCACGGACTCGCGGGGCTGTGCCTTACCGTATTCGGCATGGGTCGCCCGCGCCTACCCTGCCCCATAGACACAGACTACTGTCACTTCGCCAGCCCCAGCTCCCTACTCAAAGAAGTTGGCATGTCTAATGAACAATATTCAGTCGTGTTTTTAGCTTTAATCGCTATCATGTGCGTAGTCATTCTATGTACATACATTTCATTGAAAATTAGACTACAGTGTAAATGGTGACGTAGGTATTTGAGGTTTAACTGAGATTTTTTGATTACAAACTTTGCCATATTGTTTAATGTTTTATTTAAATATGTACAGCAACAAAATTATGAGAGTTTCTTTGATGGTTTATGTATACTTTACTCGAGGTACAAAGCTAGTCAAAAACATGGAAATTATAAAATATGCTCAGTATAATAAGCATTGGGAAATGTCCTTAGTATGATGTTATTGTCTTATCTATATTCCAGACTGTTGTAGTACTAGATAAGCCCACGAAGTATACTTTTTTGACAACCGGGAGGTATCTGGTGAGGTAGCGCCAATGAAAGTATGAACAGTTTTGTCGAGTTCAGAAGGGATAGGTACTTATCATGGTACGGTTTCGTTTGTCAGAATACTCCTAGGAGTCCCCACTACGAACTACTGATATTTTTTGACTGTGCGAAACAACTCGAAAAAAACTCAGTGGTTCACTCACAGAGTGCGGATTATATCATTCATTCGAACTAGGAACGGTATCAGAATGGGAGAAATACTGAATATGGATTAAATGACGCCATACTCGCTGTCGTGAATCGTGATCAGCTACAACCTACGATAAAATATAACGTCACTGGAACCGACAGACTTTACAAAATGATTCCATGAATGACGGTTGGTTTCATTTACCTCTTGATCACGTATAACGTCTTCTAATCCAACGTCTCTTGACAGCGGTCGAAATCCCTTTGCAAATTACGTTGTTTACAAGCAACTTAAATTACGTTATACAGTTTTATGTAACAATTTTTAGTGGTTGTATGGTCTTTAATTTCGTATCTACTCAAATTTTATGTGCCGTTGCTATTGAGGAATAAAATAATGTTAAACGTTACTTACTATATTTTATTTTATTAAGTATGACCGGTAGTGGGCATTTGTCGGGTGTACAGAAAAATGTATTTTATATTTCATTCCATAAAAGTGATTTCTTGTTTATTTATAGGTGTAAGTTAGTGGCTTTTCATTAATTTGCGAAACATTACCTGGGTCATTGTCAGTCAGTAAAATAAAAATCGTCTTTTCGGTGGGCAATAGTTAAGGGCTTATGTTTATATATAATATGTTTTTATCGCATAGAATTATAGAAGAGGCGACGCCGTTTATGCGGATTCAGAGTTCAACCAAAAATTAGGCTTTAAAGCCCTTAACTTTGGCAATGTCCACCGAAAAGACGCGCACCTAAATCTGACAATGACCCACCTACGTTATTTGAAAAATAAGCTACAGCGTAGCTGTACAAGTACTTTGTACTTAAGACAATCATATCTGTGATTTAGTGCAATTCTAGTTAAAATACCTAAGAACTGTCTGTCTGTAATGTTATTTAGCCATTGATTCTGTGCCATCGGTATGAGCCGCATTTGTATGAAGAAGCTTTAAACGAAAATAAGTGTTCCCGCTAGACCAGTTTTGGTATAGTTTGTATTACTTAAAATGAAGAAATTGCACTTAACGTGCGATTGTACAACGTCTTTTGTTGCTAAATATTAAAGAGAAAAGATAACAAAAGACGTCATAAAACTGTCCGAAGTGTAAGTACCTACCTTCAGTTCAACTGTCATTTTCCCTTACAAAGAATGACATTTAGGCCTACCTAACGCACGTAATGTACGGTTTCGTAATCGACCAGCTGGAGGAGCTACTGATTGTTCTTGACTGAGGACCCTTACGCATAGGTCCTTACGCCTAAAACGAGCGTATTTTGCAAAATGCTTGCTTTTTCATTCAAGATTACGACGTAACTATTTATTCAAAAACTGATAACGTACTTAAATAATTATTTCTTAAACTACCTAGGGGCTCAAATTTTCATTTTCTGTTTCTAAACCTAAAATAAATTAGTTTTCTTGGGAGTCTTTTTCAAATTTTGCAGTGAGTAGTGTCGTTTCGGTTCTCAATTTTGCAGTAAACAAGAATCATTAGGTACATGAATGATTACAATTCACATCACCAAATCTTTTACGAGGTGCTGACATGATTGAAAATCAAAGATTCATTTTAAAAAGTTGATAAAACACCTTCCGAGTTTTCTTAATTTTTTTGGTGAAAACAGGATTACATTACATTTTTTTTACCGCAAATTGTACTTTTATTTTGCCCTAAAAATAATATGATAGCAAATTTTAACTTTATGTTAACCCATAAAAAAATAATCATAACTATAGGACCTACGATGCCGTAAATGTATATTTTTTTTAAAGACGTATAAATCACGCTGCACAGATGCCGCGCGCCGATTTTTATTTTTTTAAAATTATTAAGAGGTTAGGTTAGGTTAGGTTAGGTTAGGTTAGGTGAGGTTAGGAATTATTATTTAATTACGTTATCAGTTATAAATACTAATAGTTACGTCGTAATCTTGAATGAAAAAGGAAGCATTTTGCAAAATACGCTCCCGCTTCTGTTTATGTGGGCGTAAGGACTCGTAATTGTTTTACAACCCTATTGGAACATTACAATGAAACACGATAATTGGTTTTAAGTACTTTTCTTCGTCTAAACTAAAACAAACTACTTATACGGATTACTAAAATATATCAAATGGGTCTGGACTTGTTGTTTTGTTTTCGCCCGGGGATACGACATAATTACGAGTACAATTTGGATTAGAAACCAAAATAAAGCCGTTTTGTATGTCTTATGGCATTGATCATGAAATCAAGAGCAAGGGTTAGGCAGAATTTAATGAGAGTCCAGTATATAATGGGTTGAAGCGTAAATGTTAACGCGATTAAGGGTTTTTCAACGGTCATAAATCATAATAGATGAATATTCTGGTTTAATTCACATTTGTTAATATTAATCTAGGGAAAGAGATGTTGCATGCAGTACATTTTGTTATTGTGAGAATGTACAAAGAATTTTATACAAAGAAAATAAAAAATAAGTACAAAAAGTTTTTATTTCTAATCTTGAAGAAAAAAACCTATTTACCTAGAACAACAAAAATGTCCTTCCAGTTAAAGATTGGGATAGCGAAGTTACAAAGCCTCAAGCTGTTTGTGAGAGACAGGGCGCTTTCGCTGGACAATAAGCAGTATGCTTGATACATTTGGTATTCGTTCAAATGTTGTGGTTGTTTTTGTTCTCTACCAGACCTTGTGGATATTCTTTGTTTACAGTCTTGTTTATTGTTCATCTTCTTGTCTTGTTCTTTGCCAGGAGGATGATGACGGTCTTGTTCATTGTTACGATTATCAGGTTCTAAGGGGTCTTCAGCTGCATCATCAATTGTCTTCTACCTCTTTACTTGTCTCTCTGCAGTCTCTGCACGACTTTTGTCTACTTTCTTGTCCTTGATCGTCAACTTCTTGTTGCACTGTATCATCTAATATTTCCTGATTTACTTCTTGGAGCTCGTCTTCCATATCTTATGTTTCTTTCATTAAATCGAACATCTCTTGACACAATAATTTTGTCCATATTAGAACCCCAAAGCTTGTCAAGCCATTCATTGCATAAACTATCATTCTAGCTGGGGTCGCTCTACTTGACAACTTGTCTTGCTTAGGCATTATGTGCACCCAAGCTTTACTTACAAATAGCTTGATCTTCTTGCAGTCAATCTCTTTATTCATCAGCTGAGGAACATGGAGACCGATTTATTAAGTATGTTGAAGTTAGTAGGTACTGCTATTGCATGCGCCCATAAAATGCTTAGGCAAGTTGGATTCATCCAACATTGTTCTTGCTTTATCATAAATTGATCTGTTCATGCGTTCTGATTTTCCGTTCTGTTGAGCAGAATACTTTTGTGTGTATTCGAGACGAATTCCTTTGTGCATGCAGAAATCTTTTAAGGTTTTTGCTATAAATTCACCTCCATTGTCGCAACGTATTCTTTTTATTTTGTTGTCCATTTGTCTTTCCATATCTTTAATATACTGTATTAGATTCTGTGTAGCTTCAGACTTGTTTCTTAACATATACATATGTCTGAGTGAAATGGCTAAAATCATCGATTATAGGTTGAAAGTATCTATATCCTTCATTAATATGCACAATTGTGGGACTTGCTATATCAGTGTGAATGAGCAGCTATTTTATTGGACCTTGGACTCTGCATTCTCTTGAATGGCAGTCTGGTTGCCTTGTTCTTCATGCACACCTCACATATATTAGTGCTAAAAGGTAATCCCAGTAAATCTAACTTCTTTCGACATATGTGGCCCAATTTCTTATGCCATAAGTTTATATCTTCTTCATCCTCTTTCAACAGTTGACAGGAGTTATTAGTACCATTTATTTTGACATTAAAAATATACAATTGCCCTTTTCTCTCTCCATAATAGACATGATTGTTATAATTTATCATCAGTTTACCTATTTTAAAGTTGACTTCCATCCCTCTTTCTACTACTTAGCTTACTCCAAGTCTTCCACATTTGTCATGTATTTTTCATAGCAATCCTGTGTAAAATGCTGTGTTGCTTCCGAGTCAACCACAAATGATATTGTATTGTTTGTGCTCTCAAGTGTTAATGCTTGTCCTGAAGCCATAAACATCGGAAGACTCTCCTCTTGTGCAGGATGGACATACCACCACCACATCTGCCTCTACATCTTGGACTTCGGTATGCTCTACCACGACCTCTACTGGTCATTCGACATTCAAACGATCTGTGACCTCTATGTTTGCACCGGTAGCACACTATTCCAGTGCTGATAAAGGATGTTTGCCTTTCATCGGTCGTTGTATCCTCTTGTTTCCTAATTTCGTGGTCCAGCAGTTTGGCCCTTACGAATTCCAATGACAATCCTATGTTGACCGTTTTTAAGGCAGTAATAACATGGTTATATTCTTCTCCGAGTCCTGTTAGTAGATAGCATACTTTGTCATTTTTCGTTATTTTTTCTTCCGACTCTTCAAACTCTCGTATGATATTTTCAAATTTGGCGAGATACTCTTCTAGACTTCCACCAACATGCTTCAACGTTAGTAATTTCCTCCTTATCTTTGATATGACACTTTTTCTCTGAAAAGTTGCTTTTAGTACCTTCAGCATACTTCAGCATATTTGCCGATGTACAATCTTTTACCAAGTTCAAATGCTTGTCCATCAGGCATTGAACGATTAAGCTTCTTGCCCTAGAGCATCCTGATTTTTGGTGGTAGTCTCCACTTTCTCGGCTTCCGTTATTTCTTTCCTCCAACAAACACATCAATCTGAAATACCAGTTACTAATACTTTCCCTGCATCTAGCTATTGAGGCGTTGATAGCCCATAACCTGTGAGAACTTGGTAGTTATTTGATTAATGAAAAGCTGTGCTATCTAAGTATCTGTTTATTACGACCGTTCGCCATTATCGTTACATTGTTTTTAAGAACAAAAGCACAGCGCAGGAAGAGGACACTAACCATAAACAAGTCTTCACATTATTTGCTGGGCCTAATTTCATACCTCCTAATACTAAACATCTAGTGTGCTAATATATTGAAATCTAATAATATTTTTTCCTAATTATTACTTAACACTACACCTAATTTCGTCATACTTATCTGTCACTTGACATATTTACTTTTGTTCTAATGTTTCACTAGACCGCATTTTGTTCGAAACAGTGAATTTGTCGGGTTATCTTTGGATATCATCAATTTCTAGTATCAAAAATACCTCTGGACATCGGACTGCCTACCTATTCTACTCTAAGGCAGGTCGGTGTATGTATGACGATGAGCGAAGCGAGGAGGAGTGTTAGGTAAAACCGCGACACTACAACGCGCAAGCCGAGCGAGCATAGCGATTAGGCCTAGAAAAAAATCGGTTCAATAAAGTTAGTTTTTGTGAGAATTCGGCCATGAGAAATAAGACATTATGAAAATTCGGGATAATGAATAATTAGGAAAATGAAAATTCGGGTCTGCGATTTTAGGGTTCACAACATTAGGGCTAGTGAAATTAGGTATGTAATTATTAGGGCTAACGGAGGGGAACCCTCTATTTGGCATAACTTTGATTGTCCGAAACGCTTTTAACATAACAGACTTGTCATATTCGGTTTTCGACGAATGTTAATATGGCAGAAACCTTATTTGGTATAATTTATAACATTCCGAAAATGAGTAAGTCCGAAATTAATTCTCATATTTACGAATAAGTTTGTTTAGCATAATTGTATTCGGCGGGTGCCTGTCGTATCGCATAATAAACAATTAATTCTCATATTTACGAATAAGTTTGTTTAGCATAATTGTATTCGGCGGGTGCCTGTCGTATCGCATAATGTTGATCGTCCTAAAAGAATTTGGCCGAGAATGTTTGGCATAATGTTAAGTGGCATACTACTTATTTAGCCTATTGTTTTTTGCGCATACATTTAAAAGTTCTAAAGTATGTTTATCCTAATATTGATTACTCGAACATTGAATTACCTAAAAAGTAATAACCTAATTTTCATTGTCATAGTAATGATTTTGCCTATTATTAAGTTAGCTAAAATTACACCACCTATACTATTTTTTTTCCTAAATTTTATACTATTTTTAAACTCTGAGCAGACCCGACTTACATCTAGATAAATAGGTGCCGTTTGACCAAAAGTCATTTGGCAAAATTACACTTGACAAACAACGTTTCGCAAAAAAACGTTACGCCAATTGATCATTATTGTACTACTAGTCATTTTACAAATGACTCACTTTTCCAAATTATCAACAGTTAAATTTACATTTTATAAATAATTATGTGACTAAATGAACATTTAGCAACTGAGTTATCAGACAAAACTATTATTGGTCTAAAAACGATTAAAAAAAGCGAACATACAGCGCGCGAGCCGAACGTGTGAAGCGAGCTTGCCACGGCAGCGGCCGGCGAAGCGCCAGAACCGACTATTTTTTACTAATACTAATCTAATCTTGTAACTTACCTGTAAATTTTGTTAAATGACATTTGGACAAATGCTTAATTTGCGAATCATATTATTTGGTGAAATGAGAAAAAGTCAATTGACATTTTTTTATGTAACCCATTTACCAAGTATAGTGTTTGCTAATTGATCATTTGCTAAGTGAGTATTTGTAAGATGATAATTTTGTCAAATGTCTCGTTTGCTAAATGATCATTAGGCGAAACGTTGTTAGTCAAATGAACTTTGGTCAATAATTTATTGGTCAAACATTAGTGAACCAGATAAATAAGATAGGTTCGTTAGTTGCCTTTTGCCCCTCAGAGCAGAAATAAGGGCCCCGCGAAGCGGTGCTCCGTCGACATGAGGGCGGGTCATAGGTTATTCAAGTATTAGGCAATTCTCAGCAGAGACAACTATCATTTAAATCAATTAGATAGGTTCGTTAGTTGCCTTTTGTCCCTCAGAGCAGAAATAGACACCCCGCGCAAGGGGGTGGCGTCGACTCGCCGCACGGCTATCAAACAACACACACAAGCGAACTCTGTTTTAGATCGGTTAGGTTAGGGTTCACTTGCGTCCCTCAGACCAGAAATAGATACCCCGCGCAGCGGGGTGGCGTCGACTCCCCGCACGGCTATCAAACAACACACACAAGCGACCTCTGTGTTAGGTCGGTTAGGTTAGGGTTCACTTGTGTCCCTCAGAGCAGAAATAGTCGACATGAGGGCGGGTCATAAGTAAATAGGCAATTCTGACCAGATACAACCTACATTTAGATTCGGACAATAAATATTTAGGACAATCGATATATATGCGTAACAAAATGTATGCACAACATTTTTAGAACAATAAATATTAGTAACATCAATTTTATGCACATCAAAAATTAAAAAAAAAAAACTTGAACACAATAAACATTCGGACAATAAATATTTAGGACAGGAATACTTACATATGAGGAACAACAATTTCGGCAAATAAAAAATATGCACAAAAATGTTGATGCCATACGTTATTCGGCATAAAGTTGGTATGGGACAAAATAGTAGGACCAACAATTTTATGCAACCCGATAAAGACCCGTATTCGGCATAACGAATGTACGATACTTACTTGCCATATTTACATGCTTAGCATAATATTTTTTTAGCAAAAGCAGAAAGCCAATGTGCGAACAGCTGGCTGCATTACTTACTGGTCGTACAAAAAAGCTCATACAACTGAACATGCCTGCACGCAGACGGCTTCACCTCGCCACTCTTCTCTTTGGCATAGTGCAATCTGGGGTCCCAGCATATTTGCTGAGTAGACTTGTATGGCCCAAGAGTGCGCGTAGGTGTAAGGCGATGATTCTGGTGCCAAAGCATCGGACCGCAGCGTTCGCAGCGTGCGTTTCGAGGTAGCTTCAGCTTCGCGGCCGGCGTCTAAGTGTTGGAATGATCTCCCCCTACCTATCCAAGGAGCGTTTAGCAGGTATACCTTTAGGCGCCAGCTTAAGGGCTATTTGTTGACGCTCCAAAAATCCCAACCTTAACCCATCCCGCACTTTATTTAACTTTTATCCATTTTATTTTATTAAACATCCCAACCGTTCCGTTTTCCACATTGTCTCTTATCCCATTGTGCTTGTGTTACTTATTTTACAAATTTAGTATATTATTTATTTATTTATGATGTGTAAACGTTTGTATCGGCAGTATGTTGTGTTGCGTTCCGTGGGTCACGTACGGTGCTGTCTGAAAATCAGCGCTGTAGGTGTCTGTCTGACACCTCGGCATAATGCTGAGACAGCGACCGATTCACTGCCGCGAAGACACACACATTATGTGTAAATTGTATTGTATTTGTACTCCCTTTGTCTCTGTGTGTTTTTTGCGTAGCGTATAAATGTCTTCATTCTTTCTTTCTTTCTAACAGATCACTAGGTTATACTCTGGCAAAAAAGTCTAGAAAATAATAGGGGCGCCACTCGCTATAATATGCTATATCGCTAATATGGCAACACGTACTATTCGTCAGCCACCAACAAAATTTTGATAAGTACTTCACTTTTTACTAGGTCATTATTTTTATTCGGTTCGCAATTCAGAAAAATGACAATCAAATGCATATTGGTATAGACATACAAACTCACAAACATTACGTCTATATACTGTTTATGTAGACAGAATGCTAGTAATTTAAATACAAGTTTTGTTTACCAAATTTATGAAATTGTACAATGTGCAGTTTCTTCTAGTGTTGGTAAAGACTCAAGTCCTTCGAGTCTCCATTTCTAAGACTCTACTTAGTTTTTAAGACTCTAGTCATAGAATCAAACTCGAGTCCTCTGTACTCGACTCGAGTGTTTTGTTACGCTTAAGGCCTTTGAAACAACTAAGTTATTATTAGAACTCAACTCAACTGGACTTATAGGAGTCTTGAGATTACGCGACCTACTTTGTAAAGTAGTGTAGTAATCAGTATTTTTTATTGGTTTTTAATTATGTCTGTTTATGTCTTAACATTCGTTTTTATTTTGTATATTCCTAACACATAATATATATGTGTTGTACATGCCTGAAATAAATGGTTATTTCATTTATTTTAATTTATATGGTTTCCTTAATTTATTTTATTCTCCCGCCGCCACATTCTGAACAGTATACTTTAGAGACTTTAGTTAACTTTAGAGATATCGATGTCAGGAAAATCATAGGTATTGATTTGGGTTTAGCTTATTGCAAATTGCACTACTATCTGCTATCGTTCTTTGGCAATATGAAGAATTGATGCTCCACCCGAATCTCATCTTGAAATATCGCCATTTTGATTGATTTCGAAAGTTTTAAAATGTCTACATTTTATGATCAAACTGAACGAAATATATTTTAAAAAGCAGCAACAATAAGTTTCTGTCAAAAATTGCATTTTTGGTAGGTACAAGCTTTTATTGCCGACTGTACTTTTCTGTATACCATCATCAACTACTCATTGAGACGATTCTAACGAACCCAAACTCAACGGGGTTACGTCGGTTAAGTACTGAATTCCCATGGCCACCTTCTGTCTCCATCATCAGATCAGCTCGATAATACCATAATATTGAATTGTCATCCAAACTATACTTATACCCAAAATTTCAGCTCAATCGGTCACCGGGAAGTGGGTCATATTTAACTTGCAAGATTTGTCCCATACTAACATAATAGCCGGGGCTAGCACACTAATCGGCCATATATTTATGCTCGGACGTATAACTTTACGAATTGTGCCCATTTTTACGTTATTTAGCTAACATGATAATCTCGCAACATATATTTATGCCATAGCGTAAAATATATGTAGCAAAAAGGATTTTAGTGTACTATAGTGTTGCCAATATGTACAACCGAATTTCTACCAATTATTACATTAATTTAATTCGTTCAATCGTAGTCTATGGTTCGAGACCCAATATAATACTACTTAATTAAAGAGTAATAATAAGCACTGCACTGCTGCTAAATAGTTGTACTCTTGTATTAAGTTCTGTTATAATCGTATGTGTCGAAATACAATTATTACTAAAAATAATTATAATATTGATATTATGACTAAATAAATGTATGACATTATGGTTAAACCAATTATGAATCCGTATAATTATGACAGGGAACAATTATGCCATAGTATAATTTATGCCACAAAAAAATATGAGCATCAACTTTATGCGTAATGTTGTATGAAATTGGTTTTATGACAATAGTTGTTATGCGACTAGACAGCCAACCGTTGGGCGTATAAAGGCAGACTTAATTTAATAATGCGAGTTCGGCCTTAGGATTACTACGGAGCCAGGTGTCCCTGAACGCCAATTATTTTAACCTAACCTAAACCTAACCTAACCGCCAGCGTGTCGACGTGCCTATTTCCGCTCTAAGGGACACAAGCTAACCCTAACCTAACCTACAAATAATACCATATATTTTAAGAATATTACTTAAAAAAATTGAATGTTGGGCGTATAAAGGCAGACTTAATGCAATAATGCGAGTTAGGCCTTAGGTACTAAGGAGCCACGGACAAACGCCAATTATTTTTACCTAACCTAAACCTAACCTTACCGCCAGCGTGTCGACGTCACCCCGCTTCGCGGGGTGCCTATTTCCGCTCTAAGGGACACAAGCTAATCCTAACCTAACCTACAAACAATACCATTGTTACGACTATTTGTTATTTTTTTACTGCGGGGGGCGTCGCCCCCCGAGCCCCGCATTACTGCCTGCCCTAACCTAAGCTACTTATTATATTATAATCCTTATACGAAAATATATTATATGTTATGATTGTTATACGTTATGTATGATATACGAAATTATATTTTTGTTATATCTCGTGAGACACCTTTCGTGAGCGGCTTAGTCACGGTTCTAACACACTCCTCCTCGCTCCGCTGGTACTCACACACACACACAGTATAGATTAATAACGTTGGATAAAAGCCTGACTATGTTATGCTATCCTCTTCTTTGAAGTAAAAAGTTTTCTAATGTAAAAAAAGGAACTGTTGCACTGACGAAACGTTATTCGGATAATAGTTTTTTGACCACCTCAGTGATTTGCCAAATGATAGATATCCCAAAAATATCAAGTCATTATAATAATCAACTTTAAAATAATTCTTCCAAAGCTCAAAGAAACGTTGTCATAAAAAAATTGCCAATAGTTATTGTCAAAGAGAATCATCGGCGAAAAGGTGTTTGGCAAGTGAAATTCGGACATAAAAAGTTCGGAGAAAAGGCAAAACCCCATTCTCTACGGGAAATAAGAATCGTAATTTTCGGATTTTTTATTCCCCGTGTACGGTCTACGTCCCGTGATGGGAAAACCCAAATACTCCGAAATATTTTATTCCGAATTTGCTAATTCCGATTTTCAAAAGCTTGAATTTTATAATTCCTAAGAGATAAAATTCCGATTATTGAAAATTCGAAGTTCATTATCCCGAATATCAGATTTCCGAATTAGCAATGAAATTTCGGAAAATTCATAATCGGAATACTGTTTTTCGGGCCAATGACATTTCGCGCTTTTTATTATTCGGAGTTATAAAAATCGGAAAAACAAACTGTCGAGACTTTGTAATTCGGTAAATTAAAATTCGTGTTTTTTAGTAATCGAAATTATAAGTCTTAGGAAATTATGAAATTCGGAGTTTTGAAAATCGGAATTAGCAAATTCGGAATAAAATATTTCGGAGTATTTGGGTGTTCCCCGCAGGTACAGCTAGTCACTAATAACTCTAATAAGTCGTTAAAAGTGCCGAAGTGGACCTTGGGAGGAATTATATGATGCAGCTTTGTGCTACTTGGGTGGGTTGCCGGCAGTGAATGTGTTAAGTGTGTGTTAAGTTGTGTGTGTGTGATAGGTACTGCAGTTACATCTAGCACAATTTGCTGAAAAGTCGCTACGCGCGTCTCCTGCCTCACTCGCACCGTGCAAATTAGAAAGAGGAGGGTAGATCTTTCTCGACCCGCATCGCGGCGCGGCGTCAGTTGTGCTAGCCCCCTTGCACAACACAACTTGCTGACAAGTCGCTTCGCGCGCGACTGGGCGTCTCCTGCCTCACTCGCACCGTGCAAATTAGAAAGAGGAGGGTAGATCTTTCTCGACTCGCGTCGCGGCGCGGCGTCAGTTGTGCTAGCCCCCCTGATGCTCGAAGTCGATAAAAACATTATTTTTACACGAGTCAAAATAAGCTTGGTTTTATCAAATTTATTACGTAACGAGGAGTTTTGCATATTTCTTTAAATAACATCTTTGTAAAATACGGTATATATCTCAGTAGGTATATATATGGAAGCCGTTAGCCGATTAAGTAATTGATTTATTTCATTATCACCTTTAATTCGTTCTTGGCAGATAACCCGCCAACGTATCCACACGTCTATTGCGATAGGAAACTGGTAGAAGTGAAAGTCTCACAGGGCAGTTCGTGGAAGTAAGCGGGCTACTAGCAGTTGCGCTGCGCATGCGACGCGCCGCATTTCGCGCACTTCCACACAATTATTCAATCCTACAAGTGCTGAGCAAACAGCTCATCCGGTCTGGGCCTACTTAAACGTGAATATTCTGCGCAAATGGACGTCGAAACCGGCAAAGACGACGTTAGTGTCGAGGACTCGAATCTCGTTGTGTTCATAGATGTAAATTACACTAAGCTACAATGTACTGCAGGTATGTTATTTTTGAATTTGCGAGTATATTTGTTCTGTGTTAAACATATTTAACGTCACCCCTATCACCTATGCTTTATATTATAGTATATCATCCTACGCTAAATAATACTTACTCGTAAAATCATATTTTACGATGTTCAGTCAATCCCTTCCATTGCTCTACTTACTAACAGATTTGATAATCTGTTGTTAAGATTGGCATTATAAAGAAAACACAGCGTTTCTTTAGGTTTTTTGAAAATTAAAAAAACGTTTTTACACCCTATTCGTATAATATACCTACGTATACTTATACTTACTCAAATATTTAGTAATCGTATCAACTGCAACAGTGTTAAGTTAGACATCACAAACGCGAGTATCATATTAGCAACTATTAGAAGGGCCGACGTTTGCTGTCCGTGATCGTACGTTTGTACTTAGATGACAGGGATTTTGAGGCGCTTTTGGTTTTCCACGGAGCGGAAAAAAACGTGAGAGCTTAATGCACATTGTAAAGGTACAGCTAGTTCAGGTCAAGCAGAGCAACCTTTGTGCTCCTCCATACAAGGATACGTAGGTAAAGCTAGCGCACTACATTTCGCAGCCATTTTTTTATTCGTTAATTACTATGAGTGTATTTTTATTTGGCTGGCGCTGGCACTCAATACATAATTTAATTTAGATAAATTTATATCTTATTTTGCATCTGCTACCGAAAATCGGGGTTATTTAACCCTTCAGCTGTGGCGAAAAAACATGGCCGCTTACCCACGTCTGTGGCACCCTCTGAGGGACGCTCCACCTCCAAGGTTTGTGGGGTGAAGTGATTTGGTAAAATTAAATTTTCTTTAGTTTTTTACATAATCACAGCCAGGATTTTGGACGAAACTCGATATATATTAAATTATCTAACTGCAACGATATATCATCGTTACATTAAAGTCGTATTAAGGCTATCTAGCTGACCTCGTCACCAGGTCACCGAAATTTACGACATATTTTGGTCATTTTAAATATAATAAATTGGATATTTGGGGTGTTTAATGGGCTTAATTTGAAGAAATTAGTGTTATACTTATTCGAAAAACATAAAATGGGAGGCTGATGAGTATTTTTTTTACACTACACCATTTGAAATATTCTACCAATATAATGCCTACACTCAGAAGTTGCTCGTGTGGGCTTCGATTTACATGTTTATATCTGAAGTGTTTTATACTGTATGTAATCAAATTCATGCCTAAACAATACGTTTGGGCCATCAACTAGGTGTAACCGAAGCTTTTTTTATTGTAGGTGCAGCAGGTTATATGTGAGAGTAAAATGAAAAAAGTATGTCTACTTTGACACAAAATAACCTCTTCCAAACGACTGCAATTATCACAGCAACCATGGGCTTTAAACCAAACAAATTTGGTTGGAAGCATCTTGATTAAATATCCTTTCAATTAAAATTACAACATTAATACCAGTTAAACAAAAAACACGTAAAACATGAACATTAAAACAATGAAAATCAAGACAAATTCGAAAAAAAATGGTTTGCTTAGTTTAGTATGGATATACCCTTACCCACACCATGAGTTTGTAGTAGCGGTACAACCTGATGAACATGAAGGAATAGTGGTGATTTCTGAGTGGTCTCTCGTCTGTGTAGAAATTAGTTCTTACTTACGATGGTTCTTCGTAGATTGTACAAGCACCTAAATAACACAGCACACAGCTCAGTTAACACTTATTGAAACTATGATAGCACATGAACCATCGTATTCGTTACAATCGAAAGCGCCACTCACTCACTTGATTAGTCCGAAGAGTCCGAACGAGCACTAAAGACACACCTGAATATTTATTAATATTAATATTGATAAGCACATTAGGCACATACACAAGCACTAAATATTTATCTAATGTTTGTTCACCTACATAAAGCTAGACAATAGCAACAAATCGCGAGCACAACACAAGATCCAACTTTTCCGTTACCTAATAGATACGAATTACGAACGTTGCAAGACAATCAATCCATGGCGTATCCATATTATGAAATCGCGCTGGTGCGCTGAGTAAGTGACGTCACGAGGTCTCATGTGAGCATCCCTCGGAGGGAAGTTCCTTGACGGTTACCATCCCTCTGAGGGCTCTGTTATGACCGTTATCAATTTCGATCTATTTATCTACTTTCGGGCGATTGTTAGTCCATTTCCTACATTTTAAATAAATTTACGATAAATAGCGGTAATATTAATAGCTGTTAGTAATTCTAAATGAGTAGAAAAGCGCTAAAAAACCTGTAGGCAAATTTTGACCATGAGTAGGTATGGTGTGTTAGCCACAAGTTTATTATCGTTAATCAACTAAAAACTGTATTTTTTTAACAGAAAACGAAGGATTATTTACATTTCTCCAAGATATCTCCTTCTGGCAACGAAAATTCACACTAAAACCATTAAAACTCACTCGCGAAACTCGACCGTGGTTAACGCGCCAGTGGCAGTTTTAGACTACCGATCAAATTCAAAATTTTCCTCCACTGGCCATTGAAATTGTCGCTTGTTAGCTGTCTCGCTTCATTGGCTATACGTTTCAATGGATTAAAACGAGATCAATACACGAATGGCGGGGGAGGGGGGCTCCACCAACCTGCAGGAAAAAATATGAAGCCCACAGAGGGATGACCACAGCTGAATGGTTAAGACCATTTTGAAAATATAACTATATAATAAATAAATACGTTTTCAGACAGAACAGACACAGTTTGACAAGAAATATAAGGATACCTATATTTCTTGTCAGAGCAATGGTAGAAAGTAGAAACGTGGATCTTTGTCTGATGTAAGTCTAATGTAAAATTTTTTTGGTTGTCGAATTTACGCAGCTCGCAGTACTTAAGTAAGTTAGTAAGTTAGTCGGCGTGTTTAAAAAAAATCGGTGTTATCGAACGTCGTCTTACTTACCTGTTCAGCAGCAGGTCGATCATGTAACGAATTGTACGTACGTTAGACAGATCTAAATGTAAATTTTTATATGAGAAAATTACAGTTGGATCTGCCTAACGCGCGTTCAAAACGTTACGTTATTACTCCCTCAGGTCGATCACGTAACGCATTGTACGGACGTTAGGTAGTTCTAAATGTCAATTTTTATATGGAAAAATGACAGTTGGACTGACCTAACGCGCATTGGAATCTTTACGTAATTAGGCCTCAAATGATCGTTGTTTGTGAGGTTATTACATGGTTATTAATATTGTTTTAACATGCCCAAAAATTATATAAGATGTTTTAAATAATTTTAGCTGTTTATTTTTTATAATTTGATGTTTTTTGTAAATGAGGCTATTTGAGACGAATTTCTGTAAAGGCCATCTTTTTTTCCAATACGACGATGGTGTGACGGTAAAAGCGTACTTACATACCGAAGTTGTTGAAGGGGGAAAAATACCCCTTATCCTTATACACTTAATTGTTGTTTAAAAGTGAGATGCAGCTAAAAAGAGATTTTAATCTTAGTTTTGCTAGTACAACTGTGTGATTTTATTAGTCCGAAAATTATTGAAAATATGTGGTTATTCTGCTTTCAATAGGCGGTTGTTCCTAGGTATAGCTTCCCAAACAGCAAGTTGTGTATTAAACAGCAAGAGCTACAAAATTCAGCAAAAAACCAGTTTGAAAAAACCTTTCATCTCTCATCTCCCATCTCTCACTTATCTCTCACTTATATAATAAATCTCTAAATTAAAAAAAAGTATCAGCCAGTATCAAACTAAGCATTGAGTTGTCCCGAATGATCTCAGCTTCCCATGAACGGAAATACATGAAACTTTTTTTGAGAGTGGGTAACAGTGACTAACGGGGCACGGTGACTAAAATGCCGCTGTCCGTGTATTTACGCACACAAACACTTGTACTCTTGTCAAACGTTCGCCGCGAGTGTTCCCCCCACGCCGCGCCAGTGGCTGCCACGCTCGCACGCCGGGAGGTCACGCGCCGGCAGCGTACCGCCAGAGTAAGTAACAAATAAAATAATTACGTGTTTTTAAAAAGTGTGTAGTGTCAAATTCTTTGAGGGTTTTGTGTGTTTGTGGATTATTTAGTGTTGTGCAGTGTTTCGGTTAGCCTAAAATGCTATTATTTTGCTCATAACAAGAGTGTATATTTATTCCGAATTTTTGATTTCGGCAACGGTGGTTGGGTCACAATGGATAATTTTAACTTGGGTTACAATGGATAAGTATCCACTGTGCCCCGTATATTATTATTCTTTACATTTCGTTTCTTTACTTTTTTTTGTTTTAATTTTTTTTGAGAGGTTTTTTTGTTGCATGACTTTGTTGTGATATTTAAGTATAATTATTTAAGTGTAATATAAAGATGGCTGATTAGTGTTAATAACAGGTAGCGTACAAAGTGCGTTTGTATGTTTACAGTCTTTGATCTCCAAGTTAACGTAATTGTCATTGAGTAGTTATAGTTTTGGACACTCCGTTCTATTAATACTTACTATTAGTAATTATGAGACTGAATTACCTTAATAAATACCTAATATTTTTGTTATACCATGGTTCAAATGTTTTGAAACATTACGTAATTCTTGATCTCAGAGGTGATATAATTATTGTTGATTAGATGTAGTTTCAGACACTGTTCTACTGTTAATTACTAAACGTGGTCTTATGAAACAAAATGATAAATAAATAATATTTTTTAATTGAGTTTTTCTTAATAAATCCTGCAAAAAATCACTGTGACCCATGAGGTCCACTGTACCCCAAGGGCTTATCCAATGTAACCCATGCATGGGTCACAATGGATAATTTCCCATTTATAAAAAAAAAATCTTTTGACTAAAATCTATGGCTGTTGGAATGTTTGTCATCTGTTTTTTGTATACCCTGGTAGTGCTACAAACCGATGGATTCAAATGCTAGGACTAAATTGTACTTAACTCCAGAAATATTGGGCTTCAAACAAAAGTGTATCCACTGTTACCCACTCTCCCCTACACTATTATTCTAGCTTCCGTTTAGAACAGTTTTTATCCGACTGCGACGATTCATTAATTTTCGGAAACAATTGACCTCATTAAATTATTAATTTCTTCTACTTGAAATAGTAGCCGCCATAAATCTGTCAACTATCAGTGACGTCAAAATGGCGGGCTAGCTATATATAACTATCTAACAGTAGTTTTACAGGGGATTGTCGCCATCTTGGCGAGAGTCACGTCTATTTGATTTTATAATGGTTTAATTCGTTATTCGTAGTTAATTTATACAATTACTGACTCTGGCAAAGGCCCTCGAGGCTGCCATTTCTCTTTTATAATATATAATATCCAACAGTAATAATTTCTATCCGGTGTTGTGATAGACCTTCACAAAACGCATATTAAATTCTAAAGCATAAAAAAATAATCGTTTTGATATGGAAACTTATATGCGCTAAATTCGTATTGAGGCCCTAATTTCAATAAATGTATTAACAAATTTCAACAAATAACGTCAAACGTCAAAAGTCTGACTCTTCCTTTTTTTATCGGCATAGCATAGCGCTGTTCTCGCGTTCAGCCATAAACTCTATTTGAGTTTCTGCAAGATTACACGCTCACGAATCACGATACTGCAAGGCGATCACAAGACGCCGCGCGATCTCTCGATTTTTCTCGCACTATACGTCTCTTTCTAAGTTGACTAGGTAATAAGAAAGAGACGGATAGTTCGAGAAAAATCGAGATAGCTTGCGCGCCGTCTTGTGTTGTGATAAACAAGCTAAGTAAGCTGAAGAAGCTGAGTAAGGATAAGTAAGCTGTGCTGGTTTGTCAGTTTTTATATTTATCAGCTATAAACAGTAAGTATTAAATCAGTCAGAACAGAACGGGCTTTTTATAATCATTAATTATCAAGCGCGTATTATAAGTTGCTAGTGTGTATATAGACTATAATGTCTATTGTTCAGACCATTTACCACTCATTATTGAATGTAACTTTAGCATCATAAGATCAAAAATAAAGCAAAGCATATGTCATACTAATAAAATAATATGGGGGGACAAGAACGGAGACCAGATAGACATGTATCGTAGCATATGTAAAGTAAATTAAGTGAAATCGATTTCCCACAGGAACTTACTAACTGCTGTGGTAGTTTGTGTCACTGTGAGGAACATAAAATTATTTTAAATAAAATGTATCGCGATATTCTTTGTGTTCTCTCGGATGCTGCCGTTCAAACTTATGTTCAAAATGTAACCTCGTCCAAGCGAAATAAATGTGTATGTGGCTGGAATAAACACGTACGTAGTGCTCATGGGGAGGCCAGGCGTAAATATGGCATGTGGCTCTTGTCTTGTGTCATAAACCTACGAAAGGTAAGGTGTTTTATGAGATGACCGAGTCTCGTAACTTTAATAAATTCTGGAAAGCGACCAACAAACTTAATTTAAAGCCTGACCTGCCCGTGAGCGTGGCGGGCGTGAGCAATCCTAAGGACATTGCTACGATGTTTCGGGACCATTTTGCAGTAGCATCGCCGTTGGGTCCGTCACAGTCGGTGATCTATGCTAAGACTAGTCATAACAGGACGTCAGTTAGTTTCACTGCTAAACAAATAGAGACAGTTATTAGAAATATGACTAGAGGCAAATCCCCTGGTTGTGACAGTCTTAGCATGGAACATTTGAAATATGCAGGATCTCATTTTGTCTATGTTCTACACGCTTTATCTTAGCCATGTGTACCTACCTAATGAATTGATGAACACCATTGTAGTGCCCATAGTAAAAAACAAGACTGGAGATATCGCTGACAAAATGAACTATAGACCGATCTCTTTGGCTAATGTTCTGGCTAAGGTGCTGGATAGCATGCTTAATGCTCAACTGGATGAATACTTACAGTTTCAAGACGGTCAATTTGGTTTTAGACCGGGATTATCAACCGAAAGTGCCATTTTGAGCCTTAAGCATGCTGTTCGTTACTACACTGAGCTCAGCACCACTGTGTACGCATGTTTCCTAGACCTCTCTAAAGCATTCGACTTAGTCTCATACGATGTTTTATGGGAAAAGATGAGGGATAGGAACGTGCCAGTGGAGGTGACTAGCATCTTCCAGTTCTGGTATGCCAATCAGAAGAATAGCGTAAGATGGGCGGGCGTGCTGTCCGACTCGTATGGATTGGAGTGCGGGGTGAGACAGGGGGGGCTATCGTCACCCAAGCTCTTTAATCTGTATGTGGACGAGCTCATCGGTGAGCTCACCAGCACCCGTGTCGGGTGTCATGTGGACTGCGTAAACAACATCTGCTACGACGATATGGTGCTGCTGAGCCCAGCGGTGAGTGCACTGAAAAAGCTTACGAAGATATGCGAATCGTATGCATTCAGACATGGGTTATGCTATAATGTTAAGAAAAGTGAATATTTGATCTTTAAGGCCTTCGGTAAACGTCCTGAAAAGATACCGGATGATGAGCTGTTATCCTTAATGGCGTGCCGCTACGAAGGGTTTACAGTTTTAAGTATCTAAGGCATTATCTTACCGACGACCTCAAGGATCAAATGGACATTGAAAGAGAACGCAGGGCACTGGCGGTGAGAAGTAACATGTTAGCCCGCAGGTTTGCTCGTTGTTCCACCCAAGTAAAAATCACCCTTTTCAAGGCGTACTGTCAGAGTTTTACTCGAGCAGCCTGTGGCTTAACTGTACTCAACAATCGCTTAGTGCCCTAAAAGTCCAATATAACAATGGATTTAGGGCACTGTTGAGGCTGCCCCGCTTCTGTAGCGCATCACTTATGTTTGCCGAAGCTCACACGGATGGGTTTGACGCCATTGTACGGAAGAGGGTCGCATCGGTGGTGCGTAGGATGCGGAGCAGCTCCAATAGAATTTTGGAAATGTTTGCGGCGAAACCTGATTCCCCCATATACCTTCATGTCAACAAGTTAATGATTGCCAATCGAAAACTGATTGGTAATCATTAACTTGTTGACAGGGAGTGAGTATTTTAATTATTTATAAGTTCTAGTGTAGGTATACCTTAACAATAGTTTTGTAAGATTTGTAATTACTAACCAGTGGATCTAAGTTATCTGAATAAATGAAATAAATTATTATAATCTTATTACAAGCAGTATTAAGGCGGTATTATAACTTCGTACTTCGCGCCTTCAAGACCTTCAAGTTGACATTCATGGGTCAATGGCTACTCGAAAGGATTATCATTAATTCCTAAACACATCTTTACCTGAGAGTCGGAGTGACTCAAGATCATTTCCGTCATCACGTTTTTTATTTATTTAATATAAAACAGTGTTAAAAATATGTAGAGAAGAAGATAAATACGCATTTAATGCTGCAGCCTGTGTCCTATCTGGATCTATTGCCACAAATATCTACTAAACTGTTACCCCCTTATTCATAAAACTTAAAATACCTCTGTTAAATAAAACGAGTTTTGTCCCTTTTTTACTAATTTAAATATCAGAGTGACAGATAAAGACAAACGAATTTGAACGGCATTTCAGCTAAAATAGGTTTATTCAACGTTTTACTTGATAGGCTAAATTAGAACTGCATGTGTCCTATGTCCAAGAGAAGAAATGCGTTAACTCCATTTCCAACATTACCATGCTAACGAAGTCGCAGGTACAGCTAGTATACAATAAAGCCCCAACCCTGAGGTTATTGTGACTCCTCTTTAAAATATAATAGTCGGTCAGTACCTATCAAACATAAAGACATATGTGTAATATCTGGACTAATTCAGTATTATGCGCTTTATCTATTAAAAATACAAAACGTTTGATATAGACACAAAATCAGGAGTTATTGATGTTCTGGTCTATAAATAGTATCAAATATCCCGTTTTACGGTACCTATCTGCTATAGTCATCTGTGTAGAATAGTAGATTAAAATTGAATAAGTTATATGATTAATCCGGGAACAAATTCAACATAGTTGCTTCATTCGATTTTCGAGGGTCTGTCTACGGCATGATGGTGTCGCTTCAATGGTTCTTACGGGATTTTTTTGGGGCCGTTTTCACTTAAGCGACGTTTATTTTCGAAACCACCGTGTTTTGGGGAATGCCATTAATTTAATTAAATAGCTATAAAAAAAAAATACTATATATATGATAACTAGGAAAAAAGTTATGTTTTCCTAAACTTTAAAACGTTCTCCTGTAAAATTAAAAAAATATCGCTTTAGTGGTTTTGCCTTTCCACCGTCGATATAAACACAGGATGGTCAGTTAACAGTGTTGTTGTAAATTAAATTGACTTTTCAAAAAGTGCGTTCCAAAGGGCTTTGCTCAAATGTGCCTTTTTTTATGGCACACTAACGCCACCTTGTTATATGTGTAGAGTACTTCCATACAAACAATAGTTACTATGGCAGCTCAGCTCTAAAGTACATCCGTCTTGAGTTATGCGTCCTTATCTATCGTATCTAATTATGAAAACTGAGAATATGAGTTATTTTTAATGGTCGAATACTATTATAGATTAGGACGCGTAACTCAAGACGGATGTACTTTAGAGCTGAGCTGCCATAGTAACTATTGTTTGTATGGAAGTACTCTACATATCTAACCAGGTGGCGTTAGTGAGCCATCAAAAAAAAAAGAGGCACCAGTTGCCCATACATTTCCAGCAAAGCCCTTTGGAAGAAGCGAAAAATTTTGAAAAATAAGACTTCATTTTAAAATGATTTATTTGTATTGTGTCCTTATAACTCAGTCTAAGTGTTAATATTTCGTATGTAATTAAGAAATAATAAGTATTATTAATTAAATTTTATCAAAATAATAACAATTAATTATTGGCATAACACCATAAGTATCCCATTCAACGATGTAAAGATTTTATTGGTTCAACATAGGTATTGCAGCGAACACTGCAGGGCGTCTACCGACTCCGTTTCTATTGTTAGATTATTTTATTTTAACGAATTGGTTGGGGTTACAGGCCGTTGGTTTATTACCACGACATCTAGCGCTTTTTACATGAACCTTTTTCCTTCAGGGTTCGTGGTCGCTTGTGTTTTCTGTTATTGTTGACAGGCGCGTCTAAAACTTTTAGGTTTGTCCTATAGATATAATGTACGCCACATTATTCATATGCTCGTGTGTTCACTACCTTTTCTAGCTAGTTTGTATGGTCAATTCGATACTGGTTGGTGTTTTAGAAGTCTATTCGAAATTTCAAATATGAATTATCCTAGATTCTTATTGGTAGTTTTCAGTTTTGAGAGGACTGAGAAAATTCATTGATGGGAAAAGCTGGTTGGAGTCAACACCTTTTTGCAATTCATTTTTGTTATGGAACAGCTCGGCTACAGAATCAGTATTGTTAGGCTAGGCTAACAATACTGATTCTGTATTCTATTCGGCTATAGTTCAGCCCCTATTTAACCGGCTGAGTCGGAGTGATTCACGTTAAGAGTTATCCAGTGATCCCTCAGTTGTGGGACAGCGTTACGGAGTGTGTGGCCACAGAGTCACGGCCTATCCTCGAGAATTGACACCTGCGTAAACGTTCCTAGCGTTTGAATTTCTATTTTTCTGCATCGAAGGCCAGATTTTGGAAACATACTGGGTATGTATTTGGTGTTTTTATTCCGTGGCGGCATTTAGTCGTGTTAGCGTAACTGTAGTACTTACCATTAATTCTTATTTGTAGCTCTTGGTTACGGGCTACGCGTCGAGCCCTAACATCACCATCTTATACCGTCGCCTTTCGTGCGGGCGCGAAGGTCCTTGCCAAGGAGTGCTCTGGAGCGCGTCATTGATGGTACAACACCACGAGCACTGCGGATGTACTAGTTCGCCGGAGGTGATGATTCAACGACCCTGAGAAGACTCTACGTGAAAGCGGTACTCGGATCGTCGGCGTTCGATAAGTGTGACACGTAGTTTTTAAGGCGGTTTCGGTAGACCCTTTTGTTAAACCAGGCGTTCTTAACGTATATGTAAAATTTTCTGCCCTGTATTAGGTAAGGATTTCACTTGAATTTATTTCCTTGCGCGGCTGCTCACTTTTGGTGGCGATCAATCTTTGAACGGGATTATATCATCTGTTCACTTTTCCCTAAATTCCTAAAGGCATTAGCACGCCTCCGTACAAGACTTTTTTGGCATACTTATTTGGCAATCGTCCCTATTTCCCTTCGCTATCATCCATTCTATACGCACCTCATAACCTCTTCATACAATCATTAATTATTCACGTCACGCGTCGGTCAAAGCGTTTCCAGCGTTAAAAGCGCGTTACCAAAATTTGATTTCGTTTTAAACGAACCGGCAAATGCCGTGTTCTTTTGGAACGTTTACGAGTTCCGTTTGTGATCTCCTTAGCCTTATCTGGCCTAATTTTCCTTCCTGGACACCCGGTCAGCAATGTACAAATTGCAGAACATTCCCAAAAAGCGGAAACGTTCTCGAGAATGTTCTCAGAACATTCCTGCAACATGGAAATTATTGTTTAAACAAGAGAATCTACTTGAAATAAAGTTTAAATGGGCATAACTTAAAACTAAATGTTATTATGCATGTGTTATTGTCTATTACAGTTAGCTATTTTGTTGATAAGTGATAAGTTACCAATAAGTTGCTTAAATTCTCACTGTATTTCAGAGAACATTTCGACTTTCGGACTTCACACTTTACACTAGCCCTGACTTTTTAAACTAAGTTACCGAACTATTTCTTGATGCGTGTCTTTGGACTCTTTGATCGTGTCGTGTCACTCGTGTCAAATAAATAAATAAATTCTCGTTCTCCAAAACATTCTCAGAAGTTACCGAGAAATTCTCATGTGGAAAGTTTCGCAACTTTGGAAACTTCTCGTGAGTGCATTGCTACACCCGGTCCGGTTTACGGGTTCATTTAATTTTTGTTACAAACGTTTGAACAATCTATAAATACGTGTTCTGTGAGTGAATATTTTATTTATTTTCACTACAGTATGTACTAGGTGTTAGCTTTCGTATCACTATGTGGTGCCTGTCGGCATACAAATATATTGGTCAAAACATGTATTGTGTTGACATAGCAAATAATACAGGGTGACGGGAAATTCGACGTATTCCTTGAAAGGGGTTATTCTATAGCTCATTTGCAATGATTTAGATCCAGTCAACCGGGGGTCAAAAGTCATTGGTTTGCAAGTTATTCGAGTTTGTAGATTTTTTTTTAGAAAACCCACCTGTCGGCCTAAAACTCGTAATTGTGAAAAAACTAATTAAATTTAGACCTCAAAAAAGGATTTATTTAATAGCCAATAAATGACTGATTAAGGAAAATAAAAAAACATGCCAAAACTTTTCAAGATATTGCAAAGAAAAGCATTTAAAGTCACAAGTTTTTAAATTTTGTTCCAAATTTTATAACACTTCGAGGCATTATTTTAAAAAAAAGTATAATACTTCGCGTAAAAATTACATAAATTAGTTCCTCAGTTCATAAGCTTTCATGAAAGGTACAATTGGCGACATTTTTGTAATAATTCTTAATAATAATGATAATAATAGCGGAGCAGGTAGGCAGCGTGCCTTCGGCGACGCGACAAACAAACCAATTAAGGGGTGGTAGTTTACATGTTACAATGGCTTTGTCTTCGGTTCCTTATCTTATCTTATCTTCTTAGGGTAGGAGTCACTAAAAGTTGCCTTTGGTGTTTTAAGTAATTTATTAGATGGTCTCTTGATTTTCTTTACTTACAATTTCATTAGTAAATAAAATAATTTAATCAATCATAAAAAATCAACATAATAAGTATCTTATAAAGTCACACTAACCTTAGATACAAGAAAGTAAAAAGAAAGACTTAATTAAAACTAAACTGCCTAATAAATATCTTTAAAAAAACTCTTAAAAATCACAAGTCTTGCTCAAACTGCCTGCCTCGGTTTCGTATGCAATGCAAGCACGAAGCCTTTTTCGAACTTCAGTGATTGTCACTCGCGTCGAAAGCCCTTCTTTCATTGTTTGTGCAGCTGCTTCAATTTTTTGCCGTAACTCTTCAACGTTATTTATCGGTGTGTCGTAAACCAACGCCTTCATGTGACCCCAGATGTAAAAGTCACATGGAGTTAAATCTGGACTTCTGGCTGGCCAAGGGGTTGGGCCACCTCGACCAATCCATCTTCTTGGGTAGTGCTGATCCATCCATTCTCGCACACCTCGGTGAAAGTGAGCAGGGCAGCCATCGTGTTGATAAACCATTCAATCTTGTGGCAAGTGGCACATCCTCCAGTAATGTGGGTAACTCTTCCCTTAAAAAATGTTCGTACGCGATGCCGTTTAATCGCGCTGGCAGAAAGAACGGTCCGATCAAATTGTCGTGCACGATTCCCATCCACACGTTCAAAGAAAATCTTTGCTGATGAGCTCCTTCATTGGATTTTCTTGGGTTTTGACCTTTAGGCGCCCAAAAGTGCAGATTGTGGTAGTTTCTAATTCCGTCACGGTCGAAATTGGATTCATCGGTCCATAAAATTCTCTTCAGGTAATCGGGGTCTTCAGCATCAGTATTAATTAAAAATCTGCAGAAATCCACCCTTCCTGCTGGGTCTCCCTCTTCAATTGCGTGGACTGGAGCAAAATGATATGGATACTGCCGAGCTAAGTGCAGGGTAAACCACACCTTCCACTGAGAAATACCGAGCCGGTTAGCAACAATTCTCGTCGAGGTAGTGCCGTCTGCTCGGAAACACTGTAGGATTTGTTCCTCTTCAGCAGGATCATAAATTCGAGGTCTTCCAGCATCAGCTTGGCTGCGTCGAACTGTTCCTTTTTCCCGAATAAGTCGATACGTCGTCCCAAAGACACTTCTGTGAGGTAAGCGGCGGTTAGGGAAACGACGTTAGTACTCTCTTCTAGCTGCAGCGGAGTCACCATCACAGAGTCCGTAACAATAAATGATGTCTGCGTATTCTGCAAATTCGTAAGCAGCCATTTGCAAAGGAAGCTTAGTTGTCAATAATCGTCCGAATTGGAAAGAAAGTTGAAACTAACTGATTGATTACTTAATGCATGAAGAATTATCAAGCCTAGTTTAGTCTCTCTCCCAGGTACTCCCCCACCTCATGAAAATGAATAAGATAAGGAAAAAAATACATAAAAACCAAAATGAACAATTAACCTAATGACCCTTAATTGGTTTGTTTGTGTCGCGTCGCCGAAGGCACGCTGCCTACCTGCTCCGCTATTATTATCATTATTATTAAGAATTATTACAAAAATGTCGCCAATTGTTGTACCTTTCATGAAAGCTTATGAACTGAGGAACTAATTTATGTAATTTTTACGCGAAGTGTCATACTTTTTTTTTAAATAATGCCTCGAAGTGTTACAAAATATGGAACAAAATTTAAAACCTTGTGACTTTAAATGCTTTTCTTTGCAATATCTTGAAAAGTTTTGGCATGTTTTTTTATTTTCCTTGATCAGTCATTTATTGGCTATTAAATAAATCCTTTTTTGAGGTCTAAATTTAATTAGTTTTTTCACAATTACGAGTTTTATGCCAAAAGGTGGGTTTTCTTAAAAAAACTCTAAAAACTCGAATAACTTGCAAACCAATGAGTTTTGACCCCCGGTTGACTGGATCTAAATCATTGCAAATGAGCTATAGAATAACCCCTTTCAAGGAATACGTCGAATTTCCCGTCACCCTGTATATAGAGTCATTTTAATACATGTCATGAAATATAAATTGATTAATTTAATTTAATTTAATTTAATTTAATGGGTCAAAAGAGTAAGAAACAAACAAACAATAAGATTAAGTAAAGAGTGTATGTAGGATATGTCAATATTTATCAAATACATCAGTCAACATCTTTGTTACCGTATAATATGCTTTTTCCGTAAGAAATAACTTCAAACTCCTGTTAAAATCTACATAATTTCCATTGTTTGCAAGAATGTGCTGTGGAAGCTTATTGTGTATTTTGTGGTCCCTAGTAGGTATGCTTTTTTGTAGTAAGTAGTGCTGTTACTTGACTGCGATTTTAATTTGTTCTGGAGAAGTATACTTTTATATTTATTAAACTGATAGCGATTAGTGTTTACAAAATTGACCATTTCGTATATATACAAACAAGGTAATGTAAGTATTTTTAATTTTATAAAATACGGTTTGCAGGGGTCATATACAACGTGTTAATAAAATAACGCAAAACCTGAAAACCGTTTGTTCAGAATCGAGAGTAGAATGCGAAAAAAAATAAAAATAAAATTTTTGACGCGATTTATTTTAGAATGCGAAAAAAATAAAAAATAAAAATTTTGACAAGATTTATTTTTTACATTTGTATGGAGTGTTGGCCGACTGGGGCGACCTGCTCCATACAAATGTAAAAAATAAATCGCGTCAAAAATTTTTTTTTTATTTTTTTTCGCATTCTACTCTCGATTCTGAACAAACGGTTTTCAGGTTTTGCGTTATTTTATTAACACGTTGTATATCGCTTAATGCCACATATCGACCCTAAAAAACACTTTTTTGAGCCCTAAATACGTTTTCCTTACTTGTTGAATTTCCCCAGAAAAGTATCCCATACAATAAAGTGGATGTTACAAATGCATAATTTGACAGCTATCATCCCAGTACAATTTATGTCATCATATATTATGTCATCATTGACGTTTATTGTACCGGGATGACAGCTTTCAAAAATCTAATTATAGTATATCTTCTGCACTAAAATCTATATATAACTTTTTTTTTTTGATTTTACTGTAGCTGTACAAAACGCTTGCACCAGGGTCTCGAAAGGAAGCAAGAATAAACACCGGTTAATTTGACGACGTATGTTTATTCTCGGTAAACGTAACTCCACACAAAAAGCTCTAAAATTAAAACATTAGATTCATATCCTAGAGAAACTATGACGACCAAGTGTTCGCTAGTTTCCGCAGGGAACAGCGCCATCTAGCGGTGTATTAAGTCAACACGGCTTACTTGATCTGTTTATACAGTAGCTTTAGAACAAAACAAAATTGAGTCGGTTAGTTTTTTCTTAAATTAACTTTTTAAACGGTGCGTTTCAAATTCACATGAAGTGATATATTTTGAAAAATAAAACTTTAAGGAAATTGTATTTATACAACATACATTAAAAACTTCAATAGCGCGATGCAGAACTTCACCAATTTCCACGCATTTAGAAGGTATTCTCCAGATTTTTGTCGGCGTCTGGACTCCAACAAACCATATTAAACGTATAAAAAAGTTTGACGGAGTTACGGTGACCCACAGGCCAAATTTGAGAATATTTGGATAAAATCGTCTTTACTTTACGCAACAGCGCCGTCTTGCGACAGCCCAACGAAAAGGAGTGTTATTTTTCTGTTTGTCCGGGTATCATGGGAAAACTATCGAATGGATTAATATGCAACTTTCACTAAAACGTTCAATGGATCCTCGGCCACGGAATAGGTTATAAAAAATATAAAGACAAGGGTGCAAAAGGGTTAAAAAATGCGGTTGAAGTTTGTATGGGAACCCCTTGAATCTATGAGCTAAAGACTTGAAAATTGGCAAGCATATACTTGACTAGAAATTAAAAAGAACCCTATTCAAACTTTCAGCAAAATATAGATAAAACGTGAAAAAACAATGGATGTAAAATTGTTTATATATATATTTGTAAAATGTGCAGTATAGGGGTTTAGAGAGAGATCGATCTAGCTTCGTCTTATTTTCGCGAAAATTAGTTTTTTCCGTATTCTCTCGCAAAAGGCAGGCTTACTCTTCGATGACGACCGATGGTTACCCAATGGTTGGTTTGTTGATGGTTGCGAGTTGGAACCCCAGCGATGAGGTTTTTTTGTTTTCGTTCTATCAGTTTATTTCGTTTTTTTTGTGGTCAACGATCAGTTATTGGTTTTTTGTTTAATTTTGAATAGAAATCAATTTTTCGTAGTATTACAGCCGAGAAAAACTCGGTCTCCGGAAAAAACAAGGCTTAAGCATTAATAAACCTATCGACGGTTGTGGATTTGAATGCATTCATGCAGTCTTAGCGAAACACACAACTTTTCACTTTTCAAAAGAGTTAATGTAATGAAAGTCATTTGGACATTTTACTAATTTTCAATAAAGATTTGTTTACATCGCATCAAGATCAAAGCATTTTATAATTTTTACTCGTCAATATATCATAAACATTTTTGCGCTTGCTTTCATATTTTAAAAAAGGTAGCCTAAACTGCTTCTAATTTTTCGTTATCAAGGCAGCCCATACTTCGATGTGGTTGCCACCATCAGTTTAGGAGTCTGCGAAATTGGCAACTGTGGTTGCCACAAGCAAGTGAGTGGCTACATTAAAAAAGTCTAAGTATTGTTAGGTACTCACGGGTAAACTAACACGCATATTTTACTTTTTCCGCTAACTTAGCAGGCATTAAAATTCATATATGTATATCTTCTGCACTAAAATCTAAATATAACTTCCATTTGATTTTACTCTGGCTTTAGAACTAAACAAAATTAAATTTATATGAGATTTTTCTTAAATTCACTAATCTTTTAAACGGTGCATTCCATGCAATGTTAAATTTTGAAAAATAAAACGTTTTAAAATTATTAGTTTGTATTGTACTTATCCTTATTCAAGTTCAATTATTAATATTTCATATGTAATTAAGAAATAATAAGTATTATTAATTTAATTTTATCAAAATAATAACAATTTGGTATTGGCATAACACCTTAAGTTCTGCACGTCTATCATGAGACGGCCGGCCGCGATATACTCTCGATTTTTCTCGCACTATATACCTCTTGTCCTAAGTGTTCTAATACGAGAGAGACGGATAGTGCGAGAAAAATCGAGAGAACTCGCGCGCCGTCTTAACTCTTTCCACGCTAGCTGATAATATGGACTTTTGGGCGCAGATTTTGAGCGATAAAGAAAGCCTTTCCGAACCGGTGAGAAAAAACGAAATTATGACTCCAGCACATAAAGGTGGCATTGTACGTGCGTCAGGTAGATCTAAATGTCACTTTTTGTACGGGAAAATGACAGTTGGATGTACCTAACGCGCGTTCAAAACGTTACGTGATTACCCCTGAGGCACCTATAGTAAAGTAGCATATTCGTACCCATAATATTTACCACCAAATTAAAAAAATTGCCGTCCGGGAATAATTTAGGTCCTAGTATAGCATGACATCTGTATTTTTAGACTCCAATGTATTTAAGTACGTACGTACTGGTTAAAAAAGCAATTTTCGATTTATTTGAGGTATTTTTGAATGCGAAAGCTTATTGAATTTTGTACAAAAAGTTAGATACCAAAGAAAATAAGCCTCATTGTAGAAATCGGGTTCCACACTTCGATGTTATACTGAATGATTTTCTGTTGACATTTATTTCTAAAGGTTTATTGATTTAAACTTTTTAGTAAGTAGTACCTATAAAATGGCAAATGGCACCCATTCTATGGAGCCATTTTGCGGCGCTACTTAGACTTCTATGTTTTTTTCGTTCGCTGCTTATAACAAAGTATTAATTAGTAATTAATCTGCATAGTTTGATATCTTATCTTGGCGATTAGGCAATGTTCCGTAATTTAAAGATTACTGTAAAAGTACACATTTTTAGGAGGAAAGGAGTTGAAGAATTTTGTTACTGAACTTATTCATCTAAGGATATACTTTATAACCATGCATGAAGCGAAGGAACTTCGTCAGTATCGTAGCAAAAGGGAGTCCGTGATCCTTGACCGTGACCACCTTGACCGTGTATATCTATATCTGTGACCGTGACCCTTCCGGGAAAGGGCATTGGGTATCCTTATCGTTTTTATTTTTTGCAGCGGCCAAGGATGGTTTTGTAATTAATCTTTTAGAGGACCTCTTAATACGCATATATATATCTGTAGGTATAATTAAACGCGTTAAACAATATCGGAGCCGAGATATTAAAGTTTTAAGTTTTGTTTATAACTTTTCAATATGACCTGCGGAAATATATATTGCAAATATCTCGGCTCCGATGCATTTTAGACTATTAGGTACATTTCATAACAAAATATGTATGTTTAAAATAGATTGATCATAATATACCAATTTAACGAGTGGCCGCTCATCTAAAAAAACCGGCTAAGTGCGTGTCGGGTCACGCGCAGTGTAGGGTTCCGTAGTTGTCTGTCTGTCTTAGTTACATCGACGTGCAGTGCGGTTGCGTCGGCCGAATTTGCTTGAAAATCGGCCTTTCGAAGTATAACATTAAGTTGGTCGACTATTACTCGGTAACTACTTATATGCCTATTAGTCCGTGATAGTTTTCCTTTTAAATTCATTATATGTGAGCTATCCAACGATACCCCACACCATGGGTTTAACGAGAAAAAAAATTACATGCCCGCTTTAGGTGTAGGGAAAGTACCCTTACATTTTTTTTTTTTCAAAATTGTATTGTACTGTAATGTCGGCGTGATTGATTTATATACCCATGCCGAATTACAGTTTTCTAGTAGTAATGGTTACTGAGCTAAGCCGAAGACGGACAGACAGACAGACAAAGACAGACGGACATGGCGAAACGATAAGGGTTCCTTTTGACTACGGAACCCTAAAAAATGACAAATCCCTTTGCGTGATAATATGTACTCATCAATCATTCATTCTCATTAGAAACTTAAATCATATTCATAATTGGAATTCCTTATTGAGTCACCAATCACCATCAAGGTTAGCTAACATGTGTTGTAGGTATACCTATTAAGTGTACAGTCAGCAGCAAAAGTAGCTACGTGGGCCACGTGCTCAAAATGTCCTACACACGACTCTAATAGATAGTGTAATTGTGATTGTGATCCGCGCGTGTGGCCGGGTCGTTATCGCCGTGCACTTCACCGAATGGTCGCAACGGAAGACCAGCGCTGGCTACGCTAGCAACAATGCTGAGTTGCGGCCATTTCGTGACACCACTAGGACTGTATGTTTTACCTTGTTATTGTATTTTGGTGTTACGAATAAATTATTTCTTTCTTTCTTTCTTTCTTTCTTAATGACAAGAGTATAAGGACTGTCTAGATTTTGAGCGTGTTAATTATGCGTAGCTACTTCTGCTGCTGACTGTACGTAGCATTCTGTTGGCAGTATGACATTATGTACATTGGCAAAGGATTCTTGAATGCATACTTGGGTCCTGAGTTGTATTTATTATTTATTTACTACAGTGCGGGGAACTCAATTAACCTTGCTTAACCCGTTTGCAATGTTGTATGTCTTTTCATATCTTTAGTTTTAGGGTTCCTTGCCAAAAAGATAAAAAACTACCCTTATGATGCGACTCTGTCTGTCTGTCACAGCATTATATATCTCAGGAACTCCTTTTACGCTCTTAGTTTTGGAATATTTGTATGGAAACAAGGCTAATCTAACCTGTATGAAAAAATTAATCATTTTTTTTATTAGTGGTGGGGACTAAAATTCTAAGTATGATTACCTCTAACTTCCTTGCATAATTTAAACCACCATAAATCTTTTCTTACGTAAGTTTGTATTTTAATTACCTACCTGTAGGTAAGTAAAGTATGTATTTTTTTTCTTCAAATTCCTACCTTCTTTAAATATAATAAAAATAAAATAATACAAAATATCAAAATACTAGGCAGCAAGTTATAATTAACAAAATGTACCTCCTGTCTGTTAAGATTCTTCCAGAATAATGGGGTCGTGACGGTTAATGGTGTATGAAAATTTGTATCTAGGTATAAGGAACCCTGGTGGGCGACTCAGACTTGCACTTGAACGGTTTTTATTAATATTTAACATGAAAATAGTGTAAGGTAGAAACTAAAGATGGTTGATTTTTTTTTAATTTAAAAATCACAACCTCAACATATTGGTTAAGCATAATAAATAGTCAGAAATAGTCAGAACCTTACCGTACCTTAGTGCAACATTTCCCAAACTCTGAGTAGCGTCTCATGAGATTAGTGGATTGCGACTGTTGCGATCCCTGAAGGAAACCTTGAAGGTCCTGAAGGAAAAAGAAAGCGCTCAGTCAGAATACATTACTTAATGAAATTTTCTACCCTTTCCAGCTCTTAAAAATACTTGAAAAAAACATTGATGTCAAATACAGGCTTGAAGACTATCTCACTGACGGAAATGCATGGCCCAAACCATAGCTCAAAATAGCTTAATTATTCATATAGCTTATTCGGGACATGTGTTCTTGTAGAACAACGCATTATGATGTTTTTTTTCTTTGTATTAATACGTGTAAAAGTACTTATTTTAAGTAGGTTAAGAACTATCATTGTAATAAGCTTTTTTTGCCAAAAAATGACTGACTGTTGAGTTTGATTCGGCGTTTCCTCTTAACAGTGGTCTTCCTTTTCAGAAACGCTGGTAGATTTTTGACTTGTAAAAGTGCCATTACGGCCTACTTGCACAATTAAATTCATTTTTCATTTAATCACGTAGGTATTCAAGAACTGACCCTGGACATACCTACGTTGTGTTTAACCCCGGCTAACCACCGCCGCATCAGTTCGCGAGCTTCGCTAGGCCATAAACGCTTCCAATGTTTGCATGAGCCCCATGTCCCCTCTATATTGCCTTTTCTACGATACAATTTTGATATGTTGATTAATATTTATACTATTCCATTAATTTCCTAAAGAGAATACTTAGATGATTATTAACATTGACCAAATTAAATTAAATCTATAAAAGGCTCTCGAGGCATTGTGCTATTTATATTCAATCTTTTGATCAGCATTGTTGACGGATCTGGCTCAGTGTACCAATCATTGAAACAGATAATAACAAACGTTGAACGCGTTCCAGAGTTGAAACTACAACCGATAATATAAAACAAAATACATACTGATAAGTAACATGCGTTTAACTGTATCCACTCATTTATAGTGTGTCCAATGAAACATTACTTATGTAGTAAACGACGCGTCCACGATTGTTTTGCCCAGCAGCAGCAGCTATGCATTCACAAAGCGTTTCGTACTTTGCTGGAAGTTAGTCCCAATTATAATGCAACAGCTAAATTCATAACAGCTAAGGATTTTCGGAGTTGATGAATATACTGGTTCGCCAGTGGCGATGCTCTCATCAAGTATTGTGAATTGCTTCGTTTGATAATGCTGGTTCCCCATCGGGCAGTCCCTGTCGGTAGTGTCAGTCCCACGCGAATGCTCGATGCGCGTGCGCCGGTAAACTGCGTCGTTGCACCTTCTGACACGATCGCGGCCCAGTTATGGAAGTTGTTGAAATAAATGATCTATGTAAAAACGGACTAAACGATGCAACGGTCTTTTTTGGTGTTACTGTGACAAAATCGAACAACTTTGGTAATTTGTTGTTACACTTTATGTACAGTGGGCAGTGTAGATTGTTAATTTTGGGGCATTCGCCGTTTGTACACCTGTAGCCTTTTTTAGACCTATGTATATTTCAAATAATAACTAACGATACGCCAGTATTTATTAGGGTTCAAGCGGAATGTTTAATTTTAATCGATGAGGTAATGGACAGCCGTTTAAAACCGAAACTTGTTTCGAAACTCATAGTAGGCTATGTGGTGTTGGTATTTTCTGAACACACTAGTTATGCCAGTTGAGTTAATTCCATTGCTATGTTAACGAAATCTCATTGAAATCTGTCATCAATCACCGTTCTAAATATAATTTACTTTAGAAAATACCAAAATCGTCAATTGCCCGCATTAAAATTTGAGGAGTTCCCTCAATTCCTCGTGGATCTCATCATTCGACCTTCAAGAATTTTATATGGGACTACCCTGCGGCCCCTGCGGGTACACTGCTTGTAATCAAAATCGGGCAACATGGTATATTTTACAAGTCGGTCAAAAAAGAACGACAACTCCTATGTTTAAATAAATACCTACACTGTTAATTATGTTTCTGAGCGTAGGTGTATAGTTAGTAGTGTACATAGTAGAAACCTCTATCTCTCCCTCTGACTCCCCCTCCCCTTCCTCCTACGGCACGCCAAGTATTAAGTTTTTAAGTGGGTAGTTAACTAGTTATTTTTTAGCTTAGAGTATATACCTACCTACAGAGGCGACGTAAGTGTCGCCACAATGAGGGACGGCAACAAAGTAGATGATTCCCGTGGGGTGGCCATGTAACTAAAAATTACCCCATCGCTTCCATATACAATACAACAATACAATACAAATACTCTTTATTGCACACCTCACACAAACAAAGCAGTTAAAAAGAGAAACAATACAATAACATGTAGGTAGAGGTAGACAACAGGCGGTCTTATCGCCATATGTTTATTTTAAATAATGCGCTTTTATTGTAAGTAGTTTTTACTGAAGCTTTACATACATTCACTGCCTAGCAGGCGCTCTGTTCGCAACCACTAGTAATATTCAGCTTAATAACATGAAATATGATTCTAGTAACAGAACATGACATGTAGGTAATTAATAGTCCTTGTGCAAGCGGCTTACCTGGTAGTTTCTTATCAGCACAGTTATGACAGGACGCCCGCGAGCTGTGTTGCGGCGAGGTAGACTATCCGTCTCTTTCTAATCGTTCTAACTAGAAAGAGACGGACAGTCTACCTCGCCGCGATACAGCTCGCGGGGCGTCCTGTGATAGCCGTGCTGATCTACTTAATTATTATAAAGCCTGAATCACACTGACGCGGCCTGCGGTGGCGGTTCATAGTAAACTTGACAGTTAGTGTCAAATTTACTATTGACCGCCACCGCAGGCCGCGCCTGTCTGTGAGAGGCTTAAAGTCTCTCACAGACTGGCGCGGGCTGGCCGCGGCGATCAATGGCAAACTTGTCATTAGCTGTAAAATTTACTATTGACCGCGATGCAGGCTTAAGGCGGGAAAAATAATGACACTAAATACAGAAATGAGACACAACCATATTAAAAAACATTTACTATTCAAATATTCAAATTATTACAGATTAATGACAAAGAGCTCTGCTCGGGTAAAAATATGCTGAGAACGATTTTTCCCAGATATGAGACCTAGCTAGATCGATTTTTTTTATGAGGCACAGCGTGGGAAGCCCCCTATAAGGTTGACTGATGACCTGGCAAAGGTCGCGGGAGTCCGCTGGATGCGGATGGCGCAGTACCGGTCATTTCGGCTGATATGATGATGAGATAGATTTTTTTGCCCCCATAAACCCCTATACTGCAAATGCCATCAAAATCGTAAGAACTGTTTTCGAGAATGCGATCACAAATATATATATGTAGCCTTAACCCAAATACTACGCGCACGCGCATCCTCATTTAGTGGAAACCTAGAAAAAAAAACATATTATTTTACATAAAATTTTTCAAGCATAGGGCTTATAGAAATTATGATTCATTCTAAACCGTCGATCGTCTTTACTTATTACTAGCTGTCCACGCGTCTCCTCTCCACCCGCGTAGTAGAAAGAACACAAGCGGAGGCGCAGATGCAGGATTAAATAAAGCCAGATGAAAGAATTTTTGAAATCGGATGAACAGTCCGAGATTACTCGCTACATAAAAGCTTATCTTTATTATGAGTACAGAGTAAATATACGTATATAAGAATAGATCCCATCCATTATATACGAATGTTATGTAATAACAAGTACGAGAATTTTGTTAGAGTATAAATTACCCGAGAAATCGGGTATTTTTAAGTTGTATTGGCTGGTATCCCTAAAATGATTGCAAAGAAGCTAAATCGAGAAGACATTCTAACACCTCTTGCAGCTTACCATAAACAACCTACGTAATTTGGGCGGATAATTTGTCAACAAAATATTCTCTTGTACAATGTAAACAATGATGTTATTTCTATTGTAATCGTCAAATTTTACAAGATTTTGAGCGTAATGTAATTTTACCATGCTATTTTTACGTATTGCGTATACAGAAAAGTGAAAGATGTTCTACTTACGTGTGAAAGGTTATATTTTCATCACATTGTTCCGACCGGCTTTTACAGCCAAGCACGCAACAATTAACCATTTTCTTGGCACAGACGGAACACGAGATACCTTATAGTGCGTAAATTACTTTTAGGACACTATTTTATTCACAATAATATTAAATATTTCGGATTCGTATGCAGCCACGCGCGAGCATTGACAGCATTGTATGCCACAACTGTTGTGCCAAATAGAAAAAAAGTGGGACTATGACAAGGATAACGAATGATATATCTCTGTCTGTCACACTTATCGAGATTTGTATGCTACCAGCTCGCTCCCACGTGGTATTATTATTACCATAGCCTGTCCGTAGTAATTATAGGTTCATGTTTTTTAGTGACTTAATTTTTTAGCAAACCAAAATTTTCAGGTCAAACGAATTATTAAAAAATATACAAATAGCAATAATGAGTTTATTATTTAATTTATAATAACTACTATGATAACAATTTTGCCACTAAAAAAACCCTACCATCAAGAATAACTCAAGCGTTCAGAAAATTTAGGATTTATTTCTTAAATTCTCTACCGAATCCTCTAATTAATACCGATCTCATTTATTTACTATAGCTTTATTTCATCCACTTTTAACCGCGACAGCGCCTGTATTTTATTAATTTTTATTCAACTTTTTTTTCGGTCACACTTGATCACAATATAGTTTGGCTGGACGCTTGTCGGATGTCTCTATTGTGCGTGTGTAGAGACAGTCGCCTTGTTGACTTCGACTCGCCGGGCTCTCGTCGGAATCGAGCGTAGCGTGCTTAAGGTTGAACGAAAACACATCATTATATAATCCGCCATATACCTACAGGCTAAATTCCGCGGCCGATTTCGGCTGGGCTGATTCCGACCGCAGCTGCTCCATAGAAAAACAACTTAGAAAGTTGAAAAACCCCCGATATTTTCCTTTCAAAGTCCAATATCTCAAAAACAGCTCAACAGATTTTCATGACACATGGCTAAGAAGTAAGAACACTCGGGATAAAATTATCTATGACACAAAAAACCGCATTTAAATCGGTCTATCCGCTTGGGAGCTACGATACCACAGACAGATGAGATACACAGATACACAGACAGACACGTTAAACTTATAACACCCCTCTCTTTGCGTCGGGGGTTAAAAATGAATGCACTAGATACACCACACCATGTTGCAGACATTCACATCCGCAACTGCGGAAGTTCAGAATCAGACATGTTCATCCGCAAAAATCGATGCGGATGCGGATGTATGTAGTGCGAGGCGGGATAAGAACGGAACGCGTCCCGTGCGCCTGTTAGGTATTTACGTGTCTGGAGTGTGGAACGTGGCCGATATCGGCAGGACTGCATGCGGGCCGCCGCGTGATTCGGCCCGTGTCGAAAGCACGGCGGCTAGCCAAATCAAGGTCACTCCACACTAGATTTTCTGTGCATAAGCCTTAGTCCTGCTGATTTCGCTCGTGTAGCGTCTCCTTTAGTCAAAAAAATCTGTTAGCTTCCGATTTGCCGCATTCACTCGGAGCAGGAACGACGTCGCGTTCGTTATATTTTGTTCGCAAAGATTAGAATTCAGTGTGAAGGTGTTTGATTACTGCGCGATATCATACGGACGTGGTTTATCTATATTTTTGGCTATTTCCGACTTTCCGCATCCGCTCATGTCAAAAAAATTGGCCCAGCAACATCCCTGCACTACACCAGACCGATGGATGGATCCCCCACTGAATTCAGCGACCAAAGGTCGCGGAATTCAGCCAGTATGTTGCGATCCTAACCCGGTACTTACGAGTCGATAAACAATGACCAACTTTCAGAATAGCTATATAGCATGATCGCGTTTATGTCGGACAAAAAGCATTCGTCCGTTATGTCCGTATGTAAGAACCAGCGGGACATATGCTTGCTCTGTGAGTTAGCCAAATGGACATGACATTCTAGTAACATTAATAGTATCCTCTTGAAGTTAGAAGAATGAGAAGAAAATTTAACATGCTCAAATTTAACATGCTCAAATTTAACATGCTCAAATTTAACTTAACGCATAATTCTCCTGCCACCTCTGCGGAGGCAATGCCGCTCTCGCATAGGGCACATAGTCAATTAAAAAATTGCACTTTACTAGGTACCTACCTACTCACAAATCGCTGCTTGAATCGTCTGATAAAGACGTAGAGGCCAATGAAGAATAGTATCTACTCTAAAATCAGCACATAGTTATATTATAGTAAATGTGAGTAATGCTAATACGGTTCTGCGTTTAATATAGTTAGGTACCTATTAACAATTTTCCACTTTACCTGATAGACTATTGTGTTATGCCTCCATTCTGCTGGGCCGATAAGTACAACGTGATTATAGTCATATATACATAGGTCAAGCAAAACCAGATTATCGGCATACAAAGGGAATACTCCAGGCAAAATACAGTTTTGAAATCATTAATTTATAATAGCGTTTTTTTTGTTGATTTCATTTGAAAATGTTATTCTAAGATGATTTAGCCAAGAATCCGACAAACTTTCCACCAGGAAGTAATTATGATGATTTAAATGAAGCATGCATTATCTTTTTTTGTACGATTTATCTTGAATATTATAAAGCAAATGTAAATAAACCAAAATAAAGACAAAAACATTTATTAATATTTTTACTGACTTTTTAGAACCCTTAACTTATCATTTTTTCGATGTCTGAAATTTTGCCGGATTTTGTCGCTGGGTAACTATTTAATAGGGATGTTACGGACCTTCGCCTCCGCATCCGTTAAGGCGGAACTTCCGTTTAGTTTTACACCTTCGGATTCGCCTCCGCTTTCGCTATTTTTTATTTTACACCTCCGCCTCCGCCTCCGCCTCCGTTAATTTTTTACCGAAGTTATACCGGAGCTGAAGGTATTGCATTTGTCGCGGTAGCGTGGCGCACGCCAACGAGTGTTGACTTGTCCGGGAATTACTTACCTATCACTCACGATCGCCCGCTTTTTGTCTTAAGCCGGCTGTACACATTGGGCCAACGTTGGCGTGTGAGCAGGATGCAGCTATGCGTTAGAAGGAGAACGCTATAATTCGATCTCATTCGTTTGCATAGCTGCATCCTGCTCACGCGCCAACGTTGGCCCAATGTGTACAGCGGCCATTACATATAAAATATAAATCAGTTAGTTCCGTCAGTTACTTCCGTGTTGGTATTGCGTTGCGTCATATTAGTACGTGCTTTTAAATACGTTTAAAACTGGTGCCCTATGGAATTACTTTGTTAATATAAGTACAAACTCGGCAAAGTGTGAATTATGTAAAAAGTGTAATTATTCTAGGAAAGGAGGAACAAGGGCCACCTAAACTCGTTGCACCATAAAGAGTATGAATATGAAGACTGCAAAAGCAGACTCAGAAAAAAAGGTAGCTCCGTGTCCTCAGGTTCGAATTCTACGCCTATTCAAGAGGTAAAAAAACAAATTAGGCTGGGTTGTACCAAACCATCTGTAATCGTAAGCGGTGTTCGTTAAATAAATAAAATAAATAAATAAATATTAGGGGACAATCTTACACAAATCGACCTAGTCCCATAGTAAGCTCATTAAGGCTTGTGTTATGGGTACTAGACGACGATATATATAATAGATATAAATACTTAAATACATAGAAAACTTCCATGACTCAGAAACAAATATTTATGCTCATCACACAAATATTTGCCCTTACCGGGATTCGAACCCAGGACCATCAGCTTCGTAGGCAGCGTAACTACCCACTAGGCTAACCGGTCGTCGTTAAAATCTCAATGTATGGAAAGTTTGACAAGTTTCTATGGGATGACAGCTGCCCGCGCCATATTTAACGTTGATCGGTCTGTAACCGTAAGTCGGTGCAACTCGCCCTTAGAATACAAGATGCGTTGACGAAAAATCAAACATCTCACACCTCCGGCTCCGCCTCCGATAAACCTCCGGATCCGGCTCCGGATCCGGCTTCGGTAACGGCTCCAACTTCGCCTCCGGATCCGGATCCGACTCCGTTAAATAAAAAAAATAAACTCCGGATCCGGCTCCGGCTCCGGTAAAGCCGCCTCCGTAACATCCCTACTATTTAATTGATAATATATCCGTTATACATAAAAAATAAGCTATTATAAATTATTTCAAAAATTTACATATTTTCCATACAAGTTGTCAGTTCATTGCCTGGACTAGAAGGTATATACGACCCAGTTATAGAAATAACGTCATTGGGGTTAGGAATTGAAGTATTAGCGCGCTATTAATTTATTCTGTGGTAGCGCGCTATGGAGTATCGCGGATCACTTAATTGTTATGATACTTCATAATAGTATAAATGTGAAAATATTCCTAGCCGTAGGTATGTTGTCTTTTCTACTTCAAACCTCTGAACCGAACTAGACAAGTGGATTAGGGAGTGTAAATAAATCCCGGATAAAATAAATAAATCTGCGGACAATCTTACACAAATCGACCTAGTCCCAAACTAAGCAAAGCTTGTAGGTACTATGGGTACTAGACGACGATAAACATATTTATATAGAAAAATAAATACATAAATACATAGAAAACAGCCATGACTCAGGAACAAATATTCGTGCTCATCACACAAATAAAAGCCCTTACCGTGATTCGAACCAGGGACCTCTAGCTTCGTAGGCAGGGTCACTACCAACGTACCAACTAGGCTAAACGGGTCGTCATAAAGGTAATTAAGTTCCTTTTACGTTGGATTTATTATGAGGCTAAAATGACGCTTTATTAATAGGGAAGTTGCGATTAAAGTTGTTATGCGCAGACAATGTGAGTACTGAGTAGTATAAAGAACAGTAGTAGCAGTAGCAGAGTAATGTGCTCGTGTTACTTTAATATTTGTAAAGGTATGAGGTAGACGCTAAAATGACGCTTTATTAATAGGGAAGTTGCGATTAAAGTTGTTATGCGCAGACAATGTGAGTACTGAGTAGTATAAAGAACAGTAGTAGCAGTAGCAGAGTAATGTGCTCGTGTTACTTTAATATTTGTAAAGGTATGAGGTAGACGGGAAAAAACGCTAGGAGGAAGATGATGTATGTGTATATGGCACATAATGTTTCCGCATTTAATAACACGCTAAAACTTATACAGGTGATAAAATTAGCGTCCCTAGCGATTGTTTATTACGGCGGCGCTCAAAGTAATGTATCTACCTAGTGACCAGATTTTATTATTTTGTGTTTTATGTAACATACTTACATTTTACCCTTTTCCAGTAAATATAAATAAGTAACTAGCATCTCGTTTACAGATCGAATATGCAGCAGAATGAAGCGAGACAGAGGGGGCGGGCAGACCATCCTGCGAGGCGCGTGCGGCGCGCTGCGGCCGGGCCGGCTCACCTTCATCCTCGGGCCCTCGGGCGCAGGGAAAACCACCTTGTTAAAAATATTAGCGAGGCGAAAGTAAGTCGAGTCCTTCCTTCTTGGTTGTATTAGCCTGTTACCCGCTTTTGTCGGAGTGTCTGGTATCCATCTTAGCGTTGGTTTTTATTAAAAGGGGGCGCTCCGCGAAATCGGGGTTCTTAGATTGAATATTTACCTATGACAAACTAAAGCGAATGCCAGGAAAAAGAACATACCAAAACTACATCATATTTGCAATTTAATCGTCTGAACAAAACCATACAAAACCAAAATTGCCTCGATAGAAAAGAACCGCCAAAACATGTCTTATTTTTACTCAATTTCAATAGTGTGAGGTTCCCGTGCATATAAATTAAGTAAAAGTTGAGTGTATAATAGCTTTTCACATTACCTAATGAAAGTACTAGCGGGGTATTTTTATGTAGTCCCTTTTCAGACTTATTGAGGTGAAACGTATTTGGCGTATAGGCCTTTTTTATTTAGCGCGATACCCTTTCTCCCGTCGCGTGTTTCGTCAGGTACGCCCCCTCTTAAGTGACAGTGTAAATGAGACCTTCTTGATTTATGATAGAGTTGATCATTGCAACTAAACTTATTTGACGTTTAGCGTTTAGAAAAGAGAGCACGTAGGTATATTAGTATTTCAAAACAAAATATTGAAGAAAATTATTAAACAAATAATTTACGAAAACCATTGAAAATTTAAAAGTGTCAAATAGAAGTAGAAACTAAATTTTTCTTTGTAACCTATAACTGAGCTTTTGGGGGTTGAATCCGACTTCCTAAATACCTACCTATTAAACTAAAGCTACACAATATTGAAAAGTTAAACCTATTGCTAATGCGTCCGAACTGTCTGTGCGATTGAGGCTAATTGTAAGTAAGTCATGTTACCTACGCGGTATCATAGCGGTTTATAAACACAGATTACCAATAGTTATTTGTTATGCAAGGCTGCAAAGTTGTTGTTTGGCGCAAGTGCTTGTATTGAAAGCCGAGCTAGCGAAGGATCGTAAGGTTGAACCATGAGCGAAGCGAATGGTTCAAAAGTACAATCCTGAGCATAGCGAGGCTTTCAATTCAAACTTTGCTGCCGAGCGAAACACACAACTTTTCATCTCACCACCGCGAGGAAATTTATAAATGTAATAAATGTCATTTGTACCTTTTCAAATACTAATTTTCAATAAAGGTACACACATCTCATCAAGATCAAAGCATTTTATAATTATTAGATGTAACATAAACATTTTTGCATCTTTAAATGATTCCACGCTTCATCACAAAGTCAAAGTATTTTTGGGTACTCACGGGTAAATTAAGGCTCAAATACGCATATATTTTACTTTTTCTGCTTACGCAGGCATTAAAATTCATATTAGATATATCTTCTGCACTAAAATCTATAAATAACTTCTATTATTTTGATTATACTGTGGCTTCAGAACAAAACATGAAAACAGAGCAAAATTAAATGTATATGAGTTTTTTCTTAAATTAACTTTTTAAACGGTGCGTTCCAAATTTGCACGAAGAGAAAAATTTTGAAAAATAAAACTACATTTTAAAATGATTTATTTGTATTTTATCTTTATAAGTCAGTCTAGTAATGAATATTCCATATACTGTAATTAGAAATAATAAGTAGTATTCATTTAATTTTATCAAAATAATAATAATAATTTATTAGCACAACATTTCTGAACGCAGGATAATGACCTCTTATTCTGTATAGAAAAAAGTTGAATTTCGTGATGGAGCGTCGCGTTCCACATTCAAAAACTCTTTCCACGCTAGCGGATATAATGGACTTTTGGGCGCAGATTTTGAGCGATAAAGCAAGCCTTTACGAGCTGGTGAGGTGAAAAATGAATTTATAGATACTTATCGTATTTATAAGTAATGTTGTAAGTAAAGCTGTCTTTAATAGCGCTCGGTCAAGGCAAGCTGCAACAGTATCAGGTCAGGTCGGGTCAGTGACCTACCAAGGCCCAGAGAGAGTCCCGGTCCGTGTGATGGAAGCTAAATTGGATGAAATATTTAATTATGAATTAATATTAAGATTCATTATAATGTTGATACACTAGGATCAGCCGATCACGCCGATCTCGAATCACGCCGACAAAATGGTAGAATAAAATCTAGAATTTTTAGGGTAGGTACCTCCTCTACACCTAACTGGGGATGTACCTACTTACTTACTATTGAAGTGAAAACTTCTTTAGCGGCGCTGAGCACTTTTTGGGATGGAGAAAAATTGCTAAATACGCGACAGATTTTTGTGACGTCAGATGTGAAGGAGGTCACAAACTTTTATATTTTGCTGCTAGCCGATTCGACTTCATTCAAAACTGAACGCTATTCGTAAGAGTATAAAGCCGTTCAACAATTTTTGCAATAGCATATTCTGCAAATGAATTTGTAATGTTGTCCACGCGTGCTTCACCGTTTTGCTATTGAGCAAATTCGAATAGTTCGAATTTGGACGTTATTCCTAAAGAGATAAAGCTTTGAAAAATATTTGGCAACGGCAAAAACAAATTGGTATTTTGTTCGCCGCCGCCGTCCGCTGTTCTTGCAAATTCGAATAGTTTGAATTTGGACGTTATTCCTAAAGAGATAAAGTTTTGGAAAATATTTGGCAATGGCAAAAACAAATTGGTATTTTGTTCGCCGCCGCCGTCCGCTGTTTATTATATACCCTGGTTTTTATAGTAGGTACCTAATTGATAATTGTTTATTGCGCCAAATTCATTTTAGGGTGACACCGTAAGATGTCACGTGACCTGATCGAAAAACTGTGTCTATGTTATTGAGTTTTCACTTCTGCCGGCACTCCCGGAGTGCAACCCGGTCTTATTATTTTTTTTCAACTCCGTGATTAGTTTGCGTGATATTGGGCTAGCCCTAAAGTTTGTTCGAGTCAAGTATCCCGCACCCTTCCGGCTAAATGGCTACTAGGTACTAGGTAAATGTGAAAAAATTCGTGGCAGTAGTTCATATGGTAGGTGAACAAGGGATGGCCCGGCTCCTAAGGCCCCACCGTTAAAAACTCACAGTTATAGTTGTCCAAACTACTTCAAATTTCGTGAGCACATGTGGTTACTTAGGTCACAAATAAAAGTACCTACATTTCAGTTTTTACCGAATAACGACAGAAACAAAACGAATAATTACCTAACTAACTTAAAAAATAATTCAATTAAAATTGCGATTAAGCACTAAAAGCTTTCACAACTCAAGAAAAATATGGGAAATTATTAATAGCACCGCATCCGGAACACCACGCTGCGCTCCAAAACTCAAATAGTCGATGTAGCTCGAAAGTCGGCAGAGTTGAAGTGGGACTGGGCTGGTCATGTCTGCCGCATGCTGAGTGAACTGTGGGCCAAGATCGCCACTGAATGGCAGCCCGACAGCTCGAAACGGAGACGTGGCAGACCTCGTCGGCGATGGAGAGACGAGCTAGACTCCTTTTTAAAAGAATGGCCAGAGACTGCTCAGAATCGGGAGCACTGGAAGGAGTGGGGGGAGGCCTTTGCCCAGCAGTGGGACACTACAGGCTCACAATAATAATAATAATATTAATAGACTGTGCGGTAAAATAACAAAATCGATTGACGTTATTATTACTTTAGCTTTAAAAATATACCACCTGGAGAACATGCTGATAACTTCGCTGTAGGATTTCGAGATAATGTCAAAAATATATGTTCCTATTGCAACTATCAAATATTGGACGAAAATACATATACACAGGACATTGGTTTGTCAATGAGATGGTCTAAGGCCAGAAATGCCGTAGTATCCTCAATAATCAGACATCTCAATGACAAAAAAAGTCCAGGTGTTGATAAAATTCGCCCATCTGATATCAAATACGTCAATGCTGAAATAACACCTGTTTTAACTCATCTGATTAATTCATGTATTAACAAATCGACTTATGCAGATGATTTAAAAATAGGAATAATTCGACCCGTTCATAAAAAAGGTTGCTACAATGATGTAAACAATTACAGGCCCATTACGATCTTACCATGTATTGATAAAATAATAGAAAAATACCTTGGCCATGAAATTAATAAATACCTTACTGATAACAATGTAATTCATAACAAGCAGTTATTGTACGGTTTTCAGAAGAAAAAAAATACTTCTCAGCTACTGAGTAAATTCACTAATGAAGTGAATCAATACCTAATTGATAAAAAACACGTACTTGCTATCTTTATTGATTTTAGTAAAGCTTACGATACTCTAAGATATGACATACTGTTTTCAAAACTCCTGCAAAGTGGTATACGAGGCCCCCACCTGGAACTTTTTAAAAACTACCATCTAAATCGTTTCACAACAGTAAAAGTAAATAACACATTCAGTGACCTGCTTCTAACCGAGGAAGGCACGGCCCAAGGTTCTATAATTGGCCCAACCGAGTACTTATTTTATGTGAACGATATGTGTAATATTTTTGACAGCGGCTCAGTGTATCAATTTGCAGATGACACCTGCCTCCTGTTGGCGGACAAGGATGTGCAAAAGGATTCAAGCATAATGCAATCAAACTTTGACTCCTTATGTAAATGGGCCCATGACGTAGGCCTTGTTATAAATTACTCCAAAATTTAACTTATGCATATCCATTCCACTCACCTAATGAAGACCTCTAATCCTACCATTTTATCGCATATTCACCAATGTTGGCATAATGTTAATAATAAGAACTATATAAAAACTATATGTCATTGTGAACACTTAGAACTTGTTACTGAACATACTTACCTGGGCCTGATCATAGACTCTAAATTTAATTGGGGACCCCATGTAACTTATGTTTGCAACAAGTTAAGGTCTATACTCTCGAAAATATCATTGTTAAAATTCAAAGTCCCATACAGTACTCTTAGAATGTTATATTTATCCCTAGCACAGTCTGTTATTGATTATGGACTAACTAGTTATGGCAGAACTTACCACACATACATTAATAACATTTACAAATTACAGTTACGCCTATTGAAAGCAGTAGTACCAAAGTCAGTTAGAAAAAAGTTTAGCCAAGAAGAAAAGGAAATATTGAGGTACTGTAATGTCATTAGTATATACAGCGTGGAAATCTAATACGAGCAAATCTTTAAATGGTGGTTAGTACAGGACGTAAGAAGTTTATTTAGATACCTTTTGTCTAAAATTACAACGAAAAAATTAACCATACAAAATAATTCAGCCCGCAATGTAACGCAAAATATTCAAGTTAAGGCTCGTTGACAGTTACTTGTCAAGTATTTGGACAGCTACGTTTGCGTTATATTGCTGCTCGGTAATTTTTGAAAAATTAATTACAGGCTTTCTATTAAGTGTATCTTAAAAAGTCCCAGTAATTAATGATTACGGTATTAAACCCTATGTCTGGTTTAATTCTTTGCTCGTATTAGATTTCCAGGCTGTATAATACAATCAAAATGTTAATTATTGCTGAAGAAATTGATAACTTAGCAACATTTACAAAAACTAGTAGGTAGATCACAAAAGCTCAGAAAATTAGTATACCTGCCACTAAGTTTTACCAAAATGTACCAATATCTATGGAAAACGAAGGTGGGAATACTTGTTACCCAGTATCCTTAATGATCTACCATCCGATGTACTTATATACAAATATATGTTATAATCCGCAACATCGCAAACGTATAATGAAATCTGCTTGTATATCCCAAACCTGTTAATGCTAAGCTTAACTAATGTCGCCGTCGTAGACGTGCATCCAGTTTTTGGACCTTAAGCCGCGGCAATAGGATAATAAACTGCATGCACGCCTCCAGCGTGCCCCAACATAATATATCAATTTGAGTGAATGCAGCGGCAGTTAAACCCTGCTGGGTTTTGTCCGCTGCCTGCCCGTGTATTATGTAATAATGATAAGTATAAATAAATTAAAAAAAAAAAGACCGGGTTGCACCCTGGGAGTGCCGGCTGAAGTGAAAACTCAATAACATTGTAACAGTTTTTCGATCAGGTCACGTGACATCTTACGGTGTCACCCTAAAAATGAATTTGACGCAAATTTATAAACAATTATCAATTACTTAGGCGGACGGGCCCGTCAATACCAATTTGTTTTGTGCCATTGCCAAATATTTTTCAAAGCTTTATCGAACTATTCGAATTTGCAAGAACAGCACAACAGCAGACGGCGGTGGCGACCAAGATATCAATTTGTTTTTGCCGTTGGTAAATATTTTTCTAAGCTTTATCTCTTTAGGAATAACGCCCACATTCGAACCATTCGAATTTTCTCAATAGCAAAACGGTGAAGGATGCGTTGGTATTATTACAAATTTATTTGCAGAATATGCTATTGCAAAAAGTGTTTAACGGCTTTATACTCTTACGAATAGCGTTCAGTTTTGAATGAAGTCGAATCGGCTAGCAGCAAAAAGTGACCTCCTTCACATCTGACGTCACAAAACTTTGTCGCGTATTTAACAATTTTTCCCCATCCCAAAAAGTGCTCAGCGCCGCTAAAGAAGTTTTCACTTCAAAAAAAAACGAGACGATTAGAAGTCTTCAATTAATTGCTAAACTGACTAGTTCCGTGACTGAAGTAACACGTGGCGAATTAATGATTGAATTATACCTCATTTTAATTAAAATGCTAATTGTAGGTAGGTTACTCGTTATTGTACATTTATAAAAATATCCGTACTATTCACATAACTCAGTCTGTTACCTTTTCACGCTTAAACCGCTGTACCGATTGAGATGAAAATTAGGACAGTTTGTATGGAGATACACGACGCGGGCAAAAGCTAGTTACTTATTGATTAAAAAAAATATTGTTACAGGAAAACCGGTGTGGAAGGATCGTTGTACGGTGCGGATCAGAACACCGTGTTGGTGGCTCAACACGCTTCTCTCTTAGACAATCTCACAGGAAGAGAAACTCTGATATTTGCAGCCAGCCTCAAGCTGCCAACAGCAACAACAAGAGAAAGAGAACATGCGGTAATATCGTTTTTACGTTCTTATTAGCCTACGAATGAATATTAGCATAACTTACTTTTTCCAAATACTACATACATTACGAATGTCTCAGATCGCAGGTAAGTATTTGATAAATATATGCCATTTGAGGCCGTCTTTATTACCGCCAGTGGTGAGTGCAAAATTTTACGTCTCCCTCTGGCCATGACTTATCGTTCTGGCTGGAAGTAATTGTCACTTTATGGCCAGATGTGATGTAAAATATTCGCCGTCTTCCAAAAAACTTTACTGACGTGTGTGAAATATAAACCATATTATTCCCGATATGCTTGAACTAAATGCAATGCATTTGACGAAAGCTCTAAAAGCTAAGAAATACGGGTGGCGGGGATTACGAGTGCTAGGAATTTGAGCCCTAAACTTGTATTAAAATAGGGTGGTATTATCCTTGGCATCATTACACATCATAGACATCATTGTCTGTAAAATTAGAGCAGCTTATCAGGAGGCAGCTTGACCCGTCAAAATTGAGTGTAGTAACCAAAGAGAATATAACCACTACATTCTAGTAGTAACTCTAAAGCAACGTATAAGTATGACCACAATGACCTTATTTAGAGCGCATATGCACTGTCCAAAACTGGTTTACGTAATAAATGAGTCATTAGGCTCTGTATAACCAGATAACGTAACTTTTCGTAGCATTTTCGGTGCAGCATGGTCGGCAGGATGGCAACAACATTTCGGCGAAGTGTGGCCCAGGCATTAACGCAGTTCACAACAAACATAATTAAACTAGCTGTTGCCCGCGACTTCGTCCGCGTAGAACTTGTTACCGTCTATGAAAAAATATTGCTGTTATATGAGTTATTGTAGGCGGAACCTTAATTATCGCCGACCCAAACAAAGGATGATTTCAGGGATAAAAACTATCCTATATCCTTCCCAGGTCTCAAATTAACTGTACGGAAAATTTCATCTAAATCCGTTCAGGGATTAAGCGTAAAAGGTAACAGTGCGATCAGTTCATTAGTTTCAATTGCTAAATTTAAATTGAAAACTCCGTTTTTACAAATTTAAATATTTTAAGAATCATCAACAGACGTTTCCTACCACATAATCTAGTTTTATCTCTTTCTCCGATACCCAAAGGTTGTCTGGAAGAGATCGCTCTTCAGCGATAAGACCGCCTGTTGTCTACCTCTACCTACATGTTATTGTATTGTTTCTCTTTTTAACTGCTTTGTTTGTGTGAGGTGTGCAATAAAGAGTATTTGTATTGTATTGTATTGTTTCTGCTTCAATTGTATATTTTTTCATAATGTATTAAGGAAAGCTACATTACTGGAAATGTTTGCCTAAATGCGTCCAGTAGTTTTACTCACGTTAGTCCGGGCTACCTGTATAGTTTTGAAACCAAACTTATCTAATGCTAAAAGATGTAGAACTTTCCATCTCCATCCACCGTCCCCATTTAACGGTGTTAGAGAATAAATTATTTATGTTATCCAAAATAAACTTTTTAAATTAACAAAATAATCCGCAGGTTAAATGAAACACTACCTTCTTTTCGGTTGTGGGAGCATCGCAGTTCTAACCTAACCTTAATTTCTGGTAGCGGTTCGGTTCTGTAAGGGTCGTGGTTCTAACTTAACGTAACCTACTTTTCTGCTAGCAGACGGATTATGTATTTTGGCTTACCATATAGTATATTCCTCATACATACTTCCAACCTTTTTTAACCTTCTTACAGGATGGATTTTAAGAAACGTTGTAATTAGTTTCCTAGTCTTCAACCGAACTTACAGATCCCTTACTTAAAAATTGTCTTGTTCACCGTACAAACATCCAACTCCTTTTAGCTCATTTAGAGGATGAATGTTTTTAACTCCCTTTTGGAATCAATTTCAAGCAGTGTAAATTGTCTTTCTCTCCATACAAATTTTGAACCCCCTTTAGGGGATGAATTTCAAAAAACTCTGAAATCAGTTTTGTAGTCTCTTAACATACAGAGTGAAGTTACAAATCTCTTACTATAACATTTTCTTGGTCTCCATCCCTTGATTTCGTTTTAAGCTCCGTAGGGGTGGATTTTTTCCAAAACGCTGAAAAAATTTTTTTAATCTGATAATTATTGTGACATTTTATTTTATATTATTTGACATTGCATTGCGTTTTAAATTTTAGTATTTGTATGGACTTAAGAGGCTGACAAGACCTAATTTGGTGAAATTGATGTTATTTAAGCAGTTTTTTAAGAAAAACTATTTGTTCTAGCACATCAAATAAAATATACGTTAATATTCACCATATTTCAAAGACCGTGGACGAGCTCGATACATAATTGGACGAAATCGGCTAGATAGAAAATCATTGCAAAGATTGGTCTAAAAAACACTTTAAACGGTTCTATGTCTTCATTTTTTAGACGTATGGCTCTGCAATTAAAAACACGAAGTCAACATATTCATACCTAAACCCCTAGCGAGTCATATTTCACGAATAATCCACCCTTTTTTATTTCAATATTTATGTAATATTATCTTCAAAATCCGGGCCGCCCAGTAACACTCGCTCTCGCTATCCAAAATCCTCAAGGGCATTTTGGTGTTTACAGCGTCTTAATAGAAAAAAGCGGCCAAGTGCGTGTCGGACTACCCACAACGAGGGTTCCGTGCCTATTAAAAAGGTCGTATCGTTACTGAAATTTTATGGCATTTACGTCCTTTTCTTTAAGGAAGGCAGTTTTTTAGGAATATCTCTAAAACCTTTGAACCGATCTTGTTCAAAACAATTTTCGCTGAAAGAATTGAATAAGCCCTATGAGCATGTTTTTTTTCATATTTTTAAAATACACGGTTCAAAAATTAGAAGGGGGGGACACAATTTTAGTGACTTTCGAGGCGATTATCTCCGACTCTATTCACTAAATCAAAAAAATTGCTTAGAAACCTTATATTTCTTTTGAAAGGCCTATCGATTGATGTGCCACACGTGAGCTTGCAATGAAAAAAAAAATTTTGACTTTCAGTTTTATGTATGGAGTGCACCCCAAAAAAAATTTTTTTTTTAGTAATTGATTTACAAAACTATGTAGCGGTTAACAAAATACACCTATCCTCAAAATTTTACTCAAATACACCTTATAGTTTTCGAGTAAAATGCCTGTGACATACGGACGGATAGATATTCCGTTTTTTGCCATTTGGCTACGGAACCCTAAAAATGTATTATGAGTTTTATGTTACTCGAAATAAATGATTTAATTTGATTTGATAAGAAATCTTTATACAGTATTTTAAGTCTCCAGCTCAATAAAAAGTGTAGCTCATCAAAACCTTGCACCCCTTTTTTTAACCCCCTCAGGGATAAATTTTTCTAAAACGCTGGAAGTACATTTTTGTAATTTATTAAGTAATATTTTTACAACGTTTCAAGTATAGAGCTAAAAAAAAGTGTTAACCATACAAACCTTGCACTTCTTTTTAACCCCCTTTGGGGTGGAATATTCAAAAACACTGAAAGTCCTTTTTTTGGATTCTAATAAGATCTTTCTTCAAAGTTTGAAGTCTCTAGCTCAAAAACTAAAGTTTCCCCTACATACAATTTTCACCCCTATTTCACTTCCTTAGGGGTGGAATTATTTAAATCGCTGAAATATTTTTTTCTGTATTTTATGAAGTAATCTTTCTACAAAATTTTTAAGGCTCTAGCTAAAAAGAAAAAAGTTTCCCCCAGGATACAAACTATTCACCATTTTTTAACCACCTTAGGGGTGGAATTTTCTTAAAACACTAACAGTCCTTACTTTGTATTCTAATAAGTAATCTTTCTATAAAGTTTCAAGTTTCTAGCTCAAAAAAATAAAGTTCCCTCCATACAAACCTTGCACCCCTTTTTTTTCCCCCGTAGGGATGAAATTTTCTAAAACGCAGAAATTAAGTACTTATTTGTATTCTAATAAGTAATCTTTCTAGAAAGTTTCAAGTCTCTAGTTCTAAAAATAATGTTTTCCCCCATACAAACATTGCACCCCTATTTAACCCCCTTTGGGGTAGAATTTTCTAAAACGCTGAAAGTACTTTTTGTGTTTTTTTTTATAAGTAATCTTTCTACAACGTTTCAAGGCTCTAGCTCAAAAAAAAAGTTTCCCCCATACAAACTTTGCACCCTTATTTAACCCCCTTAGCCTTCCAAAAATCCCTTCTTATCCCTAGCCCACGTTATAAAAGTAACCTACGGTGCAAAAATCAACTCTCTAACATTAGTAGTTTCGGCTATGCGTTGATGAGTCAGTCAGGACATCTTCTTTTATATACATATATAGATAATGTTAATAATACCACTAATAAATTATTGAAATTGATAATTACGATTGTCGAAATTGATTACCCATTCCGTTAACAACACTGTGCTGCACCGAAAATGCTACAAAAATTGACGATTACGATGTCTAGTCATAACATACCTACGGTTGAGATTATTTAACGTGACTGACTTTCTTTAACCCGATTGCCGAAGGAGAGGAGGGATTATAAAACTATCATTGGAATTAGAATCTTCTACCTTGGACGGAAGAGTGGCTTTTCACCCGACTGCCGAAGGAGAGGAGGGTTATGTTTTTCGAGTGTATATATGTATGTGTGTATGTCTTATTCTTTGGCACACCTTGCCGAAATATGAGGTGTCGTTAGTTAGAGTGACATATAGGCTATAATATTTGTAATAATTTACTTTAAAAACAAAGTTTTAACCGACTTCAATTTAGTACTTCGCCAAGCCACGAGAACAATTCCACATTTATTTTCCAATGTACCACATGAACCGATTTCCGAGAGCAAATGCGTTGATTATTAGAGAAAAAAAAACCCAATCGCTGTATGTGGCCCGATAATATTTGAGGACTTCCGTCGATTCCACAAGGACCACAAGGAGGAGGAGGATTGGTACTTAATTAGCTGCTATTACAACGAAATCTTATCAGAATCTGTGACTTACTTTTGTACTTTTAAGTACTTACATAATTGAGGAATTCCATAAGTCATTGTGGTCTTCACCATCAATTCCACTCCATCAAATTTATGATTTCCCGGTGTAAATACACGAGATATACCTAATAGAAAATACCATAATCACTACACGCGTGCCTAATATAATTGAGGAGTTCCCTCAATTCCTCATGGATCCCATCATCCAACTGAATATAAAAAAATGGAAGCATATACTTACGAACAAAAAAAATTTTTTACGTATCGGCTCAACAATGACGGAATTCTGGAGTAAAAAACATTGAAAAAAATAAAAAAAATATACCTACGGCCGAATTGAGAACCTCCTCCTTTTTTTTGAAGTTGGTTAAAAAAGCAGTCGGGTTTCTCTAACTGCTTCCCTCGCGGTGGAGGAAAATATCGTGAGGAAACGGATACATCTGAGAAGAAATTCAAAGATGTGTGTGAAGTCCCCAATCCGCACGAGCAGCGTGGAGACTACTGGCCATTCCCTCTCATCCATAAGAGGAGGCCTGTGCCCAACAGTAGGACGTATATAGGCTGAGCTGAGGATAATTATATTATGTGAGTGTCCCCCATAATCGCTGTCTCTGTCGAACATCCCGCTGTCTCTGTCGAACATCCCTTTCGATAAACACGGCGTAATATTAGCAAAATTGCATTTCAGATCGAATCAGTATCATCGCAACTTGGCATCCAGGATGTACTTAGCACAAAAGCGGGGCGGATATCAGGAGGCGAGAGGAAACGGCTGACGATCGCATGTGAACTGCTTTCTAATCCCCTCATTATGCTGCTGGATGAACCGACCAGGTAAAGACCTGAAATCTGATACCTACACCACCATTCACGTTATCTGTGTAGCACTCGGAATCCATACTAATATTATAAATGGAAAGTACTTATAGTGCAGATTCTTATGTTAGACCGAATTCACTTCTCTTTGTGCCTAAGTACCTAAACAATGCGATTGTCTTCTATTGTTAAGTGCAACTGTTAATTTATATCTACTGTAAAATAAACGCAGTAAACTGCTGTAATAAATAACACTGGGTAATCTTATGCCTAGTTACATGAGAACACTAGTTCCTAAGTTGGCATCCTACGTAATCCTTAAAACGTTCGTGCCCAAAAGCAGTCAGTTTTAATTTATGAAAACATGGCATAAAAATGGCTAGCGACCGAAAAAACCATAGAAGTTTAAGTAGCGCCGCAAAATGGCTCCGCAGAATAAGTGCCATTGCCATTATGCTGGGTTGGGTTAGGTTAGGGTGTCAAAACGATGCCAGGCAGCCGTTTAGTTCGCACATGCGCATACCGGGTTTTAGGCGCGTGTTTGGGTAGAAGTTAGTAAGGAGCTCGCATTCTATGGTTTTTTCGTTCGCTGCAAATGGCAGAGAATTCTTATTAGGTATTCATAACCACCACTTCGATTTTGAACCGATACAAAATGTTTATTTTTCAAAAATGTGTTTAATTCTAATTTCCTAATAGCTAGTACTAGTACTACCTCAGTACGTTCTACTTAAAATACACGCTCGTTCGTAATTCCGTAAACGCTATTTTATTATTTTGATTACCGGACAACAATTAAGTACTTAACTTACCAGTAGTCTGCACGAGCACGTTGGTCACGTTTATTTGGTTATTGCTGACGATAAAACATTAAGCATGTACGAAAGATACAAAATAAAGCCAAAGACACAAAAACAGCGATAATAGTAGATTACTGCAGAGGCCGTGAAGTAAGGGATTGCTGGACGAGATTGGGGTAGACGGCCGAGTCGTAGACGAGGCCGAATACAACGAGTCCAGCAATCCCTGTTCCGGCCGAGGATTGTATAGTACTTTTCTCAAACGATGTGAGGAAATATTAAAATTAAATTAAATACAAGGTAATCAATTAAATAATAGGTAATTTGCGCCTTTTTTATTTTTTAAACATGCCATTTGAACAAGCCGTTCGAGCATCATGTTTAACCGCACATAAAGTATAGTACCATAGATTATTTTTATTTTTTCTATGAAGCAAGTATGCTTACAGTGTCTAGTGGTGGTTGGCAGTATGTAAATTTTCCTTTGTCAGTTTAATATTAGTAAGCAAATTTAAAAAGTTAGAGTAGCGGACAATAATGTTTTTACTTAGGGTTTTCATACATTACTTCTTGGCGTAAGGCCAAGAAGTAATGTAGGGAGCCATAAACAAGAAACTTCACGTCTTCATTTCGTGATATTAACGCGTACATTTCCGAGCATGTTTGAGAAAATGTTGTTAATACTTAATTGGCTGTATTGTTAGCTTGCTCATATTCTTCAGCGCCCATGTGGTATTGGATTAGTATGGCACCTAGGTACGCCGTGGGTGTCGTAAGTTGACTATAGGAATAGAGACGAATAGTGTTGAGCGCGATAAGCTGGCAACCCATCACTGTAATATCACATTTCCTCCGACGTTAGACCTGCAATCGCTAAAAATGGCACTGAAATTAAATGTCGTGTGTTCCAGCTACTCCTTTTATGAATGGGTTCAGGCGACAGTTAATGAATGCCTATGTTGTTCAGACTTCCTGTCATATCCGTCGCTCCGTCTATCATATAATCGTTCCTTATCCTGTTCCCAGTGGGCTAGACTCCGTGTCGTCGATGTCGGTGGCCCGCGCGCTCCGCACTGTCGCCCGCAACGGCCGCACGGTGGCCTGCGTCATCCACCAGCCGTCCTCCAAACTGTTCTCGTCCGCCGATGACGTCATACTCATGGCCGAGGGCCGGACGTTATACGCGGGCGCCATTGAAGACGTCCCCGATACGCTGGCCAGAGCGGGATACAGATGTCCTCAGTACTACAATATGGCTGATTATTGTAAGTATTCGGGGAACAACGCTGCTGTATCCGTTTCAACTCACAAGGATTCAGAGACGTCGGTCCGATTCCGACCTGGTCGATTGCGTAACGCATTGTACGTACCTACGTTAAGTAGATCTAAATGCCATATTTCATATGGAAAAATGACAGTTGCATCTACCTAACTTCAAAACGTTACGTGATTACCCCTCTGAGCTACAGTCAGCTATAATTATTTTTACATTTTGCTGGACTCCTGTATCAAAACTGTAATTTAATTCTGTTGCTTTCTACATTCAATTACAATCAAAATATAAAAATATATTGATACAAGAAAGTATAGTTTGTATTGAATTCATAAAACCCGGCCATTACGTATTCCTAAATTTCCTAAAAGTGAATGGTTTACCTAATTTCAGATGGAATTGATATCATTAGCAGTGATCGTAACTTTTGTAGCATTTTTGGTGCAAGCGAAGTGTTGTTAACGGAATTGGTATAAAGAATTTCAATCCTAATGCTTAGTTAGCGTTAATAACGTTATTATTAACCTTAATTTAACAATTGATTGATATTGTCTGACAGCAAGACATCAATTAGGTGTCATTAATTATATTATTTGTGTAGCAACGATTGACAATGAACGTCCTTAATTCGCTTGGCGTCCATCACAATTGAGTGCTTAGTAAACTATTATATTTTTTACAGTATTAGAAATCGCCAGTGGAGAGCATATTGGTAATTTAACTTACATAGAGCAAGAAGCTAAGAGTTACACCGTTGAAATGAGGAAAATTGCTAAAAACGACGTCTTCAACGGAATTGGAAAAGGTTAGTGTTTTATATTTAGTAAGTAACTTTCATATTAATAGGTAGCCAAATTGTATACATTATTTTGAAGGATTTTGATAAAAGTTGAGTTTCTGAATCACATTTCAATCTGTTTAGGGTGCTCCTTTCCACGCGTGCTTAAGTTAACGTGTTAAAACGAGCCCGTGAAACATAAGTATTGACGTTAAAGGAATTAACCGAATTAATGGCCAAGCTTAATTTAACTGGGAAAAACCCTTTAATTTCCATGGCTCATCGACAAACGTTTCATTGGTAGTTTCGCAGAAATTTAATTTCGTAGTTAGATATTTTATTCAGAAACTGTTAACTTTACCTACAGTTAAAAGGTCATCATGTAAAACCCATTATGTTTGGTGAAATACTTCTTTTATAACAATGGTGTGGGGTATTTTTGGATAGCTCATTTAAAAATATTATGGGTTTCCTAGAACTACTTTTCCAATCAGTAATTCGTTTGCGAGATATTGGGCTTTAAAGCCCTAATTTTTGTTCCCCCCCCCCTGCCGGCTAAATGGCTACTACAATCTTGGTAGTAGTGCATATAATGAATTTAAAAGAAAATCTATCACGGACAAGTACGCAGAAGTAGTTACCGGGTAATAGTCGACCAACTTAATGTGTACTTGGAAAGGCCGATTTTCGTACAAATTCGGCCGACGCAACCGAACCGCACGCCGATGTAACTAAGACAGGCAGGCAACTACGGAACCCTACACTGCGCGTGGCCCGACACGCACTTGGCCGGTTTTTTTAATATACTTAATAGTGGTCTATGTTTGCATGTTACACCTAAATATGAATCATAAGGTTGTTATTACACTGTCATAGGTTTATCAAATTAATATAGGTCCTATGTCTATGAATTATGATCGTGTTTCTATGATAGTCTAATATCGGCCTAAGCATTCGTCGGTAAAACAAGGTAATTACCTACAACCAATTTCCAGTGTACGCGCCGGAGTCGGAAGCGCTGCTGAGCGCGGCGCCGGCGTACCCCGCCTCCTCCGCCGGCCCGTGGAGGCAGGCGTGCGCGCTGCTGTGGCGGTGCGGCATCGGCGCGCTCAGAGACGTGCATTTGACACAGGTACCTACTTGATTTATACTAAACGGGACTTAATCGCGTATAATTAACTTACTTATTTGCCTCTTTGCGGTTTCTCGAGGTTTCGGATGAATTATAACGGCCTTGGTCGCGAGATGACTGAAGGACGTGTATTTATTCCCGATTCGGATTATTTCTCCTGTCAAACATCGCGCTAGAACCTTCTGAAGGTAAACAAGACACACAATTATCTCTGTCTACACAATTAAATGGAATAAATTTAAATCTAGAAAAAAGTAAGACCTTGAATACGAGTATTATGCACATTTTTATATGTCTAATCCTGCCTTGAGACTTCGAAAAACACAAATGAAAAAGACAATGAGACACGTGACAAATACGTGTTATGTAGGTACGTACCTACTAGGGAGGTGCTATACAAAGAAGTAAAAAATACATTGTACCTACTTATTAAAAAAAAAAGCGGCCAAGTGCGTGTCGGTCCACGCGCAGGGTAGGGTTCCGTGGTTGCCCGTCTGTCACAGAATGCGGACTTATAGGGGGTTTTGTGGTTTTTATTATAGCTTACCCTCGTAAATAATCGTAAATATTAGATACTACATAAACTAATCGAACTGCAGATCGCAAACTTTTAGCAGCAACAGGTTATTTACGTAAAATAATTACGAAAATCTCCGAACAGCATCAAGCCGCACGTCACAACTAGCCGCGCGCGCAAGAAGCACCGTGCCGTACTACCTACTGCCACGATTTACATGTAGGGGAGGTACCCTAAAAAAAATTTTTTTTCAGGATTTTATTCTACTGTTTTGTCGGCGTGATTGGTTTATACCCACGTCGAATTGCAGTTTTGTAGTTGTAAGGGTTACTGAGCTAAGCCGAAGACGGACAGACAGACAGACAGACAGACAGATGGACGGACATGGCGAAACTATAAGGGTTCCTTGTTGACTACGGAACCCTAAAAATTGTATCAACAAATCAACCAGATTGGTTATACCGTGTATCTATCCATTCCTCATTAAATGTACATAGTGATATGTTTAACCCACTTTTACATTTGTTATAGAGACAGGGAATTGTTGTGGCTGTTGGAATTGTTTATGGATCACCCGGACCCTTGTTAGTAGGAGTTCAAATACTGGAAAGAACCCAAATTTTCTTCTACATAAGTACTAGTTACTTAAACAATCATCGTTGAACCTCCCAGATCTCAGACCCAACCATCATGATTTGACCAAGGTCACAGAATAAATAATAGTACTACTTAGGTACGTATCGAGCATGACACGGCTCAATAGGGATGCGGACTAATATTTTTTTTACGATGCCATTCGAACCAGTTTTTGGAGAGGAACAAATGTTTGTATTGGAGCAACTACAATTAAAGAACATAAATACCCAAAAATTTGAGACAAAGATTGACGTCGCTGGCGGCAGCGGAAAACGCTTCATACTGATGACGTACCCTCGTATGACGTCACTTGTACAAACTAGTTGTATCGTTGTATGGAAGATCCGCTAAATTGTTGTTTCGGTCGCGAAATACTGCGTTTAAGCACATAGTTGTCATACAATTTTGTTTCTATAAAAGCGTAAGGTTCTATTGGCAGCTTTAAATTTACTCTTGGGACAACAAAAAAAAATGCATGATTTTTCTAAACTTTCAAGGTTCTATCTTTTTATGATTTTAATTACATCTTATAATTTATACTTTAATACAATAATTTGATGGTTTACTATCCATTTAGCATCACTACGTTATTAATTTGAACATGAGGCCGCATGCCTATTACCACAGAATAGATAATAGTACAAGTAGGGTTATTTCGCCGGTTAGCGACCACCTAATTTAATGTGCCGGTGTGCGACCACTTAAGCTGAGTTGGTGAACTGTAAGGATATTTTCTCGGTTTTTTAGTAGATTTCTATTCTAAAACAACAAAAAAATGCATGTATCTACAAGTAATTGTCTCAATAGGGTGTGTAGAATTGATATTATCTTCAATAGAAAAAACCTTCTCCTTCAGGTGGTCGCTAACCAAAGGTGGTCGCGTAACCAGCGAAATGACCCTACTATTACTCACGTTCCTCTCACGCTTTCTAATTTAGAGAGAGTGGTAGATTATCTAGTCTAGCGCGCGCTGCTGTATAAGCTGTATTCCCGGTCACCTGAGGCATAATTACGTTGACAAAATTAGTAAAAAGATGGTGAAAAGTAAAATGGGTCATTTATTATCATATGTGGTCCTAAGATCCGGCTGGCGTGCCACCTGGCGGTGGCTCTCCTCCTGGGCGCGCTGTACACCGGCGCGGGCGCCGCCGCGGACCGCATCGTCACCAACACCGCCTGCCTCTTCTTCTTTCTGCTGTTTCTCTTCTTCTCCAACGCGATGCCTACGATAAACTCATGTAATTATTTTGTATTATTATTTGTCTTTGCCATTATGGGCATCGTAAATTTCAAATGAAAGAAAACATTTAATTTTCCCAGCCGAGATTTTATTTTTATATAATTTCGTTAGCAGCGTTACTGCTGCAATTAATTCAGACATCGTAAATTGCGTAGCATTTTCGGTGCAGCGTAGTGCTGTTAACGGAATTGGTATAAACAATGTAATGCGTGCCTTAATTATTGATTTGATTGATGTAGTTTAATACCTACCAACTACGTTAACACAAGTAACACAACCATGCTGCACCGAAAATGCTAGTCAATTTACGATGGCTCCTGATAAGAGAGATGTGGCAGTACGATCGAAAGATTTATAACTACAAAGCTCTGAAAATAAAACTTACAATATTTTTGAACGAGGTTTCTGCTCAGGGTGTAAAAGTTTTCACAGGTATATTGATGAATTTTGGTGAATAATATCCACTAACTAATCTGGTATCGAGTAACTCCTTTAATGAGATGTATTATCACGTTTCAGTTCCGTCAGAAGCGACGGTGGTCCTTCAAGAACACTTGAACAAATGGTATTCTTTAACAGCGTACTGTGTGGCCAAGATGGTGATAGATCTGCCAGTGCAGGTGAGGGAGAATTGATGAGCCTGAAAGTTCTCCACACATCGAACGCGGGTCGTGCGCGGCGCGGCGCGGGTCGTGCGCTGCGCGGATCGGGCGCGGCGCGGGTCGGGCGCGGCGCGGGTCAGTATATCTCTCTCACTATCTCTATCACACAGTGGCGCGAGCCCGCGCTACTGTGCGAAAGAGATAGAGATACCGCCCGACCCGCGCCGCGCACGACCCGCGTTCGATGTGTGGCGGCCTTCAGAATTAAATCCTATTCGTGACATTGTATCTTATTTATAATATAAGACAGCATTGGCGGAGCGCCCATACAAGCCGATTCCCACCTTCTTGCCTAAAATTTTGGTTTTAGGCAAGCCTATCTACTCTGAACTCTTTCATAACTTTTTTGTTCCGGGTTGCCTATCGAAAATTTTCACGCACCGCCCATGTAAGGCAGCTACAATTTTGTGATGCTCTCTGTGTGTAATGACACAGAACCACTTCCGAATGCGGAAGATTATTTATTTGCTCTCCGACCTGCAGACGAGCCATGAACTCGCGATTTTTTACCCAACTACGCGACGCAAAGGAGGGTAATGTGTTTTCCTGTGGCACTATAGACGACAATTTTAATGAATCAGGATACGTCAATCGATTTGTTTTTAACTGTCATTGAAGTTGTAAGACAGCTACCACTAGGCGCCATTTTGTAAAAAACTAAAGTCTGAACTGGGTTGGTTCTGTGGGGTATCGTTGAATACCTATGTATTTAAATCATTATTACGTTTCTATATTTTTTTTGTTAAAATAACCGTTTAGGCAGGATTTATAACGATTTAAAGTTGACTTAACAACAGTTAAATATCCAAAACCATACTTATAGTCCAAACTGCTAGATGGATTTTGGCATAGGAGGTGTCGTTGGATGAAAAATGCAGTTTTTTGATTTCACTTGGTGTTTAATTTGCCTGCCTACGACTTAACTGTCTGTACCTACTGTAATCTGGTTTATTAATGCCAATATAAGCAAGATTCACGACAATGGAGCGTAGCAAAAAGACTGACCCATTATTTTTCTCTTGAAATAGATGTTACCCTAGAAAAAGGTGTGATGAGAGAGTGTTATTTTGAACTTCCCTGCTGATAGACCGTAAGCCCACTCTCAATACACCTACGTCTCATGACAACAGATAAAACGCATGGCAGCAGGTCGAGAAAGTTGTGCTGAGCAAGAAAAAAATAAAAGTTGGCAACTTTGACGCCGCCATTTCAGGACTGACAGACGTGACGTGGGTTTACTCTCTCTACTATTAAAGGGCTAAATGATGCCACATAATAATGTTGAGATAGCTCAATGGATTAAGACATGTGCTCTAGGCTCAGCGGCCTAGAACGATCGAGGTTCGATGATGCCACATGTCTCGTACTGTTGTCACATGACGTAAATATAGGCTACCCATACAATTTTGAACGGAAGTTAATGATTTTAAACTTCTGGCTGATTTTCTTTTTTTTTTTGCTCAGCACAACTTTCTCCACCTGCTGCCATGCATTTAATCATGTTGTCATGACATGAGACGGAGGTGTATTGGGAGTGGGCGGTGAATGACAAGGCTAATAGATATATATTAAAATTATATTTAATAAATAGATAACCCACAGCTCTCTCTCTCTATAATTAATATAATAGGGGTGTAGACATTTAATAAAATAATCAATAATGTTGTATTTTCTCGAAAAAGGATTAAAAATGTACTAAGTCAAAAGGAGAAAACACCAACGCTAGAAGTCACAAAATCACAAAGTTATAAGTATCCAAAGTTTTAAGAGGGGGGGGTTTAACATACAATAAGTTTTGTCAAAACGCACCTTCATATCAAACGATTGTAATTTACTATGACACTAGAGGATCCTGACGTCACGATCACCGAACGTACTCTCTGAGAAGCAACATTAAAACGGTTGTAGCTTCGTAATTTTTTGAGATTGGGATTTTCGTCATTTAGCATATTTTTTGCCTTCTTTCTTTTGAAGTATTCATAATAAATTTTGAGTGTACACCCCTATTATGGACTTATCAATTAACAATGATAAATAAGTTGTCACAAGGGTTGTTATCGCTTGTATTTACTTGAATACATACCTATTTAAAACTAAAAAATCGATACATGTAGGTATACGTAATTTTTCAGCTGCTATGTGCTACGGTGTTCCTGTTCCCGGCGTGGTATTTGACGTCGCAGCCTATGGACTACCATCGCATGGGTCTGGCCTGGACCGTGTGCGTACTAGTCACGATTCTGGCGCAAACATTTGGTCTGGTTATTGGGACAGCCTGCGATGTGAAGGTATTCTTCTGCCCGCGACTCCGTCCGCGTGGACCTCGTTTATATCGTAGCTCCATACAAACGTTCACCCCCCACTTCATCCCCTTGGGGGATGATTTCCGGGATAAAAACTATCCTATGTACTTCCCCAGGACTCAAACTATCTGAATACCAAATTTCATCCAAATCGGTTCAGCAGTTTAAGCGTGAAGAGGTAACAGACAGAGACACACTTTCGCATTTATAATATTACTAGCTTCTGCGCGCGACTCCGTCCGCGTGGAACTCGTTTATAAATATCGTAGCTGCATACAAACTTTCTCCCCCCACTTCAGCCCCTTGGGGGATGATTTCCGGCATAAAAACTATCCTATGCCCTTCCCCAGAACTCAAACTATCTCTATACCAAATTTCATCCAAATCGGTTCAGCGGTTTAAGCGTGGAGAGGTAACAGACAGACAGACACACTTTCGCATTTATAATATTAGTATAGTATGGATAGTATGGATTGATATAGTATGGGTTTATATTGCACTAGCTGTGCCCGTTGGCTCTGCCCACACAAGACCCTTGTTTTGCCGGTATAATAATATAATATCCATCACAAAGGTCCCTTCTAGATATTGGTGAGAGATGTTTTGAAATCGATTAAGTAGTTTAGACCTTTTACCTACGTCCGTGATTTATATACAGGGTGTGGCCTGTAATAGGAGCAAAAATAACGGTTGATTATTAAGCCAAACAGCAATATGTTCCAAGGAGTTTAACAAAAAAAAACAGGAAAGAAACTTTTTTTTTAGTTACAGCATGCCTGGCTTTTTTTACTTAACTGGAATACTATCAACATTATTTTAAATACTTACAAAAAATCCTTCAAATATATTTTTATCCGAATTCAATAATTTTTAAACACTGGGACCGATAAGAACTGCGGATATTTTATGGCGTCATCCTTTAAATTTTTTGCTCCTATTACAGGCCACACCAGGTATATCCTTGTCATAACTAGATATTATCTTGCCTAGCTAAAGTTGAAAAGGTGACACGACAACAGTGCTTTCAAGTGGCATTAGCTACTGCCCAGCCAATGCTTTGATTGATGTAGGTACCTATCAATATTACAGCAGTACCTATTATAGTGGTTACACACTGCGACTATTTGCCGTACTACAAACGCAATAAAAACGCAATGTAGGATCGATACAGGTGATTATGACAGGTAAGTAATACAATACAATACTTTATTGATAACACCATAGTTACAAGTCAAATGGTTAATTAATGTAAACAGTAATAAAATAACAATAATAATTAATTCGGTCATTACATTAGTTATGTGCACGGTAGTTTAAGAAACTCGTCGACACTGTACAGAGTTACATCTAGTAGCCACTTGCGTAATAGCTTCTGCTTAAACGCGGCGGTGGGAGTTGCATTTCTGACCGCTGCGGGCAGTCTATTATAGATGGATGGACCCATTATGTAGGCTGATCTTGCAGACTTTGCCAGTTTGTGCTTAGGAGTGATAAGGCTATATGACAAGGAATATATGACAAGTGTCGCGCGTTCGTGAAACGCTCATTTGTATCTCAGCGCTCAGTTAATAGGTACTTATCGGTGCTAAAGCGAACCTATTTTTGCAGCTCGGCATGTTCGTAGTACCAGCAGCCAATATTCCGATGTTGATGTTCTCCGAGTTCTTCATCCCGTACCACGAGATGCCGTACTACCTGCAGCCCTTCGCAACCATATCGTACTTCCGATACGCCTTTGACGCCTTCATGCAAGCAGCCTACGGCTTCGAGCGGGAAACTCTGAAGTGCTACAAAGACTTCTGCATGTTCCGAATACCGCAGTCCTATCTGACTTACCTAGGACTAACTAGGCCGTATATGTATGATATCTACGCTTTGTTAATATGGATCGTTTTACTACAGATTTCCTTTGTCTGTGTATTAAAATACAGGGTCTATAGGGCATGTAGATAATTGTCATAAAGGAACCCAGCCGCTGTACCTCATTTTAGAATATACATAGATTGCATGTTTGGTATGCGCTGAATATGTATTTTTGAGAATTTTGTAAGTCGAATTTAAACTTTCGTGAGACATGTTGAAATACTGCTAATAATTTCACATTTAACATGTCGCCCCTAGTGACATATAAGTAATACGTGGGTTCAACCGTGTAATTATTAGCATTAATTTTGTATGTGTATTGTTTTGTGTTTTTTAATGATCTAATGTAACGGTACTCAAATTGGTTTTTCGCTTAGATGTTTATATACATTATGTACCTTACACAAACATATGAGGAAGTAATGATAAAATAGGCGATAACGCCGATAACCCTTTATCCCAAAATAACAAAAAGTAACAACAACACAATGTTTTGTTATTCTGAAGGCTATAAAGTATATTATCTAAAATAGTTTTTAGGTGCTAACATGACAAGGTTAAAATCGTTATATTATTGAGCTACCATGGCACTGAAATACCTAGGTACCTACAGCCGAAAAGTGATAAAGCTTTCTTTAAGTGGCTTATTTATACCTACAGCCTCATAGTCAGAGCACAGTCGTTAGTTGCTTGCGTTCTTTTGACAGGATTTACTTTTAACAGTTTCGGATAGAGATATACTTGGAGAGCTAACGTCGTTTAGGTCACTTAATGTATCTAGGTAGGTATAGGTACTTGAGATGATTTGAGTTAGCCGAATTGCATCTAACTAGTCCATTCAAAAAACAACTCTTCCGTCCAAGGTAAAAGATTCCAATTCCGATAACAGTTTTATAAAAAATCGGCCACATTAAATAATCTCAACCATACCTACTTCTTGTTGAGATGGAAATCAAGGCTGTAAATTGTGATGGTCGATACAGGGTGGTTAAAAAAGTGAACAAACATCCGAGCCTATGATGTTTTATGAAATGATTTTAGTCGATTCTTTTTACCATGATATTTTTAGTATATTGTTTTACTAAACCATAACTTCACTAATGTTTAAAGTTGAATAATGATATACCTACTGTACCATTTTGCTGCGCCCTATCCACGTACAGTCAGCATTAGCAGCCAAATATATCGCAACACGTCTTTATTACTATAGGAGTAAAGATGTGTTACGATATATTTGGCTACTTTGGCTGCTACTAACTATATGATGCTGACTGTACTTAGCATTAAGCTGCATGTGTTTGTGTCCTTGGTAGCACATAAATAATCTGAAATATACTCTAAGTATGTAAGTATATGTAAGCAAGTTAGCATAGATTACCTAGGTAACCTAGGTCTAGTACCTAACATAAAATATTCCACGACAAGATGTATATTTAGTCCAGTGTATATGTAGTCCACGACGCTAGGCAGAGGGGCAGGTTATACTCCTCGGTCTTCTGTATAACCTGACGGAGCGTGTGGATGTGGTCTACGGTACTAAAGCCTCTTCGGAAACCGGCTCGTTCGGGAGGCTGGAAGTCATCTAGCCTGCGTACGAGACGATTTGTAATGACCCTCCAAAACAGCTTATAGACATGGCTCAGAAGTGAGATGGGTCTGTAGTTCTTCAGCAGGGTGTTGTCACCCTTTTTGAAGAACAGCACCACCAACCCTCCATTCCATGCCTTTGGAGTTGTCCCTTCCAGTAAGACGGAATCGAACAACTTCTGAAGGGCCGTAAGGACCGGTTTTCCACCCGCCTTCAGGAGTTCGGCTGTTATTCCGTCTTCACCGGGTGCCTTGTTGTTCTTGAGCTGTTTAAGAGCCATTACAATCTCGTACAGGCGGATGACCGGGATGTCGTCGGTATGGTGCCGGGTTAGTCTAGCTCTAGGGTCTTCCGCCCGACCAACTTCGGGTCTGCGTGTTGAAGTGTATAGCTGTCCGTAAAAGCGCTTTATCTCACCCAGAATCTCGGTTTTAGAAGAAACGATTCTACCATATTCAGTTTTTAACTTCGCGAGCTGGCTCTGCCCTATAGACAGATCTCTCGAGAACACTTTAGAGCCCTTATTACGCTTGATGGCCTCTTCAATTCGATTTGTATTGAATTGGCGCAGATCGCGGGTAAGGGACTTGGAGATCTGTTTGAGCTGCCGGTATAAGGTCGCATCGGCCGAAGACTGTAGAATCACTGCACTCCTTTCCTTCACGAGCTTCTGAGTGGAGTTAGAGAGCCTTTTAGTTTTGTTGGTCCCTTGGGCCTTGAAGAACTTAGACCCAGTGGAACGGACAGCTTCCACAAACCCGTCGTTCAGTTCGTCCACATCGCCGCCTAGGCAATCAAAACGGTTTTGGAGTTCCAGCTGGAAGCTCTCGGGGTTTTGAATTTGGATTGATGCTGGACGGAGCGTAGACTTCATCAATCGAGAGCGCTCTTGCTTGACGCATATATTCAATGTGTCTCTTACCAGTCGGTGATCGCTCCCGGTTTTGACCGTATTGATCACAGAGACATCATTGAATATATGCTTCCTCGTCGACATGTTGAAGTCAATCTCGTTTTTAGTTGCACCGTCGGGACTCATCCAGGTCCACTTTCTGTGCTCGCGTTTCATTAAGATGGAATTCATCATGTAGAGTCCCTCCTTCTCCAAGAAGCCAGCCAGTAGTTGGCCCCGGTGGTTCCGACTTCCAACTCCAAATTTCCCCACTCTCAGCTCTTCATCATCTCTCTTGCCCAGTTTTGCGTTGAAGTCCCCCATGACAACGGTGAAGTAGGTTTTGGAGCTATGCATGGCCTTCGATATATCTTCATCCACCTCCACCTCTTCGTCGGAGTGTGCCGAGGCCGGCGCGTAAACCTGTATGACCTTCAATGAGTACCTACCTGTTGGATACTCTGAGTATTAGGTAGGTACGCCACCCTAGTCGACACACTCTCGATCTTCACCACGTTATTCACGAGGGACTTGTGGACGAGGAACCTGGGACTGTTGGTCGCCCTCCCGGAAATAGAGCAAGTTGCCGATTTGAGGGTTATCGTGTCCTCCCCCTCTTTTTTTTATACAAGGACGGTGGCAAACAAGCGTCTGATCGTAAGCGGACACCACAGCCTATAGACGCATGCAACTCCAAAGGAGAAACATGGGCGGACTTCAGATAACCCTATGACATCCCAACGCAACTTGCTCAACCCTTCCCTTCCCTTAACACACTTTAACTAAATAGATAAATTCCATTAGGTTGATATTTAATTATACTATTTTTCGTAATTACTTACCTAGTTACGCTCGCGTATGTGTAGGTACATATCTAAATGTCTAATTCTGATAAATCTACCTGTTATTGCATTTTGTATATATATTGTCTTGTTAAAACGAATAGATAAAAAGTAAGTAAGTACCTATATGCATCGTATTAAGTAATGAAACGTACATACAACTTCTGTGATAAAATAAAGATATTATTATGTCGGTGGAACAAATAATCGAGGTTGAATAAAAATATTTTGATAGTGGTTTTTATTAAGCGTGTTTTATTCGATTTAAAATACACAGAAAAATACAGGTCAAACAATCTAAGTAGGCACCTACCTATTTACCTTATTTGATTTCAAATAAAATAATTTATACGATAATTGAACAGAATATCAATTTTAAACATAATTTTACATGTAAGTACACCATGTGCAAAAGCAGTTACAAATACTTATTTCATGGGCTCGAAAAAAGCCCAACCCAAAAACTTCAGAAAAGTTTGAACGCCGTAAGTATCCACCAACCAACAAATACAATTTTCGATTAAGTAGTCTTTTTATACAAGCATTGATTTGTAAAGTTACGATTCAAATAATATATTATTATTAGGTAGAATATATTATTATTAGGTAGAATATATTATTATTATAGAGCACTAACAAAAATTAAAAATAACTAAATATACGAACACTCTCACAACTCACAGCGCGTGGAACTTTTCCGACTTTTTAGGGTTTCGTAGTCAACAAGGAACTTATAGTTTTGCCATGTCCATCACACCATAATATATGTCCGTTGCCCCTAACTACTAATTCGGCACAAGTACCTATTAGATCAATCTCGCCGACAAAAGGGTAGAATAAAAATTTAAAAAATAGGGTAGGGGGGGGGGTAGAGTAGGGGGGTTTTAGGGTACCTCTCCCGTACACATAAATTGGGTATGTATTTTCTAATAATTTATTGAATCAGGCGTTACTTTGCGGAAGTCCATGATATATTACGAGAACAATATTTCTTTGCTATTCCGCTAAAAAAACGTGCTGGTCTATCAGTGAAGATAAGATGAAACTATTTGCGTATAAACATGCAAAAAATTACAGCAAACCACCACCAATATTGACAAAAACCTCAAACACAGTACAGTGAGTTTTTAGCGGAATAGCAAAGAAATATTGTTCTCGTAATATATGTATTTTCTTTTCTCGATAAACCTAGGGTAAACTCGCATTATTTGGTGATACGCCTAATTCAGTGAATTCGCCAGCTTTATTAGGTAGCGTGCTTCAAAACATGTACCTATTCACCGAATTAGGCGTATCACCAAATAATGCGAGTTTACCCTGTTTCGTTGGATAGCTTGTTTAAAAATAAGATGAGTCTTTAAGACCCATTTTTCAATTCAGGGATGCGTTCGCGTGATATTGGGCTTTATGAATACCTACATCAAAGAAAAATATCATGGCAGTAGTAAATATAATTAATTTACATCGAAAACTATCACAGATAAGTAGGCGTAACAAGTTAACGAGTAATAATAGACCAACTTAAAAATGTACCTTGAAAAGGCCAACTTTCGTACAAATTCTAACGACGCAGCCGCAACGTTTAGTTGGCGCACACGCGTGTCGATGTAACAAAGGTCAAAGACAGACGGGCAACTACGGAACCCTACACTGCGCGTGGTCCGACATGCGCTTGGCCGGTTTTATACAAAATGAAAACGAAAAGCCGCAAATGGGTTATAGCCCGACCCAAAAAGTTATTAAAAATACCGATCCATGTTTTAATAGTATTTTATGCAACTGTTGTATAAGTAGGGTCTTAAGACGCGAATGGCGTGAGTTGCGATGCGAGCCTTGGCGAGCATCGCAATAAAAGACGCCACGAGCGTTTTAAGACCAAGTGTATATAACTTGGTCTTAAAACGCTCGTGGCGACAACAAAACAGACCATAAACAAGAGGTGTCAATGTGTCATATTTTTAATTTCCCACCAAAGTTCCAATTCACAATTAAAAGACGAAATATGATAACTATTCGTTATTAATAACATATTAAGATTTGATTCGTGTTTGTGAATTGAAGAAAACTGTGTACGTTCCTTTTAAAATGGACAAAGAAGAAAATAACTGCACCGCTGAAGAAATTGCGTGAGTAGTTTAGAACTAACGAAAAAACTACTGCCGAAAAGTCAAATGCTATTTATTTAGAATTAGTCGTAGAAAAAGTATTGTATGCAACGGTGTATAACTTGGTCTTAAAACGCTCGTGGCGTCTTTAATTGCGATGCTCGCCAAGGCTCGCATCGCAACTCACGACACTCGCGTTTTATTTAAGACCCTACTTATACGACAGCTGCATAAAATACTATTGTTTTCCTTACTTGATTGAAATTGAACTGAATTATCCACACTCCTTTAAAAAACCACAAGTTTTCTTCAGTAATCTAGCAAATGTTATCATTTTGAAATTTGGAGTTAATAGGCTATCTTTTGATGCTACTTGCCAAATTAAAGTAGTAAATTATTTTTATTACAGTCAGTTAAATTAAAGCTTTGGTTTTTTTTAATTTAAAACTGAGGTACTTGTGTTTTAATTTTAATATTTAATTTACCGGGGTTATTTACGGTTACATACCAATAAAAATATTGGAGAAAAGTAAACTTTTTAACCGTAGTATACTTTAAACAAGGTGTCACTTTTTTTTGTAATACCTTTATTTTTTAGTTCCGTAGTCAACAAAGTGTATGTCCGTCTTCGGCTTAGCTCAGGTACCTCCCCTACACCTAAAGTGGGGATGCATTTTTTTTTCTCGTTAAACTCATAGTGTGGGGTATCGTTGGATAGCTCGTTAAAAACTATTATGAGTTTCCTATATCCATTTTTCATATCAGTGATTCGTTTGCGTGATATTGAGCTTCAAAGCCCTAATTTTTGTTCGAGTCATGTGTCCCCCCCCCCCCCCCCCCCTGCCGGTTAAATGGCTACAACTGGGGATATGAAAAAAATCGTAGTAGTAGTACATATAATGAATTTAAAAGGAAAACTATCACGGACAAGTAGGCATAAGTAGTTACCGAGTAATAGTCGACCAACTTAATGTGTACTTGGAAAGACCGATTTTCGTACAAATTTGGCCGACGCAACCGCACCGCACGTCGATGTAACTAAGACAGACAGGCAACTACGGAACCCTACACTGCGCGTGGCCCGACACGCACTTGGCCGGTTTTTTTACCTATTTTTTGAAGTGAAAACTTCTTAAGCGGCGCTGAGCACTTTTTGGGATGGGGAAAAATTGTTTGATACGCGACAGATTTTTGTGACGTCAGATGTGAAGGAGTGACCTCCAAACTTTTATATTTTGCTGCTAGCCGTTTCGACTTCATTCAAAACTGAACGCTATTCGTAAGAGTATAAAGCCGTTAAACACTTTTTGCAATAGCATATTCTGCAAATAAATTTTTAATTTCGTTCACGTGTCCTTCACCGTTTTGCTATTGAGCAAATTCGAATAGTTCGAATTTGGACGTTATTCCTAAAGAGATAAAGCTTTGAAAAATATTTACCAACGGCAAAAACAAATTGATATTTTGTTCACCGCCGCCGTCCGCTGTTCTTGCAAATTCGAATAGTTCGAATGTGGACGTTATTCTTAAGAGATAAAGCTTTGAAAAATATTTGGCAATGGCAAAAACAAATTAGTATTTTGTTCGACGCCGGCGGCGGGCGCGGCCCGTCGCACCCAACAAGCCCGCGGCCCGTCCGCCTAAATAATTGATAATTGTTTATAAATTTGCACCAAATTCATTTTTAGGGTGACACCGTAAGATGTCACGTGACCTGATCGAAAAACTGTTACAATGTTATTGAGTTTTCACTTCTGCCGGCACTCCCGGAGTGCCACCCGGTCTTTTTTTTTTATTACTGTCATATCTCGTTTTCGGCTTGATGGTGACTTTAGGGACACGTTGTATATGAATATGTCATCATCATGCTCAGCCTGTACTCGTCCACTGCTGGACATAAGCCTTTCCATTATTTATGTAGGTATACATAGAAATTAATAATTCCAATTATTCCAAAGCTACTAACTATACTACTAAGCAATGGAGGCAATAGTCATATCGAGGTAAGTATATTTAATTTTCTCCAATATGCTCGGAAATGGTCGCCTTACTGTTGCAAAAATAGTACGTGAAGTTGCTCGTTACTGCAGAACGCAAATTTAAAAAGTTAAAAGTCATTACTGTACAGCTTTAGCGGCCAGGAAAGTGTATGAATAGTACATTGTGATACAAGTGAGGTATGTTGATAATTACATCAGAGGTGAGGGTGCGGCGTTTCATACGACGTTTTTCAACACATTTAGCGAGAAAAATATTTTTTTCATAAGATGAAAGTTTTATAGGCCTGCCAAGTTATTTTCTTTACTTATTCATGGCAACAGGTTTTTACTCACATACATCGCCAAGAATTTCCAGTGGCGTCCATTCTTTTTATCACTTTTCTAGTCACCACGAGTCAACATTTTTGTTAATAACCAAACACGCATTAACAATGTTTACAAATATCTGTGAAATAACCTATAATGGCGCGCAAAAAGTTTTTTTTCGTGAAGTTTGCGCAGTGTGCGCGCATTAGATGAAATCTCTAAACAGCCAATACAAAATAAAATAAATATTTTCGTTATTATTCGTTTTTATTAATTAATGTAAACTGTTATCAAAAGTGAATAGTTTTACTAAATTAAACGTTTCTATATCATATCCAAAAATAAAAAGTCAATTAATTAACAAAAAGGATTTAATTTGTTTAGTAAAAGAATCCATTTGCCGAGAATTAAAAAAAAAGCTGTACATTAGGTACAACCCGGTTAATTTAAGAATGCACCGTGTTCATGCAGCATACATCTTGCTGCAAGTTGCCAACGTTACTTAATCGGGATAAAACCATAACACACAAGTGTCGTAATGTTATTAAACACGCGTGTTTAATATCCAGGATTATGAGCCTAAAAGCTACTCAATAAGAGGTACGTTACGAGCAATTGTGTTGAAAATTCCTTTACTGTATAATTTTTTACCTTTTAACTATATGCTTTGACTAAGACAAATCACTACAAACAGCCAAGTGCTCGTACGTTTAAAGACCTTGCCATTTGTCACAACAACTTGCTATAGTAAGACTGGTTAGGTAGTGTATGGTTGTCTCTTCCAACTGTTGCAAGTTGCTGTGACAAATTACGCCCGTTTGTAGCCTGCTTAAAGTTTTCTCGAGTTTCCTCTTTTTAATGGTCATATACAGAACGCGTACTTTTGAAAGTGATCGAAGTGACGTTTATAAAAATGTCTCCATGTTTAAATGAAGAAATAAAAATATTTATCGAAATAAAACTCACAATGAACTGAAATGCATTTCGATTGCAATCCCGTTTAATTTTTAATAATTTTAATTGCATAAAACATTTAAAATTGTGACTGACTGTAATGGTTAGGTAATTTTTTTTATGTATGTCAATTGAAACAGGCACTACGAGTCATGCCGTGTACATACTTTAAAAAAATAAGTTGTGCGGGAACTTGATAGGTTAATACTCGCTATTTTAAGATTACTGAAAATATTATTTGATTTCCTCACATTTTTGGAGAAAAGCACTATATTGGCTGGAACGGCAATTCGTGGATTCGTCTCTATTGTCGGATTCAGCTTTGCTTCATCCGACAAAATCAACTCATCCACGAATTGCTGCCGATGCCGCTGCAATAATGTACTATTATCTACACCATATAATAAGAATATCTCTACCTACTTTGCAAATTTACACATAAATTACCATATTTAACACAATTTTTTTTGGAAATTTTGTACTTATGGCATTTTTGTCAACCACTGAGTTCCCGTTTGATGTATTTGATTCGATGGATTTGACACCCAAGGTCACTACAGTTCCAAGATGGCACTTGTTGCCAACTCTACTCTCGGGACTATAAAAGAAAACTTTAGAGTTATGATATTATTCCATTTACTTACATTATTGTTGCAAAAAAATATGTTACAAACTAAACTGGTAGTCTTCTCACATGTCAAAATTTAAATAAATCTAAAACCATAGGATTTCATTACAATTATTAAATATTAATAAGTCAATTATTATTCTTTGTGTATTTTTATAAATGTAATGTAAGTTTTTTTTTTTCTTTGGGTGCTTAGCTTTAAACTTTACAACCGATTTCAAACCATCCTGACTACATGTTGGAACTACCTACCTATGTTATGTGTTTTTTATTTCAAACCATCCTGACTACATGTTGGAACTACCTACCTATGTTGTGTGTTTTTTATTTAGTGTGGTTTAGGCATACCACTTCTCAACGACCTCCTCGCTCAAATAATTAGTAAGTCAATGAACTGACAACTTGTATGGAAAGAATGTCAATTTTGGAAATAATTTATAATAGCTTATTTTTTATCCATAAAAAATAGTTACCCAGCGACAGAATCCGACGAAATTTCAGACATCAAGAAAATTATAAATGCTTCTGAAAAGTCAGAAAAAATATTAATAAATATATTGTCTCTATTTTGGTTCATTTACATTTGCTCTATAATATACAAGATAAATCATACAAAAAAGACAATTCATGCTTCATTTAAATCTACATAATTACTTCCGGCTGGAAAGTTTGTCGGATTCTTGAATAAAGCATCGTAGAATAACATTTTAAAATGAAATCAACAAAAACAACGCTATTATAAATTAATGTTTTTCAAAACCTTATTTTTCCTGGAGTAAATCGTCTTCTAAATCATCTGAACGCTGAAGGGGCTAATAAACACGCATCTACGCGCAACCACAGAATATATTATATTAGTACTTGATACGTATAGAAGATAAGAAATGAAACATTCAACGAAACGTTCGTCTATACCAAAGCCGTGCGTGACCAAATATATGGATCCCTTGACTACATACAACGCCGACGGATGATATACCTAACTAGTTCGTGCCGCTTTCCAGCATGACACTTCGTGAGATAAGCTATCTGAACTAAATGATGTTCAAGGAGATGCATTGTCCATTGACTGTACAGATAGATATGTGCTCTTTGTTGTCTAATATTGGCATGTATGTACAGGCAGTGATAAGTTAGAAGGATTAACTTATCAAGAAGCATAGAACGGCAAACATTTTCTGTGTTTATATAATAGCATCTATAAAATAGTGCATACCTAATATGTTTAAAGATGTTGTTCGTCTTAGCATTTGTATAATTACTCTTTAACATAAATACTCTATAAATAATACCTACTATAGTAATACATATACCTAACTAACTACATCATATTCTAAGAAACTAAAATAATGTATTTGGAATGTGTTCAATTATTTATTTAATCTTTGGTTATACAAATACTTAAGGTATACCCTTAGAGACTTAGACCCTTACAATTCCCTTGCGTTCTTTTATAGTTTTAATTTCAAGCTCAGCGTGTTTATGCAAAATTACAGGTAGGTACCTGAATTGTACAATGGAAGGCTAGGATAAATAGTATATTTGATAATGTTATGAAACTTATAAATATAACGGATTTAATCAAGATCACTTTGATAATGAAATCGTGTATAAGCGATCATGATATTGATGTTCTATGATAACAGTTCGTTGCTAATCAATCGTTTTTAACAAAAGCTATCGTCACTTGTCACAGTTGTCATTTATTTGTGGCAATATTAACTGTCAATCGTACAGATTTAGGTAATCAAGTTATCTATAAAACCATTGAGTGAAAAAATAAGTGGTCAGGACAGGTCCATTTCATGAGTATCGCCTATATTCTAAGGTTCATGGTTCTCTATAAGGAACGTCCCCTTCCCTCTCTGACGTATTAACACTACAAGCAAGGCATATCAATGAAACATACAACAGCATACCACAACATGCTACAACACAGATTGTGCTCTACAAAACAACATTAAATATGTAGTTACCTGCACTGGCAGCATGAACTTGTTTACTTCCGACATAAAACATTTATCCCTCTCGCACTAGTGAATACTTGCTGTGAGTGAAGTAGTACCTAGTACAGTGAAGCACGAATGCTTTACGTCCGACATAAGCGCGATCATGCTACCTAGCTAGGCTGGCGATGACACCGAATATTTAAAAACAGTAACAAAAACATAAATAATGTTCAAGGCGATGAACTTATCCCTTAACCCTCTAATGCATACGTAGCCATACGTGGCGTCCTAAATATTTTATTTTTTTAAAGTAGGTAGTACCAAAAAGTGAGGTGCGTTATAAATATGCTGTCTTTAAAGTTGAAATTGGTAGATATTTTTTTACCTTCTAGTAGTCATAACACGGTTAGTTATGATACCTGCAATATCAGTTGCGCTTGTGAATACGTGTTTACGAATCTATCCTGATTATAACTAGATCAAAAAGTGTTTACGGAAGGAAGTGATGTTAAAAAATATGTTTTAAGGTTTGTTAGGTATTAATTAATAGTTTTTGGTAATTTGCTATGATTTTCTGTTATTTTTGATAACAATATGGCTAATTACATTCCGAAGCCATATTTGGATTCGTATGCATCAAGTTCAAAATATGTGTAGCCATAAATGGCCTCGTATGCGTCAATGATAAGAATAAGTTAAAATTGTTCGAGAATAAATTAGTTTATTTTTCTGTTTAGGTATGGACGTTTCTCGTTTTTATGCCAGAACAATTGCTCTTACAGGTCTTTCACGAAATGTGAAAAATGCAATGTTCATTTATGCTACAATGAAAATAGGAACTGTTTTACTAAGTTTCATACTAAGTAATAAATCGAAATTGACTCACTCAAATTGACGCACTATTTAACAACGCATACGAAGCCATATATGGCTAGACATATTTCGAACTTTATGCATACGAATCCAAATATGGCTTCGTGAAATAACTTTTTGATAATAAGGAACATATTTTTTTGTGTTCCAAATTTATTTTGTCTGGGTTATAATTATAATAAACTAGTTCCCATACTTATTCAGAAATTTTTGAAGTGAAAACTTCTTTAGCGGCGCTGAGCACTTTTTGGGATGGGGAAAAATTGTTAAATACGCGACAGTTTTGTGACGTCAGATGTGAAGGAGGTCACTTTTTGCTGCTAGCCGATTCGACTTCATTCAAAACTGAACGCTATTCGTAAGAGTATAAAGCCGTTAAACACTTTTTGCAATAGGATATTCTGCAAATAAATTTGTAATAATACCAACGCTTCCTTCACCGTTTTGCTATTGAGAAAATTCGAATAGTTCGAATTTGGGCGTTATTCCTAAAGAGATAAAGCTTTGAAAAATATTTGGCAATGGCAAAAACAAATTGGTATCGTGTTTGCCGCCGCCCGTCCGCCTAAGTAATTGATAATTGTTTATAAATTTGCGTCAAATTCATTTTTAGGGTGACACCGTAAGATGTCACGTGACCTGATCCAAAAACTGTTACAATATTATTGAGTTTTCACTTCTGCCGGCACTCCCGGAGTGCAACCCGATCTTTTTTTCTTCCATTTTTCACTGTTCATGCATTAGAGGGTTAAGGGATCCCTTCCAGTAATTTATATAAAAAGCTTTTTAAATTGTCGATAAGTCACCTTACATCGAATTTTAAACTACTAAACTGACTGCACTCTTAATGGTTCATGATAATTATACATGACTAGGTATAATAATAAGAATATGCCTAATAAGTTTAGAAATGTGCGTCAAAATATTATAATTGTTAAGTTAAATCAGTTACCGTGAGCATCAAAGTTCTCAAAGGAATAATGATATAAGTACTGCGATGATTAAAATACCTATTCTCGGCAGCCTCTTCTACCTAGACTTGCTCTACTCGTATTCAACGCGCCTTCAATGCCTCCACTTGTAATACTATGACGGCGTGTGATCATTCAAGTGTATGAGTTTCCTGCAAAGAAAAAAAACAGTAAGAAATAAATTTATCACCATGCGCATAAATATATGACGAATTGATAAAAATATTACCTGCAGTAATCAAGAGGCAGGGTCAAGACTTTGTACCACAATATAATACTTAGGATAACGCTCCACGTTCTAAGAGGCCCAAATAGAAACGCCAGGCTTCCATATTCCAACCAAAAGAAGTACGCCAGCAGCAACTGGACTGATAGTAGCAGTATGAAGGGTAGATTATTGTATAGCCTCTTTATAACACTAGCGGTGGGATTATATATTCGATTGTGTAATGTGTGGGACAGCACCAGCACTAGAGGGATTTGTACAAACATTAGTTGTACACTCCCGTACATATAAGTGAAAGGCTCGGGCAAAAATGTTCCTTTTATTAATATCCCCCAGGCGAAGACCACGCCCACGTGACCGTCGATGAGCTCCCCGACCGCCCACGGCCCGAGCGGCACGTACACTGCGTACAGCACGATGGGATAGTATATCTTGTCAATTTTACTCAAGAGCCATAATCTCCTCAGCACATATCGCGCAAATTTTCTTCGGTGTCTAGGTGGTTGCTTTTGCCATCGAAAATAGACCAGTGGTAAAACATTCACCAAAAGTAGAGTTCCGAATATTGCCTGGAACTGAGACACATTCGATTAAAAACAGGTTTGTATTATTTAGGAAATAATATTGGGAATACAAAAGATTTACTATGTCTTCTTAATGATATAATCATCTTGAAGACAGAAAGTGTGCAGTGTGGGCGGAGAAGTACTAAACTCTAGTTATGAATTTACAATACAGGTTAGAGTAAAACAAAGAACTAACCACTGTCCAAGCATCAAGCATAAGGAAGATTCTTGGTGAAATTTCAAAACTCATAGTAGAACCATCTAATGAAAATGGATGCTCTACATAGGCCTGCTTTCCCAGCTCATCAGTGACTATAACATACAGATAATGAATATCTTTTGCAAACAAGTGCGGCAGCCACAGGCAGGCATGAAGAGGTCCTTCTGTATGTTTGCAATCCATCCAACTAACTTTATCAAAGGAGATTCGTACATTGCTAATGTCAACATCACTAAAGGCAAGGATCCTTATGTGAGTGGAATCAGGTATCAGTTCCAGAGGCTCCCGTCCAGGTAATATGTATTTTGCATGTTTTGGGTTTGTAATCAACACAAGGGGCCACGTGTTATGTTTCTGATCCACAAATGAAAACATGCCATGGTCAATGGCTGCCAAACGGTACATTCTGTTGTCTTTCCAATCTCCCAATTCAATTTCCAAATAGCCTTTTCTATGCTTTGTATACATTTTAGGAACAAGGCCACCCATGGCATGTAGATGGCCACACACGTAAACTTGAGAACCTTTGCTCTCACCCATTAATGCTCTCAGATCCAACTTCCCGTTTCCTGTGTCAAGTGGTAGAATGCATGATGTGGGGTAGTGTCCGAACCAAATGATATGATCTGCTTTCATGTCTGCCTCTGCTTGCATTCTTTTAATTTGCTTTTGTTCGTGGGCATCAACAATGCCTATGAAGTTGAATGGTCTCCTCAAACCAGGCTCCGGGCAAGCATCTATGCCAATAAATGCAACATGAACACCATTTCTATGTTCAAAATGCACATATGATTTAGGGTGTATTTTGCCCTGAACAGAAAAGTTTCTGAAGAAATTTTCTTGTGCATTTAGACTTCTAATGTTAAAATTATCTGCAAATAAATGGAAATAACTTTTAAGTTTTAGTTATACCTCTGCAATATGTGATAATAAGTATTTTATACCTTAATTTATACTTTTATACTTTAACACTCAGTGCTAAGAAATCTGTAGGTGAGCTCTTTGCTTCTAAGCGCTTTACTCTATACATATATGTACTTAACAATTGTAGCACTATGAAATCGTTGGCAGTGGATATGTTAGCTTTGTGAATACATCAATTACACCTAACAGAAGCTTATGAATATGTAATTTATTTTTTAATTAAATCTAATAAAGTGTGTGTAATGTAATAATCAGACCCCGTTGTCAGTGGTGAAAATTTATTGAAATCTAACACTAGGGTAGGGTTGTCACACAATATTTGTATTGAGTGCATGTGACATATTGGTTTTTTTTTTTGACAGAAAAATATTTTAATAGAACTTTTCATCTTACCTTATTTTTGGTTTATTATTGTATTGTCACTAAATATGTATATGTTAAAAAATCTTAAATGTATAGTACCTATTGGATGTAATATATTTTGTTAATCATCTGATATATACGAGGGGAGGTCCAAAAGTCCGCGGAATGGAGTAGAAGGAGGTAAAATTGTACAAAACCACTTTGCTTATCTGGTATGAGAACTCTTTAGAATAAAAAAATATAAATGTCAATTCAAAACCGTCATTTGTTTTAAAGATATCGCTCTTCAAACAAATGAATTCGGAATAAACGTGCGACTATGGAGCAAATTGAATATCGTGCCGTGATAAAATTTCTGAATGAAATGAAAACCGTCTACGGGGACCGGTGCCCTGCTAAAACCATGATTCACAAGTGGCATGGCTTCTTCAAACATGGCAGAGAGTCAATTGAAGACGTCCCTCGCCCAGGACGGCCCATTCAAGTCACATCGTCGGATATCGTTCAAAAAGTTGAAAAACTCGTACTAGAAGATGCTCGACTTAAAAAGAAACAATTATCTGCATTAGTTGGTGTATCAGATGCAACAATTTTGAGAATCCTACATGACCATCTTGGCATGACGAAAGTGAGTGCTAGGTGGGTACCAAGAATGCTCCAACCGCAGCAGATGCATCAACGAGTTGAAGCATCGAAGCAATTTTTGAATCTGTGCGGTGAGAATCCTACACACATATTGGAACGAATTGTGACTGGAGATGAGACTTGGGTTCATAATTTTGATCCTGAGTCAAAACAAGAATCTATGCAGTGGCATAAGAAGGGTGCACCACCTCCGAAGAAGTTCAGGGTATCAGAATCAGCCGGAAAGGTGATGGCTCCGATTTTTTGGGATTCATCAGGAATTCTTATGATCGACTAAAAGGACAAGGGTGTTACTATAACTGGGACATATTATGCAATTCTATTAGAAATACTACGTGTATCCATTAAAGAAAAAAGGCGGGGAAAACTGTCAAAGGGTGTGTTGCTGTTGCACGACAATGCACCGGTTTACAAGAGCCATGTTGCGACTGCTGCTCTTAACAGGTGCGGCTTCGAATCGCTGGTTCACCCACCCTACAGCCCGGATCTGGCCCCCAACGATTATTATGTGTTCCCAAATTTAAAAAAAGAAATACGAGGAAAAAAGATTGCGATGATGAAGAATTGAAGGAGGCTATTTCGGCTCATTTGAAGGCAAAGATAAAAAAAAAAGACCGGGTTGCACTCCGGGAGTGCCGGCAGAAGTGAAAACTCAATAACATTGTAACAGTTTTTCGATCAGGTCACGTGACATCTTACGGTGTCACCCTAAAAATGAATTTGACGCAAATTTATAAACAATTATCAATTATTTAGGCGGACGGCCCGCGGGCGCGTTGTGTGCCACGGGCCCGGGGACCGGCGCGCCGACGGGCGGCGGCAAACACAATACCAATTAGTTTTTGCCATTGCCAAATATTTTTCAAAGCTTTATCTCTTTAGGAATAACGTCTAAATTCAAACTATTCGAATTTGCAAGAACAGCAGATGGCGGTGCACAGTGGCGACCAAAATATCAATTTGTTTTTGCCGTTGATAAATATTTTTCTAAGCTTTATCTCTTTAGGAATAACGCCCAAATTCAAACTATTCGAATTTGCTCAATAGCAAAACGGTGAAGGACGCGTTGGTATTATTACAAATTTATTTGCAGAATATGCTATTGCTAAAAGTGTTTAACGGCTTTACACTCTTACGAATAGCGTTCAGTTTTGAATGAAGTCGAATCGGCTAGCAGCAAAAAGTGACCTCCTTTACATCTGACGTCACAAAACTCTGTCGCGTATTTAACAAATTTTCCCCATCCCAAAAAGTGCTCAGCGCCGCTAAAGAAGTTTTCACTTCAAAAATTTTTGATGGTCTACATAAATTAATTAGTCGATCTGAAAAATGCATTAAACTCGAGGGCAAATATATTGAAAAGGAAAATTACTTATGTTGTTATATTTAATTTGCAAATACTTCATTCCGCGAATTTTTGAACCTCCCCTCGTAGATGGTGGAAAATTCAAAATAAAACAACAGATGTGTATATACACATACTATATGTGTGCGTGTGTGTGTGTGTGTGTGTATGTGTGTGTGTGTGTATGTTATGTCCATACTTTCATTTAAGTACTTCTCTGAATATATTATCAAAGGTTTTTCTAAATTAATTGGCATTAAACTTTGCCGTCTATTACTGTAGATCCACTTTAGATATGAAAAGGATCACTCCACTTCTACAGACGTAATTGGTATACTTCAGATGTTTATAGTGTTCTACGTTATTCTGGTTGATATTGTTTGTTATTTCAGCTTCTCCATTATTATGTAATTTTAAAATTGCTTTAACTGTACTGTAGTCGGGATTTTTGTTCAAAACTGAGTTCAACTTAATTTCAACATGGACATTTAAAAACATGGACATAAACGATGCTCATAGATTCTTCTAAACTTAGTTCGAAATTTTGTAATTATCCAATTGCTATTGATAAGAAACCAAATTTGTCAGCTATAAAATCAATATCACGTTTTAAATTTGGATTTAGAAAAAATCGTTTTGCCTTCACTATAGCAGCGGCATCTCAACTGTAAAATTTGGTTATTATGTGTTTAATATCATAAAAAAATATTGATAATAGGCAACCGCCTCCAGCCATTTTCCCCACTTTGTGATAACTGGATGAGGGGGTTTTGGGATCAAAGGAAACTCGTTTTTGAGTTTTCGAAGTCTGCTCGGCGATTTACATAATACTTTTTTAACACAGTCCAGATTATTTATTATTTTAATTTTAGACTGACAAAATTCAGCACTTATTTCCAGGAAATTCATATCTTTAATGAATAATAAAATTATTTTTATGATATTCAACATAATTTGACAAATAAATGACAACTAAGTACCTACCTATGATTGAGTTTAACAATCAAATGATTTTTTTTTAAGCCCGTTGGCTCAACATATTTATGTCATAAATATGTCATCTCACCTACGAATAAACTAAGTATTACATCAAATTCTACAGGTTAAAATAATAATGTAGGTAATAATTATGTGCAGTGCCAACCCTTATCTTATCTTATTTTATCTAGATGAGGGATACACTTCAACCCAATGGGATGGTTTGTGCATTTGCCCTCTCCTCTATGCCTACTCCCAAGCTCGCTCCATCATTTCCACGAAACGGATGATGCAGCTTAGCGGGAGCACCTTGATTTCCTTTGGTTGCAGATAAACCCTACCAACCCTAGTATTTTCAATAAATTTTCACGGCTGATAACGGGGTCTGGTAATCATTATTTTAAACATATTCATACTGTATGAACTGGTGTAAATTCTCAACTCGTGATAAGACATTGAAAATCAATAAATTAAAATAAATCTATGTAAGTACATACCATGATTGCCTCTAATATCTAACCACACAGTTTCTTCTGTGACTCTGGACTCTTGGATAATATTGCGGTAGTAGACCCACTCCATCTGCACTTGGGAGCTGCCCAGGTTGTCTTTGGCTTTAGCATCAGTTAAGTCACCCGTTGCCAGAACAATTGACGGTTTTATTTTCTTAAGTGTACTATCACAAAATTGCTGAAACTGCGATATTCTCCCTGGATCCCTAAATATGCTCAAATGGATATCTGAAATCTAGAAAACAATTGACATGAGTTATTATATCAAATAAAGCAGGATAATAATTGTCTGATATAGTTTGCACACTGACAAAATAACTATATCACCTCTATTTTGAAAGATCAAAGAAATCCCTCAAAATATGCACAACTTTCGGCCATAATATATCTTAGTTGGTATAACACAGTTCATATAATAAAAATAGAGTTTAAAACAATAAGTATGTAGGGATAAGGATAACGTTATAATGTACTTTAAAAACACCATATGGAAACAATGTATTATTGACCGGTATATTTCTGCTTTAATCTTAAATCCAAACAAACAAAGCGAGTTTGTTCTTAGACTAGTCTTCCAGCTGCGTAGATAGCCAGTTACTGATTATAACTTACTTGTAAGAACCAAATTAAATTTTCCTTCGATTCAGTGATGCGTCCGTATTTCCCGGCTAAGTATTTCGTGAAATTTTCACCTTTCCTCTGGTTTTCGGAGTAACTGTGATTTATTGCAATGATGTTTAGAAAATTCGCCACAAATATTGAAAGTAACAATAAAGCGCACAGTAGAGACAATGCGGTTTTGGAGAAAATCATGTTCAAGTTTTTTCTAATAAATTCACCATTGGAAATACGTATAGAAATATCACAATTGTATGTAAATTTGCATGACCAAAATTTACGAATACGAACACGGCAAATTTGACAGCTCGATTACTACAAATGTCAACGACATCTGTCAGATTGGTATAATTTATGAAGTAAGCTATTTACAGCGAATACCGATAGCGCAGCACTAAAGTATGACGGCGCGAACTTGACGTTTTAAAACAGTCTGCACGGTTATCAGTGTTATCACAACTATCACAAGACGGGGCGCGAGCTCTCTCGATTTTTCTCGCACTACACCTCTCTTTCTAAGCCGTGCCCCCGCCAAGTTGAGCAAAACAGCGGCACGGCCGTACCATCCTTTTCTCGAAGCAGTTCAGGCCGTTTTCGACCCCCCTATACTATAACTTCGTTGTGGATAAAACTAGAAGCCTGGATTTTCAGTAACCAAGCACGCATTGTATAAACACGATATATTTCACATACAATTTGAACCGGTGCTTTAAGATTTATAACTACTTACTTAGTCAAAGTTTCTTAATTTTGTCACTCACTGACTGACTCACCGATAAGTCTAAGGCACTTCTAGCAGACATAGAAGCTTCAAATTTGAAATACATTAATTAGTGTTTAGTGAATAAATTAACAGGAAACTAAAAAAAAAGACAGTTTGCACTCCGGGAGTGCCGGCAGAAGTGAAAACTCAATAACATTGTAACAGTTTTTCGATCAGGTCACGTGACATCTTACGGTGTCACCCTAAAAATGAATTTGACGCAAATTTATAAACAATTATCAATTATATAGGCGGACGGGCCGCGGGCGCGTCGGGCGCGACGGGCCGCCGGCTCGCCCGTCGGTGCGCCGACGGGCGGCGGCAAACACAATACCAATTTGTTTTTGCCATTGCTAAATATTTTTTAAAGCTTTATCTCTTTAGGAATAACGTCTAAATTCGAACTATTCGAATTTGCAAGAACAGCAGCGGCGCTACCACGAACTTCGTAAGTTGAATTTCGGGTATTTCCATCTTTATCGCACTCCCTTACTCGAGTAACAGGGATGCATGTATTCCGAACTTCGACTTTCGAAGTTCGTGGTAGCGCCGCAGACTGCGGTGGCGACCAAAATATCAATTTGTTTTTGCCGTTGGTAAATATAGAAAAATATTAATAATATTATAATTAGAACAGCAGATGGCGGTGCACAGTGGCGACCAAAATATCAATTTGTTTTTGCCGTTGATAAATATTTTTCTAAGCTTTATCTCTTTAGGAATAACGCCCAAATTCGAACTATTCGAATTTTCTCAATAGCAAAACGGTGAAGGACGCGTTGGTTAAAATTACAAATTTATTTGCAGAATATGCTATTGCAAAAAGTGTTTAACGGCTTTATACTCTTACGAATAGCGTTCAGTTTTGAATGAAGTCGAATCGGCTAGCAGCAAAAAGTGACCTTCACATCTGACGTCACAAAAGTCTGTCGCGTATTTAACAATTTTTCCCCATCCCAAAAAGTGCTCAGCGCCGCTAAAGAAGTTTTCACTTCAAAAAATGAAATTTCAGTCCAGTTTTCTAGATAGGTACACCAACTGCATAAATTACTTGGTAATCCCATATAAACATATAGGATTACAAAGTTATATTCGCAGTGAATAAGATAAACAATTTAACTGCATAAATAACTTTGTAAACCCATATAATCATATACGATTACAAAGATATTTGCAGCGAATGGGACAAAAAATTTAAAAAGCAAGAATGGGACTGCATTCATAATTCGTATGTAGGTATTGATAACACAATAACGTAAGTACTAAAAGAAGTGAGATCCCATAAAAACCATTCCATGTAAAAAAGAGGCCAAGTCTCGAAACTCTTCCACCGTAAAAAGTTGTGAGATATTTCGTAGAGCCAAGTCTCAGGGATTCTTTAATCTTTATTTGCTTGCTAAATAAAATTTTGTAACTTGGCGGACTGAAGTTCGCGGCGAGCAAGGAAGTCCATCGGAAGTACATACACTCTTTCCTTCTATCTAGATATAGTTCTGTGGATCTCACTTCTTTTTGTACGTTATTGTGTTATCAATAAATACGAATTATGAATGCAGTCCCATTCTTGCTTGATTTATTCTTATTAGAACACTTAGAACAAGAGGTACCTATAGCGCGAGAAAAATCGAGAGAGTTCGCGCGCCGTCTTTTAATAGCCGTGCAGATTAAGATCTCAATTCATTTGACGGAAGTCGACAATCACGCACATTTCATTGTACTAGATCCCATTTTCACATTTTTCATGGGACGCTTTTAAACTTTACAAAAAGTAATGATTTTGTAAAGTTTAAAAAGGTCCATAAGCAACGGTGACATTGGATTGAAGCGCAACCATAGGCTAACTACAATACGCGACAACGAATCTGCAAAACAACTACCTCAGTCGTAGGACCTACCTGCTACCTATTTATATCCACTCGGATAGCCTGGCGGCTCCCTTAGCCCTACCCTCTAACGTCACAATTCTTACATTAACGTCTGCCGGGAATTACTGAATGACCTGGCTATCCCAGGACTGAAACATTCCAAGGCGCTAATTAGAGCGTTCAGCAAAAAGGCGTCTTTACCTTCTTCTTATTTAAGAGCTAAGCTCTTGTCAGTGTACGTACCTACATGTTCCAAAACAGGATAAGACACTAGCTGCCCGCGCCGCCCGCACACAATATCCCCGGTGTGGCCGCGAGATAAAATATAGCTTACTAGTTTCGCCGGCAACATCGTCTGCGTTAAGCCGGGATGATAACTATCCTATATTTTAACCCTTAAATGCATACAGTATCAGAAATGATACAACTGAAGTAACACAAGTAGTAATCAAATTAATGTCAGTTATAGACTTTGTCAAACTAGACACAGAGTCTCAAATGTGATTTAGAGTTAACTGTTCATTAGCCATTCCGTAAGCAAAGTGATTGATACCAGATGCACCTAAGGCCCTGGGTTTTCTGACCACCCGTCGCCGGCGGCCGGCGTCCGACGCGTGTCCGCCGCCGACGACGTTCGGATGTTTTGTTCGGGAATGTTTGAGGGTGGTTTCTCTGAAACGCCGCCGGCGGCGGGTAGGTCGACGGGCGAAGGTCACACGATGCACGCGTCGGTCGCTATCATTTTTGTAGAATAGCGACGGACGGCGGGTGGCGTCTTGATATTGAAAATGTCTCAGTTCAATAAAGACAACGATGAATTATTAATAAATCTAATAATATATTGTTCGACGCGTCTGACAAAGAATATAAAAATAACAATTTAAAGCACAGAACATGGGAAAATATTAGTGAAACAATGAAAATTCCAAGTGAGTGTTTATTTACAATTTTACATTCTTAGTACCTATAATTACACCATATTTAATTGCCATGTCACTGACCGAGGTGAACATATATAGTCTTTCAACTCATTTCTTAAATTTATTCCTGCGACTCCACCTACACCACCGCGGGCACAATGCGACTGAGCTCCTTCTCCTACGACGGGTGGCCGGGGCCAGAAAACCCACGCACCCGCGACCGACGGCGTGTGGCACAGCGTGCGACGCACGTCCAGACGCCGCCGGTCGCGTGTGACGGGCCAGAAAAACCACGGCCTAAGGCCCTGGGTTTTCTGACCACCCGTCGCCGGCGGCCGGCGACCGACGCGTGTCCGCCGCCGACGACGTTCGGATGTTTTGTTCGGGAATGTTTGAGGGTGGTTTCTCTGAAACGCCGCCGGCGGCGGGTAGGTCGACGGGCGAAGGTCACACGCTGCACGCGTCGGTCGCTATCATTTTTGTAGAATAGCGACGGACGGCGGGTGGCGCCTTGATATTGAAAATGTCTCATTTCAATAAAGACAACGATTAATTATTCATTAAACTGATAGCTACCTACCTAATTTTCAATTACAAATAAATGATTATTTTTGTTTCGATTTATTTTATTAAATGTACATATCTTATCGACACCGCTAGTTTTTGAGCTGGAGAAATAGGCACAGGATATTTATTACTTCGCTTCGTAGTAATAGGTATCACGTTCAATCAGATTCAATACTTTTGCAAACTGTTCTCGAGTTAGTCGAAAATAAGATGTAAATTTTTCTTCATTGCACATCAAGTGTTTGAGAACCAGGTTAAAAAATGCACCTTCATTTTCCCGATTTTTAAATATATCGGTTGGCTCTCTTTTATTTTTTGATACTTAATATTAATATTTCATCGTCTTCTTCTTCTTCTAACAATAAAAATGTTATTATTTTTCTATTCATTTCATTTAAAGCACAGCACACCAATTCTCAAAGCGGGCACAATGCGACTGAGCTCCTTCTCCGACGACGGGTGGCCGGGGCCAGAAAACCCACGCACCCGCGACTGACGGCGTGTGGCACAGCGTGCGACGCACGTCCAGACGCCGCCGGTCGCGTGTGACGGGCCAGAAAAACCACGGCCTAAGGGTTAATGCACGAAGATAGTAGCTAAATTTCATCCCAATCGGTTGAGCCGTTTAAGCGTGATTGAATAACAAACATCCAAACACCAAAAACATCCACACTTACGCATTTATAATATTAGTAGGATGACTGCTATAGCTAAATAGCTAGATTATACACCGAGGGGATTAAGCACTTTTTTATGTCACGGGCGCTATATCCCTCGCTGCACTCAGGACTCCGTTTTAATTCCCTCGCTTCGCTCAGGGAATTAACTCGTAACGCCCTTCGCTACGCTCGGGAATTAAATCTGGAGTCCCTCATTTGCTCAGGATTCAAGCTCGCCCAAGACGAAAACAGCTTTATCCCAAAGGAGAATACTCTGTTTTTCTCACCTTTTGCGAGAAAATGAAGCTATACTTGAAACAACATTTTATTAAAACTTTTCTTCTTTCCACGCGACCTAACTCTACTAGCCCCGCTCTACAAATTCTACATCATGACTAAAAGGTAGGTATAGCTTAGCCACATCCCGGTCGCTGCTAGACACTCCCGCGTGCATACCCTATGAATGTATGTATAAAGTTTGTAGAGCTGGGTAGTGTTAGGGCGCTGCGTCGAGTACCTACGAAACTTGGCGCGGCCCTACTTGCGATTTGATATCTTTTTAACGCTGAATGCTATATGAACTAGGGAGTCTTGACAATCACTTTACATTTAATGTTTTTAGTAGGATCTCATGTTTTTTTAACCGACTTCAAAAAAAAGGAGGAGGTTCTCAATTCGGTTGTAATTTTTTTTTTTCTTTTTTCAATGTTTGTTACCTCAGAACTCCGTCATTGATGAGCCGATTCGAAATTATTTTTTTTGTTCGTAAGTATATGCTTCCAGGTGGGGTGGGTCCCATTTTTTTTCAAAAATTCAGTTGGATGATGGGATCTATGAGGAATTGAGGGGACTCCTCAGACCTCAATTATATTAGGCACGCGTGGTTTTGGTCTACTATAACTCGTGTATTTACACCCGGAAATCGTAAATTTGGTGGAGTGGAATTGATGATGAAGACCACAGATGACTTATTCCTCAATTATGTACTTAAAAGTACAAAAGTATATCATAGATTCTGATAAGATTCCGTTGAAATAGGAACTTATAAAGTGCCAAAGGTGATGATGATCTTGGGGAATCGACGGAAGTCCTCAAATATTATCGGCCCACATACAGCGATTCGGTTTTTTTTTTCTAATAATCAACGCATTTGCTCTCGGAAATCAGTTCATGTGGTAAATTGGCAAATAAATGTGGAATTGTTCTCGTGGCTTGGCGGAGTACTAAATTAAAGTCGGTTAAAACTATGTTTTTTAAGTGTAAGATGATTTCAAGCTATAAGAAGGGTTTTAATTTTACACTGTGCAGGGCGGAGGGGAGGGCTAAAAATTGCGGAATTATTAATTGGTCTATTTTGTGTTCTAATCCTAGCCAGCATGCTTTTCAGCTTCCTAGGACTTCAGGAAGTATCTTAAGAACCTATCCAAATTTATGTTTCAATACAACATACAATCTTGCACCCCTCATGGGGGGGGGGGGGGGGGGGGGTTGTAGGGTGAAAGTTATAGATATTTGAGTATCAAATTTCTTTTGGCATGACCCTCGTATTAACAAAATAATTTATGAACGCTAATACATTGGCGTGAGTTCCTCATGAAGATACGGCCTTTTCCTATAGAACCCTTCGTTGTGCAAGGCTCTGAAGCTACACGCACTTGTCTTGACCAATGTTTTCATTATCCGACTTAAAAAGAAGGTGGTTGTCAGTTCGTTTTCTTGTTTTATCATTTTATTTTTTGTGTATGTTCAGCGGTCATTTATTTATTTATTTCAACTTGATTGATTACACATTGCAAGAAAAAGTACAAATGGCGGACTTAATACCATAAAGTATTCTCCACCAGTCAACCATATTATTTGTTACCATGTTTCCGATTTTGATAATTCTTCTTTTGTTCGGAAGCAGGTACCTACCCTCAGAGGTTCCAAATAGATTTGGTCAATGTCTGCTGATGGGATCCAGTAGGAACCAAAGGAACTCTTTAATAGTGATAGGCACGCGCAAATAGCAATTTCGTTATTTTCTGTAGTTACCTATGCATTTGGTCTCGGAAACCACAAATTCGGTGAAGTTGGAAATGATGATCATGACCAATTGACCACAGATGACATCTAGATCACCTTTATCAATGATCTAGAGGCACTTCAATGATTCCGGTAAAGTTTCGTTGATAGAGCAACTTGCTCATAAAAATACAGTGGAAATGATGAGGAAGTTGAGGAACTGAATAAAAATATGTGAAAACATCTATCTATGTAAATCAATACCTACGTTAGGTAGGTAGTAGTTACCTGTTTTTGTAAAATTGACAGCAATTATTTCTACATTCTACATTCTAAATTTAAGGTGTTGAAAATACGAAATATCAAAACCATATTTAGAAAAAATACGTGTCGTAACGTTAAACCTAGCTAACGACAAAGTTGAGTCAATAAAATAGGATCTAACATCTAACATTGCATCAGGTAAGTACCTACCTATACGAGTAAGGTGATGCTGCTAGGTTGTAGGCATTTGTTTTTTCCATGCCGGCGGCACTGCTCAAAAGAAGCGGTGCAATGTCTATGTAGGTACGAGGTAGTGAGGTGAGATATCTAAGAGTCGTCTACATTACGTATTCCAACTAATTACCTAGTCAATTGGCAAGGAAGCCCAGACTTCCCTAGATGACGAACACGGGAACTTGAGGTTCGGTTAGTTTCGAGGTTGGTTGTGTGCGGGCATTCCGTCGTCGCGCCACAAGCTCCGCCGCTGCGGCGCGCCTGGCACGAAGGCTCCAGCCTAAGCGGGCCCCGGCCGGTACCCGCGCTACTATCTCGCTTGCCGCATTCCACCGAGCCGAAGTTGCGGCGCGCCCCGCGCGTGCCTTCGCCGACCCACGCGCCCGCCTCGCTCAACTAACCCAACCAACTCACAACTCAGTCGTCCCAGCGCGCTCTGGCTAGCTGCGCGCGCTGACGCTCGCTTTCCGATCGTTCGAGATCGCGCGATTGTAAAGTGAAGTGAAGTGCCAATGGATGCGGTTGACTTTGGAGAATAGTGCTATTGCTTTCAGCAACTTTTGGATTTGTCTATTCATGGTGAGTTTAGGTGTTTGGTTTACGGCGGGTATAAGGATGGTGGATGCGCGCGCTTTCACGATGCGGCCACTTTCATTTCATACGCATAGCTCGAATTCCGCGCAACCGCGCCGACCGCGCCGCGGCCGCTGACCCCGCGCCCGCGCGCCCTTCCTCTGGAGCAAGCACCATCGCAGCCTCGCTCACCAACTATCTCGACCAACCTTGCGTCATTTCGACTGCTCTACCATTCTACTGTTCTGCTCACAGATCGAGAGCAAACAGTAGAGATAGTTGTAGGCAGAGATGCCGTCACCAATAATTCCCTAATAGGTAATGTAAGAACGCATAGCAAGAGGTTCAACCTTGTGATGGGTATCTCTAGTTACCAACATGGATGGAATTGTATGCTTGTAGGTACCTATGAACAAAAACGGAACTCCAGTTTGATACCACACTCAGGGTTTAATTTGAGTGGAATGTCTACATACCTACGTGCTATGATTGATATCAGTATCAAACGACTTAGTAGAGTAGGTAGATATCATCATCGGTAGCAGGTCTAGAAAGACGTACTAAAACTTAGGGTAGCTAAGCTTACCTGGAATATATACATCGCCTGGTAATAAGTATTCTTGAAAGTATGTTACACAGATTTAGATTCGCGTCTTTCCTGTGGACATTATCAAAGTTAAGGCCTACGAAGCCTAATTTTTGTTTGGACTCTTAATCCGCATAAACGGCGTCTCCTCTTCTATATTACTATTCGATAAATACATTATTTATATGCACGTGAGCTCTTAATTATTGACCACAGGAGAGACGTATTTTGTTTTATACACTGTGTTTACCCAAACACTTAGGCATCGTAGTCCTTAACTTTGATAATAAAATTACAGTCAGTAGTACCTACAGTCAATGAACTGACAACTTGTATGGAAAGAATGACAATTTTGGAAATAATTTATACTTAATAATCTTATTAATTAAATAGTTACCTACCCAGCGACAGAATCCGACAAAATTTCAACCATCAAAAAAATGATAAATGAACTAGCTTCGGAAAAGTCGGAAAAAATATTAAATAATAAATATTTTTGTCTCTATTTTGGTTCATTTACATTTGCTCTATAATATTCAAGATAAATCATAACATAAAAGACAATGCATGCTTCATTTAAATCTACATAGGTACCTTAATTACTTCCGGGTGGAATGTTTGACTGATTCTTGAATAAAGCATCTTAGAATAACATTTTAAAATGAAATCAACAAAAACAACGCTATTATAAAATAATGTTTTTCAAAACCGTATTTTTCCTGGAGTACCATGGGATCGGGGCCGTGTTGTCAACCTAACATGAACAAACATGGTCATTAAAAAATAACTACTAAAGTAAATATTACTCGCCGCTACAAATGACTAAGGAATTCGGATGTGACCGAATAGTTTAGTGTTTACCAACCTAAAAGATTACGTCAGAACGCTAACTAAACCTGTCCGCTAATTTGGTGTCACGGCATGGAATGGTGTGAAGTCAACCAGCTAAATGGCACTATATCGATCTACACAACTGACACGTTTTGTGTCATCTCACATCTGTTTGAATGAGCAGGTACAATACAGTCAGCTGATAAAATGAATCCGGTCAAGTGCGAGTCTGACTCGCGCACCGAGGGTTCCGTACAAGCTTTCATAAACTATATCGTCTAGGTACCCGTCACGACCCCGCTTTATTTGGAAAAAAATCTTAACAATACTGTCCGAGTCCGGAATGAAACACGAACAACCTGTGCGAACAACCATTCCATAGTCGAGGGTTAATCCTCAAGTCCCACAAATAAAAGCGCTGTTGAAGCACACTCTTCTTTCTCTTCTTATGGTGGCACTACACTTGGCGGTATTTGCCCAAATATTAATGTTGCATCTTTATCCTTCCTACGGCAAACGAAAGAGAGGCAAGTGTAATGCCACCATTATAGTTTCTATGTCAAACAAACGTTAGCGCGATCTATTTTACACGCAGCGGCATCTAGATCTAGTAAAATTACGTTAACTCCTTTATTTATGTGCTACATTACTAATAACTTGCAACCTGGTATGATAGTTTTTCAAAGATATCTGGGGCCACGGCAGCGCCCCCGCCAAGTCGAGCAAAACAGCGGCACGGCCGTACCATCGTTTTCTCGAAGCGGTTCAGCGGCGCTACCACGAACTTCGAAAGTCGAAATTCGTAATACATGCATCCCTGTCACTCGATTTAGGGAGTGCGATAGAGATGGAAATACCCGAACTTCGACTTTCGAAGTTCGTGGTAGCGCCGCAGGCCATTTTCGACCCCCCTATAACATCGTTGCGGATAAAACTAGAAGCCTGAATTTTCAGTAACTAAGCAAGCATTGTATAAACTGTAATTTCAAATTTCATAAAATTTGAACCAGTAGTTTAAGAATTATATAACTAGTCAAAGTTTCTTCATTTTGAAAAAGAAAAAGGAAAGTTTAGTTTAAATTTTTTCGTTTTATTATTTTTTATTTAGTATTAATTTAGATTACAATGAGTTTATGAATCAAGGGAAAAATAATAATATTTGTAATTTCGAACCAGTTTTCTAGATACACTAAACTGCATAAATAACTCTGTAATCCCATATACATATACATATAGGATTACAATCATATTACATCCGTAATTTTTGATAGATATTAAAAATATGTTTAAATTTTTCACGTTCCATACACATGGATTACCTTTCTATAAAACTCTTCCCAATGTCAACTTAATAGCATTAGTAGTTCTTGAGATATTTTACTTTGTGACAGACAGACGGACAGAGGCGCACCATAAAGGTTCCGTTTTTACCTTTTTGGTCCGGAACCCTAAAAACAAAAACTTAAAAGCTACCAACCAACTCGAATACTCTGTTGCAAAGGCAATTGCAATAGATTCTGCGCCCATTTAGGTCCTCAATGTGTGACTGTGCTATCGTTAAATCTAGTTAATAATAGAATTCCACAACTAAAACCTAACCTAAATCTAGAAAATTTGTATGTTTGATCCCATGGTTGTAGTCTAATTCTGAATTCCGATGCAGTTTAGATTACTTTAAGTACATGTAGTGCGATCGAAGTCGATGATGGTGGGTATTTAGGATTCTGTGGTCCTTCGTGCCGGATAAAATTACTTGATTTATTGATTGCTTATAGCAGAAACTACGATTAAATGAGTATGCACTGCACTACCTACTTGAACCTTCAACCTATTTCTGAAATACCTATGAAATAAATGGACAAAAATATACGTCTATTCCTATTGGCATACAATTGTATGTGCTGCGGAGACTGCAAATTAACTTTATCGCCTTCCAAAAAAAAAAGGATGTGGCTACATATAAAACTGACTCCTACAAAATACCTACCTCAATTTATTCCCTCCGGGAGGCGGCGGAGAGGACCTTTCCTATCCATATCTGTTACTGGCCGCACTGCAGGCCAAACAGGGCAAAAATTGTGGAAAAAAAAAACCTACCTCAATTCAATTTGTATATAATTACAATTTTTGCGTTAAAAATGAAGATGTGAAACTGCTCAAACGCATAGTCGTGATCATCCATATCTACAACATGATCAGACGAAAAAGTCGGAGACCCGTATATTTTGTGCCCGTATGGACTGTGAGCCGTGAGCCTGTGAGAGGGTGTGTTTAAATTTAAATGCGAAAATGCTAGCATGTACCGTACTCGTACATTATAAGTTTTATGCCCATAACGTAAAAAGTATATCATGTTAGCCAATCGGGATTATCAATGTTACGTCGCTCTTTGCCATAAAAACCGGGGCATACGTGGAAGGATGTTGCCTAGTTTTATAAATAAGCTTTTCTACATTATTATAATAAAAAAAGACCGGGTTGCACTCCGGGAGTGCCGGCAGAAGTGAAAACTCAATAACATTGTAACAGTTTTTCGATCAGGTCACGTGACATCTTACGGTGTCACCCTAAAAATGAATTTGACGCAAATTTATAAACAATTATCAATTACTTAGGCGGACGGGCCCGTCGGCGCGCCGACGGGCGGCGGCAAACACGATACCAATTTGTTTTTGCCATTGCCAAATATTTTTCAAAGCTTTATCTCTTTAGGAATAACGTCTAAATTCGAACTGTTCGAATTTGCAAGAACAGCAGACCGACGCAGACCAGCAGGCGACCAAAATATCAATTTGTTTTGGCCGTTGGTAAATATTTTTCTAAGCTTTATCTCTTTTTAGGAATAACGCCCAAATTCGAACTATTCGAATTTTCTTAATAGCAAAACGGTGAAGGAAGAGTTGGTATTATTACAAATTTATTTGTAGAATATGCTATTGCAAAAAGCGTTTAACGGCTATATACTCTTACAAATAGCGTTCAGTTTTGAATGAAGTCGAATCGGCTACCAGCAAAAAGTGACCTCCTTCACATCTGACGTCATGTGTCGATAGATCCGATAGATGACGCTGTACCCATGACTTCTACGCAATATGGCCGGTGAGTGTTTAGATTTTTCCATTAATGTTATTTATTTATTTATTTATTGTTATGTGTTCGTATGAAAGTTTGTACGGAACCCTCGGTGCGCGAATAGAGGCTCACTCAACCGGTGTTTTATGTCGTTTACTTAGGTACTCAATTGTAAACTCCTTTTTAATCGTAAAATCTTTATTCGATTTGATTAAGAGTCCGCAGCAAGCTCGATTCTTCATACAAACGTAGTTACGTCCTTACTTTAATATAACATGTCACATTATCATGAAATTCTCTAAATATAATGAGGTAAGATATATCTAGGGCTAAAACTAGTTTATGACTCTTAAAATGTTAATAGAAAGAAAATAGAGCGAGTACAAGTTTTGCATTTTTAGACCCCAGAAAGTTGTTCAGTTCGGCGGCCTACTACGACCAAAATATAGTTTAGATTGAAGTCAAAACCTATTTCCGGTGTCGATTAAACTATGCAGTTTGAAAAGAAAAAAGATTTATCAAAATTGATCTTGTAGTTTTAAAATGAGAGCGTAACTACGAAAACCTTAAAATAAATTACAAAAATTTGATGCGAAACTGCAGCGAATTACTCTAGCGCGGGGAACGGTCCGGGGGGGGGGGCGGCGGTACGCACCGCCCTTATCATAGCTACTCCTTGCTGTGCGCGGGAGCGACGTATTGTTTTGGTGAATTATCTTCCTACGATAATCGCGGTCAATTCACGACTTGGACTGATAAAACGGATTTGATTTTTCTTGGTGATACTGGTGGTGTGTGTGATCATACTGATCATACTGATCGACGATCTGTGGCTTTCTTATGGACTTTGCATTTTTATGTTACAAAAATGGATAAACCGGGTAAGTACCTACTTATATGCATTTTAGTCAAGTTCCAAGTATACAAATAAATTATATACATGTAATATGTACATATTATATTAATGTATATGAGTACCTAGTCATTAATCCTTAGTTGACGTGTTATTTAATTTATTTGGTATGTAAACAAAATTTTAATCTCACAGTAGGTACTCATTCGGTATTAAATAGGTAGGTACCTACGTAAATATCACTTGGGTACGTCAAATCATTCTGGATATGGCTTTGGTGAGTTTGATTCTTTTATATAGCCAAAACAAAATACTTACTTAGTTAAAAAAAAAAAATACGCTATAAATTTAAATAAGACGAGGATGAACGAACGGACTTTATACGAAAACTACCTATCACACATTATTGCTTAGAAATTTTAATTAGTTTACCTAAGTAGGTATGTAAGTTATAGTATAGTATCCTAAAGTATATAGGATAGGTTTTTTCGTCACTCTCTATAGTAATCTACGTACTTCTATACAACGCGTTAATAAAATAACGCAAAACCTGAAAACTGTTTGTTCAGAATCGAGAGTAAAATGCGAAAAAAATAAAAAAATAATTTTTTGACGCGATTTATTTTTTACATTTCTATGGAGCAGGTCGCCCACGACGGCCAACACTCCATACAAATGTAAAAAATAAATCTTGTCAATTTTTTATTTTTTATTTTTTTCGCATTCTATGCTCGATTCTGAACAAACTGTTTTCAGGTTTTGCGTTATTTTATTAACACGTTGTATATCATAATTATATATAGAAATTGGCACTTACCTACCCTTCAACTTTTTTGATCGAGTGACCTGACAATAACAATACTAGGTAGGTATCTAAATAAAAAAATGACGACGCGACAATAGCAGTTGTTTCTCGGTGCTACTTGAACCTTGGTTGTAGGTATTTATTATTTATGTATGTACTAGGTTCTTACTATATTATGTGCTCAGGTTGGCGCTTGTCCAATTTGTAGATATAAGATGTACAAGGTACATAGGTACATATATTTTTCAACTAAAACTATAAGGGGGCAAACAAGCATACGGTCCACCTGATGGTAAGCGATCACGGGAGCGTATAGACGTTTATAATTACCTATAGTTATTTTTTTTTCTAGAAGCGAAAAGGTGTTCAAAGACAAAATTATGGCTATCGGCTCGAAGGAAGAAAAGAGGACCGGCTCGTCGTCAAAAAGAAAATATAAATCCTAATAGGTAAGTTATAATAAGGCTATAAATTCAAATTTCATTTATTTATGGACCAACTAGGATCATTGTTGTAAGTAGGTACTTTTTACCAAAAATAAAAACAATAATGTATGATCTTTTTTTATTTCCTTCAATACACCAAATCTTCAATGTGAATAAATATTTATAGGGTAGGTTCCTAGGAAAAAAGATCTGGATTCTAATTAGTGCGTATTTTTATTGATCATAAGATATTGGACACCTATTTTAAAAATACACACAACCGAACATAGAACCTCCTGCTTTTTTGAAGTCTGTAAAAATGACGAAGTTATGGCGCGTAGATAATCCGCGTGACTTCACAAACGTATGAACCGTGACGTTACGCGCACTTACTCGTATAACTTCGACATTTTTTGTTTAGTGACCAAAAGAAAAAATACGTGTCTAATATTTTTGATCATCTATAATACGGATTTTAGAGTTACTTATTTAAAAATAGTTTAAGTACTATCACTGTAATAAGCTTGTTTTGGGAAAAAGACTGACTGTTAAGTTTCTTGCGGCGTTTCTTCTTGACAGTGGTCTCTGCAGAAGCGCTGGTAGGGCTTGACTTATAAAAGTGCCCTTGGCGGCCTACTTGCAGAATAAATATTCATTTATTTCATTTATAACAAAAATAGTGGTAGTGGTATCTGAAAATCTGCTATGCAATTATGGCACTAGGTTGTTAAAATGACAAAACCTGGTATATTGTATGTTATACTTATGTTACTAGTTACTACTACTTTTGTTGGCACATCAAAACTTGTAGCCTGTACTCTACATTTACGTTTTTAGTAGGTTAAATAATCAGTTAAAATTTGCCTAGCCGCACTTACGCACTGTATAAACTGTATTGTTATCTCGCTATGGAGATGTTCTACTGTTATATTTTATTTACCGCAATAATTTCGCCGTTGTATGAAGATATTTTACTGCGATATTTAAACTGCGACATGTATAGCTCCGCCTCCCCGCGCGCTCTCGCTTTACTGCTAGCGCCCTGTCTCCCTCTAGGTGAAACAACAACATTTTAAAGCGTAAGCGCGCGATCTCAACGCGGAGTTGAGCGGACCTTGCTGCGGACTCTTAACATATGGAGAATATACCTTCATATAGAGATGTTATTTATAGGCGCTTTATAAAGTACTAGCTTCTGCCCGCGACTCCGTCCGCGTGGAACTCGTTTATATCGCAGCTCCATACAAACTTCAACCCCCCATTTCATCCCCTTAGGGGGTGATTTCCAGGATGAAAACTATCCTATGTCCTTCCCCGGGATTCAAACTATCTCCACACCAAATTTCATCGCAATCGGTTCAGCGGTTTAAGCGTGAAGAGGTAACAGACAGACAGACAGACAGACAGACAGACAGACACACTTTCGCATTTATAATATTAGTATGGATAGTCAAGAGCAGATATATCTACGCCACTAACGCATTAAAATATATCTTGACATCAATTTTATTGCAATCGAGTCATCATACCAACGACCAACGCTAGTATGGTACTGTGAAATTTCCGAAAGTTAATTAATATTGAGAGATGATACCTACTTAGGTACGGGGACGGGTAGGTACCTAGGGATCAAGGATTACCGCGTGCTAAGAAATTGACACACCTCTGAAAAAGATTTCACGATACTCATCAATCATCATGTCTAAATATTGTGTGGGCAGAAAGCGCATAGAGAGATAGTATCACTCCAGTACGTCTAGCACAACTTGCTGCTCAGACGCTCCTCGCGCGACTGAGCGTCTACTATCTCGCTCGCATTGTGCAAATTAGAATAAGATGGGTAGATCTTTCTCGACTCGCGTCGCGGCGCGGCGTCTACTACCTCGCTCGCATTGTGCAAATTAGAATAAGATGGGTAGATCTTTCTCGACTCGCGTCGCGGCGCCGCGTCAGTTGTGCTGGCCCCGCAGAACGGCGATCACATTTATCGGCCGTGCATGGCGAGTATTGTGCCTGGGGACCGAAGTCCTATCTTATAATACTTGGTCAGTAGCCAAGTTATACTTGTGATTCCTGAAAGTTGATGGCGTGATATAAAACAAGTCAAAATCTAAAGATTACAAAAATGATGCCTCAAATGTTATACTTAGGTATATTATTTAGGTAGCATTAGGCAGGTTAGGTACAATTCGTATAACTATAACCACAAATATCCTCGTAAAACCAGTAAATTTTGTAAACCACGAACGTAACGTAGTAAGTAGGTATGTCGTAACGTTTTACTCTGTGCTATCGGTGGAATGCGGCTGCAGTTGCAGCTTGAAAGGACGTATGTTATGAATCATTCACTTTATCGATAACCGATGCGCTGAACAAATAAAACAAAGGCCTCTGCATCATACACAGCCGGTTTTTTTTTGTTTTTTGAAGTGAAAACTTCTTTAGCGGCGCTGAGCACTTTTTGGGATGGGGAAAAATTGTTAAATACGCGACAGAGTTTTGTGACGTCAGATGTGAAGGAGGTCACTTTTTGCTGCTAGCCGATTCGACTTCATTCAAAACTGAACGCTATTCGTAAGAGTATAAAGCCGTTAAACACTTTTTGCAATAGCATATTCTGCAAATAAATTTGTAACAATACCAACGCGTCCTTCACCGTTTTGCTATTGAGAAAATTCGAATAGTTCGAATTTGGGCGTTATTCCTAAAGAGATAAAGCTTAGAAAAATATTTACCAACGGGAAAAACAATTTGATATTTTGGTCACCACCGTCCACCGGCGTCTGCTGTTCTTGCAAATTCGAATAGTTCGAATTTAGACGTTATTCCTAAAGAGATAAAGCTTTGAAAAATATTTGGCAATGCCGGCGCCCCGTCGCACCCAACGCGCCCGCACGGTGGGCTGGATGGCTCGAAAAGAGGACATTCGCACTTTTTTCAGAAAATCATTTTTTGAAAAATGCTATCCAATAGAGAATTATATGAGGAACAATAAATGTGGTATACATTTTTGCGAAATAAGGCATATTGACAGCAGAAAAAAATAAAGTCTGTTTTTTTTGTATGGGACCCAAAAATAGGTATCTTGTTTCTCAGAAACTATTAGAGGTCCCGTCTTCTACCTTTCAAGACTTTGTTTTTCTACTTTTATAGAGTAAAAAACGATAAGCAGATTTTCTATTCAGGTGCTGTTTTTTTTTTTTAGTCCAGAGTAAAAGTTAACACATTTTAGATTTTTTCATTTATGTCTTTTTTGGGTTTTTACATTATATTTCGATAGTTAAAAGTAAAAATGATATTAACACATAATATATGTAACGTTTATTTTAATTAAGTGGTGGCCTATTAGTTAAATCGTTATTTTAAATGAGTCTTATTTGACCATATTGTAAAATATAATTAACATTTTATGATTCATTTTGTTTTTGCGAATAATAATTGTTTCAAGATAAAAGAATACTCACTATTTCGTCTTCCATAAAATGATTGAGTTGTAAATAACTAACAACAAATTTGAACCAAAATCAACTGTTTCCCAAAAAAAAAATGTCAAAAATCGTCGCATCTGTAACTTGTTATTAATATTATAGAATTAAACTATCAAAAAATATTGTGGCATCCCAAAAAAGATATAAACGAAAAATCTAAAATGTGTTAACTTTTACTGGACTAAAAAAAAAAACAGCACCTGAATAGAAAATCTGCTTATCGTTTCTTACTCTATAAAAGTAGAAAAACAAAGTCTTGAAAGGTAGAAGACGTGACCTCTAATAGTTTCTGAGAAACAAGATACCTATTTTTGGGTCCCATACAAAAACAACAGACTTTATTTTTTTCTGCTGTCAATATGCCTTATTTCGCAAAAATGTATACCACATTTATTGTTCCTCATATAATTTTCTATTGGATAGCATTTTTCAAAAAATGATTTTCTGAAAAAAGTGCGAATGTCCTCTTTTCGAGCCATCCAGCCCACCGTGCCGCGGCCCGTCGCCTAAACAATTGATAATTGTTTATAAATTTGCGCCAAATTAAGTTTTAGGGTGACACCGTAAGATGTCACGTGACCTGATCGAAAAACTGTTAAAATGTTATTTAGTTTTCACTTCTGCCGGCACTACCGGAGTGCAACCCGGTCTTTTTTTTTTAATCTAGTTTTTAGACTATGAATTCGCGACGCGAGACTATACGCTACTACAAGTTTATACTACGAACTGAATGAGAATATAATCGGGAGCATATGACAACGTCATGTCCCCATAAAGGTCGAGGTACCTGACCGGTACGTCCAAGATTACCTATTGAAGCCTTAAAAACAAACCGCCACGTGAAGAATCCAGGTTGTTTTTATAATGCCTATGTTTCACCAGGTTCAGGACAAAGGTCTGCGTCCAAGGGGCTGTCCATATATCTATTACGTCTCGTATATTGATAAATTGTTTGGACTACATTTAGTCCATTACATTTGGGTTGTTTTTAATGTTAATCCGTTTGATTTGTTGTGTTTGGAAGAACTGACGGTTAGACACAAATCTCGTCGCCACGGTGAATGCTGGTGTTATGGGTTCAAACAACATTTTAAGGGGGGCTTCAATAGGTACAAATTTAGTAGACGCCAAAATTGCACCGTTTGGTTACACCAATTGGTTTTAACGTACATCAAATTATGCGATCAATCGGAGTTTGTACTTTGTACGTATACTATTACTCGCATAATATATGTCATTTCTCCCGTTGGGATAGAGATCTCTTGGAGGTATAGTTTTAAATGAATTATCTACGTAATATGGGTACACAAACCAATATTTATTGTTTAGTTAGCTCTACTCTATACATATACTCAATGAATTTATGCATCAGGTACCTAAATCACAATCCATGCAATTATTTACCTAGTCAGGGCAAAATAAAATTACATAAAACGAGCGTATTTTGCAAAAAGCTTGCTTTTTCATTCAAGATTACGACGTAACTATTAGTATTTATTCAAAAACTGATAACGTACTTGAATAATTATCTCTTAAACTAGGGGCTAACATGGTTCAAATTTTCATTTTCTGTTTCTAAACCTAAAATAAATGAGTTTTCTTGGGAGTCTTTTTCAAATTTTGCAGTGAGAAGTGTCGTTTCGGTTCTCAATTTTACAGTAAACAAGAATCATTGGGTACATAAATGATTACAATTCACATCACCAGATCTTTTACGAGGGCTGACATGATTGAAAATCAAAGATTCATTTTAAAAAGTTGATAAAACACCTTCCGAGTATTCTTAATGTTTTTGGTGAAAACAGGATTACATTATATTTTTTTACCGCAAATTGTACTTTTATTTTCCCCTAAAAATAATATAATAGCAAATTATAACTTTATGTTAACCCATAAAAAAATAATCATAACTATAAGACCTACGATGCCGTAAATGTATATTTTTTTAAAAGACGTATAAATCACGCTGCACAGATGCCGCGCGCCGAAATTTTCATTTTTAAAAATTATTAAGAGGTTAAGAAATGATTATTTAATTACGTTATCAGTTTTTGAATAAATACTAATAGTTACGTCGTAATCTTGAATGAAAAAGGAAGCATTTTGCAAAATACGCTCCCGCTTCTGCTTATGTGGGCGTAAGGACTCTTAAATCGGGTGCAAGTTTGCATTCTTAAATAATATAGGGATATAAAATTGTAATAATGCAGGTTGATTGAGATTCTTTCTGGGGATATACTTATATTATAATATAACATATACTTAATTGCTCAAAGGTTAACTGGAAGAGATCCCTTACAGGGATAAGTTCGCCTTTGTACCGAATTAACTTTTTTTTGTCTGTATTTTTACCTGTGTCTTGTGTACAATAAAGTATTTACATACATACATACATACTTATATGTTGCTTCAATAGATTGCCATCTTTCCATATATTGTATTTAATTTTATCCCTTATTAGTCTTACGAAGTAAACTATGCATGATTTTGTCCTGGTGATATTCTGATCACCTCAATCTTATTAGATTCCTCTCCCGTAGACCGTTTTCTTTTGTCTCCGTTGGCTCCCGCTGACACACATATGGGTCACTTTTTCCAACTTACTTTAAACCCAACTTTTTTTAATTAAAATTCTAATTTAAACAACCACATGGAAACGTCGGTTCTTAAGTACCCTGACTCACATATGATATGGGTCAGCAGGAGAGGAAGATAGTATTGAAATAAAGCAAAGTATCGTATATACGGTCATTTTGGATGTTCAGATCTCTGCACAAGGACACATATAGCATTAAAAATAAGATATTTTGTGAGGAGGGATCACAGTTACCCTTAAATCCAATAATACTAGAAGACAATGTAAGACTCGTTAGGCTTTACAGTCAATATAAAAATAGTGATACAATATACTTAGTTACACATACAGTCTATATCATATTAATTATTATAGTCCAGGCAATGAACTGACAACTTGTATGGAAAAAATGACAATTTTGGAAATAATTTATAATAGCTTATTTTTTATGTATAACGGATATATTATCAATTAAATAGTTACCCAGCAACAAAATCCGACAAAATTTCAGACATCGAAAAAATGATAAGTTAACTGGCTTCTAAAAAGTCAGTAAAAATATTAATAAATTTTTTTGTCTTTATTTTGGTTCATTTACATTTGCTCTATAATATTCAAGATAAATCGTACAAAAAAAAATAATGCATGCTTCATTTAAATCTACATAATTACTTCCGGGTGGAAAGTTTGTCGGATTCATGAATAAATCATCTTAGAATAACATTTTCAAATGAAATCAACAAAAAAAACGCTATTATAAATTAATGTTTTTCAAAACCGTATTTTGCCTGGAGTAAATTTATCTCAATAATATATGTGTAGTAGGCACTGTGTTGTTTAATAACAGGTTAAAATAATATGTATAAGTAAGTACACCATAGACTATTAAAGTTTAAAGGCAAACTTATTTTTGGGGGTGGTTTCTTCCAGCTAACCTTTTGAGCGTCGGATTAGAATAATCAGCAACCATACGAAAATATTATTCTGCTGTTAGAACTGAACACTGATAACAGTTAATTGGATCATATCTCACCGAAGATTATAAGATATGATCAGTTGATGATATTACCAACCCGACCATAACCGTTAAAATGTTACTTAAATCCCCTTGAGTGCTTGATAATGATAAGAAAGCAATAATAGATCGCCAAAAGGAAGACTGGACTGATGTTAATTTATTAGGTGAATGATTTTTAAAGGTTTATGTTCACCAAACTTAGGGTTTTTGCTGTCATTTTTTACCCGTTAGCTTTTATGAGCCTTTTTATTTTTTACGCATGTTAATAAGAAACTCTGTTAGATTGTCTCCTAGCTGAAGAGGGACATAATAACTAAAGTTTAACAACTAGATATAGTGATTAACCAAAATAAATTACATTTAAGAGGATTATTGCTACGGCGTTGTACAGTAACAAATACATAGTAAGATCTTTAGGGCTCAGAACACCTATCCTAAAGAATGACCGCATCCTTACGTCAGGAACGGATGCAAGATAGATATTTTCGATGATTTTTCTTCAATGCCTCTTCTAAACACTCAGGACGGGCAAACAAATTGTAAATAAAACGGTGAATATGGTACCGTTTCCTACTAGACATGACTCACTATAAATATAGAACTTATAGAGAAGATCTCATTGGACTTACATGATAGCATATTAAGAAAACTGTAAGGTGTAATTTCATATTGGAAATTGCCGATAATATTGAAATCTTGATATTACCTATTACTATAATTAATTAATTCATCGTTGTATTTATATCCATACCAATATACTTTAATTTATAACATACATTTTACTTGTCAGCATCCATACTAATATTATAAATGCGAAAGTGTGTCTGTCTGTCTGTCTGTTACCTCTTCACGCTTAAACCGCTGAACCGATTGCGATGAAATTTGGTATCGAGATAGGTTGAGTCCCGGGGAAGGACATAGGATAGTTTTTATGGGGGGAAATGGGGGGGGGGGGGGTGAAAGTTTGTATGGAGCTGCGATATAAACGAGTTCCACGCGGACGGAGTCGCGGGCAGAAGCTAGTATTATATAAATTCCTTATTTTATTATACTGCTAGTCTACAGCTTCGTAGCTGTAGTCTACGTATACTTTTGTCATAGGTATGTAAGCCATTACAAAAAAGATGGTACACACATCACCATCAGAAGCATATGGTAAGATTGATAAGCGCAGGCCTCCTCCGCTGGATGAGAGGAAAAGAAAATGGGTTTTTTCAGTAGATACCTATACCTCGTATTTTTATGAAAACGTTAAAATTTTGTATAGGAACAAGTACAAAATGGTATAATAGTGTTTTTAATTCCTCTAAACATCTACAAGTTTATAGGGTCATTGCGCTGGTTTTCGTCCAATTATCGGAGTTGCCAGCTTTCTGATGCGAAATGAATGTCTTTAAGCACACTTACATAAATGTATCATATTTATTTGAAGTGCTTATATAGTCTTCTTTTGGTTAGCATTACGAGAAAATAAATCATTTTCACCGATTTTTTTATATAAATTATGTTTTGCAAAAGTAGGGTATTTGCTAGTTTTCGTCCAAAAAAACTGGTTTTCGTCCTAGTGGAAGCTAGTTTTCGACCACTGTGTAGATAAAGGAGTGTAGGCCAACTATATTAAGTTAAAAACCACTTACAGGTAAGTATATACTTTTATTTAATCAACATTATATACTATTTAATAGTAGCTTCTCAGTCTTATTGACAATTTCTCTCTACCTTTTAGGTATTATTTCTTTTATAAGCTATAATTAACAAATTAACAAATAAACTCTTTTTCAGTCTTTACACATTCATATTACACTACTTAACAGTTTACGGCGGCCAACTAAAACAATGAAAACCCAAAATAACGACATTATTGGTCACTGTTTAACACACAGATACAGCAAAGTAACATAAGTTTCTTAAAATATCACGCCGTTAGCCTGTGATGTCAAATAACGTTTTGTACGGAAAGCGAACCACCTTAACTTAAAAACCAATTACAGGTAAGTATATACTTTTATTTAATCAACATTATATACTATTTAATAGTAGCTTCTCAGTCTTATTGACAATTTCTCTCTACCTTTTAGGTATTATTTCTTTTATTAGCTATAATTAACAAATTAACAAAAACATCTCTTTCTCAGTCTTACACATTCGTATTACAATAACTTAACAGTTTAAGGTGGCCAACTAAAGCAATGAAAACCCAAAATAAAGACATAATTGGTCAGTGTTTAACACACAGATACAGCAAAGTAACTTATATTTCTTAATATATCACGCTGTTACCCTGTGAATGTCAAATAACGTTTTGTACGGAAAGCGAACCACCTTAACTTAAAAACCAATTACAGGTAAGTATATACTTTTATTTAATCAACATTATATAGTCTACTATTTAATATTAGCTTCTTAGTCTTATTGATAATTTCTCTCTACCTTTGAGACCAGATATTATTTCTTTTATTAGCTATAATTAACAAAATTAACTCTTTTTCAGTCTTATAAATTCGTATTACAATGACTTAACCGTTTACGGTGGCCAACTAAATCAATCAAAACCCAAACTAAAGACATTATTGGTCACTGTTTAACACACAGATACAGCAAAATATTTAGCAAAACGAAATCTTGTTGTACTAAAGGTGGACTAATAAATAATTTAAGAAAAAGTATTTACATACGTACATCATCATCATCATCATATCAGCCGAAAGACGTCCCCCAAAGAGTGCCAAAGTGACCGGTCCTGCGCCACCCGCATCCAGCGGACTCCAGCAACCTTTACCAGGTCATCAGTCCACCTTGTGGGGGCCTACCCACGCCGCGCCTTTCGGTACGTGGTCGCCACTCGAGAACCTTTCCGCCCCAACGGCCATCGGTTCTATGTGCTATGTACATACGTACGTATCACTATAATAATAATCTGTAGGTATCTCTGTGTCTGTGTGTTATTATTAATAATCATTAACTATTAAATATATGTAAAGGACCTTACTTATTATTATTTGGCATTATTAATCACAATGGTTACATTTGTAAGGTTTATCCTTTACATTATCATATGACTGGCCTTGAAATAATGTACACTTAAGGTGGTACCACCGAGGACAGGTATCACATCCAACATTTTTGTCTTCATCTTCTTCTACATCAGAAACTAAATCAACATCGCATTCTGAACAAGATATCTTTCCATTTTCTTTTCGAGCCCCGCGCACAATTCTTGGTCGGTAATCTATATCTTGTTTTTGTTTCGTTTTAACTTTCGAGCCTGGCTTTTTCTTGGAGTTATTTTCCTTTAATATTTTTGCTTGCTGTTGTCTTTCGATGCGTTCCAATTTTCTCTTTCTAGTTTCTTCTTGTTTTAGATTCTTTAATCGGTCTCGCATTTCATAATGCTCCCTCCACGCAGCAGAAGAAATGGCGGCGGGAATTTTATTCTTCGTTGGCTTTTTTGGTTTTACAAGCTGGTCTGGCAAATATAAATGGCGCTCAAAAGGATCTGTTACAATGGGCTCAGCCTCTTTCTGTGTCTCACTAATGTTAGAAGAGGTAATCGATGATGTTGGACATTCCACTATTTTCGACTGGGGGCTTTTTACATCAACATTGAGTGATGATGTTTCAAGCTGTTTTTGGATAACTAATTGATCCTCTTGTTCTAATGCGATTTCAGTTGGAGCTAAAATTTTAGATGGAGTCTCCTCTTCCATAGGGATTGGAGTAGGTTGATCTACTGTTACAGGATGTTCTGCTATTTTTGCATGAGTAGGTGTTTCAGGTGCAACCAATGTAATACAAGATACCGCTTCTTTTTCGATAGTATCAGCAGATGAGGGTACAATACCGGATGAAGTCAGGTCTTCTGTGTCTGCCCTAGTGAGTGTTTTAGGTACAGATAATGGAATTGAACTCGTAGAAACGGCTGAGCTAGGCTGATTGTCAGGTGTTTTTATCGTCCCTGGCGATGGCGCCTTATCTGTGACATTCAAGGGCAGTATTAAAATGTCATCAAGGCTTACCATTGAACCAACTTCTAGGTAACTTCCTGTTATATTTAATAACGATATGGAGTTATAGTCTTCAGTTACGTTCATCTGTAGTTGGGTGATTTCAACAATATCGACACCCAGTTCTGGATCGTGTGGAGTCGGCTGTATGAGCTGTGTCTCCGTAGATTGTTTCAGTAAGTCTGTTACAGTAAGACTGGCCGAGTTTGATGACATCTGAGTACTGTTTTGCATTGTACCGTCACAAGAACCGTTTTGCATGGTACTGTTGGTGTAGTCGGTTTCAGTGTCTAATGATAATTCAGAAACATTAGTCTCCACAGGCAGTGTTTTTTTAAACATGTTAAGTTCTTTCATTAGTACTCTGTATTTTACGTTTTTGTTTAGCAGCGCAGTTTTAATTTGCTTCAGTACTTTTTTGGTAGTAGCTACGTCTGCTCTACTTATGGCTGTTCCGGTAGCAGTCTGTCTGGAGTTTAAATTTTCCAATGTATCGATGACACATTTAGTGTAATCAGGCGCATTAGGGTCAAAGGGGTAGAGCCCACATCGTTTAAACCCGTTTTTGATACAGGATGCAAGATTTGTTTCTTGCAAGGTCTCTGCAAACAATTTGCAGAAGTTTGTTTTAGTAACCGATGTATTGATATTTTCCGGCTTTGCTAAAAATCTTCGGACTGTATTCTTCCAGCTTGCTTTGAGTGGCGCAAATACACTTACGTCAGCAGGCTGGAGGATATGCGTCGTGTTGGGCGGTAGGGCATATAATATTATCTGCATCTGTTCACATACTGTGCTTAGCATCAGAGACATATGGGATTTGTGTCCGTCGACCAGCAAGAGGACAGGTTTTTGGATATTATTCCGTTCAAGCCAGTTATTGAAGTCATTTGTGACGTATTCAAAAAATACGTCTCCCCGCATCCATCCTGACTCAGACCTGCCCAAACACCAATCGGGTGGCATGCTCTTCACCACTGCCTGTGGTGGTTTTACATATGGAAATACCACGCATGGTGGACAGACGTCTCCATTAGCATTGAAAGTTACAAGGACTGTTAAGTTGTCTTTTTCGTTACCCTGTTTAACTTGATACAAGTTACGGTAACCCCTGGGCCCCAGTACTTTGCCAGTCTTCGGACACAGCGCAAAGCCACTTTCGTCGCCGTTAAAAATGCTCGTAGGACGGTTAAGAATGTCTTTTTTATTTAACTCATCCAAATACGTCTCGAGACGTCTGAACCAGTTTCGGATGGACACTTCGCTTACTTGAGCTCTTGCCTTATTAATACCTTCGGCGGATCGGCACGAAATTTGTGGGTTTCTTTTCAAAAAGTTAAGATACCACGTTTGGCCAGGCCTACAGTCTTTAAATTTATTGGGAATCGACGAATCTTTTAGAATTTTTTGAACAGAATCTAAAAGTTCCTGTTTCTTAACAGGAAACCCGCATTTTGATATGTTAATCAGCCAATTAACTATTTTCTCTTCTCCATCAGTCCCTAATACGGGATCTGGCCCACGTTTCTTTAAAATATCAGATGTTTTGCCGTGTATTCTATCGAGGACCGTAGATTTAGGGATCCCATAATCTCTACAGACTTGTCTAACTGATGCCTTATTTTCCCGGATTGCCGTTAAAGCCTTTATTAAGGAATCTTCCGTGTACGCAGCAGTTTTTTTTCTAGATTTCGTGGCTCCCGGTGCCATCTAGAAACAATTATTTTTTTTAGGATTAAGTTCAGTAAGCAGATAATCAAACAAAAAATTACTGCATTGGTCTTAGGCAAAACAGAACTAGAAGATGGAAAGAGTGAAAACAAAAGATCCCCTACTGACTGAAGACAAAATCAAGAAAAATACGGTGCATTATGTCTGACCTACCCCCATTTATGGCACGAATAATAGGCCCTACTTCACACAAGGAGAATTATAAATATAGTAGGTACCTAAAACACACTGGCCCTTACCAATTGTAAGGAAGATACGGAAAAGAAAACTAGTATGTACAATAAAATACTAATGTTATTTTATGTTTTTGTCTACCCACTAATAATACGTCTATGGACGAAAAGTAATGCAAAAGAATCGCTACTTTTAATTTTCGTCCACCCCAGTATTTGTTCATGGACGAAAACTAAAACAACATTTAAAGCAAAATTTAGTTTTCGTCCACGTTCTTTAAATATTTTTTTATTCGCGCAACACTGACAAAGCAGTGGACGTAAACCAAAATGTCTAAACTAATAGCAATAAAGATCATATTCGGAGAAGTTACTCAGTATTTTATAGGTCCGTTGAAGTAAAATGACCATAACAAATATCCACGTAGCTGTTTGGGTTTCCGTCCGCTTGGACGAAAATCAAATATTTAGAAAATTTGGTAAGCTAGTATCCGTCCAGTTAATTTGTCGAAGAGTTTTATAAAAAAAGTATAATAAACACTTATAATTGTGTTAAGTATGCTTATAAATAAACATACGTGCCAAAAAACATTACGTAAACTAGCTAAAACAGTAATTAAACTTACCATGAACTTTTCCCGTCGACACTTTTTTTTCTCTGGCGCGATGACATGTGTAAGGCACGGATGCGAAGCGGCCACTGACGTTAATTTTTTGAAGTCGTTTCTTGTCAAATCACATTTTCATGTTGGTAGAACTGTTGCTTAGACATTATGGATCGCAACAAGTCCAAACTTGGCCGGGAAGGTAGGTTTGTATTCAAGTTTTACGCACGTGTATGTAGCAGCTCACTCAAATGGACGAAAATTCAAACTGGACGGCAAACCAGCGCAATTACCCTACTACGAACTGAATAAGAATGTAATTAAGTAAGTACAGGATTAAACGAACTTACCTCAAGTGAAGTTCTATTCTGATTATTTGAATTATTCAGTTCGTAGTAGGACTTTCCCTCCCTCCCAAACATTACCATGATACATTTTAATATTTCCCTTATCTTTATTTAGCTCTAAACTTAATGAATTTGACATCTGGGTGAGGCCGTTATTTCTTGTTCCTGATTAAGCAGTTTAAATCGTCTACATTTTAATCACTTCCAGTGTGTTACGCCAATTAGCCATATAAATGGATTACTAATATTCGTAACACACTGGAATTGATTAAAATGTAGACGATTTAAGCTGCTTAATCAGGAACAAGAAATAACGGCCTTACCCATCTGGTAGTGTTGCTAAGGCTGATGTGCATTTTTTTTTATCTAGTTTTTAATTCGCGACGTTAAGGCGAGACTACACGCTACTACAAGTTTATACTACGAACTGAATCCTAAGTACTATAATATTATAAATGCGAAAGTTTGGATGTTTGGATGTTTGTTACTCAATCAGGCTTAAACGGCTTAACCGATATAGATAAACATTGGGCGAAGATAGTTCATAGCCTGGATTAAAATATAGGATAGTTTTTATCTCGGGTCCACGCAGACGAAGTCGCGGGCGGAAGCTAGTAATTCATATAATCAGGATAGAATAGAACTTCACTTCAGGTAAGTTCGTTTAATCCTGTAATTATTGCCGTCACTTCAATATCCTTAAACTCCTAATATGTACCAGTTCATGTTTTCTCTAATGAGATTATGTACATTTGGATCACTAATGATCAGATCGTAGGTACGAAATTTTGGTTGGTAACGCTCGAGTTTGCCCGTATCTCGTAAAAAATACGGTCGTTCTTGACAATTCGTTAGTGTCAAAATTGGTGGCGAGATGTCGAAAAGTGGAGGCAACGATGGCCACAGGCATGCGAGGACGCAAGATGCGGCTGGCGAGGGGGAGGGGCGGTCGGCATCTGAAGGTCGTCCGCATTCCTCGCGTCGCCGACCGCTGCTACCGCGCTTACGTAGCGCCCCGCCCGCGCGCCCCGCACGGACCGGTCTGCCTCCGCTGCGCCCGCGCCCGATCGCCCGCGCCATCACAAACTATCGCGCATTTACTAAAACAAAAAAACGTGATGCCTATGCCTATCATGGGACTCCGGAAAGACGTTAATAATTCTTATATTCAAGGGTCAAAATTAGGCAACTATATTTAAAATTTAAACTGAAAACCAGTTTCATCACACGTTCTAATACTTCCAATGCAGGTTATCTGGAATCACAACAATTTTTTAATAAACATAGGTAACAATGTATTTACCTAGGTACTTGTTAAAATTATAGAGGCAGCGTTATTAAAACATGAACATTTGGTCTGCATGTATCTGCCAAGGAATCCACAATCCAACATGGCCAGCTTGAGGACTGTAGCCCATTCCCTCTCGTCAAGGCATTGCCCGGCTGATAGGGCACAGTGACTTTCTTGAAAATATAAGTAGAGGTTTCAAGTCGCTCTATGGAGACAGACTATAACTACTCAGTAAGAGTACCTATCATAAATGAATAAATCCCTCTGACCTTTTGTTTTTCACACGATGTAAAGTACCTATATAGCGAAATATAGAGACGGATATTTATACCGCGGCAGCAATGTCGGCCTACAGGCAGCAGGTAGCAAAAAGAAGATCGCATCCAAAAAAAACTAAAGGAATGCACAGATGGCGAGGATCCGGACATTCCTGCGCCGCACCGCGGGACGGCGCGACTTAAACGGATGTGCATTAGATTAGGTAATACCAACTAATTCCGAAAAACCATTCCGACTTTTGGGGTTAGAAATATTCGCTTATTAGGTAATCCCTCGCATATGTGCCACAAATTAACAAAATAGACAGTATTATTTGTTATCTTTCAGACTTTAATCTAGCACGCCAATTAAAAACAGCAAATTGGTTTATCGATAAATTTTATTTCTGACTCTCTTCTATAATTTTTGGTAATGCACCAATAATATTATGAAAATTTAATTTGATTAGGTGTTCATGTATTTTAGTTTACTGTCGAACTTATTGTGGAGTTGATTTAAGTGGAATATTGCTAATTTCTATGTAAGTATTATTAGTCTGACATATACTATACGTATATGACACACCAATAGAAGAAGTGGTAGGTAGGTACCTGTTTTTATGTTAAACTAGCTTCTGCCCGCGACTCCGTCTGCTTGGAACTCGTTTATATCGCAGCGTACAAATTTTAATCCCCTTTAGATGATTTCCGCGACAACGAATCATTTCATTTCATATATATAGTTTTAATTTTGTAGCTCAAAAAAGTTTCCCCCATACTTTGCACCCGTATTTAACCCGCTTAGGGGTGGGTTTTACCAAAACCATAAAATTACTTTTCTTGTATTGTAATAAGGAGTCCACACACAAAGTTTCAAGTCTCTCGCTTCTACTCCATCCCCATACAAACCTTCAACCCCGTTGAGAGTGGAATTTTCAAAAAATAATTCTTAGTGGGGACTTACGTTATATAAACTACTTACCTATTGTGAAAAAATCTGCTTTCTAGGTTCAACGGTTTGGGCTGGGCGTTGATTTAAGTGAGTCAGTCAGGACTTTTACATTTATTCAGACTCAGGAGTTGTTCCATTTATGGATAGTTTGACCTTCTGCCTTCGATTTAACAAAAAAAAACTATATAAATCGTGAGCCTTATCTCCAACGCCTTAATATTTTAATTTATTTAATAGGAGCGTATGACTGCTTGCGTCAAAAGCTTTTGATAGGTCACACATAGCGGCCATAATGCCCATAATGTATCTGTTGTCCAACCCCTTCATAGTGCAATCAACCATCTTGTTCAGTTCAACCGCTCAACAACCGCTGCAGTTGTTGACATGTTTTGTCTCAAAGCAAACTGGTTTGGTGAGAGGAGGACATTTGGTACAAGATGGTTCATCAGGCTAGATGACAGGATGGACTATACAAATTTCGAGATGGTCGGTACCATGGTGATCGGCATATTATATAGTTATTTACGTCAGTTTTTTCGCCCTTCCCCTTATATACGGGCATATCCTAGTACATTTCAATACATCGGCGTAGACGCGTTCAAACATACTATTTATCAATCCAACCAAGATGTCAAAGACGACCGGATAGATACATAGGATAATGTCTAAAGAAATATCATGTCTCCACGGTTTTACGCGTCTTTAACATTGATCGTGTGGAACTTCCGGGGAGACGAAATACAGGCACGTCTGAGTTGCCCAGGTGTTGACGTGTGATAATAATAAATAAATAAATATCATTTATTTCGACCAACTGGGATCATATTACAAGGCGAGGAATGGCATGAAATAATTATAATTAGCTTGTTACATTACACAATATACTATACTACTATAATTATGTTTTTTTTTTTACATTAATTTAATTACTGGGATTTGTTGTTTGTTGTTTGTTTGTTGTTGTGTTTGTTTGTTTTTGGTTTTGTGTGTTGTTTGTTGTTGTTTGTTTGTTTTGTTGATTTGTTTGTTTGTTTTTTTTCTGGGGTTTTTTTCATGATTCGTCATTTGGAATACTATATCGAGATGCAATGTCTAAAAAATAAGAACGAAGCTTGCTTGGCACTTCACTGTCTAACAGTTTGGTATTCGAAATAGGATGATGTAAGTTGAACGTGGGCTGAGATCTAGTTTTGGTTCCTATTTCGTCATCTACAATCTTCCAAATTATAGCCTTACTAGAGTTCTCGCTTTCTCTCAGCTTATTTTCTATATGCGATTGTTTAGCACGCAGAGTGGCAGATTTAACAAGTCGAGAGTAGTGAGCAATGCAGTCTATTATTATTAGTCGATAATTAGGATATTGCCGTTTTATTTCTTGGTGGTCATTGTATTTACAAATGTATTCGGACAGCTCGTCGTTCATCCAGGGGACAGAATGCTTATTTTTATTTCATTTTAATCTCTTTATTGTAAAATGTAGATAATACATTGATGAACAGTAGACGCCTATAGGCGTGATTCTATTGTTATTTCTATTGTGTCTGGAGTAGTGTCCATCAGTTTTAATGAAAAATTACAGTATATTAAATAGCTTATTAAATTTGAAATTAATGTCAATAGAATCAGAATAAATAAAACTAAAATCTTAAATGGAAATGTCGAAATATAATAAACGGAATGTGTCTTGATCAGCAAAGCAAAAATAAATTACTTTTTCTACTCCTGCGGCGCTACCACGAACTTCGAAAGTCGAAGTTCGTAATACATGCATCCCTGTCACTCGAGTAAGGGAGTGCGATAAAGATGGAAATACCCGAACTTCGACTTTCGAAGTTCGTGGTAGCGCCGCTGTACCGTTATCTGTCATTTATATAGGCTCTAGCTCAAACACAATGACACCGATAATAAGTCGTCGAAAAACTCTATGCTCTATGGCCCATAAACGCACTGTTTAGTGTACTTTTATGGTTCATACATTTTTCATAAAAGCACTGTTTACCACGATGTCAAATCATCTAACTTTTTTTCAATAGGCCGCCATATTGCAGTGGTACCAACTTAATAAGCAAATTTTTCGAAATAAAATGTTTTTTATCAAACGTTTGTAGAACATAAATTATTTACTAAAATAAAAATAAATGATCATGTATTATGTGTATACATATTTTACCAATTATATAAATATAAACCGATCCGATTCGGTTCGGATCCGGATTCAGTTTGGTTCGGATGGCAAGTTCAAGGAAATTAAAAACAAAACAGACCATAAACAAGAGGTGTCAATGTGTCATATTTCTATTTTCCCACCAAAGTTCCAATTCAAAATGAAAAAACGAAATATGATAACTATTCGTTATTTATAACTTATTAATATTTTATTCGTGTTTGTGAACTGAAGAAAACTGTGTACGTTCGTTTTAAAATGGACGAAGAAAATAACTGCACCGCTGAAGTAATTGCGTGAGTAGTTTAGAACTAACGGAAAGACTACTGCCTGAAAAGTCAAATGCTATTTATTTTGAATTAGTCGTAGAAAAAGTATTGTATGCAACGGTGTATAACTTGGTCATAAAACGCTCGTGGCGTCTTTAACTGCGATGCTCGCCAAGGCTCGCATCGCAACTCACGCCACTCGCGTTTTAGGTACCTACCTAATGTGTTGGCGGAGATTAGAAAAGATCAGTTGGACGGAGAAAAAGACTAATGAAAAGGTTTGGCGTATAGTCAGTGAAAAAAAAAATATTTTACTTAAAAGTTATTGAAAACAGAAGAGGAAAAATGATAGGACATCTTCTTCGTCACGATGACTTCATTAAAGTTATAATAGAGGGAAAGCTAGAAGGAAGAAGAAAAAGAGGAAGACTACGAAGAGCTTACATGGAGCATCTAAAGGAAAACATTGAAGTTGAATCTTATAGAGAGTTCAAGGAAAAGGCAGAGAATAGAACATAATGGAAATTACTCCACCGACAAGAGCCAAGCTCTTAAATAAATGATGATGAATGGAATGTATACCGGATGTGAATTAATTTGAGAAATGCTACACGTAATAATCTAATTGATATGCTTACATACCTACACATACGCTACTCTCCTACTGTGATACTATGTAATAATTTAACAATAATTAATATCGTTATCAGACTTTCGTCTGTTCATACTACACAACACTTCGTTAAAACGAAATGTGTTTATGCGCAGCAAAATTAACATGGAATGTTAGACACGTATCACAAGGATGTCTAGGACGAGCTGTCAGGCCCTTGACTAAGTATTACAATCATCATTCTCCTAGCGTTGTTCCCGGTTATGCCCCTAAAGGAGCTCGGGGTCCGCTTTGACACCTAATCCCAAGATTTGGCATAGGCGCTAGTTTTACGAAAGCGACTGCCATCTGACCTTCCAACCCAGAGGGAAAACTAGACCTTATTGGGATTAGATCGGTTTCCTCACGATGTTTTCCTTCACCGAAAAGCTAACGGTAAATATTAGCCTAGCCGGGATTCGAACCCACGACCGCCGCTTGACAGCCGCATGCCTGAACCACTAGGCTACCGTAGCTATACCGTACCGTACCGTAGCTATGCGTACCGTGACTAAGTATTACAATAAAAGTTGCTAACTCTGAGAAATAAGAAAGATTCAGCAAAAGCTTTAGGGACTATAAGCCTTACAGAACTATGTCTCCTAGTTAGATGTTATCGTAGGCAACTTCGAAAGCTACCACCCTGTGCCTTCCGGTACGTGATCGCCACTCGAGAACATTTCCGCCCCAACGGCCATCGGCCACCTACTAACATAAGTAGAGCAAATTCCTCAGGTTATAAGTAGAAAAGAAAGACACCGATCACATTCTCTTTCATCAGGATTTGGAAATCAGTAATAAATGGGAAGACAATATATTAGTGGAGAGAAAACTATAAAAGCTACTAGAGTATAAAATAAAAGCAATTAACTGGGTCCTCTTAATTCGCGCATAATGCCCGGAATACACGAGGCTAGTTTTTCAAGCCAGTATAGTAAGCTAGTTATCTCCATCTCTATTGCGTGTGTTCCATCGTGTATTCCGGGCATGAGACGGAGATGACTAGCTTACTAAACTGGCTTGAAAAACTAGCCTCGTGTATTCCGGGCATAAGGTGTGCGTCTTTACGGACTGAAAGATCTATAGGAAGGCTTATAAGTGGAACTGAAACGTGTGTATTATTGTTTCAGGGCGGGTAACAGTTGTTTCGAGATGCGACATGCGCGCTCTGTGTTCGGTTCGCGGGCCGCTCGGCGGCGAGACGCGCGCGCTCGGCGCGGGCGCGCGGCTGCTGTCGGTACGCGTGCCCGGCCGGGCCCAGCCGCTGCACTTCGTCGTCGAAGCCAAGGCGAGGGTCAAGGAGCTCAAGGCCTTGGCCACAACGCATGCTCAGCTACAAGGCATGACCGACACGGACTTCTTTGGGCTAGCTGTTTTACAAAGTGAGTACCTATGCTTCATATCATCCAGTTATCTGGTGGCGTCCACAAAAATCTCATTAAGTTACAATTGGAGATGTTAGTTAGTATTAATAGAAATAGTGTGATTGTAGCGAGTTGTAAGAGAAGAGGTAGGGAAAAATAAACGTGGTGGACTGTGTTAATGACGACAACGCATAGATGTGTGACCGGGCGACACTGAGTTGAATGGAATTACCATGAATAGTAGGAAAACGCCGATATACAATACCATAACAGAAGAGTCACCACAAGCAAAATGACATTCAGTAGATGTGGATAAAAATGTAAACATGTGATGTTCGTTGTTAATGATTTAAGTTCGTATTCATGTTGGTTTGACTATATTTGGCCACTAAAATACATACGATTACCTTGGTCATTGGTATCATCTTATGATTACTTCTCTGGAATAAGTACTACCCCTTCCTAGCGAATTCTCATAATTTTAGCCTTTCAAAACCGGCACAATATTATTCTCCCAGAGCCAAGCAACACGCGGAAGAGTAAGTATCTGTACCTGCCTGCGTAGGTACTTCAATGCATTCATTGGTTGCGTGATTATCTTTTGTTAAGCTTGTTTGTTTATAAACAAAAGTATCCGCATAATCAACACTAACGCTTCCCACTTATTATTACTTGTGTCACATACAGTGGACATTTTCACCAGAACAATGGGCGACATTGCAGGCGCTGTCCTCGACGGTCGTCTACTGACAATAGACATTGTTTGTTCGGATTTGAACAGCGTTTGCTATTAATTACACTTCGAATTCAAATAAATAAGTTAATTATATACGCGATTAAGGTCCGTTTAGTGAAAATTACTTCTAACTTTATAAGTTAAAACTACAACTAAGAAAAGTTGAAAAATCCCCGACATTTTCATTTCAAAATCCAATATCTCAAAAACGGCTGAACAGATTTTCATGAAACATGGCTAAGAACACTCGAGATAAAATTATCTATGACACAAAAAAACCGCATTCAAATCGGTCCATCCTTTTGGGAGCTACGATACCACAGACAAATACACGGATACACAGACACGTTAAACTTACGAGTACCTATAACACCGCTCTCTTTGCGTATAATAGGGACAGGGTGACATCGGAGGATGATGAGAAATGACTTGACTAGACATGATGACTAACATAGGCTAACTGGTTATTAAGACATTCTATAAATAGATATAAGATGATTAAAACCTAATATATGATTTATGGTAAGAATAAAACTGTACGAAAGACATTATTTTCTTTTTCAGATGGAGAGTACTTGTTTGTTGACCAAGAAAGTAAATTATCAAAATATGCGCCAAAGAGCTGGAGATCGTCACACACACACGTAAGTAACATTATTGGATTTAACTTCATCATTCTTTATAATTAGAGATCGGAAATTCGGGAGCTTTTATACCTAAACTTCGGCCCCAGTACCTACACCGCGTTGTTGTTGAGTAGCATGGAGGCGGACTCAATTAAATTTTACTATTAAATTTCCAGGGATTTCCCGGAATACCGAAAATTAGGATAACATGAACACATACGTATTAAAGTATTTAAATAAACTATTTTAGTTGTTCCTATTTACAAAATATTATTTAATTCACATATTCATTTAACTAACAGTTAGATAACATCAAACCAAAATTGTTTTGTAACTTTTATTAAAAATAATGGTACAAACGTAAGTATCTCTGTTAAATCAATAAATTAAAACAAATGTACATAGCCACACAAAAGTGAATAGGTAATCAACCTACAGCGACACACGTGGTATTTTTGCATTTCCGTCCTTGTCTAATGTATGTCGTTAAAACTGTTTACCAACGTGTATGTTGACAAAAATCGCTGAAAATAGTCATAACCTAAAAAAAGGGTAGGCTTTACATAATGCTTTATACAATCCCGGAACTTAAATAATTAAAATATTATTTTTAAGAAGCCGACTCCATACTTGCTTCGCTTTTTCCGGGATTTTGCTAGGTTTAGGTATAAAAGCTCCCGAATTTCCGATCTCTGTTTATAATACACGATTTAGATTTTAGACCAACTGGTCACTATAAGTAACATCAGCGATGTTATATATACCACAAGAAATCTATATAGTACATATTTCTAATTTCAGGGCTTGGACGCAAACGGGAAGCCACTGCTGGAGCTGTACCTCGTCATTCAATTCCACATCGAGAGCCCACTTCTGCTGCAAGACGAGATCGGACTACACTTGTACTTCTTACAATTGCGACACAATGTCCGTACTAGAGAAGGATTACCCACTGAAGTCCTCTTGTTACTCACCGGGTTGGCTTTGCAAGCAGAGTACGGAGATGCGGACACTTACGAGGACAGAGACTATTTCAAAGTCGAGGATTATGCAACACCATCCATAACAGGTGACTGGGTCGCCGCCGCCATGCGTGCCTGCCATCGAGAACATCGGGGCCTCTCAAAGAACGATGCAGAAATTAGATTTATCCGAGAAGTTTGTTTGCTCCCTGACACCATTAACTCGCACAGATACAGGATGAAGCAAACTAAATCGGAACCCGAACCGGGTACAGTTTGGCTCTTGGTCACAGCTAAAGGCATACAAATTCTACCCGATAATGGGTCGGTCTATAATTTCATATGGAGTTCTATTGGAAAACTAAGTTTTGATAGAAAGAAATTTGAAATAAAAACAGAAGAAGGCAAGATAACGTTATATTCGTCAACTGATGAAAAATGCAAATATTTATTTGCTTTGTGCAAAGAATCTCATCAGTTTTCGATGAAAATTGCACCGAAATTTAGTGAAATTGTTAATAGAGAAGAAGATGAACGTAAAGTTTGTTACGGTTATTCGAAATCCTTGAATTTTTATCACAACCAACATAATAAAAACGAACAAAGGATATCGGTAATATCCACGACAAGTTCAACCACTACATCAGGAATTGTGAGCGACAGAGTGCAATCGGAAGACGAATTAGAGATAATGATAGACTCACCTCCCGCTCCGTCGACAGAGAGTTTAGCTTTTGCACATTTATTAGACAGTTCAAACTCATATTTCCTTGGAGACAATTCTGAAGACAGTCGTTTATTACACAAAACAACATCATTACAACTACGTAAATCGAAATTACGCCAATCTAAAAGTATGGATGAGAATGATGCATCTAAACTGGAAACTGCCTCAGAAATCGTATTAAATAATTTAGGAGAGACTGTATCGCTGCCCGATCAAAGTATAACCGAGTCCAAAGCCGAGAGTCCCGTCAACAAATCTAAATGCACCGGGTCACAGTGCTCATCATCTTGCAGTACAGTTGTAATGGCGCGAGCTGGCCTTAGTACGCTGAGTAGGACATCTAATGCAAGCAGTTTAGAACTAGGATTCAGCCACACAGCACAAAATTCCATGTTAAGTGATAACAGCACTGTTGGAATAGATGTGGAATACCCTCAAGATACCGCTTCGGCGTTATATGATGGTTTAGGACAGCCTATTACGATAGCGGCCTCAAGCGAAACGAGTGGAGTTTATACAATGGGTAGCTCAGAGCTAACTGCGAGATCAAAAATTGGAATACTTTCAGAACATAGTAGGACAGAGTATGACAGTTCTCATTACGACAGCTACAAACCATCAGAGGAGAACGATCTTGCTGCTTTTGACAGTGTTTCGTCAATTTTAAAAAACAAAACAGAAACCAGTCACTCCGCAGGCCCACTAAGATTACCAGTGTCTCTATTGGATGTTGATTGCGTTGATGGCGATACAAAGTTTTCGAATCAAGAACATGACGACAAAGAAAATATATTTAGGGAAAGATCTAACTCAAATGTAAGTGCCTTATCTTTTCATGGTGACGGCAGTGATCCTACAGACCAGAAGCATAACTTACTTAGTGCTAGTGAGTTAAGTGACTTAATAGTAGGGCGTGGTGTGTACCCTAAAAGTCAGTCAGTCAGTGATACGTTGGACTCTGTATCAGATTACGTCAGGCTACCTCTGCCATTTTCCGGCGACAGTTACATTCAAGGTCACGAAGATACTGCTCCATCTGACGACAACTACCCAAACGGTTCATTTTTCGATCGCCCTCCTACTCCTCCAACCAGAACTGATAGCAGAAAGGTTTTTAACTTATCTCTTCCAAATATATTAGACATAGATCGGGATCAAGTGATGTCATCCACACCCGAAAAACCTCCCCCACCACCATATGATTATAATCATAAAACTGTTTCGGCACACACTTCAACCATTACGAAAGCACCACCTGCCTACCCCGGTTCCATGAGCAGTAATGGATCATTAAAAATATATGCGGAAAAAGAAGAAGTTGCCGCCAGAGTTGTAACATCGAAGCCTATGATAACGATTCTGAAAGCGGAAGCAGGAGAAGTAAACGCACCAAGCGAAAGAACCTTCGCGAGCCCTATGGTGATGGAACACAGATTTCAAAAGTCGAAACGCCTCCAAGCTTCTAGCCGAAGAGCCGGGAGGTCCAAGTTAGCTCAAGGGATTAGTAGTCTATCCCCATCAAGAGAAATGCCTACACATGTGGTGGACTCTAATGTTCTAGTTGCGATGATGAAGCTACCACCTCCGCCGCCTCCACGCCGCGCCCGATTGCCTCCCCCGCCACCCATAACCCGCCTGCCTCCTCCTCCGCCACCACATAATCCTATGTTTCACCAACAACTCTATAGCGACGTGGACTACGTTTATTATCCTTTGCAAGATCCGACTATATCACAACAAAACTACCTCGATCACAAACTTTCTGAACCTCGTGTTACAAATATGCACAAGAGCGGTCTACAGTATAGAAGTACGCCATTTTTGTCAACGACAATGTCGACGTCATCCATGTACGGATCCATACAGAATCTCTCAGACTCGTACATTCAATTGCCTGGAAATCGTTCAAGCTGGTATTCTTTAACCTCCAGGACATCGCTTAGTAATTATTCAGTTAACCTGGAACGACCACAAATACCAATTCGAACGCCGGAAGTAGCCAACTTCCCGCGAACCAAGTCTGACGACTGTCTTTTGAACCCGAGGGAACCGCCACCAATTCGCACGAGACGAATGCCGCCCCCTCCTCCACCGCCCTATGAACATAAAAAGAAGCTGTCGACGCCGCTTAGGGAAGTGAAGATTCCTAATAGCGGCACAAATGTGATGCGTGAACTTAGTAAAATAAGAGACGCTAATGGTGATCTAGATATAAAAACTCTTCGGGAAAAAAGCAAGAATTTAGACTTGCCACTTATCGCGGCGTTATGTAACGACCGGTCGTTACTAAAACAAACAAAAGCATTTGGTGTTCCCAAGTCGCATAAACAAACAGTTAGTGAAAGTGAACGAAAGTGTACCAAGTCTGTTCTTAACACCACCGATAACGTAGACTTTAAGAATAAACAAGACGCAAACGCTAGAATGACAGGGTCGCAAAGAAAGATTTTGATAAGAAAGCCGACTGACAAACTACCCGCATTGCCCAGTTCAGACACGCACACACCTAGAGCGCTGTCTAACACTTATGTAATGCACCCAAGTGTAAAAGCAAAGAAAATCCAACCCAGCTCATGACACTGTGCTGACGATTAACATCAATTACTAATATTTGTGAATACTTCCAGTGCTATGAGCTTTTTCCACCGACCTACGCAATAAGACTGAGTAAAAAGTCCTTATAGAACTTCTAGTTATTTTAATCACAGTTACAATGATATCACAATTATTCACATTCCATTAAATAGGTGCGTACAGTCAGCATCACATAGTTAGTAGCAGCCAAAGTAGCCAAATATATCGTAACACTTCCTTATTCCTATAGTAATAAAGACGTGTTCCGATATATTTGGCTACTTTGGCTGCTACTAACTATGTGATGCTGACTGTACCTGTGTGTGTTGTTACTTATTTTAGTTGCATTTTTATGTTTTCCACTTTTAGATAATGCCAGAATAGTACACAAAATCTAAATACCTATTAGAGTCCAATAATGAAAACAAATCAAATGCCATTAACTGAGTTTGATACATTTGTGCCATAATAGTACATTGTGATACAAGTGAGCTATGTTGATAATTACATCAGAGGCGGGATTGTTCACGCGAGCCAGGATTGTACAGGTGAGCGTGATAAGAGAGACGTGGATACTGTAATTATCAAAGCTCACGCGTTTCATGCGACGTTTTTCAACACATTTGCGAGGAAATAATAATTTTCATAAGATTACCTACAATTTTATACTTAGGTAAAGTTATTTTGTTTAGCATCAGGTTTTTACTCACTTAATGTACATCGCCAAGAATTTCCAGTGGCGTCAATTCTATTTATCACTTTTCTATTCACCACGAGTCAACATTTTTGATAATAACCAAACACGCATTAACAATGTTTACAAATATTTGCGAAATTACCTATAATGGCGCGCAAGATTTTTTTTTCGTGAAGATTGCGCAGTGCGCGCGCAGGTCTTAAAGCCAGACTTGGATGAAATCTCTAAACAGCCAACAGCCAATACAAAACAAAATAAATATTTTCGTTTTAAAATGTTATCTTTAATAATTCATGTAAATGTTATCAAAAGTGAATAGTTTTACTAAATTAAACGTTTCTTTATCACATCCAAAAAGAAATAGACAATTAATTCACAAAAAGGTTTTAATTTGTTTAGTCGAGTAAGAATCCATTTGCCAAGAAGTTTAAAAAAAGCTGAACATTCTGTACAACCCGGTTAATTTAAAAATGCATCGTGTTCATGCATACACCTTGCTGCAAGGTGCCAACGTGTCTGAATCGGCATATATCCATAAATTTCGAGTGCCGTAATGTTATAAAACACGCCTGTTTAATATTCAGGATTATGAGCCTAAAAGCGACGTAATACGACGTACATTACGAGCAAATGTGTTGAAAACAAACATTCAGACTTATCAGTGATCTATTATATTATTCGCAATGAAGTTTCTGAGATCTTACGAAATATTGGTGAAAGTAGCTAATATTTTTAGCAAATAATAAACCTGTGTTAATATTGTTGTTCACCTTTAGTCCGCACCATGCGCAGTATGGGCACTACACTGAGATGGAATATCTCGCTCTAGACAAAGACGGCTTTAGCGGATAGCGTCATTGTATTAGTGGTCTTAAGGCCATCTGCGTAAAGTTCAATTTCGTGTTTGACGTGCGATAGCGTGCCATGCTACTTTTTCGTTGTTGTGGGATGATACAAGTTGATTTATTTGTAATATCGATATAAAGGAGTTCTTTTTTACATTTAGTAAGTACCTACGTACCCACTTAATTAATACTTTGCAAGACACGTCAAAATTAAAGTCTTCGATGTCAAACAGGAAATGGAAATGAGTGCCTACTGGGACTGTAAAAGGGTTATTTACATGAGGTTATAGCATTACAACATTACCAAACTAATTAACACATATCTAAATTTCTGATACAGTATAAAACATGTTTTTAATTGTAAAAGCAAGTATTTGTACAACTGATCAAATAAATGTACATTCCTTACATTGTTATGAATGACTCACATTTTAAATCCGATCTAGCATACTTATAATAGAGTGACGTTGTGACGATGTCATATGCCCATATATGTTGTACCTATACTTCGTTTTCTAGTGAAACTACTATGTACTTATTTTCTATTTTGACGGCAAGATGTCGGGATGATGTTTTTTGTAAAGTTCAAACTATGGTTTTAATATTAACCAACGCACCTATACTTCGTTTTCTAGTGAAACTACTATGTACTTATTTTCTATTTTGACGGCAAGATGTCGGGATGATGTTTTTTGTAAAGTTCAAACTATGGTTTTAATATTAACCAACGCACATTTGTTTGTTATTCTCTAATTTCGGATTCTGATACGAATGCATGCTATGTTTTTCATGAAGTTCATTGCATATTTACATTCTACACTATTTTGTGTTATATACATTCATAAAACCTATTATTAATATTAAATACTCGCTGTTTTAAGAATTCGCAGATGATAGATAATTTATTTTGTATCTAAATCTGTCTGAAGTCATTGTATAGTTAAGTCGTAGAAAATAATGATAATGATACCTACATAATAATATTTGCAGCTATTTATTTTATTTAGACAATCATTACATGTATATATAATCAAGTGTAATAAGTACATACAATTCATGTGTACAAATGTAAATAAAAATAATTACGTATGTGTAAATAATGTATTATTTCTCAACCCTCCCAGGAGTGAATAGTTCAGATTTCAGTAAAAGTAATCCCTGGTAGAGCGTAAAGCGACGACATAAAACAACAAAAAATTAAAAAAGAAACGGAAAGCGCGAGTGTCAAGTCTAATGTTCTTTATAAATATGAACATAAATATATTGCAGGTGCCTAGATTCACGTCGCCATAAATATTATTTGGGAGTGTTTTGGGAGAATAGCTGTTAATTTAAATACTCTTTGGCGTAAGTATATGGTAAAACTGACACCTCCTATCCCATGCTAATAGCGATTAGATAATACTGAGATTCGCTTTTATCACAACTAGGTAGATACTTAAGTAAAAAACATACGTAAGGCCACTTTTGTATGAGTGACCTGTTCGAATAGACATTACATTATATAAATTCGGTAACACAAACAAAACGAATGCCAATTGTAACGGTCCTCAACTAAGTGCAAGTTTTTCATCAATACAAAAAAAAGACATTCCTACTGCATTAGTTAAGTACGCAACATACATAAAATATACCTAATGTAAAGTACGAAATAAAAAATCGAGTATTTTTTTTAACAAAAAGTAAACTTATATAACAACAGCTGCTAACGCTAGATGACCCCTATCTGGCTGCAAATAATTAAACAACATTTTAAGTATACAGTTTTTGGCAGATCTATCACAATGGCTATGTGTAGGTACTATTATTTAATGTGAAATGATTTGAAGTGGAACTTACAGAGCGGCAATTTGAACCGTCCTGATTAGCATGTAAGGTCGATATTTGAGTGGATTATTTAGTTACAAATGATTATCTCATCAATTTCAATTATACATGTTCTTGCTGTCAATATTTAAATAGGTTATATAGAGTAAAAATACGTAGTAAACGTTAATTATAAAACTAATAAATTTAATAATTTGCAACTATCTAAAACAGCTTAGGAATACAAAACTAAGTTATGAAAAATATTTGGAAACTTTCATTATTCCATGAATTTGTGAGTAATTGGTATGTAACATGTTTCTGGGAAACAAAAGATAATAATATTACATTTCCACAACGCAGCAACAATAGCCAATCTATCTGTAGACATAGAGATAGATTGGCCACGGCTGCATTTGAATTTCTATTACTTAAAATTATTTACTTTTCTAGTTTTAACACTATGGCCGAATTTGGTGGAAAGGTCACATGGTCAAAGTACATAACTTCACCTAGCAAGGAGCTGTTGGTGCCAGATATTACGGTGCCTCCATAGTACATCTTAGTCAAGTCAGTCGTAATCGAGCTGTTGCCAAAATTGCCCACAAAAACACACGTATTCCTCCGGGGGTACCACCTTTCTATTATGAACAGATTTGCCTCTGCTTCATTAGTCATATTTCGAATTACCATATTCTTCATCACATTGCCATCTTTGAAAAATGATCTTAAATAAATAGTTGGAGTATTTAGTCTTAACACAATCAATTGTTTAATGATATGCAAGAAATAGTAATTCGGCTCTAACCCTGATTCTGGGTTCCATTGCACATGTTTTGGAATATTTTTGCTATTATTATCATTATTTGAAAATTTCATTTGCACTAAATTAAGTACATTTTCATATTCGTGATAGTCCTTTTCCGCTTCATGTAGAGGCATATTTCCAAGACCTATTTCATCACCATAAAAAATGCTAATTGTACCAGGCAACATAAATTCGAGCACAGTAAGTGCTAAAGCATTTTTGTCATTCACAGAGGTTACTCTAAAACTGTCAATATTACCTATGTTCCAATGTACCCAAGGATGGTGAGGCTTAGACCACAGAAGTCCATCTAGAATGACTTCAATCCTACCTTTCAATTCATTTACACCACCTTTGATATCTAAGTGCACGTCAATTAGATCTATTCTAGACAGCAAGACATTTAAAGAAGCACCTTCTGCTCGGTTGTAAGCAGCTTCACTGGCAATCAATATCTTATCAAACCCAATAATTTTCTTCCACAATTTAAGAGTCTCACCAAAATCCTTATCACCAACATATTTTTCCAGGTTTTTCAAATAAAACCCATCAACTTTATATTTTCTGGACCAAAAGTCAATGGCATCAGAAGTAGGATCTGAATATGTTACTTGAGTAGCATTATGATTTGCAAAAGAAACAGGGTGTGCCACAGACCACACGGGTATGTCGAGGATAATACTCATATTTCTATTATGTACAGCTGTTACTAGATTCTCGAAATCCACCAAGTCGCCAATGCTCACATCAATATCTTTTATAGATGTTATATTGTAATAGTGTTCAGGGTAACCATTAGCTTGATATATATAATTCAAGCGTAAACCAGATACACCTAAACTTTGTATGTAATCAAGTTTAGTAAGTACTCCTTTCAAATCACCTCTATCATCATTGTTTGAATCTTTAAAACTAGCTGGAAAAACTTCATAAAATACCTTGCCTTGGTACCATGGAAGATCAGGATTACACTCCTTGGGGATAGTGATAACCATAGCAATAATTGCACCCAAACAAGCCACAAGGCCCGACAGGACCACCCACAGCATTACTTTCCGGATGATGCCCCAATTCCAGTTGACAAAATTGGGTAATTTCCTGTCGCCAAAGTTGAGGTTTCCATTAAGTTTGCAATCTTCAACCTGGAACGAAAAGCACTAATTTATTATTTATTGTGGCACTAAGTGATCATAAACCAACATACGCCATGCTTGATGAAAGGTATATTCGGTTCTACCTGGCCAGTGACTAGATCCGTATTTTTGCTTAAAGTCTGATAATCCATCATGCTGATGTTGTTGATGAGCTGTGCACTGACTGGGTCCTGCACCACGGAGTTGGAGTCTGCCGAGGAGCAGGAGTCTCCACCTGAAGCATCTGAAACATATGGGCAAGTTGAAGCTATGCAAACTTAGATATTTTGAGCAAAAAATATTAGGCCAATTTTTTTTTAATTTTCACATCCATTCACTTATTAATTTAAGAGTTGTTCTACAGCTACAGGTTATATTGGTACTAATTATATACTTTGAAGAACAATATGACATACAGAAAGAAATTCTTACCACTTAGTTTGATAATTATTACGAGGGTCAAACTGAAAGTTCTTAGAAAATCAAAAACTGAGCAATCAAGCAACTTATTACTTTTATTATATCTTTTCAAAATAGCCTCCCTTCACATCAATACATCGCTGCATTCGATAGAACCACTGAGAAAAGCACTTTGCCCACTCGTCCTTAGGGGTCTCTTCCACGGCCTTTTGAAACGCAGCCACTGCTTCGTCGGCGTCCATAAAACGTTTTCCTCGAAGTTTTTCTTTAATTTTTGGGAATAAATAAAAATCACAAGGTGCAAGGTCGGGGCTATAAGGTGGGTGACCCAGTAATTCCACGTTTGCCGTCGCCAAATAGTCGATCGTTTGCTTGGCGGTGTGCGATGAGGCGTTGTCGTGGTGAAGCAGGATCCTACTGCGAGGCCGTTGTTCTCGAACTTTTTCCAAGACAAGTGGTAAACAATTGTTAGTGTACCACTTCGCAGTAACTGTTTTTTGATGCTCTAAAATAATTGTTGCGTAATGACCAGTCCTTCCGAAGAACGAGGCCACCATCTTTTTTCCCACACTTCGACCTCTCTTCACTTTAGTAGGCAACTCCTCGGAAGGAAACAGCCACTCAGCATACTGTCTTTTAGTTTCAGGATCATAACAGTAAATCCAGCTTTCGTCACCCGTAACTACGTCGAACACAGCATTTGAGTCACCTCCGTTGAATCTTTGACCCATTTCACGGCACCAATCAACACGACGGACTTTTTGGGCTTCTGTGAAATTATGAGGTATCCACCGGGCACAAAGCTTCCTCACCGCTAAATGTTCATGGAGGATTTTGTGGACTTGACTCATACCAATGGCTAAGCTTGTACGAATCTGCTGATAGGTTACTCTTTTGTCAGTCTCTATCATACGCCGCACAACACTGATGTTATCTTCAGTAGTCGCCGTAGAAGGCCGGCCCTCACGCAGATCATCAGTGAGATTAGTGCGGCCACGTTTAAATTCATTAAACCAGTTGTAAATAGTAGCACGAGATGGGGCTTCATCGTGAAAGGCCAATCGAAGTCTATCATAACTTTCTTGTTGACTTAAATTACATCAAAAGTCGTAAAAAATCATTGCTCGAAAATTTTCTCGCGTTAAATTCATGCTCACGTAGTACACACAATTTCAATTTGCCGCCAAATCGTAAAACAAATGACAATCGAGTGGAATTCGTACACAAAAATATTAAGAAAGAGTTCCATTTTCAAATTTTGAACTTATTTTTTTATTATATTTATTACAAGTGGCCAGTTCTAAAGACTTTCAGTGTCGCCCTCGTACTAAATGCATACATAAATACATTAAAAACCAACTTGTTAATACAACAATAAAACTTTAGGAACAAATTAATACAAACAATTCATAAGAGTTTTGTACAAAAAACTAATATTGATGAAAATTGACTGAATGTCCTAACATACCACAAAATAACTCAATTAACTGAAACCCAGCTCAAAAAGCATTCTTCTCGCTTTAAGTTTCTTATTATGGGTACTATTATTGTAAGCAATTTAAGTTTATTGGAATGCCTTAAAGTTAAAAAAAAGCCGTCAAGTGCGAGTCTGACTCGCGCACCGAGGGTTCCGTACAAACGATAAATTAACTCAAGGTAAAGTAAATGTCCCAATATTTGTTAAATGAAATTACTTATTTTAACCCAACACAACGGAATTCAATTTCAAACAACGAATAACTTTTACACCAAGACCATCGAACTACCAAGAAAATTGAATAGCGAATATCGCGATCTTTTTCTTAGACCAGCTATTGAAATATACCCGTCCCAACCCCATTAAATCTAGAAAAATCTTAATAGCGCGAAGTAGGAATGGGGTCAGCGCCATCTATCGGCCCAATTTGGTACTAACGTGCAAGGGCAATCAGCTTAGTATGTATGTTGGTGTTTTAGCGATTATTGCTTATCACGTGAACCGATCTTGATTCTAATTTTATTATTTGAAAGAGAGTACTTCTATTATAGTCTTATAGGAATTTCAAAACAAAAAAATACTTATAAAGTTGATTAAATTGCAAACTTGAGACGCGAGCAAGACCATCTGACCCAACCAATTTTAAGACCCAAGAAGAAACTGAAAGGAAAACGGCCAACGATGCTGCTACAGCCCAACGACAAACAAGAATATCTCCCAACAGAACCTTCGCTGATGCAACTGACAACCGAAACGCTGCACCTCCCGAGACAGACAGAATCCCTACTTACAATCAACAATCAACGACGATAGAACAACTGCTGATCAAACAAAGCGAAAAAATAGATCTACTCATCCAACAAATAAGCACACTAATGGGCTTATTAACAACAGTCATAACAAAATTAGCTTCAAAATGAACACTCCTCTAAGAATTGCTACTTGGAACATAAACGGTCTGGCACCCAACATAAGCGACGTCGAGGTGCTCTTAACTGAACACAAACTGGATATAGTACTAATATCAGAGGCTCACTGTACTGAAAGGAGTAGTATCAAAATTGGGGGATATTGTACATACATTACACACCATCCTGACGGTACTGGACATGGCGGAACTGCATTAATCATCCGGAAAACAATTAAACACCACCTACTTCCTGAGTATAAGACTGATGCGATACAGGGAACTATAGTGGCTGTAGAGGACAATTGTGGATACCTCAATGTTGCATCGGTATACTGCCCACCGAGACCTAAGATAACAAGCGAAATGTTCTCACACTTGTTCACATCCTTGGGCAATCGATTCATTGCTGGTGGAGACTGGAACTCAAAGCACACTCACTGGGGCTCAAGACTCACTAGCACCAGAGGAAGACAACTTAAACAGTCACTAGAAAGCAACAACCTCACTGCGGTTTCTACCGCTGAACCTACCTACTGGCCCACCGACTCTAGGAAATTGCCGGATCTGTTGGACTTTTTCATCGCCAAGGGCATGTCAAGACATTATTCTAAAATTGACCCATGCTACGACGGAGAATCAGATCATACTCCTGTCTTGTTGACTGTCAGTTCCAAAGTGATTGCAGCAGAAAAACCCGAGAAGCTCTATAACAATAACACTGACTGGGAATCATTCAGAGAGTACATCAATGATAACATAAATCTAAAAGTTAAGCTCAGAACACAGTGCGACATCGATGAGACAACTAAGTATATTACCTCTCTATTACAAAAAGCATGCTGGAAATGCACCCCAGAGATGCCGGACAACTATAGCGCATGCCAAAACCTGCCATTGCAAATAAAGAAGAAACTCCTGGAGAAACGCAGATTACGTCGAATATGGCACAATACGAGGCAGCGTACTGACAAAACTGCATTCAATAGAGCAGCCAGAGACCTTAAAGCATCGCTTAATCTAATAGAAGAGACGACAATGGCAAGTAAAATAGAGTCATTGACTGCTACTTCGGCCACAAACTATTCTCTATGGAAGATCTCGAAATCATACGACAGACCACAAGAAGCCAAACCTCCGCTAAGGACAGACACCGATCCTCCTTCCTGGGCTAGAACGAGTCAAGAAAAAGCGGATGTATTTGCCAGGCACCTATCACAAGTATTTACTCAAAATGGCACAACTAGAGAAGACTCTGATGGAATGGTGAATGAGATCTTGAGTCAGGATATGCAACTGGATCTGCCACCGAAACCCGTAACACCAGGGGAAGTAGCATGGATTCTTAAAAACCTCAAAGATAAGAAGGCTCCGGGCTTTGACCTAATAACCAAAGAAGTTCTGAAACAGCTTCCAAGGAAGGGAATTGTATTTTTTTAACTACTCTTTTTAATGGGATCCTAAGAACCCAATGCTTTCCCAGTCTCTGGAAAGTATCAAAAATTATAATGATCCATAAAGCTGGAAAACCGTTACATAGTGTAACATCATATAGGCCCATAAGTTTATTACCGATTTTATCCAAAATGTTCGAAAAAATACTATTACGGAGGATCTTGCCAATTCTAGACGAAAATAATGCGATACCAGATCATCAGTTTGGTTTTAGACAGCAACACGCAACGACAGAGCAAGTGCACAGAGTGTGTGAGAAAATCAGAAAGACCCTGGAGCAAAAGGAGTACTGCTCATCAGTCTTCTTAGATATTCAACAGGCTTTTGACAAAGTCTGGCACAAAGGCCTACTTTGCAAAATAAAAAAAACCCTACCGCATTCATACTTTTCCATCTTACAGACATATTTGTCACATAGAATGTTTCTGGTAACAGAGTCCAACGCCTCATCTAAGCTTTACAATATCAATGCAGGGGTACCCCAAGGATCAGTGCTCGGCCCTGTGTTATACACCCTATACAATGCAGACCTACCTACACTGGAAGGCGTGACTACAGCGACATTTGCTGATGATACAGCAGTGTTGGCTAGCCACAAAGACCCTGTAACAGCGTCAAATCTGTTACAAAAAGGTCTAGATGAAATCAACAGTTGGCTAAAGGTATGGAAAATAAGAGCAAGTGGAACAAAATCTGTGCAACTGACATTTTCACTACGAGCAGGAAACTGTCCACCGGTGAAACTGGCTCATACAACCCTGCCTCATAAAGACTCAGTTAGGTATCTGGGAATGCACTTGGACCGGCGTCTTACTTGGACACAACACGTCAAGGCAAAGAGAGAAGAGCTCAATATTCGGTACAAGCACCTTCTGTGGTTGCTGGGACGAAACTCCAAGCTGTCAACTGACAATAAACTGCTTATCTACCAATCAGTACTCAAACCAGTCTGGATGTACGGCATAGTACTGTGGGGAAGTGCCAGTGAATCAAATATACAGATAATTCAAAGATCACAGAACAATATATTAAGATCTATCGCTAAAGTCCCGTGGTTCACCAGAAACAGTGAAATCCATGACCACCTACAAATGGCAACTGTCAAAGAGGAGATAAGAGCGACGGCAGCCAAGTACAAAAACAGGCTGTCCAACCACCCAAATGAGCTAGCAACACACCTGTGCAGCCACGACTACAAACGGCATGATATCCTAAAACTAGATCAGCGCTACTAAGAGCCATTAAAGACGAGCGAATGTGCTCAATGGAGTACTCGCTCTACATGCCACAAACACCTTCATCGCATCCGCTTATAGTCCAGGAGACTGATTGCAGATTATTTATATTACTAAAAAAAAAAAAAAAATTGCAAACTTAACTAGGTAATGATTTTTGAGAATAAAACAAAAAATACGGTAGATACAGAAAAAGTTATACTTTTCCAGTAATATTTACGTTTATCTTAATCACAAGTAATAATTTCAAATTTTTCGCTTGTATAACTTCGGAATTTAGAGAAAAAAACTGTTTTAAAATGTCCAACTCAAGCCCTTTCATATGATACCCCACTTGACCTAGTAAGTGTAGTAACTAAACTTTGTTTTTTTTCCCCCCCTCTTATCCGCAATTTTAGATAGATATTAAAAATATATATTAACATTTTTCATGACCCATACACGTGGATTAACTTTCTTTAAAACTATTCCAAATTTCAAACGAATAGCATTAGTCATTCCTGAGATATTTAACTTTGTGACAGACAGACAGACAGACAGAGTCGCACCATAAGGGTTCCGTTTTTACCTTATTGGTCCGGAACCCTAAAAATCAAAAAGTATGTCACTTTCAAATGATAGCTAGTCACTAGTCACCAAATCAACAAACAACAAAGGCCATCGCAGGATAAGCTCAGAGTGAATCTGCCCCCAGCGAGTTTTGGCTTGTAATTTTTTTCGTTGATGTGGCTTTGTATTGGTAACAAGTATGCAAAGTTTGAGCCCCCAAAATTTGTGCATATAATAAAGACAATTATATGACATCAATTATAGGATATATTGCCATACAAAAAGGAAAAAAAAATACATCTACTTTTGTTCGACGCACAGGTTGCGCCGAGCGGGTTCTGGACTAGGTTAGCCTCGCGTCAGCCGCCTGATGATGCGGGTAACGGCGACGACACGCGTATACGGGCCGCGACGCACCTGCAGCAGTGGAGAGATGTGAGAGCGAGACTTTTCTATGTCCGTCGCGCTCTCATAAATAGTGGAATCCGCAGGACGGAAAGAGAAAACAAATTTCTTTCTTCAGGAAGGCTTGATGGTGAGTGAGATGGCTAGTTGTTGCTGGCTTGAGTTGCAGACGATGAATGATGGAATTGATTAATTGCAACAATCTTTTTATGCCTTTTATAGCCAGTCCACTTACCATATTAAGTGATCAAATTTTATTTTTCAAAATTACTTAATGCATTACAATATTTTCGTTATTGATGTCCACTAATTAAATCTAATTATCTTAAAATGCTATGTTGCATTTTTATAATGCAACATAGCATTTTAACAGTTAGTTTTTTATTTGAGTATGAATGCGATTACATAAGTGAATTTTTTGTTCTAATACGAATTTGGATATAGAAATAATGGTTTATAATGGAGAAATGTCTCTCACACATTCCTAACTTAAAATTAAGGTAGGCGCAGTGCAGTGCCTTTGAAACAGAATTACTTGTAGAGATTGACTTTTTTGGATTGATGCAAAAAACAAGGTTAATAAATTTACGTTACGAGCAATATGGGTCAACCTTAATGAAAACAAAATATGGAGTCTGGTTAGGTTTGTGACGATTTGCACTGCACAAACCAATCACCGATCTGATCAGGGTGATCAACCCAGAGTCATCGTTCGGGTCATATCTTTTTTTTTAAAGTAGGCTATTCGAATGTGGAACGTATATGACCTAAGGTCGCAATATAGGGGATACTGGGTATCGATGTTCGCGACCTATGTTAATAACGTTGTCAAATCTGGTGTGATTGATTTTCACCAGTTAGCCCCGCTTTAATAAGTTACAAAATGAATGTATTTCCTTAATTTTATCTGTGGTAGAAAAAGGTGTTCCTTTTTATTGAATACATCACTACACATTTTCTATACCCGCTCTAGTGCTAGCGGTATGGTACACCCCGAAATTCAGTGAAAAGCTGCAAATAGTGTTAAAAGCATGAAAGAGTGTACTCCCATCTTAAAGGCCGGCAACGCACTCACAACACCTCTGGTGTTGCAAGTGTCCATGGGTGGCAGTAATCGCTTACCATCAGGTGATCCTTCTGCTTGTTTGCCTCTCATATCATAAAAAAAAAATTTAAAAAAACGGAACAATTGATCTTAGGCCATACAAATTTACTGAATTTCAGGGGGTACCGCTAGAACTAGAGCGGGTATAGAAAATGTGTAGTGATGTATTCAATTTAAAAAAACACCTTGTTCTACCACAGATAAAATTAAGTAAATACACTCATTTAGTAACTTATTTAAGAGGCTAGCTTTGGTGAAAAATCGCTGATGTGAAATACTTTTTCTTTTTTTATGTATTTATTTTCCCTTTTTGTATGGCAATATATCCTATAATTGATGTCATAGAAATGTCTTTATTATATGCACATGATACGTAACGCACGTCAAAATCGGCTGGCTAGAAAAATAAATATTGAAAAAAGATCATATTTAGTTTTTTTTTTTAAACTTATAAATTTTTGGGCGCTCATATATTGCATACTTGTTACCAATACAAAGCCTCATCGAAAAAAATTACAAGCCAAAACTCGCTGGGGGCAGATTCACTTAGCTTATCCTGCCATGGCCTTTAATAATGAAACCAATTATTAGTGAACTAAAGAAACCATCGAACATTCTACTTACCACAGTTGGCCAGGTTCTGCAGGTTGACGATGGGTTCATCATTGAGCGATGTGAAGGGGCCTTCATTCATTTCCTCAGACAGGGGATGCTTGAAGTCCAGCGGCGTTGGGCTGGGTGTCAGCAGCAGACACGTCGACGATTCCACGCCGCGCAAGTAGTCCAACGGCTCCAGCTGACCACCATTCTCGTTACTACCGCTCGCGCCACTCTCCGGCAACTCATCCATGTTTGCCCCTACGCAAGGTCAACTCAATCAAGTACCACACCAATTTAACTGTAATAAATAACTGAACCGTAGTATGTTCCAACTTACTATATTACAACTATTGTCGCAAAATGGATTCAGCTTCTTATTTCAGACACGCGAATGCAGCATTAAATTCACAGAGATCAGCATTATGTTTCTGGCTTCGATCCAAATAGTTAAGGTGAGCTGAGGTAAGATATATAATACGCAATCGTTTCGTTCATACACAAAAACATACGCGTTATCACTAGGTATCAATGAAAGTGAATTGAAAATAGTGAATTTATTTTACCCACCAATATAATATCTAACTATAAGTATACATATATTTCTAAGTACAGTGAAATTCGAGTGCCGCGCGCGACACTGTCACAGTGAAGTACGGTTCGAGGCGCGGACGTCAACAGTCATGGGGCATCCACATTATGTGATTTTACCCCAATTTGTCAGCCCAACATGTCGAAGTCATAATTGGACGTAGCGTACAGACGTAACATCTGCAACTACAATTTCATTCAGTGTGGCCAGTTAATAGTAAGAAAGCGAAAATTGCCGCATTCAAACGGTCCTGCGAAGCGGGCTGCAAGATTGTTACTAACCGATGAGATAGGGCAAGACAGCACGTCTAACATGGGACGGCCGCGACATACTCTCGATTTTTCTCGCACTATACCTCTTGTTCTAAGTGTTCTAATAAGAGAGAGACGGATAGTGCGAGAAAAATCGAGAGCGCTCGCGCGCCGTCGCGTGATAGCCGTGCAGCATACAAAAATCGAGAGTATGTAACGGCCGTCTCATGATAGACGTGCTGTCTCGCCCTATCTCATCGGTTAGTAACAATCTTGCAGTCCGCTTCGCAGGACCGTTTGAATGCGGCAATTTTCACTTTCGTACTATTAACTGGCCACACTGAATGAAATTGTAGTAACGAAACACCGGTTTAAAAAAATTGACAAAATTACAGTGTAAAATATTAAAACAATATTCTTTAGTATATATTTTTTAATTTTCGTTTAATTTTATTTGAATGAATATTGTGAGAAAAAAAACACTTGGCTTTAGAACGTAGTGGTTATATTCTCTTTGGTGTCACCATTGAAATTAGGTCCGTGAATTACCACGTTTGCGTTAAAGGGGCACCCAGATTATGTGATTTTACCCCAATTTGTCAGCCCAACATGTCGAAGTCATAATTGGACGTAGCGTACAGACGTAACATCTGCAACTACAATTTCATTCAGTGTGGCCAGTTAATAGTAAGAAAGCGAAAATTGCCGCATTCAAACGGTCCTGCGAAGCGGACTGCAAGATTGTTACTAACCGATGAGATAGGGCGAGAGAGCACGTCTATCATGAGACGGCCGTTACATACTCTCGATTTTTGTGTGCTGCACGGCTATCACGCGACGGCGCGCGAGCGCTCTCGATTTTTCTCGCACTATCCGTCTCTCTCTTATTAGAATACTTAGAACAAGAGGTATAGTGCGAGAAAAATCGAGAGTATGTCGCGGCCGTCCCATGTTAGACGTGCTGTCTTGCCCTATCTCATCGGTTAGTAACAATCTTGCAGCCCGCCTCGCAGGACCGTTTGAATGCCGCCATTTTCGCTTTCTTACTATTAACTGGCCACACTGAATGAAATTGTAGTTGCAGTTGTTACGTCTGTACGCTACGTCCAATTATGACTTCGACATGTTGGGCTGACAAATTGGGGTAAAATCACATAATCTGGGTGCCCATTTAACGCAAACGTGGTAATTCACGGACCTAATTTCAAGGGTGACACCAAAGAGAATATAACCACTACGTTCTAAAGCGGTAATTACATTGTCCAGAATTCAGTCGTCCTAACTAGGATTCCGGAAGGTGTAATCGCAGTTAGCAAGTAAGCATCCTAAAACGTATCCAATCTAGGACGCAGGATGGTGTCGCGAATAGGGTCGCGAGAACTAGCCCTATAACAATTACACGGCAACATTATACCGGATGTAGAGAAACACAATTTTATCTATGGTGAGCTTGCATTTTTCTTCTAACGTTCTTTTGTCTTCAAATCTGCTTACGGGAACCTGAAGCTGCATTTGTAGATGCATTTATTGTGTTAATTTTATTGTGAATATCTTTCGGCTTGTCCTGCCACCAGTCAAAAGCTAAGTATCTAGAATAAGTATCAATAATAATATCAACAATTTCTTTATGTTTAAAAGAGAGAGATTGGAAGATGGATTGCTCGGCGAAACTCCATGAGCTGATCAGGGCAATCTGTTTCCATCTCGCTGATCTGATACGCTTATACGCGAATTATAATGCTATGCTATTTACTGGTCTCAAGGCTTGCGAGCCAAACATCCATTTATATTAAATGAACAACCGGTGCGTGTAGTCTTGGCCAATTCTATTAGCAAGGTGTATAAAAGGGCCCAGCAGGGACAGTCCTCGTTCTCTGAGACAGGGTTCGCGGGTTTTAGATCCGGACCTCGGGTCTTGGAACAAAAGGGCCCAGCTGGGACAGACCTGGTTCTGTGGAACGAGGTATATAAAGGAAGTACTCGCGGAGTACGTCAGATAAGAGAAAGGTCGTACTCGTGGAGTACGACAAATGAAAGTGTCCTTAGGGGACAAAGGTTGATGACATTAAATAGCATACCAAAAGGTTCTAAATATGTTGATGTGTTACTTATGTGTAAAGAGTATGGTTGGATACTTAGAGAGTCAAAGCAGTTGATTCATAAATACATTAAAACCCTTAGGAGGAGCATTCGACTCCACCGAGGCGACAAGGTGCATGGACAGCCAGGCAGAGAGACTCACTATTATTAAGGTAAGATAGTTGACATCATACTCACACACAGTCTTAGATACTTAAATTATCAGCTCTGGGTCACTTGAGTTGATAACTCTATAATCAGCAAGTAAGCCTAGCGAAGCAGAACTATTCTTATTAACAAGATATCTAATCAAACTTCAAAGACACTCTATTGAACCCAAGAGTGTGGATGTTTCTTTGAGATTATTCAGTTAGAATGATTTCTTAGTGACATCATATACTTTGTCCGTATTAATGGGCTTATAATGCGGTACAAATTTGGTGGAGGTGCTGGGATTTAATATTGACCAACAAGAGCATAATGAGAGTGTGTTTTGTGTGTGTCAACTATCTTATAATTTATATGTTGACGACATCTGTGGTTGAATAGGGAAACTGCGCAGTAAAAATAAACATGCTCATAAGAAAATAATTCATAATAAAATAAGGTAATGTTCACTTATTTGTGTAACCCTTAAATATAAGAAATGGTAAAGGTGTTGTTAAAATGAGCACTGGTTTGTGTGTGGAATGCAATTTCACTAGACTAAGAGTAAAATTATCAACCTTCAAATAGTTCAGCTACTCAATACAAAATGTAGCAGAGATAAGTTTAACCGTTCGATCATAGATGGCGTTAGCGTACCTATCGGGAACAATATTTGTTTTAACAAAGAATTTTTATTCGTTAATTATACACTTTGAGAATTATAGTGAATGACAAAATAATATTTCCTTTCTTCTTATTGAAATGAAGAAAACATAAATGATTGGAATTGATTACCGATTGTCACAATCGGAAACCAATTCAGTACTTGTTTGTTACCTATTAGGTTTTCACTTTTGTATGATTTGGTTGCTAGTCGGAAAATTCATTTTATGAACTAATTTAGATATTTTTACTTAAAATTCAACGTTCAAGCATTCCGAATACAATTTGCGTTATTTCTACAGTCAAGCACGACATGACGAAAGAAAATTAGAGCAACTAAGATGGCGTCTGTTGACATTCAATGACATCGGTGTAATACCTACGATAAAAGTTTCTGCAAGAAATTCCATAAAGTATTAAAGGACGAATTGAAATAAGGAAATTTAATTTAGATCACCAGGTGAGAGAGTGTTCATGTTATTTATGCTGTGTTTAGAACGTAATTGCATGAAATTCAACGATAACGACAAATTATTTTACCGGCAAAATAAGACTCGCATTTTTACGAAATAATGTGTAAATACTGTGTTGAATTAGTCATACTATTGGAGTAGTATACGTAATACGATAACTTTAATGATTTTGAGTAACATTACACGTAATTTTCTGTAAAAACCGTAATTATAAAGTGACAAGTATCACTTAGACATACATTACTATTTCCAATTGGAAAATTAACCATAACCATTATTTATTAATAGAATCATCAACAAATAAACAAGGAAAGTGGTATTCAGTGAATGCCAGTACCAGAAATTACTTAAGGGGTATGTAGCAATGTAATTATCCATTTATGCCATGATATATAGGGAAGCAAAATCTTATTGAAGTGTTATTCTTTTAATGCATTCACAATGCATCAGAATGCTATTAACCGCATAAAATTAATCACATTTTCAAGTAGTGATATCACTTACAATTGATTTGTTTATAAATTTATGTTTGTTCATCGCGGTTTAACTGAAATTTATACGGGAAATAGATTATTTACATTGGCTTCAAAGTATTAGTTTAACAATATAATTTACAAAGGGCATAACATTCTTTCTTTGTATATTAATGCGAAAGGAGGAATAGTTAAGGGGCAGTAACTTTGATTTTCATATTTCCTTACGGAAGGAATAATATTTTACATATTTTACATACATGCAAGGCAATATAATAAGGAAGTATTCCACATTTGCATACCATATTAAGGTGAAGCCGACGGTCATTAAGGGCAAGTCATACCACCACTATATTTAGTAACAAATATTGACATCAGATATGTTTTGATTTAATCAACTTTTCGATAGTACATACCTACTTACTGTGTGACATTAAGAGTGATAAATCAAGTAATCTTTCTTGTGGTTCTATACAAGTAAATAAAATGAAAAGGGTGCATGGCAGTGCCATGGCCAAGTCAAGTAAATGGAAAGGGTGCATGGCAGTGCCATGGCCAAGTCAAGTAAATGAGAAAGGTGCATGGCAGTGCCATGGCCAAGCCAAGTAAATGAGAAATGTGCATAGCAGTGCTATGGCCACGTCCAGTAAATGAGAGTCATGATGACTAGTCCGTTTGGGCAATGTACAAGACTTATTTAAGTTGTTTATCGTATGATTTGTTGGAACAAGAGATCACTTGATGATAAATTTAATGCTTTATAACAAGACAGACTAGTATTGTCCGAAATGTGTCACAATGTTTACTGTAAAGTAGTAAGGATATTGTTTGAGTGTATTCTGGAAGTGAACGTGATTCATCCAGAGTGAACTTAAATAGTACTTACTATGATGAAAATGAATGATAAAAGCGGAACTACAGAGTACTTATACCAATTTCAGGTTTATACCTATACATACCCTACAATGGAAGATATATATTTGGATAGACTCGCTAAGTTTATAGCAAATATTAAAAGCTTGTCAAGCAGCTCTCGTGTTCTTTGCGCTTCAAAGTTGTGGTCTTCTGAAGATGAAGGACAAGCGAAGATTTTGGCTTCAAAACTTCAAGCGATACTTAATCGATTCAGTAACGAGTTGTATCAATATTTCAACATTTCCGATAATCCTAATGCGGATGAGATCTCCGATATGACAACAGAGCAGCTAGAAGGAGATGAGATGTTAGCTGAATTGAACGCTCGCATACAGCTAAACCAGGATAAAGCGGTTCCTTCTTCTTCTTCAGGCTCTGGCCGATTATTGAATAGAGGAAAGTTACCTGACTTAGTTCTACCTACCTTCTCCGGAAATGTGCTTCAATGGACGCAATTTTGGGATCAATTTTGTTCCATCATTGATCAAAGAGAATTAAGAGATGTTGATAAATTACAATATTTAAAGGCTTCTTTGAGAGGAGAGGCTATAACGATCCTGGAAGGTCTTGAGACCACCAACAACAATTATAAAATTGCCGTAACCACTCTGACAGATCGATATGGTAAACGGATGCAGATAATCGATGCGCATTACTCGACGCTTTTTAAACTTAAAAGAGCAGAAAGGCAAGAAGAGTGTAGGAAAACATTAGACGAAATTGAAAGACATCTTCGTGTATTAAGTTCACTTGGAGAAAATATTGAAAATAATCACCTTAGATTCGTAATCATGGAAAAATTCCCAGAGGAAATCATATATGAGTTGAAATTAAAAATGAGCAATGAAACAGTTGATGAAATCAGAAAACAACTTCATGTCGTACTGTCAGCTAGGGAAGATGCAAAAAGAACTTTTGATAAGTCGATTAAGGAAGACCCTAGTTACACTACTGAGACACTTCACGTAAAGGAAGAACGAACTAAAAGGAGACTGAGAACTCAAAATCCAAGAACTATGAATACTACGAAGACACCCAATAAACGATTCAAACCAAATGTAACCGCCTTCAACAATACTCAAAGTACTAAGAGATTTCATAACTTCAGGGAAGAACAGAACGGACTAGGACCCAGCCAGAAAAGAAGAAGAATCTGCTGTATATTTTGCCAAGGCAATCATTTCAACGACAAGTGCACAGATAGCAAAACTGTGGCGCAAAGGAAGGCAAAATTGTGGAACCGTTGTTTTAATTGCCTTCAGATAGGTCACACAGTGAATGTCTGTAAGTATAAAGGAAAAGCATGTTACCATTGTGGTGCAAGGGGTTTGCATGACAGTGCACTTTGTCCTAAAAGGGTGCCCTATACTCCACACGCTCCCAAGAAGGAGTCTACCAGCACCTTACACGCTCACGGGAAAGAATCTACGATACTACAAACGGCTGTTGTCAATGTCAGAGGATTTAATAACACTACAATGAAATGTCGTGTACTGTTAGATTCCGGTAGCATGAGAAGCTATGTTACACAAGAGGTTGCCAAACACCTTGAATTGGAGACAGAAGAAAACAGTCATCTCACGGTATTCACGTTTGGATCTGAAAAGCCTCAAGAGATAGATAGTTCGATAGTGAAGCTCCACATTCGGTCGAGGCTCAATAAGCAAAAGGTCATATATGCAAACGTTGTACCTACCATAACAAACGGAATTCCGTCTCACAATAGGGAACTTGATGAGTGGGAATCTCGGCAAGACTATTTATTGGCTGATGATGGATCTCTTTCGGACCGAGTAGATATTCTGATTGGCAACGATTACTACCATTCAATTATGGTAGAAGAAAAGGTGGAGATAAGAGAGAATTTATATCTGGTAAATTCCGACTTAGGATGGATTCTTTCTGGCAGGACTAAGAATGACTATATAGAGAAATTGTCAGCACTCACTTACTTTCAAGCGTCATATGAGACCAAATTGAATGAACCTGACTTGCCGTTAGATAAATCTTCTATGAAAATCCTATGGGATCTAGAATCCATTGGAATTACGGACTCTCCGAATACCAAAAGAGAAGAAGAAGCCGTTACCCACTTTAATGAAAACACCTCATTCAAGGAAGGGCGATATCATGTTAGTTGGCCTTGGAGGGAGTATCCACCCGATTTACCTACCAACTATGGTTTAGCGTACGGACGTTTAGTTGGACTGATGAAGAGATTAAATTTGGAAACTTTGTCAACCTATGACCAGACACTGAAGGATCAACTTCAAAAGGGGGTCATTGAAGTGGTACCTGAAGGTATCAAGAAGGATCATCCTATACATTTCCTTGCTCATCATCCAGTCATAACACCAGGCAAATCTCTCAGAATTGTTTATGATGCATCAGCATGTACAAAAGATACCAAAAGCTTAAATGAATGTTTATACTGTGGTCCAATGATGTTGGAAGATTTGACAGGATTACTCATAAAATTCAGATGTCATGCCATAGGAATAACAGCGGACGTGGAAAAGGCATTTTTACAGATTGCTCTGAATGAAAACGACAGAGACGTTACAAGATTTATTTGGTTAAAAGATACAAGTAAACCTATAACCGATGATAATCTGTTGCAATATAGATTTACACGTGTTCCGTTCGGTATAATATGCAGTCCGTTTCTTTTGAATGCTACGGTTAGACACCACCTGCAAAAGTCAAATGGAATCTATGCTAAACAACTAGCTAATGACATATACGTAGATAACGTTCTCACAGGAGTAGAATCTGCTCAAGAAGCCTTAAATCTATATAGAGAAGGAAAAAATGTTTTCGCTGAAATTTCAATGAACCTAAGAGAATGGAGCTCTAACTCTAAAGAGTTTATAGAACAAGTACCTGACAGGGTTAAAGAACCAATTGTGAAAACACTTGGGCTAAATTGGAATGTACAAACTGATGTCTTACAGCTTAGAAGTAAAATTAACGAGAACAATGCTAATACTAAGAGAGGAGTTCTAAGAACCATAGCAGCGATATACGATCCTTGTGGATTTAGCGCACCTATCGTACTACCAGCAAAATTGTTACTACAACAACTATGGAAAGAACAACTCAAATGGGACACTGTGTTACCTGAACATTTACTTCAAAGGTGGCAGACTATCCTAAAAGAACTAAGACTAGTAGAGACCATATGTTTGCCAAGAAACATTACTGTACCCAATGAAAAGGAAATACAAATACATTGTTTCACCGATTCGTCGACAGTTTCTTACTCAGCTGTGGTTTACCTGGTACAGAGAGACTCAGTCAACTTCTTAATGGGTAAATCGCGTTTGGTTCCTATTAAGGATCAAGAGAACCTAAAGATACCGCGTTTGGAGTTATTAGGAGTGCTGATTGGAAGTCGTCTTATTAAATACGTACTCAAATATTTACAACTGGATGTAACATCAATGATACTGTGGACGGACAGTCAAATAGTAATTGATTGGTATCATTCTGAGAAATTGCTTGAACCATTTGTATCCAAAAGACTGGAAGAGATAAAACGGAACAAGAATCTGGTTGTGAGACACGTGCCGTCTGGTCTTAATCCTGCAGATGTAGCCACACGTCCGACTACCTCAGACGAGGAGAGAAATAGGTGGTTGACTGGACCCGATTTCTTAAGGCAAGATCCGAAACATTGGCCTAAGGGTCCATCAAGAGTTGTTTCTCTTCTGACGGGGGAGGGTGTGTCAAACACAGAATTATCGACAGTAACACCACCAGATTCACAATCACTGGAAATAAAAGAACTACAGAAAATATCATTTCCAGAGGAATACAAAGGAAAGATAACGCATTTATCTAAGAACTTAAGCTTATTTCTTGATACAAATGGAATGTTAAGATGTGAAGGAAGACTTAAAAATTCAGATCTACCGTACGACGCCATATATCCTATACTCTTACCCAGGAACAGTGAACTGACTGAGAAGATCGTCAAAGAAATACATGAGAAAAATCTTCACGTAGGAGTACCTCACACTTTAAGTCTCGTGCGACAGAAGTTTTGGATTCCTCAAGGAAGAGCACAAATACAGAGAATCCTGAGCAAATGTGCAAGATGTGTGAAACATGGAGGAGGTCCATACGAACTACCCAAGACTCCTGCTCTCCCGGTAGAGAGAGTAAGGTATACTGCAGCTTTTACGTACGTAGGGGCAGATTACTTCGGTCCAATGACAATAAGAACTGAAAACGGGTTGAAAAAGAGATGGATTTGTCTTTTCACATGCCTTGTAGTACGAGCTATACATCTGGAGGTAGTCAAAGATCTGACCACGGACGAATGCCTCATGGCGTTTAGACGCTTCATTGCCACTAGAGGAACTCCATCACTTGTACTCACTGACAATGCACCTCAGTTTAGACTACTGGCTGAAGTGACATCAGAAGAAGGAGCGTTGACAGAGAAGATAAAGTGGAAGTTTATACCTCAATTAGCACCCTGGCATGGGGGTGTGTATGAACGACTTGTTGCCGTCGTGAAACACTGTTTAAAAAGAACACTTCAAAAACACATGTTAGGTGAGAATCAGCTTTCAACCATTATCAAGGAAGTCGAGGCTGTAGTTAACACTCGTCCACTCACATATGTGGGAGTGGAGATAGACCACGTACTGAAACCAGCCGATTTTTTGACACCAGGAAGATGCTTGAACGTCCAAGTACTCATGGACTACCTACCAATTTCTGGTTCAACGATTAAGGAGCAACTTATTAAAGGATGGAAGAAAGGAAACCGTATTATGAATGAATATAAAGAGATGTTCATTAACCAGTACCTGCTCAGTCTAAGAGAAAGGTATAGAAACTCACCTAAGCAAGCTAGGGTGAGAATTCATGAAGTTCCTGAAATCGGTGATGTAGTACAAATAAAAGGAGAGACAAAGAACCGTGAGGGTTGGAAGGTAGGAAAAATAGTAGAACTAATAATGGGACGTGACAACTTATGTAGAGTAGCCAAAGTAAAGGTTGGTGACAATATATTTACACGTTCCATTTCACACCTCTACCCGTTGGAGGTGGAAACCAAAAATTTAAATGAAGAGACGTTCTGTCGAAATGAAGTCGAGGACACGTACTTAAAGGATAGTAGTTTGGATCAAACACCATCCATAGAAGTTATGGATTTAGGAACAAACAATTCGTTAGAGCCAAATCATAGTCAAATAAATGAAGACGATAATAATGTGAATGAAAAATACGACTTAACGCAAGACACGAGAGAGAAGCTAGACAATACAAGCATAATAAACGATCTGTATGATTCCGAAAATGATGTACCAAGCAATGAAGAATTGCGCAGTCCATCCATTAACGAAAAACAACATCGAGCCGCTGCAGTCCGAGCTCTGGAAAAAATCCATGAATGGACTCGCGATTTGATGACCAATATCAACTAACATCCGCGAGGCGGGTGTGTCGCGAATAGGGTCGCGAGAACTAGCCCTATAACAATTACACGGCAACATTATACCGGATGTAGAGAAACACAATTTTATCTATGGTGAGCTTGCATTTTTCTTCTAACGTTCTTTTGTCTTCAAATCTGCTTACGGGAACCTGAAGCTGCATTTGTAGATGCATTTATTGTGTTAATTTTATTGTGAATATCTTTCGGCTTGTCCTGCCACCAGTCAAAAGCTAAGTATCTAGAATAAGTATCAATAATAATATCAACAATTTCTTTATGTTTAAAAGAGAGAGATTGGAAGATGGATTGCTCGGCGAAACTCCATGAGCTGATCAGGGCAATCTGTTTCCATCTCGCTGATCTGATACGCTTATACGCGAATTATAATGCTATGCTATTTACTGGTCTCAAGGCTTGCGAGCCAAACATCCATTTATATTAAATGAACAACCGGTGCGTGTAGTCTTGGCCAATTCTATTAGCAAGGTGTATAAAAGGGCCCAGCAGGGACAGTCCTCGTTCTCTGAGACAGGGTTCGCGGGTTTTAGATCCGGACCTCGGGTCTTGGAACAAAAGGTCCCAGCTGGGACAGACCTGGTTCTGTGGAACGAGGTATATAAAGGAAGTACTCGCGGAGTACGTCAGATAAGAGAAAGGTCGTACTCGTGGAGTACGACAAATGAAAGTGTCCTTAGGGGACAAAGGTTGATGACATTAAATAGCATACCAAAAGGTTCTAAATATGTTGATGTGTTACTTATGTGTAAAGAGTATGGTTGGATACTTAGAGAGTCAAAGCAGTTGATTCATAAATACATTAAAACCCTTAGGAGGAGCATTCGACTCCACCGAGGCGACAAGGTGCATGGACAGCCAGGCAGAGAGACTCACTATTATTAAGGTAAGATAGTTGACATCATACTCACACACAGTCTTAGATACTTAAATTATCAGCTCTGGGTCACTTGAGTTGATAACTCTATAATCAGCAAGTAAGCCTAGCGAAGCAGAACTATTCTTATTAACAAGATATCTAATCAAACTTCAAAGACACTCTATTGAACCCAAGAGTGTGGATGTTTCTTTGAGATTATTCAGTTAGAATGATTTCTTAGTGACATCATATACTTTGTCCGTATTAATGGGCTTATAATGCGGTACAGATGGTTCCGGACAAACTGAATCACCTAGCATCCTAGGTAGGACGCTGTTTAGGACAGTGTAATAATATTTAGCCAAATCAGTCGGCTCGCGTCAGCGGCAGCGGATAGATGAATAATTCCTCGAATGATTCTGTATTCATACGGAAATAATTACGGAAATCCGGTTGCAATGCAATCGTAGCTAATGTTAATCTATTCCTTATAGTAGAATTATTCCTATTTGCGACATGATAGAGCTGTCATCCCAGTACAATAAACGTCAAATTGGACATAATTTGTACTGGGATGAGAGCTGTCAAATGACGCAAATAGGAATAATTCTACTGTAATAGTAAATATTCCTTCCCATGTTTTCTTTTTTTTATTAACATGGTTGCTACTTGTGATAATAGCCTCCTTGCGTCTTTATAAGAAGACTTGTAAATACCTTATTGTCTATGGTGTCTGACATTGCCTGTCGCTATGTCATTCTATCAACAACTACGTTTCTTTACCATGTCGTATTTTATTATTGAATAAAGCCAATATTCTATTTGGTCTTGTCTGAACTTATATCAATTTATTCAATAATATTTTTTTTTGTGCGTCACCAAAAATGACTGAAGGTAAAGGAAAAGAAAACTCATATTCTCGCTATTTGCGCCCCGAAAGGTTTGACGTGGAACCTTCGATGACAGGTTCGGACCTTAAATGGGCCCATTGGAAATATTCATTCGAGAATTGCATCGCACGGGAAGCCGCCTCAGCTGATGAAATACTTAAGTACCAACTCCTTGTCAATCATATCTCTCCGCCAATTTACAATATTATTCAAGCAAAGACCTCGTACGACGAAGCCATCAAAACGCTCAATGATGCCTATGAAAAGCGACAAAACACCACCCTAGCACGACATATTCTAATCTCAAGGAAACAACAGCCGGGCGAGTCAGTAGCTGAATATTCGAGAGCCCTAAACGTACTCGCTCGTGACTGCAAATTCACAGACGTCACCGCAGCTGAGTACCAAAACGATGTCGTACGTTTAGCTTTCATTGCCGGGGTAGCATCGCAGAAAATCAAACAAAGACTTCTAGAAAACTTCACTGACACTCTGGAAAAAACCTTGAACCTGGCTTTGTCTCTAGAATCTGCCGAAAGCACTTCGCAACTACTTACAGTGTCACCATCCACATCTGCTCATGCTAATGCTGCCTCTGAAGCTCCAGAACACTCGCCGATGACCAATTTAGCAGCTACAAACGTTCCAAACAGACCTCGACCTGATTCTTATTCTAACCAAACCAGATGACGATGTTTCTTCTGTGGCGGCAGTAATCTTCATCAACGAAACAGATGCCCTGCATATAACGCCGAATGTCAGCTTTGTTCCAAGAAAGGGCACTTTGCAAGCGTATGCCGTAGTTCTGGGCCCAACCCACGATCTGCTAATGCTATCGTCACAGACGACGAACAATCTCAACCTCAATCTACTTACTCTATCTTGTCTAACATCTCCGCCGCTGCTCCTGCTAGTCTAAGAAAAGCAACTATACCTATTACAGTCAACGAATATCGTGCTGATGCACTTCTCGACACCGGTAGCTCAATTAGCTTTATAGACAAAAACCTAGCTCGAATAATGAAACTCAAACAAAAGCCCTGCAAACAAGCAATTACCCTAGCATCACTCAATAATGTCTCTCATGTCGACGGTCTATGCTATGCAACAATTCAGATTGGTGAACACAAGTACCAACACCAACCGCTGCTCATCATCAACGACCTATGCGCGGATCTAATAATCGGGCACGATGTTCTAGGGAAGCACTCGTCACTCGTGCTTCAATTTGGAGGAGACAAACAACCTCTCAAAGTCTGTAACGTCCTAGAAGCGTCAGTCCCGTCAGCATCAGTTTTCACCAACCTCTCGCCAGACATAAAGCCTATAGCTATACGCTCAAGACGGCACTCTCAAGAAGACCAAGACTTCATATCAAACGAAATAAACAACCTACTTAAGGACAAAGTAATCGAACCCAGTATCTCACCATGGAGGGCACAAGTACTCGTTGCCGGCGGAGGCCATCACCGTAAGCGCCTCGTCATCGACTACTCGCAAACAATCAACAGATTTACTGACCTAGACGCTTACCCTCTCCCAAGCATTGATTCTATCATAACAAAAGTGGCAAAATACAACGTTTACAGTCAAATCGATCTGAAAAGTGCTTACCATCAAGTCCCAATCCTACCGAAAGAAAAAGTATACACTGCATTCGAAGCTTGTAGTAATCTCTACCAGTTTACAAGAATACCGTTTGGTGTAACAAATGGAGTGGCGGCCTTTCAAAGAACCTTGCAATACATAATTGACACTGAAAAACTTAAAGGTACCTTCGCTTACCTTGACGACGTTACTGTCTGCGGTAAGGACAAATCCGATCATGACAAAAATCTTGAAATGTTCATGAAGGCCGCTGAAAAATACAAACTTACCTTAAACATGGACAAATGCACATTCGAATCAGAATCAATCAACTTGCTTGGATATACTATCGCGCACAACGTTATAAAGCCTGACAAGTCTCGATTGGAACCGCTAACGAATCTTCCAATCCCCACTGATACTGCTACACTGAAGAGAGCGCTCGGTCTCTTCGCCCACTATTCAAAGTGGATCGACAACTTTTCTACAAAAATCAGACCTTTAATCGAAGTTACTTTTCCATTATCTCAAGAAGCTACTACTGCCTTTCAAAACCTTAAAACCGATATATCAAAATCAGCATTAGCAGGAATCGACGACAGTGAAATATTTTCAGTTGAGACAGACGCCTCCGATTTTGCCATCGCAGCGATCCTATCACAAAAGGGTCGTCCTGTCGCATTCTTCTCTCGTTCTCTCAATGACTCCGAGAAAAGGCAACCTTCGATTGAGAAAGAGGCCTGCGCCATAGTCGAAGCTTTGCGAAAATGGAGACATTTCCTGATAGCAAGACATTTCTTACTCATTACAGATCAGCAATCTGTCACATACATGTTCAATCAAAAACACTCCAACAAAATAAAAAACGAAAAGATCGAAAAGTGGCGGCTGGAGCTCTCGTGTTTCAAATATGATATAGTCTACCGACCTGGGAAACATAACCTCGGCGCTGATGCACTTTCACGAGTATGCATGCAAATAAATACTGCCGCTTCTAACTCTAAACTAGTGGAACTACACCGAAACCTCTGCCATCCAGGGGTCACGCGCATGGTTCATTGGGTCAGATCGAAGAACCTACCGTACTCCGTAGAGGATGTAAAACGAACGACGGCCGCATGCCCAACCTGTGCGGAAATAAAACCTCGTTACATGAAACATCAAGGACAACTTATCAAAGCGACAGCCGCGTTTGAAAGATTGAACATTGACTTTAAAGGACCAATACCATCTAGCACCCAGAACCGATACATACTGACAATAATTGATGAGTTTAGTCGTTTCCCCTTCGCTTACGCGTGTAAAGATGTATCTTCAAGAACGGTAATCAATTGTCTCGAAGACTTGTTCTCCACTTTTGGTACTCCGGCGTACATCCACTCCGACAGGGGTACATCTTTCTTATCGGATGAACTTAGACAATTCTTGTCTTCCCACGGGACATCATGCAGCCGCACTACACCCTACAATCCCCAGGGAAATGGACAGGTTGAACGTCTCAACGGCACACTGTGGCGGACGATCCAACTAAACCTCAAATCAAACAATGAAGATATAGTAAACTGGGAAAAGGCACTGCTACCGGCGCTGCACTCTATAAGATCTCTCCTGTGTACGAGCACTAACACCACACCGCATGAACGCTTGTTTAATCACCCACGCCGTTCGCAAAACGGACAGTCTTTGCCGACTTGGCTACATTCGCCTGGACCGGTGTTTATGAAAAGGCACGTAAGAGGCTCCAAGTATGAACCCGCTGTACAGGAAGTCCAATTGTTGCAGAGTAACCCAGAATACTCCTTTATAAGACTGCCTGATGGGCGAGAGACAACAGTCTCCAATAGATCGTTAGCTCCTGCACCACGAGCCGTTGACGATGACATTTCAGATGACGAAGTCGACGATAACCAATCCGAAGAAATCTCTGCTGTTGAGATAGCAACACACACATTTACTCGATGCCATCGAGTTCTCATGTTAGTGCATACGAATCCTTAGTAGCGCTGTGCTACAAACTCTAGGCTGTCTGTGCCAAGCTGTCAAAAAAAAAAAAAAAAAAAAATGTATTGTGCGTATAACTAAAGATTTAATTAAATAAAACAAGTACATATGTGAAAAGAGCAGTTTATATTAATAATCACCCATAACAATTTCAATATCTGCCATTCAAGACCCGCCTGCCAACATAGATCCGGATGCAGGAATCAGCCAACTCCGGCGTTCGAGCAGAGAGCGCAGACCTCCAGCCTTCATGCATGACTACGTCTCTTCGTAGAGGGGGCGAATGTGATAATAGCCTCCTTGCGTCTTTATAAGAAGACTTGTAAATACCTTATTGTCTATGGTGTCTGACATTGCCTGTCGCTATGTCATTCTATCAACAACTACGTTTCTTTACCATGTCGTATTTTATTATTGAATAAAGCCAATATTCTATTTGGTCTTGTCTGAACTTATATCACTACTGCCAGTGCTACGCCAACGCCAATTTTCTGTTGTTTTGATAATATCGGCGGCATCGCTTACGCCACGTCTAACGCTCTCGCTCACTAGAACGGAACTGATTCAGTGACTGAATTCTGTATAGTGTGATCAGGAGCTTCCTTCCTATCTCCTCCCTTGCTTCCTAGTTAGGACGACTGAATTCCGGATAATGTAATAATCACTTAAGAGACGGGACTTCGAACTAAGCTCGGAAGGTTATATTCTCTTTGGTTGCAGTTGTTACGTCTGTATGTACGCTACACCCAATTATGACTTCGACATGTTGGGCTGACAAATTGGGGCAAAATCACATAATGTGGATGCCCCATAACTGTTCATATATTCACACAACCACACTTCAATAAATCCACAAACACACAATTGCAATACGTTTTCGATTTGTTAAAACATACGATGGCAATAAGTTGTTAACGGTAGTAAATTTTATATGCATGAGGTACTTTAACCAGTACTATTTACGGTCTAATTTAGAGTCTCAAATAAATATATCTTACGTCTGTTACCATTTGCGTTGCAAGACTATTTTAGAAATTGTTTGTGTGCTGACGGCCTTTTGTTGTTTCGCGTTTGAATATTAACAGATTTTGAACAGACTAAGCAAAACGTCAAGCCAAACCGTAGGTACAGGTAGACGTCAAAAGACAACAACAATCTTGATCGAGTTTGGATTTCTTTCTTTCATGTTTTTCATTAAAATACGGTTTAGGATAGTTTTTTGAAAGACACAACAATGACTAAATTAGGACATGCACTGTCTATAAGCAGTAGTACTTATAAAAAACACGTATTTGAGGGATTTGCACGATTTCAACAGGTAATACCTACATATTTATTATTTCGATTTTGGTATTAAATTTACATAAGAAAAGCATATATTTATTTTTTATTATGCTCTGCATTTGTAGAGCGACGAGTTTGTTGATATGACTTTAGCGGCTGGTGGGCATTGGGTTAAAGTCCACCGCACGCTCGTGGCCCTTTCGAGTCCATACTTCAGAGAATTGCTACGATCAATGCCTTCCCAGCACCCAGTTATATATCTAACCGTAAGTTATTCAAAATCTAGTCGTATGTTAAGGAGAGTTAAGGCTTTGGATGTATTGTAACTTCTGGCAGTACAACTGCGCACTCATTTGAGTGATTACCCACGGCAACTTTTTGCAGCGATACAAACGCGCAACTGTCGACACTAGACATACAACCCCTTTACCGATACCGTATGGTGTTTGTAGTGCTGCAAAACGTCCCTGTGTCTAACCACTCTGTCAGTTAGACTAATACTTGGGTTTAGTTTCTGAACATATATGCAGCAATCTCTTACCATGATTATGTTTGATATCATTAGAGATGCAGCGAATATTGGGTAAGTATTGGGCATATTCAGTATATTTTTCAATGTTCATTACTAAACTGAATTATTGGGTCCAAATGCTGTACGTGTTTGTCTGCAATTTGCAAGATTGTAAAGTAATCATTATGCTGTGAATTTTATTCTAACAGGTTCTTTCATTTTAAGTAACTTAATCATAAATATTTTAGTTTAATAATCGTCAAGATTTTTACCATGGAAAATGAGTGTTTTGAAACGGCTGATGAAGGCACAAGGCATTACTTTGAACTGAATCATTCAGCCGAATATTAGGTTCAGCAAAAGTTGGACAACATTCAGTTGAATATTCGTATTCGGCAAACCCCATATTCGGCGCATCTTTATATGGGTGAGGACCAAATTCTTGGCCAGTAGTTAGCCATACAAACTGCATAAGTTGACAAAGTTCCCTTGTGAAACAAAAGTTAACCATAGAATTGTACGGTTAATTTTCGTGTCACAGTGGAAAACTTTCATAGAAATTTATTATTATTATTATCCTATTTTAGACCGGCAGCGACGCTGATACATCTATATCATAGTTCACTTAGCACAGGTTCACACTGCTTTAGATAGTTTGTCGAGTCTGTTTTTAAACTGGTTAACACTTCTAGCGTTCGCTACTTCTGAGGGTAATTTGTTCCATGTATTTACTATTCGATTTGAGATTAAGTTTTTGCCGGTGTTTGTTTTCCATTTATTCGCTAACAGTTTAAAGTTGTGTCCTTTCGTGCGTGTGTTTGTATTTTGAGTGAACAGGTCGCTCAGTTCTGGACAGTCGTAACAGCCATGTAAGATTTAAAAGTCTCAATCAGTTTCATAAGAAACATAGTACCTATACAGCAACATATTAAGACTGGCTGTTGCCCTGCGACTCGGTGCTCAAATTGTGATGCCCCATCGATGCCTTCATCTGGTTCATCTGGGCCACCACGGTATCTCGTGTAAAAACAGTGCTGGTCGCCTACCTCGCCACGCCTCGCCTGCCTCAACGACATCATCCGCCGGGCCCTTGTCAGCGTTACCGTGCCGGCCATGTTGGAGATGGCAAGCCGCCCGACGGCATGACCCTTGTGCCTTGGCGATTTGGACGGCCACTAATCTGGGACGCAACACGCGTGGATAACCTTGCGCCGTCACATCTTGCCGTAACCTTGCTGAGAGCAGGCCGGGCGGCTGCAGTGGCTGAGGTAGCAAAGCGCTGCAAATACATGGCTCTCACAGACCAGCATGGGTTTGCAGTCGAGGTTCTCGGACCGCGGAGTCCAGGTGCCCACCAACTGGTCAGGACACTGTGTCAAAAGCTCATCCAGACCACTGGAGACCACAGAGCTAGCTTGTTCCTCACTTAATGGATCAGCATAGAGATCCAGAGGGGCCACGCAGCCAGCCTAATGGGGACCCTGCCGCAGGGGCCTGATCTAGCAGACATCAATTAAGTAGCTTTTGTGTAATTGTAATTTTTATTTTATTTTTTGTACCTCCTTAAATGTATTATGTGCCTCCACTCTAGTCATTTATATATTTAGATATATATTGCGAAATAATATTTTTTTCTAGAAAAATATACTTATTTAACTTTCAGGGTGTCAGTAACGAAGCACTAGGGTACATTTTGGAGTATATCTATACAGGTGAAGTAGAAATACCTGTTGGAAAAGTGAAATCATTTTTAACTACTGCTCAAGATTTGCAGATTGCGGGCTTAAAAAATGCCATACCACCTGATGTAAGTGTAATCGGCTTTTGTTGAATGAGATATTATGAATTATTGTACACTAGCTTCTGCCCGCAACTCCATCCGCGTGGAACTCCATACAAACTTTCATCCCGTTACGGGATGATTTTCGGATAAAAACTATTCTGTGTCCTTCCCCAGGACTCAAACTTTCTCTATACCTACCAAATATAATCGAAATCCGTTCAACAGTGAAGAGGTAAAAGACCAATCTTATACAAATAAAACAGCAATAGAAATAATTGAAGGCAATATGTATAAAGAACGAATTAGGAACTACACTAGCGCCATCTAGCGACTAATAGATTTACTACATTTGACAACACTGACACAAAGTTTCATCCCCTTTTTCGTCAAATTCGTTCGTTTTTCGTAAATTATAGCCTATGACCTATTCTGATATAATAAGGTAGGAACATAACTGGAAAGTTTTTGAGATTAATTGGAACGTACATCTGGATGGATGAATCAATGACGCCGACAAAACAGTACAATAAAATCTTGAAAAAAATATTTTTTATGGCACTTACCTACACCTAAAGCGGGGATGTATTTTTTTTTCTCGTTAAACCCATGATCAGAGGTCGGAATTTTCGTGGCACCTTTGAGCTGTCATAGGGACTCCTCGTTTATTGACTACCGATATTCATAATTATATCGATAAATTTATAGAACACAACATATGAAACAAGATTAAAAGTAGAGGTAAACAACAGGCAGTGTTACCGCTAAAGAGCGATCTCTTTTAGATAACTTTTGAGCGGTTGAAATTGTTAAATAGAGATTTGCAATGAAAACAATGAAAAGTTAATAGTTAACAATTTTAAATTGAATCAGTTCACTTCAATGTTTTAACATTTATTCATATCATGTTCAACTATAAAATATTATTATGTTAACTTCTATTTATAATTTCCTAGAAATGAGATCGCCCAATCGCGATAAGACTGCATGTTGTTTACCCATTACTCGTAACTAATCATATTTTACATGTATTGTATTCTGTATTTATCGATATACATATGTATAATCGGAAGTCGATAAACGAGAGGTCCCTATGACAGCTCAAAAGTGCCACGAAAATTCCGACCTCTGCCCATGATGTGGGGTTTGGGGTATCGTTGGATAGCTCGTTCAAAAGTTTGCGAGATATTGGGCTTTAAAGCCCTAATTTTTGTTAGAGTCATGTGCCCCCCCCCTGCCGGCGAAATGGCTACTACTGGGGATGTGAAAAAATTCGTGGTAGTAGTACATATAATGAATTTAAAAAGAAAACTACCATGGACAAGTATGCATTAGTAGTTACCGAGTAATAGTCGACCAACTTAATGAGTACTTAGAAAGGCAAATTTTCAGCCAAAATTCGCCCGACGCAATCGCACCGCACGTCGATGTAATTAAGACAGACAACAGACAGGCAACTACGGAACCCTACACTGCGCGTGGCCCGACACGCACTTGTCCGGTTTTTTTATAATATTGATTATCGATGACTGGTGCAATTGGCTGATCGTGATCATCCATACTAATATTTTAAATGGGAAAGTGTGTATGTCTGTCTGTCGGTCTGTTACCTCTTAACGCTGAAATCGCTGAACCCATGTGGATGAAATAGTACACTCTGCGTCAAAAAAATCGCACATCTTTAAGTCCTTCCTTCGAGCGATCATAAACTGTATATTATGTATGACGGTATGACTATGGGCAGCGATGGGCAAAATGTAATCGACTAACGATTAAGGTTAACCTACTTAATCGCGACTAACGATTAAAAATGACGATTGATCAATCTTAGTCGTAAGAGTTTCGAATAATTTAGTCACGATTAAATTAATCGTCGATTAAATACGAGCGACTAAATCTTTAATCGATTGATTAATTAGATTAATTTTCTCTCGATTGATATCAGGAATTAATAAGCGCTCTCGCTCTTTCATACATCTTTCTCTTTCTAATTTTCTACCTCGGCTTCATCTGAGTGCAAGACCTGAGTGGACGCCCCGCTCAGAGCGGGGCGTCGAGCGTCCATGTAAATTGCATTTGTTTTATATGGACGCTGCACGCCCCGCTCTGAGCGGGGCGTCCACTCAGGCCTTGCACTAAGCCGTAAACCTTTATCTATAGGAGACCCTTAGAGTACGGCGCTGTAAAAACCATCTTGTGTTACTGGAACAAGTTTATATCACACAGCATACTTACTAGAATGATTTCCAAGCGTACAATACATGACAAGACATATTGAATTTTTGTAACGTGCTGTGTTCCAATTTTTAATCGATATTGATCAATCGTCAATCGAACTCTGCGTCGATTAATTTTGTGACGATTGATTGTTAAATCGATTAATTCGTTGATTATAGACGATTAGTAGTAGTAATATGTATAGTTGGTCTCATTTAAATGGTGATGAAACCGTCTTTCAGTCAAATTACATTTGGCAACCAACCCCGCAAGGAAAAAAAGGAAACGTGAGGAAAAAGGAAAAATGGTTTATTTACACAAAAATTTCAAAAATGAAAAACAAATAACAAAAAATTAAGCTTAAAACTAAACTTAAAACCTAGTGTTGCCTCCTTTGGCCCTCCGAAGATCTGCCATGCGATCAGTCATGGACCTGATGAGCGTCACGATACTCTCTTGAGGGATGTTGTTCCACTTCTCGATGACGGCATCATGAAGCTCATCGAGAGTGGCAGGAGCAGGATCACGCGACAGCACCCGCCTTTTCAGCTGATCCCAAAGGTGTTCGATGGGATTCAAGTCAGGACTCCTTGCTGGCCACTCCATAACGGTGATACCAGCAACTTGCAGGTAGTCCCGAACAATCAACGCTGTATGGCTGCGGGCGTTGTCGTGCATAAACTGGAAGCTAGGTCCAATAAAATCAGCATAGGGGGCCACATGACATACATTGTACCAGGATCTCCGCTATGTAGCGTTGAGCAGTCAGGGATCCCTGGCCACGGCCATCCCCAGTCCGGGAAGCGCATACAAGTTCGGTCTTCCCGTCGACGGAAATGCCACCCCACAACATGCAGAATCTACCCGCGTAGCCGACGGTTTCTACGGTGCAGGCTTCTGTGTACCGCTCTCCGTATCTCCTGTATGCTCCTGCGCTTATCGTTGGTGTAAAGGCACACCCTCGTCTCGTCAGAAAAGAGGACCTTCCTGCATTGGGCGAACGTCCAATTCTCGTGACGAGTGCGAAATCCTCTTCTGGCAATCCGGTGCTGTGCATTCAATTGGGGGCCGGTAGCGGCTCTACGGGGCAACAAATTCCTCTCTAGTAGTCTTCTTCTGTCTCGAAGCTGCTGCCAGCAGCATGAGCAGCTCATCAGCGTTGGAAAAACGATTCCGCAAAGAAGTCGTCACAATATGTACTTACCGGTCGTCTGTACCGGAAGTACAGCGTCGTCTTCCTGATCCATGCCTCCTGATGTAGCCGCCAGTCTTCTGGAACCGCTGAAATACTCGTCGCACTCGAAAACGGCTGATATTCAGACGCCGAGCAACTTCAGCTTGTCGTAGTCCAGATGGGGTGGGGTCCCTTTGTTTCCCATAAACTTATTGTTCCGAATTTCGATAGTCACATATTGTTATCCATATAATTTATTGACATAAACATCAATAGTCATATTTTTTGTTAAGTATAACGCTTTATAGTTCTAACATTAATGACCTATAATATTAAGTATTATAATCACAAAAGTCAGAAAATTGATATCCATAACGATCAAAGGTCTATCGATAATGAATATAATTATTAATAAATATTCTAAGGCATATATTTCAACGTAGGTACTAATGGTTGTTATTCATATCGTTTTAATGCCTAAAGTGAATTACGTCTAAGAGACCAAATCTATAACATCCATAGTCATATAGATAATTACTCAGAAACATTTCCAGACATACATTTGAAAGGGGTACTAAATAGGTACTACTGTGCGTGTCATTATAGCACAGTACAGATTTTTCTGTTTTTTTTTTTGAAATCGCAGTACACGTTATCACATTCACCTTCGTCCGCCATATTTGCGATCTAATCACTAAACAAAACAGTGAGCGGCATAGATACCTACCTTTCAATCGTATCACGCCATACCCTCTTTGTTTTTGCCCAAGTACCGACATTAACGTTGACTAACAATAATGATGACCTGCAAATTGGAACTCCAATATATTATATTGTTAAATTGTATTACTTTCGACAATATGACTAGGAAAAAATATGGTGGAAAACGCTATGGACTGAAAAAATCGGATCTTAAACTTTATGGGAAACAATAGAGACCCAGTCCAGATTGCAGTAGTAGGTAAGTATCACTTGAGCTGTTTCTTCTGGCGTGGTATCCATTTTCCAAAGCTTTTTTCTTGCTGTGGCTGTTCAGGTGTGACCTCAGTGACGTCTGGATAGCTAATGAGTAATGACCCTTAATTCGTCGTCGTTGTCTTCTCACACTCTCCTGTAAGCAGGAGTGTGGGGGGGACTTCAGTGTTTTGTACACTTGTAGTCTTGTCGCGGCCTATTAACTAATGAGCCGGTGATCAGTTGTCATCTTGGCTATAATGCTTATAGGAGTGGTGGATATGACTCCTTCTTGCTGCCTCGACCTTTTGACCAGGGCGAGATTTATTACGTCTTGGAGTTTCTTGAAGTCGGCGATGGCCTTCGCCCTTTGGCTCTGGTCATCGTCGTCTTGGCTGTGGCACCCTTCTGCTGCGGGTGCGGCAGAAGGGGGGGCCTCTTCCTGGGCCTGTGTGGCCCTCTTCTTGAGCTTCTTCTTTTTATTTTCCGCATGTGACGGGGGCTTCGGAACAGTCGCCGCGCCCCTCTGTGTGGGGGCGTTTGCCGGCGCCATGAGCGTTGCCGGCGCCGACTCGTCCACCGTGGGAGTTCACCGAAGCCCTCGTCTCTGGTCCTGGTCGCTGCGGGACTGTGTGTGCCGCTGTCCCCGCCTTATACTCCAGGCAAAATACGGTTTTGAAAAACATTAATTTATAATAGCGTTTTTTTTGTTGATTTCATTTGAAAATGTTATTCTAAGATGATTTAGTCAAGAATCCGACAAACTTTCCACCCGGAAGTAATTATGTAGATTTAAATGAAGCATGCATTATCTTTTTTTGTACGATTTATCTTGAATATTATAGAGCAAATGTAAATGAACCAAAATAAAGACAAAAACCTTTATTAATATTTTTACTGGCTTTTTAGAAGCCAGTTAACTTATCATTTTTTCGATGTCTGAAATTTTGTCGGATTCTGTCGCTGGGTAACTATTTAATTGATAATATATCCGTTATACATAAAAAATAAGCTATTATAAATTATTTCCAAAATTGACATTTTTTCCATACAAGTTGTCAGTTAATTGCCTGGACTATTAGTGTTCCGAGCCTCCCTGCGGAATACCGGACACTTAGTATCATTGGCCGTGTGAGGGCCGCTGCAGTTGGAGCAGGTTGCCTGCTCGCTCCTGCAGTCCGTTGCCGCGTGGGGGCCTGCACAGCGCACGCATTTCTGCGGGCGGGGGCAGCTCTCAGAGTAGTGCCTGGCCGACAAACAATAGCTCATTTTAATAAAGGTCATTAATTGCGCTTTTCAATGATATTAATCTTTGTTAGGGTAAATTATGTATGCTAGTAGCTATATTCGCTCAAAACGTAATTTTCGAGATGTGCGATTTTTTTGACGCCGATTGTATCAAAATCCCGAGAAACGACGTCGGATAGTTTTTATATAAATCAGTCCATTAGGGGATGAAAGATTGTATGGAGTGGAGCTACGATATAAACAAGGTCCACGCGGACGGAGTCGCGGGCAGAAGCTAGTACTATAGGTATAATATTAATTCTCTCTTTTGTTTTAGTACTATGAAATCGCTAGCCAGGACATGGACAGTGATCATATACTTAACAACTCTAGGTAGGTATTTTATGATGAGCTTTAACAAATCTATAAATAGTGAATCATCAACTCATTTACTGAGAACCCTTTCAGTGTTCATATCCAAAAAAAACTTAGTTTTTTCTTATCATAACACGATACCTGTTATGCCCTTAAACGGTTTTGTGTTATTTTTGTTACACCTTGTATATTATGTATAGTCTGTTATGTTATGTAGCGCTCTTGCATCTGCATACGACAATTTTTACTTGATATAGACATTGACATAGCTAAGCCAAGGACGATGTAAAATAAATTCGTACTACAAAACTTATCTAACAGAACCAAATAACGTTACTGACTGTGACTGTTTTGTTTGTCGAATATATCGGTCTTGTCAATATCTGGTACCGTCTATACGTAATTTTATCCACATTTCATCACGGATGAAGAGTTAATACGTTTCATAAGTTCACCAACGCCATCTAGTTATTTTGTGTAGCAAAAAGTGGCGAACCCGCGAGAAAACTTTGAGCAATCAAAATGGTTCCAAAGGTACAGTCTGACAAGAAAGAGTAGAAATAAAATAAAATGGAATTAAGTAAATACCATACTAAATTGTTGCCATTACGTCGAATAATGTGACAAGTTACGTAGAAAGTGGCGCCCTCATTTAATGTCTACTCTTTCTTGTCGGACTGTAGTGCCATCTATTTGATCATTACTACGTTATTGACAACTAAAATATAATCTTTAAAAATTGTGTATTGAAGTGATATTAAATATGGTTTTAAGATAAAGCAGTAAGTATGACGTATGCTTTCAAAAAAAAAACCGGAAAAATATTGGTGAAAATAACATTTTCATCACACTTGCTCGAAAAGGGCTTCATAATCATCGTTTTATATCAAATACGATGTCTGAAATTAAAACGTATTTATAATTAAATTTAAACTTAAAAACACTTTTAAAACATGTTTAACTGAATTATTTACAGATTTAATATGTAGTTATTTAGTGTCTATGTAAAATGTTTTTAAGTGTTTTCAAATCGTGGCTGTATACCGAAGGGTCTTTGCCATACGCGCCTCGCGTCAAATTCAACAAAATGGACAACAGACATGTTGCAGTTTTTATTACGACTTGTATTAATTTCATCTAAAATATATTTGTTTCCTCGCAAATGTGATGAAAAACATTGTGTATAACACGGGCGTAAGAATATTGCAAACTCGAGTCATCAAGTCAAGTCATCAGTCGGGCTTCTGATAGACTCTTGTTCGCAATATTCCACTTACGCCCACTTCGTTAAACAATGTACTATTTTGTCACTTTCAGGCTACGAAGCAGCGCCATCTAGTTTTAATACGGAATTTCGAGCTTTTTCAGTGTTACGTTTTTAGGGTTCCGTAGTGGAATCGTCCTTGGCTAAGCGAAGAGGGCTACCTACACATTAGTTGCACCATAGTTGATATATATACACATAACTTACTAAGTATGTAGCAAAGGCCTATTCAGCATCTAAAAGAGGTTACTGTGACTCTAATTACTAATCATGGAATATTGTGGTTAATGAGATGAGATACAATTTCATTAAACATGTCTGCGGTTTTATCAAGATTTTGTGATAATTTGAAATATATCCATACTCTCTTTCGACAAAATAAATGCATTCTTGTTCTTGTCTTACAGATTTGTGTATTTTCCGTATATTCAGACATGATTTAACATTTTCAGAATACAGAATGAAAATAACTGTACTTTGGAGCCAGAAGAACCTACTATAGATATAACTCAGTCTAGGGTGGAAAACGAAAATAATTACTGTACACCCGCCAGTATTGATGACGCAATATCATCTGAAGAAACCAATAGATTAAGAAACATAAATACGCCTGGAAAAACAATAAATATAACTTTAAATGAAAGTGCAAGCAATGATAATAATGGTCAAAATCCAGTTGCTAAAATTGAAATACTTGGCAATATACTTATTAATGCAAGTTCTGGCATGACTATGACTGGCCAAGACCAATTACCAGAAGCATATACTGAGGCCTTAGTAAATTTGATCAATCACGACATGTCAATAAATAATAAAACCAACATATCTGTGGATAATTCTGAAAGTATCAGTCAATTATTCAATGGCGGGGATGACGTTCCCATGACCGAGGATATAAGTGAGAGTGGTTTGATGGACTGTGATAATATTCCTACTCATAATACATTGACTCAAATTATCAATTTAGATAATAAAGAACAGCTTCGTGAAGTGGTTCAGCAAGGTAATTTAATTTAGTACCTACAGTAACAACAACGTTTACCTACTGCCAAGTTCGACGTTGGGATACCATCACCATCTCACCCGGACTTTCATTATTTAAGAGTCCCCAGCTTGCTGGACTCAAGTTAACTCTCAATACAAACGTAGTTTGGTTCTCATGTTAAAGCGGCATGCATACTAGAATAACGTGACATTTTTTATACACAATTGGATCCGCCACATCTAGGCCGGAAACTAATTTCTGTTGCTATTATGGGGCTCTCCACTCTCGCGAGCGCCTCGAGGCGCTCGCCACGAGTCTTGGCGAGTAGAGGCCGTAGGAGTGCTAGCCATCCGCACTCTCGCTTCAGTTGCGCGCTACCACAGAGCTACACGGATTTTTTGGGATCCCAAATTTCTGGTTCCATTTGATATAGCTCCATAAAAGTAGAACACAACTCATTACTCCACTCCAACGTCTCCGTCATTATAAAAAAAAGTTATTGTTAGTAAATGGGTCGTCGTTACTCTGCAGCAGCATACACAAAGTGAGCGATCGCGAGAGTGTGGACGATTGCCTCGCCTCGCCTCTCGCGTCCTTTGACTCGCGTCCCAAAAACCGACAGCAAGCGGAGCGACCGCGAGGCAAGATGAGGGAACACGAGCTCTCGCACTAGCGTTCGCTCGTGTACGCTCGCGAGAGTGGAGAAGCCCCATTAAATGTAAATTATAATAGAAATATGTAAAAATGAAGCGATTAGAGACTTTGTATGAAAAACGTTTTTTCCATCCTAAACTAGTTTCTAACCTAGATATGGCGGATCCCATTCTGTACAACGTTTCATGTAATGCCGGCTGTACACTCTCGGTCGAGACCTCTCGCCGAGAGTCTCGGGGGAGAAGTTCTCGACGAGAGCACACCATGTACACTCTCGTTGCGTCATTTGAACAGCGGAACAACTCTTTGACTCGGCCGCAAAAACAGACACGCGAAAGAGACGTACCGAGGCGAGAGCATCATGTACACTCTCGTTCTCGGTCTGTCTCGGGGTGTCTCGCCGAGAGTGTACAGCCGGCATTAAGCCGGAACGCCACTGCTGCGCACGGTCTAGCTACGCACGTGGGTACAAAAACGCTTCGTCTGACGTCACCACTGATACACACGTGGCCTGTTCCGAAGTGGGCCTTTTATTTTTATATATTTAACTAGCTCATACAATTTATTATTACAGATTCAGTATTATATACAGTATCGAATCGGGGCGCCTTGCAATTAATACGGAACCGCTTTATGTTCTACTGCCACTACCAGCGACATAATGGCCGCACAAGGAGGTGGCGGTGCATTGACTACCGAGATTACCACTGCTCCGCTGCCTTTGACACTGTTGGTGAAAAGATTGTGGAAAGGTATTTAATAATATATATCAAATCTTGCTTACGTAAAGGCTGTTTAGCTGATCACATAACAGTAGAATTATTTGGGGTTTACCACTGACAGATAGTTTGCCTTCATTTAATTTTCAACTTTAATCTCATACAAATTAAGTAGTTATTTCTAAATCGGTACACGATCTTGCGCGACTTCGTCTAGCTCTTTCCAGCCGAGGCCAGTTGAGCCAGCCTCTTTCTCAACTGATTGCCTCCATGTATTCCGAGGACGTCCCGGCCGTCTTCTGTCAGTAGATTGCCAGAGAGAGGCCCTGCTTGGACAAGTGGTTATCCGACCGTCGAAGCGCGTTTCCAATCCATCGCCACTTCCGCTCCAGGATTTCTTGGCTTATGGGCTTCTGGACAGTCATCTGCCTCAGACTCACGTTAGACATAGTTCGTGGCCAGAATACACAAAGAATGCGCCGCAAGCATTTGTTCACAAACACCTGCAAACGACTGGTGACGTCATGCCTCATGAACCATGTCTCGCACCCGTACAGTAGGAGTTGAATACTCTGATCTTGGTGCGCCGGGTTATTACGGTGGAGGTTTAAGTTGCGCGTACGCCGTTCGCGCCTTGTTCGCTGTTCCCCCTGACGGGCTGACCACACTTCGCAGGTATGAGCCGACCGACTTGTTCAACTGCCTAGCCGTTGATGTATATCGGCGCACTGCATAGGCGCATTTCTTTCGTCTTTGCAGAATTTATGCGCAGGCCTTCTCCTGCAGCGAAATGAGCGAGGTCGTTCAACTTGGACTGCAGCTGGTCCTGTGATTTTGCGTATAAATAAAGATCGTCTGCAAAGTCTTAAGGGGGTGATCCATTGCGAGCAAAACCGCCGGTACGCCAACGAACTCGCGAGACAAAGATCTAAACCGCCAATGGAGCACTTAAAAGTCTGCGGACTTAAACACCGTCGGATTTGCTCGCTGGCTCTTTGTGCATGCTTGAAATTCTAAGTCCGCAGTGCGAAAAACCGCCACTCGAGCCGGCGAGCCGACAGTCTTTTTGCGACCTTGGTGGCGAACGCTCGTACCAGTACCAGCCAACGTACTTGGCTACACAATAGTTATTTGTTATGCAAGGCTGCAAAGTTGTGGTTTGGCGCAAGTGCTTGTATCGAAAGCCGAGCTAGCGAAGGGTTGTAAGATTGAACCATGAGGGAAGCGAACCATGAGCGAAGCGAATGGTTCAAAAGTACAATCCTGAGCATAGCGAGGATTTCAAGGCACGAGACGCCAAACAACTTTGCTACCGAGCGAAACACACAATAATTTCGGTAGCCATTTGGTTCACTAATAAGCTCTGACAGTAAATTTAAATGGGACAAGCGTCTTTTCTTCTTCTTTTTTGTTCTTTCTCCTGATGTAACAGTATACCCAAGTAATAAAGTAACTCCGTCTGGGAACTCGTCATGACTTCGCCAACGATGAGAGTAGACTGTTTGGTACGCTAATGGATCACCAACGCGAGTCGACGAACCAACGAGCCAACGATTTTTTTTTTTTTTTTTTATGATATAGGAGGCAAACGAGCAGACGGATCACCTGATGGTAAGCGATTACCGCCGCCCATGGACACTTGCAACACCAGAGGTGTTGTGAGTGCGTTGCCGGCCTTTAAGATGGGAGTACGCTCTTTTCTTGAAGGTTTGATTTATACCGTTAGCTCGCCGGCTCGCCAATGGATCACCCGCTTAAGTCTACGAGGCTTCCTTCATTCACCCACGGCAATCATATCTTCTCCTGACTTGTTACCCTTCGCATCACGTCGTGCAAGACAATGAGGGACAATAATGGCGAAAGCAAACACCCTGCTTCACACCGGCCGTGACAGGTATAGGGTATGACAACTGTCCTTTATGCATAACTCTGCAAGAGGAACCCATAGCTATAAAGTTAAAAGTGAATAGTTCGCTACGCATTTCATTGCACTGCTCCAAGATCATACGCAAAACGTTAATTTGGTCAATGCAAGACCGCCCGGCTTTAAATCTACTCTATTCGTCCCTCTTGTAACAGGATCATGCAAATGCTTGATGAAAAAATGCAAAGTGATTCGATACTTTTGCTCGCGAGTGTGCCATTCCCACTACGATTTCCCAGTGTATGCTTCCCTACCCTCTATTCCTTGATTGTTACTTCCAATTTGTGCTTTGTAGTCACCCATGCAAATAACGATATCCCTCTTCCGTGTATCTGTGAGTGTACTTGTAAGTTGGTTATAGAAAATCTCTTCCACATCCAGGCCTGCTGAATTCATTCAATATTGGTTAACACGTTCACAGTCCAGTGCCCCATACATTGGGTCACGACGACCTATATCCACAAGTCCGTGCCCCGTACATGGGTCACTATAGCCGACCAGGTACGCACTCAAATCACTATAATTATAGATATTCCATACATTTAGGATAGTTAGCGATCAATTAGCTATCAATTAACTCTTAATTTGGTGTTTTTTTTTTCGCGATTTCATGGTTGGCCCCATAGTAAAAGTTCTCAGTGGGCAGACCCTCCCCATCACCCCCTGGCACTTCAGTTCACGACTTACAAATCACCTTGTATATTGTAATAATCCGAGTGCGTACCTTGGTCGTTTCATAGTGACCCAAAGTTGAGTACGGACGTGTGATGTGTGATGGAAGTCATTTGCTTAGACGTCCAAGAAAATAGAAACATTTTGTATTGGGACTGTGAACGTGTTAAATATCTTAAACACTACGGTGGGACACACGTAAATACAAACATAGACTGCAACAATCATATCCCTTCCTTTCGGCTCGCCGTAGTCGGCCAACAAAATAAAATAAAAACCGGTCAAGTGCGAGTCTGACTCGCGCACCGACGGTTCCGTACAAACTCAATTAACTCAAGGTAAAGAAAATGACCCAATTTTTGTTAAATTACTTATTTCAACCCAACACGACAGAATTCAATTTAAAACAACGAATAACTTTTACACCAAGACCATCGAACTACCAAGACATTTTAATCGCGTTTTTTTTTGACCTAGTATTGAAATATACCCGTCCCAACCCCATTAATTCTAGAAAAATCTTAACAGCGCGAAGTAGGAATGGGGTCAGCGCCATCTATCGGCCCCATTTGGTACTAACGTGCAAGGGCAATCAATCATCTTAGTATGTATGTTGGTGTTTAAGCGATTATTGTTTATCACGTGAACCGATCTCGATTTTTTTGAAGTGAAAACTTCTTTAGCGGCGCTGAGCACTTTTTGGGATGGGGAAAAATTGTTAAACACGCGACAGAGTTTTGTGACGTCAGATGTGAAGGAGGTCACTTTTTATTTCTAGCCGATTCGTCTTCATTCAAAACTGAACGCTATTCGTAAGAGTATAAAGCCGTTAAACACTTTTTGCAATAGCATATTCTGCAAATAAATTTGTAATAATACCAACGCGTCCTTCACCGTTTTGCTATTGAGAAAATTCTAATAATCGATATGATACAGAGAAAGAATATAATGGAAAAATAAATCTTCGTCTGTAGCCCCCGACAGGGTTCGAACCTGCGACCTTTCTATTAACGCTAGACTGCTCTACGTACCGCAAAAATACGTTTTATAAAAAAAAACAACAAGCTAACTAAAAAATGTGTGCATTTTTAGGTACTCTGTCAATTTTAGGGTAGGAAATTATTTTTGAAAATAAAACAAAAAATACGCTAGATACAGAAAAAGTTATACTTTTTCAGTAATATTTATGTTTATCTTAATCACAAGTAATTATTTCAAAATTTTCGCTTGGATATCTTCGGAGATAAGGGGGGGAATGGTATATTTTTACATTTTCCTTCATAGATCGAAATTTTACCAATGCAGAAAAAACAAAACTGTTTTAAATAGGGCAACTGAAGCCCTTTCATATGATACCCCACTTGACCTAATAGTTGATTTTTTTTTGCCCCCTCCTATTCTTAATTTTTCATAGAAAATTAAAATGTATATTTAAAGTTCACATTTTCCATGCACGTGGATAACTCTCATTTAAAACCATTCCAAATTTCAAATTGATAGCTTAAGTAGTTCGTGAGATATTTCACTTTGTGACAGACAGACAGGCAGATAGACAGACAGACAGATGTACGGAGTCGCACCATAAGGGTTCCCTTTTTATACCATTTTTGGTACGAAACCCTACTACCAATTGTTCGACATTGATATTAGGGTTTTTGGGTTTGGGGGGGTAGGGGAACAAATTTGTTCGTCTCAACAAACTGTCGATAGCTAAATGGTACTGCACAGTTGACCTCAAATATATCCCATGTATCAATATTTCTCCTCATTATATAGGAATGAGGTACAATCAAGTGTCAAAATATGGGTGCACACAACTTACTCATATATATGTCCCGTCGCTCTTATGTCAGCGTATTAAGGTTTTAGTAAATATTTATGAGAGGATTCAATCGATGCATATTTTTGCATTTGACTGTACTTTAGTAAACATTTCTTTGACATCAACCGGCCAAGTGAAAGTGCTCGCTCGCAAGTGAAACTGTATATATGTAGTTTTTATTATGTTATAGTTATTGGGTATAATTAATTCAGGTGTATTATATTTTCAGAAAACTTGAACATTGCCACCCCAATCATGACGAGAAAATTCGGAAAAAAATTACGAAAAGCAATTTCAAGTGTTTTCCCACTATAGAATTGGCGGAAGCAATGACGAAACAACAAGGTGACAAGGAAGTTGCCCCCTGATATATGTAGTCCTCTTGGAAATAAGATTTCTTTATGCCATCTGACACGGCAGCGGCATAGGGGATGGGGAACTAAATACCTACGTGATAACTGATAAGGATAACTAAACCTAGAGAATTAGTCCTACGTATCCTATACTATTAAACGAGCAATATTCATATTTAAAGATATATGTACCTATATATATTTGCAATCACGTTCTCGAAAACGGCTCTAACGAGTAACGACTTCGATGAAATTTGGAATATTAAGGGTTTACAGACGCGACAACTTATCGATCGAGCTAGGTCTCATGTCTAGGAAAATCTGGGGGCACGGCAGTGCCCCCGCCAAGACGAGCCAAGCGAAGCGCAACGCAAGGGCACTACCTACCTTTTCTCGATTAGTGTTTCTCCGTGTTGTCTCTATTTTCACCCGAGCACAGTTCGGTTGCCCAGGCACTAATCAGTTATCTGTTTATTATACGTGGGTATGAATAAAATGTGAATTATTGAAGATAAATAAAATTCATGACGAATTTACAATGTTTAATTCATACTGACTGCACGGTTAGCACAAGACTGCGCGCGAGCTGAATTAGAAAGAGACTGATGGTCTATCTCGCCACGACACCGCTCGCGCATCGTCTTATGCTAGCCGTGCTCGACGCTGGACAACCATAACCTACACAATCAATGCATTACATTTGTAATCGCATTCCAAATTACATTACATGTAATGCAGTTAAGAGTAATGCATTACACGTGTAATTGCATGACATTGCAATTACGAGTATGCATTACACGTAATTGCATTACATGTTATGCGATTACAAATGTAATGCGATTACGAATGTAATGCATTACGGCATTACATTCGTAATCGCATGCAGGGACATTTCAGCACTTAGTATTATTTTTGCCAAAGTGGTGTCATTATAAGTATAGAACACGTCAAAATAATCTTTTACTTGAAAAAGTTCTCTGAATTAAAAAAAACGGCCAAGTGCGTGTCGGGCCACGCGCAGGGGTAGGGTTTCGTAGTTGCCTGTCTGTCTTAGTTACATCGACGTGCGGTGCGGCTGCGTCGGCCGAATTTGTATGAAAATTGGCCTTTCCAAGTATACATTAAGTTGGTCGACTATTACTCGGTAACTACTTGTCCGTGATAGATTTCCTTTTAAATTCATTATATGTACCTACTACTACCACGAATTTTTTCACATCCCCAGTACTCGAACAAAAATTTGAACGAGGTATCCAACGATACCCATCATGGGATTAACGAGAAAAATAAAATACTTCGCCGCTTTAGGTGTAGGGCAGCTACCCTAAAAGCAACTTTTTCCAAGATTTTTTTTTCTTTCTTTTGTACTGTTTTGTCGGCGTGATTGATTTATATACCCTTGCCGAATCACAGTTTTCTAGTAGTAAGGGCGATTGTGCACTACAATGAATTTTAAGGTCCGGCAGTCCGATTTTTTACCGGTCCGATATGGCACGCCATTAAATGTATATAGTAGTTTGTGCACTACAATTAATTTTACCGTCCGACATTTACATACATTTATATCGGACCGTAAAAAATCGGACTCCCGGACAGTAAAACTCATTGTAGTGCACAATCGCCCTAATGGTTACTGAGCTAAGCCGAAGTCAGACGGACATGGCGAAACTATAATTTCAGACACAATGTATATTGTTAAATGAAAATAAATGATATGATATGATTATAAGGGTTCCTCGTTGACTACGGAACCCTAAAAATGATCGAAGTATAGCGTTCCAAAGTTTTCTAACTTCAGCACTTGGTAATTTTTTTGCCAAAGTGGTGTCATTATAACACATATTTAAAATGATTGTTATGTACAGAACACGTCAAAATGAGCATCTTTTTCTAGAAAAATTTTTCTCTAAAGAAGTTTTTTTCCGCTCTTTTATAAAAATAAAATGAAAAATTTAGGCGGCATCATCGATAGGGCTACAGATGATATAACGGCACCTTTTGTGATACATACTGGTGATAATCATCTTCAAGTACCGATTTTTCTTCGGAAAGTGGTAAAAAAAAAAATACCTACTTGTTTTTTACTTTCGATATAAGTATTCGATATGTTTTGACATAATGGGGTGTATACATGTCATGATTTGTCAGCCCCAATTCATCAGAAGCTGACTAATTGCTATCGTCTGGAGGCATGTTGCGCTGCTGTCCAACTGTCAAACGAGTTGTCCTGACTATAGTATTAGCATTCCTATTTGCGTTATTTGACAGCTATCATCCCAGTACAAATTATGTCAAATTCGACGTTTATTCTACTGGGATGACAGCGATGTCATAATGCAAATAGGAATGCTTATACTATAATTGCATGAAAATCACAATTTGGACCATGGAATTTGCATGATCTGATCTGCCAACCGTTTTTTTTGTCACAAATTTCATTGAAATAAAAACAAAATTAAAAAATATATATTAAAGAATATTGTTTTAATATTTTACATCGTAATTCTCATATTTCGACACAAATTCTAAAACGGTTGTAGATGGAATACCTAAAAATAACTACGGAGAGTCGTGCTTTACGTTTGATATTCTATTAATCATATAAAATCGGAATCCTCTTATATCACATAGGAATACATGCGTTATAGCAAATTTCAAAATCAAGTAAATTTTGACAGCCTGTAACGAGCACCAGACGGTCCTGCGTTGCGGACTGCACGTGCTATTTGAAGCTGTAAGATAAAGCGGGATGGGGATATGAAATACATTTCCAGTCTCGCCCTATCTCATAGGTTAGTAACAGTCTTGCAGTCCGCTACGCAGGACCGTTTGAATGCGACAATTTTCGCTTAACTGGCCACACTGAATGAAATCTTGCAGCACCGTTTGAATGCGGCAATTTTCACTTAACTGGCCACACTGAATTAAATCTTGCAGTCCGCTTCGCAGGACCGTTTGAATGCGGCAATTTTCGCTTAACTGGCCACACTGAATGAAATTGTAGTTGCAGATTGTTAGATGCGTACGACACACCCAATTCTGACTTCGACATGTTGTACTGACAAATTGGGGTAAAATCACATAATCTGTTCAGGCTTGACGCCTGTCAAAAACTTTAGTGCAGTGTATGTGTCGGTGAACATTGCTGTGAATAACGCGCAGGCGCATCTACTGTTACCATACAAAAATGATTGTCATCTTCACTTGCCATACGACCTCTGTACAATCAACATTACTTTTTTGATTATAATTAATTTCTACTGTGTTCGAGCATTTTGATTTGCACCATTATATCCGCCAAAGATATAACATGGTGGCTACATGAGGGGAAAAATAAGAATCCGCGAAATATCAAGAAAATGAGAAGAAACTAAGTTGAGATACCGGCCGACGCGACAAGTTAACGGGATTTTCTACACTGCATCAAATCTATAGTTGTTGCTGTGGATATTGGAGTCTGCCAGGGGATATCTAAAGTCACCAGGATTTCAATTTGAAGATCACCAGACCAGGTTTCGACCAGTGAGACAGCTAAAGTTCACATCGAGCCGTTACGAGTTCGTCCGCTAAGATAAGTGTCCTTCCTACATCAAAATTCAATTAATCCTAATAACTAACAATATAACTATTCAGAATCAATCGTCATTAGTGTAAATCAAGTGTTTTTAAAGCTAGAATTACGTTCGTAAATCTTAAATTAGTGCAAAAGTGCATTGCATCATTTTATTTACCTACCCTATATTGAAAAAGTGAACAAAGAATTTAGGGAAATTTCAATTATTTAGCTTAAATACGATTAAAAAGTCCATTAATAAAACACAATTAGCATTTATATTGCGTAATTAACGTTATAGTTGCAATATTTAGTGGTTTAAAGTTCGTACAAACGAAGTGAAAGTTAAAATTATTTTACGTATTGAGTTAGCTTGTTCATTTTAGGTTCCGTAATTCCTTATCTAGCAAATATTTAGCGTATTCTGCCGACTATTCCAGACTAATACGTAACATCGGCGTGCACCACTCGCACCGCTTCCAAGTAGAAGTTGTTATTACGCGGACACAGCACCGCCGGGAGCGGCCTGCTGAGCGTGCGCAGCCTGCTTTCCTGACGTTCCAGGTACCACCAGAACGAGGAACGTGAGCCATTTCCATTTCATTACATAATTGAATTACATTGCTATTTAAATAATTTTATTTATTTGTTGTCACAATGGGGACTGAAAAGGAAAAAGAAATGTTGCGTCAATTATGTACAAAAAGATCGTCCGTCAAGGGACAAATTACAAAATTTATGCATTATTTAGATAGCATTGTCACTAAAGCTGACTTAAATAACTTGCAATTAACGGAGTTAAATTTAAAGCTTAGTAAATTCGAAACATTATCCGTTAGATTCGATGATTTGCAAACTGAAATAGAGGTTGTCAATCATGAAAATATTTCGACTGAAATTGAGGAGCGTGACAATATTGAGCACGAAATAATAGTAAACTTAGCCAAGGCTAAAACTTTAGTCGAAAGATTTTCTAAGAAGTTAGATTGTTAGAATGCGAGATAAGGCGCAGTTCCGCGCACAATACGTCATGCTGTGTGGATGACCCAACTTATCCCCAAGAAATAGGGTTGAAATTGCCTCAGATTCAAATAAGTAAATTTGACGGCGCTTATTTTCGCTGGTTAGAGTTCTGAATACATTTGAAAATTTAATTCATAAAAATGAGCGTATTTCGGATATTCAAAAATTCCATTACCTCGTGTCTTATTTGGAAGGTGACGCGGCTAGGATTATTTCGAATTTGGAAGTGTCAACCAACAATTATACAGAAGCGTGGAAGATGATTTGCAAACGATATGATAACAAGAGAATTTTGATTAATCACCATTTAAATTCGTTATTCAATATTAAACAACTTCCACGGGAAACGGAACGATCCTTTCGATTTTTAGTTGATCATGTGACCAAGAACTTGCGCGCTTTAGCCAGCCTAGGACAGCCCACTGACAAATGGGACGTATTGATAATTTTCATGCTATCCTCTAAGTTAGATAGCAATACTTTGTTAAAATGGGAAGAATATCGAAACAATTTGGAAGGTGATGTACCCAGTTTAGAACAATTTTATAAATTTATGATTGATCGTGCTGATGTGCTCGAGTCTTTAAATCGTAACAATCGTTCATATGTTACCAATGTGCCAATGTCAAAGCCATCTATTGGCCCTTCACGTTCCGTATCTAACTACAATTACAATCAAAGGCAAAATCAAAACAATGTTGTAAAATCGTTTGCAAGCACAAGCAATAATTACTAGGGATGTTACGGAGGCGGCTTTACCGGAGCCGGAGCCGGATCCGGAGTTTTTTTATTTAATTTAACGGAGTCGGATCCGGAGGCGAAGTTGGAGCCGTTACCGAAGCCGGATCCGGAGCCGGATCCGGAGGTTTATCGGAGGCGGAGCCGGAGGTATGAGATGTTTCGTCAACGCATCTTGTATTCTAAGGGCGAGTTGCACCGACTTACGGTTACAGACCGACCAACGTTAAATATGGCGCCGGCAGCTGTCATCCCATACAAACTTGTCAAACTTTCCATACATTGAGATTTTAACGAACACCGCTTATGATTACATACGGTTTGGTACAACCCCGCCTAATTTGTTTTTTTAACCTGAGGACACGGAGCTATCTTTTTTTCTGAGTCTGCTTTTGCAGTCTTCATATTCATACTCTTTATGGTGCTTCGATTTTAGGTGGCCCTTGTTCAGTCCTCCTTTCCTAGAATAATTACACTTTCTCACATAAGCTACGGCACACCTTTTCGTCCAATATTCCGCATTGTCTCAAAACGAGAGTCTTTGACCAGTGTGTGTTGCCAGTGATGACATATGGTACTGAAACGTGGTCGCTTACTATGGGCCTCATAAGAAGGCTCAAAGTCACCCAAAGGGCTATGGAGAGGGCTATGTTGGGAGTTTCTCTGCGGGATCGCATCAGAAATGAGGCTATCCGCAGTAGAACCAAGATAACAGATATAGCCCTCCGAATCGCTAAACTTAAGTGGCAGTGGGCGGGGCACATAGCACGTAGAACCGATGGCCGTTGGGGCGGAAAGGTTCTCGAGTGGCGACCACGTACCGGAAGGCGCAGCGTGGGTAGGCCCCCCGCAAGGTGGACTGATCACTTTGGCACAGGACCGGTCACTGGCACTCTTTGGGGGAGGCCTATGTCCAGCAGTGGACGTCTTTCGGCTGATATGATGATGATGATGATGACATAATTCACACTTATATTAACAAAGTAATTCCATAGGGCACTAGTTTTAAACGTAAGTATTTAAAAGCACGTACTAATATGACGCAACGCAATACCAACACGGAAGTAATTGACGGAACTAAGTGATTTATATTTTATATGTAATGGCCGCTGTACACATTGGGCCAACGTTGGCGCGTGAGCAGGATGCAGCTATGCAAACTAATGAGATCGAATTATAGCGTTCTCCTTCGAACGCATAGCTGCATCCTGCTCACGCGCCAACGTTGGCCCAATGTGTACAGCCGGTTTAAGACAAAAAGCGGGCGATCGTGAGTGATAGGTAAGTAATTCCCGGGCAAGTCAAAACTCGTAGGCGTTCGCCGCGCTACCGCGACAAATGCAATACCTTCAGCGGGGCTAGCACAACTGACGCCGTGCCGCGACGCGAGTCGAGAAAGATCTACCCTCCTCTTTCTAATTTGCACGGTGCGAGTGAGATAAGAGACGCTCAGTCGCGCGGGAAGCGACAGAGCAGCAAGTTGTGCTAGACGTACAGCTCCGGTATAACTTCGGTAAAAAAATAACGGAGGCAGAGGCGGAGGCGGAGGTGTAAAATAAAAAATAGCGAAAGCGGAGGCGAATCCGAAGGTGTAAAACCAAACGGAAGTTCCGCCTTAACGGATGCGGAGGCGAAGCTCCGTAACATCCCTAATAATTACAATAACAATAAGAAATCAAATATATTTTTGTGTATAATATGTAATGAGCGTCATAGGATTTATGACTGCCCGACATTTAAGGCGAAGGGGATTGAAGAGCGAATGATGTGACAAAATATAAATTATGTGTAAATTGCCTGAGGCAAGGTCATTTCGAAAGCGAATGCCGCATGGGTCCATGCCGCGAGCACGGCTGTACCGAGCGGCACAACAGTCTTCTCCATCGTCCGTCACCCTCTTCAAACCACCTCGCTCTTGTAGAAGAACAAGACGAAATACAAGTAAATTATTGTAATCCAAATACGAGTCAGGTGCTATTATCTACTGCAAAAATTGAAGTGTCGAATCCACTTGATCAACGAAAGGTCAAGGTTCGAGCGCTTTTGGATTGTGGGAGTCAATCCTCATTTATATCTGAGTCCCTAAAGACCAGTCTATCATTAAAACCCCGCCCAATTGACACTCTAAAGGTCATAGGCATCGGCAACACTTCTTCTAAACACGTGATAGAAAGTTGTGATATTCAATTAAAGTCAACAATTAACAATTTCAATGCAATGTTATCGTGCTTCGTTTTAGACGAGCTCACCGGTCGTTTGCCAAAGACGCCCGTCGATATAACTTCAATAAAATTGCCACAAAATATTGAGTTGGCTGATCCTATGTTTCATCAGCCAGCTCCCATTGATGTACTTATAGGTGCAGATTTATTTTGGGACATTCTAGGCAATGAAGAATGTTCACTAGGACCAAGTAATCCTAAGTTAAGAAATTCTAAGCTAGGTTGGTTAGTATCTGGCCGCATAAATTCAGCTGTGTCTAGCAAAAGAATACACTGTAATCACGCTATAGTCTCTGCAACGGAGAATGAAAATATTGAAAAATTAGTGTCAAAATTCTGGGAGTTGGAAGAAGTTCCTAAAAAACAAATCATGACTGAACAAGAGAATGAATGTGAAAAACACTTCCTCACTCACACCATAAGAGATGAGGAAGGTCGATTTTGTGTAACACTGCCATTAAAGGAATCACCTGATTGTTTAGGTGATAGTTACAATGCGGCTAAAAGGCGATTTCTTAATCTAGAGAAACGATTCAAACGCAACCCAACACTTAAAAGTGAATATACAAAATTTATAAACGAATATGCCGATTTAGGTCATCTTACAGTGACTGACTACAATCATGCACCTAGGCCGGGCCCTAGTACAGCTTACCACCTTTGTCATCATGCAGTCATACGACAAGAGAGCGAATCTACTAAACTTCGCGTGGTGTTTGATGGTTCTGCTTCCTCCGCGTCAGGATATTCGCTCAATGACATTCTAATGGTAGATCCAAACGTGCAAGATACCCTTTTCTCCATATTGATACGTGCAAGACAGTACAAGTACCTGATCACTGGAGACATTGAAAAAATGTATAGGCAGGTACTCGTCAATGAAAGTGACAGGAATTTACAGCTGATTTTATGGAGAGAGGACGAGTCACGACCTATTCAAACGTTGGTTCTAAACACGTTGACTTATGGACAGACACTTGCCATAAGGCACAGCAAGTGCAAGCTATCTTAGTACACGTTGTTTATGGCAACTAGGGCAGGAGCAAGATGATGAGCTCATCAAGAACATCATCCAAAAGGATTTTTATGTGGACGATTTAATAACGGGTGCAGACGATCCTCAACAATTATTATACATACAAAAGGCTGTGTCAAATGCATTAAAATCAGGTTGTTTTAATCTTAGAAAATATAAAAGCAATTATCCGTCTATTTTTGAAACGCTCGATATTAACAAGCACGATAATTTAACTATCAGTGAGTCCTCGAGTACGCTTGGTCTCGGGTGGACGCCGTCTAGTGACACATTGCATTTTCCTATTAAAGTGACGCAGGAACAAGATGCGTTCATAACAAAACGTTACATTATGTCAAATTCCTTCAAAATATTTGACCCGTTAGGTGTTCTCAGCCCAGTTATTGTGATACCTAAAATTATGTTACAAAAACTTTGGCAACTGAAACTGGACTGGGACGAGCCTGTTCCATCTGAAATTAAAAACAATTGGCTGAAGTTTTCTGAAAATATAAAATGTTTAACAAAAGTACGCATTCCAAGACTAGTGTTAGGAGATTCGCCTAAACGCATAGAAATCCATTCGTTTAGTGATGCATCGCAATCAGCCTATGGAGCATGCATTTATATAAAATCAATAGGCCCGAATGGTGAAGTCACAGTCAGATTATTGTGTGCCAAGTCAAAAGTAGCACCCATAAAACCTACCAGCATTCCACGGCTGGAGTTATGTGCTGCGTTGCTTTCTGCCAAACTTACCCACTCTGTCGTAGGCTCTCTTAGATACAAGCCAGAGAGAATAACGCATTGGTGTGATTCGAGCGTGGTTTTATGCTGGATCAAAGGTGATATGACTAGACTTAAAACGTTTGTGGCAAATCGAAATAGTGGAACTGACTTCACCTCTATCGTGGAGGTACGTTCCAACAGATTTAAATCCAGCAGATTACATCTCAAGGGGTGTAGATCCAAAAAATATTTTGTCTTTGGCTCTTTGGTGGTCAGGTCCTAAATTTTTACACGGAAATGAAGTTGATTGGCCTGTCTTGAAATCTAAAGAGTCCGAACCTTTACCTGAATTAAAAGTTCATTCAGCAGTGATTAGTGAGCCTGCTATCAATTTCAAAAAATTTTCGTCGCTCAACTAGCTAAAGAGCCAGTAACGAGAATATGTGTGACAGCTGTTCAAAATTGTGACATCGGCAGAGGCGCGAATTTGTGAATGGGTATAAGCTCAAGGTCAATCTTTCCACTTGAATACGAGTCACTTTTAAATAATAAACCTTTGAGCAATAAAAGTAAAATATTATGCCTATCACCATTTTTAGACAATAAGTTGATGCGTGTTGGAGGGCGTCTAGACGCATCAGATTATTATTCATACGAAAAGAAGCATCCCATTTTACTTCATGCTTCGCATCGGTTAAAAAGGCTTTACTTTGAAAGAGAACACGTCAATAATATGCATGCTGGTCCACTGTTGTTGTTTTCGACTATAAGGGAAACAGTTTGGCCAGTAAATGGACGGCATCTCGCATGGCGTGTAGTGAATAACTGTGTTAGGTGTAGACGGCTACGAGGTAAAACCTTGCAACCCATAATGGGTAATTTACCGACTCAACGTATAACCCCAGACTTTCCATTTTTGTCAGTGGGGCTTGACTTTGCTGGTCCTTTCACAATCCTCAATCGTAAGGGCCGCGGAAGTCGTTTGATAAAATGTTATTTATGTCTGTTTGTCTGTCTTCGTTATAAATGCATCCACCTAGAAGCTGTCAGCGATTTAACTAAGGATGCATTCATAATGACACTTCGACGTTTTATAGCACGCCGTGGCAGACCAACCGAGATATTTAGTGATAACGGAACTAATTTTGTAGCTGCCGCAATGGAGTTAGAGTCATTCATTAAGCAAAATCAAGAACCTCTGTTTGATTTTGCAAGTCAAAATTTAATTCAGTTTAAATTCATACCGGCTTACTCTCCTCATTTTGGTGGTATATGGGAAGCCGGCGTCAAATCGGCAAAATATCATTTAAAACGGGTAATTGGAAATAGTCATCTCACGTTCGAAGAGATTTCAACTTTGTTTACACAAGTGGAGGCGATTCTGAATAGTCGCCCCTTATGCCCCCTATCGTCGTGTCCCAATGATCTCCTCTCCCTTTCTCCTGGGCACTTTCTTATCGGGAGGCCGTTAACCGCTCCGCCAGCACAGTACCTGGGCGATACTAAAGAGAACCATCTTCAACGATATGAACGTCTGGAAAAAATACAGCAGCATTTCTGGCAACGTTGGCAGCGAGAATACCTGTCTGAAATGCAGCAAAGGACTAAATGGAAGAGCAGTTCCGCGAAACTGAACGTCGGCGACATGGTGCTCTTAGCAGAGGATAACGCCCCTCCTCTCTTATGGAAGCTTGGCCGTGTGCTGCGTCTTATCTCAGGCTGCGACGGAATAGCAAGAGTGGCTGATGTCACCACAAGCAAAGGCTGCGTGCACCGATCCCTCGTACGACTTTGCAGACTACCGACGGCGGAGGATCTTCAGGGTTGAAAGCGATCTTTCAACGGCCGGGAGCATGTTCAGGCTTGACGCCTGTCAAAAACTTTAGTGCAGTGTATGTGTCGGTGAACATTGCTGTGAACATTGCTGTGAATAACGCGCAGGCGCATCTACTGTTACCATACAAAAATGATTGTCATCTTCACTTGCCATACGACCTCTGTACAATCAATATTACTTTTTTGATTATAATTAATTTCTACTGTGTTCGAGCATTTTGATTTGCACCATTATATCCGCCAAAGATATAACATGGTGGCCCATGAGGGACGTCATGCTGTATACACATAATATAACCCATAAAAGAGTACAGTAAAGCTTGAACCACTTTATCGCTCGAACTAGCAAGTGCGACAGAGAGGGAGATACTCGAACGAAGTTCGTTTTCACTTCGCGGTGACCCCTCAGGCTTACGTGATGCCACAACGAGGGACGGAAAAGCTCCTATGCAGCTAAATTAAAAACTGGTCTTAAAATGGCTGATGACTTGCACATAAACAACCTACTCAATTTGGACGGGTAATGGTTTACACACATACTACTTACTACTAAATCAGTTTACTTCATACTAAATCAGTTGTGGCAAATTAAAAAAAGTGGAACTATGAGAAGGACAACGAATGATATTTCCCTTTCTGTCACACTTATCGAGATTTGTTTTGTATGCTACAAGCTCGCTCGCACGAGGTATTATTATTACCATAGCTTGTCCTGAGTATCATAGGTCCATGATTAGGGCTGACAAATCATGACATGTATACACCCCATTATGGATGAAGACGGACAACTTACCTACTTCGGAACGGCCCCTAGACTTGTCAATGTCACATGTCATTCATATTATTTATTTCATATTGATAAAGCAAAGCACGTCAAACGCAACAAACATATCAGGAGTGTTTGAAAATAAAGCATTTTTCGTCACATTATCAATTACTATCTCTGCGAGAAACATGGTGCAGTCACAGTTCAGCTTGTCATGGGATTCACATAAAACGATTTTTTGCAATGGGTTCAGTAGTCTGCAACAGGTACCTGTTATACTTTAAGCTTTAGTATTAATTGAAGCTGTATTGATAAATTACAATAAAGTCTAGAGCCAATTCTCTCTCATCCACAAGAAGAGGCCTGTGCCCGGAAATGAGTCGTATATAGGCTCTAGACTTCATTATTTTCTCTTAACTTGTAGTTATCTTCTAGCAGTGTTTTAATAAAACATGTTTTTGGTTAGAATGGCGAGTTCGTAGACATGACCATTGCTGCCGACGGGCACTTTGTGAAAGTTCATCAAATGGTGATAGCGTTGGCCAGCCCATACCTAAAAGAGCTGATTACATCTGCCCCATGTCAACATCCAGTGATATTCCTTAATGTAAGTATTACTTAATTGATAGTGTGTTTATGAAGTATTGTAGTGTTTTCTTGACAGTTTGCATAATAAGTACTGAACAGTCTGTAAAGTGAAAGAATATATGAAATCAGATCTGTAGTTCTGGATATTACCCCCTACATGCAAACTTACAAGGTTACTTTTCCTCTTTATTATATTATAATAGAAAAATTATAAAGTGCCTAATATCTGTGAAATTAAAGTTTGTATGTACGGGGTAATCTCTGGAACCACTTATATGATTTCAAAATTAATTCAGCTGCATCCAGAATGAACTAGAATATATTGTTTTAAATTTTCACCATTCTCACACATGTTTTTTACTAAACGGGACTCTTTGAGGTATCCTGAAGTTACGAAAGTGTCCCAACATCACAGAGAGGTAAATAAATAAGTTAATTATATGCAATTAAGTCCCGTTTAGTAAAAATTATGGACAAGAATAGCTATATCTTAGCAGACAAAATAGTTTAAGTTAGTACAAAGGCGAACTTATCCTTGTAAGGGATCTTTTCCAGTTAACCTTTGTGCAATGTTTCAGAATGTGAGCCACAAGACATTGTGTTCACTCTTGGAGTATGTCTACACAGGAGAAGTGCTCCTTGCAGCAGACAGTCTGGCCGTCTTTGTGGAAACTGCTAAATCCTTACACATAAAAGGGCTGGAAAGTATGGTAAATATTTTTCAGATCTATTGACTTAATAAGAAGATATAGAGAAATAGTGGTTTATCCCTCATCTCTCGTCTTATACATATGTTTATGCATTACATTATATGTACATTCTATTTGAATGATTCACCAAATTTTGATGTCTTAAAAGTTTTGGTTTTTTATTTATTATTATGTTATTTTTATTTTACTTTAAGTAGGTACTTACTGCAATATATATATATATATATATATATATATATATATATATATATATATATATATATATATATATATATATATACATATACTTATTTTTGAAGTCAAACACTATAGAAGTTTGTATGATTAGATTAAGAATGTTCCTATTAAAATAGATTTTGCTTTCAGAGTAGCAGTGAATGTTTACCAGTGCGAATGGGTACAAACATTTCTCAATTAGAAACCAATGAATTCAAGAATATGTTAACCTCTTCAGCTGACAATAGAGAACAGGTAAAATTAAAGACAGAATGGCCTCTTTTTGGTCCTCATTTTTAAATTGTTGCACAGGTTACTAACATTTCAATGTAAACATTACAGATGAACATGCCCTTGACAAGGAAAATTGTACTGAAAAGTGAAAGCACTACAGCATCTGCTTACAGTGCCCCGTAAGTTTACTCTGCATGATTTTTATTGTAAGTTTTATCCTTTAGCCCAGAGGCTTTTTAAAAGTGTCAGTTGTTGAAAGTTCAAATACATTCCATTTTAAAGAAACTCAAATTTCACTGTTGAGAGAGAGAGGGCTATCTAAGAGCAAGGTGTTGCATGCAACATTTGCCAGCATAAACAGTCTGTTTTCTTCGGCCACAGATGGGACTCCATTGGGCAGCGGGGCAACTAGCGGGCGTTCATAGATTGAACTTGTTCCGTGCTCGTGCAATAAATTGCTCTGCGCGCTGGCATCCAGACCGCGGTCTGAACCCGCTAGTTTAACCCGATATCAGGGTAGCTAGCACAATAGGGTTCATGGTCAAGTTTTACAGCCCAAACGGCCCAAAACGTCACGTAGAACTACGTAAGAATAAGGATGTGTTACGAAATATTTGGCTACTCTGGCTGCTACTAACTATAGCACGCTGACTGTACATGTAATTAATAAGTTAGTGTTAGCGGCGTTAGCGGCCATGCGACTTACAATCAGGAGCTCTCCTGGGTTCAAACCGCCTACCTCTGTGTTTTTCAAAAAAATACTAATATGTACGAAATATCATTGGATATTGAACTATTAGGTAAAGGAACACATCGTGAGGAAACCGTTCTAATCCCAATAGGTCTAGTTTTCCCTCTGGGTTGGAAGATCAGGATGTCAGTTGCTTTCGTAAAACGAGTGCCCACGCCAAATCTTGGAATGAGGTGCCAAAACGGGGCGGGCTACCGAGAAAATCCTAGGACAGAGTAATTAATTCACCACTCTTTCCAGGACAACAAGATCTAGTTTAAATACCAATGTAATATCTGACTACTGTATGGTGGATGATTCTGCACAAGACTCGGACGACGGCCATTATCAGAATCTGACATCAACCTTAGAGTCACAAGCCTCCATGTTGAATGCCAACACATGCCCAGATAAATGTAAGTAGATAATGTATTCTGGGATTTTCTCACAGGAGGAATAGGAGGCCAATGGTTTAATGGTTTTATTGATGCTGATCAAGTGATACGTAAACTGTTAGGGAAACATTAAAGGAGTGTGAAGTTTTTTACGTTTGTACGGATTTGTGTGTGTGTGTGTGTGTTTGATTTAGTTCGTGACGAGATAATATACTTGTTCCACACAAAAAGTAAAGAACACATGATCTCATTAAAGGCAAAACACTTAAAAAGTTCCCTCTCTTCTATGTAATTGTGACCTAATGGAATAGAGATTCATTACATATTTAAACTTTGTGGCACAATCAAAACCAATGCCTATTCTAACAGTCCACATCGAAACAATATGCAAGAGGGGTTTTACTTACGTTTTTCACCTATACTGGATTTCAAAGATTGGGTCTTTACCAACATGTTAGGTACGAGTATTTCACAATCTTAATTTAACCTAAGGGCCTTTACAGACGAGCGACAGCGCGCAGCGACCGCCCGCGACAGGAATCGGCGATCATCGGCGACCGTCGCCAGCTGCGGCTGGCAAACGCCCGCGACGGTCGTCGACGGTCGCCGACTGACGCCGATACGCCGCGGCGATCGCTGTCGTGTCGCAGCGCGCACTCGTCGATGTGTGTGCTCTCTCTCTGCTGTCGCTCGTCTGTAAGGGCCCTAAGCTCTGATTGTGACCGTTGTTGTTGGTTGTATGTACGCAGTCGGCTCGAACCTGCAGTTCACCGTGTCGATACGCGGCTCGCTGCAAGTGATCCTGAACCGGTACATGTACAACCTGCACTCGGTGACGCACCGCACCGGCGTGCGCCGCTGGCGCTGCGTCGACTACCGCAACCATAAGTGCATGGCCTACGTCGTCTCCAACAAGAACGTCGTGCTGAGCAGGTAGGATCATGTTACGGATGTGCATCCAGCCCGCTCGAACAAGCAAAGGTCACCGTGTCGATAAGCGGCTCACTGCAAGTGATCCTGAACCGGTACATGTACAACCTGCACTTGGTGACGCACCGCACCGGCGTGCGCCGCTGGCGCTGCGTCGACTACCGCAACCATAAGTGCATGGCCTACGTCGTCTCCAACAAGAACGTCGTGCTGAGCAGGTAGGACCATGTTACGGATGTGCATCCAGCCCGCTCGAACAAGCAAAGGTCACCGTGTCGATACGCGGCTCGCTGCAAGTGATCCTGAACCGGTACATGTACAACCTGCACTCGGTGACGCACCGCACCGGCGTGCGCCGCTGGCGCTGCGTCGACTACCGCAACCATAAGTGCATGGCCTACGTCGTCTCCAACAAGAACGTCGTGCTGAGCAGGTAGGATTATGTTACGGATGTGCATCCAGCCCGCTCGAACAAGCAAAGGTCACCGTGTCGATACGCGGCTCGCTGCAAGTGATCCTGAACCGGTACATGTACAACCTGCACTCGGTGACGCACCGCACCGGCGTGCGCCGCTGGCGCTGCGTCGACTACCGCAACCATAAGTGCATGGCCTACGTCGTCTCCAACAAGAACGTCGTGCTGAGCAGGTAGGATTATGTTACGGATGTGCATCCAGCCCGCTCGAACAAGCAAAGGTCACCGTGTCGATAGGCGGCTCGCTGCAAGTGATCCTGAACCGGTACATGTACAACCTGCACTCGGTGACGCACCGCACCGGCGTGCGCCGCTGGCGCTGCGTCGACTACCGCAACCATAAGTGCATGGCCTACGTCGTCTCCAACAAGAACGTCGTGCTGAGCAGGTAGGACCATGTTACGGATGTGCATCCAGCCCGCTCGAACAAGCAAAGGTCACCGTGTCGATACGCGGCTCGCTGCAAGTGATCCTGAACCGGTACATGTACAACCTGCACTCGGTGACGCACCGCACCGGCGTGCGCCGCTGGCGCTGCGTCGACTACCGCAACCATAAGTGCATGGCCTACGTCGTCTCCAACAAGAACGTCGTGCTGAGCAGGTAGGACCATGTTACGGATGTGCATCCAGCCCGCTCGAACAAGCAAAGGTCACCGTGTCGATACGCGGCTCGCTGCAAGTGATCCTGAACCGGTACATGTACAACCTGCACTCGGTGACGCACCGCACCGGCGTGCGCCGCTGGCGCTGCGTCGACTACCGCAACCATAAGTGCATGGCCTACGTCGTCTCCAACAAGAACGTCGTGCTGAGCAGGTAGGATTATGTTACGGATGTGCATCCAGCCCGCTCGAACAAGCAAAGGTCACCGTGTCGATACGCGGCTCGCTGCAAGTGATCCTGAACCGGTACATGTACAACCTGCACTCGGTGACGCACCGCACCGGCGTGCGCCGCTGGCGCTGCGTCGACTACCGCAACCATAAGTGCATGGCCTACGTCGTCTCCAACAAGAACGTCGTGCTGAGCAGGTAGGACCATGTTACGGATGTGCATCCAGCCCGCTCGGACCTGCAGTTCGACGTGTCGATACGCGTTATTTTTCGTGTGAAAATAATAATAATTATGTTTGTTTAATCTGGGGGCACGGGAGTGCCCCCGCCAAGACGAGCCAAACGAAGCGCAAGGGCACTACCTACCTTTTCTCGAAGCGCTTCGTCATATTTTTGAACCTTCTTAACTTGGGTTCGGATTATACCAGATAAACAAAATTTTCGGAATATAATGTCAGTGATTTAATTATTAAAACTATAAAGTTTCAATTGCATAGCTCTTATACTTTAGATTTTATTGATATCTAAAATACCCCGATTTCGTCACTAACTCACTGATGATCATCAATATTCTTAAGGTTCTTCCTGAAGTTCTAGAAAGCTGAAATTTGGTATGTAAGCTAGTAATAGTATACAAACATCGAAAAAATCTTAAAACTTGAAACTTTTACCCCCCCAACCCCTTAAACTAGGGGGTGAAAGTTTGTATGAGACTTCCGTTAATTTTGAAGCTAGAGGTCTGAAAATTGATATAAAGCGTGAAAAAGATATCAGATCGCAATTAGCGCCAAGCTTCCTACTCCACACGGCGTAACTCTACCACTACCAGCCACGCTCTACAAATTCTATATCTTGGCTAAAAAGTATACACTCGTCACTTATTAATATCATCATAAATTCATTCGGCGTGAAAATCTATGCGGCGACCGGGATGTGCCCAACAAAGCTATACTTTTTAGTCAAGATGTAGAATTTGTAGAGCGTGGCTGGTAGTGGTAGAGTAACGCCGTGTGGAGTAGGAAGCTTGGCGCTAATTGCGATCTGATATCTTTTTCACGCTGAAAGCTGTATGAGCTATGGAGTCTTGGCATCACTTTACATGTAATGTTTTTGCTGGGTATATTGTGTTAAAAATGTATCAATTGGAATAATTATTTTTTACTCATACAGAGGGAATCTCCATAACCATCCGTTCCACGATAAGAAAATACTATCCAAGATCGAGAAAAACGCCGTGTACTCAGCTTTAGATGACGTGGAAGGCTACAAAGACAAGGAATCTACCGAAGAGACTGGTAAAGACGACAGCGCCATGGACCACGATAATGAATACCTGTCACTGGACTTTAGCGAAGAAAATGAACCAGTTAGTATTATAAAACACGAATGAAACGTGAATGGAGATAATTGAGACTTGTAAATAAAATTAAGTTAGAAATCCGTTGATTGTTTTATTCTTTCCTGTTTAATTGTATGGTCTGCTATTATCTTCTTTGAATTCCTGGTTAAATTGCGAGAAAACCATCTAATTTGCAGATTTTTTTTTGTATAATATCGATGTTCAAGATAGTCTCAAATGTCTTTAGTGCTGCATGGTTCCACATAAAATAAACATTATAATAATTAGCACTTCTAAACTAGGTTTCATTAAATTTTCAACTTTACTGTTTAGGCAAGAAGGCTCAAATTGTTATGAACAAGTTTAAAAAAAACCGGCCAAGTGCGAGTCGGACTCGCGCACGAAGGGTTCCGTACCATTATATATAATAATAAGTTACAATAGAATTTGTACGAAACTATTACTTCTTGAAGTACATTTTATAAGTTGGTCGAATATTACTCGTAAACGTGTAAAGCCTACTTAGCTGTGATAGTTTTCCTTTTAACTTCGTTATATGTACTACTACCATGAATTTTTTCACATATCCCAAAACAACCATTTAGCTAGCAGGGGGTGGGGACACTGGAGTCTAACAAAAATTAGCACTTTAAGGCTTAATATTTCACAAACGGATCGTTTAATCGAAAAATTGTTTTCACAAACCCCCAATATTTTTAAAAGACCTATCCAACGACACCCCACACTATGGGGTAGACGACAATAAAAAAAATCATCCCCACTTTACATGTAGGGGAGGTACCCTAAAAAAAATTTTTTTCAATATTTTATTTTACCACTTTGTCGGCATGACTAATATGTATATTCATGCCAAGTTACAGCTTTCTAGTACCAAGAGCCTCTGAGCTAAGCTGCGGACGGACGGACGGACGGACATAGCGAAACTATAAGGGTTCCGTTTTTGCCATTCTGGCTCCGGAACCCTAAAAAGGGGTGGAGGTGTGGGATGTAAAGTGGCGAGGAATAAAGAGTAAAACATAGACATAACTATTGTTTGTTTTGTTTTTCCAAAAATTCATTCCAATATTCCGTATGGTGGTAAGCGGACACCGTATTAGCTTATGGACTCCTGCAAATCAAGAGGAGCCTCATGTGTACGAAGTAAACATATCGGGCTCGGAGAAACGATATACAGGTAGGTACATATGCTTCTTGATGGAGTATACAGATTATGTGATTTTACCCCAATTTGTCAGTACAACATGTCGAAGTCATAATTGGGTGTAGCGTACAGATGTAACAATTCGACCACATGTGCATACAATTTCTCAGTACAACTCGTTTGACAGTTGGATCAGCAGCGCAACATGCCTCCAGACGATAAAGAATAGTCAGCTTCTGGTAAATTGGGGCTGACCACGGGCTGACAAATCATGACATGTATAGGTACACCCCATCAGGTAACCTTTCTGTAACACAAGCAGATCTTAAAAACGTTATGAAAAGAGCGATATCAGTTATATTTCGTTAGTATTGAGATTTTTCGTTATAACAAAATCAGTATGCCCCATAACGATATAAAAATCATAACATTATAAAATACGGTCGAACAACGTTATAATATCGTTTTAAAATACGAGCCAAGCTGTTTAATGGGCGTAGCCACAAGTGCGAAAAAAACACTATACGCCCTATAACGTTCTTAAGCTATTATATCGATTAGGCAACTTTCGTTATATATAAGTAAGTACTATTGGTTTAGATTTATAACGTTATAATGGATACCGCTATACAGCGCGTAAAATATTGCTTAGAGTATAACGCTTTTTTGGAATAATAACGTTATTAACGATAGCGCTATGCGAAAATAGCGGTATTTAAAGGCCTGAGGCCCTACCGCGAAACGAAAATGAATTTCGTTCGTGTATCTCCCTCTCGGTTGCACTTGCATGTTCGAGCGACAAAGAAGGAGAACTCGATCGAAGTTCGCGGTAGCCCCTCTGAACACCGGCACCAGCCTAGAAGTCAGAGGCTTCACAAATACGCAGCTGTACCATTTTTGGAAATAAACGTGTTTTTATTATTATTATTTATTATAGTGGTCGTGGTCGGCCCGTTCAGTTTGGGACACTTGTATAACCACCTAATGAGTCCAATGGATATGGCAGCCACAACATGACTGTACCTATACGAGTATAAAGATAAAACCTTAATAAGTAAGGACTCTTTGAATAGGCATGTGTTTTGCTTGAGTCACAGATTTTAACCGACTTCAAAAAGGAGATTTATGTTTCACTGTATGTAGGTACATATGTATTTTTAGGGTTCCGAACTAAAAAGGTAAAAAAGGAACCATTATGGTGCGACTCTATCCGTCTTGTCTGTCACAACGTTGAATATGACAGGAATAGTACATTACTACAGAGGCCGGGAAGTAAGGGGTTGCCGGCCGAGTACAGTCAGCATCATATAATTAGTGGCAGCCAAAGTAGCCAAATATTTCGGAACACGTCTTTATTACTATAGGAATAAGGAAGTGTTACGATATATTTGGCTACTTTGGCTGCTACTAACTATGTGATGCTGACTGTACATATAGACGGCCGAGCGTAGCGAGGTCGGATAGTTATGAGGCTGGCAACCCCTTTTCACGCCTAGGTATGTATAGTGCTTTTCTCAAACATGCAGTGAAATAAATTAAAAAACCTCCAAGAAATCAAACTTTAATTTTCATGGCTGAACGCCGTGATCCTGTGCCACAAATTGTGGAATGGAAATTAAAAAAGACCATCTTGCAGGCCTCCAATTTTGTATGAAATGCCATTACGGGTCTCTCGTCGCGCCCGAAACGTGACACTTCGAAAGCCCATTATGAAGAACACAACGTCAATATTTCATTGCATGTTTTAGAAAATACTTATGCTATCAATTTGAAAATTGGAATAGTGTAAACGAACCTAATGCCCGTGTATGAAAAATGTATATGTCGCAGGGAAATGGCCAAAACAGAGATTTGAACAAATCTCTAAGGGATATGATCAAATCACGCAGGATGTTAAAATGGCGAATCCATTTTATCATTTGCCTAGAAAAAATCAGTCATTTGATCAAATCTCTGAATCTGTTTAGTGAAATGACTCAATCGGCCAAAAAAGGCAACTCGTTTTTTCATTTCACTAGATTTGTTTAGTAATTTGATGAAATCCCTGAAACGCGTCAGTGACTTGACAAAACAGACTCGCAGTGTCAACTATAAGAGACATATATAATCCCTGAAACGCGTCAGTGACTTGACAAAACAGACTCGCAGTGTCAACTATAAGAGACATATATAATCCCTGAAACGCGTCAGTGACTTGACAAAACAGACTCGCAGTGTCAACTATAAGAGACATATATAATCCCTGAAACGCGTCAGTGACTTGACAAAACAGACTCGCAGTGTCAACTATAAGAGACATATATAATCCCTGAAACGCGTCAGTGACTTGACAAAACAGACTCGCAGTGTCAACTATAAGAGACATATATAATCCCTGAAACGCGTCAGTGACTTGACAAAACAGACTCGCAGTGTCAACTATAAGAGACATATATAATCCCTGAAACGCGTCAGTGACTTGACAAAACAGACTCGCAGTGTCAACTATAAGAGACATATATAATCCCTGAAACGCGTCAGTGACTTGACAAAACAGACTCGCAGTGTCAACTATAAGAGACATATATAATCCCTGAAACGCGTCAGTGACTTGACAAAACAGACTCGCAGTGTCAACTATAAGAGACATATATAATCCCTGAAACGCGTCAGTGACTTGACAAAACAGACTCGCAGTGTCAACTATAAGAGACATATATAATCCCTGAAACGCGTCAGTGACTTGACAAAACAGACTCGCAGTGTCAACTATAAGAGACATATATAATCCCTGAAACGCGTCAGTGACTTGACAAAACAGACTCGCAGTGTCAACTATAAGAGACATATATAATCCCTGAAACGCGTCAGTGACTTGACAAAACAGACTCGCAGTGTCAACTATAAGAGACATATATAATCCCTGAAACGCGTCAGTGACTTGACAAAACAGACTCGCAGTGTCAACTATAAGAGACATATATAATCCCTGAAACGCGTCAGTGACTTGACAAAACAGACTCGCAGTGTCAACTATAAGAGACATATATAATCCCTGAAACGCGTCAGTGACTTGACAAAACAGACTCGCAGTGTCAACTATAAGAGACATATATAATCCCTGAAACGCGTCAGTGACTTGACAAAACAGACTCGCAGTGTCAACTATAAGAGACATATATAATCCCTGAAACGCGTCAGTGACTTGACAAAACAGACTCGCAGTGTCAACTATAAGAGACATATATAATCCCTGAAACGCGTCAGTGACTTGACAAAACAGACTCGCAGTGTCAACTATAAGAGACATATATAATCCCTGAAACGCGTCAGTGACTTGACAAAACAGACTCGCAGTGTCAACTATAAGAGACATATATAATCCCTGAAACGCGTCAGTGACTTGACAAAACAGACTCGCAGTGTCAACTATAAGAGACATATATAATCCCTGAAACGCGTCAGTGACTTGACAAAACAGACTCGCAGTGTCAACTATAAGAGACATATATAATCCCTGAAACGCGTCAGTGACTTGACAAAACAGACTCGCAGTGTCAACTATAAGAGACATATATAATCCCTGAAACGCGTCAGTGACTTGACAAAACAGACTCGCAGTGTCAACTATAAGAGACATATATAATCCCTGAAACGCGTCAGTGACTTGACAAAACAGACTCGCAGTGTCAACTATAAGAGACATATATAATCCCTGAAACGCGTCAGTGACTTGACAAAACAGACTCGCAGTGTCAACTATAAGAGACATATATAATCCCTGAAACGCGTCAGTGACTTGACAAAACAGACTCGCAGTGTCAACTATAAGAGACATATATAATCCCTGAAACGCGTCAGTGACTTGACAAAACAGACTCGCAGTGTCAACTATAAGAGACATATATAATCCCTGAAACGCGTCAGTGACTTGACAAAACAGACTCGCAGTGTCAACTATAAGAGACATATATAATCCCTGAAACGCGTCAGTGACTTGACAAAACAGACTCGCAGTGTCAACTATAAGAGACATATATAATCCCTGAAACGCGTCAGTGACTTGACAAAACAGACTCGCAGTGTCAACTATAAGAGACATATATAATCCCTGAAACGCGTCAGTGACTTGACAAAACAGACTCGCAGTGTCAACTATAAGAGACATATATAATCCCTGAAACGCGTCAGTGACTTGACAAAACAGACTCGCAGTGTCAACTATAAGAGACATATATAATCCCTGAAACGCGTCAGTGACTTGACAAAACAGACTCGCAGTGTCAACTATAAGAGACATATATAATCCCTGAAACGCGTCAGTGACTTGACAAAACAGACTCGCAGTGTCAACTATAAGAGACATATATAATCCCTGAAACGCGTCAGTGACTTGACAAAACAGACTCGCAGTGTCAACTATAAGAGACATATATAATCCCTGAAACGCGTCAGTGACTTGACAAAACAGACTCGCAGTGTCAACTATAAGAGACATATATAATGTATTTTTATTTCCTATGAAAGCAAAATAATCAAAATCAATGGGTCATCAAATGAAAGGGCGTCAAATGCACATTCTGAAACAGTATTTTTCTTTTTTACAGTGATTTTTTTTCGATTTATGCCGCTGCTGCTCTCATGACGGTAACTACACTACGCGTCCTTAAGATTTTTCCAGAATTAATGGAAGGGGCAAGACAGGTATGTTGTATGAGATTTTATACGGAACCCTCGGTGCGCGAGTCAGACTCAGACTTGACCGGTTTTGTTTTTATATGTATGTTCACCGATTTGTCTGGACGGTTTGTCAGATCGATTTTCATAATTATTTTTTTATTCAAACGACGACGAGGTGATTAGGTGGTCTTTAAACCACACCAAAGTCACCGAGTCAGAATCTGATGAGGGAATCCCAGGGAAATTGAGGGCAACCCTCAAATTTTATAGGCACGCAGCATGTGCCGCATTTCGGCATTTCTATTATACCTCGTGTATTTACCCTCGGAAATCGCAAGTTTGCTGAAGTGGAACTGTTTGGTGAAGATCACTAATGACTTATGGTACTCATCACTGATGTGATGGACGTCAAATCTTCTAATATGATTCCGTTGAAGTAGCAACTCATAAAGCGTCAAATGTGATTCTATCCTTGAGGATAGAATCACATCACACGATCTTGACAAACTCACATAAAGTGAATGAAGCAAGAAAGGTTTGTCAAGATCGCAGCAAGTGGAAATCCGTGATCTCTGCCTACCCCTCTAGGAAATAGGCGTGACTATATGTATGTATGTACGTAGTAACTTGGGTTTTTTCTGTAATACTTTGCTCGGAAAGCAGTTCGCGTGTTAAAGTGGAAAGGAAATGTAGAAATGTTTATATATGTGGCTTGGCGGAGTACTGAACTGAAGTCGGTTTAAGCTTGGTTTTTAAAGTAAATCATTAAATTATACTATGTTGTGTCTATTTTAACAGGTCACAACTATATACAACTAGGGTCTTAACTTTTTCACCTATATCTCTGTTAAATCTAGCAAAGTATCCAAGCTCACAACAAACCATAAATTGCGCTTATACCAACCTAACTAACTATATAGCTACGGTATACGAGGGCTGCCTTTTAAGTTGTGTCGTTTGGAAAAACTAAAGACAATTTAAGTGTTAAATGGTATTTATTGTTTTTCAAAGTAATCACCGTGATATGTAATACAGTTTTTCATTCGATCGAACCAGTTTTCGAAACACTTATTCCAGTCCGAAGTCGGGGTCTCCAAAATGGCCGTTTTGTATGCCTCAACCGCTTCTTCAGGCGTCTGGTACCGTTGACCACGAAGTCGTTGCTTGATTTTTGGAAAAGTAAAAAAAACGTTAGGGCTTAAGTCTGGACTGTACGGCGGGTGTTCCAGAATTTCGACGTTTTGCTCTTTTAAAAACGCAATAGTTTGCCGGGCGGTGTGCGAGCTCGCATTATCGTGGTGCAGTCTTATACGACGTCTTGGGTTATTTTTTCGAAACTCGCCGATGACTTCTGGCAAACAGACAGTGGTATACCAGTCAGCATTAACCGTTTACGATCCTCGAGCACGATGGTGGCAACGTGGCCACTTTTCGCCACAAACGTGGCGACCATGTTTTTCGAAGTGCTCCGTGAGCGTATTACTTTGGTCGGTTTTGGCTCATCTTGGAACACCCAAACAGTCGACTGCTGTTTAGAATCGGGATCGTAGGCATATATCCAAGATTCGTCACCACTGATAATGTTGTAAACATGTTTCGAGTTTCCTCGGTTGAATTGCCGCAGAGTTTTGCGACACCATCGAACGCGAGAAGTTTTTTGGTCTTCACTGAGTAAATGTGGTATCCAGCGTGAGATCAACTTTTTTACGCCTAAGTGATCATGCAAAATACTGTGAACATGGGTCCCTGAAATACTTAAGGAAGCTTCTATCTCACGGTATGTCGCATGGCGATCTTCGATGATCAGTTGCCGTACAGCATCAATGTTCTCCTGGGTTACGGCTGTTTTTGGTCGACCTTCACGATGTCTATCACCAAGACTAGAGCAACCACGTTGAAATTCTAAATACCAGCGTTCCACAGTCCGAAGGCATGGTGCTTTATCATTGAAAACCGTAGTCAACTCTTCGAAGCACTGAAGTCGCGTTAAGCCCCTTTTGAAGTTGTAAAAAATTATCGCACGTAAATTTTCCTTCGAAATTTCCATTTTCACAACTGACTTGTCAACTTTGAACGAACGCTGTATTAAAACGGTTGGGCCGATTTCGAGTCATTCTTTTGTTTTCGAATTCTAAATTCAAATATTTTAACGTGACACTAGTTCTTTTTTATGCAATCACGGGAGGTTTGCAAACGACAGAACTTAAAAGGCAGCCCTCGTATTAGATTTCACACGCCTACAACAGTAAAAACCCGTAAACAGTAATATTATTCCATGAATCCGTGTAACGGCGCAGAGTTCTTTCTTGTTTGCCCTCAAATCTTTAAATCAACACTGGCCACTTTGCCGTAATGGGTGCCTTCTTCCGTACGTGCCCTAACATTTTTTAAAGGGACTTTTTCGCGAGCCGTCGTTCTCTGTTTGCTCCCGAGTTCCTATTGCAGCTTTTAGCAAACGAAATTAGTTACCTAAATATCGTTAATGGGGTACTTGCGATGGTGCCTACCTACTATTATAAAGACTATACACAATAAGTACTTATGCTAATATTATAAAGATAATCATTCATGGACGTTGGCTATATTTTATCTCACGGCTAGTCTTGCGTTCTTTGTAGTTCGAGGGCAGCTTGTACACATTATACCCATTCAGGGCCAATGACGACACATATGCGTCAGACCGCCGTAGTCGCTTTCCGCTACATACGAGGAAAACGACGGGATCGGCTACGAGCGTAGCGCGTAGCGATTCTTGGCCCTGATTGGGTTAACCCATTCGATGCCAATGACTCGCATATGAACCATGGCTATACGAGCGAAAAAAACCCGCTGCTACGTGCTACTACGTAGCACAAGTAGCGATGCGTGGCCTTGATAATAAACAACCGAAATCGAAACTATGGCCGAAGCCGCATTTTTTGGCCGAAATTGGCCGAAACGGAAACTTTGCTGGGACACCTGGAGTTTATGGCAAAAACTTGTTCCTATAGCCTCATATTTATGACTCGTGACATTATAGGCACCTAAGATCCGAATAGCTACCTAAGTGGGTATCAAAGCTACCTAAGTGGGTATCAAATGTACCAACTTTCCTTGACTTTTAAGATCTAACGTTATTTGTGCAGTTTGCAGTACCTAGGGTTAAGGTAAACATAGTCGAGAAACAAAACTGCCCAAAAAACAATATCTGATAAATTAGCGCTTTTTGTAACAAAGCTCTCATTAACTCGGCAATATTCGGCGACAGAGCCTCGAGTACTACAAATGTACTGTCAGAAATAAAATGATAACTCATTCTATATCAAAATCTACTCGCTTACCCTTTATTCACAATCATTAGGGACGTAGCTATTAAAGGACCCGAAGCGCTCCGTGTAAAATCCGTGGAGAAGGCGTTTTATTTGGTGTAGGTATGTCACAATAACAAAGCGCCTTTTACAATTATTTATTTATTTTGCAAGGTTTGTTATACTTACTACATAAATAAATAAAAATAAATAGTTTGTTTAGGTCACCTTGCATGTCAAAGACTTACTTCCGGGAGACCAATACAATCGAAATGTAAGTCAGCTGATAATATTATAATAACACCATCGAGAGAATTACTAAATTACACATATTAAACCCGTTGTTTCGTGCTCATTAGAATAGACTTCGCCAGATGGCAGTTGATGAAATGGCAACTACTTTGATAAGAGCAAACTCAAATTGCTTCTTACCAAATCCAACAAAAAAAGGTTTGCGCAGCGCGTTCTAAAACAACTAAGTAATTATATAGTCTACAGAACGCAGCTTACATCAGGCACCTACGTTTTCTTATATTAATATCTAAGTCGCCTTCTTATTATACTCGGCTACGTTAGTTTATTAGATAATTAATTATATATATTTGAATTGTAGTAGGAAACAAATGATAGATGACATACTATTTTCGATATCTGATGCTTTCTAACCAATAACATCTAATACTTGTAGTTCTAATATCAATAACTACTTAAAACATATGATATTATAGCGACGATAAGGGGCTGAATATATTTAAGTAATATTAGGGCTCATCCGATATAAGGAGCTGAATATTACGCCACATCCGATCCCCGGGTAACAGCCGGGGCCTGCTTTTAGCGGTGTGATGATACACACCTGCACTAGTGACAGACGAGCACTAGGTGAAAAATCGAGCCTCCGGCGAGCCTCGAGCCTGCCTCGCACCGCATTTGGCTGAATTAATTCGTCTCTCGGTGTCTCTTAGTTCGTCATCCCTGCACGAAGACTTAGGGATGCGATAGAGGGAACGCTAGGAGGTTTTAAGTTTGAGAAGGATTACTAATGCGTTGCAGCGTTCAAAGTATGTACTTAGGTATATTGCCAATAGATAATTTGCGATGATTGTAGATTAGGTACTATAAAAAAGAAAACATAACTACAGTACAGATTTTATCTAAGCTATTTATAATAGTCATGCATCCAGTTTATATCGCTCTCGTTAGTTGAGCATTTAAGTACGAACCTATGGTTAACTCATGTACTGCTAAGCTCTACCCTCGTAGCACTACGCCGTAGTCCCGTAGCAGCTTCGGTTCATGTTCAATGTTCATATGAAGTGCAGTGCATGAAGTACGAGTAATAAGTCCTCGGTTTATTATGTACGTATGAGACAAGCAGCTGCGCTCATAGTTGTCTGGCTAAGATAGTAAAACCCCAAAATGGATACGGAGGGAAGATAGTTCTCAGGTTTTGCAATCGATTTACAGTTTTGAGATTGCTTGCCCATTCTCGTTGGCCAACTCCATGCACTACTTTCTTAACCAGCCTCTGAAACGGAACATCTTAGCGTGTTGCCGGTTGCATCCTCCAGTTACTTACGTACTGCTTTGGGGCGCCGGGTCCATTCCATTACCTAGGTATTGGGACCAGAAAGGAAGGAAAATTTGCGTCGAGTCGGAGCCCAGACGCTCGAGCGATCTGTCGCACCCATACAATAGGGCTCGCCGATTGATCCGCGACCCGTCGGATTTGTCCACGGACTTGTCGCCATCGACAAATCCGCAGTGTGAATGTAAATTGGGCTTTAGAATTAGCTTTTTGGACGTGAATGTAGCAAAATATTCTTCTATATTATAAACGTAAAAGTCCTGAATGACTGACTGACTTCAATGAACGCCCAGCACAAACCGTTGAATCGAGAAAGCTGTTTTTTTTTCACAATAGGTAGTTTATATAACGCAAGAAAGGATTTTCGAAAATTCCACCCTCGAGGGAGTAAAAATGGGGTTGAAAGTTTGTATCGGGATGGAGTAAAATTTAAAGTGAGAGACTTGAAACTTTGTATATAGACTCCTTATTACAATACAAAAAAAGCAATTGTAGGTTTTTGGAAATACCCACCCCTAAGCGGGTTAAATAGGGGTGCAAAGTTTGTATGGAGGAAACTCTTTTTTGATCTACAAAATTAAAACTTATCCTTATCACGACGATATAACAAGTTCCACGCGGACGCAGTCGCGGGCAGAAGCTAATTGTATAATAATTGGTACGTGTCCTGTCTGTAATTTGCTAGAGTCGCGTTCGCTCTTGCAGGCACTTAGCTGGCCGCCGGCGGCGCTCTGATTTATGTCCCGGCGACATCGCAGCGTACAATTTATTTCAATTAGTGCTCGTGCCACCGCGCCCGCAGCGCTCACGGCACTACGCTACGCGATTAGCGCGCTACATTTCACACTCGATGCCATTTCAACTATTCCTTCGTGTATAACCCTTCTGTTTATTGCGTGCTGCATCGCATAGATCTACACATCGTCATCATCCATCCATACCTACATATTATTGAAAATGCGAAACTGACTCTGTCGGTCTGTTGATTAATCCAGTCGAGATTGTCAAACTCGAAATCACGGGGATTTTGATGTAATTTGGTACCTACGAATCTTCGTTACAGAATCTGTTTTCGTCTCCCAAAAGTCCCCGAACAGCCTTGAAAAATGTAGGTATCCCATTCGTTAAAATTAATTAATTGAATGTGTTTTGTCCCTTTTTAGGGTTCCGTAGCCAAATGGCAAAAAACGGAACCCTTATGGATTCGTCATGTCTGTCTGTCTGTCCGTCCGTATGTCACAGGAATTTTACTCGAAAACTATAAGGTGTATTTGAATAAAATTTTGAGGATACGAGTAGGTGTATTTTGTTAGCCGCTAATACATAGTTTTGTAATTAAATTAGTAAAAAAAAATTTTTTAGGGGTGCACTCCATACATAAAACAGAAAGTCAAAAAAATATAAAGTTTATCACCATTTTTTTTTATTAAACTAAAGAGTCGGAGATAATCGCCCCGAAAGGCACTAAAATTGTGCCCCCCCCCCCCCCTCTAATTTTTGAACCGTGTATTTTAAAAATATGATTAAAATCATGGACATAGGGCTTATTAAATTCTTTCAGCGAAAATTGTTTTGAATAAGATCGGTTCAAAGTTTTTTGAGATATTTCTAAAAAACTGCCTTCCTTAAAGAAAAGGACGTAAATGCCATGAGATTTCAGTAAAGATACGACCTTTTTAATAGGTACGGAACCCTTCGTTGTGCGTGGTCCGACACGCACTTGGCCGATTTTTTTACAATTAAATATACCAAGGTGGCAAACGTATTTTAGCACAATTTGACCCAAAATTGGTTAGGTAAACTTTGTAGCCTCTCCTGTAAAAAAAAAACAAAATCAAGAGTATTTTTTTATGCAACGACTGCACACAAGCCTACCTGCGGTCTGCCTGATGTTAAACAAGCACCAACGGGCCCACAAGCGTGTCTCCGATACCCTAATATTGATTTGACGATTCGCTGTATTGACAGCTAGAGACATGCAAGCTAAACGATCGAAACAAGCCAAACACGTTCCAATTTTATCCACCCAGTAAATGGGAATTAAGTGTCCAGTAAGTAAATAGGATTTAAAAAAGATTTCCAAATGTTTGAAAAGGTCACGCGCTCTCTGTTTGTCTGTCTCCGTTCAAACACCCTTGACCCGGCACTTCAAGCGCCCCTTAATTTTTCAACGGGCCCATATGTTTTTCTTATTTTAAAATGAACAATTGTGATTGTGAATTTTACAATTTGATTTAAATATTTCAAAACAACTTGAGCGTTGTTCAACTTTTTTATTGGCATTGTGGTGGCGGTGAATAAACAATTTCGTGAGAGTGTCCCACGATGGATTAGCTTGCTTACCTAAGTAAATCTCCTAGTCACCATATCAGCCGAAAGACGTCCACTGCTGGACATAGTCCTCCCCCAAAGAGTGCCACAATGACCGGCCCTGCGCCACCCGCATCCAGCGGAATCCCGCGACCTTTACCTACCAGGTCATCAGTCCACCTTGTGGGGGGCCTACCCACGCCGCGCCTTCTGGTACGTGGTCGCCACTCGAGAACCCTTCGGCCTCAACGGCCATCGGTTCTATGTAATTAATGATTATAGTAATCACACAGGACATAGGTAGGTACTTACTTGATAATTATTATAGTAATTGTGACAGTCAAATTGCGCAGTTAAATTAGGTAACGTCAGTTCGGGTATGTGCGCCACCAGGGAAAGTGCGCCTCATTCATCATTCATATATCATCAGTCATATAAATCAATATCAGCACTTACCCCGGGGGCGCACTTTCCACTGTGGCGCACATACCCGAACTGACCCTACAAGGTTTAATTTCCACCACAAATACAAGGATAGTCATATTTTGTGCTGGTTACGCGACCATCTTCAGTTACCGTCCAACTTAAGGTCTCTTTAATTTAAAGACAATAAGTGGTCGCAAACCGGCTCAATAACCTTGTACATGTTTTATAGGTCGTAGGTAGGTGGACTCCTAGATCACGTACCTCCGACACTCGCTGCATTTCATATTGATGGTTCAGTGGCCTGCGTGTTCGACTAAACGAAATTACCGTACACTTGGTTTCGTTGAAGTAAAGTTTATTGTTCACACTCCAGTGCACAACTTTGTCGATGTCCTCCTGCAATTTATGACAGTCCGAGATATTCCTGACATTCGGCAAACAAAAGGCATGTAGAATCCATCACCACATATCAGGAAAATCGTTGATCATGAGGATGAATTCCAACGGACCCAAATTACTACCTTGAGTCACGCCCGATCTGACGTATAGTAAGGCTGCGATTTGCTTCCAGAGCAATATCCTTAATAATATTATAATATATTCATGATTATGAGTCGCAAATTCAATGAAAAATAAACATTGTAATACACATGTATATAATGATAGCACCATCTAGCGAGCATGATTTTGATACAATTTCAGTTTGATAGAGGTCGTTGATGTTAGTTGTCGATTGGCGCCATCTACCGAGCTTAAGTTTAGTCCAATTTCAGCTCGATAGATGCCGCTTATATTATATTATTGTTAATATCCGTTGTAACAAAGATCTGAAATTGCTTTAGTTTTAAGACTTTTAACACGTTCAACGGCACCCGGCGCGTTTTACCGCTGCAAAAGTCCGAATCCATCTCGGCCAGTTTTATCCCTTATTTAATAATAGCTTCCGCCCGCGACTTCGTTTGCGTGGACACGGGATAAAGCTATCTTATATTTAGATCCAGGCTATACACTATCTTCGTGTAAAATTTCATCTAAATCGGTTGAGCCGTTTAAGCGTCATTGAGTAACAAACATCCAAATATCTAAACATCTAAACATCCAAACATCCAACCATCCAAACTTTCGCATTTATAATATTAGTAGGATTATCCTTGACTTTATACTTATTTTATCAATTAAATTTTCACTTTGTTGGTAAACTTCAGAACAATTCTAACACCGTAGCGAAAATCGTGACTAAACTTAATTCATAAACTGTTTAATCGTATGGCATACATTATTTTTGGCCTTTAAAGTGTATCACTCTAGTACCACCCAGAGGACACGTGCAGGGTTGTGGTAGGTAGCTCCTCCGGACGCGAGTAACAGTTGTCCCCCCTTTTTCAAGTGAGTGGGCAACTCGACTGTTAGGAGTTCTTAAGACGCCCGAAGGCCTAACTCGGCTTAACGACTACTGTCATAGACAGCAGCCCGGATCAACTGCTTAGCGTGCCTTCCAAAGCACGGAAGCGCTCATTTATATTAAATATTAACCACCCACTCAAACATAAGGCGGTGTCCCATCCAAAGACTGACCGCTGCCATCTTTGCTTAACCTGCGTTATCGTTTCCGACTCGCAGCCGCCGCTAAGCTATGATGCTAAAGTTTGGACCTCAATCACGCAAAAACGGATTAAAATGAATTTTGGTATACCTACATATAGTGTTTATTCCGGGAATCATCGTCTAAGGGGGCGAAATAGGGGGCGCAAGTTTGTATATAAGGAGCTACGATATAAAAGAGTTCCACGCGGACGAAGTCGCGGGCAGAAGCTAGTAATATAATATATCATCATCCTCCTAGCGTTATTTCCGGTTGTGCCCTAAAGGAGCCGGGGTCCGCTCTGACACCTAATCCCAAGATTTGGCATAGGCACTAAGTTTTACTAAAGCGACTGCCATCTGACCATCCAACCCAGAGGGAAAACTAGACCTTATTGGGATACATATATAATATAATATTGTTATATAATAGCTAAATTAAAATTCTCGTACCTATACGCGTATTTACTTTATACAGGAGCGCTTTTGAATGGCCATCCTCCGGCCCCATGACTATTATTCTCACGCGACTACATTAGCAGTATTATGCAACAATTTGCCGATCGTTGGGTATGAAGTGGAATGATCCGAGCATCGCGTGCGGGATTACGGGGCGAGGGCGCAAAAACAACACACTGTAATCGGGGACCAGCCAGGGGTGCCGACTATGAAAATACGACAAAGTTTATACCATTCAAGATAAAGCTAATTATTATTTTATTCGATTATTCGTTTATGCAAGTAGGTAATTAATAAAAGGAATTTCGTTTAGTAGCTTAGGAATAACTGAAACTTCTAAGTAGCTAGCCAATAAATTAGATCACGCCGAAAGTACCTTAGTAATTGTGTAACTTATTAAGTGTAATTTTTCGATAGGTTACGCAATTAGTACCCTGCTGATTTAAAAAGATCCGTTGGACCTGTGTCGGTAAGTCGAAGAGGAATCTATCGACACCTCACGACTATAAAGCTGTCTTAGGGCGGGTAGTACCAACATATTAAATAAATAGCTGTACCTGCGACTTCGTTTGCATGGTAATGTGGTGGAAATCAACGCATTTCTTCTCTTGGACATAGGAAACATGCAGTTCTAATTTAACCTATCAAGTAAAACGTTGAACAAACCCATTTGAGCTAAAATGCCGCTAAAAGGGCAAGCTATCGCAATCACAATTTTTTTTTTCAAACCACATGCTCGACAATGCCGAATTATAGGTCATGTAAACCCTACCGAAAGCAAGACATTAAATCCCTTGGTATTAGCCGGGTTATAATGTTGTACTGAATTTCATTATAACCCGCTGGTTAATAATATGATTTCACTTTTCATAATTCTTATTACTATATGCATAAAGTTTAATTTTGCTAAACACAATTTGTCCTAGGCCATGGCCTGCTTGATTTGACAAAATAAATGAAGTTTGCCTCCGTGTGAACCCCGGTCCGGAGGAGCGCGGTGTTCGAAATTCGAATTTCGAATCTAGGACCACGGCTTGTGCTTTCGAATTTGGAACGTCGCGCGCCTTCATTTGTTCACGCGTGACGAACAAATCGAGTTCTTGTAGGTGCCTATAGAAGATTTAATTTCAAAAATAATATTGAAAATGTCGAGTGATGAAAGTGTTTTGACTCCTGAGTTTATCAAATTAGATGCCATAGGCATTGTCAACAATCTGCTGCCAGAGAAGTCAAAGGAAAAATACCTAAAAGCCTACAACGATTTTGACAAATGGAAAGCTGTAAAAGGCGTAAAGTCTGTGTCTGAATCAGTGCTTCTGGTCTCTTTTGAATATTTATCTACTGAGCCTGTTTTTTTGTCTCGCATAAGGTGTGAAAAGTAGAGTATACACCTCGGGGATAAGACTGTTTTAGTCTTGGGCGGTTGAACCCCTCACTGCACTCAGGACTCAGTCTTAATTCCCTCGCTTCGCTCAGGAATTAACTTATAACTTATAGTTAAATGATGAGTCCTTCGTTACGTTCGGGATTCAATTCGCTCCCGTGACATAAAACAGTGCTTTATCCCCTTAGTGTATAATCTACTATTGACCGAATATTGTTTTTTATATACAATTATACCTACTATATTATTAATATACAATTCATTACTTTTTTCATTTACCATTTGATGTTATCCAAAAGTATCAGTTGTCCGAAAGACTTGTCACAACTTTTGTTTCACAGCCAATTTTTTACTTGTCGGTCATTATCTACTTTCCGCATTCCATAAGTTTAGCCAAATGAGAATATATTTATTGCAAGACGTCAGGAAGAATATTGTAAGATAAATAATAATTTATTGCAACACCCTACCTATGTATTTCCCAGATTTGACTATGTATTTTTTCTTCCAGTGTGTATGTCTTGTATGAGGATCGATAGTATTAATGTTCTGAGTAAGAAGAACCCAAAAAATCGAATTATGAAAAAAGTTAATGTACTCAAGTACAATTTTTCTTGAAAAACGCTCAAATCAGTCTCTTAGAGAGGTGGGTAAACACTAAACACTGACTGCATAATAAGAAATTGAGGTACTTACAAGAACATTTTCTTAAGAAGATACGCGCTGTGCTTTATCTGTCAATACCTAACTAGTGGGCGGGGCACATAGCACGTAGAACCGATGGCCATTGGGGCGGAAAGGTTCTCGAGTGGCGACCACGTACCGGAAGGCGCGGCGTGGGTAGGCCCCCGACAAGGTGGACCGATGACCTGGTAAACGTTGCGGGAGTCCGCTGGATGCGGGTGGCGCAGGACCGGTCGCTTTGGCACTCTTTGGGGGAGGCCTATGTCCAGCAGTGGACGTCTTTCGGCTGATATGATGATGATGATGATGACCTTACTACTGAGTATAGATAATAACAATAATATTACATTCATCATTTTAACCACGCTCAGTCTGTGATTACCCACTGCTGAGCGTTCATCTAAGTATTAATAATATAATAATAAATCAGCCTATATACGTCCCACTGCTGGGCACAGCAGCGCTACCACGAACTTCGAAGGTCGAAGTTCGGGTATTTCCATCTCTATCGCACTCCCTTACTCGAGTAACAGGGATGCATGTATTACGAACTTTGACTTTCGAAGTTCGTGGTAGCGCCGTAGGCTTCCTCTCATGGATGAGAGGGAACGTGCAGTAGTCGCCACGCTCGCCCAGTGGCTGTTAATCAGCTATGTACTTCATTATATGAATTTGCTGTGATATCTACGGAGACATCACAAAAAACAAATTACAATTTAACGTAACCTTTGCATAACGGTATGCAAAGGTTACGTTAAATTGTAATTTGTTGACTGTTTCAACACAAATCTCAAACACTTTCAATATTAGCTTCAAAAGTGCCTAATTAGTAAAGTGAAAGCATTATTATAATCCCCTTGCGGTTGCACAGTGTCTAAATAAGACAATGCCCGATTGTTAACCGTATTGTGAACCCATCGGCCTCCACCGGGCAACCTCCACATGTGACCAAGAAGTTGGTGTGACATGACTTCGCTTCGTAGCCGCGAGGCGCCGCCCCGCGCCGCCGCGCCCTGCGATTGGTCCGCCGACCCGCCCAGACTTGCTAACTCCCTCTTTTACACTTGACATTCTAATGTTTACGATACGCCCGTCACCGTTACTTTACACTTCAATTAGAAACTAATTCTAATTAATTTTGATTCAAATGAAACTGGTAATTTAATTAGAGAATCAAAATAGAGTAGATATGTTTTTGTTTTTTAATTAACGCAATTAAAATAGACTCTCATTCGGTATCACATGTATGAAAACAAAGCTTGGCACTTCTTTGGTGAATCCCCCTTAAGTTTGAAATTAAATCTATCCACTTGTATACGTCACGCATTTATTAAACTTTAAAATTAATACACAAAAATGTTAAAATCATTACATATTTTAAATGGTTTCACGGCATTAGTGATAAAATGAATATTCCCATTACAAGCACGTACACGCAGCCACTATATATAGTTCACATAGTCCCTTAACCACGTAATTCGGTCAGAATCGCGACCGACGTGACAATGTAGCCTGTGGACCGGGACACAAGATGGGATCGCGGCCGTCTCCCTCGCACCAACGAGGGCGCGCTCATACCGCGCTCGCTCAGGGGGTGGGACTCGTGTAATCAGGGGATGATGTGACTCGCGATCTCCGCAGCTTCAAAGATCACAATTATCAGACCAGTCTGTCGAAAGCCGCGACTGGGTGGTGAAGTCACCTAAAAAGTCACAAAAATATTTATTTTATATTTGCAATTGTAATAGATATAGATGATAATTTAAATATAAATAGCAAAATTATTACAGTAATGTTAGATAGAAAACTATAAAAATCATAACAGTATTTTTTTTTAAGTTAAGTAGTTATAGAATGTGTTTGTTAGTGGGTGTTGTGTCAGATCAGTAAGCTTTGTGGGTCAATTATCGAGCTGTCGACCCTGTGGGACAAGCACCGGGCGCCGGCCGCGGCCGTCCGCAGGATGGGGACAGGTTGGTTCAACTATGCACTTTATATGAGGTCATTTTCTACGCGACTTCATGAACACTTTTACTGTACTTTAAATACTACCAATACAATATGAGTTTTGAATTATTATAGAATTTAAAAGGGATCTATTGTTCAAAGTATACCTGTAAATCGCTTTCGGACTGACACCGGCCAGGCGGAATAAGGTCAAGTCATAAAACCCTACACGGACACATACCTACTTATGGCTTTCCAAGTTTATCTACCTATGTTTTATAGATGACGCTACGCTACATTCGTATTGTGCTACGACAATACGACCATAGCTACGACGTAGACATTATAAAATCGTAGCATTTCAGTAAATAATTATAATTATCGCTAGTTAGCTGCATAGTTACTTAGAAGTTATATTTCCTTTCGTTTAAATAAAGCTCTGTGTCCTATGGATGATAAGGGGTCTCTGTTGCTAATCAGAAGTCCACTACCTGTTTCTCTCTTCTTTAGAATTATTAGCATTGGTAGTTGCCGTAGGTCAGTTAATCAGTCAATAATCTTTCACAGAAAAAGTGTTGTCATTTTACAAGCTTTATATTAACTTGACTTGTTCGTATGTAAGTATAAAAGTATGTATGTAAGTTGTCCGTCAAATCTTGCAAGTTAAATTTGACCCACTTCCCGGTGACCGATTGAGCTGAAATTTTGGGTATAAGTATAGTTTGGATGACAATTCAATATTATGGTACCATCGAGCTGATCTGATGATGGAGACAGAAGGTGGCCATAGGAACTCCGTAATAAAACCACATAACCCCATCGAGTTTGGGCTCGTTAGAATCGTCTCAATGAGTTGATGATGGTATACAGAAAAGTGCAGTCGGCAATAAAAGCTTGTACCAAAAATGAAATTTTTGACAGGAACTTATATTTTTGTTCTTGCATGAAATTAACAGACTTTAAAAAAGGCGTTTCTATACACTTTTAACATAGTGCCTGTACCTAATCTGTTACTTACTGCAAAACGTGCAAAAACATCTACACATATCTAACGACGACCCTACGACGACGACTCTAAAAACATGGTTGTCTTATATTTTGAGCGCTCTCTTCGAGCTCTCACTTGTTATGATCCCAGTTGGTTAATAAATAAATGAATTATTATTATTATAGCAGGTGACTGGAACTAACTATTTAATCCTTTTTTTGGGCTGTATTGCGTTTATGAAGGACCCCCATAAAAGTTTTTTTTAATATATTTGCCATGTACAGACAGCGATCAGTTACGATTTTATTATATGTATTGATAATATTTTTCATATATGCCTGTTCTATATATTAAAAAAAACTCACCTCTTAACGTAACGACAACCCAATCACATCATCTTTTTTACATCGAAATCAGTAAGCTGGAGTATTTTCGTTTCACGCCTAATTGGCCGAAACTTTTGTTTTGAAGTGCCGTCAATTAATTATTTGATCTAAAAGACGAGTTATTTGATAAGACAATGTTAAGCATCTACGAGATTCGTGTGTACAGTTGGCCCATGAATGATGAGCACTTTAGGACTTTGTCAAATTAAATCACGATAAGGGTGAGTGACGCGCGTGATGGTTAGATGTCAATTTAAATTTAGAACCCATTGTAGACATTTATGCAAAATAGTGTAGACTTGTCATTGCATATCTCTGTCTCGGTTCTGCGATGTTGACAGACTGCAGTTAACTAAATTAGGACTAGATGTTTGAAGACACAATGTCAAACTTGAAAGCTACAAATTAGAAGATTAAATGTTTTATTGAGCAGAAACGTCCGCTAACGAAATTTCAAATTTCGATCATAGTGGAAAATTGAAAAATTATTCGCCACGAGCGGGATTTGAACCCACAACCTCTGGAATCCGTCCATCGCTCTCATGGACGGATTCCAGAGGTTGTGGATTCAAATCCCGCTCGTGGCGAATAATTTTTCAATTTTCCACTATGATCGAAATTTACAAATTAGAAGGTTAATTTCGATTAATAAAAGTAATAAAGTATGACTCCTCGTGGCGTTGTGAGTTCTAATCCCATATAACGGATGTTTTTTTTGTGTGTTTTTATTTTAAGTTTAGTAATTGGTAGGTATGTTTGGTATTAAAAAAAGATGCAACACATAGGCAGTTCTAAATTTTGGTATATTGTTTTATGAAATCTGATTACAAACTTTACTGCTTTATTAGGGTAAATCCACGAAACCCCAATTTTATCACCGTAGAATAAGACCTTACTCTGAGCTCGATTATTGATTCAAAATCGAAATAAATTATAATAAGGACTAATCATCGACTAAACTAGAGTTTTCTTGCGTGGTTGCCATCATGTCTAAATCATCTTCATTAGTGACCTGATCAAAAAAATCCGAGATTTATCCGGGAATTTTCTTTATTACAAAGGAAAATATAAAATAAAGAAATAAATAAAATAAATAATAAATATTAGGGGACAATCTTACACAAATCGACCTAGTCCCAAACTAAGCAAAGCTTGTACTATGGGTACTAGACGACGATAAACATACTTATATAGATAAATAAATACTAAATACCTAGAAAACATCCATGACTCAGGAACAAATATTCGTGCTCATCACACAAATAAATGCCCTTACCGAGATTCGAACCCAGGACCTCTTGCTTCGTAGGCAGGGTCACTACCAACTAGGCTAAAGCGGTCGTTTAAAAATGAGATGAATCTGTAGGTAGTGCAAACCATACAAAATTAATAAAATAATAAATAATTAATTAATTAATAATTTCTTATCACTCGGGGAAGAGTTCCTAGATGGTCAGCTAGCAGCAGCTGGTTTTTGTATGAAAATGCGTTTTCTTCATTAATATTCCATAGAATATGTTAGACTTGACCGCCGACGATTATTCGATTTTTACGATGGCCACGAATCGTTCCTTCGGCAGCACATCTCCATACCCATAAAAAATCGTAAAAAAGTAATAATCAAAAAAATCAATGAAATGAAATGAAATGAAATGAAATGAAATGAAATGAAATGAAATGAAATGATTTATTATGAAAAACATACACAGGTGTTATAAATATACATGTCAGTAGAATTAATTTACATGAGGGCATGTTCCGCCATAGTTTGGCATTCAAAATATAAATTCTAATTTAAAACGTCATATAATACTAATCTAATTACACCAATAATCTATTTATACAAATTATCAAAATATTCTTTCAAGTTATAAAACGGTCGAGTAATCAAGTAGGATTTAAATTTTCTAGAAAATTCACTAATATTATTGCATTGCTTTATGTCGTCATTTAACTTATTATAAACTTTTATACCATTATATTCAATACTTCTTTTAAAATGTACATAATTATTAGATTTTGGTAGCTGAATGTCAAAATTGTCTCTGCATAATCTACGTGGTCTAATGTTACTATTACATACAAAACTGGACTTGTTTTTGTAAACAAAAATGCATAGTAAATATATGTAAAGCGATATCACGGTCAGTATCCTATGTTTTATAAATAGTGGACGGCAGTGTTCGAGAGGCTTTGCTTTTTCGACATGCCTAAGAGCTTTTTTTTGTAGTATGAGAACACGGTTCACATGAACACTATTGCCCCAAACCTCAAGGCCGTACCTTACTAAGCTTTCAAAATATGCAAAATAAACTGTCTTAAGTACTGAAGAATTTAACATTTTAGAAAGATTCTTTAAGGCGTAACAGGCACTGGCCAGTCTTTTCTTTAGTAGACTTATATGGTTTGACCAGCGCAACTGTGTATCTAGTTCTACGCCTAGAAACTTGACATTAGTGACTTTTACTATGGGTAAAGGCAAGTCGTACGTTATGCTGTTTGTATGTCTTAGAAAAGGAAAATACAGCGTTTTATCCATGTTAATCTTAAGACCATTGCATTCAAACCAGTATGTAAGGTCCGCCCATGTCTGGCCAATTTGAGCCTTAAATGCTACATCATTTTCATTTTCAAATATAATGCTTGTGTCGTCTGCATAGAGGTAAACTGTTCCATAAGTTATATTACACTGTAGATCATTGATAAAAATAATAAATAGCAAGGGGCCAAGGATAGATCCTTGGGGGACCCCGCAGTCAACCGCTTTCTTAGCAGAATTGATATATTCAATGCACCCCAACCTATCTACGTCAGATATTTCAACAAATTGGACTCTATCCGTGAGGTAAGACGTAAGAAGTTTTAATATAGGTCCCCGTATTCCATAATAATGTAATTTGTCTAGTAATATTTTATGATTCACACTATCAAACGCCTTACTAAGGTCGCAGAATATTCCAGCACATTTGAGGTTTTGGTTAAGATTGGTCATAACTTGTCGGACTAATTCAGTAATAGCTGTTACAGCATTCCGATTTTTCCTGAAACCAAATTGCTGAGAACAAAAATAATTATTTTTATCAAAATGATCAATAATTCTAGTCGCAATTGCCTTTTCAAATAGTTTTGATAAAACTGATAGCAGCGAAATAGGGCGGTAGTTATTTATGTCCGTCTTAGAGTGCTTTTTATGTAAGGGGACCACTTTTGCTGTTTTCAAGTATGCGGGGAAAATTCCATCACATATGCATGCATTGAATATATCACACAGCGGTACACATAAAACTTCAATGCTATACTTGATCAAAGTGGTACTTATATCATCCGGACCACAGGAACTTGTATTTTTTAAAGATTTTACAATATTTATTATTTCTATCTCATCAATAGGAGACATGAACATAGATCTTGTGTTATTAATGCGATTATTCTGTAAGAGGTTCATATGCTCACCGCTATGTTCCGCATTTCTTTCAAGAACCTGGCCCGCTTTAATAAAGTAGTCATTAAAAATGTTGCTTATCCTTACAGGATCATCAATCATTACATTATCATCCACTAGTTTGATCGTACCTTTACCTAACATTTTCTTTCTGCCTGTATTCTCATTCACGATATTCTATATGACTTTACTTTTCGATTTTGCTTTTTGTATTGTATTTTTAACATGTGTGTTTTTAGCCGTAAATATAAGCTTTTTTAGTGTACTGTTATAGGTTTTATAGTAATCCTTCAGACTTCTATCATGTCTGAGTTTACGAGTTTTTAATAAAAGTAGCCTTTTTCTCCTACACGCTACTCTAATTTCACGTGTTATCCATGTCTTTTTATTGCTTCGCAATCTAACTTTTTTGAAAGGGAAACGCTTGTCAATAATATCACGTATTATGCTGTAGAACAATCGTAATTTTTCCTCGCAGGATTTCTCTTCAAATATGTCATTCCAGCAAACTGTTTTTAGGTCATCCTTAAAATTCTTTAAAGCTACTTGAGAATAAATTCTTCTGACCTGTAATTGTATTTGTTTTGATGGACTTATTAGTTGATCAAGAAAGAATACAATTTGAGCATCATGATCTGAAAAGTTACAGGGAATAACATGCGCATTGTAGCTATCGTACATATCGGTAAGTACATTGTCTACTAAGCTTCGAGACGTTTCCGTTACCCGAGTATAGTCTTTTATTGTAGGCATCATGTTATGCTCCCTAAGTATTTGCAAAAATTCTTCAGCCACAGTTGTTTCGCTTTTTAAATCAATGTTGAAGTCTCCACATATGATAGAACAATGGTTTTTATTATTGACTAAAAATAGCTCTAATTGTGTTAGAAAACTTTTTGTGTCACTGCTTGGACTTCTGTACACCGTGCTTATAAAAATCTTACATGTCTCCAGTTGCATAGACACAGAACACACTTCAAATATTTTTTCTTTATAGTAGCGCTCAACATTACAAAGTTGACAGCTTTTAGAAATATCGTCTCTGGCAAATACAATACATCCACCTCCCTTACTAATCGACCTAGAGCAGCTCGCTATCATTTGATAGCCAGATAACTTAATGCTCGTATCTTCGTCCGGCCTTAACCAAGACTCTGTTATACATATAAAACATGGCTTGACATCAAGTTCAACTTCTAGGAGAGTTTCCAGAAATAGTATCTTATTTCGTAGGCGATTAATATTAAGATGCAGCACGGATAAGCAGTTTCTAGTGTGAGTAGTATGAGAAACGCTTATCCCTAAACTAGGCCTAAAAAAGTTTTATCATTTTTATTTACAGGTGTTTCTATAAGTTTCAAATTTTGTTCAACTGTCTGAGTCTCATTACAAACAAAAGGAAACGATGCCAAAAGTTGTATTAGATCATTATAAATTGTGATGAATCCTTGTCTGTTTACATTTCCGTAACGAGAAAACATATAGCTATCATAAGATAAATTTAAACTACTGTCTAAAATATAGCAAAATTCATGTTTCAAATTATTTTTGCACAATAAGTTATTAAATATTTCTACATGTTTATTGAACAAAATTGAATATTCATTCATTTTAAATGTCGGCGAACAAATAATTATATTCGTGTGTTGAACAATAATAATCGTAATCGTAAATAAAGAATCATCAGTTCAGTAAGTACCTATACTGTTCCAATACCAATGCAGGACACAACCGGGAACACTCAGAATAATATAATTCAGTTTACAAATAAATACTTACAGTTGCCCTCTTGATACTGAATCGCAATTTCAACACTCCGTTTAAGATTTTATCGCAAGCATCATAATTTATTTTAAATAAATATTAATAACATTTCTTTGGTATTTTTAGCTCTTGACAGCATACGCATCATTTTGGTAATTTAATGTCACCGATGACATTTATCAGTGGCATTTGTTGAAGTTTTAATACCTAAACGTAGGTGGTTTCAAATGTTGGTATTTGAAATTTCAGTGTCTACGAAGTTGTTTGCAAATTGATGCGACAAGGTTTTACGTACGCTCATCATTTTCAAGGGCCGACTGTAGACCTATGTTGGATTTTAGCAAATGTGACCTGCTGTTTACCGTTCCGCCGGCACATAATAATATTGCTTGCCGAAACTACTCATGTGACCTACTGTTTTTGGGATGGTAAACTTAGTGCATTTCACGTTGCGCTCTGTGAAAATGTAAAACGAGTTGCCTTGCACCCTGAGTTTACAATCGTCCCCTACATTCCACTTAAACTTAGACATAGACCTATCCGCCCCTATCGGTAGCTATCCATCTACTGTTTGTAATGTTTATGCATTTATTGAGTACAACTAAAGATAATTTGAATATGGGAACGGCTGTCACACAAGTCTAAATCCAAGTAAAATATAGGTATATATTCTTGGAGTTCAAACACCATTTTTGTGTTTTTTTGAGGAAAAACCAGGCTCTCGTCGCACACTTTTAGTGGTCATGGCATCATTTTTGCAGTTTTACTATCTACCCTCCTTATTAACTTCTTACAAAGCCTTGCCGTTAAGTATCTACATATAACATAGTGCCGAAATATATATACGTAGCTGTTTTGTAGTTAGGTGTTCATTGTTCTTAGTTAATAAACAAATAGGATGCAAGATCACGGAATGAGAACCTCACAACGTAACTTAGGGACGGACCCAAACTTCTTAGTGTACCCTTACCTAGAACCTCATTCTAGTACAGGGTGTTAACATTGTCAATGTTACATTTATTTGTATATCGCCTTTCTGGTTTATTGATAATTTATAAGTATGGTTATATAGATCATTCATGACATAGGTACATAAGCATTGTGATTATGTAAAGGAAAGGCTTGTATAGCGTCTACGATTTTGTCCCAGTCTGCATTGCATTTTGGGTTTTGTCCATAGATAAGATAAAAGAGGTGCGCTTATTTGTGGATTAAACGATCTATAGCAACTTTCATAATATCAATATATATAATTTGGTAACATAGTGGAACAAGTAAAACAATTTCCCTATTAAGGCGGACTTGTTGAGTCAAACCAAAAACTTAATAAACCTCTGTCAACCAAAAATGTCAGTGTGACAGATAATGACAAACGAATTTAAACGCCATGTTAACTAAAATAGGTTTTATGAACGTTTACGATAAGGCTGCGCATCCACCAGGTATGTGCTAAGCTGTGTTTCTGAACATTTAACTCCTAGGTTGCTTGAAAACCAAGGGTCGGTTATTTCAAACCGTCAGGAATCGTAAGCGTTCCGTTAAAATCTGATCGTATGGGAAAAATTAAAGTGTTCTATGGAATAACAGCTCCAGCACCAACGTAAAGTGTAGAGTGCAGAGTGTGGTTAATTGGTGCAACCGGCCCTAAAGATTCGGCCTCGACATCCAGCAGCAGAAGTGCGCCATAGGCGGGAGCAAGAGGGCTCGCTCCGATTCTCGCTCCCACATATGGCGCACCGCTGCCAATGACGCCGGCCGAGCAGTAAGGCCGGCCTCACACTAAACGGAATTCAGTCACTGAATCATAATCTGAATCACTCAAGTGGAAATAAGACGGTACACTTTGTGTAGGATTTTAACCAAAGGGTGTGTCCAGGCCCCTATTTCACCAAATCGACAATTGTCGCCTGACAATGACAATTCGCTTTACATGGCTGCGTCGACAGGTTAAGTTGGTTGCTGGACAGCTTATTGACCCAGCAATGTAAGTGGAATTCTCATTGTCAGGTGACAATTGTCAAGGTGGTGAAAAAGGGGCCAGGTACTGAATTCAGTGACTGATTCAGACTGTGTGTGGCCATCCTAACTATCTCTTGTACAAGCTGCTACGGGCTACGGCCAGCTCCACGTAGCATCGTTTGACTCCAACGGGTTATTTAAAAAAAAAGACCGGGTTGCACTCCGGGAGTGCCGGCAGAAGTGAAAACTCAATAACATTGTAACAGGTTTTCGATCAGGTCACGTGACATCTTACGGTGTCACCCTAAAAATGAGTTTGACGCAAATTTATAACAATTATTATCAATTACTTAAGCGGACGGGCCCGTCGGCGCGCCAACGGGTGGTGGCAAACACAATACCAATTTGTTTTTGCCATTGCCAAATATTTTTCAAAGCTTTATCTCTTTAGGCATATCGTCTAAATTCGAACTATTCGAATTCGCAAGAACAGCAGACGGCGGTGTTGACCAAAATATCAATTTGTTTTGGCCGTTAGTAAATATTTTTCTAAGCTTTATCTCTTTAGGAAAACGCCCAAATTCGAACTATTCGAATTTTGTCAATAGCAAAACGGTGAAGGACGCGTTCGTATTACTACAAATTTATTTGCAGAATATGCTATTGCAAAAAGTGTTTAACGGCTTTATACTCTTACGAATAGCGTTCAGTTTCGAATGAAGTCGAATCGGCTAGCAGCAAAAAGTGACCTCCTTCACATCTGACGTCACAAAACTCTGTCGCGTATTTAACAATTTTTCCCCATCCCAAAAAGTGCTCAGCGCCGCTAAAGAAGTTTTCACTTCAAAAACTTATTAAATGTCTGATCGTGAAGTATTTCTACCTCCCTGTATAGTTCTGAATAGTTACACCATGTAACGTTACGAGTAGTAGTTAAGCCCTCCCAGGCGCCGGAAAATCAATGATCTTTGTTCTACATAAAGATATAAATAGCTTCTGGAAGTGCCACAATAGTATTTTATGCAACTGTTGTATAAGTAGGGTCTTAAAACGCGAGTGTCGTGAGTTAATTAAAGACGCCACGAGCGTTTTAAGGTTTCCACATATGCACGGAAACTGCTCTTTCCGCACTAGTGCGAGAAAGTATATGTACATAAGTTTATGTACTTACTGTAAAAATAAATATGGATACAGGTTAAGTTTTTACAAAACAGTTCATATTTAATAAAAAAAATATATAAAATAAATACTAGTGGACAATCTTACACAAATGGACCTAGTGCCATAGTAAGCTCATTAAGGCTTGTGTTATAGGTACTATAGACGACGATATATATAATAGACGCAACGGGATTACTTCTTTCGTCATGTTAACAAGATGTTGTAAAATTGAAAATCGTTCTTCGGTGTGCGACCACATTTTTCTCTTGGTAAAGAGAACATGGAAAGAGACGAATGCTTTATAATGACTTTACAACGTGATAAATGCGATCATTAATGCGACTGGAGTGAACTTCATCAAGTACTTGCTAAAAAAATACATTAAATCAAAGCAACGACAAAACAGTTGCCCATTTAAGTTGAAATTTTATGGACATTTACGGTAGTTATATCCAGTATACAGACATGCACGACAAAGTGCGACTTAAGCTCTGCTCTGCCGGCAAAGGGAGCCCCCGTCTTAAGCGTAGTTGCATTCAAATGCATTGAGCGTGAACACTATCACATTAATGGATTAAATCTTAAATAAACAAAATCCATTTAAGTTAAAGTTTATGACAGCGTAGTCAGTACCTCTCAGTTGTATATATGGGTGCAATATTATGTTCGTTGGATAGTAAAAGGGAATAATAATGTGTCATATCATATTAGATTAGATTCGGTTTTGATATATAATTATACAAGTGTTTTTTTATTACTGTTTAGACGCTTGCTGAAAATTACAGGTTTATAAAGAAATAGGTAAATACCTACTTAATCTCTTGGACTTCAATAGGTCTAGTTAGGGGCTAACTATATACTAGGTGTCGTCCGGACCTCATCAGAAGGTTTAATCTAACCTGACCTCAGTCAGAGAGGGCGATGACCTTGACCATAATACAATATGCTTATAGCACTGATCTATCTGACATAATAAAGTTACATTTGATGACAAGATATTAAATAATTTAATTTAAAAGGAAAGTTTTTACCCACTTCAATTCAGTACTTCGTCCGCCAAGCCACATGAACATTTCCATATTTCCAGTCCACTTTTGATTATTACAGAAAAAAAACAAATCGCTGTATTATGTGCTGATAATATTTGAGGAGTTCCGTCGATCAGTTCCACTTCACTACATTTGTGATTTCTGGGTGTAAATACACGAGTTATAATAGAAAATACCGACATTACTACATGCGTACCTAATATATTTGAGCGAGTTTAACAATTTTTCCCCATCACAAAAAGTGCACAGCGCCGCTAAAGAAGTTTTCACTTCAAAAAACATAGTACCTAATAAAAAAAAACCGGCCAAGAGCGTGTTGGGCCACGCTCAGTGTAGGGTTCCGTAGTTTTTCGTCTACAAATTATTTTGTTTTTTTTTTCAAAAACTATTCAACCTATCAAGATCAAAATAATTTTCCTAGAAAGTTTTTAAAAAGTTCTACTTTTGAGATTTTTTTCGTATTTTTAAAACGTATGGTTCAAAAGTTAGAGGGGGGGGGAGATGTGTGGACACATTTTTTTTTACTTCTGGAGCGATTATCTCCGAAAATATAAACATTATCAAAAAATGATCTTAGCAAACCCCTATTCATTTTTAAATACCTACGAGTATCCAACAGTATGTCACACGTTAGGGTTGAAATGAAAAAAAAAACATTTTTTATTTTACCACTGTCGGCGTGATTGATATACATATTAGTACCAAATTTCAGCTTTCTAGTGCTAACGGTTACTGAGATTATCCGCGGACGCACGGACAGACAAAGCGAAACTATTAAGGGTTCCTAGTCGACTACGGAACCCTAAAAACAAAAAAAAACAATCTAATTGAGAACCTATAAGTTTAACGTGTCCGTGTGTCAGTGTATCTGTGTATCTGTCTGTAGTATCGTAGCTCCCAAACGGATGTACCGATTTGAATGCGGTTTTTTCTGTGTCATAGATAATTTTATCCCGAGTGTTCTTAACCATGTTTCATGAAAATCTGTTTAGCCGTTTTTGAGATATTGGACTTTGAAATGAAAATGTCGGGGGTTTTTCAACTTTTCTAAGTTGTAGTTATTTTAAGTTGGTTTTAAGTAAATGTATGCTTTGCGCCTTTTGTAACTTTGAACATTAACACTTGAAAAAGAGAACTCAGTAGGTACATTCATGATTATACTCGTATCTACCTACTTTGTATTCTAATTAAATTTAAATCTAAAGCAATTACTATAATCTAGGATTAACAAAATATCTAAAGCATCGGTTAGGTCTAAACTAAAACACTGCTAATACGCGGGTAATATGAGGGCGTCGATTACAGATAATACTCATCGGAGAATTGCTGTCGCATAGGAGTATGCTACAGAAGGTCCATTTTATACTAATCCTCCTTTTAGAACTATATACACTTGTGTGTATAGGCAGGTTTAATAACTGCGCTGAATTTTCTATTTAAGTAATCATATTATTAAGGTACCTACCGTTAAAGGCACGCCGTTGGTAGTTAATATGGACGTAATAAGTCGAAATCGGGATGCTTAAGGGTGTAGGGAGGGGCTTTTATTCGCGTTTTATTCTACAATATATATATTATAATTACATTTAGAGTTTGTACCTACGAGTCAGTTTAGCATGTGTGCAATAGCCTTAGTCGCTTTTCCCTATTGGTACCCTTATTCGTGCCTATTGACCCCATTTTCAGTATACTACCGAGCATGCCATTGATCAGTTCACACCCCATTTTTGATACAGCCTGTATTCTCAATAGTGGGCAGACTGCTCGAACAAATTGTTGTCAATGTGGACACGCTGGATAAAAGCACCAATTTTTTTCAGGCACTTGTTAGGTCCATAGCTTTAAGTTTTTGATAGGAACCAACTCCTCCGTCGGCCATATTTATTTTACATGGGGCCATTTTGAATTATAGTTAATTATTGATATCCTGAGTTCTAAGTCACTTAGAATCACAAACTTTGTGTCTAAATATACATATTGTTTATGCTAAGTATATGCTGAACCGCATACTTATATAAAACTGCATATACATGTAAAACGGGTCCATATTGGCTCATATAAACTTGATGTATCGATTTTCTCTAGTAATACCGCTTTGTAATCATAATCATCACTCTTCATACATTTTTTCTTCCTACCTTTTATGTTTCCTAAATTTCTGTAACTATAATCGGAACTCATAACGAACAGTTTTCATAAAATGTTTCTTCAAAATGTCATTAGTCATTACTAAGAACAGACTTGAACTCATAATTTGGTTTTTCATAACAGTTTCCTTCATATCATAATGGACATATATCATAATTGTGTTAGTCCTAACATACTTCAACTCGTATTCGATTCTATTTAATATTTTTTTGCAAACAAGTTTTTCCGCTCTTTTTTTATAAAAAAAATAACCTCGAAGACGGAAGCGGGAGCTTTGCTCCCGCTTCCGTCTTCTAACCTATCCGCCATTCGAGTCGGTTTTGCCACTAAGTCCCTGTTCCCTACTGCCTACTTGAACTTATACACCACTATCTTGGCATTAGTTGATCTCAGAGAAAAGTTTACTTGACGTTTTATGCTTATTTTGACGGGTTCTTCATGATGTCATCGGCCATTATTTTTTTATTAATCTTAATCGATTTTTGGTTGTTCTTTATTAATACAAAATTTAGCAATAACTACTGGTATGTAAAGAAATAAATATGATATTAAGCTATATTGCTAAAAATCGTTATGATATAAATGTATATAAACATACATAGTAGTAGCAGAGATACTTTTGTCGAATAACATTAAGAATAAGTATAGGCAATTCGGAGTTACGATAGTTATTAGCACAAATAATTATGAATAGTGATCATTATGAGATAAGATTGTATGGGAAAAAATTTCGGAAATCCAATAATCGAAGTTGCAATTTTATATGAACTTTGGCGCACCTAAAAACATCTTTGTTCTTAGAGTTGGTTTCTGTTATGTTAAAAAACCAATTAGTAAAGTTATAATATTTATATTACTTGTTATTTATTATAGAGGCTATATAGTAATACATAATCTGCGGAAATTTCAAGTGTCTACATATTACGGTTCTAGAGACTACGGTTGTTATGGGCGGGCAAAAAACTTCATAAAATTACGTTTCGTGTATGAGAGCACTGTTTAATTTTTAATTTAGTTTTATTTTTATGAATGTATGTTAAAGCAGCAATAGAAAAACAACTTCTGTGAAAATTTTAACAGTCTAGCTATTGCTGATAGGCAGACAGCGGTATGGACAGCGGAAGCTTAGGAACAGGGTTCCGTTTGATATCCTTTGGGAACTCGACTCTAAAAAATATCTAGTTGAATTCCTTGACCCCAAATATGTATATTTAGACCCTAAGTTTGTAATTCTACGTTATTTAGAACTCGAGATATTAATGATATACCGTAAAATGGGGTGAGTAGGGTTCGCGGGGAGAGTTGGGTTATGAATGGGGAGAGAAGGGATGAAAGGGGGGTGAGATGGGATTTTAAGGCTACTGCTACAAAAATAATGTATTCCAATTTAAAATGGAGCTATAGTAATACTCATAATAAAAAAAAACGATCCAAAATCACCTTTGTAAGAAATCCCATCTCACCCCAATTACGAGGGACTACGGGGTGAGGTGGGATTACCTGTTTATCGTCAAAGTTATGAAATGGAACTACCCAAAATAATAAACTAAAATACAAACGTCCGGAACACTTATTATATATTCACCATTCGGTTTGCATACGTAAAAATAAAATGTTATCGAGGTTTGAATGTCAGTTTTGCCCCTACTCGCCCCATTTTACGGTACGTATAATTCAAAATTGCCGCCATAAAATTAAATTGTGTCCACATTATCGCCTGAGACTGCCCTACTACAAACATAAGAATAAACATTTAAACCGTAACATAGAGCACTTATGGATAATTTCCGATAAAACCCCATTGAAAGTTCAAAATCGTGCCTCACCCTGGTTGACGGTACATTATTAAATGTAAACGAAACTAGCAAAACTACGAACGAATTTCGGCCCAAGCTGAAGCATAGAACTTCGTTCGCTTAGCTCGCTCGTTCAACAATGTATTTATCGCTATCAAAATTTGTATCTAAAACTATTCTTAGTTCAGTAGACAACTTGAAGCTTTTGTCGCTCACAGTTTAAATCGTATGCTCGCTGGCGACGCATCGAATGGGGTGAATAAGTAAGAAGAGTGGACGTTCTGTGCCTATAGGCTGTGTGGAATTAGTGAATGTTAGTGAGTGTTCCGTTTCGCACGGCCCGGCCTCTGTAATTTGTCACGCGTGCTCCCGTGGGGATCACGTTTCGATGCACTCGGGTACACTACTCGATGTTACATGTACTTATAAGTACTATGTTTTCAATTAAGTATATCTAGTGCTAGCATGCATTTGACTCTGACCTATAGGTATATGGCGGGCACAGGTTGCGCGCGCACTGCGCAACGCCTGAACCGTGTGTCAAGGTATTTTCACGTCAAATAAATGTCTTGTGTTATTCTCTTATTTATTTAATGCAATTAAATAATATCTTGAATGACGCCATCTATATTTATCACTACATCCTTCTGAAGCCATCCCCGGCACACGACTTCTACAGGTACATAGTTAATTTGAGACTGATAGGAAACAGAATGTAACAAGGTGTTTGCGTGTATTGTGAAAGAATATTTTGGTTTGTTCTTGTTTCCACCAAAGTCTTTACTGCAAGAACCAATTAAGTCCTTATAATAAATGGGGCCCGTAGCAGGAGCAGATAATGCAAACAGTTTTTTTTAAGTAAGTAAACATATGCGTGCTTTCTTTTGCTGATCTGGAATTCTAACGATTTTTCTTTTTTTCATTTTAAATAGGTACCAAATAGTCTCGTAAAATTCGAAAAAAAAACCCTATAAAATGATGGAAAACAAAGACACTATACATTACTATGACATGAGTCCCTAGTGTTGATATTTAATGAGTGACATGCTACGATATCGTGACATCAAATTTAATTAAGTACCTACTTTTTCATTTTTTACGAATTTAATAGTTTTGAAACACTGTGATCGTTATAGGATAATTGCAGATATTCTATGAAGTCATCCTTACGTGTATCCTTACGACTAAACCTAGTGTTAAGTAGTTTATCAGGAACATAAGACACTAGACAGCCAATTCGAGATAATTTACATTTTAACTTAGGTTTACTACGTCACGCAGTCATAATTGGGTTAATTCTAATTGAGTAAGAAAACGATTGCAGATGCCGATGTAATATCGTGGCTATAATAGGACCTCCTAAATTACAACCTGTCACGCTAGATCTCGTTTCTCGAGTCATCTTAATAATATGTAGTTAATAATAATAATGTTCCCTCGGTGCCCAGCAGTGGGACGTATATAGGCTTGACTTATTTATTATAATAATAATAATTTATTGATAGAACATAATGTACATCAGTTTTTGACATATATTTATATTCTTAATCCAAGAAAAATGGAGGATATGAAAAAATATCAAAGTCTAGTAAGTAATTTAGCCTACGGTTATTCGCAAATTTTGGAAACTGAACATATAAAAAAATAACTTCTAATTAACAATTAATAAATGTCATTTTACATATCATATCATATTAAACTACATATTTAAAATAAAAGGCTACATCATATGGGTTAATAATGAATTATTAACTTAGTCGAAAAGCCCGCCCCGCGCCACCCCCGGCGGAAAGGTGCCCATCACGCTCGCCGCTTTGCCGCGCTGAATCGCGATGGACAGACGTTGCACCACTAAATAATTGGATTAATTGAAGTCTCATAAAATTTCTTGAAAGAGCTTTAAATGCACTTTCTTAAGGTTATTATTATTATTATTCCGGTTATTATTATTTATTTATTATTGTGCCCGCGCGCCGCCTGGCCAAAACTAGGAAGTCTGTGCATGTAATGGGGATCAGACTGTACAATGCACTGGACAACGAAATAAAGGAAGCTTCTAGCGATGCAATATTTGTCCGCAAGCTAAAGGCCATTCTATTGGAAATGGCTTGCTGGCTCAATTGACGAGTTTTTCGATGGGCACAGGACATTGGCTCAGTAGCGCACCTAATTTAAAATTAAAATTAAATTATTGAAATGTTATTATGTATTTAAATGATTAAAACATGAATTAATTAATAGTATGAAATTGACATGTAATGCGAAACTTTTTGTTAATGTTTAATGAATGACTTCTAAATGACTATATTTACCAATAAAAAATACAATACAATAATACAATATTATTTTATAGTGAATTAGGAAAATGTTGAAAAAAATAGCATCCTCTTCCCCCCTCCCCCCTTATCATCGAAGTGTACCGGGAGAAGATTTTTAAATTATGACACAAGTTTAACATTATGAGTATGTATATATTTCTCTTCAAATTCCTATTATATTATTCTGAGAGCACCTCTTTCAAATGAATAAAAAATATTGGAATCGGTTCACGTGATGAAAATGTATAGCGGAAAAACCAACATAAATATCGGGTCCTGCAAGTTAGTAATAAAATGCACCGTCTATGGCGCTGTGCTCGCGACGGTAACTTCTGCTGTTGCTGCGTTGTTATGATTTTTCCAGAATTAATAGGCGGGGAAAGACGGGGTATTTTCTTTGAAAGTTTGTACGGAACCCTCGGTGCGCGAGTCTGAGTCGCACTTGACCGGTGTTTTTTTACTATAGACTAGGAGCTTACTATTGGAGGCAAATGCCTGAACTTAATACCCTGTGTTTCAGGCAAAAGTTGACGAGTGCAAGAAAGTAAAATCAGCAGTAAAATATTTTTTCGTTATTTTTATTCAAAATAAGTTTTTCACCCAATAATACTTCAGTTTGATGTTTTCAAAATATGCATATATCCTTTGAGCCGCCTTTTTCTCGTGCGTCTTTGCTCGTCCTTCGTTCATTCGTTGTTTTATCTTTTTTCGTCTGCATATTCAAACAATCGATTTTCTATTTAAAAAGCCCTTGAATCGCGCCAAAAAGGGGATAATTACGACACTTCGCGGCTTTCCTCGGAGGCTCGGAAGACGACAGCAAAGTCGTCTAATCCCGTTTCAGGAAAAAGAAAAGATATTTTCTTGAAAAGGATTCGCGGCATTAGGGCGGGCGTCTTTTCACACCGTTTGATAATTGACTAAAGTGTGATGTTCATGCGCGCTGCTTTAGCAGTTTTTTGCACATACTAACAGCAACGTGATATAGAATGGAATAGAAAAAATGTTTATTCAGATAAAGCACATTACAGAACAAAAAAAGTTGATACTTACAATATAAACATGAAAACAAAGTTTTTGAAGTGAAAACTTTTTTAGCGGCGCTGAGCACTTTTTGGGATGGGGAAAATTGTTCAATACGCGACAGAGTTTTGTGACGTCAGATGTGAAGGAGGTCACTTTTTGCTGCTAGCCGATTCGACTTCATTCAAAACTGAACGCTATTCGTAAGAGTATAAAGCCGTTAAACGCTTTTTGCAATAGCATATTCTGCAAATAAATTTGTAATAATACCAACGCGTCCTTCACCGTTTTGCTATTGAGAAAATTCGAATAGTTCGAATTTGGGCGTTATTCCTAAAGAGATAAAGCTTAGAAAAATATTTACCAACGACAAAAACAAATTGATATTTTGGTCCCCACCGCCGTCTGCCGTTCTTGAAAATTCGAATAGTTCGAATTTAGACGTTATTCCTAAAGAGATAAAGCTTTGAAAAATATTTGGCAATGGCAAAAACAAATTGGTATTGTGTTTGCCGCCGCCCGTCGGCGCGCCGACGGGCGAGCCGGAGGCCCCTCGCACCCAACGCGCCCGCGGCCCGTCCGCCTCAATAATTGATAATTGTTTATAAATTTGCGTCAAAAATAATTTTTAGGGTGACCGTAAGATGTCACGTAACCTGATCGAAAAACTGTTATAATGTTATTGAGTTTTCACTTCTGCCGGCACTCCCGGAGTGCAACCCAAAGTAGGTCTTGGCATCCGACACGAGTTGTCGCCACTTGACCCGATCCTGCGCCATCTCCTTCCAGTTCATGGCTTTAAGGTCGCGCAGGTCTAATTCGACGACGTCATTGCAAACACATTGCAACATTTAAGTATGCAAATTTAATATAAATTACAATAGTAATTACAATAGTAATTTTTATCGTGTAATAAATAAATCTAAATCTAATCTAAATGGTCGTTCCAGCGATACCTGGGACGTCCGACGGGTCGCCGCCCTACTGGATGTCCCAAATATGCCCGTTTGGCACCCCGATCTTCCTCCATCCTTTCCTTTTTTTAACCGACGAAAAAAACGGAGGGGGTTCTCAAGTATATTATTTTTTTTTTTATTTATATTTTTTTATTTTTAGCTAAAATTTTCTTGATATGACTGAGTTTGTTGCTGTTAGTACTTTAATTTCCCTTGCTTTAGCTAACGTTGAATTGAAAGTCACAACGGTTTTGTAAAAGAAAGATTAGATAATTATTTTACTTAAAAAAAACCTAAATGCATCATTTATGTTGCCTAACTGACAGTTTAATTTTCATATTTTTTTTTGTATTTCCCATCGATACATATATGGTCGCAGAAAATCTAAAGAGATAAGTCAGTGGTAAGTTTGACGGTGTAACGGTAGGCTTTCGCGCGAAGAAAAGGGGCGAAGGGAAGGTTTCAGTAAACGGAACAAAAACACCGACGTTATTAGCGAGATTGATGTAATCTGACTAATCTATTTAGGGAAGGGGCGCTCAGTGGCGCTTAGAAGTGTCAATTAATAAATAAATAAACGCGTTCTCAAGGTGGTTTAAAAATAATATAGGTACTTAAATACACAGTGAATGCGTTGAGCGTGAAATACAACGGTGCTAACAATTTTATTTTGGAGGGTTATTAACAATAGGTTATATAAAATATGGAAAGCTACAAAACTTCACGTAAACCCCAAAATATAAATGGAAAAGGAGTGTCTGGTCATTTCTCTAGATTTTTGAATGGGAAGAAAAAAAGTGGCCAAGTGCGTGTTGGACCACGCACAACGAAGGGTTCCGTGCCTATTAAAAAGGTCGTATCGTTACTGAAATCTTATGGCACTCACGTCCTTTTCTTTAAGGAAGGCAGTTTTTTTTAATATCTCGAAAACCTTTGAACCGATCTTGTTCAAAATAATTTTCACTGAAAAAATTTAATAAGCCCTACGTCCATGGTTTTTTTTTCATATTTTGAAAATACACGGTTCAAAAATTAGAGGCGGGGGGGCACAATTTTAGTGACTTTCGGGGCGATTATCTCTGACTCTATTCACTTAATCAAAAAAAATGCTGAGAAACCTTATATTTATTTTGAAAGGCCTATCGATTGATGTGCCACACGTGGGCTTGTAATGAAAAAAATATTTATGTTTCCTAGTAGTTGTATGTGAAGAAATAATCAATTAATTCACAAAAAAGATTCAATTTGTTTAGTCGAGTAAGAATCCATTTGCCGAGAATTAAAAAAAAACCTGTACAACCCGGTTAATTAAACGATGCACTGTATTCATACATGCATCTTGCTCCAGGGTGCCAACGTGTCTTAATCGGGATATAACCATAAAACACGAGTGTCGTAATGTTAAAAGTGTTTAATACCCAGGATTATGAGCCTAAAAGCGATGTTACGTATAACGTCTTTCTCTTAAGTTGGGTCTTTATTTTGCTTTTTTTACCTCAGCCAACTCAAAGAATAGGTCCATTATTAAACGCCATAATCAAAATAATTCAAACAGATGTATCTTACCACGACTAAACCTCATAGATCAAAAAAACTCTCTAGATAACTAGATATTCGACATTTGTCCAAAACAGTAATTCCCGAAGAATTATATGCGCCAGATACTAAACATCAACTTATGTATGGACGTATGGTCCTTCAAACATGAATATCGTGTTAAACAATGCGCGCTTGGTTACTGAAAATTCAGGATTCTAGTTTTATCCACAACGAAGTTATAGGGGGGTCGAAAATGGCTTGAACTGCTTCGAGTAAAGGATGGTAAGTACGGCCGTGCTGTTTTGCTCGACTTGGCGGGGGCACTGCTGTTATGCAGATTGTAGGTATTAACACGATGTACTTTACAAGTTTATATGCTGTATTTCGTCTCGTGAGGTATCAACCAAGTATCATTATTTGAATGCACTATGTGACGTGTACAGTCAGCGTCATATACTTAGTAGCAGCCAGAGTAGCCAGATATTTCGTAACACACCCTTATTCTTACAGTAATAAAGACGTGCACCGATATATTTGGCTACCTTAGCTGCTACTAACTATATGACGCTGACTGTACCTACATTTTTTTTTCACCCAGGTGATCGCCTGCTGGACATCCCCTGTAACGTATGCGGTGACAGGAGCTCTGGCAAGCACTATGGGATCTATAGCTGTGATGGTAAGATACAACAATAACGATCACAAATAATACTAACAAATACACGGTTTAACTCACGTATTCAATGCCACTCCGGGCGACATGTTTCGAACTCTTCGGGAGTTCTTCATCAGGATGAGTGTTTTCGCGGCGGTGTCGCTTGTATCACTCACACTCATCATCGCCCGGAGTGACATTGAATACGTGAGTTGAACCGTGTATTTGTTAGTATTATTTCAACATGTCTCACGAAAGTTTAAATTCGACGATCACAAATCTTAAATTAGAACCGAGGACTATAGAGAGCGATGGTACCTGCCCTGACTCTTCGCCGAGGGCAATTAACGTTTTCAGGCGGACTGCATATCCTCAGTATGGAGACGATGTAACGTTTACGGTCGATTAGTTAGGTAAGCACATGCATTCCTATCGATTAATTGTCTCAAAGGTCAATAAAATACTTAAGTCGTTATAAAACTTCTCACGATGTTTTTTCCAATTTGGACACCTGTAACCCTGTAACCCTGTACTTATATAGGTAACCGAATATAAGTCTGTTGTTGGTAGAAGACACTGTAAGTAGTAGGTAGGTATGTCGAATAGGCCTTTGATGAGAGAAATATAAGGCACGTTGATACATAAATCTTGTCGCAATCGGATCACTCATACGTACAGCTTTACTCACCCATCTGTACTAAAGCTCATATCATCAAAACATGTACAAGTTTACAGGGTCACAATTCGGTTCATCTCTTTCACATCACAAACACGCACTCCCTCTTACACGTTAGCTCGGCGCGCGTGTAAGCGAACGTGTAAACCTTATTGAAACGAAATAGGATGGGAAGTGACAAAAAAATAGACCTCCAACACGGCTATCACAGGACGTCCCATCGCGGCGATCTAAGCGTTCTTATTAGAAAGAGAGGCATAGTCTATCTCACCGCGACACAGCTCGCGGCCCGTCCTGTGATAGCTGTGCAGTATTGTAAGTCTGTTGTTTTTCCCAGGTTGTTCCGGCTTCTTCAAGCGGTCGATCCACAGGAACCGGGTGTATACGTGCAAGGCGGGTGGGGAGATGAAGGGGCGGTGCCCCGTGGACAAGACCCACAGGAACCAGTGCCGCGCCTGCCGGCTCGCCAAGTGCTTCCAGGCGAACATGAACAAGGACGGTGAGTTGATCACATGAAATACTAAACATTCTGTCCCTTTCACTTCCGGAAACCCCTTAACCCATTCAGTGCCAGTCACGGCACACATGTGTCATAGCGCTACGGGCGCTTTTCGCCACATATCGAATTTAAAATGCTACAAACTAGGCCAGGCCCAGGCGATACGAGCGGAGCGTGACCGTGAATGCCTGCGATGGCGGTCAATAGTAAACTAGACAGTGGTTGTCAATTATTGACCGCCACCGCACCGCAGGCTGTGCCAGTGTGTTTCAGGTTTCATCGGTTCTCTGTTTTTTAGGGTTCCGTTGTCATATTCAGTTGCTATGGGTGGAAGTGTTGGAATGTAAATTGACTGCGCCTTAATTACTTCTGACTTCTGAGTTATTTTAATGCACATTTTTGCACCCATTTAACCCCCGACGCAAACTAGGGATTTTATAAATTTAAACGTGTACCTGTGTGTCTATCTGTGGCATCGTAACTCCCAAACGCAAGCAATTTGAGTGCAGTTTTATCCGGTTCTCTTTAATTGTAATAGACCAGCAACTAAACACTAACCACCTTATTCATAAAACTTTAAATGCCTCTGATAAATAATAGTACATTGTTTAACGAGGGGCGTAAGTGGAATATTGCGAACAAGCTTGCTTTTGATGACTCGAGTTTGCAATATTCTTATGCCCGTGTTATACACAATGCTTTTCATCACATTTGCGAGGAAACAAATACATTTTAGATGAAATGAATACAAATCGTAATAAAAACTGCAACATGTCAGTCGTCCATTTTGTTGAATTTGACGTGAGGCGCGTATGGCAAAGACCCTTCGGTATACAGCCACGATTTGAAAACACTTAAAAACATTTTAGATAGACACTAAATAACTACATATTAAATCTTTAAATAATTCAGTTTAAGTAGTTTTTTAAGTTTAAATTTATTTATAAATACGTTTTCAGACATCGTATTTGATATAAAACCTCTTTGCTTTGTAACTGCCGCATGAGTGACAGATACAATTAAAGAAAAAAACAATTGCGCCCGTGGGCGTAACACAGGCTATTACAGCTCTATATGTCTGCGCATTATGAAGCCCTTTTCGAGCAAGTGTGATGAAAAATATGTTTTTATACACGTCGACTTTAATTTTTGAGTAAAGACTTCGTACACCAAACTAAAATCAACATTTTACAACTGTTGAGACAACTAAAATAAATTCTACCAATCACGTGGCCCTTTACTGAACTAAAATGTATTTGACCAATAGAACGCCGTCATGAGAAAGTCAAAAGGGAAAAGACATCAACGCACAAAAAAGAAAAAGCTGTTGGCTGCACTTCGTTTCAGCAGGGCTTAGATTTTCAATAGATACCAAGTTTGTTTAATTAGTTCAGTTGACTCGTAGAAAAGGTATTGTATACAATAGTTGTATAATTAGCTTTTTAAGTCTCGTACCTTAATAGGATGTAGACTCGAAAATTATTATTACTCCAAAAGAATTACGAAGCTACAACCGTTTTAATATTGCTTGTTAGGGAGAGAAAACGCAAACGGTGTGTGACGTCACATTACAGGATGCTGCCGGGGGCCGCGTCGACGGCGGCGCCGACCACGATGCGGCGCGGCACGTAGAAGTGACGTCACATTCTTAAATAGGGATAGAACATACCCCTTCTTAAAACTTTGGACACTTATAACTTCGTGATTATTTAACCTTTTGCGTGTTTTTTTCTCCATTTGACTACATTTTTTATCCTTTTTCGAGAAAATATGACATTATTGATTATTTTATTTAGTGTCTACGCCCCTATTAGGCCACTCAGCAAGCTTCGTGGTCTAAACGTTGTAATCGACTGAAAAAACATACATTATATAACGATTGCATAAAATACTATTTGTGTCTTTCTCGCAAACGCAAATGACAAAATGACAAAAGAAATTTATAAGCACATTTTAGCTAAAATTGATTTGTTGAACGATTATTAATGTTTATTTGCGTAGGTAGCAATCACACAACATTATACCTTCTAGTATCACAACAGTCCCAAAGCAATGACACCACCCTATTGTTACAAAGTGTATCTATCGGGCTCGCAGCGGGTTGTTTTGTACACCCGCTGAAATATCGAGTGGCACAGTCCCCAGTTCGATTTCCGCTTGTCTGAACTGTCATTACGACGAATCGATATTAGTTACGGTATTGTTGTGTGGCGGACCATTGTCAGTTTTATTTACCTGCCCGATTGTCATTTGGTCCGAAGGAAAGATAGTAAAGGTACCGTGGAATATGTATTTATTTATAAAAATAATATTTTCTATTACAAACTGATCAGCGATCGGTTCTCATGTGACAAACAAGGCTAATAACATTGTTGTTATGGTTTAGTAGTACTTGGTCTTTCACTCTTTCCTCGAAGAGTTCTAGATCGCCTTGAACAATACTTAAACAATTTAGCACTCACAGTTTGTGAGTAGGTAACTTTGTGGGGTTGTAATTCCGAAGAATCATTTGTCCGAGAATTCTTTAAGCTGAAATTGCATTCGTTATTTCGAATAATGATGTATTGGAACAAATGAGGGCGAGTTGCACCAACTTACGACTACAGTCCAATCACCGTTAAATATGGTGCCAGCAGCTGTCATTCCATAAAAAAACTCAAACTGTCAAACTTTTAACAATCACTGCTTGCGATTACAGACGGTGCAATTTTATTGTGTTCCCGTATAACACATAGCGTTGCTTAGCTTAGGAGTGTCTATGTACAGGCGTGAGCGTTTTCATAGCCGCCTGACAACACGCGTGTAGCGCCGCTGTCCTTAAACTAGTCTGAAGTGCTACGAAGTTCTACGGCGTAGCACGTAGCGTACTTACCACAGGTAGTAGGTTAGGTCGTAAATCTGTCGCAACGACATGACTTGAGTTGTGCGCGCTACGAGTAAAAAAGGGTTAAATTAAACACTACTTATTTATATCTGTTAGTTAATATTATAGCGTATTTTTTTTTAAAGTATGTATAAGATGTTATATTATAACTTAAGACAAAAGATAGAATAAATTGGAGGCACTTTTTGGGGTTTACTAATATATCCGCGAAAAAGTGGCAGATTATCACATCCCAAACAATTCGCACTTTTTGTTTTCCCATTTGTTGTTATGGCAATTTAATATCATGTCTTTGTCGGATGTGTTGGTTGGCATAACATAGTTAGTGTTCCCAAAATAACAGTGTTACAAATGCTGACTTGTCTAATTTAGTAAATAACGTACAGGTCAAAATCTAGTTGAACCTACATTACCGCTACCAGTTCATTTCTGTTTTGGTCGCAGTGTTAACCTAACCTACTTTACTGCTAGCAGTTCGTTTCGTTCAGGGTCGCAGTTCAAACCTAACCAACTTTACTGCTGGCAGTTCGTATCGACTGGAATCGCAGTTTGTACATAAACTGCAGTTGTATTCAGCCACTTCTAGGCAATTGATGGTGATTTATTTATTTATCGTATGGCAAATCAGTGTATTTTTCTAAATATACAATCTTCGAAAAGACAGTGCGGGTGCCAGGTTGTTGCACTATTAGCACCGCCCAGGGGTCACGGGTAGGGTAGCGGTGGGTAATTCATACGGACGTGAGGTGATTGGGCTAAATGACGATATGATACAGTGAGACAGCAATAAATACATATTTACTTTCAAGCTCACTTACTCGTATTCAATTATAATAGTTCTCAAAAGATAAGGTATGCAATTTTTTATTTCACGAAACAGTTTTCGACAGCATTTTTTTGGGACAAGAACAAAAGCAGCTTTATAATAATTTGTCGTAATGAAGCTTGATTAAATTCTATTATATCAATTCTTCTTCAATTTAGAATTTTGCCAGGGGATTTTTTTTAAAGTATAGGTACCTATAAATGCTAAAATAGTTATTAATGCTACAAGTGTGGAAAGTAGGTGAGTGACGAGTCGGAAATCATCTTTACGCGCGTGTATCATACAACGTTTTACTATGCCTTGTGTGAGGAAATATAGTAAATGTTGAAATGTCGGTTTAAAATAGAGGTTAAAATTGAAGAACCTAGGTTGATTGTCAGGTACCTACTTATTATCTGGAACTGCATTTAACAACTTCTCCACATCTTTGGCTATCAAGCTTATTCACTTAAAAGTTAAAACCATTGTATTGTGGTTTTGGAACAAAATTAATTTTGAGTAACTCAATTTATTAAACAACAAAAAGACGCTGTACCGTCGTAGTTCTAACTTTCTAAGAAACATACTGACACTATTGAAACGCAATAAATCATTATTATTATTGATTACTCACTTTCACTCGACATTTTTAACATATTTACATAAAATAACTCCAAAGTAAACAACAATCACAACAATGGCGGGCTTTTTAGGTACATGCGCAGTCAACATATGTGCAAGTCGCCATACTGTCGTATTGCAAAAGGTATAAGAAAGATATGCGTTCAGCCAAACACATTAAGTAAATGAATATTTTAATTTATTTATTGTTCAAAAATTCAAAATTCAAAAAGATTAATAATAGTAGATTACTGCAGAGGCCGTGAAGTAAGGGATTGCTGGACGAGATTGGGGTAGACGGCCGAGTCGTAGACGAGGCCGAATACAACGAGTCCAGCAATCCCTGTTCCGGATGAGGATTGTATAGTACTTTTCTCAAACGATGTGAGGAAATATTAAAATTAAAATAAATACAAGGTAACCAATTAAATAATAGGTAATTTGCGCCTTTTTTATTTTTTAAACCTGCCATTTGAACAAGCCGTTCGAGCACCATGTTTAACCGCACATAAAGTATAGTACCATAGATTATTTTTATTTTTTCTATGAAGCAAGTATGCTTACAGTGTCTTAGTGGTGGTTGGCAGTATGTAAATTTTCCTTTGTCAGTTTAATATTAGTAAGCAAATTTAAAAAGTTAGAGTAGCGGACAATAATGGTTTTACTTAGGGTTTTCATACATTACTTCTTGGCGTAAGGCCAAGAAGTAATGTAGGGAGCCATAAACAAGAAACTTCACGTCTTCATTTCGTGATATTAACGCGTACATTTCCGAGCATATTTGAGAAAATCATTTTTCTCAAACATGCTCGGAAATGTACGCGTTAATATCACGAAATGAAGACGTGAAGTTTCTTGTTTATGGCTCCCTACATTACTTCTTGGCCTTACGCCAAGAAGTATTATTGTCCGCTACTCTAACTTTTTAAATTTGCTTACTAATATTAAACTGACAAAGGAAAATTTACATACTGCCAACCACCACTAGACACTGTAAGCATACTTGCTTCATAAAAAAAATTAAAATAATCTATGGTACTATACTTTATGTGCGGTTAAACATGGTGCTCGAACGGCTTGTTCAAAAGGCATGTTTAAAAAATAAAAAGGCGCAAATTCCTATTATTTAATTGATTACCTAGTATTTATTTTAATTTTAATATTTCCTCACATCGTTTGAGAAAAGTACTATACAATCCTGGGCCGGAACAGGGATTGCTGGACTCGTTGTATTCGGCCTCGTCTACGACTCGGCCGTCTACCCCAATCTCGTCCGTCTACCCCAATCTCGTCCAGCAATCCCTTACTTCACGGCCTCTGCAGTAATCTACTATTACACATTATTAGTATTTATGTACCTTTTATATGAAAGAAAACGTGTAATTGAAATATTTGTAAAACTTTTCTCGAGTAATAAAAACTCTTTGTGTGTCGGGCTGACGACCGACTTGAAAATTTAAATAAAATTTAAAAGTAAAAAGCACTAGTGCGAAAAAGTGGCACTTTCCGCACGATTTTGTTGCTTGGAAAACGCTCTTTTCGAGCACATGCATTGTAATAGTTATTTACGATACAAGTGCCGAAAATAGGAAATTCGCAACGAGTGGAGATAAATTAAAACACGACCGAAGGGAGTGTTTTAAATCGACACGAGTTGCGAATTACCTATTCGCACGTGTATCGTACAACGTTTTACTGTACATATGGCTCTTTAAAGTTTCGACATATGCACGAAAAGTGCTCTTTTCCGCACTAGTGCGGGAAAGTAGCACCATATGTACTGTCACAGATTAAAGAATACAAGTACAGATACCCAATCTCATAGAGCAAAAGCGTACCGTCCTAATGTAGGCAATTCTGTATACAATTTTAGTCCCGTAGCTACACCAGTAGATGCAGTATCCGAGCTACCACGGCTATGACGCTGTCAGCCTTTAGTAATACATTGAGATATCACCAGATGGCGTTGACTTCCCGGGCAACAAATAGAGTATTTTTGATTTTTTCGATATAAAAGTAGTATTTTAGAGACAATATTAAACATCACACAAAAATATACATAACCAAATGCTTAGAGCCTGTGGTTCCATAGAACTTTCGCGACCCGTGATGGCGCCATCTAGTGACAGTACCCAATAATACGTAGCAAGCTTGAAAGCTCACTCGTATAGTACGAGTTACATGGATTTAGTATCAATTTTATTGCATTTACTAAACTTATAAAATATACCTTTATTGTATGTGCGGAAGTATGTTTGTGATATAATTAAGGTACGTTGAATTTATTAAGGTGTGAAAATCATTCTATCTTCACGATTACTGGTTCAAATGTTTCGCTCGGTACCTGTGTCGCCATCTATGAGTTCTTTGTAGTATCAATTATACGTTGTTCTAGTTGGGAGGCCATGGTACTGTAAAGTTAGTTTGCCGCTTTATTAATACGTTGGTTGGAAAGTGAAATAAAGTAAAAAAAATATTCGCCGAAATGGCAGTTCGCCCCATAATTGGCACTGAAAACATATCACAGTGGTTTGCCAGAGTAGATAACTTAAGTTACTTAACTACCCAATAGGCATGCGGTCTCATGTTCAAATTGATAACGTAGTGATGCTAAATGGATAGTAAACCATCAAATTATCGTAATAAAGAAAAAAATATAAAATGTAATTAAAATCATAAAAAGATATGAACATTGAAAGTTTAGAAAAATGATGCATTTTTTTTATTGTCCAAGAGTAAATTTAAAGTTGCCAATAGAATCCTTACGCTTTTATAGAAACAAAATTGTATGACAACCATGTACTTAAACGCAGTATTTCGCGACCGAAACAACAATTTACCGGATTTTCCATACAATGATACAACTACTTTGTACAAGTGACGTCATACGAGGGTACGTCATCAGTATGAAGCGTTTTCCGCTGCCGCCAGCGACGTCAATCTTTGTCTCAAATTTTTGGGTATTTATGTTCTTTAATTGTAGTTGCTCCCATACAAACATTTGTTCCTCTCCAAAAACTGTTTCGAATGGCATCGTAAAAAAATCTTAGTCCGCATCCCTATTGGGTAAAATAGCAAAGCAAACCTCACTAGGCGGATCCCAGAAATCTTAATACACTTAGTAATATCTTATGAATATTCATAGAGAACCATGTCGGCCGCAAGTCGGGCTTCTAAATCTCGCCGGGCTCACTTTGCCTCGTCAGGGTTGACAAAACTGTAAATAAATAAGTGGATTCGTGCTTGATTTGATGTGGGCCTACTAGATATGCTTACATTTTTTTAATAAGTAATTAATACAGGCTGTCCAAACATCTTGCAACAAAAATTCAATTTAAATTATTCAAGCGTCAAAAGCTCATTTTGATATAAAGGTTCTGGTTTTCTAGTAAGTTAGTTATAGACCCGTTTTTTTCCAAAATGATTTATCACAATCTTCATACTGTGTTCAATATCTGTTGAAATGTATCCCGCATATGCACTACCTCAAAGAGAGTTTATCTATATACCTACGTCAAAGTGACTCAGTCCTCTGCCAATTCAATGTATTTATATGAAGCATAGATACTTGTAACATCTTGCCACTCCATTCCGATTTATGTCGTTTCTTATATACAGTCCATCCACTCTTTCCTTGGCTTACCTTTTCTCTTATACATAGCCCTCCCTTCGTTCGTAATACTCTACTTGCCTCAATACATCTCTCCTCACAGGACACCACAATAGGTGACTACAGATTAGTAACAATAGTTCCAATAGCAGGCTAGATGTTTTTACGACTCGACGGTAAGAAGTAATACTGTCTTTTGTGTGATGGCTTCCCAATCTCATCAACAGTATATATGTACGTCCTGCGGCTCTAGTATAAGTTTTACCGAAACAAAACGTTACGACCGCGTTTGCGTTTAGCTGTCAAATCCCATACAAATTGAGGGTAAAACGCAAACGCGATCGTTAAGTTTTGTTTCGGTAAAACTTATACTAGAGCCTCTGGGCACAGGCCTCCTCTCATGGGTGAGAGGGAATGAAAATGAAAATAATTTATTTAAATAGGTAAGTACGCCCACGCTGGCCCAGAGCGGGTTGGGGACTTCACATACACCTTCGAACTTCTGCACACATATAATATCAAGGTTTCCTCAGTTTTCAGTTTTTCAGTCCTAAGCGCTAATGGTAAATATAAAATGATATTCCGTACCAATGTACGGAGCCGGATACGAGTCGGGATTCGAAAACACGTTTGACAGCCGCATGCTTAAACCACTAGGCTACCGTGGTCCCGGTTTCCAATCTATCTTTACTATATTTACAAGCGTTTAACCTTCTTACTGGTTCCCGTAGAAATAACAAAATGGTGCAAACACTTATAAATCAAATATTAAGGGAATAGATTTTCATTTGATTAATATTTTTCGATTTTAGAACTAATGAAAACTCAAAACTATTTTGCGAACCGTATGGTTCAAATTAGATTGTTTATTTTTTAGAATTAGGTCTCAAATGACACACGTTTCTTGAAACACGGGAGAGGCAGTACCATAGGATTCTTCTAAATTATGTGTGACTACCTGCTCGCGTGGCCCACTTACGAAAGCATAGCCGCGGGATAAAATATAGCCTACTAGCTTCTACTCGAACGAACTCGTTTATATCGCAGCTCCATACAAACTTTTACCCCCCATTTCACCCCCTTAGGGGATGATTACGGGGATAAAAACTATCCTATGTTACTCTCCATCCCTTCAACTATCTCCACTTAAAAAATCACGTCAATTCGTCGCTCCGTTTTGCCGTGAAAGACGGACAAACATACAAACAAACAAACACATACACTTTCGCATTTATAATATTAAGTGTGGATATGGATGTCCGTCCATCCTGAAGGTCCCTTATATTCTGGTGAAAGTGTTTTTTTAAAACGTATATTTTATACATATCTTAGGTTCATACATTATCATACCGGTCTTTAGGTACAGATAAACCCTTCCAATTGAATTAAGTAATTATTAAGTAATTATTCAGTTTTCCCATTTTTCAATAACTAATTGACGTCGGTGCAAAAGTAGAGTCAGTCTGTCAGCTTGTCTCAAAAAAATATTTTTTGACAGAAACTGATTTATTCCTTTCTAAAATATGCCCCGGGAAATAATATGGTCACCCTGTATGTGCTCGCTAATTTATGTATCGAGTTAAGACTAATTACTTGAATCGTCTGGACGAGTTGTTGACAACATAATTGATGTGCATAAAAGGCAATCGGTATCAAAAGCTTGTCTCAAAAAGGTGATTTTTGTCGGAAAGTGATTTGCTTTCTTTCAGCAGAGTTTTCACTTATTTTTCTAAAATTAGGCAACACCCCTGCAGGAAATATTGCGGTCTCCCCGCAGGTGCTCGCTAATTTATTCACGAGCATCACTTTGTGCCGCCGCGACCCGGATTACCTTTATATGTTTACTCGCTCGCGTAATTATACGCCCTCACGAAACTTGCCGCCAGATACTATGCCGCCACGAAACTGTACCTACGTACACATTATATAACATCTAGTCATCATAAGTTCTATGCATATATTGCATATATTTTAAGTGGAGAAATTGATTTCCAACTCTTATTAACCCAACCTAAATTATCAAAATATTGTTAGTTTATGTGTAGGACCTTTGTAGCGTAATAGAGGTCAATCACTGTATTTATGAAATTAGTAAGACTGGATTTGGCGATTCAAAATAAAAAGTTACTATGAAGTTAAAAGTACTTAAAAATTAGAACGACAATGGACAGGTCTTGGAATTAACTTTCCCCTTTTTTTTCGAATTGACACTGAGGGTTTTGTTCTTTTTGAAAATTAGTTTTATTTATTACGTTCTAAATGTTAGTTACATATACCCCATGTCATATAATATTCGATTTTTAACGTACTTTGTCTACGTTTCTTCGATTGTCTAGGACAGGGGTCACCAATTAGTTTCGCTCAGGGTCCGTTTTAAGAAATGAAATGACCATCGCGGTCCGCACATTTTACACAAAAAAAAATGCGGGGGGGGGATACATTTTTATTTAATTACGTACTCTGTAGTGCAAGTTGCTGTGTTCTCGCGGTCCGCACAAAACGGGTCGGCGGTCCGGATGCGGACCGCGGTTCGCCATTTGGTGACCCCTGGTCTAGGATATCAAAGGGAAATATCGTACTAGTAGTATTACTTTTTTCGATCATTAAGTGCTTTCCAAACATAATAATATTAACAATACTATTTTTTACGCTTAAAAAATGTTTTTCCTTAAAGTCGCATGCCGATTAACTCACGATTTTTCTAATCTTATATGGAATAGGCTATAGGTAGGTCTCTAATTTTTCGTGTAATAATTATTAAAAGTATTAGGAAAAGTTATGTATTTAGAATTTACATAGAGCCTAAACTTGCATTCATTAAATATTCCGCAACACGGCAGCCATTTGACCAAAGGACTTGCTAAAGCATGGAAGACAACAGTTGGGTAGTGCAATATTAATGCGACCGCACGCTCAAAGTGAAACGGTAATGGATCCGCGGTTCGTACAGTCGGCGCCCGATGGCGCAATCTGGTTCGTTTCACGGATATTCCTAGTCACAGGCTGTATTTTCACGTACAGTCAACTAGGGTAACTTTATGAAGTAAATATGGTGACTTTAATCACTTAGAATGTAGATACAACGAGTGCTACTTATTTATTTATTTATTGAATCATAGTATGCAACCACAGATATAGATATACATAGATCACGCAAATGCATCTACTTCGCGTGTCCGAACTCGGTCTCCGAGTTGGCCGTCCGACTGAGATTCCGCGCGCGTCTGTTGTGGTAGCCGGTTGTCCGTGAATATTAAGAAAATACCTTATTGCAGAATCGATTTTGCGCGGACAACGGGGAATTCACATCACTAATTCGGGGTGTGTAATGATTGGTATAACAACTTTTGATATATTTTCACTGAATATAACAACATTTAATATAATTTCATAGGATATAATCACTCAAGGGACATAATAAACTTTTGGTATAACAACAATCAGTATAATTTTATGGCGTATAATGTTCAAATTGTATAATACATTTTTGATATAACGTTTAATGCATATAATCAATAATGTATATTGGATATAAATATTAGTGGCATAATGTTTTGTAAGATTTTTTTTTTACACACACGTTAATTATTTTAACCTAACCTAAACCTAACCTAACCGCGAGCATGTCGACGTCACCCCGCTTCGCGGGGTGCCTATTTCCGCTCTAAGGGACACAAGCTAACCCTAACCTAACCTTCAAAGGACGTAGTTAAAGGAAAAGGATCCAATCCACAAAATGACCAAAACATGAGTTAAGTATACCAGAGAGGTCTCTGAGGCGTATATTTTCATTCAGCAAAAAGACGCCCCGCTCACACAGTGTTTTCATATTTTAATCAACATGGGATACCATCCCACATGTATGACGGAGTAAAAAAGATATCCTTCAATAAAGACCCATAACGCTTGGAACCGTATAGTGATATTAGATCAGTTACATAATTGATTCACATTTGTTTTAACAAAAGAAATCCAATCTGCTTGGACCATTTTTAAGAAAATGCAATTCACACGTTTTCACTTTTAATATTTTCAACGAAACGGATCCAATCCATTTGGATTCTTTTTGAAAAACTAAATTTAGATTCTTTAAATCTTTTAGATATACAACAAAAAAGATTCAACTGACTTGGATCAGTTTTGTTGAGTTGTTTTGAATCCTGCAATGGTGTCTTAGTAAACAACAGAAACGATCCTATTAAAATATTTTTCTGTAAATCTGATTTTTTAAATTCATTTAGCTTTATTTTTAATAATTAAAAGAAGTTTTCACTATAAAGCAGCCTTTATTACGATTTTTGCTGTCAGTATTATTGTCTTGGATCATTATACGTAAATGTATTATCCGATCCAGCGCACATAAACCATTTTTAGGAAAACGGTTATATTAACAACTAGCTTCTGCCCGCGACTTCGTACGTGTATAATTTTAATTATGGTTTAAACATGATATTCTTATGTTTAACCATACTACTGACAAATTTGAAAATAAAGATTTCATTTCCATACTGTGCGTGTAACAGTTCAAATTGACTTCGAATCGAAATAAACACCCTCATAAACTTGGTCGTCTATAATATTATATAGATCCCCAAAGTATCCTTTGAGAGAGCGCTCCCTATGCGAGCCCCAGGTCCGAAGGCCCGATGGCGAGCCCCACGGACACTCACTATCCCCAGGTGTCTTGCAAGCAAGACCTGAGGCCAAAGTCCCTAAATGTGAGCGGCGAAGCAAACCTTCAGAGAGTGGTCTTAATGCGAACACGAGGGCCTAAGGCCCGAGGCCGAGCCCCCATGGATACTCGTTATCTCCGAGTAACTTGCAAGTGAAACCTTAGGGCCGAAGTCCTGAAGGTAAACGGGAAGGCAAGCGGAGCCGAAGGCTGAGCTTTTCGTAGGAATGAAAGGCCCTAAGCATACTTTTGGAGAGCGGTCGCTATGCGAGCTCGGGGGCTGAAGGCCTTACTGTCCCCAGGTGTCTTGCAAGCGAAACTGGAGACCAAAGTCCCCTAAGGGAGCGGGCAGGCAAGCGTTGCCGAAGGCGGAGCTTTTCGTAACAATGAAAGGTCCCAATCAAGCCCTAAGAAAGTGCTCCCAATGCAAGCCTGAAGGCCGAAGGCCGGAGCCCAAAGTCCCCAAGGGGAGTGGGCAGGCAAGCGAGGCCAAATGCCGAGCTTTTCGTAACAATGAAAGGTCACAATCAAGCCTTATAAAGCGCTCCCAATGCGAGCCCGACGGCGAGCCCTCACGGACACGGACACTTACTATCCCCAGGTGGCAGCGAAGCCAAAAGCCGAGCTTTACGTTCAAATGGAAGGCCCAAAGCATCCCTTTAGAGAGCGCTCTCAATGCGAGCGCCTACGGACACTCATTATCTACGGGAGTCTTGCAAGCGAAACCTGAGGCCCGAATTCCCGAAGGTAAAAAGGGAGCCAAGCGAAGCCGAAGGGTGAGCTTTTCTGTAGGACTTAAAGGCTTTAGCATGCTGACCTGTGGCCAAAGTACCGAAGATGAGCGGCGAGGCAAGCGAGCCCTCACGGACACTTACTATTTTTTACTCATTATCAAATGAGTCTTTCATTCCAACGAAAAGCAAGGCCTTTGGCCTCGCTTGCTTCGCCACTCACTTACGGGACTTACCTCGGCTCGCCACTCACCTACGGGAGGTGAGTGGCGAAGCAAGCGAGGCCAAAGGCCTTGCTTTTCGTTGGAATGAAAGACTCATTATCATTCCTTCAGAAAGCGCTCTAAATGCGCCCATGGACGGGCACTCATTATCTCCCGTTGTCTTGCAAACGAAACCTGAGGGCGAGCCCCCACGTACACTTACTATCCCCAGGTGTCTTGCAAGCGAAATCCCAGGCCAAAGTTCCGAAGGTAAGCGGCGAAGCAAGCAAGGCCATTTTGTTGGACTGAAAGGCCCAAAGCAACCCTTCTGAGAGCAGTTCTCAATGTGAGCAATCACCCCTAAGCACACTCATTATCTTCCGGTGTCTTGCAAGCGAAACTTAAGGGCCGAAATCCCGAAGGTAAACGGGGAGGCAAGTGAAGAAGAAGCGAAGCGAAGGCTGAGGTTTTCGTAGGAATTAAAGGCCCAAAATATCCCTTTAGGGAGCGCTCCTTATGCGCTGCCAATAATATTTCAGAAAGTCACGAGAGTTTTCTACATAAAAAAAATTGGCACCTAGATACTCAATTCTCCACGGAATGCCGTTTTGTCTAAATTTTATACCCGCATATTTATATTTGTATGGGATTCAAGGAGTTCCCATACAAAGTTCAACCCCACTTTTGGACCTCTTTGCACCCTTATCATAATATTTTTTTAAATTTCGACGACCTGTGTAGCCTAGTTGGTAGTGACTCTGCTTACGAAGCCGGAGGTCCCGTATTCGAATCCCGGTAAGGGCATTTATTAGTGTGACGAGGACGAACATTTGTTCCTGAGTCATGGATATTTTCTATGTATTTAAGTATTTATTCATCTATATAAGTATGTACATCGTCGTCTAGTAGGTACCCATAGTAGGTACAAGCTTTGCACAGTTTGGGTTTGTGTAAGATTGTCCCCAAATATTTAATTATTTTATTATAAACTAAAATAAGGCAAAAAAACGTTTAATCTAAGTCATCCCTCAAAACAAAGTGCGGAGCGAAAACCGAAGCGGTTCGCGGTAACTAAAATACTCTAAATATTGGTCTAATGTTGGCACAATAGCTAAAAAAGCTTATGTAGCTACGAGTACACCCTACAAAAACCTACGGAAGTTATTGATGCAAAATTTAGTTTTTTGAGAAAAGCGGTCCAGGATTATGACCAATTTTAAATTTTTATCATAACGTAAATATTCACAATAGATTCAGCATTAGTTACTCTGTTACGTACACGCTGTGCAACAGGAACTAAGCTCAACCTTCATTAAATAGCTACTACTTTACCAATGTGTAACTTTCATCGCATCAAAACTTGTCATATCACAAAGCTGCCCAAGTCTATCGGCCAATCAGCTAACACGCTAACTCCAACATCGTCAGCAAACATCGAAGATCGACGCCGAGTCAACAGACCCTGGCACGTCCGTCGGGCAGCGGCGGTGCCTAGAAAATTATAATTATATTGGCGTAGTGCGTGCCTGTTCCTGCGATCTAGGGATACACGTGGCGGATTTGATTCGTCGGGCCTTATCTTACTAGGTATTTATTTGGCAACAAACGTTTGGACGTTTGTGGGGATGAAGTTACTGTAACTTTTTTTTATCAGTTAAACCTCTATACCACAGCTTCAATTAACGGCTTCAATAGGTAGGCCTATTTAGTTACCCAAAGTAACCTTCTTGGTGTAGGAATGCGCAATATTTATGATGACTCTGAAACCTTATATGAACACGTCTCTATCGTACCTATTCACTGCGACGTTCTAACGGGACGTACTAAACCTACAGGAGCGCCAACAAAGCCTCTCGCTCGCTCGATCAAATAAAACATAATCCCCAATTTAACTTCATAAAATTAATTAAAAATCGATCAGTCCGCAACCAAGGTACTTTTCAATTTACGACGTAAAAGTTAAAGGGTTTGATTCAAAAAGCTTTTTCCAGGGTGGTGCGTTCTTGGAAAGTTAATAAGTGAATTTTTCTGTTGAATATTTTTAGGAATATATATATATTTTTTATATTTGACTACAATTAACCTGTTTGTTTTTTCTTGGTCAGAATATTTTGGACTATTAAGTGTCACCGAGATTTGAACAACCTATGGACTTTCGCAATTTTTTGTCGAATAAGAATGACGAGAGGTATTCCGACTTAGAACCGTTTCCTTTAAAGAAATGATGAGTATATACACTCAGAGGCAATGAAAACGGGTCACTTCCCATGGATTACTTTACAAAGTGACCCGTTTTCATTGCCTCTGAGGTAGCGTACCTTCATAGTTTACATTGGGAATTACACTCAGAGGCAATGAAAACGGATCACTTTGAAAAGTAATCCATGGGAAGTGACCCGTTTTCATTGCCTCTGAGTGTATATGTATGAAATAAGATTGCATTGCTTTCATGTTAAAACTTGCTGTCAAACAAAAAAATCAAGGGAGACACAGTTTGTTAAGCCACGACTTTACGTAGAGATTTTTGCAATTACTTTAAAGGCTTGCCATAGACCTAAGTTGGCGTCGGCGTCAACGCGGCCGCCGGCGGCAAGGGGCAAACTTTTCAATTACGGCCATGTCGTGTTACCCCGCAGCGGGTTAAATTAATTCTCTTCACTTCACAAAAAGATTCACCTTACCCCACACCGCCCCTGTGAACCGACACCGGCTAGTCTACCGTTTTCCGAATTTCACCCGGGATATTTTTTTCCCGCCGACCCGTACCGTAACATACTGACGTTTCGCAATATTTATTTTTAATTTAACGGTTCGCGCTCAGGTTTTGATTGTACAACGCTACCTTTTTGAAGTTCTTTTGTGGAAGGTAATGAATTGAAACGCGGCCTCGTTACCGTTTTGATCGTTTTTGGCAGCAATTTTCATGTTTCTTCTTATTGCAGAGCGCGCGATTTGTTATCTGGGAGCCGCAGGGTTATGAATGTAGGTGTAAGGATGGGAGCTGATGTAAGGTACCTACTTAATATTCGACGTGAGTTCATTTTTCGCTACAATTATTAAAATGAAATCATGTAAAGAAGTTGACAATAGAGTAGGATTTAAGCTGACTTGATTTAGGATTTCTATCAGTAGTTTGAGATAGTTCACTACCTAAATATGGTGCCTATCTCTATTGGACAAAAGTGTAGGTGTATATTATTAACTATACACAATTACTTAGGTGGTGTAATGGTATACATACGAGCGCCGTATAAAACGCTTTTTAAAAAGATAAAAATATTTTTATTATACAAATTACATTTATTCCTCAACATAATCTGCTTGCTGGGCCAAACACTTATTCCAGCGAGGTTCCATTTTTTTATCCCCTCCAAAAATACGATTTGTGAGGTCTGCAAAATAGCTGTTCACGCCTGCGATACAGTATACAGTCCTCATTTGTCATGAAATTTTGTCCTCCAAGCAATCTTTTCAAATTTGGAAATAGGTAATAATCACACGGAGCCAAGTCCGGTGAACACAGACATGAGGAACCAGCTCGAAGCCTAATTCGTGAATTTTTGCCATTGCAATAGTTGAGATGGATGTAATATATCTTTTTTATATAACATCATTGGCGTCTCGTCAATCAATAATTTAACCGGTTATAAACAGTTTGCAACGTTGGTGCGTTAGTGCCATGAACAGAATTCTGCTTTTATTGTGGCAGGCAGCACTGCAACCCTTTATAAAAGAAATTCTGATTTTTCCATATACTCGTAGTTGTTAAAAATTTATAGGTGATCACAGTTAAGCAATGGTTAAAGTGACAATTTGTTGTTTGTCGTCATTTTTCGTTAGAAAGATTGTGCCGCATTACGGAGAATATTTGCTAAATTATTTAAATTCAATAGTTACATGATTTTCGGGACTTAGCAGACAGCACGTTAGCGAAGGCTGGCCGGTTTCTTAACAAGATTCATTTTGATGGTTCAGTACATAAATTCATTAAAGAAACTAAAAACATATTTCCAAATGCCATGACTAATGAATACCTTATTAAACATTATGAACCCCTTAAACCCCTAATAACTACGTATACTGTTCCAAATTGTTTTATTGCTATACAAAGCTCTCTGTTGCGTGTTACGGTGTTCAAAAGCTCATCGGATGCGTATCAAATCGAGTACAGTTTGATGTACTTCGAGTGCCTGCGTATCAACGCTCTTATTTCCCTACATATAAGGTCTAATATTGATGCTTCAGTTAACCGTGAGCAGCGCGAGCGATGTTTAGGATCAGAACACGTGTTGACACCTACCCTGGCCACCCCTGCTCGGTTAGGGAGCGTGAGGGTGACGTCAAAGGGTCGTATAATAGTGATTTTAGTGACGCTTGTGCAACAATAAATGTAATAGATGTTTTTTACCTGCATATGGATATTTGTTATGGTTTGTAATTAAGGTTTTGAGTGGTGTGTGAAAATATTAATAATGCTGTGCGGTCACAGGCTATATAAATAGCAAATGATACGGAGTAATTTTGTAATAAGAGCTATTATTATATAGTAATTAAGTAATATTTGGTATTTGTAATCAAGTATAAAGGAGAATGGGCTTTTTGTGAGACATATCTCGTTTGAAAGGTATTCTAAAACATGAAAACTGTTAATTAACAAAATCCAATTTATATATTAATGATGTATGTACACTTATGGTACGCGGCCCATACTACTTGCCCATTGTTCTTTTAATTATTTATATTTTTATATTTATTTTTTGCAATCCATGTTACAATACATAATATTATTTACAGCTGGTAAAGTAATCATTACGAAAATATGTATTCAAATCTTATAAGATAATATATTTAGGAACAGTCCAGTTCAAAAATATGTGCACGGGCAAATTGACCAAGAATATGTGAACGTGACTTCATTTTTAAAGCAAATAACATTATCAATAGACAAAAATGAAACTAAATTATTGAATTAGTAAAATTCACGTTTTATACGTAGGTATAATATTATTTTTCAACTTGACACATTATATTATATGTATGTATGTGCTTTTATAAAATCTTGAAGCCTCTCCGTATCATGTTTGAACAATAAATTTCGTCTGGGTACCTACCGCGATTTCATCAAAGGACAAAGGGTGACCCTACCTTCGATCCTCTTATGTGATTTACGTGCCTTCGTGTGCCGGCCGATAGCCTCTACTCTAAATATTGCTTATTGTGATGTAGCAAATCAAATGCTTACTTTATTAACCTCGTATATTTTTGTAACACTATTTTAAATAATGCACTCTATTATACGGAACGCACGGTTGCTTTTAAAATCACACTCGAAATATAAACTATACGATTTTGAATCAAAATATCACGACAGGGGTGAATCTCTCTTATCTAATTTAGTTTTAATGTTGTGCGTGAACAAATTACTGCACTGTCATAGCAAATAAAATTAAATGCGTAATGGGATGGGATGGGATGGGATTCATGTTATCCTGCATCTGGTCAGGGGGATTTTTTTGGCGATTTACGTGATTTTGATTAATTCAGCCGGGGTTAGGTTAGGTTAGGTTAGGTAGTTTTTATCTTCATACATTTATAGGTAGCCGGGTATTTTGTGACATGTACGTATGGGTACCTACTTATTTCATGCTTACTAGGTAATCCGTAAAAAAAACCTAATGTAAGTTAGTACATAATTGATATATTTTCAACTAATTTGACATACTTATACCTAACGCATCATTCTTAAAGATCTGTGTAACCTTCATATTGCTTAGAAGACTTACACTCGCAACATTTGCGTTACCTAAGTTTTCGAGGAAACTTAGCGTATCTACAGAACAAAGTTATATAGGTACTTATAGTGCGAAATAAGCGCGTTGCACTCAAACTTGAAGGAACCAACCCGACCGCGGCGTTCAAAAACCGCTGCCGGTAAGTTTCCACAACTTTTTGAGGGGATTTCGATGCTCACGCCATGCACAGTTGAAACTTTTATAAGTAACTTTGTGTTCAAGGTTGGAATATTAAATGTGCTTTAAATTATACAACATTTAAGGTTTACTTTGGATGATGGACGGGAAATCGTGTATTTAGCTACTAAACCTATCAATAAGATAGTGTCGTCGGTGCACATATGACATTAAAAGTGCAAATTAATTAATAAAATTAGAAGACAGAAACAAAAAAATATAATAATTTGTAAAAAAAAAAATACCTATTCAATTTGCTTTTCGGCAGTTTTTATGCAATTTAAATACAGCATCACGACAAGGTTATTAGGTAAGGTAATACCGCATCTGAAAATACATTGTTACATTAAACAGTGTTGTTAGTGAAATACTACAGGTATTAAATAGCAATTAACAACGCTTTTCTGACCCCACCGTACCTAAAAACAAAGATAAAACTTTGAATGTGAGAAACCCCGTTGTCATCTCGACATTGTTGGACATCTATTATACGAGATGTTTGTCCGGGCCCGGGTGGACTCCGCAGGGTGGAAGGTGTATAAAAACCTGGATATTTCTCATATTTATGTCGGTGCACTCGAAAATATTCCCTGAGACCGGTGGTTCTCCGCAGGGCGTTTGATACAGATGTGTTCTTTAGAGGCGGGGCCGGTAAGGAGCATTTTTGCGCGCAGGTATGTCGGAGCGTGGGAGGAAGCCCACCTGGCGCTCCCCCTCTGCCTCTTCGCTGCCCTCCGCCCTCTCTGGCTCGTTAATGATGATGTGCTCAGCCAGCAGACTATTTCACTTCTGAATACATCTTTCTCACTTTTGATGCTTCGTCCTTTTTGCTTGCAAAGGGAGCCCTCTCTCGCTCCCTTTCATTCGACGTTCGCCTGGTCGCATCCACCTAGTCAAGTCGGCAAACGCGTATCTACTTTGAGTCGGAAATGTAATGGAACAAATGCGGCTGGAATTAACGTTGGAACGAATGTCGGGATCGGGACACGGGGTCGTTCTCACCGGATATTTTCCACGCGATGATTCTGATGCGCGTCTATGGAGCGGTAATAACGTTTGCGGCGACCAATATCTACATGTAGAATACCCTTTACATGTGTACTCTACACTTTATTTATTTTATAATTCTTTTATTAATTGTACCATGGTAAGGAAGGATATTATATACAATAAAGAGTGCCACATGGACCCTGGTAGGGTGTAACAATGTTATCTTAAAAACTAAGGTCTATAGTATATCTAAGCGGAAAACATGGTGAAATACAGTATTGACAGAGCTACTAGTTTTACAGTTGGTCGTTATAAAAATCTTTGACTGTATAATAACATTTTTAGGGTTCCGTAGTCAAATGGCAAAAAACGGAACCCTTATGGATTCGTCATGTCTGTCTGTCTGTCTGTCTGTCTGTCCGTCCGTATGTCACAGGCATTTTCGTCGAAAACTATAAGATGTATTTGAATAAAATTTTGAGGATAGATGTATTTTGTTAGCCGCTACATAGTTTTGTAATCAAATTACTAAAAAAAAATTGTTTTAGGGGTGCACTCCATACATAAAACTGAAAGTTAATTTTTTTTTTTCATTGCAAGTCCACGTGTGGCACATCAATCGATAGACCTTACAAAATAAATATAAGGTTTCTCAGCAATTTTTTGGATTAAGTGAATAGAGTCGGAGATAATCGCCCCGAAAGTCACTAAAATTGTGTCCCTCGCCCCTCTAATTTTTAAACCGTGTATTTTAAAAACATGAAAAAAATCATGTACACAGTGCTTATTAAATTCTTTCAGCGAAAATTATTTTGAACAAGATCGGTTCAAAGGTTTTTGAGATATTTCTAAAAAACTGCCTTCCTTAAGGAAAATGACGTAAGTGCCATTAGAAATCAGTAACGATACGACCTTTTTAATAGGCATGGAATCCTACGTCGTGAGTGGTCCGACACGCACTTGGCCGCTTTTTGGACTAGGAATTTCTTTAATTTACTCTCATAGTTTTTGTCCGTTTCTGCTCCCTTCACTTGTATTGGGAGATTATTATAACATTTTATGGCCGCGAAATTAGGACTCTTTCTAAATGATTGTAAGTTGACTGTGGGTTGAACTAGTTTATATTTGAACCGTTTATTTTGTTGCTTTTTGAAAAGGAGAAAGTTTTTTCGCGCGTACATGCTCAATTCAAAAATATAAAGGCATAGCAAACTGGGTATGCTATATCTTATAAAGTATGGCCTACAACTTTCCTGATTACCAATGCCTGCCAGTATACCTACGTATACACCGTTTTTGCATCACAAATAGGTCGTGAGCATCTGTGCTGTCACCCCACATTGCGATACCATAACGCAACCATGAGTTACACCTAAAAGATTAAAATTCTCTACTTCCTCGATGTCTATATTATTTAGTTTCAAGCTTAATTTTAATGGTTCTCTTTGATAGGGACAGAATTGTATCAATTTGGTTTTATTAGTATTTATCGAGAGGTTGTTAGCGCGCATCCAAATGTTCAAGTACTTGGTTTATGCTTTGGCTCAATTGTTCGTTGTAATTATCGTGTTTTTGAAATTTGAAAACTAAGGACTTTTTACATTCGTTAACTTTGGGAGGTCGTTAATGTACAAAAGGAAGAGTAAACACCTGGGACACTGCCCTGTGGAATAGAGCCTTGCACTTTTATAATGTTAGATTGAATTATTTCTAATTCATTACACCCATGATTTAGGTGCTCTACCTGAACGAGTTGCGTTCGGTCTTTCAAGTACGCTTTAAACCAATCATGAACAATACCTCTTAACCCCACATTATATAATTTATAAAGTAAGATCTTATGGCAAACTTTATCATAAGCTTTTCTAAGGTCTAGGAGCAGTCCTACGGCATGGAGTTTATTATTTATGGTTTGTAAGATTTCTTGTGTATAGCTAGTTATGGCTATATTTGACATGGGTTTGGTCCAACTAAGATTTCTTATCATCTTAAGTTCTCATACAGTAAGTTCCTTAAATCTTTCTCCACATTCCAACGTACTCTAAATACGGAAATGTAGTTTAGGAAAAATGAAACATGATCGAGAAGATCTTTTATAATACCAGTCCGACCTACAGACCTGTAGAGTCTGATAGAATCTTTATAATTCATAAAAAATGTATGAGGGTGATGTGTAATGCCTGGATTAATGATAGTTGTGAAAATTAAACATTTTGCCACTGCCATGTTTGTACATAAGAGATATAGGTGTTTTTGTCAAAGAACATCCCGAATACTTCAAGTTACGGAGTAAAGTCATAGAGAGACGAACATGACCACATCTTATGTCCCTTCTGTACAAACCTCCCTCTTACAAAGACATATACAAAATAGATGTATTTAATACAACTACATATAACCATTTTTAATAATTTACCAAGTGATTTAAAAACATTATCGGGGAATATAATTATTTAGACATAAATTGACGAAATGGCTGCTGGATAAATGTTTTTACAGTGTAAGGGAATATCTAAATTATAAAAATCTATTGTCATCTTACTGACTGATTATCTTATTATTATCATTATTTTTAATTCAACGACAAATACCAATATTGTATTCTAGCGTAGTTTATGAAGTATTTGTACACATGCTTGCATGTTGAATACAAGGACATTTTATACTGTAAACTACTTCATAACTGTATTCTGACAAATAAAATTTTCTGATTCTGATTCTGTCGACGTCGAAGGTATTGTATATACTTTTGCACCTGGAATACTACTGTGATACGGAGAAAAATGTATAGGTACGTATCTTTCACGACAAATGTACATTTGCAGCATTAGAGAGCGCCAAAATGTAACAATTAAAGATTAAAGAGCGCCAAAAGGTAAAAGAAATGTGTATTTAAATATGTTTCTTTATTCAAAGCTTTCCCTCTTTGTTAACGCAGTGATCCAAAAAGCGGTTATTTAACATCTTGATCGAGAATAATTTGTTAAGTGAAGCGTACTCGCCTCTTGGCGCCGACATTCGCCAGTCATGCTCGTCTCAATACGAGCTCGCGAATGGCGAGGTGCGAGCACTTCATAAATTATGGCTACACAAAAAAATATTTCTTAAAGAATTAAGTAGGTTCGTTTTTATAAATAGTGACCCGAAAAAAAAACACCAATTGGTAATCACTAACTACCTACTGAACTACGTAGTTCGCGCCATAAAGCGCATGATTTAGATTTAGATTTAGATTTCTTTATTTCATAAAATAAATTTACATTATAAGTTAACTTAAAGCTAATTTACACGAATTTATTTAATGATCGTCAAATAATGAATATTAATTGAATGAAATGTCACAGGTACAATACAACATTATTTATTACTTATTATGGACATGCAATACAAAATGATTATTGATAAAGTCAAAATGAGGACATATAAATATTAATATTAATATCTCGTAATGATCGTCAAAATAAAAACTAGAACGTTATAACATTTTAAAACAATTTTAATTAAATTAACCATTTCAAATATATTATATGTCCATATACTCACATACAGAATACAATGGATGTTCTAATAAAAAGATTCTCAGCTGACGTTTGAATGTTTCGTCAGATGGTTCAGTTCGCAATTTGGCGGGTAGACGCTCGTAATACGTTGGGCCAATTACCCTAGGATTTTTTACTGAAAGTGCCATGCGACGCGGTACTGTTCTTAGCCTTCCAGTGGATCGGAGCTGTTCACCTGGTACTTCCACCCGTTTAAACGTTCGTATATTGGTTCTCACAAACATTAGTACCTCAAACATGTATAGGGAGTAGTGCGTCATGATGCGGTAGGTTTTAAATAATTCCTTACATGGATGCCTGGGTTTTACTCCAGCCAGCAATCGAAGCGCACGTTTTTGGAGTAAGAACACTCGCTTAGCATCGGTCGAATCACCCCAAATGACTGTACCACATGACATCAACGAGTGAAAATGAGAAAAATAAACAGATTTTAAAGAATTTCGTGATATCAATGGCTGCAGCTTTTTCAGGGCAAATACAGAACCACTCAGTCTGTTACATAGTTGGTCGACATGGCACTTCCAGTTAAGGTTCGAGTCTAGTGTAAAGCCGAGAAATTTGCACTCGTTGCATAATGGCATTGGACCATTGCTAACAGATGGGGGTAATGCAGTCATCCGACCCGAGAACATCATTACCATCGACTTTGAGATATTGAGGAGTAAGCCGTTTGACGAAAACCATGTTTGCAGTTGACCACAAGCCTCATTAATCTTCATCGCGAGCTGCTCATAAGATTTCGCGCTCACTATGACTGTAGTGTCGTCTGCGAACAGCACAGATAAGCCACTCGTGATTGCCGATGGAAGATCGTTAATAAATAATAAAAAATAGCGTATTCCCGATCGCTGATCCCTGAGGAATACCCAGACAGACCTGTCCAGCGTCAGAAACAAGTGTTTTGCCGTTGGATGACATTTTTACAACTTGCTTACGGTCGCCTAAGAACGATGCAAACAGCGCTATGTGATTGCAATTTAATACAAGTAAACACATTGCGCGCTACACCAATTTTGATTTATAATTGAGTAAACTGTAACCGGTTCTGTTATTTATACTACGTCAAGACTCCCTACCCTATTATTAAGAATTTGTTAGTGTACTAACTGCATTCATAATATTTTCAATATACTCTGTAAACTACTTATTTTATGTGCCAGTTAATTTTATATGGAAGAAGTTACACTTGGATTTACTCCTCCGATTCAAAGGTGTCATATAAAAACTGTATACCTACTACGTATTAAGGCACGAAAGTTGTGTTACTTACTTATTATCCCCATAATCATTCGCTAAAGGGATACAATTGGAGATTTATATATACGGGAGTTCACGCGGACGAAGTCTCCGGCAAATTCTAGTTTTACTATAAAGGTGATTTTCGAAAAAAACGGTGCTAAGAGGTTTGCAACTTTAGCCGACGAATTATCGATTTATAGGAACGTACTTATAGATAAGTAACAGATCCGTCATACCACAAAGGCTTCTTCCGGCGTCGTCGTCAGTCAATAAACCTTTTGACCGTTCACCAATTCAGCTTCGTGGAGCCTCCGGAGGCTAGCCGGGGCGGGATTATTGGGTCATTAATCACACCCACCCCCTACTAGTGCTGTGCCAATTTATCGGAACAGCGAAGGGAACAAGCGCTTGCCAGTAGACGATTTCGTTTATCTTACTCGTATAAATTGATGCATGACTGAAGATTTCTTTCCTCTACAAAGCGTAGCAGTCTACGACGCTACGCCTGACGTAGGCGTGGAATATACAATTCTAACGACGATGTATCTATAAACGTGTTGAAATTATTGCATGCCAGATTTTGCCCGCGACTTCGTCCGCGTATACTCGTTAATCTCCTATAGGGACACCTATTATAGAATATTTGCGTACAGGCTTTGTAAAGCAAGTTCGCAAATATGCTAAATATTACACTTCCCTCAGACGAATGAATTATCGCACTCTCATAGAAACTTCCACCCCCCCTATGCACCCCTTTTCACCTTATTATCCCTTAAAGTGTTAAGGGATAATTTCCGAGATGAAATAAAAAATATTCTTCACAAACCTTCTCCATACCAAATTTTATCTTAATCGGTTCTGCGGTTTGAGCGTGAAAAGGTAACAGACAGACAGGCGAAGTTAATATCGTATTTCAAGGGATATAGTATAGAAGTATGGATCGGTTGGTGCACTCTTGATTGCTTCCACCAAACCATACTTGTGAACACGCGATGCACTGCATAGAATTTGACTTAAATTGACTTCAAAATTACCTTACGGCCACGTGGTTCGACAACGCTGTCCGACATGTCGGATAATGAGGAATTTTATATCTTGCTGTCCGACATGTCATACTATCAGGAATTTTATATTCCACTTAGTTCGACCATCGGGCTCGGGCCAAGAGGATTTTTAAAATTCAACTTGTTTTGACCCTCGTTGAATTGAATCCCACTTGTTTCGACCCTCTCGAACTACGGAAATTGCTATATTCAAGTTTGAACACAGAAATTAAAATAAAAACCTATAGGTACTTAATTATTTATTAGTACCTGCACATAGAGATCTTTTAAGTTTCACTAAATAATTAAGGATATGTTTGGGTTACCTAAGTTATGGTTTAATTTAATCAAATTATGGTATCATAATGGATCGCACATTATCTTGGGTACCTCAGGTGAGCGAGGTCAGCAGGAGGATGTTTGCTTCGATCGGTTCTCTTCGTCGACTTCGTAACTTTTTGCCACTCGCCACTAAAGTTGCGCTAGCTTAATCTCTTCTTCTTCCCATTCTAGATTATGCTGATGTTTGCTATCTGGACCTTACTCAGGACCAGCTTAACAAACTTGAGCGCCTTCAAAATCTGTCTCTTAGGTTCATATTTGGTTTGCGTGTACGACCACGTTTCCTCCTTTCGTTCTCAGCTCAAGTGGCTTCCAATTCGTCTCCGCCGTGATTCTCACATTCTTGCGTTACTCTACAGTATACTTTTTGTTACCTCTACTCCTCCATATCTCAAAGAGCGTTTTAATCGTCTCACTTCCATCACATCTTCCCAAATCCATCTTCTCGCCCCACCACCTTCATCTACCAAATTTTATAACAGCTCATTTACCTTTCGGGCTGTTCGGTTGTGGAATGCTTTGCCGTTGCATATAAGGTGTGCCAAATCACTTCCTATTTTCAAAAATCTGTTGAAACAATATTACCTGTCTCTCCCTTAAGTTGCCTTTTATGTATTGTATGTATGTATATTGTATGTATTTATGTATGTATGGTTGTATATATGGCTGCGTATTTATTCATTTATTAGGTGTCCTGTTTAGTAACATTTGAAAGATTGATGTGTTAGTAGTATGCTCTTCTTGATGAATTCGTGCACTACCTGTTTAAAATTCTGTTTGTGTTTCCTGCTGTACAAAGGTTGTCTGGAAGAGATCGCTTTAAAGCGATAAGACCGCCTGTTGTTACCATTATTTATTAAGCAATTTTTTTTTGTAAGATGTTTCTCTCTTGTAGTGGTGCAATAAAGAGTATTTATTATTATTATTATTATTCTGTAGATTTCGGCGTTCATGCGGATTATAAGTTAAACCGAAAATTCCTTAAAATCAAACCTAAGTCTCTGGATAGCCAGTTTGTCTGCGGTCTATCAAAATGATCAAAGTGAAAATGGGTAAGTACCTACATGATAAACTTTTCTAAATCGCGTAATTTTGTTACTTAACAAAACCTTCAATGTTATCGATAAAGCGCACATCACTATTATATCGACCGCAGAACTCCATTTACATGGACGTTAGCGGTGTACATACTACCCTCCTCCCCCCAGAAGTGAGGTGTGAGTGGAGTAGGTACCTAGGTAACTCCTAGGCGCTTACTAATGTTGTATTTGTGGCCGCGGCCAACCAGTTCATTGTTCAGAACACCTTAAGAAGACTTAAAAGGATGGAATAATTATTTTCGATAACTGATTCATTTTTGATTCGTTTATTTAGTTAAACAGGTACCTACCAAGATAGTTAAATATAAATTAATCTCTCCTAAATAAATAATCTATCTAGGTTTAGGAAGTTTAAGAGATTGAATCTGAAATAGACGTAGATTCTTACCAATTGTAACGTATTATTTTAGTGACTAGAATTTCTACTCCTTGTTCATATGATACGAGTAGTTAGTTGTGAATTAAGTCATTATTCATTATCTACTGAAAAGAAAAGATATACGACATGAATGAATTGGACAATGAAACATCAATTTTAATTGATAATACCCTGTTTAACAATGTTTCAATTATCGAAGATAAAATAGTTCGCAATTACGTGTTTGTTTTGCAATTTTACGTTGAAAAGCTTTTACAAGGCCATTGTTTGCGGAGAGTTTTGTTTATAAAATAATTGGGGCCGATCGACGGCGTTGCCAGCGGCCGCAAAATAACATAATGTATAGTTTTTGCCAGAGCTACGTTTTTCATAAACACTTTTTGTTTGTTTTCAATTCGCCGGGGGCTTTGCCGATAGATGTTTGAAGTTAAATCTCCCTTTTAAACGCTCGAAATGTGATTCAGTGAGCCTTTTTGAAGAGGCTTATGGGACTTAAATGTGCCTACAGCTTTCCTTTATTGAGTTTATTTATTCATAACTTAAAAGATGTGGAGAGGCTGAATCTTTATGTAGTCAAGTACGAATCGGCGTCATTATAACTAAAAACGTCTGGAAACGTATTTTTCATAATATAAGTAGGTAATCCTACTAATATTATAAATGCGAAAGTTTAGATGTTTGGATGTTTAGATGTTTGGACGTTTGTTACTCAATCACGCTTAAACGGCTTAACCGATTTGGATGAAATTTTGCACGAAGATAGTTTATAGCCTGGATTAAAATATAGGATAATTTTTATCCCGGGTCCACGCAGACGAAGTCGCGGGCGGAAGCTAGTAGTGTATATGTTCCGTTGCTGGCAAAAACACATCTCTGTGTCTGTCTCAAACTGTTCACGAAAACGCATGTTTATTTTGCAGTGTGACATTTAAATTATCAAACAGCCCATCCCTGGTCCGTCCAAACCACAACAACATGACTGTAACGGATAATAAACAAACTAAGTTTCATTCGCCTTCATTTAATTAAAATCTCGCTTATACGCGTCACACTGGAAACTAACTCCCTCACTTCTCTTAAGACGGTACCAAGGCAAATTGAGCCTTGTAATGTGACGATATGGTTAAGTTTTCGTTGGAGGGTAAATGCAAGGGCAGGGGTGAAGGCCGAGAAAAAAAGCACGTGTTCGCTTCGGGATTACACGCGCCCCATAAACAAGAGGTGAACAACATCGCTCCAGACCCCGCTCCGAATTGACTAGGTACATGCACCAAGTCCGACATCGAATACATGCATAAATAAAATTCCGTAGTTACCTACCTACCTGATATTACCTGAAAAGCATGAGGATGTAGCTAACTGCCATTTACCGCATACATATTATTATAAGACTGTAAGTTCTTAGACCGTGTTTACGCACAGGCATAATATATTATAAACTAGCTGTCCCGGTGAACTTCGTCTCACCTTAAGAAAATATCTCACTTAGGTACATACAACGTGATAATAAAATAACGCAAAACCTGAAAACAGTTTGTTCAGAATCGAGAGTAGAATGCGAAAAAAATAAAAAATAAATTTTTTGACGCGATTTATTTTTTAAATTTGTATGGAGCAGGTCGCCCCAGTCGGCCAACACTCCATACAAATGTAAAAAATAAATCTTGTCAAAAATTTTTTTTTTTTTTTTTCGCATTCTATGTTCGATTCTGAACAAACTGTTTTCAGGTTTTGCGTTATTTTATTAACACGTTGTATATGCATTTTTTTTTTCACGTTACGGATTAGGTATACAATCATTGTATTATGGGGTATTCAGATTATGTGATTTTACCCAAATTTGTCAGTACAACATGTTGAAGTCATAATTGGGTGTAGCGTACAGATGTAACAATCCGTCCACGTGTGCATGCAATTTCCCAGTACAACTCTTTTGACAGTTGGATCAGCAGCGCAACATGCCTCCAGACGATAGCAATTAGTCAGCTCCTGATAAATTGGGGCTTACAAATCACGACATGTAAACATCCCATTACGTATAATGTACCTAAATTATTAACACACTTTTATTAGGTCGACCTGTATGTAACTAACTATGTAATGGAATCTAACGTAACAAAATTAACCATCTTCCAAGAATCGCAGCATCATGAAAATTGGCAGCTGTATGTAGTTCTGATGCGAATATACAGGGTGATTCAGGAGACATGAGCAGGATCAACCCTACGGATTCAATAGTTTATAAGCTACTCAGTCGTACCAGCATTGGTAAGATTAACGTTAATTTTTTTTTAGTTGTGTAGGGTGACCATGATTTATTGTGAATGAAACTTTTACACAAAATGTAAAAAAAAACGGTGGGCTTTTAACTTAATTACGATGGTTAAAGATCCATTAACATTAACTGTATGTGTAGGGTTGATCCTGCTCACGTCTCCTGAATCATCCTGTATATGTGGAATATGTATGTATGTAGTGCTGATATATGGTACTGTCGCACTGATCTGATGATGGAGCCGGAAGATATGAACTGGAACTTCATGAGGAACACACGATTAGGTTAAAAGCGTGTTTTTCTAGTGTTTTTTAAAGTATTAATTATTATTTTCGGTTATTATCGGTTGTTGTACATCACTATTAGGGTCGTCCTTAAAAACCGAAAATTTGAAATTTCAATAAGACACCCTCTTATATTGTAGTATTACGTGAAAAAAATAACACTTTTCTTTTTTATTTGGATAATATTTAGGGGTTGCGACTGAATTTTTAAACTTTTTATGGTTTGCATTCTCCATACTACGTAAATTTTTTACTTTTTGCTATTTTTGGAGCTACATTTGATAATAGGAAATGAATAATCTTCAGTAATCACTAATTTTCAGTCATTAATTCAAAACCGAATTTTATTGTGTTAACACGTTCGCAACCAAGAACCCTAGCGGGCACTGTAATGTTTGCTCAGATGCCGGCTAGGCGGGCAGTACTATGAACTTACACGCCTAGCGAATTCTGTCGGTTTCTGGTGAGCTGTTCGATTTTAAGGCGCCGTAGGTTCATGGTCTTCTCTCCCTCTCACTGAGCATAATCGTGACCGAGATGGAAGTGCGTGCTCGGAAGCGCGGATATCATGTTTTTTAATTCTAATTTTTTGGCCGTTTTAATAAATAAAAATGTAAACACTGATTTCCATCAATCATGATATTGCCGATTTTTAAAAGCAATTTTAATATTTTTAGCTTTTGTGCATAATTTGTTACGAATATTTTAAGTGTATATTTGTGTGTTTTAGACCTATGTTCGTGATTTTTTTCTATCGAGCGAAATTTGCTTAATCATGTTTCGAAGCACTGATTTCCCTGCAGAAAAGCCTCAAAATTACTATTCGTATTTTTTTGAAACCATATTATTATAAACAGACGCATTATATTGTTTCAAAAACTCTGTTCGCTTAACTTCGCTGAACCTACGGCGCCTTAAGTCCGGTTGCAAAAGTGCTAATATGCTAAAAACGGACACTGGCGCTGATTTGGCCACCTTTTTGATTTAAAATACCTAAGTGTCGAGCATTTAGTGAATGAATTTAGTATTTTCTGGATTGATTATTCCTTGTTATCAAATGTAGCTCATAAAGGTAGAAAAAAAAAAAAAAAACTTAGTATGAAGAAATGCAAGCCTTAAAAAGTTAAAAAAATCCGTCGCGACCCCTAAATCATATCCAAAAATAAAAAAAAGAGATAAAAATTAAATTTCAACATCTCGATTTTTAATATGACTTGTACGAACACGGCAACATTATAGTCATTTCATTATATTAAAATATGTCAAGCAGTTGCATTCAAATAAGCTTGTGTAATTTAACGCGAAGTTTTCAAATTATCATTATTATGCATTGCCCGTTTTCCAGAAACTGGATCGAAAGACAGAATAAGGCTAATTTTTGTGCAAATTGTTTTAAAAGTTTGTCTTCACGCATAAACCGCCGAATTGATTTAGATGCCATTTGGTATAGAGATAGTTTGAGTGGCGGGGAAGGACATAGGATAGTTTTTATCCCGGTAATCATCCCCCAAGGGGGTAAATGGGGGGGGGGGGGGGGTGAAAGTTTGTTTGTAGCTACGATATAAACTAGTTCCACTGAGCGTTTGAAATTAATTAGGTAATTAATTAATTAAACGGAATAATAAAAGCAAAGCAGAGCTGTCTAAAATGTATGTCTTATTCGGTTAAGGCGCCGTAGGTTCATGGTCTTCTCTCCCTCTCACTGAGCATAAGCGTGAGCGAGATGGAAGTGCGTGCTCGGAAGCGCGAATATCATGTTTTTTCATTTTTATTTTTTGGCCGTTTAAATAAATAAAAATGTAACCACTGATTTCCCTCGAACATAATATTGCCGATTTATAGAAGCAATTATAATATTTATAGCTTTTGTGCATAATTTAATAACGAATATTTTAAGTGTATTTTAGACCTATGTTCGTGATTTTTTTCTATCGAGCGAAATTTGCTTAATCATGTTTCGAAACACTGATCTCGCTGCAGAAAAGCCTCAAGATTACTATTCGTATTTTTTTGAGACCATATTATTACGAGTATAAACAGATGCATTATATTGTTTCAAAAACTCTGTTCGCTTAACTTCGCTGAACCTACGGCGCCTTAACGGATACAGTTTTCAAGGAGGCTTGAACTTTTATAATTAATAGTACTTAGCTTGATTGATTGTTACCTTGTGCATAGACAAGTAGGCTAATTAGTGTTCCATTAGGACGTTAGGTCGCTTAAAATAATGTAATCGCCCGTTTGTATGCAAAGTCGTAGTCAGACAGGTTCAGTTGCTCCAAACCATTTGTAATCGTAAGCGGTGTTCGTTAAAATCTGAACGTATGGAAAGTTTGACAAGTTTCTATGGAGTGACAGCTGATGGCGCCATATTTAACGTTGATTGGTCTGTAATCGTAGGTTGGTGCAACTCGGCCTAAACCGACTAAAGTGGCCAATGGCGTCAATAGAATTTGCTAACTATGTAAACAAACCGCCATATTGAAATCGTCTTTCACTATGGCGGTTTGTTTACATAGTTAGCAAATTCCATTGACGGCGACTTTTAAGTAGGTAGATAGCGGCGTCTGACTACTCAAATAATTATAGCGTTAAGTTAAGTTTATAGAATTCTGGTGAAGACTCGAAGCATTGAAACAAACGTGCCTAATAGAGTCCTCCTGCAAATGCAATCCGCACTTTAAGCCGCGTACAGCGTTCATGCGGGCTGGCACTCAGCCACAGTAAATTTTCGATGAAGCAGTAGGTAAAGTTATTGTTGGACGGGAGCGCTTCCAATACTTTTAATGCACGAAATGTGTAATTTACTGTGCGCAAATTCTGAGCAATAAAGTTAGGTGAAAACATTAAGAATTTGTAAGATATTTAATGTCTTAACCTTTTCTTGGATGAAGCACCATATTCTTTCTTTTGAGAAATTAGTGACACGCTACAAAATATCCAAGCAAAGAAAGACGTGGCAGCCGATGGTTAAGTTGCATCAATCAGGTTATATTCTCGTAAAATTTTGATGAAATAAGGCACTGTCGTTTCCTGGAGTCCGCTCTGGTGATTATCTTACGTAACAGTATGAACTTGGATCTGAATGAAAAAGCACCGCGGTAATTAACAATCATATTTTGAAGCTCATTGATCAACAAGTGGAAAGTGACTCTAAGTAGTTTAACGTTTGTCGAAGTAGCGTGAATCCAACGATGTGCTGAAGCACATCGAACGGTTAAGTCTAGTTTAACTTATTGAAAGCACCGGCTCTTTGGAACGATATATTTTTAGATCAACTTCAAAAGTAAGTATTTAATTATCGATCGATCGACATTATCCTTAAAGCCGCAGCAGCCAAGACCATCTTCGCGCTGCTTGATCTCGATGCGCGTTCAGAGATATCGCTGCGCTAACACTAGTCTGTTACGATATATAATGTCGAGTTTTACTGCTATTAAAATATTGATTGTGAAGCCACGGCGGGAACGCAGCGTATGCGCGCGCGACATGTGCGGGCACAATGGCAGCATTCTCATGGACTCGGTCCGGTAAGCTGCTTGCGTGACGTCATGTGTAGGGTGCATTGCCGATGCAATTACAACGCTATCAAGTTTTATAGCGGCGATTCTTTTATGAACTAGTCCCGTAGTTAACCTTTTGCAAATTGCAAATTAGGGCGGGTTGGTTCGTGTCGTCAAAACTAAACTCATTTTAGTGAGTAGTTGACGGTCCATATATCTGTGTTATTGTGTTATACGATATCTAGACAGTTTCATACTCTATTTTATGTAACCAGTGGCGGCGGTAGTTACCAACCTAATACTTAAGTACCTATATCAATAAATACTTAAAAGACTTTCGAAGATTATGTAATCAAATTTCCGTTTGATACTGTAATGACTTGTTTACTTTTATACGAGTACCTATCATATTTTCTTAGATTTTAACACTTAATCATAATTCATAACTAATTGTGAAACGGGCCGATCGAAGTGCGACAGGGGTAAACGGAAATGTTTTGCTGATGGCAAGGATCGTAGAGTCAGCGTGATCCCCATTTCCACTAAGGCATTTAGTTGAATACCTAGGAATTATGCTAAGCTTTAAAGAAAAGCGTTTCTTCCTATTCATAATTCTTCATTAAAGTTTATTCTTCTCATACCATATTTTTACACAAATGCATTTCATTTTATGCATTAGTATTGAGTAAATATGAGGACTGTGAAGAATAACGAATGTGCCGCAATGCAGTTGTGAATAATGGCAAAGAATTGCCAATTTTAAGAAATTATACCTATTACTTTAGGCCTAGCTAGGAGCTAAGTTTGCATGTAATTTAGGCTTGGGACTTTTGGTAGCATAGTCGTGGTTCTAGAATCCATAGTCGCTGAATGTTAGATTAGGTAATCTGTTTATGAAAATGAATATAAATGGAAGAAATCTATTATACCTATATATAATAGCTTGTCCGAACACGGTGACGTAGATCAACCTTTTGACAAAGGGTAAACACTTGTAATAAATAAATGTAGATATGTGGGTGACTTGCAAAACAAGTACTTACGTAGTTAAAGACCTTTATTTATCTGCGCTTCAATTTTTCCCATTGTAATTTTTTTGGCAATTAGACATATACTTTATGGGTGGATCAACTATTCCCTGTCTCCTGAGTAACTTCTTAAAACTGCGATTTGTGCGTTTTAAATCACTAAATGTGGGGTTTTTTTGTCAAGTTAGACTCCTTTATTATATGGACCATCTTCTAGGCACGTTAAAAGTCCGTAGGTATTGTAACCTTTTTTTAGGGTACCGTAGCCAAATGGCAAAAAACGGAACCCTTATGGATTCGTCATGTCTGTCTGTCTGTCCGTCCGTATGTCACAGCCACTTTTTTCCGAAACTATAAAAACTACACTGTTGAAACTTGGTAAGTAGATGTATTCTGTGAACCGCATTTAGATTTTAACACAGAAATAGAAAAAAAAAAAAATTTTTTGAGGGTTCCCCATACTTAGAACTGAAACTAAATTTTTTTTTTATCATCAAACCCATACGTGTGGGGTCTATGGATAGGTCTTCAAAAATTATTTTGAGGTTTCTAATATCATTTTTTTTCTATACTGAATGGTTTGCGCGAGAAACACTTCCAAAGTGGTAAAATGTGTGTGGTGTAACTTCTAAAATAAGAGAATGATAAAACTAAAAAAAATATATGATGTACATTACCATGCAAACTTCCACCGAAAATTGGTTTGAACGAGATCTAGTAAGTAGTTTTTTTTTAATACGTCATAAATCGTAAACCGCAATTTACCTTTCATTCAATCAACTCAAATATAAAAATAATATTATGTTACTTGCTGCTACGGAACCCTTCATAGGCGAGTCCGACTCGCACTTCGCCGTTTTTCTAAGAAACTGCAATTTTATCTCTTGGCTAACGGCACAGAATAACAACGTTTGAATATGAATCGCTTAATATCATGTCTGAGTGAATTAGTTCAAGTAGAAACAGGTTCCTAAAGCAATCAATGCTTTTGCTAGCCGTACCCCTGCTACGTGCGTCCAATTAAAAGTCATCCAAGATTAAACTAAAAACAATTTAGTAACGTAACAAATACGATGGGCTTATAGGGTACAGCATTATAATAGGCGAGCCGATCCGGCTTACCAGGGCCGTAAGCGGTTCACGGCGTAATCCCGCGTGTAAAACAACAGCCAAGTTGTGTCACGAACTTTCCATAGCCGACGGAAGTTAACCGGTATTAACGTATTCGTAATTAATCCTGTGAATTGATTTTGTAGCGTTAAGAGATAAATTTGCATTTTTTCCGTCATATTGATTATAAAGCTCCGCGGGTCATTCTACAATGGTTGCGCATACTGTATTACTATTACTATTGTATGTACTATTTCTGGTCCTTTGTCTCGTATTGAACAAATCACAGACACCACCAACCCAACCTACCGCAAATGTGCGGGTTATAACTATTATAATACGGATAGGGACAATTTCTTATAAAGGTTCAGTACAGACGGTTTAAGAATAGCTTGGCAGGGTTAGGCTCAAGGGAGACAAACCGAAGAGACATGAGACGAAGACGCGTAGTGGACACTTTCGACCCCAATGAACTGCGTTGCAAAACGGTTAGGCTCATAAAACCTACTTTCCCGAAGTGTGCACTTTCCCGAAATGTGCATTTTCCCTAAAGGTACCTACTCTTATTTAGAAGGAGCACTTTCTCGGAATGTGCACTGTCTTAAAAAGTTACTTCCCAATTGGTATACACTTTCTCAGATAAACCAACATTCTCAGATTGTATACAGGGAGGAACATTTCCTTGGACTAAGCTGAAAGGACAGTGTTATATACATAAGTGACGTACAAACGATCTATTATAAATGTTAAGCTGGATTTAAAAGAAAAAAAAAACATAAAAATCGAAATATTTTATCTTAGTGACAACCCTAATACTATACATAGTTATTATATTTTCATTTGAAATTGACACATGTCACAAGTCACAAGAATCTTGCTGACTTCATTGAATCTGCTGGATAGGGTTGAAAATACAGTTTTTTTCACCAAAGTTTAACAAGTTGTATCTCGGTAACCGTTAGAAATATTAATATGGTTACTAGGTGAGAAGTAAAGCACTAAACCTGATCTATATCCCATTTGCTTAAAAGTCCATCGATCTGTTCCACCCAGTATAATCTCAGAATGTGCACTTTCCCATTAAGTACACTTTCTCAGATAAACCACATTCTCAGATATAATTGATATTTTTACAAAAAAATCGCAAGGCAGGCCCACGGGGGGCTCGCGCATGCTGGGGCCCGGCTGGCAATCGCCACCTTGACTATAATGGCCAGTCCGGCCCTGTGACATAGTGCACCTTTGGAGAAGTGTCCCAATTGGGCAAGTGTACCTTTTGGGAAAAGTTTGCCTTATGGAATTAAAGAGCACTTTTTGAAATAGTGCACCTCTCGAGATAGTGCCCCAATTGGGAAAGTGTATCTTTTGGGAGTGTACATTTTGCGGAAAGTATACATTTCGGAAAAGTGGGTTTTATGAGCCTGACCCTTCCAAAATGCATAGTACGGGGTATGCTTCTCTTCGCAGCACTTGCACCCCGTTCGGACTACGTAAGCGAGCCCCCTCCTCTATATCAATTTTAAAATTCGCATCCACGACTCGACCTGTCTCTTCGGTATGTCTCGCATACAGGGTGAATGTCTGCTACAGTTATTTGACACTCGACGTTTTTCCCGCAACAGCAGTCCAGCACGAGCGCGGGCCGCGCAAGCCGAAGTTGCACGCTGCGCTCGCGCTGCCACCGCCGATGGGGCACGCGCACAAGCCGCACGCGCTCAAGCTGTCACCACCCTCGCCGTACGCGCCACTGCCGCCATTTAACTTCCAAGTAAGTATAGGTACTATTAATGCACAGGTTTTTTTTTGCGGTGGTGTACGTTACTCTCCAAAAATGTATATTATTTATTTATTTAAACTTTATTGCACAAAAGAAAACTTATCGTACAAAAGGCGGACTTAATGCCATATGGCATATATATGTAGTAGGTAGGTACCTAGTGTACCTACTAGGTAACGTTAAGGTGCCGTACATACAAACGATTTGAATATACATGTCACAAAGTCATAAAATAGACGCAATAAATAACATATATCACAGCAAGTACCTACGCGAATCTCATACCAAAACGGACATTTTCATTTAGTGTTGGGTTACTCACTCGTGAGGCACCTCATTTGTCATACTCATTTCATTAAATTGTCGCATCACTTCACGCTTCAATAATGTACTACTTCATTCCTCACGAGGTACCGACTCACTCCTTACCTTACTCTCTCCGCAAGTCCGCAGTAATTGGGGCTCTGGGGGCCTAGACAAGGTTACAATCGACAAGCGCTAACGTCAATAGAAAACGAATAAAATGTATGGGAATGACAGATGTTCACGAAAAGTGTTTCGTCGGCATCTGTCATTCCCTACATTTTATTAGTTTTCTATTGGCGTTAGCGCTTGTCGATTGTAACCTTGTCTACGGCTCCTGTACACTACATTTGAAAAAAACATTGTTTTTACTGCGGATAGATGCTAATTATTCACTGGTAGGTACGTACCTCACCTCATTTAAAATAGGGCATTGATTTTTGGAAATGAGGTGGTCATACAAACTCATTTTAATTTTATGTCCTACCCAACACTATTTTCATTGTTATTGTAGCAGGTTATAGGGGGCGTGGTGGATGACCTCGAGGTAATAAATCGAGAATTTGCTCGTTTTGGGAATACTTATCTAACGCCTACGGCGATATTTTAAGAACGTTCATGTAGACACAGACACACGAACGCGTTGTCATAACTACACTTATATGCGGGTCCAATGATGAGGTCTTGCTGGTCGCAGGTTTAACGTAGGTATTGTGATGTGCAGTTCAGTATGAGCAGCGTGAGCGAGTCGGCACCCCTGAGCGGGACGTCGTCGGCGGGGTCGAGCGGCGCGGGCGGCGCGGGTGCCGTGAGCCCATTGCCGCTGGTGCCTGAGCCGTTCCTACCGCCGCCACCGTTGCTCCACATGCTCATGTCCAGCGATAAGTGTCAGGTGAGGGGCTAGCAACAATAATCAGCGTGTTTATAAGTGAGTCGGATCCGCTGAGCGTGACGTCCGTATCTTCGGCGGCCTGGTGGCCGATCCGTTCCTTTCGCCGTCACTGCTACTCCACATGCTCATATCCAGCGACAAATCTTAAGGTGAGAGACATCAGACGATTACGACGACGAGTTGCAGAGAAATATCGACAGTCAGGGGTATTAGGGGCCTACTCAAATCGTATTGTGTGTATGCATGCAGCGCCGATATTTTAATGATCTGCATGCATACCTGCACACAATATGATTGGCAGTGGCACTGCACTGCAGCCAGTGCTTTGGGTAGGCCCCCTTATATACGTACCTACATAAATAAGGACACAAATATCTGTACAGGACTCTTTTGTCAGTGTCATAAAGGCGTGTGCATATAATTATGTCCTTATTTATGTACGTACTCGTATATTAATACCCCTGGCTGTACATAGCAACGTCCCCCGTCTCTTCTGTCTGGCTTGTGCCTTATATTTGTAATTTTTACGTAAGGGCCTCGCCTAGCAAGGACAATGATATTAAATCTGGAGTTATATAAATATTTTGAAAAGGTAATCTGCGTCCATGAATCTTTATCTCTCTCTTTAAGCATGGGTTAAAAAGGACAGAGATATATTTGAGGCGGCTTATTGGGTCGTACAGTATAATACACACCCGCCGGAAAATAAGATCGACACCTTTCTCAACATTTCCAGGTGTTATGATAAATAAATCCTACTAACCTATTTTTGAAGTATTACATACATAAGTACATATAATCACGCCTATTTCCCGGACGGGTAGGCAGAGATCACGGATTTCCACTTGCTACGATCTTGACAAACCTTACTTGCTTCATTCACTTTCATTACATTCTGCATACATGCTCGTCGGTTTAGGGTACTCGAGACCTGACCTTTCTTCAGGATTTCTCCGATTTGGTCGGAAAAAGTTCGATGAGGTCTTCCCGTTGCAACTGTACCATCAACTTTTCCCTCATACACTAACTTTGTTAATCTTATTTCACCCATCCTGTCCACATGCTACAACATGCCCATACCATCTTAGCATTCCCTTCTCAATTTTCGCCACTACATCTTCAGTCACTCCACATCTCTCTCTTATCACACTATTTCTTATTCTATCCCTCAAACTCATACACATACTTCGCAACGCTCTCATTTCCACTGCATTTACTTGACTCTGATGTTTCTTCTGCCACACCCAACTTTAACTACCATACATAAGTGTGGGGACTAACACTCCCTGAAGCACAGCCAGACGTGCTTTTTGAGATATTTTCTGGCTGTTCATAAAGGCGTTGAGTGCCGCGTTTACACTATTCCCAGCATTCACTCTCCTTTCGATATCTCTCTCATGCTTTCCATCCCTAGTGAATAACGTCCCCAGATACACGAACTCTTTAATTTATTCCAACCTTTCGTCGCCAATCATAATTTCGCAATCAGTCATAAATTCATCTCTTTCAAATACCATTTGAAGTATTTATGGACCCAATATACTTATATAGGTTCAGGTAAGGTGTCGGCACCTGCGGGCTGCGGCCCAACGCCGGCGCGGCGGCTGGCTTTGATATATAGCGGCATTAAAAATGACGATCCTTTTGAGTAGAGTTTTAGGTATACTTAAGTATCTCTCATAGGTTGCTTTTAAACGGATTTGTTACGTACATCCCGTGTTACTCATATTTTCATACCTGATGGCTGATGGTTTCCTCTATTTTATGTTTTAACAAGAGAAGAAATTAATGAACAAAATAACGAATGCTTGGAGATGAAACACTCACCAGTGTTGCGTGACTACCACTTTAACTTACTAATCAATTGCGTTTATTAGCCTACGAAGCAAATGAGGGGTGTTATGAGTTTAACCCATTCAAGGCCAATGACTCGCATATGATATGAGGCACGTCTCTATACGAGCGATTTCCGCTACAAAGCATAACAGTGTTGCTACTAAGTACAGCGTAGCACACGTGGTCTAGTTCGCCTCGAATATGTGCTGTGGCTTTGTTCCCTAACCGATGACCCGATTTGAGTGCGGCTCTTTTAAAATAGAAAGTCTTATCTATAGAGGTGGTTCTTGGCTATGTGTTGGGGGGTTTTAATTCATGTAGTTATATTGAATTGTTATGCCTTTATTAGGAGCTGATGTGGAGCGCTAAACAATTGCAGCTTCAAGGCGATCCCTCGCTCCTGCGGCCTCCGCCGAGTGCCTTCGGGGCTCCGCTGGCGCCTACGTGGGAACTCTTACAGGTGAGAGATGGTCTTATCTAGACGCACCTACTATTAAGTTACTACTTTGCCGCCATTGACAAATCATCTCAGAAGTCAGTGGACTTATCCAATTCTAGGCCACTCGCGGCACTAATTCCTCAGAGAGCTACGGGCGCATTTCACTACATAATGTAGCTAGGTGCCTATGGGCATCAAGCTGCTACGGACTACGGCGTAGAACTACGAATGAAGCGTGTCGGTGAATGGGTTGAGAACCAAGAAGGAAGTAAGCCAGATACAGGAAGCTACTAATTTGAACCAGCTGATTCGCTACGCATAATTTTTAAAGACGGACAGCGGATGGTGCACGGACGGTGCGCATGTTGAGAACTAATATTAGGGCCTGTATTCACTTTGATCAGTGATTAGTGCGAGTTCATACATTTGCTGCGAATGCTTAGTATGGATAAGAGTAGCTTTTGTATGGACTTGCACTAATCACTAATCAATGTGAAACCAGGCCCTTAGATATTCGTTTCAAAAAAACGCCTGTGAGTGGAGGATGGACCGATACAGATGCAACGCCAATAAAAATATTTTGTCGAATTTTGCCATTTGAAAACTATTAAAGAATACGAAATTAATCAAGTTGCCGACGCAACCGCACCATTGGCGCGCGCGTGTCGATGTAACAAAGACAGGCAACTACGGAACCCTACACTGCGCGTGGCCCGACACGCACCAGGCCGGTTTTTTACGTTGTTACAACACTAGTGGCTTCTACGGCACGACAGCAAAAACGTTACCTGCTCCGCAATACCTAAAGTTTCAAGAGGGTGTGTACGTTGACATTTGTAGGTGGCTTTTTGACTCAAGGGGCGGGCTAGCACTTCCGATTGGGCGACCGAGGGGTGACTTCTCGGCTTGCCTTGACTTTCCCCGCCCATTCGATACTGCGATACGCGAGTTGTCACAACTTTAGAACAGGCATTGTTGTGTTTACTGCGAATGAAACGTACCGTATATTTACTGGTAAGTCCAGAACAATACTCTAGCTACTGCTATAGTCTATTTATTTTTACCGCCCAGTATTTATATTCCAATAATTTATACACAACTGAGCTGTAATTTGTTTACAGTCTCCAGTGCACGATATCGAAGCAAGTAAATTAATGTACGGTAAACAAATAATGCTCACTGTTCACATACCACAGTACGATAAAGGAGTTCGGAGCTCGCTCCGACAGTGGCCCATATGTTTATTTTTTTCTACCGTCCCGGATAATGTGAAGTTGTGAACATACTAGGTACTCTCGTAGCAAGCAGATGATTAATTAACACATTCATTGCCCAGAATCGCTACGCGCTACGCTCGTAGCCGATCCCGTGGTTTTCCTCGTATGTAGCGGAAAGCGACTACGACGGTCTGACGCATATGTGTCGTCATGGGCCCTGAATGGAAATATACGAGTCATTGTGTTTCCTCTTAATAGCGATTATGAGAGATTTTACTATTGGGTTAGAAATACGTATTCATGAATAAGGTAAAGAACATGGGGCATCAGGTTTAATATTTAGATTTTTTGGAATAAGTTGTCATAGTTCATTCGGATATGCCGAAGAACCGCACCGCCAATATTATATTTTTGTTTTGTAAACTTATTTGGTGATACGCCTAATTCGGTGAATTCACTAGCTTTATTCGGTAGCGTGCTTCAAAGCATGTACCTACCTATCACCGAATTAGGCGTATCACCAAATAATGCAAGTTTACCCTACTTGATGCAAGACAATAATAACTAAGTCGTGTCTGTTAGGAAACAAGCGCTCGACTGCTGTTCATGGCGGTCCGCTGGGTGCGGTGCCTGGCCCCGTTCCAGGCGCTGACGGCGGCCGACCAGCTGGTACTACTTCGGGCCGCGTGGAAGGACCTGTTCCTGCTGCACCTAGCGCAGTGGTCCGCGCCGTGGGACCTGGCGCCCCTGCTGGCCGCGCCGGCGGCGCGCGCGCGCCTGCCGCCCGACCCGCTCGCCGACTTGGAGCTCAACACACTGCAGGTGTTGTGTAGCTTCATCCAGCTAGCCGTTCCAGAGCTGTTATTATGAACGAATCCCCTCACCTCAAACGAAACCAGTGTCAACCAGACCTTATTACGCTTAATTACTACGAATCGTGGCGTCAAGATATAGGTAGGAGTGACGGTCGAGCTGAGGTGAAAACGAGCCCTGAATAGCATAGCAGGCGCTGACGGCGGCCGATCAGTTGTTGATGCGGGGTAGAAATACCTACCTATTTCTGCTGCACGTTTTATTAATACTCGAAGAAAGTAGATAGATTCATATTTTGATACGCGTATAATCTTATTACGAAGCAATTTATTTAGTGTCAATGAATATGTAATCTTTGCAGGAAATATTGTGCCGTTTTCGGCAGATAGCGCCCGACGGCAGCGAGTGCGGCTGTATGAAAGCAATCGTCTTGTTTTCGCCAGGTTAGTCCTATAATTGTAGGTATCTACTAACTAACTAATAATAATATAACCTAACTAACTCATAATAGGTGGTTACTAAGGGTGTGTAATGATTGGTATAACAACTTTTGATATATTTTCACTGGATATAACAACATTTAATATAATTTCATTGGATATAATCACTCAGGGACGTAATAATCTTTTGGTATAACAACAATCAGTATAATTTCATGTCGTATAATGTTCAAATAGTATAATACATTTTTGATATAACGGTTAATGGACATAATGTATATTTGATATAAGTATTAGTGGTATAATGTTTTGAGAGATTTTTTTTTTTCACACACGTTAATTATTTTAACCTAACCTAACCGCCAGCGTGTCGACGTCACTCCGCTTCGCGGGGTGCCTATATCCGCTCTAAGGGACACAAGCTAACCCTACTAACCTAACCTAAATATAATACCATTGTTACAATTATTTGTCGTTTTTTTTACTGCGGGGGGATTATGACACTAGTACATTATACCAACTGAGTTTTATATCGAACATAGTTATATCCCATGTATGTTATACGTTATGACTGTTAAATTACTAGTTGTTATATTAAAAGTGCATTATATCTTTTGATAGTTATATTACATGAGAATATATCAAATGTTGTTATATCAAAAGTGCATTATATCCTTTAATCGTTATATCCAGTGAAAATATATCAAAGGTTTTTATATCGATCGTTACGCACCCGGTTACTAATACTACATAGTTTCTCGTAGGTATTTTGTAAACAACAATACATAATTTAATTATGTTTCTTTCAGATACTCCTGGTTTGAGCGAGACTCAACCAGTAGAGATGTTACAAGACCAGGCACAGTGTATTCTCGCTGATTACGTTCGCACGAGATACACAAGGCAGCCAACAAGGTATTTAATTGTTTATTTTCAGAGCCGATTCGATGATTTTTGAGCAAATATTAAGTAGCTTATGTCTTGCTAGGCGAGTAGCTATCACTCCAAGCTTTGCTTGAATGGCCCTTGTGTTATTCCGAATAGCTTAGAATAGTTATATAGGAACCTAAATATGTGTGAATTATCCAAACGTTTGCGAGTATTACCTATAGGCCAGTAGAGATCGGCACAAACACAGTCTAAAATCGCAAAGCATGATGTAGTTCTAGTTTTTTGGTATATATGTTGTATGGCCAGCTCGGCTATCACAAGACAGCGCGCGAGCTCTCTCGTTTTTTCTCACACTATACGTCTCCTTCTAAGTTTTCTAATAAGAGAGAGAGGGCTAGTGCGAGAAAAATCATGTGAGCTCGCGCGCCGTCTTGTGATAGCCGTGCAATTTGGGTTACGTTCCATATACTGGGAATTAAATTGTAATTGCGCAGGTTTGGCCGCCTGCTGTTGCTGCTGCCGTCGCTGCGGGCGGTGCGCGCGCGCTCCATCGAGCTGCTGCTCTTCCGCGACACCGTGGGGGACGTGTCCGTCGCCACCCTGCTGCACGACATGTACAGGTACTATCGGCTGCAATAATGCATGGACACCTTACGGCTCAGTTTCGCTTGCATCGTTTGACGTCTGCTGCTCACATAGTTGCACGTGGTGCGCAATAATTAAACTAGATGGCGTTGTTGGCGCTACTATTTAGACATACCGCAGAAAATAAGCACATTACTAGGCACATTAAATACCTATAAATTGACACCTGTTTGTTATCACCAGAAATATTCTCATATTAGTATAACTATTAACAAGGCTGGTAAATGCTAATTTATAATAGCTGTATTTAAGTGCGATACCACTGGTATTTGAATGCTATATTTCCACCATTACCTATAATGTTGAGATAGCTCAATGGATTAAGACATGTTCTCTAGGCTCAGCGGCCTAGAACTGTCGAGGTTCGAATCCCAGGTAATGGGAGGTTTATGTTTTTGTATCTTTTTATATTTGTTCTATTCCTATAGATGAAAGTGCTTTATATACAAATATTAGTCATAAAGAAAATTATATATTCATAACTTAAATAATTAAAACAGCATTTTATGTTTCAATATGTTTATTTTGTTCACTACAGTTCTGTTAAAGCAATTTTATAATACTACATAATAATAGTTACCTAGCAACTTTGTAACATTTTTATTGAGGTAATAGCTTAAGTTTCATTTCCATAATTGGAAAAAGATTGAAGCTTCACCCCAATAAATATAATATTGACAATATTAACTTACAACCGGGTTATCTAACATTCAAATCAGCAGAACGCATTAAGGTGTTAATTGCCATAGTATATCTATACCTATATGTGAGCGTTCAAACCATGAATTATTGTGTTATTGATTTGAAAATAATCATAATAATTTTATTTGGTCTTTCACCGTTACTTACACTTGTTTGATCTTATGAAATATCACATTTTAAATAGTAAAGGAATATAAAAAAGAAAGCAAACGGCATATTAATACCTATTACCTACTGAAACAATATATATATTTTTAATTTATTTAGGATAACCCGGTTTATAGAATATATAAATCTTAACGTAATCCGTACTCTTTGACCGACAGCATCTGCACTTTTTCTATATTAGGAACTACGCGACCATTATGACGGCGCGTATTATTATAACTTTATAACACTATAAACTTAAATGACCCTGTTGACTGGATTTAATTCACTTCACTTTTTCACTCTTCACTTCAGACAGCCATATCATAGGCCAAATTACAACCTTGTTTTCTGGCCTTCCGTTAGCAGCAACACTGTTAACAGAAGTTTTTGTTAATAGTATTAGTGAATTAGCCACTTTCTAACATGTTATCGAGGTTATATGTAGCTTAAGTTTCATTTCCGAAAATCGGAAAAAGATTGAAGCTTTACCCCAATAAAAATAAAACCTATTGACAATTTTATTAATAATTTCAGACCGGGTTATGATAACATATATATCAGGCGAACGCATTCTGGTGTTAGCCAAATCTATAAGTAAGCTTTTAAGTAAGTAAATAAACCCGCCATTTGTGTTAATGACATTTAAAATAATAATAAAATACGGGACAATCTTACAGTTCACTAAGGCTTTTATTATTGATACTAGACGACCATATATTTCATAGATTATAATGGTAGGATTCCACGGTTATCTATGTCACTCGATCTCGTTAATTAACATGATTATGTTGTTTAATAATAATTTTCCTTAACTTAACACATCTATTACTAATAGTATCTATAGGGTTAAAAAAGCATGATGAAAACAATATCCTACTTACTCATATGTTACTTTTGTCACTTGTTTATATATAACCCGGTCTGTCTTTCTTCAAACCTTACATGTTCACAGTTGTTTACCACCAGATTCCATGTTAGGCACTACGTGATCACTGAACGTGAACTTATATTGTCCTTTTGAATAGATTTAAACACTTCTCACTTCTCGTCACTAAACATGACATTTAGTCCAGTGTCCAAATTGTATCAAATTGCTGTTTTATGTGCTTCTCTGTAAGCAAGGGTTTAACAGCATGCCCATGATAGTATAAACCCTCCTCTTTATGGAGACACCTCGAACAGTCCACACTTGTGTGCAATAAATCAACGAAATGCCTTGTCGATTCAAAATCATTTTCTTTGTAGTCCATTACCATGGCTGGTGGCCGTTCTTTGTCGGTGTAGCAGAGACGTTTCCTTTTGCTCAACCTTTTTTTAGCTGCAACAATATTATACGTAAATAAATCATCAGAAAAATGTATGATAGTTAAGTAGTAGTTACTTATAGTAGATAATTATATCACAAACATGTAAAAATAACGACTTACGTTTAGATCAGTTTCTGTAGCTTCTTTATATATCGCAAATATTTGCGACCTTTTAACTAGATCAATATTACATAGAAAACTAGTTTTAATATTCATGATATCCAAAAAAAATATGAATAACACAGCTGAAGTAGGTCTACGAACGAACATGTAACATCTTTGTGATAAAAACGAATAAGTATGGTAGTTTTGAATCATTCGTCTACCCTCATCGATTATTATACTAATCATAGTCGTAATGGATTAATATCTGAGCAGCAAAATAAACTTATGATGAATTTCGACTGCCTAGTCAATTGAACCGATGGTCGAGTGGCTAACGAGGCAAGTAACTGTCGACCTAGCTTTAGAGTCGCGGGTTCAAATCCCGCACCCAACGAAAAAAATGTTGGGAAAGAAGTGTTTTTGGAATTGTTTGGATATTCACTAGTAGTGAATCGGAAACATCGCAAGAAAAATAAATGCACAAAGGTAGCACATAAATAGAAAGCACATTCCAAATTGCGTCATAATACCGCCATTATCGATCGATAATGCGTTGGCAAGATTACTTGACAGTATAATATAGGAAAAATAATAACCCAAGAAAAATATAATTATATCCAAGATGAGGAATTAGTTTTTGTTTCCATCTGTGTTAACAGCGCCATCTAGTGAAACTATGCCGATCCTCTGAGGTTTACATTTACATCTATAATGATATTACACGTCGTGCACATAGATGGCGTTAGCAAGCGCGTCAAGGGAAACAGTTTGCGACTTGACCATGCACTTATGCTGTCTAGTGTACATACGACGCCACTCGCGGACAGCGCGGGCCCGGGCGGTGGAAGCGGCCGCTCAGGTCAAGGGGCGCCCAGTCGACAAAAAGGCGGAAAACACAAGCGAAAAAAATATCATGTGGAGCGAAAGCTTCAAAAGGTTCCCAAAGAACATCTCACTCCACTCTGAGCCCCGTTATCTGATCTTAAACTAAAATCTAACTTCGGTCGGGTTAACCTCCAACCGGAATCCTGTCCGCCATTAGGCGAGAGTAGAATGGGGGGCATACAGAATGTCATCTCACTCTTATCAAGGGCGGATCTGGTGTTTGGTGTAGACCGCAGTTACAATAACAACTGCATTTGTTCCTTAACTGCCATGTACCTAAGTAGGTACAAGCATAGTTAGGTACCTACCATACATCAGACGCCTTTGGGGAAAATGTGTAAACCATAGGTACCTAATTAGGAAGATGTTAATAAAAATAGTAGATTGTGTGACAAGGGTCTAAAATAAGCCATATTACCACGAGATGTTTATTTCCCCGAGCGAAGTGAGGTTATAGACTACTCTTCATTTAGACTACGAGAAAATAGTGAAAACAAATTATCCATCCACAATCATTGTTTAATTTGGCGGCATGATTTTTTTAATAAACTGTTTTGAAACAGATACCAAATATTAACACCACGAATAAGCACTACTTACCGTATATAGCCGCGTCCAAACGGCCCAGCGCGGCGGACTGCATACGCTGCATAAGATAAAGCGAGATATCCAAACTCAACCACACTTGAACGTTTGGACGCGGCTACAGACAGTCAGATGCGTTTTTTTTTATTGAGAAGAAGAGATTTAAGAAGATTGAACGGGATAGACTGTTGTCTATCTCGCTTTATCGTATGCCCTGTATGCTGTCCGCCGCGCTCGGCCGTTTGGACACGGTCAGAGGCGGTTATTCGTGGTGGTGTGGTCAATATTTTGTATCTGTGGCAAAGGAGTTTATTTAAATAATAATGGCGCCAAATTGAATAATCTTTTCGCCGTGGTACCTAGTATTTATTATGGATATTCTTTGTTTTTACTATTTTCTCGCAGTCGAAGTGAAAAGTAGAGTGTATAACTGGTCTAAAAGCCATATTACCCCTAGAACTATTTCCCCTTCGTTCGGGAAAGTAACCATCTCGTGGTAATTTGGCTTATTTTAGACCCTTGTCATACAATCTACTATTATTCTTATTATATGCCTAATGTACATTTTGTTCAAGGATGCAGCCAGCACCAGCCCCGGCCTTTGGACAACTGCACCCTCCTCCTTCCGAACATTGCGCATCTCCTTAGTTTTGACAATGGAACAATTTTGAATTCGTTTAGATTGAATACTCGTATAAACGATTGACGTTAAAAAAACTTCTAGTCGTAGGTTTTAAAACCGGCCATATTTTTTTTTTATACCAAGTCTCGTCGGTGGGGTACCTACAAACGTATCTATGACACCAAGGTGTAATTCCGTGCGTTGCAGGCTTCGGAAGCGGCGCCACACATTTTCACACACTGGCTATTGTTGCATCTGCCGCGATGCACGGAATGACACCTTTATGGTAAACGGTCACCGCCACCGTAACTATCAAGAGCGGAACCAGTGAAGAAGATGAAGAAGACCAAAACGATATCGTATCCAACTTAAAATTAAGCACTGAAATGTTAGCTTAGCTGTATAACGAAACTAATTTAATGTTAAAAGTTGTTGTGAAATGTATGACTATGACTCCCTAATGAAATTCCTCACTTTCAAATATCAAATTTTGCTTAGCTAATTGAGATTGATCAGCTACGTTTTCTAACATACCTATTCACTGCCCGTTTTACTACGTGAGTAGCTTTTCCCTCTTCGCCAAACAACAACTTTCCCTTGTTGCAAAGATCGTGGGTTCTTACCCTCCTCGGGGAGTTGTTGTTTCGATGGCGGTACAAAAAGCACACTACCTACAAATGATGCAATTCGTCGCAACAACCAAAGAGTTATGAATTGGCAACAACTGATGGGGTATACATGATTATGTGATTCTACCTCAATTTGTCAGTACAACATGTCGAAGTCATAATTGGGTGTAGCGTACAGATGTCACAATCCGACCATATGTGCATGCAATTTTTCAGTACAACTCGTTTGACAGTTGGATCAGCAGCGCAAGATGCCTCCAGACGATAGCAATTAGTCAGCTTCTGATAAATTGGGGCTGACAAATCATGACATGTATAGACCCCATGACACGAGACTCAGTTATAGTTAGTATTAAAGGTAGGTATGTACTCCTATTGCTGTCTCGTGTCAACCATAGATGCGTCTCTTCTGGTTCTTGTGACAAATTGCAGGGTGTGGGAAGGCTATTAACTAAAAAGTGTTAATTTTAGGGATTTTCATCCTCCTGTACGGTTATTCGCTACGCTCTAATGCGGCTCACCCCGCTGGTCACCCGTCACGAAACTAGACCTCTATCTACGCTTAGTTACTACGCATTACGGTGTCAAGTAATATTTGTGGGTGAGCGTTGAGGTGAGCTTAAAACAAGTTACAGAATAGGGGGGCAGCTCCCGTGGCGTCTTGTGATAACTGATAACCGTGTTACATCCTACCTGCATCCTATAACTAGGTACCTATCTAAAACTAATGATCAGCGGTCATAATAAAATGAGCTGAATTCCAGCATTGTATTGTATATAGCTACATGTAGTAAAGTAGTTTTCTCAACGGTGTTTGTTATTTAAATATTGACCTTGAGACGGCTAGACTGATTGACCATATCCTTGTAATACGATACGATATCCATCAGTTACCTTGCAATGTCATTAAGGCCCGAACACATCAGATGAGTAAGCATAGACGTGCACATACCTAGACATTAACAATATGTCATACCGTGACGCGTGCACGAAATTTCAGAGTAGATAATAGGTACATGCATAACATGCAGCAAGTCAAGTGGTATTACCTAACATAGCTGAGGATTCATACTCATAGTTTAAATTGCAGCGATCTACGTGTAAGTCTACACTTACGCGGCAGAGACCCTAGCACGATAGGTTTTGTCGTCAAGTTTTACGTGACATTTCATTACATTTTCGCCCTAAAAAGTGATGATAAAACGTATCGTGCTAGCTGAGCAGCTGTGCCCGGGCCTTAAATCTATATGCATCATCACTATCAGCAGTGGATGGTTGGTTCAGGTGTATACCTACTAGTAGTAGGTATACTGTGTTGTATCCATTTTTTTATTGGTAGTAAATAACAAATGAATATGTAGGTATGTATAAATGTATCAAACATATCATAAACTTATATCTCCAGAGTTTTTGCATTAAATTGCATGGTACCTAATTGAATTTATCTAAAAGATCTAGTCGAAATATTTCTAGTCATATAAAAAGTACTTACGTTAATCGTGTTACTTATGTACATATGTAAGATTTATTGTAATGTCTATAACATAGCCATTATTGAATAATATGAATAAACCTTTAAGATATCTAGTGTAAATACAAGTAAAATGCAATTAAAATGTATATAAATTATTCAACCTCTGGAGTTTTCCTTATTTTAATTTTATGGAGATGAAGGGATGGCCGGGACCTTTGGCTAGAACTTACTCAGACATTGGAAATTACGAGGGGAGGTACAGACACAAAAAGAAAAAAATCGAAACCTTTAATAAGCAGGGGTCGGATTTTTCATCGCATGGTGAGATGAAAGAAAACTGTGGAGTCGATATTAAAGCTAAATTTTTATTCATATTCATACTCATACTCATCAATTTTCTTAGTCCCGTAATACTTTTGTCCCTTGTGCAGGTTGACAGATCGAAAATGTTAATCGAAAATTAATCTTACTGAATGTAATTAAAATTATTTGTGTAGTATGATTTGGGAAGTGTAAGCCTTTTGCTGCTAGTACGTTTACCGCAACAAAGTAGTCTGAACCAAACAAAAGATTAACTAATTTGATATAGTTACAGGGTAAATGTAACCCTTTACCAAGCAAAAGGCTTACACTTCCCAAATCATACTACACAAATAATTTTAATTACATTCAGTAAGATTAATTTTCGATCAACATTTTCGATCTGTCAACCTGCACAAGGGACAAAAGTATTACGGGACTAAGAAAATTGATGAGTATGAGTATGAATATGAATAAAAATTTAGCTTTAATATCGACTCCACAGTTTTCTTTCATCTCACCATGCGATGAAAAATCCGACCCCTGTTAATAAGTATTCTTCGTTGTAGGTAGTGAAAATTCGGAATAGCGCTATAAATAAATATTAGGGGACAATCTTACACAAATCGACCTAGTCCCAAACTAAGCAAAGCTTGTACTATGTATGGGTACTAGACGACGATAAACATACTTATATAGATAAATAAATACTTAAATACATAGAAAACCTCCATGACTCAGGAACAAATATTCGTGCACATCACACAAATAAATGCCCTATACCGGGATTCGAACCCAGGACCTCTTGCTTCGTAGGCAGGGTCACTACCAACTAGGCTAAAGCGGTCGTCAAAATGGTATGCTATGGTATGATACTGCGTCATGCGCAGTGAAAGTGTGTTGTTGTCCGTTGTCCATAAACAGCAACTTATTGAAACAGAAAAGCGATTAACTGTGTAAGTTAATTTTTAGTCGAACACACTTATTTCAGTAAAAATAATACGACACGCGTTCTCTGAATCATTTATTAATTCTTACAAAAGTAACCTGAAATACAAAACCAATTCAGAACCTATAGTAACATAGACATTTATATATCGTCGGCAAGACTCAACATAAGTTGTATCATCAACATGTATTTTCAAACATACAAGAGTAGTTTAAAGGTACGTAAGAATTTGAGGCATTTCTCGGGTCAGTCCTTTACTTATAGTCTACAAGATTTGGGACTGGTCTTTTGACAGTTCCAATATGACGTAAAGAGTGATGTGGCTAGAGTAAATCGATTGTCATAATATCCGATTACGATTGATGGTGGCTAATAAAAGGAATCGATTGATTACTGTGTAATAATTATTTTTAGGAAATCAAATAGAGCCTATACACAGTCGTCTGCTAACAAAAGTGTCCTGTAAGAAAAATCGAGAGAGCTCGCGCGCCGTCTCATGATAGCCGTGCAGAAATCAATGCCATATTGTCAAACGGAACATTTTGCACAATCAATAATGACAGTTTTTATCGAATCGTATTATCGTGACAGTAATTAAATAATACATTGTTATTTTCCAATTCACAATTATTTGATTCATACAGATTTATTTCTAAATTGACAGACTCCAATCGATTGAAGCAGTGTAACACTAAAATTTAAAAAAAGTCGTAGGACGTAATTGTTCGCATACCGAGTTTTCAATGCTAATTTCTGTACAAATAAGCCGTCAAAAAATATTACAATCACTTTAGAAGTGTTAAATTGCATCGTGCGAACCCACTCTTATAACATCACTAGCTGTATTGTGTGCACGGCTTAACGTTCTATAAATATCGTTGCGCGCTGACGCGCATTCCTCTTTTTAATCTTTGGACACAGCCCTGCAAACACTAAGCAATACCAAGCAGCTCTCAGGTACTCCCGTAAGTTTATAAGGATATCCAGATCATCATTGTCTGATAATTAGTTTGGTTTTTCAATACACGACGTAAGCACCACACTGTGTTTTTCCTTACTGCGACTCTGACCGAGCAATTCCCTGACCTAGTGGGCTAGCTCTTCAAGAAGAAGTGCTAAAAAGAGCGTGCATCGAGATTGCACTTTGTTTCGTAACTCGTAAGCTATTGAAACTTTTTATTATTATTTCGATGAGCAGTGCCAATTTACGTTATATGTGAATTGGCACTGCTCGCGTATCGCTGTGTCGCGATGTGTCAAAAAACCAGTCCCAAATCTCGTAGACTATAACTTCGCACGTCACTTGCAAACAAGTTAAATCGTGGTGTTGTCTGTAGAACGGTCGCGGTGCACGTCTAACTTACGAGCCCCGCACACCGTGGCGCCCCTACGACCGAAGCGCAGCGCGGCACGCACAGTGCGTGAGAAGTGAGCCGTCTCGTTAAGGGGCTCCCATACGCCAATGACCCTTATACAAAACGCTTGCACCAGGGTCTCGAAAGGAAGCAAGAATAAACATCGGTTAATTTGACGACGTATGTTTATTCTCGGTAAACGTAACTCCACACGAAAAGCTCAAAAATTAAAACATTAGATTAATATCCTAGAGAAACTATGACGACCAAGTGTTCGCTAGTTTCCGCAGGGAACAGCGCCATCTAGCAGTGGATTAAGTCAACACGGCTTACTTGATCTGTTTATACATACCGCCCACCAAGGACAATATGTCCTTCCACATAACCGCCCACCATGCCACATACATGACATTTCCACATATCGCCAACAAACTGCTCCGCAGTTTGGCGAATTGATGTATTTACGGTACACATATTTTATATTTTCATGTTAAATAAATAAAAAATAAAAAAATGTAATGGCTACGGATTTATAGGTAAGAGAGATACTACAGGTTACAATATGCTTGAAACAGAGCAAAGCTTCTTTCTGACCTAAACACTTAAATTCTACAGAATAACAATATAAAATAAACTACACTAATTAGTCACTGGTAAGACACAGAGTTTGGACGTTGGACGTTTTATCAAAGAATTTTTACATTTGATGGTTACTACTCTAGTTAACATGTCTGAACCAGTGTGCTTTTGCACAATTCTACCAAGAAGCCACTTGGATGGAGGCAGATCATCCTCCTTCACCAAGACGACGTCCCCCACCTTGGGTTCGGGGATTTGATGTGACCACTTATAGCGATGTAAATAGTGGGTCAAATACTCATTTGACCAACGACGCCAAAATGTTTGCAGCAGACGCTGTGTCAATTGCCATCGCCTGAGTGTTCCGATATTTGACGTTTCGTAGTTAAGTTCTGGAACTGTAACTAACGGCTCTCCGATTAAAAAATGCCCCGGCGTTAGCGGGTTCGGCTCATTTGGGTCATTATTTATGACAGAGATAGGTCGTGAATTTAGACAGGCTTCTATCTGACTAAGTAAAGTCGCCATCTCTTCATAAGTAAGAGTCGAGTCCCCGGTGACTCTTTTAATGTGATACTTCGTGGATTTTATCCCAGCTTCCCATAAACCACCGAAGTTAGGGCTTCTGGGAGGTATAAAATGCCATGAGGTTCCATTGGAAGCTAACCTCTCGGCTATCTCTTTAACCATGCTGGACTTCTCCGCGTGGAAAAGATCCTTCAGTTCTTTGGAAGCTCCGATGAAATTTGTACCGTTGTCGCTATGGAGCTCCAAACAGCGACCGCGCCTTGACACAAACCTTTTGAATGCTTCAAGGAATCCACGCGACGTCAGCTCACTAACCACTTCCAAATGTATGGCCTTCGTGACCATACAAATGAATAAACACACGTATCCTTTATACGAGTGATGTCCTCGGCCCTTGGTTGTCCTTATGTTAATGGGTCCTGCATAATCCACTCCACTGCGAATAAATGCTCTATCTGGAGTGACTCTAGCAGCAGGTAGAGCTCCCATCAATTGAGTCTGCGTTTTGGCCTTTTGGCGAACGCAGGAAATACATCTTCGAAGGTGTTGTTTGACCAAGTCCTTTGCCTTACAATCCAGTACCCCGATCTCAAATAGTTGAGCATTGCGCGCTGCTCGCCATGGAGTGTTCTGTCATGGGCATCAGCGACGATCAATCTGGTCAGGTGAGAGGCGTATGGTAAAATAATGGGGTGTTTTACCGCATCGGGCTCGGATGTGTTCTGTAGTCGTCCACCAACTCGCAGCACACCGTTGTCTCGGAACGGAGTCAGTGAACGAATCCTTGACGATTTTGAACTGATGTAGCCGTCTTTTTTGATCTCCGCAAGTTCCGTCTGGAACTCCGCGTTTTGACAAGCCTTAACGCAAGTGGTCATAGCCTCGTCTAATTCCCACTTTTGGAGGCGAGTGGTATGAACCTTGTTCTTGTCACGCTTGGTTACAAACCGTCTACAAAAAGCAACAACACGAATAAGCTTCTTAAGAGATGAGTATTTGTGCCAAAATGGCTCATCTACAACTCCTAAGTGAACTTTCGCCGATTTTTCTAACTTCGTGTCGTTGTCTTTGGGTTTTGAGTACTCGATGGCCTCATTGTATAAAAACTTGGGACCGAATTTCCACAAGTCATGTTCTATCAGTTCTGCAGGACGGATTCCACGAGAGACGCAATCTGCCGGGTTCTCCTTGGTAGACACGTGCGACCATTGCGACGAGTCCATAGTGGTAAGTATATCTGACACCCGGTTGGCCACAAACGTTTTCCAGCTACTAGGATGTTTGTTGAGCCATGCCAAGACTACCGTGGAGTCTGTCCAAGCTCTTATATTATGTTTGGGTATATTCATAGCCTCCGCCACTTCCTTCAGTAACTTAGATACAAGTACCGCCCCGCACAGCTCTAACCTGGGTATACTGATCTGTTTGACAGGAGATACTCTAGTTTTAGCGGCTACTAGTGTTGCGTGAATCTCCCCAGACTTCTTGACAGTCCGAAGATAAACTACGGCGGCGTAGGCTGCGGTTGAGGCATCGCTAAAACCGTGCAACTCTACTAGCGTGTCATCCGATTGTGTGGATATCCATCGTGGAAGCCGGAAGTCTACCAGGTAAGCCAATTGCTCCCGGTAAGTCAGCCAATCTTGCAATATATCAGCTGGTGGTTCCTCATCCCATCCGATTCCTGCTATCCACAACCGCTGAATAAATATTTTGGCTACTATGACGCACGGCGCCAACCAGGCCTTTAAATAGCGCTATTTTCGTATAGCGCTATCATTTATAACGTTATTATTCCTAAAACCGCTATACTCGAAAACGATATTTGACGCGCTGTATAGCGATATCCATTATAACGTTATAAATCTAAACCATTAATATAAAACCGATACTTTTTTAACCGATATAATAATGTAATAACGTTATAGGCTACCCCTTTCTCGCATTCAGTATAGCCTACTCGTGCAATGTAAGCGATGTGATTACGTAACGTAGGTTGTTTGTTAGAGTGCACGACGTCATAGTAAAATAGAGAATTTTTCGATTTGCTGGGCTTGTCGGCGCAGGTTGTAGCCTGATAGGAATATCCTGACTAATAATTTTCAAATCAGATTGTCTTTAGCTACTCTGTGCCTCATTAATCGGAAATGCATCATCCCATAAAAAACATGCCATGTAAAAAAGAGGTCAAGTCTCGAAACTCTTCCACCGTAAAAAGTTGTGAGATATTTCGTAGAGCCAAGTCTCAGGCATTCTTTTATCTGTATTTGCTTGCTAAATAAAATTTTGTGACTTGGCAATCACACAATACTACATAGCTTTAGGTATGCAGAAATCCATTAATGCAGGAAAGTGGTGTGATTGCCAAGTTACAGAATTTTATTTAGCAAGCAAATAAAGATTAAAGAATGCCTAAGACTTGGCTCTACGAAATATCTCACAACTTTTTACGGTGGAAGAGTTTCGAGACTTGGCCTCTTTTTTACATGGAATGTTTTTGCTTGCTAAATAAAATTCTGCAACGTGGCAATCTGCATACTTACCTAAAATTATGTAGTATTGTGTGATTGCCAAGTCACAAAATTTTATTTAGCAAGCAAATAAAGATTAATAAGAATGCCTAAAACTTGGCTCTACGAAATATCTCACAACTTTTTACGGTGGAAGAGTTTCGAGACTTGGCCTCTTTTTTACATGGAGTGTTTTTTATGGAATCTCACTTCTTTTTCTAGGGTAATGTGTTATCCATACATACAAACTATGAATGCAGACCCATTCTTGCTTTTGAATTTTCCCATTCACTGCAAATGTAACTTTGTAATCCTATATATTTGTATAGGATTACAAAGTAATGTATACAGTTGGTGTATCTAGAAAACTGGGTTGAAATAGCAATTTTTTATAATTTTCCCTTTATGTGGCCATTAAACCCTAACTGTACCAAATTTCAGCTCTCTGAGTTTATGGGATGTACTAGTTCTATTTTGATGATCATGAGTGAGTGAGTGTCATAAATGCGAAACTTTGCTTTCGCTTAACTTCGGAACTAAATGACCTACAGACTTGAAATTTTGGATTTTAAGTATGTGATTATAGCTTACTGGATGACGAAAATTTCTGCATTCTGGTCTTATCCAGAGGTTCTCAAATAGAGGCCTGAAAATGTGGCGAAATGGTTCCAGTAAAGGATGGTACGGCAGTGTTTGCTTCGCGCTCGACTTAGCGGGGGTACTACCGTGCCCCCAGATATTAATGGCATTGTTATAACATGGTAAATTATTTATAATTTAAATGCCTGCATCAAATGTTTCTGACTAATTCGTCAACGCACAGCCGAAACTACTGGGACTAAAAAGAAGGGACAAGATGGAATTTTTGGAAATCCCATCCCTAAGGGGGTTAAATAGGGGTGCAAAGTTTGTATGAGGGAAACTTTTTTTTTTACTATTGACTTGAAACTTTGTAGGAAGATTACTTATTAAGATGCATAAAAAGTTCTTGCAGCTTTTTAGAAAATTCCACTCCTAAGGGGGTTAAGTAGGGGACAGGGGTGCAATGTTTGTATGGGGGAAACATTATTTTTTGAACTAGAGACTTGAAACTTTGTAGAAAGATTACTTATTAGAATAGAAAAAAGTACTTTCTGTGTTTTAGAAAATTTCATCCCTAAGGCGGTTAAATAGAGGTAAAAATAAAGTTCCCTCCATACAAACTTTATTTTTTGAGCTAGAAACTTCAAACTTTGTAGAAAGATTACTAAATACAATACAAAAAAGGACTGTCAGCGTTTTAGAAAATTCCACCCCTAAGGGGGTTAAATAGGGATGAAAGGTTTGTATGAGAAACACTTTTTTTGAGCTTGAGATTTGAAACGTTGTAGAAAGATTACTTATTATGGGCAACTTTGTGGTACGATTACTTATTAGAAAAAAAAAATCATTTCATCGTCTTGGAAAAATACCACCCCTAAGGGGGTTAAAAGTGTTAAAACGGTATTCAAGGTTTATATGGAGAGCAAGAAAATATAGTAAGATATTTCTAATGTCAGTCTTAGTCTGTATGTTAAAAGACAACAAAACTGATTTCAGTTTTTTTTTTAATTCATCCCCTATAGGCGTTAATGGGGCTTCAAAGTTTATATGGAGGGAAAAGTCATTTTTTAAGTAAGATTTTTTAATTTTGGTCTTAAAATAGAGAGAGCAGATTAGTAGATTTTTTTATTCATCACCTAAGAGTGTTTAATTTAAAGGGGATTCGAAGGCCGCATAGGGTCAAGACAATTTTAAAGTAAAACATTAGTGTAACTACGATTTTAGACGGTTTGTTTAAAACTAAAAAATACATTTCAATGTTTTTGAAATTCATCCCTTAAGAGGGTTTCTAGGGGGTTCAAAGTTTATACGAAGAGCAAGATATTTTTTAAAATAATAGATTTATTACTTAGGTTATGGACCGTTTGTTAAATGATTAGAAAACGATTTCAGCGTTTTTTTTATTCATCTCCTAAGAGAGTTAAAAGGTTTGAAGGTTGTATAGAGAGCAAGACCTTTTTTAAAGTAAGACTTACAGATTTTAGTTACCAGAAATGTAGGATAGGTTAGGTTAGAACTGCGATGCTCCCAGAATCGAATAGATTTAATCAACATTGGGTACTTATTATTATAACAGTAATGTAGCTTAGTAGACATATAAAAATATATTTTTCTTTAATACTGTATGAAAACGTCTGTTGATGATTCTTAAGATATATATGTTTGTAAAAACGAAGGTTTCAATTTAGATTTATCAATTTAAACTAACGAACTCATCGCACTGTTACCTTTTACGTAGGTCTAATCCCTGAACGGATTTAGATGAAATTTCCCGTACAGATAATTTGAGACCCTTGGAAGGATATAGGATAGTTTTTGTATATCTTTAAGATGGTAGAAGTGTGTTTGGGACAGCGATAAATAGCTTGCACCGAACATAATTTAATAGCAATATTTTTTCTAAGACCATAACAAGTTCCACGCGAACGAAGTCGCTGGCAACAGCTAGTTATTTACATAAATATTTAGTGACTAAGGATTAATTAGAAAAGGAGGATGAATCGTAAGAAAAGGAGGATCGATATATATTTATGTGTACCAACCGTCCTTGGTCTCCCCTATCTATCGCGAGCCTATCTAGACAGATTATGGCGAAGAACCGAAATCGAAAATTCACACATTCTTTGGTTTCATAATCAGATTTTATTTAACTTGTCGTTTTCGGAATGGCTCTAAATCAAAAATAAAATAAAATGTCGGAAACTAAAAGTATATTTTAATTTTATTACGATTAATGAACAAAAGCACATACCAACATACCTATGCATAATTTTTTGCTCACGGCAACACCGTCGGTCGTAGGGCTTGTTTGGAATAGGTCCTAATACTGGGAGTCTGCGATTTAGTGCCGAGACAAACAATTAACATAGAAAAATATTGACCCTCTTATATATTGTATGTAATAGTGTATACCTAGGGGCTATTAAGATTGGCACTCTTTCTTTTTATTTATGAGCAAGTCCACGAATCTGTGGACAGCGTTGCGTTTCCTGCGTCCTATTTTTATTCCGCCATTTATCGTCGCAACCAACCAAATATTCACAATTCACAACCAATTTGCAAATGATCGAGGTAAACAAGCATTAATAAGATTTAGAAGCTAGAACAACGTAACGGCAACGTCGCACGTCGCGCTACGGCCCACGTGGTGGCATGTTGGCATTGGCACAGAGCGGCAACGGCGCAGCCGTAGCGCGCGGCTCGCATTTTAAAACGATATTATAACGTTATTATATATCGTTCTGTTATTCATTCTGTTACGGTATTTATATCGTTATGGAGAATATTGGTTTTGTTATAACGTAATTTTCGAACACTAACGGAATATACCGTTATAATTCCGGTTCATTTTATAACGTTTTAAAGGCCTGGCGCCAACCATCCTAACGGGTCGAACAGACGCGAAACATCCGAAATAATTTTAGCGGCGGCAGCTTCACGGAGTACTGAAACTCATCTTCATCTCGGTTCCAGGTAAGTCCTAGTATTTTAACTACATTATCTATTTTTATTTCCAGGTTGTTCTTCTCAGTTTCACTTTCTTGGTTTACACTTTCTATTTGGACTATCTTTTCTAGCAGATCTTTTTTATTACTTGCCCATTTTTGTAGCACAAACCCACCTTCATTTAGTAACGCTTTCATTTCATTGTATAGCACTAACCCTTCCCTTTCTGTTTGGCATCCGGTCATGAGATCGTCCATGTAGAACCCTTCATGAACTAGTTTTGCAGCTATAGGATACATCTCTTCATGATCACAGGCGACCTGATTTAGCGCTTTTACAGCTAAATAAGGAGCGGACGCGGTGCCGAAGGTAACGGTCAGCAGCTTGTAATCCTTGACCTTATCTTGAGGATTATCTCGCCACACTATGCGTTGGAAATCGGTATCTTCCTCTGCTACCTTTACCATGCGGTACATTTTCACAATGTCTGCCACCAGACAGACGGGGTGTTGTCTCCAGCGCATAATGAGATTGCGTAGCTCTGGTTGTAAAGTAGGTCCTGTCATGAGTAGGTCGTTCAATGACAACCCGTTGTCGTACTTACAGGATGCGTCAAATACGACCCGGACCTTTGTGGTGCTTTTATCTTCCCGGATCACCGCGTGATGGGGTAAGTATATTGCATCTTCCCGCTTTTGGTCAGGATCGGTTACCAGAACCATGTGGCCTAGTTGTTCATATTCTTTCAGCACGTCGGTGTATCTCTGCTTTAGTGTCTCATCTTTTAAGAACTTCCTCTCTAAAGCATGCAACCTTTTCACAGCAACTTCACGTGAATTTCCTTTACAGGTTGAACTGGGATCCCGGAACGGTAGCTTCACGGCATACCTGCCATCCTCGTCTCTCACCGTAGTGGACGCGAACAATTCTTCACATTTCTGTTCGTCCACTGTGAGGCGCTTAATGGTTGCTGCTGGCTCGGCCTCTATCTCCCAGAAACGTTTCAACAAATCGTCTTCGTTTGCATGGGCATGTAAGACGGTTACATTGTTGTTTGTACTCGCCGAACTTACCGGACCAGACAAAATCCACCCGAGTGTGGTGCACTGTGCTACAGGAGTTCCCTTTGGACCTCGCAGCACTCCATCTTTAAGAATCTGGCTGTAGATTTCGGCTCCCAACAAGATATCTATCTATACGTTGGATCAGCCAACGTGAGCTGCTGTAGTTCCAACCATTCTGGAACTGCTACTTTCTTGCCGGGAAGATAAGTGGTGATCTTGTTCAGCACATACGCCTTCAACACAAGATTGAAGGTTGGATCGGTTAGCGATTGGACTTTCAATTGAACCGTATACTTAGACGTCAATGACGTCGTATCGCCACCTAATCCTGAAATCGATGATCTAATGGGAATTTTATTTTTTATTTTATTTTCCTTATCTTTTTCCGCTCTCTCCACCTCGATGTCACCGGCTGTTTTGTTGTTACAGACTCAAATAAAAGTTTCTTAGCACTTTCCACTTCACTTTCCGAGAAACTAGCGTCACACATTTTTATCAAACTGTCCTTGTCCATTACATCACATTTGTATTGAATATAGGATAATAGTTCACAGATCACTATATTGCAATTTCCACATTTTAACGTATTAAACGCCATTTTAGACAGCAGCAGCACGAAGCGCGCCCGAGTGTAACCGCTGCGCGTATAATATAGTATCCCATATTTACTTCAAAGTTCATTGTTTTCGAGATATTTGGCATCAAAGTTGAACCATTTTAGGCCAGAAAACAGGTTTTCTGGCCAGAACTTTTGTGTTAATTGGTTTAAAATGAAAACCCGGGACCAGTTTTTAGAGACGTCAAAGACGAACCCAAATATGTAGATTTCGTATATGTTAGATCTTTCACGTCAATAGAGATACGAAATAAGTGTTTTTTTTTAGACAATGTTTCAAAAAATCACACAAAATTAAGTATTCATTTGTTTCAATCCGGTGGACCAAAATGGAGATAAAAGATTGAAGAACCGATAGCCGTTTGAATTATAATTCTATCTGTAGTGCAAAATTAGGAGATATGATTCAAAACTTGTCAAAAATCGATGGAAACCTTGGGTAGCCCCTTAATAAAAAATAGTTGCATTTGGTTCGCAAGCAGGTCGCCGCGCGTGGTTACGCTGCCTAAGGATGAGTCGCTCAAATTCGTACGCACCATAAAGACTGCGCTACACATGAGGCAATTGACGGCAAGGCGTGAGCGGGGCGATACACTGGCCTGCCCCAATGTAACGATGAGGCCTTTGAATGTCGGCGAAGCGCCCCGTTGACGCCTGGTAAGCAATGCTCGTGTGTGGCGGAGGCTTAAGGCATCAGACACCCACAATTTCACCTCTCTTGTACAAACAGATTGCATACATACAGTAGCTTCGAAACTACAGGCCATTTTGATTAAGGTAGTTTTATTCAGTCATGTTAACTCGTCCCATAGACCTTATTGCTTCTACAGTAGAAAGGTCAACGGAATCATCTTCTATGGATTTTTCAACTTCTGCTTTGGGTAATTCTTGCTTTGTTTCTGCTCGAGGATAGTCCAGTTTGCTCCAGGCACCAGGCTCTCCTTTCTTCATCTTGATTTCAACTTTTGAAGGCAACATTGATGCACTGCTCTTCTCAATGCTTATAACCTGAAAACAGTGAATAGATTGTTAATGTTTAAAAAGCTACTAATACTAAACTTGATGAATTGAAGTTACTCGTAGTTTAGTAGGTATATGTTGCGCGTGCCGCACAAAACTTATTGAAACGATCTCGCATTCCCAGTCCCTTTAACAACTGAACTCATTCATAAAAATATCGAAATTGACATAGGGCTCAGACAAGCCTTCAAATGGCAGCGTTACGCACACGAGCGGGTAGGAGGCCACGCGTCTCCCGCACATGTGCGGCGCTACGTTGTCGCCGTCGCTCGAAATCGTAGCTAGTGTCCTCTGACGGCACGGCACCTCATTTCGTCTAGAGATATTTAGAGGCGAGCAATAATTAATAATGAAGCTTATTGTTACGACTTTGTGGCTACAAAATGGAAAGGACCGTCTGGAAAGAGACGCGTTGGCAGGCCGATACAACGCTGGGCAGACGGTTTAATCCAAGCTGCTGACAAAAGTTGGGTAACTCAGGCTGCAAACAGAATGCTATGGACAGAGTTGGAGGAGGCCTTCACCCAAAGAGGGGTTCATATCAAAGAAAACTAACAAAACTCAAATTTATTTATATATTCTTTACTTACAACTGAAACATGTAATATAATATAACTTTAGAAAACTGTACACTTATACTTAAGTTTGATTTATTATTATTATTGTTACGACTTTATAGTTACAATGGGAAATTGCTAAACAGTGCCGATTCCGCTGAATATTGAATGAGTAAAATAATTTCACCTAACATTACGTTTCATTATTCTCCTATCGTGCAGTGCTGTCAGCGGGCATCGGCTCTAAAGGCCTCCACACACCGGTCGCGGTTGCGGCGCGAACGCCGGTCAGGTGCGGGCCCGCGCAAGTTGCAAAACATTGAAACTACACTTCAAACACACATCGAACGCGGTCCGAACTCGGGCCCGCGGCGTTAAGTTACAACTCGGGCAGCGCGGCCGCGACCCTCGCCGCGCCGGCCCCGCGCCGCGCACGACCCGCGTTCGATGTGTGGAGGCCTTTAATCTTCTATTTACCTTGTCTTACATAGGGTATGTTTACTCTGAGTAGTCAGTAGATGGTGCAATGCCATAATAATGGTTGGTTTACATGAAATTTGTACTGCAAAAGATTATAAAATAGTTAAAACACTTACACCCCGAAGCTCAAGGTCTAGTTCAAAAACGGCATCACCCTCCTCTCTGAACACTAATTTGATGTTCAGTCTAATCGGGTTCAGTTTGACGAAGCTCAGCGTTGGATCATACTTCTTAGCGTACACGCTGACGATCACGTAGTCGGGTGTTTGATGCCAGTCCCAACGACATTTCACAGTGCCAGCGGCTGGACCCTGCAAATTTTATTCACATTTAGAGTTAATACACACACCAGACCGCAGTATGAACCGTGTCGAATCTTTAATGGGATTCTATTTTGGTATACCAAATATTTGGGTTTACACCTTTCAACATACAAAAATTCGTAGTGTATGAATTCTGTTTGTTGAAGATTTTTTTATTAAGTACTGTAACAAAGTCATTCTATAATAAGGGTGACATAACTGTTGCATTTGCTTGCAGTAATATGTCTGTATACAGACCCCTCTTTCCCAGTGGGCACTTTGGGCAAGTTCCCAGGGCCCCCGCGATCGATAGGGGCCTCCCTCAGATCAAATACAAAGTCATAGGGGCCCCTAATATGCCCAGGGCCTCCAATAGGTTAAAGACGGCCCTGTCTGTATGGGTGAAAATCAAAATAATTGTACATAGTTAAGGGCCTTAATCTAACCCATACACATGGGTAATTGTCGTTACTAAACTGAGAAAACTTAAAGCGTAGATTAGATTAAGGCCCTTAACTATGTACAAGTTTTTTGATTTTCACCCGTATACCATTTTTGCCATAGAACGAGCATATATGCAACACAAGGATTTGGACAATACAGCCAAGTATGTTGCCGGCCTCCTTATCAATGGCCTCATATACATGGCAGGCTAGTTTTGGTATAAAGGGAACACTAATGAAAACTCACTTCTTTGGTCCATTTGTGAGATCCAGTAGTGCAACCCGGCTGACTCAAAAAGACATTAAAGTCAGTTGTCCTCTTTTGGCAACAAGACCAGAACTTCAGCCCTTCATGGAAAATTGGACAGCCTGGGTGGTAAGTGCAGATTGTCTCATTAGTTTGAGGACCCTCGTAAGTCGTAGAACAGCCACCATTTTTACAACTTGTACCAATGGCAACATTTCTGAAAACAAATTATGTAGGTGACTAACACAGATTTCCAAATTGCCAAAATTTTACAATGGTACTTAAAAATGTTTAAAATATATGAAGTTCAAGAGGATGGATTATTTTACTTAAAACAATGCTATGGGCTACACATATAGAACTGTAAAAACGTTGGCAGTGAAAGTGTTAACGGGTGAAGACCAAATTCTTGGCCAGTAATTAGCCTGGTTAAACGGTAGTTAGCCATACAAACTGAAGAAGTGAACAGAGTTCCGTTGTGACACAAAAATTAACCATAGAATAGTATGGTTAATTTTCGTGTCACAACGGAAAACTATCATAGAAAATTGAATGCTTTTGATTTGAATTGAAGCTGGCCAAGAAATTGGTCCTTACCCTAATCAATCTGCCAGTCAGAAAATTAAAATGTTAAACACTTTGTTGTTGGAAGCAAAAATATCTGACAATCCAGGGCACAATTTTTTGTGATACGAATGTATCTGTAAAACTAGTGTATGTAAGTGTTTACTAACTTTTTGCATCATTATGTGAATTTCAGTTTTGTCAGGAATTTTTCAAAGAGATATTGCTGCATCCATTTTGTTTCTTTCTATGAAAAAAAATACAACTATTTCTTACACATTATGATAGTGGACCCTGTAACAGTCCAACAGGTATTACTACCAATAGACTTTTTGCACACATAAGTGTATGTGTTCCCCAACTTGTTTTAAATGGTAAATAGCCAACAATAGTTACCCATCATCAGAAGCAGCTGTTGGTTTTTGTGTAATCTGGCCAAGTTGTTTAAGTGAATCAGCAATACAGGCTTCAAGAGCCACCATGGAAGTGTCAAAAGGTGGCCGCGTCAGCTGCAGACCAGCTAAAGGTGCCCTCACTTCTATTACCTCCTTCTTCTCGAAGTCCTTGTCAAGAGCTTTCTTTTCTGGTTCTGGCGGTTTCTAAAATTAGGAGAAAAAATATCAGAGATCTGAAAGTTGGACACATTTCAAATTAAAGGAAGGAGAAATATTAAGAGATGTACCGACTAGTCGCCGACTAGTCGGGAAAGCCGACTATCCAGCCTCATTTGTAGTCTGCAAAATGAGCCGATTAGTCGGCACTTTAAGGATCACAGGAAAACGAGACATAAAACAAATGAACTGCTATTTTTTACCATTCGTTATATTTATATAGTTTATATTTTACTCAAATACAGATTTATTATCACATTTGGTGCTTTGAAATCATGCAGATAGCGCGACGGCAAAGCGAAACAAAGTTTTCCGATTGCACCCGAACTTAGCCGAAGTCCACGATTGGCTTAGCCGACTAGTCAGCCGACTAGTCGGCCTTCTAGGCGGCCGACTAGTCGGCTAGTCGGCCAAACCCATAGTCGGCCCATCTCTAATAAATATTGTATATACGTACCACATTTGAGTGCTTCGATACCGTGCATCCTTTTATATTGAGGAATTCAGTGAAGTCCACACTCTTTTTGTTGCAGCACGACCAACCTTTATAAGCATCGTGGAACACAGGAGCGCCGGGGTGGTGCTGACATTCATCTATGAACGTCGCAAAATTGATAATTATGTACATGATGATTAGCATTGATTAATAGTTATTTAAAGTTATAAATCAATAAGGAAAGCTAACACAGGACGTACGAGAATTTTCTGGAATATTCTTCTTACCTTTATCATTTTGATTTGGGTCAAATTGTTTGCCACAGCCACGGTTGTAACATGATACAAATTTTTTATCTTCGGGCATTTTCAGATAAAGTAGAAACTTAGATATATCAGATTAATTACGACCAAGCGAAATTAGTATTACAACAATGTACACATGCATGAAACTCAACAAACCGGAGTAAAGTAGGTAAGAAAGATGGAATCATGAAATGAGATGAGAATGAGAGTTTGACAGTGACAGTGACAGTCATACTTATATCCCACAGACTACTTATATTATACAGAACAGACTGGAACAGACCCATTCTCTTTGGTCATGGGGTATACAGATTACGTGATCTTACCCCAATTTGTCAGACCAACATGTCGAAGTCCTAATTGGGTGTAGCGTACAGGCGTAACAATTGCAACTACAATTTTTGAAGTGAAAACTTCTTTAGCGGCGCTGAGCACTTTTTGGGATGGGGAAAAATTGTTAAATACGCGACAGAGTTTTGTGACGTCAGCGGCGCTACCACGAGCTTCGAAAGTCGAAGTTCGTAATACATGCATCCCTGTCACTCGATTAAGGGAGTGCGATAGAGATGGAAATACCCGAACTTCAACTTTCGAAGTTCGTGGTAGCGCCGCAGTTGTTACGTCTGTACGACACACCCAATTCTGACTTCGACATGTTGTCCTGACAAATTGGGGTAAAATCACTTAATCTGTATACCCCATTATTGTTTAGTGTTTGACAAACACTGTTTGTTTACTTTCGTCTTTCACTCACTCGCTTCATCCCGGTACCGGTACCGGGTAATAAAATAACCCAGTAAGCAAATAACTTAAGTAGTGATTATTGTGTGAATTAAGATAGAAAATGACGTATCTGTTGAATATAAGTAAGACTATATTCATATTCATCACACTTGCTTTTGTTTCCCAATGGGCATACCAGCATTACAGCAAAAAGAAAAAGGCAATGGCACCAAAAGAAGTACACGAAGTTTTGATGTTTTCTCATGGAGTCGGTGGGCTACAAAAGAGCAAATATTCAAGATGCGTCGTTACGAAGAGCATGGACAGGCTCTTGTATTTTATAAATTCTCCAAGATGCACGCTGGACATCTGTATGTATGTCTTCACTAATCTGGATTTGGCACAGACAATACTGAAGCAGCATTTCAAAGGAGTTAAAGTCCGCATTATTGTTGATGCTGACATGGCGTTTTCTTCTGGCTCTCACATAAGGAAATTGGAAAAACAAGGGATTCCTGTTAGGTGGATGAAATCAACGAACCTGATGCACCATAAGTTTTCATTAGTTGACGCGACAAGTGTAACAAATCCAAATGCTGTTCCTGTTTTGATAATGGGATCTCTTAATTGGACGAATCAAGCTTTGAGTGGCAACTGGGAAGATGTTGCAATCACTTCACAGAGGGAACTTGTGGAGCAGTATAAAGTTGAGTTTGAAAGACTTTGGATTCTGTTTAAACCAATTGTTGAGTAAAAATTTACATATTGGAACTGAACTTATAATTTGGTTTGGTTGTGTTCAGTAAAAATATTAATGGTATTCAGTAAAAGCTAGAAATTCTTCAGTAAAAGTAAGTAAAGTATTTTTCAAAATTTTTATTCAGTTATTATTTTTATGCAGAATGCTGCAACCTCCTTTAGCTATACATTTAAAAGCATACTTTTGAACTAGTTGCAAGAAAGGAAAATTCTGCTGTTGTTCAATACAAATATCTGTTCAACAAAGTAAGTATAATAATACATACTTCTACTACTACTAGGTACTAGTTATGTGAAAGGCAGTGTAATCCCATTGATAATTATAGTTGATAAGCTATAAGTACTGTGTAACAGACAGCAATATTAATGTAATAGACTTAAATAATAGTTATTAAAAAGTGCCTTTTTTATTATATATATTATATTGGGTACATACATATAACATAAGAAACATGACCTTTGAAACTTTTTATGTGCATTACACTAATTAAATGCGCTTTTCCATAAATGGAGATCAGGTGGATGTTTGTACATGATTGAATTGATCTGCTCTGCTACATGGTAGTTTTGTTGTAAACAATACACATGTCTGTAAACTAATTACGAATATTCAAGTCTTTGAAATAACAACATTGAGATTGGCAAAGGAATGGGAAAAGTGTTGTGTACAAAGTGTGCACATGTGACACAGTAAACATGAGTGCCTTAATATTGTGCTATGATTTTTAAAAAGTAAATTGTATGAAGAAGACTGCCTTTGAAAGAAGTACGTTGGATGAAACTCATGATTTACTTATTCATCTATACTTTGTACATTTGTATGCTACCATCTAGCTCTGACATGGTATTATTATTACCATAGCTTGTCCTGAGTATTATATTATAGGTCCATCATGGATGCATATGTGTCGTGATTGATGCTGAATGGGTTAAATAGTGGATAAATCATTTATTTACATTGATGTAACAGACATGAGACAACCGCAACATCCATGTTCTCCAGAAGACTAGTTCTCTTATTGAATGTGCCAGGGAAAAGATACCATATTGTCATTGGCGCTAATTATTACGCTGTGAATTGTGGCATTTGTATTAGCTCGTCGTTAATAATGGCATAAGCAAAAAATACCTCTTCTCTGTGAATAGCATGAATATAGGCATTAGTAATCTAGTTGAGGGGCTACCTGAGGTTTTCATTGATTTTTGACGAGTTTTGAATCGTATCTCCTACTTTAGCACTACAGATAGAATTATAAGTTAACCGGCTATCGGTTCTTCAATCTCCATTTTTGTCTACCGGATTTTAAAAGAAACATACTTAATTTTGTATAATTTTTTTAAACATTGTCTAAAAAAACACTTATTTTGTATGTCTATTGACGTGAAAGATCTAACATATATGAAATCTACATATTTGGGTTCGTCTATGACGTCTCTAAAAACGTGTTTTCATTTTAAACTAATTAACACAAAAGTTATGGCCAGAAAACCAGTTTTGTGGCCTAAAATTTTTCAACTTTGATGCCAAATATCTCGAAAACAATGAACTTTGAAGTAAATATGAGATACTAATACTATATTGCTTAAAGCCGTTGATGTTAATATAATAAGCTACAAAAAACATTGGAAAACTAGGGGATTCAGATCGAAGTTCATTGGCGTATGGGAGCCCCTTAAGTTTAAATATTATATGTAAGTATATATATTTTTTATAGTTATGTGTATTTTTTAACTTTTAGTTCACTCTTCATGGAGTTAATGATTCTCTTAGGTATTAAGTACTTATAAGTAGTGTTAAATAGGAATATTGATGTGATATTTTGTGTAAAAACTAACTATTAAACTTAATCAATCCTCAAGTAAATGCTCCAGTCCTTCTCATTGCATACAAAAAATATATACTATTACAGTTTGAAACTCAAATAGCTTATATGGTAGTTAGCAGACACTGCAGCCTACGGATGCTTGTGACTTAAGAGAAGTCAGTGTTATGCCCAACCCTCATTGATACTAGTTCATTTTTATCCTGTTTACGTAAAAGATATGAACCCCTGTGGGGTGAATTAATTATAATTTTAGATTCAATCTAGCTTCTTTGTAGACAATTGACAAAAACTGTGTAAAAAGATCGTTATCTTTCATAGGCACTCTGATGATGATACTTGGACTACCACCCTGTATGGGAACTCTATTGTGAATTGCTATTTGTTATTATTTAGCGTTCTGATTATATAATATATAATTGGTGTTCTCGAAGTACTGTTCATTCATTTATTTTCAATTGATACCTCTCCCACCGTATAGGAATCCCCACGGGCGAGCATAGCGGTCAACCGCGTGATTTCGGCCCGTGTGGACAGTTGCAGGCTCCACGGCGTCCGGCAAAACCAAGGTCACACTGTCCTAGCTCCCTTTGGCCTTCCTCAGCATTTCGCCATACTCGGGCGTGGCGATGTGCCTATCCATACGGCAGCCCTGCATGCAATTCGCCACGTGATTTCAGCCCGTGCGGACAGTTGCAGCCTGCACGGCGGCGGCGGTTGCACGGCGGAACCAAAGTAATACCGTACGTACGTACCGTACGGCCTGCAGGAAAGTCAATAGGGGTGGAGCCATGGACCTATGATACTCAGGACAGGCTATACGTAATGCCATGCCACAACGAGGGACGGAAAAGCTCCTATGCAGCTAAATTAAGAGTCCTTACGCCCACATAAGCAGAAGCGGGAGCGTATTTTGCAAAATGCTTCCTTTTTCATTCAAGATTACGACGTAACTATTAGTATTTATTCAAAAACTGATAACGTAATTAAATAATCATTTCTTAACCTATTAATAATTTTTAAAAAATAAATTTCGGCGCGCGGCATCTGTGCAGCGTGATTTATACGTCTTTAAAAAAAATATACATTTACGGCATCGTAGGTCCTGTGGTAGATTTGCTGTCGTATTATTTTTAGGGCAAAATAAAAGTACAATTTGCGGTAAAAAAATATAATGTAATCCTGTTTTCACCAAAAAAATTAAGAAAACTCGGAAGGTGTTTTTTAAAATGAATCTTTGATTTTCAATCATGTCAGCCCCTCGTCAAACCTCCCCTGGTGATGTGAATTGTAATCATTCATGTACCTAATGATTCTTGTTTACTGTAAAATTGAGAACCGAAACGACACTTCTCACTGCAAAATTTGAAAAAGACTATGTTAGTTTTAGAAACAGAAAATGAAAATTTGAACCATGTTAGCCCCTAGTTTAAGAGATAATTATTTAAGTACGTTATCAGTTTTTGAATAAATACTAATAGTTACGTCGTAATCTTGAATGAAAAAGCAAGCATTTTGCAAAATACGCTCCCGCTTCTGCTTATGTGGGCGTAAGGACTCTTAATTTAGCTGCATAGGAGCTTTTCCGTCCCTCGTTGTGGCATGGCATCACGTATAGCCTGTCCTGAGTATCATAGGTCCATGGCTCCACCCGTTTTGACTTTCCTGCAGGCCGTACGGTACGTACGGTATTACTTTGGTTCCGCCGTGCAACCGCTGTGCGTAAGGACCCTTAAGAATTGAGGGGCTAGTACGCTAAGTTTTATGTCGGACATAAAACATTCGTCCCATTCTGGCCAATATGCGAGTGCAAGAGGGACAAATGCTTTATGTTGGACATAAAACCTAGTGTGCTAGGGGGGCTGGTCTTAAAATGGCTGATGACTTGCCATAAACAACCTCCTCAATTTGGACGGGTAGGTAATGGTTTATGTGCCACAACTTCATACTAAATCAGTTGTGAGAAATAAAAAAAAGACCGGGTTGCACTCCGGGAGTGCCGGCAGAAGTGAAAACTCAAAAACATTGTAACAGTCTTTCGATCAGGTCACGTGACATCTTACGGTGTCACCCTAAAAATTAATTTCACGCAAATTTATAAACAATTATTTAAGCGGACGGGCCGCGGGCGCGTTGGGTGCGACGGGCCGGCTCGCCCGCCGCCGGCGGCGAACAAAATACCAATTTGTTTTTGCCATTGTCAAATATTTTTCAAAGCTTTATCTCTTTAGGAATAACGTCCAAATTCGAACTATTCGAATTTGCTCAATAGCAAAACGGTGAAGGACGCGTGAACAAAATTACAAAACTATTTACAGAATATGCTATTGCAAAAAGTGTTTAACGGCTTTATACTCTTACGAATAGCGTTCAGTTTTGAATGAAGTCGAATCGGCTAGCAGCAAAATATAAAAGAAAAATCAGTCGCGTATTTAACAATTTTTCCCCATCCCAAAAAGTGGTCAGCGCCGCTAAAGAAGTTTTCACTTCAAAAAAAAGTGGAAATATGAGAAGTACAACGAATGATATTTCCCTTTCTGCCACACTTTATCGAGATTTGTATGCTACCAGCTCGGTCGCACGGGTGGATAGACAATAGGTCCATGGGTGGAGCTTACTGAATTGGGAATGGATGAAAATATCAGAAGTGGCTGATCCTTTTTTTGGTGATAGGAATAAAGTTCCTTAGCACCAGAAAAAAAATTCTGATTTTTCAGCCTGCCTGTGGCAGCGCCTTACCTTTTGTATGGTGCTGAATGCAGTCCTCCGCGTGGTTTGTGGATAAGTGCCGGATGGCCCGGATGCACGGCGTTCGGCAAAACCAAGGTTGATAGAGTCCCTTTAACCTTCCTCGGCAGTCTGCCGCGCTCGGATGTCTGTACGCGGCTTATGAAATCGTTGTCAGCGGCGCTACCACGAACTTCGAAAGTCGAAGTTCGGGTATTTCCATCTCTATCGCACTCCCTTACTCGAGTGACAGGGATGCATGTATTACGAACTTCGACTTTCGAAGTTCGTGGTAGCGCCGCAGTTCACACGCGCACCAATCCGCTCCGGATTTGTTTCTGGCTGATAAGGTCACAGACAAAAGCGCTCGGTCGTCTGGACGCGCCTAGACTACCAAGTTAGTGTGACAAATTGTGTCGTTTGTTATGTGCTTAAGTAATTTTTTGACAAAAATTTAAATTTTTTTATTCAAAGGGCAACCCTTCCTATTTGATTGATAAAAAATTGATAGATTTCTGTTTTCTGTTGTGAGTGGGCGTACGAAAGGCGCAATTATTTGGGATTTATTTCATTAAGATTTACTAATATAATGGGATCCCGTCATGACGTAAAAATATGTATTTTATAGATTAATTTAGTAATGTAGGCTAGTGTACTGAGAACTGTGTGTGTATTAATAAAATGAATTACAGTCAGCACAATACTTTTAGACAGTTTGTGATTCTTATTACAAAATAATGAAGTGAAAATTAAAAGTATGTGTGTAGTCTGGAACAGGAGGATAACTTAAAATTTGTGTGATACATTTGGTGTCAGCAAGATGAATTTGATGCGTAAATTACGTGGTGCTGCGGGCTCGACGTCTTCGGAGCCCGCGGAGTCGGCCAGTGCGTCTTCACATCTTCAGCTGGGTCTTATGCACCTCAAGAAACTGTTTGCAGAGTACACCCATCCCACACAGCCTCTTACAGATCTTGAAAAAGATGACAAACTCTACAATATGCTACCTCTTTTTTGCAAGGTATAAATAGTATAAATATAGTAATTTTATACATTGTTATGAAAGTAGCGAAATAATAAGTGGTTAATGTTTGTTGAATTACACAGGTGTTTGGTAGCAGCCCATCAAGTGAGATGAATGAAAAATTCTGGGACATTTTATCATTTTGCCAGCAAGTGTCCAAACTTATGGTATCAGAAATTAGGAAAAGAGCTAGCAATCAGAGTACAGAAGCAGCAAGCTGTGCCATCGCAAAGTTCCTTGAAATTGAAAATTCAGAGGAATCTAGTAATGGCTGGATGCTGCTATCTACTTTGAATCTTCTGGCAGCTGGAGATCAATCATTAATTCAGGTTACTTGCAGCTTTTTTAAGATGATTTGTATTTTAAAAATTCTTATGTTGCCACTGTAAAATACCATTGTAAAAAATGGTATAAAATACTGAACAACCATTATTTGAAATTTGCATCTCCTCATTTAGAATTTCAGTGATACAATGGAATAGCTACCTTACCATGTGTATTTTTAAATTTACTTGCATTTTTAAATAATTTATGCAGTCCTGGGTTCCCGAAAGTTAAAGACATCAAGAAAACAAGAAAAGATGTATCATGACTTTGTTTGTGATTAAGCAATTGACTATATTCTTTTTTAGGTCATGACTACAGCAGCTATTCCCTCAACATTAGTCAAATGTCTGTATTTATTTTTTGATCTTCCTGAAATACCTGAATCATTAGCAGATGTCCAAGATGGTGTCAGTGATTTTACTCCAAGAGAAAGAAGAATACTGTTACAAAAAATATTTGTTCAGGTAAAAACTCATAATGTTTTACAAGAACTTTTAACTCTGTCTCTGATTACAACATTGAAATGACATGGTATCTTCAGCTTGTGTTGACTAGAGCAGAGCTTCTTTATTTCTGTGGCTAAAAGAAGCATTTCAGTATAAGCAAAGATTGCATAACATTTATTATGAGGTTTGAATGAACCTTGTCAGTAAACAAATTATGTGTTATCTAGGTCCTTGTGCGGCTATGTAGTCATCCATTTCCATGTGAAGAATTGGCAAGAAAAGATGATCTGAGCTTACTCTTCTCTGCCATAACATCATCGTGCACTCCTTATAACATTATGTGGAGGAAATCTGCTGCAGAAGTACTGATGACATTGTCTAGGCATGGATTAACACAATCTGTTGTACAATACATACATAGTAAGTAATTTAGACTATTTTATTTATTTATTTAATCTTTATTGCACAATCACTACATAGTATAAAACAAAGTCGCTTCCCACTGTCTGTCCCTATATATGCTTAGATCTTTAGAAGTACGCAACGGATTTTGATGCGGTAATATAGTACCCGTGCGAAGCCGGGGCAGGTCGCTAGTGCAGACTTAATGCCGTAAACATTCTTTACCAGTCAACCTTTGGGCAACCTTTTATGCTGATATTTTCCCTGTACATTGTTATGTACTAACTTTTTTCTGAGACTTTCTGCACATGGGATTTATTAATCACAGTCCCATACAATCTTCGGCCTCTCATTTTACTCCAGGGATAATTTCCAAGATTCAAATTACTCTGGTACTTACTCTATATTAAATTTCTCCTTATTGTTTACCCACTACTCTGTTCAAATCACAACCTTCCTTTTTGTAGCCTACCAGCAACTATTGCTGATAATGAGTGGAATCCTTTCAACCAATTTGGTGTGATTGGGAAATAATATACTGAAAAATTGTATTGTGGCCCAATTTAATCATCTGAAAAGACAGAGTAGAATGTATATATAAGATGTCTCATGTGTGAACAGGGGGGTAATAGTTTATGGTTCATGTGATTACAGCTGGCTGGTAGTGATCCATTATGTTGTTCTCAGAAATTTACTGTCACTGACTGTTTCAGGATGAGTCATCAAGTCAGTATGTTAAACAATACAATACAATAATTTGTATCTCTCTACTATTTACTGCACACCTCACACAAACAAACAATAAACTTTGGGTTATAGAGGATAATAATGTTATTTCCTTGTATAATGCTATAGAAAATGATCTTAGAAGATTCCTACTACAACACTTATTGGATTTTACTATTTCCTTGACTTATTTTTGCTGTTACAGATAAAGGTTGTGTAGCACTATGTATAGAAAATATGCAGAAAATACCGGAGCTTACTCCATTGGAGGTAATTAAAATTATATATGAGGCAGTAAGAGCAAAACTGGATAAGCCCCATGTCACTGTGTTTTTTAATTAATGGTTTAATACCAATATAATCTTTTTTGGGTAGAAATAAAAATAACTGTGTTTTTGAAAATTTTGTTTTAGTAGTTTGAATGCAAGACTAGCATGTTTACCAGTAATAAAAGGATCTAACTAACTCACACCTGGCCCTAAAGTAGCAATTCGCGTGCCGAAAATCCCACTTCCTGGCCAGGGAGAGAGTAAAATTTAGCACTCACCACGGGCGGTAATAAAGAAACCATCGTATTTTTGTCAAATACCTGCGATCTGAGACATTGTTTTACCGCTGTAGATAAGTAATGTAATATTATTCAAGTTTCAGCCGTGGCTCTTACTGCCAAGTAATGTTTATCTAAAAATGCATGAATTACAAAGATAACATTGCACACTTTTTGTTATTTCAGGTAGTTGAAATGTTTGTGGCAGTATTCTGTTTTCTCAAGGATTCAAGTGAAGTTAGTCAATTATTATTGGACGACTTTCGTTCATGTCAAGGATATGTGTTTTTATCGGAATTCCTCCTCAAGTAAGTAACAGTGACTAATTAATTAAAGTGGTTTTGTGTAAATTAGTGCATGTGCACGTTTATCTAGACCTGTTTGTTCGATATCACCTTTTTTGTTTTATTTTATTTTTTCGAGTTTTTTTTATCACAGGCATGAGAGAGGTGGGGTACCCGATTATTTGATGTCAGGGTAAGCACCATTCACAATTTCATTAATGGTAATATACCTATTTGGGTTGATCAACTTTTCCATGTTGTTATTCTTTCCCGTAAACTGGGAGACAACAGTCATCCAGTTTCCTACAGAAATTGTTATATATATTGTATGTATGTATTAAGCTTTATCGTACATAAAATAGGTGGAATACAGCAGTTAAAAAATAATAATAAGGCGGACTTATCCCTTTAGGGGATCTCTTCTAGCTAACCTTTAAGTAAATGATGACCGGTTAGCCTAGTGGGTAGTGACGCTGCCTACGATGCTGAAGGTCCTGGGTTCGAATCCCGGTAAGGGCAAATATTTGTGTGATGAGCATGAATATTTGTTTCTGAGTCATGAAAGTTTTCTATGTATTCAAGTATTTATATCTATTATATATATCGTCGTCTAGTACCCATAACACAAGCCTTAATGAGCTTACTATGGGACTAGGTCGATTTGTGTAAGATTGTCCACTAATATTTATTTATTTATTATTAAATGAGGTAAGAGAAAGAAAATAAACGACAATAGACAAAATGAAGTAAATGATAACTGCTGTAAAACTAGTATTAAGTAAATTAATAAAAAAATGGATACACACATAACACAACCGATGTCATAATAATTAATTATATAGCAAAAATACCAAATAAAAGAATTATATATAAATGCTAAATAAATAAATACCTACACATAATATATACATTTATTATTATTATGCATCGCAACAAATCCTTAGTAGTGAATAAGTATTTATATTATACACATAAATTCTTCACCAACAAGTGACTCGGAAGACATAACTTGCAACAAGTTACATCAAAAAGTTGGTTGACCCAATTGTTAATTTTAGTAAACACTGCATAATGCAATTAATTTACTTGTTGTTATCGTACACTTATTTTTTTTTTCTTATCATTAATTTCGTCCACCTCCTTATTTCATAAACAAAACGATACGACTCAAAAACTTTAAATCAGCCTGGATGACTAGGATGAACTGGATAACTAAGTTCATGCAATTTCAGTTCGTAAATAGTATCGACAAAATCTGCAGCAGTTTTTAGTACCTAGTCATTGAGACAAGTCACACGATTGTTTATTTACTACCTATACATGCGTATTGCGTCATCTATTTTGCATTTAGCTATGCAACAAGTACACCATACGTACTTAATACATGATAATGATGCGATAGTTATTGGTATCTAGTTAACGTTATACAACACATATTGCACAAGCGCTTTGTAGTATTTGTATGTAGGATGACCATACATTCAGTGGATATTAATCTCAATATTTCATTAAATTTCATTAACTAAACGATGTCATAATCGCATGAGACCTCACCCACTGTAATCTATTTTGATAAAACTCACCGTGTATACATATATACCTAGGGAATGAGATTATATAAATACTCTGCTGCTTATTGCTTAGACTTATAATTTAAAGATTTATTTTCTGTTGCGCCAAATAAGACCCATTTGTCACATCAGATCAAGAAAACTGTATGAAATATTTACTCGGATGCTGGAAGGTAAATATTTCATACATTATATGCATAGTGCCGGTGCAATATGAAATGGGTGCACGATAGGCTTCGTGTTGTAATAGTACATTACTATAGAGGCCAGGAAACGAAGGGTTGCAGGCCAAGTAGATAATAGATAGGGATACGCGGCCGGCAACTCCGTTTCTCGCCGAGATTTGTATAGTGCTTTTCTCAAACTTGCAATGAAATTAAAATAAAAGTAGTCAATTTGTTTTATAAATAATACGTTTCTGAACTGCACCGCCTGCACCGCCGCCGCCGCGCCGGCAGCTCTGGGCCCGCGCCCCCCGTTTAAAAACAAAAGAAGGTTGCTTTACAGGCCTAGGTGTGTTAAGGCTGTATGAAATTCCTTTACATATCATCTTCACTCATCGCACCGGATACGTAGTATTTCCGAACCTAATTTGAAGTAAGTCACGTCAACATTTCATTGCAAGTTTGAGAAAACTTTTTATATTGGAAATATTATAAAGAAACCGACCACGCCGCCGCAGCTAAGCGCCGCGTATACGCGCCGGTGCGGCTCTCGTGTCACGATTTCTATCTCTGCGTCATCTTTTAATCCGTTAAATACTTACGTTATCCGTTAAATACTTGGGATTCATGATCGACTCCGGGCTGACATGGGCCGCACACGTCGACCACATGTGCCGCACACGTCGACCACATGTGCGACAAGCTGTCCTCGGCGTGCTATGCACTGTCCAGGCTCACGATACACCCACCCTCTCACCGAGTAACGTAAGAAAAGCCTACTTTGGATACTTCCACTCCATTTTAATTCAAGGTGCTGATCTGTGGGCCACGTGTGCTAGTTGGGACAGAGTATTTAAAATACAGAAACGGGCATTACGCATAACCGCCCAAAAACCACTTGACCATCCAGCTAAAGACATTTTTAGAAATTATAAGATTTTAACGTTACCAAGCGTATACATACTGACAGCATGTGAGTATGTAAGATCTAACTTAGATGACTATATGACTCATAGGAGAACGTCGCGTAGGCAGCCGCTACTGGTGGCGCCGACGCGGCGGCTAGCGAAGGCTCGCGCAGCACTCAGCGTTGCCGGGCCCAACATATACAACTGTGTTCCGTTAGATATTAAAAGCTCAAAGAGTCACGCAATTTGTTCCAAAAGACTTAAAATGTTGCTTATCGACTTGACATGCTACAGTGTCAAAGAATTTCTACTACACAACCACCGTTGACCCTAACACCTTGCACATAAATAAGAAAGGCACAAATGTTTTCTACAAATAGTTTACCAATGTAATATCAAACGTACTTGTTTACTGGACACTTAACCACTACACCTCTTTATGTTAAGCTGTTGTTTAGTATAGGTAGATATTAAGCTGTGTATTCTTTAAATTGACATATATTTGAAATGTAACTTTAAGAATAAATTATCTGAATCTGAATCGCAGCGTCAGCGGGGTTATTCTCTCATACTACAAATTAATTACCAGTGGTAAAAGCTGGTTTTTTTTTCCATATTTTACCACTAAATCGGTGATAACTACTGGGAATATCTTTCCTATCTTTTATCACTAAATTACTGAGTGGTAACTACTGGGGGAAGAAAACCCATTAGTTACCACCATCAATTACTATTCACATTAGTTCCCACTGGTAAAAGATGGAAAAAAATCCCAGCTGGTAACAAATTAGTGGTGGTGGTGGGAATAACCCCGTCAGCGTATTTAAGTGTGGCCGATGAATAATATGTATATAACTTGAACGCGATCGATTGCATCTCTGGATTAACATTGGCATCTGAATGGGCAGGCTAGAAGAGGAGCGGGTGAGCGGTTCAGAGGCGCGCGCGGCGCTGCGGAACTTAGTGCTGATGATATCGTCACTGTGCGCGTGCGGCTTCTCCGAGCTGCGGCCCACGCGCGCCAACACGGAGCTGTTCCAGCTGCAGGGGTTCGTGCTGCCGCAGCCCGCCGCGCCCGGCCAGGCCGTCAGGAACGTGCAGGCCTTCCAGGTGCGCTCTCTGGGAACACCTGGAAAGAAGTTCTTTGAATCTACATACGTAGATTCACGCCTCTATTCCCGAAAGGGGTAGGCAGAACACATGAAACTTATGTTCCAGTGCCACCTTTAGCATGAATGTGGGTTTAAGCTATAAAAGATCGACAAAATGGGGGTTGTGAAAATCTAACCCGGGGTGTCGGGTCTTTGAATCTATACTATTAATATAATGACGAAAACTTCGTGATTTTGTAGCTTTGTAAGTTTTTAAAATGGGGGTTGTGAAAATCTAACCCGGGGTGTCGGGTCTTTGAATGTATACTATTAATATAATGACGAAAACTTCGTGATTTTGTAGCTTTGTAAGTTTTTATGTAGGGAATAAACTCCGGAACCCCTTCTCCAATTTCAAAAATTAACCTGTGTATTGAATGGATTTTATCAACGCACAAGCATTTTATCTCGTACGAATATGTACTCCGTGCGGGCAGCTAGTAACAAAGTATACCTATTCGCAATTTATTTAATACTTTGATTTAGGCATTGTAAGATTTTTATTTAAGATAGTACTGCTCTATGATGTAGTGATGATGTTGCACTTAATATGCATTGGTTGCATTCTAAAATTAGCTACCAATTTTTTTTTTCAGGTTCTGCAATCAGTCTTCTTAAAGTCAAACTCCCCTGCTCTATGCTGCACAATACTGGATGCTATTTCGAGTGTCTACCACGCGGACAACGCGAACTATTTCATATTAGAGAACCAAAACACATTGAGTCAATTTTCCGAAAGAATTTACTTGAAGAATGCTGAAATTCAAGAAAAGTTCTTCGAACTTTTGGAGTTTATAGTGTTTCAGTTAAATTTTGTTCCATGCAAGGAGTTGATATCGCTCTCCTTACTGTTGAAAGCAAACAAATCGAGGAGCTGTAGCATATTTTGTATGAAAACGCTACTAAACATCTTAAAGTAAGTGCTTTTATTATTTTACAATGCATGTGCTCGAAAAGAGCGTTTTCCAAGCACTCAAATCGTGCGGAAAGTGCCACTTTTTCGCACTAGTGCTTTTTACTTTTCAATTTTTTTTTAATTTTCAAGTCCGTCGTCAGCCCAACAAAGAGTTTTTATTACTCGAGAAAAGTTTTACAAATATTTCAATTACACGTTATCTTTCATATAAAAGGTACATAAATAATAATAACGTTTAAAATGATTTATTAATGTTTATGAATTTTGAATTTGGTCAGTAAATTAATTATTTTTTAATATTCATTTAATGTGTTTGGCTGAACGCATATCTTTCTATGCCTTTTACAATACGACAGTATGGCGGCTTGCACATGCGCAATGCGCATATGTTGACCGCGCATGTATCTAAAAGCCCGCCATTGCTGTTTATTGTGAGTTTTGTGTAGTTATTTTATGTAAATATGTTAAAAAGGTCGAGTGAAAGTGAGTAATCAATAATAATAATGATTTATTGCGTTTCAATAGTGTCAGTATGTTTCTTAGAACTACGACGGTACAGTGTCTTTTTGTTGTTTAATATAATATTGAATTACTCAAAATTAATTGTGTTCCAAAACCACAATACAATGGTTTTAACTTTTAAGTGAATAAACTTGACAGCAAAAGATGTGAAGAAGTTGTTAAATGCAATTCCAGATAATAAGTAGGTACGTGACAAACTTTCTTCAATTTTAACCTAGATCTATTTTAAACCAACATTTCAACATTTAATATATTTCCTCACACAAGGCATAGTAAAATGTTGTATGATACACGTGCGTAAAGATGATTTCCGACTCGTGTCGAATTATACATTCGCTCGCTTCACTCGCTCATGTATAAAAATGACACTCGTCGGAAATCACCTACTTTCCACACTTGTAGCATAAATAACTATTACAGTACATATGGTGCTACTTTCCCGCACTAGTGCGGAAAAGAGCACTTTCCGTGCATATGTCGAAACTTTAAAGAGCCATATGTACTGTAAAACGTACGATACAGGTGCGAATAGGTAATTCGCAACTCGTGTCGATTTAAAACACTCCCTTCGGTCGTGTTTTAATTTATCACCACTCGTTGCGAATTTCCTATTTTCGGCACTTGTATCGTAAATAACTATGATCGTGTTTACTTTTACATTTACGAAAAAAATCATAATTTTCACACTAACTTGTTGTTTGCAGGCATAATATGATATTCAAAGACGTATACAGGGAAGTAGGCATGCTAGAAGTGTTTGTTACATGCCTATCTCGCTATGCTGTATTTTTGAAAGACAAACAAATAGCGGAAGAAGAGAAACTGAAAAAAGAAACCGACACAGTTTCTACTGAACCAATTGCCCCGGAAAGGAGAAAAAGGTTGTCTATCAGGCAGGATTCGCTGATAAAAGACCCTAACACCGATGTAGAAGAGGAGGAGTTGGGTACTTTGGTCATGGAGGGGCTGACAGCATTACTAAATGGCAACACAAATAATTGCAATGTTTTTAGAGACTGTGGTGGCGCGAAGTGTGTTCATGGAATGGTGGTTCATGAATCTTGCAGAAGCAAAGCGTTAGGTAAGTTTAGTGAAATAAACTTTAAAATGTAAAAACTCGCTTCGGGATAAACATAGCTAAAGGTAGCATTCGGATCCGGGCAGTCGCGACCCGGCAGTAGCGACCGGCTGCCGCGACCCATTGTCACTGCTGTTCGGCGCTGCCAGAAGCTTTCGGATAGCAGCGACCGCGGCCCGGCGCACTGAGAAACGGGCCGAGATTTTGTTTGAGTGTGCGTGCGGCGACGCATAGATACTATGGCGCACACATACAAGCCGCGCGCGGTACGTTTGTAGAAGATACTTTGCACTCTTTCTACTATGGCAGTAGCGTGCGAACAGTTGTGCGTTCCCGTCGTGTATCAGAGATTAACTATGTCTGACAATTTAAATACACGCAAGCGAAAAGTGCAGGCCACACCCCCTGGCCGCGCTGCACGGTCGCTTGCGTCGGAAAGTGTTGCAAACAAATCCCTACGAAGCTATGCGGCGCGACCACGGCCCGGCCGCCGGGCCGCGATTGCCCAGATCCGAATGCTACCTTAAGAACAGTAAGAACCAAGTCGACTGACTAGATTTTCGATTAAAACAAACTGCAATGAAATAGGTTCATACGTTTGAGAGCTATGATACCACAGACAGACACATAGATGCACATGTTAACCTCTTCGCCGCCATTGGTTTGAAATGAAGTCAATACATTTAGTGCCCCACACGCCATGCCTTCATATCAAGTCGCCACTGTCGATCTAAAGGCAACCTACGTCCTATCAAGTAAAGTTCATTTTCAGTCTTTTGCATCAAAGACTTGGCGTGTGAGACACAACTTACGAAATCTACTGTGGCGGCGAAAAGGTTAAACTTATGACCCCTCTTTTTCGTCTACTAGCTCATTATTTGGTTTACGTCACACCTGGCCATAAAATTGTGTACTCACCACGGGCGGTAATTTGTAAAGCCCCAGATCGCATATTTATCGCATATATACTCAAACACCTGCGATCTGGGCCATTCACGAATTCACCGCCCTAGGTACGTAATGTACTATTGCTAACGGCAACGTTCCTTATTTTGTCCCTGAAACTAAACACAGGGAACCCGGCTTGTGTTTAACATCAAGCCGGTCGTACGCTTATATGCAACCGCCGTAGATTATATAAAAAAAACGACTTATATTAAATATAACAGTAAAACACAAACAATTCTGACCATATATTCATGTTAGTAATAAGTTGTATAGCTGTTGGTTCTCTTTAAAATAAATAAATAAATAAATATATGACCCGTGCCGTCTATGATGATAACTCACGTTACTAACAATTACACGGTTCAACTCACGTATTCTATGTCACTACGGGCGACATGTTTCGAACTCTTCGGGAGTTCTTCTTCAGGATGAGTGTTTTCGCGGCGGTGTCGCTTGTGATACAAGTGATACGTAGTGACATAGAATACGTGAGTTGAACCGTGTAATTGTTAGTATTATTTCAACATGTCTCACGAAAGTTTAAATTCGATAACTCACGTTATTTATTATATATGTGCAGGAGTGGTAAGAGAGCTCATAGTGAGTGGGTCGGGGGAAGAAGACATGTCAGCGTTACTGTGCGGTATGCATGCGGCGCCTAACGACGCTTTGCGGCTCAAGCTGCATATTTTGAAGGCTTTGCTAGCTTGCTTGAGAGATTCTCACAGGACTAGGACGATATTTAGAAAGGTAATGTTAAAAAGAACTTGATATTTCTTTTTAAAGCTACGAATTATTGAATTTCCCGCTCCCAACAGTATTCGGAGCAGGTGACAGGAGTTAAGGATGCATGTATCCATTCGCCGCCACCGATTTGAGCTCGAGTTGTTCACTGTTGCAACCCACCTGCCACCGACGTCATACGAAGTCCGAAAACAATAGAAATTAAATTCGCGTGGCGTGGGGGTGCTGCCTTGCATTTTTTCTGTGGGGGCGAATGGGTTAACAAATACCAGACGTCAAAAAATAAAAAGGTACAGACATCAGCAGAGGTTTCGCGAATGAACTTGATCGAAGGGATCTTCACTCAACCTATATTGGACATACACGACTCTGACTTTATGGTCTGTGCCACAGATATAGATATACACTAGATAACTTAAACACCTCAATCTGTATGAAAACCGACCGTGTCACTTTTTTCTACCTACTTTGACGTCACACGGGCGAATTAGTGATCTGAATTCCCCGTTGTCCGCGGAAAATCGATTCTGCAATAAGGTATTTTCTTAATATTCACGGACAACCGGCTACCACAACAGACGCGCGCGGAATGTAAGTCGGAGTGCCAACTCGGAGTCCGAATTCTGACACGCGAAGTACATGCGTTTGCGTGATCTATGTATATCTATATCTGTGGTCTGTGCCATTGTTCTGCGAATGTTATCCTGAGTAGCAATTGCTGTTACTGACTGTATATACTTGAGTCATTGTGGGGAGCTCATTTAAAATTAGAGTCTTAACAGTATGTTGATAAGGTTCATTTTACATCAAATGTACTAAACTTTTCAGGTCAGCGGCTTTGTGTACGTGACCAGCGTTCTGGCGTCGCTGGAAGGCAAGCTGCAAGGGGACACCCTTATGGACAGAGATATGCTGCAGTTGATCCATATCGTGTTCTATACAGTGAGCACGGCTATGCGTTTCGAGCCGGCTAACGCCAAGTTCTTTCATCACGAAGTAAGTCAATGTTTCCACTATGAATAAAACAACGTAAAAAATACCAAACACTGTTTTTAACCACCGACGCAAAGAGAGGGTTGCTATAAGTTTAACGTGTCTGTCTGTCTGTCTGTGTTATCGTAGCTCCCAAACGGATGGACTGATTTGAATGCGTTTTTTTTGTGTCATGGATAATTTTATCTCGAGTTTTCTTCGCCATGTTTCATGAAAATCTGTTCAGCCGTTTTGGGATATTGGACTTTGAAATTAAAAATTCGGGGGTTTTGCAACTTTTCTAAGTTGTAGTTATCGTTGAGTTGATTGTGTGACATGAGAGAAAACGGGCTCACAAAAGAGGACGTTCTGGATCGTGCTAAGTGAAGAAAATAGAGTAGGAAAGCGGATCTGGGAAAAGCCGGGACACTAGGCAGGCTAGGTAGAAAAAGAAGACTGTTTGACTAAATATGCGGAAAATGGAAATTTGCTTCTTTAGTCCTTTGACTTCCTAAGTAAAGAATTGATATCTTGGAAAATTAAATAACAATATTGAAAAAAGATAATTTACAATGAATCTTGCTTATATTTCTAGGTTTGTATGACGACGCTGACCGATACTATCCGAAAGCTGGGTTGTTTTACCGAAGACAGCGAACTTTTGAATGACCTCGAAACCGGGGACACGGAACTCTACGAAGTGTTCCATGAAATATTCACCGGGAATATACTGGACATGACGTGAGTTTATTTATTTGTTTCACGTATCAAGGCTGCATACTATCACTATCAAACACACAGTTTTGAGATGACAGTTTAGCCATATAAATACGTCAAAGTTTATATGAACTGACAGCTATTCCAATCCCGTACTAATCGCGGTGTGGTATTACATAGGTATAATAATAAAACAAAAAGATGGCGGAACGTGGATCCACTAAGTCCCGTTAGCCTGCTGAAACTCGGATCCACGTTTAAACAAAAACGGTGACCTGACGCATTTTCTGGGGATCAAATAACCAGCGACAGAAAACGACTCCCTTCAGCTCCAGCCCGGTCATCCTCCTCCATGCGTCGATATCCTCAAAGCTTGCCAAGTCTGTCTGGTTTTCGCAACATGCATAGCCCATCCCGGTCACAGAAAATGCAAACAAATGCATGCAGTTTTGAATCAACAAGGCGTTGCTTAGCCGAAAGTCGAGGCGTCCTTTTTCAAAATATCTGTGACACAATTGGAAATGTCAATGTGACTATCTTGATTGTTAAGGTTAAAAATAAAAATAAAAAAATTTGACGCGATTTATTTTTTACATTTGTATGGAGCAGGTCGCCCCAGTCGGCCAACACTCCATACAAATGTAAAAAATAAATCTTGTCAAAAATTTTATTTTTTATTTTTTTCGCATTCTATGCTCGATTCTGAACAAACTGTTTTCAGGTTTTGCGTTATTTTATTAACACGTTGTATATTATGCGATCTTGGGTTTACAGTTTACTACATAGATTATTTTATTGCAGGTTTCCTGAAAGTGTTCCCGTGGTGTTCGTGCACGCGTGCATTGTACTCCGGCTGTTGTACGACGTCGCGCTGGACGCTTTCGACAAACCCACTTTTTGCGGATCGCTGAACGTCAAGTCGCCAAGTCTGACGAGACAAAGTTCTGCTATTAATGAGGTCAGTGCTTTGTTACTTAAGCTGCTTGTTAATACTATATTGCCGGTCACCGGAAATGTACAAATGTATCTCTTCATCGTCACATGCGACTTCCGATTGAATAAGCAGATGAACGCAACAGCCTTCGACTCGATGGCACAACGAGTAAAGTCCTTTCTCCTTTCAGTATATCCATACAGTTAAAAAAGATTGGTAAATAGTGTTCTTTGTCAAATTATTATTAATTAATTTCAATTCAATACTCCATCGAGGTCTAAAAGATACATCCCTCCCCTCTCAATTCCATTTACATCACGTAATTATAGATAGAATAGCTTTTTATTACGAGCTGGTAAAAGCCTAAATGAACTAACGAAGGAGCGGGATATTGACGTTTTCAATAGCAACTTCACAACTATAAGACAGATTTCAGACGAGTTTTTTAAGTGAGCGAGTCGCATGTGACAGCATGTTACTGTAACGGTTGATGTATATCACTTAATAAATAATAAGTTTTATTTCTTACATAGGTATTATTCATTGTATGCTTGTGGGTAACACATTTAATAAATAATAAGTTTTATTTCTTACATAGGTATTATTCATTGTATGCTTGTGGGTAACACATTTAATAAATAATAAGTTTTATTTCTTACATAGGTATTATTCATTGTATGCTTGTGGGTAACACATTTAATAAATAATAAGTTTTATTTCTTACATAGGTATTATTCATTGTATGCTTGTGGATAACACATTGTAAAATTTAGTCCTAACCACCAATTGTTTGTTAACCTGTTGCTACAGGTGGCAACCTTTAATTGGCTCTCTGATACTTAAGTTATATAACTAGCTTATATTATTATTATGAATTGTTAGCTTTTGGTTCTTCGAATGATAAATAAATAAAATAAAAATAAATTAATAATATTTTTTTACCTTTGACGAGTTTTGAAGCCTTCGCCTTTATTTATTTATTTAAGGATCACCAACAGATAATACATCAATATGCTAAAAAACTAGTACAAAAATCATTGTAAGATGCTTAGCCACTTACAGGTGACCACAGCTCACACACGTGTTTAATAAAGAATAAATATCAAAAAAGAGCAATATTACAAAAACAAAAAGAAATAAAAATGACATGAAATATTAATAATAAACAAGCAGAATGGTTTGTACCTACATAGTGACTTATGCACAGTGCACAACCATGATAAACTAATACAATATAAGATATAAGACAGAAGTGGGTCGGCACAATCACATTCCAGTCTCCAGTGAAGTCTTCGCTTCGCTTTGAGTTCAATACCCCGAGTTCAACGCACTATTCTCTCAATTGTTTGCAGTCGAAACCCGCGGGCCGCACAGCCCCGCTGAATCTGTCTCCCTCCATGAGCGAGGCGTGGGTGGTGCACTCGGGGGTGGTGATCGTGCTGGCGCGGCTCCTGCCCTCGCTGCCGAAGCCCGCGCGACACGTGGAGCACGCGCGCGCGCTGCGCGACTACCTCGCGCACGTGCTCAAGAGTCTGGTGCGCAGGTGCGTAAGGGAAATCAACGTGAGCCGCGTCCCAAAAAAAAAATCGTGCTTTAGTTAGCGTTCTCAAAAAAATGACACTATTTATAATTAAAGAATTTTCTGGGAGTTCTATGTTATTTCCACTGAAAACCGCGAGCTCATTTGATCCTAATAAAACAAAAAAAAACCCAAAGTTTTTTTCCCTATTGTGTTAACCGGTAACACCGAAGAATAGTTTTAAAAAAAATGAAAATTTAAAGTGCATTTTTTTTCTCCTATTGGAATAGAAAGAGCTCGTGATTCTGAGTAGGAATAACATAAAAGTTGCAGTAACATTCATGGAAAATGTAGTGTATTTATTTTTAGGAACGCGCGCCACGACCTGCACCAAAAGCCACTGTTATTGTTAATAAAAGATTTCATTCAGTCATTGCATATAAACCGAAGGCACATTGTATTGAACGTCAGATTTAAGCTTTCTTTTCTCTTGCAGCGAACGCAACCAGCAGGTGATGTGCGGCTGCGGGCTGGCGGGCGCGGTGCTGCGCGTGATGGGCGCGGCGCTGCGCGCGGAGAAGCACCCGCTGCACGCGCCCGCCATGTACATGCTGGAGCGCCTCGCCGCGCACGCGCTGAGGCCGCACGAGCTCAGGTACACTTTAGTGCGATAGTAGCGATCGGGGATGCGCTAGAGGAAGGATTCCAGTGCGCTGGCCTGATGCAATTAAGAGGGCAGCCAAATACTGTCTTTCTCATGCAATCCACTTGACGAGGAACCGAACTTCATGAAAGGCGATAGCATGCGGTCATGATCCTCAGTCACGAGGGATCGGCTATGAAGAAGAAGAAGAAGCGAAAGTCGGGAGTAGTGTATACCATGTTGAGACGGTCGGATAACATGATTGTTTTGTCTGCTAAATCGCGTGGAAGTGCCCAGTTCAATGAACACGCATGTCACGGTACCACGCAGTAATCCTCCGCTAGTCCTGAATTTTCCGCTGGTCGCTTGTGTTCCTCGCTTATCGCTCAAACCCTGAAGAACGCTACAAGCCTGTAATGTTGCCGTATGTTGCAGAGAGTTCCTGCGCATGGGCAGCCCGCTGAACTGCGTGGCTCCAGAGCCAGGTGAGGTGTGCAAGCCGGGCGGGCCGGTGCCACTCACGCGCATCAAGACCCTGGTCTCCATGACCACTCCAAGGGATTACAGGTAACCTAGCATCCGTTTATAGATTGTTAACCAAGGGTTGAAAGTGACCCATCCACCCGAGATATTTCTGGCGCTCGAACGAAATGAGAGCGCCAATAGTTCGAGGGTGCAATGGGTAATTTCATCCGAGTTAAACACTCTACTTTTCATTTCGACTGTGAGGAAAGTAGAATACTGCACGTACATTTTATAAAACGTTTATTAAGAGTAACCAGGTAAAATGCACAACTCAAGATAAGTTTAAAAAACATATTTATTAGTTAAAATTTTATTTTACGGGTTATTAATTCTATAAATAAATGTACGGAATTTAATGTATTATGAACATGAAATAAATAAATTATTGGATATACCTAAACAAAATAATTAAATAATTTACTACTTTTTATTGTGTCAAATGTACCTATATGAGACTGTTTGTTTCTTAATAAATAAATAAACCTTTTCGCACTGGCCATTTGCCACGGCCTACTAGATTGTAATCGAGTAGGCCGCGACGCGACTAATCTAGAGGGCCATGCCGAAACGTCAAGAAAAGAAAGTGTCATGGCATTATGGTGGGGCAGCCGAACTTTACAGGACTGATTTTGAATGTTGATTTTCCACAATTACAATAAAAATAGACCAACTGTAAAACGATTTTATCTACGCACATATCATTAGTACTCTAAAATGCGTTCAGAAACCGTAGGAGGGTAAGGCCGTTATATCTTGTTCCTGATTAAGCAGTTTAAATCGTCTACATTTTAATCACTTCCAGTGTGTTATGCCAATTAGCCATATAAATGGATTACTAATATTCGTAACACACTGGAAGTGATTAAAATGTAGACGATTTAAACTGCTTAATCGGGAACAAGAAATAACGGCCTTACCCAGGAAATGATCAGCATTTTTACAACCAATTTTACTATGAGAACTTTCTTGTCTGTGGTAGTAGGTAAAATCTGTACTGTAATGTCATTACAGTACAGATTTTTGTAAGGTTATGAGTTTAAATTTGGAACAGCTGTCAAAACTCAAGTGGGTCTCTATTCTAGTATCCATAGATATTAAAACAGTTATCGATGCGAAACGTCAATTCAGTATGTTTTTTAATATAAACCGCACGACATTTGATCAAGAGTGACATGAGAATAGGGACTTCATTCGTTTGTCTATGATTAAAAAAACATTCGTCTTGACGTAGGATTGAATTGCCGCCATTACTGTTGTCATTTCTTTGTTGGTTTTTGCTGTGACGAAAGTAGAATTGTGAAAAGTTATTTGTAATTCACATTTTAGTTGAAAATATGAGTAGTAGTGACTCCGAGAACGATATGAACACTCCGCCGGATATCGTAAATGCAGCAATGATTGCAACAAAGATATTTTACAGGTAGCACTATAGTAGCAATGTAGGTAATTTTCCTACGGCTTCTGAACCCATCTTAGAGTACTTATGATATGTGTGTAGATAAAGTAGTGTATGCAACTGTACATAATTTAGCCTTAAAACACTCGTGTGATCCTATTATGAAACTCGCTCACGCTCGTTTCATAAAACCACACTCGTATTTTAAGGCCTCTGATTATGTATCAGTTGCATAAACTACTATTAATATATACTTGTACATTGTAATAAACCCGTCGATTAATGAATAGTTGAGTTAAAATACTTATGTACTTTTATTTTAATAATATGACGTAACTCAATTATCTTCGACTCCGAGGCTGATCTAAACAATTAAAAATAAATTACTTTCCACCCTAGGGGAGAAATAGTTATTTGTGTCACAAGGGAGCAAAATAGTATATTTACGGCGAGGGCGGTGTATTGAATCCTGAACGTAGCGAGGGATCCCACAATAGAATCCTGAGCGTAACGAGGGATTCTAACGTAGGATCCTGAGCGTAGTGAGGGATACAAGTGTTAACGCCCGAGACAAAAATAATTTTGCTACTGAGTGACACATACTATTTTTCACACCAACTATGAAGAAATTTAAAAAAGATACTGTTAAAGTTAATTAAGAAGTTTTTAACAAATTTTCTTGATTTTTATTACCAATTTTTAAATATTACGAAAAAATCATAAAAAAAAAAAGACTGGGTTGCACTCCGGGAGTGCCGGCAGAAGTGAAAACTTGCGAATTGCTTTAATTATCAGTATTAAAAACAATACCCTCCCCTCCAAAGCCCCCCACCCCCTCTCCCCCTTCTCGCCCTATCTTCACCTCCCCCTCTACCCCCCTCCCAACCCTCCCCCTTCCCCCTATCCCCCAGCCCCCCTCTCCCCTCCCTTGAGATTCTTCTGAAGTAGCGAGCGTCCATAGGCTAATGTGTCTACTTACCATCAGGCGAATAGTACGCTTGTTTGCCACCGCCGTAGTATAGAATAAACACTTGAAACATGTTCGTTTTGAATCGATTACGATGAAATTGCAATCGATTATTTTATTAAGATCTGTTTTCAATTGGCACATTGCGTAAATGGTACATGCCAATGTATAAATTAAAAAAGTAGCTTGAACAGGAAAGTAGCGTTTTGATCCCTCTCGTCGTGGAGCAACTTACTTTTCTGAATGAAAGGTGGGAAAACGCAATTTTCCACCCGGCTATATACCCATTAAAAGTCAACTTTCAGAACATGAGAGATGAAAAATATCTTGCATTTCTAGTTTCTGCAGAATGTTTTTATTGACTAGACGACACAAAAATTCATGATACAAAATCGAATGAATAATCACTTGTCCAATACCTATACAGAAAATGCAACAAAAAATGCAGACTGCGTTTATTAAGCGCGCCGTCGACGCGCGTTTGTTTCAATTTACTTGTGATTTGACACATACGCGCGTCGACGGCGCGCTTTAAAAACTCAGTTTGCATAGGCCCTTAGAGTGGCTACACACGGTGACTCTTTGCAGCGCTACAAACAGACGCGATTCAGTATCGGTACGGGTGATTTAGACAGATGATCTATGGCTTTTATCGCGATACAGTCGCGTTCGTGAAACGTGCGTTTGTATCGTTGAAAAAAGTCGTCGTGTGTAACCGCTTTTAAGATGGTTGGAAATTAGTTATTTATGATACAAGTGCCGAAAATAGGAAATTCGCACGTGTATCGTACAACGTTTTACTGTACATATGGCTCTTTAAAGTTTCGACATATGCACGAAACGTGCTGTTTTCCGCACTAGTGCGGGAAAGTAGGACCATATGTACTGTAAAACACTTATCAATGTCACTCGTGTGTAGCCTTAAGCACAGCATTTTTTCTCCAGATCACAGAATTCGTGCACGTTGCCTCCGTTTGTGGAGTTCGACATGTCAGCGGAAGGCTTCGGCTGCTTATACTTGCCGAGTATAGCGCCCCAATCGGCCAACCTCAACGCGCTCGGCACTCAGGACAACGCCACCCTTGGCGGGATTGGCTCTGGTAACTTGGCTTGGTCATGAATCACTGGAGTGTTATTTTGTGAACTAGTATTGGACACTGCTAAATGAAATGCGCTTTGTCCCTTTCTTACGAACACAAATGTCAAAATGACAGATAAAGACAAACCAATATTAACGCCATTTTAGTTAAAACAGGCTTGTAGAATGTTTATGAATACGGCCGTAGCCCCTTATCAATAAAACTTAGTTCGCTTTTGCGTACAGAACCAAATTTCAAGTTGAAAATATGTACAGACAAAACAAACTTTAATGTTATTTTAACTCTTGACTAATGTAATAAGGGAATAAACATCGAGTTTCTCCTGTGTTGAATCGAACGAATTAATTAACTTCGGCTAAAACTATTGCTAAATAGGGAATATGGAGCATATCCCGATTAAGAAACCGTGTAGAATTAGGAGAACAACTGTGGTGTTATGTATAATAGGCATGATTCCTACGATTTTTTTTCGATGCCATTCGAACCAGTTTTAGAGGAACGTATGTAGGGGAACCACTACAATTAAAGTACTTAAATAGACAAAAAATGTAGTCAAAGACGGTCCTCGCTCGCGGCAGGCGAAACGCTTCATACTAATTGACTCAGAAGTATGACGTCACCGCTGTCTATTTGTATAGTCCTTGTAAGGAAAATTAAGTAAATTACCGTTTCGGTCGCGAAATACTGCGTTTATGTCTATAGTTGTCATACAATTTTATTTCTATTAAAGCGCAAGGATTCTATTGGTAGCTGTAGATTTATTATTGGAAAATAAAAATTGCATATTTTTTCTAATCTTTCTGGATCCAATATCTTTTTAATGATTATATTTTTTTACTTATACTTTATTACTATAATTTGGTGGTTTACTATCCATTTAGCAACACCACGTTATCAATTTTAACATCAACTACCCTATTGACTAGCTTTGTCCGCAGCTCCGTCAACTTTTCAAATTTCATAACAATTGGTTGTGAAACAGATAGAAAGAAAGAAGACATTTATTCACTACACAAAAGAAACACAGAGACAAAGGAAGTACAAATAGAATACAATTGACACATAATGTGTGTGTCTTCGCGGCAGTGAATCGGTCGCTGTCTCAGCATTATGCCGAGGTGTCAGACAGACACCTTCAGCGCTGATTTTCAGACAGCACCGTACGTGACCCACGGAACGCAACACAACACACTGCCGATACAGACGTATACACATAATAAAAAAAGACCGGGTTGCACTCCAGGAGGGCCGGCAGAAGTGGAAACTAAATAACATTGTAATAGTTTTTCGATCAGATCATGTGACATCTTACGGTGTCACCCTAAAAATTAATTTGGCGCAAATTTATAAACAATTATCAAATTGGTACCTACTATAAAAACCAGGGTATATAATAAACAGCGGACGGCGGCGGCGAACAAAATACCAATTTGTTTTTGCCATTGCCAAATATTTTCCAAAACTTTATCTCTTTAGGAATAACGTCCAAATTCAAACTATTCGAATTTGCAAGAACAGCGGACGGCGGGGGCGAACAAAATACCAATTTGTTTTTTGCCGTTGCCAAATATTTTTCAAAGCTCTTTGGAATAACGTCCAAATTCGAACCATTCGAATTTGCTCAAAAGCAAAACGGTGAATGACGCGTGGACAAAATTACAAATTCATTTGCAGAATATGCAATTGCTAAAAGTGTTTAACGGCTTTATACTCTTACGAATAGCGTTCAGTTTTGAATGAAGTCGAATCGGTTAGCAGCAAAATATAAAAGTTTGTGACCTCCTTCACATCTGACGTCACAAAAATCTGTCGCGTATTTAGCAATTTTTCTCCATTTCAAAAAGTGCTCAGCGCCGCTAAAGAAGTTTTCACTTCAATAAATAATGAATATAGTAAATTTGTTAAATATGTAACACAAGCACAATGGGATGAGAGACAATGTGAAAAACGCGAAACGGTTGGGATGTTTAGAAAAAGATAGATGCTTTCGCATGTATAATATTATAGTATGAATAATGAATCCTCAAGTTTTCTTCCCAGGCGACAGAGTATTCCCTCCCCAAACCGGGCTCACATATTCCACATGGATATGCGTGGAGAAGTACTCGGACCCGCGCACCGACCCGCACTGCGTCCGGCTTCTGACCCTCGTGAGGAACATCAACAACAGCCGGGAGGACCACCTCGTGTGTCTGGCGGTCGTGCTGTCTGCGAGGGACAAGGCTATCATCATATCCACTCAGGAGACTATGGTCCCCCATAGTAAGTATTTTAAAATTCTAGTCGGCTCAAATGCCATGTGACATGTATCTAGGAAAAATTACTAGAACAATATTCTTTTCATCACACTTGCTCGAAAAAGACTTCATAATGCGCAGACATACAAAGCTGTAATAGCCTGTGTTACGCCCATGGGCGTAATGGTTTTTTTCTTAAATTGTATCTGTCACTCATGCGGTAGTTACAAAGCAAAGAGGTTTTATATCAAATACGATGTCCCAAAACGTATTTATAAATAATTTTAAACTTAAAAAACTACTTAAACATGTTTAACTGAATTATTTACAGATTTAATATGTAGTTATTTAGTGTCTATGTAAAATGATTTTAAGTGTTTTCAAATCGTGGCTGTATACCGAAGGGTCTTTGCCATACACGCCTCACGTCAAATTCAACAAAATGGACGACTGACATGATGCAGTGTTTATTACGATTTGTATTCATTTCATCTAAAATGTATTTGTTTCCTCGCTAATGTGATGAAAAACATTGTGTATAACACGGGCATAAGAATATTGCAAACTCGAGTCATCAAAAGCCCTCCGCCTTCGGCGTCGGGCTTCTGATAGACTCTTGTTCGCAATATTCCACTTCCGCCCCTCGTTAAACAATGTACTATTTCACCTCACCGGCTCGAAAAGGCTTGCTTTATCGATCAAAATCTGCGCCCAAAAGCCCATTATATCCGATAGCGTGGAAAGAGTTTTTGAATTTGGAACGTGGCGGTCAATCGCCAGATCCAACTTTTTTCTATACAGAATGAGAGGTCATTATCCTGCGTTCAGAAACTAATGGTGTTTGCCAGTAATTAATTGTTATTATTTTGATAAAATTAAATTAATAATACTTATTCTTTCTTAATTACATACGAAATATCAATATTGAGACTTACAAGGATACAATACGAATAAATGATTTAAAAATGTAGTTTTATTTTTCAAAAATTTTCGCTTTTTCCAAATTTGGAACGTACCGTTTGAAAAGTTAATTTAAGAAAAAACTCATGTACCTACATTTAATTTTGTTTTGTTTTAAAGCCACAGCAAAACCAAAATATCTTTATGAGATGTAAACAAACCTTTATTGAAAATGAGTATAAGGTCCAAATTACTTCCATTACATTTACAATTTTCCTCGCGGTGGTGAGGTGAAATGTTGTGTGTTTCGCTCGGCAGCAAAGTTGTTTGGCGTCTCGTGCCTTGAAAGCCTCGCTATGCTCAGGATTGTACTTTTGAACCATTCGCTTAGCTCATGGTTCAATCTTACAATCCTTCGCTAGCTCGGCTTTCAATACAAGCACTTGCGCCAAACAACAACTTTGCAGCCTTGCATAACAAATAACTATTTGTTTTGTTCTACAGCCAATAATAAATCAAAATAATGGATTTTAGTGCAGAAGATATACAAATATGAATTTGAATGCCTGCTAAGTTAGCGGAAAAAGTTAAATATGCGTATTTGAGCCTTAGTTTACCCGTGAGTACCCAATAATACTTTGACTTTTTTAATGTAGGTATGCGCGGAGTTATTTAAAGATGCAAAAATATTTATATGTTACTTTTAATAATTATAAAATGCTTTGATCTTGATGAAATGTAAACAAACCTTTATTGAAAATGAGTAAAAGGTCCAAATGACTTTCATTACATTTACAATTTTCCTCGCGGTGCTGAGGTGAAAAGTTGTGTGTTTCGCTCGGCAGCAAAGTTGTTTGGCGTCTCGTGCCTTGAAAGCCTCGATATGCTCAGGATTGTACTTTTGAACCATTCGCTTCGCTCATGGTTCAATCTTACAATCCTTCGCTAGCTCGGCTTTCAATACAAGCACTTGCGCCAAACAACAGCTTTGCAGCCTTGCATAACAAATAACTATTTCACCTCACCGGCTCGGAAAGGCTTGCTTTATCGCTCAAAATCTGCGCCCAAAAGTCCATTATATCCGCTAGCGTGGAAAGAGTTTTTGAGTTTGGAACGTGACGGTCAATCGTGAGATCCAACTTTTTCTATACAGAATGAGAGGTCATTATCCTGCGTTCAGAAACTTATGGTGTTATGCCAATAATTCATTATTATTATTTTGATAAAATTAAATTAATAATACTTATTCTTTCTTAATTACATATTAAATATTAATAATTACACTGTCTTAAAATGAGTTATAAGGATACAATACAAATAAATAATTTTAAAATGTAGTTTTATTTTTCATAATTTTTCGCTCCGTGCAAATTTGGAACGCACCATTTAAAAAGTTAATTTAAGAAAAAACTCATATACATTTAACACTCATTTTAATTTGTTTTTCACCTCACCGGCTCGAAAAGGCTTGCTTTATCGATCAAAATCTGCGCCCAAAAGCCCATTATATCCGCTAGCGTGGAAAGAGTTTTTGAATTTGGAACGTGACAGTCAATCGCGAGATCCAACTTTTTCTATACAGAATGAGAGGTCATTATCCTGCGTTCAGAAACTGATGGTGGTAATGCCATAATTAATTGTTATTATTTTGATAAAATTAAATTTATAATACTTATTATTTCTTAATTACATACGAAATATTAATATTTAGACTGACTTATAAGGATATAATAAGAGTAAATATTTTTAAATGTAGTTTTATTTTTCAAAATTTTCGCTTCTTCCAAATTTGGAACACACCGTTTCAAAAGTTAATTTAAGATATAACTCATATACTTATATTTGATTTTGGTTTGTTCTAAAGCCACAGTAAAACCATAATAATGGTGGTTATTTATAGATTTTAGTGCAGAAGATATACTTATATGAATTTTAATGCCTGCTAAGTTAGCGGAATAAGTGAAATAAGCGTATTTGAGCCTTAGTTAACCCGTGAGTACCCAATAATACTTTGACTTTTTTAGTGTAGGTAAGCGTGGAGTTATTTTAAGATGCAAAAATGTTTATGTTACTTTTAATAATTATAAAATGTAAACAAACTTTTAATGAAAATGAGTATAAGTTCCAAATTACTTCCATTACATTTACAATTTTCCTCGCGGTGTTGAGGTGAAAAGTTGTGTGTTTCGCTCGGCAGCAAAGTTGTTTGGCGTCTCGTTCCTTGAAAGCCTCGCTATGCTCAGGATTGTACTTTTGAACCATTCGCTTCGCTCATGGTTCAATCTTACAATTCTTCGCTAGCTCGGCTTTCAATACAAGCACTTGCGCCAAACAACAACTTTGCAGCCTTGCATAACAAATAACTATTGTTCTAAAGCCACAGTAAAATCAAAATAATTGAAGTTATTTATAGATTTTAGTGCAGAAGATATACAATATCTGAATTTTAATGCCTGCTAAGTTAGCGGAAAAAGTTAAATATGCGTATTTGAGCCTTAGTTTATCCGTGAGTACCCAATAATACTTTGACTTTTTTAACCTTTCGTCTGTGATGGGTTAACAAAATAGTGGGTTCAAGCCTCGGTCGCGCCGCATTAGAGAAAATAAATTATGTCTGAAATAAATGCAAAAAGGTGAATAAAAATGTGGATAGGATCCTAATCAAACACAGATGAAAGGTTATGCATGTTTAAGTTGTTGTAAACATGTTTTCTGAAACATGCTCGGAAATGTACGCGTTAATATCACGAAATGAAGACGTGAAGTTTCTGGTTTATGGCTCCCTACATTACTTATTGGCCTTACGCCAAGAAGTAATGTATGAAAACCCTAAGTAAAACCATTATTGTCCGCTACTCTATTTTTTTAAATTTCCTTACTCATATTAAACTGACAAAGGAAAATTTACATACTGCCAACCACCACTAGACACTGTAAGCATACTTGCTTCATAAAAAAAAAAAAAAAATCTGTGGTACTATACTTTAAGTGCGGTTAAACATGGTGCTCGAACGGCTTGTTCAAATGGCATGTTTAAAAAATAAAAAAGGCGCAAATTACCTATTAGTTAATTGATTATCTAGTATTTATTTTAATTTTAATATTTCCTCACATCGTTTGAGAAAAGTACTATACAATCCTCGGCCGGAACAGGTATTGCTGGACTCGTTGTATTCGGCCTCGTCTACGACTCGGCCGTCTACCCCAATCTCGTCCAGCAATCCCTTACTTCACGGCCTCTGCAGTAATCTACTATTATGTTACATTTAATAATTATAAAATACTTGATCTTGATGAGATATGTGTGTACCTTTATTGAAAATTAGTAAATGGTCCAAATGACTTTTATTGCATTTATAATTTTCCTCGCGGTGGTGAGATGAATTATTTGGCGTCTCGTGCCTTGAAAGCCTCGCTATGCTCAGGATTGTACTTTTGAACCATTCGCTTCGCTCATGGTTCAAACTTACAATCCTTCGCTAGCTCGACTTTCAGTATAAGCACTTGCGCCAAACAACAACTTTGCAGCCTAGCATGGCAAATAACTATTTGCTATTCCGCTAGCGCTAGGACGGTGTACTTAACATTTCTATTGGCAGCATGACAGTGATAACGTACTGATCGTTAATAATTATCACAGATGTGGGTGAGTGGGAGCCCGAAGGGTCGGGCGAGTGTGGCGCGCGCGTCTGGTGCCCGGACCTGCAGCACGAAGGCCAGTGGCACCACCTGGTGCTGGTGCTCAACCGGGCCGTGCTGAAGAACTCTTCCTTCTCCCTCTACCTGGACGGTGAGCATATTGTCACAGACTTGGGTCAATGGGAGCCTTTACGGGGTTATCTATCGCAATCACTAAATTTGATTTCCCCGGCTGTATCGTTTGTCCGAATATTCAGTTCGGCAAAGAGCCGTTTCGAAGGAGGCAGGCCCTTTCGCAGCCTAGGGGTTTTTAAGTCTTGTCTTGAGCGGATGGTTTTCGATCTTCACTTTAGTCTTATTGTGTGTATAATGATCAGGTCAACACATGCACTCGGGCAAACTGCACTACGTGAGCGCGAACCCCGGCGGCGGCGCGGCGACACTGTCGGGCGCGTCGAGCGTGTACTGCGTGCTGGGCACGCCGCCGCCGTGGCGCCGCTACTCGCGCCTCGTGTGGCGCCAGGGGCCTGCGCTGCTGCTGGAGGACGTGAGTGACCGCTGTCCGTCTATAGCCTGTGGCGGCGCGGCGACACTGTCTGGCGCGTCGGGCGTGTACTGCGTGCTGGGCACGCCGCCGCCGTGGCGCCGCTACTCGCGCCTCGTGTGGCGCCAGGGGCCTGCGCTGCTGCTGGAGGACGTGAGTGACCGCTGTCCGTCTATAGCCTGTGGCGGCGCGGCGACACGCCGTCTGTGTCCACCCCACCGTCCGGTGATCTCGCCCCCGACACGCTCCTCCCACCGGCCGTCAAACCAACGCAAGCACGTAACAGCACCGCGTCGACGCTTCCACCGGTGAACTGCTTTTGTCTGTCTCGCCCGCGCGCCGTCCACGAGCGGTTCCTCGCCGCCGGCTAGCTGCAAGCGGCGCTCACCCGGCGACGAACGGTCGCGGTCGTACGGAGTTGATAAGTGCGCGTTGCAGTATGGAGACTCATACAAATAATACTGACCGGCGCGAGCCAGTGCGGCGACAGTTAGATAAGGTGCCGATAAGTGTGCGCGAACCTTTAAAGTTTCTCTTCTGTACAGTCAAGGGCACCAATATGTATACACCACAAACTCTCAAAAATATGTAGGCAGACCTTATATCTGCAACAATAAGGTTCTAGTACACATATTTATGAAACTGAGTGAATATATATTTTGACTGTACCATACATTAACAGATTTAGCAAATTCATTTCGTTTTACAGGTGTTACCTGCTCAAACGGTGTCAGTCATATACCAACTGGGTCCACACTATGTAGGCACGCTCCAAGCGCCTCTACCGCCCGGCCACAACCAGGAGCCCTTGCCGCCCTTAGTGGCCGAAGAAAAAGTCGTATTTGGCATCAACGCCCGAGCGATGTCCCAACTAACTCTCGCTAAAATACGCAAAGTGTATAGCAAGAACGACAACAAAGCTATAGCGAAGCAATTGGGCATGTCTTCCCATGAAAATGCGACGCCTATAAGGATATTGCACAATTCTGCCGGACACTTGATGGGACCCGCGCGGTGCTTAGGCGGGACTGTTGTCGGGTATTTGGGCGTTAGGGTTTTCTGTCCAAAACCTGCTGCCATAATGGTAAGGCTTCAACCACACATTCAGTAAAATACAATAAACAATTTATTGTTGTGAAAGTAATGTTCATATTTTTATGTTCCAGATCGATACTGTCGGTGGATGCTCAGTTTTACTAGGTTTAATCGCAATGGCACAAGATGTTGAGTGCCTGTACGCCGGCGTCAAAGCGCTGGTTTGTGTTGTGCGCTCCAATAAGGCGGCCCAAGCGGAAATGGACCGACGGAAAGGATACCAGACTCTAGCCATGCTGTTGAAACGGAAAAAGCAACTACTCAACTCTCACATTCTGCACCTAATCTTTGGTCTCGTCGGCACTGTCGATAGTCAAAAGGAGACATCGTCAATACCAAATTTGACTGCTTTTCAGGTATGCAAACCCTTCTCAGACAATGGTTATTTTTATTTTCGTTAGAACTAGGGGCATCATGGTGTACGTTTTATTAGTTTTACTTAACCCCGTTCCAGGATCTGATCTGCGAGCTGGACGTATGGCTCGGTGCTCCGGGAGGCCTGATAAAGAGTCTGCTAGAACATTTACTCGAACTCGCAACTGAGACGGCACACAAAACTCATAATTTACGCACAATGCGAGATCTACAGCTGGTCTCGAAGCTTCTGCACATCGTAAATGACGTGAAAGTCGTCAGCACAAAGAACGTTCTTATACAATTGCTAGCCGCGCTACTGGGCGGACAACCACGGCCCAGTGACCTCCTCTGCTTAGGCCAGTTCATGGCTTACACACTGCCATTGCCCTCGCAGACAGAGAAAGCCCTGAATCTCAAGGAAAGCGATTGCGAGAAAGAATGTGAAGGCGAACAAATTATCCTGCGAAACAAATGTTTTAACGTTTTACACGGGTTATTATTTACGGCGCGGAATCTAGTTAACACGATCTTATGTGAAGAGATTTCGCGAGTGCTGGGGATGGATTGGCTGCTGAGTTTCATGCAGGAAAACGTTCATTCAACGACTGTGTTGTGGGCGTTGAGGTTACTGGTTATTCTTTGCTCAGGACAGGGACAGCAATCTGCTATAATGCAACGGTAATTGACACCATCATAGCAAAACAACATGTTCAGATTTTTGTGCGATCTTTATAATAATAACTTAATATGTTTTTTAGATTCCGTGAAGGCGCTGGCAACGGTGGCTGGCTTCGCAACACTGAGGTAGTGGTAACACCGCAGCAAGCCGGTGTGGTGCTTTCTACCGCTGTTTATTCGCACTCCCATTTACACATGCCGTTACTACACACCTCTGGATTCGTCATGTTATCTTGGTAACTAGAAAATTAATTCTTGACTTTTTAGAAGAGTAATTTTAGCTTATTAACGCAGTCCTTTTACCAGCTCCGGTTTTCTAAGCTATTCGAATTAGAACATGGCATAAAATAAGGTTCTCGAGTGGCGACCATGTACCGGAAGGCGCGGCGTGGGTAGGCCCCCTGCAAGGTGGAGTGATGACCTGGTAAAGGTTGCTGGAGTCCGCTGGATGGGGGTGGCGCAGGACCGGTCACTTTGGCACTCTTTGGGGGAGGCCTATGTCCAGCAGTGGACGTCTTTCGGCTGATATGATGATGATGATGATGATAAAATAATAAAGCTACTTATATTTCAGGCTGGTTTTATCCCATTTACAAATACCAGAGCTGTACTACCTGTTCTTCGGCCTAACGCTCGGCCAGCCTATGCGCAACGTGAGTTCGGATAAGACCGTATCCGTGGAACGAGTGTGGGCGGCCGCCTGGGGCGCCGCCGCGCCCTCTAGACAGTCGTCCGCGGCCGTCGCGGCCAGGATCACGCTGTGTCCTGAATCCGTGGTCATCCTACTTGGTGCGGTCAGGTCCCTGATCCACTCGGATCCGGCCACACTGCCGGAATGGCTCGCTGACTATCCTGTTGCGATCATACAAGTAAGTGTATTTTATGACGCGATCACATGATTGAATGGGAAAACTAAATATCTTAGGGTGGTATTCCATTTGTCCAAGATCTTTGTCCAATGTGCATTGCATCTCACTCACTCTTTAAGCAAAATGTGAGACGCAAATACACATTGGACAACGATCTTGGACTAGAATGAGCATTTGTGTGTCTCTGTGTAGGTGCTGTTTTCCCTGTACAACACTCTCCCGGACTTCGTGACAATAATGATGACCGCTGAAGTATTGACAGCTTTAGCGTCGACGCTCTTCCCGCCTTATACAGCGGATGATATTCATATGCGTAAGTAGTCATAATAATTTATTTCGGTTATTTAAATCATCATTCTCCTAGCGTTTTTCCCGGAAGTTCCCTAAACGAGCCCAGGGTCCGCTATGGCACCTAATTCTAAGATTTGGGGCACTAGCTTTACGAAAGCGACTGCCATCTGATCTTCCAACCCAGAGGGAAAACTTGACTTTTATTGGGATTAGACCGGTTTCCTCAAATGGTACCTCTAAAAAAAGGCGATTAAAGTACAGGGTCTTCCATTAAGAACCAGTGATCTTTAAAATTGTGTAAATAGTAGATTGTACAAGTGCATAAAACGCACCATTTTACGCGAGACGTTATACGATATAAAATCGAGTGTTAAATGGGTTTTATGGATGAATTGTCTCTACTTTTCACTTCCATTGCGAGGAAATGAAATGAAAATCTTTTTATTCTTCAGTAGGTACGTGACACCTGACTTAGGTCGTTACATACTGCTCAGTTATAAAAATATTTTGTTTTGTATATCTATGATAACTTATTGTTATGGTTCAAATATATTGATTTACTAATACAAAAAGCAAATTAAAAAAATAAAAAATAAGACGAAATAAAATCTATAAGTTTATTTCATGAAGTTTTATTGTGTACACTGGCTGTTGGTATCTTTGCCTTGGTCTTTGAATACTAACGAAACATAATAAAATAAAAATAAAGAGTTTGTTCTATGAAGTTAAAGTTGCTCGTGTGGCTGTTGGACCGATTGCCTTAGTCTTCGACGAAGATTTTACTTTATGCACTAGAGCATAAAAAGCGACTTTATGTCGCCTACGCACAGCATAAAGACGAACTTTTAGAGCATGAGAAATGAAAACAATTATTTTAGCACTGGAGTACCTCTTTAAAAATTAGAAACGCAGTTGTGCAACGTGCGACCATGTTTTAGCTATATGCGAGAGTGGTGAGGACTCCGGAGGATCCACGCCCGGTTCAGACAAGGAGGTGGTGATGGTCGCGGGCTCGGCCGCCCTCACCCAGCACCCCGCCCGACAGGGCGTCATGGACTTCCTTAAGGTCATCGTCTTGGATTCCTTACCCTTAAACGTAACGGGCAAGGCCGCTCCGGTAAGTAAACTACTGGTTCAATTTACTGCGCTTTCAATGCTAATAGTTGATGTTGTTTAACGTTTTAATTTTCTTCGCTCCAGACATATCAATGTTGAGTTTAATGTGTGATAAAGATAAAGAAAGATACAAACGCTGGTCTTGTCTTCATCACGCGAAAAATTCAACTATTACATTATTTTATTACCCGCGTCAAGTATCGATGAAAATCGTAAAGTCAATAGGGGTGGTGACACTAAATAAAATCATCAATAATGTTAATTTTTTTCGAAAAAAAAAGGATTAAAAAAAAAAAAACGCATGGAGAAAAAAGTAACACGACAATAATTAATCACAAAGTTATAAGTGTGCAAAGTTTTAAGAAGGAATATGATATCCCGCATGAAAAGATTACTTTGACGCTCGAGACCCGTGACACAGTGTTTTATCTTTATCAAGCAATATTAACACGGTTGTATCTTGGTAATTTTTTGAGATATTCGAATAGGATTTTCGTCATTAGACATATTTTTTGGCTTCTTTCTTTTGGAGTAATAATATAACTAGAGTCCCCAATCCTATTGATTTTAACAAATGCCTGGCCTAGTATGCCGCTCGAACACTTATATAAAGAAGTGAAGACTCAACACTGACTGGCTTGAATGTTGTTTGTAGAGTACTGCATCGGCCACTGACTCAGTGCCACCGTCCATGTTTTGTACGCCCTGTAGCTGCCCCACGCCTACATCCTACTTTTATAGCGTAAATATTAGACATCTTATGTTCGTTATGTTCTTTTAAATTCATTTACTTTGATCGCGTCAGTGCTCAAATTATTCTCAGTGGTTAAAGCCAAATAATACCAAGTCTTTCAATGCCACGGGGTAATCGTTACAATGCGGGAAAACTATACTATAGTCTACTCGCGTAACGCTACGACAGAGTTGGTATTGGACATGTTAAGAAAAAGACTTATTGATGGCTATTTGTTTCTATAATTTTTATTCGAGCAAAGTAAATGATCTGTACTCACAAGTCTCACAACCATAGTTAACAATCACAGTACATTAATAACACCATATTCTAATGCACGGCACGAGTCACGGCTATTCTATAATAGTGCTATAACAAAGCTAGTTACACCGTTATTTATATGCATTAATGTTGCTTTGTCCATGTTTACGCTGCAGTTTCTATAATTTATGCGTTCGTAATAATGTACGTATTTTATTTATAATATAACTAGCTCTGCCCGCTACTCCGTCCGCGTGGAACTGGTGTATATCGTAGCTCCATACAAACTTTTACCCCCTATTTCACCCCCTAGGGTCCGGGATAAAAACTAGTCTATGTCCTTCCCCTGGACTCAAACTATCTCTATACCAAATTTCATCTAAATCGGTTCAGTGATTTAAGCGTAAAGAGGTAAGAGACAGACAGACACGCTTTCGCATTTATAACATTACTAGCTTCTGCCCGCGACTGCGTCCGCGTGGAACTCGTTTAGTATAGATTATTTATTATAGTATGGATTGTGTGCTATGCACGGTTATTTCAAATCTGGGAGTCTAAAAATATGAATTACCAGCTAAAACAGATTTCAATGGATGAGGTCTACAGTTTATTACTCTTAATTTAACAATTGGAAACGAGGATTTTGGGTTGGTTTCTGAAACTAATTTTTGTAAGAGGTTTTAGTTTCATAGAATTTTAAACTACCGTTAACCCGTTGACAATGTTTTTGAATTAAAAAGTAATTCCAGATTCAGTTTTATACATTAGCCTTTTACACTTGTAAAAGTAGACTAATCTTTAGTTAATGGTGTAGACCTGTTATGCAGCTAGCTATGGTTCATACACATCTATGTCAATAAGTATGCTTCATGGTTGGACACTTACGGCCGTATTCATAAACGTCCTACAAGACAATTTTAACTAAAATGGCGTTAAAAATCGTTTGTCTTTATCTGTCACTCTGACATTTGGGTTCGTAAGAAAGGGACAAAGCACATTTTATTTAGCAGAGGCATTTTAAGTTTTCTGAATAAGGGGGTTAATGTTTATATCACTAGATTCTTGCAATTAATAAATGATTATTGATTCATAAATTGTATTAAATATTTTTTTTATATATTATGTAGTGCATATCTATTACTTGTTTGCGAACTATTACCCTACTATACATGTTTTTCGTGCTAAACATGAATTTTGAAACAAAGTATGTATTTTGTACATAATCAGCTTTTATACTATAATAGTACTACATACCGTAGACTGGGGTGACTTAAAGAAAAATTTAACTTTATTTTGAAAGATTTCATATTTTAAAAAGATGAAGTGGAGAATTATACTTGCTATATTTAGGTAAGTAAATAGATTTGTCAACTGGCTATTTAATACAACCGCGATCTAAATCTACCACGATAGCATGCTATAGTACAGTCAAGTGCAAAAATATGTATCGATAACATCCTCTCATAAATAAGTACCAAAACCTTAAGGGGCTCCCATACGCCAATGACCTTCGATCTGAATCCCTTAGTTTTCTAGTGTTTTTTGTAGCTTATTATATTAAAAACAACGGCTTTAAGCAATATAGTATCCCATATTCACTTCAAAGTTCATTGTTTTCGAGATATTTGGCATCAAAGTTGAACAATTTTAGGCCAAAAAACTGGTTATCTGGCCATAACTTTTGTGTTAATTGGTTTAAAATGAAAACCCTGGACCAGTTTTTAGAGACGTCACAGACGAACCCAAATATGTCGATTTCGTATATGTTAGATCTATCACGTCGATAGAGATACGAAATAAGTGTTTTTTTAGACAATGTTTAAAAAAATCATACAAAATTCAGTGTTCATTTGTTTCAAAATCCGGTGGACCAAAATGGAGATAAAAGATTAAAGAACCGATAGCCTTTTGATTTATAATTCTATCTGTAGTGCAGAAGTAGGAGATACGATTCAAAACATGTCAAAAATCGATGAAAACCTCGGGTAGCCCCTTAACCCGCTGACATGGGAGCTGAGTTATGGGACATATTTTGAGTAAGTTGTATGCACCCATATTTTTAAACTTGACTGTAGGAACACACAACACATTTTTAGCGAATAAAAAGGCATGAACTGAATGAACAATTGATTAAGTTACCGTTAAAATCACTCATTCCAGTTTACGGTAGTCCTTCATTCATAGATAACTCATCATGTCTCATAATCAGAGCTTGGACTAACCATCGCAAAGCAAATACGTCAATAGAACAAGATACAATAGAGTCGCTATGTGTATTATTATCTAAAGAGGATATTTTCGCAATTAGCATTTGACCTATATTAATTGCATTTCTGCCATAGCTTTATCACAGTGACGTTACTGCGGCATTTTAGCCCTGAATCACACTGACGCGGCCTAGGGTGGCGATACTGTCATGTTTACTATTGTCCGCCTCCGCAGGCCACGCCAGTATGATCCAGGCGTTATGACAACTAAAAGGAATAAAACCAGTTGTCGTTAATTCTAAAAATAATTAATAACACAAACCTCTACAAACTTTTAACCAATTGGGTTGCGTTTATAAATATATTTGAAAAATAAATCGCTATTACACCCCTTTTATTTCCGAGTTGTACTTGTTTTGCGATGAGTCCGTGCTCTGCTCATCATAATTTCTCCCCAGGTTTAATAACTTTAATTCTCTCTCATTGCAGGTAATCGATTTAGTACTCGATGCTTCACCAGCTAACTCTACGAGTCAGCAGCAAGTCGAGTTCCAGACGGACGTTTTAACGACTCTGATGGAGAACCTATTAGACACGGAGTTGTTTGGCTCAGAGTCAAATATATCCAATGTTTGTTACTTAGCTGCGAGGTTGGTCGATAAACTTTGGCAAGGGCAGCTGTCTAGGGATCCACATGAGGTAAGTGCTCTATTATTTACCAGAATTGAAGTTCGTGTGGATTTTGAAACTCCTACATGGAACAAGTGCACGCGAGTGGCGCAACAAACGTGAAATGGCGCTATTTGGCGTCGGGCCTTCTTCTGCTACCTTCAGCCTATTATAGTTGGAATGCCTATTAAGAAAGGCCTATTATAATGAATACTTTTAAGTTTTTGACTACTCTATCGCGTATAATTAACTTATTTATTTACCTCTTTGAGGCTTCCCGACGTTCCGGACGTGACGCTACATCCCACGGGACGGCTCACAAAAATATACATTATATTCTGCATTTACAGGTATTTAGTTTCATAGTGAAGTTAGTAACGCAAGCCAAAAAGAAGTCTTCCGTCATATCGCTAGAAGGGTTGCACCATTGTCTGAACAGATCAATACTATTCCTGCTGTCGCGCCCTACTGATACTATTTCGGATCAAATGTCCGTTCTAGACACGTTGCGAAACCTTACTGATAACAGGTAGGTGTTCCACATTATTGTACAAAATTATTTAGCGATTCCTTAATCTTTTGGCTCCTCAAATAATGATACGCCACTGCATAGTTTTAAAATTTGAACCTTACACCAAAGCATGAAGGAAGATCATCGATCGGTGGAGTTAGACCGGGGTTGTGCGAATATATCCGTCATTGGAGAGTTTTTAAAATGATTAACGTTGATGGACACTACTCCAGACACAATAGAAATAACGATAGCATTACGCCTGCGTCTAATGTCCATCAACGTGTGAAAGGTTTGCTCGTCTCTCTCTCGCACTCGCATACTTGTCAGAACGATTGCTAACTGAATGATGTATCTATCTTTATACGCATTGGTTCTTAATATTCTTGCTTCTTGTACAGGTTATTAATATTCGGCGCTGGAAACCACGAGCTAGAGTTCATCGGATGCCTGACGTACTGCCTGCTGCAACTGAGCGCCAACATGAAGATATCCCTCGAGTCGCACATGCGCACCACCTGGCACGTCAACCCCAACGGGGACCTCGAGTGCAGAGATGACAAGCTTAACACGCATCAAGGTAGCCCACAATGAAAACAACAAAGAATCCTGCCTTAAAAGTTAGAAGTTTTGGTTTCTTCTAGGATTTAGGGATGTACGTTGTAATGAAACCAAAGCCCTTAAAATGACACGAATTTAATAATAAATGAATAGCTGTCCAATGTAACACCCCTCACAAGTCAACTTATACAACAGGCATAATCATTGAATTTTACATGATATGGATTAACACATTTTTAGCTTGCATTCTATTTTTATAAGCAACAATGTTTAAAGCATACCTGGAAAAGGGAGAAACATCAGCACTCTTTATTGTCACCGTAGGTTTCAACCTAATAGCGGGAGCGGCTCGGCGCGTGTGGGAGGAGTTGTACGCGTGCAAAAAGCCGGCCATCGAGGAGGTGTTCAAGGTGTCCTTGATGCCGGCCGTCGGGAACGCGCGCGCGCCCGACCTGGCCGCGGTCAGGGAGCAGCTCAACGAGAGCGCGCATAAGCTCTGGATCAACTACATCGACACCGAGAGAAAGGTGACTAGCCTCCATCCATAGTACCACCTTTATGTACGATTCCCACCGACCGAGCCGGGCCGAGTCGGCTACACCCGGCGGTTGCCGACCGCATCTTACAACAGTGCAGTAGACAATACCCGAACAGATCCGGTTAGATGCGACGACAGCCGAGCACATTCATCCACGTCCGCGAGGAGCCTACTTGGCCGCAAGTCAGTCCAAATATTAAATGTAACGTCTGTATGAATGCTTCTAATTCCTTTGGCATCTTGTTAAATGCGCTCAGGCACGCTCCGGCCCGGTCCGGTAGGTGAGAATCCTACATTATTGATTTCAGTAAGCTGTAGCGGCTAGATAACATACCAAATAGCTGCAACGTTAGAACACTGACCACCATCTCCAACTTGTTCACAGGCGGTGTACCGCGTACCATGGGAGCTGCACAACCAGATCCAGTCGAAGATCCAGAAGGTGACGGGCGGGCTGACGCGGCTCGCGTCGCGCACCAAGGTCAAGAAGGAGGACTCCTGCAAGCTGCGGCCGCACCCGCCTCGCGACCACGCGCTCGCGTACCTGCAGGACCACGTGCAGCTCGTCAGGTAAACAGGGGTGTACAGAGGCTCTAGTATAAGTTTTACCCTCAATTTGTATGGGATTTGACAGCTTAACGCGAACGCGGTCGTAACGTTTTGTTTCGGTAAAACTTATACTAGAGCCTCAGGAACCTGCCAGCTGCACAACCAGATCCAGAAGGTGGCGGGCGGGCTGACGCGGCTCGCGTCGCGCACCAGGGTCAAGAAGGAGTGTTTTTCAACTTTTTTCGTGGCACAACCCCATTAGTATGGTAAAACATTTCGCTACAAAGTGATGTAAGTTTTTGATATATATTAAAAATCAAAAATACTAGTAGCCACGATGCCACGACACACTTTAAAAGACTTCGCGACCCCCCAGTTTGCAAAACAGAAGTCTATACTGTCATGCTAATAAGATTAGTATTCCGTAGACAAGCGTGGTGCCTCCAACTGCAGACCGCAGCGAACACTTGCGTGCACACGACGCGCTACGTGCAAGCGGAGTGGGCGGGCGCGTGGCGCGAGCTGACCCGCGAGCGCGGCCTGTGGGGCCCCCCGCGCGCCTCGCCGCTCGACAAGTGGGCGCTCGACTCCACCGAGGGCCCGTGCCGCATGCGCAAGATGCTGCGACGGAACCACCTCTTCTATCTGCACTACCCGTACCGACCGGACCACGATAACCCTGATAACGTAACTATAACATATGCCAATAATACTCTACGCTACTTCCTAACACACTCATTTGTGTTCAATCTCCTTCTGGGGAGATATTTCCCTAGCGCAGGGTTTCTTAAAGTGTGCTCCATGGACCCCTTAGGGGTCCGTGACATGATTGCTAGGGGTCCACGGGTATACTTCGTTCACACTTAACGTAGGTATAGACACATGAAACATGAGATGTTTTTTCATTTATTTTCAAAATCCATGCCTAACAAAAGTTTGAGAACCCTGCGCCCTAGCGGGATGCTTATAAAACGAGATGCGAGCGGACAATTTATAAGTTCTTCATAAATTTATTTGACTCACCTATATTCATGTACAAATCATTTTTATTTCAGAAACAACTGAAATACAAAGTCGCTCAAAGCTTGGACAGTAAAGAGTTCTACAGGGTGTATCAACAATGGCGGACGGCGGGCAATATGTTAGGCGAGACTGATGGAATCGAGCCTGCCGACCTGCAGACTTATGAAGAAGAAGTCACCAAGTAACAGCATTGTTTATTTTTCTCGGCATTCGCTTTCTACTTGTAGCAGACTGTAAACTAAACAAATTAAAAAAATAGTCACACCCGACACAAAAAACTTTAGTAATTCTTTACTACGATCTTTCTATGTTCGAATGGGGTGGATTCACAGAATGAGATTATGAAATCCATAAGGAATCGATGATACTTCAAAAAATTTAGTGGTACATGAGAACCATTTGAGCCTTTCTATGGCAAACTAACTCATACATTTCACCTTGTTATGAAATAGATCTGCTAGAGATGAAGTTATTTCAAGCATATTTTCTTCCCCTGCAGCAACAGAGACCCGTCCCTAGACGAGTCGAATGAGAACGGGTCGCCGTCCGACCTGGTCAGTAGCGGCGTGGTGAGTCGCGGCTCGAGCCAGGCCGCGGAGGGCAACGAGGACGGACCGGACAACGAGGACGAGGACGAGCAGCAGTCGCCGCCGCCCGACAATCAGACGCTGCTCAGACTGCTCGAGCACCATGAGAAGGTAGGGTTACTTGCAGTGATCTGTTCCTCTGTAGCAGGAACCTGTCGGAACGGGTCGCCGTCCGACCTGGTCAGTAGCGGCGTGGTGAGTCGCGGCTCGAGCCAGGCCGCGGAGGGCAACGAGGACGGACCGGACAACGAGGACGAGGACGAGCAGCAGTCGCCGCCGCCCGACAATCAGACGCTGCTCAGACTGCTGGAGCACCATGAGAAGGTAGGGTTACTTGCAGTGATCTGTTCCTCTGTAGCAGGAACCTGTCGGAACGGGTCGCCGTCCGACCTGGTCAGTAGCGGCGTGGTGAGTCTCGGCTCGAGCCAGGCCGCGGAGGGCAACGGGGACGGACCGGACAACGAAGACGAGGACGAGCAGCAGTCGCCGCCGCCCGACAATCAGACGCTGCTCAGACTGCTGGAGCACCATGAGAAGGTAGGGTTACTTGCAGTGATCTGTTCCTCTATAGCAGGAACCTGTCGGAACGGGTCGCCGTCCGACCTGGTCAGTAGCGGCGTGGTGAGTTTCGGCTCGAGCCAGGCCGCGGAGGGCAACGAGGACGGACCGGACAACGAGGACGAGGACGAGCAGCAGTCGCCTCCGCCCGACAATCAGACGCTGCTCAGACTGCTCGAGCACCATGAGAAGGTAGGGTTACTTGCAGTGATCTGTTCCTCTGTAGCAGGAACCTGTCGGAACGGGTCGCCGTCCGACCTGGTCAGTAGCGGCGTGGTGAGTCGCGGCTCGAGCCAGGCCGCGGAGGGCAACGAGGACGGACCGGACAACGAGGACGAGGACGAGCAGCAGTCGCCGCCGCCCGACAATCAGACGCTGCTCAGACTGCTGGAGCACCATGAGAAGGTAGGGTTACTTGCAGTGATCTGTTCCTCTATAGCAGGAACCTGTCGGAACGGGTCGCCGTCCGACCTGGTCAGTAGCGGCGTGGTGAGTTTCGGCTCGAGCCAGGCCGCGGAGGGCAACGAGGACGGACCGGACAACGAGGACGAGGACGAGCAGCAGTCGCCTCCGCCCGACAATCAGACGCTGCTCAGACTGCTCGAGCACCATGAGAAGGTAGGGTTACTTGCAGTGATCTGTTCCTCTGTAGCAGGAACCTGTCGGAACGGGTCGCCGTCCGACCTGGTCAGTAGCGGCGTGGTGAGTCGCGGCTCGAGCCAGGCCGCGGAGGGCAACGAGGACGGACCGGACAACGAGGACGAGGACGAGCAGCAGTCGCCGCCGCCCGACAATCAGACGCTGCTCAGACTGCTGGAGCACCATGAGAAGGTAGGGTTACTTGCAGTGATCTGTTCCTCTATAGCAGGAACCTGTCGGAACGGGTCGCCGTCCGACCTGGTCAGTAGCGGCGTGGTGAGTCTCGGCTCGAGCCAGGCCGCGGAGGGCAACGAGGACGGACCGGACAACGAGGACGAGGACGAGCAGCAGTCGCCGCCGCCCGACAATCAGACGCTGCTCAGACTGCTGGAGCACCATGAGAAGGTAGGGTTACTTGCAGTGATCTGTTCCTGTGTAGCAGGAACGGCTCTTTTTCCGACCTTGTGAGTTACGAAGACGATCAGCAGTCGCCGAGACAGCTCGACCACCATGAGAAGGGAGACTTTCTTTTAAAGTATTTGTTTCTGCAGTAATAGGGTTTCGTCTCTAGATGAGAAAGTAAATAGAGACCCAAAAGTAATAGTTATTTACGACACAAGTGCCGAAAATAGGAAATTCGCAACTAGTGGAGATAAATTAAAACACGACCGAAGGGAGTGTTTTAAATCGACACGAGTTGCGAAATACCTATTCGCACGTATATCGTACAACGTTTTACTGTACATATGGCTCTTTAAAGATTTGACATATGCACGAAAAGTGCTCTTTTCCGCACTAGTGCGGAAAAGTAGCACCATATGTACTGTAAAAATATGTATGTAATTGGAATAAAAAAATTAAAAATTTAAAATAATGAAGTATGAGGTGTAATTTTATTAAATTAAAATACTAACTTAGATAAACTTCTAGACCTGACCAATGTATAGTAAAAGTCATATAAAATGTAACTAACCTAAACAATATAAGATTATTTATAATTTTACAGTACATATGGTGCTACTTTTCCGCACTAGTGCGCAAAGAGCACTTTCCGTGCATATGTCGAAACTTTAAAGAGCTATATGTACCGTAAAACGTTGTACGATACACGTGCGAATAGGCACTTGTATCGTAAATAACTATTATCAATAAATATCTCAATCTCAATCTCAATCTGAGCTGCGCTGAGCAGTAGTGCCAAAATGTTGTCGTCATTCTTGAGCCTTCTTGCAGTCGGGAATAAAGCAGTGTTTTGATGAACCATATCTGTCCTTATTGCTAACGTTACTTACTTACATTGTCGATCTGTACAGATACTATATTGATTATTTTTTGCAATTTTAGATTACTCACATGTTCCGGTGTGCAAGAATACAGGGTCTGGACACAGTGGAAGGTCTACTGTTATTCGGCAGAGAGCACTGCTACGTCATAGACGGCTTTACTCTGCTAAAGAACAGGGAAATCCGGGACCTGGACAGTTGTCCTGATGATTATGAACCCATATTGCCTAGTCAAGGAATACAGAGGAGCAACCAGAGGCTATGTAACAAATTTCTATACGAAGATATACGGTAATTAAGATTCATATTTTTATTCTAATACTGGACTTAAAATCATAATGATTAATTGCTATATCTGTTTGAAATTATAGTGGTTGATAAATTGCTTGATTTTGTAGCATTGTTGTGTGGACGAATGTTGATATTTTAAGTTAACTGAAGAATTTCTAAGATAGCAAATGTTTATCCAACAGCGAAGTACACAAACGAAGGTATCTACTGCAACCCATAGCTTTGGAAGTTTTCTCAAGTGACGGTCGAAACTACCTTCTAGCATTTCCTAGGAAAGTAAGGAACAAGGTACGTGCTATCACTCGTAAAGAGCTTCATCGTGATATATTTAGCAACACTCGCTAAAAGTAATGTTGGTATTAAAATTCAGGGTTATAATTTCGGCTTATAATTATAATTATTTGCAATTTCCTCGCAGTAGGCGTGAAAAGCACTATGTAATGTCTCGGCTAAAAGTGCAATAGATGGACTAGTCTCCTTCGAGGTCCTCACCTAGCGGCTCGGACCTCGAACCCACTCGTCCGTCTATTGCCTACTTTCTAGCCTTTACAACAATGTACTATTTCACTCCACTGTTCGGAAATGTGGCAATCACGGAATAAAGAATCCATTGGAAGTGGCATTCAACCGATTTTCATAGAGAACCACTGTCGCCGCACGCACACAACCATACTCCAATAAAGACACGGGCACACAATTGCAATACGCTTTCGATTTGTTAAAACGTACTGTGCCAATATGTTGTTAACGGTAGCAAATTATATATGCAAAATCTACCTTAACAAGTACTATTTACGGTCTAATTTAGAGTGTCAAGTAAATGTTTCTTACGTCCGTTACCATATGCGTTGCAAGACTTGCAAGAGACGTGGTCGTTCGGCTACTCGACGCAAGATGGCGGTGTTTTCAAAACTGGAGATGCGACCGCTTATAACTGAATAGGGATGTGGGTATCGTATGAGTTGGACTATCGATATTTTTATGATATTCATACGGTAAATATTAAGCTAAGACTTAGTTACAAATTGTTTCTAATAAAATCTTGTTTATTATATAATTAGTATTAGGTAACATTTATATTAAATTACTTTTGTTATAAATGTAGTAGCAATTAAACACAGATTTCTAATAAACAAATAATATAATTTGTTTAATTTAATACAAGCACATCTCAAATACTATTTAAAATTATTTTACCAGCACGGCTAGCACGCGACGGCGCGCGAGCTCTCTCGATTTTTCTCGCACTATCCGTATTAGACCATTTAGAACAAGAGGTATAGTGCGATAAAAATCGAGTATGTCGGGGCCGTCGTGTGCTAGACGTGCAGCAGAGTGCGGTCGGGGCTCCCATAAGCCAATGACGTTCGTTCTGAATCCCTTAATGTTTTTTGTAGTTTATTATATTAACAACAACGGCTTAAAGCAATGTAGTAACCCATATTTACTTCAAAGTTAATTGTTTTCGAGATATTTGGCATCAAAGTTGACCAATTTTAGGCCAGAAAACTGGTTTTCTGGCCATAACTTTTGTGTTAATTGGTTTAAAATGAAAACCCTGGACCAGTTTTTAGAGACGTCACAGACAAACCCAAATATGTAGATTTCGTATATGTTAGATCTTTTACGTCAATAGAGATACGAAATAAGTGTTTTTTAGACAATGTTTAAAAAAATCATACAAAATTAAGTATTCATTTGTTTCAAAATCCGGTGGACCAAGATGGAGATTAAAGATTGAATAACCGATAGCCGTTTGATTTAGAATTCTTTCTGTAGTGCAAAAGTAGGAGATACGATTCAAAACTTGTCAAAAATCGATGAATACTTCGGGTAGCCCCTTAAGCAATCCACAAATTATTTATAAGAAACAATAAAATATTATTATTTTAATTTCTATTTATAATTTCCTAAAAGTGGGTATCCAAAGTTTATCTCGAAGAGATCGGCCATTCGTAATCATATTTTACATATTGTATTTATCGACATACAAATGTATAATCGGAATTCGATAAACGAGATGTCCCTATGACAGCTCAAAAGTGCTACGAGAATTCCGGGCTCTGTATATCACTCCTAAAATATAGTCCTTTTCATTTTGGTTTATCGATAACAATTATCGACCTTAGCCACAGCATTTGAGTAGCGAACCTTCGGGAAATTTGCCGTGCATTTCACGTTCCGAGTAGCGAAATAATACACAGGATTATGAACTTTATTCTTAAAGTAATAGAATTGATATTTCCTTGACCACAGACGCAAATTGTGTCTAAGAAATTGAAAATGTAATATTTTTTATAAGTATCCTAAAATATTACTTAACGATGATAGGAAATACCTCCATGAGACAAGTTTTGTATGTGCTGTTATTGGAGCAGCTTTCAATAACGCAATACGGCATTTTCCTAAAATAAACAAATATTCACTCATGTCATACGCCGCGTGCGGTCGCTAGGTGAGTGACAATAATCTGTGCAAGAAGTATGCTTATTATTGCTCATGTTCGGCGACACGGGAACGCCCACTCACCACTTCCAATGGATTCTTTATTCCGTGGTGGCAATAGATGGTCTAAAACCAAGCTCGAAAGTAGGCAATATAGCAATAGCACCTAAACCATCACTACTACAATGTTTCATTTCATTGTAGTAGTGGTTGTTATTGTTGGACAGTTTGAACAACGATTCCCCAATCACAGCTCCCCCCGCCCCCGCCGCCGGCCCGCCGCGCGCGCGGCCGCGCTACAGTGTTTCATATTATGATCTTTATTATGATCTTGAACTTAATTTTGACTTGTAATTATAATTATTTGCAATTTCCTCGCAGTAGGCGTGAAAAGCACTAAAAGCCATCTCGGCCAAAAGTGCAATAGATGGACTCGTCTCCTTCGAGGTCCTCACCCAGCGGCTCGGACCTCGAACCCACTCGTCTATCTATTGCCTACTTTCTAGCCTTTACAACAATGTACTATTTCTTATCAGAACACGATACCTGTTATGCCCTTCATCGGTTCACATCCCACTTTCGGTACACTATGTATGAAATGATATGATTGTTATATTTCAGGTGTACAGCCGATTCACGGCGCTAGCGACGGGCATGGCGGACAGCGCGGCGGGGTCCGTGGCCGGCCAGAAGCGCGGCGTGGCGGTCGAGCAGCCGGCCAGCCTGCTCGCCACGCTCATCGGGGACACCTCCGTCACGCAGCGGTGGCTGGTACGTGCCCTTTACCATCACTTCGGATGCATTCCTACTTCGTCCGCATGCGATTCCCAATAATCCCAATCCGTCCTCTTCTTATATCGTCCGCATTCGCAACTGGTCCCTCTTCACAATTCATCACCATTCCCAATTCGTCCGCATTCCTAATTCTCTCTATGTAGTCCAAACAAATAAAAACTCCCTAATTCTTGGATCTACCTCTCGCATCGCAAGTGTAGAGCTTTTCTGTTTATCGTGTAGCCGGATTTTCAAACACAAGTTTGGTTGTGCAAGTCACTTCCGTCCAGTTTAGGTTCTCGATGGTCAAGACGTCGGCGTCGACAAATACGTCATGGAGGACATCATCATCATCATAGAAATAAAAATGACCCGAAGACATCACACTGTTGGCGACGATGTTCAGGACCTTGTCTAGTTTTTTCTTCTTCATAACTCGGTTGAGAAATGTTGTGTTGAATGGCGTTTCCGGCACCAGGCGACCTGACCGTCACATCGACTGGCTAACACATTCACCGCCATCAATTTCGTAGCGCTACGCTCGTAGCGAATGTCGTGGTTTTCCTGGTAAGTAACAGAAAACGCCTTTTCGAATGCGAAGAGCGCCCGCTAGGTTCTTGGCAATGAAAGTGTTCACTAACCAATTGATATGTCTAAGTCTCCCAAAGTGTTCCAAACCCACACAACATACAAACGACTAGAACTTAGTGAATTGTTGCAGCGAGGCGAAATATCCAACTTCCAATACCTCATGCACCTGAACACGCTCGCGGGGCGGTCGTACAACGACCTGATGCAGTACCCCGTGTTCCCCTGGATCCTGGCCGACTACGACTCGCTGGAGCTCGACCTGAACGACCCGGCGACCTTCCGCGACCTCACCAAGCCCATGGGTGCGCAGAGCTCGGGCAGACTGGACCAGTTTAGAAAGAGATACAAGGTATCGTATTCATACTTCTAGGGTGATTTGCACCAAATTCTCTGCAATTGTAAGCGGTGTTCGTTAAAATCAATTATGTAATATAAAAAAGAGGTAGATACGTTGTCTATTATATACGAAACTCCTTATTTAAAAAGCGGCCACCAAATCTGACAGTTGACACACGTTTATACGTTTCATCAACGACGCGAAATTGAGGCAATTTCGTGCAATTTATTTACTCGGTTTTAGTGTGCCATTTTTGAAGTGCTTATAACCTATCAACCTTTTTTATGTTACATCATTGATTAAAATGTTGTTCGTTTAATGTTTGTAAAGATTAACAAGTTATTTTGGAATGACGACAGCTGCCGGCTCCATATTTAATGTCGATCGGTCCGAGTGGCACCAACCTACGATTACAGATCGATCAACGTTAAGGGAATGCCTTGATTTGAGTCGTACACGCCCCCTAGACAGAGACACGCTGATGCCTTCCGCCCACGAGAAAAAGAGATGTGACACTCTTCGGGAATCACTGTTTTGGACAAATTTCGATAAATACCTAACTTAGTGAAGGTTTATTAAAACATAAAGTGAGATTTTAGATGAGATAAAATACTATAGTATTTATTTGATTGTGTCGTAAAATAATGTATCGTTTGAGTGGGCTGAGTAAAAAAAAGGAAAATACAGACCCAACTGGATTTTTTTTTCTATCGAGGAAATTTTAAGCAATCTATCTAATCATACCTATATCTGAAAATCAGACCTTATTGATTCTTAATCTAGTCAGAACGGCGTTTCAAAGCACGCGATAATTTCCAATGCATCGCCTTAAATATGGCGCCGGCAGCTGTCATTGCATAGAAACTTGTATAGATTTTTCACGCCACTGCTCGGAAATGTGGCAAAAGATGGTTACAATTCAGGCTTCAAAGCTGGGGTTAGTTGGACGTCGCACGAACAGGCCATCTATGAGCTCAAACTGTCCAACAATGTCTTTGTAGTCCAGTTTGAACAGCGATTCGAACAATCACAGCTCCCCCCGCCCCCGCCCCCACCCCCGCCCGCGCCGGCGCCCACTCGCGTGTGGAGGGCAGCGCGCGGTCGGCCCGGCGCGCTGCTGCTGGCGGGTGTTTCATATTGTGATCTTTAATTAGGTACCTCATTTTGACTTATAATTATAATTATTTGCAATTTCCTCGCAGTAGGCGTGAAAAGCACTATGTAATGTCTCGGCCAAAAGTGCAATAGATGGATTCGTCTCCTTCGAGGTCCTCCAGGCCTTTAAAACGTTATAAAATGAACCGGAATTATAACGGTATATTCCGTTAGTGTTCGAAAATTACGTTATAACAAAACCAATATTCTCCTACGATTACAGATCGATCAACGTTAAGGGAATGCCTTGATTTGAGTCGTACACGCCCCCTAGACAGAGACACGCTGATGCCTTCCGCCCACGAGAAAAAGAGATGTGACACTCTTCGGGAATCACTGTTTTGGACAAATTTCGATAAATACCTAACTTAGTGAAGGTTTATTAAAACATAAAGTGAGATTTTAGATGAGATAAAATACTATAGTATTTATTTGATTGTGTCGTAAAATAATGTATCGTTTGAGTGGGCTGAGTAAAAAAAAGGAAAATACAGACCCAACTGGATTTTTTTTTCTATCGAGGAAATTTTAAGCAATCTATCTAATCATACCTATATCTGAAAATCAGACCTTATTGATTCTTAATCTAGTCAGAACGGCGTTTCAAAGCACGCGATAATTTCCAATGCATCGCCTTAAATATGGCGCCGGCAGCTGTCATTGCATAGAAACTTGTATAGATTTTTCACGCCACTGCTCGGAAATGTGGCAAAAGATGGTTACAATTCAGGCTTCAAAGCTGGGGTTAGTTGGACGTCGCACGAACAGGCCATCTATGAGCTCAAACTGTCCAACAATGTCTTTGTAGTCCAGTTTGAACAGCGATTCGAACAATCACAGCTCCCCCCGCCCCCGCCCCCACCCCCGCCCGCGCCGGCGCCCACTCGCGTGTGGAGGGCAGCGCGCGGTCGGCCCGGCGCGCTGCTGCTGGCGGGTGTTTCATATTGTGATCTTTAATTAGGTACCTCATTTTGACTTATAATTATAATTATTTGCAATTTCCTCGCAGTAGGCGTGAAAAGCACTATGTAATGTCTCGGCCAAAAGTGCAATAGATGGATTCGTCTCCTTCGAGGTCCTCCAGGCCTTTAAAACGTTATAAAATGAACCGGAATTATAACGGTATATTCCGTTAGTGTTCGAAAATTACGTTATAACAAAACCAATATTCTCCATAACGATATAAATACCGTAACAGAATGAATAACAGAACGATATATAATAACGTTATAATATCGTTTTAAAATGCGAGCCGCGCGCTACGGCTGCGCCGTTGCCGCTCTGTGCCAATGCCAACATGCCACCACGTGGGCCGTAGCACGACGTGCGACGTTGCCGTTACGTTGTTCTAGCTTCTAAATCTTATTAATGCTTGTTTACCTCGATCATTTGCAAATTGGTTGTGAATTGTGAATATTTGGTTGGTTGCGACGATAAATGGCGGAATAAAAATGGGACGCAGGAAACGCAACGCTGTCCACAGATTCGTGGACTTGCTCATAAATAAAAAGAAAGAGTGCCAATCTTAATAGCCCCTAGGTATACACTATTACAATATGTAAGAGGGTCAATATTTTTCTATGTTAATTGTTTGTATCGGCACTAAATCGCAGACTCCCAGTATTAGGACCTATTCCAAACAAGCCCTACGACCGACGGTGTTGCCGTGAGCAAAAAATTATGCATAGGTATGTTGGTATGTGCTTTGGTTCATTAATCGTAATAAAATTAAAATATACTTTTAGTTTTCGACATTTTATTTTATTTTTGATTTAGAGCCATTCCGAAAACGACTAGTTAAATAAAATCTGATTATGAAACCAAAGAATGTGTGGTTTTTCGATTTCGGTTCTTCGCCATAATCTGTCTAGATAGGCTCGCGATAGATAGGTGGATGGTACACATAAATATATATCGATCCTCCTTTTCTTACGATTCATCCTCCTTTTCTAATCCTAATCCTTAGTCACTTGTTATGGTCTTAGAAAAAATATTGCTATTAAATTATGTTCGGTGCAAGCTATTTATCGCTGTCCCAAACACACTTCTACCATCTTAAAGATATACAAAAACTATCCTATATCCTTCCAAGGGTCTCAAATTATCTGTAAGGGAAATTTCATCTAAATCCGTTCAGGGATTAGACCTACGTAAAAGGTAACAGTGCGATGAGTTCGTTAGTTTAAATTGATAAATCTAAATTGAAACCTTCGTTTTTACAAACATAAATATCTTAAGAATCATCAACAGACGTTTTCATACAGTATTAAAGAAAAATATATTTTTATATGTCTACTAAGCTACATTACTGTTATAATAATAAGTACCCAATGTTGATTAAATCTATTCGATTCTGGGAGCATCGCAGTTCTAATCTAACCTATCCTACATTTCTGGTAACTGTTCAAATCTGTAAGTCTTACTTTAAAAAAGGTCTTGCTCTCTATACAACCTTCAAACCTTTTAACTCTCTTAGGAGATGAATAAAAAAACGCTGAAATTGTTTTCTAATCATTAAACAAACGGTCCATAACCTAAGTAATAAATCTATTATTTTAAAAATATCTTGCTCTTCGTATAAACTTTGAACCCCCTAGAAACCCTCTTAAGGGATGAATTTCATAAACATTGAAATGTATTTTTTAGTTTTAAACAAACCGTCTAAAATCGTAGTTACACTAATGTTTTACTTTAAAATTGTCTTGACCCTATACGGCCTTCGAATCCCCTTTAAATTAAACACTCTTAGGTGATGAATAAAAAAATCTACTAATCTGCTCTCTCTATTTTAAGACCAAAATTAAAAAATCTTACTTTTAAAATGACTTTTCCTTCCATATAAACTTTGAAGCCCCATTAACGCCTATAGGGGATGAATTAAAAAAAAACTCTGAAATCAGTTTTGTTGTCTTTTAACATACAGACTAAGACTGACATTAGAAAAATCTTACTATATTTTCTTGCTCTCCATATAAACCTTGAATACCGTTTTAACACTTTTAACCCCCGTATTTTTCCAAGACGATGAAAGGATTTTTTTTTTCTAATAAGTAATCGTACCACAAAGTTGCCCATCTCTAGCTCAAAAAAAATGTTTCTCATCCTAATCTTGCATAAGTACCTTTTTAACCCCCTTAGGGATGGAATTTTCTAACACGTTAAAAGTACTAACTGTTTTTCTATTCTAATAAGTAATCTTTCTACAACGTTTCAAATCTCAAGCTCAAAAAAAGTGTTTCTCATACAAACCTTTCATCCCTATTTAACCCCCTTAGGGGTGGAATTTTCTAAAACGCTGACAGTCCTTTTTTGTATTGTATTTAGTAATCTTTCTACAAAGTTTGAAGTTTCTAGCTCAAAAAATAAAGTTCCCTCCATACAAACTTTGCACCTCTATTTAACCGCCTTAGGGATGAAATTTTCTAAAACACAGAAAGTACTTTTTTCTATTCTAATAAGTAATCTTTCTACAAAGTTTCAAGTCTCTAGTTCAAAAAATAATGTTTCCCCCATACAAACATTGCACCCCTGTCTCCTACTTAACCCCCTTAGGAGTGGAATTTTCTAAAACGCTGCAAGAACTTTTTATGCATCTTAATAAGTAATCTTCCTACAAAGTTTCAAGTCAATAGTAAAAAAAAAAGTTTCCCTCATACAAACTTTGCACCCCTATTTAACCCCCTTAGGGATGGGATTTCCAAAAATTCCATCGAGTCCCTTCTTTTTAGTCCCAGTAGTTTCGGCTGTGCGTTGATGAATTAGTCATAATTTACCATGTTATAACAATGCCATTAATATCTGGGGGCACGGCAGTGCCCCCGCCAAGTCGAGCGCGAAGCAAACACTGCCGTACCATCCTTTACTGGAACCATTTCGTCACATTTTCAGGCCCCTATTTGAGAACCTCTGGATAAGACCAGAATGCAGAAATTTTCGTCATCCAGTAAGCTATAATCACATACTTAAAATCCAAAATTTCAAGTCTGTAGGTCATTTAGTTCCGAAGTTAAGCGAAAGCAAAGTTTCGCATTTATGACACTCATGATCATCAAAATAGAACTAGTACTTCCCATAAACTCAGAGAGCTGAAATTTGGTACAGTTAGGGTTTAATGGCCACATAAAGGGAAAATTATAAAAAATTGCTATTTCAACCCAGTTTTCTAGATACACCAACTGTATACATTACTTTGTAATCCTATACAAATATATAGGATTACAAAGTTACATTTGCAGTGAATGGGAAAATTCAAAAGCAAGAATGGGCCTGCATTCATAGTTTGTATGTATGGATAACACATTACCCTAGAAAAAGAAGTGAGATTCCATAAAAAACACTCCATGTAAAAAAGAGGCCAAGTCTCGAAACTCTTCCACCGTAAAAAGTTGTGAGATATTTCGTAGAGCCAAGTTTCAGGCATTCTTATTAATCTTTATTTGCTTGCTAAATAAAATTTTGTGACTTGGCAATCACACAATACTACATAATTTTAGGTAAGTATGCAAAAATCTATAAATACAGTTAAGTTGTGTGATTGCCACGTTGCAGAATTTTATTTAGCAAGCAAAAACATTCCATGTAAAAAAGAGGCGAAGTCTCGAAACTCTTCCACCGTAAAAAGTTGTGAGATATTTCGTAGAGCCAAGTCTTAGGCATTCTTTAATCTTTATTTGCTTGCTAAATAAAATTCTGTAACTTGGCAATCACACCACTTTCCTGCATTAATGGATTTCTGCATACCTAAAGCTATGTAGTATTGTGTGATTGCCAAGTCACAAAAATTTATTTAGCAAGCAAATAAAGATAAAAGAATGCCTGAGACTTGGCTCTACGAAATATCTCACAACTTTTTACGGTGGAAGAGTTTCGAGACTTGACCTCTTTTTTACATGGCATGTTTTTTATGGGATGATGCATTTCCGATTAATGAGGCACAGAGTAGCTAAAGACAATCTGATTTGAAAATTATTAGTCAGGATATTCGTATCAGGCTACAACCTGCGCCGACAAGCCGAGCAAATCGAAAAATTCTCTATTTTACTATGACGTCGTGCACTCTAACAAACAACCTACGTTACGTAATCACATCGCTTACATTGCACGAGTAGGCTATACTGAATGCGAGAAAGGGGTAGCCTATAACGTTATTACATTATTATATCGGTTAAAAAAGTATCGGTTTTATATTAATGGTTTAGATTTATAACGTTATAATGGATATCGCTATACAGCGCGTCAAATATCGTTTTCGAGTATAGCGGTTTTAGGAATAATAACGTTATAAATGATAGCGCTATACGAAAATAGCGCTATTTAAAGGCCTGAGGTCCTCACCTGCGGCTCGGACCTCGAACACACTCGTCCATCTATTGCCTACTTTCTAGCCTTTACAACAATGTACTATTAACGAACATTGCTTACGATTACAGGCGGTTTGGAACAACTCACCCTTAGGGCCTGTTTCACAATCGCCGGATAAAGTTATCTGCCAATTAAAATTATTGCTATCCTTTTCTCCCGTCATATAAAAGAAAAGTGACAGCCAACATTTATCTGACGGATATGTTTTAACTGGAGATTGTGAAACAGGCCCTTAGTGTCCCAAGAACATTCGTCAGAACCGGATTTCTCAATTGTGCTGGGAGCTCTGGGCCGCAAGACTTTTATTAAAAACCAACGTAAAGTCAACGGTGCAATCTTCTCCTTCTTTTGCGTAATAGCCCGGAAGATATTTCATGGCTAGCGGACTAAATCAGCTTGGGACAGCATATGGAAATCATACCAAGCGGCGTTTCCTGCTGCGAAACTGCATGGTGTTTCATACAAAGAGTGCAATAAATTCTATATCAGTGGACTAACTTGAATTTTGAACAATACGAGGGTTCATATTTTTTTTTACAATCTATTCACTTGAGAGCATTTTGTTTTCGTTTCCTAAAATAAAGTGAAAAGAGCATACTACATTTGTTATAGTCCAAACTGACTGAAAATATTGATGTTACGTTGTCTGTTTGCGCAGGAGTGGGACGACCCGCACGGCGAGACGCCGCCGTACCACTACGGCACGCACTACTCGTCGGCCATGATCGTGTGCTCGTACCTGCTGCGCATGGAGCCCTTCACGCAGCACTTCCTGCGGCTGCAGGGCGGGCACTTCGACCTCGCCGACAGGTACCACTGCACGCCCAAGGACCACTATAGTACATTACTTACCAAGGGCTGTAAAAGAAAGAAAGCCCGAAATCGCAGGTATTTGAGACCCGGTTCCAGGCGAGGGTTGTAAATATGCGATAGAGGGCTTTCTTTTTTACTGCCCGTGGTGAGTACACAATTTTACGTCTTCACCTGGCCATAATGCGAGTTTTATCGTACGCCCTGGGTGCGGTAAAACTCACATTATGGCCAGGTGTGACGTAAACTCATTTTTATACTACCACGGTGGCAAACAAGCACAAGGTCTGCCTGGTGGCAAGCGGACACCGTAGCCTATGGACGCTTGCGAGACCAGAAGTATCACAAGCGCGTTGCTTTTATTGATTTGAGGATGATAATAAAAAACAGAATAAAATAAATATTTAAGAACTTTTAAAGAATTGCTTGTTCACTTCATTCAGGCGCTGGGTCTCAAAATGTATGGGAAAATGAAAACCCGACTCGCACTTGACCAAAATTCTACTTGAAATTACTTAACATTATTATTACTATTTATTACTGTTGAAAAAATAGAAATATTATTATTTACATTAAATAGTTGATTTGCATATTGCACTTTCCTCGCTACAGTGAGGTGAAAAGTTTTGTGGTACACACGGGTGCAAATGTATTTTACTTCTCGTGTGTTGAAACACTCGCTACGCTCAGGATTCTAATTTAGAACCACTCGCTTGGCTCGTGGTTCAACTATAGAATCCTTTCGCTTGCTTGTGTTTCAATTCCACACTCGCGGGTAAAATACAACTTTGCACCCTTGTATAACAAATAACTATTTTCCTCCCAAAATGTGTTGAAAAACGTCGTATGAAACGCGTGAGCTTTGATAATTACATCAGAGGCTCTAGTATAAGTGGTACTGCCCCAGTTGGGTTGCACTGTGTGACACACACAACTAAGACACACCACGCCACTCTTTCGGCCTGACGGCCGCATGGTGTTTTTTATACGTATCAACTCCAATACTGTTAATCATTAACATCACCTTATTGTAAATTTTAAAATAACCGTATGTTTTTTCCAGAATGTTCCATTCAGTGAAAGAAGCGTGGAACTCGGCGTCGCGCCACAACATGGCTGATGTTAAAGAGCTCATACCAGAATTCTTCTATTTGCCCGAGTTTTTGCTTAACTCCAATAATTTTGACTTAGGTGAGTTTTTCTATTTATTAAATAATTTTATTCAAATTACACCGATCTAGTATGTCAAAAAACCTTGGTGAATTTTCTTGAAAAAATATTATTTTGCTTATTTATACTTAAAATAGGAAAGGGGCGAAATCTTTCCGTGTATAGTTTTTGAAAAAATAAATATTGTGAAAACTGACCCATAACTGAGCTACATAATACAATGTATGGGGGGAAATAATGGTTTTTGCATCTTCCCTATTTTTTACCCTAAAATACGTACTCTTGCAAGAAAGCATAACAAACGATTTAGTTAACAGTCGTATTTCCATATTTTTAATTTTTTTTACTAGTATTTCAGAAACGCTGGTAAATTTTGTCTTGTAAAGGTGCTAGTTCAGCCTACTTGCAGTATACATTTCATCCCTTTCATTGGATCATTTTCGTTAATTGCATTGCATTCATTCAATTCAACTTAGCACACTGCGTTGTTTGCACGTGCTGGTAAATAATGCACTTCTGATTCACTATGCCGTATAAGCTGCATATACAAGCACATATACACATAGCGTCCCGCGCAAAAATATCCTCACTTTCATCTCGAAGCTCGAACTGACTCCTCTGTCTACTGCCTACATCCTAGCCTCTAGAACAATGTACTAAACGTACTGTACGTAAGTAACACAAATATAAGTTACAACGATGTACCTGCCCAGAAAGCATTTTTTGAAAACATTTTAACCAATCATAAGGCAGCGCATTTGCGCGGGTAAACTCTTTAATGCTCATTGGCCAAAATTTTGCGCGCGACGCCGGCTGCTCCGACGCCCGCCATTTGTCTGGACGCCATGAGCGGGAAAGAACGAGTTCACCTGTCATTGCATATTGTACCTTACGTATAGTGCGACAAGGTCTTTATTGAAATGGTCATACGTTCGATTTTATTCGGTACTTGTCCGAAGATTGCCGATGTAAGTAATATTTGTGGTACTACTGTACGTATTCTGTGGCACAGGCTCCAAGCAGTCTGGCGTGGCGTTAGGCGACGTGGTGCTCCCGCCGTGGGCGCGCGGCTCCCCGCGCGAGTTCATCCGGCTGCACCGCGCGGCGCTGGAGTCGGACTACGTGTCGCACCGGCTGCACCACTGGATCGACCTCGTGTTCGGCCACAAGCAGCAGGGACAGCCCGCCGTCGACGCCAACAACGTCTTCCACCACCTCTTCTACGAGGGGAACGTGGATATTTACAAGTATGCACGCCTTGAAGTAGCTTTTCACGCCACTACTCGGAAATGTGGCAAAAGGTGGTCAGAAAACAGGCTTCAATGCTGGGGTTAGTTGGACACACAACAGGCCAACTATGAGTTCAAACTGTCCAACAATGTTGTTCACCTCACCTAGCGCCTCGGACCTCGAACCCACTCGTCCATCTATTGCCTACTTTTTAGCCTGTACAACAATGTACTACTTCCTCTGAGGAAAGATTACCTAGCATTGAAGGAAAGCCTGCAATTAACTTTTTCTTATTACACGCTTTTATTTAACTCGACCTCGTTTGTTGGTGTAGGACAAATCTTGGAACTGAATTTTGAACCGGTTAACCTCAACCGATTGTGTAGTTTGGATGACAATTCAATATTATGGTACCTACCATCGACCTGATCTGATGATGGAGACAGAAGATGGCCATGGGAATTCAGTATTTAACCCCATTGAGTTTGGGCTCGTTAGAATCGTCTCAATGAGTAGTTGATGACGGTATACAGAAAAGTTGAGTTGCCATTAAAAGCTTACTGTACCAAAAATGACATTTTTGACAAAAACTTATTGTTCCTTGCTTTGGTAATGTTACATCAAAAAAAGTTGTTCGACCCAAGAATCACTGTTATTTACCTAGATCTTCTAACGCAAAACGTTACATTTTTGTCCAAATGTAAAATTGATAAGCGATAATTATCGTGCTTGGCAACCCAATCGTACTCAGTTATGCATCAAAATAATTTTCTTTCAGTATTGATGACCCCCTTAAGAAAACCGCCACAATCGGTTTCATAAACAACTTCGGTCAGATACCAAAACAGCTATTCAAGAAGGCCCATCCCAGCAAAAAGATGTCGCAACGCAGCTCAACCATATTAGACCCGAATAACATTATACCATCGCAAGGGGTCACGCCGCCTGAGAAGCTGTTCTTCCACAATTTAGAGAATTTGAGGCCCTCTCTGCAACCAGTTAAAGGTATGACATTAAAATGAAAAGTTAAATAACATTTCTTAATACCTGTTTTACTATTCCAACACACATATACATCCATATGTATATGTGTATTGGAATAGTTCCACGGTACGGTTCCATAACCGTCACGCGTGTTGCCAAGTTGGGTGCACTAGCTCAAACTGATGAAAAGAGACACTTAAGTGCATGTGTTAGATTTTTACGTGTTGCACGACTAGCACAAAGCGCGCGGTTCCAAGTGTTCTATTGATATTTCTTTTTTTATTATTAAATAATTCATATTCACATACATCTACATTATGCCATTCGACATTTTATTTTTATTTTTGGGACTTTAAATTTCAATGACATGCTTGTAGATCTTTAAATATTGTACGCCATACACGGTGCCCGTGAGCATTGCGAGAGATTTTAACAGGATATTTCTGACCATATTTTAAGTTAAAAATGTTAATTAACGTCTGCTAAATTCGGCTCGGTTTTAGAGATATTTCCATTTTTGTGTAAAAATGTTGTAATGAAATCTCCAGTATGAAACGCCTTTATGATTGCGACGTTGCGAGACTTAACCAACTAATAACTTGACTTTTAAAAGTCAAAGCCAGTTCTGTCACTATGAGTGTAAAGTCACTACTAAAGGCACGTTTTACTAGACTAGCAACTATTATGTATGAAAATCTGAACAAAAAAAAAAGTTATAATTAGACCTAGGTTCATATAACATTTATTACTCTTTATAACCTCTGGAACTCGTGGTTAAAATCTCTCGCAATGCTCACGGGCACCGTGTATAATGGCTGATTGTGACGAACCATGGAACCACTATCAACTTTATAATTACTCATTTTAATTTTCAGACAATAAATTATTTGTATTTGTAAGTTTTAATAAGAAAGAAACGCATAGTATATCCCGTGCTGTGTGGGTCTTGTGCTTCTCGTGCCGATTCAACTTATTAAATCTGCTTTCAGAGGTGAAAGGCCCAGTCGGCCAAATCCTATACACCGACAAAGCCATACTCGCAGTGGAGCAGAACAAGGTTCTGATGCCTCCCGCATACAACAAGTACGTGGCGTGGGGCTTCGCGGACCACTCGCTGCGCGTGGGCAACTACGACAACGACCGCGCCGTGTTCGTGTGCGAGAGCGTCGCGCAGGCGTGCGGCGAGATCGTCACGTGCGTGTGTCCCAGCGCCAAGACCATCGTCACCGCCGGCACCGGCACGGTCAGCACATTCACATATTCTATTGTCTATTTTATTGTTAAGAGGGAAGTATACCTTTGGAATACTACGTACTCGTACATACATGAAGAGAAAACGTTTTTCCACTTCTAAATATTTTCCGATCTCAATAATTTTTAGTACGTTGACACAATGAAAGACTAGGTTTATCGGTTTTCCTTCTTTCAAAGTTTATAGCTACTTATTTTTTTTTTTTAAGTGAAACCTATAAACCTTGATATTATTATGCTGAAGCGATCGACATCAAAATCAAGGTGATTTGTTAAGATTAAGTTAGTGGAAAATGTTTTCTCTCGAAATGGAAATTTCAGTACCTATTGTCAGTCGCGAGCTAGCTATACTTCCCTCTTAATAGTGCAAAGTCGTTTTAGCATTTGCGTTAAACGCAAGTTTTACTAAATTCGCTACTCGTCTTATATTAGTGTCATTATTGCACAACGCAAAAAGGGTCAATGGCATGGTCAGTTTACATTCCTATCACACTGGGTACGCACTGAGAAAACGAACGGTGTAGGATCGCGAAGCATTTATGGTAGTTATTTGTGAAACAGGTATCCGTTCGTCGGTCCAGTGTACACATTTGATTGTCAACTTTGTTCATTGTAATATAGTCGTTTGTGTAGTTACATTCATAATGTGTGATGATGTAAGTTGTAAGTAATTGTGATTGCTTATGGCGCACATCGATTGATGTATTTTAAGGTATGATTAACATTCATTCAAGGCGGGATAAAAACAGTTTATTTATTGAAAAATCATGATATTCTTTCTGTTTTCAGGTGGTAACCGTATGGCAATACTGGGCCCGTCGCCGTCGTCTAACAGTGAAAGTGTGTCTGTACGGGCACTCTGAGGCCGTGACGTGTCTCGCCGCGAGCCCGGCCTACAACCTAGTGGTCAGCGGCAGCCGCGACGGGCAGGCCATCGTGTGGGACGTGGAGCGCGGCGCCTTCATCCGGCAGCTGGCCTCCGCGCTGTCCAGCCCGTCCAGCACGCCGCCCGTCTCCGCGCTCGCCATCGACGACCTTACGGTTACCATTACTATTACCCATACGATATACTAAATATACTAATACACCTAATGGGGGATTTTGCCTTACAAATGGTGAAGAATAAGAAAAAAATATTCACTTAAACAACCCTTGTTGTACAGCATTTTCTTCTGTCAAACTGCAGGACAGTTTGTTGGCAGATGGACTCCCTTACATAAAAATAGATGGGTCGGCTTAACTATTAGCTAGTTACTTTAGTTACATAATTTTGTTTTCTAATGGTACAGCTCACGTGAGGAAGATGATTTGCTTTAAATCGCTTACGGAAGTATATATTTTTTAATAAACTTGCCATAGACATAGACACTGTTAAAGTGCTATTTTAGAAACACCAAAAAAACGACGATGATTGCTAACGCACAAACGGCCCAAGGTCAGAAACTTTTTTTTTCTTGATCTCATACCCGACCGATTTCAGTTGAAAAATCTTCTCCTTTTGCAATGCAATGTATGGAGTCAACTCCCCACACAGTGGCCTATGCGGGTTGTATTATTCAAACGGGGCAGTGAGAGAACATCTGAAACTATAAGAGATACGGAAATTTGTTCCTAGGAGTTACGAGGCCATTTTAAGAAAAAATTGAAACTGCATTCGAAGATTTAAAAAAAAGCCTCATACAGAAGCCGTGTTCCGAATCACGACAAAAACGTTTTAAGCGCGCTTACGATCGGACCGATTCACGCTTACAACGCTCACATAAATATCGTGACGTCATTGATGATGTCATGGACGACGCCATGTTGGCGCTTACGGTGCTCACACTCCCAGGCGTAAGCACCTTGAGCCAAACGTCAAGTTGACGTTTGGTTTGGTTTGACATATGACACTTAAATTTTTTCATTAGGCGCGAACCACCGTGGAAATCTTCACAAGTTTGTTATTTGTTTGTTTGTATTAATCGACATGGATAATGTGGAAATTCAGGTTTTTCTTGAGGATCAGCAAAGATTTATAACCTTACAGGCGTCCCGAGCTGCCGTTGACATTGACAGTTTGACACATGACAGTAAACGCGCATATGACCGGACCGAATCAGTACACCACTTACGCGGCCTTGAGCGGCCTTGAGCGCGCTTACTGATTCGGACCAGCCGTAAGCACTGTAAACGCTGTGATCGTTGTTGTCGTGATTCGGAACACGGCTAGAGTGTGTGCTGCGGCTATTGAACATACATTTATTTGAAATGTTGTTACCAGGGCGACATAGCGACGTGCAGCGGCAGCTACCTCTACGTGTGGGACATCAACGGCACGCCGCTGGGCTCCGTGGACACCGGCGGCGTGAAGAGCTCGCAGCAGATCCTGTGCTGCGCGTTCAGCGAGACGCGCGAGTGGGACCCGCTCAATGTCGTCATCACTGGCTCCACGGACGGCGTCGTGCGGGTCACTATCCTAGATCCCTTACATAATACATACTTTACAGTACATATGGTGCTACTTTCAAGAAGCACTACTTAAAAGAGCACTTTTCGTGCATATGTCGAAACTTTAAAGAGCCATATGTACAGTAAAACGTTGTACGATACACGTGCGAATAGGTAATTCGCAGCTCGTGTCGATTTAAAACACTCCCTTCGGTCGTGTTTTAATTTATCACCACTCGTTGCGAATTTCCTATTTTCGGCACTTGTATCGTAAATAACTATTGTACTGTTTGTTGCTGGGTTCATCCCGGGGAAGGACATAGGATAGTTTTTTTTCTCGGAAATCATCCTCTAAGGGGATGAAATGGGGGACGGAAGTTTGTATAGAGGTACGATATAAAGGAGTTCCACGCGGACGAAGTCGCGGGCATAAGCTCAAGTCAAGTCGGTGGTCTTAGGCTTGCACATGCACAGGTTCGCGGATGACGGAATCACTGTGACCATCAAAAGCTGGAACGCTGTGCGGACGTCGCCCGGCTCAGACACGGCGCACGTGGTGTAAATAAGCTGGTGTCATCGCCCGATATGTACACAGTAAGCGCCACATAAGTTTGCGTCAACGATGTTAGCTACTAAGTAGCTTCGCAAAAGTGTCACAGGGATCAGACAGATTGGACGGGTGTGTGGTGGGAGGCCATTTGAGGCGAACTTCAGTTTCACTTCAGCGTAGTTCAGTCAGTACAGTACAGTCCCTGTTTGTCCTGGAAGTGACACACAAAGTTACTGACCGTGTTATCTTTCTTATAGTATATAAAATTCTTGATACTCTGGTAACACTGTCAGTTGCCATGGCAGGAGTTATACGTTCACCAGGGTCACTTGACACAAAAAATAATTACCTTTTTTTTACAGGTAATATAAAGCTCTCAACTTAACTTCACCTCTGAAGTAATATTCCTCTTACAGATGTGGTCCCTAGACTACATACCAGAAACGGTTGAAGACCAAAACACCGAAACCATCAGCTTGGAGCAGCCCCCTTCAATAGAAGTGAGGGACGAGCGCAGCCTGTCCGTGCAGGAGAGCGACGAGGCCAAGTCTGAGGGAGAGACGACCTTCGACGAGAAGAGGAGCGAGGAGCAGACGGGCGAGACGGAGGCGACCATCAAGCGGAAGGTTGAAGAGCTGATGGTCAAGCAGATGAGCCTGTCTCAGGACAATGACGGTCGGTATATTTACTGGTTTTTGAAGTCTCCTCTTATTGTAAAATAGGCTTTTTATTGACAGAAATATATGGTTCACCTATTGTAGTCAATACTTACTAAACAATATGCGAATCACATCAAATGCATTATCAATTCCTGGCCTAGGCGAAAGATTGAATATGAACTAAGTAGCAAAATCTTACTTTTTGGTATTTTAAACAACAATTCTTATCTATAGTTATGTTATAAAGTTTGTGACTGGGTAAGTTTCCATGCAATCAATCTCCGGAATTAACTCATTCTATTTCATAATGCCTTGACCAGTATATTGGTTGGATATATCTTGTACCGCAGCTCCGCCTGCTTTCTTTGTAATACACGGAGGGAGCCAAGGGGGTAGGTAGTTTATTAATAATTAATTGAGTGCTATAAATGTGTGTTAAGCACTTTCGTAAAACCTCGCTCTCCTTATTATCTCCTTACCACGACATTTCGTAGTTTCTTCGCGGACATCCAATAGTATCCCAAGCTTAACATTCAACAGGAGAACTGGTCAAATCTCCATCAGAGAGTTCCCTCTCAGACGCATGTGAGACCACAAGCGCGAAAGAGTCCCGACGTCACGACGAGAAGGACACGTGCAGCGACCAGGAGACGCGCTACGCGGCGCGCGGCGGCAACAAGAGCTACGACAACGACAAGGACAACGAGACGGAGAAGGAACACGGGAAGCTACAGAAGCAAGGGAACGTTGTCATGCGCAGGAAGTCGAAGGGGAATCCGCTCTTCAGGAAAAGTAAGTGATTGTATCATAGGTGCATACTGGGTCAATCTACTGTTCCTAGTGGTTATTCTGTTACGGCGCGCGTCGACTCGTGCGACGACAACAAGGACTACGACAACGACAAGGCCAACGAGACGGAGAAGGAACACGGGAAGCTACAGAAGCATGGGAACGTTGTCATGCGCAGGAAGTCTTTAACAAAATACAAATAAACACCCATTAAAGTAACCATATTATGTCATCGGCTGATGGACGAGGACACGGGGTTCGGTTTGTTTGATTTTTTTAGAAATTACAAGCCATTCTGATGAATTCTAATAACAAAAACATGATGCCGTAGTTAAGAGAAAAGGATCTAATAAAAAATCTAAGCCTAAAACAAAAGTCATACATTTCAATGTTGTCTTGTGGGATGGGTCCGTTTCCCTAAACTACGTCCCATGTGTAGTGTGATAGCACTTCTGCGTCTTCTTTCGTTGCAAGCAATTCATCATCATCATCATCATCATCATTCTAGTGTTTTTCCCGGCAATGCCCAAACGAGCCCCGGGGTCCGCTTTGGCATCAAATCTCAAGATTTACGAAAGGCGTAGGCACTATTTATACGAAAGCGGCTGTCATCTGACCTTCCAACCCAGAGAGAACACTAGACCATATTGGGATTAGGCAAGTAATCCATACTAATATTATAAATGCGAAAGTAACTCTGTCGGTTACATTTCACGCTTATGCCGCTGAACCGATTCAGATGAATTTTCGTACGGAGATAGTTTGGGGGGTACGTATCAGAATGTATAAAGTTAAAAAAACTAACGTTAAATAGCCTACGTTCAAAATACCTAAAATCTAAATACCTAAGCAACTAACACCTACCTATGAATTACCTAAGTTTAAAATACCGATTGGACTAAATACCTAATGTTTAAAATACCGATTGGACTAACTACCTAATGTTTAAAATATCAATAGCTATTACACCTAAGTTTGATACACCAACATTTAAAATACCAAATGGTCAAAATACCTTAAATTATGCACTTGCGAGCTATTTGTATGAAGTAGTAGATCAGTAAAATTATTCTCAAATTGTTAGTTTTTCCGCACTTATAAAAAAAATAACCTAACCTATCCGTGATCCGAGTCGGTTTTTCCACTAAGCCCCTGCTCCCTACTGCCAGTCGCAAAACCGACTCGGATCGCGGATAGATTAGAACACGGAAGCGGGAGCTTTGCTCCCGCTTTCGTCTTCGGGGTTTTTTTTTTATAAAAGACCGGAAAAACTTGTTATTAGAACTTACTACTAATAACAATTAGGCAATTTACTACTAAGAAAAACATAGGCTCAAATCACTAAAATTTAAATACCTAATGATTAAGCTTTCGGTATATAGATTATAGTTAAAAAAGCGTTAAGTATTTAGATTTTAGTGATATCGAACGTAGGTATTCGTTAGTTTTTATTTTATTTTAGACATTGCCATACGTAGCCATTTTAAGCTTTCGGTATTTTGATTTTAGGTGCAAAAACCATTAGGTATTTAGATTGTAGGTATTTTGAGCGTAGGCTATTTAACGTTAGTTTATTTAATTTTAGCCATTCTGATACGAACCCATTTTAACCTTTCGGTATTTAGAATTTTAGGTGAAAAAACCTTTAGGTATTTAGATTTTAGGTATTTTGAACGTAGGCTATTTAACGTTAGTTTTTTTAACTTTAGACATTGTGATACGTACCCAGTTTGGGACCCTGAAAAGGACATGACAGGATAGTTTTTATCCCGGAAATCAGCCGCTAAAAAGCTGAAATTGGCGGTCAAAGTTTGTTCGGACCCGTCATGATGGATCCTTAGAATTAAAAAGTAAAATAAGTGACACCTGTCAATGTGACACTTGTCAATTGGGATTAGTGCCATGCGTTGATGGCCGACTTGAAAATGTAACCTCACGTTTTGGACAGCACACGGGCTGCGTGAGAGGAGTTGGTTAAATAATTGTTACAATCTGTTTGGAAACCTAGTCTTGGGTTCAGATCTATTAGTATTTGTACGCGCTAGGCGCGAGTGTGATATTGGTGTCGAATTAGAATCGCGCGAGGGAGTGAAGTTCCACGTGGCGTGCGGCGGGCCTCTGCAGGCCTACACGAGGACCCAGCGGCCGAAATTAACTACACCCCTGACTTTAACCGTTGACTGTTAACTACCCTTGTTGACGCGAAACGCCGGCACACTCAGTAAGTTATCACTTTTGTCAATTTAGGATTACGTCATTTAAGTGGCTAGTTTTTAAGTTTGTTCATATATGATATGACCCACGTATCGTGAGGCGTCAAAGACCCCCTAAGGGAGTTTGGAACATAGTTTATATGTAGCTACGATATGAACGAGTTCTACGCGGACGAAATCGCGGGCAGAAGCTAGTTATAGATAAATATCAGGAAATTTAATTTATCTCTTTTGTTAACTGTAGTTAAATGTGTGTAGGTGGCGGCAGCATAGGTGAGTCAACCGAGTCGGGTTCGCTGGAGAACTCGCCCGCACCGGAAACGGAAGGCGGGCTGCGCGCGAGCAAGTCCGACACGAGCCTCACTGAATCCTTCGTGATCGTGCCCGAGCCCGAGCCCGCGCTCAAGCAGCGCGCCAAGCCTAGACTGGACCCAGGTGATTACTGTTGTACACTGCTAATATTGTGAGATGGTTTTAAGATGTCCGAATGGCCATAAACTGGTTGTCTGTAGAACAATGCTTTTGTGCCCATTGTTAACTTTGGCTACTACTTATCAGTTCAAAACGGAAAGAAATAAATAACAAGAAATCGCACACGAATAGCTACCTTTCATATAAGCTATAAGGTTCAAGTTGTAATAATAGGTCATAACTCATAAGGCACGGTAGCCAGCACGGTAGGTACAGTAGTACCACAAATATAAGTTACATCGGCAATCTTCGTCCACGCCGACGAGTGCTGACAAGTACCGAATGAAATCGAACGTATGACCATTTCAATAAAGACCTTGTTGCACTATACGTAAGGTACAAAATGCAATGAAAGGTGAACTCGTGCTTTCCCGCTCATGGCGCCAGACAAAACGGCGGGCGCCGAAGCTGCCGGCGTCGCGCGGAAAATTTCGGCTAATGGCCGTTGAAGATTTTACCCGCGCAAACGCGCTGCCTTATGATTGGATAAAATGTTTTCAAAAAATGCTTTCTGCGCAGGTACATCGTTGTAACTTGTATTTGTGGTACTACTGTACGCGGCATCTCACTATGCATGCCGTGTCAACCTCAAGAGCGTTATGTTTACATAGGCGAGACGACTACTGAGTTGGCTTATACGAACGAGGTATGTCGATTATTACATCAGACTGATCAGAGGCGGAATTGTTCACGCCAGCCGCAGGTGAGCGTGATAAGAAAGCCGAGGATGTAATTATCAAAGCTCACTCGTTTCATACGACGATTATCAACCCATTTGCGAGGAAAAAATCCTTTTCATAAAATGAACATGTTAAGTATGCTCCTCAGTTATTTCCTTTAGTTATTGGTGGCAGCAGGTTTTCTCACATTTTGTACAACGACAAGAATTTCTAGTGGCCCCGATTCTATTTATTTCTTTTCTATTCACCAACAAGTCATCATTTTAAATAATAACCAAACACGCATCAACAATGTTTACAAATATTTGTGAAATTACCTATAATGGTGCGCAACTAAATGTTTTTGAAGTGAAAACTTCTTTAGCGGCGCTGAGCACTTTTTGGGATGGGGAAAAATTGTTAAATACGCGACAGTTTTGTAACGTCAGATGTGAAGGAGGTCACTCTTTGCTGCTAGCCGATTCGACTTCATTCAAAACTGAACGCTATTCGTAAGAGTATAAAGCCGTTAAACACTTTTTGCAATAGCATATTCTGCAAATAAAGGAGAGTGGGCAAAAATGTATGGAGCTTGGACCAAGTAAAAAAAAATGGCGGCCACTTCTGGAAGTAGGCTGTATTTAGTGATATGTGCTTTCATATTTTGAAGACCTAACTTCCATGTCATGGATTGTTTCAGAGTTATGATTTATTAAATAACAGGAGAATAGAAGATAAAATAACGCAAGCGCACAGTACCAAACCAACTACTCGCAATCTTTCTTAAATATTCACATCTGAGAGTTATGCTCATAAGAATAAATGAAGCACATATTCATAGTTTTCATTTAAAATTAGATTCCGAAGTGGCCGCTAGTTTTATTTTTCAACCTTTGGTCCAGAAGTGCCCAGTCTCCTTTGTAATAATACCACAGCGTCCTTCACCGTTTTGCTATTGAGAAAATTCTAATAGTTCGAATTTGGGCGTTATTCCTAAAGAGATAAAGCTTAGAAAAATATTTACCAACGGCAAAAACAAATTGATATTTTGGTCGCCAACTCGCCACCGCCGTCTGTGTTCTTGCAAATTCGAATAGTTCGAATTTAGACGTTATTCCTAAAGAGATAAAGCTTTGGAAAAGATTTGGCAATGGCAAAAACAAATTGGTATTGTGTTTGCCGCCGCCCCGTCGGCGCGCCGAGCCGGCGGCCTCCGTCGCACCCAACGCGCCCGCGGCCCGTCCGCCTAAATAATTGATAATTGTTTATAAATTTGCGTCAAATGCATTTTTAGGGTGACACCGTAAGATGTCACGTGACCTGATTGAAAAACTGTTACAGTGTTATTGAGTTTTCACTTCTACCGGCACTCCCGGAGTGCAACCCGGTCTTTTTTTTCGTGAAGTTCGCGCAGTGCGCGCGCAGGTGTAAAGCGAGACTTAGACGAAATCTCTAAACAGCCAATACAAAATAAAATGAATATTTTCGTAAAATGTATGTAATATGTTATCAAAAGTAAATAGTTTGTACCACGACAAATAATGGAATTTGTATGCAACGTTGCTGTCGAGCAAAATCGAGCCGGCAAGGTTTTTAATTTTTTAATTTTTGACTAACCATAAACTATGCACCTGATTTTTTACCAATAAAGTCAACTTTGCCGATCATTTTTGAGAATAGTACATTGTTGTAAAGGCTAGAAAGTAGGCAATAGATGGATGAGTGGGTTCGAGGTCCGAGCCGCTAGGTGAGGACCTCGAAGGAGACCAGTCCATCTATTGCACTTTTGGCCGAAACACTACATAGTGCTTTTCACGACTACTGAGAGGAAATTGCAAATAATTAAAATTATAACTAAAAATTTAGTACTTAATTAAAGATCATAATATGAAACACTGTAGCGCGGCCGCTCGCGTGCCGGGGAGCACCGCGCCGGGCCGCCTCGCACGCTGCCCAAACTGTCCAACAATAACAACCACTACTACAATGAAACATTGTAGTAGTGGTGTGGTGATTGGGGAATCGCTGTTCAAACTGTCCAACAATAACAACCACTACTACAATGTTTCATTGTAGCAGTGGTAGTTCAGGTGCTACAGCTATTGCCTACTTTCCAGCTTGGTTTTAGACCATCTATTGCCACATTTCCGAACAGTGGCGTGAAAAGATCATAATAAGCGCGGCCCCGCTCGCCGGGGAGCACCGCGCGGGGTGGCCCGGGCCGTGGGACGGGGGGCCTGAGATTGAGCGAATCGCTGTTCGGCCGTAAGCTAATTCTATATATATCATTTCTAATAAAATCGTGTCAATCAAGCGATTTGTAATTTTTTAGCCGCCTTTCTTATCTAGTATTATTATTTGACCCAGAAACCGAGATGGCGATCAAGTGGCAGCGACGACTAATACTCCGCGGCAAGCTGACGATGCACACGGCGTACGAGCGGCGCGACAACGCCTGCCCCGCCTCCGTCACCGCCGTCGCGGCCGCGCGCTCCGGCCGCGGGCTCGCCGTCGGCGACGCGCGCGGCCGGGTAACACGACACCTATACTGTACAGATACTGTAGAACACGGCGTACGAGCGGCGCGACAACGCCTGCCCCGCCTCCGTCACCGCCGTCGCGGCCGCGCGCTCCGGCCGCGGGCTCGCCGTCGGCGACGCGCGCGGCCGGGTAACACGACACCTATACTGTACAGATACTGTAGAACACGGCGTACGAGCGGCGCGACAACGCCTGCCCCGCCTCCGTCACCGCCGTCGCGGCCGCGCGCTCCGGCCGCGGGCTCGCCGCCGGCGACGCGCGCGGCCGGGTAACACGACACCTATACTGTACAGATACTGTAGAACACGGCGTACGAGCGGCGCGACAACGCCTGCCCCGCCTCCGTCACCGCGGCCGCGCGCTCCGGGCGCGGGCTCGCCGTCGGCGACGCGCGCGGCCGGGTAACACGACACCTATACTGTACAGATACTGTAGAACACGGCGTACGAGCGGCGCGACAAAGCCTGCCCCGCCTCCGTCACCGCCGTCGCGGCCGCGCGCTCCGGGCGCGGGCTCGCCGTCGGCGACAGGCCTTTAAAACGTTATAAAATGAACCGGAATTATAACGGTATATTCCGTTAGTGTTCGAAAATTACGTTATAACAAAATCAATATTCTCCATAACGATATAAATACCGTAACAGAATGAATAACAGAACGATATATAATAACGTTATAATATCGTTTTAAAATGCGAGCCGCGCGCTACGGCTGCGCCGTTGCCGCTCTGTGCCAATGCCAACATGCCACCACGTGGGCCGTAGCGCGACGTGCGACGTTGCCGTTATGTTGTTTTAGCTTCTAAATCTTATTAATGCTTGTTTACCTCGATCATTTGCAAATTGGTTGTGAATTGTGAATATTTGGTTGGTTGCGACGATAAATGGCGGAATAAAAATGGGACGCAGGAAATGCAACGCTGTCCACAGATTCGTGGACTTGCTCATAAATAAAAAGAAAGAGTGCCAATCTTAATAGCCCCTAGGTAACCACTATTACAATATGTAAGAGGGTCAATATTTTTTATGTTAATTGTTTGTCTCGGCACTAAATCGCAGACTCCCAGTATTAGGACCTATTCCAAACAAGCCCTACGACCGACGGTGTTGCCGTGAGCAAAAAATTATGCATAGGTATGTTGGTATGTGCTTTTGTTCATTAATCGTAATAAAATTAAAATATACTTTTAGTTTCCGACATTTTATTTTATTTTTGATTTAGAGCCATTCCGAAAACGACAAGTTAAATAAAATCTGATTATGAAACCAAAGAATGTGTGAATTTTCGATTCCGGTTCTTCGCCATAATCTGTCTAGATAGGCTCGCGATAGATAGGGGAGACCAAGGACGGTTGGTACACATAAATATGTTTCGATCCTCCTTTTCTTACGATTCATCCTCCTTTTCTAATTAATCCTTAGTCACTAAATATTTATATAAATAACTAGCTGTTGCCAGCGACTTCGTTCGCGTGGAACTGGTTATGGTCTTAGAAAAAATATTGCTATTAAATTATGTTCGGTGCAAGCTATTTATCGCTGTCCCAAACAAACTTCTACCATCTTAAAGATATACAAAAACTATCCTATATCCTTCCAAGGGTCTCAAATTATCTGTACGGGAAATTTCATCTAAATCCGTTCAGGGATTAGACCTACGTAAAAGGTAACAGTGCGATGAGTTCGTTAGTTTAAATTGATAAATCTAAATTGAAAACTTCGTTTTTACAAACATAAATATCTTAAGAATCATCAACAGACGTTTTCATACAGTATTAAAGAAAAATATATTTTTATATGTCTACTAAGCTACATTACTGTTATAATAATAAGTACCCAATGTTGATTAAATCTATTCGATTCTGGGAGCATCGCAGTTCTAACCTAACCTATCCTACATTTCTGGTAACTGTTCAAATCTTACTTTAAAAAAGGTCTTGCTCTCTATACAACCTTCAAACCTTTTAACTCTCTAAGGGGATTAATAAAAAAAACGCTGAAATCGTTTTCTAATCATTAAACAAACGGTCCATAACCTAAGTAATAAATCTATTATTTTAAAAATATCTTGCTCTTCGTATAAACTTTGAACCCCCTAGAAACCCTCTTGGGGGATGAATTTCAAAAACATTGAAATGTATTTTTTAGTTTTAAACAAACCGTCTAAAATCGTAGTTACACTAATGTTTTACTTTAAAATTGTCTTGACCCTATACGGCCTTCGAATCCCCTTTAAACACTCTTAGGTGATGAATAAAAAAATCTACTAATCTGCTCTCTCTATTTTAAGACCAAAATTAAAAAATCTTACTTAAAAAATTACTTTTCCCTCCATATAAACTTGGAAGCCCCATTAACGCCTAAAGGGGATGAATTAAAAAAAAACTCTGAAATCAGTTTTGTTGTCTTTTAACATACAGACTAAGACTGACATTAGAAATATCTTACTATATTTTCTTGCTCTCCATATAAACCTTGAATACCGTTTTAACACTTTTAACCCCCTTAGGGGTGGTATTTTTCCAAGACGATGAAAGGATTTTTTTTTTCTAATAAGTAATCGTACCACAAAGTTGCCCATCTCTACCTCAAAAAAAATGTTTCTCTTCCTAATCTTGCATAAGTACCTTTTTAACCCCCTTAGGGATGGAATTTTCTAAAACGTTAAAAGTACTGTTTTTCTATTTTAATAAGTAATCTTTCTACAATGTTTCAAATGTCAAGCTCAAAAAAAGTGTTTCTCATACAAACCTTTCACCCCTATTTAACCCCCTTAGGGGTGGAATTTTCTAAAACGCTGACAGTCCTTTTTTGTATTGTATTTAGTAATCTTTCTACAAAGTTTGAAGTTTCTAGCTCAAAAAATAAAGTTCCCTCCATACAAACTTTGCACCTCTATTTAACCGCCTTAGGGATGAAATTTTCTAAAACACAGAAAGTACTTTTTTCTATTCTAATAAGTAATCTTTCTACAAAGTTTCAAGTCTCTAGTTCAAAAAATAATGTTTCCCCCATACAAACATTGCACCCCTGTCCCCTACTTAACCCCCTTAGGAGTGGAATTTTCTAAAACGCTGCAAGAACTTTTTATGCATCTTAATATGTAATCTTCCTACAAAGTTTCAAGTCTCTAGTTAAAAAAAAAGTTTCCCTCATACAAACTTTGCACCCCTATTTAACCCCCTTAGGGATGGGATTTCCAAAAATTCCATCTTGTCCCTTCTTTTTAGTCCCAGTAGTTTCGGCTGTGCGTTGATGAAATAATTTACCATGTTATAACAATGCCATTAATATCTGGGGGCACGGCAGTGCCCCCGCCAAGTCGAGCGCGAAGCAAACACTGCCGTACCATCCTTTACTGGAACCATTTCGCCACATTTTCAGGCCCCTATTTGAGAACCTCTGGATAAGACCAGAATGCAGAAATTTTCGTCATCCAGTAAGCTATAATCACATACTTAAAATCCAAAATGTCAAGTCTGTAGGTCATTTAGTTCCGAAGTTAAGCGAAAGCAAAGTTTCGCATTTATGACACTCACTCATGATCATCAAAATAGAACTAGTACTTCCCATAAACTCAGAGAGCTGAAATTTGGTACAGAGTTAGGGTTTAATGGCCACATAAAGGGAAAACTATAAAAAATTGCTATTTCAACCCAGTTTTCTAGATACACCAACTGTATACATTACTTTGTAATCCTATACAAATATATAGGATTACAAAGTTACATTTGCAGTGAATGGGAAAATTCAAAAGCAAGAATGGGCCTGCATTCATAGTTTGTATGTATGAATAACACATTAACCTTCAAAAAGAAGTAAGATTCCATAAAAAACACTCCATGTAAAAAAGAGGCCAAGTCTCGAAACTCTTCCACCGTAAAAAGTTGTGAGATATTTCGTAGAGCCAAGTTTCAGGCATTCTTATTAATCTTTATTTGCTTGCTTGACGACCGGTTAGCCTAGTGGGTAGTGACGCTGCCTACGAAGCTGAAGGTCCTGGGTTCGAATCCCGGTAAGGGCAAATAATTGTGTGTTGAGCATGAATATTTGTTTCTGAGTCATGGAAGTTTTCTATGTATTTAAGTATTTATATCTATTATATATATCGTCGTCTAGTACCCATAACACAAGCCTTACTGAGCTTACTATGGGACTAGGTCGATTTGTGTAAGATTGTCCCTTAATATTTATTTATTTATTTATCTATTGCTAAATAAAATTTTGTGACTTGGCAATCACACAATACTACATTTTAGGTAAGTATGCAAAAATCTATAAATACAGTTAAGTTGTGTGATTGCCACGTTGCAGAATTTTATTTAACAAGCAAAAACATTCCATGTAAAAAAGAGGCCAAGTCTCGAAACTCTTCCACCGTAAAAAGTTGTGAGATATTTCGTAGAGCCAAGTCTTAGGCATTCTTTAATCTTTATTTGCTTGCTAAATAAAATTCTGTAACTTGGCAATCACACAACTTTCCTGCATTAATGGATTTCTGCATACCTAAAGCTATGTAGTATTGTGTGATTGCCAAGTCACAAAATTTTATTTAGCAAGCAAATAAAGATAAAAGAATGCCTGAGACTTGGCTCTACGAAATATCTCACAACTTTTTACGGTGGAAGAGTTTCGAGACTTGGCCTCTTTTTTACATGGCATGTTTTTTATGGGATGATGAATTTCCGATTAATGAGGCACAGAGTAGCTAAAGACAATCTGATTTGAAAATTATTAGTCAGGATATTCGTATCAGGCTACAACCTGCGCCGACAAGCCGAGCAAATCGAAAAATTCTCTATTTTACTATGACGTCGTGCACTCTAACAAACAACCTACGTTACGTAATCACATCGCTTACATTGCACGAGTAGGCTATACTGAATGCGAGAAAGGGGTAGCCTATAACGTTATTACATTATTATATCGGTTAAAAAAGTATCGGTTTTATATTAATGGTTTAGATTTATAACGTTATAATGGATATCGCTATACAGCGCGTCAAATATCGGTTTCGAGTATAGCGGTTTTAGGAATAATAACGTTATAAATGATAGCGCTATACGAAAATAGCGCTATTTAAAGGCCTGGTCGGCGACGCGCGCGGCCGGGTAACACGACACCTATACTGTACAGATACTGTAGAACACGGCGTACGAGCGGCTTACTGGAATAAAATGAAACTTACGTTACGTATACACATGGGGATGGGACAATGGGGCCATATCTAGGTCGGAAACTAGGTACTGTTGCTAGAAATTGTAACAGAAAAAAAATAGAGACAGAAGATTTTAATAGTAAACTTCGCCTCTCTCTATTTTTTTGTGCCAAAATGCGAGCCTAATTGCGTTTGTATGGGGAACCGACTTATGTCGAGCGTGCTGGGGACTCTTCTTAAACTATGCGGTTATGCTTTACTCAATTGACGGTGTTTATTTTGGCAGATATTCCGCTGGTCGGCACCAGACATGTCTAGCGCGACGAAAGGCGGGCCGGCCGACCACTGGATACGCGACGACACCGCGCCTTATTGTACCCAATGCCAGGTAAGCAAGCTTGACGCAGTCGTTTCGAACAATAATTGACGCAGTAAGTGGAGAAATGACTCTGGTAAAACAATATAAGTTGATTACCTTAATATGTATTTTACTTTACTTAAACTTTTTTGTGTGTATTTATAACGGTCAACGGTTATCGTGATTTCGGGTTAAAGACATTTATTTACTTAAAAGAAATTTTACATTTCAATGAGTAGGTACGAGGGCTGCCTTTTAAGTTCTGTCGTTTGCAAACCTCCCGTGATTGCATAAAAAAGAACTAGTGTCACGTTAAAATATTTGAATTTAGAATTCGAAAACAAAAGAATGACTCGAAATCGGCCCAACCGTTTTAGTACAGCGTTCGTTCAAAGTTGACAAGTCAGTTGTGAAAATGGAAATTTCGAAGGAAAATTTACGTGCGATATTTTTTTACAACTTCAAAAGGGGCTTAACGCGACTTCAGTGCTTCGAAGAGTTGACTACGGTTTTCAATGATAAAGCACCATGCCTTCGGACTGTGGAACGCTGGTATTTAGAATTTCAATGTGGTTGCTCTAGTCTTGGTGATAGACATCGTGAAGGTCGACCAAAAACAGCCGTAACCCAGGAGAACATTGATGCTGTACGGCAACTGATCATCGAAGATCGCCATGCGACATACCGTGAGATAGAAGCTTCCTTAAGTATTTCAGGGACCAGTGTTCACAGTATTTTGCATGATCACTTAGGCGTAAAAAAGTTGATCTCACGCTGGATACCACATTTACTCAGTGAAGACCAAAAAACGGCTCGCGTTAATTGGTGTCGCAAAACTCTGCGGCAATTCAACCCAGGAAACTCGAAACATGTTTACGACATTATCAGTGGTGACGAATCTTGGATATATGCCTACGATCCCGATTCTAAACAGCAGTCGACTGTTTGGGTGTTCCAAGATGAGCCAAAACCGACCAAAGTAATACGCTCACGGAGCACTTCGAAAAAAATGGTCGCCACGTTTGTGGCGAAAAGTGGCCACGTTGCCACCATCGTGCTCGAGGATCGTAAAACGGTTAATGCTGACTGGTATACCACTGTCTGTTTACCAGAAGTCATCGGCGAGTTTCGAAAAAATAACCCAAGACGTCGTATAAGACTGCACCACGATAATGCGAGCTCGCACACCGCCCGGCAAACTATTGCGTTTTTAAAAGAGCAAAACGTCGAAATTCTGGAACACCCGCCGTACAGTCCAGACTTAAGCCCTAACGATTTTTTTACTTTTCCAAAAATCAAGCAACGACTTCGTGGTCAACGGTACCAGACGCCTGAAGAAGCGGTTGAGGCATACAAAACGGCCATTTTGGAGACCCCGACTTCGGACTGGAATAAGTGTTTCGAAAACTGGTTCGATCGAATGAAAAAGTGTATTACATATCACGGTGATTACTTTGAAAAACAATAAATACCATTTAACACTTAAATTGTCTTTAGTTTTTCCAAACGACACAACTTAAAAGGCAGCCCTCGTACTTAATTTAAGATACGAAGATAATTTTATGTATTAATACTTAACAAAGATAAACAAATGTTGAAAGTAAAACATTTAAAAGTGGCGGTTATGAAGTAAATTCACATTTCTTATTTTATGTCGATACGTAAGCGACTACAAAGAAAACAGTTAGGTAAAAAAATACAATTTGTTTACTAAATCTAACAGACAATAAAAATCGTTACCACCAATGATTATATCGTAACCGCTTTGTACATGTGCCATGATTCGGTATATGCCATATAACGGCTGGTATTAGTGTAACAGAGTAGGTAGACGTAAATATCATACTCGCATTTGGTTTGCCGGCGGCCGATGCCGGTCTGTTGCCGAGCACAGATAAGACCGTGTTGATGCCAGGGCCGTATTAGATAACCGGTATTTTGTTTAATATGTGAGATTTTCATTTATTTTCAAAAATTAGAAGACTTGGAGCTGTTTTAATATTTTTCGGTAGGTCTTTTATACATACGTACCCCTTGGTATATGAAATTTTCATTACCGAAGTTTTTAGTGCGTGGGAACGGCAGAGATAAGTCATTTGCATTTCGAAGGGTTTTTTACCACTTTCAAGATAAGATAAGATAAGATATAATGTATTGTCAAAACTGTGTACATAACACATACTGTGTACATAGCTGTGTGTTTCTTTATTTGTTAGGAAGTTTATTTGACAGTGAATTTTTTTATGAAGAATGTTTCTTATTAGAATAATGGTGTTATAATAAAAAAGTTGATTAACGCTCATTAGTTTAGTTTTAGAATAAACTAAGGTTGAAGGTGTTAAGTAATTCAAGTGAAAAAGTTTTTTTACTAATTTATTTTGGACAGTTTTTAGGGTTCCGTAGCCAAATGGCATAAAACGTAACCCTTATAGATTCGTCATGTCTGTCTGTCTGTCTGTCTGTATAAGGTGTATTTGAATAAAATTTTGAGGATAGGTGTATTTTGGAAACCGCTACATAGTTTTGTAATACAATTACTAAAAAAAAATTGTTTAGGGGTGCACTCCATACATACATAAAACTGAAATCAACATTTTTTTTTTCATTGCAAGCCCATGTGTGGCACATCAATCGATAGAACTTTCAAAATAAATATAAGGTTTCTCAGCAATTTTTTTGATTAAGTGAATAGAGTCGGAGATATTCGCCTCGAAATTCACTAAAATTGTGTCCCCCCCCTCTTACTATTGAACCGTGTATTTTAAAAATATGAAAAAAATCATGCTCATAGGGCTTATTAAATTCTTTCAGCGAAAATTGTTTTGAACAAGATCGGTTCAAAGGTTTTTGAGATATTCCTAAAAAACTGCCTTCCTTAAAGAAAAGGACGTAAGTGCCATAAGATTTCAGTAACGATACGACCTTTTTAATAGGCACGGAACCCTCGTTGTGCGTAGTCACACACACACTTGGCCGCTTTTTTATGTCTGTTATAGAGGCACTGCCCCATATTTCGATTGGATAGTTCAAATGTGATTTTATTAATTAATTATATATATTGTAACGCACATTAAGAGGAATATACTTGACAATGTTTCTTATAGAAGCCAGAACAGATGAGAGCTTTGCTTTCATTTGTTTTATGTGCGGTTTCCACGTGAGGCCTTCATCTAATACCAACCCCAAGTACTTTTCTTGAGCCGATTGAGTAATAGGTATTTAATTGTGTAATATAATTGTTTTTTCTTCTAAAATAGGAAACATTAGGTTTAGTTATACTATTACCCCCTTATTCATAAAACTTAAAATGCCTCTGCTAAATTAAATGTGCTTTGTCCCTTTCCTACGAACACAAATGTCAGAGTGACAGATAAGGACAAACGAATTTTAACGCCATTTTAGTTAAAACAGGCTTGTAGGACGTTTATGAATACGGCCGTTAATGTATAGCTTCTAGCTAATTATTTTGTAAATAATTTAAGACCGTTTGTTTCTAATTAAATAAATAAAAAATACAAACGTGTAAAGGACCCCGCACAAAATGATCGTTAAAAGCCGTTCGGTCGCTTTGGCTGAAATTTTGTGAAAATATAGCCCCTAAAACTGATCAACAGTGTGAAGTTGCAACTTTAATTAATGACTAGTTTTTAAAATATTACTATGTTTATGTTTAATATTTATCACTTACATAATTATAATTCTTATTAGTTAACGTACACTGTAGCAACCTGGCTTATTATTATTTCCGTAGCTATATCTGAGGGGCTACCGCGAAGTGAAAACGAACTTCGTTTGAGTATCTCCCTCTCTGTCGCTCGAACAAGCAAGTGCAACCGAGAGGGAGAAACACGAACGAAATTCGTTCTCGTTTCGCGGTAGGGCCTCTGGATAAAATACATCAATCGAAAGTTCCGTCGAGCGTGAGCGTGGAGAACTAACAAACTCGTAAGTATGTAGGTACATTACGATGCTAAACTGTACTAGTGTTTAACAAGGCTACCTTTGTGCATTCAATGCGTTAAGTATGGTATAAAGCGCTCTTAAGGGGCTACCCGAGGTTTTCATCGATTTTTGACAAGTTTTGAATCGTATCTACTACTTTTGCACTACAGATAGAATCATAAATCAAACGGCTATCGGTTCTTCAATCTTTTATCTCCATTTTGACAGACCGGATTTTGAAACAAATTAATACTTAATTTTGTATGATTTTTTTAAACATTGTCTAAAAAAACACTTATTTCGCATCTCTATTGACGTGAAAGATCTAACATATACGAAATCTACAAATTTGGGTTCGTCTATGACGTCTCTAAAAACTGGCAGAGGGTTTTAATTTTAAACCAATTAACACAAAAGTTATGGCCAGAAAACCAGTTTTTTGGCCTAAAATTGTTCAACTTTGATGCCAAATATCTCGAAAACAATGAAGTTTGAAGTAAATATGGGATACTATATTGCTTAAAGCCGTTGTTGTTAATATAATAAGCTACAAAAAACATTAGAAAACTAAGGGATTCAGATCGAAGGTTATTGGCGTATGGGAGCCTCTTAATGATGGATACTTCACATTTTCTTCGTATCTGGCAAAACCTAAAAACCATAAGTTTGCTGTAACATGATCGCATGTACCAAGGGTTCTTGCTCCACTTTTACACGTGCAATAATAGCCTAATATTGGATCTTCACCGCTTCCGCTATTATGGTCTTCATCAAATGCAATCCAAACATAATAAAACGTTGCGTTTCGGAATCTTGATGTAGGTAGTGCAGCGTAAAAAGGCTGCATGTTTATGTGTTTACGTCCTTATTTTCTTCTTTTTATACCGAACTGGCCGTTTGCTCTTTTCGTTCCATTTTTGAAATCTTGAACTTGAAGTGAAAATCGATCACTCAAAAGGTAAATTTTTCCATGTGATTGGAATGAAAACCGCTTTTATTGATAAATTTGGGTTTAATCCAGTTTATTTAGTTTATTTGTGACCAGTTGTTATGTCAGTCACTTAGTTTCTGTGCCCTATGTGTACAGTTATTTCCTGAATGCTGCGTGTTGCGCGCTAGTATAGAGAACCGTCTTTAACATCTGCGGTTTTTTTACGGTACCCCGTGGGACAACTGCGCCCATGCTGCAATTGTGGTAGCGCTCCCGGCTTACGACCCCGCCGACGCATAACCATCGGGTTACCTGGCTCGTAATTCCGCCTGCCAGTCGGGCGTGCACCGACACGAAGCAACCACGAGTTTCCCGTCGCCGAAGAACGGCGAGGCTGCTTCACGGCGCGTCATCGGATGCCTCCTTTGTTACATTCCACGTCCAAATGCGCGACTCTCTGTTTTAACTCTATCCGGAAGCACGTCGGCGAACGACCGTTTTAGTTTTTATTCATAGCTAGTACATGGTTTGTAGTACTTCCCCGGCCTTTCGCTCTATAGGTTAGTGTTCGTGACGAAAGATACCATAATATATATCTTTCAATGCTTAAGTGCAATTCACTCGCCATATCACCTTTACCCGCACACGACCATCGTCGTCTCGACTCACCTTCTTTTCACCCGCTCACCACCATCGTCGTCACTATTCATTTTTTTCACCCACGACGTCACCGTTACGTCACTGATCACATCAGTGATTGTGTAAATAGGTCGATACTGTTCCAGGGTTTGAGTTTTTTTTTGTCTTTTTTTGATGAGTTACTGTTACTTTTCATTTAAGTTAAATAAATGAGTTACTGATACTTTTCATTTAAGTTAAATAAAATATTTATTTAAGTGGCAGTTACTAGTTTTTTTATGCTACAAATTGGCGCCCGAACAAATATTTTTTTTTTTTTTTTTTTTCCTTTTTTTTTTTTGCTGGGAAGATGGTGACCTACAATGGGTCATTGATTTTTTATTTTTGTTTCTTAAGTGCTGTTTATGGTTTTTAAGAGTATTTGCTGATCCCTCAAACTGTTCGTCGGTAACTTTTGGCGTTGGTAGTCGACCAGGTCCCTGACTTTAGTTATTTTAGGAAGCTAGTGTTGTCCCGTTTAGCCGAGATGGTGGGTGACACACCCGAACCCGCTATAATGGAGACACCTCGGCGCTCATCTAACCCTTTCCACGCTCCCTCTCCGCGCGTATTAGAGCCTCAAGCCTCGCCATTGACCACATCTTCAGCTTCTTTGCACGACTTAGATCCACAAGCTGACGTCGAAGGCTCACGGCCGCCTACCTTTCCACGCGTCCCTAAACCCTCTCCTGTTTTCGAATACATGCCACCCAAAGGGGAGTCCTTGTCCAAGTGGAACCTAACTTACTCCGGAAGGACTTGCGTTCGAGAATTTTTCGCACGAGTGGAGGAGGAGGGCATAGCGCGCGAGTTAACTCCAGCTTACGTCGTTCGGCGTTTTCACGAGCTTCTCACGGATGGGGCCCTGAAGTACTTTCGTTCCCTTCGAGAACCGGGCCTTTCATATGCGGTTCTTAAAGCGGCGTTCATCCGGACTTGACATCTCCGACTACGATTTTAAGGTTGAGCGGCAGCTTCGCGCCCTCCATCAAACTGAAAGCCAATCAGTTGTGGATTTCGTCATTGAAATAAGAGATCTCAACGCCAAGTTGCGGATTCCTATCCCTGAGGACGATCTTTTTACTATCGTCAAGTACGGTCTGCAACCCCGCTACCACGCATGTCTGGCGACGAATATAATAAGGGATATTGACGCACTTCTTGAGGTGGCTCGGAATTTCGAAACGTTCTCCGAGCCACCATCGTCAATGATCGCCGCTCCCGTAGGAGTGGATCTTTCATCGACGGTCTGTTTGAAGTGTAAGGCAACGGGTCATCTCTTTCGTTTTTGTCCCAACGTCTCCGAACCAGTATGTTTCAAGTGTAACCGTGTCGGCGTGATTACACGCGATTGTGCGCAATGCAATCCCTCTTCTTCAAAAAACTAGATAGTGGTACACCTGCAGGTCCAGAGGTGTTACCACTTGTTGTTGTTAAGTCAACAGACAACCGGCTTTTTATCGAAATTTCCGTTGCTGGGAGCAACGTTAAGGCGTTATTAGATTCTGGTGCTCAGGCTTCTCTTATCGACATTGCACTTTTGAACAGCCTGGGCATTTCTTATTCTTCTGACATTCAGCCGTCCGTGGTGTCGGCTGACAACTCTCCTATTAGGATTTTGGGAGGTGTCGATTTACCGGTTTGTTTTAATGGATCTTTTATTACTCATCCCTGCCTAGTTGGCAGTGGTCTTCCAACGCAATTGATTCTAGGTATTGAATTTTGGGATTCCTTTGGCTTAACGGATATTTTGAGTCAGGCCTTTAGGAGCAACCCGGTCGGCAAACTTTTTGTGCCGGTTAGGCATCAGCCTAGTGATCAACCGCGTCGTGTTTGCGAGTCTCGTTATATCCATCCTCGTCGTGTCTTGTCGCCTGAGCAGGAAACCATGCTTCAAGCCGCTATTGGGTGTTTTGAGGAGATCTCCTCGGATAATATTGGCTTAGGGTGTACCTCGTGGTTGTCGCACCAAATAGAGACCGTTGGTCCGCCAATCCGCCAGCGCTACTACCCTCTATCACCAGTTAAGCTCAAGACTCTGAACGAAGAGGTTGACAAGATGTTGGAAATGGGAGTCATACGCCCGTCCCGTTCGCCTTGGGCCAGTCCTGTCGTGATGGTCACCAAAAAGGATGGCAGCGTTCGTTTCTGCGTTGACAGCAGGAAGCTAAACAGCGTCACTGTTCGCGATTCATACCCTCTTCCTCGGATCCAGGACATCCTAGATAATCTTCGGGATGCCAGGTATATGACTTCGCTGGATTTCAGGAGTGCCTTTTGGCAAATTCCTTTAGCTGACAAGGCGAGCTGTGAGAAAACTGCTTTTATCGTACCACAGCGCGGTTTATTCGAATTCGTGCGTTTACCGTTTGGATTAACTAATGCTGCATCAGAAATGCAGCGTTTGACAGATCTCGTTGTCAATTTCGAGTTCACGCCTGAATCTGATGATTTTGTCTTTGGGTACGTTGATGACCTTATTCTCGTGTCACGTGATTTCGAAAGTCATATACGCCTTATTCGTAATAAAGTATAAATTATAAAATATAATTAAAATCATAAAAAGATATGAACCTTGAAAGTTTAGAAAAAAAATGCATTTATTTTTATTGTCCAAGAGTAAATTAAAAGCTACCAATAGAATCCTTACGCTTTTCTAGAAACAAAATTGTATGACAACTATGTAATTAAACGCAGTAAGTATTTCGCGACCGAAACAACAATTTACCTGATTTTCCATACTACGATTAGTACAAATATACAAATGTGGCGTCACACTTGTATAGACACACAGTATGAAGCGTTTCGCGCTGCCGCCAGCGAGGTCAATCTTTATCTCAATGTTTTAGGTATTTATGTTCTTTAATTGTAGTTGCTCCCATACAAACATTTGTTCCTCTCCAAAAACTGGTTCGAATGACGTCACAAAAAAATCTTAGTCATCATCCCTATTGGCGTCCTCAGTTGTCAATTGACTTTGACCGGGTCTTAGAACAGGTGGCATTATTGTTTGTACGCCTATTTCCTGTAATCTGGGGATTGCATCTCTGTAGCCACGATTTACAATTAATAATGAATGAATGAATCCGAATTAATCCTGTGGCTGTAACCAATCACGCATTCCACGAAAATCGTTATCTAACTCATTCACGAGAATTCTGGCATCATTATTGTTAGCATTGTAGAAGTAAGGTCATTGTATATCTAAAATATATCCATTAGGAGCAACCAACATTGAGGGTTTAACCAAATGTTTCTTTTTGTGAGTGCAAAAAGACTGTCGCAAAGTCTTGAAACAAGAACTTTTTTCTGTATCTTAATATGTACAATCATTGTACACTAAAGCTTTTGGGACGTCTGGTGTGGGATTATATAACTGATTGGCAAAATCTGTTACGTGCATCTCTATGTAATCTTGTCTTGTTATGGCTTCGAAGCCTATGTTCTCGTGTATAAAACGGGTGCCTAAAGATTGTCTCACTGTACTAACAGCTAGGCTTGCCGCTTGTCTTGACGAATAATAAAATAGAACCCACAAGAATTCATCACTAACACCTTGACGCAACTTACAAAGAAAACATAGATTTAGATTTATTTATTTCACAATATACAATTACAATATAAATTAAAGCTAGCTTAATCTATATGAATTTATATTATGATCGTCAAAGAGAATAAGAATTGTAATAAAAGATATTTTTTGCTCACATAACGATATCCACCAGGCACAGACAAACGGTCACAGTAATTATATAAATCAATAAAATCTTTTTTATTAACGGGGGAAAGTGCTTTAAACTCTTCATCTGTCAATTCCTTCTCATCTTGATATCGACGCTGAGCACTGATATTTATTTCGTCACGTAACGCATTCAAAAATATTTTTAACTCATTTCCGTTTAATATAAATGGTCTGTTGATATACCTCAGATCCATTAAAATATCTTCGGTCAAAAAACCTATTTCATCTAAGTGTGCTCTGCAGCATACGTACCTAACCGTCACATAGATGTTTCTTTTCGCAAAAATAATAAACCCGACACTCCGGTGACAATCTGTGAATGTTGTTAACGCCGTTGCATATAAACCAAGTATGCGTAGTTGTTTGTCGTAAAATATTTAACCGCAAACGCAAATTAAATCATCATTCAGTGTAAATTAAAAAATTACAATTATTACATTATTATTACAAAATACGAAGTGTCACCATTAATGTCGACTGGTAATCCACCAGCTTCATCCCGCCTTTCCTTCGCTAATTCAAGTAAAATATCTCCGTCTCCTCTAAGCAATCGCACCATTGCTCGTGGCACTAAGGTAGTTTCGCATAGGTAGCAAGGAATCCTATATCGAAAAGCCATTTTACAGGGCGAAGTGCGAAAAACATATTTTACGAGTACTAAATATTATCGTGAATAAAAAACTAGTCTTTAGTGAATGACAGATTGACACTGAATTATTAATTCTGACATCTTGCACGAGTTCTTTATGCCGTTCGTAATTTGAATTGGTCTCGCTACTTCATAGATAAGAGACGATGTATGCAGCTGTGTAATTACATATGTCAATACTACGTAAATAAGTATATTTTAAAATAGTCATATTTTAAAATCTAGTCATTAATTAAAGTTGCAACTTCACACAGTTGATAAGAGTATTAGGGGCTATATTTTCACAAAATTTCAGCCAAATCGACCGAACGGCTTTTACCGATCATTTTATGCGGGGTTCTTTTTCGAGTAAGGGCACTTCTCAAAGAACAACCACAGTGAGGTTTTTGTCCTAGTTCGCAATGACACTTAAAGCGAGAACTCTAAGAGTCAGTACTAAAATAATTATTACATTATTAGCAACTAGCTCCTGCCCGCGACTACGTCCGCTTAGAACTCCTTTATATCGTACCTCCGTACAAACTTTCACCTCCACATAGAGAACGTGGGATAAAAAGTATCCCATGTCCTTCCCAGGTTCTCCAACCGTCTCCATACCAAATTTCATCTAAATCGACTCGGCGGTTTAATCGTGAAAAGGTAACAGACAGATAGACAGAATTACTTTCGCATTTATAATATTAAATATGTATTGCAGCATCTGCAACGAATTGCTCATGTTAGATACGAGGTTCCATTTTCGGGCCTCGCGGTCTAACGGGCCGGCCACGACTTTGCGCGACGGCGGCAGCGGAAGCGGTTTTTCTAATTCTTTGCGTGTGATCCCAACTAACCACAGTGCGTTGCGCTTGTCGACCGCGCAGTGAACAGATAAAACGCTTGCGGCGCGCAATACGGTCTATCTATGTCTAGACTCGAAAATTATTACTCTTAAAACTTTAGACACATAACTTTGTGATTATTTAACCTCTTGCGTTGCTGTTTTCTCAATTTGACTACATTTTTAAGCCTTTTTCGAGAAAATACAACATTATTGATTATTTTATTTAGTGTCTTCATCCGTATGCGCTATGTCGTGGCCGAGTCGTAAGTTCTGATGTAACGCGTGTCGCAGGTGCGTTTCACGGCGCTGGAGCGGCGGCACCACTGCCGCGAGTGCGGCGCGGTGTTCTGCGGGCGCTGCTCGCGCTACGAGGCGCCCGTGCGCCGCCTGCGCGCGCTGCGCCCCGTGCGCGTGTGCCAGCGCTGCCACGACAACATCAACACCAAGTAGAGCGGTGAGCACACCATACACTATACACACTGCCGCGACTGCGGCGGTGAACAGATTTGGAGAAATAACATCTCCTTGCCTGACTCCACGCTGCAGCGTAATAGGTTTCGACTTCCGGTCCTCGAGTCGGACTGACATTGTGGCGTCTCCTGCAAACACTTCAATACTTCGATATATCTGTAGTCTACTTGGCACCTCTGGAGAGACTGTAGCCCAGGATTCGAATCTTTCGGTCGAAAATTAGAATCGAATCCAGAGGCTTTCTCGTAGTTCCCAAACGCTAAGCAGAGGGGCAGGTTATACTCCTCAGTTTTCTTTATAACCTGATGGTGCCTATGGATGTAGTCTACGGTACTAAAGCCTCATCTGAAAGTCATCTAGCCTGCGTACGAGACGATGTGTAATGACTCCCGAAAACAGCTTATAGACGAGTAATGGGAGATGAGTCGTTAGCTCTTCCTTCCAGTAAGACGGACCCGAACAACTTCTGAAGGACTGTAAGGACGTCCACCCGCCTTCAGGAGTTCGGCTGTTATTCCGTCTTCACTGGTTACCTTGTTGTTCTTGAGCTATTTAAGAGCCATTACAATCTTGTCCAGGCTAGTCTAGCTTAGGGGGTTAGTCTAGCTCTAGGATTCCGCCAGACTTACTTCAGGTCTGCGAGTTGACTGTCCGTAAAAGCGCTCTATCTCACCCAAAAACTCATGTTTAGAAGAAACGATTCTACCATCTTCAAAAATTTCGATCATAGTGGAAAATTGAAAATCACCATCTTCAGTTTTCAACTTGGCGAGCTGGCTCTGCCCAATAGACAGATCTCTTGGGAACACTTAGCCCTTATTACGCTGGATGTCCTCCTCGATACAATTTATACTAAAATGGCGCTGATCGCGAGTATGGTAGGGCTTGGAGATCTGAAGATCATTTCACTCCTTTCTTTCATGTGCTTATTAGTGGAGCTAGATAGATAGTCTTTTAGTTCTGTTGGTTCTTTGGGCATTAGAACTTTATAACTTTTAGAAGTTAAGCGATCAACCTAAAGTTACAGACTCCACTCCACGCACAGGATAATAGCATCGCTCAGCGATTGGAATCTCACGTGTATATCTGAATATATAATAAAACTATATGTCCAACTGTCATACCTCAGTCTCTTTGTGCCTGTCTTTTTTAAAGCGCATACGTTAATTGTGGAATTTTGAGCATAGCGATAACAGACTTAATTTATACAGAATAAGTAATTATAAAATATAAAATAATTATTATTTCATTTTAGGTTTCCCACAGCCCACGGATTATGAAGAAGACATTGACTCAACAAAGGATATTCAGTATTTTGTAAAATGTCTAATGGAGTATTTGCTTGAATCGTTCTTGCAGTGTGTAGATAAGAAAACGGTGGTAATTAAGGTTTTTTAGTGTAAAGTGATTTATTTAAACACTGCAGCAGTTAATTTGTTACTAAATACTAATCAATTTAGTAGTAGTACAATATAAAAAATGAGGATTATACAAGACATAAATACTAATGAATTTTGAAGACATTATAACCTTTACGTTCATATTTGACTGACTTTATATGAATCGTGTTTAGAGGGTACAATCAAACATTTCATCATCACTCCGTTCTATGTACAAGCTTTCATTAGCGTTAATGTTCCACTAACCAAAATCATCCTAAATAAAATAACACGCTAATGTAAACAACATTCAATGTAATGATAGTTTTTGCAACGGAATAACTGTCAATTTTTTTTAAAACGGTTTTATTTAAGCTCAAAAAGCGCATTGTTTTGTAAGAACATAAGAATCAACATCGAGTAATCATTTTAGTTAGACGAAATAATCTCATTACAAGTTGGTGTAGCATTTTCATCAACAAAACAGTATCTTTTATTATGCAGGTACGTCTGCTAACGAGTAAAGATTTCAACAATTGTAATTTAGTGAAACTTTAATTAAATCATACACTATAATTGCATAAAAAAACATTAAAAATCTCCTGATTTAAATAAAACCGCACTCAAATTGTTAGGGACCTACGATGCCAACAGACAGACACACGCAAAGAAACACATGTTTGCGTCGGGGAGTAAAACATAGCGCTATGTGAACGTTGACAGCATACATACTGTGACGTATAATGTATACTGCTCTACTTCTGATTTACCCTATGGTTCACTATTCAGAAGATTATTTAAATAAATGTTTATTGAATATAAGTTGTTATAAGCTTTGAATTAGCAAATATATTTACATTTCGATGAGTATAATTTGTGTTCAATGTTCTTTATATATATATATAGATATATAATAAAAGTATTTACATATATATATATATATATATATAAAGTGCATTAAATAGTTATAGACTGTTCTCGACCCAGAAGAAACTCACTTTCAGCTAAAGGTGATGGAGAAAGGGTTGGATACTCTTTTTGTTTTTCTTATAAACCGCATTTAATATGAAATTAATGTTTCATGTTTCTCTAATTTGAGTAGCTAAGTTTATACCTATATAAAATGTGCTCTAGTAAATTTTCATAACTGTAGTCTAACATTTTGTATGTTTAATAATTATTTTTTTCTGGTGCTTTTGATATGTTATTTATACATACTAAATCAGTATTAGTATTGTAAGAAAAATATTGAGTAATATATTTATATTTTATTACTTTGTATTATTCGATCTCAAAATCATTTTTTTATGTATTAACTGTTAGTTTTAAGATTGATTTCCCATTTATGTGAAGTGTATTCAAGATGTAGCTTTGCTCAGTATAGTCTGCGAATGTGATAATTTAGATTTTTATTTATATGCGTATTGTTACCTACGGAAGTAAAGGCCGTAAACCTATTTATGCTGATTAGTAGTAGATGATCTGTGTTTGTTACAAAACGGAAATCTGATAAGAACAGTTAAAACTTCCAAATACTTATATACCTATTTTTTAAAATAATTATCATTTTAGATTAGTCTAGTCACACTGTATGAAGAGTTTATTATAGAAAAAGGCTCGCGTTATAGACAGCTCAATATACACTAACATACCCCGCGCATTCTGAACATTCCTAAACTGAAAAATATACCGTGTTTATTCATTGTGAGTGTTAACCTCCTATCGGCAATAGTTTTGATAATTAGGTACATTAGAAACATAGCGTTCTCTCTAAACATGTTTGGTGTTATCAAAATATTGATCGTACTTTTACTTACAAATATCGTAACAGGTATCATAATTATGCATTTTTAAATAAAGGAAAAATTGAATGCTCCGAGCCGGATTCGAACCGGCGACCACGGGCGTTCATGGCCCGTCGCTACTTACCAACTGAGCTATCGGAACAATCCGTTTCGGCCACCAAATCTTTCAATCAGTTCCTTCCTACAACGCCTTAGGGAGGCGTGTAGCGACATCTACCAGAAGACTTAGGCTTCTTAACGGCACCAACGTCTCAAATTATATTGAGTAATAGTCAGTAACGATGCGCCACCCCATACTAAATTAATTTTGTATTAAGCATTTACGCTGCTAACGAAATTATACATTTTTAAATAAAGGAAAAATTGAATGCTCCGAGCCGGATTCGAACCGGCGACCACGGGCATTCATGGCCCGTCGCTACTAACCAACTGAGCTATCGGAACAATCCGGTTCGGCCACCAAATCTTTCAATCAGTTCCTACCTATCCGGCTCGGAGCATTAAATTTTTCAATTTTTCCTTTATTTAAAAATGTATAATTTCGTTAGCAGCGTAACTGCTTAATACAAAATTAATTGAGGTATCATAATTCATAAAATAGCTTGGAAAATAAATGTCAATATAATATAATAGCACATCTTTATGTATCGTTAATGTTTCAATGGTAGCTTTCATTATTTGTAAAAAGTTATGACATGACATCCAAGAGCAGAATAACTTAGCGTGCAAACACGGGTTCAGCAAATGATATTAAACCGTTGTTGCGGTCTCGCATTTAGAAACTACAATATTCGATTTAACTGTGTAAGTTTAATAGAAGTAGGCGAGCTGTACTGTATAGACGAATAATTTACAGACAATATATAGTAACGTTGTTTAGGTAGTATGTAGGCACTGAAGTTTATGGCGTTGACTAATGTATTCATGTATAAATGAATAAAGTGGTACAGCAAATAATCACGAGTTTTATTTTCTCCTCCGCTATCTTTCCTGGAAGAACGCAAGGACAGTGTAAAATAAACAAGCTTTCAACTAAACATAATATTTATTCTTCATAATATTTGAACTCTCATTAGGTTTCTAAAGTATCTACATTGTGTGCTGATATTTACATGCTTTTGACAAAGATAGTCACTGTAGAATATACAAAACATCCAACAAATTCCGAAACAACATTTTAAGTACAATATTTCAAAGAGTACACATCTTTTATTATTTATTTGTAAGTACATGAAAATACAATTCACAGAATATATGTAATTTGTTCCAAGCTATGGCTATCAGTGGCTATAACAATACATGTACTTATTTTATGCAACAGCGTGCAGTTACACGCTAAACATTACGGTGCCGTTATATCCAGAGTATGTGTACTACGTATGATTCTACAACTATTACATATCACAATATTACGCACAGGACACAATAACCATGTTCTGATAGTCGCAGACAATGGACCGGCCTGCGATTGGCAAATATTTTCTATGAAAACTATTGAGTATGTCTGTTTTATTACACGTATTTTAAGTACTACCGTTTAATCAATTAAGTAAAATATGGTAAAATGTATTTAAAATAAAGGTGTAATAAAATACTAGAAAAATATGCAGTGCTAGTTAGTGATATGCCTTTATAAACCTAAAGCTATGGTTAGAAAAGGCGTATGTGTCAAAAAAGACAAGTCTGGAATGTATGCGCACTGTTACTGGCAAAATTATTAATGATCACATAACCGTTACCTTATATTAGCCAATAGCTTACAAAATTACACGTTTTAAACTTATAGATTTATTTTCCATTTAAACAGCATTTTAAATTTTAGGTTAATCGTTGACAGAAAACATGGACGCCAATTATCGAATTACAAAGTTAGCTTCAGGTTGTTGGCTGTTGGAACAATAGTTCCAATTGAACTTTACCTACAAGCTAAATTAACTTATTGCATTACTATTTCCTCCAACTCAAAAGTTATATCAAGATTTAACAGGAACAAATAGAGTTACACATTGTGGCGATATGATTTTTCTAGTGATACGATTTCCTAGTTATGAGATTAGCTAGTAAAACTAAATGATCAAGTCAAAACAATACAAAAAAATAAAAAAGTAACAGAATAACATTAAAAAATAACTCAAGACATAACACGTAAGTACACAAAATCTTGTTTAAGTATTTCGAAGTCAATATTGAAGCACAAATTTACAATTATTTACAAAATAAGTGGAAAAATATATCCAAAACCCTATATAGAATATTTAAGAGCGATAAAAGTTAAATACTGCATTGTTCGTTTTGTTTGTTTCGCATAACGGGAACAACGCTCTCGGCTCGATATAATACTGTCCATGGACGAATATACGTGAACTAGCCCTATCTTACCTATAGTACAAATGTGTATTCAAAGAGTGTGCGATGCAAAAGCACAGTGCGGTATACAATAGACAGAATTAAGTACAACATTTATCTAAGATACAGGTACCCTCCTGGATCACTTGACTCGGTCATCTGGCGATTACTTCTCAATATGTCCAAAAGAGAAGATCAGGGGCCTATACCACAAATCTTTACAAGCGTACAATTTGACAAAATTGTCAGCTTTTTCTATGGAAAATTGTACAATTTTGTCGAATTGTAGACTTGTAAAGTTTTGTGGTCTAGGGGCCAGGTATCTGCGAGGGTCCAAGTACTTTCCTATTCTATACGTCAATAATCACCCTCCACTGACTTAATTCATAGCAGTTTTCGTTTACTGGGAGATATAATGCTTCAGATTCATGTTCGCCCGAGCGGCTGCAGCGCCACCACAGGACGCACACACACACACCTTGGTTTATGGTGGTATTCCACTTGTCCAAGATCTTTGTCCAATGTGCATTGCGTCTCACTCACTCTTTATGCAAAATGTGAGATGCAAATACACATTGGACAAGTGTAATACCACCCTTACTGGTGTATATTTTTATTAAATAAAAATATCACGAACTAGTCTCAAACAAGTGAAAACTGACCTGGCCGAGCCAGGCGAGTCACAATCAACAATTATTCTACTAATATATAATCTTAAATATAGGTAGACACCGATCGCATTTTTTTTACTAAGCCAGTAGGCGTGCAGATATTATATTCTAATCACTTCAGTGACACCACAACACATCTAATGAAAGAAGACAATCAGTCAGCACCTACATACAACATTCCGTTCTCACCAAGCATGTTGAAGGGAGCATGTATCACACTGTTTGCACTTACATTCAGCATTTCTTTTATTCACAAAGATTAGGACTAATAAATTGGATTAGTGGTTCTCCATACACATTAGCATGTGATGAGCATGTCACACGTCGATGTTAACAAATTGAGATATTTTGGTTTGCTACTCAATCATTATGGGGTGTTAAATGTCTATTTACGTACTGCTCGTCAATGAGTAGATTTGGAAACAAAATCATCTTGACTAAAATTACTTCGCTCAGTTTCAAATTCTGCATGTCATCTTAGTAACTCGTGTAGTCACATCGCGTAGATATCAGGTCAATGGTATCTCGATAGCGTGTCTCGAATTATTCATAAAATGTTAGATAGAGAACGTTATAAAAACTTCCGCAACCGATTTCATATTTTACGTCGATTAACTGAAACTAGATTAGTCGGATGACACCGTTTCGTCGGTTTTTCATTATAACGTAGGTAACTTTCTCGAGATTTCCGGATAAATAAAATCAAAGGCAGTCGCCAAGTGGCAATATTAAGCACGACTGACGGCCATCGCTCCGTAAAAAGCGAGAGGAGCTCTCGAGCGTAAAAATAATCTAGTGCGCACATTTGATTAGTCGCATAGCGTATATGATTGACCGCAGATCGGCCGGCGGGTTGTGTCGCCCTACATGGGGGCAGGAGTGGGCGTGAGGAAGGGGTTGGTGGAGACGTGTCCGGCGAAGGACTGCGCGCGCTGCGCGGCGGTGAGCTGCGGCGGGCGCGCGCGCGCCACGCGGCCGAGCCAGGCGTCGGGCGCCGGCGCGCCCGCGGGCAGCGGCACGGGCGCCAGCGCGAGCGGCGCCGCCGCCGCCGCCGCCGCCGCCGCCGGCACCGGCTCCTCGGCCAGCGCGCGCAGCCCAAGCGACAGCTGCTGGCACATCGCCAGCACCGGGTCCGCCGACTCCTCCGTGCCGTTCGTCTGCACAAACACATACACATACACGGTTATTAAGGGGGTGCATTGGAAATTATAGCGTGCTTTGAAACGCCGTTCTGACTAGATTAATGGAATATAAATAAAACTTCACTAAGTTAGGTAATTATCGAAATTTGTCCAATAACCCCATTCCCGAAGAGTGTTGCATCTCTTTTTCTCGTGTGCGGAAGGCATAAGCGTGTCTCTGTCAAGGGGGCGTGGTCGACTCGAATCAAGGCATCCCCTTAACGTGTTTTGCGAGCTCGTATGAATGTTGGGAGATAATGCCATGGCGCGCTCGTACACTAACAAACTCTAACGGCCCGCTCACGACTTCGAGCGGCGGCGGCAGCGGTTTTTCTAATTAATTGCTTGTGGTCCCGACTAACCACAGTGCGTGACACATAAAGCCCCTCGTAGAGTAACAATAATTTTATAGTTTACTAATGACCGTCACTGCAGGCCGCGCCAATCTCTGAGAGGCTTTAAAGTGGCGGTTTAAACGGACTTTGTTTATTTACATTCCTTGCGACAAAGAATGCGGTAGCAACCGCAGCGTTACAAAGGATACAACGTTCTTTTATCAGTTTTTAAGCGAAAAAAATTCTCTCAGGTCCATGACAACTTCGTACTACTTATACAAAAATGTGAAATGTACCTGCGCAAACGAATTTTCCGGCGCAGGGCTGGCGGAGTGCGCGGAGTGCGCGGCCGGCGGGAGCGGGAGCGGGTCGCGCGGCGGCGAGCCCAGGCCGGCGCGCGTGCGCTCCAGGTTCGACGGCAGCTCGCTGATGCGCAGCGACATCTGACGCTTGAACGGGGAACTGCAAAAAAAGGACGGGTCTTTACTAAAACAGTGTAAGCAAAACACACGAGACTGTGTTCATGTCTGTGGGAGCGAGAGGCTAGGCCATTTATATGCGCGTCACCAGATTCCATATATAGTACATTACTGCAGAGACCAGTAAGTAAGCCATCCTCAAGGCGAGGTCCGGCTATAATACGAGGCCAGGATGGCACTTATGGTCGAAGCGTGTATAGTGCTTTTCTCAAAAATAAAACGTTTGAATAAAAGTTAGACTAAAAAATATATAGGTACAGTCACCAGCATTAGTACCTATATGCCATAACAAAGGCAGTAGAAGTAAAAACTTGAATATTTTGCAAAAAAAAAAAAAGGACAAAAAAAAGGACAAAAAAAAAGAACAAAAAAAAGGCAAAAAAAGAAAAAACAAGAAAAAAAAAGTTCGTCTTACATCAAACTATTTCCCCCCCCCCCCCCAAGCCTTGTCCCGAATCTCTCCCTGTCCTACCTCCTACGCATCTGACGTCATAAATGTTCTAGATATTTAAATATTATGATATGTAATGGGATTTCATACTTACTTACTGGACACTCTTGTTCTATACTATTTAAATAATATGATATGTAATGGGATTTCATACTTACTTACTGGACACTTCTAAAAATTGTCCAGGAAGAATCACTTTCGGATACTATCTGCACAGGTGTTATGGGAACATTTCGTACTATTTTTGAGAAAATATTATTTATATGTGCAGCATACCGATATTATATGACTACAGCATCTTACTGTGTGACTTTTGAATGTTATTAAAAACAAATAATGCATTACCGAATTCTTGAATGGGTCCCATTAAAGAAGTCTGCTAATAATAAAGCGAAATAGTACATTGTTTAACGAGGGGCGTAAGTGGAATATTGCGAACAAGAGTCTATCAGAAGCCCGACGCCGAAGGCACACACACATACATACACAATGTTTTTCATCACATTTGCGAGGAAACAAATACATTTTAGATGAAATGAATACAAATCGTAATAAAAACTGCAACATGTCAGTCTATATGATACAGAAAAAGAATATAATGAAAAAATAAACCAACTTCGTTTGTAAAAATAACACGAAAAAAAAATATTTAATTAAAAATAATTTGTTTCGTGATAAGGGTATTTAACATGTCAGTCATCCATTTTGTTGAATTTGACGTGAGGCGCGTATGGCAAAGACCCTTCGGTATACAGGCACGATTTGAAAACACTTAAAAACATTTTACATAGACACTAAATAACTACATATTAAATCTGTAAATAATTCGGATAAACATGTTTAAGTCGTTTTTAAGTTTAAATTTATTTATAAATACGTTTTCAGACATCGTATTTGATATAAAACCTCTTTGATTTGTAACTGCCGCATGAGTGACAGATACAATTTAAGAAAAAAACCATTACGCCCGTGGGCGTAACACATGCTATTACAGCTCTGTCTGCGCATTATGAAGCCCTTTTCGAGCAAGTGTGATGAAAACAAATAATGCATTACCGAATTCTTGAATGGGTCCCATTAAAGCAGTACAGCTTTTATGACGTTCAAAAAGAGATCGTAAATACCGTCTTCTTAAATTAATGCGTGAAGCGCGGGCGCTCGGGTGCGGCAACGCGCTTAGCGACGGCTGGCCAGGCGCCGACTCTGTATACATAGCAATGTGCCGTGGCCGGCTAGATACGAACCTGTTGTTTAAATGCGCGAAGCCCCTAAAGGAGCCCTGGCGCTCGAGCAGATGCGGAGCGGCGTGCGGGCGCTCGACGGCGAACGGGTTGTGCGGCGTGGGCCGCGGCGCCGCCTGCGCGCTCGCCGGCGCCGGCGCCAGCGCGAGCGGCGTCGGCGGCGTCGGCGCCGGCGGCAGCGCGGGCGCCTCCGCCTCCGACGCGCGCCGGGACGTCATCGCTGGAGGTGGAGACACACATACGTTACAACAGTTCTCGATCTGTGGCGCCTAGTAGGGCGAAGTCGCATGGACGATGAAAGCTCTTGCATTTTGGAAAATGCAAGAGCTGCAAGAACTAGGTATAATGGTATTTTCTTCAATACTATAAGTTAATCTAAATGTTTAATTTAACATATACCTACTTATTATTTCAATTCTATTCCATTTAATGTATTAAAAATAAATGTGAGCCGAATTTTTGCATGCCTACTAATATAAGGTATTGACATTATCTGGATTAATAACAATTGAGTATACCATCTAAATGTACATAATGTTAAGCAAATGAACACATTTCATTTCATTTAAAAAATAGTGCAAAACATCTTTTTATTTTTAGCCACAAAGGAGGCTCGACGTAAAATAAGGTTGAGAAATCCACGATTACGCCATCACTATTACTGTGAGGTATCTGCCTCTATAATAAACGAGACCTTTTTTAAGGTTAGGCAAAATAACCATGTAAACATGTTACACGGCAAGACTTGACTTGTACATGCCTAATGCATTTCCTGACATAGTCTCTTGAACTGAACATATTTTACAGTGTTTTTAAAGAGCTACTCCCCACAATTCTCTACGAATTGTACATACGGATTGCAACTAAAACTGCAGTGTCTAAACAATTTTATTATCTAACTCATAAAGAAATGAAGACTCGTTTTCTGTTATTTAACGCATTCATGCAATATTTAACTTAAAGCACTGTCTATACAAATACCTTTATTTGGTAACTTGCTACTTTCACTAATTATTAAAGAACATGCCAAATACTATACTCGTATATTACGTTAAAGTTCTCTAAAGCTCGTCCTAGTCGGAGAAACCTGAACTCAAACACGCGGGCGTGGGTAGTGTTTGCTTTGTAGTTTCGTAACAAGTTTCTCTTTGTTTCGTACGAATTACTGTCCCACGTAAATAATCTATGGTCTACCTACGTGTACAAATCTACCTATATTTTGGTTCATGCCATGTTTGTGCACTATGTTTGTTCTACGGTGTGGGTCACTTACGACTTTCGATGGACATTGACATTGATGCTTTGGACAAAAATCAGGTTATTTTGATACACGTTGAAGGCGCTATCACGGTTAAAAGTATATCAATAGTTATATTTTCAAAGGTAGGAAATAGGGGCTGCAGTCAGAAGCACCCATAATAAGAGTGACAGTGTACAGGTATAATGAAAAGAAAAACCAGCAACGCTAAATTAAATCTTATGCCACAAAGGTTTCGACAGGCCACAGACCTGATGCTGGTGACAGAGACAGGTTGAGTTTACTGCAGGTAGATGATGATTTGGACTTTTCAATTCAATCAATCTCAGGTAGGAATGGCATCTCTATCGAACAGGTTACAGACCGGCTAGCATCTTTTCGCATACTGTATTCGTCATGATGCGACTGCTGTAAATGCTGCTAAGAACCGGAATCACCCTGGGCATCGGGCGGAAGATCGTTATGTAAATCTAGTAAATACTAACTTGATTTCCTAAAGGATCCCTGCCGTGTGAAGGCGTGGCTGGCCGCGTCGATGCTCATCGACACGGCGCACTCCTTGTCGCGTCGCTGCTTGCGCTCGAGGCAGGCGGCGAACGCGCAGCCGACCGCGTGCGACAGCCGCTCGCCCGAGTCGCGCGACGCCAGGAACCCGTGGCACATCCAGCGGCGCGTCGTGCCGTCGCGGCATATGTAACTGGAGAAAACATATGTCAATATGGGTGTACACTCGACAAATATTATTACTCCAAAAGAAAGAAGGCAAAAAAATATGCCTAGTGACGAAAATCCCATTCGGTTATCTCAAAGAATAGGGAATATGCATGTGATTTAGAAATGGACAAAAAAAATCACGTGTAATCTATATTGCTTAATAAATATACACACATGATTATTTTTTCAAATTATCATGTTTCTATTGATAAAATAAATTGTTTAAAAGTACTGCTTTGTTTGTGTGAGGTGTGCAATAAAGAGTATTTGTATTGTTGTATTTGTATTTTTCAAATTCCCTCGCAAATTTCCAAAACGCAACGCTATTGGCGGAGCGAAACGTGACGTCACCGTGCAGGTCGTTAGTATGATTATTGAAAGTTAATCGCATTGTTTGGCCGCTGTTTATGATAAATAATCAGTGTTTTTTGGTAATTATTAAGTGAAAAAAGACTCGCCACAATGACTGAAGGCGGTTTTGTCAAGGCACAGTCGGATAATCTGCCTAAAATTGATGTGTTCATGATGACTAAATTTAATACATACTTCGCAAATATTTGTGACTTTACGTCCGCTGAACTAAGAGGAGTAAAAGCTGCAAGGTAAATAAGTTACAGATATTCAATAAATTTTCATATTCCTTGTTTTTATACTCGTGAGATTGGTCAATTAAATAATTATAACCTATTTTGGCGATTCAAATAGCTAGACTTTTAAACTACCTACTTCAAATAGGTGTCTTTGTTAAATAAGTGGAATAAAAAACTAGTAGATATTTATCCATACTATATACTATGTTACTATACTATAACTTTATATATTATATATACTAACTTCTGCCCGCGACTCCGTCCGCGTGGAACTCATTTATATCGTAGCTCCATACAAACTTTCACCCCCACTTCATCCCTTTGGGGGATATGGGGGGAGCTACGATATAAACGAGTTCCACGCGGACGGAGTCGCGGGCAGAAGCTAGTTATATTATATATTTTATATATACTTACTTAATAATAAATTATAAATGCGAAAGTGTGTCTGTCTGTCTGTTTGTTACCTCTTCACGCTTAAACTGCTGAACCGATTTGGATGAAATTTGGTATAGAGATAGTATAAACGAGTTCCACGCGGACGGAGTCGCGGGCAGAAGCTAGTATTATATAATCAAAGATATGTAGGTACCTATTAGGAATGTTAAATGTTGAGAACATCTTTATGAACTTTAACAAACTAGGTTGTTTTCGTCAAGGCTTATAAATAAAACAAATTTGTGTAGGTCACTCAGTAAAAAGGATTAAATTCTTTTAACTTTCTTCGATCAACAGTGCAAACAAAGAAACTTAGCTAAAACGTTTCTTGATCAAAATCAACACTCGTAGTCAGCTGTGATCAACAAAAATCATAATATTTGTAACATTAATAACTAAAAAAATTGGGAATCAGAATAGTTTTATGAATAAGTATATAATACAATTTTGAGGTTAGGTTATTGTTTACCTATATTGTTCGCGAGTCGTAATAAAAAAGATTTTAGGTACATACATATTTAATACTCACGTCGAAATGATCTTCACAACAATATAAACTACTCAAGCACGATACATTATCTCTCCTCATCGCCTTACACCACTTTATCCTTATATTTGCACCTTTGGGCATATGAAAATATTTGCAGTTTTAATGTGATTTTCACACATAGGGACAATACAATATTTATAATAAGCTTTTGTGTGCTCTTCCATTACAATAAGTTGATCTTATAAGCTTTAATCACTCAGTCACTCACATTTATTAAAAGTGTGAATCAAACACTTTGTTGTTAATTTGTTTAAGAACCGCCGTGCACTAAGCTGCACGGTGACGTCACAAATGAGCGCGCCAAAATGGTGGCGTTTTGATCGTCCGAAAATGATAGTAATTTTAATTTATTTTTTTTAGCTTATTTAATAATATTGTGAAAGTGTTATATTTTTTTCCGGTTATATAATTACTTATAGAATAGATAAAAAAAATAAAAAAATGTCATGAATATTCCCTATTACGAAGCTACAACCGTTTTAATATTGCTTTTTAGAGAGAGAAAACGCTCGCAGTTAGTGACGTCACTAACTGCGAGCGTCATAGTAAATGACAATCGTTTCATATGAAGTTGCGTTTTGCGGAAAAGGGACAGAATATACCCCTTCTTAAAACTTTGGACACTTATAACTTCGTGACTATTTAACCTCTTGCGTTGATTATTTCTCCAAAATGTAGTCAACATTTTTAATCCTTTTTCGAGAAAATACGACATTATTGATTATTTTATTTTACGTCACTCCGGGCGGTAAGTGAGATTTACCGCCCAAGGGCGCAGCGGCAAATCTCCCTTCACACCCAGGAGAAGACGTAAAATTGTGTACGCACCACGGGCGGTAATTCGTAAAGCCCCAGATCGCATATTTATGGCCCTCACCTTCGGTTCGGGCCACAAACACCTGCGATCTGGGGCATTCACGAATTCACCGTCCTAGGTACGTAATGTACTATAGTGTCTACAGTCGAGTTTACGCATATCTATTATAATCATGATCCATTCGATTTCATGAGGTGAGGAAAAACACGTAACTAATTATAATTAATACAAACTCGTAGAAAAAAAAACACAGGAACGAGTTGTGAATAAAATATCGCTGAATATAATCATGTAAGTAATTAAATTAACGTGAATTTAAAGGAAATAACTATTTACAATGCATGTGCTCGAAAAGAGCGTTTTCCAAGCACTAAAATCGTGCGGAAAGTGCCACTTTTTCGCACTAGTGCTTTTTACTTTTCAATTTTTTTTTAAATTTTCAAGACCCTCGTCAGCCCGACACAAAGAGTTTTTATTACTCGAGAAAAGTTTTACATATATTTCAATTACACGTTTTCTTTCATATAAAAGGTACATAAATACTAATAACGTATAATAGTTATTTATGATACAAGTGTGGAAAGTAGGTGATTTCCGACGAGTGTCATTTTTATACATGAGCGAGTGAAGCGAGCGAATGTATAATTCGACACGAGTCGGAAATCATCTTTACGCGCGTGTATCATACAACATTTTACTATGCCTTGTGTGAGGAAATATATTAAATGTTGAAATCTTGGTTTAAAATAGATGTAGGTTAAAATTGAAGAACCCAGGTAGATTGTCAGCCTACTTATTATCTGGAATTGCATTTAACAACTTCTCCACATCTTTTGCTGTCAAGCGTATTCACTTAAAAGTTAAAACCATTGTATTGTGGTTTTAGAACACAATTAATGTTGAGTAACTCAATATATTAAACCACAAACAGACGCTGTACCGTCGTAGTTCTAAGAAACATACTGACACTATTGAAACGCAATAAATCATTATTATTATTATTGATTACTCACTTTCACTCGACCTTTTTAACATATTTACATAAAATAACTACACAAAACTCACAATAAACAACAATGGCGGGCTTTTAGATACATGCGCGGTCAACATATGCGCATTGCGCATGTGCAAGCCGCCATACTGTCGTATTGTAAAAGGCATTAGAAAGATATGCGTTCAGCCAAACTGATGAACATTAAGTGAATATTTAAAATTAATTAATTTATTAACCAAATTCAAAATTCATAAACATTAATAAATCATTTTATACGTTATTGGTATTTATGTACCTTTTATATATAAGAAAACGTGTAATTGAAATATTTGTAAAACTTTTCTAGATTAATAAAAACTCTTAGTGTCGGGCTGACGACGGACTTTGAAAATTAAAAAAAAATTGAAAAGTAAAAAGCACTAGTGCGAAAAAGTGGCACTTTCCGCACGATTTTAGTGCTTGGAAAACGCTCTTTTCGAGCACATGCATTGTAAAATGATTTATTAATGTTTATGAATTTTGAATTTGGTCAATAAATAAACTAATTTTAAATATTCACTTAATGTGTTTGGCTGAACGCATCTTTCTTATGCCTTTTACAATACTTAAGACAGTAGCCGTGTTCCGAATCACGACAACAACGATCACAGCGTTTACAGTGCTTACGGCTGGTCCGAATCAGTAAGCGCGCTCAAGGCCGCTCAAGGCCGCGTAAGTGGTGTACTGAGGGGCTACCGCGAAGTGAAAACGAACTTCGTTCGAGTATCTCCTTCTCTGTCGCTCGAATAAGCAAGTGCAACAGAGAGGGAGATACACGAACGAAATTCGTTTTCGTTTCGCGGTAGCCCCTCTGATTCGGTCCGGTCATAAGCGCGTTTACTCTCATGTGTCAAACTGTCAATGTCAACGGCACATTTATTTGAATTCTGTCTGAGGTTCTGAGCAAAGAGAATAAATATAACCACTACGTTTTGAGTTCTGAGTAGAAAAGTTAAATCGCATATGAATATATAATGACATATGACACTTAAAAAAATTTAAGTGTCATGTCAAACCAAACCAAACGTCAACTTGACGTTTGGCTCAAGGTGCTTACGCCTGGGAGTGTGAGCACCGTAAGCGCCAACATGGCGTCGTCCATGACATCATCAATGACGTCACGATATTTATGTGAGCGTTGTAAGCGTGAATCGGTCCGATCGTAAGCGCGCTTAAAACGTTTTTGTCGTGATTCGAAACACGGCTATTATGGCGGCTTGCACATGCGCAATGCGCATATGTTGACCGCGCATGTATCTAAAAGCCCGCCATTGTTGTTTATTGTCAGTTTTGTGTAGTTATTTTATGTAAATATGTTAAAAAGGTCGAGTGAAAGTGAGTAATCAATAATAATAATGATTTATTGCGTTTTCAATAGTGTCAGTATGTTTCTTAGAACTACGACGGTACAGCGTCTTTTTGTTGTTGAATATATTGAGTTACTCAAAATTAATTGTGTTCTAAAACCACAATACAATGGTTTTAACTTTTAAGTGAATAAGCTTGACAGAAAAAGATGTGGAGAAGTTGTTAAATGCAATTCCAGATAATAAACCTGACAATCTACCTGGGTTCTTCAATTTTAACCTAGATCTATTTTAAACCAACATTTCAACATTCAAGGCATAGTAAAACGTTGTATGATACACGCGCGTAAAGATGATTTCCGACTCGTGTCGAATTATACATTCGCTCGCTTCTCTCGCTCATGTATAAAAATGACACTCGTCGGAAATCACCTACTTTCCACACTTGTAGCATAAATAACTATTTCCTTTTCCTTGATAATATTCAACTATGCATCTGTTGCCACGATTGTCTTCCAAGTCCAAGATCAATTCATAGACCAAAAATAACTCTCCTGCCAGTAAGAAGTTATAGTTAAAAAGAAATTAAAGCTAATAGTTCAATCAATATTTTAATTTTAAATTTCACATCCCTTTATACAATTCTAGTGTAACACCACCACTTACACCACCACCCACCACTTTACACTATACATATAAACAAACCGTCATATTGAAAGACAATTTCAATATGACGGTTTGTTTAGATAGTTAGCAAATTCTATAGACGGCCACTTTACGAAGATAGACGAACTATGAGTCAAATAGTCTAGACGAATTCTGAAACATTTTCCTCCAGCTATAATTACCGCAAATTAAGTATTGACTCAGCCGCTTACACAGATACCCGGTTACAAAGTTGCATTAATGGGCTCTTAATAATTGGAAAACAATGACTAAACAAACTACGGTTTTAAGAACCGTTACCCATTTATAGTGGTTGTGTTTTGTTTAAGTAAGAGTTCAAACATGGGTGTGATTTGTATGGAATCATCACAATGAGTCTTGACTTGACATGTCAAATTATTTGTATTAATATGATTGGACATTAAATGTATTGTGTCATATATATATATATATATATTGAAAATACCTATATTTATATATTAATTATTATATATATATTTATTATTATTATATTTTCTGATGCACTAAATATTGTAAATTTGAATGACGATACTCAGTGGTTGATATATTTGTGTTCTTTTGCTTTTGGTTTGTTTTTCTATTACCTTGTTATTGTGTTCTTCCATTTGTTGACATTGTCTTAATAAAATTGTATTAAATCTTTATTTTTCTTTGTTGTTGCCGATCGTGATAAAAATTCTTATTTTTTCACATGTATACATGCAAATCTGTAATGTAATTTTTCATCATGAAATAAATAATCTAATCTAATTGTCGGTTTGAGATTTCCATCAAGACATTGCAGTTAATGTAGACGGTAATTATACTTTGTTTTTATTTATAAAGATTTATTATGGGACGTTTTCCTCGTTTCTTTGTTTATATAGGACATCAGAAAGAAAATAATATTTAAACTTACTTCCTTGTTTACGTCATACCTATGTTTTCCATACCGGTTCCTGTCTAGGTTTCTTTTGCTTGTCATATGATGGCAAATATATCTATTCAATTTGTTTTTTTTTATTTGCAACCCAGTGAACAAACACATGCCACTTAATGCTAATGTACGGGCACCCTGTACGAGAATATTGCAACTGGTGACTAAACATTTTTTTAACACAATTGCTTGTAACGTACCTCTTATTGTGTCGCTTTTAGGCTCATAATCCTGGATATTAAACACGCGTGTTTTATAACATTACGATGCTTGTGTGTTATGGTTATATCCCGATTAAGTCACGTTGGCACCTTGCAGCGAGATGTATGCATGCACACGGTGCATTCGTAAATTAACCGGGTTGTACAGAATGGATAGCTTTTTTTTTAATTCTCGGCAAATGGATTCTTACTCGACTAATCAAATTAAATCGTTTTTGTTAATTTATTGACTATTTCTTTTTGGATATGATATAGAAACGTTTAATTTAGTAAAACTATTCACTTTTGATATCATTTTACACGAATTAATAAAGATAACATTTTAAAACGAAAATATTTATATTATTTTGTATTGGCTGTTTAGAGATTTCATCTAATGCGCGCGCACTGCGCAAACTTCACGAAAAAAAAATGTTGCGCGCCATTATACGTTAATTCACAGATATTTGTAAACATTGTTAATGCGTGTTTGGTTATTAACAAAAATGTTGACTCGTGGTGACTAGAAAAGTGATAAAAAGAATGGACGCCACTGGAAATTCTTGACATGTGAGTAAAAAAACCTGTTGACATCAATAAGTAAAGAAAAAATTTTCATCTTATGAAAAGGATTTTTTCCTCGCAAATTGTGTTGAAAAACGTCGTATGAAACGCGTGAGCTTTGATAATTTCATCCTCGGCTCTCTTATCACGCTCACCTGCGGCTCGCGTCATACATCAAATAAATATTAGAGTCCCTCCTAGGTATCAGCGCCTTTGTCAGAAAAATAAATTGTTTTCCATTCCTTACAGTAGGACGTGTTACGCTAAAAACATATTTATACGACGTGCTTGCAAATTTATTAATGAAGATGTGAAGCTTGATAATATAGATTTGTTTAACTGTTCAATTATAGCACTAAAATCCGCTTTTTTGTAATTTTCTCTCATTGTCCTATCATAATATATTTTTAGACTTTCACAATTAATAATATTGTATACAAATTTACGGATATATCACTAGAATCTATTATAAATTAAATTGAGTACAAACTGTAAAACTGTAAAATTAAGGAAACTCCAGGTCTTATTTGTAAGCAATAATTATATAACCCTTTTTTGTAGACGACTATTTGTTTCTTAAATAAAGAAATAAATAAATAAATAATTAAACGGACTCGCAAGCTCGTCCGTTTAAACAAATGCTCAGGCTGCAATTGCCTCCTTCCCGGCCACGGCAATAATGTACTATTATTGCCTACGATTATTTGCAAATGAGCTATTTATGACTTACATTATGAAGGACGTAAATAACGCGATGAGTGCGTTTGTTAAAAAAAGGCATCAATACCGATCGTATTCGAGATAATGTTGTTATTAAAACTAATATACTATATAAAAATAACAGTAGTAATCCGGTCAGTAATATGTGATAATATTACGTGTAGACAGCGACCTTGAGCGGCGCTACTACGGTTTCTGGCTCCTATCCAGAGCTCTTACCGAAGTTAGTTGAAATACTATCATTAACAACAAATACGATGCTTCGAATGCGGCAAATAATTTCAATAACGAATTTGTTTCGTCTTTAAACCGATGGCATGGCATCGATGGATCAAATCAATTTAAAATAACACTCCCGCCTAATAAAGACATAGGTATATATTAGGTACTAGCTTCTGCCCGCGACTCCGTCCGCGTGGAAATCGTTTATATCGCAGCTCCATACAAACTTCAACCCCCCATTTCATCCCCTTAGGGGGTGATTTCCAGGATGAAAACTATCCTATGTCCTTCCCCGGGATTCAAACTATCTCCATACCAAATTTCATCGCAATCGGTTCAGCGGTTTAAGCGTGAAGAGGTAACAGACAGACAGACAGACAGACACACTTTCGCATTTATAATATTAGTATGGATAGTATGGATATATGTAGAAAACTATGGAAGGAAAAAGCAATGGTGAATTGTCCGTTCAGGTGAGATAGCGGCGACGAGACGCGTTTGACGCCAATCACATTATTTCCCCCAATGTATCCCCAAAGTGTGAATGTTTCAACCTGCATGCCGCGAAGTAACGTTTTTCGCTCAAGGTTTTAGTGGAAGGAAACCACTGAGCAGCCATCAGAATCAACATCCACGTTCCAAAATTGATAACTGAGGTTGTAAGGAAGAGTTCTATCTTATCTTTAAGATAATAATCACCAGTTGTTTAGCTCCAACTAAATGAATTGTGTTTATGAGCAATAATAGTACAGTACTTATGACTTAGTAGCCATTGGAAATCTCCAGAGTAATGCAAGAACGGATTTAAAGGAGAAGAAAGAAGAAGTAAAACGTGTGTATGGGCAATTGAAGCAAAAGGTAAAAAGTGTGATCTTGAGAAAGAAAGGTGATTTGCAAGAGAAGATGGATAAGAGATTCTCTAAAGATTTCAAAACCAACAGAAAATTATTCTGGAAAGCTGTAAAAGCGGCTAGAGGCTCAACAACAGTATCAGAGCTTGGAATAATTAGAGATGAGACTGGTAGCATAGTGAAAGGGGAGCAAAACGTACTGAGAAGATGGAAAGAATATTTTGAAGGTTTGTTTGAAAGAGAAGCGAGAGACACGGTAGAGTTACGGAACTCCGAGGTGACTCCCGGCCTTGAAGGTGATGAAAGGGAGATAAGCATGACAGAAATTATGGATGCGGTAAAAAGTGTGAAGTCGGGTAAGGCGGCAGGGTACGATAGGGTAACTGCTGAGATGATTCGGAGTGGTGGCGGAGTCGTTGCAACCCTGCTGCACCGACTCTTTAACTTGTGTTGGAGATATGGCAAGGTCCCGGACGATTGGACTAAAGCCGTCATTGTTCCAATTTACAAGGGAAAGGGTTCGCGGCAGGATTGCAAAAACTATCGTGGCATCAGTCTTCTCAGTGTGGTTGGGAAAATGTATGCAAAGATACTGATAGAAAGGGTAGTGAAAGAGACTGAGAGTAAAATGTGGGATGTGCAAGCAGGGTTCAGAAAGGGAATGGGGTGTGTGGATCAGGTTTTCTCTTTACGATGCATCACCGAAAAATGCCTGGCCAAAAACCAGAAGGTGTACTGTGCGTTTGTCGATTTGGAGAAAGCCTATGACAGAGTGGTGAGGGATGTTTTGTGGTCAACTCTGTCCATGTATGGGGTAAACAACCAATTGATTCAGGCATTAAAATCCCTTTACGAGGGATCTAGAGCATGCGTTAGGATCAATGGTGGCTACACAGACTGGTTTAGCATCCAAAGAGGTGTTAGACAAGGTTGTGTGGCCTCGCCATGGTTGTTTAACTTATTTATGGACAGTTGTATGATACCTTTGAAAGAGAGTGAATGTGGTTTAAAAATGGGTGAGTTACTCGTCAAATGCCTCCTATACGCTGATGACCAGGTGCTAATTGCGTCATCAGAGAAGGAGCTGCAAGAGATGGTAACTTGTATGGATGACTCACTGAAGCGGAAGGGTATGAAAGTCAATGTGAGTAAGACAAATTTGATGGTATTTGAGAAAGAAGAATGTGTGACTGTGTGCAATATTCTGATTGACAGTGAGAGAGTGGAGCAAGTGAATGAATTTGTGTACTTGGGTTCGTTATTTACGAGAGATGGAAAGTGTGATGGTGACATTGAAAGAAGAGTGAAAGCGGGAAATCAGGTGAATGGATCATTGCACGCGTTTGTGAGCAGCCAAAATATAACAAAGAAGGCTCGACTCGCGGTTCACAGAGGAGTGCTTGTTCCTACACTGATGTATGGAAGTGAGACTTGGGTATTTCAGAAAAAGCATGAGAGTAGACTGAATGCAGTTGAAATGAGAGCGTTAAGAAGTATGTGTGGAGCTCGTTTGAATGATAGAATAAAAAATAGTATAATAAGAGAAAAATGTGGAATAGAAGACGATGTAGTGACTAGGATTGACCAAGGTATGCTTCGGTGGTTTGGGCATGTTGAGAGGATGTGTGAAAGTAGACTGATTAAGAGGATTTACGTCCAGGAGATGGATGGAAGGGTCGGTAGGGGGCGGCCTAGGCGAGGGTATCATGATACCCTCGCCTTGGTCATGACCAAATTTCAGCGATACTGTTAAAAGGCCAGGTCAGGAGTACCCGCAACCGACGAGCGTGTATGAGAAGATGTATGGATGTCATCGAAGCGAAAGAAGTATGTAAGGACCGTAGTATTTGGCGTTCCTTAGTCTCTGCCTACCCCAATGGGATACGGGCGTGAGTATATGTATGTGTATGTATGTATAGTACAGTCACCAGCATCAATATCTGCTAGACAAAGGACGCAAAAATATCTGACTCACCCGTAAACCTCTATTACAACTAGAGTTCAGTCAGATATTTTTGAGCGCGGGTTGTTCAGTCACATCGTATTGCAGGCGACTGTACATTACTAGAAAGGCCAGAAAAGAAGGGATTGGCTGTCATGTGTGTCAGCCTTCCTTCCCGGCCATTGTAGTTATGTACTATTTATTGTATTAAAGTGAAGCCTAACCTGAAGCCCCGCTCATGGTTCCTGTCAGGCGCGCAGAAGGAGACCTTCTCGATGGTCTGGTCCACCATCAGCCCCTTGGTCTCCTCGTCGACCACGCGCAGCCCGTCGCCGCTCACGTGCAGCACCGCGCGCACAGGCCGCCGCCGCGAATTCTGGATTCAAACATACAATCAAATCATGTTCCAGAAAACCATTTAGACATCAACATGATAACCTATGTAGAAGAGTAGCATGCTTCATAAAAGGCCTTTCAATCTAATACAGACTATAAACACAGTGTTAAGGGGAGAAACAACGTCTATTAAGGCTATACAAGCCAATACGGATACCATACCGGTATACCATGTCAGTACCTCTTGGTTCGCTTATTCGAGAGAATTCTAAACCAGGCTTCGTCATGAATTTTACATCCTCCTAACGTCACGTAGTATGTTTAGCATTCTCTACCAAATGTTAACTGGCCAAGATTCCACTCAATAAAATAGTTGCACTGAATTTAAGTTGCACCGTTCCGTGTAATCGTCATCGTTCCTCATTAAATACAGTTCAGAAGCCTACTACTGTGAGGTGTGGTAACTATTAGATATAAGTATAGCATGTAATATAGATGTTAGGACTGCCCTAGATCAGTAGTAAACGGACCTTATTACACAACGTGCATGTCTATCATTTAATCCTCCTCACATAGCCACCTCATGGCGACCGTGACAGGACCTACTATATCTAAAAATATCTTCTCTAAAGCATAAGTTGCGGTGGTCGTCACCACCATAGGCTCTTTTGTATGCCTTGAATGTTTCATTTTTTGGCATTTTTCGCATGTTCGAACAAACTCTCGGACGTCCCTTTCGATTCCTGGCCAGTAAATTTTCGTTTAATATTATTTATCATCCTTCGCACCCCAGCATGCCCACTGGTTGGCAACAGGTGATAGTCATTCAATATATGTTTTACATCTCTTTCGTTCTCTATTCTCGTAACTCCTCTCAACACTAAAATCTTGGGTCCTTCATATTTATATTTACTTTGTACTTCACTTAATAACTTTTTCATGAACTCCTCATGTTTATTCCCCTTCATTATCATACATATTTTGTCGACATTAATTATTTTACTAAATTCGCACAGTTTTTCCACAAATACGGCTCGCGTAAATTGTGTTGAGTAACTGAGATTTATGTATAATATTCTTTTACTGTTCGTATATGCAAAACACTCCCATTCTGCATTTATATTTTTATTATACCTTAATTGTTTTATTTTGTCCTCTTCTGCCATTACCATTTCCACTGAGTCATTTGGTTTCCTTAATATTTCCACGACTCGCGGTTGATCACTCCGCTCGTTTTCGGATGTACTAGGGATACTACTGACATTCTTCTTACTCTCCTCTTCTCTCTTCCTTTGCGCTTTCGCCATCACCGTCACTAGCTTTTCATTCATCTCTTTCAAATCCTCTGATGTATTATTATTCTAGACAATGCGTGAGTTTTCTATGTATTTAAGTATTTATATCTATTATATATATCGTCGTCTAGTACCCATAACAAAAGCCTTAATGAGCTTACTATGGGACTAGGTCGATTTGTGTAAGATTGTCCCCTAATATTTATTTATTTATTTATTTATTTATTTATTTATTTATTACGTTTTCTGAACCTTTTACGTATGTAATATTGAAAGTATATTCTTCAAGATCTAATCGAAATTTTAATAATCTACTACTTGGGTCCTTCATGCCAAATAGATAAATAAGTGGTTTGTGATCAGTCATTATTGTGAATCTTTTCCCAAATAAATATGGTCTGAAATACTTAACACTCCATACAATTGCAACCAATTCTTTCTGTATCGTAGGGTATCGTTTTTCCGCTTTATTCAAGGGTCGGCTTGCGTAAGCCACGGGTCTTAAATCTTTGTTACATAGAACTGCGCCTACCGCTGAGCCTGAGGCGTCAGTTTGCAAAACAAATTGGTTGTCATCTGAAAAATCGGGATATTGTAGGATAGGTGGAGTTATTAGTTTTGTTTTTTATAATGTAAATGACTGGTCGCACTCCGTTGTCCATTCAAATGGTTCATTTTTTCTACAAAGTTTATTCAATGGACATGTTATACTAGCAAAATTATGGATAAATTTCCTGTAGTAATTGCAGAAAGCTACAAATCTTCTAACTGCATCAGCGTCAGTGGGAGTTGGATAGTTTTGGATACTTTTTATTTTGTTCGGATCGGGCGCTATTCCGTCCTTACTTACAATATGACCAAGATATAAAATTTCTGTTTTTAGGAATTGACATTTACTTGGATTTAATTTTAAGTTCACTTTTCTAAGTCTATCAAATACGGCAAGTAAGTTTTTGTTGTGAGTATCTAAATTTCGTCCGAATATAACAAGGTCATCTAAGTATATAAAACATTTTTCATAGTTCAAACCTGACATTGCCACTGTCATAACGCGTGAAAATGCGCTGGGGGATATCTTTGTCCTCATAGGGAGTCTTTTCATTTGATATTGACCGCTGTTGGTCGTGAAAGCTGTTATTTTTCGACTTTCTGGCGTTAAATTTACTTGATAGTATGATTGGCTAAGGTCTAAATGTGTATAGTAAATAGCACCTGACAATGAATCTAAGATTTCATTATTCGGTAATGGGAATTTATCGTCTTGTATTCTATGGTTCACTTTTCGATAATCAATAACTAATCTCCACGATTTATTCCCTGACTCGTCTGACTTTTTCGGTACTAGTAAAATAGGGCTTGACCATTCACTTTGAGCCTCCTCTATAATGTCGTTTTGCAACATTTTTTGAACTTGTTTTTCCACCTCTGCTTTATGACTATGTGGGATACGATACGGCTTAATATAAACAGGCTTAGCATCCTGTTTCAAAGTAATAGACTGCTCATATATCTTTGTTGTTGTTAGCATGTCCCCGGGCAGATGAAAGATGTCAGCATATTTAGAGCATATCGACTCGATGGTTAGACGTTCTGCAGAATGCAAGTGATCCAATTTCAATTCCGATAACAACTTTTCTGCACGGCTCGAGTTCGACTCGCATTTATTAAATGTACAAACTGTATAATTAGTTAATGGCTCTAATTTAGGTATAAAAATTGGAATTCTTACGTCATGTTCGTTAGTATTTAGTATTCGAATAGGTATGGTGTTATCCTTGGGCGACACTATTGTACTACCTAAAAATATATTTTCCTGAATTTCCTGTGGAAAAATGACACTGTCCTGAGTTATATTGTTACACTTAATAAAATGTATTGATTCACTCCGCGCTGGTATTTTTAAGAAGCTTGCGCTAGTAGTGGGTGTTTGTATTATATTTATTCTGTATAGATTGTTGTTGTTTTTAAATATCAAAATCGAATTTTCCAAGTCAAAAGTTACTTTGTCGAATTTATTAAAGAAATCCTGACCCAAAATTCCATCCGATTTACATGGTAATGCTTCAAAAATATTACATTTATGTTCAATATTTAATCCATTCGGAGCCTCAATTGTCACTCAACTGAATGAATTACAAGAGTGCATCCATCATTCATAGAAAATAATCTGCTTGACAGGTTAAGAGGCTGACAAGACCCAATTTTGTTGAAATTGATGTTATTTAAGCAGTTTTTTAAGAAAAACTATTTGTTCTAGCACATCAATAAAATATATATGTTAATATTCACCATATTTCAAAGACCGTGGACGGACTCGATACACAATTGGACGAAATCGGCTCGATAGAAAAGAATTGCAAAGATTGGTCTTAAAATCATCATTAAACGGTACTGTCTTTATTTTTTTGACGTATGGGTCTGCGTTTAAAAAGATGAAGTCAACATATTCATACCTAAACCGCTAACGAGTCATATTTCACAAATAATCCACACTTTTTTTTATTTCAGTATTTATTTATTATTATCAGCAACACTCGCTCTCGTTTAGTGTTTAACGTGCGTTGTAGTTTAGTGTGCGCGCTATCCCAAATCCTCAAGGGTATTTTGGTGTTGACAGCGTCTTAAACAGAAGTCTAGACCAATTATTTAAACCGTGAAATCGTAAACAATAAGGCAGACATACTCGTACCTTCGAAAACGCTTCCGGGTTCATAATTATAGAATGATATTTAAGTGTGTCATTCAGAATAGTTTTCGTGACCTGCCTTAGAGGTTATTACGGTTGGTTAGACTTATTGTGGCACGCAATTCGATATCACTCCACTTGATTCATCATCCTTTGACCCCCCGAACCGACGCCAGCAGTAATTGGCAAGTGACCAACTCAACAATTATCTACGCGTGTGCGTTGAATTGGGCCGATTCGTTTTTGTATATCAATGTGATCACCGAGTTCCATCAATTGAGTTGCATAACATGACTTTGACCTATAAAGTTCCAAGTATTTTACAAGGATGGAGGCGGAATTACGGCTAATAATATGAACTGTACTTTTCATTCACGTTGGGTGAACAACTTGACATTAGGTATTTTCAAAGCCAAATAAAAAGCGGCTATCAATCAACCTTGGGGATCGCATAGTTGTTTACTTCACTTGGATGTAAGTTTAGTGGAAATTGGAAGTTTTTCTAATATGTTAGGCCAACCGCACGTAACACCTGCAATCGAATAAACACTATTAAACTATGAACCCCTTTAACTAATGTATGGTCTTCTGGTATTCCGACAGTTTTCACGGAGCCCCGCTCCGTGGGGCTCCTATTTCTGGTCTGTTTGCCCTTAAGGCATCTGAAGATAACTAACGAACCTAACCTACCTAGAGTTGGAAGAGGTCAAATATAGGCCAGTGGGGCCACTAGTCTAAAATAATACTGCCTAAAACGAATATTGTTGGTTCCACTACGTAAATGGGTCCACGAGTACTTGATAATCCTGCTGGACCCACTAGTAGAACCTAGCAGTAGAACCACCAGTCCGGAAGGCAAACAAGTTACTTGCAATTTTTAACCCCGTCATAATAAATCAAGGTGTCATTTACTCTGTCACTTTGTCTGATAAATATATACAGACGATGGCCAGTAAAAGTTGAGGCACGGATCAACTGATCGGCAGCGCTGCAACCCGAGCCGTTTAAATACAAATTCAAAATAATCTTACTATTGTTTTAAGTACATTGGTAACGCACCGTAATGATATCGCCTAGTCGCTTCGACATAAGTACCTAAGCGTCTCCATGGCGACCAGAGGCGAAACGGAGCCGTTACATTGCCCGGTTTATAACCACGCTGTATGCTCTTCAGAGGAAGCAACAGAACTTGGCTGTCTACCCCAGAGCATGTAGAGGCAAGGCGTGAAGAGAGCCCTAGTGCCACGTAAAAACAAAACGCCATGTCGTACTCACCCGCAAGACCTTAATAGCTTCTTCGCATATCTGCATGCCCCGCGACTCGAACACCTCCACGCACCCCAGGTACTTGACAGGGAACGTGCAGGTACCCGCGCGCACGGCGGCCTCGTCGGCGTGCCACTGGTGCGGGCGCGCCGACTCCGGCGGCGAGCCCTTGCGCCGCCGGAAGGACTCGCGGAACGAGCGCCGTAGCCGCTCCATGCCGGCGCGGGGCGGCGAGAGGGCGCCGCCGGCGCGCGCCCGCCGCAACGAATTGCGGACAGACGATTTCTGGAATGGCAATAATAAAACTTTACCATTTGTGTCAGATAAAAAACACTCAAACATGTTCGTCTGTCCACCCTTGGATTACCCAAAGCGAACGTGAAGCGGCGCATGGAATAGTGGATCGTCTTGTGATATGAATAAAAACATTGAAGGAAGTATCCAAATAGTTAAAGGGATATATTATAGTACCTATATGTATACAATATTTTTGAGTCAAGATATGTCATAATGCTGTAATATTCATTTCGGGGATTAAAATAAGTATAACATAAACGTTGGCTTAAAATAGTAAATAATTAGTAGGTAGGACTTATAGTTAAAGATAACGTAGTCATTTTTGTGTATGTATTATCCAGATAGTGGGAATAGGTCCGACGCTGTACCCATAATTCCATCTGAGCGCAACATTTTAGGGTGGGGTTGCACCAAACCGTCTGTAATCGTCAGCGGTGTTCGTTAAAATCGGAAGTTAAGAAAAGTTTGACAAGTTTCTATGGGAATGCGCCAAGAGCGCGATGCCATTAAAAAAATTAAACATAAAAAAAAAGTTTCTATGGACTGACAGCTGCCGGCGCCATATTTAACGTCGATCGATCTGTAATCGTAAGTTGGTACAACCCACCCTTAGTTTAGCTAACTTCCACGACTTCCATAACAGCTCCAAGTTTTAATGGAAATTCACATATTTCACTCCTTCTATTCGAAAAAAGTCTTTCAAGCCCGTTTATAGGGAGCAAACCTTGTTTTTGATCCCTCTGTTTATTTTTCAATCTATAATTTTTGCCCAGGGGATCGAAATTCAATTTTGCTCCCTGCATGGTATTTGCTTTAAAAACATAATTCTAAAATAACTCTGGGCCAGGGCGAGGCCGGGGACAATTTGTAATTTCAGTAGCGTGTTTAAGAGGAAACGGGCCGGAAACGGGCCGTTTTTCCATAAAACGTAGTCCCCTGTTTTCTCCCTGGATAATGGCAGTAGATAAATATTTTTTTTCCATAAATCTATGGCTACTATTGACATGTTCCTATGTTTTCCTTTATTTCATAAATTTATTCTTAAAAGAGATATTAACCTTTAAAAACCTGAGAAAAATGCCAGATTATCCGCTATTTTTGACTAGATTATTAAAAAAAAGGATAACATAGAAACACAGCCAAAGCCTTTCTTTGATTTTTAATTTAAAAAAAAAGCAATAGGTCAAGTTTTGGAGAAGATATCAGGGGACTACGAAACGTTGATTTTTTTTTTTTTTTTTTGTTACTTTTAATAGGTATTTTCGGTCCAAGCTGCAATTGTCTCTATCGCGCCCTGCGGGGGGAGGCTTGAGGTTGTCGCGACAGCAATACATTTTACAAATTTCTCAATTATCTCGACCTTAGTGTTTCCTCTTAAGGAGGCACTTTTCACTTTTTGTTTAAGCGTTTTTAAATACGGCGCTTCATTCTTCGTACAATCGTTCGTAACAATCAGTAAATACCTACCGATAGATTTAGATCCATTTAGTTGTAATGGTTTGATCTTTCTGAAGATTCCGTAGTCAAAGTATTCTCCAGGAAACCTTATAGTTTCGTTATGTCTGTATGACAAAGCCATCCTTTTGAAATACCTACTCGAATTCTTCCCTTCGTTCTGGATTCAATCAGTCACCCTCGTTACAATATACCATTTTGCTCCCGAGTAATACAATCTACTATTAATCCCCGTATATCATAGGTATATTTGTACATACTTTTTACGTCATCGTACATATTATTAAGGGGAAAAAGTACAATTTATACACACCACGGGCGAATATAATAAAGGAAACACTCCGTTGTCATATCTAATACTCCACTCTGGCGCCAAATACCAGTGATCTGAGACATTATTTAATTTACCGCCCTATAGGTACCTAATGCACGGTCAGCAAGTTCAGTCATCTGCGCACCCGGTCCCTGTATAGAAACTTGAAGATACCGTAATACGCGTGTGCCATAGTCATAGGTTGACATGCGTCAGTTTATGTAAACATACTCGTAGTAGTATTACATCTGCAGATTCCACGAGCACTGATACCTAAGTGATAAGTGACACGCTCGTTTCATTGCAGTGTAATTAATGTTATCAATACGTTTTCACTATGTCCTAGAATTTTCAGGCCAACCAGATAAGATACAAACTTGTTTCGCGAGGTATCTTTTGTGATATCTGAATCATTTATGAAATAGTTATCAGATACAAGCACTGTAATTACCACACCCATTCGTTGACGAGGCGTGAATATTCCATAATAAATATTAGAAGGAGGAAAGATTTGATTGTTTGTGTGTTTGTATTGAATAGGCTCCGAAACTACTGGACCGATTTTAAAAATTCTTTTACCATTAGAAACCATCCCTGATGAACATGGCTACTTTTTACCGCGGGAAAATGCTCCATTCCTACGGGAAAACTGGTAATCCGTGCGATGCCGGGCCGGGCAGATAGTATTCCATATAGTTAGGGCGCGATAACGTGTCAACGGCAACCAATGTGTTGGTGGTTTTACCTTAAGTAGGTATACGTGCTTTTGTGCCTGACTGACTAGCATAAGCATGTTTACGTTTATGTCTCACATCCGTCCACATGCAGAAAGTGCAAGAGTGACGAAAGCTTTTTTGCCGACCTATGCCAGTTCGCGGGCGTAAGCCTGTAAGAATTACAGATTAGGGCCAACGGCTCAGGGAACTTTATCCCATAACTGGAGAACATAGGAAATCGACGTAATTCTTGCGAGGATATTAGAACAGGTTTATCCACTTACATTTGCCACCAGATGCTGAATATGCTGTTCTTATTTTTCATGCGAGTTTTTACTACTTGTAACTACATATTTATTTACCTCTTTATTAGTAGTTGTTGTCAATATGTGTTGTGGAATATAATTATTACATGGTCTTATATAAATATAGCCTGTTATGTTAGATAGTGACTACAATAAGTATTCATAAATATTGAATGCAAAGGTTTATTCACTGTTGTAGGAAAAGGAAACACAATTATCCTCTTTGGAAAACCTAGGTCGGCATGTGGACGTTGAGGAATTTTGAATTTAAATTTCACTGTACTTGTAGGTACTAAGATTACACGATATTTTGCTAAAATTAAAATTTATTTTTTCACAGTAAAGACGACCAAAACTATAAGCTAGGCTCGAGGATGACAACGGAATCCCTCCATTAAGAGGGGGCGCTCCGCGAAATCGGGGTTCTTAGATTGAATATTTACCTATGACAAACTAAAGCGAATGCCAGGAAAAAGAACATACCAAAACTACATCATATTTGCAATTGAATCGTCTGAAAAAAACCATACAAAACCAAAATTGCCTCGATAGAAAAGAACCGCCTAAACATGTCTTATTTTTACTGTATGCTTGGTGAATTAGCAGCATTTATGGATACCTAGTTACCTACTAGACAGAGATGTATTATAATTTAATAACGCTATAGAAAAAGAGACCCTAGCAAATACTTTTTTTTTATACCACGTCGGTGGCAAACATTCTTCCGGCCCCCCGGAATACCTGGGGACCGAAGTGGAATAAGAGCTTATGTAGCTTATACTTCTTAAAACACGTCATATTCATATAGTGTTAACAATGTAGAGCACGCTAGAGTTGGGAGTCGTGACAGATGATGGAAGTGATGATACACCTACGCTTTGGGACGAAGGGTCTCAGCTTGTCAGTTCTCAGATTCAAAGTAATGAGCGTTACGATGACCGAGCCAAGGTAGCGAGCGGGTGCTCAGAGCCAGAGGGGGAGAGAGATAGAGCTGACGGCTGAAGAGAGCAGTAATAGCAGAGTCAAATCGCTATGATGGGGTATAAATAGGTGACATTAGGTGGTAAGTACACAAAGAAAGGTTATTGGCCTGATATGAGGATCTTCTTAGTCTTCGAGAGTCACAATTTTGTCAGAGGGCTCAAATGTATACAGAGATCTTTCTCTAGGCGGGTGCCACGCCTGGGGATCAAAATCCTATGACAGTCGGCAGTTATACAAATTGAAAGAAGAAAGAAAGAAAGAAAATACATTTATTTAACATCACAACTTACACAATAAAAAATAAAAAGAACAAGCAAAAGAAAAGGCTTAAATACGCGGACGTTAAACAGCAGCCCCACTCAGCATAAAGCCCCTGCAAGACACGGCAAGCAGAGGCGCTGATTTTCGGTGGGGACCTAACTTAAAACTATTATAAGTGGCGGCACAAACGCCAACAACTGGTAACAACAAAATAAAATAAACCTAAACAATTGACATAAGTAACAAAATAAAAAGAAAACATTTAATATTAATATATATATATATGTTTAATTTACATGAAGACCCTATAACATTGTGAACAAAACGCAACCAGAACGTTTTAAAAGTTAGGTAGCAACGTAGCAAGAAGCATATATATGAAGGAATGCAGAAGGTAAGTAAAAGTAAATTAACAAATAATGAAAAATCAATCAAATCAAATTATAGAATATTTATTTTAAATATCCTCAAATAGGATCATAACTAAAATGGTAGAGAAAAATCCAATAAGTTTACTATGGTGTTCACATGTGCCGGTGCATGGGCATGTGTGGTGCCGTCAAAATTGGTGTAAGCACAGATTAAAGAATAGTGTAAGTAACCAAAAGGCTTATCGTTTCATCCATTCGTAAGACGTAGGTAATTGTAAATACACGTGCCTGTGTATCAAATAAACGAGCAAAACTGCAGTGTGCACAATTACACGAACTCTTTCAAGTACTTCTCAAAAAAGTACTTTCACCTCCGTACACATGATTGAATAGGTATGTACCTACTGAAACCACGTTTTCTGAATTCTCCGTCCCCTTCTTCATCTCTTCAACTATCTTAGCTTGTATTATTTTATGAATTGGATCGTGATATTCGTGATATCGTATCAGTGGCCTATAATCTCCCCCTTTTCGAGTCCATGAGTGGGCGTTTAATGTGATCTATGGGATGGGAACCAACTGCAGTACTATTTTTCCAGTCATGCAGTGTGAATTTGTGCACGGGGGTTCCGCGGCGTATGGCGCATGATTTGTAGCCAATTAAACTTTTTTTGGGAGTGTCTAGCGTAAAATGAACTCCCGTCACAAAGTGATTACCGGTGTCTGGGTGTCCCTTTACGCTGGTTTCAATCAAATACTATTTTTATGGGATTTTGTTACAAATTCACAGTTATCACTGTTATCAGAACTATACCTTTATTTGTTTTAACCTTACGTCTTGCAGTTCTTGCCAAATATCGTGAGTGCAGATTAACACTATAGGTTTTTGAGTGAAAACTTTTTATTGATTTACGGTGGCATTAATGGCGGTTTTTTGATAAAGTCAACTTGGCACCTTGTTTTTTTCACAGCTCCTGAGTAATAGATGCGTTCTCGAGAAAATGGGTTTTGACAGACAGGCGAATAACGAAGTAATCCTATAACGGTTCCGTTTTTCCTTTTGACGTACGGGAACCCTAAAGGTGTAATTCAGTGCATCGCGGCCGATCGCAGTCGCACGCAGACGATCGCGCGCGGCTGGGATGCCGCGGCCCGCGATGCACGGAATTACACATTTACAACGTCCAAGATTCCATCCGTCCATGATTGAAATACGTAGTCCTAATTTCAAAGGGGTTTTTAATTTATTTTGTGTGCGTGATTTAGGTTGGCAGCTGGTCTCGGAACAAATTGAATATGGCTAATTGAAGTACCAGTCTGAATTTGAAAAAATAACATACGGAAGAAAATAATAAAAAGCTGATACGGGCTTAAAAGATTAGTTCCTGGTTAAACCAGGCTGGTTTTGCCATTTCACAGATGGCAGCCAGTGGGTAATCAAACACAATAAGAACTACATTGACCCCTTAGCGCACCATGGGAACTAATAACTTGGTCAAGGGTGCGTAACACGACAAACGTTGTTGAAACTTCACCCTTATTTGTACCAGCGTTAGGTGTATGCAACTCGTCATCTACTTTCGTTTTTCGTAGCAAATAGCAGACTGTGTACCCACTTTACACACATGTGTCCCAGTAATTCAGCAACGTATGGCGGTAAGTAGGTGTATTTAGGTGGGTATTACGAGCGCACTCCGCAATTATTTTATTGTTTATTTTTGGAAACCCACGTGCGTCAATGTATGCAATACTTAATCAGTATATTTTAATTTGCTTGTGAACAGTATTTTCGCCAAGTCCTTTTTATATTATTAAAAAAACTTACATCATCCTAAGGAACTTAATTCTGCTTTGTAATTTTTTTCAAGGAAGAGTGAAATAATTTAATCTAAGTAATAAATAAACGGCCATAACTTAATTATTCTGTTTCGTCAATTGGGATCATATGGTATAGAATGAATGATGGTGTTACATGTACGATGTACGAGTATAAAAGCCGTTGAGGCCACTGGTTAAGTCACTGTGACCGAATCGTAAAGGCTCGCGACATTCTATCTGAGGGCCACGGGTTCGAAGTGTTCGAACATCAGTGCGTACCACGGGGTTTTAAACAAAAACGTTTGTACGATATCTCATTTGTAATTTAACAGTAGGTAGCTTTTTAATGAAGGAACACATCGTGAGGAAACCGATCTAATCTCAACAAGGTACAGTTTTCCCTCTGGGTTAGCAGGGCTCATGGAAGTTTAAAATAAAATGGTGCTTAATCCAAACCTTGGGATTAGGTGCCAAAACGGACCCCAGGTTCCTTTAGGGTACAACCGGGGAAACGTTATAGTGCTGCGGTACAACCCGAAATTCAGTAAAAATCTGCAAACCATCTGGTGTTAAAAGCATGAAAATCGGAACGATAGATCTTTTGGCCATACGAATCAATTTGACCCGTAGCACGCAAAGGTAAACAAAAAGGAGAGGAGTTATGATGTCGTCTTTTTTTTGTATTGAAAAATATTTTTTTTTGTTCTGAAACCTATCGTGTGTGATATCTAAATAAAGGGCTTACTAAGCCGATTCTAAAAATATATCACATCATTATATTTCAGTCACTTGTTTTAAATAAAAATAAAAATTATTTTCAAAACATACCAAGTTTGGACTCCTCCAGATAGGTATGATACGGTTGAATCATTATATTTTGTAAAATATACCTAAAATGATATGTTACATATCATTTTAACTGGGGTTGGCCCCAAGAAAGCAATTTTGAAAAAAAATACATTTAGTATTTTTTTATATTACAAAATGTGATAAAACCACAATTAATTGAAACATGTATAAAAAGTTCAATTTTAGATACTATACTACGTTATTTTATTGTTCTAGTAACTAAAGGGCCATTTACATGTTACTCGTAGGCATGTGAGTTTTATTACATTGTTTGGTTGAATTCGTCATATTTCGGTAGCCCGCAGATGTAATGAAAATCGCATACGAGTTGTTGCACTATGTAAATGGCCCTTTATAATGGAATCACGCAAAATAAGACCGACGCCGGATTCAACCTATACCAATACAATACTAGTTTTGTAGGTCAAAAAATGCACGGAACAATGATGCATTCATATCGTCAAGTAAGATTCCTGATACTTAGATTGAGAAACAGTCGATCACACTAGACCTGCCACCCTGATAAAGGTCAATACAACAATTCCATTGTTTGTTAAGTTTCGATTTCACTTGGAATCATTTTGAAGACGAACTCTGTCTGAGGACTGTCTCCGCACTGTCTTTGCGTTACTCAGGATGGTCAGATAGGTAATACATATGTTATGTTATGCCTCATTTTTGCTTCGATGCCAAGCGAATGAACTCGTCTCGGCTGTAAATCTGACTAGTGTGGGACGCGAGATACCTACAAATGATGGCACACCATTTCCTGGTTAGGAACAAAAGAATTGGCACTAAGCAAGAAATGTCCGGAAATGACTCTGTGTGTTCTCGAGACGTATAACGTAGGTACATATATATATACCTATCCATTACCTAAATTTATGTGTAAGTATACATATATACTACAAAAAAACGTTAGGGTTTAACCGGTGGTAGTCGTTAAAAATAAGATAAACCAGCCTATATACGTCCCACTGCTGGGCACAGGCCTCCTCTCATGGATGAGAGGGAACGGGCAGTAGTCGCGGTAGTCGTTATTTCATTAATTTCCATAAGGTTAAATGCTACGAATTAAGTTAAAGCTAGAATTAGTATTAGTACTAAAGGGTGAACTTTGGACTACCGCTAGACTACTATGTTCGGGAAAGAAAGGTCCCGGCCGGCAATGCTGTATAACAATCCATTACCGGCGCCGGCGTCTCAATACTAAATCACCGTCGCCCGAAACGCTTTTTTTTTTTTTTTTTTTTTTTGATGGATTGCTTCGAGCCGGGCCTACGCAGGACCCTTTAGCTCGGCTTGGACTGAGCGTGCTCGGCTTGGACTGAGCGTCGCCCGAAACGCGATGCTCCGCGGTTTATTTATACTATTTAAGTAGCGTCAAAATCTACTAATACCTGCCTAGATAACAAAATCTATAAAGAGTGTAATAACAATAATGTAATTCATATACGGAGACTAGTATTGCTTTTAAGAGGATACATGTCATGATATGTCTTATTTATGTAGGTACCATACCTATAAAAGACATAAGTAAGTAAAACCTATATGATCTAGATGTGATGATCTACTAGCCCTGAAGTTATATACCTATTCAAAATGTACAAATAAAGTAGTAGTCTTTCTGTCTGTCTGTTACCTTTTCACGCATAAACCGCTGAACCGATTTAGATGAAATTTTGATTTAATAAACAATTTCGCACTTTTGATGCCAAGAACTCACTAGTTTTGTTTTGTATAGGAATTAGGAACTCTATTCTGTCTGAATAACTTGCTCACAATTTAGCATAGGGGATTGATTGGTTAGCAATAAGGGTTTACTCGTAATCTGCTAAAGTAATATTAGTTTGGATGTACAAACTTAACGTACGTAATCAAGACAAAAGTCGATTAGTGAGGCATGCACCAAAATATGTCACACAGATATGCAGATTGGTCGGCCGGCACCAGTATGTAGGTAGGTACAGCTAACAATAAAACGATGACCATAGCTGTCCAATGAGTCACGCGTATTGAATTGTAAATTGGTATTCATAGGTAATCAAATGAGTTCGAACCATTTTTAAGTCAGGAGCGTTCTGCGTTTGAGCTCGGTCGAATGGCTCGTGAGCCGACGAACCCTGGTTCCCCATCTTGATGAGAATGCAGCCAAATCCAAATAGGTACACTAGGCACTACACAACACTAGCACATATTCACTAATCCACTTAGCGGCACTGCCTGCGCGAAGTCTTTGCTCTGTTCACTCACTACACCCATGGCCTCAGCACCTCAGCAATCTAGTTTATTCAATTTGAATTCCAACGGCAAACCCAACACGTTTCATGTCCGTGTTCACCAAAAACCAGTTACCTAATACCGAGTAAATCACCTCTGATTCTGGTGTAGGTAGGTACAGGTACGCAATCCGCAGCACAACAAGATAACAATTTCGACGAACTCGAAACTCTACAAACACGGCAAAGCTCAAAACAAACAACACGAACTGAGGAATGGTACAACCTTGAAGGCTTGCTTATAAAAAGTTATTGGACTTCGTTAAATATTAAGACAACTCGTAAGTTGGAAGAAGTTAAATTATCACTAGGACAGAAGCAGTTCATTGCAGGTATCTAGGAAGTAGGTAATCTACTAATGATCCAGGCACAATCGAGCGGATGATCCATTCATCTTAGACGCACATCAATAGAACAGGAATCGTGTGAATTCGTTAACAATATATTTTTAAAAATGGGGGTCAACTTTTCCCACAAGCGATGAATAAACGCAGAGAGGCGCATTGAACCCGGCACCCGGGCCGCGGGGGGAGAGAGGTTCGGTAGGTAGCTGGGAACGACTGCCGATGCCAGCTGAACGTTATTTTTTCCCACAGCATTGTTCTTTGAACCGTAGCGTGTCGTTACAGAGCTAATCCACTTTTCGTTTATCGCACAAACACTTCCAGTTAGTATCACAGATAACACCAAACTTCATTTTGACTAGATATATTTAAAGTTAGGAATGTTGTCGAGTCGGAAACAGGATGAGGCGCGCGCGCCGCGCAGACAGCGGGCAACTGTCGTACTGAGTGGGTCGAGTCGCGTACGGCGGTCGCGGTGTGAATCGCACAAACCCTGCAGAGTGGAGCGGAGTGGCGCACCCGGCCCGGCCTGCCCGCCCCGCGCTCCCCGCGCGACCGGTCCTTCGCATTGTCAAGACCCGCCGATGACGGTGAGATCATCTAAACTAAACACTGATTTAATCCGGAGATTCAGATTCCAAACGGAACTTAATAAAATCGGTGACCTTAGCAAGAATACATGATGACTCGCAGCTTATATGGTTGTTAAAGTCATGTCCGAGTATGGCACGGAAAATTAGGTTACAAGTGAATGGTCACAGAAGTGCATATTTGAATGACTCCGACTCGAAACGAGTGGGATGGTTCAACTTCGACGAAACAATTCATCTGCATGTTTGGGTACCATGTGCGTGCGTCTCTGGAGCCACCATCTGGAATGGAATGAGCGCGTGCGGGAGAACGGGACGGACGCAGGTGCAAAGCTCGAGCCCATTATTGGCTCGCAATGGAACATAATTATGTTCCTTCCAATGTCGGCCTTCGTTTAATTTGGTAGCAATGAGATCGATTTGGAGCAGCGAGATGTAAACACATTGTTTTGGAAATTAGAGGGCGCAATTTGTTTGACAGACATTCCACGAGACATACAATTTTAAGGAAAACGGTGAAAAAAATTGGTTAGTTGAGTGCAGTGCATTGCATATGAAATGAGCTTGTGAGAAATTTGAGATCTACGTTGAGTCATTAGACTGAGTCATGGCCACATTCCTTATGGGCCGGCGCTGCGCGAAGCGTTCTCCACATAGGTGGCTGAAATGAATGCCCGCATTCATTGGTAAATTGATCAATTTTATCAGTTACCCACCAAGTCATCAATGTTCTTAATTGCAAATCGTTTACGCTAATAGCCCATGAGAAGATAAAGTGAATTGATATTCAAGGATAACAGAGCAGCATTCATTGAATCTAAAGGCTTGTTTGTCGGAGTCAGTCATACAAAGATGTAAGTGGCACACGGTCTTCCTGTTCCTGATATATAACCCTTTAATCGCCATTCATCATCGTCAGCATCACGCACAAAAATGACACTTGCTCTCTAACATGTTTGCGACAAAAGGGCAAATAGGAATCTTACGTTAAATTATGAATGTCACTTTTGCACGAAGCATGGAGGTTTTTAGCGTAGATATACATGCCATAACACCTATACTAAAGGCCTCCACACACCGGTCGCGGTTGCGGGTCGGGTGCGGGCCCGCGCAAGTTGTAAAACATTGAAACTACACTTCAAACACATATCGAACGCGGGCCCGCGGCGCTAAGTTACAACCAGGGATCGGAAACCGGTATTTTTTTTATGGGAACGATAACGTTATTTTTTCGTTCTTTGTTAATTATGTCATTTCTAATTGAGCAACCTAATAATACGCAGTATAGTTACCTCAAAACATAACTGAGTCCTACATATGAAGTATAAAATAGTTCGAGATATGTGGTTATTTCGAGGTTTTTGGGCACTCGGGCAGCGCGGCCGCGGGTCGGGCGCGGCGCGGGTCGGGCGCGGCGCTTGAGCTGTGATAGTTCCGTAAGAAAAAGAATGCACCTTCGATAACTCCCAAGAGCGCGATTTTTTTGTGGACATTTATAATATAATGAGTAATACTAGTAGTAAAAAAGATAGTGAATTTTGATGTTGATTTAGGTATTATACAGCGTTTCCTCAGCAGCGACCCTTCTAAATCCAAGGAAAGATTAAGATAATACAAGTGATATTTTTCTTCAATTGAGTATCGCATTTAACTACTGTAATCTCCCCTTGAGTTTGCTAAAACTTTCATCAATCAGTATAATCTAATACAAATAAAAAAGATACCTATTTCCCCTAAAGGATTAAACTAAGTGAGTTTTGGTCAGCGGCGTCTGGGTGTCCATTTACGCTGGGTATATATTCAAACAGTATTTACTGTATTCTCTGCCGTTCCTTTGGGACCAACGCGTGTCCAAAGCGGTAGTAACGCGGGCCCACTTTACTACACGCCGCCCGCCTGCGGTGTGAATATACCGCTTCAACCACGCCTGACCCGCGCCGCGCCCGACCCGCGCCGCGCACGATCCGCGTTCGATGTGTGGAGGCCTTAAATGTTTAATTTACCTCTATTTTTCTATTTTATTTTTACCATGTCTGGTGTGGTGAGCAATAAAGAATATTTGTATTGTATTGTATTGTATACTACCTAAATGTCCTAAATATGTCTTTATAGTTCACAGCCAAAAATGAATAGAATGTCAGAGTTATATGCTACTAGTTCACCTACAGCGCTGTAGATCGTTTTGTGGATTTCCATACAGTAGAGATATTGGTTTTTCACTGTATATAAAGATGTCTGAGATGTGTGTTGCCTGTTGCTCCTATATATAAACGTAAAAGTCCAGTAGTGTTTACAAAATTTCATTAAATCCGAGTATCGTTTATCGAAATACCTACGTCGTGACTCAGTAGAACTTTAAACACATTGCATCCATAATAATTATCAATTAGCAGTAGAGTCCTCATTAGTAGTTGATGCAGCAATGACTAATATTATAGTTGCACGTCGTGATTAGAAAAACACCAAGCTCAATGTCGAGCTTAAGGAGGGATAGAACGGCAGACAACCAAGGACATGCCAGTATAACAAAAACATAATAAAGAGAATCATATCTGTTATTGAAAGGAATCAGGGTAAGCGCGACAATGTATTTTTGAGTACAATGCAATGTTGGAAACTGGCCAGTGCTAAATGTGGCCATATTAATGCCATATAATACATTGCCAAACCATATCAGGATTTCGCTTCGAACTTTATATCGGCGCGGCCAAAGTGCTCATTAATATCTGAACACGTCTCTATTGTCACGGCATTAGAGGCGTGTTCAGATATTTGCGAGCACTTTGACCGCGCCGATATATCTGATGGCGACTATACAGGATGTTAACGGGGTCATGATCCGGAATGACAAAAAGCGAATAAGATGATCATACTGAACAACCTTTCCCATGGGACCAACCACGAAATCGCAAAAAAAAACCAGGTATTCCATACATTAACTCTCAATTAAATCGCAGTTAACTCACAGTTAACTCTTAATTGGCTCTTTTTTTTTTGCGATTTCGTGGTTGGTCCCATGGGAAAGGTTGTTCAGTATGATCATCTTATTCGCTTTTTGTCATTCCGGATCATGACCCCGTTAACATCCTGTATACCTAATGATACTGGTGGCTCTGTGAGCTGTACGAGTAGACCGCGTGTACATTTGTCTTTTTACAAAAAAGCTGAATCGACAAAAAAAAACATATCATTACACACCCGGACAAGGACATCCGGACAGATATACGAAAGCATTTTGGCCCAAGCTCAAATGGAGAACTTTGTTCGCTTCGACCGCTGGTTCAATTAAGATTTTAAAGAAACGATTGCTGTGGAAAACATTGATTGCTGAATTGCTTATACCAAGGAAGAAAAGAACACGGCGAGTACGTAATGGTGTTCTCTCGCCTTCGATCAAACTTTTAAAGGGATTTCACGCTTCTCGCAGACTACCAACTTTCAGAATATCATAAATAAAATGTATTCTGATGGCCTTGTGACAAAACAGTAATTCAGTTTCAGAATAAATCTACTTGTTTTCAACAGATTTCTAGTGTATACAAAAACGAGATTTTGTTTTTTACCAATTGAGATTAGGGGCTACCCGAGGCTTTCATCGATTTTTAACAAGATTTGAATCGTATCTCCTATTTTTGCACTACAGATAGAATTATAAGACAATCGGCTATCGGTACTTCAATCTTTTATCTCCATTTTTGTCTACCGGATTTTTAAAGAAATGAATACTTAATATTTATATGTTTTTTTAAACATTGTCTAAAAAAACACTTATTGACGTGAAAGATCTAACATATACGAAATCTACATATTTGGGTTCGTCTATGACGTCTCTAAAACGTGTCTAGGGTTTTCATTTTAAACTAATTAAAACAAAAGTTATGGTTAGAAAACCAGTTTTTTGGCCTAAAAATGTTCAACTTTGATGCCAAATATCTCGAAAACAATGAACTTTGAAGTAAATATGGGATATTGCTTAAAGCCGTTGTTGTTAATAGGCATAAAACATTAGAAAACTCAGAGATTCAGATCGAAGGTCATTGGCGTATGGGAGCCCCTTAAGATATTTTTTTTCCTACAAAATTCACAGTTCATAAAACTTTTAACGGCATCGTTTGAAAAATGGTCTCTATGTCATCAAGTGAAATAAATAGTATTTGTATAACACCACTCACACACCAAATGTAGAATCGGATCACAAGTAAATCAGATTTTGTATATATTATCGTCGGTACGAGCTAAATAATGTGGGAATGATGTTCAATTGTTCATAGTACCCCGCCGTAATTGGTTCTAGGTATTCATCAAAATTTCTGAATGCATTTGGTAGACCATGTGAAAAATGACCACTAACTGTATACCAGATTTGCTGCCAAATAACCGATGACCTGTCGACCGCCACAGGGTGGACTGATGACCTGATGAAGGTCGTGGGAGTCCGCTGGATGCGGGTGGCAGGACCGGTCATTGTGGCAGTCTTCGGGGGAGGCCTACGTCCATAGCACTGGACGTCTTCCGGCTGATATGATGATGATGATATTGATGATGAACCGATATTGAGTTCAGTGCTACTGATGACAGTACTGACACACCTATTAAAACTAGAAGCCCTAGAAGGGCGACAATTCCAAATTATTCATAGTCAATAGCAATGAATAGGCAAGCACGCTACCTGCCGAAAACGAGTAATAAGACAAGACACCAAGAGTAAGGAAGCCCTATAAACAAGGAGCATGATACGCAGGCCTAAAGCCTGCTGTACACACTGGGCCAACGTTGGCGCGTAAGCAGAAGGCAGCTATGCGATAGAGAGAGAGGGCTATAATTCAATCTCCTTCGTTTATATAGCTGCATCCTGCTCACGCGCCAACGTTGGCCCAATGTGTACAGCCGGCATAACAAACAGTGCAGTATGGCTACGTCGGCAGGACAATGCCCCGTCGGCAGCCACCGTAAAATTGTCGCCTCCATTATACCAGCCTGGTGAACAAAAACGTCGGAAACAATTGCAATCCCTAACAACACATCGGACCTTTTTATTTGAAAGTAGACAGGCCAACGCGACCTCTTCACTATTTGGAACTGAAAGTACCGCTATAATGAGCTTGATTTGATTGCTGTGCTCTGGTTGTTGACATGTTTCGAGTAAGGTTTCATTATTCATTTTGTGTATTTGGTAGGTACATCTAGTCTAGCAATTTACTAGTGGTTCTGTGAGTTGTACAATTCGAAGGCAGTATATTCCCGGAAAAAAATGTTTAGTTTTCTAATAGGTACATCCTGCGGGCGTTGCATGGCTGCCATTATCTCTGTGGATAAGATATCCGTCACTTTCTGACTACCTATGCGAGTGCGAGAGAGACGGATGTCGTCTCCACACTATCCACAGCCATAAGTGATCAAATGGCAACCATGCTACGCCCGCTGAATCTACAAAAAAACTATACATATCTGCTTACAAAATTTCACGAGAAACTGTTGACAAATGCCACCTGCACGTCTATCATGGGACGGCCGCGACATACTCTCGATTTTTCTCGCACTATACCTCTTGTTCTAAGTGTTCTAATAAGAGAGAGACGGATAGTGCGAGAAAAATCGAGAGAGCTCGCGCGCCGTCGCTTGATAGCCGTGCTGTAGAGATCAGTCGGACATCGGGATATATGAAATATTTTTTGCCCAAGCTGAAACGGAGAACTTAGTTCGCTTCGCTTGCTCCTTCAATTACCCGTACGTGTGAAGTTTATTTATTTTAAAAATATAATTACTTAATAAAAGCGATCTCGACAAGCAGGGCAAGTGTGTACCTACGTAACCTTCCAAAATGTCAATAGATATGTCATTATTATAACGCGGGTTCGATAAGTTACGCAATTGCCCTGCAGTTTGACTTTTAGCATTAAGTAGTAATGGTAACATATAATGGGATGGTTATATGATTATGATTAGGTATATTTGTGAAAAAAGGGGTGCCTTCAACGTCGCGCAAAATAAATGAATGATCAGATTATGAGGAATTCAATATTTTTTGGTAATATAGATGAGATTGATGCCAGCCACTTAATTGTTAAATTAAAGCAAAAAATTAAAAACGGTTTTTTTTCTCATACAAGGTTACCAATGCCCTTTATAAATGTTATAACATCGATGAGTTCAACATACTAAATCTGAGAGCCATGAACCGCGAATTGAAATCAGCTGGTCACAAGACGTTGAGCAAATACTGATAATAGAAACTGAGGACCGTTTGTTTGAGGAAGAGACGTTATCTCAAAAACCAACGCAGTAAGTAAACTCTCGACTCGTCTATCTGGTGCATATTAACATTTCGCATTTCTAAAGAGTGCAATATAAATACTACTATTCATTCTCATTTTGTATCGCGTTCATATAATTTCAAACCCATCGTTCCATGTTTAGGCTTGCGGGTATAGCATGGTTGCCAAGTTATCACTATCGCTGTGAATACATTGCAAGTTAAAAAAAACGGCCAAGTGCGAGTCGGACTCGCGCACGAAGGGTTCCGTACCATTATCTATAAAAACAGTAAAAAGAAAAAGTTGTATGGGAGGCCCCCTTAAATATTTTTTTTTTTTTTTTAATATTTGTTGTTATAGCGGCAACATAAATACATAATTTGTGAAAATTTCAACTGTCTAGCTATCGCGGTTTTTGAGATACAGCCTGAAAATAAAAAACGTTTGTTGTATGGGAGCCCCCCTTAAATATTTATTTTATTTTGTTTTTAGTATTTGTTGTTATAGCGGCAACAGAAATACATCATCTGTGAAAATTTCAACTGTCTAGCTACCGCGGTTCTTGAGATACAGCCTGGTGACAGACAGACGGACGGAAAGCGAAGTCTTAGGAATAGGGTCCCGTTTTTACACTTTGGGTACGTAACCCTAATTTTTACCCTTTGAGTACGGAACCCTAAAAAGCTTGTAAAAATGGCAACCATCTTATGCCCAGAGGGAGATAATCCAGAGAGAGAGAATATAACGTAAGTATAACTAAGATGGCGGGTTTCACGCAGGTTCCCTATAGTGCGCGTGCTCCAATAACATGCGCCTGGCCTACCCTGGGCCGCCTTTCTATGCGTATACACGTGCCCGACTTCCCCTAACTTCTGATAACACCCGAAAATCGACTACTGAGCATGTTGTATTTTGATACCGAGGATTAAATCTAGTAAATAGAGAATTAAATATACACTTATAGTTCTAATTTTTTTTAAGCGTGCGGTAGCTATACGGCAGCCTAGTGGTTCAGGCATGCGGCTGTCAAGCGGCGGTCGTGGGTTCGAATCCCGGCTCGTACCTATGAGTTTTTCGGAACTTACGCACGGCGCCGTTAGCTTTTCGGTGAAGGACAACATCGTGAGGAAACCGATCTTATCCCAATAAGGTCTAGTTTTCCCCGTGGGTTGGAAGGTCAGATGGCAGTCGCTTTCGTAAAACTAGTGCCTATGCCAAATCTTGGGATTAAGTGTCCAAGCGGACCCCGGGCTCCTTTAGGGGCATTACCAGAAATAACGCTAGGAGGATGATGAGTTCTAATTTTTTTTAAACACAATGGGTTAATTTGAAAACAACCGGTCACAAAATAACCATACTGACATTTAACAATAAGTTACCAAACACCACTATAAATATAGGTTAGTAGTCCTTAAAAATCGAAAAGTTAAAATTTCATTGAGGGCACCCTCTTTGATTGTTCTAATAGGAGAAAAATAACGACCGAATGTTTAAACTTTTTAAGGCTTGCCCATGTTTTTTATTTTTAACATTTTTCTACTTTTTTAATGAGCTACATGAAGAAGACAGCGAGCGCAAACGGAGAACTTCATTCGCTTTGCTCGCTCGTTTAAAGAATTCACATGCACAGTTTAAAGGAGTAGTGTAGCATCAAAAGTATACAAAAAACTTTAAAAACACTGATTCCTAGATCATACACAGTAGAGGAAAAACAACATTTGAGACAATGTAAATAAAATACATAGCCACTTAGCAACCACCCACACAAGAAAATTAAATATAGAGTTAACAAGTGAAAATGTAGAGCAGAATAAAGGAGGGTGTTACATTATGGATCAATCACTACATCACTAGCAAGTTCTATTTACAGCACGGGCGGCTTTCAAGGCTTTACTTGCATTTCTAGAACGACCCACCCATCCAGGCGAGTCTAATTTAAAATCTATCGCGCCACTATCTTACATGTCGTACAACGGTGATATTTTTATGGTACGGGTCATGTTCTTCCTAACGGCTACTCGCTATATCTGGGCAAGGTTGTCAAAAGTACTTACGTAAGGCCTCGCTCGCATACAAAGCGGGATCGGGGGGGCCACGAATGTCCGCGTTTGCGGCTCAGCGGATGTTGTAAACGTGTGACCAGGGTGCCGATGTCTCCAGCGACCGTCAGTCCCCGGGTGCCTTTCCTACCGAACGGATATTTACCATCGCGAATTAGCGAAAAATATACTAGTGCTAGAAGACAGCTAGATTGCGTGGCTGACACAAAAACCCACAATAGTTTTGAAAGTGTTTCGGTTGATTGCGACAAAACGGCGCAGTACGGGGACGAGGCTATGACCGCATGGACTATGTTTAGTTGGAGGAGGCTGTACAACGGCAAGGGGGTAGAGACAAAGGAAGAGTTCCGGGTGGAGCTGCCGGCGGACACGAGGCAGCTGGTGTACAACGTGTACGTGTTCTTCAGCCGGCGCCCGACGCGGACCGCCAAGGCCGCCCTCGCCAAGACCGCCAGCGCCACCATGGTACCCAGAGACATAGTGGCACAGATTATTAGAGACAAATACCGTGAATAAATGCTGTTTTTTTACTTTACGTTTTCATATACATATTCGTAATTGAAATAACGCTTCTTGTCTCTGATGCATAAGGTATGCGATATAGCGCGCACATACGCTCTCCGTGGCATCACATCTATTGAGATGAGATGAACAGTCACGGGTAGATACTTCTAGGAATAGGCAAGCGACGGACGCGGTTTTGTAATGAATACAATATTAGAAACTAGTGCAAATTATAAATTATGATAACAATTTACAATCTTTTTTGCTAATGCATGTACGTTTCACAATGTTTACATCCATACACATTAAATATCAGGTACTCAAATGCGACGCCTGCAAGCGTTTTAATTTTCTTGCAAGTAGTAGTTTATTAATTACGAGTAGAGTGAAGTCAATATTATATTGCTTATAAAACGTAAGAGATACTATTAATGTACGAGTAATTAATGTAATTATATAAACTTAAGTAAACTAAATGTTATGTTCCTGCTATACCTAACCTTGTACTTACTGGTAGGTATCTGTTTACATTTGCAGGCCTATAATAAAGTTTACCTGTTACAATCCCCGCTGGTAACAAGGTTCGTTAAGAGGAACATTGGTTAGTTTAATTAGCTTGTTTTTATTTAAATTTACTTTTGTCCAATATGCTCGGAAATGTTCGCCTTACTACTGTAGCAAAAATAGTAAGTACGTGAAATTCCTCGTTACTGTAGAACGCAAATTTAAAAATATAATAAGTCATTACTGTACAGTTTTAGCGGCCAGGAAAGTGTATGAAATTCCTTTACTGTATACTTTTTTACCTTTTAACTATATGCTTTGACTAAGACTAAAAGAAGACTAAATACTAGAAACAGCCATAAGTGCTCGTACGTTTATAAACCGTGCAATTTGTCACAACAACTTGGTTTAGTTAGTCTGGTTAGTAGTGAATGGCTGTCTCTTTCCAACTATTGCAAGTTGCTGTGACAAATTACGCCCGTCTGTTGCCTGCTTAAAGTTTTCTTTTTTTTAATGGCCATAGACAAAACGCGTACCTACTTTTGAAAGTGTTATGTATGCCAATTGAAACTGGCACTACGATTCATGTCGTGTACATACTTAAAAAAAATAAGCTGGGCGGGAACTTGATAGGTTATTGACAATATTGACATACTCGCTTTTTTAAGATTATTGGACATATTATTTGATTTCCTCACATGTTTGGAGAAACGCACTAATCTGCCTTGGCGGGAACGGCAATTCGTGGATTCGTCTCTATTGTCGGATTCAGCTTCGCTTCATCCAACAAAATCAACTCATCCACGGTTTGCTACTTCCCGCGTCCGCTGCAATAATATTCTATTATTTATCAGGCGAGCTTGTGAGAAATATGCTGCCTTCAAAATTCGAAAGGTTCCGTGGCAAAGTAATTGACTACAGTACAGCATTAATTACGTTTTATCGATTTTATGTTGAAACTTTTGATCATCAACAATAACTTAAATAATGAGTACATGTAAGTGCACAAGCTATGTATTATTGATAATTAAATAGTAGGTATGGGACACGGTTCCATCGTCTAGAGGTAGTCTAGAGGCATTGAGCATATTTAGTATTTTTGTATCGTTAAAAAAAAAAAAAATATGTATAAGAAGTATGAAATTCGTGTTACTGTGAAACAGAACGTAACTGATCTCATTCGGCATGACTATTACAAAACTCAAATGCGTATTTGTGAATTACTTATATATACATAAAAATTCTAAGTAAAGACCAAGAGTTTTAATCACCTAAACTACGTATTATTCTACCGCGATAGTTTAGGAATAGACGACAGCTTTGCAAAAGATTATAGTGACTGACTATTTATTCCATTCAAAATCTATCACGCACGAATAATACGAATATGTATTTACACCGAAAACATTTTAACACTATTGACTCTAATTTCCAAATACTTCTGGAGTTCTAAATCGAATCCTCCTCTCCTCTCCATCATTTCCAATTTCCATTGAGATATTACTATAACCACTATAAAACAATTGAAAATGGAAATGTGCTCCTGTGCACAACCTTTAACTTCCCAATAAAATTATATTCCCAAAAAATACGGTCCAAGACTAATAACGTATTGGACCGTATAATTTTCGAGAATCCTACTAATATTATAAATGCGAAAGTTTCGATGTTTGAATGTTTGGATGTTTGTTACTCAATCATGCTTCAACGGTCCGACCGATTTGGATGAAATTTTGTACGAAGATAGTTTATAGCCTGGATTAAAATATAGGATAGTTTTTATCCCGGGTCCACGCAGACGAAGCTATTATAAAATAATTGGGAAGTTACAATTAAGAAGGTAACATTTCCTGCAGCAAAACACGTCGAGTTTCCCGTCTATCAACTGGCGGAATTTCGATGAGCCCGAGGTAAGCCTGGAGTTCGCGTAATTTACATACAGAACAGACCTATCGAGTCAATAGAATTGGAAATCGTTCCCGACGTCACGTGCACGTGGCCTCCAGGCCAATCCAATCAGACGGAATTTAAATAAACAACAATCCATACAAATTCCGATTTAACCTGGGTCCGTGGGAGTGAGTAGAAACCACGATAAATCAATCTATTCAAGAATTATGTTTAGTTTTCGCAATTCTATACCTATGTTCAATTCAAACACCAGCCATGGTCAGGTACCTACAACTACTCTCAAATTGAATAAAATAACAATCCGAGGATGTTTTTGATTCTCAACGATATTCGAGATTTGAGTAGGTACCACAAAGTCCGGGTACTTTAAAGGTTGCGGGAGTCCGCTGGTTGCGGGTGGCGCAGAACCGGTCACTTTGGCACTCTTTGGGGGAGGCCTATGTCCAGCAGTGGACGTCTTTCGGCTGATGAGTACCACAAAACCAATCAAAACCGAATACATTTTTAAAGGTTTAAAAAGGTATAAGCGCTCTTAATATTGTTTGTTGGTTCTATAGTAACGCATCGCAATCAAATCTCTAAGGAATGCTTCTAATACACGCATTGTCTGCTCTTATTAATACATATATCTTAATTCCTTAAATTACCAAAAATCCTTAGTACCCATATTAATCCAAAAACGTAATACTCACGCTCAAGATGAGTGAGGTTTGGGTACCTAGAGCACGCGATCCCCAGCCCTCCGATAATATCTCCAACACTTGCACGAACTACCGATCCTGCACGTAAAGGACAGATTTGTACAAAAAAAACCACAAGTCATCCGAAACTTCAAGCAAAAACACTCCGAGGCTCGCACAACCGAATTAATACACACAGGAGTTATTTATCGAGTACAACAAGAAGTCTTGACAGTTGCCAAGTGCGGAGACGATCCTGACATCCACACGCTAGTAATTACTTCAGAGCACTGACTATTTCAGGCGCTTCTAACACGTGAATTGCCTACACACTCCAGTTCACATCTACCAGGTTGGCTCGATATGTTTTGTTCTTTCGACACTTCACGACTCGTGAAGGTTACGCGGATTTCTGTATCGAAAAACAGTACAAGTTAAAGGAAAAATGCGCGGATTTCGATTATAAATACATTTAGGGCGGCTTTTGTTCGTAATCGATAAGAAAATGTGTATTAAAAACGCTGGTTATAAAGTTAAGGGGGAACTTCTTCTATAAAATATATTTCAAGTGAAATATTTGACGTCTTGGGTAAACCTATAAGCTAATCTTTTGGGATATTATATTGTAAACTTAAATAATGCAATATAATTTAAAATTGTTGCGTACTCATTTAATAATAAGTTAATAACATTACCAAGAGCCATATCCATCACGATCAAAAAGGTCGACCATGAATCACGCTGTGCATTAGGAAAGAGTATAACAATGGTATTATAAACGCTAACGGAGATTTCCAAGCTGCTATCAGAAGTAGGACACCACCCAGCTGTGAAGCATCGACTACGTTGTAGGTACCTATCTATTGGAAATTTTTGAATATATGGATAACTATTTTGTCTGACAATGGGCTTGCGCGATGTTCAAAGTATATTTCTTTTTAACCAACTTCAAAAAAAAGGAGAAGGTTCTCAATTCGGTTGTAATTTTTTTTTTTTTTTTTTTTTCAATGTTTGTTCCTCAGAACTCCGTCATTGATGAGCCGATTCGAAAAAAAAATTTTTTGTTTGTAAGTATATGCATCCAGGTGGGTCCCATTTTTTTTTTAATTAAGTTGGATGATGGGATCCATGAGGAATTGAGAGAACTCCTCAATTATATTACGTACGCGTGTAGTGATTTTGGTATTTTCTATTATATCTCGTGTATTTACATCCGGAAATCATAAATTTGGTGGAGTGGAACTGATGATGAAGACCACAGATGACTTATGGAATTCCTCAATTATGTACTTATAGTACAAAAGCACGTCACAGATTCTGATAAGATTCCGTTGAAATAGCAGCTAATGAAGTACTAAAGGTGATCCTTGTGGAATCGACGGAAGTCCTCAAATATTATCGGGCCACATACAGCGATTGGGTTTTTTTCTCTAATAATCAACGCATTTGCTCTCGGAAATCAGTTCATGTGGTAAATTGGAAAATAAATGTGGAAATCTTCTCGTGCCTTGGCGGAGTACTAAATTGAAGTCGGTTAAAACTTTGTTTTTAAAGTAAATTATCATCACACTTGCTCGTCAATGGCGATATTACTTGCGAGCGTACAGAGCAGTTATAGCCGCTTTACCTCCCACGGGCTGTTAAGTTTAGTTTTTTAATTTTAAAATATAGAACCCACTCATACTTCACTTCGGACCGAGGATGTTTCCAATCAGCCAAGGTGTATTTCATATCTTTTGTTGTTGCTTAGTTTGCTACAACCAACTTTTTATATGTATAAAACATATCTTTATATTAAATATGACTGCAAAAATGTTTAGCAGAATTATTTACTTTTTTTTTTTTTTTTTTTGGTGGAGTGCTGCGAGCCGGGCCTACGCAGGACCCTTTAGCTCGGCTTGGGCTGTGCGTGAAATGGCCAGAGGGCCAAAACAGCAAAGCGAAGGGTCTGCCAAACGCGCCTCACGTCAAATTCAACAAAATGGACAACTGACATGTTGACGATTTATACGATTTGTATTAATTATATCTAAAATGCATTTGTTTCCTCGCAAATGTGATGAAATACATTGTGTATAACACGGGCGTAAGAATACTAAGAATATTGCAAACTCGAGTCATCAAAAGAGTCTTCTGATGGACTCTCGTTCGCAATATTCGACTTACGCCCCTCGCTAAACAATGTACTATTCGCTGGCTACGGCGACGCCCTCCTTAGAGGATATATCCCTTTTTTATCGCCACTTTATTTTACGCGTCTACTATTGCGACTGACCCAGATGTTCTTTTAGAAGTTTTTCTTTTGGCGTTTTCCGTTTAATTATGACTTTTCTGTAAAGTTATAACTGAACTGTTAAATATGTATAAAATATACGTTGACCAATCTGGTCATAAATTAAGACTTTCATATGGAAACTTGTAATATGAATAAACTAATATGTATGTATGTATGTATGTAAGCACTTTATTGTACACAATAACAGGTTAAAGAATATGTTAAATGAATTAGGACCAGAGTAACTACACTTTTATCAATCACGTTGTATTGATTACGTAGGTACATAGGGCGGTAAAACAAATAATTGTCAACAATAAGTATGCCTAATGGAGATGAAATCGAGTCATGGAGAAGGAATAGGATACGGTAACCACTTATTCGGGTGGGCCATAAGCTTGTTTGCCACCGACGTGGTATAAAAAAACGTATCGTCCCAGACATAAAACCTAAACGGAGTGAAATAATAAATTATACGAGCATGAACGAGTGGCGGAAAGAAGCTAAAGGTATATAAATATTAAACTTCATGAATTAATTTACTTTTTATGGCTACATTAATTAATTTTATCGGCAACATGTGTTTTGATAAGAGTTTACTGGTACATTATAAAACCGATTTCGAGTTTGTTAGCAGATTGGTGTTGTTAATTCAGTTATGTTAAGAGCACCCGGAACTAAAGGTCACAGCTCATTAGAGCCACCCGGCGCCCGACCCGCACCATGATGCATGAAAAAAATTTTGAACTTAATAGGTTGAATAGTTTTTGAAAAAAATTACAAAATATTTTCTGGACGAAAAACTACGGAACCCTACACTGAGCGTGGCCCGACACGCTCTTGGCCGGTTTTTTATTTTATTTCGAAAATGTCGATCGACAAAAAACAAAAAAAAAAAATATTGTACCTGCTCACAAAATTTGACGAGCATCGGGTGAGAATGCGACCTGTAGAAAGCAGAACAGCCGGACAGCGGGACATCGGACACCGGACAAACGATTTTCGGCCCAAGCTGAAGCATAGAACTTCGTACGCTTCGCTCGCTCGTTCGATTAGAAAGAGGCAGATAGTCTATCTCGCGCGCGAGACAGCTGCATCGCAGTCTTGTGCCAGCCATGCAGTTGGAAACCACGGGCCCGCTCTAGCAGGCAGGAGCAACGTGGCAAGCTTGCGTATAGCTATCGTTGCAAATGTTGCAACGTGCAATAAAATCTATAAATGTTCAGTGCCAGCAAATTTACCTTCTCTTTGCGAGTGTTTACGTTTCAATGAGTTAAATTAACTTAATGAGGAAGTTGCTAAACATTCCAGGATGTGTCTAAATTCGTAACATGACTCGGTACTAGGGTACATAATATATTTGTAACCCCGACGAAAAGAGACCGGTGTTATAAGTTTAACGTGCTGTCTCTATACCTGTGTATCGGTGTATCGTCTGTGGTATCGTAGCTCCCAAACGGATGAACCGATTTTCGTTTAGTTTTTTTTGCGTTATAGAAAATTTTATCCCGAGTGTTCTTCTTAGCCATGTTTCATGGAAATTTGTTGAGACGTTTTTGAGATATTGATCTTTGAAATTAAAATGTCGGGGGTATAGGCCATAACAATTACATATATGTACTTACAGGCATTCAAAAAAAAGCATAGTTCATTTTTCAGTACAACATGTTAAACTTAGTTCGTTGGTAACAATTTAATTTCAATTTTTTTTATAACCTATGACTTGGCCCCATCACCCGTTTTCGGTTTGACGTTGACTTTTGGGACATCCTGTATAAAAGTCGTTATTAAAGATTCACACCGTGTTGCTCTACCTAGCTTACCTAGGTGCACCTACTTATTACAATATTGTAACTGAATATCTTTAACGGTTCTGCTGAAGAACGTTGCGTAATAGAATATTTGCAAGTGGGCATGTAATTAAATTAAGTAAACGAATATCATTCTTCTAGCGGCCCACGCTCGCCGCTCACGTACATTTCATCTGTTGAAGTTGAAAATACAGGGCTGTTATTCGGAACGCACTAATGAGCCTCAGACCTCTGAATACGCTTAGTTACTACGAATACGGCGTCAAGATACATTTGTGGGTGAACGGTGAGGTAAGATCTAAACAAAAACAAGTTACAGAATAGCGGGGCTGAGCAGGTTAGGCAGCGCCTCTCACTCATCCCACTTTCTGTCTTGTTCTTCAGATTAAAACCATTTGTTTCGTGCTAATCTGGCAGTGGGAGGGTTCCAAATATGGTGCGTAGATACTGTTGGCTCTAAAATATTTACGCTCTGTAATCCGGTTCTTATCGGGTTAACAGTATGATTGTAATTTTCAGTTGCAAATATGTATTTTCATATCCATATTATAAAGCGAAAGTATGTCTGTCTGTCTGTTACCTCTTCACGCTTAAACCGCTGAACCTTATTAGATGAATTGTTATAGAGATAGTTTGAGTCCGCCAAGGACATAGGATAGTTTATATCCCGGAAATCATCCCCTAAGGGGGTGAAAATTTGCATGGAGTAACGATATAAACGAGAGAAACGGACGGAGTCGCAGGCCAAAAGCTAGTAAAACAAAAACACAATTTGTTTGTATTTCTAGTAATTTGCGTATGTTCCAAGGACAAGACAAGTGGATAATTACTGTTGACACTGATTCAACTCTTCAATTGAGGGATTCGTACTTAACTAGAGAAGCAGAATATTTATGTCAATCAGTTGATTGCACGCGGGAGACAGCTCGTTTGCGCGGCGCCAATCAATTAGGGTAATATTCTTAACTAGCTTCTGCCCGCAACTCCGCCCACGTGGAACTCGTTTATATCGTAGCTCCATACAATTTTTCACCCCTTAGGGATTAATATCCGAGATAAAAACTATCTCACCAAACTATACCAAACTTCATCTAAATCGCTTCGACGGACAGACACACTCGCATTTATCTACACTATTCTACACTAATATTAAAGAGAAATAGGCTCCGAAACTACTGGACCGATTTGGAAAATTCTTTTATATACCATTAGAAGCCGACATTATCCCTGATGAACATAGGCTACTTTTTACCGCGGGAAAATCCTTTATTTCTACGGGAAAACGGGTAATCCGTGCGAAGCCGGGCCGGGCTGCTAGTAATAGTAGTTTATGCAACTGACACATAATCGGAGGCCTTAAAACACGAGTGTGGTTTTATGAAACGAGCGGCAGCGGCAGCGAGTTTCATAATAGGATCACAAGAGTGTTTTAAGGCTAAATTATGTACAGTTGCATACACTACTTTATCTACACACATATCATAAGTACTCTAAAATGGGTTCAGAAGCCGTAGGAAAATGACCCGCATTGCTACTATAGTTCTACCTGTAAAATATCTTTGTTGCAATCGTGGCTGCATTTACGATATCCGGCGGAGTGTTCATATCGTTCTCGAAGTCACTACTACTCATATTTTCAACTAAAATGTGAATTACAAACAACTTTTCACAATTCTACTTTCGTAATAGCAAAAACCAACAAAGAAAATGACAACAGTAATGGCGGCAATTCGATCCTACGTCAAGACGAATGTTTTTTTAAAATCATAGACAAACGAATGAAGTCCCTATTCTCATGTCACTCTTGATAAAATGTCGTGCGATTTATATTAAAAAACATACTGAATTGACGTTTCGCATCGATAACTGTTTTAATATCTATGGATACTAGAATAGAGACCCACTTGAGTTTAGTCAGCTGTTCCAAATTTAAACTCATAACCTTACAAAAATCTGTACTGTAATAACATTACAGTACAGATTTTACCTACTACCACAGACAAGAAAGTTCTCATAGTAAAATTGGTTGTAATAATGCTGGTAATTTCCTACGGTTTCTGAACGCATTTTAGAGCACTAATGATATGTGCGTAGATAAACAATATAATAGTATGGATTGTTGCACCTTAGGCCGGGGCCTCACTGGTAGAGCGATTAGCGACACGACAGCCCAAGTTGTATTGAAATCGCCACCAGTGCGGCCATTGTATTGTAAGGATAATCAAATCATCATACTCTCCATGTGCATTCAAAAAAGGTGACTGAGACACAGTCCGGACTGATTCAGGGGTTTACGCCCGCCCTACTCGTCCTAAACCTAATTAAACTGAAAATACTAGTCGAAAATATGTAGTCTAGTGTTTACAAGCTTTTAACTATATAACTTGTAATTGTTGTGTTAGTTTGACCCGAAGTTCATTCGAGTTGATATTTTGTACATTTATGCAAGTCAGATGGATGACAATGCAATATTAAGTTACTCCTATATCTTCAGACGAATTATTTTACAAAATGCATTTTTTTCATTCAAGATTGCCACGTAACTAGTCGTATTTATTCAAAAACTTATAACGTGAATGAAAAGGGAAGCATTTTACAAAATACGCTCGTCTCTAGGAGTAAGGACTCTTAAGTATGCCTAGTATCATCAGGCTGGACTAATGATGAAGACACTACACAAGACAACACGTCTTGATTGGCCTCATTAGAATACTCTGAAATTTGAATACTCTCAATACAAGTAGATGACATTGCAAAAAAACAGTACCGTTACTACTACTGTACTATAGGCTAAGTGAATGTTATTTGGGATTCAGTTACGTTCTAAGTTCACGACTTTACGTATACGGTGATGTCTGAAAACCAGCGCTGTAGGTGACACCTCGGCATAATGCTGAGACAGCGACCGATTCACTGCCGCGAAGACACACACATTATTTGTCAATGTTATTGTATCTCTACTCCCTTTGCACTGTGTGGTTTTTGTGTAGTGAATAAATGTCTTCTTTCTTTCTTCTTAGCTAATAATGACTTCTTTACAGTACACTTTTAATTAGTGCTGCGCAGTGCGCGAAGTGGAACGGAAAAGCGGAAATGAGGAGGATGAGACCAGCGAGCGATCATTTCCTGCACAACGGAACCTTGTCCGACGGCAGTTGCGCCCCAACTCGCATCAATACAATCACAGGCAATAAAGCCCTGTTGATTAGTGATCAGTGCGAGTCCATACAAAAGCTACTCGCACTTGCAGCACATGTATGAATGAACTCGCACTAATCACTAATTAAAGTTTAAACGCCCATTAAGGTTCTGTTTACACTTACACATTCAGTAGTGGTTAAGGCGCCGTAGGTTCAGCGAAGTTAAACGAACAGAGTTTTTGAAACAATATAATGCGGCTGTTTATAATAATATGGTTTCAAAAAAATACGAATAGTAATTTTGAGGCTTTTCTGCAGCGAGATCAGTGATTCGAAACATGATTAAGCAATTTTCGCGCGATAGAAAAAAATCACGAACATAGGTCTAAAATACACTTAAAATATTCGTAACAACTTATGCACAAAAGCTAAAAATATTAAAATTGCTTCTAAAAATCGGCAATATCATGTTTGAGAGAACTCAGTGATTACTTTTTGATTTATTTAAACAGCCAAAAAACTAAAATTAAAAAACATGATATCCGCGCTTCCGAGCACGCACTTCCATCTCGCTCACGCTTATGCTCAGTGAGAGGGAGAGAAGACCATGAACCTACGGCGCCTTAATAGTGCGAGTCCATACAAAAGCTACTATCGTACAAATGTATGAACTCGCACAGCCCATAAAAATGACAGACCGAGGAACAAGATGCTTAAAGTCCTTAAAGATAAGAATCAATACTATAATAATTGTACTTTAAGGGTATGAATTTCAAATTATCAGATGCCAGGCCTAGGAAAGAACATAATATTTTTTTGGATATTTGTTGTTCGTGAGAAAACACAAAAGCTTAAAAAATTCTAAACCAAATAAGCTTTCCCAAAGTTGGCCCTGTATAGTTTTTACATTTGTTTAAAAATGCCGTTCCCGCAGAGATTGCGTCTCATTGTTACTTGCGAGAAAGACATTAAAAAGTGATAATGTCCTGCACTAGAAATCTATCGCAAAAGAAAGAATAAATAATAAATAAATATTAGGGGAGTCTTACACAAATCGACCTAGTCCCATAGTAAGCTCAGTAAGGCTTGTGTTATGGGTACTAGACGACGATATATTTAATAGATAGAAATACTTAAATACATAGAAAACATCCATGACTCAGAAACAAACACTCATGCTCATCACACAAATATTTGTATTTACCGGGATTCGAACCCAGGACCTTCAGCTTCGTAGGCAGCGTCACTACCCACTAGGCTAACTGGTCGTCTATAATAATCAGGAACAGGATTTCTACTTTAGCAATGTAAATTTGTAAATGTATAATAGTGTAGATACTGAAATGATACATTGTATATTGTTTTGACAAAATGAGACCTCGCTGAGTTTTTTACGCCGGTTCTTCTCGAGGCAGAGGTTTTCTTTCCGAACCGGCGGTGGTACTTTATCGACATTCATTGGTGCGTGTAATATGCCTAAAACGAATCCATACTTCCCATACTAATATTATAAATGCGAAAGTGTATGTGTTTGTTTGTTTGTTTGTCCGTCTTTCACGGCAAAACGGAGCGACGAATAGACGTGATTTTTTAAGTGGAGATAGTTGAAGGGATGGAGAGTAACATAGGATAGTTTTTAGCCCCGTAATCATCCCCTAAGGTGGTGAAATGGGGGGTAAAAGTTTGTATGGAGCTGCGATATAAACGAGTTCCACGCGGACGGAGTCGCGGGCAGAAGCTAGTAATACATAAATAAGAAACAAGCCTTACACGCGTGGCTTGGTTTACAAGAATCGATGCATCCCCTCAAGTTAGTGTGTCATGTGTTATTATGTCAGATATATATGCAAGTGACTTGAATACTATTGTGACGTCAATAGCGAAAGAGTGTAAAAATTCGTGCACAGAGGTTTTCGTAGCACGTTTGTTAATTATATAAACCTACCCTAACACATTATTTTTTATATACATAATTGCTTCTGCCCGCGACACCATCCGCGTGGAGTCGTTAAGGTATATCGTGCTCCATACAAACTTATGGGATGATTTCCTAGATAAACACTATCCATGTCCTTCCCCTGGATTAAAACTATGCCCATACCACATTTCATCTCAATCGGTTCAGCGGTTTGAGCGGGAAAGGTAACAGACAGACAGATGTTCCTTTAGCATTTATAATATGTATTAGACTGAAAGTAGTAAGTACTATCCATAGTATGTATTCTTTTGGTTGTATTGTAATCTATTTGCTTGTAGAACCTCTCCGGGACGCATTAAATATTCAGGTAATAGGCATGATGCCTCATGTTCAAATTGATAACGTAGTGATGCTAAATCGATATTAAACCATCAAATTATCGTAATAAAGTATAAATTATAAAATATATTTAAAATCATAAAAAGATATAAACCTTGAAAGTTTAGAAAAAATATGCATTTTTTTTTATTGTCCAAGAGTAAATTAAAAGCTACCAATAGAATCCTTACGCTTTTCTAGAAACAAAATTGTATGACAACTATGTACTTAAACGCAGTATTTCGCAACCGAAACAACAATTTACCTGATTTTCCATACTACGATTAGTACAAATATACAAATGTGACGTCACACTTATATAGACACACAGTATGAAGCGTTTCGCGCTGCCGCCAGCGAGGTCAATCTTTATCTCAATTTTTTAGGTATTTATGTTCTTTAATTTTAGTTGCTCCCATACAAACATTTGTTCCTCTCCAAAAACTGGTTCGAATGACGTCACAAAAAAATCTTAGTCATCATCCCTATTACCGATGTTAAAGCTGACGTCTTTTGTGGATTACACGATGGAATCATGAATACGTGACTAATTGTATCTACGCAGCCTTCGGCTCTCGCCAAGTGGCGGGCGCCGTCGTCGCGCTTCGGTTCCGCTCCAACCAGAGGCGTCTCTAGCCCATGTAATGTAGCGCCCGTGTGCAAACTGCAAACATCATCTAGCGCCCCCTATTAAGCGCGCGGTCAAAATGGAATGGTAGCGGGCGGCGCTCGGCGCCCCCTAGGACCGCTGCGCCCGTGTGCAACGCACACCCTGCACCATAGGTAAAGACGCCTCTGGGCCAACACATGCTCAATACTAGTGGGTCTGTGAGCTGTAGAACTGGCAAGCCCGTCTTTTAAAAAAGATAATCGGTTAAGAAATGCGACTTGTAGTCCTCTACTGCCGCCTGTAGAACCTGTAGTCCTCTACTGCGACCTGTAGTCTCTCTGAGAACAGCCGGACAGCGTGACAGACACCGGACATACGAGCGATTTTCGGCCCAAGCTGAAGTCTTATTTCGCTTCGCTCGCTCTTTCGATTATAAATGCGAAAGTGTGTCTATCTGTCTGTCTATGTGGGGTGTGCAATGTTTCATATCAAAACAAATTCCATATTTTCATTTTGCATAACAACGAATTGCATAATTTCAGGTTGTATAAGTGGTTAAATTGCATAAAAACAAAAACAATAAAAACTATTTGCATAATTTCATCGATTATAATCATCAATGTTAATAAATTCCATTTATATAATAAACAAACGCTATAATGGTCACTCTGTATAATATTTTATGCTCATTATGTTGTAATAGTTGTTCTTCATTTACTCACCTTCTGTGCCCTTCTCATATTTAAGCTAGATAGTATGACTGTCGATTGGACAGTGACAGGACTCCGCTTCAGCTCCGGCGCTGCGGGGAGAGCAGCCCTTTCGCCCTCGCGTGACAAAGCACGGGAGCCGTGCAAAGCGGAGCGGCTGAGGCTGGTCGCCGATTTGGCGACCAGCAAGCCGAAGCTGCGGAGCGGAGCACGGGCGACCGCGCCTCCGGCTTTTTATATACACTCTAGGGGTCAATCACGTAGTAAAACTAAGTACATACTAGAGTCTGGCAAATGAAAGCGTGACCTGGACTTTTTTAAAAGAGGCAACATTATAATCTGTCAAAGGCACGTCAAAGTCTAGTTAGTATTTTTTGTGAAATGAATTATTTTGCATTTATAATTGCCGTAATATGGGTAAAACAATAAAAAGTAATGTGCGAAAGCTGCTACATACTATGATCAGTAAGTTCAAGCAAAAACAAGAGGAAAAAGAAGTTGTTTCCCAAGAGAAAGAACAATGTTTAGATGCGATGTCGAATTTTTTAGGTTAGTAATCTTAATCCTTGTTGGCTGATTATTTGATATAATAATACTGACGATAATGATAAATATGATGATGCTGTTTCTTATGTTTACGGATAATCTTGAAAATATTCAAGGAATCTGTAAAAAACAATATTCCTAGTATAATTAGTAATACCATATGTAATTTTTTTAATTTGCCGCGTTTTCTCAGGTCACGCTTTCGTTTGCCAGACTCTAAGTGTTGTTATCAGTTTTAAACATTATACTAAATGTATGTTATGCAAAAAGAAATTAGTACACATAAACGTTATAGCAAATGTGGTGGTGATAGATGAGTGTTATGTTATTTAAATGTTATGACCAATAATAATATCCATTTTGTTACTATGATAATAGTTTGTTATGATTTCCGTACGTTTGCTACTTGAAATTATGCATTTTGTTTTTATGGCGAATGAACGGCACCCGTCTATCTGTTACCGTTTTACGCTTAAACCGCTGAACCGATTGAGATGAAATTTAGTACGGAGACAGTCGCAAAACCGTAAGTTATTGTATAAATCATAGTTTCCCAAAGTGGTCCATACCGCCCCCCTGTGGGCGCTGACGAGTTCCAGGGGGGCGGTAGGGGCCTCGGAAGAGACTGGGGGCATTCATACTGCCCAGGGGGGCGCTCCCACATGTGAGAAAAAACCCTAAAATATTAGTACGAATAAATTTATATTAGCGCAATAAATTGAAAACCTATATTTATACGGTTTGTTTGTGGTAGGTACTGTGACGTTTCACCTTGGGTCTCTCAGGGTATACTCGTATAAATAAAACAACCATTGGGTGCTATTAGCTCAGGCGCGCAGACGTGACCTCGCTCACCGACAGCTAGCCGGCGACTGACTCGAGCTGTCGGTTCGCCACAGCACAGCTGCTGCCCTCGCATATATATTTGTGGTGGCTATACGCCACATCTCTCCTTTTTTTACAAATTACATAATATTTTACAATATTACACTTTTACTTTAACGGTTTAGTCTACAAGTTTACACCGAGAAATTAATATTTAAATGGTGCATTTTTATTCCAGACATTCATAAAAATATCCTTATTTATCTAGAATAGAATTCAGGAATACCTTATCAAATTTACGAAAGCCTTGTGACTAAGTTTAACTTAAGTGTATCTCTCTCTCTTTTTTTTCAATCAAATTCAAATTTCATTTTTGCAAATACACAAATTACCTTTATAACATTTACCTCTAGGAGGAGGATGTCACGAACATATAAGCTCTGAATAAATTATACACCGCTTATGATTATGATTTGTAAACAAGTGAAATTGAATATTCCTGCAATATTTTTTACTAAAATTATATTGTGAATAATTGTCAACCTTATAGTAATAGGGGTATTTCTTATCCAAATATTGGTAACATGTGTACTAAAACTTGCCATTTTAGCAATCTATAGGATAAGGCGGTTTTTGAAACATCATAAGATATAATTTATTTATTTATTGTCCTAGCTATTCATTGAGATAATGCGGGCAGCATCTTTATCACAATGCCACCAGAGGCTGTTTTAAGATTTAGTTTAGTTATAACTTTTAACTTGGATTTTGATACTTCGCTTTTATTTTATTTCGTGGAAGTATAAAGTCTTAATTAGCAAAATAATATGTTAGCTAATACGATTGTAAAATTGAATAATAAAATTTCATGGCTAATTTTATAGCACTTTTTTCCATTAATGCTTGTGCACCTATAAATGTCAGTAACTAACTACCACGTTCGGAAAGTTAGAAAGAAAGCCACGGGCAGAACCAGCGTAAAAACTCGACCAAGTATATGTATATACATACGATATGTAATTATATTCTTCTGAATACCTTTATTCAAGCGTCGATTAAGAAACTTTCTATTGGAAATTCCACTGTATAATAAGTGGATTTTTTGACATAACCGCTTTTATAATTTTTATTTGTTTTTTTGATTAAATTAAATTATTGTTATATTATGTACTGACGATCCTTTTAGGTGAACTTTGATAACTATGACATACATTTAAATTAAGTGGACATAGTTATATTTCAATTGTTAGTTATTATTCTTCTAATTATTTTGATTGAATGTTATTGTATGTTATTGACGATCACAATAGGGATTCTTTTAAATTGACATGTAATTAATAATTTAATCTTATATTGTGAGCAAATGAATCTGAATCTGTAATATTAAAATATTAGTGTATTTTAATTTTACCATACTACGGTTTGGAAACCCAATTTATTTTTAACTTTTCTGGTAAATCACGCACACATGTATTGTAAGGTAGCTCCTATATATTTATTTTATTTATTTGCATACACACTACACGGCTCATATTTACCAATGTCTTACTAATTAGCAGACATTATTAAATCTATCCAATGACACACCAATAATGATCACATTTACTTAATTTCATCTAAAATGACTACATTTTACCCACAATTGTATGCTGGACATGTAATTGGTTGATCTTGGGGCATGTTTTGAAGAGTCAACGCGATCCGACGGATTAAAATCCGATCCAGTCACTTTCATACAACTTTATTTTTTAGTTTCAGATATGTTCTCTGATTTTTTTTGGCAAGATGTTTATTTCTTATTTATAACTTAAAATTTGAAACATCATTAGGGTTACAATACCCCATACTTGATATCATAGTCATAGTATACCCTGAAGTATTATGTTTTAGTATCTATCTCACATTCGTTTATTTCCTCAGTGTTGGGTGAGACTAAGTTGCTAAATTCGCAGATTAAAATGAGATGAAGCTGTATTTCCTGTTTATATTATTCATTATTAAACTGATGATCTGATAAATTAAAACTGATGAAATATAGCAATACAAGCAAAACTATTTCATATATTTTTTTAATCTCAGTTCCATACATCGTCACAAAGTTTGGTATGGAAGTATACAACTTCTATTAATATGATTAGTTTGGTGGCCTTTTTCTGGTACCTATTACACTGCCACGTTTAACCTTTATTATTTTATGTAAGTATCCATTACTTCGTGTCATGCACTTGTAGAGATCGATATTTATTCCACAGAGGCGCACTAAATACCTTTTTTCCATACACATACACTTTTTAGCGTTTGGAAAAGTAGGTAGTACTAGTACTTGATGTCATCAAGTTGATGAGAAGAAACGCCAGTCTGTTCTCAGTTTTCAATTTTCGGTTGTAATTTTTCCGAAAAATATACATTATTCTATGATATTATAAACCAGGGACGGCTGTCAATTTACTAACTAGTTACCAGCCACATTGCACAACTGTAGCTAAAGCAATACTTATTATAAGAATATTAACTTATTCTCATTAAATTATTCCCGGCATTACTTGGCAAATGACCGGGACGTATTAAGATGAGGTCTTCAGTTAAAGAACTAAAATTTGAAGATAAGAACTTTTACATATTTGCTCTTGTCTAACAGTAACAGTCAAAAAATATTATCTGTATTTCTAATTTGATTTGGATAGCATTATATAATTACGTTGACTGCTAGCACATAAATATGTTTATAAAAAATATTTAAAGCCAATTTTACCGTCCTTGCTCCAATACATATTTTCCAGATTGCCCTTGGCAATCTAACCATCAATAAAAAGGTATCTGAATATTTTTATTTTACTTCATTATTTTCTTGAGACCTCATCTCAATCAGCAATTATTTTGCTATACCCACCTTATGGGATTGGTTTGTAAAATTAGCACATGCTCTGTTTTTTTTTTTTTTTTTTTTTTTTTTTTTTTTTTTTTTTTTTTTTTTTTTTTTTTTCACTTTATGGACTTGCTTATAAACTAGCATACAACTTCTGAAATTTTACCCACATTATGGGTTAGCAACTGACGCTTGTACTAACTCACATCATGAGCAGAATCAATTATTTATTCATTTTCTTTGACTATTTATATGACATGCATTCCATGTCATAATTGTGTATTAACTCACATCATGAGCAAAATCAACTTTTTATTTACTAGTATTTATGTGACATGCATTCCATGTCATAACCACATTTTGGTCTATTTATTTGCTATTTATGTGAAATGCATTTCATGTCTTAACCACATTTTGGTCTATTTATATAATATTTGTGACATGCATCCCATGTCATAACCACATTTTGGTCTATTTATTTGCTATTTATGTGACATGCATTTCATGTCATAACCACATTTTGGTCTATTTATTTACTATTTATGTGACATGCATTCCATGTCATAACCACATTTTGGTCTATTTATTTGCTATTTGTGACATGCATTTCATGTCATAACCACATTTTGGTCTATTTATTTACTATTTGTGACATGCATCCCATGTCATAACCACATTTTGGTCTATTTATTTACTGTTTATGTGAATAGCATAACCAGATATACATCATATATCACTAGTTATGTGGAACTCGGGGAGATTTCGCTCTTTAGCACTTGGTGGGGGTGTGGTGCTTTTGATTTAACCTTGGTAATTTTGATTTAGAATACACGAATAATTTATGTTTCATAGTTACGAAATATATTCGTAACCACTAGATATATGTTATTATTAATGTACTACCACGGATAGCCGGTAAGGTTGTGCTTTCTTTAGACGTGACTAGAATTTACCGTTTAGATACTTATAGCCAAATAAGGATTTTATCAATTTATATAAATGCCGTTTGTATAATGTGATTATAATTTAAAACGATCATGTACTACGCCTCATTGATGGGCACGATCCTAATTATGATAATTATTATTCTGGCCTTTAATTTCAATCCACAAAACTATAGATAACAATTACTACTGCATATAGTATGATAGTAACGTTAATGTAATACCTATATTCCATGTTTTTGTCCTGTCTTGGATTATTTCCCCACAGACACGGTACAGGAAATTATTCATGTATACCTCATCATATATTTTATATATATATATATCACTTTATTAACCTTGAAATATTTTACACCATATGCTCAATGGCATATTTTACACTGAGCGCGTGCTCCCAGGCACCTAGCATCTACATCTAAACACTTTCCTCCACCGTGGTACCTTTGTTGTTGTTTGGGGCTTACCTATTCAGTGTACCTATTAAATACGCTACTCGAATAAGTTAAACGCAGGTTTAGATATATTCAAACTCACACTTGTTATTATAATTAGTGCGATTTCATTTTTTTTATTTTTTGAAAGAAGGTACTTGTATGTTTATCGGTCAATCAACTTTTCTTGTCCCTTAGCTTTTCTTCATGGTCAGTTACCACGACATGTGTATTTGGTAAATTTTCTTATAGCCAGATAAACAGTCTGTTTGAACATATAATGTTGCATCCCGCAAACCGTATTTTAGCAGAAACATGGTTGTCTAGGGGACAAATACAATTTTCATACAAATCGGGGACATTCTACGTTCCTGGCAACTGGTGCAATTGCACCAGTCGAGGGCAAATTAATATCTGTTAATACAGTTGTCATTTAGTTTCACGCTATAATTAATTGAGTAAGGAATGCAACGACAGTTAGCAACAGCAACATCGTATTTCTCGTAATCCCCTTTTAGACAGCAAATAAGACGGGGAGGACACTAAAAAGTTGATTCACCTCTATGCTTTAATAAATACCTTCTGCTGTGTCGTTAAAATACTACGAGTATCCAAGTAGATACTTAAAGAAAACATAAACAACACAACACTAAATAAGTTGAGTTTTCGGTTTTATTGCTATCTCACTGCGAGATTAAGTAAAAGACTGCACCTGCAAGGTGCACAATATTATCTATAGATACCAATGCTAAAGTACTCCTCGTGTTCTCATTTCTGTGTTTTCTGCCACTTTGTAAATGACCATTTTGATATAGTAAATCAACCAATAATATCATTCTCGTTAATTATATATGTAGAACTAGGTTACAAGTTACAACGACACACACGAAACACTGAATAAACACTCAACGAACGGTACACTGAATAGTTGTTATGCCTCGATAACTTTTATTTTATTGACACACACGGGTTCGTATTTGCTTCTTCCTTTCGTTTTAGCGTTTTTAAGAAACCCAAGGAATGTTTTAAATATGGTTTGTCACTTACTCGAGGACTCGTCGCCAATGTGACGTTTCACCTTGGGTCTCTCAGGGTATACTCGTATAAATAAAACAACCATTGGGTGCTATTAGCTCAGGCGCGCAGACGCACGGTGGGCTAGATGGCTCGAAAAGAGGACATTCGCACTTTTTTCAGAAAATCATTTTTTGAAAAATGCTATCCAATAGAGAATTATATGAGGAACAATAAATGTGGTATACATTTTTGCGAAATAAGGCATATTGACAACAGAAAAAAAAAAAGTCTGTTTTTTTTGTATGGGACCCAAAAATAGGTATCTTGTTTCTCAGAAACTATTAGAGGTCCCGTCTTCTACCTTTCAAGACTTTGTTTTTCTACTTTTATAGAGTAAGAAACGATAAGCAGATTTTCTATTCAGGTGCTGTTTTTTTTTTTTAGTCCAGTAAAAGTTAACACATTTTAGATTTTTACGATTGTCTTTTTTGGGATGCCACAATATTTTTTGATAATTTAATTCTATAATATTAATAACAAGTTACAGATGCGACGATTTTTGTCATTTTTTTTGGGAAACAGTTGATTTTGGTTCAAATTTGTTGTTAGTTATTTACAACTCAATCATTTTATGGAAGACGAAATAGTGAGTATTCTTTTATCTTGAAACAATTATTATTCGCAAAAACAAAATGAATCATAAAATGTGACAATGACATGTGTCTATTGTAAAACATTAGATTATTTCTTTTTAGTTGTATGAAAAATGTAAAAAATGTACTTAGGATTTTTTTATAACTTAATAAACGTTACATATATTATGTGTTATTATCATTTTTACTTTTAACTATCGAAATATAATGTAAAAATCCAAAAAAGACAAACGAAAAAATCTAAAATGTGTTAACTTTTACTGGACTAAAAAAAAAAAAACAGCACCTGAATAGAAAATCTGCTTATCGTTACTTACTCTATAAAAGTAGAAAAATAAAGTCTTGAAAGGTAGAAGACGGGACCTCTAATAGTTTCTGAGAAACAAGATACCTATTTTTGGGTCCCATACAAAAAAAACAGACTTTATTTTTTTCTGCTGTCAATATGCCTTATTTCGCAAAAATGTATACCACATTTATTGTTCCTCATATAATTCTCTATTGGATAGCATTTTTCAAAAAATGATTTTCTGAAAAAAGTGCGAATGTCCTCTTTTCGAGCCATCCAGCCCACCGTGAGACGTGACCTCGCTCACCGACAGCTAGCCGGCGACTGACTCGAGCTGTCGGTTCGCCACAGCACAGCTGCTGCCCTCGCATATATATTTGTGGTGGCTATACGCCACAGGTACCTACCTCTCTATCATTGATTATTTTAGTTTATTCGCTAAATATTAGTCTTAATTAATTGAAAAAGTTATTACCTATACCTGGTCTATCCGTTGTAAGTCTTTGACTATTTACTCAAAACAAGTATCGACAGGAACGCGATGCCAAGGCTTAGGTAAGTAGGGATCACTAGTTCTGTGGTAGGGATTGTTTTAAAAACTTGTCATTGCGTGTACAATATTCCTGCCGATACGTGCTGACCTCTCGTATTTTTACAAGCAGTGATTTAAGTGAAGTTTTGTTTTTATTTTTGTGTTTTGTAACCAAAAGTCAAAAGTACAAGTGAGCTCGTTAGGATTTTTATTGCTGTGAATAAGGTAATGTGACCTAGTTAGGTGTAGCTGTTACAATGTCCGAGGCCAAGAAGAAATGCCGCCAATACAGTGTCGAATATTTGAAATATGGCTTCATTCCATCTCCTACCAACCAATCTTTACCTATGTGCTTGATCTGCCAGAAGGTAGTCTCAAATGAAGCAATGAAGCCTTCTCGGTTACAAGAGCATTTGACTAAAATGCATCATGCTGACAAAAAAAACAAAGATTCAGATATTATTTCGCGATGGGGGGCGCTGAAATTTTTTATTGACACCTAAGTGGGCCCTCGCCCTAATAAGTTTGGGAACCTATGGTATAAATGGTGGGATCAGCAGACTTATTTTAATATGACCACCTGTCGCCGGAACCTGAACCCTTAGGAATGCGGCAACGAATTGTGCTGATGGTGGAAGTCGAAGGCGGTATGTAGGAACTCAGACTTGCGATCATCTGACTCCAGATGATATGAAGGGTCTTTGGCAACATCGACAAGATGATTGGAGACAACGTTGAGCGACTGTCAAGGTAGCGCGAAGAAACCTAGGAGACGCAGCCGAATCCTTAGGTACCTACGCTTCGTCCCCGCTTGAGACCGCGCTGTTTGTAATCCCCAGTACCAACACAGTTACTCTTAATCACTAGTCCCCTATACCACTGAATAATGTTAATCATATTTTATTTAATGATTGCCTTAGACCTGTCATCGCAGGTGGAACCGAGATTCTTAGCCTCAGCAGCACGCCATCTTGATGCGACCTCCACGCCCACCGCTATTGATGTATTTCAGTAATAAGTCTGTATATGTATAGCCTTGGAAGTTTGGTTTAGCTGTTGGTATGTGGAAGTTGGCCAATAAATCAATCCTATGAACCAGCCAATTCCGCGCCCTTGACACCAACCTTCCGAGGATGTGCATGTTCACCGAAACCAGACAGGTAAAAGGCAAAACTTTATAAGAAAGACGGTGATTAGCACCATACTGCCCCCTCAAGGAGAAAAACCATAAGTGACAATTTTTGACAAATTGAGTTTTTAACAGTCTTGGACTCGGGAAAAAAAAAAGTGATTTTTCTATCTCACACGGGTTTGGATATCTCAAATAAACCAGGATTTAGACAAGCATACGTTCATGTCGTTTTGTTAAGTTTACTTCTTGTTCGAAGTAGAAAAGTCATAACTTCGTGTTCATAGGCAAAAAAGTACTAAGTAACCGCCTTTGTTTTTTAATCTTTGTCTTGGATGTGTACCTATAGTAAGTTATAGGCTATATGCTTTATCATAAGAAGAAAAACCACATTTTAATTTTGTTTCAAATTATTTCGTAGTTAGTCTGTTTCTTGTTAGTTCGTGATGTTTATCAATATTAAAACTTTGAGCAATTAAATAAACCACAAGTACCCTTTTGTGCTTTTTCAAGTTCCTAGATCACATAGTAATAGAAGCATATGTGAGTACTTTGTTGTTTTTTAGGGTTCCGTAGTCAACAAGTTTGGCCATGTCCGTCCGTCTGTCTGTCCGTCTTCGGCTTAGCTCAGTAACCCTTACAACTAGAAAACTGCAATTCGTGGGTATATAAACCAAACACGCCGACAAAACAGTAGAATAAAATCCTGAAAAAAAATTTTTTTTAGGGTACATCCCCTACATGTAAATTGGTGATGTATTTTTTCTCGTTAAACCTATAGTGTGGGGTATCGTTGGTTAGCTTGTTCAAACATATTATGGGTTTTTTACAACTATTTTTCAACTCAGTTATGCGTTTGCGAGATAATAGGATTTAAAGCCCTAATTTTTGTTAGAGTCATGTGTCCCCCCCCCTGCCGGCTAAACGGCTACTACTGGGGACGTGAAAAAATTCGTGGCGGTAGTAAATATAATAAATTTAAAAGGAAAACTATCACAGTTAAGTAGACATAACTAGTTAACGAGTAGTAGACATAACTAGTTAACTGGTAAGAAATGCACTTAATTTCGGGTACATACACATTATCATTGGAATTTGAACCTTTTACTGTGGACGGTAGAGTTGCTTTTTCACGGCACGGTGCTTCTTGCCCGCGGCGAGCGCGCTAAAGACCTGCCCTGCGACATGCCCCCATATAGTATCTAATACGATTATTTACGAGGGTAAGCTATAATAAAAACCCCAAAAGCCCCTTTTAAGTCCGCATTCTGTGACAGACGGGCAACTACGGAACCCTACCCTGCGCGTGGCCCGACACGCACTTGGCCGCTTTTCTTAGATGCTATAGTGCAAAGTTAACACAAGTAACATAAGTGCGCACTTGTGTTGTTCTTTCTTTGAAACGATTTTTTCTTATGTTTTTTTTATAAGCATGACAAAATTAAATTTCATTAAAATTCTACAATTTATCTTGATTTATAAAGACAAGTTTCAGCTTTGTACTTTGAAATAAAAACCAATTGAACGGAAGTGTAAAGTTTTTTGGATTTATCTCCAACTTACTTTTTGTCACTTATGGTTTTTCTCCTTGAGGGGGCAGCACATACCTTACACTTGAAACATGCTCACAAAACACACTTGAAACATGCTCACATACTGAGTTTGCTATAGTTTTAAAGTAAAGAACAGTTGCTAGTAATTTACAGCCTAATACGTAAATTATTTAACATCTGTTAAATAACTAACGTGTTTTAACTGCAGTGCAGGGGCTTAATTATTTAACATTTAAATACTCTATCTTAAATCATATAAGCAATGATAGTAGACGATTATAATCTTCATATGATAAGACAATAGGCACCTACTGACGCATATTACAGCCCTCGTCAGCGCAAATGACTGCAAAGGACATTGCCAGTATTTAAATATACATATATTATACTATAGGTTTTTGTATCCATATTGATGGCAATATGAAAATGTTAATGTTCTAACCTGATCTAAATCTTATAACATTATCATTTGCCCCTGCAAGGCGCCGTAGGTTCATGGTCTTCTCTCCCTCTCACTGAGCATAAGCGTGAGCGAGATGGAAGTGCGTGCTCGGAAGCGCGGATATCATGTTTTTTCATTTAAATTTTTTGGCTGTTTAAATAAATAAATATGTAAACACTGATTTCCCTCAAACATGATATTGCCGATTTTTAGAAGCAATTTTAATATTTATAGCTTTTGTGCATAATTTGTTACAAATATTTTAAGTGTATTTTTGTGTGTTTTAGACCTATGTCGATTTTTTTCTATCGAGCGAAATTTTAATCATGTTTCGAAGCACTGATTTCCCTGCAGAAAAGCCTCAAGATTACTATTCGTATTTTTTTGAAACCATATTATTATAAACAGACGCATTATATTGTTTCAAAAACTCTGTTCGCTTAACTTCGCTGAACCTATGGCGCCTTAATTATGAGACATCTGGAACGTTGCAAAACCTCAGATAGGTAAATAAACAAGTTATTTTATGTGATTAAGTCCTGTTTAGTAAAAACAATGTAAAGGCCCTGTTTGTCACAAATAAAAATTTTGTCTCTTTCTTTCAAAACTTGTAATTATTATTGCAACAACAAGGTCTTATGTATAGCTGTAGTGACTGAATAATTTAGCGAGTGTAGCAAAGAAAGTGTGTAAGAAAGGATGAAGTACTTAATATACAGAATAAATAAAGTGGTACTCCTTTAATTTTTTCATTACCAGGTTGACTGCCTCAGACAAACATTTGAATTTAAAATCAAGAATTATGATGACCAGACATAGGAATCCGCGGGGCAAAATTGTTTGACAAGTAGCATTCCTATATTGAACTCAACTATTAATGCTAGTTCTATATACTAGTGATCACTCAAGGGTTTGCTTGTAAACATATGTTTTTATTAAGAAGAAACGATTATGGAGATACTTTAAAAAGATAATATTTTGGGAATCAGTTGGATGAAGAGAGGGATGAGATGTGCACTAAATGTTTAAAAATAGTAATCTGAAAATTTTCATAAATTGTTGCAGGGTTAAAGTAAAAAGGGTATAAGAACCAAGATGATGTTTCTGAATAAAGATAATTATGTAAATTCAGTTGCTCGCCATAAAACTAACGGAACAGAACTAGAATTATAAACTAACAATATACAATACGTTTATATTATATAAATGACAATTTTAACACTCAAATTCTGAATGAGTAAAAAGTATAAACAATGAAGTAATAATTATAGACCATTCCATGACACTACAAACATGTAAACAATTGTTTTAATTTAGAGTGAACTCTTTGTACTGTTTTTATAGAATTCATTTTAAAACACCTAAAGCTAACAGATATGGAAATTAAAATTAAACAGATTCCAATAAGAAATAATTACCAACAACAAACAGTTGTTGTCGTGCCTGTAAAACTGAAGAATCAAGGTTGTTGATGACTTACCTCCGGTTTGTAATAATAGTATTTAAAGATATGGTTAGATACCTACACTCACCTATCATAAACCGTCGAAGATCGTTGCTATAGCTATTATAACTCGTACATTATATAAGATTTTCTAGCGTATTCCGCTTTAGCACTTTCAAAGTCATTAATGTATTTTTTGTCAAAACTATACGTTCATATCTCTGGAAATCGACCCAGGTAAAACATGAGAGAGGTAAGATGTAGACTTTGGTAACACCCACGGTCGTCGCACAAGTTTATTCACCGCAGTGTTTTGGTTTGTCACTATTAATCACAGTACCGTAAAATAATACGATTATTACACGTACATACTTTTTAAGCAGTTCACAGAGATTTAAACAAATGTACAATCTTCGATCTAAAATTAGTTCTAAATCTTTGCAGGGACTGAAAGAATGAAAGAGCCTTCAGAAGAGCGAGAGGAGGGAGACTGCCAAAGAGAATGTCATTGTCAAAATTACCAAAACTGACAGTGACAGTAAGTGCTTCATAAATTATTTGAGACATCCTAAGGAACGACGCTTTTGAGCAAGTTGTGTTGGTTAATGTTACTACTAGAACGTAGTGGTTATATTCTCTTCGGTTACTACCAAAAACAACTACCACTACATTAATGTACGTAAAGTTCTCTTTGTAACTTTTACCCGAGCTTTTGGCGTGTATTTATCATATATGATATTCTTGAAATACCTCCATTTTAATCAGTCATATTGCAATTTGTTGCGTAACTATTTTAAATAAGTATGGGTTCTTCCCCTTTAAAATGTAAAATTGTCTGTCTATGGTTTGATCAGTCCAATCCACATTCCATTCATATACTTATTTTATTATACTCTTTGATTCCATTTCTCGTATTCATGCTATGGAAACTTACCCCCTTATTCATTAAACTTTTAAATGCCTCTGCTAAATAAAATATCCTTTGTCCCTTTCTTACGAACGCAAATGTCAAATTGACAGATAAAGACACACGAACTTTAACGCCATTTTAGTTAAAATAGGCTTGTAGTGTAGAACGTTTATGAGTACAGCCGTTAGAATTTATTGCAAATCCAGATTTTGATTGAAAACGGTGCTACCACCTAATCGGTAGGGCCCCAGACCCCCTAGCACACTAAGTTTTATGTCGGACATAAAGCATTCGTCCCTTTCTGGCAAATATGCGAGTGCGAGAGGGACGAATGCTTTATATCCGACATAAAACTTAGTTTAGTGTGCTAGGGGGTAGCTGATGCAGTAGCGAACTAAAATATCAGTGTTGTTACATTCAAATATTTTATTTGATGTAGGGAGATATGTTGACATAATTTGCATCAATAAATCCAATTTAATTTTTAATATTGAACGAAGTTGTTTGTGATTTGTGCATTTATCTATTACTAGAGGACCTGCCCCCCTAGCACACTAGGTTTTATGTGCGACATAAAGCATTTGTCCCTCTTGCACTCGCACATTGGCAAGAATGGGACGAATGTTTTATGTCCGACATAAAACTTAGCGTACTAGCCCCTCTGGAAGGGCTATAGACACCGCTAGACGACCGAGCGCGGCGGACTGTTGAGAAAGGTCTAGGAAAATGTAGTACCGAGTGACCTTGGTTTTGCCGGACGTCGAGCGGTTGCTCGACGTCCGGTAGGTGCTAGTTAGCACTTACCAAATTTGCCAATGTTCAAACCACTCCGATCAACAGGGAGCTTCAAACGGTCCTGCGTTGCATGGCACTTTCAGGAAGGATCACTCGAGTGATATCAATATTAAATTTAATGGAATTATCAATATTATTAAATGGCTACAGGGTAAAATTGTACAATTGCGTAAAATATTAACGTTAGGTATACTAGGACTTCTAATCATATTCGATGCTGGTGGCTTGTGGTTCCACAATGATTTCTGCTAGTTACTGGATGAGCGTGTCGTAGGCCGAGCCACACCGACTGCGTGTGCAGCATAAGCGTAGACGTGCACAGCACCCCTGTCACACCGGGTTACTGTCAACGGCCGCCATTTGCATTCTATTACTTACAAGATTAGCATCATGTTCGATAGGAGTTTGTCTGACGAAGAAGAAGCACAGCAGTATTTCACACCGGCCCACCGCCTGCAGCTTTATAAGTCGCAGGTCCGCCCACACATGGAATACTGTTCTCATCTATGGGCAGGGGCACCCCAATACCAGCTTCTCCCTCTGGATCGCATCCAACGACGAGCAACTCGAATTGTCGACAGCGAGCATATTTCGGATCGGCTTGACCCCTTGGCGCTGCGTAGAGATGTGGCCTCTCTCTGCATTTTCTATCGCATGTATAACGGGGAGTGCTCCGAGGAATTGTTCGGATTAATCTCTGCCGCTTCTTTTCGCCACCGTCCAACGCGACAACATTACCATCCTCACCACTTAGATGGTTGGCAGTCCTCAACTGTGCGCTTCTCCAGAAACTTCCTGCCTCGCACAGCTAAACTGTGGAATGGATTGTCGCCTGCGGTATTTTCGGACCGATACGACCTTCAAGAAAAGAGCGTACTCCCATCTTAAAGGCCGGCAACGCACTCACAACACCTCTGGTGTTGCAAGTGTCCATGGGCGGCGGTAATCGCTTAACATCAGGTGATCCGTCTGCTCGTTTGCCTCCTATATCATAAAAAAAAAAAAAGCACTGCTCACTGTTATGTAAAGATACTCCTGCGACATCCAAGAGGGTTTGGGTTTATAAAATTAATGGAAGACGAGAACACAGTCAGTTATCACAACTTATGTTGTGAACTTGAATCACACGAAGATCGATTGTTTTGGTATTTCCACATGTCAAGAGATTCTTTTAAAGATTCTTTTAAAACATGACAATACTTTTTCATACAACCTTGGACTCCGATTGATGCACCGATTTGTTCCCATAATACATTTTTGTATGACACTTTTTTGTAGTCTTTGTGTTATAAATACACACATATTGTCGAACAACTTCAATTAGTTTATAGTCTGTCCAGAGTATTATAGGTTCATGGCTCTGTGTACGCATGGACGCAGCATGCACTGTTTGTCTGCGAGCTGCGTTACGTGCGCACGCGTTGCGTGTGCGTGCACGTCTACGCAGACGCATCCGGCGTGTCATGTCGTATTACGGGATTTATACATTACAACGCAGTGGTGTACATTATTGTTAATAACTTAAATAAATCTGTGTATCTCCATCCCTCACTTTAATGTTCCATTTCACAACAGTTATTACAAACATTGAAAATACTGATTAAAAAATACGACCGAATTGAGAGTTTCCTTCTTTTTTTTTATCGGTTGAAAAGTTTTGTGGGCCAATTAACAGATGGCGCTTGTACGCAAGCATAAAATGCATTCTCCTTCTCAATTTGGCTTAGTTGCCCGTCTATGTTTATTGTAGTTGTAGACAGTCTTTGCTTTGCTCGTAACAGGGGCTGGAAACTTAGAAAAGAGGCGACACGCCGATTGATTGTATGGAAAGTCGTGACATCTCTGGCGAAGCGGATCGCTGTATTTAATGTTGTTGACAGAAAATGGAAATAGATGTCAGTACAATAGAGACACGACAATAAATTTTAAGATTTTGAAATGAAAAAAATATATTTTTATGTTTTGAGATATAATTTATTAAGTATCAATTTTATTTAACTGAACATGAACAAATATCTCATTAATATGGAATTGTGTTTGTTGTTCGGCCTTTGTGGTTTTAGATGAAGTATACATACCTACGTGTCAGTCAGTAAATAAATGTCAATGTATTGTCTATAAAAACATTGAATGAAAACACATTTAAATCATATTTAAATAAAATCAAGAATAGTTTTAGCCACAGTATCTAGGTATTATGTGTGCAGTAAATAGTTTGATGTTGAGTAATATATGCAGTGTAGATCGGCTGTACGTGGATTTGTTAAATCTGGTCCAGGAGATTTAATCTAAAGTTTTGAAGCTAAATCTCGTCCTTGTCTCGTGTTCTTGTTACATAATTTGTTATTTGTTAAGTTGAATAAATACTTACTTTTATGAATGTTGCATGTTTCACTTTTCAGATCCATTTCATAGTTGTGTGATTATTTTGAAACCTACAATATGAATGGCAAAATATGAAGGGAAGCGTACTTAGGTAACTAAAATGTGATTTATATCATGTTTTAGAAACGTTTTCTTCCTAACTTTGATAGTCGCATTGTAGGCTTCAAAGTCAAAACAGAGAATACAACTTTTGTATACGTGTGTGCGTGATGCGTGAATATGTATGTGTGCGTTAGTGTGTATGTGAAGCGTGCACGCTGCACGCATGCGTGCGTCAGAGTAGTTCAGTCCACTCGCTGCTAGGCGGCTGTGGGACCAGTAATTTCTTGGTGTTGCCACTCTTTACATAAATATACTTATTATACTCTTTGGCTCGTAATTGTTTTGCAATTGCAAGTCGCACCTACGTTGTGTATTTTGGTATACAGTACAGTGTAATTATTAATATATCCCAAGGTATGTACCGTTGATAATGCAACAATGCGTTTTATTTTGCGTCTAAGTACTAAGTTTCCTTAGTGAAAGACTGAAAGTTCTAGCGTGATCAAAATGCCATTGTTTTAAGTTAGCCATTATTTTTTTGTAAGCACATCTACGTCGATCAACATACATATTTACACCTTAACACATAAAAATATTATATTTTATTCATGCCGATATTGTTGCAGTATAAATGGGCTACTCGTGGTGGTGTTTTCTGACTTGAATTGCATTGCAATTGCATTTCAATTTCACCATTTTCATCACTGTGTCATTTGACCAACTTGTCAGCTCGTGTTTCACCGATCAAAATTTAATACAGTAGATTAGCATATTTCCTCTTATTCCTCACAACGTAACTTAGAGAACAAACCAGTTGCACTATACTTAGTTTTAAAATTGCGAGTGGTATTTTATTAGCGATATTTCTACGCCATTTTTGTAATACTTCTACAATATGGATGGCCGTCAAATAGTGTAACTCAATGTTTATAAAGATTATTTCTTACCTACGCATCTATGCAAGATAAGTCGAATATAATCACTATATGCAACACATTTTTATAGAGCCCTGGGCGGCCAAGGTTTGGTCAATATCTGGATATGAAACTGAAAAGTTTTATTATAAGTTGTGTTTATAAGATAGGTAAGGTTACATTACATATACCATATACATAGCCATTTATTCACAACATACGTTTTCCACAATTCTTGTTTATATAAAATCTCTCGGTTCAGTGTGCCTATTGGCAGAGGCCTCCTCCAACTCCTTACAATGCTTCCTGCATCCATGCACTCATCACTCGCCACTTGCAGTTAGTTTTAGTTCATTTTCCCATCTGTTGACTTGGCAACCTCTTGCTCTTTTACCATCTCTTGGGTACCACATGGTGATTTTCTGACGCCACTTCTCTAATTTGCATATTACAGTGCATCCAGCCCATCTCCATTTCTACTTGTCTCCTCCTCTCCATGGCTCTTTGGCATTTTGCCAATTTTTCCGTTTGCTTTTTAGTTAGGGACCACACTTACGGGGCATTGTTGCCTAAACCAGCACATGCAAATGTTAGGACTGAGTAACAAAAGACAGTGCAGATTCTGCCTTGAAGCAGAGGAGATGCTTAAACACGTCCTAACTGATTGCCCTTGCCTTATGTGTAGCTGCAACTCCATTCTGGGCAAATACATGATGTGCCCGGAGGAAATATTTTTTTTGAGTCCAACAAAATCCTGCAATTCTTTGAGTTTGCAGGACTTGACTAAGAATCGTAGTATGTGACAATCACAATAAATCAGCAACGGTTGCAGTGATATAAGACACTTCCAGAATAATAATAATAATAGGTATCTCGCTAAGATTATTTTTGTTTTAAAGGGCCTCTGTGCTATTGGCTTCGGCCCCATGCATGCCTTCTAAAAGTCCGGGACCCCATGGTCCCGAGACATAGAAATAACACACAACTTCACAACCATAGGTCATGCATGGTCTGAAATGTTTTGCTTGTTACAAGCTTTTATTTACTTTCACCTGTCCCATTGTCTGTCCGCCTGTCTGTAATCAAATCTTGCAAGTTAAATTTGACCCACTTCCCGGTGACCGATTGAGCTGAAATTTTGGGTATAAGTATAGTTTGGCTGACAATTCAATATTATGCTACCATTGAGCTGATCAGATGATGGAGACGGAAGGTGGCCATGGGAATTCAGCACTTAACTGACGTAACCCCGTTGAGTTTGGGCTCCTTAGAATCGTCTTAATGAGTAGTTGATGATGGTATACAGAAAAGTACAGTCGGCAATAAAATCTTGTACCAAAAATGTCATTTTTGACAGAAACTTTTATATGCATACTTTTTATATGATTATTCGTCCCAGGTAGAGTTACCCGATATTCTTTGGGGGAGGCCTATGTCCAGCAGTGAACGTCTTTCGGCTGATATGATGATGATGATGAAAAAAAAATACATAAAGATCAAAAGATGGATGCTGTTTGTCCACCGAGAGTTCAATCTATATACTAGTGAAAGATTTCTATAAATCTGATAAGTTGTTTCGGAGTTTACTTTATTTCCCTACAAAAACTTTCAATGCTGCAAACTTACATTTCACTGTTATTAACTCCTTTATTACATTGTATAGCATTTATCTTGTCTTTTTCAGAATAAATAAGGCCTAAACAATGGCTAAAGGTAAGTTGACGACCGCTTTATCCTAGTTGGTAGTGACCCTGCCTATGAAGCAAGAGGTCCTGGGTTCGAATCCCGGTAAGGGTATTTATTTGTGTTATGAGCACGAATATTTGTTCCTGAGTCATGGATGTTTTCTATGTATTTAAGTATTTATTTATCTATATAAGTATGTTTATCGTCGTCTAGGACCCATAGTACAAGCTTTGCTTAGTTTGGGACTAGGTCGATTTGTGTAAGATTGTCCCCTAATATTTATTTATTTATTTATTATTTTGAAAAAAAAAAAAAGTCTAAATCTGTAAATCAATTTGATATTCACAATATAGAAGCATTATTTAGCTACCTACTTAAAAAACGATTTACACAATATCCTATGTTTTAGGAAAAAATAAAGGAGGCAAAGGGAAAGACAAAGAGCCAGAGGTTCCCCCTCTGAGTTCTTTGTCTATAAGTGAGGAACCTTCCACGTCACAGGCTCAGGAGGAAGAGGAGTCTGGTGGATTGACGTCTGCTGCGGCGAGAAGGAAGGCAAAGAAAGCTGCTAAAGCTCTACCATTGGAGGGGTCCAAAAAGGTCACCACAACAGTGACGTCGCCAGCTTCAGAACGAGAGCCTGAACCTAAGCCGGTTAAACCAGAGGAACCTGCCAAAGAGGCTGCACCAGCCCAAGAAGAAAAAGCCAAAAGCGAGGAGAAGGAAGAGGACGATGGGTTGGGTTTGGGTATGGGTGGACCCAAGAAAAGAGGGCGTAAGAAGAAATCGTCATTAGCCTCACAGGAGGCCTCTGTACCACCTGGGTCGGCTCCCGCTGCCGGGCCCCTACCTCATGCTGCCAGGCCCCCACCTCATGCTGCCGGGCCCCCAGCTCCAGTTGGGTACCCATTTGCCCCAGCTGCCGGACCTTTTGCAGTGGTATCTCCATCTCAGCAAGTACCATCAACACCAGCATGGAGTGCTGGGTAAGAATATGTATTTGAATTACCTTTAGGTTGCATCAAAAAGCTTCCTCAGTCTCACATAAAAAGTTTTAGAAAAAAGATGAATGCTTTGTATAACATGGTGAACATTATCGATTTAAGAGTTAATATTAATATCATTCCCACTTTTTTATATTTAGTTTCACCTGTTGTTGCCAGTGTGCAGTCAAATCTTGCAATTAAAGTTTGATCAGTTGACCCCGGAGTTGAAATTTTGTACAAATATTGAATTTGGGTGGCTATAACAATTCCTAAATTACACATCGCAAAACCTTCGCGTTGGGAGTGTACTGTTCTCATTTATGTCGATTTATAAAACGAGATAACTTAGAAACAGAGTATTTTGCATTGGTATGGATGCGAGAATAGAATGCTCAAATTACTTACTTGATTTGACACGATAATACTAAATATTTTCAGGCGCGGTGGTGGACGCGGGGTACCTATGCCTCAGCAGGCACCACAGTCGTCTGCTGCTCCTGGCTGGTCTGGCATGCCTGGCGCACCGCCAGGCTACGCTCCTCCAGGCCCAGCACAGGCACCAGGATTTCCACAGCCAGGGTTTAACCAACCACCAGGCTTCAGTCAGCCTAGACCTACATCGCAACAGGCTGCGCCACGACCACAGCAGGCTGCGCCAACGCCACAGCAGCGCCAAACTACGCCGCCTGCTTCCGTCCCTGGCCCGCAAGGAGATAGGCCCTCATCGGCTTCTAAAACCGTGTGCCGATACAAGATTCCTCTTAAAATTGAAGGGCGCAGCGTTCCTTGTAGGAACATAAGAGTGTACACGAATTACTTGGAAATGAAAATTTCGCCTCTCAAAATCGTAAGTACATTACCTACCTACTACGCGACGCATAATTGAAATAAAATTCTAAAGGCGATCTTACACGGGCGATTTTTCGGGCAATTTGCCGAAATTAATGGAGCAATTAATTGAGCAATATGGGGCAATTTGTAGAAATTGCGGCAATATTTCGGAACTATTTCTCGAATTGCTCCATATATTTCCGTGTTGCTCCATATCGCCGACTACAATTTGCTCCACTGAATTTCTCGTATATTGCCTAGTTTCCCGAGTTGCGGCAATTATGGGGCCAGAATGGCGCCATACTGGAGCAATAATCGCTCCATTTTGAGCAATATTCGAATTGCTTGAAGTGGCCGTGACGTCAAAATTGCCCCGAATTTCCGGCAATTCGGCAATTTTTATCGCTTGTGTAAGAGCACCTTAATACAAAACAAATAGTGGTAAAATTCATGGCTATTTTGTGAATTTTGTATAAAGATCATGTGATGGACTGGATATAATTATTTTGTACAATAACAACATAAAAATTGTATCGTAATTAAATTAAGCTTTGTAATACGTAAAAATCTATACCTACATCTACATAGAATAAATTGAAAAAGTTAACCACATGCATGCAGTCGCTACCGACCAACTGAGCTATCGGAACAATCTGTCTCTGCCACTAAACCTTTCAATAAGTTCCTTCTTACAACGCCATAGGGAGGCGTGTAGCGACATCTACCAGAAGACTACGTAACAAAATATTTAGAAAGATCACTGTTACCTTAAATCTAATTTATTATTTTATATGAATCTAGAAGTCTTGTATATCTAACAACCATTATAAACTTTTCCTTTACTGTCATTAGTAAGAAACGCTACAGCTAGTGGTACGGTCCTTGATTTCAATTGTTATATTCCAGCATCGCTACGACGTAACGTTTAAGCCCGACAAGCCGAAGAAAATGATCTCTCCAGTGTTTATCCAGGTCAAGAAGAAGTATTTCCCGAAGGAACTCATTGCATTTGATCAAATGAAGAATTGCTATAGCCGAAATCCTTTGCCGAAGGTATCGGCGAATGATCGTTTTGCCGTAATGGTAAGTGGAAAGGAACGTTAAATTATTGTTACGTAAAAAAAATCAAAGTTTAGTAATTGGGTCAAGTGGAGTATGAAATAAAAGAGCTTTAGATGCACATTCTGGAGCGGTTTTTTTTTACAGTGAATTAATATTGATTAATGAAGGAAAACTTTGAAAAATTGGTCCTCTTATCTCCATTTTTAAAAAGATGATTTTAGATAAGATTAGGTAACGTTATTCTATATATATAACAGGAAAAATGTAACGGTATCTCTATCTAGGTTATTTTTCTTTATATCATCACAAATAATTTCTGGGCTGTTTGTAGTTTAATCACTTCTTTTTTCTCTTCAAGTTCCTTCTATGTTATTCTGAGAGCACCTTCTTTTAAATTAAATAAAAAATGTGTAATTTGGATTCACATGATAGGAAATTGCTGAAAAACCAATATAGAAACCGAGTTTGGTCCTGCAAGTTACTCGTACTAATAAAATGCACCGTTAATGGCGCTGTACTCATGACGGTAACTTCTGCTATGTTAACATTTTTCCAGAAATAAAAGGCGGGGAAAGACGGGGGGCATGTGCTGTGCAAGTTTGTACGGAACCCTCGGTGCGCGAGTCTGACTCGCACTTGACCGGTTTTTTTAATCAACGTTACGTTCTGAACCCTCTTGTTCGACTTATGCCTGTATTTGCAAGTTTCCGCTTATTGAAATGAATCTATTTTTTGTTAAATATATAGGAGCAATACATTGATTCCAACGGCAGGAAGATGGATATTGAGGTATCCTTCAAGTTTACTGGAATAGTGGACCTCGGTACTATTCTTACGTAAGTATAGTTTATGACGCGTACTATTAAAGTATATTTACCCCTATACGTCAAGTCTGTGGGTCAGACATACTCAACAGGCTTACAATACCCTGCGCATCCAATATAATAATGCATTTAGAGTGCTGTTGGCGCGTTTCAAAAGTGCGTCATCCATGTTTACCGAGGCGCACACAGACGGCTTTGATGCTGTCTGGCGCAAGAAAACTGCCTCATGACGATTTCACACGGGGGCAGAACAGTGGGCAACACACACAACATGTGCGTTTAAACAGTAGCAGTACTGTCTACTGTTCTGTGCGTTCAAACAGTAGCAGTACTGTGCTGCCCACTCTTCTGCCTCACTGTTCTGCCCCCGTGTGAAATCGGCATCGCATCACTGCTAAACAGGGTGCACGGCAGTAGCAACAGCATTCTACATGTCATAGCCATAGCCAATAAGGCAGATTGTCCTCAGATGTGGAAACTCAGCCGAGGACTGAGTCCACACTATCAATTTTATACTAACGTAGGCTAAGAATAACTAACACTGATTGGACCACCTTTGTTGTCTTTTACAATAAATATAAATAATTACCGTAGCTGTACGCATTTTGTTGGGAGGCACGAATTTGAGCCCATTATAAGCTAGTTTGCTTTTCCGGGTGAAATCGCGTCCTTTTCATGGGTTCGTGTTTTCTTTTGTATTTTTATATGCTATGTCAATTTGATTTTGTATCTAGAACGAATTAAAAAAAATCGTATACAATATAATAAAATAATATATTTCCCACCAGGTACATGAACTCGAAAGGCACATCCTTGAATCCGCCGACAGAAGCCATCCAGTGCATCGATGTTATCCTACGACAGGGCACTTTGGAGTCTTACATCAAAGTAATTATAAAACTACACTCGTTTTACAAGATCGCTGTAACCTTTATGTACTTTAGTAGGGCAGTTTCAGGTGATGAATGTGGACACGTTGGACAAAAGCACCAATTTTTTTCAGGTACTTGTTAGGTCCATAGCTTTAAGTTTTTGATAGGAATCAACTCCTCCGTCGGCCATCTTTAATTTTATGGCGACAATTTTGAATTTTACGTATACCATTAATATCTCGAGTTCTAAATAACGTAGAATCACAAACTTAGTGTCTAAATATACATATTTGGGGTCAAGGAATTCAACTAGATTTAGAGTCGAGTTCCCAAAGGATATCAAACGCAACCCTGTTCCTAAGCTTCCGCTGTCCGTCCACAACAACACACAGCCGCAACAGCCTACACACACACACACACAACAGTCTATGACTGCCTGCGTATCAGCAATAGCTAGACTGTTCAAATTTTCACAGAAGTTGTTTTTCTATTGCTGCTTTAACATACATTCATAAAAATAAAAATAAATTAAAAATTAAACAGTGCTCTCATCCATGAAACGTAATTTTATGGCGTTTTTTTGCCCGCCCATAACAATCGGTATATCTCTAGAACCGTAATATATGTAGACACTTGAAATTTCCGCAGATTATGTATTACTATATAGCCTCTATAATAACAAATAATAAATAAATAATTAAATATTAGTGGACAATCTTACACAAATCGACCTAGTCCCATAGTAAGCTCATTAAGGCTTGTGTTATGGGTACTAGACGACGATATATATAGAAATACTTAAATACATAGAAAACATCCATGACTCAGAGACAAATATTCATGCTCATCACACAAATATTTGCCCTTACCGGGATTCGAACCCAGGACCTTCAGCTTCGTAGGCAGCGTCACTACCCACTAGACTAACCGGTCGTCAATAGAAATATTATAACGTTACTAATTGGTTTTTTAACATAACTTAAACTAACTCTAAGAACGAAGATGTTTTACATGTATATGCAGTGTTATATAAGTATGCGGTTCAGCATATACTTAGCATAAACAATATGTATATTTAGACACCAAGTTTGTTAGAACTCGAGATATTAATAATTAGCTATAATTCAAAATGGCCGCATGAAAAAATAAATGGCCGACGGAGGAGTTGGTTCCTATCAAAAACTTAAAGCTATGGACCTTCTTTTTTTTTAAGTGGGAGGAAAATCCTTTATCCTCCTCGCCACGGGGATAGGGCGGAGCTTATGTCGAACTCACACCGACTAAAACCCCCCGATGGTCCTCCTCGACGCATTTCGGACGGCTCTGGGATCTCCTACGGACCGCACCAGGGTGCCTCTCTGGGCCTCGTACAAGGCGACTAAAAGGGGTCCTAGGGGTGGTACACGGTTCAGCTGGGGGCTGCAATCGTTAAAAAAAAAAACCTATGGACCTAACAAGTGCCTTAAAAATAAATTGGTGCTTTTGTCCAGCGTGTCCACATTTACGACAATTTGTTTGAGCACTCTGCCCCACTATTGTTCGTTTTCAAGAATCGACCGCATATTGAGTGATACTGATATTACATTCACACACCAATATGAAGTTATGTGACGAATTTTGAAAATTTAGGTTCGGCCAGTACTTAAGATTAACTATTGTACAAAACGAAAACTTGAGAAGGCATTCTCTACCGTTCAATCAGTTTGATTATCCCACTAATGTCACTAATGTAGTAATATTATATATTTAGGCGGGGCGGCAGTTCTTCAAGCGTCCGTCGCGGCCCATCGACCTGGGCGACGGGTTGGAGATGTGGACGGGCTTGTTCCAGTCCGCCATCTTCACCACCCGACCATTCATCAACGTGGATGGTTAGTTCATTCATTCCTTTACTTATATAGAATACTAGAGTCTGCCCGCGACTGCGTCCGCGTGGAACTCGTTTATTATATCTTAGCTCCATACAAACTTTCACCCCCTTTTCGGGATAAAAACTATCCTATGTCCTTTCCCAAGACTCAAACTATCTCTATACCCATCCGAATCGGTTCAGCGGTTTAAGCGTGAAGAGGTAACAGACAGACAGACAGACACACTTTCGCATTTATAATATTAGTATGGATGTAGATAACTTATTGTAATTTCCAATAATAGCACTACGTTATTGAATTGTATAGAGATAGCGAAGCATAAGTCATAATAGATGTAATTTCAAACAACATTTTAATCCTACTATAATATCATAAATGCGAAAGTTTGGATGTTTAGATGTTTTTTACTCAATCAATGTTAAATAAAAAACCGAACAAGTGCGAGTCGGACTCGCCCACCGAGGGTTTCGTACTTAATTAGAAATATATAGTTTTCAGAGATTCCCTGTACTTGTAGTATAAGACGATGTTACTTGCCAAATTTTATAGTTCTTGGTCAACGGAAAGTACCCTATAAATTTTGATTCTCTTGAGTGTTGAAATATGCGTTATTTGCCGCATAAATGTCCGTATCTTTTTTTTTACGTTAACTTAGAAGTTTGATTTTTTCACAGCTTCAAGGGACTGTAGACCTAAGTATATGGTTTTAATTTCAACTCGATACCTCCACGCGTTCCCGAGATGAAGGGTCTTCTCAGACAGAGACGGACAACAAAGTGATCCTTTAAGGGTTCCGTTTTTTCCTTTTGAGGGGACCCTAAAATTGGCCCGGTATTAACGCGTAACGTTTCGGACGCATTGGACGAGGCAACATTCCCATGTTAAGAATTTTCCACGAACATTTGACAATGAGAGCAGACACAGCATAGAACTGTTAGAGCCGTAAGATAACAGTTGTTTTTCAGTTATAATACTTATTTCCATTCGAGCTCACGCCGACCGTAGTACCGTGAGAAAAATGTCCTTTTTATTTTATTTCTTTTATTATCTGTGTTGTGTTTCCCACGAATAAATGTTTTGATTTGATTTTGATTTGAAGATTTCTTGAGCTTCTGAGATAACGCGAGTATTTCGTTCACAGTGGCCCACAAAGGGTTCCCCCGCCAGCAGGCGCTCGTGCAAGCCCTGACCAACGACTTCAAGCTGAACACCAACGAGCCGGTGGAAAGGCAGCGTAACAGGAGCGTGGACTCCTTCATGACGTTCGTTAAGGGACTCAAGGTAACGAAACCTAATGAGGAATGTGATGTTACCTGATCCTTTATGCCTTGGTCAATTTATGACGACTTCGAGGCATTCGACATCGTTGTGACGTCAACTGGTTACTTATATTATTATCTTATCAATCGCTTGCTGCGCGCTCGACCATCAAATGTGGCCTCGCGTGCAGCGAACGTTTCAGTAGTCGTGTTATAAACAGTGCAACAACATTTAAATGCAAGTTTGGCTTTGCAAGCCTAATACCTGCTCATCAAAGAAATTCGTCAGGGTTCGACAGAAAAGACGGGATCCTCTTAGCACCGGCAAACGTTTCACCGAATGTTTTCGATGAAATGTAAATTCTGCGAAACGTTCGTCGGTAAAACAAGGCTGTCCCCAGTAAGTCTAGCACAACTTGCTGCTCAGTCGCTTCGCGCGCGACTTAGGGTCTCCTGTCTCCCTAGCACCGTGCTAATTAGGGCCGCCCCACACTACCGGCGTCTTGTGAACGACGCCGCGTCGACGCAACGCACAATTTTGTATGAGAACGTTCACAAGACGCCGGTAGTGTGGGGGGGGGCCTTAGAAAAAGGAGGGTAGATCTTTCTCGACTGTTGTGCTAGCCCCGCTGGAATGACTGTGCCTACATAAGAACGTTGTGCAGGTGGTCGCATACATCGGCGGGGACACGTCGTCGGGCGGGCAGAAGCGCGAGTTCATCGCCAATGGGCTCTCGGACCCGCCCAGCAAGCTGTCCTTCCCCATGGACATCGGCGAGGGCAAGACTAAGACCGTCACCGTCGCGGACTACTTCGCCAAGGAGAAGGGATACAGGTCAGACATACATGTAGGCATATGGAACGGAGGCGTGTTAGTTACACTATCATTTTATAACTCGAGAACAGTAGGGCCCGACTTTTATGATGTTTGATTAGTTAGACTTGTCTTCGCTCCGAATAGTGAGCCAGGGAAAGATGAGCCTAGAAAAGAGTGGCAATTTAAAAAAAAAACAGCCGCCGCAGTAGTACGTGAAAAATGAAATAAAACTAACTTCATTCTACGAAGAATTATCAAAACCAATCTCCAAAATTTTAATTTTGACAAGACAATAATAAAACTTTTTATGATTTTCTTCATAGTGTATATTAACAGTAAAGGGTGGCTTAATTATCTTAAAAAGCATACAGAAACCCGCGTTTATCTCATCGTCTTTCGCCCTACAGGTTGCGCTATCCGAATTTGAACTGCGTGTGGGTCGGTCCCAGAGATAAGAATATAAACTACCCCATGGAGCTACTCGAAGTGGCGTATGGTCAAGTAAGTAACAGTTTTGTTATAAGGTGCGAACACTGGTTTGCACATAATGTTAAACGCACTTACCTTTGTATCTTTCTGATTTGATATGAATAACTAGTTTCTTGCTTGATGAGTAAGACCTGTCATTTGACTTTTGTGTTTCCAAATCGGAAAGGAGTTACAATTTCTTGAAGAAGTAAAATCTTCTATGTAATGAGAAAATCGGGAGAGGGATCGGCGAGCCAAACCTTGTTGATATATGAACAAGAAATCAATATTTGGAAGAAAGCCATACCCCCAAAGTTGACCCAAACTAAGGAAAGCTTATAACACGGTGACTTGACGAAGAATAGATATCTACAAAATTAGATACTTCAATACATAAACAGCACTTAGATACTTAAATACAGCAACACCAAGGTTAGGGTACAATTATTTGTGCTCCTCATAAAAATGCCCTTACATGCCCTTACGTTTCCCTGAAAATACGTTGGAAAATAATTATGCACAACATCTGTAATTAATGTATTGACAGGCACGAAACAGGCAGCTGAACGAAATACAGCTGTCGACCATGGTGCGGCAGGCCGCCACGCCACCTGACGAGCGCAAACGCAAGATAGAAGAGGTCATCAAAGATGTGAGTCCATCCTTATGTCCTTAGCACTTGTTTGTATTGTTTTACACCATCTGCATTAACACGAGTCCAACGATCCTGATATACCTGTAAAAGGCCGACAATGTCCGTGTGACACGGAGATTATAGTGCTGAAAAGACCTTGTTGTGGCAGACGCTCATGCCAATATCATCGATGTTCCAATACAGAACGCTTTGCGATATAAGCGACTACCGCACTAAGGTCTATTTTTGCACAAATGTTTCAGAACACATTGTATGAACTCGATGTACGTATTTAAAATCTTACCCAATAAGTGAATATAATTTTCTCTTTTAGATGGATTATTCGCGTAACAGAGATTTCAAGCAGTTTGGATTGGAAATTTCTGACAAGTTCGTCCCGGTTGATGCCAGGGTCCTGGCTCCACCAAGTCTCCGCACAGGCAGTGGCTGTGTCGAGCCCAGGTGTGTATGCACTTATACAGGTGTCCTTGTATCTGCTTGTGTAAACCCGCGTATTCACGAGCAAGTCGTAACCGTAACCGTTGCAAGTTAAGGTGACCAAACAGTATGTATCCTTATTTTTTTTTTTACAAGGTTGTCCCACAAATCTAAATCAAATAGGGACTGTTTGCAATTTAAAATATTGTAGTTTTTCAGTTAAGTGTCTAAGTATTATTTGCAGATTTTCCTTAGATTTAGGGTTCTGTATAAAATGTTAAAATGGTTTTTTGTGAAATGGCACCTATGTAAAACATGTAATCTTTAAAAAACTATAGGTATTTTTTTAAATATGAATCACTTGAGTCATTTCCAACTTGCCTCCTTCTATTCGAAGTGTATGCTGGCAAAAAAATCACAAGTCTTCTTTTCGAACTATAGCCATTTTTTATTGTATAGAAACGGGGCGTGGCAAGCCAACAAGCTGCTGCAAGCGGAGGCACTGCAGCGCTGGGGCTTCATTGTGATCGAGCCGGACCTGCGAAACCAGATCGACTGCCCCAACATCATTTCCATGGTACGTGTTGCTACAATCTGTTGCTACAATCTGTTGCTACTCTCAATTTGTATGGGATTGGACAGCTAAACGCAAACGCGGTCGTAACGTTTTGTTTCGGTAAAACTTATACTAGAGCCTCTGACCCGATCCTGATACCGCAATAACGTATCTGGATTATACATTTTAATGAATTTAGTAACTCGTGGACTTGCGTTGGATGGAAAGTGATGACAAGGCCAGGGATATAGCTCATTTATTCAGTTAGATTATTTGTTCGCTTACATACATCGTGCGAGACTTCATCCAAATCGGTTAAGCGTGATTGAGTAACAAAGATTCCAAGCTTTCGCATTTATAATATTATAGTAGGATAACTCTCGCCTTGGATTGATCTATATCGCATTTCTCAAACAAACGACGGGAGCATACAATTTCTTAGCAGTTATCATATTTATTTAATCATATGGCATATATTATTTTGGCCTTTAAAGTTTGTCACTCTTTAGTGCCACCCAGGGGACACGTGCAGGGTTGTGGTCGGTAGCAGTTATCATAGGGAACCATTAAAAGAATCACTTCATTCGCTTTTTTTTTAAATTCCAGGTAATGAGCTGCGGAAGGCAGATGGGCATGACCGTGTCCGAACCGGCTGTCAAGTTGTTGACCCAGAAGATGCAAGATCTGCGCAGCGTGCTGTTAAGGTGTTTGGATGAGCAGATCAAGTTTCTGTTTATCATCGTGCCCACCCGAGGACGCGACTACTATCACAAGGTTTGTGGCTTTTGTCTGTGTCATGTGTGACGGCGAGCGCGGTTTGAACTCTTGTGTTTGTAGAAATAAATTAATTTACGGTCAAGGTTTAATCCATCGCCGCGTATAATCATTTTAAAAGTAATCTGAATAGTAAGACTTTTAAGATACGGAAACCATGATGAAAGCAGTCGTACAGCATAAAACGATCAGTCGTTCAGGAACAAGTTACATTCGCTTTCAAAGGATTTTTCTAGGAAAGTTCGATTAGTCCATACTTTTTTTTCAAGTGTGTTGTTAGAATTATATCCACGTTATGCTTTCATCGGTAAATGTCTACCAGACGCTAGGCATTAATCATGTTTTTATATAATTAAATGCTTCTAAATATAGCTGACGGATTGACCAATAAATATAAATATAACTTTACCCAGTGAGTCTAGAAACCTGAAATATTGCGGAGGCATTTCTTATAAATAATGCAGAAGAGAAGAACATTACCTTGACCCCAAGTTGCCTTAACCCCTTCTTCAGGCACGTAGCTTTATTTGTTTGCGAAAAATTATATAGACCTGAAAAAAAAAGGTTTAATTCGTTGTCTTTTGTACAGGTTAAACAAATGGCGGAGCGCGACGTTGGAATTCTGACTCAGTGCATCAAGGAGTATACAGCTTTGAGGCGAATGAACCCACAGACCGTGCGCAACATCCTGCTCAAGGTAAAGTTATGTTTAGGTTAGGTTAGGTTAGGTAGACAGTCCTGCCAAGCAGTCAAGGCCCCTCCCCAAATCATCATTCATATCATGATTCTCATCTTCATAATTTATCATAATTCTTGATCCGCCACTGCTCTTCACAGTTTGCAATAATAAAATAACATGTGTTTTTGCTTGTTTTTTTCCAAACAATTCCAAAGACTTCATTACCTGTCTTGCAATTTTTTACAATTTCAGATTGTTGAAATGTTGCAGTGATCAAATAGCTAGTTCATGTTAATATTGTTCTTCCCAAAATGTCCAGGGTGATAACATAGTGAAATATTCAGGTCAACTCCAAGTTGATGGGCATCAACCAGGCCCTGGACGTGAAGAGCGAACCCAACTGTCTCAGAGACGGCAAGGTCATGGTCGTCGGCGCTGACGTCACGCATCCATCTCCGGACCAGGTATAACGCTTTGTTAACATTGCAACGTCGAAAAGTTTTCCTCTATAAAAAAAGTCTGGGAATTCATCATTCATCTGGAAAGTCGTACACTCGACTTTTTTTTTTAATTTTTATATAATCCGATTTTTTCTACTCAGAATCGAGAGCACTTTCGAATTTTATACGAGAAAAAAAGTGTCCCAAGATTTTTTATTCCATTCCGTTACCGCTTCCAAACTAAGCTTGCGGTGGTGGTAACGGAACGGAAAACCAAAAATTATATGTAACATTTTGGACAGTTTTTTTCTGCTATTAGGTTCGAAAGTGCTCTCAATTGATGCCACATTTGATTGATGACAGATGATGCCCCACCATACTCAAACCAATTTTGCTACAAAGTAGACAATCTTATATCGAATGTAATGGTCATATTTTGCAATTTTGTTTTGTTTACATTAACTTAGTGACTTTTAGTTTGTTAACCTTTTATAAATAATTTTAAATTATTATTGTGTAAGATTATTATTATTTTATTGTAAATTACCGTTTGACATGTAAAAGTGCCCTTGTGGCCTATTTGCAAAATAAATAATTGATTTTGATTTTGATTTTGAATGGATTTTCAACTGCTATTAGTATTTTGCAGCGTGGAATTGGGACTGTTATTTATAATCGCTTATTTGTTTGCAGACATCCGTACCAAGCATTGCAGCGGTTACAGCGTCGATTGATCCGAAATGTTTCTTGTACAATATCGCATTGAGTATCCAAACGCCCAAGGTAACGGTCTATACAATAATTATATACATATTTATATATATATATATGTAAACGTCACTTTCTCACCCAAAAGTCCTTGGGACTGAATATTTACAAAAAAAACATGCTATTATAATTTTAGCCAATCACATCATCTATCTACTACCGCTATTCATGAAAGAACATGAAAATGTTTTGTAACCCATTCAGGGCCAAGAATCGCTACGCGCTACGCTTGTAGCCGATCCCGTGGTTTTCCTCGTATGAGCGGAAAGCGACTACGGCGGTCTGACGCATATGTGTCGTCATGGGCCCGAATGTGTGTAGTCCGAAAAACTTTGTATGGAAAGGTTGACGAAACTTTACCCCTTACGTATTACTTTAGCAGTATATTATGACCATGCAATGTCTGTTTTATCTCCACAGAAAGAAATGATTGTTGAATTTGAAGATATGATGGTCGAGCATTTGACGGTTTACAAACAGCGCAACGGGTTTTTGCCGACCAAGATATATGTTTTCCGCGACGGCGTTTCTGAGGGCCAGTTCGCACAGGTACATTTAACACGTTACTAAACAACATCATCTCCCGTCCTTTTAAAAAAATATACTTGGGCCAATCACCTTTTACACAAGCAGTTTATTCGTCGCGTGCATTACTTTTGCGATTTTTTTAAATTCTTTCTTTTTAAAACTGTCTACCAAACGAAATAAATAACAAACAAACAAGTCGAATGACCCTTTTTTAGAATGCAGAGTGCAGCTAGGGTCAAAGGGGAATGAGTCAACAGTATGATTACGGCGTCACATTGCTTAGCTTTTTCTTGATCATGCTGAGGCCAGATTGAGGATTGGTTGTGTTGAGACCTGGACACAAATACAGGTCACTCTCAACATAGCGAGCGCGTCCTTACTACTGGTATAGTCAACACACATATATAGATATATGTATATAGATCAAGCAACTGCATGTACTTCGCGTGTCCGAATTCGGACTCCGAGTTGGCACTCCCGACTGACATTCCGAGCGCGTCTGTTGTGGTAGCCGGTTGTCCGTGAATATTAAGAAAATGACTTATTGCAGAATCGATTTTGCGCGGACAACGGGGAGTTCAGATCACTAATTCGCCCACACACATACACACACACGTCACAGTAGGTAGAAAAAAGTGACACGGTCCGTTTTCTTACAGATTGAGGGTGTTTAAGTTATCTAGTGTATATCATCTATATCTGTGAGTCAACAGCAAAAGTAGATGATCATTTTAGTACCTTGTCACTTTCACTACTTTGACGCATCCCAACTGTCGCAGTATTGTTACGTTAAGGGGCTCCCATACGCCAATGACCTTCGATCTGAATCCCTTACTTTTCTAATGTTTTTTGTAGCTTATTATATTAACAACATAGTATTTACTTCAAAGTTCATTGTTTTCGAGATATTTGGCATCAAAGTTGAACAATTTTAGGCCAAAAAACTGGTTTTCTGGCCATAATTTTTGTGTTAATTAGTTTAAAATGAAAACACGTTTTTAGAGACGACATAGACGAACCCAAATATGTAGATTTCGTATATGGTAGATCTTTCACGTCAATAGAGATACGAAATTAGTATTTTTTAGACAATGTTTAAAATAAGTATTCATTTCTTTCTAAATCCGTTACACAAAAATGGAGATAAAAGATGGAAGAACCGATAGCCGTTTGACTTATAAGTATCTGTAGTGCTTAAGTAGGAGATACGATTCAAAACTTGTCAAAAATCGATGAAAACCTCGGGTAGCCCCTTAAGTGCGACAAAGTACTAAAATGATCATTTGTATTTGCTGCTGACTGTATTACAGTAAGCATCGTATAGTTAGTATCAGCCAGAGTAACCCAATACATCGTAACACACCCTTATTCTTACAGTAATAAAGACGTGTACCGAAATGTTTGGTTACTGTGGCTGCTACTAACTATATGACGCTGACTGTACCATAGACTACCATAGTCACGCCATCTACTTATCTACACTAATATTAGAAAGAGGAATGATTTGATTGTTTGTTTGTATTTACCACGGGAAAATGCTTCATTCCTACGGGAAAACGGGTAATCCGGGCTGGGCAGCTAGTAGCCAATATTTTAGTTTCAGGGATGCGTCTAGGTATATTAGTCTATGGTTGGATGAATCGATGAAATGTCATTTGTTTATTCAGGTGATGAACAGCGAGCTGCTGGCAGTGCACAAGGCGTACCAGCGGATGGCCGGCGCCAACGCCAAGCCCGAGGTGCTGTTCCTGCTCGTGCAGAAGCGGCACCACACCAGGTCAGTGACCCGCGCCGTACACCTGCTAAAGCCGGCTGTACACATTGGGCCAACGTTGGCGCGTGAGCAGATGCAGCTATGCGTTACAGGAAGAGGGCTTTATATCGTTCTCATGCGTTTGCATAGCTGCATCCTGCTCACGCGCCAACGTTGGCCCCAATGTGTACAGCTGGCATAACACACAATACGCGCCACATAAGTTTGCGTCTCTGGAGTACCCCTCGAACCCCTCTAACACCTCTGCGATGCTACTAGTAGCTGAAATCACAGGAAAACTTCTATGGCGCGTACTGTTTGTCTTAAATTGCACCTAATTGTTCTGCTACACTGCAGAAAAGATAACAGTCCTCGGGCCAGGTAAAATTATATTATCAAATAGTAGTTGCAAAGTTGGCCGATGCAATAAATAAAAATAATAATTCTCCTGCGCAGTAGACATATTAGCTTACTCAAAGTAAGTGGCACTTCCTCATCATATCAGCCGAAAGACGTCCACTGCTGGACATCAGGCCTCCCCCAAAGAGTGCCAAAGTGACCGGTCCTGCGCCACCCGCATCCAGCGGACTCCCGTGGCACTTAGTTGTAGGAAACTCTGCCTGCCTCAAGAGTCACACTTTAGGTTGAGACCCTAGTACTTGACCGTTGATGATATTTGCAGAAGTAAATATCCAAGTTTTCATATTTATAATAGTACATTACTGCAGAGACCAGTAAGTAAGCCATCCTGGACGAGTATGATTTAGCCGGCCGAGCCGAAGGCGAGGTCCGGCTATAATACGAGGCCAGGATGGCACTTATGGTCGAAGCGTGTATAGTGCTTTTCTCAAAAATAAAACAATATGTTTGAATAAAAGTTAGATAACAGTTAGAAAGTTTGAATAAAAATTATATAGGTACAATCACCAGCATTAGTATCTGCCATTCGTCTTACATCAAACTATTTTCCCCCCGCCCCCAAGTCTCGTCCCGAATCTCTCACCATCCTACGGTCACGTGACCTCCTACGTATCTGTCGTCACAAAAATCTGTCGCGAGTTTAACAGTTTTTCCCCATCCCAAAAAGTGCTCAGCGCCGCTAAAGAAGTGTGCACTTCATAAATGTTCTATATTATGAATATTATGATATGTAATGGGATTTCATACTTACTTACTGGACACTTCTAAAAATTGTCTTCTGTCTCTCTGCACAGATGTTATGGGAACATTTCGTACAATTCTTGAGAAAAATTATATTATCAAATAGTAGTTGCAAAGTTGGCTGATGCAATAAATAAAAAAAAAACCGGGTGGCACTCCGGGAGTGCCGGCAGAAGTGAAAACTCAATAACATTGTAACAGTTTTTCGATCAGGTCACGTGACATCTTACGGTGTCACCCTAAAAACGAATTTGGCGCAAATTTATAAACAATTATCAATTATTTAGGCGGACGGGCCGCGGGCGCGTTGGGTGCGACGAGCCGGCTCGCGCGTCGGCGGCGGCGAACAAAATACCAATTTGTTTTTGCCATTGCCAAATATTTTTCAAAGCTTTATCTCTTTAGGAATAACGTCCAAATTCGAACTATTCGTATTTGCAAGAACAGCGAACGGCGGCGGTGAACAAAATATAAATTTGTTTTTGACGTTGGTAAATATTTTTCAAAGCTTTATCTCTTTAGGAATAACGTTCAAATTCGAACTATTCGAATTTGCTCAATAGCAAAACGGTGAAGGACGCGTGAATAAAATTACAAATTTATTTTCAGAATATGCTATTGCAAAAAGTGTTTAACGGCTTTATACTCTTACTAATAGCGTTCAGTTTTGAATGAAGTCGAATTGGCTAGCAGCAAAATATAAAAGTTTGTGACCTCCTTCACATCTGACGTCACAAAAATCTGTCGCGTATTTAACTATTTTTCCCCATCCCATAAAGTGCTCAGCGCCGCTAATGAAGTTTTCACTTCAATAATAATTCTCCTGCGCAGTAGACATATTATTAGCTTACTCAAAGTAAGTGTAAGTCATCATCATATCAGCCGAAAGAGGTCCACTGCTGGACATAGGCCTCCCCCAAAGAGTGCCAAAGTGACCGGTCCTGCGCCGCCCACATCCAGCGGACTCCCGTGGCACTTAGTTGTAGGAAACTCTGCCTGCCTCAAGAGTCACACTTTAGATTGAGACCCTAGTACTTGACCGTTGATGATATTTGCAGAAGTAAATATCCAAGTTTTCATATAAAAATATTTTGCAGATTCTTTTTGGGTGAAAATAATCCAAGAAATGTAGAGCCGGGAACCGTGGTGGACAGAGATATTGTTCACGCCAGCGAACTGGACTTTTACTTGGTAAGTTTTTTATTAAAATAATATTGCATAAAGTTAAATATTGCGTTTTCGCCAATATTGCCCTTCTCGAGTTTTCTTTTATCTATCTCATTTGCGATAGTTAATTTAGTTTAGTATAAAGTACGAAATATAAATTTCAAATTAATATAATTACGCTTACAGAGTTTTACAATCCATTCTGAACTTTGGCCCCTGCTCATCTTGGCGGTATCCCGGTTTCATCCTATCCAAAGCAATTTCCGTCTCATCTTTCAAAGGGAAACTGAAAACTAGACATTTTTGGGGTCTGAATCATTGTATCTATCGGTCACGATTCGCGCGCGACACTTCATCGTCCTTTCCAGCCCTGCGGTAAATAATAAGAAAAGTGTAGTCTTATGCGCTCGCCTACGAGTCGCACAGTTAGTTGCATTATGGTATCTACCAATCCTGGGTTGTGACCATAACCTCACCTGCATACTAACCTGTGTTCAGACCCCGTATCATGGTCGGCCTTATCACACGATAAGTGACAGGATAGAGGGTCCGTCACTGGCTGACACCGTTCGATAGAACGAGTCGACGCTCCTACCTTGTCACTTATCGCTTGATAAGGGGCCAACCATGATACCGGGTCAGTTTGCTTTGTGGACACTACAGTCACAGTGTAAAGAGTAACAGTGGACCGACGCCTTTGATGTTTGCGTAAATGCCGACACCGCACAAGGCCACAGTACTTACCTAGGGTTGTCCCGAGCTACTAACAATGGCGACGTATGCAGCTCGGGCTCGCCCCGCGCCCCCCGCACGATTGCCCTGACGACGACGGCTTCGTCGACTGACTGTATTGGTGTATAGACTGTGCTACGTCAGTAATGTCGATGTTGTGTTGTTTGAAGGTGTCGCACCAAGCCATCAAGGGCACGGCGCGGCCGACGCGCTACCACGCCGTGTGCAACGACGGCAACCTGAAGCACGACGAGGTGGAGCAGCTCACGTACTACCTGTGCCACCTCTACTCGCGCTGCATGCGCTCCGTGTCCTACCCGACGCCGACCTACTACGCGCACCTCGCCTGTCTGCGCGCTCGCTCGCTCACCTAGTGAGTACACGTGCTATGTATATTGAAGGTGTCGCACCAAGCCATCAAGGGCACGGCGCGGCCGACGCGCTACCACGCCGTGTGCAACGACGGCAACCTGAAGCACGACGAGGTGGAGCAGCTCACCTACAACCTGTGCCACCTCTACTCGCGCTGCATGCGCTCCGTGTCCTACCCGACGCCGACCTACTACGCGCACCTCGCCTGTCTGCGCGCTCGCTCGTTCACCTAGTGAGTACACGTGCTATGTATATTGAAGGTGTCGCACCAAGCCATCAAAGGCACGGCGCGGCTGACGCGCTACCACGCCGTGTGCAACGACGGCAACCTGAAGCACGACGAGGTGGAGCAGCTCACATACTACCTGTGCCACCTCTACTCGCGCTGCATGCGCTCCGTGTCTTACCCGACGCCGACCTACTACGCGCACCTCGCCTGTCTGCGCGCTCGCTCGCTCACCTAGTGAGTACACGTGCTATGTATATTGAAGGTGTCGCACCAAGCCATCAAGGGCACGGCGCGGCCGACGCGCTACCACGCCGTGTGCAACGATGGCAACCTGAAGCACGACGAGGTGGAGCAGCTCACCTACTACCTGTGCCACCTCTACTCGCGCTGCATGCGCTCCGTGTCCTACCCGACGCCGACCTACTACGCGCACCTCGCCTGTCTGCGCGCTCGCTCGCTCACCTAGTGAGTACACGTGTTATGTATATTGAAGGTGTCGCACCAAGCCATCAAGGGCACGGCGCGGCCGATGCGCTACCACGCCGTGTGCAACGACGGCAACCTGAAGCACGACGAGGTGGAGCAGCTCACGTACTACCTGTGCCACCTCTACTCGCGCTGCATGCGCTCCGTGTCTTACCCGACGCCGACCTACTACGCCCACCTCGCCTGTCTGCGCGCTCGCTCGCTCACCTAGTGAGTACACGTGCTATGTATATTGAAGGTGTCGCACCAAGCCATCAAGGGCACGGCGCGGCCGACGCGCTACCACGCCGTGTGCAACGACGGCAACCTGAAGCACGACGAGGTGGAGCAGCTCACGTACTACCTGTGCCACCTCTACTCGCGCTGCATGCGCTCCGTGTCCTACCCGACGCCGACCTACTACGCCCACCTCGCCTGTCTGCGCGCTCGCTCGCTCACCTAGTGAGTACACGTGCTATGTATATTGAAGTTGTCGCACCAAGCCATCAAGGGCACGGCGCGGCCGACGCGCTACCACGCCGTGTGCAACGACGGCAACCTGAAGCACGACGAGGTGGAGCAGCTCACGTACTACCTGTGCCACCTCTACTCGCGCTGCATGCGCTCCGTGTCCTACCCGACGCCGACCTACTACGCCCACCTCGCCTGTCTGCGCGCTCGCTCGCTCACCTAGTGAGTACACGTGCTATGTATATTGAAGTTGTCGCACCAAGCCATCAAGGGCACGGCGCGGCCGACGCGCTACCACGCCGTGTGCAACGACGGCAACCTGAAGCACGACGAGGTGGAGCAGCTCACGTACTACCTGTGCCACCTCTACTCGCGCTGCATGCGCTCCGTGTCCTACCCGACGCCGACCTACTACGCGCACCTCGCCTGTCTGCGCGCTCGCTCGCTCACCTAGTGAGTACACGTGCTATGTATATTGAAGTTGTCGCACCAAGCCATCAAGGGCACGGCGCGGCCGACGCGCTACCACGCCGTGTGCAACGACGGCAACCTGAAGCACGACGAGGTGGAGCAGCTCACGTACTACCTGTGCCACCTCTACTCGCGCTGCATGCGCTCCGTGTCCTACCCGACGCCGATCTACTACGCGCACCTCGCCTGTCTGCGCGCTCGCTCGCTCACCTAGTGAGTACACGTGCTATGTATATTACATATGATAGTGTGTATTCTATTTTATATTGTACATTTATATATGCACTAGCGACCCGCACGGGTACTAAATTATACACGTATAAACCTTCCACTTGAATCACTATCTATAAAAAAAAACCGCATCAAAATCCGTTGCGTAGTTTTAAAGATCTAAGCATACATAGGGACAGACAACGGGAAGCGACTTTGTTTTATAATATACAAGCTTCTGCCCGCGACTCCGTCCGCGTGGAACTCGGTTATATCGTAGCTCCATACAATCTTTCACCCCCCACTTCATCTCCTCGGGGGATGATTTCCGGGACAAAAACTATCCTATGTCCTTCCCCAGGACTCAAACTATCTCTATACCAAATTGCATCCAAATCCGTTCAGCGGTTTAAGCGTGAAGAAGTAACAGACAGACAGACAGACACACTTTCGCATTTATAATATTACTAGCTATTGCCCGCGACTCCGTCCGCGTGGAACACCTTTATATTGTACCTCCATACAAACTTCCGCCCCCCATTTCACCCTTTTAAGGGATAATTTCCGGCATAAAAACTATCCTATGTCCTTCCCCGGGACTCGAACTACGTCTATACCAAATTTCGTCGAAATCGTTTGAGTGGTATGAGCGTGAAATGGTAGCAAACAGAGTTACTTCCGCATATATAATACTTATTACTTATTATTATTATGAGATCGGGATCATTCTAGGAATCGAAAAGCTGACAATTAAGTAGCACTTTAACGAAAGTATAAGGTAAAAAAACATAAGTAAAAATCCTCTTCTGTGTAGTAGTAGCCAGCTTGAATAAATATTACCCTCGTAGGTTATTTGATGGACATTTATGAATAAGGGGGGTACATATTTAAAATGTTGATTTAATCTTAAAAACTTCCTTTAAGGGATGAAAACGGCATTTTAAGGATTCAAAATATGGTCTAGACCTAATTTTATTCGAATTATATAGGGTATGATGATTTCCCGGATATCATCTTCCATGGGCCACAAACTATCTCTATATACCAAATTTCATGAAAGTAAATCGGAAGTAGACCAAAAAATTAATAACCCCCCCTCCCCCCACCCATCACTCACCAGTAAGGGGATGATATTCGGGATAAAAAATTATCGTATGCCCTCCTCGGAACTACATATAAATATCCCTATATCAAATTTAATCTAAATCGGCTCAGCGGTTTTAATAGCTCCATGCAAATTTTAACCCTCCATTTCAACCTCTTAGAGGGTTAATATCGGAAAAAAACTATCCTTAACTATCTTTTATCCTTTCCCGGGATTCAAACTATCTTTGCACCAAATTTCATCTAAATCGGTTCAGCGGTTTAAGCGTGAAGAGGTAACAGACAGACAGACAGACAGACAGACGGACGGACGGACGGACGGACGGACGGACGGACGGACGGACGGACGGACGGACGGACGGACGGACGGACAGACGGACAGACGGACATAGTATGGATAGTGAAGTGATTGGCATGTTTATATTTTTCTAGAATTAATACCTATTAGGTTTTGTTTTTATTTTCTCTGTGTCTATGTACACGGTATAAGTTTGCCTATCTCGTTCTACATACCTTCCTCTCAATTGCTCAAAGGTTAGCGGGAAGAGGTCCCTTATAAGGATAAGTTCGCCTTTGTAATTTGACTTATTGTGTGACATGTATATTCTTTAACCTGTTATTGAGTACAATAAAGTGCTTACATACATACATACATTTGACACTAAATATTCCTCCGCTCGAATCGTATACTGGAGGTAAATAGGTTCGATTGTAATTTTAACGGACTTCCTAAAAAGAGGTTCTCAATATAACTCTAGTTTGTTTGTTGTTACCTCAGCATTCTTGTTATTTATGGACCGGTTTATGAAATTCTTGTTTTTTTTTTCAAGAAAGCTTGAGTATTCTTAATTGTACATGTTAGCCCAAAAATACGTTGACAATGAACTCATAGAATATTTTTCTTATTACATTTTTTAGAATTTATTTTCTTATTAAAATATTGTAATAAAAATTAAAGACGAATATAGAAAAGGGTCCTAGGCGAATCCCAGACCGAACGTTTTATTAATTGAGGTTGGCAGTCTTGAAAGCGAGCTACTAAGCAACACATCAGAGTCAGAGTCTTCGGAGTCACAATCTGAGGCTCTAGTATAAGTTTTACCGAAACAAAACGTTACCACCGCGTTTGCGTTTAGCTATCAAATCCCATACAAATTGAGGGTAAAACGCAAACGCGATCGTAAAGTTTTGTTTCGGTAAAACTCAAACTAGAGCGTCTGGAGAATATTTAAATATCGAATAAGTACTTGTTTAGTTTAGTTTATTAAATCTCATTATATAAATTTCACATAAGTACAGGTTATCTTATATTAGTTTTCATATAGCGATCGTTTACAAAAATACGCAATTTACTATTTGATCATACACAATGGAAAACACGTGAATTTGAAAGTAAATAAATAATAATGAAAAATAACAATACGGTCATACCTAGATACAGGTAGGTACTATTCATTGCAATAACCTTAACAAATAAAAAAAAAAAAAAAAAATGTAAAAAAATATAATGAATTATACAATTAGTATTAATTTATAGGTTATTTATTTATCGTATGGCAATTGAGTGTATTTAGAACCGTGAGATTTTCGAAAAACAGTACGGTTACCAGGTTGTTGCACTTTTAGCACCACCCAGGGGTCACATGTAGGGTAGGGGTGGGTAATTCCTACGGACGTGGTGCAACTTCGACCCTCAGGTATCAATATCCTTAAAAGATTTAATAATGTCAACTCTTAATACCTACTAATAAATCATTAAAACTAATAAGTCAAATAATAAAAATAGCAAATTCACAATTAAATTATAACCTTGGAACCAGATATGGATGAATAGGTATTTATTATAAAGCATAGAATTTTTACATTCAACAAACAACACAATGCCAATACACACTGTACCGACTCTACATGACGTATGTACAGTCAGCGTCATATAGTCAGTAGCAGCCAGAGTAGTCAAATATTTCGTAACACACCCTTATTCTTACAGTAATAAAGACGTGTACCGAAATATTTGGCTACCTTGGCTGCTACTAAATATATGACGCTGACTGTACATTATTGCCATTTATGATGCGGTTTACAGCGACACTAGCTCAGGGTTAAATAGGGACTTGTCACCATTTAGTAGCATGTAATCCATTAGATTTAAAAATAGTACATTATTGCCGTGGCCGGGAAGGAGGCAATTGTAATTGCCATTCCGGCTGAGGCTAATATAGTGCTTTTCTCAAAAATGGGGGAATAAAAAATACTAAATTTATATAAACTTTAAATATCGTTGCACAACGTGAAAATATTTACGATTTCCCGCCGTTTTTTTTAAAACAGAATCGCAAGTGTATTTTTCCACCAAAAAAACGCAAACTATTTGAGACACATACAAAAACGTCGGAAAAATACGGTTTGAATTGGCTGAATACGAGCTGTGACGTCTGTTATATAAATAATAAATAAATAAATAAATATTAAGGGACAATCTTACACAAATCGACCTAGTCCCATAGTAAGCTCAGTAAGGCTTGTGTTATGGGTACTAGACGACGGTATATATAATAGATATAAATACTTAAATACATAGAAAACTATATATATGCCAGTTTCTACTTTAAAAAAAATTTGGTACTCGACAAATAAAGGAATTTATATATAACATTCCAGGCGGCCTGCAATGTTTTTAATTTTTTATTTTAGGTCTGACCTTAAACTATACACTTTACCTTCCAATATGTAGTGAGTTATGTTCACTTTGCGGGCCATTTTTGAGAAAATATTTATATTGACCTTATTCTGGAAGAGCGCCTTAACATCATTCTTACATACTACGGGCCATTTGAGATAAGGCGAATATTCAAACAGATATCCACGAAAGAACTACAGCTTCAAAGATATCTCTTCTGTATTTTTTTTCAATAATTTTGTCATTTTTTTCCTATGAATAAGGGAAAATGGTCAGACAGAACAGACGGCGAAAACGCCGACATCCATGTTAGCAATGCGGGTTTTTCCATAAGTGACATTTCTTAAACATGTATGCATTTGTTTGTAGCGACACGCGATTCGACAACGCGCGGCTGGAGCGCGAGCCCCAGCGGCTGCGCGTGCTCGACAAGATGCTCTCCTACAGCCGCATGTTCTTCGTGTAGACTCGGCCCATCTCCGGCCACTGTCGCACTCATCGGACCCGCACCGTAACCACTCTCCACACTAACGACCTATAGGCACTGGTCCCACCGCCGGCGAGTAAGCGAGTGTTACTACGTGCTACTCGCTCTAGCGAGTACAAGCGAGTAAGAATTACTATGAGAGTACTCGCTACTCGCCGGCGGTGGGACCAGTGCCATAAGGGTCGGTTGCACCAAACCATCTGTAATCGTAAGCGGTGTTTTTAAAAATCTGAATGTATGGTTAGTTTGATAAGTTTCTATGGTATAGACAGTTGATGCAAATCGCAAGTGATCCATTGGCTAGTGAAAGCCCCGGTACGCCGGCATGAACCACTAAATCAACACCTAAAGTCGGCGCGGATTGGCGGACTGCCGCGCTGTATGTAGTCACGATATGGATCAAGCAAGAATTAGTTCGTTTGATCGTTGGCTCGCCGATGGATCACCTGCTTATCGTGCCGCGTTTGAGATTTCGCGTGGTGGCGGTGCCGAGTCGATAAGTGTGCTTATCTTAAAGCCATTTTATTCACTAGGAGAGAAATGTCCCGCGATGTCGGGCGGTGTGGCCCAATGTTGCACGACACGTGGAATATGAAATGTTGTGTCGCACATGACTAGATATGTCAAGCGAAGCCGCGCGATTCCGACCATTCGCTGTCGACATGGGTTGCGGGTAATTTGTTCCCTAAAGAATATCTGGCTTTATACGGAACACTAAGGCCCTCTCTATGCCAAATGTATCAATAATCAAATGTAAAAAAAAAACAGTATAAGTGGACTGGTAACCACTGAGTTGCGTTCTTTCGTTTCGGCGTAATACGTCATCTGAAACAACGCAAATTAGGTGGAAGATTGACAGCATGTACTAATCTCATCCACCCCCCCCCCAGTCATCTTAAAAAAAAAAGGAAAATAATGAAAAAAAAAAACCATATAAAAATATGTACGTACAGATATCGAACAGTCAGCATCATTAGTAGCAGTCAAACTAGCTGAATATATTGCAACGCAACAAGCCTTTATTACTGTAAGAGTAATGGGCCATTTACAAGGTGCAGAAACTCGCATGCGAGTTTTATTACATTGCAGGCTTTGATTGAACTCGTCGTTTTTCGGTAGCCCGCAGCCCCGCAATGTAATAAAACTCGCATGCGAGTTGTTGCACCATGTAAATGACCCTTAAGGAAGTGATATGATATACTTGGCTTCCTTAGCTGCTACTATCTTCTACATATACAATGCGAGACTGTGCATAGTAATAGATACACTAGTTATAGTTAACTAACCTTCCCAGAATTAAAAGCGTGTGGAGAATCTCGTTTTTTCCTAAATGTTTAATGGCTGTCTAATAAAATTACAATTTAAGAACTAGATTTCATATATTACAGTTTATGTCTAATTTTTAATCGAAATGGTCAAATCTTTTTATATGCTTTGAGTGCGTTATTTTAAATAGACACCACATAATACATTGACTGTGTATTCCGTATTTTGTGACGTAAGCTTATATATTAACGACATTTCTGAAAATTATCAGATTTCATGTTACATGTTTTTAAATATTCAGATCGTTGTGATATGAAGTGCAATCCATTTTAAAATGTCCTTTGGGGTAGATGTATTTCTGCTGTACACAAATACCAAGTTAATCCAATGGTCTCTTAAACAATGCAAATATGACCAATTGGTGATAAACCCTCATGACATTTTAATAACTTGGACAGTATAAATATTACATTTCTATTAGATTATGTATTCTATATGTTTAAATTGGGTATAATATTGTATTATTAAATTAATATCTCTATAAATATGTTTTAATTCTTGCAATAAATAACATTGTATTCCCGAAATTGTTTCGTTGAATAGTTTAATAGACGTAGGTACTTGTTGGCAAAATCAGCGAAAAACGCACCAAATAATTATTAAACTCAGCCCTAGGTTAGGTTAGGCTCTGACGACATGCCTGGTAACCTATCGAAGTTTCGAAAAAACACTTGCCCGATTTTCACTTGTCCGAAAACGGTCAACCGAATTCTTATAATCCATATACTTTGTTTACCATACTTTTGAAATGTCGCTGGTTTGTTTTCCCACATTATCGTTTTCCCGAAACTCAATAACCAGAAGAACGATTACCAACTTTAATATTTGACAGCCGATTTGTTAACCATATTTTCCCTAATATCATTTTCACGCCACTGCTCGGAAATGTGGCTACTACTATAATTATTATATTAATTTCTAATTGCTTTCAAAATATATATCTGAGGATCCCGTGGGATCTTAAATGTGTATGGATCTGACTGAAACAGAAAATGGTCGTAATTTAGTTTTTTCGTCTTGCTGCGATTGCTATCAAAATCGATATCTGACGATCCGCATGTACCTTAAATAGGACTTTGTCATCAAATCTGACACAAATCGTTGAGACAAATTGCATCAACACAGTGCATCCTCGGGAACTATAAAGATATCCAGTATCAAAAATTTACAAAAACCAAATTTTGGTGATTAAATCAATAAGTAGTTTTCTTATACGAATGTATTAAATCACACCATGGCCATAACTGAATCCGAACTCAGAAAATTGTCGCAGCTATTGCACGTTTACATACGCTTTGATTTTCCAAGATGGGGGCCTGATTGGAAGAAAGACGCCTAGAAAAATTGCGCACGAAATTAGCCGGCACCTGTAATGGTAGTCAATGGTTGTCTAATTAAAAAGAGATCTTTTGTTCCACGTAAACACTTATGTACCGATCAATGGGTACTCGAAAGGATTATCTATTATTTATTCCTAAACACATCTTTACCTGAGAGTTGGAGTGACTCAAGATCATTTCAGTTATCACGCAATAAATAAAAACGTGACACCTGAAATGATCTTGAGTCACTCCATTAATATAAAACACTGTTAAAAATATGTAGAGAAGAAGACCAATAAACATTTAATGCTGCAGCCTGTGTGTCCTGTCCTACCTGTTGGATCTATTGCCACAAACATATACTAAAATTTTACCCCCTTATTCATAAAACTTAAAATACCTCTGTTAAATAAAACGAGTTTTGTCCCTTTCTTACTAATTTAAATATCAAAGTGACACTATAAGGACAAACGAATTTTAACGGCATTTTAGCTAAAATAGGTTTGTTCAACGTTTTACTTGATAGGTTAAATTAGAACTCCCACAAATAATACCAACATTACCATGCGAACGAAGTCGCAGGTCTGTAGAGCTAGTCCATAATAAGTTACAACTAAAATCTAACATCGGGGTCAAGCCCACCAAATTCTGGATCCACCACTGCCTACTTGTTTCCGCCTTCTCTTGCGTCTCGCCACTCTCGCCCTTGCTGCTCCGCCGTACGGGAGGGCAAGGATTCCAGGGATTCCAGATGCATGTAATCCTAGCCTAATAAATCAATAGGGGTGTAGACACCAAATAAAATACCTAACCAATAAGCAGGGGATTAAATAATCACAAAGTTATATCCCCTCAGCTGTGGAAAGGTCCCTCGGGCCCGAGTAGTAATGGCGCTGAATCTGTGGCACGACCCGCCGGGCCCGCTCGAAACGGGTCTATACTTTTTATAAAATATCAGTGAAACGTATATTAATCTCGTTTTAACCTATTGAAACGTGTTGTGAACGAAGCAAGACAGCTAGCAAGCGAACATTTGAATGCTGAACGGTGGAAAAAAGTCGTTTTTTCGTCAGTCATAAACGTGCGGTATTTTGGTAAAGTTTCCAAATGATGTATATTGTAAATTTTACTCATAAGCCTGTCATTTTATGGTTTTTTTATGCGCATAATACAATTATTTACTTATTAAAAACATAGCCAAGCCAGAAAACTGTTTATTTTTATTTAAAATCGGAAAATGAGATAAATTTTGGTACCCCTACAATGAACCCAGCTTTACAGTATTCACGCCTGTGTTGTCATCGCAATACATAGCTACAGTTAGATAATTTAATAGAGAGCAGATATATTCCAAAATATAGACCACCTGCACATGCACTTGGAAATCCTGTCCGTGAAGCAGGCCCCACGGGCTTCCACAGACGTGGGTTATGTGTCATTTTATCTCCCACAGTTGAGGGGATAAGTGTCCAGTTTTAAGAGGGGGTATATTCTGTCCCTTTCCCACAAAACGAACCTTCATATGAAACGAATGTCATTTACGTATTTTATATGACACTCGCAGATCGTGACGATAGTCTGCGAGTGTTTTCTCTCTCTAACAAGCAATATTAAAACGGTTGTAGCTTCGTGATTCTTTGAGATATCCGAATGGGATTTTGGCCACTACATATATTTTTTGCCTTCTTTATTTTGGAGTAATAATAGATTTTGGTCACTACATATATTTTTTGCCTTCTTTCTTTTGGAGTAATAATAGATTTTGGTCACTACATATATTTTTTGCGTTCTTTCTTTTGGAGTCATAATAGATTTTGGTCACTACATATATTTTTTGCCTTCTTTCTTTTGGAGTAATAATAGAGTTTGGTCACTACATATATTTTTTACCTCCTTTCTTTTGGAGTAATACTAATAATAGATTTTGGTCACTACATATATTTTTTGCCTTCTTTCTTTTGGAGTAATAATAGATTTTGAGTCTACACTCGTACTGCGGCATACGAGGTCCGTCATTTCTATGATGATTTCTGATTTTCTCATATGTCTGCACTGATTATTGCCCTTACGTCTGACAAAGCATTAGTCCCTCTGTCGCACTTACCCATTCGCTAGCGAATGACGAATTTTTTACGTCGGATATATGTAAATGTGATCATGCATCATGCTAGCTAGGCTGAATGATGGATATAATTGTGGTATTTGCGAGTCTACTTTCTATGGAGATTTCCATTTAGTATCTAGTAGAAAATCAGTCATACAATTTAAGTATTTGGGTAGCATTTGCTAATCATTACGCAATGAAATGAATTCTTGCTTGTAGCATGATACGTTTTATGGCTACTTATGTTACTTATGTTTTACGAGGCGCTTCAGTACATTTGATCCGTAAAACGTGACAATAAAACCAATCATGCTAACATCCTGCTCCTTACTAACGTAAATGCGACTTAAAATAATAAATCTCTTAAAATATCAGATAATTGCGGTAATTAATAAAAACAGGGTCTGTGAACAATACTACGGATTTAGTCGTATACCTACTTGGCATCCAGTAAAAAAAACCCGCAACTTTAACGCACGACCTAGCGAGTAAATTATAATCTTGCTAACACATTTAGACTCCCCTTGACCGTACACTAAGCCGACTATCTAATTAGGTACTAATTTACTCTAACAATATCTAGGATCACGAATAAGTTTGTATGTGTCGTGCCGGTAATCAGACGTCGCTTGCATGCTATCCAAATCACCCGTCTTGATAGAGTATTTAAGAATAATTAGCCATTATTAACTTATTACATCCGTTTGACCCGGTTCATTTATATAGGCCTACGATGCATCGATGGAGATCTGGTTTATTATATAATTATAAGCTGTAGATTACTAGGAAGGATGTCGGTCATTGTCAGTGGTTTCTACTTACAAATATGCCCGCACCGCGTAAAACAAAAATGCCTGGCGTTTCGTGAAAATTTGCTCTCTCATGCCGAGTGTTAGACGGAGTGACACGTATTGAGCAATGTACCTTGCCTACATTAAATCCATACCTGAGAATTCAGTTCACTGCATCTTCAAGTTTTTTTGAAGTCGCTAGTCGATCAGAGTCGTCAATTAATCAACTGTATAAAGGCCTTGCTTCTTTTAAAGCGACGATTGGCTATGATAGCAGTCGTTAAGTCGAGTTAGAGGCTTAGGAAAGCTTCAGAACTTCTAACAGTCAGTTGCTCACTCATTCGAGGAAGACTAATAAGGGTTAGTCTTCCCCTTTGAGCTGGAAGGTCACATAGCAGTGGCATCCACGAAAACCAGCGCCCACGCAATTCCTTGAGATTTAGTAGCAACTGAGTCCCTTATTTATTTATTTATTTATTAAGAAAGAAACAATAATACAACATAAACACACATATTTTACTTAAACTTGACCCATCCAAATCCGCCGGTCCCGATGACCTACCAGCATTATTTTTAATAAACTGTCTTGAAAGTTTAATTACCCCTATTACGTTATTATTTAAGCGCTCCTTCTCCGAATGTTACGTGCCATCTATTTGGAAATCTGCTTATATTACCCCGGTTCATAAAAAAGGACCCAAAACAGATATAGTTAATTACCGTCCTATCTCAAAATTATGCATTCTATCAAAAGTTCTTGAAAAAGTCGTTTATAGCCAAGTGTATGCCGCCCTTAAGAATTGTTTTAGCCATAACCAGCATGGCTTCCTCCAGCGGCAGCGCCGATCCATAGTGTCAAACCTTGTTCTTTTAAACGACTATGTCACCGACGCCATGGAAAAGGGACATCAAGTAGACGTAATATATACGGACTACAGTAAATGTTTCGACAGAATTAATCATGCGACGTTGCTATCAAAATTATATGAAATAGGTATTCATGGTGACTTGCTCAGGTGGTTTTCTTCTTACATAGATAACAGGTGTCAGGCTGTTGTCGTTAACAATTATATGTCAAGTTGGGTTAACGTCCCCAGTGGCGTCCCTCAGGGGTCGCTGCTTGGGCCATTGCTATTTAATATATTTGTTAACGACATCAGTAATTGCTTCGTTCACTCCAAACTTCTTTGCTTCGCAGATGACATGAAGATTTTCAAGACAATTAAATCGACTCACGATTCTTTACTTATTCAATCAGACCTCGTGCGTCTTGATGATTATTGCCATGATAACAGTCTAGACCTTAATCCATCTAAGTGTACCTCAATTACATTCTCGCGCCAACGAAATACCATCCCCTTTACTTATACACTTAAAGGACAACCCCTGAGCACGGTTAGTCACGTGAGAGATCTGGGTGTAGTTCATGATTCCAAACTATTGTTTGATAAACATGTTGATGGCATAGTGAGCAACGCACTGAGAGCTCTAGGATTCTTAATGCGAAACTCCGCTCACTTTACCCAAGCTAAGACTCTTAAAGTTTTATATTGTGCCTTAGTTAGAAGTAAGCTTGAATATGCTTCCCAAATTTGGAATCCTTGTTATAGTACGTATATAGACAGGATTGAACGCATTCAAAAAAAGTTCCTCAGATACTTAAGTTTTAAGCTTAAAAGTCCGTATCACTCTAAGGATTATTTAAGCACTTGCAAAAAACATCATCTAATTACATTACAAAAACGTCGTCAAATCGCGGACATAACTTACATACTCAATATCACCACTGGCAATATTGACTGTCCTGAACTCCTTTCTAAACTTTCGTTCAATACGCCTACTCGGTCTAAAAGGTTTTATCCCCCCCTTTCAGTTAAACGCACTTTATCTAATTATAGTAATTATAGGCAAAATAGCTTCCTATGTCGCGCAGCTCGTAACTTAAATAACTTGTCGAAGGATCTAGATATTGACGTTTTTAACTGCTCAATTCCTAATCTAGTCAATCGGTGCTTCTAAATAACCTGTTGCAGGCAGTAATATGCTATAGCGTCTGATCTGTAAGTTTGATTAATTTCTGTCCGGTCCATGTTGTTCATTAAATTATTTGTGTACATTTGTAGTTGTATTTGTACATTTATAGATGATTTGTACATCCAGAGATGTTCTTACTCGTTGCTCATATAAGATTTGATTCTTCTTTTGTTTTTTTGATATATTTCATACTGTAATATTTTGTATCACAGTATACTGTGCAATGTTATCACTTATCATATAGCGTGTACTGTGTAACATATTATTATACCTACTCAGTTTCTATTTGCGAGTTCCTATAATTGGCTCTGTATTGCTATTTATAAAGTTTAGCGAATATTTCATAGCTGTTGGAATTCCTTGTATAAATAAATAAATAAACAAGTACAGGGTCCCGCAAAACCGTTTGCACAGTTTGACTGTGGGATCGAGCAGTCTCTACTCTCTTCTATTTATAATATTTATCTATAAGTACTATTAATATAGGATGCAATCGGGAAAAAGGTACGATACATTCTATCTAAACCGTTCGCACAGTCCTAGATAAGTCCTAGCTAGCTACTGTGTCTAAGGCAAGTATATACAGTGAAACCTGGATAACTGAGATTTCAAGGGTCCTGCGAATCAATCTCACTTCAACAGGTATTCCACTTACACAGTTTTCTCAGATATCCAGGTTGAAAAAAATATGATTCTCATTTAAAGAGGGTCTCAGTAATAAAGTTCAGAATAAAGGTTAGTTCAGTTATAGAGGTGAGATTATTAAATAAAACAACCGTTTTTTGTAAATATGAAACATACCTAGAGATCTTTAGATATAGGTGATCACAAAAAGGCAATACATAATATATGTAAACCAACAAAAATAATCATCAAGTTCGTGTTTTTGTACACAGAAGTCACTCGAAGACGAGAGAAGAAAATCACTTAAAGAAATAATAAATGTAAACACCTGGATGATAACTAAACTAACTCGAGACACATCTCATTATGCACAATAAGCCAAAGTCTGAAATTTGTGGGTAGACTGACAACGAAACGGAAATTAATTTGCGTCCTGCCTGCCTAGGTCTTAGTTAAAGAGGTTCGACACACATCTCAGTAACAGAGGTAAACACAATATAAAATTCATGAAAAACAAGTTAGCAAAAAGCCTTTAAAACATAGTCTCAGTAAAAGAGGCAAAAAACACTCACTATCTCAGTTATAGAGGTAATTTTGACGAAAAAATCGACAGGACTTGTCTCAGTTACACAGGCCTCCGTTTTCCCACTAACAGAAGTAAATCAGTGGTAAAGTGTCGGGACCGCAGCATGATTCCCAGTTATAGAGTTTTCTCACTTACCCAGGTCCCACTTATCCAGTTTTCACTGTATATAGCTCTTCAGAAGATTTCAACATGTCAATAACTTGTAAGTATTTCGACACAGCGGGGAAATGTTGCCAGCAACTTCGGTGTCATGTCGTGGGGGACTGAGTTTTAGTGAAGTTTCAGATTTGGTATTTTCTGCGCCACTTCCAATATTTTTTTAAACTTATGTACTTAATCCGGTTCGAAGGACCGCCTGCACAGCTGGTGCTAGTAAGCTGGCGTTAGTGCCTGGCTTATGTTAACAAAACACGTCCCGTTACCCAATGTTTTAACGTGTTAATAATATTTGCCTTTTGTTTCTGTAAGTACCTATATTATTTAATTAAATTTTTTCGTAAGTACCTATAGTTCATATTCTCTGTTTATATTTAATAAATTATACAAATTCGAAACGATTATTATTGTAATTGTAATCATAATCCGTTAAATAGCGATATTGTCCTGGAGCAACTATGAGGCTTGTCGTGCGAAAACAACTTTCTGAGAGCCGATGCTGCCATTGAACGTGTTCGTGGTCACGTAAGCATTTTGCTCGCATACCTTAGTATTTACCACAGTATTTGAAAATGATTTAAAAAAATCCTACGTAAATATTAAAAATATTTAAGAGTGTGTAGTAACTCCATAGAACCCAGAATCCATATAGACAGGTAACCAAACGAATGCAAAAAAATTGCGTAATGAGAATGGAAATTTCCATTTGTTTCCACAATTAATTTTCGCGGCAACAGCTTTTTAAGCACTGTACTGTCTACAGTATATAGTAGAACTGTACCTTTAGATATTTATTATATTTTGTGGCTATAAAAAAAAACGGTGACTACTGGGAACACGCACCTATCCATCTGTTAATCAGCACGGGTATCGCAACGGCGCGCGATTCCTTCGATTTTTCTCGCACTATCCGTCTTTCTCTTATTAGAAAACTTAGAAAGAGACGTACATATATTGCGAAAAAAATCGAGAGACCTCGCGCGCCGTCTTGTGATAGCCGTGCAAGACTACAAACTCCTGGCTTTTAGTACCTACTGCAAATGGGAACCAGACACCAGTTGTAAAGCTAAGGTCTTAGGAGGAGGACGGACGGAGGTGCGTTTCTCGTTGCATGCAAGTACCTCAGTTTGTACATAAATTCCGCGTGGTACGACACACTGCACCGCACCTCCGTCCGCCGAAATTTGTATGCAGCTCCGCACCTCCGTCCGGAGATGCGGCGCAGTGTGATGACCGCTTTAGGAGTAACCAATGGGAACCAGTGGTAAGGTCTTAGTGGTACCTAAGGATTCCAGGTAAAGGGTCTTAGAAGTCGATTACATATTTATATATATATATGTGTTCTGTATTTATTTTTAAATAAAAACAATTCTATTTGATTAGACGTACCTACATATATTATATCTAGATGAAAAATTATCGCTTAAGGAGTGAATGATTACGCGGAACAGTAGTGCTATATCAATTAACTAAATCCTTACTCACTCACTTCCGCCGTTAGTCACGAGCTCGAGACATATATCAACATATTATACACCTATTTCACTTTGAATATTATTGCAACCATAAATCTGTCTTAAACCTACTTGTATAAAGTTCTATTTGGCAATGAATGTCTTAGAACTTTTAGTTCGAACTTTAATACCTAGGTACATCAATCAATACCTAGTTAATACGATTACCAGATCTTTTTATTTTACGTGTAGACGTATGATACGTTGACCTTTATGTAGCAGCCTTACATATGAAGGTATTATTTAATCGGTCAAACTCGCTGTGACTTCACTAATAATGTTTAAGGGCCTAAGTTTTCGTGAGTAATGATCAAGACGAAAACGCTATTTTTATTGTTTGTCAAAGGAGATACCTGAGCATCAGTGGCGGAGCTGATTCCCACCGGCTTGCCCAATGATTCTTTTTAGGCAAGCCTATAGTTATATACTCTAAACTCTTTTATTAACCGACTTCATAAAAAAGGAGGAGGTTCTCAATTCGGTTGTATTTTTTTTATTTTATTTTTTTCAAATTTTTGTTACCTCAGAACTCCGTCATTGAGCCGATTCGTATTTTTTTTTGTTTGTAAGTATATGCTTCCAGATGGGTCCCATTTTTTTCAAAAATTCAGTTAAATGATGGGATCCATGAGGAATTGAGGGAACTCCTCAATTATATTAGGCACGCGTGTAGTGATTTTGTTTTTTTTTTTTTTTATGATAGAGGAGGCAAACGAGCAGACGGATCACCTGATGGTAAGCGATTACCGCCGCCCATGGACTCTTGCAACACCGGAGGTGTTGTGAGTGCGTTGCCGGCCTTGAAGATGGGAGTACGCTCTTTTCTTGAAGGTTTCAAGGTCCTATCGGTCCGGAAATACCGCAGCACCGCAGGCGACAATCCATTCCACAGTTTAGCTGTGCGAGGCAGGAAGTTTCTCGAGAAGCGCGCAGTTGAGGACTGCCAACCATCTAAGTGGTGAGGATGGTAATGTGGTCGCGTTGGACGATGGCGAAAAGAAGCGGCAGGGATTAATCCGAACAATTCCTCGGAGCACTCCCCGTTATACATGAGATAGAAAATGCAGAGCGAGGCCACATCTCTACGCAGCGCCAAGGAGTCAAGCCGATCCGAAATATGTTGGCAGTCGACAATTCGAGTTGCTCGTCGTTGGATGCGATCCAGAGGGAGAAGCCGGTATTGGGGTGCCCCTGCCCATAGATGAGAACAGTATTCCGTGTGTGGGCGTTTTCTATTATAACTCCTGTATTTACACCCGGAAATCATAAATTTGGTGGAGTGGAATTGATGATGAAGACCACAGATGACTTATGGAATTCCTCAATTATGTACTTAAAGGTACAAAGTTATATCACATATTCTGATAAGATTCCGTTGAAATAGCAACAAATGAAGTGCTAAAGGTGATCCTTGTGGAATCGACGGAAGTCCTTAAATATTATCGGCCCACATACAGCGATTCGGTTTTTTTCTCTAATAATCAACGCATTTGCTCTAGGAAATCAGTTCATGTGGTAAATTGGAAAATAAATGTGGAAATATTGTGCGGAGTACTAAATTGAAGTCGGTTAAAACTTTGTTTTTAAAGTAAATTTTAGCTTTTTTGTTCCGGGTTGGCCATCGAACATTTTCACGCGCCGCCACTGCTGAGTACCTATTCCAATCACATCTCAAATCTCAACACTGCGATCCCTGAGTTTAGGTACATTGGAACTCAATAACAATACTGTTTTTCCGTTTTTACCCAATGCAGTGCTCTTATGTGCAGTCGTTAATGTTTCATGTAGGTAATGGGCAGTTTTTAAATGTAAGGAACCTGGGTATTTACTTTTTTACCAGATAAGCTAACAGATATTAGCGGCTACCTTTCTAGTAAAGGTTTCAATCAGGTATCTGCATGTATCGTGTAGCCGGTATCGCGGCAATACGTTGGTCTTAGTCTTAAGGGGTAAAATGGTGTTTTAACATCTTGTATTAGCAATATAATTTTGCCTCGCGAGAAGTATTTTATCCACTAGGGAATTTTACGTAGTGCTAATAGCGACTTATTAATCAGCTTCAAGCTTTGTGAGTAGGTACCTACTTAATGAATGAAGCAACATGCACAAAAGCAAATAGCAGCGCCATAAAGCACCTCGCGACACTACATTATTCAAATAATACCTACGCAGAAAAGAAAAATTCTAGACCTAAGTATACTTAGAAACAAGCTTAACATCTTCATTCGATTAAAATTATATATTTGTTTTGTAATTTACTTGTTATTGCGTATTTTACTTTGTTGCCATTGTGTTAATATTATTATATTCTTTGTTTTTGACGATCATGATATAAATTATTATAATTTTGACATATTACATGCGAATTTATACTGTGATTTCTTGAAATTTAATGATTTTATCTTATCTTTAATACCTAGATATGTAGGGGAGAGTGGGTAACAGTGGATACACTTTTGTTTGAAGCCCAATATTTCTGGAGTTAAGTACAATTTAGTCCTAGCATTTGAATCCATCGGTTTGTAACACTACCAGGGTATACAAAAAACAGATGACAAACATTCCAACAGCCATAGATTTTAGTCAAAAGATTTTTTTTTTATAAATGGGAAATTATCCATTGTGACCCATGCATGGGTTACATTGGATAAGCCCTTGGGGTACAGTGGACCTCATGGGTCACAGTGATTTTTTGCAGGATTTATTAAGAAAAACTCAATTAAAAAATATTATTTATTTATCATTTTGTTTCATAAGACCACGTTTAGTAATTAACAGTAGAACAGTGTCTGAAACTACATCTAATCAACAATAATTATATCACCTCTGAGATCAAGAATTACGTAATGTTTCAAAACATTTGAACCATGGTATAACAAAAATATTAGGTATTTATTAAGGTAATTCAGTCTCATAATTACTAATAGTAAGTATTAATAGAACGGAGTGTCCAAAACTATAACTACTCAATGACAATTACGTTAACTTGGAGATCAAAGACTGTAAACATACAAACGCACTTTGTACGCTAACATATAACTATCAGCCATCTTTATATTACACTTAAATAATTATACTTAAATATCACAACAGTCATGCAACAAAAAAATCTCTCAAAAAAAATTAAAACAAAAAAAAAGTAAAGAAACGTAATGTAAAGAACAAATATACGGGGCACAGTGGATACTTATCCATTGTAACCCAAGTTAAAATTATCCATTGTGACCCAACCACCGTTGCCGAAATCAAAAATTCGGAATAAATATACACTCTTGTTATGAGCAAAATAATAGCATTTTAGGCTAACCGAAACACTGCACAACACTAAATAATCCACAAACACACAAAACCCTCAAAGAATTTGACACTACACACTTTTTAAAAACACGTAATTATTTTATTTGTTACTTACTCTGGCGGTACGCTGCCGGCGCGTGAACTCCCGGCGTGCGAGCGTGGCAGCCACTGGCGCGGCGTGGGGGGAACACTCGCGGCGAACGTTTGACAAGAGTACAAGTGTTTGTGTGCGTAAATACACGGACAGCGGCATTTTAGTCACCGTGCCCCGTTAGTCACTGTTACCCACTCTCCCCTACTTATATTTTATTTCCTGTTAGTCACTTAGAGGCTATGACTTCTTACCTGCCGAAGACCATGCCTACTTATACGTAGGCCACTATTTTTGAATGATATTTTAATTAACATGATGTCTTAGCGAAATCGATACCTACATTCCGGTCATTAGCGGAGGAAGGAGGTCAGCGGGTCCCACCGCGGCGATCGCCTCGGAAGTGGCTGCAAGGTCCTTCCTTCCTTCCGGTATCACAATTATCTTAAAATAAGAACAGTTTACTTTTACTTGTTATATATACCTTTTCGGCAATTAAGCTCGTGACAAGTTGTTCTATAATTGTTTACAGCGAGGTCAAAAGATAGGCAGAGTTGAAAAACTTATCAAAAATATTTAAAATATACGCGTGCAGATAAAAAATGGATCTGAAAATGGCGTCCGCTCGCATGCTATCTCGCTCACACCCTATCGCTGTCTATACTCACACAGTTATAAGTGTGAGTATAGACAGCGATGGCGAAAATGGCATCCGCTCGCATGCTATCTCGCTCACACTCTAACGCTGTGCACACTTATAACTGAGTGAGTATAGACAGCGATAGGGTGTGAGCGAGATAGCATGCGAGCGGACGCCATTTTCAGATCAATTCTTTATCTGCGCGCGTTATACCGAAATGTAATTACGAACTCTCAACTCAACAACTAGCTGCGAGTTGCAAGCATCAATTAGCTAGTCCCTCATGGGATGTCTGGGATAGATATAAGGTAAACGTCCACTGTTTCGGCATGTTAAGCCTCTTACGAATTAGTATTTTTTTTAAGACAATACAGAACATGATATCGCATTGAATTTTTTTGTGTGATGAACATTGATATCTTGCCTATTATTTAATGCAAGAATTATATAGTATTAGTTTCAATAACTATTTTTTTATAATTTATTTGTAGACCTCGTATTTGAACCCCATTTCGTGATAAAATTTGGCTCTGCTCCTAAGTTTGTGAGTTCTTGGCCCCTGTTTCGGCATAAAGTTTTCGAGTGCCAGGTAGTAAGAGAAACATTTTGTTTGTGAACCCTCATTTGTTATTTGATATTGAACAAGATTATTGAAAAGGTAATTAACATGATTATTGGAAAAATCCAATAGGGGGTCTGGATAAAACTCGGTATTTAAAATCCCGGGACATTTTTTCTTTCTCCAGGATGTTTTTTATGAAATGTAAGGTTAAATAACTTATCCATTAGTACAGGGTCACCTTTTCAAAAATGTGTCTCACATAGGTTACCTATCTACGAGTATATTAACCAAAACTGTTTAACGTAAGATAAATATCTAGGCAAAACCTTTGGACGTGACATGTAGGTATCTGTAAACGATATTCTGTTTAATAGGGTATAAAGATACCTTTCACTTCTTAAAAAAAAAACCCTTAAAAATAAAGAAAGTCCCGGGGATAGCAAGTCCCGGGATATCTAATGTTAAAAATAATAAATATCTTCAATCATTTTCGTCAATATTCCTTAAACGTATCTACCTAGTTAGATATAAGTATGTATTGATTATCTACGATTGATTAGGTAACCTAAGATTAAAATCTAGACAATGTTGTATGGGACACACGACACCCTTTTGAAAGAGCAATTCTATACTGTTTAATAGGGTAGAAAGTAAACTTTCATTTAATAAAAATTATCCCGCAAAAATAAAAGGTTCCCGGAATTTACCCAGGCAACACTATTCGATTATATCGATGCACATGTTACCTCTTCAAGAAGAATATCAAATAACAGACGAGGGTACACATTTGATCTGTGTGTTTGCCTACCACTATAGATTTCTCTGTCACGAACTTGGGGAAAAGTATTAAAAGTAGTAGTCCCTTGTTTCGTGTTACTATTTCTTGGATATTCCCGCAATCAATAATGTACATCACCTTTAAATTATGTTCAATAACCATTAAGTATCCTATATGTAATAAATAAACATAAAAATACATTACAGGAATCGAGCAATAAACAAAATTATGCTGCAAGTAAATATGCGAATTCACCTTCAAATTGTAAATTTAGGTCACGTTCAACCTCGTTTTACGAGAATTGAAGTGAATAAAACATATACCGAATTTAGGTCAATGAAAACGTCATTAAATACAATATCTGTTTTTTAAATTAACATTTACATTTTCTTAAGTATTATTTAAATACCAAAGATACAAGGATGTATAAAGAAAGTCCTTGATTCGGTAGTAACACGAAATAGGAGCCAGACGAAAAATATAATGACCGTTAGTTCGTGAGTCCATTTATTGCAATTTTAAGGGACACCTATACCAAAATATACACTTATTTCTTATTAAATCCATTGTTAAGGAACTAGACAAAGCACTGTTAAAAGTTTTTTTTTAAATGGACTTCCCTTTCTCTTTCAATTCCCTTAAGAAGTCGGAGCGAGCACCTTACGTCAACAAGCAGTTCGCGCACACCGTACAGCTGTTTTCGGCCGACTGACAGTTTCGAGCGTTGTGTTGCTATTAGTTTAGTCGTTAAAATTTTTTAATTTGATTTTTTGGAAAGGTTTAATGATAAAGTTTTTTTACAAATGTATAAATTTAAAAAAAAATATTTCAGTTGCTTATTATAAGCCTCAGAAACAAAACTAACGAAATGACGTACTAGCACGAACTTATGGCCCGTTACCTTAGCCGATGGTTTAAAAAAAACGTTAGTTTAGGGTAGCCGCCCTAGGTGTAGGTATGTTATGTATGTATGCATACATGTATTTCCTTTATTGTACACAAGCCACAGGTAAAAACACAGACAAACTAGGTACAAAGGCAGACTTATCCCTGTAAATGATCACTTCCTGTGTTCTTAATTATCTAATTAGGTTTAGGGCAGTAAGCTTAGGTATTAATGCAACCCGCCCTCAGCTAAATACTTTACTGCATCATCATCATCATCATTTTCAGCCTGTAATCGCCCACTGCTGAGCATAAGCCTCTCTTCGAGTACGCCACTTATCCCGGTCCCTTGCTAGTCTCATCCAGAAATGACCCGCGGTCTTGTTTACGTCGTCAACCCATCGTGCTGGTGGACGACCGACGCTTCTTTTTCCTGTAAGTGGCCACCAATCCGTTAACGTTTTGGTCCACCTACCGTCACGTTGCCTGGCAATATGTCCTGCCCAACTCCATTTGAGTTTGGTTATGACTTCTCTGACGTCACGCACCTTAGTGCGACGTCGGATCTCAGTATTCCTCACTCGGTCTTGTAGGTTAATGCCGAGCATGGCGCGCTCCATGGCACTCTGTGCCACCCTTACTTTATGCACAGCCTCCTTTGTGAGCGTCCATGTCTCAGCACCATACGCACCATACGTCATTGTGGGCAGGACACACTGATTATAGATACGGGTCTTTAGGCATTGTGGAACGTCAACGGATTTGAGGATGTCGTCTAACTTATTGAATGCCGCCCAACCGAGCTGAATTCTCCTGGATATCTCTTTGCTCTGATGCTCCTTGTCAAAGGATAGAATATGACCGAGATAAACGTATCGCTCGACAATCTCCAGCGACTCGTTTCCAACCGTTACAGTTGAATTCGACTCGCCGGAAGCGCTCATCATGACCTTAGTCTTGGACATATTCATCCTGAGACCTACCTGCAAGGAAGCATGATAAAGATCTTGGATCATATTTTGGAGCTCATCCAGGGTCTCGGCAAACAAAACAATGTCGTCGGCGAATCTCAAGTGCAACAAGAATACACCATTGATATTAATACCGGACCTATCCCATGCAAGCGTTTTTATGATGTCCTCTAGAACTGCCGTAAAAAGCTTGGGTGAAATGGTATCCCCTTGACGCACTCCCCTCTGAATACTGCATACCTTATCTGAAAGATAGTGTAAGTCCCTACTTTTCGAGGTAACTTCCATTAGGTATCAATAATATGTTTAGTTTAGTTTAGTTTATTTATTAACCATAATGTAGCATGATCGTTATGTTACCTAAAGATATTATAGATTTGCGAAGCTTTATGTTGCATAATGATCGCCAATGTATATGTCGCACAAAACAGCGCTGTTTTGTAATACGGCGGGTTGAAAATTCGCTGGATTGTCAAAGGAGTTTTATATAGGGTACCTATTTAAATTGTAGGCTTCTTTACTGTTCCACACTGAGCTTCATAGAAATTGTTTGATTGCACGTGAAAATTGATATTAAAGTCACTGTTTACACACCTATTTATCACGTTTTCTTTGTTTGAATAATTGGTACCTAATTGTACATTTTAGTGACGAACTTTCTGTATGCGACGCCATTGTTCTTGAGTGTTCAAAATGGGAACCAAAAATGTCCAAAGCGGCGGCTTATGACCCGCTGTATTACATTACCGCTAGAGTCGTATTGAAGAACGATTAGCGCCGAACACATTCAAGCGGATTTTCATTCAGCGGTATTCAATTCGCCTGATCGTCAACCCGCCGTATTACAAAACAGCGCTGTTTCGTGAAACAAATAGCTGTTATGTAAAACGGCAGATTATACTATTCCACTGTGACATATATATTTGTTATTTAATTAAGCAAGTAGGTATATGATTTTGAAGGTGAGGCGAGTTGAATTAATAGAGATAAATTAATAAGGATGAATAAGGAATGCCGATATAATTTATTTTAGTTCGTTGTAAAACTATGGTTAAAACACGCATCGCATCGTATATTATCAGTCTACTAACCTTGCCTACTATCTACTTCCGGTAATTTAGGATAGATACGTGGTACCTAAAATGCTGTTGATAATATCTGTACGTTTACGTGGATGTGTATTAAGTATACATGTTGTTTGTTTATCTTTCCGTCCTTTGGTTAAATATTTGCAACTGGATTTTTTTATAAATATCAAAAAACCCACCATGACTTACGGTGCCGAAACATGGACGCTAACAAGTGAGGCTGTGCACAAAATACGAGTAGCACAGAGAGCCATGGAGCGCGCCATGCTCGGCATTAAACTACACCGAGTGAGGAATGTTGAGATCCGACGTCGCACTAAGGTGCGCGACCTACCTACTTAAAACTTTTGCCAATGTTTACTAATATGAAAATCTGAATCTTCATTCATGTAATTTTATGTATTTTTTTTGTTACTCTTGATTTTACACATGTGCGAGCTGTGGTTACCTATAAGTGGCTAAGCATCTTACTTAGATTTCTTGTATTCAAGCCAAATGTATTGTTCAGATGTGTTAAAAATAAATAAGCCAGACGTTTCGCGATTTCCGCAAATAACTTTTGTGCATGGGATTGCAACTGGGATCCCACGGGCAGGGTCTCGACACCAAAGGGTACAAAGTTGTACTCTCTGCCGATGCCTCTATATTTACTACGTTTCAGATTGTCGGAATTTTCCGCCGCTGCCGGTACTAGTGTATCTACACAACACAGGTAGCGTCCCGCACCAGCATCCGTCCCAAACTTCACGAAATCGAAGAGCTAGAGAGTAGTAGTATTTAATACCTAGAGGTAGAAAGAAATACCGTCGAAATTCGATTATGTTTTCCAAAATAATCGTCTGTTGTTACCTAGTAAGTTTAGTAAAATTATCTACTAAAATATTATAATCCTGGAGCACCATAGTTTGTGTTTGGCCCAATGGTTGACTGGTCGCATGCCTTAAGGCATTAAGTCCACCAAATGTTTGTAGGTTTTTGTGTTTGTGCAATAAATTTTAAATAAATAAATGAAGAGGACACATACCATAAACTTTATCCATTCATCCCTGTTTTCGTGTACTCACCTAGGAGTATTAGTGTCACAGAATGGCAAGTAACATTATCCACGATGCTTGCAAAGGCAAAACCTATAATTTTTTTCACCATTGTCTCTTCAAGCAATTAAACCCACGAGCGAAGTTCATGCCTGATCGACAGGCACATTGAACTTGGCCCCAATTCTCGAATTATGAAGTGATTTAGTAAATATCTGAGTTTTTGTGCGTCTCGGTTGAGCGCGAGGCAAGGTGAAGGCTGCACGGGTTTGTCTAACGTCTGACATAATCTCGCGACAGATTATTACTAGGGATTGCAAATCCGGAAATACTTTCTCAAATCCGGATTTTCGGATAATGGTTCGGCCGAAATCCGGACTTCGGATTAAATCCGGATTTTAGGGAGGTTTTTTCTCAGTACTAGAGAAAATAAACAAACAACTGAAACAACCCAAAAAAGTAATCAGTCTTTTTAATAAACAAATAATTATGTACAAAGCTACGCAAATTTTGGAAACTGAACATATAAAAATAAAAATAAACTTCTAATTAACAATGAATAGTGCCGAATTAATAGTGCCGATACAAGTGCCGAAAATAGTCTCCCTTCGGTCGTGTTTTAATTTATCACCACTCGTTGCGAATTACCTATTCGCACGTGTATCGTACAACGTTTTACTGTACATATGGCTCTTTAAAGTTTCGACATATGCACGTAAAGTGCTCTTTTCCGCACTAGTGCGGGAAAGTAGCACCATATGTACTGTAATAGTTATTTATGCTACAAGTGTGGAAAGTAGGTGATTTCCGACGAGTGTCATTTTTATACATGAGCGAGTGAAGCGAGCGAATGTATAATTCGACACGAGTCGGAAATCATCTTTACGCGCGTGTATCATACAACGTTTTACTATGCCTTGTGTGAGGAAATATAGTAAATGTTGAAATGTCGGTTTAAAATAGATAGGTTAAAATTGAAGAACCTCCCTAGTAGCATTTTCGTTGGCATTTCGTTGGGCCAACTCGGTGATCAATGGCCCAACGTGGGGCCAACTTAAAATGCTACTAGGGCTAGGTAGATTGTACCTACTTATTATCTGGAACTGCATTTAACAACTTCTCCACATCTTTTGCTATCAAGCTTATTCACTTAAAAGTTAAAACCATTGTATTGTGGTTTTGGTACACAATTAATTTTGAGTAACTCAATTTCATTAAACAACAAAAAGACGCTGTACTGTCGTAGTTCTAAGAAGCATACGGACACTATTGAAACGCAATAAATCATTATTATTATTGATTACTCACTTCTCACTTTCACTCAACATTTTTAACATATTTACATAAAATAGCTCCAAAGTAAACAACAATCACAACAATGGCGGGCTTTTTAGATACATGCGCGCCATGCGCGGTCAACATATGCGCATTGCGCATGTGCAAGTCGCCATACTGTCGTATTGCAAAAGGCATAAGAAAGATATGCGTTCAGCCAAACACATTAAGTGAATATTTTAATTTATTTATTGACCAAATTCAAAATTCAAAAAGATTAATAAATCATTTTATAAATTATTAGTATTTATGTACCTTTTGTATGAAAGAAAACGTGTAATTGAAATATTTGTAAAACTTTTCTCGAGTAATAAAAACTCTTTGTGTCGGGCTAACCGACTTCAAAATTAAAAAAAATTGAAAAGTAAAAAGAACTAGTGCGAAAAAGTGGCATTTTCCGCACGATTTTGTTGCTTGGAAAACGCTCTTTTTGAGCACATGCAGCGTGAAGTTCATTAGAATATAATAGAATAGAATAACTTTTATTCATGACAACAACACATACATGCACATGAATCAAAATAGAAGACAACATTGCCACGAAACGGTTCCATCTCAGCGTTCTGCTGGCCTGGTAGCCAGCGCTGGTCTTCCGATGGAACCATCCGGTGATTCCACGGCGTAACACACATTTTACACTCGCACAAAATAATATTAATAGTAATATAAAACAAAAACAATACTGTAAAGACAAATAATAAAATTTCCGAACGCAACATAACCGCGCCAACCGACCAACTAGCGCCAATATGACAGCTGGTTGCTCCCGGCAACTAAAACGTCAAACAAGACAGACATGTGACGCGGGCGCAATGCCGATTTGACAGGCCATATAATTGTGGAGAAACAAAACAAATATTTCAAGCAAAATGGTACAAAGCCAAAGCCAAACTGAAAGCAGCACAATAACAAACAAACAATAACAAAATTATTGACAGTTCCCCAAAAAAATAAACGTTTAAAACATTAACGCGTCAAGTTTTGAGTCGTTCAACCGCGTTCTTAAGGTTACATAGCATCCCAGCTGCCGAAAATGCTCTCTATTAGAATACTTTAACAGTTTTAACACTAATATTATAAAATCCGAAAATCCGGATTTTGGAACGGATCGTGAAATCCCTTGATAATCCGGATTTTTGAACTTCGAATACGGATTGCAATCCCTAATTATTACGACTCCTCTCTCTTGGAAGTAGGTACGTGTCAATAGAATCCCATAAAAAACATTCCATGTAAAAAAGAGGCCAAGTCTCGAAACTCTTCCACCGTAAAAAGTTGTGAGATATTTCGTAGAGCCAAGTCGTAGAGCATTCTTAGATATTAATCTTTATTTGCTTGCTAAAGAAAATTCTGCAACGTGGCAATCACACAACTTAACTGTATTTATGGATTTTTGCATAGTTACCTAAAATTATGTAGTATTATGTGATTGCCAAGTCACAAATTTTATTTAGCAAGCAAATAAAGATTAATAAGAATGCCTGAGACTTGGCTCTACGAAATATCTCACAACTTTTTACTGTGGAAGAGATTCGAGACTTGGCCTCTTTTTTACATGGAATGTTTTTTATGGGATCTCACTTCTTTTTGTAGGTTAATGTGTTATCCATACATACAAACTATGAATGTAGGCCCATTCTTGCTTTTGAATTTTCCCATTCACTGCAAATGTAACTGTGTAATCCTATATATTTGTATAGGATTACAAAGTAATGTATACAGTTGGTGTATCTAGAAAACTGGGTTGAAATTGCAATTTTTTATAGTTTTCCCTTTATGTGGCCATTAAACCCTAACTCTGTACCAAATTTCAGCTCTCTGAGTTTATGGGAAGTACTAGTTCTATTTTGATGATCATGAGTGAGTGAGTGTCATAAATGCGAAACTTTGCTTTCGCTTAACTTCGGGACTAAATGACCTAAAGACTTGAAATTTTGGATTTTAAGTATGTGATTATAGCTTAGGTACCTACTGGATGACGAAAATTTCTGCGTTCTGGGGACCGATTTTTGACTTTCGAGCGCTCGACTCTTTCACTCGAAAACTGACAAAAATTATGAAATGCTATTTTGTAACAGCGATAGGAAATTTAAAAACGAGTGGTATTGACCACTCGTATTAAATCCTATTGGTAGAAAGTAAGTGCCTGCCATTTTGACACTACAAACGTATTTACTTTTATTTGATTTTCGAGCGCTCGAAATTCAAAAATTGGTCCCCTGGTCTTATCCAGAGGTTGAGAATAGGGGCCTGAAAATGCGGCGACATGGTTCCAGTAAAGGATGGTACAGCAGTGTTTGCTTCGCGCTCGACTTGGCGACTTGGCTTGGCTTGGTTGTTTAGCACTTAGGCTGTAGTAAAAGTTAAGGAGCATATCGCAAGTAAAATTGATTGAATCTTGTGATGCATATTTTTTCTAAACTTTCAAGGATCTTTTTATGATTTAAATTATAATTTGATGGTTTACTATCCATTTAGCATCACGACGTTATCAATTTTAACATGAGGGATCATGCCTATTGTGACCAAATTGTGACAGGAGAAAAACAAATGATACCTAGTGCTAGTGCATAATGATGAAAAAATATGAGCGTATAACCTGCCAGCGTTATTTTTTGTTTTTTATTTTATATTCGACGTTAGGCTCAAAACTTTTCAATTCACCCTCGTACCTAACTCTTTGAGGTCCATCTTACGAAGCAGCATACGAGTATCTTAGCTCCATTACGCACTCGTTTCAGAAAGTAAATATACAAACACCTTAACTCTTTGAAAGGTGACTTCTCTTAAACCAAGGTACTTTAATCTGACATCTATGGTTTGTGTTTGTAATCCCTCCCAAAATCTCCAGATAATGGTTTATATACTTTATCTTGAACTGTATATTAAGTAAGTACCTAGGTACCTATTTTAAATTCCCTGTTGCTGGGAATACCCAGTGGGTAGTGTGCGTTTGCGTGTTCCTCATGCACAATTATTAAGGAGGTCAGAATTTTCCAATGGATTTTCCGACACGTCATCTCAGCTCTTGTAACGGTGGGCTGGACTGAAAAGGAGATAATTATTGTAAGTATCGACTGTTGAATAGTATTCATTGATATAAAATTCAGGCCAATGTTGCAGATTCAAGTTCAAGACGTAACGATAAAGACTACAATTTTTAGTATTTTTTTGTTATTGTTAAAGTTGAATGGATTCGACAATCTACGACCCCGTCTATATTCTTCCGGTTAGGTGTTTAACTTAAGGGGCTCCCATACGCCAATGACCTTCGATCTGAATCCCTTAGTTTTCTAATGTTTTTTGTAGCGTATTATATTAACAACAACGGCTTTAAGCAATATAGTATCCCATATTTACTTCAAAGTTCAGTGTTTTCGAGATATTTAGCATCAAAGTTGAACAATTTTAGGCCAAAAAACTGGTTTTCTGGCCATAACTTTTGTGTTAATTGGTTTAAAATGAAAACCCTGGACCAGTTTTTCGAGACGAACCCAAATATGTAGATTTCGTATATGTTAGATCTTTTACGTCAATAGAGATACGAAATAAGTGTTTTTTTAGACAATGTTTAAAAAAATCATACAAAATGAAGTGTTCAGTTGTTTCAAAATCTGGTGGACCAAAATGGAGATAAAAGATTGAAGAACCGATATCTGTTTGATTTATAATTCTATCTGTAGTGAAAAAGTAGGAGATACGATTCAAAACTCGTCAAAAATCGATGAAAACCTCGGGTAGCCCCTTAAGCCGCATTTTCGCACAGGGCGTAATTTCGCGCAGGACGCCGCGCGCGCGATTTACTGTCATTCGGCCACATAAGTAAAGAAACGGAACAGAGACTAAGCTTCTAAAGAGCATGCAAAATTTATACCTAATCTGGTAGGGTTGGCGCAGGCGGACAATACGAAACAAACACGATAATGATTCGTTATTTAATATTTATTGATTATAATTTACGTACTCTAAAGATTTTATTTTGTCGCATAACTATCGTTAGGTAGGCCTATTTTTGCTATTACCATAATAATAGGTACACCATTTACGAGATAGGCACATACCTATTAATTCTGTGCACTTTACCTACAAAACACAACCAAAATCGATACCTAAGACGGTCAATACCTTTTTGCACCACCTAGCTTTATAAAATATCTCACTCATTAAAGATATATTTAGACCTAGGTACGTATGTTGGTAGTTAATAAAGGTTTTACTTAACTATGATGTCTTTATTTTTTCTGTGATTGTTCATACACACAGTACAGTAAACCATATTTACACAATTTCTTCACTATAACCACTCAAAAGTCTCAAAACGTAATGACGAAATCGACCGCGATGCGCGACTACTACATACACCCTGCGCTTGAGCACCTCGTGAGCCAGTATACGGTTTCGCTGCGTACGTGACGAAGACGAGGTGCTCACGCACACACGCGCGTCGTGCTTTTAGTAGTGTACCTATCGCAGCACGCTTGAATGAAGCTTAGTCTCTGTTCCGTTTCTTTACTCATGTGATTCGGGACAAATGGAAAATCGTCAACACGGAATGACCATTTTGAAAATGGACCAAATACCACCAAAACTGAATTTGGTTAAAATGTAATCCTTACTAATTATTATAAATGCGAATGTGTGTGTGTGTGTGTTTGTCCTTCCTTTCCTTCCTTTATCAATTTTTTTCTTGTTCAACTTGAATCTAGCCCTAATGGAATTTTGTCCAGTATGAAATAGGTTCATATTCAAATACCTGCAAAGTGAATCGTGTCTAATTTCGATTCATATCAAAATTGAAAAAAAGAATCGATGCTGTTTTGTAAATCATACGAGTATATGGCGTATTTCCGATAGGGTATATCACTGCGACCGTTTGCAGCGCAAACGCGTTATAGTATCGATCAGCAGTATCAGCACGTCTATCATGAGACCACCGCGACATACTGTAGATTTTTCTCGCACTATACCTCTTGTTCTAAGGTTCTAATAAGAAAGGTACGGATAGTGCGAGAAAAATCGAGAGTATGGCGCGGCCGTCTCACGCGGCGGCGCGCGAGCTCTGCAAAATGCCGCCTTGTGTGTCAATTGCCCAAACAAGTATAGAGTTCATCCCAAGATTAGCTTAACTAGTACAGTCGATTTTGTCTAACCTCGAAATCCCGGGAGTTTGATGAAATTTGGTACGAATGTGACGACAAGTCTATTTTTTGAGCTAGAAACTTTGTAGAAAGATTACTTATTAAAATACAAAAAAAGATCTGTCAGCGTTTTAGAAAATCCACCCCTAAGGGGGTTAAATAGGGGTGCAAAGTTTGTATGAGGGAAACTTTTCCTTTTGAGATAGAAACTTGAAACTGTAGACAGATTACTTATTTGAATTCGAAAAAAGAACTAAACGATTTGGAAAAATTCACCCCTAAAAGCGTAAAAAATGGTGATGTTTGTATGGGGGAAACTTTGGTTTTTAGCTAGAGCCTTAAAATGTAATAAAAAGATTACTTATTAAAATACAGAAAAATAATTGCAGCGATTTAAAAAAATCCACCCTTAAGGGAGTGACACAGGGGTGCAAATTTTATATAGGGGAAACTTTAGTTTTTGAGCTAGAGACTTCAAACTTTGTAGAAAGATTACTTATTAGAATACAAAAAAGGACTCTCAGCGTTTTAGAATATTCTACCCCAAAGGGGGTTAAAAAGAAGTGCAAGGTTTGTATGGGAAACACTTTTTTTTTAGATAAGTACTGAAACGTTGTAGAAAGATTACTTATTCAAATATAAAAAAAACTACTTCTAGCGTTTTTGACAATTCTATCCATAAGGGGGTTAACAAAAGGGGTGCAAGTTTTGGATGAGCAACACTCTTTATTGAGCTGGAGACTTAAAATGCTGTATAAAGATTTCTTATCAGATAAAAAAACTCAGCGTTTTGGAAAAAATCCATCCCTAAGGGGTTTAAAACGAAATTCAAGGGATGGAGACCAAGAAAATGTTATAGTAAGAGATTTGTAACTTCGCTCTTAGCCTGTATGTCAAAATACTACAAAACTGATTTCAGAGTTTTTTGAAATTCATCCCCTATAGGGTTATAGGGGGTTCAAAGTTTGTATGGAGAGAAAGACAATTTAGACTGCTTGAAATTGATTCCATAAGGGAGTTAAAAACATTCATCCCCTAAATGAGCTAAAAGGAGATGGATGTTTGTACGGGGAACCAGACAATTTTTAAGTAAGGGATCTGTAACTTCGGTTAAAGACTAGGAAACTAATTACAACGTTACTTAAAATCCATCCTGTAAGGAAACCTCCTTACAGGATGGATTTTAAGTAACCAAAAAAGGTTGGAAGTATGTATGAAGTAAATTTTGAAGTTAAGGAATTCTTAGGTCATACATATACTATATGGTAAACCAAAATACATAATCCGACTGCTAGCAGAAAAGTAGGTTACGTTCAGTTAGAACCACGACCCTTACAGAACCGAACAGCTACCAGAAATTAAGATTAGGTTAGAACTGCGATGCTCCCAGAACCGAAAAGAAGGTAGTGTTTCATTTAACCTGCGGATTATTTTGTTAATTTAAAAAGTTTATTTTGGATAATCAAAATAATTTATTCTCCAACACGGTTAAATGGGGACGGCGGATGGAGATGGAAAGTTCTACGTCTTTTAGCATTATTAGATAATTTTGCTTTCAAAACTATACAGGTAGCCCGGACTAACGTCAGTAAAACTATTGGACGGATTTAGGCAAACATTTCCAGTAATGTAGCTTTCCTTAATACATTACGAAAAAAATATACAATTTAAGCAGAAAAGCCTGTAGATGATTCTTAAAATATTTACATTTGTAAAAACTGAGTTATCAATTTAAAAGCAATTGAAACTAATGAACTCATAGCACTGTTACCTTTGACGCTTAATCCCTGAACGGATGTAGATGAAATTTTCCGTACAGATAATTTGAGACCCTTGGAAGGATATAGGATAGTTTTAATCCCTGAAATCATCCCGTAAGATGGTAGAACTTTGTTTGGGTCGGCGATAATTAAGGTTCGCCTACAATAACTAATATAATAGCAATCATTTTTCTAAGACGGTAACAAGTTCTTCGCGACGAAGTCGCGGGCAACAGCTAGCTTAATATAAAACAGTGTTAAAAACATGTAGAGAAGAAGATCAATAAACCCTTCAGTCCGTTTTCGCAATTGCGGTTTCACAATTGGCTGCGAAAGAAGAATTATCTTTCGCTGTTTCGTAATTAACTTTCAAACAAGATTTTTTTGGCTGCTTTCGCAATCGAATATTTTTTCTCCTTTCGTAGTTAATTACTAAAATCATCTCCATTTTCTTTTTTCACAATTAATTACTAAACAAGAATCAGTCGCACTATTGGAACTCCTTGGTAAATAAATAAATTACTTAATGAGGTCCTAAACCCATATAAGGGTCGGCAAGTAGTTTTGAGTGGGGTCCGAGAATTGTTTAAAAAAAATATTGAGGTCCAAAAAAAAACTGATAATGATTAGGTATAAGTACTTAATATTTTTTTATTTCTTTAAAATGAATGAATATGCCGGTCGGTAGGTATATTTAACAATATTTGGCGGTCCGCGGTTCGACCTTACCGGTTAAGATCCTAGCACGGTCATGGTATACGTTGTGATGGGCAAACGCCTTTATTGTTACTTTATCGTTCAGTTTTTAGGGTTCCGTAGACAACAAGGAACCCTTATAGTTTCGCCATGCCCGTCTGTCCGTCCTCGGCTTAGCTCAGTAACCATTACTACTAATAAATAAATAATAATAATAAAAAAAAGCCTTTTTATTTCTTGGTGAAAGTATGAAAAAAATATAAAATAACTTAATCTGGGATTTAAGAATTAATTTTTGTGAGATATCACACCAGAACCCTTAGGAGGTAAAGGCCTCTTCCAGATTCTTCTATTTCTCTCTGTCTTGGGCCTGCCACATCCAGCTGGCCCCTGCCACTTTTGTTATGTCATCTGACCAGCGTGCCAGTGGCCGTCCTCTTTTTCTCTTACCGATGGGCCCTTTCCAGACTGTCGCTTCAGAGGTCCATCTTCCGTCCTGTAGTCTAGCGACATGGCCAGCCCATCTCCATTTTTGTTTCTGGGCCTGGCTTAGTGCGTCTATAACTTTTGTCTTGTCTCTGATTATGGAGTGCCTAATCTTCTGTATTTTTTTAAGTTTTAGCGTACTCCTTTCCATTCCCCTCTGGCATGAAACTAACATCCTTTTTGCTTTTGATGTGAATTTCCATGTTTGACATGCGTAGGTTAAAGTTGGGAGTAAGCACATGTCCATAACTTTCTTTTTGAGCTGAACGGGCAGGTTACTCTTTCAGGTCTCTTTTAAACTCCAAAACCTGTTCCAGGTGTTTTTGATTTTTCTCTCAATCTCATTTTTATTTGATCTGGTATTGAAGCTTATTTGTTTCCCTAGGTAGATGTAATGATCAACATATTCTATCTGTTCGGACTCAATATATATAGGTTCTTTAAAGCTGTTGGACATTATTTTGGTTTTGGCAAAGTTTATTTCCAGCCCTACCTTTTTGCTCTCTTCGTTTAAGGTGTTGCACATGTGTTCCAGGTTAGAGCTGCTGTTTGCGAATATGGCTAGGTCATCGGCAAATCGGAGATGAGACAGGTTCTTTCCTCTGATGTTTATTCCATGGCACCTCCAATCTAAGTTACTGAAGATTGATTCCAGCACTGCTATAAACAATCTTGGGGACAGCGGGTCTCCCTGTCTTATTCCTCTTCTAATAGGAAAAGTCGGGCCAATACTTTCCAGCTTGATCCTGCTGGTACTGTTCCCGTAAGTGTTTTTAAGTATTTTTAAGTAAGTGTTATGTACCAGTTGGTCCTGTAGTGCTTTCCAGATTGCGGGGTGGAGTATAGTGTCGAAAGCCTTCTTGTAGTCGATGTAGGCTATGTATAATGGAGTATTATATTCCTGGTGTTTTTCAATTACTTGCTCAATTGTATGTATGTGGTCAGCTGTTGAAAAGCCCCGTCTGAATCCAGCTTGCTCTTTTGGTTGGCGTCTGTCTAAAGTAGTGGCTAATCGCTTCTCTATTATTGCTGAAAAGAGTTTGTATAGAGTAGGCATTAAACTTATAGGTCGGTAGTTACTGACGTCGTTGGGGTTTCCTTTCTTGTATAATAAAATGACATGTGAAAATCCATTGACTCGGTATCTCGGCAGTCTTTAGGATTAAATTAAATAGAAAAGTTAATGGGGTGCTAAGTAGGAAATCCGCATCTTTAATGGCTTCGTTATACAGGTTGTCTGGACCTGGACTTTTGTCTAATTTTAGGAGTTGAATGGCTTTTACCACTTCTGGTTCAGTGATCTCATCTACCATTATTACTAGAAAACTGTAATTCGTCATGGGTATATAAATCAATCACGCCGACAAAACAGTATGCTTGTATTGTATACAATACAATCTTGAAAAATATTTTTTTTTAGGGTACCTCCCCTACACCTAAAGCGGGTATGTATTTTTCTCGCTAAACCCATGGTGTAGGGTATCATTTGATAGCTCGTTCAAAAATGGCAAATTTCTTAAAACCATTTTTCAAATCAGTGATTAGTTTGCGACCGAGTAATAGTCGGCCAACTTAATGTGTACTTGGAATGGCCAATTTTTCGTACAAATTCGGCACCGCACGTCGGTGTAACTAAGACAGACAGGCAACTACGGAACCCTACACTGCGCGTGGCCCGACACGCTCTTGGCCGATTTTTTTGAAGTTAATTACGAAGTCTTATAATTAAATAATTACGAAGCAGTGAAAAATTATTAATCTTTCGTAGCCAATTTATTACGAAAACAGAAAAAAAATCTTATTTCGTAGTTAATTACGAAACTTGATTGTGAAAACAGAAAATAAATTCTTGTTTGACAATAAATTACAAAACAGCGAAAAATAATTCCGCTTTCAAAGCCAATTGTGAAACCGAAATTGCGAAAACGGAAAAAAAAATCTTGTTTGACAATTAATTACGAAACAGCGAAAAATAATTCTTCTTTCGCAGCCAATTGTGAAACCGCAATTGCGAAACCGGACTAAAGGCAATAAACATTTAATGCTGCAGCCTGTGTCCTATAAGACAAACATATTTTAACGGCATTTTAGCTAAAATAGGTTTGTTCAACGTTTTACTTGATAGGTTAAATTAGAACTGCATGTGTCCTATGTCCAAGAGAAGAAATTTAACTCCCACCACATTACCATGCAAACGAAGTCGCAGGTACAGCTAGTATTCCAATAAATGAAACGAATTAAAAAAATCTTTATTTATAAGTTTTTGTTTAATTCGTTTAGTATAAGTCAACCCTAACATTGAAGTTGTTTTTAATAAAATAGTAAAAAAAATATTTGAATTGTAAATCTAACCACTAAGTGGCAATAAAAAATTGTATAAATACCTACTCGGAAGTAATTGGATTAAGATGTTGTTGTGTCAGAACTAGTTTATCTTCATTCATGCGCTCTTATTTTTTTTAGGAATATTTGGTGTGTTTCCTAGTAGGTAATTGTTTCGCAATCGGGTCCACCTTTTTTCCGGCTGTACACATTGGGTCAACGTTGGCGCGTGAGCAGGATGCAGCTATGCAAACGCATGAGAACGAAATAAAGCCCGCTTCCTCTAAAGCCTGCTGTACACACTGGGCCAACGTGGGCGCGTGAGCAGAAGGCAGCTATGCGTTAGAGGGAGAGGGCTACAACTCGATCTCTTTCGTTTAGACAGCTGCCTCCTGCTCACGCGCGAACGTTGGCCCAATGTGTACAGCCGGCATAACGCATAGCTGCATTCTGCTCCGCGCCAACGTTGGCCCAGTGTGTACAGCAGGCTTTTTAACGTGTTATGTCTATACATATTTTTCAGAGTTTTCGTTTCTTTTGGGAGAATACCACAGTAAAGGAGCAATAGCATTCCTACACAGACAACTAACAAACCAAACGAAACTATACAAATAAACTAGGAGCCTATCTTTCTCCACCTGCTTCTTATAGCTTCTGTATATCCCGAGTCTTGGAGTCTCGTAATTAAGAAATGTATACCTAATGCGTGCTTTATACAGTTATAGGGTCTGTTTACACCTTGATTAGTGTTTTAGGCGAGTCCTTACAAAAGCTACTATCAAAGAAATAAATCACTATTTTATGAACTTGCACTAAACGTCAACACTAAACAAAATGTAAACAGGCCAGTAGGTGCCGTTTCACCCTAAACAGTCAATCTATCTAACTAAGAAACAGTCAATTCTACATTTTTTTAATAGTTTTAAGAATCTATTAATTCATCTCTTACACGGAATTTCTTGCCATTATCATCCTTTAGGTACAGACACGGCCGTATCCATATAAAGCAGATTCATGCCACGATTTTTTCAATGGTACTTAACCCTTAATTTGGCAGAGGAAAAACAAATCAAAAATTATATATTGCTATGTTTGTTCGCCTTCATAGAGGTCCAATACATCATGGAAAAATATGAAAAAAAAATCTTTTTGTTGTATTTTTTGTAAAACAGCATGTATGGCAGAGCATACATTGCCAAATGAAGGAAACGACTTTTACTAAAAATAAATCTATGTTTTTGTGTGAAACTGTAGGTGTAGATTGTGTTTATCAAGTGTTCAACAAAAATTCTATCAAAAAAAAAAACATGAGAATGTTTTTCTCTCAAAATACAGGGTCTAACAAAAACATTAAAAACAAAACAATTTTTTTTTAATTGTTAGTTTTTGTTCAGTGTCATGGTCAGATACACTCTTTTGAATGGTATTTTAAATGTCAATTTCTATTATTTTTGCCAGCTACAAAACACAAGCGACCATTACTTTTCATACACTGTGGTAAATTTCGAACAAATTTTTTTAACAAAATTTGGCAGTGTATGACACGTCATATAGGTTAATTAGGCCATGTTTTCTTACGACTTTGGCAGTGTATGTCACGTCATACAGCGAGTTTGAACTGAAATTGCTGTGAGTAGTCCAGTGAGTTACTGAAATTAAGTAATGCAGTTCGATGAACAATATATTACAGCTTTATGAATTAACAAATAAAACAGCATGTTTCATAGAAAAGATAAGAGAAAAACACAATTATTTACCTTTGAAAGCACAACACTGTTTCGCCGCCACGACATTTTGTTGACATTTGATTTTCGATGTTGCCAGAGTAATGAATTATTTTTCACCTATTTCGGGAGTAATGTTGCTACCATAAAAAAATAAAATGATGTAAATCTTGTCATAAATTTAGTCGTTAGATTTTTTTGAAGTGCTAGTCCGACACGTCATACAGTGCCAAATTAAGGGTTAATATGAATCTATTCCAATTCCAAGGGTCTAAGCCACTCTTAGGGTGGGTAGCACCAAATCGCAATCGTAATCGGTGTTCGTTAAAATCTGATGGTATGGAAAGTTTGACAACTTTCTATGGAATGACAGCTGTCTCGGTCTGTAATCGTAAGATAGCGCAACCCGCCCTTTGGCTATTTTTCAGTAGTCTAACTAACTTATCTGAGTTGTGGCCTAGATACCACAGATGCAGTATACTATTACAGTACAGTATTATTATTTCACGGATGCGGGTGCGATTTTGTGCGTGCATACATGTATATGTGTGTCAAGTGTCAGTTCAGTAGGTTATTTTCAGACACAGACAACGTGTACGTATGTGTAGCCCTACACAATAATGGCTCACCCGCATTCGTGAGGTAAAACAACTGTACGAATGTCATGATTCACGATAGTATTTATAGTTTATGCATTCCTATTAGCGATATTTGACAGCTGTCATCCCAGTACACATTATGTCGTCATTGACGTTTATTGTACTGGGATGACAGCTGTCAAATGTCGCAAATAGGAATGCAAATACTATACATTGATGTTAATAATCATGTCTCAAACAGTCGATTTATTTCATGTAGCAACACCTACAAGCAATCATTTTATAACAATGTTGACGGGTAGGCGGATAGTCAGAGTTCCTAAAGGCTATATTGTGTACGAACAATTAAGTGCAGATTTGAAACCAGGGTGAGCTCTTTCATAATCACTTTCAATGCATCCTATGATATTGTAACGATTTGTTTCATTTACATGTGTGTTCATTGTGCTTACACAGCTCGGACGATGATTGTTTATGATGTGATGTATTTATGTGCGTCCACAGGTCTTATTCAATTTGGGAGGCGAGCGGTATATCATGTATATGAATAAGGTTTTCCTAGATGTCCCGTACATGCACCCGGGTAATTATAACTGGAACAATAGTGTGTGTATTGGTACAGCATCAGTTGTGTGGTAAGGGATGTCTGTAAGGGGAGGTGGAGGACATTCTCGGGGACGAAGGTCCCCACACCTCATATGGAGCTGGCACGCACGAGGCGGCAGCTCATATGTCAGATATATAAAGGATTCCGCAAGCTGTAAGTGTAGGTTCATAGTTGCATATATGCTAATACAGACACCTAAGCTAGAGTGCTATATAAACTCATTCGCGGCCATGAGATTGACCAGAAGTGGCTTCGTGACACCACACGCAGGGAAACAAAGCCGGCGGAAAAGCGGCCTTAACCTGATATCATGTTTTGACCACGTGTACACAACACCTGTTCGAGGATTTATAAAGGCTCCAGTCACCGACATTATGCTATCCCAGCCCGGGGCATTGACCTTCGCCACCCACGCCTGTCACAGACCGACACGAGATTGCGGAAGTTAAGTAGCTGATGCAGTCTTATTTATCAGTACCCACAGCTTATAACCACAGGACGTTATAGGTTGTGTACTTAAAACCTTATAATTTTGGCTTACCTACCTACATGTACCGACATGTGCCGACGGAAAGTTCCCAAAGTTGTCAACTTTCCCAATATTTAGAAAAGTCACGGTAATTTCTTGAATTTCCTATGATGGAAACTTTTTTGAATTCTGGTAAAAGATTACTGAAATTACCGAGTAGATTCGAATGTTTTTGGATACTTTCCGCAACTTGCACATCTGTAGCGACGTGGCACTTGTTCCTATTTCCCTACAAACCTCATACTAATAGATCGTTTTGACGTTTCAGAAAAAAGGCGATTTTGACTATCAGTCCAAATATCAGTTATCAGCAGTCAACATCCGTCGCAAAATAATATAAGTAGGTATAGGTTTATAATTTGATTTTTTCAACAGCCGATATTTGGGAGCCGTCATCCCGGTAGAATAAACGTCATCATTGACATAACATATGATGACATAAATTGTACTGGGATGACAGCGTCAAATATTGGATGTAAGGGCATTTTCACTATAGTTATGCAACACCGTTATTTTCATAGCATTATATAATTCTATATTTATCTACGAGTTCACTAATTGCTGCTTATTAGATTCCAATTGATGAATTTATCTAGCTCTCTTTGGCGCGTAAGTCGCGTAACCAACTGTAGAGAGCGGGATGCACTGATAAAGTTTCGTAATGTTTGTCGATGTATATGTCACATCACAGGTATGCAATTCTAAAACCATACGTAAAAAAAAATAAAAATACCAAATAAATCATGAAATTTTAAACATCAAACCTAACTAACAATAAATTCAATTTACAATACGTGTGTTTGGTTAACTGAATCTAAACGTGGCACGTACTAAGAGGATTTTTCCTCACTTGAATTTGACCAGATTCAGACACCACTTTTTTGTTTTCATGTTTTTTGTGCCATAGCAACTTACATCCGGACCATTATTTTTTATCCCAATTATGATATATTATGCTTATTCAGGCTCATTAAAATTGTGGAATATAACGTGTTTCGCACGGTGACGATAAAAAAGTCAGTCAGATCAGAGTACAATGGGTTAAAGAAGTAATTAGGAAGGTATGCTCCGAAGCCGACAAACGGAGGCAAGAACTTTTGCTAGGTAGGTACTCGTATTTAATATCCTGGAGCAGAGATATAGATAGACGGATCCATTTTTTTTGATCCCTGACTGTTGCCATAATAGGACGAATCAAACACAGCGGTCAAATTGCGTGTTTGGAGAGAAGCCTGGGTAAAATCCAGAGGAAACCTGCGGCACGACCACGTGGGGGCAGTTTAAAGTCTGGAATAACTATACGAGTTTGCGCTCCAGTGAGATTGGTTGAACGGTATCAACCGAATCTGGGGTGTACTGGGAGTTTTATCGCTGGTTCACTAAAACCTAGCCTCGCTGAGAAGAGTGACGGATCCAGTCTTAAGTAGCTTGTTACTGAACAAGAGATTCGACGCGATCCTATGAGCAATTCCATACTGTTGACGATTATACAAATGACTATTTAGTATTGAAATTGAATTGGTTATTATCAGAATAAGGTACATCGCCAATACCTGGCCTCCTTTCAATAACTGGCCCCCTCATACTAAAAATGAACTCTGTTCCCCTACAAACAGAATTCAATTGAGTATAACGTGGCCAGTTATTGAAGGGTGGCCAGTAATTAACACCTTATACAAAAAAATTAACTCCATTATTTATTTATTTCTTATAGGTGAATTGGTGGCCAGTTATTGAACGGTGGCCAGCTATTGGTGATTTACCCTACTTACCGTGACTTTTGTAACTGAATCGGAACTGAATTAAGCTTATACCCCGGTTTACACTTGGTACACAAAGGTAACAACTTGCTTCAGCTTAAATTAATCAGGCCGGTGGCATTCAGTAGAGACAATGCCAGTTCTATTTAATTTGGGCGGAGTTGTTCCCGCTTGGGAAATTCTAACTCTGCTCTGGAGTATGTGATTCAAAGAACCTGAAAAGTCATATACTAATCTGTAATGTTTTTAGGGAGTTAGAGCAATTGCGGAGGGGAGGGGTATCTCGCTTATATTCAGAGCTCCCATCTGGGGAAGTACCTATACCTTAAACTACTTGGTCTGTAGGTATGTCGTGTCGTTTCCTGGTGGTGAGTAGGGATGCCGCGGATGCGACTTTTTAGACATCCGCGGATGCGGATCTTGAGGAAAAGACTCAAAAACATAAATACGCAACGTCTTTAGGGTCACGCAGTACTCGAACACGTTGCGACTTTTTTACAATCGTTGCAAACCTAACGCATCACCAATAGCGAATACGGCGAATCGTCAGATTACAGAAACGAAATGAAGATTCTTATTGACTAATCATGAAAATACTGGACACGTGCGTGGCACGCGCCGTGTTGGCCCCTATCTTATTATTATATCCTTTCTCAATCATTACTCATAGAGTACATCTGAATGTCTGTCTAAATAGACCAGTTAGACATTACTGGCTTACCACGAGGCAGCTTGACCCTTCTGGTCGCGAACTGTACTACATCCGCAATCGCAAAAACTCCGCATCAATTTTTGTGGACGCGGTTGCGGATGCGGATGTCCGCAACATCCCTGGTGGTGAGTATAGTCGCTAGAAGCCCTGACGATGATGTCTGTTCGGACTGAGGGACTTGCTTTGGTCTCTAGCTGTCAACACAAGGAAAACTGAAATTAATAAACGGTTGGCACGTTGTGACTCCTTTTAGAGTAGGTCGTAGTCCTCGGCCGTAGATCACCACTGCTGGACATCAGGTAGGCCGTATGCTTGAGAGCAACATACCCGGTTTCCCACGGTATAATTATGTTAATGAACTCTGATTGCCGGTCGGTCCCCATAAATATGAGCCAAGATATGTATTTAATCTTTGATTCGTACAGCTTTTATTTTATTGCGTTGTCTTGCGTATGTACCTCCTACGTAATTATTCAGACATCGGTACAAATATGTATACAAGCTTTTGCTCGAGTCTCAGTCCGCCAATAAATACTTCTACTCCCATTTCATCTCCTTATTATTTTGGATGAAAGTACATGTTCTATGTGCTTTCCCACCTCGAAAAAGTGTAAGAAAACTTAAAAACCGAATGCTTTAAATATTTTTTTGGATTGGGATTTTATATGAGTACACAATAAAATTACTAATAAGTACCATGAGTAGGTATAAAAAATACAAAATCTTTCACTGACCAGTTTTATGAAAAAAATACAAAACACGTTTTATTGCAAAAATAATGCATTTGAGTTATAAATGTAAAAAAAGAAATATTTTCATTTGCTACTTGCCTACGAGAAAAAAGTTACTAAACTATATATTTTTTCATTTCTAATACCAGATGGAATAAAATAGGTACTACGCGAGTGCCATAAACCGCAATTTCCTGAAGGAAGGCTTTACATTTTTTTCAAAATTATAGCATGCAAAGCAAACCATAAACTTTCTTGGATAAGTTTCTTGACAAAGCTATTTAAATTGTAATTTTTTATGACATATTTTTTTTCATTTGAACCTTACCACTTATATGATTCTGAAACCTTTCTCTGACAGTCGTTTCTCCGATGGACTGATCACCGGCAGAACGTTTCGCTTATGGTTTGTTCACTACAAGAATCCCTACGCCTTACTGCTCGAATAAAAAGTTAGTACTCATAGCTGTCACAATAAGGCTGCCTAGAATTTGTAGTGATATGTCTTGGGCGGGTGGTTTGCCGGCCGCTAGGGCGGGCGCGCTCCCGGGGGCCGGAGCGGCACTTCCCGCACAACGCGAGGCCGCGCTTAACCTATATAACCAGTTGATGCCGCTGAAGCGCTTACTGTCGACCAGCGCCCTCCGCCAACCGTACGCAAAACAGTACGTACATTAAAATAAACTTTTGTAACGTTAATTAAAATTCCGACCCAGCACTGCCAAGGTCGCGTGCGTGCACTGAAAAGTTACGACACCACGTGATCCGCTTCTGCGCGCATAATAGATACGTGATCTATTAAGAAAATTGTTGTATGTTTGTGCGGCATTGGTACCTTCTACCACCACCGACCGTTGCAGGCCGCCGCGTGCGTCAGTCGCCGACGGTCCAGCTCAGTGCGCCCGCGTTACCGCCGCCGCTCCCCACGCTGCCCGCTCCCGCGCCGAACTCGGCGACACTGTGCCCGACAACAACATGACCAATTACATCAGAATCGTAAGTCTACACAACTATCAAAACAAACTCATTTTACATCATTAAAAACCATAAATAATCTAAAATGTTTATCAGTAATTTAGCTGAATGTGAAAAGTTACTAAAATTAACTAAAAATAATCAAGGAACACTTCGTAACGCAATACCCATAAATAACGTTTTCGCCGTCAGTTATGCAATGCGTTCGTATAATAAAGTCATGCGGTTGCAGAGGCTATATTCCGTTTAAAATAACGAGACTACAGTAAATTGATCCAATAAAAATAATAGGTTATAATTTCGGTTAATGCGGTGTAGTTATATCGTAACAGCGTACGTGTGAAATCCGTTAAATTATCTTTAAGGAGTGTGGGAACAACCGCGATGAATTTTAAAATCCTCAAGGACCTCGGCTGCCCGATGAATGACACGGCCGCATCATTTCAATAAGTATGAAAATCTTGAAAGTACGTTACCTTGCGAAATACGTAAGCTTGCGTTACGCAAAGTTAAGATTAATATTTTGTCTTGTACTGAGCAACATTACTAATTGATTGTCAACGCGTCAAAATAACGCATGAACCAGATTGAGATATGGATAGTAAGCGATCTTTACTGGTCACTCGCGGGCCATACTAGTTTAGAAGGATTCTTATCTATTATCTTTGCTTCCGTGCACTATCTTTTCTTATCCGATTTAAATAAAGAACACCATCGTATATTTAGAATGGACCTTCAGGAAAGACATAGACTATATTTAGGTGTATTATGTGGCTCTGCCCGCGTTTTACAAAGCTTCGGGGATTGTTAGGAATATTAGGAACCCATAATGTTCATTAACTGCCATTGTGGCACGTGACTTTCAATTTGGAGACCGTTGGTTGGAATCGCACGTACCACTGGGTTTTTTCAAAAAACTTATACTTACGAAATATCGTTTAATGTTTAACACTGGCTTTCGGAGAAGGAAAACTGAGAGGGAACCGGCCTCATCCCAAATAACTGAGAGGGAACCGGCCTCATCCCAAATAAGGTCTAGTTTTCCCTCTTGGTTGGAATGTCAGATGCCAGTCGGTATCGTAAGACTAGTGCCCACGCCAAGTCTTGGGATTAGCTGTCAAAGCGGACCCCGGCCTCCTTTGGGGCACAACCGGGAAATCGCTAGGAGAATTATGAATTAAACTGAGTGGTCATAAGACAGACCCCAAATTTTGAATAGATACAAATGATACAATACAACATTAACACGATTTTTATCTCATATGTTAAGTGTTTGTGAAGAAAGGCCCGCTCAAGTACCAAAGTAAGCATAAGTATGTAGCACATCGGACGATCTAGCTGGCTTGGCTGGCCACAATGCATCGCTTGCAAAATAGGACCTAAACTGGTTATATAGAACAAATTTCTTAATTAGCATGTCGTGTAAAATGCTGCTTTATCGCTGCATTAAATTCTCCTTAAAAGTACAAAATTGAAGCAATTACATGACCCATAGCCAATTGTTTAACAAAACTTGGCGCGGACGTGACTAGCTAAACTAGTAAGAGTCGTTTGTTCAACATGTAATCGTTAAAATTCATTTATTTTCGTTTGAAACGTAAGTTTTTTGAGGTTATAACTAAACTTTAAGAAACACAACGTAAAACAAAACTCAACTAGTTCCACAATCGTGTAGGTACTATTTCGATTTGATTTGAAAAATAGTTTTCAGTTCCAATGCAGTCCCAGAACATGGTTTGTGCACTGCACGCATCAAGTGCAAAAAGTTTTGTAAGTATAAGAAATAAATCATTGTCAATATTTTTAGTCCAGAGCTTGCGTCAAATCTGGTATTTCCGATTTTCTGCAGATTTGTTTATGATGTTGGCCCAATGAATAATCCAACTTTATGACCTCGCGCGTCGAACGCAACTTGGCAGAAAATCGAAAATACTCCAAAAGTTTTTAGTACCTTTCTTGAGACGTTTTTAAAGTAGACTAAATTTGCTACAGTATGAGACTAGAATTGTCTCTGTAGACCCAATAGTTTCCGAGATGAAGCCTTTCAAAATTTGTCATTTTTCGAACTTTGCAAGACTAGCACACTCCGTCGGGGGTAATTGGAACTTCATCCCGCTAGAGTTATTCGAGTGACAGCTAAAATATTGCAATAAACTGCGAATTTCGAAAATATGATGAATTTTGAAAAGCTTTTTTCGGAAACTATCGTGTCTACAGAGAGAATTCTAGTCTCATAGTTATTGTAGCAAAAGTCTACTTTAAAAACGTCCTGAGAAGCTGCTATCAAAAACTTGTCCTTTAGGGTTTTCGCGGAATTTTAGATTTTTGAAGTTGCGTTCGGCGGTCGAGACCACAAACTAGGATTATTAATTGAGCCAACTTCATAAATAAGAAAGTCTGCAAAAAATCAGATCTACCGGATTTGACGCAAAGTACCCCGTACTTTCAGGCGACAAGGTTACTGGATTATTTAGGGAAAGTTATTTGAAATCGTCTGACAGTTATGTCACATGACGCGACCGGTATCTGCAAGTTTTTCACTTTATCGGGTAAACAGACATTAACTTTCATCTTCAACTTGGCTGCAAGCTGCAATTCTGTTGCAATCGTTAATTTAATGCCTGCAATTTTATTGATTCGCTTTTGTAGATTAGGCCGCGTTTACATCTAAAAATGAAGGTAGAACATATTATTATATCGTATCTATTTTACTTCATGACTTTTCACGGTCACATATATGTAGGTGCCTTACTTGAGCATTGGGCCAACTGGCCAAGTAAATTTAGTTTTAGTTACTCTTTATTTAATGATAACGATTCAAGCATATGATTACCTTCATCAAACAAAATTTATTCCTTTTAATGGTCGTCTTAATATAAAACCCTTGTAACCCTTGTGGTGTAAGGAAGTCCCCGTGCTGGACACTAGCCCAATACTTGTGGTATATTTTTGCATAGTAGATTAGGTGCCTACCTAAACCTAGTACCTATCTAACTTACTTAGGAATGTTCTGTTGCGCAAAATCCGTAGGTGGGCATTTTCAAATAACTTTGTACCCAATTAGCATGAGCCGTCAAACAAAAATTAACTCAGAGTCAGTTTTGTGACGACGTGACTATTAAGTATTAAATTTGTAAGGTAAATCTACTTTTTCTTTTCAATATATAAATTATATGCATTAACACGTTACTTGAGTAGATCATATTCCCATAATTCTTATGCTTATTTGTCGTCGCAATACTGACACATAGTTTTTGTTTGACGACTCGCCCTAATTGGGTACATAATTATTTAAAAAAGACCAGTTGTCAAATAGTCAAATCTAATACCAGTAGAATATGGCACTTATACAAATGCCATGATGTTATGTATTGAAAGCCGATAAACGACCTATTCGCATATAATTTGTAACATGATTAATAGCTTTAGTAAGAGAATTTAATGGTTCGAAATAACAGGCCGATTTCCAATAAGCAATGTCGTAGAGCTAGAAGTGCAGCGTCACTGGATGTTATATCACGAACACACGCTTCCTCGTTGAGCAAGCAACGATCATCTCACTATTCATTAAACTTGACTCGATTAATGAATTCCTCGGCCGTGTAACGAGACGCGAAACTTATTATTTCTTTATTCAAACTGAGGCTGCGTTTACATTTGAGTTGGTAGTACATTTAGAGATTACGCTTTGCAACGTTACTTGTGATGTCGTTTGGTTGAATCTCACAGTAACTGGACTTAAAAGGTACAAAATGTTGTACGGTTATATCCAGTATGTAGGTAAAAAGCATAAACGCTTATAAGAGATATACGCCTGTATCTCGAAAAGCATGACATTTTGGATTCTTTCAGCACGGCTAGCACGCGACGGCGCGCGAGCTCTCGATTTTTCTCGCACTATCCGTCTCTCTCTTATTAGAACACTTAGAACAAGAGGTATAGTGCGATAAAAATCGAGAGTATGTCGCGGATTATTATTACGTGCAGGATTAGAAAGAATGAAGATAAAAATGTTGCGGCTGGCCCATATATTCCTGGGTCACCCTCCTGGCACCGGCCACAAAGCTCCAACGATGGGGGACCCCCAACCATATGATAAGATTTTAAATTTCAGTACATAAAATAAGTATTATCTGATATAAATATTGAGTGAAGTCTTTATAACCAAATCGTTTGATTTATTACGGCCAAGGGCGTTATGTTATCAAACAATCACGAAGGCATTTCTCACGTTAATTGCAAACAGTGTTGTGTTGTTTCGCACATTACCAAGATGATCAGTCGACGGGCTCGTGACCGAGATACGCAAAAAGCGACCTTCGCGACCGAACGCTGCACGGTGAATGACCCATTTTGTAATGTTAATCTTTACATTTTTTATCATTTTTTTTATTTAGTTCCGGGCCTTTAATGAGCGAGCGCTAAATGTTGATATTTTAATCTGAACAAAAAGTGGCATAAATGTTTATTATTATAAAGTTTATGCCATACTTATAATAAAAAGCACCTGCTAACATAATTGGATTAAAATAATTTTGCTACTGTTCGTATTGAACTGTACATTTAGATGGCATTCGTAATTGCAACAGTGCGACTATTGAGTTAGCTACTCAGTCCAAACGTAGGAAATAGTGTATCTACCATACCTACGTATGTGTGGCTAACTTATCTTGTGTGGTCAACTGATCTTTTGTATTTTTATGTGGGCTTGGTATAGGGATGGTCGAATTAATAGAGTCAAATAGCATCATTATTTGTTTATTATTTAGAAATAAAAAAGCTCACAAAAATAACTCAGAGTATCTTGTCCTTAACGTAGGTACGTAATTAAATACTGTATTTATTATGAAGTATAGTCAAAACAATCGGTCGTTTTCTTGAAGTAACTAACCTGGGAGCAAAAGTCAAACTTTGCGTTAACGTTACAAATCCGAAACTGCGTTACCTATCGAACGTATCGTTCTTGGAATCTATATGATTTTGCATTTTAGTCAAATAATAGGACATTGTCGGCGGCTCTAGCTAGTCATTCGGTTGCATAATCCGAAAGCCTAGTGCTTAAATATTTCGCTTTACGCAGTGAAAAGCGATCAACACAATGCAAAAGCGTCTGTACTACTCGTAGGTACCTACAGTTTAGTATGCCTATTGCCTATATTGTAATGATTGTAATGTAAGTATTAAATATAGGTATTTCAGGTAGGTATGCCATATTTGGTTTTACCTACAGTTTAGTATGCCTATTGCCTATATTGTAATGTAAGTATTAAATATAGGTATTTCAGGTAGGTATGCCATATTTGGTTTCCTTTGTGAGGAAATGATTGCCGAACCTAAGGAGGAGGGAAAAAACCACATGTAATATTGAAAAATGTACGGTTTGTTTGGCTGAATGTCATTCTTGGTTCATATCATGGCCGTACGAGCGAAAAATGACTACTATTTAATAAATTGTATTGCCATCGATTTCGACTTTCATCGATCCGAACCGATCCCAGTGATAATATGCTTTTCGAGAACTTTTAGTAAACTAAGTCCAGTCTTTAAATGCACGTATCACTTTAAAAACGCAAGTACGAAAGCTTATAATATTTGAGCAGTTCCGTCTTCTCGTTTCCTTCTGGAATTCTGGATATCAGTTCTAATATACATTTTTTAAGTCGGTTCATATAGGGAAGACACGTTTCTTTCCAGCATACGAGTACGCTAGTGAAAATAAATCTTATGTACATAAGTAACAACGAATCATGCTAAAAATAATGTAATATTGATTTAATTCTATACATAACTAGATGACACGATTGTATACTAATAGGTATTTTGCTAGGTATAAGGTACATACTCGTATATATACAGATTTAGACACTTGAGCAGTGAGTGATAAAGTTACATGGCATACTGTGTGCAACATGCATAAGTTGGCAAAATAATACTATAAACGAACTAATAACTAAAAAACCACCCAACCCAACATCCTGACGCAGCTATCAGTGTTCTTGATTTACTCGTTTGCTATTAGGTACATCAATATATTGAAGTAGGTATAGCTGTCAGTCAGCTAGGTCGGATGCTATCAGATCCTTCAGCAGGTCCAGAGTAGGCCCGACAGGAGCCGGTGACCCTAACTCGTTCAAACCCCATTCGTGGTGTTTAAGACTTGTATCGGTTATAACTAGATCTTCAAGGGACTTTAGTCTCATTTTATTTTACTAGTTGTTCTATTTCTAAATTATACAATACTATCATGTTAATGATATCTCAAGGATTATTGGTGCTTAGACAGTCGGACCGGCAATCATCTTTTAAACACTATAAGCTTAGTGACCAAGTGCACAAATCACTTTGCCGGCGACATCAATGGCGACCTCACGGCTACGCGGACTTAATTGTGAATAGAAGCATTGTGACATATCCTTACTTCCTCTTTTTAACAAGCAGTATACGAGTCAAGGCGAATCTAAATGTGCACTTGTTATATCGCTTTAATGTCGATTCAGACCTTGTCATTGTGCATTTACATAATTGCTGGCCTTGTATCTGATATCACATTTTCTATATTCACGTAATATTGAGATTACGATGAAACACACGAAATATTGGATATATTTATATTATTTGCTCGGGCTGGAAGCTGGATAGGTTCATCTATACTATCAATATTAGTATATGTATAAACAGGTAAAGTTTGGAGCTTTGTGAGGTTGTGTATAGGGGGTAATCTCCGGAACATCTCATCCAATTTCAAACATTTTTTTGACCTATATAGCATGAAATACTCCAGACCCCGTATCATGGTCGGCCTTATCACGCGATAAGTGACAAGATAGGAGCGTCGTCACGTTCTATCGACGCCAGTGACGGACGCTCTATCTTGTCACTTATCGTGTGATAAAGCCGACCATGATACGGGGTCAGGATGGACATAGCCTATATTTTGTCCCGTGGCTTCGTCTGCGTTCATTGTGATACTTCTTAGTATAAAATATGTACTATTTGGATAGGATGTATATGCGATTTGAGTTCCTTATTCAGTCATATACTGCACACACTTACTTAAACCTTTTTAGTTTCGCCTTTTCTTTTCACTTATTCAGTAGCCTTTATAAAATGGATTTAATTAATTTATTAATGCCTTTAGCAAAAAAACTACTTTAATAATTTTATTGTTGTTTAAATGGGATATATATGGGATTGCTAACTATTAAACGGCTTACGATAAAGCATAAAATTGCTTCATTCGTTCCAGCTGCTATAAAGTTTAATGCATTCATTAATTACCTATCTAAGATATGAGTTAAGGTTTATTTCATCAAAACAACTTGTCGTGATTTAGAAAACGGTAAATTATTCAAACAAATGTTATGTACCGCAGTATTCATTTAGGTACGTGTTCGGTTTTTTAATAATCAAAATTTTAAGGTTATGATCTAACTTGTACGAAGTGTGAAGAAGTTTGTTAATACTTTCGCAACTGCACTAAAAATGAAACAATACACCGGAAACTGACAGAACTCGCTAGGCGTGTAGGTTTATAAATAGTTATATTAGTTATAGCTGCGCCCGCCTAGCGGGCCGAGCCGGCTTCTGAGCAAACATTTCGAATGCCTGCCAGGCGGGTTCTTGGTTGTGAACGTGTTAATATACAAATAAAGTGTAGAACAGTGTGATAGGTAGCACTGAATTATCTATAAAGAACCAGCTTATTGCTAATTTTACTAGTAGGTACGTACAGTCAGCATCATATAGTTAGTAGCAGCCAAAGTAGCCAAATATATCGGAACACGTCTTTATTACTATAGGAGTAAGGAAGTGTTACGATATATTTGGCTACTTTGGCTGCTACTAAATATGTGATGCTGACTGTACATATAAATATGCTACTTTCGTTTAAATTAAATACCGAATAGACAAGAGATTAGATAATGGAAAACCTGGCGAGCCGGTGCGGTGACATAAAAAGGCGTTGCGCTGCGTCGTGAATGGGCGCTGTCTAGGACGACGTATTATGCGCATACGCGATCGCGCAGGGCTAACAAAGTTGCTTATATGTTTGAAACGACTGAAAAGAGACTGGTCATTTGAGACTCTTTTACAACTATACTCAATGTAACTTTTTTGATCTAGTGATGAAAACTGTATAATTGATTGCACAGTAATTAAAATTCTAGCCACGTTTCAACCATTTAATATTTTCCCTGCGCGCAATCGCTGGCCGGGTTCTTCGTGCGTATGCAATTTTGCTACAAAACCGAAAACACACGTTATCGGCATGCATACACGCAAGTAGTGCTACGCAAAATATTAGCGCTGACAATAATCTCGTAACCCTAAAGGACGGAGTGGTTGCGAAGCTGCGCAGTGCGCACACTCACATACGTCACATGCGCCGACGCCGACGCGTGCCGGACCGGTCCGCTTCCGCCTTCCGACTGTCGCTACGAGACAATTTATCGTCTCGCATGTGTGCCTTTACAGGCCTATCAGTGGAATGTGGAGGCTGTGACGTCACGATCTGTTCCTTATGTCGGCGAGATATAAATATGCGTTATGTGAGGTCACGTCAACTTATTTATTAGATCATTAGGTTTATGCGGGAAGTATGATTCGACAGGTAGATCATTTTTCAGCGTTTCCGCGGTATGATCTTGTTAAGACTAAGGGATTGTTTGTATTTGCATTTATAGTTCTAACATTCACATGTGGTTGCACTTAAAATTATAAAAATAAATCCATACTGAGTATTATCTCATTTTAATAAAAAGCTAAGTTATTGCAAAACAGGTTAAAAATACGTTAGCAACGTATTTTCAACCTTTTTCAACGCAACGTTGCGTTGTGGCTTCATTTACAAAGGAAAAAAGTTCCCTTTTACTTGCGAAGTATCTAATAAAAACATGTAAAGAACAAAGAGTGAACAGAAGAGATTGAGTATTGGGTTCGGTTTTACCCCCTTAACAAACTGAGATCCATACCAAAATTAATAGTTAGCTGAGCAATAAACAAATTCCTAATTACGGGAAATGTGACTAGGCCTGTGCGTTAAACTTCGCTTGAAACCTCGTTGTAGTGTTTTAGGTACCTAACGTGATAGCATTCCAATCTTAAAATGTATAATTGGCGTGGTAGCTTGTGCATTCTACGAATTACAATAAGTACGAAATTTCAATTCCTGATACGATTACATGAATTGAAGGTGATATTTAGCATGATGAGTCCTTTTGTTACTTAATTCACCCCACTTAAATTATTCCGATACTGAGGCGTCAGGAATTAAATCTTTCAGCAAATTACTTAACAGGACTAACCTATTAAAATCCATTTAATGTGTTTAAATACATACAGCCTTCGGTTATTAAATCCAATTACGTGAGTTTGCTTAAAATATTATAAGTACAGATATTCGAATCCGGGTACCTACACAAAATCCGCCACAGTATCGCCGGGAGCTAGCAGAATGCGGAACACTGCATGACGAAATGGCTATTCCATTCACAAAATAACTACAAACCACAGTATATCTCAGGTTACGATTTATTTATAACTAGCTGTACCTGCGACTTCGTTTAGCTGTACCTGCGTCGTCATGGTGATGTGGTGGGAGTTAACGCATTTCTTATCTTGGACATGAAACACATGCAGTTCTAATTTAACCTATCATGTAAAACGTTGAACAAACCTATTTTAGCTGAAATGCCGTTAAAATTCGTTTGTCTTTATCTGTTACTCTGATATTTAAATTAAGTAGTAAGAAAGGGACAGAACTCGTTTTATTTAACAAAGGTATTTTAAGTTTTATGAATAAGGGGCCAAAAGTTTAGTAGATGTTTGTGGCAATAGATCCAACAGGTTGCAGCATTTAATGTTTATTGATCTTCTTCTCTACATATTTTAACACTGTTTTATATTAAATAAATAATAAATAATAATAAAAAAAATAAAAATAGTTATTTAATGAGGTCAATTGTTTCCGCAAATTAATTAATCGTCGCAGTCGGATAAAAACTATCCTAAGCGGAAGCTAGAGTAATAATGTACTTCTAACAAAAGTTACGTTTTTCCGTTCATGGGAAGCTGAGATCATTCGTAACAGAACAATGCTTAGTTTGATACTGGCTGATTCTTTTTTTAATTCAGAGATTTAATTATAAGTGAAGCTACGGTAGCCTTGTGGTTCAGGCATGCGGCTGTCAAGCGGCGGTCGTGGGTTCGAATCCCGGCTCGTACCAATGAGTTTTTTGGAACTTATGTGCGGAATATTTACCATTAGCTTTTCGGTGAAGGAAAAACATCGTGAGGAAACCGGTCTAATCCCAATAAGGTCTTGTTTTCCCTCTGGGTTGGAAGGTCAGATGGCAGTCGCTTTCGTAAAAACTAGTGCCTATGCCAAATCTTGGGATTAGGTGTCAAAGCGGACCCCGAGCTCTTTTAGGGGCATAACCGGGAACAACGCTAGGAGAATGATGATGAGATTTAATTATAAGTGAGATATTATAAGTTGATGTATTTTATTGAGTATTTTATGCGTTATTTATATACATTTCAAGAGGAGTTTTTTAAATCCGAGTATCAATTCAAGTATAGTGTAGGTCTACTTATCAAGCTTTTAGCACTATTTAATAAGCTATAATCTCGATAGGTATGGTACTTTTGGTACTTGCATATTATGATTGTATCAAACGAATTTCCTAATCTTGGATTTTTGTTGTGGAGTAAAGCGATCATGATCATTAATATAAATAAATGTCAGTACTTATAACGTAATTCAAATCTATCATTTTGTCATAGAGTACAAATCTAACATAACAATAGCTGCATTTGGGTATGTTCGACCTTCTACCACTTTCTATAGGTGCCCACTTCGGAGCAATTTTATAATGGTCTGTAACGAGATCGAAACTACTTCATAACTGTGTAACGTGGTTCAAATGATTCTAAATATGTAGGAGTGGCCTAATGCAGACGTTATTGGTATAGAGACCGAACTAGGTAACCTACAGCGAACGCCTTGCTTTGTTCGTGTAGAAATAGCAGTGTTTTCAAATAACTGTTACTACATTATCGTTAACCTTTATTTATATGCAAATAAAACATTTAGTAACTGATGTTAAGAGATAATAATTGTGTACCTATTTGTGACAATTTATATGGCAGGAACCTGGGTGACATTTAATTTTATACTGAGTTAACGTGTTTAATAATTATAAGTAGAACTGTTTGATTTCGTTGATCCAACCGAATGATGTTATCAGTTCTATTTAGATAAAACAAGGTTATTAAGGGGCTCCACGCGCTTTTTGGCTAGTTTTAACGAGTTCTGAGTTGATATTCCTCCGTCAAAACTATAGATATATTTATGGCGCAAACACTTATCGGTTCTTCAATCTTTTATCTACATTTGCACGAGAGTTTTTTTGAAAATAATTAATATATATTTTTTTATAATTTATTCAAACATTGTCCAAAAAAGCTCTGTTTTATATTAGTATGTTGTTTATTCACTTTTATATATGAAATTAAGGATAAAAGAATCACATTCGTAGTGAATTGCAGTTTCATGTTTCTGGTAGAAAAATTGCATGTGAAAAAATATAATTATCCTCTAGTCGGTCATTCAAGGAAAACAACAGCGACACAACACGCGAGCAGTAAGTATGCAAATTTACTAATAACATGAAAATATCTGTCAGTTGACCTTCCATCATTCGTCAAATAGGCTCATTGCCTTTGGGTAAAGTAAAGCACGGTCTCCAAAGTATTTACTTTTTATTTATCGCATTAGGTACTGTTTTGTTACCCATCTCAATGGACGAAGGCGCCTGTTTCGATTTTATTTAACTAACTTAAAAAAAAATAGTCATCATCAATGAGAAGCCAAAATGTCTATAAATAACTGTATAAACGTTTGTATGACTGTACCGCATTGCGTGCGGCAGCGAGACATTGTATCAACCTACTCGCCTTAGCCTTCACTAGGTATGTAGGTGACAATTCCACTTAGTGTATTTAGTATGTCACGTCACTTATTACCGCATACCTGCCGTTATTTTACACAGCTTATGCAAGCGGTATTTATTTGTTATTGATATGATAAACAAAGCATGTACTTTAAACAGATTATTAATTTCGTCTTTCATAGTAGTTTAAATATGCTTGAGGTGTTATTTAAATATCTTGTTTGATTTTATGTCTAGGCAAACGCTGAATGGTTCAGAACTAAGTCTTGATTAAGGGACAATGCAAGGTTTCGTTAATTCTGCCTAAGTTTCGCAATATTCGCCTGATTCGCATGATACATCAATGTAAGGGGACAATCTTAAACAAATCGGAGGAGCTGAGACTTGAGTTATGGGTAGGTACTAGGCGATTATATATACATGTATTTTTATTATAGCCTTCACAGAAACGGTTGTAACGATTATCTTTTTTTAAATCATGGGAACTTCTGTTCTTCCGCCCCGATATTTTACAAGTTAATACGCCAAGTCTTCAGATAATAAAACTTGCAAACAAAGTCACGTCAATGTTGCGCTCAATTATTTATATTTACACAATATTTGACATTATTTCAGAAGGTCTCTATCTTCCTTGCTAGTTAAACAAGATTTGTCTATCATTTAACATCGTATGAGGATACGTTCTTTTAGTTTGCCACGATAATTTTTGGTCGCAAGTTTAGGTTTACATGGCCTGCGACCCACGATCGTTGTGCTGACGTTATGATCGACATTGATGTGGAGGCTACTTCTTTTTCAATCTGTCTTAAAGGTGAATGGACGCATTTTTTACACCTTGATTACTAATAGTTGACATCTATTCACCTTCTTGCAATGAATTAAGATTGAATGTCCATTACTCGGCCAGTGTCGAGTGTAGTGGGACGTATACCTTACTTATGTTTATGTGTTTCACAATAACCATTTAATTTGATGCGATTTGAAGCACCTAACAGAAAATGGCTATCCGGCGAGGATGTATGTTTTTAATTATAGAAATTACTCTGTTTGAGAAGATTACTAGCCATATTATATCTCCGTTAATGGTTATATTGTTGGGCTTGTTTCCTGATGCAAATAAACAAATATATTTCAATGCAAGATTTCATTCCACATACCTAGCTAATAAAGTTATAGACTGGCAGGCTGATGGGCGGGTTTCGGATGAAGATAAAAACTTTCATAGCATGTACAGAATTTACCTACCTATTGAGCAATTTTAGTTTAAATGATTGTGGAATTTTCTGCACGCGTGACTGTTGAATAAGTACCTACAATGAATTAACGAACACACCCAGTTTATCTTTACTACTTAACAGTTATCTACTGACATGCGTAGGTACCTAAATCCAATATGTATATAGGTTATACCTACTTTCGAATATAGCTATCTGTAAGTAAACAGTTTAAATTTTCATTGAAAAATTAATCATAAAATAAATACAAAATGCCAAGAAATGTAAACCTATTTGAAAATAATTCCGATAATAAAAATAAAAAAACATGATTAAAATATTCAGTAGGTAAGTAACTAGTCATGAATTCCAGTAAAAGCACGTAGAAGCTCTTTTACTGTTTTCAATTATGCCGAGGGACCGTTGCAACCAAACGATGTCTTTAACTTCGTCTAACTTTATTGAAGTGAAAACTTCTTTAGTGGCGGAGCACTTTTTGGGATGGGGAAAAATTGTTAAATACGCGACAGAGTTTTGTGACGTCAGATGTGAAGGAGGTCACTTTTTGCTGCTAGCCGATTCGACTTCATTCAAAACTGAACGCTATTCGTAAGAGTATAAAGCCGTTAAACACTTTTTGCAATAGCACATTCTGCAAATAAATTTGTAATAATACCAACGCGTCCTTCACCGTTCTGCTATTGAGAAAATTCGAATACTTAGTTCGAATTTGGGCGTTATTCCTAAAGAGATAAAGCTTAGAAAAATATTTACCAACGGCAAAAACAAATTGATATTTTGGTCACCACCGCCGTCTGCTGTTCTTGCAAATTCGAATAGTTCGAATTTAGACGTTATTCCTAAAGAGATAAAGCTTTGTGAAATATTTGGCAATGGGAAAAACAAATTGTGTTTGCCGCCGCCCGTCGACCAGTCGAGCCGGCGGCCAGTCGCACCCAACGCGCCCGCGGCCCGTCCGCCTAAATAATTGATAATTGTTTATACATTTTGGTCAAATTCATTTTTAGGGTGACACCGTAAGATGTCACGTGACCTAATCGAACAATGTTATTGAGTTTTCACTTCTGCCGGCATTCCCGGAGTGCAACCCGGTCTTTTTTTTTAATGATTTCGTAAGGTCAATTATATTAGTATAAGTTTTATATAAAAATCCTTCTAATATATTCAGAGAACTCTGAATAAACAATAGAGTATCTATGTACCCCGAGAGCGGATCAAATCACACGATTCGTTGAGACTGAGTCATTGAGGTAAACCTAGTAAAGCTAACCCAACTTAACTAGTTGAGGAAATCAATCACGGACCATCAAGAAAACGATTCGTTACACAAACAGTTGAAATTTTCATATTATTACAGACGTCTAATCCTCATTTTAGTATTTAAATTAACTTACGTAAAGGATGATTCGGAACAAAATCTATATAATTGGTACTTACCTAATTGTTAATTAAAAATTATTGACAAAGAAACGAATTCTGAAAAAACTCGATGAAATTGACAAAACTTTTTAATTTCACTGTATAATTTTGTAACTCTGTTAGCATAAAGCATATACTTAATCGCTCATTAATGGACCTTAGAAAATTTATAATTCTAAATGACGTTTCTATCTGCTGTATGTTCACTTGTCTCAGGAAATTATCAAATATAATAAGATGGTTTATAACATTTCCATTAAATTTGATGTCTAATACAGTGCTTGTTTCCTCCCATGTAACTAACATTACATAGTAAGAGTATTATACAATAGAACATTAGTATTGACCATACATTACGTTGGACAATGGACGTGCAGTCATTTTATAAATCAATCATACGAATGATTAGAAGCTCAGTTTATACATGATTTATAATGACTTGTGATGCCTCCTTCTAACAGGTTTTTTTTTTTAATGTTATAGATGATTTGGTGATACTTGCGTAATTATTAAATGCGCGCAAACTCGTGAATTCGTAGTCAACTAAACATGATCTTATTTTACTCGAACTGATTTTTAATAGTATCATATACCTAACTTCGTTTCGTTTCGTTTCGAGGTAGCTTCAGGTTCGCGGCGTCCAAGTGTTGGAATGATCTCGCCCCACCTATCCAAGGAGCGTCTAGCAGGTATACCTTTAGGCGCCAGCTTAAGGGCTATTTGTTGACGCTCCAAAAATCCCAACCCTAACCCATCCAGCACTTTATTTAACTTTTATCCATTTTATTTTATTAAACATAAACGGTTGGGTTCCGCGTTTTTCACATTGTCTCTTATCCCATTGTGATTGTGTTACTTATTTTACAAATTTAGTATAATATTTATTTATTTATGATGTGTATACGTTAGTATCGGCAGTATGTTGTGTTGCGTTCCGTGGGTCACGTACGGTGCTGTCTGAAAATCAGCGCTGTAGGTGTCTGTCTGACACCTCGGCATAATGCTGAGACAGCGACCGATTCACTGCCGCGAAGACACACACATTATGTGTAAATTGTATTGTATTTGTACTCCCTTTGTCTCTGTGTGTCTTTTGCGTAGTGAATAAATGTCTTCTTTCTTTCTTCTTTCTAACTTCAATTTAAAGTAAGACTTCCCATCAAAGTAATATTGTATGTTTAATCATCACAAGCAGTTTGGTGCTTTACACACGTGGGACGCAAAGATCCTTCCAGTGCTGGTTGTCGTAACGCCCGAGACATATGTTAAATTGTTAGTGTAATGTCGTAATTATTCTACTGTCCTGTTAAAGTAAGATGCAGTACTACCGCTTCTATGTGTTAACGTTCATTCGCTTGTACTTTATTAAAAATCAGTATAGCATAGCAAGAAATGAACTTTTCAACACAATTGCTCGTAATGTACCTACCTCTTATTGTGTCGCTTTTAGGCTCATAATCCTGGATATTAAACACGCGTGTTTTATAACATTACGACACTTGTGTGTTATGGTTATATCCCGATTAAGGCAAGTTGGTTGGTTGGATTAAGCAAGATGTATGCATGCACACGGTGCATTCTTAAATTAACCGGGTTGTACAGAATGTACCTACAGCTTTTTTTTAATTCTCGGCAAATGGATTTTCATCTTATGAAAAGGATTTTTTCCTCGCAAAATGTGTTGAAAAACGTCGTATGAAACGCGTGAGCTTTGATAATTACGAGTACATCCTCGGCTCTCTTATCACGAAACCTTCTTTTACCTTATCATAATTCCGCCTCTGATGTAATTATCAACATATCTCACTTGTATCACAATGTACTATTAAAATGTTGTGCAGGTTGTACACAGGATCTTTAGATGACAGTTTAGTGATAATAGACATGAAAGATAATAATTTACTTTAAAAACAAAGTTTGAACCGACTTCAATTTAGTACTCCGCCAAGCCACGAGAACATTTCCACATTTATTTTCCAATTTACCACATGAACTGATTTCCGAGAGCAAATGCGTTGATTATTAGAGAAAAAAACCCAATCGCTGTATGTGGTCCGATAATATTTGAGGACTTCCGTCGATTCCAAATATTAAGTACATAATTGAGGAATTCCATAAGTCATCTGTGGTGTTCATCATCAGTTCCACTCCACCAAATTTATGATTTCCGGATGTAAATACACGAGATATAATAGAAAATACCTAAATCACTACACGCGTGCCTAATATAATTGAGGAGTTCTCTCAATTCCTCATGGATCCCATCATCCAACTAAATAAAAAAAAAAATGGGAGCCCCTGGATGCATATACTTACAAACAAAAAAAAATCGAATCGGCTCATCAATGACGGAGTTCTGAGGTAACAAACATTGAAAAAAAAATAAAAAAATACAACCGAATAGAGAACCTCCTCTTTTTTTTTGAAGTCGGTTAAAAAGTAGATTAGAGTAGATATCTCGTCGTCGTAACGGAGAAAATTCTGGTCATGGAGTCTTCTTAGTCGTTCACTCTTGACATAGCGGTAGCTGCTTTCGCGATCTATTGCAATCTGTCATGAAAATAAATTTTATGACAGATTTTATGGTGTTTGTCCATTAGGTTGGTGGTTGGGTTGGTCTCTAGCTCTTGGTTATGGAGTATACTCATCTGCCTTCGAAAGAGGTTTTGTCTTTACCAAAATATTATATCTATAAATATCTAATCATCATATCAGCCGAAAGACGTCCACTGCTGGACATATGCCTCCCCCAAAGAGTGCCAACGTGACCTGTCCTGCGCCACCCGCATCCAGCGGACTCCAGCAACCTTTACCAGGTCATCAGTCCACCTTGCGGGGGCCTACCGACGCCGCGCCTTCCGGTACGTGGTCGCCACTCGAGAACCTTTCCTAATGCTCGCATGTATATAACTATTGGAAACCGTAAAGACAAATTACCACCTAAATCTCTATATGACCCAGTTGTGTCGGATTGAGTAGTCTATAAATTCAACATATCATTTAAATGTATGAAGATGGCGGCTTGGAGCCCACAACGGAATCAGACCTTTAATACACTAGCATACTAACAACCTCGTTCAGATACGACTAATTGAATGTAAATATTGCTAGAGAACTTCGAGACATAGATTGATTATCCAGCTTAAGAGGGACTTCCTATCTATCTTCTAGCCGACTTGCCGGTTAACAACTTAGAAACGTTGAAAAACCCCCGACATTTTCATTTCAAAGTCCAATATCTCAAAAACGGCTGACCAAATTTTCATAAAACATGGCTAAGAACACTCGGGATAAAATTATCTATGATACAAAAAACTCTGCATTCAAATCGGTCCATCCGTTTGGGAGCTACGATACCACAGACAGATACACAGACACGTTAAACTTATAACACCCCTCTGTTTGCGTCGGGGCTTAATAAAACAGCCGCGGAACTAAACACGTATATACCGAGTTTTTTAAGTTTCCACGTGTTTCCTCATTACGGAGTATAAAACAAAATAAATAGCGAAAATCATTATGACATCAAAATAGGCCATATACGCTAAGATGATACAGAACACAGTGGGGGTCTTCAAAGGAACCATTTAAGAAACAACTACCCTCTCTTCAACGTCTTGATAAATAAATATACGTGGACATTCCATAATTTTCCCACGAGCTTACAGGGTGTAAATGCATCTACAGAAACCCACTATGAAATAATATATATCCACTGTGTTACCTTTGTGTTATGTTATGACATGGGCATCTGCAAAAACAGGCTAAACAAGCCGGCAACATGAAGAATGGTCCGTATCAAACATTAACGAAGACCAATTGAATGACTTAAGGGGCTCCCATACGCCAATGACCTTCGATCTGAATCCCTTAGTTTTCTAATGTTTTTTGTAGATTAACAACATCGGCTTTAAGCAATACGAGTATAGTACTCGTATCCCAAATTTACTTCAAAGTTCATTGTTTTCGAGATATTTGGCATCAAAGTTGAACAAGTTTAGGCCAAAAAACTGGTTTTCTGGCCATAACTTTTGTGTTAATTGGTTTAAAATAAAAATCCTGGACCAGTTTTTAGAGACGTCACAGACAAACCCAAATATGCATTCGTATATGTTAGATTTTTCACGTCAATAGAGAAACGAAATAAGTGTTTTTTTTGACAATGTTCAAAAAAATCATACAAAATTAAGTATTCATTTGTTTCAAAATTTGGTGGACCAAAATGGAGATAAAAGATTGAAGACCCGATAGCCGTTTGATTTATAATTCTATCTGTAGTGCAATAGTAGGAGATAAGATTCAAAACTTGTCAAAAATCGATGAAAACCTCGGGTAGCCCCTTAAATCGGAGCCTTCCGAAAAGCCTCCGGCTTTAATCGTGCCGCAACTAACCGATATAACTAACCTTGACTGATTACACTCGTCAATCTCGCAAGTTAAACACATATTAATGCATTCGTATCTTATTGTTCCGTTTTGCAAATTCAATAACGTCAAATTAGCTCAAATTATATTCAAGGCCATGGAATGACGTTTGTCAAATTTGTGCTCTAGTTTGGGTGCTGGTGAATAATTGGTCAGCCTAATTTGCGAATTTAATTACATGCGATTACACAGAAACATATGAGATGTTATGCAATAATGTATGAACCTCATAGTGCAGCTGATGTGGAATTTATTTCATTATGTTTGTAGATAGGGAAACGACTTTACAGCAATTAGCTCTTATAATTACTTATTTAGAGAAATTAGAAGCGGCCATTCCTAGTGATCTATTTTCCCATAATTACAAACATATAAACGTGGACGAAAATATAAATATAGTTATTCGTATTTTTTAATTTTATTATCCTATACCATAATTGAGTGGGTAAATCAGTTAACACTTTCGCAACCGGACTAAAAATGGAACAATACAACATAAACCGACAGAACTCGCTAGGCGTGTAGGTTTATACTACTGCCCACCTAGCGGGCTGAGCAAACATTACGAGTGCCTACCAGGCGGGTTCTTGGTTGCGAACGTGTTAAATAATGAATGTTAATATTAGAAACTACGAATAATCATCAATATTGTTACAGGCAAGAATGTAAAAATTTTTGCCGATTTTAACCAGTGAAGTACAAAGCAAATCGTACCATTGTAGATTCTCAGAAATAAGAACTCTAGCATTGATCACATTTTTTACCTAGTATGTTGGTTTGTGCATAAAAGCTATACCCATGATGAGGCCTCTTAATGGCCCCGCACCGCGTACTCCTAATCCAAATTCCCCTTTGTTTTAAGTCATTAGCGTAATGCAAATGTCTATAATGTTGGCACGAGATGTTAGTACAACGTCCAGCGAGTTGTGTCACTCTGTCGCAACGTGCGTTCACACTTGATTTGGTTTCAGCGCACGCGCGCTCGTGATTCGCAGCTTGTTGTTTCCATGTAGTTTGCATTCTGAGACGCGATACCAATCTTATCTTTGTCAGTGTATCAAACTTTAGCGAAATGACTTGGAATTTGGATGATATACGGCGTGATAGGCACACTTGGGTTTTGTTTTGGCGTACAATACAACCGATCAAGTGTATCGCTAAGAGAAAAATTCTTTCATGGTTTCTCAAATTTAATTGTAATTAATAGACCCTAATACTTTCTTCAAATTCAGGATCAGATGTTTAATTTGTAAAACTGAGAATATATAATTTGTCAACACATAGAGCCTTGCACACGGAAGTCCATTAATTCTAAGTAGGTAGGTACACGTGTATACCTTACCTATGTGTAGAAAAATCAATGGACTTGAATTTTCTTCTGGTGATCGTTAAGCTTTCCTCAGTGCTGTAAGTAGTAGTGTCAATCTTGGTAAAGTACCCATGTATCTGATTGATAAAGTTTAAAATTTTGTTATCACGTATAGTTATTCGGTGATCCATTACATAGTGGGTTCATTTGCGTTTCATGTTACCGAGTTATTTAACATTGATACGATCTCAGACTGATTATCATCGAGCTTTGAATGCTTTGATCGAAACAGAACTATAGTTTATATTGTTTTAAATATGTATGAAGTGCGTTGCGTTAGCAGAAAGCGGTAGCTAGGAGTAATGTCCAACAGATGTGGCGCTCGTTGCAGTACCTAACTGAATTGCACAATTGTACGTTTTACATTGCTTGCCTCATGTCTTTTGTGCTTATAGTTGTAGGTATAAGACAAAGCTGGACACGTAATGTAAATTAAACGCGAGTTTGCTTTTAGCATCACCGGGCTATCGTAACGGCTATGCAGACCGGTCTGCGTAACTACCATTGACGGCACAGTGTCATTACATTTAGCAGTGGTTCGAATCTCTTTAATTATAACTTCACACACACAGCTGACTAATAGAGTGGGGAACTGTTACGATGATCTACTGAACGCTCTAACAATTCTTCAATAACAGTCAGTAAAATGAAAACTAGGAAATCGAAATATTTCCGGTGCTTAACAAGAAACTGAAACATATTCGGGTCATACAGATTGAGTAAAACAAAAAATCGTCTTTCCTCTGGTCAATGGTTTGTTAGTGTGGGCTTCCGCGCACATAAAAAATGTTTAGATTGCATGAAAATACAGATTAAGAGTATATTTCCCTGTATTTCTTCCAGCTAACTTTTGAACAATTGAGACAAGATACCTACAGACTTAAGCATGTGCTGTTATTAAGGCATATGTACGTTACATAGTACGTAAATTAGAACATATTGCTCGCTGCACGCGCAGCAATATGTTATGGGAATGGTGCGCCTGTTGCGTTCTCTTACCTGTCTGTCGTACTTACGGGCCATGGTAGCCGCGGCAAATAAAAAATATATTCGGACCGCGCCTCACCTAACCCGTCACGCCTAGCGAAACTAGACATCAGACCCCGTATCAAGGTCGGCTTTATCACGCGATAAGTGACAAGATGGGAGCGTCGTCTCGTTCTATTGAACGGTGTCAGCCAGTGACGGACGCTCTATCTTGTCACTTATCGTGTGATATACGGGGTCTGATTACGCTTAGTTACTACGAATCGCGGAGTCAAGTTATATTTGTGGGTTAGCGGTGATATGAGATTAAAACAAGTTACAGAATAGCGGGGCAGGCTGTCCTGGTCCCCCATTTTATTGCTCCGCCTGCAGCGAGTATATAATTACTGCTGTAGTTCTGCTGATGGAGATACTTACACTGCGGATGTAGTTGTTGTTACGGTTCGGTTTTATCGCCCTCGCAGTTTCATCAATACCTTGCTAAACTTCCTAGACGGTATTTAAACTTGACGCCGCTCTTACCTTACTAGCCGTTAGTATTGCATATTTAAAGGGTTTCTTAATGTCCCTACCGCTGCATATTAAACACAGTCCATAAATATAGGAAAGTAGCAATTATGAAATCATTTTACAACGATATCGGATCAGGCGTCGGTAAATGGAACCCTATGGTGATTTAAATATAGAGTAGGTACCTATTAAAGCTAATTGAATTAACGAAAGTATTTTATTTATAATTTTATAAACCTTGGGTGAAGCTAAATAATGTACCTATTGCACTAGTTAAACACAATTTATATCCTACTTTCCTACTTATATTATAAATGCGAATGTTTGGATGTTTGTTACTAAATCACGCATAAACGGCTCAACCGATTAGGATGAAATTGTGCACGAAGATGGTTTATAGCCTGGATTGAAATAAAGGATAGGTTTTATTCCGGGTCCACGCAGACGAAGTCGCGGGCGGAAGCTAGTTGATTTTGTACAGATTTTATGCACAGCAAGGTTGGTAACTAATCATTCCACCGGCTCATACTGTTGAGTGAGGAAAGGCAGTATGCGCTAAAGTTGAATTAATAATCAACACGGCAAATATTCCCTGACTTTATAATATATGACGATACATAATCGTAATTTATTTACGACTATAATGAACTCAGTATAACATTATGAAATAAGTAATTTGATATTTTACGGAGTACAATAATCATCATCATCATCATCATATCAGCCGAAGGCGTCCACTGCTGGTCATAGGCCTCCCCCAAAGAGTGCCAAATTGTACGGAGTACAATGGAGTCTCTCAATTTCTACAGTATTTTCTCTTGTGTATCAATTGAAAATGTTATGTACATAATTACGTACCTACTATTTAAAAGTATAATCCTAACGTGTATTGATCGTAACCAATTTACTATTCAATGCCTTATCCATAACTCCTTTAGGTAGGTATATATACGCCCTAGCAGATAGGATATTTATAAGTGTGAAAATTAAATGAAAACTGCATTCAGATTTGCATACTTAACTAAATCAATTGCGTATGCGCAGACGGGCGTTCGCGCTCTGCACTTACTACCTTGAGTACTGGGCCTTAATGTAGGGCTTATTACGAAACCTCTAGGACAAATTGCTAGTCACGTGAATTTGCCATTATCGTTTTGTAAACGCCTTAATTGAAAACCAGTTCGTGCGTTCCTTTTTACCGGCGAGATATATTTTTCAAAATCAATCATGACATGCGATGAATTTAAATAACTATGAAAAAGGTAAATCATCTGTAACCTTTGTGGGTACTACTTATTACAAATATATTATATACTAACGTAAATGCGCAAGTCAATGAAGCATGGGTAAGGACACGTTATTAACAAATATTAATATAGTATCTGAAGCGAAGAAAAGCTTAACGTTTTCTTCAGCGCCCAATTCAAACAATTCAAAAGATTTAATAAGCGTTAGTGGAATTCGTACAGACAATAATCGCCATGAAAAAGTAATGATTAAATCAGTGTTAATAATGTTAATAATAATCTTAATTCTTCAATTCATTATCGAAACTGATATACAAAATGTACAATGTCTGTTTATAAGCAACTAGCCGCCCGCGCCGTTTCGCTCGCGGATTGCTAAGAACGCAGGTTTGCCTGCGCCCTCGGGATACAATATTGTATGTAAATGGGTAATATTCGGCACTGCTTACGCGATTTCGAAAATTAGGTCGGATCAGGTGAAATAATTTACAATAAAATCAATGACGAATGACGTTTCCAAATTTCCTTATAAGTAACTCAAAGACAAAGGATGGAAGTCGGTTATTATAACAGAAGTAACTTATGTTACCTTTATAGACAGGTCCACCGCCCGTGTGCATTTACACACGTGCTCATATCAACAGCTAGGGTTCATACGAATGCCGCGCAGACCCCAACCGAGGTCAGCTCAAGTTCAGACACTTGTTTTGGTCCAAACCAGTCCGACATGTGAACAGGTTCGTTACGTAATGTTTCCGCGGTTTCACTCGTGTGTGAAACGTATCGGCAGGATGTGTTGGACTGCTGAAAAGTGAAAGGATAAGGGAATTGTATTGTTGAGAATGAGCAGAGGCCCTAGACACCGGATAGGTTAGTTTTGGTTAAGACATTACAGTACTAAAATCAAGGTTTATAAGAATAACGTATATTGAGCTTGCTAAAGGGAATGAAAAAAGGAAGACGACGAATATGTTTCTTACAACGTGTATGTCTCCATCAAATTATGATTATGTTGAAACATCACCTAAATTAATTAATTACCTGTTGTGTGTGTTCATTATTAATTGTTTACTATATTTGAATAATATTGCCGAATAATGTCCGATGAAGGATTTATTTATATTTGTCAAGAAAAGGTATACCAGCCCACATTCTTTCAGGATTCTGCGGCTAGTCTAATACACTGAATTACAACTAGTTCATTGTCTCGGCTTCGTTGGTTATAGGTGGTTATTTACAATACAATGTATCATTCACATAATGTCGCCGTCAACATCGTAACATACGAAGGTGATCAAAATTATGATCACGCGGGGATCAGTTGTTCACTGAGTTTTGTTTGATGACGACTGCGTATTTTAGATGTAAAAAAATTGTGTGCGTAAGCTCTGGAGCGCTAAGTGTCATTCACTTGTTACTCGATGTCCTAGTTGGACGACATTAGCGATCTCGAGACAAAGCAGAAAGTACATTGTATAAGCATCTTCAACCTGCTTTCGTGAGATAATACGTATGCATCAACATTTCATTCATAGGCCGCTGACCGAAAACGGAAATGCTCATTCGCTGGTTTATTACAAAACTAATCGTGCTCGCTATTGCTTGTATGAATATTAATATACTTCACCGCTTTAAGGTTTTGTTGCCTTATCGGCTGTTACCGCTGAATTTGAAAGTATGTAGGTATGTGGAGTAAGGCCGCAGAAGACCACCGACTGTGATTACTATACCAATCGGTTCAGACAGGTGATTGAATAAATGATAATCGGATAATCGTAACGTTCCACTAACTCTTAGTAATGACATTGTGATGATGTCTTACAGACATACTAATGCGCGTTGTGAATCGAGTAATAATGGACCTTTTGCCGGTGCAGTAAGAACTAAGATGTTGTTATAGATAAGCTGGCGTATCTGTTACGCATGCAATTATCACAAGGCGTTAAGTTAACGCCTAGTTAACTCCACACCTCATTAGTTAACGGCATGAACTTTTAATTTTATTACGTTCTTTCATCAGCTTAACCTTCGCCACCGGGTTATCTGAGATCGTCCTCGTGGTAATCGGATTTAATTATAATTTGCATGGATGAAAATAAATAGTACAATTTGTTATGTATCGCTTTGTTAAATCAGATACTAGTATACAGGGTGGAATCTTGTACGTGATCCAAAATAGCAAAATGTGAATCTATCCATGATTCTGAGCAACTTTTATTATGGGACCAACTTTGTGTTATGCCAAAAAAAACACACCTGTTCATACATTCTTGTCAGTCTAAAATGAGCAGAGTTAATGAAATAGTTGGATTTTTTTGGCATAACACAAAGTTGGTCCCATAATAAAAGTTGCTCAGAATCATGGATAGATTCACATTTTGCTATTTTGGATCACGTACAAGATTCCACCCTGTATATACTCGTAGTACTAAATAATTGCAAACAAGTAAATGTTATAAATGGTGTGAGTATATACCCATTTAACCCTTTACCAGGCAAATGGTGACATGTCTCCCACAGTTCGTTCCAGTTTCAACTCCAAATCTTCTACAAATCATTACGTCTATATCAATCCCTGAAAATATGAATTCATAATCTTCATTCACAACACACAGCTAAATCAAATAATGTATCTTTGGCTGCCGTTTGAATTCACGTGACCTATAATTTCAATGATTTGTGACAAAATCCGAACACTTTACTTTCAGTGAAATAAAAGTAGATAGGTCGGACCATTTTTTGATATTTTATAGATTTTGAGTGTTGCGTGCATTTTTGTTAGTGAGTATTTATGTTTTTTTTGTAGCTAGTGGGCTTTGGGGTACTTAATTGCGGAATACGGATTATACATCGTAGTGGTATAATCTCGTTATAAATATAGAATTAGATGTCATGTAGGCACCCATATTTATAGCTTCCGATTATCATTCCATCTGCCTTAAGGTTTTAATGACTTTAGATATTAATGTATTGAATGTCCTTATTCGCAGGCGTTTGTCCTATGCGCGTGCGCCGCGCTGACGGCGGCGCAGTTCGGCCTGGACTATGGCCTAGACTATAATGGGAACTTCGCGCCCACCAGCTTCGGGGGACCGCTGCTGAACACGCTCTCAGCCGCCAGCGCTAGAGACCCGAGAGCTAACACAGGTATGGGCATGCAGCATAGCTCGTAATTCACATGACCCCAAACACTTTTTTTACGGTTACCGGAGAAACTTTTGCAGTTACGTAAATCGTTGGATGATTTAGCATGCTCATTTTAAACGTTTAGTAAGACGGATCACGAATATTACAGCAAATACCTACAATTTGTGAAATTAAATTTACTTATTCCGGTGATATGCTTGAATAATACTAAAAGGATTATTTTCAAAAATTAAATTAAATAGTTGTATCGGGTCGAATTTAGTTTCTCGGAACGGGAACTTAAGTATGTACGGAATATTTACCGTTAGCTTTTCGGTGAAGGAAAACATCGTAAGGAACCCGGTCCCAAGTAGTCCCAATAAGGTCTAGTTTTCTCTCTGTGTTGGAAGGTCAAATGGCGGTCGCTTTCGTAAAACGAGTGCCTATGCCAAATCTTGGAATTAGGTGTCAAAACGGACCTGGCCTCCGGGAATAACGCTAGCTAGGAGAATGATGATAACTTGAATCGGGTCGAATCTTAACTTTTTATAAACTGTGAATTACACCGCCATATAATGGTAAGAAGGATACGATTTGAAGGATCGGCAGCACAGCGACAGGAATAACTTAAAATAATCACGTGGATTTCCGCGCTGCCGCAATGGCCGCGCCTACATCTAATCGCCTATCAGTTTCAAATGTCAAAATGTAAATATCTAATGTAAAGTGACATGTTTGAGTGGCCACAACAAAGTATAGTTTGCACTTAATATATAAGTACTTACGTAGGCTTGGTGCGAAATAAATCAAATAACGGAACGCCTGCGGGTCTAACTAGTTGCAATGAAAACTAACTAGGTATCCGGCTTATTTCGGTCATACCTATTGAAATTATAAAGTTCATAAATCCGTTACTTCGAGTGAGTTTTATTTAATCTTTTAATGGCGTTATTACACAGGAAATAAACTAGTGTGTAAATCGCTTTCGTGTCCGCTTGTCATGCAGTTAACCATTTTACTACCTTTTTATTATGATGTCTGAAGTTACTCAATCATGCTAAAATAATGTATATCATATTACATAACTAAAAATAAATAAGTACTTACTTACATTACTCTATGCGGGAATGAAATCGGTCGATAAAATGTAAATATCCAACATCAACGTTTTAAACAAAACTAACTGTTTTTAGGGTTCCGTACCAATAAAGGTAAAAAAGGAACCCTTGTGACGACTCCGTCCGTCTGAGACGTCTGTCACAAAGTGAAATATCTCACGAACTACTTAAGCTATCAATTTGAAATTTGGAATGGTTTTAAATGAGTGTTATCCACGTACATGGAAAATGAGAAATTTAAATATACATTTTAATTTTCTATGAAAAATTACGAATATTGTTTGTTTTATTTTCAAAAATCATTTCCTAGTTAAGTTTGCAATTTAATCAACTTTATAAGTATTTTTTTGTTTTGAAATTCCTATAAGACTATAATAGAAGTACTCTCTTTGAAATAAAAATATAAAAATCGAGATCGGTTCACGTGATAAACAATAATCGCTAAAACACCAACATACATACTAAGCTGATTGCCCTTGCACGTTAGTACCAAATGGGGCCGATAGATTGCCCTTGCACGTTAGTACCAAATAGTAGTTTGTAGTAGGATAGATTGCCCTTGCACGTTAGTACCAAATGGGGCCGATAGATGGCGCTGACCCATTCCTACTTCGGGCTGTTAAGATTTCTCTAGAATGAATGGGGTTGGGACGGGTAAATTTCAATAGAAGCAATAGAAGGTCAAAAAAAGATCGCGATTCAATTGTCTTGGTAGTTCGATGGTCTTGGTGTAAAAGTTATTCGTTGTTTGAAATTGAATTCTGTTGTGTTGGGTTAAAATAAGTAATTTAACAAATATTGGGACGTTTACTTTACCTTGAGTTAATTGATAGTTTGTACGGTACTTGTTTATCCAGAAGGCAACGTTAAGATTTATTTAGTCGTATGGCATACAAATTCATGGTCGCTTTTAACAAATTTACAAATTAATATCTAGATTCTTCACCCAAGAATTAACGTTAAGATAGTGGCATGGTTCACAAGTGTCGTTTAAGCTTAAAGTTACGTGGTCAAGTTGCACAATACTAAAGGGCTTAGTAATGAGTTGAGTTACTTTAGCTTAGCGGACGTGACATTTCCTTATCATCACGCTTTGTCTTAAGTCGCTGCGGAATCGAAACAATCACTCAAACAGCAGACATGATGCAAATGCCCCCGTATCATAAATACAAAATGGTGGCTCCGAACAAAATCGGTACTCTTGCTCTTTAAATGCAAAAATATACTCTTAGTAGGTACCTAAAAATCCAAAAAGTGTCTAACATAGCGAAGTCAACATTGTTCAGCTGATCAAGTAATGTAGGGTCACCTGACGTGCCGAAGGCTCAAATTTGGTCTTACCGCCTCGCCTTTGAGATTATCGCAACATTAACTTTTCAGTACTAAAGTAGATTGGCAAGTAAAGGCCCCATTCGTGAATTCCGCCCTAGGCCAATGTACGGGTTCATTCTCATCAATGAACAGAGACCTCATGACCATAGGAGAGTTTCACTGACTGGATGGTGATTTTATTATTTGAACCAGCTTACTAGTAGGTATTTAGAGAATTAAAATTTGGTCTGTGAATAAGTAGAGGCAAATTATGATGTTCACGACTAACTGGTTAATATGATAAGTCTTATTTAACTAGTTGATTTTGGATTATTCCTACTCCATTCTTTAATCATCGACATAGTACTTATTAAAAATATATTAAGTTATTATTTGCAACAATTTAATAATATTTAATTAAATAATATCAAGCTTAATTTAAAATGACAATCGCGTTGGTGTTGTAAGTAGTGTTTTAATCAAGACATAGAGCACCGCATGGCCCCTGGCTGTTATGAAAACAATTACATTTCGATGTTTATCACTTCACTAGTCGGTGTTACAAAATATAATGTACCTTAGTCATAGTAAGATTGCCATTTATACTAGCCAAATTACTATATTTAAACTCCGATTAAGGTGACTTCGTTGGAATTTAGCTGAGTAACTGAAGTTTAATGGTGAACTTATAATTATATTGTCAGATGTGAGACTGACAAAATAATCAATCGGTCTTGCGACTGGTATTAAAATATTTGCAATAAAGCTGCTATTGCAGTTAAACGTAATTTATAAAATAACTGAGTATAAAAATACCTCCTATTAGGCACTGCACGAAATCCATGATTGCTAGATATAGATATTAATTATCATCGTAGCATGATGAAAGTGTGTTGAATTTTCAATGTCAATGTCTACGTTCCTTTCCGTGCAACAATGTTGTGTTTGCAGTGAAAATTATTCAAGGTTACCTACATATATAGCAAATCACCTTTAAAGTAAACATATTGGATACTGTATAATGATCAACTCATAGATAACGTCAACAAATTCAAGTGGTTAGCTTTCCTGCGAGACTTGGATCCGTCAAAGTCATACATAGCTGTACAAAAAGACATGACTAGGAGCAAACTGATTGCGTCCTGTATTATCTATCATATCTCGATGTAATAAATATTTATTACGAAAAGTCGTGATCATGTCCAAATTTCGTCTGTCAGCTGTCAAACCCACAATCATTATCGGCACATGAAAGTAGCTTTTAATCGCGGCTCGGCTAATGCAAGCGAACAATTATGCTGTAACTCAGTCGCACTAAAAGAACAGTAACAGTCACAACTCGTCGGCAGTAACTATAGTAATCTGGTTACGGATGGATACACCGTGTGCCGACCTGATTTGCATAGAGTGGAGACGTGACCTAGAATTTTGGGTTAAAAATCATGTGATTTTTACAGCTCCGGAATTCTTTTTTCTATTTTAACAATCTAAAAAGCAATCTGTCGGTCGATTATTTAAGCACCCATTACACACTGCATGGTCAATACAATGCTAATGTTTCACTTGTCATTAATCCGTGGCGCAAGTTTCGTAAGTATAATTTGGATGCGGATTTATGTCGGTGTGACAAAGCGGTGGGAGGAAGTCATGCGCATTATACTTGGAGTTAATGACAGCTAACTAGCAGGCCCGTGTGTACAATAACCCATAAAACATTGTTGGGAAATATTTTTATTACTCGCCCAAGGGACTTCAGGGCAAGCCCTTTAATTCATCATCATCATATCAGCCGAAAGACGTCCACTGCTGGACATAGGCCTCCCCGAAAGAGTGCCAATGCGACCGGTCCTGCGCCACCCGCATCCAGCGGACTCCCGCATCCCTTTTATTATCTAATATGTATTAGCTATGGCGTTATTAAAAATCAAGGCCAGATTTTCAAGCTTTATTATGGTTGTGAATTGATAACGAGACATTGACATTGCATTGAGTTTGAAAAATTATCAATCTGCCTCAGTATATACTTGAGAAAACATAATTTAGATACTTGAAATTTAATTTCAGTTATTGCAGAGATCACGGTAATTAAAATTCTGTAAAATCATCATTTTTTCAATGATAAATCTAATTAACTTAATACTTTTTGTGTAAATGCACAAATTAGTGTGTGTTAGTAGCATTCTAATTAGTGTTATCCATCTGTGTTATTAGTCTTATAAGTCTTAGTAAAATATTACTAGCACTACAGTTTGGCTGAGGTTAGCAAAAACGCTGGTTACTATTACCAAGAGCGGTTATATATATCCAATACGGTTATTTAACAAGATGTAAAATAACCTACACTAGATCATCAGTTGAGTAATATTAGAAATCTTCTAACAGGATATAATTAAATTAACGATAAACTTGATCAATATTCAACGAGTAAGTATTGGAGCTCTTGGTACAAAATGCAGATACGTTTGCACAGGGAAGGTTAGATTGCGTAACAATGTAAATTGGTTCTTCATTGTTTACTTTACGACCGATCTTGTTATCAATTATTAACTTTCATGGTAGCTCAAGTTTATCTGTCTTCTAGTTATTTGTTCTTTCGATATTCTCCGTAACAGAAAACTTTGTGATTTAAAGAAGTTCCGATACGAGTAGGTAATTATTTACCCTCTGTACAATTTTATAGGATAGAGACCAACCTCAATCCATACACAAATAATAGTCCGTTACTCACTTATATATTATTTGCCGCCCGTACCAAAGGCAAGGCCTGCGATGGGTGCACGATTTTATATCTCCCCTGGCCAGGAAGTAGGATTTTCCGCACACGTAGCGGGCGGTAATTGATACTTCATGGCCAGGTGTGACGAAAAATGAATTATTTACCAACCGGTACCTACCCGCTTTATAATATAAATCATTTAAAAGCACAACATAATACAAATTTTCCAATCCACATGCGTCACATTTTCTGCTCAAGTGATAGCTCCAACAGTTAGAAACATGTCACTCGCCACACTCTCCGGTCGGAAGGGTCCGATTGACGGCCCGCGCTCGGCCGAGCGCAAAACGCACAAGTGTGCAGCGCCCCCTGAGTAAATTCAATCTGAATTAATTACGAATAATGCAAATACTTATAAATATTATATCAAAATTTGCAGTCGCCGCTGCTCGCTGAAACTTTGTTTTCGGGTTCCAACTTTAACTAATTGCTGAATGGCATAGCTGCTAGTTGCGCCTTAAACATTTTTTTAGAAAAGATTTCAAAACTTTGTTGTTTATTATTTTTGTATTGTTTTCAACCGTTTTTGCAAGGCACCTGCAGCATGCAGGGAAACTGGATGTTATTTTTGAAGATGTTGCCGATGTTGCAGCCTTAACGTGAATAGAACGTGGGTACTTGTTCTATTCACGTAGTAAGCATTTGTAGTAAGGTACGGTCGCCTAATAAGGCACACTTTAATTACAAAGCCTTGTAAAAGAATTACAGTATGATTCATAAAGAAAAGCCATTCATAGGACTGCTAATGTTTTTTTTACAATCAAAATATAGAAAAAAACGTTAATTTTATTTACGTTATAACAAAACAACAACCTATTTAATAAAAAATCTTGATAGGCACCCGGTCGCCTAATAAGGCCCGTTATAAATTAACTAAAATAGTCGACATTACTATTACTATTAATTAGATTTAATAAAATATTGAACATCTATCCCAAAAACAATAGCTCTTCTCTGGGTCTTAGGAGTATGAAAATGAAAAATTGCTATAACACGACAAAAACTTTTTAAATAAGAAAAAAACACATGTGTGAGTTTCTTTATATAAATCGGTTCTTTATTCAAACATGTTTTTTTGACGTACTTGTAGTAAGGGATACATATACAGTGGGCCTTAATAAAGGACTTTTACTGCAGTTCAATTAAGTCTCGGAAAAATACATAAATACATCAAAAAAACAGTAAGTACCTATTTATATTATTATTTTCGACGACCGCTGTAGCTTAGTTGGTAGTGACCCTGCCTACGAAGCCAGAGGTCCTGGGTTCGAATCCCGGTAAGGGCATTTATTTGTGTGATGAGCACGAATATTTGTTCCTGAGTCATGGATGTTTTCTGTGTATTTAAGTATTTATTTATCTATATAAGTATGTTTATCGTCATCTAGTACCCATAGTACAAATTTTGCTTAGTTTGGGACTAGGTCGATTTGTGTAAGATTGTCCCCTAATATTTATTATATTAATTAATTAATTAATTTTTTTACCTATAATTGGATGTTAAACAGTTTAAGCACCTAATTTCACTAAAAGAACTGACATAATTTCGCGTTATTCTTTTAAATTTGAGATTCGTGAAATATTTTAACACGACACAGCAAACTGTATTTTTTTACATAATGGCAGCGCGCTTGAGTAAAAACTGAAATGCACATTTGTTTGTGACCATAAACACATGGGCTCACGAAATTTGAAGCAGTTTGAAAAACCATAGCTGCGAGTTTTTAAAGGTCTCATCTCAGGCCGGCCAGGCCGTTCTTGGTGCACCTACCTTATTTAGTAGAGTTCCAATAAGTACATTTTCATTTTATATTAATATTGTATAAACATTTCTCATCATCATACTAAAAAAAAAAAAAACCTTGCATCCCAAACGGGATACACGCATGAGTATGCAATAACTAATGACAATTGCTAAATATCGTCAAAATTTTACCTAAATCGCGAAATCTCTCTCTACTGTCAACCCTGTTACTGCAAATGGTGCAATTTAAGAACCATTTCATAACTGTGAAAGACGGACGAGCCAGTCACGTTAAACAAATTTGATAAGAAGTGGGCAATTAATTTTAAATGATAATTTCTCAAGACGCGGTACCTATCAGATCACAGAAGTTGCTCGTAGTTGATTTAATTGTTCTTGTGGCGGCGCGGTGTGTGCGCGTTGCAGCCGCGCTCTGTTTGCTATATTACAATGTCAGGTTTGGCAATAGCCATCCAAGGATAGTGCTTCCTTAATATCATTAGTGTATCGACTATTTTTACCAGACTGCCGAAGGGAGGGTAATGTTTTTCTTGTGGGATTATGGGCGAATGTATTTGGAGACATTCTTGGAACATCTGTAGTAGTCATTTATACAGGTATCGATTTAAAAATACATTCTAAAGCGCGTAAGGCCTCTTTTATTATTATTTGCAATAATAACTTTTCACTCCCAATGCTTGCAAAGTTCGCCTTTGTGCTCGATGTAAGCTGCACAAATGCCATTTTTTTAATGATTAAGATAATCGGGCCTAACAGACTCGCGCACACGCACAATAAAACTTCGTAGAATAAACTTGTCATTTTATTTGGTATGCTTTATTCAATTTTACTTCAGTGTTTTCTATCACTAAAACCAAATAAAATAGAAATGAATTATTATTTAAAAACGTATCCAAACATTACCTAAGTCTAATTCACGTACTGTGCCAAATTAAACATAAAAACTAGTTAAGTGGCGGGAATGAGCTAATATTTTAGTCAATTTTGCAAATATTTGATATTTTCTTGCAATCGAAGTGAAAAGAAAATGAGCCATTTTACCCCTCGACTTAACTATCCACCCACCATGGCTCGGATGGATATAAACGTCTCAGATAAAATAGCTCGCTTTATGCACTTGTTGTACAATCTACTATTACGTGCATTCGGAGTAGACTTTTGAATTCGTTTGTTCTCTTTCTTTCAACCATCTATTACGAGTATTACGTAAATTAATTTAAGTAACGACGAAATACAATACTAGGTGCCATGTTAAGCAGTGACTACTAGGTATTATAAATTAAATTGAAAATACAATGGTGTCTAGTTAGTATTGCTTTTGTGATTTTAATGTAGTACGAAATTGGTAGAAGTCTCGGCACTTTTAGCTGAAAGTTATTTTTTAGTAAAGTCTGGTTAGTTAACTATATTTTTTTTACATTCAAGAAAAAACACAGATTGATACTGAGTATAAGAGGTGGCAATAACGACCACCATCATTTCCTATGAAAATATAATGTTCATTACATAGACGTGTATTATAAATACTATAATATTTATAATACATATTTAAAAGTAACCTTATGTAGTTAACAGAGCTATTTCTAAATGGAAGATAAAGACTTCTGAAGTCAACATTGCCGCAGGAGTCCAATACATTAAAGTGGTATAACGTAATTACTGGCCACTTACAGGCCCATTACAATGTAACGTCTCATTTCGTTTTCTGAGACCTACATTCGGGTAATCTGTAATTTTCTGTACCGATAATTATTACTTCGTGGCGGTCAATGACGTACCAATTTGTATGTTTGTTTAAAGATTCTATGTAATCAATTTACTTATAATAGTAGGCAAGTCCGTCTATATAAACATTTCTACTGGGAAATATTAGCAAGTGCCTTACCGAAGTGTTATGCAAGTTTTAATTTCTCTTTAGTTTATGTAGTTACCGATAAATTTACTAGCACTTGTATGTTTTCTAAGTATTTGAGTATGTTTATCGACGTCTAGTACCCATACTACAAGCTTGGCTAAGAGCCTTATCACACTTGCGATTTCCAAGCGTATTTTGTATGAAGGCGATCACGCAGCGTGTACGCCGCGACTGATAATTGTATAGAAAACACGCTCGCAAATCGCAAGTGTGATAAGGCTCTTAGTCTGGGACTAGGTCGATTTGTGTAACATGGTCCTCCAATATGGATTTATTATTTACCACGATATACATATGTTTAATTCGTTCAATTTACGACGACGTTTCTTAAACATGCAATGACATATTGACGTTGTGTTCTTCATAATGGGCTTCGAAGTGTCACGTTTCGGGCGCAGTGAGACGAGAAATCCGTAATGGCATTTCATACAAAATTGGAGGCCTAGGCCGGGAAGATGGTCTTTTTTAATTTCCATTCCTCAATTTGTGGCACTGCATCACGGCGTTCAGCCATGAAAATTAAAGTTTGATTTCTCGGAGTCTTATTTATTTATTTCATTGCATGTTTGAGAAAAGCACTACATACCTCGGCGTGAAAAGGGTTGCCAGCCTCAACTATCCTACGTCTATATGTCCTCGGCCGGCAACCCCGGCCCGGCCCCCGGCCTCCCGGGTTCCCGGCCTCTGTAGTAATGTACTGTTTATACGAGTTCGATTTTGTCGCTATTAATAGATATATGTATACGAAATTCGGCGAAGTTATTGCACCCAATTACATGAATTAAGTAATGTAGTATGTGCATTTTATAAGACTTTAATATCATAATTTACTTTAAAAACAAAGTTTTAACCGACTTCAATTTAGTACTCCGCCAAGCTACGAGAACATTTCCACATTTATTTTCAAATTTACCACATGAACTGATTTCCGAGCGCAAATGCGTTCATTATTAGCGAAAAAAACCCAATCGCTGTATGTGGGCCGATAATATTTGAGGCCTTCTGTCGATTCCACAAGGATCACCTTTGGCACTTCATTAGCTGCTATTTCAACGGAATCTTATCAGAACTTGTGACGTACTTTTGTACTTTTAAGTACATAATTGAGGAATTCCATAAGTCATCTGTGGTCTTCATCATCAATTCCACTCCACCAAATTATGATTTCCGGGTGTAGGTACATACACGATATATAATAGAAAATACCAAAATCACTACATGCGTGCCTAATATAATTGAGGAGTTCCCTCAATTCCTCATGGATCCCATCATCTAACTGAATTTAAATAAAAATGGGACCCACCTGGGAGCATATACTTACAAACAAAAAAAAAAAATACGAATCGGCTCATCAATGACGGAGTTCTGAGGTAACAAACATTGAAAAAAGAAAAAGAAAAAAAAAAAACAACCGAATTGAGAACCTCCACCTTTTTTTTTAAGTCGGTTAAAAAGTCTGTAGTTCCAATATATAATATTTGGCTAAATAGGTTATGATTACGCAATCATAAATTATTTCTGATGATTCAACCCAATTTCTGTATATGTAATAAAGAAAGCGTTTTTTGCGTCTGCTGCGTCATTAATGCATTTAAGAGGAAATTTATTTGCACTTAATAAGTTAATTGCTTAATAATATTGAAATCAACTGAATAGTTTTTACAATTTCACAATAATAAGATCGATAACGAGTCTTTGTTTTTAAAACCAACAAGGATACATATGAAATGATAAGAACTATTCTCATGTAGGTAATATTTTAACGTACCTGTAGAATACATTTTTTTAAGAACGAGAATACATTTAATGAATATTTATTTACTTTTGTGTTGTCTCAGTTCATCGACTATTTAAACTTATTTTGAAATCCATAGTGTTTAAAACCGGCCATGTAACAAAGTTTTTCCTCTTATATGTAAGGTAAACGTCGCAGTATTTGACGCGGGTTTAATACTTGAAACGTTAAATCTTAATCCGTAACAATAGAGATGAACAATAGGTGTCAACAATTAGGCATTAAGGTGTCCAACATAGGAACGTTTGCCTTAGTATATCTGCCACAAGTTTTTACCCATCCTTTTTTTGTTAGTCTTAGGGCGATTGTGCACTACTACAATGAATTTTACTGTTCGGCAGTCCGATTTTTTACGGTCCGATATGTCAATGTCGGACGGTAAAATGCATTGTAGTGCACAAGCTACTATATACATTTAATGGCGTGCCATATCGGACCGGTAAAAAATCGGACTGCCGGACAGTAAAATTCATTGTAGTGCAGTAGTCATTGTAGTCGCCCTTACTAATTTGTATCGTTGTAACCAATTGCAGGTCCAGTAGTATTCCCCCCCTCGCCCCCCGGCGACCCGTCGCAGACCAGCGGCGTGGTGGTGGGCGCCTCGGGCTACGGGTTCGTGCCTCCGGGCTCGCAAGGTAAACCCTTCCCCTCCGGCCGGTAGTCCTACACTAGTCAACGTAGTTAGTACTAATAACCATGGGAACAATAACTAATACAAGACTCCAAGTTCGCTGTGCTATACTGTAAATAACCTGGGCTGAGACAACGGAGTTGGGATATGTACAGTCATCAGGGGTATTAATATACCTACATAAATATCAGTACAGGACTATTGTCAATGTCATAAAAAAAAAATAGGGGACAATCTTACACAAATCGACCTAGTCCCAAACTAAGCAGAGCTTGTACTATGGGTACTAGACGACGATAAACATACTTATGTAGATAAAATAAATACTTAAATACATAGAAAACATCCATGACTCAGGAACAAATATTCGTGCTCATCACACAAATAAATGCCCTTACCGGGATTCGAACCCGGGACCTCTTGCTTCGTAGGCAGGGTCACTACCAACTAGGCTAAAGCGGTCGTGGCTAATGGCGTGTACAGATATTTATGTCCTTATTTGTGTACGTATATGAATACCCCTGACTGTACAATCTCTATGGAACTTACTGTATTCGTGCGATGGTAATTGGTAATTCAAATTTAGAAACGTGTTGTCGCCCAGGCTCCAGATCTTTGTTATTTACTTCTGACGTTGTTGACAGTGGTACAAAGTTGTACCATATTCGCCTAAAATAGCATTGTCATAACATTTTTACCACTCCTTGCAATATTTTAGTTAAAATACCCACTTTAGATCAATGTGTCAAGTATTTTTTTGTCCCTTTAGCCTCCTTTCCTTCCGCGTCTGATACAATGTTTACGTGATTTCACTGTCAATTTTAGTTTTAGTAGACTATTCGTTGTAGGTACTAGTTATTGTTCGCATGTGGTGACGCAATTCCCTCGGATTTCCCGGACTTACCTCAGAATTGGGCAGCTTTAAAATGGTGTTGATGACTTTACTTTCTTACGCAGTCGCTGATTTTAAGTGATTTGTGAGAGAATCCTAGTAACTTGAATAAAATGCAAAATATAGAACTAATAATATAAAATGTACTGTGCACTATGCGTATAATATTATGTAGTTGTTTGATTTTGACTTAACTAAAGACCAAATTCACATTCTTCACCATTTTAAGGAATGCTTGGATTTTAATGTGATAGTGTGCGGAGCTAGTTTAGAAAACTATAAATTATTTTTATAATGTAGACGTAGTTGTTTGTGTAAATGCATGGGTATTTTTGTGCATGTATCCCAGTATCATAATTTTTGCGGTTTCCTTCATATCTACGCTTCTGATGAATTGTTTGGATTATGTACATCTCTAAAGTGTATTCATATATTTTATACTGCAAAGGTTTTATTTTGTTTTTGTTATACAATTTTCTTTATGAATCGACATGTAAATAAAACAGTTAAGAATGTGTACCGTGTATTTATTAATTATTTCTAATAATAAATAGTTATAACTGCTAACTGTTTTATTATGTACTCCTTTAGCATTAAGTAGCACACACTAAGCATGAATGCACTGCACGTGGATGGGTACCTATTTATAACATAGCAAATATTAAAAACAGTGCTATAGATTACCCTAACAAAATAATTGTAAAGTTAATCTATGGATCCGGCAATCTAGTGTTTCCAATGTACCCAAATACTTATAAAATTTAATTAAATGGCTCAAAAGTGAAAATAAATTGAATCTACGCTGTGATCTAAATGTCTGGGGAAAAGATTGCTGCTTGATATACGTATATGTAGTGGCCACTCTTACGACAATCGTTATTTATGTTACAAGTTCGGGAAGCAAGTTGTTCTCCACGAGGAGCGATGATAAAAAGCTCGAGCGACGCGACTGTTGGGATTTAAATTTCCACACATGTATCATTACAAAATGCGAGGAAATAAAGAAAAATCCAACAAAAAAAAAAGTATTTGGATATTATTATTGCAACAAGCAGTGACTTTGGGTAATATAGGCTAGTTTGAATGAGGGTGACAAATGGGCAACATAGACGCTTCCGATCTCGGTTCAATCTTAGCAATTTACAATTATTATTTATACCCTTTTCACGAAACAAATTATTTAATTAAATATTTTTGTTCCGTGTTATTTTTAACGAGGAAGTTACCTCGATCATTTTATAAACGATATGATACAGAGAATATAGATTAAGAGATTATTATGTAATTAGTCATTGGCTGTCATTTAAAATTACATATTATTTATCATTACACCGAATAAAAAAAAATTTAGAACATATTTTACGAAAAATTCAAAATATATCTCAAGTTTTTTTATCGTTCTGCACGTTCTTAGGGTTGGTAGCCAACAAGGAACGTGCAAGGAACCCTTATAGTTTCGCCATGTCCCGTCCGTCTGCGGCTTAGCTCAATGGCCCTTACCCCTTACTACTAGAAAGCTGTAATTCTGCATGGGTATAGAAATCAATCACGCCGACAAAATGGTAGAATTGAAACCATGAAAAGAGTTTTAGAATCTTCCACTACTCGTAAATGCTTTAAAGCCCAAATTTTTGTTCGATTCAAGTATCTCCACCCCCTGCCGGCTAAATGGTTGCTACCGGGAATGTGAAAAAAATCTTGGCAGTAGTACATATCATGAATTTAAGAAGAAAACGCCCAGCGCGTAAGAAGACGCCCAGGATCGTGCAAAGTGGAGGAAAGCGAGTAGGAAAGCTGACCCTGGCAAAGGCCGGGGTAACGCTAGGTAGAAGAAGAGTACATAAGATTGAATTGTAAAGGAAAACTATCAGGGCTAAGTAGACATTACTACTTTACTGAGTAATAGTCGACTAACTTAAAATGTACTTGAAAAGGCCAGCTTTCGTACAAATTCGGGCGACGCAAACGCACCATTTTTTTGGCGCGTGCGTGTCGATTTAACAGACATACAGGCAACTACGGAACCCTACACTGCGCGTGGCCCGACACGCGCTTGGCCGTTTTTTAGGGTTCCGTAGCCAAATGGCAAAAAACGGAACCCTTATGGATTCGTCATGTCTGTCTGTCTGTTTAGGGGTGCACTCCATACATAAAACTGACAGTCAAAAAAAAAATGTTCATTGCAAACCTACATCCATCGATAGGCCTTTCAAAATAAATAGGGTATCCCAGCAATTTTTTTGATTAAGTGAATGGAGACGGAGATAATCGCCCCGAAAGTCACTAAAATTGTGTCCCCCCCCTCTAATTTTTTAACCGTGTATTTTAAAAATATGGCAAAAAACATGGACATAGGGCTTATTAAATTCTTTCAGCGAAAATAGTTTTGAACAAGATCGGTTTAAAGGTTATCGAGATATTAAAAAAAAACTGCCTTCCTTAAAGAAAAGGACGTAAGTGCCATAAGATTTCAGTAACTATACGACCTTTTTAACAGACACGGAACCCTTCGTTGTGCGTGGTCCGACATTTTTTATTTTTATAAAAAATTAGCTTGTTGTGTTGGCCTGGTTAATACAAAACAAACTTAAATCGCGTGGTACCGAAAAGACGTGATAAATAATTACGTAGCCTATACCTACGTGCAAAATGTTTTAACATTGCGATGACGATGACGTTGACATTAGTCCTAAATATATAAAATCTTTGTTATGTCAAATAATTTATTACGCACAAAGAATGTGGTAAGAAAATAAAACTAAAGCTTCATTTCGTTAACAGTCGATTCCGATCCAAAAATACAAGTCTACTATTTTGTTCCCTAAATCAAAGAAAATAAAATAAATTGAAACGTTGTAGTCTGGGCGATTCTATGAATGAGGCACAAAGTCATTCACAATGTAGCATTTATCGTACAATGTGAACTTTCCGTTCATGCTTTCTTTATTTTGTTGTACTGAAACCTAAATCAAGTATTTTATAATACGATTGCCTTCCGTTTCTGACAATAATGTCATCGGATCGGCGGCGGTTAATGACCATGTTTCTGTTGTTTTCAAACTAAGTCGACGGGTGAGAACCGCGATGAGTTTGGAATTGGAATCGTTGTTAGTTCATATTAAACTTTGACGTATTTATATAGCAAAACTGTCACCTGCAGGTCGATCATAATATCATAACGCATTGTACGCGCGTCAGGTAGATATAAATGTTAGGTACTTTTTCTATGGGACAATGACATTTGAGTTGTTCTAACGTGCGTTCGAAAAGTAACGTGATCACCCCCCACTGAGGGCAGGGTGGCAAATATCCCATTGTGATTGTGGTTTGATAATACCTACATTGCAAATGCTAATGCGATCCGACTACGACCGAAATTCTATTTAAAAAATACTTGATTACTCGTCACAAGTGAAGTTAATAATAATTGTTGAAAATCGTGGACAGGAGGTACCAACTGACGTCACGCACCACACTTGGCTAGCGGTGCAGCAAAGGTAATGCCAAACTCGTTCCGGTACACGCTTAACCTTCACCATGCCGGATCAACACTTTTCCTCTTAAGTTTATTTATATTTATTAGTATCTTTTGTCAGTGGCAGCTTTGTTAATCACGACTTTAGTTTGTAAACTGGAGTATTGCTCAAGCGGAAGCGTGGTACAGAAACATATACCTACCATTGATAAAATTAAGTGAATGGTCAAGGAGAAAACGACGATTGTCTCGAAAGGACGAAAGAACTTAATCTGAAAACGTGATTTTAATTTAACCTACATTAGTAAGTGTGGACATAATATAATGCGTTACATGCCTGACGACCGTTCCAAAGATTTGTCTTGCCCGCTCGTTAATGTTAGCTCGATATGCTATCCTCTTCGCCCGCGTGCGAAAATTTGCAAAACCCGCATAACGCAAGGTTTCTGTGCAAACAAGGAAGTAAACCAAGTTGTACATTGTCTTGAAATGACGATTACATAATTTCATATTTATTCCGATAAAAAATACAGTTGTAAAACGGTTAGATACAAGTGGAAAAAGTAGGAGTGACTAGATATAATTTATTTGTCTAATTAATTTTTCTTTATACATGGATTTTAAGGAAAACTACTTAAAAAAAATCTCTTCAATGTCTTGCAGATTATGATATTTTTTCTTGCAATGCATAAAGTGGGTACAAAACTACATTTTTTACGATGATTTACGGAAGACAAGCCTGAAACGTTCCGGGATTCAAATCCCGATGAGGACAAATATTATAATTGATGTATCTGAGTCTTGGATGTTCTATTAAATATGTCATCGTCAAGTATATAAGCAAATTTTTAATAAACGTGTGACATGTGCTATAAGATAAGAGTGTGGGGCTCTGAGGCTACGGGCGCCCGGTAACCGCTTCCACTACTTCACGAAAGTTATAAATATAATAAAAGTTCTTAACAACGTGCACTTTTTTTGGGAAAAGCACGACGATCATTCGATATTTAACAGTAGCTTTTCGGTGAAGTAAAACACCGTAATGTAACCGGCCTAATTTCAACAAGCTCTAGTTTTCCCTCTGGGTCGGTAGGTCAGATGGCAGTCGCTTTTGTAAAAGTAGTTCCTACGCAAAATCTTGGGATGATGTGGCAAAGCGGACTCTGGGTTATGACCGGGAAAAACCCTAGGAGGAGGAGAGTCGATACATGTCATTTATTCATACTTGCTTCTATGAATCTTTGGATGCAATAAAATGCCGTCAGGTTAACTTGATTATGTCATTTAAATACGAGTATGTAATTGTTTGAGTTGGCCGAGGTAAAAAAGTTAACTAGGACCCACAATTGGATTTTTTTCTTTTGACAAAAATATAAGTAATCGTGTTTTAGCTAGTTAAAGTTACTAACAAATATTTTATATTCAAAATATATACGAATATCCGAAAATGTTTTTTTTTTTTTTGTAAAATCCTTTTGGCCTCATAATATTACAGTGCATCCTTAAGTAATCGGAAGGGTGCCTCTGGTATTCCTACATTAAAGTCAAAACTAAAATGGACACGCAAATTCCGGACAATTTCAGTAAAAAATATGCTCGTTTCAGGACAAAATGATAACTCTACTTCCTCCTAACTTAACTGCCCAGCGAAATCAATAGACTTGAATATTACTAGACAATCAGGCGAGCTGTTACAAAACGTTTTAATATAGAACAGTCAATTTAATAGCAATTACCGTTGGCAACACGTATTGAATAAGATTTAAATCAGATCGCTTTTTGTAGGCCAACCTTGGAAAATAAAAGTTTGCTGAAAGTAGTTACAGATATTATTAAATTACTACCTATGGACAGTGACCTTTTTTAATACGGACTGACGGGTTTCATGTTTACAACCTGTTAAAATAAACTCTTGGTTAAACTTGATCACTGTCTTCCTGCTAGGACTGCTTGCTTACTTCTGATTAACGTTTAATGATAATCAAGTCAAGTATTTAAATATACCAATACACAACCTACTGTTAAGAGGCTGACAAGACCTAATTTGGTGAAATTTATGTTATTTAAGCAGTTTTTTAAGAAAAACTATTTGTTCTAGCACATCAAATAAAATATATGTTAATATTCAACATATTTCAAAGACCGTAGACGGGCTCGATACATAATTTGACGAAATCGTCTCGATAGAAAATAATTGCAAAGATTGGTCTTAAAATCACACTAAACGGTCCTATGTCTTTATTTTTTTTACGTATGGGTCAGCAATTAGAAACATGAAGTCAACATATTCATACCTAAACCGCTAACGAGTCATATTTGACAAATAGTCCACCCTTTTTTTTATTTCAATATTTATGTAATATTATCTTCAAAAACCGGGGCGTCCAGTAACACTCGCTCTCGTTTACTCCGATACAAATAGACAGTGTGCGCGCTATCCAAAATCCTCAAGGGCATTTTGATGTTGACAGCGTCTTAACTATAATTTAGTGTTTTTTTTTATTTCTTCCAATTCAAAAATGTTTTTTCTCATAGTTGGTAGAAATGTACATAGACAGTTTGTGTGATGAGACTGATGAGCATGTTTTTTTTCCCGAGTCTTGGATGTTTTCTGTGTATTTAAGTCTTTATATCTATTAAATATACCTATCGTCGTCTAGTACCCAGAACACAAGCTTGATTGACCTTACTATGGGGCTAATTTGAATTGAGTAAGATTTGGCCCTAATTTTGTATTTTTTTCTTGTCGGTCAGTACTGTAGACTGATGATGATGGACAGGATAATGCAACTTTCATATTGCCATAAAAAATACCTTTAGATCTAAAGTCGCCGTCAATAGAATTTGCTAACTATGTAAACAAACCGCCATAGTAAAAGACTATTTCAATATGGCGGTTTGTTTACATACTTAGCAAATTCCATTGACGGCGACTTTACCTAACGTACGTACTAAAAACCGTTACGCAATCGACGAGCAGGATGAAAACTAAGCGGAAACCTTTAAAAACAACAACTCTTACTACAATCTTAAGAAAAAAAAAAAAGCGCTTGCAAGGCGTAGTATGTAACCTTCTTGTAAGTAATTAAGTATACTTATATACAGGGTATACCTACTGCACAAGGATCAAACATGCCCGATGATAATGTATCCCTTATTATGTTAGGGTAAAACAAAGAATAAGTTTCGCGATGAATTAATATTACAAACACACACGTCTGGACACCCTTTGCTTAAAAATGAGCAAACACATAAATATGCATTAGATAAATATCATAACAGAGGTCCGGCTAGAAAAGGTCGGGATGCTTCAATTAATTTAATAAGTACGAACTCTTTTATTAAATCAAAATGGCCGCCCCGAGCTTGGCGTGATATGTCAATTTCATAATTAAAGTGCGTTTGACCGTGAGCTAGGGCCAGCGAGTTTAGAAAAGCGCAAATTAAATGTGTGGGTGGACCTAAAATACAAATGAAGTCATCGAGAGTTTTCGCCTAACCCAATTAAAAAGGGTTGGGAATAAAATAAGTTGGTGCAAAATATTGGGTTTGTTTTTGGGTGTATGTTTAGGTGCGTAGCTACCCATAGTAGGTAAGCCAAACAGCTTAGTTTGCTCTCTTAAGTAGGTACCTTACTTATCTATAAAAATAAAGGAAGGATAAAGCCCGCCATTTTAACGTCACTGACAGTTGACAGATATGGCAGCTAGAATTTCAAGAAGAAGAAATGAAAAAATTAAGAGGTTAAATGTTTCGGAAAATTAATTAACGATCGCAGTCGAATAAAAACTATCCTAATCAGAAGCTAGAATAATAATGTACTACTTATAAAAAAAGTTTCATGTTTTTCGTTCATGGGAAGCTGAGATCATTTGTGACAGAACAATGCTTAGTTTGATAATGGCTGATTCTTTTTTTAATTCAGATATTTATTAAAAGTGAGAGATAAATCATATACTTATTTAAACAAAAGCGCGGTAGAGGATGAGTCTTATGATTACTCTTACTTATCTTATTTAATACCAACAAGCCCAACAGAAACCGAACAGTTTTGCTTTTTATTTATCACCATATTTTTTTATGAACCACGCATGAAATATTACACCAGTAAACATACAAAGCTAGCAAGAAAAACTGGAAAAACGGATATCTTCCGGAAACTTTGGAAGTTTCTAAGTCTGGCAGTTTCATAAGCTTTTTGCTCCGGCAGCGTTTTCTTTTTTATATTCGATAAGTACCTAAAATGTATGTATTGGTTAAAATAAACGGGTAAATGATAGTAAAGACGTGATATTGAATTACTTAGCATGACTGATGATACTCTATTTTGCAATAATAGAAATACAACGACTAATGAATACCTACTAACTATTAAATTTAAATGAACTATTAAGGGATATACGAGGGGCGGCTGAAAAGTAATCTCCTTGGTTAAAAAAATATGCGAAAATGATACTGGCTGAAATGCATTCTTGTTCTTTGGTTATTCTTTTTTTGAATTATTTGACGTTCATTTGTTTTTTCCGTTCCATTTTTCTACAATTCTCGAATGTTTGCGACATATCGGTTGAAAAAATGAATATCGCTAAAATTGAACATCGTGCAGTGATTAAATTTCTAACAAAAGAAGGAAATACTCCCTCACAGATCCGAGAACGTATGATGTGTGTGTTCGGTAGTTCGTGCCCTTCCGAATTTACTACAAAGTTTTGGTCTAAACAATTTAAACTCGGTCGTGAGAGCTTGGAAGATGACGCTCGTAGTGGAAGGCCGGTTTCTGCCGTTACAAACGAAAATGTAGCCAAAGTTAAAAAAATAATTTTAGAAGACCGACGAGTGAAGCAGTGGGAGATTGCTAGAGATGTGGGCATCAGTAAAGAAAGAGTCAATGAGATAATTCATGTGCATCTGAATATGTCCAAGGTGAGTGCACGTTGGGTCCCCAGAATGTTAACGGCGTTTGACAAGGACCGACGTGTCAAATGTTGTGAGGAGTTTTTGGAAATGAGTCGAGGTAATGAGGAAGAAATTGTTTCTAAAATGGTGACGTGTGATGAGACCTGGATTCGACAGTGGGACCCCGAAAGCAAACAAGAGTCTTTGCAGTGGAAATTCAAGGATGAGAAGCCTCCTCGGAAGTTTAAGGTCAGGCCGTCGGCAGGCAAACTTATGGCTACCGTATTTTGGGATACAGAAGGAATTTTACTAATAGATTATTTATCAAAAAAAAGGACAATGAATGCTGAATATTATTCCAGCTTACTGCATCAGTTACGAGACGCGATAAAAGAAAAGAGGAGGGGTAAACTTAGCAAAGGGATCCTGATTTTACACGATAATGCACCTGTGCATACCGCCCGCACAACAATGCTTACCATGAAGGAATTAGGGTTCGATGCCGTTAACCATCCACCTTACAGTCCAGACCTAGCCCCATGCGACTATTTTTTATTTAGACACCTCAAAAAAGATCTCCGAGGAAGACGATTTCTGACCGATGACGAAATGAAGGCTGCAGTTAGTGACTTTTTTGACGAGAAACCGAAAGATTTTTTTTTTCATGGGTTAATGACAATATTTGACAAATGTAATAAGTGTATTTCACTAGCAGGGGACTATATTGAAAAATAAAAAAAATACATACATGACAGTCTTTTGTTTCATACTTAGGTAGATTTCTTTTCAGCCGTCCCTCGTAGATCTTTTTTAGAATTTTTTAACCAATCACCCAGCCTAGCTAGCCCCTTAATGCATAGCCCCTCTCTTGTCCAAATTAGTATTGTTAATACTGTGTCATATAATTTAATGCATCAACGAATATTTCCAATGGTTGTTTTCATTATTGGTGCTCTACTGGATCAGGGTCGTGAGTCAGACATTTCGCAGGCCCGATTGTCGACTTCTGATCTGTCGTGACTCTGTCGTTATGCAAATCTTTTTTTCATTTCTCACACTGAAAGAACATTCTTCATGTAAGTAGCGGGTTGAAAGTGATGCGTTTTTGAAATTTAAGCAATGGCAGAAACAATACTTTCATAAAATTGTATTCATTGAGTTTGTTCATAATTATTGTCTTTTAAAATTTTCAATAATGGTAATACATTATTTAATCAAACGAAACAAATTATTTAATCAAATATTTTTTGTGCGTAGCTCAGTTCGTAGAGCAGTCTAGCGTTAATAGAAAGGTCGCAGGTTCGAATCATGTCGGGGGCTACAGACGAAGATGGTTTATTTTTCCATTATATTATTTCTCTGTATCATATCGTTTATAATGTTATTATTGCTATTTCAGTACTTTTGAGTGAAACATTTCTTTTTCAATATTAACTGCTTGTTAAATCGGCGCAGGAAATGGTTCACACCCAAACATTATTAAGAGGGGGCGTACAGCCAGGGAAAAATCAGAAATCACCCGCGCGCCCCGTACCTGCCGCGCTGATGCGTCTATTGCTGCCCCGCTCCTTCTCGCATAGTATATGCCCCGACAGTCAGATGAAACATGATGAATACCTATCGATAATTATAATAAGTGGAAAGAAAGACAAAATATGTAAGTACCTATATTTGAAGATATAATTTTCGCTAGTAATTCAGAGTTTCGAGAGCTATAACTGAAATATGACCTTCCGTTTTTTTACTAAATCACGTAAGGGTTTAAATTTAGCATAATAATGTCTCGTAACAGGCTAAAGCAAAAAAACAGCTATAATCGAATTTAAACTTTTGTGAGACATATCTAAAATACAACTAATAAATCCACGGTTAAAAAATTTACGTATTAAATGTCACGGCAGGCGACATGTTTCGAACTCTTCGGGAGTTCTTCTTCAAAACAAACATCGAAAACACTAATCCTGAAGAAGAACTCCCGAAGAGTTCGAAACATGTCGCCTGTCGCGTCATTTAATACGTGAATTAAAAATATTAGTAGCATTAAAAAAAAACTGTAATTTATTATGAAAACTTCGATCATGTTTATGAAAGCCCGATTTTCAGGCCACTGTGTGGCGGCCAAATTTTTCAATTCTGACCCCGTGTCATGGTCGGCCTTATCACGCGATAAGTGACAGGATAGAGCGTCCGTCACTGGCTGACACCGTTTGATAGAACGAGACGATGCCCCTATCTTGTCACTTATCGAGTGATAAGGCCGACCATGATACGGGGTCTGATCTCGGATTCGTACTTGGAGACAATGGAGACGCTTTGGCCCTTTAGTTATCAATTTTGAACATACTCGTATAAAAGAAAAACTGCAAAATTGTGTTCACTTTTTTTAATATAAAAATGTCCAACTTCGCAGGCATTCATTCGGGTGCAGACTCGAAAATTATTATTACTCCAAAAGAAAGAAGGCAAAAAAATATGCATAGTGACGAAAATCCCATTCGGATATCTCAAAGAATTACGAAGCTACAACCGTTTTAATATTGCTTGTTAGAGAGAGAAAACGCAAACGGTGTGTGACGTCACATTACAGGATGCTGCCGGCAGGCCGCGTCGACGGCGTCGCGGACCACGATGCGCGCGGCACGTTGCCGTCTTCTGTGACGTCACATTCTTCCAGCGTCATCGTTTCATATGAAGTTGCGTTTTGCGAAAAAGGGACAGAACACATCCCTTCCTAAAACTTTGGACACTAATTATAACTTCGTGATTATTTAACCTTTTGCGTTGATTTTTTCTCCATTTGACTAAATTTTTTATCCTTCTTCGAGAAAATATCACATTATTTTATTTAGTGCCCCTATTGTTGGAATCTAAAAGTGTCACCCGTGATGACTTTAAAGAAAAACAATGTCAATAATTACACGGTTCACCCACGTATTAAACGTCACTACGGGCGACATGTTTCGAACTCTTCGGGAGTTCTTATTCAGGATTGAGTGTTTTCGCGGCGGTGTCGCTTGAATCACGACAAGATTCAAGCGACACCGCCGCGAAAACACTTACTTTATAGAGTACAAATTACTTTAATTACCCAAGGAATACCACTACCTACATTTTGTTGCTTAAAAAACCACCGGAGCTATAACTGAAATATGGCCTTCCGTTTTTTTACTAAATCACGTAAGGGTTGTAAGCTAGCATAATAATGGCTAGTAAAAGCCTCAATCAAAAAAAAGCTATAATCGAATTTAAACTTTGGTGAGACATGTCTAATATACTACTTAAATTCACGCATTAAATGTCACAACAGGCGACATGTTTCTAACTTTTCGGGAGTTCTTCTTCAAAACAAACATCGAAAACACTCATCCTGAAGAAGAACTCCCGAAGTGTTCAAAACATGTCGCCTGTCGTGTCGTTTAATACGTGAATTTAACCGTGAATTTATTAGTAGCATTAAAAAAAAACTATAATATATTATGAAAACTTCGATCATGTCTATGAAAGTCAGATTTTCAGGCCACTGTGTGGCGGCCAAATTTTTAAATTCTGACCTCGGATTCGTACTTGGAGACAATGGAGACGCTTTGGCCCTTTAGTTATCAATTTTGAACATATTAAAGAAAAAGTGCATAATTATGTTCACTTTTTTAATATCAAAATGTCCAAGTTCGGAGGCAATAATTGTTGGAATCTGCACTCTCGATAACCCTAAAAGCGACACCCGTGATGACTTTAAAGAAAAACAATGTCAATAATGTCACTACGGGCGACATGTTCCGAACTATTCGGAAGTTCTTCTTCAGGATGAGTGTTTTCGCGGCGGTGTCGCTTGAATCACGACAAGATTCAAGCGACACCGCCGCGAAAACACTCATCCTTAAGAAGAATTCCCGAAGAGTTCAAAACATGTCGCCCGTAGTGACATTTAATACGTGAGTTGAACCGTGTAATTATTAGTACTGTTTCAACACGTCTCACGAAAGTTTAAATTCGAAAAGCAATGTCCGCCATCTTGGAATTAAAAATGGACATCATTTCTAGAATCTTCACCCTCGAGAAGCCTGCCAATGTATGTTGTTCTTTAAAAAAAACGCGCATATTAATTTACAACGAATATTTCAAAAATTTTAAATAACGCGACCACTTTTTGAAATATTTCTGACTATGAATTCGTATTTAGACCTCTCAGACATCGATTTTGAACATAACCAGATTTATTCTCAACTAGCGATTCGCTCCGGCTTCGCACGGATACTATATTATACATATAAACCTTCTTCTTGAATCACTTTATCTATTAATAAAAACCTCATCAAAATCCGTTGCGTAGTTTTAAAGATCTAAGCATACATAGGGACAGACAGCGGGAAGCGACTTTGTTTTATACTATGTAGTGATAGTGATAGTGATAATCTTTCATAAAGTAAATGTCACGATTGACAGAAAAATGTTCGTCTAGTTTTGCATGTACTGCACAAATTATTCTAAGAAGCCAGTCACCGGCCGATTGCTGCGTAATCTTATAGTTGTATTTTGAACTTTAAGATCTATATGTTAAGGTCGACTTTTAAATATATTATTTCAAAAAGTAGCAAAATATCTACTGGAATGTAATGATACGTTCATTCACTGGACGAATATACTGGGTCACAATATTATTGAAATAATTATGTTCATCGTGCTGTCGTGAGAGCACAGAACGTAGTCCTCTCGTCTCAGCGGAGCGATTGCGACTGACTCCGCCCGCGAACGGCAACAAAAGATATACAGAACCGCACGAAACACGCGACGGGAGAAAGGGTATCGCGCTAAATAAAAAAGGCCTATACGCCAAATACGTTTCACCTCAATAAGTCTGAAATGGGACTACATAAAAATACCCCGCTAGTACTTTCATTAGGTAATGTGAAAAGCTATTATACACTCAACTTTTACTTAATTTATATGCACGGGAACCTCACACTATTGAAATTGAGTAAAAATAAGACATGTTTTGGCGGTTCTTTTCTATCGAGGCAATTTTGGTTTTGTATGGTTTTGTTCAGACGATTCAATTGCAAATATGATGTAGTTTTGGTATGTTCTTTTTCCTGGCATTCGCTTTAGTTTGTCATAGGTAAATATTCAATCTAAGGACCCCGATTTCGCGGAGCGCCCCCTCTTAAAGTCAATTATCAATTCCCGCCTAAATCGTTCACACTTTTAAAATGTGTTCTGTAGGATCTGGATCAATAATCTACTTTTGTTTTCTTGAGGCCATAATTGAACATTGGTTCGGATTATTTTAAATTAATACTTTTGTATTCGCATGTATGTACATACAAACAATTGTAAAAATATAGGAGTAATCAATATTGTATATGTCATCGTTTTGTATAATTATGTCACTAAAGTTCAACAAACTTAAACTTTCACGTTTTTTTACATTATTCCGTTAAATGGGATTTATTTTCCTCTATGTTTCGGAGCCAGGGGAGAAGCAGGAAACTTAGTGGTCTCGGGACCTAATGATTCTGCAATATACTAAAAAAAATAAGTACGTAAAGCCGATATTGTAAAAATAAAATAAGCCTATTATAAAAGTAAAATACGCCAGATCAAAAACCAGCCTCAGTCGTATTATATGCAACTGTTGTATAAGTAGAGTCTTAAAACGCGACACGACAGTTACACACACAACACCTACGTTAGAATAAATAATTTATTGAATCAGGCGGTACTTTGCGGAAGTCCATGATACAACACGAGAACAGTATTCCTTTGCTATTCCGCTAAAAAACGTGCTGGTCTATCAGTGAAGATAAGATGCAACTATTTGCGTATAAACATGCAAAAAATTACAGCAAACCACCACCAATAATGACAATAACCTCGACACGTGTTTCGCCTCTCTACGAGGCATCATCAGGAGATGCTGGCAGGAGATGTTGCTTGCGCCACGTCCACTGAGCAAAACAATTGCTCAAGGAATATTGTTCTCGTAATACGTTAGGTAAGGTTGCTGGAGTCCGCTGGATGCGGGTGGCGCAGGACCGGTCACTTTGGCACTCTTTGGGGGAGGCCTATGTCCAGCAGTGGACGTCTTTTGGCTGATATGATGATGATGTGATGAATAAGTTAGAATACACACCCATACCTAGTATACTATAAGCTCAATATGACAAATAGTTTGGTACAAATCGTTTGAGTTAATTTTCCACCTCGCTATAAGTATGGTGTTCCATGCTATCGAGGCAAACTTAAGTCAACCATAGGTAGGTAACATATTTCCAATTTTCGATCATTCAATAACATCCAACGTTTGTTTTGGAGCATGTAAGTTATCAAGACTGGTGTGACGTCGGCCGGCGGAAGTGGCGTCGCGCCGCGTCGGCGCCGCGCCGGAACTCGCTGAAGGGTTGCCCCGTCACAAATCAAGTTATGAGCAACGCGACAAAAGGAAACTTTGTGCATTTCCGAACCGGCGGCCGTAAGATCCGTACGAGTGGCAATATCACCCGTAAACTCGGTAGTACAAGGGTGGCAACTGCGTACGTGGACTTTTAGAGTGGCCTGAAGGATGTAACCATACTTCTGTAATTAAATATTGGTGTTGGCTTAGGTACTAATGTTAACCTGCACTGCAGTTATATGTAGTTAAATGCATGTCAGGTGAAGGTCTTTTTTTACCGTTGCATTCGAGGTGTGTTTATATATGTGTTATTTATACCTACTACGAAGGCGGCAAACAAGCATTGTCAGAAACAAATACCTGCCAAAGTTTTATTCCTTTCAAGCAAATTTGACAAACAGCTAATGAAAACATTCCAAAACAAACCATGTACTACAGAGATATGTTTTCAATGAGCGAAATAATAATATGCAATCAAATAACAACGCTATTTGAATTTGATATTACATATATCTACATAATATATATGTATAAATAAGAGGACATAACATACTGTAATATACATTCATGAGGGGAGACCTCTGTGCCCAGCACTGGGACGTAGGTATATAGGTTTTTTTTTTATTATTATAAGTAATGTTCTATATCTTCGATGTATAATTCTATATTTTATATTAGTTAGTAGAATAATGTGTAGGTGCAGATGCAATTCCCTGAAAGTAGGCGGCGCCCATGAAGGTGGAGGTACAGTCAGCTTCAGAGACGTGACCCCGTCTGTATTGAAGTTTGTGTGCAAGAGGGGTCACGTCTCTCAGTAGCTGACTGTACTAGAGTCTGGCTAACGAAAGTTGAACCCACTAAACTCAATGACGCGGCAACACTGTTGATCAAAATGTGTGCGTATGACGTTTAGTGTTGCCGCGTAATGGAGTTTAGTGGGTTTCTCTAGCCAGACTCTACCCCAGTTGGGCTGCTCCGAATATGAGCAAGATGACATTCCACTGTGCCCACTTAGGGCTTGTTGTGTAGGCTGTTGCGGGTTTTTTTTTATTTTATATTTTATACAACGACGGTGGCAAACAAGCGTACGGCTCGCCTGATGGTAAGCGGACACCGCAGCCTATAGACGCATGCAACTACAAAGGAGTAACATGGGCGTTGCCGACCCTTGATATGTTTGAGGATTCGCCGTGTTGACAGCTGAAGGAATCAATTCCCTCGCTCTCAACACAACGCATCCTCGGGAGCTCTGGCGACCTTGCTCACCTCCAGGAACACAACACTACTACAGAGCAAGCAGTAGTGTTATTATGGCTGTGGTCTTCTGCAAGGTGGAGGTACTTCCCCAGTTGGGCTGCTCCAAATTCGAGCGTGATGACATTTTGCTGTGCCCTACCTCAAAAACTGGTTGTGCAAAAACTACTAAATTAAACGAATAAAGTATTTCCTCGTTACCAATTGTTTTATGAAGTCATACCTATGATTTTGTTCACAGGACCAGCAAATCCGAGGTTTTACTACCCAGGATTTTTCCTAAGAAGATAGGAAAATCACCTAGCAGAAATAAGACCAGATGACGAATTTGTACAAATGTTATTTAAGAAATGAAATCATACATTTGTAATATAGGCGCTAATTCTACATATAAATTTAATGTAAATGTGTAAAGTAAAATGCTTATTTATACACAATGTAATTTAAAATAAATTTTGTACCTATGGAACTGTGATAAGAAATAGCTACCTAAATTCATCATTTTAATTAATTTTAACGGAGATTTATTGTTCTAGTAAATTAAGAATGTTTGATGAGTCTATGGGAATAATGTATGTTATGTATAATGACGTAAAATCTATATGCAGTGTGTAAATAAATGATGTTACGTAATTGAAGTAAATGTATTCGTATTTTTAATTTCCCACGCTGATAAGTACTGTCAGGTAAAAAGGACAACTTTGTAGAACCATCAGATATTTATGTACGAGTAGCTATTCGATATTTAAATCAAATCTCATTCGACCCATTTGTTTACTTAAGGTGAGTCGGGGCAAGTGTAACATCGGGGGAAGAGGGTCAAAAGGTTCTCCAGCTAATTCTTTTGAATAGAGCGCCTTTTTGTACCGTCGGTAAAACAGACAGGCGCCTAGTCTGTTTTACCGACGTTACAAAAAGGTGCTCAATTCAAAAGAATTAGCTGGAGAAGCTTTTGACCCTCTTCCCCCGATGTTACTCTTGCCCCGACTCACCTTATACTTTATTTAGATATATGCTATGTCCTTTAAAAATGTAACAAAAAGGTCACATAGTGAGGCAAAATCAGATTTGCGTTCACAGATGGGGCGATAGCCACTTTCATCGCGTCACATGATCCATTTCACCTCCCGAACGAAATCTATGGATAAGGTTACCTACCTGCATTAAATTTGTATGAATATGCAGTTTTCTTTACTATTGGTTTGTTTTAAGTTACGTAAGAATTGACCAGTGACTAGGCGAGTTTGGTAAGGTAAGTTCATAATTTAGTAAAATAGAGATCTTGTAATTATTTTTGAGTATTCAGCTACCCGTTTCACAAATCCATTTTTTCCCTCATTTGAAATATTTCTAACATTAGATTTTCGTTTCAAGCTAAAAAGATTATAAATATAAACGCTAATAACGCTATAAAATATAAACTTAGGTTCACCTCTTTGATGTGGGCAGGAGAGTTGAGGTAAATGATTACCTATACACACAGTTACATCTATGTATTCTAGTACTAATTGTAAAAAGGTAGTGAATGAATGATTGAGTCATACTTACTTCGTTTCGTTTTTTAATACATATAATAAGAAGGTTATTCCATACTATGCTTACCATGGAGACGGTACCTATATTATTTTTAAATTAGATTCGATTTTCGGGTGCAGCCCATCACTATCTCTTTGTACCCGTCTAGGTAGGTATCTACTGTCTCTGTATCTACACGCCATCTGCTTTGTATTCACAATACGGTTATCATCCCGAATTTGTCACCGGCTCTATCCTTGGCTTGGATGCACAATTTTCACGGTACCTTTTGATATTCAAATCATGGACCGGATTCGCCCAAAATTGGTGTTTTATCCATAATTCTATATGCAGTTTCGTATACAAGAACAAAAACTTATAATAGGTAGGTACATACCCTTTTGAACATAGACATAGGAAAAAATCTACATTGTATTTCTGATTATACTCAAGTAGTACCGAAGTGCTTTTTTGAAGTGAAAAATTCTTTAGCGGCGCTGAGCACTTTTTGGGATGGGGAAAAATTGTTAAATACGCGACAGAGTTTTGTGACGTCAGATGTGAAGGAGGTCACTTTTTGCTGCTAGCCGATTCGACTTCATTCAAAACTTCAGTATAAAGCCGTTAAACACTTTTTGCAATAGCATATTCTGCAAATAAAGTTGTAATAATACCAACGCGTCCTTCACCGTTTTGCTGTTGAGAAAATTCGAATAGTTCGAATTTAGGCGTTATTCCTAAAGAGATAAAGCTTAGAAAAATATTTACCAACGGCAAAAACAAATTGATATTTTGGTCGCCACCGCCGTCTGCTGTACTTGCAAATTCGAATAGTTCGAATTTAGACGTCATTTCTAAAGAGATTAAAGCTTTGAAAAATATTTGGCAATGGCAAAAACAAATTGGCTTTGTGGCATTTGCCGCGAGCCGGCGGCCCGTCGCACCCAACGCGCCCGCGGGCCGTCCGCCTAAATAATTGATAATTGTTTATAAATTTGCGTCAAATTCATTTATAGGGTGACGCCGTAAGATGTCACGTGACCTGATCGAAAAACTGTTACAATGTTATTGAGTTTTCACTTCTGCCGCCACTCCCGGAGTCCAACCCGGTCTTTTTTTTCTTTTTTTTTTTTGCAAAATTAAAATTATTCAAGTTTTTACTTCTACTGGCACTCCCGGAGTTCAACCCGGTCTTTTTTTTGAAATTGAAATAGTATTGATATTTTTTTCAAGATTTGGCCTCTTATTTACATGGAATGTTTTTTTATGGGATCTCACTTCTTTTTGTAGGTTGTGTTATCAATACATACATATTATAAATGCAGTCCCATTATTTTTTGTCCCATTCACTGCAAATGTAACTTTGTAATCCTATAATATTATTTATGCAGTTGGTGTTGTTGTAGATAGTCTAATCTCTTGTTGTGCAGACTCTTTATAAGTTATATTTCTTGTATATTAGGCATATTCTATTTGACATATTCTTTTATTCAATATTTTTATGATTCTTGTTTACCTAGTTACTTCATTATAAACACTCGTGACAGTAACATCTCTTTTACTATTTCCTAGAAAATACTTAAGAGGGGGCGTACCGCCAGGGAAAAATCAGAAATCACCCGCGCGCCCCGTACCTGCCGCGCTGATGCGTCTATTGCTGCCCCGCTCCTTCTCGCATAGTATATGCCCGTACAGTCAGATGAAACATGATGAATACCTATAGATAATTATAATAAGTGGAAAGAAAGACAAAATCTGTAAGTACCTATATTTGAAGATATCATTTTCGCTAGTAAGTCAGAGTTTCGAGAGCTATAACTAAAATATGGCCTTCCGTTTTTTTACTAAATCACGTAAGGGTTGTAAGCTAGCATAATAATGGCTAGTAAAAGCCTAAAGCAAAAAAAAGCTATAATGAAATTTAAACTTTTGTGAGACATGTCTAAAATACTGCTAATAAATCCACGGTTAAATTCACGCATTAAATGTCACAACAGGCGACATGTTTCGAACTCTAAGGGAGTTCTTCTTCAAAACAAACATCGAAAACACTCATCCTGAAGAAGAACTCCCGAAGTGTTCAAAACATGTAGCCTGTCGTGTCGTTTAATACGTGAATTTAACCGTGAATTTATTAGTAGCATTAAAAAAAACTATAATATATTATGAAAACTTCGATCATGTCTATGAAAGCCAGATTTTCAGGCCACCACTGTGTGGCGGGCAAATTTTTCAATTCTGATCTCGGATTCGTACTTGGAGACAATGGAGACGCTTTGGCCCTTTAGTTATCAATTTTGAACATATTAAAGAAAAAGTGCATAAATATGTTCACTTTTTTTAATATCAAAATGTCCAAGTTCGCAGGCAATAATTGTTGGAATCTGCACTCTCGATAACCCTAAAAGCGACACCCGTGATGACTTTAAAGAAAAACAATGTCAATAATGTCACTACGGGCGACTTGTTCCGAACTCTTCGGAAGTTCTTCTTCAGGATGAGTGTTTTCGTGGCGGTGTCGCTTGAATCACGACAAGATTCAAGCGACACCGCCGCGAAAACACTCATCCTATAGAAGAATTCCCGAAGAGTTCGAAACATGTCGCCCGTAGTGACATTTAATACGTGATTTGAACCGTGTAATTATTAGTATTGTTTCAACACGTCTCACGAAAGTTTAAATTCGAAAAGCAATGTCCGCCATCTTGGAATTAAAAATGGACATCATTTCTAGAATCTGCACCCTCGAGAAGCCTGCCAATGTATGTTGTTCTTTAAAAAAAACGCGCATTTTAATTTACAACAAATGTTTCAAAAATTTTGAATAATGCGACCAGTTTATGAAATATTTCTGACTATGAATTCGTATTTAGACCTCTCAGACATCGATTTTGAACATAACCGGATTTATTCTCAACTAGCGATCCGCTCCGGCTTCGCACGGATACTATATTATACATATAAACCTTCTTCTTGAATCACTCTATCTATTAAAAAAAACCGCATCAAAATCCGTCCATCCATCCTATCCATAGATACATAGGGACAGACAGCGGGAAGCGACTTTGTTTTATACTATGTATGATAGTGATAGTGATAATCTTTCATAAAGTAAATACACGATCGTCAGAAAAAATTTCGTCTAGTTTTGCATGTACTGCACAAATTATTCTAAGAAGCCGGTCACCGGCCGATCGCTGCGTAATCTTATGGTTGTATTTTGAACTTTAAGATCTACATGTTAAGGTCGACTTTTAAATATATTATTTCAAAATGTACCAAAATATCTATTGGAATGTAATGATACGTTCATTCACTGGACGAATATACTGGGTCACAATATTATTGAAATAATTATGTTCACCGTGCTGTCGTGAGAGCATAGAACGTAGTCTTCTCGTCTCAGCCGAGCGATTGCGACTGACTCCGCCCGCGAACGGCAACAGAAGATATACCGAACCGCACGAAACACGCGACGGGAGAAAGGGTATCGCGCTAAATAAAAAAGGCCTATACGCCAAATACGTTTCACCGCAATAAGTCTGAAAAGGGACTACATAAAAATACCCCGCTAGTACTTTCATTAGGTAATGTGAAAAGCTATTATACACTCAACTTTTACTTAATTTATATGCACGGGAACCTCACACTATTGAAATTGAGTAAAAATAAGACATGTTTTGGCGGTTCTTTTCTATCGAGGCAATTTTGGTTTTGTATGGTTTTTTTCAGACGGTTTGGTTGCAAATATGATGTAGTTTTGGTATGCTCTTTTTCCTGGGATTCGCTTTAGTTTGTCATAGGTAAATATTCAATCTAAGAACCCCGATTTCGCGGAGCGCCCCCTAGCACCTTTCGGCTCAATATCCCAACCGGTTATCAGCACGAGTGCGTTAGTCAGCACGAGGGATAAGAGCGGGCATGTATAAAGTTATAATTTGATATAGTTATAGTGTATTTTTGTGTGATTTATAAAATATTTTTTTTCCGAAAAATGTCAAAAGAATCTGGAGATGTCTCAGGTGTTAATAAGTCAACTTCGTCGAATTCATTTTCGATTCCTTCTTTTTGCCTGAAGAATAAAGATGGGTATCCTACGTGGAAGTTCAAGATCCGTAATTAGTAATTACCTTTTACACGAGGATTTATGGGCAACAGTAAGTGGTTATACAGAAGATGACACGACCCCCGCCTCGATAAAGGTACGGAACGACGCAAAAGCATTTGCAAAAATTTGTTTAAAGGCCCATTTACATTATACAACTTTCTTGCACATTCCATATTCCATACAATAAAATTGAAGCAATCAAAAATTGCTCAGTCTAAACCTAACGTGATATTCTTGCATATTGAAAGCAATTTGAATTCAATTCTGGAATAGGTGTAAACTGAGGCTTGAGGCAATTGAATGCAAGAATTGCCTCTCCACCAAAAGATGGATTCCGTGTGTGAACTTATATTGCCGTGGGGTCAAAAGGAAAAAGTTCAGACGGAGGAATTTTTAACAATTTTTGGGTTTCTATCAAATATTTCTATATATAATAGTCACAACTTTACCTTCTGTGACCAACATGGGTACTGGCCCATAGATTTTTTAACCTTCTTTTTTTCGGCGTGATACTGGGACTGTGCGCGGGCGACGGCTGTCACTCTCGTTGCAAATTAATTTTGATTTATCGCCGTACTGTCTCTATTGCGATGGTTCATTATTTTGTTACTTATTTATTTATTGTTTAACTAGCTGTTGCCCGCGACTTCGTCCGCGTAGAACTTGTTACCGTCTTAGAAAAATGATTGTAGGCGGAACCTTAATTATCGCCGACCCAAACAAAGTTCTACTATTTAAAGGGAAGATTTCCGAGATAAAAGTATCCTATATCCTTCCAAGGGTCTCAAATTATCTGTACCAAAAATTTCATCTAAATCCGTTTAGGGATTAAGCGTAAAAGGCAACAGTGCGATGGGTTCATTAGTTAAAAAAATGGATAACTCCGTTTTTACAATTATAAATATCTATCTCCACAGACGTTTCTGCTTAAATTGTATTTTTTTTCATAATGTATTAAAGAAAGCTACATTACTGGAAGTTTTTGCCTATCGCTGTCCAGCAGCTTTACTCACGTTAGTCCGGGCGACCTAAAGGTAGTTTTGAAAGCAAACTTATCTAATGCCGTAGAACGATGTCTAGACGTAGAACTTTCCATCTCCATCCGCCTTCCCCATTTGACGGTGTTAGAGAGTAAATTATTAGACTTTTTAAATTAACAAAATAATCCGCAGGTTAAATGAAACATTACCTTCTTTTCGGTTCTGGGAGCATCGCAGTTCTAACTTAACCTAACCTACTTTTCTGCTAGCAGTCGGATTATGTATTTTGACTAATAAATGGCTGACCATCCTACTAATATTATAAATGCGAAAGTTTGAATGTTTAGATGTTTGTTACTCAATCACGCTTAAACGGCTTAACCGATTTGGATGAAATTTTGCGTGAAGATAAATTATAGCCTGGATTAAAATAAAGGATAGTTTTTATCCCGGGTCCACGCAGACCAAGTTGCGGGCGGAAGCTATTATAGTTTGTATGACATAAGAATACCCTCACTTCAAAATTTACTTGTTCCTCATACATACTTCCAAACCTTTCTAACATCCTTAGAGGATGAATTTTAAGAAACGCTGTAATTAGTTTCCTACAGCCGTTTAACTAAAATGGCGTTAAAATTCGTTTGTCCTTATCTGTCACTTTGACATTTGTGTTCGTAAGAAAGGGACAAATCACATTTTATTTAGCAGAGGCATTTTAAGTTTTATGGATGAAGGGGTTAGTCTTTAACCGAAGTTACAGATCCCTTACTTTAAAATTGTCTTGTTCTCCGTACAAACATTTAGCCCATTCAGGGGATGAACGTTTTTAACTCCTTATGGAATCAATTTCAAACAGTCTAAAACAGAAGTTACAAATCTCTTACTTTAAAAATGTCTTGCTCTCCATACAAACTTTGAACCCCCTTCAACCCCTATAGGGGATGAATTTCAAAAAACTCTGAAATCAGGTTTGTAGTCTTTTAACATACAGGCTAAGACCGAAGTTACAAATCTCTTACTATAACATTTTCTTGGTCTCCATATAAACCTTGAATCCCGCTTAAGGGTGGAACATTTCCAAAATGCTGAAAGAACTTTTTTTTTATTCGGATAAGAAATCTTTAAACAACGTTTTAAGTCTCAAACATGTTTAACTGAATTATTTACAGATTTAATATGTAGTTATTTAGTGTCTATGTGACATGTTTTTAAGTGTTTTCAAATCGTGGCTGTATATCGAAGGGTCTTTGCCATACGCGCCTCGCGTCAAATTCAACAAAATGGACAACTGACAACAATGTACATGCATGTATATGCAAGTGATACATAATGAGAGGCATTAAACACGAGTGCGGTTTTATAAAACGAGCCGAAGAAAAAAGCCAGAATTCTCATTACCGCGTCGACTTTCTGATTACCTTGTCACACAAATTTTAGAAATTCTCATTACCGCGTCGACTTTCTGACTACCGCGTCACACAAATTTTAAAACCTGTATAGTTCACTATCCGCTAATCATAATTAAGTGCCACATAAACATTAAGTTTGAATGGTTGATATATCACTACATTTGATATAAATTTTATCAAAAAGCAAGTGGAAAAAAAGCGACGCGGTAATGAGACTGAGAACACAAATCTGGAGAATGACCGATAAGCACCTTTCGCCTCAATATCCCTACAGGTGTACCTAGAAATCGGGACCGAAATTGCAAAATATTTTAGTTTTTCCGTGATTTATACAGTAACACTAATTGTATTCTTAATTTGAAAGCAAAAGATCAGTCAGTGAATGAGTGACAAAATTAAGAAACTTTGGCTTGTCTTCATTCTTAAACTACTGGTGCAAATTGAATGAAATTTGAAATATGTTTCTACAATGCCTGCTTGGTTACTGAAAATTTAGGCTAGTTTTATGCACAACGAAGTTATAGGAGGGTTGGAAATGGCCTGAACTGCTTCGAGAAAAGGATGGTACGGCCGTACAGCTGTTTTGCTCGACTTGGCGGATTAGTGCGTACCCCGTAGTATAACCTGTACCTATCGAGGGTCGTAAAGAAAACTTTTCCGACTAATAGATATTTCGAAGAAAACTCTTTTATATATTATCTATATAATATTTTTTACATTTTGTGGTTGCTTATTATGAAATATATATTTTACATACTTGAGATTTCATGTAGGTACCTAATTAATAATTATAATATTTTATCTCGGTCAGAATCCGTGTTCTTGCTTAGTCTTCATTGATTTATTCCTCTTAACATTGTATATGTGAAACTACTAACTCAGGCTCGTGGCGGTGGCAAAGACAGGCTAAATACTTATGATGATTATAATTAAAGTCTTACCGGATTTAAATAGATGTCTTTAGGGCAGCTTCAATGCTTTGCAAATCCTTTTATAAAAGACTTGACCACCTCGAAAGGACATTTGAGCTTACTTATAAACCGCTCTGAAAAGCTTGCTTTGTCGCTGAAAATCCGAGCGCAATCGTCAATATCATAGCCAAATCCGTGCCCTGGTAGTTTTCCTGATACATAGAAATGCCCATATCCTTTGTCCGTTCCAGTACCATGACCTGATCCAGTTCCATAGCCATATCCCTCCCCTGATCCTTGTCCTAACCCTATGTCCGTTCCAATACCACTGCCTGATCCAGTTCCATAGCCATATCCTTGCCCTGATCCTTGTCCAGACCCAAAGCCTGATGAACCTTTGTCCGTTCCAGTACCACTGCCTGATCCAGTCCCTGAGCCATATGCTTGCCCTGATCCTTGTCCTGACCCACCGGCGCTTCCGCTGGCAGAAGAAACACTATTGGCTGAACTTTCGGCTCCCGAGTCTCCACCCGACCCTTGCGCGCCGCTTGCGCCACTAGATTGCCCTTCTTGCGTACCAATCGCTGTAATGTAAAAAAGGATCTAGGATGCAATTCAAAACAAAGAAAGGGCAATCTACTTTAAGACAATAAGTCAATATAATTGCTAGTTAAAGCAATGACGCGTAGTTGCAGTATCCAAGAGGCAAAGGGATGGCTCGCGGTATTTGAGCTCCCGGAGTGTTGTGGAACCGCACTGTGCAACCCGAACTGACCCAACTTGGGCTGGGGCGACAAAAAAAAATGTTACACCAGGGGGGATGGCATAAAAAATAATTATCGCATCGTTACATAAATAGCGTACACACTTTCAGGCAACCGCTGTTTCGAGCGGCTGCCTCGCGACAGTATATTTTCACCTATTTCCGCCCGAGGCCGAGTTGGCTCAGTTCCAGTTGCACAGGGCGGTTCCACAACACAACACTTCGGGAGCTTAAATACCGCGAGCCATCCGTTTGCCTCTAGGATACTGCAACTACGCGTGATTGATTGCTCTGAATGTATTACTTCACCAAATCAAGTCTACAGTGTAATTAATAATAATGAGCTCCACTGCCGATTTCGGCGACTGCCCTCAACTCCGTACTCTCCGTAGTTGTCGTTGGTGTGCTCGCAATCGCATGTGGCTAACTTAGCCAATCTTGTTGGTGTAGGTGGCGTGACCATTGCGGGCATGCGAGCACACCACTGACGTAATTATAAGATACTAGCTTCTGCCCGCGACTCCGTCCGCGTGGAAATCGTTTATATCGCAGCTCCATACAAACTTCAACCCCCCATTTCATCCCCTTAGGGGGTGATTTCCAGGATGAAAACTATCCTATGTCCTTCCCCGGGATTCAAACTATCTCCATACCAAATTTCACCGCAATCGGTTCAGCGGTTTAAGCGTGAAGAGGTAACAGACAGACAGACAGACAGACACACTTTCGCATTTATAATATTAGTATGGATTGCCGCAGGTGGTCGGGCTTTTAGGTAATCGCGCTTAGCATCAAGCTCAATGCGCCTATGATTTAGATATAGATTTCTTTATTTCATGAAATAAATTTACATTATAAGTTAACTTTAAGCTAACTTACACGAATTTATTTAATGATCGTCAAATAATGAATATTAATTGAATGAAATGTCACAGGTACGTATCTACAAAATGATTAATGATAAAGTCAAAATAAGGAATATAAATATTGATATGGATTAACATATAATATTTATTGATAAAAAACATAGATACTAACAGAGTGTAAATAAAATACAATACTAAACTACTATTAAATTAAAATAACTAAAACTAAACCTTACAATTGGAAAAAAGTAATTAAAATAGTAACTAATTATATAAAAGACCTGGGCCTCTTGGCAGGGTGCCCATCACGCAGGCAGCATTCCCGCGCTGGACTGATTGCGATTCTTTGCGCGAGAAAGCTGCCGGCGCGGGGGTCGCCTGTTGCCTCTCTCAACCTTTTGCTGAGATCCCTGTGGAGTTCCAGCGCACCCTTACCCCATGGACCTAGTGTCTCGACGCCGAAAGCGAAGAACTGGTATTGGGCGCCGAGACAGCTGTATTTTGAGACCCTGAGGCGTTCTCGAGCATCTGCCGCCGCCACCGCACGTTTGGTTGTTGCTGGTAGGTAGGACGCCGCCAGGGTGTCAGTACAGGTGGCGTCCCACACCAGCGCACGGCCCGTCTTCCAGGGTATCAACGACATTCCATCAGGGCGCTTGCCATCGCTCCGCACAATCTGGGGCTCCAGAGCAGCAGGAACGTTGGCACTGACGAGCGCCCTTCTGAGAATGTTGTTGAGAGCGGTGTGGCGGGACAGGCGGCCGGCGCCCGAGGAGCAGGAGAGGCCATGGTGGCCGAGTCGGTCTACTGGAGCCCCACACGAAACACAGTTGTGACCTGTGCAGATCCCAGCTCCCAGCCGGAGACCGACAGCTATGCGTACAGTGTCTGGGTCGATAAAAGTGCCAGTGTTGGGCGAGGGATAGGCATGGAGCCAGTAACCAGACACACGCTTGGACACAGCTAACAGCCTGGCCCGGTCCCTGCCTGTTAAGAGCTCTATTAACGTTTGTAAGGTGGCGACGGAGGCTATTGTATCCCAGGCCCTTTGCCTATGTGGTTTGGACGGGAGATTTGGACTCGGCCCAGCTAGCCAGGCATTCGTGGCCTCGTTCAAACATGCAATCTCGCAGTTAATGCCCGCTAGGGCTTTAAGTATTCTACCTGCGAGATCTAGCGTGCTGTGAATTGAAGACAGGAATGCCGCAAAGCCACACTTGAAATTTTGCGGGTTCCCAAGCCACCGTTCCTTATTGGTAAAGCGGCTTAGGTCCATCCCTGTTCGCTGAAGTGAATGTTCAGGATGTTTTCAATTTGGGATTTCATTAGACTGTCAATAGGTGTCATCAAATGTCAATGTCAATAGGTGTTATCTAAGTTTATCTAAGCGTTTTTAAATAAAGTTTGCTTCTTCTTCTTCTTCTTCAAATGGGGAAATTTCCAAATTGGGCAACAGCGAAGCAGGTAAGTGAATTTTGGGACAAATAGACAGAATTTTAAAATAAATAAAGCTGAGTGGCTACTAATTTTGACAAGGCGGTCCGAATACTTGCTGAATTTTGTTGTTGATTTATTTAACAGAAGAGGGACGGCCTCGAAGACGGGGGGGGGGGAGCCGAGGAGGTGCAGACAGTCCTTCGGTACTATTTTTATGTTAAGAGCAACGTTGTTAAAATTTCGAGCGATTTGGGAAGCGGTTAGTGGATTTACTTTGTCCGCAATATATAATTCAGATTTAAATGGCTAAATCACAAGGTGAAAAATTACGACGTCGTTATCGAAGCCAAGTAGAAAGAAAAACCGGTTATTTTTGGTACGGACTATGCTATTTAGTTATAAAGAGCCAAAAAGGCATATTTGTAACTAGGTAGATATAAGAAAACTTGATTTCGATATTTGATTAGAGAAATTTGATCTCAATATTTTATTTTTTCATTTTTTGTTACATACAAGGTGTAACAAAAATAGCGCATAACCGTTTAAGGACATAACAGGTATCGTGTTCTGATAAGAAAATCCTAAACAATTTTTTTTTGATGTGATTTTTTTTTTTACTTTTGTATTGAGCGTTGGCCGACTGGGGCGACCTGCTCCTGCTCCTAAATGAAAAAAAAACGCGCCAAAAAAAAATCTGTTTAAGTTTTTTCTTATCAAAACACGATACTTTAAACGGTTATGCGCTATTTTTGTTACACCTTGTATATTTGTGTAAAAAAATGTTATCTCACAATTGTTACAATTTTCCGACTGTTTTATTTCTATTAACCAGTGATTGTTATAGGAGTCCAAACGGATATCCATTTTTTTAAATAAAAAAATACTTGATTTAACATGTTTTATATTATATTGACCGACATTTTTAAACCTTGTAAACATACCTTTACGATTCTATTGTGCGACTTTTTTTTTCCGGTGTCACACATTCCAGTGTGATTTCCATTGTGCTACAGTGCCAAAAATTTGGTCCTCACCCACATTTAATTTTGAATTTAAGTTGTGGATTATCGGATTTATTGCAAAACTATATAAATATCGCTGGACCGAGTGGATCAACCTGCTGACAACCTACGGCCGAAAGAATCTCATTGGATTTATGAACTACTTAGCACTGGAGAAGGAAGTTATAAATTTCTGGGACATGTATTTTAATTTCGTTTAGCAGGGTGTCCCTGTTGACCGAATTAAATGCGTTTTTTACGTCTAATTTTAGAAGAACCTCGCACGAATCACTTTTTACTATACAAAATAAAAACTAGAACATTATCAAGTTATAAAACAATTTAAATTAAATTAACGATGTCAAATAGATTATATGTCCATACACTCACATACAGAATACAATGGATGTTCTAATAAAAAGATTCTCAGCTGACGTTTGAATGTTTCGTCACATGGTTCAGTTTGCAATTTGGCGGGTCGTAATACGTAATACGTTTGGCTCGTAATACGTTGGGCCAATTACCCTAGGATTTTTTACTGAAAGTGCCATGCGATGCGACGCAGTACTGTTCTTCCTCCTTCCAGAGGATCGGAGCTGTTTACCTGGTACTTCTGAGTGTACTATGAGATTCAGTTCTCAACTTTTTATTTTCTCTCTTTTGTTTGAGGAACATTTAATCACTTAAGATTATAAATTACTACAACTACGTATAATGTTTAAATTGTCTGAAATAGAGGCAAATGATGATGAGTATAAGTAAGTAAACGGGAAATTAAAATACCAAGTCACAATTTGAACTTGGCTTGCAGGTTGCTTAAATCTTATATGTATAAGGTAAGTTGGGGTAAGACTATCGCCGGGGTAAAGGTACTGTTACACATGCTCTTTAGTAGCACGAAACCATGCTAGTTTCGAGCAAATAGCATGTGTAAATGTAGGGACTTGATATTATTATTATTATTATATAGTATAAGGAAATGACATGTTATAAATTGACGACTCCGAGAATATGTGGCTACTATTAGTATTAAGGATCTTATTTGATACAGGTTAGTTACCATATTCTGGCAAATAAAGAAATTTTGAATTTGAATTTTTGAATTTTGAATTTAAAGTTGCTTGTAAGTAGCATGCTATTTGTATATATAATAGTTGAGCATGCTCAAACAAGCATGCTACTAAACAGCATGTGTACCAGTACCTTAAGATTATCAGTGCATCTGCACGGCTATCATGCGACGGCGCGCGAGCTGTCTCGAATTTTCTCGCACTATCCGTCTCTTTCTTATTAGAACACTTAGAACAAGAGATATAGTGCGAGAAAAATTGAGAGTATGTCGCGGCCGTCGCATGATAGACGTGTTGGGGCTAGACAAACATATATTTAGTCTTACCCGGAATCAGATGTATTAAGCTTTTTTTGTAGGAACTATATTATATAAATTTCTTATATGCACTGTAGAAAATAATTTTATAAAATAAGTACTTACTGCCTACAGTAGGTAGGTTAGGTTTTACCGTTAAGTAAAAAAAAGATTCTGTTTTTTTCTCTAATTTTATTATAAGACTGTCCAGGTTCTACACCCCTGACTTTAACCGTATGTTAGTCTTCCCCCAAATTTACACACAGATACGAAAACGAACCTTACTCTGATTGATAAAAGGTAATAATAAAAGGCTGCTGTTAGTCTTACCCCGTAAGTGGGGCAAGCCTAGCTGTTTGAAAATTCTTTAGTTTTCCCTAAATAGGTATCTGTTTTGAGTAAACACGCGTAAAAATCACTACACTTTTGTAAGTGTACAAAGTAAGTAAGTAAGAAGTAAAATTTCATCATCAAAACCGATCTTTAATTTCTAACAATAAACTATGTTAGTCTTACCCCATCCCACCTTAATAAAAAAGGTACTGAACAGTAAGTAGACCATAAATACCATATCATTCAGAAATAAGTACTTATAGGAAAGGGTTTTTGGACTTAAAAAACATTTGATATTTTTTTATTATTTCTTTTACATGTAATGCAATTACGTGTAATACATTACGAATGTAATGCATTACTCGTAATTGCATTACATGTAATGTTATATGCAATACGATTACAAATGTAATGCATTACTCACGCCCAACACTGGTTGGTGAGTATATACGAAGAAGTTAAGGTGACGGTTTTAAATGAAGAAATACACACATCAATATAGTAGGTACACGCAGAGTTGGTGCAAATAAACATACTGTTCAAGTGAATTCGATAAAGGTAGGTAGGTACATACATCAGATTTGAATACACGTAGGGTCAGTGCAAGTACAGAGACCGTTTCGAGTGATACAGATATAGGTACAGTCGACTACAAAGAGATATATACGGCCAATGTTACAAAAATATGTATACACGACCTTAATGTCAAGGCAATACAGTCGTGTATACATATTTTTGTAACTTTGGCCGTATATATCTCTTTGTAGTCGACTGTACTTACATTACATCATCAGCGGCGCTACCACGAACTTCGAATGTCGAATTTCGGGTATTTCCATCTCTATCGCACTCCCTTACTCAAGTAACAGGGATGCATGTATTACGAACTTCGACTTTCGAAGTTCGTGGTAGCGCCGCTGATATAGGTACAATTCAAGACACGAAGAGTTAATGCAAATATAGTGACGGATTCAATTAGATCAGGTATACAACTATGTCATAAATTGCACAAATAATGTATTTGATACTTACTATATCCTGGGTAAGCCAACAAAGGCGACACCAGCAAGACAAGTATAACCAGATGTTTCTCGTTGGGAGCCATTTTTCTTCAGTTGGTCTCTTCCTCAACCAACCCAAGTCGATGTTATTGATTGTCACACAGCCTCGGTATTTATTCAAGAAAAGTCCACTACTATTTAATTGCAGCATTAAATGATTCGTGACAGATTTCTAATACATAATTTCAGTCGTGATACAGTAACTATATTGATAATTATGATAATATGTTTCTGTATGTTACGTTTGTTACCTATTTGAATTTTGCGCACTTGGAAATGTCACGATCTTATGATACGTGGATTGTGAATAATGCAGTCGACAAACACGATATAATATCGGTCCGATTTTCTATCAAGCAAACTATATGCTATCTTGTAATCATTTAGTAGTTTTGCAAGTCCGAAACTATAACTAGCGACAATACTAACTCGTTAAACCATTCCATTGCTTTACTTACAACTTACAACGGACTGTCGAATCGAAAATACTTCAATTCCGCCTGGGCATACCTCGCTTTCGCAGAGACGGCTATCGATAACTGAAATACTTAAAACCCAGATTTATTCACAAGCAGCTCGTTAATTTACCTAGTATCTATGCTCAAAAGAAAAAAGACACTGCCATAAAACTTAATGCCTCATTTACATTCAGCCGAAGTGAGCAGGGAAGTTGGCAGGGAAGTGGGCAGGACGGGCGTAAAATGCGTTATTACGCCCGTCCTGCCCTCTTCCCTGCCCACTTCCCTGCTCACTGCGGCTGAATGTAAATAAGGCAATAGGGCTTACGCCAATAACACATATATTATATAGATCACCGGTGGACCCGGGCTTCTTATAGGATGCACCCCGGCAGGTCCATCATGCAACGCATTATACGCGCGCCAGCTCCACCAGATCTATATGACACTTTTTGTATGGGAAAATGACAGTTGAGTTTAACAGTCAGAGACAGGCAAAAGATCCATTCAACGTTTTAGTGAAAGTTGCATATTAATCCATTCGATAGTTTTCTCGTGATACCCGGATAACTAAACAGGCCCCGTAGCATGGATGGCGTTATCACGCGATAAGTGACAGGATAGAGCTTCCGTCCCTGGCTGACACCGTTCGATAGAACGAGACGACGCGCCTATCCTGTCACTTATCGCGTGATAACGCCATCCATGCTACGGGGCCAGAACGACAAACAGACAAAAAATCTAAAAACTGTTGAAGTGACTGTTCTGTTATCGATTCTAAGAGCCATCAATTAGTTTTTTTTAATTATATATCTTCAAAGTACTTACAGACTTGATCCTCTACAGCTTTATTGTATGTATTGATAAATTATATGTATAGAAGATTGGAAACCAAAAGAGCGGTGTTGGGTGATTTTCGAATTTCGGTAAGACGTTTGAATACAAGGCTCAACCAAATGTCATAGCATAGAGTAAGGAAACAAATAAAATGTTTATTTCACCAACATTTTTCATTGGTTGGAGCCACCATAACCATAACCAATACCATTCTCCCCCCCCCTTATTACTGGAACCATTTCGCCGCATTTTCAGGCCCCTATTTGAGAATCTCTGGATAAGACCAGCGCGTCTAGCACACGACGGCCGCGACATAGTCTCGATTTTTATCGCACTATACCTATTGTTCCAAGTGGTCTAATAAGTGAGAGACGGATAGTGCGAGAAAAATCGAGAAAGCTCGCGCGCCGTCGCGTGCTAGCCGTGCAGAACGCAGAAATTTTCGTCGTCCAGTAATACGAATTTAGTGCATATAAGTTTCCATATCAGAATCGATAATTTTTTTATGCTTTAGAATTTAATATGCGATGCGTTTTGTGAAGGTCTGTGACAACACCGGATCGAAAATTTTACGGTAGGATACTTAATGGCAAGCCCGCCATTTTGACGTCTTTGACAGTTGACAGATATGGCGGCTACGATTTCAAGCCAAGCAGAAGAAATGAATAATTTAATGAGGTCAAATGTTTCCTATAGTTAATTAACCGTCGCAGTCGGATAAAAACTATTCTAAACGGAAGCTAGAATAATAATGTACTAGTAAAAAAAGTTTCATGTATTTCCGTTCATGGGAAGCTGAGATCATTCGTGACAGATTTGTAGTGTGACATCACACTGCCACACACTAACTCTATTTGAGATATGAGTAACCATCCTATGTAATATTAGAGACAATATATCATAATCCCAACGCGAACCGTTGTTTCAATACACCCATCCTTACATGGCGACCTGCCAGTGCGGCCTTGTGCCGTGCTGGCTGCGCGCTGCCCCAGCCAGCTTAGAAAAGAACTTGAGTGACCTTGGTGATTTTATCAGTGTTAAAATTTAAAGCAGAAACATGAGTGAGCTATTATTTAAATCAAGAGGACAAGGACCTTTTTTTATTATTATTACTAATGTCTTGATAAACGATACTAAAACATCAGCATCAGCATTTCATAAATAAGACATTAAATACCAGTGGCAAAATAAATGAAGCTAAAATAATACTGAACCACCACACAGAATTGTTTGTTTGTCACCACAAAGAATGATTTTTTTTTAAACTGAAAAGAAATCGGAAGTCAGAACCGATGCGAGCCGAAGCTGAAGGTTGCAGCTGGAAGTTGTTCGTGTCCTTGGAGAGGGTCACTGTTCGGAGCCGAGGAGTCCGGCAAATCAACGGACCCGGGAAAATTTTATTGGAGAGAACAGGAAATCGCTGAACCAGTTTTCAGTAGTCTAATATTCCTTTTGATTCAATAATTATTTTTTCTCAAACATGCTCGGAAATGTACGCGTTAATATCACGAAATGAAGACGTGAAGTTTCTTCAGTCAGACGACCGGTTAGCCTAGTGGGTAGTGACGCTGCCTACGAAGCTAAAGGTCCTGGGTTCGAATCCCGGTCAGGGCAAATAAGTGTGATGAGCATGAATATTTGTTTCTGAGTCATGGATGTTTTCTATGTATTTGAGTATTTATATCTATTATATATATCGTCGTCTAGTACCCATAACACAAGCCTTAATGAGCTTACTATGGGACAAGGTCGAATTGTGTAAGATTGTCCCCTAATTTATTATATTTATTCTTGTTTATCATCATCATTCTCCTAGCATTGTTCCCGGTTATGCCCCGGAGGAGCTCGGGGTCCGCTTTGACACCTAATCCCAAGATTTGGCATAGGCGCTAGTTTTACGAAAGCGACTGCCATCTGACCTTCCAACCCAGAGGGAAAACTAGACCTTATTGGGATTAGACCGGTTTCCTCACGATGTTTTCCTTCACCGAAAAGCTAACGGTAAATAAATAAATATTTATTCTTGTTTATGGCTCCCTACATTACTTCTTGGCCTTACGCCAAGAAGTAATGTATGAAAACCCTAAGTAAAACCATTATTGTCCGCTACTCTAACTTTTTAAATTTGCTTACTAATATTAAACTGACAAAGGAAAATTTACATACTGCCAACCACCACTAGACACTGTAAGCATACTTGATCATAAAAAAAATAAAAAAAATCTATGGTATTATACTTTAGGTGCGGTTAAACATGGTGCTCGAACGGCTTGTTCAAATGGCATGTTTAAAAAATAAAAAAGGCGTAAATTACCTATTATTTAATTGATTACCTAGTATTTATTTTAATTTTAATATTTCCTCACATCGTTTGAGAAAAGTACTATACAATCCTCGGCCGGAACAGGGATTGCTGGACTCGTTGTATACTCCAGGCAAAATAGGGTCAGCTAGTATGGCGAAATGGAAATAATTTATAATAGCTTTGTTTTTCTGCGTAACAGATAAATTATAATTGTATTAATAACAACGAGACTAAATCCGACAAAATATTTGTGATTTAGATATTTTAATAAATAATTGAAAATTTATAAATTCCTGTAAAATCGGAAAAAAAAATTAACTCATTTTTTATTCTTTGTTTTGATAAATTAATATTTCCTCTATAAGTTTGATGATAAATCAGGCAAAAAATGTTTCCGAATATTACATTTCTATTTAGTAGATCCCTAACATTTTATTCATTTACCATATTTCCGTGTCCAAAAATAATAATTGGCTGTAGGTTCCTACATTCTTTGATGAATGTAGTGGACACAAACATTAGAAACGAATCGCACACTAAACAACAACGGAGGGTGGATTTTAGGGGTTAAATGCTGTTTAACTATTTAAAAAAATGCAAATTGATCAGTTACTTTTGGGATTTTCATTATAAGCTATTTTTCATCGAATAATGTACGAATCCCCTTATAAAATCGGTTGCAAGTAATGTTATTACAAACACCTGTTAAAATAGGTTTAAAAATGCCGCGCGCGAGCCGCAGAGCTAACGTAGCGCTCGCCGCGTAGGTACTACATACTAGGTAGGTACCGCACGAATCGCAGCGATTCGCGAAACCATCTAACGCGTCTAAGATCTAGTTGTTGATAGTAGTTAAATTTTAATATAGGTACTCGTTGTGAAACGAATTATGAAAATATTTAAGTATTTTTATTTATTTATCAATGAGTGACACTGACGAGCGTGGGATGAAGATACCTATGCAATTTAACTTTGAACTTTGACGTAGGTAGTGGAAGTTGGAAAAAGGGACTTCAAAGATTGTGCACACGTGTATATTATGTAGTTTGTGATGGATTTTTTAAGACTAGAGGAAGATGCTTGCTTTGTTTACATTAATTTCTTTTTTGGTTCAGTTTTATTTATATATTTCGTCTTTATTGCACTAAGGACAACTTATCGTACAAGAGGCGGACTTAATGCCGTAAGCATTCTCTACCAGTCAACCTTTGCGCAAAGCAGACAGATTGTGGGCGTGTAGTAATTGTAATAGAGCAAAATTCGTTAAAATAGTAAACTAGAGAGATTTATACCCTTACCTATTATTTGATTTTTATTATGCCCAATATTACACGTTAGATAATATACAGGGTGAAAAAATCTATGAACCTGAAGGGAAACCCTTAAGACAGCTCATTCTCTCGCTCTCATTATCATGAATTAAACACTATTTAAATTTAATTTACCTACTTTTAGCCCGAATTACATTTGAATTACAATTTACTATCGCAATCACTAAAATTTATTGACCGAATATCTTTTGTCCGAAAACTTTTCGTATTTTTATGACTTCTCCGAATATAATATTCATTACTTTTTTCATTTACCATTTGATGTTATCCAAATGTGTCAGTTGTCCGAAAAACTTTTACCACTACAGTCTTTTGAGCTTTGTTACAACTTTTGTTTCATAGCCAATTTTTGACTTATCCAGCATTACTTTCCGCATTTCATACGTTTAGTCAAATGTTCATTTTGAATGAAATTCAAAGTAGTTTTACAGAGACTAAGGCAGGTCGGTGTAGGTACGACGACGAGCGAAGCGAGGAGGAGTTTTAGGTGAACTGCGAGTTTGCGACCCTACATCGCGCGAGCCGAGTGAGCGTAGCGTGCCGTGGCAGCGGCCGGCGAAGCGCCAGAACCGAACACTTTTTTACTACTTAATATTTACATATGTACTGTATAAGTAAGGGTCAGGTCGGAAGAAATAACTTGATAAACCAAATGTTGTAATTATTTAGTATCGATTTATTTAAAGAACACCCTGCCTAGAGATGGTGTTTACCCAACCTACCCAGAGTTACCCATTTCATCCCAAACGTCGTCTTGTGAAGCATTTTTGCAAAATATAATGAAACTTCTTACGTCATAGTCATATAGGAATGTGTAAACGTAAACGTTGTTCTCATTGAGATTTTCTTACTTGGTTACTTGCTAAATATGCAAACAATATAGGCTCATCTTTCCCTGGCCAGACTATACGTGTTATTTTGAATAATAGTACATTACTGCAGAGGCAGTGAAGTAAGGGATTGCTGGACTAGTCCAGGCAATGAACTGACAACTTGTATGGAAAAAATGTCAATTTTGGAAATAATTTATAATAGCTTATTTTTTATGTATAACGGATATATTATCAACTAAATAGTTACCCAGCGACAAAATCCGACAAAATTTCAGACATCGAAAAAATGATAAGTTCTTCTAAAAAGTCAGTAAAAATATTAATAAATGTTTTTGTCTTCATTTTGGTTCATTTACATTTGCTCTATAATATTCAAGATAAATCGTACAAAAAAAGATAATGCATGCTTCATTGAAATCTACATAATTACTTCCGAGTGGAAAGTTTGTCGGATTCTTGACCAAATCATCTTAGAATAACATTTTCAAATGAAATCAACAAAAAAAACGCTATTATAAAAAACGCTAAATTAATGTTTTTCAAAACCGTATTTTGCCTGAAGTAGACGAGATTGGGGTAAACCGGATACAACGAGTCCAGCAATCCATGTTCCGGCCGAGGATTGTATAGTGCGTTTCTCAAACGATGTGAGGAAATATTAAAATAAAAATAAATACAAGGTAATCAATTAAATAATAGGTAATTTGCCGCCTTTTTATTTTTTAAACATGTCATTTAAACAAGCCGTTCGAGCACTATGTTTAACCGCACATAGGTATAGTACCATCGTTTTTTTTTTATGTCACAAGTTTGCTTACAGAACAGAGTCTAGTGGTGGTTGGCAGTATGTAATTTTTCCTTTGACAGTTTAATATTAGTAAGCAAATTTAAAAAGTTAGATTAGGGGACAATAATGGTTTTACTTAGGGTTACTTTTCTCAGTCCAGTTCCATAGGAAACAATTCACAGCCGTTACTAGTGTTAGCAAATTGGTGGGAACTGGCGAGAATAACCATCGAATACCAAAACCAAATGGTACTCAAGTATTGCATTTTTATCGAGTCGATACACGCGTAACGTAGCTGAAAATCGAATTTACCAGTCAAGGATATTAATATTTGTACCAGAGTAAGGATAAAAACTGACAGAGGCGTACACAGATATTTATGCCCTTTTTTGTACATATATTAATGCCTGACTTTAAATTTTCACCAAGATTAAACATATGATTAGTAAAAATAAACCAAATTAGCCCAAACTACCTACAATAGACGGACAGACAGACAGACAGACAGACAGACAGCGGAGCCTTATTAATAGGGTCCCGTTTTTACCCTTTGGGTAAAACAATATCACAGATTTGAGTAGGGCAGGCAGTGTCTTTCTGCCTTTACGTGGTGCACGCCACTGATGTTATGGATTTACGGTGGTTTTCTTTCAGGGCCCATAGGTTTTTCCACTCTGTATAGCTATAGCAGCTAAGCAGTATTTTAGCAGCGTGTTCTTTCTTACCCATTCCAATAATTAAGTACCTACTTCCGTTACTACAATGATGTGCAGATGGATCTTGTACTACAAACTCACAGACGACTTAACCTAGGTTAAGTGGTCTGTGTACTACCTACGCAGATTAAGTGGGAAATTAACTACTTTAAGTAGGAAATCACCTGTTAAAATTGTCGTCACTGTTTTATAATGATGACATTTATCAGTAAATAATTATGAAGCATTGAGACACCAAACATAGAAATGTACTAAATTCTTGGCATGTTTTCACTAAAATATGTTTATAAATTTCATTAATTGTTAGCGCGTTTCCCGCTTACGCCATTATTACACCGTGAATAGTCGCATTCTCCTACTAGTACATCGTCGAAGACGATATAAATGATTACAAATAATCTGCGTAGGTAATGTAGGTATCTATCTACTTCGCGTCACAGAAAAGGACTCGTTGCGTGCCGCCGTTGCGAGCGAATGTGATCGTTAACACACGCGGAAAGAGCTCAAGTTCAATTGTAGAATTAAACAGGACTATTCAAATGTGTATTATGCTTTACATAAACCTTTTTTCTGTAGGATTCGTGTACTACTTTAATAATCTATATAGTTAAATTAAATTTGGACACAATTTGGTTCTATAAATATATTTACCGATAGTTTATTGGAGTAAATGTATTTATATGCAATTCTAAACAAAAATCTATACGATTTTTAGCAAAATAGGTTCCTCAATTATTTTTATGAGAATCAAATCAAAGTACTACTTATTACAATTTTTTTCTACCAACTTCTGTCACCTGTCACCCAAGCCATGCATTTCGTTAATATATTGATTTTACATGTAAAAAAAATGTCGGATTTCATTGTTTACAGGTTAAAGACAATAATATTGTTGTGTTGACGATTATAGACAACTATTATTAATTTTAATTAATAAAATCGGCGTATATTTGACAGTATTTTTTTATACCTACTTTCGGGTCGAAAGTTTGTAAGATTCGTAAATAGAGTATCTTAAAATATGTATTTATGACGGAGAAAAAAAACACAGGCTATTATAAATTAATGTTTGGCGAAACCGTATTTTGCCTGGAGTATAAACCACACTGGTCAGAACTTAAGATGAAACCGGATCTATATAATCCGGTTATGGCGCCAATAAACCACGTCATCAACATCACCATCCCACACACTCAGGAGAAAAACGAATCAGAAGACTTACTTAGAGAAACATGAAAGCTGGGGGAGAAGATCACCAAACTGAAGCAAATTGAACTCACGACTGAGAACATATCATATCACGATATTCATCATTACGCAATGATATATGTGATACTCGGAAGGATTGGACTCGTCGCACTATGCATCATCGTACGAAGAGTTCAGTGGAGAGTGCCGCCGACGCTGTCCCCTGCCGTCGCCCAGGAGCCCCCGGCCGGCCCCGCGCCGCCCGCACCCCGCGCCCCGCCTCGCGCGCGCTGCGCCGAAGCCCCCGAAACTAGCCAATTTGAACATTCAGATTGCAGCGAAACAGCTAGTGTTTTGCGAGTAGATAAATCTACGTCTCCTAAATTTAAAGTAGTTACATTTCATTGATTTAATGTTTATGTATTTGTCTTTATCATGTTTGTTTGTACTCAGCATCCACCTTTCAGCTCATCTGCGCCCCGGAAGATGTACGAGTACATAGCGCGTTCCGCGTGCGTCATATCATATCACTCATTTGCACCATCAGCATTTGCTTTGTAAAATATTTCGTAATTAGCCAATAAATCATTTTACCTCACTTCACGTTCGATATACATTAAAGTGTGCACACCTATCAAGTTAAATAAATCAAGAGTAAATCAAGTATTCGTCTTTCGTGTTCCAATCTACCATCAAGAAACCTATCAAGTAAATGTGAGAGTTGACAAGTACTCGCACATTTATTTAACCCCTTTTGGGGTTAATTTTCTAAAACGCCTAAAGTATTTTTTTTTAATTTTAATATGTAATCTTCCTACAAAGTTTCAAGTCTCTAGTTCAAAAAATTATATTTCTCTTATACAAACTGTGCACCCCTATTTAACCCCCTTAGGGATGGAATTTCCAAAAATCCCGTCTTATCCCTTCCCTACGTCATAAAAGGAAGTGCTGGTGTAAATTTCAAGTTTCTAGTCCCAGTAGTTTCGGATACAAACTTTGTACCCCAATGTAACCCCGTTAAGGGTAGACTTTTCTAAAACGCTAAAAGTACTTTTTTTCAATCTTAATAAGTAATCTTCCTACAAAGTTTCAAGTCTCTAGTTCAAAAAATAATGTTTTCCCCATACAAACTTTGGACCCCCATTTCACCCCTCTAGGAGGTGAATTTTGAAAAACCCTTTATTAGTGCTCCCCTAGACTTTATAAGGAACCTACGTGCCAAATTTGGAATCTCTAGAACCAGTGGTTTGGGCTGTGCGTTGATATGTCAGTCAGTCAGTCAGTTTCTTTTTTTATATATTTACTAGCTTTTGCCCGCGGCTTCGCCCGCTTAGTAAGTGTAATTTTGCAATAACTGTTGAATTGTTACGCCGGCAACGGCCTACTTACTGACTTACTTCCCTTATGGATAACCATTCGTCAAAACCCGTTATGGTTAATTATTTTTTATTTCCTATTATTTTCATTCCCGTTCGGTGTCGGGTTAGAATTTCACCACCCCCTTTCTTCCCGTGGGTGTCGTAAAAGTCGACTAAGGGAGCAGGGTTGAAGTCTGTTGTGGGCGATGGGCTAACAACCTATCACTGCAATATACCCACATTTATGCTAAAAGTGGTGCTATAAGTTTCATGTGCTCTGCCTACCCCTTTTGGGAATAAAGGCGTGAATAAAATTGTACTTACTAAAGTACTTTTTTTGTATCTTAATAAGTAATCTTCCTACAAAGCTTCAAGTCTCTAGTTCAAAAAATAATGTTTCTCTCATACAAACTTTGCACCCCTATTTAACCCCCTTAGGGATGGAATTTCCAAAAACCCCGTCTTATCCTTTGCCTACGTAATAAAAGGAAGTTCTGGTGTAAATTTCAAGTTTCTAGCTCAAAAAATAAAGTTCTGTCATACAAGTTTTGCACCCCTATTTAACCCCCTTAGGGGTGGAATTTTCTAAAACGCTGACAGTTCTTTTTTGTATTCTAATAAGTAATTTTTCTACAAAGTTTCAAGTTTCTAGCTCAAAGAATAATGTTTCCCCCATACAAACTTTGCACGCCTATTTAACCCCGTTAGGGGTAGAATTTTCTAAAACGCCTAAAGTACTTTTTTGTATCTTAATAAGTAATCTTCCTACAAAGTTTCAAGTCTGTAGTTCAAAAAATAATGTTTCTCTCATACAAACTTTGGACCCCTAGTTAACCCCCTTAGGGATAGAATTTCCAAAACTCCCGTCTTATCTCTTGCTTACCTCATAAAAGAAAGTTCTGGTGTAAATTTCAAGTTTCTAGTCCCAGTAGTTTCGGATACAAACTTTGCACCCCTATTTAACCCCCTTAGGGATGGAATTTTCTAAAACGATGTCAGTTCTTTTTTGTATTCTAATAAGTAATTTTTCTACAGTTTCAAGTTTCAAGCTCAAAAAATAAAGTTCCCTCATACAAACTTTGCACCCCTTTTTAACCCCCTTAGGGGTAGAATTTTCAAAAACGCAGAATAGTTATTTACGATACAAGTGCCGAAAATAGGAAATTCGCAACGAGTGGTGATAAATTAAAACACGACCGGAGGGAGTGTTTTAAATCGACACGAGTTTCGAATTACCTATTCGCACGTGTAGCGTACAACGTTTTACTGTACATATGGCTCTTTACAGTTTCGACGTATGCACGAAAAGTGCTCTTTTCCGCACTAGTGCGGGAAAGTAGCACCATATGTACTGTAAAGTTTTTTTTTGTATTTTAATAAGTAATATTACTACAAAGTTTTAAGTCTGTAGTTCAAAAAATAATGTTCACTCATACAAACTTTGGACCCCTATTTAACACCCTTAGGGATGGAATTTCCAAAAATCCCGTCTTATCTCTTGCCTACCTCATAAAGGAAGTTTTGGTGTAAATTTCAAGTTTCTATTCCCAGTAGTTTCGAATACAAATTTTGCACCCCTATTTAACCCCCTTTAGAGTGGAATTTTCTAAAACGCTGAAAGTATCTTTTTTCTATCCTAATAAGTAATCTTTCTACAAAGTTTCAAGTCTCTAGTTCAAAAATTAATGTTTCCCCCATACAAACTTTGGACCCCAGTTTCACCCCCTTAGGGGATGAATTTTGAAAAAGCCCTATCTTAGTGCTCCCCTAGACCCTATAAGGAACCTACGTGCCTAATTTAGAATCTCTAGAACCAGCGGTTTGGGCTGTGCGTCGATATGTCAACTTTGCACCCCTATTTAACCCATTTAGGGGTAGAATTTTCAAAAACGCTAAAAGTTTTTTTTGTATCTTAATATGTAATCTTCCTACAAAGTTTCAAGTCTCTAGTTCAACAAATAATGTTTCCCCTATACAAACTTTGGCCCCCCATATCACCCCCTTAGGGGTTGAATTTTAAAAAATCCTTTCTTATTGCTCTCCTAGGCCTTATAAGAAACCTACGTGCCAAATTTGGAATCTCTAGAACCAGCGGTTTGGGCTGTGCGTTGATATGTCAGTCAGTCAGTCAGTCAGTTTCTTCTTTAGATAGGTACAAATGATCTCCCAAAGGTATGTAAATATAAAACCGTTTTATTTGCAGATGACATTTCAGTTATAATTTCTAATTCTAATATTAATAATGATGGTGAATACATAAATATCATTAATGCTACTAATTGACTCTATATGTAACTTAGAATGTAATAACTTATTAGTAAACAAAGAAAAAACTAAATATATACAATTTTGTAATAGAAGAACACATTTGCCAAAACTAAATATTAAATGAAAGGGAGAATCAATTGAAGAAGTTGATGCAACAAAATTCTTAGGCTAATGCCTCTACAATAATTTGTAGACCGCCATTCTAATTGGAAATGTCATGTAGACAGTATTTGTTATTACTTTTTTTTTAGAAGGGGTTGGAAGCCACCCGTTCCTGACGAGATATTTACATGTGAGAGCGCCAAATAGTTCGAGGCTGAAATGGGTGGCTTTCCCCGAGTTAAACACTCTACTTTTACGAGGAGATTAATTGAAAGCCAAAAACTTAAATATTTTCGAAATCACTCAGATCCTATAGAACCCATTTGAAAAGCGTTTGTGTATGGACCATTTGGGCGGGAACTGTTGACAGATTTTAATAATGTTCGTGTGTGGACCATTTCCAGGACGCGCTTTTGAAGTGGTTATAACTAATTGTAATTGTTGTTGGGATGATAAATTAAATAATTAAAAACTAGCTGTTGCCCGCGACTTCGTCCGCGTAGAACTTGTAACCGTCTTAGAAAAATGATTGCTATTAAATTATTGTGGGTGGAACCTTAATTATGGCCGACCCAAACCAAGTTCTACCATCTTAAGGGATGATTTCCGAGATGAAAACTATCCATATCCTTCCAAGGGTCTCAAATTATCTGTACGAAAAATTTCATCTTAATCCGTTCAGGGATTAAGCGGTAACAGTGCGATCAGTTCATTAGTTTAATTTTAAAATTTAAATTGAAAACTCCGTTTTTACAAATATATAATATCTTAAGAATCATCAACAGCTACATATTACTGGAAATAATCCGTTCAGTAGTTCTATTCACGTTCGTTCGGGCTACCTGTATAGTTTTGAAAGCAAACTTATCTAATAATGCTAAAAGACGTAGAACTTTCCATCTCCATCTACTGGGGACGCCATTTAACGGTGTTAGAGAATAAATTATCTTGATTAAGTATCCAAAGTAAACTTACTCAATTACCAAAATAATCCGCAAGTTAAATGAAACATTACCTTCTTTTCGGTTCTAGGAGATTCGCAGTTCGAACCTAACCTGACCTACATTTCTTATAGCAGTTGGATTATGTATTTTGACTAATAAATGGCTTACCATATAGTATATGTATGACCTAAGAATTCACTTACTTACTTCAAATATTACTTGTTCCTCATACATACTTCCAACCCTTTTTAAGAGGGGGCGCTCCGCGAAATCGGGGTTCTTAGATTGAATATTTACCTATGACAAACTAAAGCGAATGCCAGGAAAAAGAACATACCAAAACTACATCATATTTGCAATCGAATCGTCTGAAAAAAACTATACAAAACCAAAATTGCCTCGATAGAAAAGAACCGCCAAAACACGTCTTATTTTTACTCAATTTCAATGGTGTGAGGTTCCCGTGCATATAAATTAAGTAAAAGTTGAGTGTATCCCATTGCCTAATGAATTGACTAGGGTATTTTTATGTAGTCCCTATATTACGCTGACTGTACAACAACTACACTATTTTATACACAGAGTAGGTACTGTGTCCTTAAAATTACACGTGTCATTTGATCGTGACATTTCGAAGTGTATAAAATTCAAATACGTACGTAATAAACATTACATATAGAAACATATTATCATCCTTATCAATTTAATGAATGTTTCACGACTGAAATTATATGTAGGTATTAGAAATCTCTCACGAATCATTTAATGCTGCAATTAAATAGTAATGGACTTTTCTTGTATAAATACCGAGGCTGTCAATCAATCACATCGACTTGGGTTGGTTGAGGAAGAAACCAACTGAAGAAAGATGGCTCCCAACGTGAAGCATCTAGTAATACTCATCTTACTGGTGTCGCCTTTGTTGGCTAAACCAGGTTAGTATCAAATACTTTACGTAAGTACCTATATTCTGTCGCAAAATATTTTTTTCCCTTATTTTGTTTTTCTGGCCGTCTTTTGTTAGCTTTACAGTTACAGTAGAATTTACTTAAATCATACATTAAAACTAGCTAGACTATAGGTAATATTACCGACTAGCTGTTGCCCGCGACTTCATCCGCGTAGAACTTGTTATTGTCTTAGCAAAATGATTGCTATTTAATTATTTTCAGGCGCAAGCTTAATCATCACCGTCCCAATAGTACATTATTGTCGAAGCAAGGGAAGTAGGCAATTGCTGGCTGAGTATTAATTTTAAACGGACGACCTTGGGAGTCTGTTTAATTTAATACGAAGTCAGCAATTGCCCTTTCGGCTGAAACAAACATAGTGCTTGTCTCAAAAATTCTGCAAGAAAACAAGAATATACTTGCTGAAAATGATAAGATTGATAAGGCATGCATTACTTCTCGCCACTTCATGAAATTGTCGTACGCCTTTAGATATTTGTCTTTTGGCTTTGCAGGGAACAAAACATCAATAACTGAGCTTGCAGCTTCTTTTAAATCTGGAATCATTTTCACGTCAATTTTCTATATTTTCCGAAAAAAACAACTAGCCACTGTTTCTGCCCTGTTAAGCCAATCTCACGTATCTTTGAAATGGCCATTTCGAGAAAAACGCTGTTTAAGTTTTAGACAGACAACTTGACATACTTAACTTATAAATTTATGGCCCATTTATGAAATAAAAAATATTATTAAAATAATAAATGATGTAGCTAATTAAAAAACTTATTTTCAACTATTATTGCATTTCAATTATTTAATTATGCCTAATTAACAAAATTACATACATTTTGAGTTACGCGAAATGCGGTATCTCTATACGTGAATGTGGCCTCAGCTTTTACTCCGTGGGTAGCACAGCGATTACGCTGATCTCCAGTATCTTAATGAATATTTCCTTAAATAAATCAGATATAACACTCAAAAAAAAAAACTCATTTGGGGGAAAAAAGTTTAATCATAAAAATAATCGTCAACATAAAGTTTTATTACCTACTAAAACTTTTCATGGGAACAAAAAAAAAATGGTCTTCATGGACCTCTATCAATGTACAATTTATATTTTGACCATTAAGTAATATTTCTTATATATTATACCATTCATCCATTACCTACATACTTGGCATTTGTGGAAAAACGATCAATAGAGTACCTAAAATTTAACATAATTATTTTCATCACACTTGCTCGTCAATGGCGTTATTACTTGCGAGCGTACAGAGCAGTTATAGCCGTTTAAATTCCCACGGGCTGTTAAGTTTAGTTTTAAAATATAGAACCCACTCATACTTCACTTCGGACTGAGGATGTTTCCAATCAGCCAAGGTGTATTTCATATCTTCAAAAGTTTGCTACAACCAACTTTTAATATGTATAAAACATCTTTATATTAAATTTGACTACAATTTAATATTTAGCAGAATTATTTACAGATTTAATATGTAGTTATTTAGTGTCTATGTAAAATGTTTTTAAGTGTTTTCAAATCGTGGCTGTATACCGAAGGGTCTTTGCCATACGCGCCTCACGTCAAATTCAACAAAATGGACAACTGACATGTTGATATTATTACGATTTATATTAATTTCATCTAAAATGTATTTGTTTCCTAGCAAATGTGATGAAAAAAATTGTGTATAACATGGGCGTAAGAATATTGCAAACTCGAGACATCAAAAGCTTCTGATAGACTTTCGCAATATTCCACTTACGCCCCTTGTTAAACAATGTACTATTATCTCAATCCTCGTAGGAACATAAACATTTCTGTCGTAACTATATCACCAGGAACCACCATATACATTTGAATCTTTTTGACTGGCAACAGCTTTATACTTGCGCCGAACTCACGTATAGAAAGATACCGCAAATTGGCAAAACTCAAACGTATCGCGCTTGTTAAGCTTATTTGTGGTAATTAAAGATACGGGAATGTGCGTAAATCGACTTTTAAAAACGGAGTTACAGGAGTTTGACAAGTTGATGATTGATTGATTATGGGAAAAATTATGAACACCTTGTGCGTATATATTTTATATAAGACACTATTTAGAATCGATTTAACCCGGTTTACCAAAACTGCTGTATCTCAAGAGACGTGAGTTTGTCTTAACAGGGCAGTGTATGTAAAAACAGAATAATTCTTGCATTGCCGCCTTTTGATTGATTTTTTTTTAATAATAAGTTTGAAGTGTATTTTTCTTCCGAAAACGCTATAAGTTATTTGAGACAAAAACGAGAGTTTTGGCGGTTTAGGACCTATGACTTTTATTTATATGGCCATTTTAACTTTTTAAAAAGTTTGTACCACGACAAAAAATTAAAATTGTATGCAACATTGTCATCGTTGGGGGAGGCCTATGTCCAGCAGTGGACGTCTTTCGGCTGATATGATGATGATGATTGTTGTCGAGCAAAATCGAGCCGGCAAGGTTTTTATTTTTAAATTTAACTAAACATAAATTATGCACTTCACGTCTTGATTTTTTACCAATAAAGTCAACTTTGCCGGTCATTTATGAAAAAAAAACACTTCGACCATCTTAAGGGATGAATTCCGAGATAAACACTATCCTATATCCTTCCAAGAGTCTCGTCCTCGTGGTTCTAACTTAACCTAACCTACTTTTCTGCTAGTAGTTGGATTATGTATTTTAACAACAACACACATAAACGCGTATAGGCGTGTGTACGCGGTATTAAACACGCTTGTTTTATAAATGTTATCAAAAGAAAATAGTTTTACTAAATGAAACGTGTATACAGGGTGTTTGCTCCATCGTTTGCCAAATTAAAACGGCAGGTAGGTTGGGTCAACTCATTAGCTATCTTTTCCGGCCTCCGAAAATTTTTGTTCCACAGTTATTTTTGTTGTATTATTTTAAAATAATTTAGAAATGTTTTATATGCTTACGCGTTTAAACTTGAATAAAAAAAACAGGAAGTGGTAGAGCCTAATTTTTTATTTTATTGTAATGTGTAATGTTGTACGGCTCTATCAGTCAAAATTATTTGCAAGTAACGTCTACTTATTTTTTTATTCACCCTCAAAAAAAATTAAGATGCAAGAATTTCGTCTTGGGTAACTTTGATTTGCAATAAAAAAAAAACTAAAAATGATTATGTTCTTAAAACTCTTTAAAAAAGTTTTCTAGTCTATCCTCTTTCTAATTATGTGCAATACTGCCTATTGGCCTTTAAGGAACTTTATTATTTTGCCAATTTTGTGTAAGGGACGGACTAGGCTCTTAATCGGCGTACAATATTTTTTGTAAACCACACGTGACACGTGCTTAGAAATGCATCAGCTATCTCTCTCTTTCGTCAAATAAACGATTAACGATGCCAACCAGGCAATAAAATTCGATAAGCAGGTTTTTATGTAAATAACATACTGTAAGTAGTGTAGGTAATAGTCAAATTTTAATCATTTCCATCAATAAATTCGTCTTCATTTACAAGTCTTGCTCGAATTGACGTCCTTCATTACGAATGCACGCGTAGTATCTGTTTCTGATTTCTACTGTGGTTGTTCGTAAACGAATTTCCTCTTTAATAACGACGAATGCCGCCTGTGTACGTTGGGATAAATCTTCTCTAGGATCGACTTCCGTTGCGTAGACAAGTTCTTTTGCCCGTAAATGTAAAAGTCTAACGGAGTTAGGTCTGGGGAACGTGGAAAAGGGCCATCTCTCCCAATTCACCAATTTGGGAAAGTATTGTCCAGGTGCTCCCTGACTGTTAGCCTCCAATGCGCAGGACAACCGTCTTGTTGAAACACGATTCGCCTATCTTCATCAAAAGGCAGCCCATCAGCTAGCAATTCAGGCAGTTTATTTTGCAAAAAATCAAGTTATCTGCGTTTAGATTATCGGGTAGGTAGTGTGGCCCAGTCACTTTATCACCAGTGACTCCTGCCCAAACATTGACGCTGTATCTCCTCTGAAAACATATCTGTCTTTTTACACGTGGGTTTTCATCTTGCGGTGCCCAGTGGTGCAGATTATGTACATTAAGAATCCCTTCATTTGTAAATTTGGACTCATCTGTCCACAGAACACTTTTTAAAAAGTCGCGATCGTCTAAGTCTGTATGCAGCTAAAAACGACAGAACCGGACACGTTTCCCTGAGTCGTCCTCTTCAAGACCTGTATGCAATGAATAAAATACGCATAAGAATAAATTTTCAAGATTCTTTTTAATTTTAACTACGTGAATCGGATTACGATTTGCACTACATGTAAACCTCTTTTAAGCGTGTACGGGTTAATTAAACAATAGCAGTTTTTATTCAAAAATGAAATACCTTGTACTAGAGTGTAATGAAAAGCGTGTTTCTTATTTTGGCGAAGAACTTTCCACACCTTCCAGATAGAAATTTCGAGTAAAGCAGCTATTTCTCTTATGCTTCTAGTCGGATCTTCCTCCAACAGTGCCAAAATTTGCTCATCGACTTCAACATTGTGTCGCACAACAATTCCTCTTACTTCATTGATGTTCAAATTCCCAGTTTTGCGTAAGCGTCAGTAAGAGTTTTGAAACGTGTTGCGGGTTGGTAAGCGTCTATTAGGGAATCGTTCCTGGTAGATTCTTTGCGCAGTTCGTGCAACATCATGAGCTTTTCCGTATGCCGTCAAAATGTCCGTATATTCTTTATTCGTGAATGTAGCCATTATCAAAGTACCAAAACACAACAATAACAAGATTAACAGAAACAGTAACAAAACCAAAAACCTTTTTAAGATTAGAAAAGTGAAAATTCGCGGCATTCTGCCAACTGGCCAATCGTGATTCAGATAAAAAAAATGTTTTCAGAAATTCATGAAGATTTATCCCACCGGATACAGACAGCATTCATCGTGACATTCGTGACATTCGTCGTTATTAAAGAGGAAATTTGGTTACAAACCCAGATGTATCTCCCTCTCTGTCGCACTTGCAAATTCGAGCGACAGAGAGGGAGATAGCGAACGAAGTTCGTTTTCGTTTCTTGGTAGCCTTTCAGATGCTACGCGTGCGTTCGTATGATAGTCGTCAATCTGCAAGTCTTGCTTACCTACTACTCGTATTTAGCGAAAGTATGTTTTTTATCGCTTGCCGGTCACGAGCTCAAGAGCCCAGTGCGTCCCTTACATAAAATTGGCAAATTAATAATAGTACATTGTTGTAAAGGCTAGAAAGTAGGCAACAGATGGACGAGTGGGTTCGAGGTCAGAGCCGCTAGGTGAGGACCTCGAAGGAGACGAGTCCATCTATTGCACTTTTGGCCGAGACATTACATAGTGCTTTTCACGCCTACTGCGAGAAAATTGCAAATAATTATATTTATAAGTCAAAATTAAGTACCTAATTAAAGATCATATTTAATATGAAACACTAGCGCAGCCGCTCGCGTGACGGAGGGCACCGCGCCGGCGGAGGGCGGTGCCCTCCGTCACGAGCGGGGCGGGGGGAGCTGTGATTGATAAATCGCTATTCAAACTGTCCAACAATAATAACCACTACTACAATGAAACATTGTTGTAGTGGTGGTTCAGGTGCTACAGCTATTGCCTACTTTCCAGCTTGGTTTCAGACCATCTATTGCCACTTTTCCGAACAGTGGTGTGAAAAGTCAATTGAAGGTTTATTGGCATGTAGCACATCATTAGAAACAGTAAAAGCTAAGGAACTTTTTAAAAGAATTTAAAGAAAATTATCAATTTTAGTTTTTTTCTAAATTGCTAAACAGTTACCCAAGACAAAATTCTTGCATCTTAATTTTTTTTTGAAGTTTAATAAAAAAATATGTAGATGTTACTTGCAAATAATTTTGACTTTGATAGAACCGTACAACATTAGACATTACAATAAAATAAAAAATTAGGCTCTACCACTTCCTTTTTTTCTTATTCAAGTTGAAACGCGTAAGCATATAGAAAATTTCTAAATTAATTTAAAAGAATACAAAAAAATTACCAGTGGACACAAAATTTTTTTGGAGCCGGAAAAGATAGCTAATGACCCAACCTACCTGCCGTTTTAATTTGGCAAACGATGGAGCAAACACACTGTATATCCTATCCATGAACAAATAATCAGTTTATTAATAAAAAGTATTTCATTTGTTTACTTGAGTAAGAATCCATTTGCCGAACAAAAAAAACAGTAAAACACGGTTAATTTAAGAATGAATCGTGTTCATTTCATACATACACCTTGCTGCGAAGTGCCGACGTGTCTTTATCGGGTAATAATTATGGTTATAAATACCCGATGTTTTATGAAACACGAGTGCGTAATATTATAAAACACGCGAGTTTAATACCCAGGATTATGAGCCTAAAAGCAACGTAATAAATAAGAGACACGTTACATTACAAGCAAATGTGTTGAAAAGTAAATTGCCCTATTATATTTGTTTTAAATTGCATACGACATCTTTCTTACCCGAGGAGCCGGCTCTGGATCAGGACAAGGAATTGGCTGTGGATCAGGAGGTGCAGGCTCTGGATCAGGAGGAGCAGGCTCTGGATCAGGAGGAGCAGGCTCTGGATCAGGACAAGGAGCAGGCTCTGGATCAGGAGGAGCAGGCACTGGATCGGGACAAGGAACTGGCTCTGGATCAGGAGGAATTGGCTCTGGATCAGGAGGAATAGGCTATGGATCAGGTGGAGTAGGGTCTGGATCAGGAGGAGCAGGCTCTGGATCAGGAGGAGCAAGCTCTGGATCAGGAGGAGCAGGCACTGGATCAGGACAAGGAGATGGCTCTGGATCAGGAGGAGTAGGCTCTGGATCAGGAGGAACTGGCTCTGGATCAGGAAGAATCGGCTCTGGATCAGGACAAGGAGCTGGCTCTGGATCAGGAGGAGCAAGCTCTGGATCAGGACAAGGAGCCGGCTCTGGAACAGGAGGTGCAGGCTCTGGATCAGGAGGTGCAGGCTCTGGGTCAGGGGGAGTAGGCTCTGGATCAGGAGAAGTAGGCTCTGGATCAGGAGGAGCAGGCTCTGGATCAGGACAAGAAGCTGGCTCTGGATTAGGAGGAGCAGGCTCTGGATCAGGACAAGGAGCTGGCTCTGGATTAGGAGGAATTGGCTCTGGATCAGGACAAGGAGCTGGCTCTGGATCAGGAGGATTAGGCTCTGGATCAGGAGGATCAGGCTCTGGATCAGGAGGAGCAGGCTCTGGATCAGGAGGAGCAGGCTCTGGATCAGGAGGAGCAGGCTCTGGATCAGGAGGAATTGGCTCTGGATCACGACAAGGAGCTGGCTCTGGATCAGGAGGAGCAGGCTCTGGGTCAGGACAAGGAGCTGGCTCTGGATCAGGAGGAGCAGGCTCTGGGTCAGGACAAGAAGCTGGCTCTGGATCAGGAGGCGCAGGCTCTGGATCAGGAGGAGTAGGCTCTGGATCAGGAGGAACTGGCTCTGGATCAGGAGGAGCAGGCTCTGGATCCGGAGGAATTGGCTCTGGATCAGGACAAGGAGCTGGCTCTGGATCAGAAGGAGCAGGCTCTGGGTCAGGACAAGGAGCTGGCTCTGGATCAGGAGGAGCAGACTCTGGATCAGGACAAGGAGCTGGCTCTGGATCAGGAGGAGCAGGCTCTGGATCAGGAGGAGTAGGCTCTGGATCAGGAGGAACTGGCTCTGGATCAGGAGGAATCAGCTCTGGATCAGGACAAGGAGCTGGCTCTGGATCAGGAGGAGCAAGCTCTGGATCAGGACAAGGAGCCGGTTCTGGAACAGGAGGTGCAGGCTCTGGATCAGGAGGAGCAGGCTCTGGATCAGGACAAGGAGCTGGCTCTGGATCAGGACAAGGAGCTGGCTCTGGATCAGGAGGAGCAGGCTCTGGGTCAGGACAAGGAGCTGGCTCTGGATCAGGAGGAGCCGGCTCTGGATCAGGAGGAACTGGCTCTGGATCAGGAGGAGCAGGCTCTGGATCCGGAGGAATTGGCTCTGGATCAGGACAAGGAGCTGGCTCTGGATCAGGAGGAGCAGGCTCTGGGTCAGGACAAGGAGCTGGCTCTGGATCAGGAGGAGCAGACTCTGGATCATGACAAGGAGCTGGCTCTGGATCAGGAGGAGCAGGCTCTGGATCAGGAGGAGTAGGCTCTGGATCAGGAGGAACTGGCTCTGCATCAGGAGGAATCAGCTCTGGATCAGGACAAGGAGCTGGCTCTGGATCAGGAGGAGCAAGCTCTGGATCAGGACAAGGAGCCGGTTCTGGAACAGGAGGTGCAGGCTCTGGATCAGGAGGAGCAGGCTCTGGATCAGGACAAGGAGCTGGCGTTGGATCAGGAGGAGCAGGCTCTGGATCAGGAGGAGTAGGCTCTGGATCAGGACAAGGAGCTGGCGCTGGATCAGGAGGAGCAGGCTCTGGATCAGGAGGAATAGGCTCTGGATCAGGAGGAACTGGCTCTGGATCAGGAGGAATCGGCTCTGGATCAGGACAAGGAGCTGGCTCTGGATCAGGAGGAGCAAGCTCTGGATCAGGACAAGGAGCCGGCTCTGGAACAGGAGGTGCAGGCTCTGGATCAGGAGGAGCAGGCTCTGGATCTGGAGGAGCAGGCTCTGGATCAGGAGGTACAGGCTCTGGATCAGGAGGTGCGGGCTCTGGATCAGGAGGAGTAGGCTCTGGATCAGGAGGAATTGGCTCTGGATCAGGACAAGGAGCCGGCTCTGGATCAGGAGGAGCAGGCTCTGGGTCAGGACAAGGAGCTGGCTCTGGATCAGGAGGAGCAGGCTCTGGATCAGGACAAGGAGCTGGCTCTGGATCAGGAGGATCAGGCTCTGGATCAGGAGGAGCAGGCTCTGGATCACGAGGAGTAGGCTCTGGATCAGGAGGAACTGGCTCTGGATCAGGAGGAACTGGCTCTGGATCAGGAGTAGCAGGCTCTGGATCAGGAGGAGCAGGCTCTGGGTCAGGACAAGGAGCTGGCTCTGGATCAGGAGGAATCGGCTCTGGATCAGGACAAGGAGCTGGCTCTGGATCAGGAGGAGCAGGCTCTGGATCAGGAGGTGTAGGCTCTGGATCAGGAGGAGTAGGCTCTGGATCAGGAGGAATTGGCTCTGGATCAGGACAAGGAGCTGGCTCTGGATCAGGAGGAGCAGGCTCTGGGTCAGGACAAGGAGCTGGCTCTGTATCAGGAGGAGCAGGCTCTGGATCAGGACAAGAAGCTGGCTCTGGATCAGGAGGAGCAGGCTCTGGATCAGGAGGATCAGGCTCAGGATCAGGAGGAGCAGGCTCTGGATCAGGAGGAGCAGGCTCTGGATTAGGACAAGGAACTGGTTCTATATCAGGAGGAGCAGGCTCTGGATCAGGAGGAGCAGGCTCTGGATCAGGAGGAACTGGTACTGGATCAGGAGGAGGAGCCTCTGGTTTAGGGGGAGTAGGCTCTGGATCAAGAGGAGCAGGCTCTGTATCAGGAGGAGCAGGCTCTGGATCAGGACAAGGAACTGGCTCTGGATCAGGAGGAGCAGGCTCTGGATCAGGACAAGGAACTGGCTCTCGATCAGGAGGAGCAGGCTCTGGATCAGGACAAGGAGCTGGCTCGGGATTAGGACAAGGTGCAGGCTCTGGAGCAGGACAAGGATCTAGCTTTGCTAAAGGTGCTCCTAAATTCGGAAAATATAAAGGTAAAAGTCACAATTACAGAAAGCATATCACATTTATTTTATCGCCACATCCAAATATAGAGCACTGTGTATTTTGTCACAATGACATTTAGAGTAGTCCATGTTTCAATTTCCTTGACCATACTTAAGATTCCAAAAATCATAGATGCAACCTGAAGGTCGATCACGCAACGCATTGTACGAACGTTAGGTAGATCTAAATGTCAAGTTTTATATGGAAAAATTACAGTCGGATCCCTAACGCGCGGTCAAAATCACCTCGTTACCTTTTTTCTGAACCAGTTGAAATTGTGTGGTGTGAAACGTGCATATTTCAAAATCACAAAGTAAGCCTTTCGGAGCGGGTGAGAAGAAAATTAAAATCTTGTACTATTTGTAGCGCATTGTTTTGAAGCTGCCTCACTTATGGAAGTCTATTTAAATCAGGTAAGACTTTAATTATAATCACCAAAAGTATTTAGCCTGTCTTTGCCACCGCCACAAGCCTGATTCAAGATTGACCGCCGAAGTTTTGAGTGTCGTCGATCCATCGAGGTAATGGACGACCGATAGTTATTTCACTGTGATGTGACCACCATTTTGCCTCCCTGAACGGCTAAGTAGTTTCCTTATCACAGCACTTAGCGTCCTCTTCTTACTCGTACCTCTGCCAGGCAAGTTATAATTATTTTTTTCACATACAATTAATTCAATCCTCAAAACACAACAATGGTATTTTTGAGGAAACAACGTTGGCTGTTGTTTTATTTGAGGCGTTCTTATGTTTCTTAAATAATATTTTATTATGTATGAAAACTTGTTTGTAATCATAAATGCTTTTTTTTTATTACGTATAGGTACTATATGATGATGCTAACTGTTCGTACTGAACAAAGTAATATGTGTTTATGACGTTTTATTAAATATATGTACTTTTTACTTCCAGGTACAAAACACTAACAAATATACAATATTAAGAAGAATAAATCAACGAAGACTCAGCAACCGACGACTGACCGAGAAAACCTATTATAATTATATAAAATCTCTATTATGTTATATATATATTTCACGATATAGAGCAACACAAAATTAAAAAAATGTTATAATGTATCGAAGAGTTTTCTTTAAAATATCTATTAGTCGGAGTATTTTCTTTACGACCCTCGATAGGTACAGGTTTTAGTGCTTTTAGAGACAACTGTAAAAGCGAGCACTCTTTAATAACAGACGTTAAAATTCATCGAATGTAGATGGAAATAACTGTTTTAAACAAAAAAACAAGACTAAATATTTTGCAAATTTAAACCATAATTTGTGCAATACAACTTACATATTTTATTGCGTTATCCTTACTTAAAATTTGGAATATTATAAACAAGCACACAGATATCCATGACTATGAAGAGCAAGCAATTGGTACGTAATAGAAATAACTATCCCATAAAAAACATTCAATGTAAAAGAGGCCAAGTCTCGAAACTCACACACCGTAAAAAGTTGTGCGATATTTCGTAGAGCCAAGTCTCAGGCATTATTTAATCTTAATTTGCTTGCTAAATAAAATTCTGTTATTTGGGAATGGACTGAAATTGCATTTTTTTTTTGTTTCCTGTTAATTTATACACAAAACACTAATTAAATTAAATTTAAATTAAATTTCTTTATTCATGGACCAACTTGGATCAATCATTGTTAGTAATACTTATTGGTAATCTTATACTACGGCTAATGTATTTCAAATTTGAAGCTTCTATGTCTGCTAGAAGTGCCTTAGACTTTTGATGATCGGTGAGTCAGTGAGTGACAAAATTAAGAAACTTTGACTAGTTATAAATCTTGGTTCAAATTGAATTAAATTTGAAATATATCGTGTTTATACAATGCGTGCTTGGTTACTGAAAATTCAGGCTTCTAGTTATATCCACAAGGAAGTTATAGTGGGGTCGAAAATGGCCTTAACTGCTTCGAGAAAAGGATGGGCCGGGCCGCTGTTTTGCTCGACTTGGCGGGGACACTGCCGTGCCCCCAGATATCCAGTAGTCCAGTAGTCATCATCATCATATCAGCCGAAAGACGTCCACTGCCGGACATAGGCCTCCCCCAAAGAGTGCCAAAGTGACCGGTCCTGCGCCACCCGCATCTAGCGGACTCCCGCAACCTTTACCAGGGCATCAGTCAACCTTGTCGGGGGCCTACCCACGCCGCGCCTTCCGGTACGTGGTCGCCACTCGAGAACCTTTCCGCCCCAACGGCCATCGGTTCTACTTGCTATGTGCCCCGCCCACTGAAACATAAGTTTAGCGATCCGGAGGGCTATATCGGTTACCTTGGTTCTGCTGCGGACAGCCTCATTTCTGATGCGATCACGCAGAGAAACTCCATTGCCCTTTGAGTGACTTTGAGCCTTCTTATGAGGCCCATAGTAAGCGACCATGTTTCAGTGCCATATGTCATCAGTCCAGTAGTATTAGTATATATATGTAATCCTCAGTATAAAAATGACGTGCGACTAGTGTACACGTCAGAACAGACAAGAAAAAAAAGGAACTATACCGTATTATTTCCCGGCAATTTCGAGATCGATTGAAACAATTCACCAAAACTCAACTCCGATTAATAATGCAAGAAAAATGCTTTTTCGTGCCACAAATAAAAAAGATCAGTCAAAAGTACATTTTTGCATCAGTAAATTATATGAAATAGAACTATGCATTGAAGAGATATGTAATTCTCCTGAAGCACGTTGATGTTCTATGTTTTTACGGAAACATTTATTAAATGTGGAAGTGAAAATAATATATGCCTGCATAATTTCAACTTAGCTGCAAAATTTTCAAGATGAGATAAGAAACGTGGTGGCTCTTGCATATTGCTCAGAAAGAACATTAGATTTATACGGTTACCTATAATAAGCTCGAACATCGTAATTCCGAATATTAAAGTCCCGAAAACGTTTCCCTTTTTATTCATTGGCCGAATTTTTGTTTGCCCGAAATTACATTTCCCATATTATTATTTTCCCAATTCTCAGTTCGTTGCAATTTTATTTCGCTTATGATTCGAATAGACACTTACTAAAACTCCGAAGAATCATTTGTCAACTAGTTTTCGGCGCCGATAAGTATTAAGTCCGAAATATTACTATTCCGCTATATCAAAAGATCGAAATTGTAGCTTGTACCTACCTACCTACTCTAACCGCCAGCGTGTCGACGTCACCACGCTTCGCGGGTTGCCTATTTCCGCTCTAAGGGACACAAGCTAACCCTAACCTAACCTACAAATAATACCATTGTTACGATCATTTGTTGTTTTTTTACTGCGGTCGGCTTCGCCCCCCGAGCTTTTTGGGCATTTTAAGTACTCGTGCAGCACTCTCGTTGCTTAAATGTTTTGACCTAATCTAAGCCCCTTTTCTATCAAATGTTTATTTTGTAAGGTCACAGTTTTAAATCTAACCTAACCCAACTAATTAGCAAAAGTTTATTTTCTCATCGCAATTTTAAAGTGCACTTTTGTAGGGTTTTTAGCATATCTGAATGTTTTTTAATCGTGGCGGTAAAATGATATTTAGATTTTACGTAGCATCGGAATTATGAAAAGGTGGTTAACAAATCGGTTGTCAAATAATAAAGTTGGCAATCGTTCTTCTGGTTATTGAGTTTCGGGAAAACGATAATGTGGGAAAACAAACCAGCGACATTTCAAAAGTATGGTAAACAAAGTATATGGATTATAAGAATTCGTTTAACAGTTTTCGGACAAGTGAAAATCGGGCAAATGTTTTTCGAAACTTCGATAGGTTACCGATTTATTATAAATATACAATGGTGTAACAAATAATCCTCCGAGAAAGTGTTCGAATGTTGTGGAGTTGAAATATAATAATAATAATAATAAATACTCTTTTTTGCACCACTACAAGAGAGAAACATCTTACAAAAAAATATACCATGCCACAACCTTATTATATTTTGTGTATATAGAAACCCAGAAAAAAAAAACTCAATTTATTCTTTGATAAACTAGATGCACTTTTATATAAAATAACAAATAATAGAAAAAATAAATTTATAATTACGGGTGACTTAAATATAAATACTTTGATTTCAAATAATGTTACACAACGCTTCAAAAATCTTTTACTAAACTAACTTTCACTTACACATCAATGTTCCTACACGTGGACAATCATGTATAGACCACGTAGCAAGTGATATAGCATGCTCTAGGATATGCCTATAAGCTGCACCTTTCAGATCATGAAACTTGCCAAGTGCTGGAATTTAAAGTGTCTGAACCATTATTAATACAAGACACACAATTTTGGTATATTCAAACGAGGGATTATGTATTGCTACCCTTACATGGTCCGAGGTATTCAGTGAAGCAAATTTTCAACAAATTTCATGATATTTTTCGACGTTTTTACAACCTCTCCTTTCCCAACCGTAGAGTTTAAGTAAAATCAAGCAACAAACTACCAAATGGGTTCACAAGAGGCATTAAAAAGTCATGTACCTATTCACAAAAGAAATCTGAGATTCTTATTTTAAAAACATAAAACAGATGCGTATAAAATAGTATATAAAAAATACAGTAAATTACTCAGGGTGTGTATAGCAGTCACAGCGCAATGCAAATCATAGGGCTATATTGAACTTTAAAAATAAGGGTAGAACTACTTGATAATATAATTAAAAACAAAAAAAGACATGAAAAGGTTTGAAAGCATTGATTCAGTAAAAGTACGAGATAAACTAATACATTACCCACAAGAAATAGCAGAAGCATTTAATAATCAATTTTCTTAATATTACAATGAGTACAATGACTAAAGTTAGTAAAAAAACAAAAACAGATATTATTGTTACAGTGAACAACAGTATTTTCACTACTCCTTGTAGAGAAGATCAATATATAAAATCACTCAACAATACTAGAGCCGTACGTTTTGATGGTGTAGCAGCACGAATAATAAAAACTGAGTGCAAAACGTATTGCGCATATATTGGCACATCTAAAAATTAGCAGAGCCCGGATTTTTCACGGCAAAACAAAACACTATCGTAATCTAGACAGTGGTAGAAACATTGTTTTATCGATATCGAGCATTATTAGGTATATAGGTATAAAAATAACATGCCGATATATTTTTACATTATTGACAATTTACAGTGAGCAAATTTTTATATGTATTTTTTGATAAAAAACCAGAAATGTATTTTTTTTCCAAAAACGCCATAGGTATTTCAGCCAACTAAAAAGTCGCGATAATGACTATACCACCTCATTTAAAATAGACAATCCAGTAAATAATAGACACTTATCACTCCATGAGACTTTAAATGTCATTTCATTACGTATAAAACATAAATTGCGTCTTGATATTATGTATTTCTTATAACGCTTTGAACCCGACGAGTTTGATATAAGACCAAGACCGTATAGACCGCTGTCGCTGCGGCAGAGTGGTGGATGTTCGCCTGCAGGATCCTCGCGGGTGCTGAGAGGGCCACCATTTATTAGGCCCTCTTATTGAACTGCCGGGCACTACCCCTACTCCTTGCTGCTTGTTGACCTCTCCCTCGGGAGGTGCCAGCTGCTGGGGTGGAGTGATCAGCCCGGCTGTTCATCGCGCCGCTCGTCGCCCCTCTGTGCGTCCCAACAGGCCGCGTCCTGCCACGACGGCCTCGGGTGCCATAGGGTATGGAGTCGTGACTGTCGGGCGCTCTTGTGCTGGGGCCTGCTTCCGCGGGGGGCTGTAAATGTGTTGCAGGTGGGGGCTTTTCTAAAGGTGACTTCGCACCCACAGGCTCTCAGGGCTTCTGCGGGAGGCTCGTTGGCGGAGTGGAAAAAGGACAGGGGGGAAGGATGAGTAGGAGAGGGGTAGACAGGATTATTGATAGGATACGACTGGTTTGGAACACGGGAATTGGGGTTAGGTTACACCCGGACAGTGGGATTGCCATCCGGGCATCGCCCTCACACTCGGCTACTGCATGGTCCGGGGTGGATAGTAAACGTGCGGCGCCCGTTGTGACCATCAGTATTGACCAGGGTGTACGACCTGCCCATCTCCGGCGGCCATTTGTCTCTGGGCTGCCACGGCAAGGGAACATGTCGATAGCTCAAACACCGCACACTTTGAGCGTATGTCTTACTTACATGTCTTATAATGTGTTTAACAACTTGTTTTTGTGAACCTTATCTCTCGCTTATAATAAATCTCTAAATTTCAAAAAAAAATCTGCCAGTATCAAACTAAGCATTAATCTGTAAGGATGGGTGTAGTCAAACAACGGTTCGCGTTGGGATTATGATATATTGTCTCTGATATTACATAGGAAGGTTACTTATATAGAGTTAGTGTGTGGCAGTGTGAGTGTCACACTACACCTTCCCTCCTTGGCAAAAAAAAAGATTAATATTGTATTTGTTTTTTTTTTTTCTCATACTACTTAGTAGCAACGGCAGTACAAAATAATTAAAAAAAAAGAACAAAACCAAGTAAACTAATTCGGTAAGTAGGTATAAGTTTTTTTTTTGTATATAGTCATTTAAAGTTTACAGTTTACATTTTATGGAAAAAACAGATAATAAAATAATCAGACAAAGGAAGTTTTGGAAACTAAATTACTAATGAAATATATATATTTTTTTCAAAAGGAAATCTACTGTTTTACGCGTGACAATCATTTTCATTTTTCAATTGAACTTTTTGACTTAAAAAACTAACTTTCTGCTTTTAGTAGACACAATAATAAGGCAATACGAAAATAACTAATTTCTTACCTAGACGTAACACGATAAAAAAAATCTTAAAAATAAACACGTCATACAAACTATCTGTTATTTAAGGTCCTCGTCCATGAAATATGTAAGTACTTACGTTTACATCGTAACGCAGATAAGTCCTCTGTTTGACAATTGTCTTCTATATATTATGTATACATCAGTGTGACTTGCAAGTCTTAATTTTTAGGCATATTCATATTATTATAATTTTTTTCTTTTACTTTATAACTTTTTCATTACAACTTATAACTTAAAGTGTGCATCTCAATATGCTTCACTTGTGGCAAGGGTACACAACGCATTAACACTTGGTCGGCCGACCTTACATAAATATATATTTTTTTGTTTGCTCAGAATACAAGGTAATTACTATTTATTAACGCGCACTTACTATATATTATTACTATTCAGGCAGTTCTTTTAACACTCCTTTCATTTAAACATACCAAGTGTCCAAGGACCTTCACGATTGATACTCGACCGAATCATGATCAGGTTCCAAGGATTCCCTGCCTGCCCTTGTATCCTGGTGTACCATGCTATATACGTACCTAATCGCTCAACGGCGCCTCTCGGGCTGCCGAAGATCACGAAAGGACATACTTTAATTTCAATTCCTATAACTGTTGCAATACTCAAAAAAAAAATCCACTCAAAATCTCTATCACGTTACTCACAAACCCTGAAAACATCAACAATTAAGAATTTCAACTAAGTACTCTTAGGTGATCAGTCTAATAGTTCAGTGATAAACTTACATGTTTCAGTTTTCCCAGACACCAATCTAATACCTACTTAAAAAAAAAAAAAACTATCAATCTGTTCTCACCAGGACCCAGGGGAGTGTCACGGGCCCATAGAATGACCTCCCATACAAACAGCGAATCCTGGTGGGAACAATTGGGACGCGATACTTATAACTAACTTAAATCTAAATAACTACTAACCTTCTTTCTTGAATCTTTCCGTCCCAACGGCCACAAGAATGAGTTAGTGTTTTGTGTAGTGTGTATGTATGTGTTATCTTGCGGCAAACTGGCACGCCCTTCGTCCAGCTAGTCCTCCAAAGGCACCTTGTCCAAGTCCATACAAACTCTCCTCCTGCTTAGACTCGAAACCCCCGCGGGTTTAATCTACGAGCTCCAAACCAAAATATATCTCGGTGCTTTACCGTAGCACAACGAAACGAAGATCAAACCGTAATCTAATTAATCGAGGTGCGTCGGCTGCGACGTCATTTTAACCTGATTGCACGCAGTCGCGTGCGCCGGCCCGCCGGGGCGAGCTCAGCGCATCTATCTCGCTCTAGCGCCGCAGGTCGATCCTGCTTGCGCACCCGAATGCGCCCGAGCCTTCCATTGACGCGGCCGTGCGTGCCTATATTATTTTATAACTAATTGTAAGCTGTCTATTCCAAACACTATCTCTTAAATAACATTTAAACATTCAATACCAAACTACATTATCTTATATCTCAACATTCAGTTACAAACATAGTTACGATACCTACTTCAAACCTATAAAATCCAACAAAAACTAAACAAACATTCCTATACCTTCATTAAAAAAAAACTGTTCATATTCTAGCATGCTCTAATTTGGTTGTCCTATGACCATTCTTTATTTATTGTCTTCTCATTTTGGTACCTATATTATGTCACATCCGTATAAAAGTCAAATCCGGTACACATGAATAAAAAATATTGCATAACCTAACTTACTAAATACCTATTTACTAAACAAAAATTAATTAATTACGGTATGGTTATATGTAAGTCGGTGTTTGTATTTGGAACTAAGTATATAAGTTATTAAGATTTTTTTGTGTTTTATAAAAGCAATTTCAATGATGATTAATAAAATATGTTTTAAATAAAATGTAATCTGGAAGTATGTAAAAAAATGCACGGCTTTATATGTAGTCAAATTGAAATTTGAGCTGTAATAATAATAACAGACGTCGCATGCCAATCCTTTTTACTCCAGGCAAAATACGGTCAGCTAGTATGGCGAAATGGAAATAATTTATAATAGCTTTTTTTTTCTGCGCAACAGATAAATTATAATTGTATTAATAACGACGAGACTAAATCCGACAAAATATTTGTGATTTAGATATTTTAATAAATAATTGAAAATTTATAAATTCCTGTAAAATCGGAAAAAAAAATTTACTCATTTTTTATTCTTTGTTTTAATAAATTAATATTTCCTCTATAAGTTTGATGATAAATCAGGCAAAAAATGTTTCCGAATATTACATTTCTATTTAGTAGATCCCTAACATTTTATTCATTTACCATATTTCCGTGTCCAAAAATAATAATTGGCTGTAGGTTCCTACATTCTTTGATGAATGTAGTGGACACAAACATTAGAAACGAATCGCACACTAAACAACAACGGAGGGTGGATTTTAGGGGTTAAATGCTGTTTAACTATTTAAAAAAATATATTGATTTTACATGTAAAAAAAATGTCGGATTTCATTGTTTACAGGTTAAAGACAATAATAGTGTTGTGTTGACGATTATAGACAACTATTATTAATTCTAATTAATAAAATCGGCGTTTATTTGACAGTATTTTTTTATACCTACTTTCGGGTCGAAAGTTTGTAAGATTCGTAAATAGAGTATCTTAAAATATGTATTTATGACGGAGAAAAAAAACACAGGCTATTATAAATTAATGTTTGGCGAAACCGTATTTTGCCTGGAGTAGTATTCGGCCTCGTCTACGACTCGGCCGTCTACCCCAATCTCGTCCAGCAATCCCTTACTTCACGGCCTCTGCAGTAATCTACTATTTTTTGCATATTTTAGTGTTTTACCAACATTTTACCTTTTATTACTTACTTTACTTTAACCTTGTTATAATATAAATGTTACTAAATGAAATAAAATAAATAACTATTCAGAAATAATACTAAATAATGTATCACGAAACTAACATTTTATGAAAGAGAAATAAGTAAAAGTAAATCTCCGGACGAGTCAGTATAATATTATTTTGGTCTTCGCTTGACTCGAATTGTTTCATAGATAGATATGGATTAGAATTAATATTTTGATTACTTAGATGCATTGTATGCCGCTTAATGACGACACAATTATATGGTTAAAAGAACGGTCTCCTTACAACAAAATATTTTTTCACGCCACTGCTCGGAAATGTGGCAAAAGATGGTTAGAATTCAGGCTTCAAAGCTTGCAAAGGGGTTAGTTGGACGTCGCACGAACAGGCCATCTATGAGTTCAAACTGTCCAATAATATTTTTGTAGTCCAGTTTGAATTGAACAGCGATTCGAACAATCACAGCTCCCCCGCCCCTGCCCCCACCCCCGCCCGCGTCGGCTCGCGTGTGGAGAGCAGTGCGCGGTCGGCCCGGCGCGCTGCCCCCCACACGCGAGCGGGCCCGAGCTGCAGTGTTTCATATTGTGATCTTTAATTAGGTACTTAATTTTGACTTATGATTATAATTATTTGCAATTTCCTCGCAGTAGGCGTGAAAAGCACTATGTAATGTCTCGGCCAAAAGTGCAATAGATGGACTCGTCTCCTTCGAGGTCCTCACCTGGGGCTCGGACCTCGAACACACTCGTCCATCTTTTGCCTACTTTCTAGCCTTTACAACAATGTACTAATGTTGGACCTTTGAAGAAAAACAAAATAATACACAACATACTTTTCATTTCGGACAAAAATATTACTACCAACATTATAATTAGTGACTTGTGTGCCATTTAACAGAATTTCTGATAATTATTTAATAGAATTTATTATACAGTTATACAGACGATTTACAATTTACATCATAATTTACAAGTAAGGCGCGAAGCGACGCGCGTGTCAGCATAAAAGGATTGGCATGCGACGTCTGTTATTACAGCTCAAATTTCAATTTGACTACATATAAAGCCGTGCATTTTTTTACATACTTCCAGATTACATTTTATTTAAAACATATTTTATTAATCATCATTGAAATTGCTTTTATAAAACACAAAAAATTCTTAATAACTTATATACTTAGTTCCAAATACAAACACCGACTTACATATAACCATACCGTAATTAATTAATTTTTGTTTAGTAAATAGGTATCTAGTAAGTTAGGTTATGCAATATTTTTTATTCATGTGTACCGGATTTGACTTTTATACGGATGTGACATAATTATAGGTACCAAAATGAGAAGACAATAAATAAAGAATGGTCATAGGACAACCAAATTAGAGCATGCTAGAATATGAACAGTTTTTTTTTAATGAAGGTATAGGAATGTTTGTTTAGTTTTTGTTGGATTTTATAGGTTTGAAGTAGGTATCGTAACTATGTTTGTAACTGAATGTTGAGATATAAGATAATGTAGTTTGGTATTGAATGTTTAAATGTTATTTAAGAGATTGTGTTTGGAATAGACAGCTTACAATTAGTTATAAAATAATATAGGCACGCACGGCCGCGTCAATGGAAGGCTCGGGCGCATTCGGGTGCGCAAGCAGGATCGACTTGCGGCGCTAGAGCGAGATAGATGCGCTGAGCTCGCCCCGGCGGGCCGGCGCACGCGACTGCGTGCAATCAGGTTAAAATGACGTCGCAGCCGACGCACCTCGATTAATTAGATTACGGTTTGATCTTCGTTTCGTTGTGCTACGGTAAAGCACCGAGATATATTTTGGTTTGGAGCTCGTAGATTAAACCCGCGGGGGTTTCGATTCTAAGCAGGAGGAGAGTTTGTATGGACTTGGACAAGGTGCCTTTGGAGGACTAGCTGGACGAAGGGCGTGCCAGTTTGCCGCAAGATAACACATACATACACACTACACAAAACACTAACTCATTCTTGTGGCCGTTGGGACGGAAAGATTCAAGAAAGAAGGCTAGTAGTTATTTAGATTTAAGTTAGTTATAAGTATCGCGTCCCAATTGTTCCCACCAGGATTCGCTGTTTGTATGGGAGGTCATTCTATGGGCCCGTGACACTCCCCGGGGTCCTGGTGAGAACAGATTGATAGTTTTTTTTTTTTTTAAGTAGGTATTAGATTGGTGTCTGGGAAAACTGAAACATGTAAGTTTATCACTGAACTATTAGACTGATCACCTAAGAGTACTTAGTTGAAATTCTTAATTGTTGATGTTTTCAGGGTTTGTGAGTAACGTGATAGAGATTTTGAGTGGATTTTTTTTTTGAGTATTGCAACAGTTATAGGAATTGAAATTAAAGTATGTCCTTTCGTGATCTTCGGCAGCCCGAGAGGCGCCGTTGAGCGATTAGGTACGTATATAGCATGGTACACCAGGATACAAGGGCTGGCAGGGAATCCTTGGAACCTGATCATGATTCGGTCGAGTATCAATCGTGAAGGTCCTTGGACACTTGGTATGTTTAAATGAAAGGAGTGTTAAAAGAACTGCCTGAATAGTAATAATATATAGTAAGTGCGCGTTAATAAATAGTAATTACCTTGTATTCTGAGCAAACAAAAAAATATATATTTATGTAAGGTCGGCCGACCAAGTGTTAATGCGTTGTGTACCCTTGCCACAAGTGAAGCATATTGAGATGCACACTTTAAGTTATAAGTTGTAATGAAAAAGTTATAAAGTAAAAGAAAAAAATTATAATAATATCCCTTCAGCTGTGGTCATCCCTCTGTGGGCTTCATATTTTTTCCTGCAGGTTGGTGGAGCCCCCCTCGGAGGGGCGCATTGGCTGTGCTTACTTTCTTAGAAATAAAACCGCCATTCGTGTATTGATCTCGTTTTAATCCATTGAAACGTATAGCCAATGAAGCGAGACAGCTAACAAGCGACAATTTCAATGGCCATTGGAGGAAAATTTTGAATTTGATCAGTAGTCTAAAACTGCCACTGGCGCGTTAACCACGGTCGAGTTTCGCGAGTGAGTTTTAATGGTTTTAGTGCGAATTTTTGTTGCCAGAAGGAGATATCTTGGAGAAATGTAAATAATCCTTCGTTTTCTGTTAAAAAAATATAGTTTTTAGTTGATTAACGATAATAAACTTGTGGCTAACACACCATACCTACTCATGGTCAAAATTTGCTTACAGGTTTTTTAGCGCTTTTCTACTAATTTAGAATTACTAACAGCTATTAATATTACCGCTATTTATCGAAAATTTATTTAAAATGTTGGAAATGGACTAACAATCGCCCGAAAGTAGATAAATAGATCGAAATTGATAACGGTCATAACAGAGCCCTCAGAGGGATGGTAGCCGTCAAGGAACTTCCCTCCGAGGGATGCTCACATGAGACCTCGTGACGTCACTTACTCAGCGCACCAGCGCGATTTCATAATATGGATACGCCATGGATTGATTGTCTTGCAACGTTCGTAATTCGTATCTATTAACAGAAAAGTTGGATCTTGTGTTGTGCTCGCGATTTGTTGCTATTGTCTGGCTTTATGTCGGTGAACTAACATAAGATAAATACTTAGTGTTTGTGGATGTGCCTAATGTGCTTATCAATATTAATATTAATAAATATTCAGGTGTCTCTTTAGTGCTCGTTCGGACTCTTCCGACTAATCAAGTGAGTGAGTGGCGCTTTCGATTGTAAGCACGAATACGATGGTTCATGTGCTATCATAGTTTCAATAAGTGTTAACTGAGCTGTGTGCTGTGTTATTTAGGTGCTTGTACAATCTACGAAGAACCATCGTAAGTAAGAACTAATTTCTACACAGACGAGAGACCACTCAGAAATCACCACTATTCCTTCATGTTCATCAGGTTGTACCGCTACTACAAACTCATGGTGTGGGTAAGGGTATATCCATACTAAGCAAACCATTTTTTTTCGAAATGGTCTTGATTTTCATTGTTTTAATGTTCATATTTTACGTGTTTTTTGTTTAACTGGTATTAATGTTGTAATTTGAATTAGAAGGATATTTAATCAAGATGCTTCCAACCAAATTTGTTTGGTTTAAAGCCCATGGTTGCTGTGATAATTGCAGTCGTTTGGAAGAGGTTATTTTGTGTCAAAGTACTTTAAAGTACTTTTAAGTAAGTACTTTTTTCATTTTACTCTCACATAAAACCTACTGCACCTACAATAAAAAAAGCTTCGGTTACACCTAGTTGATGGCCCAAATGTATTGTTTAGGCATGAATTTGATTACATACAGTATAAAACACTTCAGATATAAACATGTAAATCGAAGCCCACACGAGCAACTTCTGAGTGTAGGCATTATATTGGTAGAATATTTCAAATGGTCTAGTGTAAAAAAAATACTCATGAGCCTCCCATTTTATGTTTTTCGAATAAGTATAACACTAATTTCTTCAAATTAAGCCCATTAAATACCCCAAATATCCAATTTATTATATTAAAAATGACCAAAATATGTCGTAAACTTCGGTGACCTGGTGACAAGGTCAGCTAGATAGCCTTAATACGACTTTAATGTAACGATGATATATCGTTGCAGTTAGATAATTTAATATAGATCGAGTTTCGTCCAAAATCCTGGCTGTGAATATGTAAAAAACTAAAGAAAATTTAATTTTACCAAATCACTTCACCCCACAAACCTTGGAGGTGGAGCGTCCCTCAGAGGGTGCCACAGACGTGGGTAAGCGGCCATGTTTTTTCGCCACAGCTGAAGGGTTAAGAATATGCCTAAAAATTAAGACTTGCAAGTCACACTGATGTATACATAATATACAATAAGAAGATAAGTCCTCTGTTTGACAATTGTCAAACAGAGGACTTATCTGCGTTACGATGTAAACGTAAGTACTTACATATTTCATGGACGAGGACCTTAAATAACAGATAGTTTGTATGACGTGTTTATTTTTAAGATTTTTTTTATCGTGTTACGTCTAGGTAAGAAATTAGTTATTTTCGTATTGCCTTATTATTGTGTCTACTAAAAGCAGAAAGTTAGTTTTTTAAGTCAAAAAGTTCAATTGAAAAATGAAAATGATTGTCACGCGTAAAACAGTAGATTTCCTTTTGAAAAAAAAATATATATTTCATTAGTAATTTAGTTTCCAAAACTTCCTTTGTCTGATTATTTTATTATCTGTTTTTTCCATAAAATGTAAACTGTAAACTTTAAATGACTATATACAAAAAAAAAACTTATTCCTACTTACCGAATTAGTTTACTTGGTTTTGTTCTTTTTTTTAATTATTTTGTACTGCCGTTGCTACTAAGTAGTATGAGAAAAAAAAAAACAAATACAATATTAATCTTTTTTTTTGCCAAGGAGGGAAGGTCTAGTGTGACACTCACACTGCCACACACTAACTCTATATAAGTAACCTTCCTATGTAATATTAGAGACAATATATCATAATCCCAACGCGAACCGTTGTTTGACTACACCCATCCTTACAGATTAATGCTTAGTTTGATACTGGCAGATTTTTTTTTGAAATTTAGAGATTTATTATAAGTGAGAGATAAGGTTCACAAAAACAAGTTGTTAAACACATTATAAGACATGTAAGTAAGACATACGCTCAAAGTGTGCGGTGTTTGAGCTATCGACATGTTCCCTTGCCGTGGCAGCCCAGAGACAAATGGCCGCCGGAGATGGGCAGGTCGTACACCCTGGTCAATACTGATGGTCACAACGGGCGCCGCACGTTTACTATCCACCCCGGACCATGCAGTAGCCGAGTGTGAGGGCGATGCCCGGATGGCAATCCCACTGTCCGGGTGTAACCTAACCCCAATTCCCGTGTTCCAAACCAGTCGTATCCTATCAATAATCCTGTCTACCCCTCTCCTACTCATCCTTCCCCCCTGTCCTTTTTCCACTCCGCCAACGAGCCTCCCGCAGAAGCCCTGAGAGCCTGTGGGTGCGAAGTCACCTTTAGAAAAGCCCCCACCTGCAACACATTTACAGCCCCCCGCGGAAGCAGGCCCCAGCACAAGAGCGCCCGACAGTCACGACTCCATACCCTATGGCACCCGAGGCCGTCGTGGCAGGACGCGGCCTGTTGGGACGCACAGAGGGGCGACGAGCGGCGCGATGAACAGCCGGGCTGATCACTCCACCCCAGCAGCTGGCACCTCCCGAGGGAGAGGTCAACAAGCAGCAAGGAGTAGGGGTAGTGCCCGGCAGTTCAATAAGAGGGCCTAATAAATGGTGGCCCTCTCAGCACCCGCGAGGATCCTGCAGGCGAACATCCACCACTCTGCCGCAGCGACAGCGGTCTATACGGTCTTGGTCTTATATCAAACTCGTCGGTTTCAAAGCGTTATAAGAAATACATAATATCAAGACGCAATTTATGTTTTATACGTAATGAAATGACATTTAAAGTCTCATGGAGTGATAAGTGTCTATTATTTACTGGATTGACTATTTTAAATGAGGTGGTATAGTCATTATCGCGACTTTTTAGTTGGCTGAAATACCTATGGCGTTTTCGGAAAAAAAATACATTTCTGGTTTTTTATCAAAAAATACATATAAAAATTTGCTCACTGTAAATTGTCAATAATGTAAAAATATATCGGCATGTTATTTTTATACCTATATACCTAATAATGCTCGATATCGATAAAACAATGTTTCTACCACTGTCTAGATTACGATAGTGTTTTGTTTTGCCGTGAAAAATCCGGGCTCTGCTAATTTTTAGATGTGCCAATATATGCGCAATACCTTTTGCACTCAGTTTTTATTATTCGTGCTGCTACACCATCAAAACGTACGGCTCTAGTATTGTTGAGTGATTTTATATATTGATCTTCTCTACAAGGAGTAGTGAAAATACTGTTGTTCACTGTAACAATAATATCTGTTTTTGTTTTTTTACTAACTTTAGTCATTGTACTCATTGTAATATTAAGAAAATTGATTATTAAATGCTTCTGCTATTTCTTGTGGGTAATGTATTAGTTTATCTCGTACTTTTACTGAATCAATGCTTTCAAACCTTTTCATGTCTTTTTTTGTTTTTAATTATATTATCAAGTAGTTCTACCCTTATTTTTAAAGTTCAATATAGCCCTATGATTTGCATTGCGCTGTGACTGCTATACACACCCTGAGTAATTTACTGTATTTTTTATATACTATTTTATACGCATCTGTTTTATGTTTTTAAAATAAGAATCTCAGATTTCTTTTGTGAATAGGTACATGACTTTTTAATGCCTCTTGTGAACCCATTTGGTAGTTTGTTGCTTGATTTTACTTAAACTCTACGGTTGGGAAAGGAGAGGTTGTAAAAACGTCGAAAAATATCATGAAATTTGTTGAAAATTTGCTTCACTGAATACCTCGGACCATGTAAGGGTAGCAATACATTCTAGAAAAATTTCAATGTTTTTGTACTATAATCCCTCGTTTGAATATACCAAAATTGTGTGTCTTGTATTAATAATGGTTCAGACACTTTAAATTCCAGCACTTGGCAAGTTTCATGATCTGAAAGGTGCAGCTTATAGGCATATCCTAGAGCATGCTATATCACTTGCTACGTGGTCTATACATGATTGTCCACGTGTAGGAACATTGATGTGTAAGTGAAAGTTAGTTTAGTAAAAGATTTTTGAAGCGTTGTGTAACATTATTTGAAATCAAAGTATTTATATTTAAGTCACCCGTAATTATAAATTTATTTTTTCTATTATTTGTTATTTTATATAAAAGTGCATCTAGTTTATCAAAGAATAAATTGAGTTTTTTTTTTCTGGGTTTCTATATACACAAAATATAATAAGGTTGTGGCATGGTATATTTTTTTGTAAGATGTTTCTCTCTTGTAGTGGTGCAAAAAAGAGTATTTATTATTATTATTATTATATTTCAACTCCACAACATTCGAACACTTTCTCGGAGGATTATTTGTTACACCATTGTATATTTATAATAAATCGGTAACCTATCGAAGTTTCGAAAAACATTTGCCCGATTTTCACTTGTCCGAAAACTGTTAAACGAATTCTTATAATCCATATACTTTGTTTACCATACTTTTGAAATGTCGCTGGTTTGTTTTCCCACATTATCGTTTTCCCGAAACTCAATAACCAGAAGAACGATTGCCAACTTTATTATTTGACAACCGATTTGTTAACCACCTTTTCATAATTCCGATGCTACGTAAAATCTAAATATCATTTTACCGCCACGATTAAAAAACATTCAGATATGCTAAAAACCCTACAAAAGTGCACTTTAAAATTGCGATGAGAAAATAAACTTTTGCTAATAAGTTGGGTTAGGTTAGATTTAAAACTGTGACCTTACAAAATAAACATTTGATAGAAAAGGGGCTTAGATTAGGTCAAAACATTTAAGCAACGAGAGTGCTGCACGAGTACTTAAAAAGCCCAAAAAGGGGGGCTCGGGGGGCGAAGCCGCCCGCAGTAAAAAAACAACAAATGATCGTAACAATGGTATTATTTGTAGGTTAGGTTAGGGTTAGCTTGTGTCCCTTAGAGCGGAAATAGGCAACCCGCGAAGCGTGGTGACGTCGACACGCTGGCGGTTAGAGTAGGTAGGTAGGTACAAGCTACAATTTCGATCTTTTGATATAGCGGAATAGTAATATTTCGGACTTAATACTTATCGGCGCCGAAAACTAGTTGACAAATGATTCTTCGGAGTTTTAGTAAGTGTCTATTCGAATCATAAGCGAAATAAAATTGCAACGAACTGAGAATTGGGAAAATAATAATATGGGAAATGTAATTTCGGGCAAACAAAAATTCGGCCAATGAATAAAAAGGGAAACGTTTTCGGGACTTTAATATTCGGAATTACGATGTTCGAGCTTATTATAGGTAACCGTATAAATCTAAAGTTCTTTCTGAGCAATATGCAAGAGCCACCACGTTTCTTATCGCATCTTGAAAATTTTGCAGCTAAGTTGAAATTATGCAGGCGTATATTATTTTCACTTCCACATTTAATAAATGTTTCCGTAAAAACATAGAACATCAACGTGCTTCAGGAGAATTACATATCTCTTCAATGCATAGTTCTATTTCATATAATTTACTGATGCAAAAATGTACTTTTGACTGATCTTTTTTATTTGTGGCACGAAAAAGCATTTTTTTTGCATTATTAATCGGAGTTGAGTTTTGGTGAATTGTTTCAATCGATCTCGAAATTGCCGGGAAATAATACGGTATAGTTCCTTTTTTTTCTTGTCGGTTCTGACGTGTACACTAGTCGCACGTCATTTTTATACTGAGGATTACATATATATACTAATACTACTGGACTGATGACATATGGCACTGAAACATGGTCGCTTACTATGGGCCTCATAAGAAGGCTCAAAGTCACCCAAAGGGCAATGGAGTTTCTCTGCGTGATCGCATCAGAAATGAGGCTGTCCGCAGCAGAACCAAGGTAACCGATATAGCCCTCCGGATCGCTAAACTTATGTGGCAGTGGGCGGGGCACATAGCAAGTAGAACCGATGGCCGTTGGGGCGGAAAGGTTCTCGAGTGGCGACCACGTACCGGAAGGCGCGGCGTGGGTAGGCCCCCGACAAGGTTGACTGATGCCCTGGTAAAGGTTGCGGGAGTCAGCTAGATGCGGGTGGCGCAGGACCGGTCACTTTGGCACTCTTTGGGGGAGGCCTATGTCCGGCAGTGGACGTCTTTCGGCTGATATGATGATGATGACTACTGGACTACTGGATATCTGGGGGCACGGCAGTGTCCCCGCCAAGTCGAGGAAAACAGCGGCCCGGCCCATCCTTTTCTCGAAGCAGTTAAGGCCATTTTCGACCCCACTATAACTTCCTTGTGGATATAACTAGAAGCCTGAATTTTCAGTAACCAAGCACGCATTGTATAAACACGATATATTTCAAATTTAATTCAATTTGAACCAAGATTTATAACTAGTCAAAGTTTCTTAATTTTGTCACTCACTGACTCACCGATCATCAAAAGTCTAAGGCACTTCTAGCAGACATAGAAGCTTCAAATTTGAAATACATTAGCCGTAGTATAAGATTACCAATAAGTATTACTAACAATGAGTCTAACAATGAGACTAACATAGAAGCTTCAAATTTGAAATACATTAGCCGTAGTATAAGATTACCAATAAGTATTACTAACAATGAGTCTACCGGTCCTGCGGCTGAATCATCTACATCAGAGCATCAGGTTAATACCGAAGAGGCAGCAGCTATGGAAGATCAGCAAGATTTTCATGAACTGACGCTCCCTGATGATGATGTAGAATCAGCAAGTGTGAATGAGGATCAACCTATTCACGAGCCGAGGTACCCCCCTAGAAATAGGAGAAGGCCGGATTTCCTTACCTACAATGTGTCATCGGTCGATTCTGAGGAACCGACGACATACTATGAAGCTACTTATGCCGACGATGCTGGAAAATGGCAGCGTGCAATGGCTGATGAGTATAGTTCCCTGAATAAACTCCATACGTGGGATTTAGTGGATAAACCAAACAAAAAGGTTATAACATGTAAATGGATTTATAAAATTAAAAAGGACGCTTATGGTAATATCACGAAATATAACTCGAAATATGACTCATCGTCAAAAGTTTTAATCAAGTCAAAGGAGTGGACTACGAGGAGACTTTTGCACCAGTGATTCGTCATTCTTCGTTGCGCACTCTATTTGCACTAGCTGCAGAGATGGGCCTAAGAATGAAGCACTTGGACGTTGATACCGCGTCCCTAAACGGAGATTTAGAAGAAGAGGTTTTCATGGCGCAACCTCTTGGTTTTGTAGAAAAAGGCAAGGAAAACAAGGTTTGTTTGCTGAGAAAATCATTATACGGCCTTAAACAGGCACCACGAGCTTGGAACAAAAAGTTGAACGAAACGCTTATAAAAGTAGGTTTCATAGGAACTCCCTCGGAGCCTTGCGTGTATACTAAACTCTTTGGTCAAGAACTCGTGATTTTGCGTCTTTGTCGATGACATAATTGTCTCCTATAAATCTGAATTGACATTTGACGCTGTCAAGAAAGATTTGTGGAAATATTTTTCACTAAAAGATCTCGGAATACTAAAATCGTATTTGGGATTGCAAATTGAATGCGATTCCGAGGGTGTTAAAATAAATCAATCAAATAACATTATATCACTGTTGGATAAGTTCAATATGAGAGAATGTAAGACAGTGAATACTCCAGTAGTAAAAAAGTGCATGGAGAAGAGAAGTGATGGTGATGTTTGTGAGTCCTATCCCTACCAAAACTTGATTGGAAGCTTCATGTACCTGACACAGAATTCTCGCCCCGATATTGCTTATACGACGAGCTATTTAAGTCAGTTTAATACGTGTTTTACTAAGGAACACTGGAATGCTGCAAAGAGGGTTCTACAGTACCTGAAGGGTACTCTAAACTATTCCTTGGTTTACAGGAGAAGTGGAAAACCTTTAAAAGGCTTTTGCGACGCCGATTGGGCAAACTTTCCGATCGACAGGAAGTCGTATACTGGCTATACCTTCAAGTTAGCTGGAGGACCAGTATCCTGGGAGTCAAAGAAGCAACCTACGACTGCTTTGTCATCTACGGAAGCAGAATATATGGCGTTAGCGTCTGCTACTAAGGAAGCTTGTTATTTACGTCGCTTTACTTATGAGATAACAGGTAAACTTACGTCAGTTAACTTAGCGTCAGACAGCCAGAGTGCCATCAATCTCGTTCGGAATCCTATACACCACAGCAGGACGAAGCATATTGATACTAGGTTTCACTTTATTAGGGAAAAAGTATCCAATAATGTTGTTACATTAGAATATGTAAAACGTGTAGTGTAGGCTGGTTAGAAAGTAACTGTCATGTGTCAGTCGGAATTCTGCCTAATATAGCTGTGCTGGTAAACCCTATTCCGGAGTCTTATTTACCGTCCCTGGGCTACCTTACAGTGGCGACGAGGAAATTTACTTACAAACGCGTACAAAAATATAGCAAAACTAATAATTCTGCGGGAAAATGTCGATAAGAAAAGTAAGCGAGTTTGACGTCAAAAACGGGACATGGTCGTCCTACATTGATATACTGGAGATGTATTTTAAGGTAAATGACGTGAAACCGGAGCTCCAGTTACTGTCGTTAATCTCAGTAATGGGGGACGAGGCGTACCAGCTTTTGACCAACTTAGCGAGCCCCAGCAAACCATTTGATCAAAGTATGACGGGGTTGTCGATTTACTAAAAGACCATTTACAACCGGCACCGTCAGTATTAGCCGAACGCTATAGGTTCCGGCAGAGAAGGCAGAGAAGCGACGAAAGCATTTCGGAATACATTGCGGAGCTTAAGAAGGCAGCCCGTTTTTGTAAATTTGAAGCCAATTTAAACGTCAATCTGCGTGACAAATTTGTGTCCGGGCTGAAAGGCGACTTACTCAGGCAACGATTGTTTGCGGAAGATGACGGTTTGAGCTTTGCGAATGCGGTCAAAATTGCTACTTTGTTGGAGGCGGCAGTACGCGACTCGGCGGCGGTGGATGTTTCGGCGGGAACGGCCAACATCGGAGCAACAGCGGGAGCGGAGTCTGTGCACGCGATGGTAGCGGGATATGATCTTCGACCGACAACAGCTGGTTGCGGTGGACGCGGTGGATCGCGCGGCACTCGCGGTTCTGGGCGTGGATTTACCGGCGATGTACGCGCCGCGCAACCGGTGTCAAGTTTCAGTACAAGCAGTCGCTGCAGCGGGTGCGGCGCAACCAGTCACCGCCTTGAGACGTGCAGGTTTAGGAACTATGAGTGCAGCCGGTGTAGGCGCACTGGACATTTACGCTGGTACAGGCGTCGGAAAGACCACGGGTCGGTCCAGCGAACGTTCATTTCGGAACATCGGAAGCGGAGCAGGAAGCTCTACAAGAAGAAGATTTTTACCATCTGTATCTGAACGACTATCAGCCGGTGAGATTTTCTATTTGCATTAATGCCTGCACACTAAATATGGAGGTTGACACGAGAACAGCGTTATCAGGTCGACACTGGTTAACGGAGTTGAGTATAGGTATTCCAAAGTTCGTTAATTGTAATAATGTGAGTAACGAAAATGATAAAGGGCAAATTGACGATAACATTAAAATATTATGTGACAGGTAGGAGTTATTCGAAGGCGGTTTGGGGCGGCACACGGGCGGTAAGGCGACGCTGCGGTTACGGCCCGGCGCGCTTCCTGTGTTTCACCGCGCGCGCCCGCTGCCGTACGCACTGCGCGCGCGAGTTGACACAGAGCTAGAGGCTATGCTCCACGACGGCATCATTGAGCCCGTCGACTGCTCCGACTGGGCTTCTCCTTTGGTACCGGTAAACAAGCCGGATGGCTCCTTAAGGATTTGTGCGGATTATAAGGCGACTGTTAATCCAGCATTACTAGTAGATCGTTACTCGCTGCCTAAGATCGATGACTTAATAGTGTGGTTAGGAGAGTCACGTTTCTTTTCAAAAATTGACCTGTCACAGGCGTACAATCAGATTGTGCTAGATGAGTCAAGTATCTGCACAGTCATAAATACTCATCGCAGTCTATTTCGGTATAATAGGTTAGTCTTTGGTTTGGCCTCAAGCCCAGGTATATTCCAGCGGATTATGTGTTCAGTACTGAGCGGGATTCCCAACGTGGAGGTGTTTTTGGACGATGTGGTAATAGGTGGCAGGGATGTGTCAGAGCATTTACAAGCTTTAGAGGCGGTTTTCAGTCGGTTACGCCGCAATGGGCTGAAATTAAAAAGCAGTAAATTTGTTTTCTTAATGAATAAAATAAAATATTTAGGCTATGTGCTCAGTAAAGACGGGGTGAAAACGGATCCGGATAAGGTAGAAGCAATCACCAAAATTCCTAGGCCAGGTAATGTCACTGAGTTACGTTCTTTTCTGGGGTTGATAAATTTCTTTGCGAAATTCGTGGCAGGCTCGTACCTTTGTATAAATTGCTTAAAAAGGAGGTAGAGTGGCGCTGGTCGAATGAATGCGAGCAAGCTTTCGTAGACATTAAACGGATACTATCTAGAGCACCGGTGCTAGCGTACTACGACCCGGAACGGCCGCTTACTCTTACATGCGATGCGTCTGCGCTTGGCGTCGGTGGGGTGCTATCTCAGCCTAATCTCAGCGGACGCGGAGAACGACCGGTCGCTTACGTGTCGCGGACGTTATCGAACGCGGAAAAAAATTACTCGCAAATACACCGCGAAGCGTTGGCGATAATCTTTTGCGTGAATAAATTCCATCAATACCTGTATGGTAGGCATTTCACGCTTAAGACAGATCATAAACCGTTGGTGTCCATTTTCGGGCCCCACACAGGTATACCTACTATGGCTGCTAGTCGAATGGAGCGGTGGGCTCTAATTTTAGCGGCGTATACGTTTACCATCGAGTATGTACGTACTGACGAGAATGGAGCTGACGGTTTGTCGCGACTGCCGGTAGGTCAAAACGGAAAAACGTATCCCACGGCACCAGAGCAGACGTATTCGCATTTCATTCAGCAGGCGTTGTTGCTCGATTATAATGAGGTCTGCAAGCAAACGGGGCGGGATCCTATAGTTGCGAGGGTTTTAAGGTTTAATAGGGATGGTTGGCCAAGGGACTGTGACATAGAAGAATTGCAACCTTTTTATAACAGAAAGTATGAGTTGTACGAGGAATTAGATTGTAACATGTGAGGCCACCGGCTAGTGATTCCAGAATTGTGCAAAGAACGAGTACTACGTATGCTTCACGAACCTCTCATGGGTATAGTACCTACACGATGCGCAGTTCGGCTTCAGGCCGGGCCTGTCGACTGAAACCGCAATATTGTGCCTTAAGCAAGCTGTCAGGTACAGTCAAGGACTTTAATTGTTGAGCCATTTAGGTGTCAACTAATTTTGGTATTTTAATAGTCAAACTTTGAATTGTCCAGCATAAAGTGAGCTCTAAATGGCTCAACAATTAAAGTCCGTGACCGTACTACAAGGACAGAAACACGCCTACATATGCGTGCTTTCTGGACTTGTCTGGCTTTCATCCCCTATCCTGTTTAACTTATATGTAAATGAGTTGATTGAGGGGCTCAGCAGTGCACATGTGGGCTGTCATGTAGGTGAAGCATGCTTCAATAATATAAGCTATGCGGACGACATGGCACTGTTGGGGCCGTCAATCAACTCTATAAAGAAGCTTGTCGAGCTGTGTGAGGACTATGCTCACCGGCATGGTTTGAAATATAATGCCGCCAAAAGTGAGGTACTCATTTTTAAGGCAAAGAAATACAATATTAGTACCATGCCTAGAATCATGCTGGGGGGTGTGCCTCTGAATGTAGTAAATAAGTTTAAGTACTTAGGACACATGCTCAACGTAGACCTTAGCGACGATCTGGATGTTGAAAGAGAGCGGAGAGCAATGGCTGTGCGAGGAAATATGCTCGCCCGCAGATTTGCACGCTGTAATGAGCAAGTAAAACTGACGCTTTTTAAAGCACACTGCCAAACGTTTTACACGTGCAGTCTGTGGGCGAGTTTTACACAGAGAGCATACAACACGATCCGTGTGCAATACAACAACGTCCTCAGAATGTTGTTGGGGCTGCCGAGGCACTGCAGTGCATCCCGAATGTTTGCGGAGGCACAAACAGATGACTTTTTTGCCATTAGGCGAAAAAGAGTGGCCTCACTGTTAAAAAGAGTGGCCTCACTGTTAAAAAGAGTGCGCGGCAGCAGTAACGGCCTTCTGAGGGCGTTGGCAGAGCGCCTCGACTGCCCGCTCATGAAGTACTGGGTGCAGGTGGCGATTGGTAGGGCCAAGTAGCATCACATGCTTACTTGCTCCTGCTGCCCTGGGCCGAGTACTTTTATGCAATGTATTATTATTAATTAATTTTTTCTTTTTGTTTTTGTTTCTTATCACTAACGTACTTCTTAAGCTTGTAACTAACACATTATGGATCATTGGTCTGAATTAAAAGATTTTTATTTTATTTTATTTATTATAGTCAAATCGAAAGCCCTGGCGCGTAGTTACGTCTGGTGGCCCGGGGTTGACGAGGCGGTGGAGTGCATGTGCCGGGAGTGCGCGGTATGTGCGGCGCACGCGGACGCACCGCCGCGGCAAGCGCCCAGCATGTGACCGTGGCCGGACACGCAGTGGTCAAGGATCCATTTGGACTTCATGGGTCCAATTCTTGGAAAAACATATCTCGTAGTCGTGGATGCGATGTCGAAATGGGTCGAAGTTTTCCACATGCCTAGCACAACCGCAGGTGCAGTCATTGCAACCTTGTGCGAGTTATTTAGTAGGTGGGGTTTGCCCAAGCAAATTGTTTTGGATAATGGGCCGCCGTTCTCAAGTATTGAAATGCGTTACTACTGTCAGGGACTCGGTATAAAGCACATTTTCTCTGCACCTTATCATCCCGCTTCGAATGGTCTAGCGGAAGTGCCCGTGAAGGCGTTGAAGCGTGTGATTAAGAAAGCGATTCACGAGAAACAAGACATAAATTTAAAGCTCTGTGGACCTACTTGCTATATTATAGAAACACGACGCATTCAACTACGGGGCAGAGCCCAGCAATGTTACTGCAGGGTAGGAGTCTTCGTACCAAATTAGATGCTCTAAAACCAGATACTGCGTCCAGGGTTAACAAGGCCCAGCAACAACAAAAAATAACGGCGGGGGGAGCGCATAGGGAACTAAACCTATATGAATATGTGTGGTACCGCCAGTACTTGAAGGGGGAAAAGTGGGCCCCGGGTCAAATTGTAAATAGGACTGGCTCTGGCGACTATACGGTCAGGGGATCAGACGGGTGTTTATTGCATAGGCACGTTGAGCAACTAAGGCGGCGTTCATCAAGTACCCCGTCACTTACGAGTACATATCCAGTTTCAGGAGCTTTAGAGCCCGAAGTCCGCACAAATCCTAGTGTTATAAGAGTTCAGGAACCAAACGCGGAGCCTTCTGAGGCGACTCAGGGAAGTCCAGCGGTGCAGCCGATAGTAGCGGCATCGAGCGCGGCTGGGGAACCGTAGGGGAGTCACAATCCCTCTCCGCCCAGGTCACCTGCCTTCCAAGACGCTCTGCCGAGTGCATCGCCGCCGCCGGCCCAAGTTCGTCCGTTCAGGCAATGCCGGCTCAGGGGTATTTCTAGGTTGAATCTCTAGTTATTAAGTATTAACCTAGTGGGGAGGAGTGTAGTGTAGGCTGGTTAGAAAGTAACTGTCATGTGTCAGTCGGAATTCTGCCTAATATAGCTGTGCTGGTAAACCCTATTCCGGAGTCTTATTTACCGTCCCCGGGCTCCATACCTAGTGACATGCCTACAGATGTCCTCACTAAGCCACTTGGGCCTATGGTACACAAAAGGTGTACAATTAGTTTAGGACTAGAAACTTAACTTTATTTTATTGTTGTCCGGCACAACATCGATTAAGGGCGGCTGTTGTAGATAGTCTAATCTCTTGTTGTGCAGACTCTTTATAAGTTATTTGGGGGCACGGGAGTGCCCCCGCCAAGACGAGCCAAGCGAAGCGCAAGGGCACTACCTACCTTTTCTCGAAGCGCTTCGTCGTATTTTTGAACCTTCTTAACTTGGGTCCGGATTATACCAGATAAACAAAATTATCGGGATATGATGTCAGTGGTTGACTTATTAAAACTATAAAGTTTCAATTGCATAGCTCTTATACTTTAGATTTTATTGATATCTAAAATACCCCGATTTCGTCACTCACTGATGATCATCAATATTCTTAACGTTCTTCCTGAAGTCCTATAGAAAGCTGAAATTTGGTATGTAAGCTAGTAATCGTATACAAACAACGAAAAAATCTTAAAACTAGAAACTTTTACCCCCCCAACCCCTTAAACTAGGAGGTGAAAGTTTGTATGAGACTTCCGCAAATTTTGATGCTAGGGGTCTGAACATATATGTATGTAGGGACTCCTTGTTATAAATAATAAAATACCCTTTAAATTAAGGGATGGTATGGTAGAATGTATAGGTTTTCCCATTCACTCCTTTAGAAATTACCTTACAAAAAGGAATGAGATCCCACTAAAAACATTACATGTAAAGTGATGCCAAGACTCCGTAGCTCATACAGCTTTCAGCGTGAAAAAGATATCAGATCGCGACTAACGCCAAGCTCACTACCAGCCACGCTCTACAAATTCTATATCTTGGCTAAAAAGTATAGACCCGTTGCTTATTAATATCATCATAAATTCATTCGGCGCGAGAGTCTATGCGGCGACCGGGATGTGCCCAACAGAGCTATACTTTTTAGCCAAGATATAGAATTTGTAGAGCGTGGCTGGTAGTGAGCTTGGCGTTAGTCGCGATCTGATATCTTTTTCACGCTGAAAGCTGTATGAGCTACGGAGTCTTGGCATCACTTTACATGTAATGTTTTTAGTGGGTATTTCTTTTATATTAGGCATATTCTATTTGACATATTCTTCTATTCAATATTTTTACGTCACACCTGACTTAAACCAAAGCGCTCAGCGGGGCCAGACGGCATTCCCGCTTTTATTGTTAAAGATTGTGGTACAGTCTTGGCGGAACCACTCCTGCATATATTTAACTTGTGTTTGGAAACTTCACATTTTCAGGAACGGTGGAAAACCACACGGGTGATACCGATACCTAAAGGCAACGCCGGGTCTGAGGTAAACGGTTTTAGACCGGTCGCGATTGTCTCCACGCCGGCAAAGGTATTTGAGTCGGCAGTGCAGCGGAGCATTCAGGAGCAGGTCTCGGCCCAACTGTCCGACGCACAGCACGGGTTCCGAAAGGGGCGCAGCACGACGAGCAATCTGCTCAACACCATGGCATATGTAGTCCCTCATGTAGACAGAGGAGTGCAAGTGGACGTAGCGTACTTTGACTTCAAAAAAGCATTCGATTTGGTGAACAATGACGTCTTGTTGGCAAAGATGGCGGCAGTTGGCTGCACTCCTCAGTTGCTTAAATTTTTTGCAAGCTACATGAGGGACCGACGGCAATACGTTGAGTATGCAAATTACAAGTCCCAGCCGTATTTTACGAGGACCGGCGTAAGTCAGGGAAGTAACTTGGGGCCGTTAGAATTTTTAATAATGATTAACGACCTACTAGAAGTAGTTAAGGACGCCAAATGTATTTTATTCGCGGACGACCTCAAGTTGCTCCTGGCAATCGAGGATGAGGGAGACTGCGAGCGCCTCCAGCGTGATATACAGAGATAGATAGTGGTGGAGTGGAGCCAAAGAAACAAGTTACAATTTAATGTAGAAAAATGCGCCTCCATCACCTTCACCCGGGCAAAAACGCCACTCAGCTACAACTATGGGGTAGCAGGAGCGCAGTTAGCTAGAGTGGACTCCGTGAAAGACCTAGGGGTACTCTTAAATAGGGACTTGAACTTCAGGGACCATATAGTTGGCATTTGTAAAAAAGCATTTAGAATCCTCGGTTTCGTACTTCGGCGGGCAGCGTGCTTTAAAAACATTCAAGCCGTTTCAGCGCTGTATAATGTTCTTGTGAGAAGCCAACTAGAGTGCAATGCTGCAGTATGGGGACCACACGAGAAAAAGTATATCCTCATGGTAGAAAGGATACAGAATAAGTTTACCAGGAATCTGTACTGGAAACGGTATGGAGTCTACCCTTTCTATCCTTTGATGTATCCTACAGACTTCGTCATAGGCATGGTAGGGTACAATAGATTAGAAACGCGTAGGGATATGTCACTAGCATGCTACCTAGTCCGAGTTTTACGGGGTCTTATCTGCAACCCGGGTATATTGCAGCAGTTAGGTTTGGGTGTGCCGGACGGGTACGCGGGGCGGCGGCGGCGGCCGCGGCTGCTGGTGGAGCCGAGCGGCAGAACCAACTTGCTTCGTAAAGCGCCTCTCAGTCGAGCCGTACACACACTAAACCTAGTTGCTGACCAAACTGATATTTTTCATTGTTCAATGTCCGAATTTGTTAAAGTGTGTCTGTGTGTCTTGTGCAAGTATAATAATTAGGTTAAATCAATTAAGTATTTAAGGCGCTATTGCATTAGGTTAACCTGTAAAAATAGTTGCTATATTGAAATAAATAAATAAATAATGCGATTTATACCGCACGCTGCGCGTACGGTAAAACTCGCATTGTGGCCAGGTGAAGACGTAAAATTGTGTACTCACCACGGGCGGTAATTCGTAAAGCCCCAGATCGCATATTTATGGCCCTCACCTTCGGTTCGGGCCACAAACACCTGCGATCTGGACCATTCACGAATTCTCCTAGGTACGTAATATACTATTATGATTCTTGTTTACCTAGTCACTTCATTATAAACACTCGTGACAGTAACATCTCTTTTACTATTTCCTAGAAAATACTTAACATAACGGTCATTCTCCAGACAGGCATTTTTGTATGTCCTCGCATTTAAAAAATAGAAATTAATTGAATATAGCAGATTTTATATTTTTGGGTCGTAGAAGGTACTCGTATTGAAGTGTACTTGAATTTTCAAGTACATATTTGACGACCGGTTAGTCTAGTGGGTAGTGACACTGCCTACGAAGCTGAAGGTCCTGGTTTCGAATCCCGGTAAGGGCAAATATTTGTGTGATGAGCATGAATATTTGTTTCTGAGTCATGGATGTTTTCTATTTATTTAAGTATTTCTATCTATTAAATATATCGTCGTCTAGTACCCATAACACAAGCCTTATTGAGCTTACTATGTGACTAGGTCGATTAGTGTAAGATTGTCCCCTAATATTTATTTATTTATTTATATTCAATACCCTTCTTGGACAAAAAAAAACCAATACCCCCTTCTCCTCATTACCGCGTCGTGTCCCACTTCCGAAATGACTTACATACTTATTTTCCCTAAACATGCTACATGCATACTACATGTTTAACTGAATTATCTACAGATTTAATATGTAGTTATTTAGTGTCTATGTAAAATGTTTTTAAGTGTTTTCTGTATATCAAAGGGTCTTTGCCATACGCGCCTCGCGTCAAATTCAACAAAATGGACGACTGACATGTTGCAGTTTTTATTACGATTTGTATTCATTTCATCTAAAATGTATTTGTTTCCTCGCAAATGTGATGAAAAACATTGTGTATAACACGGGCGTAAGAATATTGCAAACTCGAGTCATCAAAAGCCCTCCGCCTTCGGCGTCCGGCTTCTGATAGAATCTTGTTCGCAATATTCCACTTACGCCCCTTGTCCAAAAGTTAAAGATTACAAAGGTAATGACATTAGTTAACCAATTTGTCGCTAGATGGCGCTGTACTGTCGGCAAACTAGCGAACGGTTGGCTGATGTGCAATGTATAGGGCTAAATTATTATTTTCTTTTGTTGAGATTTTGTCTGGAGGAATATAACATACGTTGGGTTATTATTTCGGTGTTTTTATTTCTCGCTCCCCTCGAGACCTTGGTGCAGTATTGTACAGTCAGGGAAATGTATTCACGTACCTTTTTATGCCTTATTGTCATAGTAACAAGAGCTAAAAAGGTACGTGAATACATTTCCCTGACTGTACATGGTCTACGGGGAATCCATGCCCGATTTTGCCCAGTTGTGAATTTTCAAACACTTGCAAAATTTTAGCTTTTGTTTTAAGGACTTGTATTCAAGGTTTTGTAGAGAAAAAAATATTGTTGAATTGAAACTGAGCATTAATAGCACATTGTTTACATTATGGACGCCTTGCTTAACTGTCAAAGTGACTTATGTAGTCGTATATTTAAAGCACGAGCAAATTTCAAAAACTCACCAAAAGAACGCATTACAAAACATTATGTAGAAAGTAGATTGGAATCTATAGAACATCTTTGGTCCGAATTTAGACAGGGACACAAAGAGTTGGTGCGTTCGAGCGATCGAACAGTGTTAAAAGCGCATATTTATACTACAAATGAAACTTATGATAAAACAGAAGAAGATTACACAGATTATGTATGTGAATTAAAAGAGTATTTAGATAAGTTTTCTAATCCTAAAGCAAGCCAGTCAAAGAGCAACGATGATGGAACTCACGATCACTCAAGTTTAATAAAATTGCCTAAAATTAGTATATCCAGCTTCTCTGGCAAATATCATGAGTGGACAACGTTCAAGGATTTATTCACATCCATGATACACAATAACAACTACGACAACTATGACGTGCAAAAAATGCAGTATCTAAAGAGTTATCTAACAGGCGAAGCTGAACAACTCTTGCGTAACATACCCGTGTCAGATAAAAATTATACTCAGTGCTGGAATCAATTAGAGCAAAGATATAATAATAAAAAATACTTGTCTCATTGTATTTTAAAACGGTTTTTGAGTCAAAGAAGTGCAGCAAATGAGTCAGCCGAGTTTCTTAAAGATTTAATGGATACATCTCAAGATTGCTTAAGTGCTCTGACTAATTTGGGTGTTAATGTTTCCACGTGGGACATTTTAGTAATTCACTTGCTGACATTAAAGTTGGATCCAGAATCACGCAGGCAATGGGAGCTCAACGTGGCGAGTAGCTCAGCATCCGACGAGTTACCCACCTTCGCTCAATTTAAAGAGTTTTTAACCAGCCGCTATAGAGCGCTGGAGTTCATTGAGCCGCGAAACAGTAGAGCCCCCAATGCGTACGTGAAGCCAGCTAGTAGTTCAGGTTTTAGCAAACCAAATGTACTGCACTTTACGGACGCGCCAACTATGGCGAGCGAATTTTGTACGGGACCTAGTTCAGGTTTTAGCAAACCAAATGTACTGCACGCTACGGACGCGCCAACTATGGCGTGCGAATTTTGTACGGGACCTCATAAACTGTGCTTCTGTAAGGAATTTGCAAGTGAAAGCTACGCCAAAAGGCAAGAGTTTGTGACTAACAATAGAGTCTGTTACAATTGTTTAGGGAGCAACCACTCCATTAGGTTTTGCCAAAAAGCCACTAGTTGTCGAATTTGTAAGAGAAGACACCACTCCTTACTTCACCCAAAGTATGTCTCAACTTCAACTGCCTATATGAAGAATGGAGGTCAAGCAGTTGAGGGTGTTTCGGGGGAAGCCACACATCACGTCAGGACAGATAGTTCACCGCCAGAAACCACACCAATAGTCAGCTGTTTTACGAAAGGAGTAGTTAAGGAGGAGATTTTACTAGCCACAGCTCTTGTTAAGGCTGAGTCAAAAACAGGTGACTATCATGTGATTCGCGCATTATTAGATCAAGGCTCACAGGCTTCATTTGTTACTGAAGCTGTGGTGCAAGATTTAGGAATTAAGAAAGTTCCCATCCAAGGAACAATCTCAGGTTTAGGTGGCGATCAGACCTCTGTGAGGTCTAGGTATATGGTTAATCTGAAAGTTCAATCGCTAACCGACCCAACCTTCCAGATTGTTTTAAAGGCATATGTTCTAAACAAGATCACTACTTATCTTCCTGGGAAGACAGTAGCAGTTCCACAATGGGTGGAACTACAGAAGCTCACGTTGGCCGATCCAACGTATCACACACCCAACAAAATAGATGTATTGTTGGGAGCAGAAGTTTACTGCCAGGTGTTAAGAGAGGGAATGATGAGAGGTCCAAAAGGGTCACCAGTAGCTCAGTGTACGACACTGGGGTGGATATTGTCGGGTCCTATCGGCTCGGGAAGTGCAAATAAGAGCGTAACGGTACTACACGCTCAGGTCAATGAAGACGAAATAATAAAACGGTTTTGGGAAATGGAATCGGAGCCTTTATTAATACAAAAAAGGATACTGTCGGTTGAAGAACAGCGATGCGAAGACATCTTTGCAGCCACCACGCAGCGAGATGAAACCGGCAGATACGTCGTCAAACTCCCCTTCCGCGATGAAAATCCACTCTGTAAAGGACGAAACTCGAGAGAGATTGCGATCAAGAGGTTTAAATCGTTAGAAAGGAAACTGGATAAAAACAAAGAGTTCAAAGAAAAATATACAGCGGTCATCAGAGAATACATGCAACTAGATCATATGATTCGAGTACCTGATGCTGAAAAGAGTAAAGATAACTCCGTATACTTACCACACCACGCTGTAGTCCGGGAGGATAAATCCACAAGTAAAGTTCGAGTGGTATTTGATGCATCCTGTAGAAATGAGAGAGGTACCTCGTTAAATGATACTTTGATGATAGGGCCTACTTTGCAGCCAGAGCTACGCCATCTTATCATGCAGTGGAGAAAATATCCCATATGTCTCATCGCAGATATAGTGAAAATGTATCGCATGGTGAGAGTGTCCGATGCGGATGCTGATTACCAACGAATCATCTGGAGAGATAGTCAAGATGAAAAAATACAGGATTACAAACTATTAACAGTCAAACGAGAAGAGAAAAGGGTAGAAATAAAGCTAGATAATATAGTAAAAATATTAGGACTTACCTGGAATAAGACGAAAGATGAATTCCAATACTCGGTGAAGCTGCCGCCAGTGTCTGCACCTGTAACCAAAAGAAAGATTATCTCCGATGTTGGACGACTCTTCGATCCCTTAGGCTGGATAGCGCCATGCGTGATAAAGGCAAAGACATTCATACAGCGTTTGTGGATAGCTGGCACAGGATGGGATGAAGAGCCATCAAGGGACATACTAAAGGACTGGTATACTTACCGCGAAGAGTTAAGCCAACTTACTGGGTTCACCATTCCTAGGTGGCTTAACACGAACGTGGATGATGAAGTAGTTGAATTGCACGGGTTCTCAGATGCTTCCAACTTAGCATTTGCTGCATCAGTATATCTTCGGATAATCAGCGCGTCAGGCGATGTTAAAGTTCAACTGATTGCAGCTAAAACCAAGGTGGCGCCTGTCAAACAGGTCAGCATACCACGATTCGAATTGTGCGGAGCAGTGTTGCTAGCCAAATTGTTAACGGAAGTCTCACAAGTTCTGAACATTGCGAAGGAGAATCTTCGATCATGGACGGATTCGATGGTCGTTCTTGCCTGGTTAAATAAGCATCCCAGTAACTGGAAGACGTTTGTAGCGAACAGAGTCTCCGAAATCTTGTCCTTGCTTGAGCCATCCCAGTGGTTTCATGTTTCCACAAAGGAAAACCCAGCAGACTGTGCTTCACGTGGTGTTAGTCCAGCGGAACTGATCAACAACTCATTGTGGAAGACCGGACCTCAATTCTTGAAAGATAGTTCAATTACGTACAAAAGGCCAAACAATAATGAAACACAATTTGAGAAATCAATAAAAGCGCATTGTGGAATCGTAGAGGAGTGCGTGTTAAATAAATATTCGTCTCTTTCGAAGCTAGTACGCGTGATTGCATATTGTAGACGTTTCCTCATAGTAAAAGACACGGAAGTAGTAATCCGTAGCAAACACATAAGTCCATCAGAGTACAATGAGGCATTAACCACGTGCATTAAAATGGCTCAAAGGAATGATTTTGGATCAGAGCTATCTGAAATCACAAAACACGGTTGCGTCAAAAGCAAATCGTCGAAGGTTTTGTCGCTTACACCATTTCTAGACGCCAAGGGAGTGCTTAGAGTAGGAGGCAGATTGGCACAATCAAATGAAGCAGAAAATATTAAGCACCCAATCTTGCTACCTCATACCTCGCCCCTTTCAAGGTTTTTAGTAGCTGACGCTCATCAGAAAACCTTACACGGTGCAGAGCAGCTAATGCTAAACTACTTGCGAGAAGTTTATTACATTGTTGGCGTCAAACACCTGGTAAACCATTGCGTCAATAAATGTATGCCATGCGTCAGAAATAAAGCGGCTGTTCAACGACAACTGATGGGTTCGTTGCCATCTGCAAGAACCACGCCAACAAAGGCATTCTTACGAAGTGGTGTGGATTATGCAGGGCCTATTCAATTAAGGACATCTAAAGGGAGAGGTCATAAATCCTATAAAAGATACATATGCCTATTTGTGTGTATGGTGACTAGAGCAGTTCATATCGATGTTGTCAGCGAGATGACATCTAGAGGATTTTTAGAGACGTTTAAGCGGTTTACTGCAAGACGTGGCCATTGCTCGGATCTCTATAGCGACAATGGGACGAATTTTGTAGGCGCTGCTAAGGAGCTCAGGGAGATGCTGCAATCGGAAAGATCAACGATGGTTCAGGAAATCGCTGAAGGTTTGGCATCAAAGGGAACCACATGGCACTTCATACCCCCACGAGCTCCTAACTTCGGAGGATGGGAGGCGGCTATAAAATCCACGAAGTTCCATATCAAGCGAGTTATTGGCGAGGCCACATTGACATTTGAAGAGATGTCCACCCTTTTAAGCCAGATTGAAGCTTGTCTGAACTCCCGTCCAATATCAGTCTTACCAAACAACCCCAATGAACCAAACCCATTAACCCCCGGTCATTTTTTAGTGGGAGAACCTCTTGTAACCATACCGGAGGTTAATTATGAGAAGTCTACGATTGGTTCATTGAGACGATGGCAATTGACTCAACGGATGCTGCAAGGTTTTTGGCGCAGATGGTCCAATGAGTACTTAGTTAATCTACTACATAGGTACAAGTGGGCGTACAAGACACCCGAACCTGAAGTGGGTGACATCGTTTTGGTAAGGGAGGATCCAACAAAGTGGCTTTTTGGTCGAATCATTCAAAAGTATCCAGGCACTGATAGCTTAACTAGAGTTGTGTCCTTAAAATGCGGAAACTCGATCATTAAACGGCCTACCTCTAAACTTTGTTTATTACCTGTCACCTCATAACAGGGAATTATACCTATGTGTAAATTTTATTGTCTTATGTCTAGATTTAGAACTTTACTTTAGTAAATTAATGTTTTTTTTGTCATTTATGTATTGTTTGAAAGATGTTCATTCCATTTGTAACATTCTGAAGTTTGTTCTTAATCACCACATGGTGGGCGGTCACACGGATGAATGAAGGACATGTTGTCCTTGGTGGGCGGTATGTCCAAAAGTTAAAGATATTACAAAGGTAATGACATTAGTTAACCAATTTGTCGCTAGATGGCGCTGTACTGTCGGCAAACTAGCGAACGGTTGGCTGATGTGCAATGTATAGGGCTAAATTATTATTTTCTTTTGTTGAGATTTTGTGTGGAGGAATGTAACATACGTTGGGTTATTATCTCGGTGTTTTTATTCCTCGCTCCCCTCGAGACCTTGGTGCAGTATTGTACACCCCTCGTTAAACAATGTACTATTATATGCAAGTGATACATAATGAGAGGCATTAAACACGAGTGCGGTTTTATAAAAGGAGCCGAAGAAAAAAGCCAGAATTCTCATTACCACGTCGACTTTCTGATTACCACGTCACACAAATTTTAGAAATTCTCATTACCGCGTCGACTTTCTGATTACCGCTTCACACAAATTTTAAAACCTGTATAGTTCACTATCCGCTAATCATAATTAAGTGCCACATAAACATTTAAGTTTGAATGGTTGATATATCACTACATTTGATATAAATTTTATCAAAAAGTAAGTGGAAAAAAAGCGACGCGGTAATGAGACTGAGAAAACAAATCTGGAGAATGACCGATTAGCACCTTTCGCCTCAATATCCCAACAGGTGTACCTAGAAATCGGGACCGAAATTGCAAAATATTTTAGTTTTTCCTTGATATATACAGTAACACTAATTGTATTCTAAATTTGAAAGCAAAAGATGATAGGTCAGTCAGTGAATGAGTGACAACATTAAGAAACTTTGGCTAGTCTTCATTCTTAAACTACTCGTGCAAATTGAATGAAATTTGATATATACGGTGTTTCTACAATGCCTGCTTGGTTACTGAAAATTTAGGCTAGTTTTATGCACAACGAAGTTATAGGAGGGTGGGAAATGGCCTGAACTGCTTCGAGAAAAGGATGGTACGGCCGTACAGCTGTTTTGTTCGACTTGGCGGATTAGTGCGTACCCCGTAGTATAAACTGTACCTATCGAGGGTCGTAAAGAAAACTTTTCCGACTAATAGATAAAGTAAAGTAAAGTAAAAGTAAAGTAATTTTTTATTAATAACATCGATATTTTGAAGAAAACTTTTATATATTATAATATTTTTTACATTTTGTGGTTGCTTATTATGAAATATATATTTTACATACTTGAGATTTCATGTAGGTACCTAATTATAATTTATCTCGGTCAGAATCCGTGTTCTTGCTTAGTCTTCATTGATTTATTCCTCTTAACATTGTATATGTGAAACTACTAACTCAGGCTCGTGGCGGTGGCAAAGACAGGCTAAATACTTATGATGATTATAATTAAAGTCTTACCGGATTTAAATAGATGTATTTAAGGGCAGCTTCAATGCTTTGCAAATCCTTTTATAAAATACTTGAGCCAATCGAAAGGACAGCGAAATCCTTGCCCTGGTAGTTTTCCTGATCCATAGAAATGCCCATATCCTAGCCTTGATCCTTTGTCCGTTCCAGTACCATGACCTAATCCAGTTCCATAGCCATATCCCTCCCCTAATCCTTGTCCTAACCCTTTGTCCGTTCCAATACCACTGCCTGATCCAGTTCCATAGCCATATCCTTGCCCTGATCCTTGTCCAGACCCAAAGCCTGATGAACCTTTGTCCGTTCCAGTACCACTGCCTGATCCAGTCCCTGAGCCATATGCTTGCCCTGATCCTTGTCCTGACCCACCGGCGCTTCCGCTGGCAGAAGAAACACTATTGGCTGAACTTTCGGCTCCCGAGTATCCACCCGACCCTTGCGCGCCGCTTGCGCCACTAGATTGCCCTTCTTGCGTACCAATCGCTGTAATGTAAAAAAGAATCTAGGATGCAATTCAAAACAAAGAAAGGGCAGTCTACTTTAAGACAATAAGTCAATATAATTGCTAGTTAAAGCAATGACGCGTAGTTGCAGTATCCAAGAGGCAAAGGGATGGCTCGCGGTATTTGAGCTCCCGGAGTGTTGTGGAACCGCACTGTGCAACCCGAACTGACCCAACTTGGGCTGGGGCGACAAAAAAAAATGTTACACCAGGGGGGATGGCATAAAAAATAATTATCGCATCGTTACATAAATAGCATACACACTTTCAGGCAACCGCTGTTTCGAGCGGCTGCCTCGCGACAGTATATTTTCACCTATTTCCGCCCCAGGCCGAGTTGGCTCAGTTCCAGTTGCACAGGGCGGTTCCACAACACAACACTTCGGGAGCTTAAATACCGCGAGCCATCCGTTTGCCTCTAGGATACTGCAACTACGCGTGATTGATTGCTCTGAATGTATTACTTCACCAAATCAAGCTCGTACAGTGTAATTAATAACAATGAGCTCCACTGCCGATTTCGGCGACTGCCCTCAACTCCGTACTCTCCGTAGTTGTCGTTGGTGTGCTCGCAATCGCATGTGGCTAACTTAGCCAATCTTGTTGGTGTAGGTGGCGTGACCATTGCGGGCATGCGAGCACACCACTGACGTAATTATAAGATATTGCCGCAGGTGGTCGGGCTTTTAGGTAATTGCGCTTAGCATCAAGCTCAATGCGCCTATGATTTAGATTTAGATTTATTTATTTCATGAAATAAATTTACATTATAAGTTAACTTTAAGCTAATTTACACGAATTTATTTAATGATCGTCAAATAATGAATATTAATTGAATGAAATGTCACAGGTACGAGTACGTACAATACAAAATTATTATTGACACATATCACAAAATGATTAATGATAAAGTCAAAATAAGGAATATAAATATTGATATGGATTAACATATAATATTTATTGATAAAAAACATAGATACTAACAGAGTGTAAATAAAATACAATACTAAACTACTATTAAATTAAAATAACTAAAACTAAACCTTAAAATTGGAAAAAGTAATTAAAATAGTAACTAATTATATAAAAGACCTGGGCCTCTTGGCAGGGTGCCCATCACGCAGGCAGCAAAAAGTTTCTACAATTTAAATGAATATTTTATGTGTACACACGGTTAAAATTATGCTGAAATACTATTGTTGTTATTGTTTTAGTATATTTGACTAGCTTTAAGTTTATTATTGTACGTCCGAAATGGGCAAGCTGTTGGACTTTATTTTACCCACAACAACTAAATGTACACAGTTCTGACAATAAAGAAATCTTATCTTATCTTATCTTATCTTATCTTATCTAGCATTCCCGCGCTGAACTGCGATTGCGATTCTTTGCGCGAGAAAGCTGCTGGCGCGTGGGTTGCCTGTTGCCTCTCTCAACCTTTTGCTGAGCTCCCTGTGGAGTTCCAGCGCACCCTTACCCCAAGGACGAGAGGGAGGAGGGTCTCGACGCCGAAAGCGAAGAACTGGTATTGGGCGCCGAGACAGCTGTATTTTGAGACCCTGAGGCGTTCTCGAGCATCTGCCGCCGCCACCGCACGTTTGGTAGTTGCTCGTAGGTAGGTCGCCGCCAGGGTGTCAGTACAGGTGGCGTCCCACACCAGCGCACGGCCCGTCTTCCATCAACGACATTCCATCAGGGCGCTTGCCATCGCTCCGCACAATCTGGGGCTCCAGAGCAGCAGGAACGTTGGCACTGACGAGCGCCCTTCTGAGAATGTCGTTGAGAGCGGTGTGGCGGGAGAGGCGGCCGGCGCTCGAGGAGCAGGAGAGGCCATGGTGGCCGAGTCGGTCTACTGGAGCCCCACACGAAACACAGTTGTGACCTGTGCAGATCCCAGCTTCCAGCCGGAGACCGACAGCTATGCGTAGTGTCTGGGTCGATAAAAGTGCCAGTGTTGGGCGAGGGATATGCATGGAGCCAGTAACCAGACACACGCTTGGACACAGCTAACAGCCTGGCCCGGTCCCTGCCTGTTAAGAGCTCTATTAACGTTTCTAAGGTGGCGACGGAGGCTATTGTATCCCAGGCCTTTTGCCTATGTGGTTTGGACGGGAGATTTGGACTCGGCCCAGCTAGCCAGGCATTCGTGGCCTCGTTCAAACATGCAATCTCACAGTTAATGCCCGCTGGGGCTTTAAGTATTCTACCTGCGAGATCTAGCGTGCTGTGAATTGAAGACAGGAATGCCGGCAAAGCCACACTTGAAATTTTGCGGGTTCCCAAGCCGCCGTTCCTTATTGGTAAAGTGGCTTGGGTCCATGCCTGTTCGCTGAAATGAATGTTCAGGATGTTTTCAATTTGGAATTTCATTAGACTGTCAATAGGTGTGATCAAATGGGGAAATTTCCAAATTGGGCAACAGCGAAGCAGGTAAGTGAATTTTGGGACAAATAGACAGAATTTTAAAATAAATAAAGCTGGGAGAAAGGGCGCAGTTTGTTATGGGATGCGACTTGTGTTAGCACCTTCGCGGTGTCGCATCTTGCCCAAACAACGCGGGTGGCGGGCGGTGCTGCAGAAAATGCAGCAAGGCACAAGCACGCCAAATATTCAAACTTGGAACCGGTCTATGACTTCGTCCCTCTTGCTGTCGAAACGGCGGGTCCTTGGTGTGTCGAAGCGAAACGTTTTATACAGGCCTTGGGGAAACGTTTGCGAGATAGGGGTTGTGACCCAAGATCTGGTGCGTACCTGGTGCAACGTATTTCTTTGGCTGTCCAACGCGGCAATGCGGCGAGTATTTTTGGGACGTTTGCGCCAGGAACGTATCTCGCAGGACGATAGGGTTGGATCTAGGTGGTGTGTATGTATATGTATTATAGTTTTAGTTGACGATGCGTGTTGCGGATTGTGTGTTGTATTTATATTTTACTGACGAAACCTGTGGTGGATGCATTATCTGTGGAATGACGAAACCTGCGCTGTGGATCTTGATGGTATGTAGTGGTTCAGTTTAATTCTTTTTTGTGTTTGTTTTTCCTGAATAAATTCTTTTAGCTGTTCAATAAAGCTGAGTGGCTACTAATTTTGACAAGGCGGTCCGAATACTTGCTGAATTTTGTTGTTGATTTATTTAACAGAAGAGGGACGGCCTCCTCGAAGACGGGGGGAAGGGGGGGGGGGGGAGCCGAGGAGGTGCAGACAGTCCTTCGATACTATTTTTATGTTAAGAGCAACGTTGTTAAAATTTCGAGCGATTTGGGAAGCGGTTAGTGGATTTACTTTGTCCGCAATATATAATTCAGATTTAAATCTAAACCGATGCGATTGAAGTGCCGTTTAACATGTACCAAATCTGCTAGGACTAACTGCGCGTCTCCGGCCAAGGCCCCATCGTCGAGGTACCAGAAATGGGTGAGGACCAAATTTTTGGCCAGTCCAGACACAAAGTGGTGTCCACCATATTGAAGACTATTTAAACCAACCGAAAGTGTGTTTTGATAGTCACAGATAAAATACGACACGTTAAAATTATATAATTAAACTATAAAAACGATTTTCTTGCTTTATTTTCTTTAACAACATACGTAAAAGTTTAATGCTTTTTTCTGCTCCATAGAAAGTATGGATGTCCACTTTACGGTTTTTTGAAGAATTTTTTTATTACATTTTTTTATTAGTTATCATTAGCAAATCGTTATTCACGGAATCTATGATAAATTTTCTAAACGATATTAAGGTCTCAATAAGAAATCCTACTAATATTATAAATGCGAAAGTTTGGATGTTTGGATGTTTAGATGTTTGGATGTTTGTTACTCAATCACGCCTAAACGGCTTAACTGATTTGGTTGAAAATTTGCACGAAGATAGTCTATAGCCTGGATTACAATATAGGATAGTGTTAATCCCGGGTCCACGCAGACGAAGTCGCGGGTGGAAGCTAGTACTCGTATTCAATATTTTCAGCTTTAAATTTTCAAACCAGTGCGTCCCAAAAATGTTTTCCGTTGTAATATTTTGGTTGTGCGACAACAGAATTCCGAAGCCCATGGCGCAAATAAGTAGTTTTTGCTTTTTTTTAATGGCAACATAGACTTGTAACTGGCAATCAAAACTTGGACGCGACCACGACGCGACCGCCATGTTCTTTTACTATCGACACCTCATAGTATTATAAATCATGAACGTACTTTGTACCAACGTTGAGGCATAGAAATAATCTTATCGAATTAAAATGACTGCTGATGCATTTTGGTAGCAAATACCATATCTACTTGCTAATCAAACATAGACGTATTATACTTTTCTTTAGGTTGGTATGATTGATTAATGTCAGATTATTAGTCGTGAATGTGGTTTGCCGGGTATTTGTCATTTATTGTGTTTTAGTTAAAATTACCTTAGATGTTATTTAAATGGGGGGCAAATTTTTGAGAAAATGTGAAGTTTGTGGTATCAGGCGTGTGAGACGATTAACTTCTGACGTATTTTTGGCCAGATTTCCACTTGAACAGGTCGGTAAACTGATGTTTTTATGTGATTCTGTGATTTTCAATCATTCTTGACTTTAAAGCTTTAAAAGTTACTAATTTAATTAGTCCGAAGTAGATTTAGTCATTGATTGTACCAATATTATATAAGTAAAGTACTTCTTGTCTAAAATACAAACAGGTAACCTAAAACACGAATAGTGTGCGAACAACTTATCGATAAACCTCTTATTTCAGATGTCGATTATGGGTAAAACTAACAAGAAATGAGCATTTGGCGTATTTACCTATACAAAGGCTGAATGAAAACAAGTTCATTTGTGGAAATCATTTTCCACCCAGTGCCTTTAATAAAAAGGGAAACAGATTACAAAGGAATGCCATACCACTTTTGAATCTTAATGCGCCACTATGGGACGAAACGTTAATGCGGTGAAAATGAGAAATAAAAATATTTATAGCTTAGTTTTATTTTATTCATACCAGTAATACTCAAGTTTACTGGTATAATACAGCAGCACGTATCGCACATTTATCGATATCGATAAACGAAGGTATTGGAAGTGTCAAGCCCTAGCGTTCTTTTTTATATGTTGGTAGGTTTTGGCACGTATTGGTGGGTTGGCACAAAGTACGTTCATAATTCGGTAGAAGGCTTCTTTGAGAGTGCCGACTCTTAAATAAAACGTAGTGATTAACCCATTCAGGGCCCATGACGACACATATGCGTCAGACCGGCGTAGTCGCTTTCCGCTTCATACGAGAAAAACCACGGGATCGGCTACGAGCGTAGCGCGTAGCGATTCTGGGCAATGAATGTGTGTACTCTGTGAGATGAGTCATTTGTTTGTGCCGTCGCGTGCGTGTCATTAAGATTTTCTGTGTATTAAAAGCAAAAAACGGTGTTTAGTGACGATTGTGTTGATAGTGAAAGTGTTTATTTGAACTATTCTGCCGTCCTAAGCCAAAAGGACGCATCTGACTACGAGTCTCATAGTCAGATGCGACCTTTTTGCTTAGGACGGCAGTATTATACTCTAAACAATTAAAAAAATGAAAGCCTAGCTGGCTACTAAGTGAAATTTAGAAATTGTGTGATTTGTTAGGTTATTTCTTATTCCGGTGTGGAACGAATGACACGAAATTGTGCGACGTGTTACAACGGAAGTGTCTAAAGGTAAGTGCACATAGGCACATATGTGGGATCTTATATTTGTAATTTAAACTTGTATTTTTAATTCTTATCGGTAAATCGCGTTACAAGCAGAAATGTTTAAAATAAACCCTCGCCATATTGTTCAGGATAAAATTTGTCTAATAAACATTTGGTCTTACACTCATCTGTTGTACGAGATATCCATGAAATTGAATATTTATAACAAGTTCTTTATCATTCCAATATTTAAGGTAGCTGCCATCCATGTGGCATTCGATCTTTCCACCCTATTTTTTTGTAATTTTTGTGGTAAACTTAATAATTGTTTTTCAGATGACACTCACTTCTGCCGAAAGATGTCGGAAATAAAGAGAAAAAATGCAGAAAGAACTAAAGCTAAGAAAAGAAAAATTAAGGACATGACAACAGATGAGAAACAAGAAACAAGACAAAAATGGCGGGAAGCCAAAAAACCAAAAATCATGCAAAAGGAGGAACTATCGACAGTGACAGAAGCTCGAGCCGAAACACCGCTTAAAGCCCAAGCTAAATCACAAGGTGAAAAATTACGACGTCGTTATCGAAGCCAAGTAGAAAGAAAAACCGGTTATTTTTGATACGGACTATGCTATTTAGTTATAAAGAGCCAAAAAGGCATATTTGTAACTAGGTAGATATAAGAAAAATTGATTTCGATATTTGATTAGAGAAATTTGATCTCAATATTTTATTTTTTCATTTTTTGTTACATACAAGGTGTAACAAAAATAGCGCATAACCGTTTAAGGACATAACAGGTATCGTGTTCTGATAAGAAAATACTAAGACAATTTTTTTTGACGTGTTTTTTGTTTTTACTTTTGTATTGAGCGTTGGCCGACTGGGGCGTCCTGCTCCTGCTCCTAAATGAAAAAAAACGCGCCAAAAAAAAATCTGTTTAAAGTTTTTTCTTATCAAAACACGATACTTTAAACGGTTATGCGCTATTTTTGTTACACCTTGTATATTTGTGTAAAAAAATGTTATCTCACAATTGTTACAATTTTCCGACTGTTTTATTTCTATTAACCAGTGATTGTTATAGGAGTACAAACGGATATCCAAATTTTTTAAATAAAAAAAATACTTGATTTAACATGTTTTATATTATATTGACCGACATTTTTAAACCTTGTAAACATACTCGTACCTTTACAATTCTATTGTGCGACTTTTTTTTTCCGGTGTCACACATTCCAGTGTGATTTCCATTGTGCTACAGTGCCAAAAATTTGGTCCTCACCCACATTTAATTTTGAATTTAAGTTGTGGATTATCGGATTTATTGCCAAACTATATAAATATCGCTGGACCGAGTGGATCAACCTGCTGACAACCTACGGCCGAAAGAATCTCATTGGATTTATGAACTACTTAGCACTGGAGAAGGAAGTTATAAATTCGACGGCGCGCGAGCTGTCTCGAATTTTCTCGCACTATCCGTCTCTTTCTTATTAGAACACTTAGAACAAGAGATATAGTGCGAGAAAAATTGAGAGTATGTCGCGGCCGTCGCATGATAGACGTGTTGGGGCTAGACAAACATATATTTAGTCTTAGCCGGAATCAGATGTATTAAACTTTTTGTGTAGGAACTATATTATATAAATTTCTTATACGCACTGTAGAAAATCCATCCATACTATCCATATCCATACTATATACTATATATACCTACTAGTTATTATACTATACTATAATATATACTATATACTATATATATACTATATACTTTACTATATCCTTATCCTTACTATCCATATCCATACTAATATTATAAATGCGAAAGTGTGTCTGTTTGTCTGTCTGTCTGTCTGTTACCTCTTCACGCTTAAACCGCTGAACCGATTGCGATGAAATTTGGTATGGAGATAGTTTGAATCCCGGGGAAGGACATAGGATAGTTTTCATCCTGGAAATCACCCCCTTAGGGGATGAAATGGGGGGTTGAAGTTTGTATGGAGCTGCGATATAAACGACTTCCACGCGGACGGAGTCGCGGGCAGAAGCTAGTAATATTATAAATGCGAAAGTGTGTCTGTCTGTCTGTCTGTCTGTTACCTCTTCACGCTTAAACCGCTGACCCGATTTGGATGAAATTTGGTATAGAGATAGTTTGAGTCCTGGGGAAGGACATAGGCTAGTTTTTATCCCGGAAATCATCCCCCAAGGGGATGAGGTGGGGGGTGAAAGTTTGTATGGAGCTACGATATAAACGAGTTCCACGCGGACGGAGTCGCGGGCAGAAGCTAGTAATTTTATAAAATAAGTACTTACTGCCTACAGTAGGTAGGTATTTGTTTTACCGTTAAGTAAAAAAAAGATTCTGTTTTTTTCTCTAATTTTATTATAAGTCTGTCCAGGTTCTACACCCCTGACTTTAACCTTATGTTAGTCTTCCCCCAAATTTATACACAGATACGAAAACGAACCTTACTCTGATTGATAAAAGGTAATAATAAAAGGCTGCTGTTAGTCTTACCCCGTAAGTGGGGCAAGCCTAGCTGTTTGAAAATTCTTTAGTTTTCCCTAAATAGGTATCTGTTTTGAGTAAACACGCGTAAAAATCACTACACTTTTGTAAGTGTACAAACATCTTAAGTTAGTTCAATTATTCATTTAAAAGTAAGAAGTAAAATTTCGTCATCAAAACCGATCTATAATTGCTAACAATAAATTATGTTAGTCTTACCCCACCCTACCTAAAGGTACTGAACAGTAAGTAGACCATAAATACCATATCATTCAGAAATAAGTACTTATAGGAAAGGGGGGCCCGGTTTTGGGACTTAAAAAACATTTCATATTTTTTCATTATTTCTTTTTTTTTCAATTTTCTTTTCCTATCGTAAAAAATGCGTAAAAATAAGCATGTTTTAATTCTTTCAACTTTTTCTCTCAATCGATATTTACCGAGATATTTGGGTTCAAAGGTCAGTCATTTGAACGGTTCTGGGACTTAAAAAAGTTCGGTATCGTGAACCGACTCGGATTTTTGGACTTTTTTTTTTTTGATATTTTGTGTTCTTTTTCCCTCGGTATAAATGCGTAAAAATAAGCATGTTTTATTTTTTAAACTTTTTCTTTCATATCGATATTTACTGAGTTATTCGGGTTCAATGGTCAGTCATTTAAAGACGGATAGATGTTTTTTTTTTAAATCAAAGAGCGTAAAAAAAGAGATGTTTTTCTAGAAAAGGATGCTTATTTTGACGTGTTCTGTACGTAACAATCATTCAAAATAGATGTTATAATGACACCACTTTGGCAAAGAATGTACCAAGTGCTGAAATTAGAACACTTTGGAACGCTATACTTCAGCCATTTTCAAATTTAGACAAAAGTTTTTCAAGTAAAAGATGCTGACGTGTTCTATACGTAACAATCATTTTAAATAGGTGTTATTTTATTATGACACCACTTTGGCAAAAACTGTCCCTGCATGCGATTACGAATGTAATGCCGTAATGCATTACATTCGTAATCGCATTACATTTGTAATCGCATTACATGTAATGCAATTACGTGTAATACATTACTCGTAATTGCAATGTAATGCGATTACGAATGTAATGCATTACTCGTAACTGCATTACATGTAATGTTATATGCAATACGATTACAAATGTAATGCATTACTCACGCCCAACACTGGTTGGTGAGTATATACGAAGTAGTTAACTGCCCTCCTAACGTAAAGTGCAATAACTAGGTTCAAGCTACTTTCGAGAAAAAGGCGATTAAAGATTTTATTCTTGTTTTGTCTATATCTACCTTATTATGCATGTTATCGACTTGAAACTTTGACTGGAATAAAGATAATATTATGTAGCTTATTCTGACATACCTAAGTTTAATTAATCTATTTATTAATGCTATGAAAAATAAGAATAAGCACTTATGTTTAGAATATTTAATTTCCAAATGATATATTTTACTAGACATAACTGCAATATGTAGTGTACTTATTGCAGTCATCGCAAGTAAAACAAGATATTACATTTTTGGGTAGCAAGTAATAGTTAGCTGCAATGTATTTTCGAATCATAAGTGCAATAACTATCGTACTTATTGCAGTTTTAATTAGTGAGACGTTTTAGATGTAGCGGTTATGATTATTACATGAGCAAACCAATAAAAAAATCTACCAATTATGAAAGCGATAACTATACTTATTGCAGTTTTAGCTAGTAAATAAGGAGAAATAAATTATAACCTCGACCAATAAAAGTAGTATCTATACTTATGACAGTTATTATTAGTAATTTTGCTTAGAAGTATTACCAACCTAGCTATAAGTAGAGTTATGACGTTCTTTATAATTAAGTCTTAATTCACTGCCTTAGATATAGCAGTTTCGCTTAATAAAAATATGTTAACCCTGGTAGATACGCAGGAACTGTCTAAGAAGAAAACATAGAACTCGTTTTGCTGATTACGAATATGTATATAACTCAGTTTGACCCAAAACTCGAGTTATTGCACTTTTCGTTAGGGGGGCAGTTAAAGTGACGGTTTTAAATGAAGAAATACACACATAAATATTAGTAGGTACACGCAGAGTTGGTGCAAATAAATATACTGTTCAAGTGAATTCTATAAAGGTAGGTAGGTACATACATCAGATTTGAATACACGTAGGGTTAGTGCAAGTACAGAGACCGTTTCAAGTGATACAGATATAGGTACTTACATTACATCATCAGCGGCGCTACCACGAACTTCGAATGTCGAATTTCGGGTATTTCCATCTCTATCGCACTCCCTTACTCAAGTAACAGGGATGCATGTATTACGAACTTCGACTTTCGAAGTTCGTGGTAGCGCCACTGATATAGGTACAATTCAAGACACGAAGAGTTAATGCAAATTTAGTGACGGATTTAATTGGATCAGGTATACAACTATTTCATAAATTGCACAAATAATGAATTTGATACTTACTATATCCTGGGTTAGCCAACAAAGGCGATACCAGCAAGACAAGTATAACCAGATGTTTCTCATTGGGAGCCATCTTTCTTCAGTTGGTCTCTTCCTCAACCAACCCAAGTCGATGTTATTGATTGTCACACAGCCTCGGTATTTATTCAAGAAAAGTCCACTAATATTTAATTGCAGCATTAAATGATTCGTGACAGATTTCTAATACATAATTTCAGTCGTGATACAGTAACTATATTGATAATTATGATAATAAGTATTTATTATGTTACGTTTATTACTTACCTATTTGAATTTTGCGCACTTGGAAATGTCACGATCTTATGATACGTGGATTGTGAATAATGCACAGTCGACAAACACGATATAATATCGGTCCGATTTTCTATCAAGCAAACTATATGCTATCTTGTAATCATTTAGTAGTTTTGCAAGTCCGAAACTATAACTAGCGACAATACTAACTCGTTACACCATTCCATTGCTTTACTTACAACTTACAACGGAATGTCGAATCGAAAATACTTCAATTCCGCCTGGGCATACCTCGCTTTCGCAGAGACGGCTATCGATAACTGAAATACTTAAAACCCCGATTTATTCACAAGCAGCTCGTTAATTTACCTAGTATCTATGCTCAAAAGAAAAAAGACACTGCCATAAAACTTAATGCCTCATTTACATTCAGCCGAAGTGAGCAGGGAAGTTGGCAGGGAAGTGGGCAGGACGGGCGTAAAATGCGTTATTACGCCCGTCCTGCCCTCTTCCCTGCCCACTTCCCTGCTCACTGCGGCTGAATGTAAATCAGGCAATAGGGCTTACGCCAATAACACATATGTTATATAGATCACCGGTGGACCCGGGCTTCTTTTAGGATGCACCCCGGCAGGTCCATCATGCAACGCATTATACGCGCGCCAGCTCCACCAGATCTATATGACACTTTTTGTATGGGAAAATGACAGTTGAGTTTAACAGTCAGAGACAGGCAAAAGATCCATTCAACGTTTTAGTGAAAGTTGCATATTAATCCATTCGATAGTTTTCTCGTGATACCCGGATAACTAAACAGGCCCCGTAGCATGGATGGCGTTATCACGCGATAAGTGACAGGATAGAGCTTCCGTCCCTGGCTGACACCGTTCGATAGAACGAGACGACGCGCCTATCCTGTCACTTATCGCGTGATAACGCCATCCATGCTACGGGGCCAGAACGACAAACAGACAAAAAATCTAAAAACTGTTGAAGTGACTGTTCTGTTATCGATTCTAAGAGCCATCAATTAGTTTTTTTTAATTATATATCTTCAAAGTACTTACAGACTTGATCCTCTACAGCTTTATTGTATGTATTGATAAATTATATGTATAGAAGATTGGAAACCAAAAGAGCGGTGTTGGGTGATTTTCGAATTTCGGTAAGACGTTTGAATACAAGGCTCAACCAAATGTCATAGCATAGAGTAAGGAAACAAATAAAATGTTTATTTCACCAACATTTTTCATTGGTTGGAGCCACCATAACCATAACCAATACCATTCTCCCCCCCTTATTACTGGAACCATTTCGCCGCATTTTCAGGCCCCTATTTGAGAATCTCTGGATAAGACCAGCGCGTCTAGCACACGACGGCCGCGACATAGTCTCGATTTTTATCGCACTATACCTATTGTTCCAAGTGGTCTAATAAGTGAGAGACGGATAGTGCGAGAAAAATCGAGAAAGCTCGCGCGCCGTCGCGTGCTAGCCGTGCAGAACGCAGAAATTTTCGTCGTCCAGTAATACGAATTTAGTGCATATAAGTTTCCATATCAGAATCGATTATTTTTTTATGCTTTAGAATTTAATATGCGATGCGTTTTGTGAAGGTCTGTGACAACACCGGATCGAAAATTTTACGGTAGGATACTTAATGGCAAGCCCGCCATTTTGACGTCTTTGACAGTTGACAGATATGGCGGCTACGATTTCAAGCCAAGCAGAAGAAATTAATAATTTAATGAGGTCAAATGATTCCGATAGTTAATTAACCGTCGCAGTCGGATAAAAACTATTCTAAACGGAAGCTAGAATAATAATGTACTAGTAAAAAAAGTTTCATGTATTTCCGTTCATGGGAAGCTGAGATCATTCGTGACAGATTTGTAGTGTGACATCACACTGCCACACACTAACTCTATTTGAGATATGAGTAATCATCCTATGTAATATTAGAGACAATATATCATAATCCCAACGCGAACCGTTGTTTGAATACACCCATCCTTACATGGCGACCTGCCAGTGCGGCCTTGTGCCGTGCTGGCTGCGCGCTGCCCCAGCCAGCTTAGAAAAGAACTTGAGTGACCTTGGTGATTTTATCAGTGTTAAAATTTAAAGCAGAAACATGAGTGAGCTATTATTTAAATCAAGAGGACAAGGACCTTTTTTTATTATTATTACTAATGTCTTGATAAACGATACTAAAACATCAGCATCAGCATTTCATAAATAAGACATTAAATACCAGTGGCAAAATAAATGAAGCTAAAATAATACTGAACCACCACACAGAATTGTTTGTTTGTCACCACAAAGAATGATTTTTTTTTTAAACTGAAAAGAAATCGGAAGTCAGAACCGATGCGAGCCGAAGCTGAAGGTTGCAGCTGGAAGTTGTTCGTGTCCTTGGAGAGGGTCACTGTTCGGAGCCGAGGAGTCCGGCAAATCAACGGACCCGGGAAAATTTTATTGGAGAGAACAGGAAATCGCTGATCCAGTTTTCAGTAGTCTAATATTCCTTTTGATTCAATAATTATTTTTTCTCAAACATGCTCGGAAATGTACGCGTTAATATCACGAAATGAAGACGTGAAGTTTCTTGTTTATGGCTCCCTACATTACTTCTTGGCCTTACGCCAAGAAGTAATGTATGAAAACCCTAAGTAAAACCATTATTGTCCGCTACTCTAACTTTTTAAATTTGCTTACTAATATTAAACTGACAAAGGAAAATTTACATACTGCCAACCACCACTAGACACTGTAAGCATACTTGATCATAAAAAAAATAAAAAAAATCTATGGTATTATACTTTAGGTGCGGTTAAACATGGTGCTCGAACGGCTTGTTCAAATGGCATGTTTAAAAAATAAAAAAGGCGTAAATTACCTATTATTTAATTGATTACCTAGTATTTATTTTAATTTTAATATTTCCTCACATCGTTTGAGAAAAGTACTATACAATCCTCGGCCGGAACAGGGATTGCTGGACTCGTTGTATTCGGCCTCGTCTACGACTCGGCCGTCTACCCCAATCTCGTCCAGCAATCCCTTACTTCACGGCCTCTGCAGTAATCTACTATTTTTTGCATATTTTAGTGTTTTACCAACATTTTACCTTTTATTACTTACTTTACTTTAACCTTGTTATAATATAAATGTTACTAAATGAAATAAAATAAATAACTATTCAGAAATAATACTAAATAATGTATCACGAAACTAACATTTTATGAAAGAGAAATAAGTAAAAGTAAATCTCCGGACGAGTCAGTATAATATTATTTTGGTCTTCGCTTGACTCGAATTGTTTCATAGATAGATATGGATTAGAATTAATATTTTGATTACTTAGATGCATTGTATGCCGCTTAATGACGACACAATTATATGGTTAAAAGAACGGTCTCCTTACAACAAAATATTTTTTCACGCCACTGCTCGGAAATGTGGCAAAAGATGGTTAGAATTCAGGCTTCAAAGCTTGCAAAGGGGTTAGTTGGACGTCGCACGAACAGGCCATCTATGAGTTCAAACTGTCCAACAATATTTTTGTAGTCCAGTTTGAATTGAACAGCGATTCGAACAATCACAGCTCCCCCGCCCCTGCCCCCACCCCCGCCCGCGTCGGCTCGCGTGTGGAGGGCAGTGCGCGGTCGGCCCGGCGCGCTGCCCCCCACATACTCCAGGCAAAATAGGGTCAGCTAGTATGGCGAAATGGAAATAATTTATAATAGCTTTTTTTTTCTGCGTAACAGATAAATTATAATTGTATTAATAACAACGAGACTAAATCCGACAAAATATTTGTGATTTAGATATTTTAATAAATAATTGAAAATTTATAAATTCCTGTAAAATCGGAAAAAAAAATTAACTCATTTTTTATTCTTTGTTTTGATAAATTAATATTTCCTCTATAAGTTTGATGATAAATCAGGCAAAAAATGTTTCCGAATATTACATTTCTATTTAGTAGATCCCTAACATTTTATTCATTTACCATATTTCCGTGTCCAAAAATAATAATTGGCTGTAGGTTCCTACATTCTTTGATGAATGTAGTGGACACAAACATTAGAAACGAATCGCACACTAAACAACAACGGAGGGTGGATTTTAGGGGTTAAATGCTGTTTAACTATTTAAAAAAATGCAAATTGATCAGTTACTTTTGGGATTTTCATTATAAGCTATTTTTCATCGAATAATGTACGAATCCCCTTATAAAATCGGTTGCAAGTAATGTTATTACAAACACCTGTTAAAATAGGTTTAAAAATGCCGCGCGCGAGCCGCAGAGCTAACGTGATTGGCCGGCCGCCCGCTCGCCGCGTAGGTACTACATACTAGGTAGGTACCGCACGAATCGCAGCGATTCGCGAAACCATCTAACGCGTCTAAGATCTAGTTGTTGATAGTAGTTAAATTTTAATATAGGTACTCGTTGTGAAACGAATTATGAAAATATTTAAGTATTTTTATTTATTTATCAATGAGTGACACTGACGAGCGTGGGATGAAGATACCTATGCAATTTAACTTTGAACTTTGACGTAGGTAGTGGAAGTTGGAAAAAGGGACTTCAAAGATTGTGCACACGTGTATATTATGTAGTTTGTGATGGATTTTTTAAGACTAGAGGAAGATGCTTGCTTTGTTTACATTAATTTCTTTTTTGGTTCAGTTTTATTTATATATTTCGTCTTTATTGCACTAAGGACAACTTATCGTACAAGAGGCGGACTTAATGCCGTAAGCATTCTCTACCAGTCAACCTTTGCGCAAAGCAGACAGATTGTGGGCGTGTAGTAATTGTAATAGAGCAAAATTCGTTAAAATAGTAAACTAGAGAGATTTATACCCTTACCTATTATTTGATTTTTATTATGCCCAATATTACACGTTAGATAATATACAGGGTGAAAAAATCTATGAACCTGAAGGGAAACCCTTAAGACAGCTCATTCTCTCGCTCTCATTATCATGAATTAAACACTATTTAAATTTAATTTACCTACTTTTAGCCCGAATTACATTTGAATTACAATTTACTATCGCAATCACTAAAATTTATTGACCGAATATCTTTTGTCCGAAAACTTTTCGTATTTTTATGACTTCTCCGAATATAATATTCATTACTTTTTTCATTTACCATTTGATGTTATCCAAATGTGTCAGTTGTCCGAAAAACTTTTACCACTACAGTCTTTTGAGCTTTGTTACAACTTTTGTTTCATAGCCAATTTTTGACTTATCCAGCATTACTTTCCGCATTTCATACGTTTAGTCAAATGTTCATTTTGAATGAAATTCAAAGTAGTTTTACAGAGACTAAGGCAGGTCGGTGTAGGTACGACGACGAGCGAAGCGAGGAGGAGTTTTAGGTGAACTGCGAGTTTGCGACCCTACATCGCGCGAGCCGAGTGAGCGTAGCGTGCCGTGGCAGCGGCCGGCGAAGCGCCAGAACCGAACACTTTTTTACTACTTAATATTTACATATGTACTGTATAAGTAAGGGTCAGGTCGGAAGAAATAACTTGATAAACCAAATGTTGTAATTATTTAGTATCGATTTATTTAAAGAACACCCTGCCTAGAGATGGTGTTTACCCAACCTACCCAGAGTTACCCATTTCATCCCAAACGTCGTCTTGTGAAGCATTTTTGCAAAATATAATGAAACTTCTTACGTCATAGTCATATAGGAATGTGTAAACGTAAACGTTGTTCTCATTGAGATTTTCTTACTTGGTTACTTGCTAAATATGCAAACAATATAGGCTCATCTTTCCCTGGCCAGACTATACGTGTGTTATTTTGAATAATAGTACATTACTGCAGAGGCAGTGAAGTAAGGGATTGCTGGACTAGTCCAGGCAATGAACTGACAACTTGTATGGAAAAAATGTCAATTTTGGAAATAATTTATAATAGCTTATTTTTTATGTATAACGGATATATTATCAACTAAATAGTTACCCAGCGACAAAATCCGACAAAATTTCAGACATCGAAAAAATGATAAGTTCTTCTAAAAAGTCAGTAAAAATATTAATAAATGTTTTGTGTCTTCATTTTGGTTCATTTACATTTGCTCTATAATATTCAAGATAAATCGTACAAAAAAAGATATTGCATGCTTCATTGAAATCTACATAATTACTTCCGAGTGGAAAGTTTGTCGGATTCTTGACCAAATCATCTTAGAATAACATTTTCAAATGAAATCAACAAAAAAAACGCTATTATAAAAAACGCTAAATTAATGTTTTTCAAAACCGTATTTTGCCTGGAGTAGACGAGATTGGGGTAAACCGGATACAACGAGTCCAGCAATCCATGTTCCGGCCGAGGATTGTATAGTGCGTTTCTCAAACGATGTGAGGAAATATTAAAATAAAAATAAATACAAGGTAATCAATTAAATAATAGGTCATTTGCCGCCTTTTTATTTTTTAAACATGTCATTTAAACAAGCCGTTCGAGCACTATAAAATACGGTTTCGCCAAACATTAATTTATAATAGCCTGTGTTTTTTTTCTCCGTCATAAATACATATTTTAAGATACTCTATTTACGAATCTTACAAACTTTCGACCCGAAAGTAGGTATAAAAAAATACTGTCAAATAAACGCCGATTTTATTAATTAGAATTAATAATAGTTGTCTATAATCGTCAACACAACACTATTATTGTCTTTAACCTGTAAACAATGAAATCCGACATTTTTTTTACATGTAAAATCAATATATTAACAAAATGCATGGCTTGGGTGGCAGGTGACAGAAGTTGGTAGAAAAAAAATTGTAATAAGTAGTACTTTGATTTGATTCTCATAAAAATAATTGATGAACCTATTTTGCTAAAAATCGTATAGATTTTTGTTTAGAATTGCATATAAATACATTTACTCCAATAAACTATCGGTAAATATATTTATAGGACCAAATTGTGTCCAAATTTAATTTAACTATATAGATTATTAAAGTAGTACACGAATCCTACAGAAAAAAGGTTTATGTAAAGCATAATACACATTTGAATAGTCCTGTTTAATTCTACCCGAACCTGAACTCTTTCCGCGTGTGTTAACGATCACATTCGCTCGCAACGGCGGCACGCAACGAGTCCTTTACCGAGCTCGCATTCAAGGTCGCGCTTTCTGTGACGCGAGTAGATAGATACCTACATTACCTACGCAGATTATTTGTAATCATTTATATCGTCTTCGACGATATGTACTAGTGGGAGAATGCGACTATTCACGGTGTAATAATGGCGTAAGCGGGAAACGCGCTAACAATTAATGAAATAAACATATTTTAGTGAAAACATGCCAAGAATTTAGTACATTTCTATGTTTGGTGTCTCAATGCTTCATAATTATTTACTGATAAATGTCATCATTATAAAACAGTGACGACAATTTTAACAGGTGATTTCCTACTTAAAGTAGTTAATTTCCTACTTAATCTGCGTAGGTAGTACACAGACCACTTAACCTAGGTTAAGTCGTCTGTGAGTTTGTAGTACAAGATCCATCTGCACATCATTGTAGTAACGGAAGTAGGTACTTTATTATTGGAATGGGTAAGAAAGAACACGCTGCTAAAATACTGCTTAGCTGCTATAGCTATACAGAGTGGAAAAACCTATGGGCCCTGAAAGAAAACCACCGTAAATCCTTAACATCAGTGGCGACGTGCACTACATAAAGGCAGAAAGACATTGCCTACCCTACTTAAATCTGTGATATTGTTTATTTATTTACAATCACAATTAATACATAACAAAATTAAAAATTTGCTTCATCTGTCAGGCCACTAGACAGTCTATCTGGGGTAGGTAGTGCCCCCGCCAAGTCAAGCAAAAGAAAGAGGCACGGCTAGAGATGGGTAAGGGTGACGAGAGACATCATTCTGATCTTGACACGTTTTATTGTTATTGACCCTGTACATCTCTGACAATCTTACATTAATGTTCCTTTTTTTGTTTTGTATTGACGCTTAGAGACCGTATACATCTCTACAAACATGAGAATAATTATTAGTTGTATTTGGACGCTCAGAGAATACTGAATTAATATCATCAACTTCTTGTTAATGCTGATACAGACCTTATATCGAATGTAATGGTCATATTTTCCAATTTTGTTTTGTTTTCATTAACTTAGTGACATTTACTTTGTTAACCGTTTAAATCGGTTCTTGATCTGCAAGTTTTAAATGATTATTGTGTAAGATTATTATTATTACATTGTTTTTTTTTTTAAATACCCGTATACTCGTACACCTAAATTAGTGGGCTATTTCGCTTGGCCTTTTTCAAAAAGTCCAAGCGAACATTTTGGTGTTGATTTTTTTCTCATGAAATCTTACAAGCGTTATTAACAACTTTTTTTCAGTTTAAGATATTCATTATGATGGATAGTTTTTTTTTCCGAGCCTATTCTGTGTCTCACTGCAGGGCAAAGGTCTCTCCCCGTGATCTTCATGCGTCATCCAGGTCGTCCCGCCATCTCCATCTAGGTCGGCCCCGTCTGCGTCGCCCGTCATGTGGCACCCACTTGCACGCATAGTTTACAAGATAATAAATATTTTTTTCTCAAACATGCTCGGAAATGTACGCGTTAATATCACGAAATGAAGACATGAAGTTTCTTGTTTAAGGCTCCCTACATTTCTTGGCCTTACGCCAAGAAGTAATGTATGAAAACCCTAAGTAAAACCATTATTGTCCGCTAATCTAACTTTTTAAATTTGCTTACTAATATTAAACTGACAAAGGAAAAATTACATACTGCCAACCACCACTAGACTCTTTTCTGTAAGCAAACTTGTGACATAAAAAAAAAAACGATGGTACTATACCTATGTGCGGTTAAACATAGTGCTCGAACGGCTTGTTTAAATGGCATGTTTAAAAAATAAAAAAGGCGGCAAATTACCTATTATTTAATTGATTACCTTGTATTTATTTTTATTTTAATATTTCCTCACATCGTCTGAGAAACGCACTATACAATCCTCGGCCGGAACATGGATTGCTGGACTCGGTGTATCCAGCCTCGTCTACGACTCGGCCGTTTACCCCAATCTCGTCTACTCCAGGCAAAATACGGTTTTGAAAAACATTAATTTATAATAGCGTTTTTTTTGTTGATTTCATTTGAAAATGTTATTCTAAGATGATTTAGTCAAGAATCCGACAAACTTTCCACCCGGAAGTAATTATGTAGATTTCAATGAAGCATGCATTATCTTTTTTTGTACGATTTATCTTGAATATTATAGAGCAAATGTAAATGAACCAAAATTAAGACAAAAACATTTATTAATATTTTTACTGACTTTTTAGAAGAACTTATCATTTTTTCGATGTCTGAAATTTTGTCGGATTTTGTCGCTGGGTAACTATTTTGTTGATAATATATCCGTTATACATAAAAAATAAGCTATTATAAATTATTTCCAAAATTGACATTTTTTCCATACAAGTTGTCAGTTCATTGCCTGGACTAGTCCGGCAGTCCCTTAATTCACGGCCTCTGCAGTAATGTACTATTATTCAAAATAACACACGTATAGTCTGGCCAGGGAAAGATGAGCCTATATTGTTTGCATATTTAGCAAGTAACCCAGTAAGAAAATCTCAATGAGAACATCGTTTACGTTTACACATTCCTATATGACTATGACTTAAGAAGTTTCATTATATTTTGCAAAAACGCTTCACTAGACGACGTTTGGGATGAAATGGGTAACTCTGGGTAGGTTGGGTAAACACCGGTTAAATACCCGGTATTTACCCGTAGGTTTTAACCCCCTACCCATCTCTAGGCAGGGTGTTCTTTAAATAAATCGATACTAAATAATTACAACATTTGGTTTATCAAGTTATTTCTTCCGACCTGACCCTTACTTATACAGTACATATGTAAATATTAGGTAGTAAAAAAGTGTTCGGTTCTGGCGCTTCGCCGGCCGCTGCCACGGCACGCTACGCTCGCTCGGCTCGCGCGATGTAGGGTCGCAAACTCGCAGTTCACCTAAAACTCCTCCTCGCTTCGCTCGTCGTCGTACCTACACGACCTGCCTTAGTCTCTGTAAAACTACTTTGAATTTCATTCAAAATGAACATTTGACTAAACGTATGAAATGCGGAAAGTAATGCTGGATAAGTCAAAAATTGGCTATGAAACAAAAGTTGTAACAAAGCTCAAAAGACTGTAGTGGTAAAAGTTTTTCGGACAACTGACACATTTGGATAACATCAAATGGTAAATGAAAAAAGTAATGAATTGTATATTCGGAGATGTCATAAAAATACGAAAAAATTTCGGACAAAAGATATTCGGTCAATAAATTTTAGTGATTGCGATAGTAAACTGTAATTCAAATGTAATTCGGGCTAAAGCTAGGTAAATTAAATTTAAATAGTGTTTAATTCATGATAATGAGAGCGAGAGAATGAGCTGTCTTAAGGGTTTCCCTTCAGGTTCCATAGATTTTTTCACCCTGTATATTATCTAACGTGTAATATTGGGCATAATAAAAATCAAATAATAGGTACGGGTATAAATCTCTCTAGTTTACTATTTTAACGAATTTTGCTCTATAACAATTACTACACGCCCACAATCTGTCTGCTTTGCGCAAAGGTTGACTGGTAGAGAATGCTTACGGCATTAAGTCCGCCTCTTGTACGATAAGTTGTCCTTAGTGCAATAAAGACTTTAATGATAATAAGAAAATAAATTAATGTAAACAAAGCAAGCATCTTCCTCTAGAGTCTTAAAAAGTCCATCACAAACTACATAATATACACGTGTGCACAATCTTTGAAGTCCCTTTTTCCAACTTCCACTACCTACGTCAAAGTTCAAAGTTACATTGCATAGGTATCTTCATCCCACGCTCGTCAGTGTCACTCATTGATAAATAAATAAAAATACTTAAATATTTTCATAATTCGTTTCACAACGAGTATATTAAAATTTAACTGCTATCAACAACTAGATCTTAGACGCGTTAGATGGTTTCGCGAATCGTTGTACCTACCTAGTATGTTATGTAGTACCTACCTACGCGGCGAGTGGGCGGCCGGCCAATCACGTTAGCTCTGCGGCTCGCGCGCGGCATTTTTAAACCTATTTTAACAGGTGTTTGTAATAACATTACTTGCAACCGATTTTATAAGGAGATTCGTACATTATTCGATGAAAGATTGCTTATAATGAAAATCCCAAAAGTAACTGATCAATTTGCATTTTTTTAAATAGTTAAACAGCATTTAACCCCTAAAATCCACCCTCCGTTGTTGTTTAGTGTGCGATTCGTTTCTAATGTTTGTGTCCACTACATTCATCAAAGAATGTAGGAACCTACAGCCAATTATTATTTTTGGACACGGAAATATGGTAAATGAATAAAATGTTAGGGATCTACTAAATAGAAATGTAATATTCGGAAACATTTTTTGCCTGATTTATCATCAAACTTATAGAGGAAATATTAATTTATTAAAACAAAGAATAAAAAATGAGTAAATTTTTTTTTCCGATTTTACAGGAATTTATAAATTTTCAATTATTTATTAAAATATCTAAATCACAAATATTTTGTCGGATTTAGTCTCGTCGTTATTAATACAATTATAATTTATCTGTTGCGCAGAAAAAAAAAGCTATTATAAATTATTTCCATTTCGCCATACTAGCTGACCGTATTTTGCCTGGAGTAAAAAGGATTGGCATGCGACGTCTGTTATTATTATTACAGCTCAAATTTCAATTTGACTACATATAAAGCCGTGCATTTTTTTACATACTTCCAGATTACATTTTATTTAAAACATATTTTATTAATCATCATTGAAATTGCTTTTATAAAACACAAAAAAATCTTAATAACTTATATACTTAGTTCCAAATACAAACACCGACTTACATATAACCATACCGTAATTAATTAATTTTTGTTTAGTAAATAGGTATTTAGTAAGTTAGGTTATGCAATATTTTTTATTCATGTGTACCGGATTTGACTTTTATACGGATGTGACATAATATAGGTACCAAAATGAGAAGACAATAAATAAAGAATGGTCATAGGACAACCAAATTAGAGCATGCTAGAATATGAACAGTTTTTTTTTAATGAAGGTATAGGAATGTTTGTTTAGTTTTTGTTGGATTTTATAGGTTTGAAGTAGGTATCGTAACTATGTTTGTAACTGAATGTTGAGATATAAGATAATGTAGTTTGGTATTGAATGTTTAAATGTTATTTAAGAGATAGTGTTTGGAATAGACAGCTTACAATTAGTTATAAAATAATATAGGCACGCACGGCCGCGTCAATGGAAGGCTCGGGCGCATTCGGGTGCGCAAGCAGGATCGACCTGCGGCGCTAGAGCGAGATAGATGCGCTGAGCTCGCCCCGGCGGGCCGGCGCACGCGACTGCGTGCAATCAGGTTAAAATGACGTCGCAGCTGACGCACCTCGATTAATTAGATTACGGTTTGATCTTCGTTTCGTTGTGCTACGGTAAAGCACCGAGATATATTTTGGTTTGGAGCTCGTAGATTAAACCCGCGGGGGTTTCGAGTCTAAGCAGGAGGAGAGTTTGTATGGACTTGGACAAGGTGCCTTTGGAGGACTAGCTGGACGAAGGGCGTGCCAGTTTGCCGCAAGATAACACATACATACACACTACACAAAACACTAACTCATTCTTGTGGCCGTTGGGACGGAAAGATTCAAGAAAGAAGGTTAGTAGTTATTTAGATTTAAGTTAGTTATAAGTATCGCGTCCCAATTGTTCCCACCAGGATTCGCTGTTTGTATGGGAGGTCATTCTATGGGCCCGTGACACTCCCCGGGGTCCTGGTGAGAACAGATTGATAGTTTTTTTTTTTTTTTAAGTAGGTATTAGATTGGTGTCTGGGAAAACTGAAACATGTAAGTTTATCACTGAACTATTAGACTGATCACCTAAGAGTACTTAGTTGAAATTCTTAATTGTTGATGTTTTCAGGGTTTGTGAGTAACGTGATAGAGATTTTGAGTGGATTTTTTTTTTGAGTATTGCAACAGTTATAGGAATTGAAATTAAAGTATGTCCTTTCGTGATCTTCGGCAGCCCGAGAGGCGCCGTTGAGCGATTAGGTACGTATATAGCATGGTACACCAGGATACAAGGGCAGGCAGGGAATCCTTGGAACCTGATCATGATTCGGTCGAGTATCAATCGTGAAGGTCCTTGGACACTTGGTATGTTTAAATGAAAGGAGTGTTAAAAGAACTGCCTGAATAGTAATAATATATAGTAAGTGCGCGTTAATAAATAGTAATTACCTTGTATTCTGAGCAAACAAAAAAATATATATTTATGTAAGGTCGGCCGACCAAGTGTTAATGCGTTGTGTACCCTTGCCACAAGTGAAGCATATTGAGATGCACACTTTAAGTTATAAGTTGTAATGAAAAAGTTATAAAGTAAAAGAAAAAAATTATAATAATATGAATATGCCTAAAAATTAAGACTTGCAAGTCACACTGATGTATACATAATATATAGAAGACAATTGTCAAACAGAGGACTTATCTGCGTTACGATGTAAACGTAAGTACTTACATATTTCATGGACGAGGACCTTAAATAACAGATAGTTTGTATGACGTGTTTATTTTTAAGATTTTTTTTATCGTGTTACGTCTAGGTAAGAAATTAGTTATTTTCGTATTGCCTTATTATTGTGTCTACTAAAAGCAGAAAGTTAGTTTTTTAAGTCAAAAAGTTCAATTGAAAAATGAAAATGATTGTCACGCGTAAAACAGTAGATTTCCTTTTGAAAAAAATATATATATTTCATTAGTAATTTAGTTTCCAAAACTTCCTTTGTCTGATTATTTTATTATCTGTTTTTTCCATAAAATGTAAACTGTAAACTTTAAATGACTATAATACAAAAAAAAACTTATTCCTACTTACCGAATTAGTTTACTTGGTTTTGTTCTTTTTTTTAATTATTTTGTACTGCCGTTGCTACTAAGTAGTATGAGAAAAAAAAAAACAAATACAATATTAATCTTTTTTTTTGCCAAGGAGGGAAGGTCTAGTGTGACACTCACACTGCCACACACTAACTCTATATAAGTAACCTTCCTATGTAATATTAGAGACAATATATCATAATCCCAACGCGAACCGTTGTTTGACTACACCCATCCTTACAGATTAATGCTTAGTTTGATACTGGCAGATTTTTTTTTGAAATTTAGAGATTTATTATAAGTGAGAGATAAGGTTCACAAAAACAAGTTGTTAAACACATTATAAGACATGTAAGTAAGACATACGCTCAAAGTGTGCGGTGTTTGAGCTATCGACATGTTCCCTTGCCGTGGCAGCCCAGAGACAAATGGCCGCCGGAGATGGGCAGGTCGTACACCCTGGTCAATACTGATGGTCACAACGGGCGCCGCACGTTTACTATCCACCCCGGACCATGCAGTAGCCGAGTGTGAGGGCGATGCCCGGATGGCAATCCCACTGTCCGGGTGTAACCTAACCCCAATTCCCGTGTTCCAAACCAGTCGTATCCTATCAATAATCCTGTCTACCCCTCTCCTACTCATCCTTCCCCCCTGTCCTTTTTCCACTCCGCCAACGAGCCTCCCGCAGAAGCCCTGAGAGCCTGTGGGTGCGAAGTCACCTTTAGAAAAGCCCCCACCTGCAACACATTTACAGCCCCCCGCGGAAGCAGGCCCCAGCACAAGAGCGCCCGACAGTCACGACTCCATACCCTATGGCACCCGAGGCCGTCGTGGCAGGACGCGGCCTGTTGGGACGCACAGAGGGGCGACGAGCGGCGCGATGAACAGCCGGGCTGATCACTCCACCCCAGCAGCTGGCACCTCCCGAGGGAGAGGTCAACAAGCAGCAAGGAGTAGGGGTAGTGCCCGGCAGTTCAATAAGAGGGCCTAATAAATGGTGGCCCTCTCAGCACCCGCGAGGATCCTGCAGGCGAACATCCACCACTCTGCCGCAGCGACAGCGGTCTATACGGTCTTGGTCTTATATCAAACTCGTCGGGTTCAAAGCGTTATAAGAAATACATAATATCAAGACGCAATTTATGTTTTATACGTAATGAAATGACATTTAAAGTCTCATGGAGTGATAAGTGTCTATTATTTACTGGATTGTCTATTTTAAATGAGGTGGTATAGTCATTATCGCGACTTTTTAGTTGGCTGAAATACCTATGGCGTTTTTGGAAAAAAAATACATTTCTGGTTTTTTATCAAAAAATACATATAAAAATTTGCTCACTGTAAATTGTCAATAATGTAAAAATATATCGGCATGTTATTTTTATACCTATATACCTAATAATGCTCGATATCGATAAAACAATGTTTCTACCACTGTCTAGATTACGATAGTGTTTTGTTTTGCCGTGAAAAATCCGGGCTCTGCTAATTTTTAGATGTGCCAATATAATATGCGCAATACGTTTTGCACTCAGTTTTTATTATTCGTGCTGCTACACCATCAAAACGTACGGCTCTAGTATTGTTGAGTGATTTTATATATTGATCTTCTCTACAAGGAGTAGTGAAAATACTGTTGTTCACTGTAACAATAATATCTGTTTTTGTTTTTTTACTAACTTTAGTCATTGTACTCATTGTAATATTAAGAAAATTGATTATTAAATGCTTCTGCTATTTCTTGTGGGTAATGTATTAGTTTATCTCGTACTTTTACTGAATCAATGCTTTCAAACCTTTTCATGTCTTTTTTTGTTTTTAATTATATTATCAAGTAGTTCTACCCTTATTTTTAAAGTTATAGCCCTATGATTTGCATTGCGCTGTGACTGCTATACACACCCTGAGTAATTTACTGTATTTTTTATATACTATTTTATACGCATCTGTTTTATGTTTTTAAAATAAGAATCTCAGATTTCTTTTGTGAATAGGTACATGACTTTTTAATGCCTCTTGTGAACCCATTTGGTAGTTTGTTGCTTGATTTTACTTAAACTCTACGGTTGGGAAAGGAGAGGTTGTAAAAACGTCGAAAAATATCATGAAATTTGTTGAAAATTTGCTTCACTGAATACCTCGGACCATGTAAGGGTAGCAATACATTCTAGAAAAATTTCAATGTTTTTGTACTATAACCCCTCGTTTGAATATACCAAAATTGTGTGTCTTGTATTAATAATGGTTCAGACACTTTAAATTCCAGCACTTGGCAAGTTTCATGATCTGAAAGGTGCAGCTTATAGGCATATCCTAGAGCATGCTATATCACTTGCTACGTGGTCTATACATGATTGTCCACGTGTAGGAACATTGATGTGTAAGTGAACGTTAGTTTAGTAAAAGATTTTTGAAGCGTTGTGTAACATTATTTGAAATCAAAGTATTTATATTTAAGTCACCCGTAATTATAAATTATTTTTTTCTATTATTTGTTATTTTATATAAAAGTGCATCTAGTTTATCAAAGAATAAATTGAGTTTTTTTTTTCTGGGTTTCTATATACACAAAATATAATAAGGTTGTGGCATGGTATATTTTTTGTAAGATGTTTCTCTCTTGTAGTGGTGCAAAAAAGAGTATTTATTATTATTATTATTATATTTCAACTCCACAACATTCGAACACTTTCTCGGAGGATTATTTGTTACACCATTGTATATTTATAATAAATCGGTAACCTATCGAAGTTTCGAAAAACATTTGCCCGATTTTCACTTGTCCGAAAACTGTTAAACGAATTCTTATAATCCATATACTTTGTTTACCATACTTTTGAAATGTCGCTGGTTTGTTTTCCCACATTATCGTTTTCCCGAAACTCAATAACCAGAAGAACGATTGCCAACTTTATTATTTGACAACCGATTTGTTAACCACCTTTTCATAATTCCGATGCTACGTAAAATCTAAATATCATTTTACCGCCACGATTAAAAAACATTCAGATATGCTAAAAACCCTACAAAAGTGCACTTTAAAATTGCGATGAGAAAATAAACTTTTGCTAATAAGTTGGGTTAGGTTAGATTTAAAACTGTGACCTTACAAAATAAACATTTGATAGAAAAGGGGCTTAGATTAGGTCAAAACATTTAAGCAACGAGAGTGCTGCACGAGTACTTAAAATGCCCAAAAAGCTCGGGGGGCGAAGCCGACCGCAGTAAAAAAACAACAAATGATCGTAACAATGGTATTATTTGTAGGTTAGGTTAGGGTTAGCTTGTGTCCCTTAGAGCGGAAATAGGCAACCCGCGAAGCGTGGTGACGTCGACACGCTGGCGGTTAGAGTAGGTAGGTAGGTACAAGCTACAATTTCGATCTTTTGATATAGCGGAATAGTAATATTTCGGACTTAATACTTATCGGCGCCGAAAACTAGTTGACAAATGATTCTTCGGAGTTTTAGTAAGTGTCTATTCGAATCATAAGCGAAATAAAATTGCAACGAACTGAGAATTGGGAAAATAATAATATGGGAAATGTAATTTCGGGCAAACAAAAATTCGGCCAATGAATAAAAAGGGAAACGTTTTCGGGACTTTAATATTCGGAATTACGATGTTCGAGCTTATTATAGGTAACCGTATAAATCTAATGTTCTTTCTGAGCAATATGCAAGAGCCACCACGTTTCTTATCTCATCTTGAAAATTTTGCAGCTAAGTTGAAATTATGCAGGCATATATTATTTTCACTTCCACATTTAATAAATGTTTCCGTAAAAACATAGAACATCAACGTGCTTCAGGAGAATTACATATCTCTTCAATGCATAGTTCTATTTCATATAATTTACTGATGCAAAAATGTACTTTTGACTGATCTTTTTTATTTGTGGCACGAAAAAGCATTTTTCTTGCATTATTAATCGGAGTTGAGTTTTGGTGAATTGTTTCAATCGATCTCGAAATTGCCGGGAAATAATACGGTATAGTTCCTTTTTTTTCTTGTCTGTTCTGACGTGTACACTAGTCGCACGTCATTTTTATACTGAGGATTACATATATATACTAATACTACTGGACTGATGACATATGGCACTGAAACATGGTCGCTTACTATGGGCCTCATAAGAAGGCTCAAAGTCACCCAAAGGGCAATGGAGTTTCTCTGCGTGATCGCATCAGAAATGAGGCTGTCCGCAGCAGAACCAAGGTAACCGATATAGCCCTCCGGATCGCTAAACTTATGTGGCAGTGGGCGGGGCACATAGCAAGTAGAACCGATGGCCGTTGGGGCGGAAATGTTCTCGAGTGGCGACCACGTACCGGAAGGCGCGGCGTGGGTAGGCCCCCGACAAGGTTGACTGATGCCCTGGTAAAGGTTGCGGGAGTCCGCTAGATGCGGGTGGCGCAGGACCGGTCACTTTGGCACTCTTTGGGGGAGGCCTATGTCCGGCAGTGGACGTCTTTCGGCTGATATGATGATGATGACTACTGGACTACTGGATATCTGGGGGCACGGCAGTGTCCCCGCCAAGTCGAGCAAAACAGCGGCCCGGCCCATCCTTTTCTCGAAGCAGTTAAGGCCATTTTCGACCCCACTATAACTTCCTTGTGGATATAACTAGAAGCCTGAATTTTTAGTAACCAAGCACGCATTGTATAAACACGATATATTTCAAATTTAATTCAATTTGAACCAAGATTTATAACTAGTCAAAGTTTCTTAATTTTGTCACTCACTGACTCACCGATCATCAAAAGTCTAAGGCACTTCTAGCAGACATAGAAGCTTCAAATTTGAAATACATTAGCCGTAGTATAAGATTACCAATAAGTATTACTAACAATGATTGATCCAAGTTGGTCCATGAATAAAGAAATTTAATTTAAATTTAATTTAATTAGTGTTTTGTGTATAAATTAACAGGAAACAAAAAAAAAAATGCAATTTCAGTCCATTCCCAAATAACAGAATTTTATTTAGCAAGCAAATTAAGATTAAATAATGCCTGAGACTTGGCTCTACGAAATATCGCACAACTTTTTACGGTGTGTGAGTTTCGAGACTTGGCCTCTTTTACATTGAATGTTTTTTATGGGATAGTTATTTCTATTACGTACCAATTGCTTGCTCTTCATAGTCATGGATATCTGTGTGCTTGTTTATAATATTCCAAATTTTAAGTAAGGATAACGCAATAAAATATGTAAGTTGTATTGCACAAATTATGGTTTAAATTTGCAAAATATTTAGTCTTGTTTTTTTGTTTAAAACAGTTATTTCCATCTACATTCGATGAATTTTAACGTCTGTTATTAAAGAGTGCTCGCTTTTACAGTTGTCTCTAAAAGCACTAAAACCTGTACCTATCGAGGGTCGTAAAGAAAATACTCCGACTAATAGATATTTTAAAGAAAACTCTTCGATACATTATAACATTTTTTTAATTTTGTGTTGCTCTATATCGTGAAATATATATATAACATAATAGAGATTTTATATAATTATAATAGGTTTTCTCGGTCAGTCGTCGGTTGCTGAGTCTTCGTTGATTTATTCTTCTTAATATTGTATATTTGTTAGTGTTTTGTACCTGGAAGTAAAAAGTACATATATTTAATAAAACGTCATAAACACATATTACTTTGTTCAGTACGAACAGTTAGCATCATCATATAGTACCTATACGTAATAAAAAAAAAGCATTTATGATTACAAACAAGTTTTCATACATAATAAAATATTATTTAAGAAACATAAGAACGCCTCAAATAAAACAACAGCCAACGTTGTTTCCTCAAAAATACCATTGTTGAGTTTTGAGGATTGAATTAATTGTATGTGAAAAAAATAATTATAACTTGCCTGGCAGAGGTACGAGTAAGAAGAGGACGCTAAGTGCTGTGATAAGGAAACTACTTAGCCGTTCAGGGAGGCAAAATGGTGGTCACATCACAGTGAAATAACTATCGGTCGTCCATTACCTCGATGGATCGACGACACTCAAAACTTCGGCGGTCAATCTTGAATCAGGCTTGTGGCGGTGGCAAAGACAGGCTAAATACTTTTGGTGATTATAATTAAAGTCTTACCTGATTTAAATAGACTTCCATAAGTTAGGCAGCTTCAAAACAATGCGCTACAAATAGTACAAGATTTTAATTTTCTTCTCACCCGCTCCGAAAGGCTTACTTTGTGATTTTGAAATATGCACGTTTCACACCACACAATTTCAACTGGTTCAGAAAAAAGGTAACGAGGTGATTTTGACCGCGCGTTAGGGATCCGACTGTAATTTTTCCATATAAAACTTGACATTTAGATCTACCTAACGTTCGTACAATGCGTTGCGTGATCGACCTTCAGGTTGCATCTATGATTTTTGGAATCTTAAGTATGGTCAAGGAAATTGAAACATGGACTACTCTAAATGTCATTGTGACAAAATACACAGTGCTCTATATTTGGATGTGGCGATAAAATAAATGTGATATGCTTTCTGTAATTGTGACTTTTACCTTTATATTTTCCGAATTTAGGAGCACCTTTAGCAAAGCTAGATCCTTGTCCTGCTCCAGAGCCTGCACCTTGTCCTAATCCCGAGCCAGCTCCTTGTCCTGATCCAGAGCCTGCTCCTCCTGATCGAGAGCCAGTTCCTTGTCCTGATCCAGAGCCTGCTCCTCCTGATCCAGAGCCAGTTCCTTGTCCTGATCCAGAGCCTGCTCCTCCTGATCCAGAGCCTGCTCCTCTTGATCCAGAGCCTACTCCCCCTAAACCAGAGGCTCCTCCTCCTGATCCAGTACCAGTTCCTCCTGATCCAGAGCCTGCTCCTCCTGATCCAGAGCCTGCTCCTCCTGATATAGAACCAGTTCCTTGTCCTAATCCAGAGCCTGCTCCTCCTGATCCAGAGCCTGCTCCTCCTGATCCTGAGCCTGATCCTCCTGATCCAGAGCCTGCTCCTCCTGATCCAGAGCCAGCTTCTTGTCCTGATCCAGAGCCTGCTCCTCCTGATACAGAGCCAGCTCCTTGTCCTGACTCAGAGCCTGCTCCTCCTGATCCAGAGCCAGCTCCTTGTCCTGATCCAGAGCCAATTCCTCCTGATCCAGAGCCTACTCCTCCTGATCCAGAGCCTGCTCCTCCTGATCCAGAGCCAGCTCCTCCTGATCCAGATAAAGCTCCTTGTCCTGAACCAGAGCCAATTCCTCCTGATCCGGAGCCAGTTCCTCCTGATCCAGAGCCTGCTCCTCCTGATCCAGAGCCAGCTCCTCCTGATCCAGATAAAGCTCCTTGTCCTGACCCAGAGCCTGCTCCTCCTGAACCAGCGCCAGCTCCTTGTCCTGATCCAGAGCCAATTCCTCCTGATCCGGAGCCAGTTCCTCCTGATCCAGAGCCTACTCCTCCTGATCCAGAGCCTGCACCTCCTGATCCAGAGCCTGCACCTCCTGTTCCAGAGCCGGCTCCTTGTCCTGATTCAGAGCTTGCTCCTCCTGATCCAGAGCCAGCTCCTTGTCCTGATCCAGAGCCGATTCCTCCTGATCCAGAGCCAGTTCCTCCTGATCCAGAGCCTACTCCTCCTGATCCAGAGCCTGCTACTCCTGATCCAGAGCCAGTTCCTCCTGATCCAGAGCCAGTTCCTCCTGATCCAGAGCCTACTCCTCGTGATCCAGAGCCTGCTCCTCCTGATCCAGAGCCTGATCCTCCTGATCCAGAGCCAGCTCCTTGTCCTGATCCAGAGCCTGCTCCTCCTGATCCAGAGCCAGCTCCTTGTCCTGACCCAGAGCCTGCTCCTCCTGATCCAGAGCCGGCTCCTTGTCCTGATCCAGAGCCAATTCCTCCTGATCCAGAGCCTACTCCTCCTGATCCAGAGCCCGCACCTCCTGATCCAGAGCCTGTACCTCCTGATCCAGAGCCTGCTCCTCCAGATCCAGAGCCTGCTCCTCCTGATCCAGAGCCTGCACCTCCTGTTCCAGAGCCGGCTCCTTGTCCTGATCCAGAGCTTGCTCCTCCTGATCCAGAGCCAGCTCCTTGTCCTGATCCAGAGCCGATTCCTCCTGATCCAGAGCCAGTTCCTCCTGATCCAGAGCCTATTCCTCCTGATCCAGAGCCTGCTCCTCCTGATCCAGCGCCAGCTCCTTGTCCTGATCCAGAGCCTACTCCTCCTGATCCAGAGCCTGCTCCTCCTGATCCAACGCCAGCTCCTTGTCCTGATCCAGAGCCTGCTCCTCCTGATCCAGAGCCAGCTCCTTGTCCTGATCCAGAGCTGATTCCTCCTGATGCAGAGCCAGTTCCTCCTGATCCAGAGCCTACTCCTCCTGATCCAGAGCCTGCTCCTCCTGATCCAGAGCCAGCTCCTTGTCCTGATCCAGAGTCTGCTCCTCCTGATCCAGAGCCAGCTCCTTGTCCTGACCCAGAGCCTGCTCCTCCTGATCCAGAGCCAGCTCCTTGTCCTGATCCAGAGCCAATTCCTCCGGATCCAGAGCCTGCTCCTCCTGATCCAGAGCCAGTTCCTCCTGATCCAGAGCCGGCTCCTCCTGATCCAGAGCCAGCTCCTTGTCCTGACCCAGAGCCTGCTCCTCCTGATCCAGAGCCAGCTCCTTGTCCTGATCCAGAGCCAATTCCTCCGGATCCAGAGCCTGCTCCGCCTGATCCAGAGCCTGCTCCTCCTGATCCAGAGCCTGCTCCTCCTGATCCAGAGCCTGCACCTCCTGTTCCAGAGCCGGCTCCTTGTCCTGATCCAGAGCTTGCTCCTCCTGATCCAGAGCCTGCGCCTCCTGATCCAGAGCCAGCTCCTTGTCCTGATCCAGAGCCAGCTCCTTGTCCTGATCCAGAGCCAATTCCTCCGGATCCAGAGCCTGCTCCTCCTGATCCAGAGCCAGTTCCTCCTGATCCAGAGCCTACTCCTCCTGATCCAGAGCCTGCGCCTCCTGATCCAGAGCCAGCTCCTTGTCCTGATCCAGAGCCTGCTCCTCCTGATCCAGAGCCAGCTCCTTGTCCTGACCCAGAGCCGGCTCCTCCTGATCCAGAGCCAGCTCCTTGTCCTGATCCAGAGCCAATTCCTCCGGACCCAGAGCCTGCTCCTCCTGATCCAGAGCCTGCTCCTCCTGATCCAGAGCCTGCTCCTCCTGATCCAGAGCCTGATCCTCCTGATCCAGAGCCTGCTCCTCCTGATCCAGAGCCAGCTCCTTGTCCTGACCCAGAGCCTGCTCCTCCTGATCCAGAGCCAGCTCCTTGTCCTGATCCAGAGCCAATTCCTCCGGATCCAGAGCCTGCTCCTCCTGATCCAGAGCCTGCTCCTCCTGATCCAGAGCCTGCTCCTCCTGATCCAGAGCCTGCACCTCCTGTTCCAGAGCTGGCTCCTTGTCCTGATCCAGAGCTTGCTCCTCCTGATCCAGAGCCTGCGCCTCCTGATCCAGAGCCAGCTCCTTGTCCTGATCCAGAGCCGGCTCCTCCTGATCCAGAGCCAGCTCCTTGTCCTGACCCAGAGCCTGCTCCTCCTGATCCAGAGCCAGCTCCTTGTCCTGATCCAGAGCCAATTCCTCCGGATCCAGAGCCTGCTCCGCCTGATCCAGAGCCTGCTCCTCCTGATCCAGAGCCTGCTCCTCCTGATCCAGAGCCTGCACCTCCTGTTCCAGAGCCGGCTCCTTGTCCTGATCCAGAGCCTGCTCCTCCTGATCCAGAGCCTGCGCCTCCTCCTTGTCCTGATCCAGAGCCAATTCCTCCGGATCCAGAGCCTGCTCCGCCTGATCCAGAGCCTGCTCCTCCTGATCCAGAGCCTGCTCCTCCTGATCCAGAGCCTGCACCTCCTGTTCCAGAGCCGGCTCCTCCTGATCCAGAGCCAGCTCCTTGTCCTGATCCAGAGCCTGCTCCTCCTGATCCAGAGCCTGCACCTCCTGTTCCAGAGCCGGCTCCTTGTCCTGATCCAGAGTCTGCTCCTCCTGATCCAGAGCCAGCTCCTTGTCCTGATCCAGAGCCGATTCCTCCTGATCGAGAGCCAGTTCCTCCTGATCCAGAGCCTACTCCTCCTGATCCAGAGCCTGCTCCTCCTGATCCAGAGCCAGCTCCTTGTCCTGATCCAGAGCCTGATTCTCCTAATCCAGAGCCAGCTCCTTGTCCTGACCCAGAGCCTGCTCCTCCTGATCCAGAGCCAGCTCCTTGTCCTGACCCAGAGCCAATTCCTCCGGATCCAGAGCCTGCTCCTCCTGATTCAGCGCCAGCTCCTTGTCCTGATCCAGAGCCGATTCCTCCTGATCCAGAGCCAGTTCCTACTGATCCAGAGCCTACTCCTCCTGATCCAGAGCCTGCTCCTCCTGATCCAGAGCCTGCTCCTCCTGATCCAGAGCCAGCTCCTTGTCCTGATCCAGAGCCTGCTCCTCCTGATCCAGAGCCTGCACCTCCTGTTCCAGAACCGGCTCCTTGTCCTGATCCAGAGCTTGCTCCTCTTGATCCAGAGCCAGCTCCTTGTCCTGATCCAGAGCTGATTTTTCCTGATCCAGAGCCAGTTCCTCCTGATCCAGAGCCTACTCCTCCTGATCCAGAGCCTGCTCCTCCTGATCCAGAGCCAGCTCCTTGTCCTGATCCAGAGTCTGCTCCTCCTGATGCAGAGCCAGCTCCTTGTCCTGACCCAGAGCCTGCTCCTCCTGATCCAGAGCCAGCTCCTTGTCCTGATCCAGAGCCAATTCCTCCGGATCCAGAGCCTGCTCCTCCTGATCCAGAGCCAGTTCCTCCTGATCCAGAGCCTACTCCTCCTGATCCAGAGCCTGCGCCTCCTGATCCAGAGCCAGCTCCTTGTCCTGACCCAGAGCCTGCTCCTCCTGATCCAGAGCCAGCTCCTTGTCCTGACCCAGAGCCTGCTCCTCCTGATCCAGAGCCAGCTCCTTGTCGTGATCCAGAGCCAATTCCTCCTGATCCAGAGCCTGCTCCTCCTGATCCAGAGCCTGCTCCTCCTGATCCAGAGCCTGCTCCTCCTGATCCAGAGCCTGATCCTCCTGATCCAGAGCCTAATCCTCCTGATCCAGAGCTAGCTCCTTGTCCTGATCCAGAGCCAATTCCTCCTAATCCAGAGCCAGCTCCTTGTCCTGATCCAGAGCCTGCTCCTCCTAATCCAGAGCCAGCTCCTTGTCCTGATCCAGAGCCTGCTCCTCCTGATCCAGAGCCTACTTCTCCTGATCCAGAGCCTACTCCCCCTGACCCAGAGCCTGCACCTCCTGATCCAGAGCCTGCACCTCCTGTTCCAGAGCCAGCTCCTTGTCCTGATCCAGAGCCGATTCTTCCTGATCCAGAGCCAGTTCCTCCTGATCCAGAGCCTACTCCTCCTGATCCAGAGCCATCTCCTTGTCCTGATCCAGTGCCTGCTCCTCCTGATCCAGAGCTTGCTCCTCCTGATCCAGAGCCTGCTCCTCCTGATCCAGACCCTACTCCACCTGATCCATAGCCTATTCCTCCTGATCCAGAGCCAATTCCTCCTGATCCAGAGCCAGTTCCTTGTCCCGATCCAGAGCCTGCTCCTCCTGATCCAGAGCCTGCTCCTTGTCCTGATCCAGAGCCTGCTCCTCCTGATCCAGAGCCTGCTCCTCCTGATCCAGAGCCTGCACCTCCTGATCCACAGCCAATTCCTTGTCCTGATCCAGAGCCGGCTCCTCGGGTAAGAAAGATGTCGTATGCAATTTAAAACAAATATAATAGGGCAATTTACTTTTCAACACATTTGCTTGTAATGTAACGTGTCTCTTATTTATTACGTTGCTTTTAGGCTCATAATCCTGGGTATTAAACTCGCGTGTTTTATAATATTACGCACTCGTGTTTCATAAAACATCGGGTATTTATAACCATAATTATAACCCGATAAAGACACGTCGGCACTTCGCAGCAAGGTGTATGTATGAAATGAACACGATTCATTCTTAAATTAACCGTGTTTTACTGTTTTTTTTGTTCGGCAAATGGATTCTTACTCAAGTAAACAAATGAAATACTTTTTATTAATAAACTGATTATTTGTTCATGGATAGGATATACAGTGTGTTTGCTCCATCGTTTGCCAAATTAAAACGGCAGGTAGGTTGGGTCATTAGCTATCTTTTCCGGCTCCAAAAAAATTTTGTGTCCACTGGTAATTTTTTTGTATTCTTTTAAAATAATTTAGAAATTTTCTATATGCTTACGCGTTTCAACTTGAATAAGAAAAAAAGGAAGTGGTAGAGCCTAATTTTTTATTTTATTGTAATGTCTAATGTTGTACGGTTCTATCAAAGTCAAAATTATTTGCAAGTAACATCTACATATTTTTTTATTAAACTTCAAAAAAAAATTAAGATGCAAGAATTTTGTCTTGGGTAACTGTTTAGCAATTTAGAAAAAAACTAAAATTGATAATTTTCTTTAAATTCTTTTAAAAAGTTCCTTAGCTTTTACTGTTTCTAATGATGTGCTACATGCCAAAAAACCTTCAATTGACTTTTCACACCACTGTTCGGAAAAGTGGCAATAGATGGTCTGAAACCAAGCTGGAAAGTAGGCAATAGCTGTAGCACCTGAACCACCACTACAACAATGTTTCATTGTAGTAGTGGTTATTATTGTTGGACAGTTTGAATAGCGATTTATCAATCACAGCTCCCCCCGCCCCGCTCGTGACAGAGGGCACCGCCCTCCGCCGGCGCGGTGCCCTCCGTCACGCGAGCGGCTGCGCTAGTGTTTCATATTAAATATGATCTTTAATTAGGTACTTAATTTTGACTTATAAATATAATTATTTGCAATTTTCTCGCAGTAGGCGTGAAAAGCACTATGTAATGTCTCGGCCAAAAGTGCAATAGATGGACTCGTCTCCTTCGAGGTCCTCACCTAGCGGCTCTGACCTCGAACCCACTCGTCCATCTGTTGCCTACTTTCTAGCCTTTACAACAATGTACTATTATTAATTTGCCAATTTTATGTAAGGGACGCACTAGGCTCTTGAGCTCGTGACCGGCAAGCGATAAAAAACATACTTTCGCTAAATACGAGTAGTAGGTAAGCAAGACTTGCAGATTGACGACTATCATACGAACGCACGCGTAGCATCTGAAAGGCTACCAAGAAACGAAAACGAACTTCGTTCGCTATCTCCCTCTCTGTCGCTCGAATTTGCAAGTGCGACAGAGAGGGAGATACATCTGGGTTTGTAACCAAATTTCCTCTTTAATAACGACGAATGTCACGAATGTCACGATGAATGCTGTCTGTATCCGGTGGGATAAATCTTCATGAATTTCTGAAAACATTTTTTTTATCTGAATCACGATTGGCCAGTTGGCAGAATGCCGCGAATTTTCACTTTTCTAATCTTAAAAAGGTTTTTGGTTTTGTTACTGTTTCTGTTAATCTTGTTATTGTTGTGTTTTGGTACTTTGATAATGGCTACATTCACGAATACAGAATATACGGACATTTTGACGGCATACGGAAAAGCTCATGATGTTGCACGAACTGCGCAAAGAATCTACCAGGAACGATTCCCTAATAGACGCTTACCAACCCGCAACACGTTTCAAAACTCTTACTGACGCTTACGCAAAACTGGGAATTTGAACATCAATGAAGTAAGAGGAATTGTTGTGCGACACAATGTTGAAGTCGATGAGCAAATTTTGGCACTGTTGGAGGAAGATCCGACTAGAAGCATAAGAGAAATAGCTGCTTTACTCGAAATTTCTATCTGGAAGGTGTGGAAAGTTCTTCGCCAAAATAAGAAACACGCTTTTCATTACACTCTAGTACAAGGTATTTCATTTTTGAATAAAAACTGCTATTGTTTAATTAACCCGTACACGCTTAAAAGAGGTTTACATGTAGTGCAAATCGTAATCCGATTCACGTAGTTAAAATTAAAAAGAATCTTGAAAATTTATTCTTATGCGTATTTTATTCATTGCATACAGGTCTTGAAGAGGACGACTCAGGGAAACGTGTCCGGTTCTGTCGTTTTTAGCTGCATACAGACTTAGACGATCGCGACTTTTTAAAAAGTGTTCTGTGGACAGATGAGTCCAAATTTACAAATGAAGGGATTCTTAATGTACATAATCTGCACCACTGGGCACCGCAAGATGAAAACCCACGTGTAAAAAGACAGATATGTTTTCAGAGGAGATACAGCGTCAATGTTTGGGCAGGAGTCACTGGTGATAAAGTGACTGGGCCACACTACCTACCCGATAATCTAAACGCAGATAACTTGATTTTTTGCAAAATAAACTGCCTGAATTGCTAGCTGATGGGCTGCCTTTTGATGAAGATAGGCGAATCGTGTTTCAACAAGACGGTTGTCCTGCGCATTGGAGGCTAACAGTCAGGGAGCACCTGGACAATACTTTCCCAAATTGGTGAATTGGGAGAGATGGCCCTTTTCCACGTTCCCCAGACCTAACTCCGTTAGACTTTTACATTTACGGGCAAAAGAACTTGTCTACGCAACGGAAGTCGATCCTAGAGAAGATTTATCCCAACGTACACAGGCGGCATTCGTCGTTATTAAAGAGGAAATTCGTTTACGAACAACCACAGTAGAAATCAGAAACAGATACTACGCGTGCATTCGTAATGAAGGACGTCAATTCGAGCAAGACTTGTAAATGAAGACGAATTTATTGATGGAAATGATTAAAATTTGACTATTACCTACACTACTTACAGTATGTTATTTACATAAAAACCTGCTTATCGAATTTTATTGCCTGGTTGGCATCGTTAATCGTTTATTTGACGAAAGAGAGAGATAGCTGATGCATTTCTAAGCACGTGTCACGTGTGGTTTACAAAAAATATTGTACGCCGATTAAGAGCCTAGTCCGTCCCTTACACAAAATTGGCAAAATAATAAAGTTCCTTAAAGGCCAATAGGCAGTATTGCACATAATTAGAAAGAGGATAGACTAGAAAACTTTTTTAAAGAGTTTTAAGAACATAATCATTTTTAGTTTTTTTTTTATTGCAAATCAAAGTTACCCAAGACGAAATTCTTGCATCTTAATTTTTTTTGAGGGTGAATAAAAAAATAAGTAGACGTTACTTGCAAATAATTTTGACTGATAGAGCCGTACAACATTACACATTACAATAAAATAAAAAATTAGGCTCTACCACTTCCTGTTTTTTTTATTCAAGTTTAAACGCGTAAGCATATAAAACATTTCTAAATTATTTTAAAATAATACAACAAAAATAACTGTGGAACAAAAATTTTCGGAGGCCGGAAAAGATAGCTAATGAGTTGACCCAACCTACCTGCCGTTTTAATTTGGCAAACGATGGAGCAAACACCCTGTATACACGTTTCATTTAGTAAAACTATTTTCTTTTGATAACATTTATAAAACAAGCGTGTTTAATACCGCGTACACACGCCTATACGCGTTTATGTGTGTTGTTGTTAAAATACATAATCCAACTACTAGCAGAAAAGTAGGTTAGGTTAAGTTAGAACCACGAGGACGAGACTCTTGGAAGGATATAGGATAGTGTTTATCTCGGAATTCATCCCTTAAGATGGTCGAAGTGTTTTTTTTTCATAAATGACCGGCAAAGTTGACTTTATTGGTAAAAAATCAAGACGTGAAGTGCATAATTTATGTTTAGTTAAATTTAAAAATAAAAACCTTGCCGGCTCGATTTTGCTCGACAACAATCATCATCATCATATCAGCCGAAAGACGTCCACTGCTGGACATAGGCCTCCCCCAACGATGACAATGTTGCATACAATTTTAATTTTTTGTCGTGGTACAAACTTTTTAAAAAGTTAAAATGGCCATATAAATAAAAGTCATAGGTCCTAAACCGCCAAAACTCTCGTTTTTGTCTCAAATAACTTATAGCGTTTTCGGAAGAAAAATACACTTCAAACTTATTATTAAAAAAAAATCAATCAAAAGGCGGCAATGCAAGAATTATTCTGTTTTTACATACACTGCCCTGTTAAGACAAACTCACGTCTCTTGAGATACAGCAGTTTTGGTAAACCGGGTTAAATCGATTCTAAATAGTGTCTTATATAAAATATATACGCACAAGGTGTTCATAATTTTTCCCATAATCAATCAATCATCAACTTGTCAAACTCCTGTAACTCCGTTTTTAAAAGTCGATTTACGCACATTCCCGTATCTTTAATTACCACAAATAAGCTTAACAAGCGCGATACGTTTGAGTTTTGCCAATTTGCGGTATCTTTCTATACGTGAGTTCGGCGCAAGTATAAAGCTGTTGCCAGTCAAAAAGATTCAAATGTATATGGTGGTTCCTGGTGATATAGTTACGACAGAAATGTTTATGTTCCTACGAGGATTGAGATAATAGTACATTGTTTAACAAGGGGCGTAAGTGGAATATTGCGAAAGTCTATCAGAAGCTTTTGATGTCTCGAGTTTGCAATATTCTTACGCCCATGTTATACACAATTTTTTTCATCACATTTGCTAGGAAACAAATACATTTTAGATGAAATTAATATAAATCGTAATAATATCAACATGTCAGTTGTCCATTTTGTTGAATTTGACGTGAGGCGCGTATGGCAAAGACCCTTCGGTATACAGCCACGATTTGAAAACACTTAAAAACATTTTACATAGACACTAAATAACTACATATTAAATCTGTAAATAATTCTGCTAAATATTAAATTGTAGTCAAATTTAATATAAAGATATGTTTTATACATATTAAAAGTTGGTTGTAGCAAACTTTTGAAGATATGAAATACACCTTGGCTGATTGGAAACATCCTCAGTCCGAAGTGAAGTATGAGTGGGTTCTATATTTTAAAACTAAACTTAACAGCCCGTGGGAATTTAAACGGCTATAACTGCTCTGTACGCTCGCAAGTAATAACGCCATTGACGAGCAAGTGTGATGAAAATAATTATGTTAAATTTTAGGTACTCTATTGATCGTTTTTCCACAAATGCCAAGTATGTAGGTAATGGATGAATGGTATAATATATAAGAAATATTACTTAATGGTCAAAATATAAATTGTACATTGATAGAGGTCCATGAAGACCATTTTTTTTTTGTTCCAATGAAAAGTTTTAGTAGGTAATAAAACTTTATGTTGACGATTATTTTTATGATTAAACTTTTTTCCCCCAAATGAGTTTTTTTTTTGAGTGTTATATCTGATTTATTTAAGGAAATATTCATTAAGATACTGGAGATCAGCGTAATCGCTGTGCTACCCACGGAGTAAAAGCTGAGGCCACATTCACGTATAGAGATACCGCATTTCGCGTAACTCAAAATGTATGTAATTTTGTTAATTAGGCATAATTAAATAATTGAAATGCAATAATAGTTGAAAATAAGTTTTTTAATTAGCTACATCATTTATTATTTTAATAATATTTTTTATTTCATAAATGGGCCATAAATTTATAAGTTAAGTATGTCAAGTTGTCAGTCTAAAACTTAAACAGCGTTTTTCTCGAAATGGCCATTTCAAAGATACGTGAGATTGGCTTAACAGGGCAGAAACAGTGGCTAGTTGTTTTTTTCGGAAAATATAGAAAATTGACGTGAAAATGATTCCAGATTTAAAAGAAGCTGCAAGCTCAGTTATTGATGTTTTGTTCCCTCCAAAGCCAAAAGACAAATATCTAAAGGCGTACGACAATTTCATGAAGTGGCGAGAAGTAATGCATGCCTTATCAATCTTATCATTTTCAGCAAGTATATTCTTGTTTTCTTGCAGAATTTTTGAGACAAGCACTATGTTTGTTTCAGCCGAAAGGGCAATTGCTGACTTCGTATTAAATTAAACAGACTCCCAAGGTCGTCCGTTTAAAATTAATACTCAGCCAGCAATTGCCTACTTCCCTTGCTTCGACAATAATGTACTATTGGGACGGTGATGATTAAGCTTGCGCCTGAAAATAATTAAATAGCAATCATTTTGCTAAGACAATAACAAGTTCTACGCGGATGAAGTCGCGGGCAACAGCTAGTCGGTAATATTACCTATAGTCTAGCTAGTTTTAATGTATGATTTAAGTAAATTCTACTGTAACTGTAAAGCTAACAAAAGACGGCCAGAAAAACAAAATAAGGGAAAAAAATATTTTGCGACAGAATATAGGTACCTACTTACGTAAAGTATTTGATACTAACCTGGTTTAGCCAACAAAGGCGACACCAGTAAGATGAGTATTACTAGATGCTTCACGTTGGGAGCCATCTTTCTTCAGTTGGTTTCTTCCTCAACCAACCCAAGTCGATGTGATTGATTGACAGCCTCGGTATTTATACAAGAAAAGTCCATTACTATTTAATTGCAGCATTAAATGATTCGTGAGAGATTTCTAATACCTACATATAATTTCAGTCGTGAAACATTCATTAAATTGATAAGGATGATAATATGTTTCTATATGTAATGTTTATTACGTACGTATTTGAATTTTATACACTTCGAAATGTCACGATCAAATGACACGTGTAATTTTAAGGACACAGTACCTACTCTGTGTATAAAATAGTGTAGTTGTTGTACAGTCAGCGTAATATAGGGACTACATAAAAATACCCTAGTCAATTCATTAGGCAATGGGATACACTCAACTTTTACTTAATTTATATGCACGGGAACCTCACACCATTGAAATTGAGTAAAAATAAGACGTGTTTTGGCGGTTCTTTTCTATCGAGGCAATTTTGGTTTTGTATAGTTTTTTTCAGACGATTCGATTGCAAATATGATGTAGTTTTGGTATGTTCTTTTTCCTGGCATTCGCTTTAGTTTGTCATAGGTAAATATTCAATCTAAGAACCCCGATTTCGCGGAGCGCCCCCTCTTAAAAAGGGTTGGAAGTATGTATGAGGAACAAGTAATATTTGAAGTAAGTAAGTGAATTCTTAGGTCATACATATACTATATGGTAAGCCATTTATTAGTCAAAATACATAATCCAACTGCTATAAGAAATGTAGGTCAGGTTAGGTTCGAACTGCGAATCTCCTAGAACCGAAAAGAAGGTAATGTTTCATTTAACTTGCGGATTATTTTGGTAATTGAGTAAGTTTACTTTGGATACTTAATCAAGATAATTTATTCTCTAACACCGTTAAATGGCGTCCCCAGTAGATGGAGATGGAAAGTTCTACGTCTTTTAGCATTATTAGATAAGTTTGCTTTCAAAACTATACAGGTAGCCCGAACGAACGTGAATAGAACTACTGAACGGATTATTTCCAGTAATATGTAGCTGTTGATGATTCTTAAGATATTATATATTTGTAAAAACGGAGTTTTCAATTTAAATTTTAAAATTAAACTAATGAACTGATCGCACTGTTACCGCTTAATCCCTGAACGGATTAAGATGAAATTTTTCGTACAGATAATTTGAGACCCTTGGAAGGATATGGATAGTTTTCATCTCGGAAATCATCCCTTAAGATGGTAGAACTTGGTTTGGGTCGGCCATAATTAAGGTTCCGCCCACAATAATTTAATAGCAATCATTTTCTAAGACGGTTACAAGTTCTACGCGGACGAAGTCGCGGGCAACAGCTAGTTTTTAATTATTTAATTTATCATCCCAACAACAATTACAATTAGTTATAACCACTTCAAAAGCGCGTCCTGGAAATGGTCCACACACGAACATTATTAAAATCTGTCAACAGTTCCCGCCCAAATGGTCCATACACAAACGCTTTTCAAATGGGTTCTATAGGATCTGAGTGATTTCGAAAATATTTAAGTTTTTGGCTTTCAATTAATCTCCTCGTAAAAGTAGAGTGTTTAACTCGGGGAAAGCCACCCATTTCAGCCTCGAACTATTTGGCGCTCTCACATGTAAATATCTCGTCAGGAACGGGTGGCTTCCAACCCCTTCTAAAAAAAAAGTAATAACAAATACTGTCTACATGACATTTCCAATTAGAATGGCGGTCTACAAATTATTGTAGAGGCATTAGCCTAAGAATTTTGTTGCATCAACTTCTTCAATTGATTCTCCCTTTCATTTAATATTTAGTTTTGGCAAATGTGTTCTTCTATTACAAAATTGTATATATTTAGTTTTTTCTTTGTTTACTAATAAGTTATTACATTCTAAGTTACATATAGAGTCAATTAGTAGCATTAATGATATTTATGTATTCACCATCATTATTAATATTAGAATTAGAAATTATAACTGAAATGTCATCTGCAAATAAAACGGTTTTATATTTACATACCTTTGGGAGATCATTTGTACCTATCTAAAGAAGAAACTGACTGACTGACTGACTGACATATCAACGCACAGCCCAAACCGCTGGTTCTAGAGATTCCAAATTTGGCACGTAGGTTTCTTATAAGGCCTAGGAGAGCAATAAGAAAGGATTTTTTAAAATTCAACCCCTAAGGGGGTGATATGGGGGGCCAAAGTTTGTATAGGGGAAACATTATTTGTTGAACTAGAGACTTGAAACTTTGTAGGAAGATTACATATTAAGATACAAAAAAAACTTTTAGCGTTTTTGAAAATTCTACCCCTAAATGGGTTAAATAGGGGTGCAAAGTTGACATATCGACGCACAGCCCAAACCGCTGGTTCTAGAGATTCTAAATTAGGCACGTAGGTTCCTTATAAGGTCTAGGGGAGCACTAAGATAGGGCTTTTTCAAAATTCATCCCCTAAGGGGGTGAAACTGGGGTCCAAAGTTTGTATGGGGGAAACATTAATTTTTGAACTAGAGACTTGAAACTTTGTAGAAAGATTACTTATTAGGATAGAAAAAAGATACTTTCAGCGTTTTAGAAAATTCCACTCTTAAGGGGGTTAAATAGGGGTGCAAAATTTGTATTCGAAACTACTGGGAATAGAAACTTGAAATTTACACCAAAACTTCCTTTATGAGGTAGGCAAGAGATAAGACGGGATTTTTGGAAATTCCATCCCTAAGGGTGTTAAATAGGGGTCCAAAGTTTGTATGAGTGAACATTATTTTTTGAACTACAGACTTAAAACTTTGTAGTAATATTACTTATTAAAATACAAATAAAAACTTTACAGTACATATGGTGCTACTTTCCCGCACTAGTGCGGAAAAGAGCACTTTTCGTGCATACGTCGAAACTGTAAAGAGCCATATGTACAGTAAAACGTTGTACGCTACACGTGCGAATAGGTAATTCGAAACTCGTGTCGATTTAAAACACTCCCTCCGGTCGTGTTTTAATTTATCACCACTCGTTGCGAATTTCCTATTTTCGGCACTTGTATCGTAAATAACTATTCTGCGTTTTTGAAAATTCTACCCCTAAGGGGGTTAAAAAGGGGTGCAAAGTTTGTATGAGGGAACTTTATTTTTTGAGCTTGAAACTTGAAACTGTAGAAAAATTACTTATTAGAATACAAAAAAGAACTGACATCGTTTTAGAAAATTCCATCCCTAAGGGGGTTAAATAGGGGTGCAAAGTTTGTATCCGAAACTACTGGGACTAGAAACTTGAAATTTACACCAGAACTTTCTTTTATGAGGTAAGCAAGAGATAAGACGGGAGTTTTGGAAATTCTATCCCTAAGGGGGTTAACTAGGGGTCCAAAGTTTGTATGAGAGAAACATTATTTTTTGAACTACAGACTTGAAACTTTGTAGGAAGATTACTTATTAAGATACAAAAAAGTACTTTAGGCGTTTTAGAAAATTCTACCCCTAACGGGGTTAAATAGGCGTGCAAAGTTTGTATGGGGGAAACATTATTCTTTGAGCTAGAAACTTGAAACTTTGTAGAAAAATTACTTATTAGAATACAAAAAAGAACTGTCAGCGTTTTAGAAAATTCCACCCCTAAGGGGGTTAAATAGGGGTGCAAAACTTGTATGACAGAACTTTATTTTTTGAGCTAGAAACTTGAAATTTACACCAGAACTTCCTTTTATTACGTAGGCAAAGGATAAGACGGGGTTTTTGGAAATTCCATCCCTAAGGGGGTTAAATAGGGGTGCAAAGTTTGTATGAGAGAAACATTATTTTTTGAACTAGAGACTTGAAGCTTTGTAGGAAGATTACTTATTAAGATACAAAAAAAGTACTTTAGTAAGTACAATTTTATTCACGCCTTTATTCCCAAAAGGGGTAGGCAGAGCACATGAAACTTATAGCACCACTTTTAGCATAAATGTGGGTATATTGCAGTGATAGGTTGTTAGCCCATCGCCCACAACAGACTTCAACCCTGCTCCCTTAGTCGACTTTTACGACACCCACGGGAAGAAAGGGGGTGGTGAAATTCTAACCCGACACCGAACGGGAATGAAAATAATAGGAAATAAAAAATAATTAACCATAACGGGTTTTGACGAATGGTTATCCATAAGGGAAGTAAGTCAGTAAGTAGGCCGTTGCCGGCGTAACAATTCAACAGTTATTGCAAAATTACACTTACTAAGCGGGCGAAGCCGCGGGCAAAAGCTAGTAAATATATAAAAAAAGAAACTGACTGACTGACTGACATATCAACGCACAGCCCAAACCACTGGTTCTAGAGATTCCAAATTTGGCACGTAGGTTCCTTATAAAGTCTAGGGGAGCACTAATAAAGGGTTTTTCAAAATTCACCTCCTAGAGGGGTGAAATGGGGGTCCAAAGTTTGTATGGGGAAAACATTATTTTTTGAACTAGAGACTTGAAACTTTGTAGGAAGATTACTTATTAAGATTGAAAAAAAGTACTTTTAGCGTTTTAGAAAAGTCTACCCTTAACGGGGTTACATTGGGGTACAAAGTTTGTATCCGAAACTACTGGGACTAGAAACTTGAAATTTACACCAGCACTTCCTTTTATGACGTAGGGAAGGGATAAGACGGGATTTTTGGAAATTCCATCCCTAAGGGGGTTAAATAGGGGTGCACAGTTTGTATAAGAGAAATATAATTTTTTGAACTAGAGACTTGAAACTTTGTAGGAAGATTACATATTAAAATTAAAAAAAAATACTTTAGGCGTTTTAGAAAATTAACCCCAAAAGGGGTTAAATAAATGTGCGAGTACTTGTCAACTCTCACATTTACTTGATAGGTTTCTTGATGGTAGATTGGAACACGAAAGACGAATACTTGATTTACTCTTGATTTATTTAACTTGATAGGTGTGCACACTTTAATGTATATCGAACGTGAAGTGAGGTAAAATGATTTATTGGCTAATTACGAAATATTTTACAAAGCAAATGCTGATGGTGCAAATGAGTGATATGATATGACGCACGCGGAACGCGCTATGTACTCGTACATCTTCCGGGGCGCAGATGAGCTGAAAGGTGGATGCTGAGTACAAACAAACATGATAAAGACAAATACATAAACATTAAATCAATGAAATGTAACTACTTTAAATTTAGGAGACGTAGATTTATCTACTCGCAAAACACTAGCTGTTTCGCTGCAATCTGAATGTTCAAATTGGCTAGTTTCGGGGGCTTCGGCGCAGCGCGCGCGAGGCGGGGCGCGGGGTGCGGGCGGCGCGGGGCCGGCCGGGGGCTCCTGGGCGACGGCAGGGGACAGCGTCGGCGGCACTCTCCACTGAACTCTTCGTACGATGATGCATAATGCGACGAGTCCAATCCTTCCGAGTATCACATATATCATTGCGTAATGATGAATATCGTGATATGATATGTTCTCAGTCGTGAGTTCAATTTGCTTCAGTTTGGTGATCTTCTCCCCCAGCTTTCATGTTTCTCTAAGTAAGTCTTCTGATTCGTTTTTCTCCTGAGTGTGTGGGATGGTGATGTTGATGACGTGGTTTATTGGCGCCATAACCGGATTATATAGATCCGGTTTCATCTTAAGTTCTGACCAGTGTGGTTTATACTCCAGGCAAAATACGGTTTCGCCAAACATTAATTTATAATAGCCTGTGTTTTTTTTCTCCGTCATAAATACATATTTTAAGATACTCTATTTACGAATCTTACAAACTTTCGACCCGAAAGTAGGTATAAAAAAATACTGTCAAATATACGCCGATTTTATTAATTAAAATTAATAATAGTTGTCTATAATCGTCAACACAACAATATTATTGTCTTTAACCTGTAAACAATGAAATCCGACATTTTTTTTACATGTAAAATCAATATATTAACGAAATGCATGGCTTGGGTGACAGGTGACAGAAGTTGGTAGAAAAAAATTGTAATAAGTAGTACTTTGATTTGATTCTCATAAAAATAATTGAGGAACCTATTTTGCTAAAAATCGTATAGATTTTTGTTTAGAATTGCATATAAATACATTTACTCCAATAAACTATCGGTAAATATATTTATAGAACCAAATTGTGTCCAAATTTAATTTAACTATATAGATTATTAAAGTAGTACACGAATCCTACAGAAAAAAGGTTTATGTAAAGCATAATACACATTTGAATAGTCCTGTTTAATTCTACAATTGAACTTGAGCTCTTTCCGCGTGTGTTAACGATCACATTCGCTCGCAACGGCGGCACGCAACGAGTCCTTTTCTGTGACGCGAAGTAGATAGATACCTACATTACCTACGCAGATTATTTGTAATCATTTATATCGTCTTCGACGATGTACTAGTAGGAGAATGCGACTATTCACGGTGTAATAATGGCGTAAGCGGGAAACGCGCTAACAATTAATGAAATTTATAAACATATTTTAGTGAAAACATGCCAAGAATTTAGTACATTTCTATGTTTGGTGTCTCAATGCTTCATAATTATTTACTGATAAATGTCATCATTATAAAACAGTGACGACAATTTTAACAGGTGATTTCCTACTTAAAGTAGTTAATTTCCCACTTAATCTGCGTAGGTAGTACACAGACCACTTAACCTAGGTTAAGTCGTCTGTGAGTTTGTAGTACAAGATCCATCTGCACATCATTGTAGTAACGGAAGTAGGTACTTAATTATTGGAATGGGTAAGAAAGAACACGCTGCTAAAATACTGCTTAGCTGCTATAGCTATACAGAGTGGAAAAACCTATGGGCCCTGAAAGAAAACCACCGTAAATCCATAACATCAGTGGCGTGCACCACGTAAAGGCAGAAAGACACTGCCTGCCCTACTCAAATCTGTGATATTGTTTTACCCAAAGGGTAAAAACGGGACCCTATTAATAAGGCTCCGCTGTCTGTCTGTCTGTCTGTCTGTCTGTCTGTCTGTCTGTCTGTCCGTCTATTGTAGGTAGTTTGGGCTAATTTGGTTTATTTTTACTAATCATATGTTTAATCTTGGTGAAAATTTAAAGTCAGGCATTAATATATGTACAAAAAAGGGCATAAATATCTGTGTACGCCTCTGTCAGTTTTTATCCTTACTCTGGTACAAATATTAATATCCTTGACTGGTAAATTCGATTTTCAGCTACGTTACGCGTGTATCGACTCGATAAAAATGCAATACTTGAGTACCATTTGGTTTTGGTATTCGATGGTTATTCTCGCCAGTTCCCACCAATTTGCTAACACTAGTAACGGCTGTGAATTGTTTCCTATGGAACTGGACTGAGAAAAGTAACCCTAAGTAAAACCATTATTGTCCCCTAATCTAACTTTTTAAATTTGCTTACTAATATTAAACTGTCAAAGGAAAAATTACATACTGCCAACCACCACTAGACTCTGTTCTGTAAGCAAACTTGTGACATAAAAAAAAAACGATGGTACTATACCTATGTGCGGTTAAACATAGTGCTCGAACGGCTTGTTTAAATGACATGTTTAAAAATAAAAAGGCGGCAAATTACCTATTATTTAATTGATTACCTTGTATTTATTTTTATTTTAATATTTCCTCACATCGTTTGAGAAACGCACTATACAATCCTCGGCCGGAACATGGATTGCTGGACTCGTTGTATCCGGTTTACCCCAATCTCGTCTACTCCAGGCAAAATACGGTTTTGAAAAACATTAATTTAGCGTTTTTTATAATAGCGTTTTTTTTGTTGATTTCATTTGAAAATGTTATTCTAAGATGATTTGGTCAAGAATCCGACAAACTTTCCACTCGGAAGTAATTATGTAGATTTCAATGAAGCATGCATTATCTTTTTTTGTACGATTTATCTTGAATATTATAGAGCAAATGTAAATGAACCAAAATGAAGACAAAAACATTTATTAATATTTTTACTGACTTTTTAGAAGAACTTATCATTTTTTCGATGTCTGAAATTTTGTCGGATTTTGTCGCTGGGTAACTATTTAGTTGATAATATATCCGTTATACATAAAAAATAAGCTATTATAAATTATTTCCAAAATTGACATTTTTTCCATACAAGTTGTCAGTTCATTGCCTGGACTAGTCCAGCAATCCCTTACTTCACTGCCTCTGCAGTAATGTACTATTATTCAAAATAACACACGTATAGTCTGGCCAGGGAAAGATGAGCCTATATTGTTTGCATATTTAGCAAGTAACCAAGTAAGAAAATCTCAATGAGAACAACGTTTACGTTTACACATTCCTATATGACTATGACGTAAGAAGTTTCATTATATTTTGCAAAAATGCTTCACAAGACGACGTTTGGGATGAAATGGGTAACTCTGGGTAGGTTGGGTAAACACCATCTCTAGGCAGGGTGTTCTTTAAATAAATCGATACTAAATAATTACAACATTTGGTTTATCAAGTTATTTCTTCCGACCTGACCCTTACTTATACAGTACATATGTAAATATTAAGTAGTAAAAAAGTGTTCGGTTCTGGCGCTTCGCCGGCCGCTGCCACGGCACGCTACGCTCACTCGGCTCGCGCGATGTAGGGTCGCAAACTCGCAGTTCACCTAAAACTCCTCCTCGCTTCGCTCGTCGTCGTACCTACACCGACCTGCCTTAGTCTCTGTAAAACTACTTTAAATTTCATTCAAAATGAACATTTGACTAAACGTATGAAATGCGGAAAGTAATGCTGGATAAGTCAAAAATTGGCTATGAAACAAAAGTTGTAACAAAGCTCAAAAGACTGTAGTGGTAAAAGTTTTTCGGACAACTGACACATTTGGATAACATCAAATGGTAAATGAAAAAAGTAATGAATATTATATTCGGAGAAGTCATAAAAATACGAAAAGTTTTCGGACAAAAGATATTCGGTCAATAAATTTTAGTGATTGCGATAGTAAATTGTAATTCAAATGTAATTCGGGCTAAAAGTAGGTAAATTAAATTTAAATAGTGTTTAATTCATGATAATGAGAGCGAGAGAATGAGCTGTCTTAAGGGTTTCCCTTCAGGTTCATAGATTTTTTCACCCTGTATATTATCTAACGTGTAATATTGGGCATAATAAAAATCAAATAATAGGTAAGGGTATAAATCTCTCTAGTTTACTATTTTAACGAATTTTGCTCTATTACAATTACTACACGCCCACAATCTGTCTGCTTTGCGCAAAGGTTGACTGGTAGAGAATGCTTACGGCATTAAGTCCGCCTCTTGTACGATAAGTTGTCCTTAGTGCAATAAAGACGAAATATATAAATAAAACTGAACCAAAAAAGAAATTAATGTAAACAAAGCAAGCATCTTCCTCTAGTCTTAAAAAATCCATCACAAACTACATAATATACACGTGTGCACAATCTTTGAAGTCCCTTTTTCCAACTTCCACTACCTACGTCAAAGTTCAAAGTTAAATTGCATAGGTATCTTCATCCCACGCTCGTCAGTGTCACTCATTGATAAATAAATAAAAATACTTAAATATTTTCATAATTCGTTTCACAACGAGTACCTATATTAAAATTTAACTACTATCAACAACTAGATCTTAGACGCGTTAGATGGTTTCGCGAATCGCTGCGATTCGTGCGGTACCTACCTAGTATGTAGTACCTACGCGGCGAGCGGGCGGCCGGCCAATCACGTTAGCTCTGCGGCTCGCGCGCGGCATTTTTAAACCTATTTTAACAGGTGTTTGTAATAACATTACTTGCAACCGATTTTATAAGGGGATTCGTACATTATTCGATGAAAAATAGCTTATAATGAAAATCCCAAAAGTAACTGATCAATTTGCATTTTTTTAAATAGTTAAACAGCATTTAACCCCTAAAATCCACCCTCCGTTGTTGTTTAGTGTGCGATTCGTTTCTAATGTTTGTGTCCACTACATTCATCAAAGAATGTAGGAACCTACAGCCAATTATTATTTTTGGACACGGAAATATGGTAAATGAATAAAATGTTAGGGATCTACTAAATAGAAATGTAATATTCGGAAACATTTTTTGCCTGATTTATCATCAAACTTATAGAGGAAATATTAAGTTATCAAAACAAAGAATAAAAAATGAGTTAATTTTTTTTTCCGATTTTACAGGAATTTATAAATTTTCAATTATTTATTAAAATATCTAAATCACAAATATTTTGTCGGATTTAGTCTCGTTGTTATTAATACAATTATAATTTATCTGTTACGCAGAAAAAAAAAGCTATTATAAATTATTTCCATTTCGCCATACTAGCTGACCCTATTTTGCCTGGAGTATTATGCGAAAAGACGGAGAAATTGTCGGTCTTTATAATGCAGCCATGACATTGACATGACGTGATAAGTCTGGCGTTCGTCAGCTGATGAGCGGTTACTTGATCCGCACACAGTGTTCGAACGCGACACTGTTCGCAACAAAAGTATATGTAGATATTTAATGCATTACTTTCGAGCCAGTCGTTTTTACATGATGTTATAACAGTTTCGCATTTCAACTTGTCTGTTTCCCAAAAACTGTTGTCGCCTTTCATTTGGTAAATTGGTAATTTAATGTAGCAAAAATAGGCTTCGGCTAGTATAGAACATGTTCGAACATCGTACTCCGATATTGGAATATACGTATCTTTTTTCATGTTAATCGATACGTAGCTTGACACAGGTACTACAGTGGTAATCTTGCTTCCGGTCCTTTTGGGTATCGGTATGACTTTGAACAGTTCATAAATATCTCTACTGATGAGTGGTACCCGTATTTCAAAAATTAGGACATCTTCCATCATCCTTGTCTTCACTTTGAGCAGCTCATATATCTTGCCTAGATCCGAGTGTAAATTATCAATTGGCAGGGAAACATCTCTTGGCAGGGAGCTAGCTATAGTGCTTAACTCATTAATATAATAATCTTTATAATTTAAGATTAGTAGTTAAGCCTTAAAAAAATGTATGCTTTTATGTGAAATAAACAGATTAATTTTTTTTTTTTTTTTTTTTAAATAAGTTGTTCTGGAGTCAGTAAATGTAAGTTGAAATGTCCATGATAAATGTCAGTGATGGTGTCCAATAACACGTTTTGAAGGCCTTTTAAATTGTGGAGCATATTACTTGCTATTATTGCTCCTGTGTTGAAATCGTTAATAATGTTGTTAGTTTGAATTTGGTCTTGAAGATTCATGAACGCTTTTTCCAAACTATTCGTATGTTGATGTATAATTTTATTCTGTTGAGTCATAGTTTTTTCCGCACGTTTTAACAAATTATACTCCCCTTCAACAATGGATGTTTGATTTTTCCAAAGGGAAGCCATGTACTTGGCGTTGTCTCGTAGAAGCGTAATATCCTTCTGATACTGTTCGGCGAATCTTTCATGTAATACGCCGAAGAGACTATTAGCGACGTAACCGACACCGTTGATAAGGATAAGGCGTCGGGTTTGTTGTGCCGTGAGTCGCGTGCTCAAATGCTGACTGAGCAAAAGCTGGTTGTAGTACTCGAGTTCGGATAATCCACGACGTTGCTGTAGCGATATTATGTCGCAATGAACTTGAGTCTTTATAGCTTCGCATGTGCCTTTTAGGAATCGTGTATACTTTTGAAGTGCATCTGTTGCTTCCCAATATGGCGCCATGTTGTAATAGATAATAAGTTTCCATTCGTCTCGAATTAGCATCATGTTTGCTAATTTATCAAAATATAGACCATGTGTCTCACGAAATGGTTTTATATTTACGTTGCATTGACCGCTTGAAATGCACGACAGAAATAATAATAGTACGGCAAACATTGATGTTAGTGTGAACTGAGCCTTGTTTGCACTTGACCTATGTGGTTTTCTTGATACATGGTTTTGTTTGTTTATATCTTGCTTTTGTGGAGTGCTGCCTTGATCATTTTTTGTTGGTTCATCTTCTGTATGTTCTGATAGGATGGATAACTGGACGTTTTAAGGTTCCGTTCTTCGTTTTCAGCGTTACGACGCGCACGTATCCGTCTTGTCCCGGGTGCAGCTCTATAACTCTGTCCATGGCCCACTTCCCGTGCGGCAAGTTATCGTCATGAATGAGCACTACATCGTGCTACATCTACAAGTAGTGGCCTTTTCCATTTGCTTCTTGTATTTAACTGTGCTAGGTATTCTGTGCGCCATCTTTACCACAAATCTTGAAGTATTTTTTGAGTGAGCTGCCATCTTGTACGTAAGTCTTTTTCAGTCTCGATTAATGTTAGGGTCGGTCCAGTGTTCAAAAAATGCGAAGGAGTCAAGTAATTGAAATCGTCCGGGTCTTAAGATATTGCGCCCAGTGGTCTTGAGTTGAGACAACCTTCAATTTGGGTTAACACGGTGCTGAATTCCTCATAGGTGAGTTTTTGTTCGCCGATTACTCGTTTAAGGTGAAATTTTAACGCCTTGACAGCACTTTCCCACAAACCTCCTGCTGATGGCCAGGCCGGCGCGTTGAAGTGCCAGGTAATTTCCATATCTGATATTTGCTTTATAAACTCTTCATTAATTACGTTCTGGATCTCTTGATATTGCTCCTGGAGCACCCTGCTGGCTCCTAATAGATTTCGTCCATTGTCGCTGTAAATGTGCAATGGAGCTCCCCTCCGTGCTGCCATACGGCGCAAAGCTGCTATGAACGCGGGTGTAGTGAGGTCTGACACCAGTTCTAGATGGACTGCCTTCGTCGCCATGCAAACAAACACACACACGTATCCTTTGGAGGTTTTGATACCACGACCCTTGTTGGCCTTGAGGTACACGTGACCTGTGTAATCGATTCTATTGTGGGCAAAGGGACGAGATGGATTAGTTCTTGCAGCCGGTAAGTCTCCCATAAGTTGATGCTGCATGCTCGCTTTTTGTCTCTTACAGGTGACGCATCGACGAATGTATTGCTTTGCGCTATTTCCTCCGACGATCCAGTATTTATATCGAATAAAGTTGAGAGTTTTTCGGGCTCCTTCATAAAGTACCATTCTATGTCCATGATCTATGATAAGTGTAGTTAAGGGATGTTTATGTGGCAGTATGATCGGGTGCTTCATGTTACGTAATATGAGCTTGACTTAATCTCCCCTTGACGCGAAGAATATCTTTATCCATGAATGGGCACAATTCTGATATGTTGCTTTTAGGGAAGACCGTTCCGCTCTTCTTAAGTTCTTGATATTCATCTTGGGATTCTGTAGTTTGGACTCTCTTGATGATCATGGCCTTAGTCTCTCTTAGTTCTGATAGCATAAGATATTTTTCGGTTTCTTTCTTGTTTTCTAGTTATAAATCTTCGGACCCAAGCAAGGACATATACGAGTTTTGAAAAATAACTATATTTGTTGATAAGCTGGTCTATGATGTTGTCTTCTGTTTTACTGCTAACCGCGACGTTAACTTGTTTGCTTTTGCTCTCCTCGTCTGTAGTGTAAATAACTGCCTTGTCTTGATTTTCAGCCTTGAATGTTGATAACCAAGTGGGTCCGTGCCACCATATATGGTGTTGATTTAGTTGAGATGCGGTCAAGCCTCTGCTTGCGTAATCTGCAGGGTTATCAGTTGATATTCATCTTGGAATTCTGTAGTTTGGACTCTCTGATGATCATGGCCTTAGTCTCTCTTAGTTCTGATAGCGTAAGATATTTTTCGGTTTGTCTTTCTTGTTTTCTAGTTATAAATCTTCGGACCCAAGCAAGGACATATACGAGTTTTGAAAAATAACTATATTTGTTGATAAGCTGGTCTATGATGTTTACTTCTGTTTTACTGCTAACCGCGACGTTAACTTGTTTGCTTTTGCTCTCCTCGTCTGTAGTGTAAATAATGGCCTTGTCTTGATTTTCAGCCTTGAATGTTGATAACCAAGTGGGTCCGTGCCACCACAAATGGTGTTGATTTAGTTGAGATGCGGTCAGGCCTCTGCTTGCGGAATCTGCAGGGTTATCAGCAGATTTGACGTAACGCCAGCTCTCCGGAGGAATTACTTCGGTAATCTGACGCACCTTGTTGGCGACAAAAGTCTTCCAGCGGCTAGGATTGCCTTGTATCCACCCCAAGACCGCTGTGGAGTCCACCCAACCATAGACCTTGATATTATGGTTGGTTAAACATTGCTTCACCTTGATCATCAATTTTGCGATCAAATGAGCCCCAGACAATTCCAATTTTGGCAGTGAAATAATCTTGGAGTTCGGTACTAATCTTGATTTCCTGGTTAGTAATATAATATTAGCTTGTCCGTCTATTTTTATTTTAGCATAAATAACACAAGCATATGTCCGAAGTGTCGCGTCGCTGAATGCGTGTAACTCGATATCGCTTATAGCGCTCGTGCCGATCCATTGTGGGATTTTAAATGCATTTATATTATTTATTAAATCTTGTTTGAACTTTTTCCATTCAGCGTTGACATCATTGGGGATCTTGTCATCCCATTGAAGGTCCGGTGTTTTCCAAATGCTCTGGAAAAGTAGTTTCAGCTTAGTGGAAATTGGTGTAAACCAACCCAATGGATCAAATAACTTCGAGATTTCTGATAACAGTTGGCGTTTTGTGGTGTCCTTGGTGACATCGGAATCGATTTCCATTCTTGATTTAAAGTGAAATACGTCCTGAGCTGGGTCCCAGTGAAGCCCTTATGTTTTTCTTGAGTCGGTTTCTTTGAAGTCGTAGCTGTTTTCAGACGGAGCATTCTGGTTGTCAATCTTCGTCAATTCATGGCTATTTGACATCCATTTTCTTAAAAAGAAACCTCCTGACTGTAGCAGTCTTTGCAAATCTTGTTGCAATTGCTTAGCTGAGGCGACCGAATGGGATCCATGAAGCAAGTCGTCCAATGTTTCTAACATTCTTCGAGCGCACGTGCAGCTTCAGGGAAATTAGACCTTTCGTCGTGCGCAAGCCGCTTCAGGGTCATCATGGCGAGGAAAGGGGCGGCCTTTTGACCGTATGAAATAGTTGTGAATTGGTATTCTTGTAACCGTTCTTGTGGCAAGTTTCTCCAAATAATCTTCTGCAGGCTTTGGTCTTCTTCATGAATCCATATTTGCAGGAACATTTTCTCTGTCTGCGACGTAACCAATGCGATGCTGTCTCCATTTCAAGATAAGCGAGAGAAGGTCGTTTTGAAGATTTGGACCTTTCTGCATGATATCATTAAGGCTTACGCCTGTTGAAGTCTTTCCAGCTGCATTGAAGACTACCCTCAAAAGAGAAGTGGTAGAATCATCCCTTAAGATACAATGATGTTGTAGAAAGCATTCACGTGCCTCACGTACCTTATTCCATTGTGCAATCGGCGCTAGCGTCTTATGACCGAGCGCTAGGTATTCTTGTATAAACAACTTGTACTGTTGTGCAATATAGTTATTTTTCTTGAATTTATTTTCTAATTGCCGAAATTGCATGATACCCTGCCTTTTGAGTGGCCCAATCTTCTCAGACATTGTTTCTTGAGTGGGATTCGTACTTGATATCTTCCATCAGCCAACCTTGTTGTTGTTTCTTGATAAAACTGGATGCATTCATCTTCTTCGCTAGTATTAATTATATGCTCTGGAATATCTTCGACTTCCCAAAATTTCTGAATGTCTTCAATATTATTCAATACCAAATTACATTGAAAACTTTGCTGCACTTTCCCGCTCAAAATCCACCCTAGACGCGATTGTTGCGCGATAAGGGGCAAGTTTTCATGCCCAGCATTCCCTCCATTATAATACTTGCATAGACCTCCGCGCCCAATAATAAATCTACAGAGTTACTGACGTTATATTTCGGGTCCGCCAGCGGTATGGTATCCAAAAGTTCCCATCTTGATTTGGAAAATGTGTTGTAAGTTTCTTGTTAAACTCTTCATGATCAATGCGTCGGTTTTAAATGAATATTGCTCGTCAGACGACAAACAATTTAACTTCAGCATCCATTTGCAGATGTTGTCATTAGTGCCGACTCCTGTGATTACACCCTTGCATTTGTTTCGTGGCAACCCTAATTGTTAGGCGGCATTCTCCGAAATTAAACATGTCTCTGAACCCTGATCTACAAGAGCTCTCACCCGGAGAGGCACTCCATCCTTTCCTATGATCTTGATCAAAGCTGTGGCGAGAAGTATATTTGGTTGTTCTTTAGGATCATGTTCTTGTGCCACGTGTGACCCATTTCCTTGTTGACCAGTTTGATATCCGGACGTTGCAATTTGATTGCAAAATACGTTGTGCAATAGTGTATTATGATACCCATTGCATTCTTGACACCTTTTTGCTGAATGGCAAGCCTTGCCGTTATGATTATGCAGACAATTGCTACATAGATTCAGTTTCGCAATTGTTTTTCGTTTAAGTTCCATGTCTTTGAACTTTGTACAAAAGTACACGCCCGAGACTTTACTTGAAGTAGCCTTGTTGCTTGTAAAGTACTGTTTGAAACGGCTTGGTTTATGTTGATTGTTTGATGTGGACGGCGTATTTAAGTTTGTTCTGTGCACGGCGGCTTCTTGGTTACGCCGTGATGACTCCATAGCAGTAAATTTACTTTCCAAAAATGATAGGAATTCCTTTAAGGATGGCAATTCTCGCGGCTGTTTCAGTGACGCCATATATTCATTGTGTGTTTCCGAATCCAACATTTGCGTCAATAAATAGACTAATATAGGGTCCCAAGTATCAATGTTGACACTTAAATTCTTGATACCATTTAGACTTTCTATAGTAACATCATGTAGTCGCTTGATATGACTTGATGTAGCTTGTTGTAACACAGGCAGGGTCATGACATTGTTGATGTGGGTTGTAAATATTAACTTCTTATTATTGTATCGATGGTTCAATATTTCCCAGCATGTGACGTAATTATCTGAGCTAATAGGTAGGTGCTGTATGAGTCTTTCTGGTTCTCCCTTAATCTTGCTCTTCAGGAACTGCATTTTTTGGGCATTTGATAGACAAGGATTACTATGGATAGCTTCTGTGAATAGGTCTTTAAATGTAACCCATTGTTGGTAGTGTCCATGAAATACAGGGATGTCTAGACGAGGGGTCGACTGCTCCCGATGCGACGTTGACCATAACTTGCTGTTGATCTCTTTCTTCATAGAAGCGTACTCGTTTTCGTACTTAGTGAACATGTTTTCGTAATGCTCGTCTGTTCCACCGGTTTCACTGTCAATTCCCCAATGCAGCGAGTCTATGGCGACCCAGCGGGAGCTTAGAGACCTAAGTAGGTCTTCGAGCTCCCATTTCTCTCCAACACTGTCTAACTTGATATTCGACAGAGTTCGAGCCAAGGCCTTGAAGTTGCTACTTTGTTTGCGTAACATTTCATCCAATTGGTTTTGCGTGGTAAATGAGGTACTGGGAGCTTGCAGAGTTTTCTCATCCTCCGGAACCTGCTCCATGGATTTAGCAGATTGTTTATTGCTTGTTCCTGCCAAGGGTCTTTCTGCTGGCTTAGGTCGATCATTGCTTGGAGTACGTTGAGCGTAATTTGAGCGCCAGAGCTCCCGAGGATGCGTTGTGTTGAGAGCGAGGGAATTTGTTCCTTCAGCTGTCAACACGGCGAATCCTCAAACATCAAGGGTCGGCAACGCCCATGTTACTCCTTTGGGGTTGCATGCGTCTATAGGCTGCGGTGTCCGCTTACCATCAGGCGGGCCGTACGCTTGTTTGCTACCGTCGTTGTATAAAAAAAAAGACCGGTTTGCACTCCGGGAGTGCCGGCAGAAGTAAAAACTCAATAACATTGTAACAGTTTTTCGATCAGGTCACGTGACATCTTACGGTGTCACCCTAAAAATGAATTTGACGCAAATTTATAAACAATTATCAATTATTTAGGCGGACGGCCCGCGGGCGCGTTGGGTGTGACTGGCCGCCGGCTCCGGGCGGCTGCAAACACAATACCAATTTGTTTTTGCCATTGCCAAATATTTTTCAAAGCTTTATCTCTTTAGGAATAACGTCTAAATTCGAACTATTAGAATTTGCTTAGCGGACGGCGGTGGCGACCAAAATATCAATTTGTTTTTGCCGTTGGTAAATATTTTTCTAAGCTTTGTCTCTTTAGGAATAACGCCCAAATTCGAACTATTCGAATTTTCTCAATAGCAAAACGGTGAAGGACGCTTTGGTATTATTACAAATTTATTTGCAGAATATGCTATTGCAAAAAGTGTTTAACGGCTTTATACTCTTATGAATAGCGTTCAGTTTTGAATGAAGTTGAATCGGCTAGCAGCAAAAAGTGACCTCCTTCACATCTGACGTCACAAAACGTCGCGTATTTAACGATTTTTCCCCATCCCAAAAAGTGCTCAGCGCCGCTAAAGAAGTTTTCACTTCAAAAATTTTGAATCAAATCTCTTGTTTCTGTGTATATGCTATATTTTTCATCGTAAAGGTTGTTGTAGAAGTAGGCATGTCCAGGATTTTCAAACTCACGTAGCTTTCCGTCGTTAATTCAAGAGTCTCCAACTTCCTCTTGATGTAGTCTGCAGTCTTGCGTTCTAGACCGTCTTTCTTAAAGTTGCTCTTTGTTTGCTTTATTGCGTTTTGTAGTTGGATTTGACCTTGGTATAATTCCTCCATATTACTAGTTCTTGTCAACTGGTAAATTAAGGTAAAAAATAAAAATACTTGCTAATAAATTCTTGCTAAACGGCAGTAGATTTGCTTGATGATCACCTTTCTTGCTGTGTCGTGCTCACTTAGGTATATGCTTAATTTTCGTGACTTGACCGTTCGTGGATCCTGGTACCTGTTAGCTTTGATGCTTTATTCTTGATTTGGAGCCCTGGTGCTCTTTAGACCTTGTTGTTCTACTTTATGCTTGATAATCGCTTGCGTGGTTACAGGTAAACAATGCTCCTGCACTCTATATGCGATATATGTGCCTTCTCAATTCACTGGTGGAACCCGCTTGTGGGAAGCCAGCAAACCGATTCACTATCGCAATATAAGTACAAAAACACCAAATACCTGCTTAGGTTCGAAGGACCATTCATGTTCGAGTACTTGTCAACTCTCACATTTACTTGATAGGTTTCTTGATGGTAGATTGGAACACGAAAGACGAATACTTGATTTATTTAATTTGATAGGTGTGCACACTTAATGTATATCGAACGTGAAGTGAGGTAAAATGATTTATTGGCTAATTACGAAATATTATACAAAGCAAATGCTGATGGTGCAAATGAGTGATATGATATGACGCCCGCGGCACGCGCTATGTACTCGTACAGGGGTGCAATGTTTGTATGGGGGAAACATTATTCTTTGAGCTAGAAACTTGAAACTTTGTAGAACGATTACTTTATAAAATACAAAAAAAGTACTTTCTGCGTTTTTGAAAATTCTATCCCTAAGGGGGTTAAATAGGGGTGCAAAGTTTGTATGAGGGAACTTTTTTTTTTGAGCTAGAAACTTGAAACTTTGTAGAAAAATGACTTATTAGAATACAAAAAAGAACTGTCAGCGTTTTAGAAGATAAGTGGGTTAAATAGGGGTGCAAAGTTTGTATCCGAAACTACTGCAACTAGAAACTTGAAATTTACACCAGAACTTCCTTTTATGACGTAGGCAAGGGATAAGACGGGATTTTAGGAAATTCCATCCCTAACGGGGTCAAATAGTGGTGCAAAGTTTGTATGAGATAAACATTATTTTTTGAAGTAGAGACTTGAAAATTTGTAGAAAGATTACTTATTAGAATACAAAAAAAGCATTTTGTGCGTTATAGAAAATTCTACCCCTAAGGGGGTTAAATAGAAGCGCAGTTTGTATGGAGGGAACTTTACTTTTTGAGCTAGAAACTTGAAACTTTGTAGAAAAATTACTTATTAGAATACAAAACAAGACCTGTCAGCGTTTTAAAAAAATCCACCCCTAAGAGGGTTAAAAAGGGATGCAAGTTTAGGATGAGTTTTAGCTAGAGACTGCAACACAAAAAACACTTTCAACGTTTTAGAAAATTCCATCCCTATGGGGGTTAAGACGAGGGATTCGAATTTTTATCAGTGTTCCTTTCGATATTGTAAGCAAAGTAAGTAATCCACGTGAATGAAATTTTAGTATGTTATTATTCATCATATATTCTAACGAACTGAGATAGGAGAACACGATTAGTAAAACTTTTCCCGATAGATTTTCATTCCAAAAACGTGTCCATTTTTATTTTATTTTGCTAATTATTCTGGAACTATAAGCATTCATATTTCGAAGTTTTCAGTAATGACAGTAATGCTATCTATCTAGCGAACTGGGAAATATCATTTTATTTACTCGCGTAGTTTTTTTTAATATTCATTTTACACTTTGTGAACTTATGCCGCATACGCCATTGTGTTGATTAGCGGCGCCACTGGCTTTCGTCTCTTTTTTTTGCGCGTGGAAGTAATTGATGCTATCTCATCTAGGCTCCGCCTCCAGTCGCCTGTGATTCCTTGCCGACGACGGATGTGTGCCAAAATTGCGCTTGCGTTGACATCTCGCTAGTTATTAAAAAAAATCTCCAATCTACTCGGATTTTTTGTATGCCAAATTTATAAACTAATACGTTTAGATTATCTCTGTGTTGTTGACTGAACAAAATAATTTTGTAAATGTAAGCGGACTGACATCAGAACAAAAACTAGTGGAGTCGCCATTGACAGTTTTAGATTTGGACGACTATTCTCTCCGTACAAGTGGGTTAGTAGCCATTTCGTATGGTTTTTTAAAGTGTTTTTTACTATACCTTTTAAAATAAAACTACAAAATATTTTTGAATTGAAGATGTCGTTATCGGAGCTTAACAATATTAACAATCAGCCTTCGTCTCGTCAGCCGCGGGGTAAGGCCGTAGATTTTGCCACTTAGTAACATAGACACTTCTATGTTACGGTATCGTAGAAGTAACGCGAAAGTAACGAGAAAAGTATGTAAGGCCGATTTCATAATGCACCTTTTTGATATAAAACTTTGTCGTATGATGTGCACGGATAACAAACAGTCTTGTAAGATAGTGATAGTGTTTAATAGTTTTACTAAGAAAATCTTTACAAATATGTCACTTTTATACAAATTTGTAGGATTGTAATGTTTATTAAACAGGGCCCTGACTGATGGGAGCTGACAGTGGAATAATTAGTTCAACCAATTAGCGCGCAGGGTGCGTTCTGTGGCATGTGAATTTTAGCTCCAATTCACAATTTGACATTCATAGATTATAAACTAACGAAAAATAAATGCGTTTCATGGTGAACGGCTTTGACAGTTTTCAATTTTTCCACAGTTTATAATATAGCGAGTAAGATTATAAACTGACTGCGTTCATAATATAATAGTTACAGATATAAAACTTTTAACTGTCGCGCTTTGTACACGTATTTAAAATTACTGTTTTTATTAATTACTTTCGCGCGGGTGGCGCAGGACCGGTCGATGTGGCACTCTTTGGGGGAGGCCTATGTTCAGCAGTAGACTTCTTTCGGATGATATGATGATGATGAGTAATTACTTTTAATTATTCGCCTTAGACCCATGAAAAACAATAATTTTAAATACTTTATGGATACTTTGTATATATGTACGAAATAAATAATTTGAAGTATGAATTTGAATTATTACTTTAAAAGATATCGACCAAATGTGGTTTGTATTTCTTATTTAAAGCAGTACCTTATTGTTGCTGGCGTGTCTCGCACACAGTTGGAACAGTTTATTCACCAAATTTTTATTAACACAACAAAAAACCATCGAAGTATCAATAGACTAAATTGCACGATATGTACGGATCCTTACAACACTTCACCGTTACCTTAAAATATAATTACCGTTACCTGTTACGAAGAAGTAGCGTAGCAGTACCGAATAAGCGAGGTTATAATTCGCCATAAATCGATAATTTGAGCTAAATTAGAAACAAATACACACGTCGCGCATGCGTTATGCACTTATGCATATTTTTATGTGGAATAGGTATAATAAAAACCTTTCAAATCGTCCAAATACACTGCAGAACATTTGGACCACACACACCTTCAAATGAATCCACAGACAACAAAATGGCGTCTTTTTTTAAATTGGTGCGCCTGGATGCTTGGTGTTGTCAGTGTCAATGCAAAATAGTACGTCAGAGCTTAATATTATTTACTGGTGTAATTTTGGTAACGAACAAAAATTGTAACGTAGAAGCAAACATACGGAGATAACATTTCAAACAGCGATAAATTCTTGAAATCAGATTATTTTAAAGATCGAAATTACTATTTAGTTGTTTAAACTTATCTTATTTAAGTTGGTTCTAGTGGATTTGACTCCACATAATAAAATACTAATTTTATAGTTCCGAGTGTTTGGATGCATCAAAAAGACACGCTGTTTTTTGCTAAATTTAGAGGACTTTACGAATTGATTTCACTCTAGTTATAAAATTATGTGGAGTTTTTTAACTTTGAGATTTAATTGTATCTCGTAGAAAGCTACAAAACATAGTAAGAGTTATTTTATTACGAAATACTAATTAGTTTTTTTTTTAATGCAGTCAAACTTTGAGACGCTTTTTAATTTCAAAAAGTGGCAGAATCTACGGCCTTACCCCGCGCTACTGGTTGAAATTGATAACGTGTTGTACCTTCTATAAAATTAATCCTTACAATCATTTTCTTCAAATACAAAGATTTTTATTTACCGCTATTTACTAATAATAGTAATAATATAGCAGTAAGCAAAATTAATCAAAAAAAATATTTTCTCTATTCTATTCATTCGATGTTCTCACTGCAGCGTTGCATGCCTAGGTGTGATAAATACAAGCGGCGCAATAACACGGCTTACGAGTTTCGCTAGCGGGTGGCGGGGTGCGATGGGCGGAGCAAGCGTGGGAATTATTTTCGGGTGCCTCGTCTTAAAAAGGGATGCAAGGTAAGGAAGAGAAACATTTTTTTTTGAGCTAGAGACTTGCAACGTTGTATAGAGATTAAATGCTCCCATAACCGAAAAGAAGGTAACGTTAGATTAAACCTGCGGATTATAATGTATTCTCTAACACCGTTAAATGGGAACTGGGGATGGAGATGGAAAGTTCTACGTCTTTTAGCATAAGATAATTTTGCTTTCAAAACTATACAGGTAACCCGGACTAACGTGAATAAGGACGGATTTTGGTAAAAAAATCCAGTAATGTAGCTTAGTAGACATAAAAAAAATATCTTTAATACTTTATGAAAAATGTAAGCTGTAACGTCTGTTGATGATTCTTAAGATATTTATTATGTTTGTAAAAACGGAATTTTCAATTTAGATTAATAATTTAAACTAACGAACTCATCGCATTGTTACCTCTTACTCCTAATCCCTGAACGGATTTAGATGACTTTTTCCGTACAGATAATTTGAGACCCTTGGAAGGATATGGGATAGTTTTTATCTCGAAAACCATCCCTTAAGATGGCAGAAGTGTGTTTGGGACAGCGATAATTAAGCTTGCGCCTAACATAATTTAATACCAATCATTTTTCTAGGACGATAACAAGTTCTACGCGGACGAAGTCGTGGGCAACAGCTATATATTATAAAACTCTTGCGTTACTAATCTATTGACAAACAGCGCACAGCCTTAACCGCTAACGATATAAGCATGTTGGAACATAATATATTCTTCACAGTACGTGGATGTACACATCCCACACTCAAATCCTTTCTTAGTACACTAAGAAAGTATTTTTCGAAATACAACCTTTAAGGGGGTGAAATAGGGGTCAAACCGTTGTATGGAAATCGTTCATTTAAAAATTTATCGACTTGAATCTTTGTATGAAGGTTTCTTACTAAAAAGTAAAACAAACAGTTATGCGTTGTTTTAAAAATTCATCCCAGAAAGGGGGTTAAAAAAGAGTTGAAAGTTTGTATGGGAAACATGTCGTTTTAAAAGTTAGCCATTCAAAATTTCGGTCACAAGCTCTTAATGTGCAGTCAAAAACATTGATAAGAGTTTTTTTTTTCTAATTTATCCCTTGAAGGGGTTAAGATAGGGGTGAAACTTCAAATAAGTAGTGTGATTTTTAATGATAAACTGTGGCTAGAAACATGAAAGCAGGACAGCAGGTTTATTTTATAATATGTTGATCTATACATTTTTTTTGTAACCTTAAAACGTAAAACCTATATACTATCAATGTTTACAAATAAATTATTGGTTGATTGTTGAAGAAAATAAAATTGCGGTTAGATGGTCGTATGGAAAAGTTCATAGATACGACGACCTTTTCTATATAATGACAAAATAATTCTTATATAGGAGGACAACTATGGACCAAAACGCAGTATTTCGCGACCCAAACAGTAATTTACTTGATTTTCCATACAACGTTTTCCATACAACGATTAGTACAAATAGCAACTGTGACGTCACAATCTAATGTCATTCTAAAGCATTTCGGCTGCCGCCAGCGAGGTTGATCTTTGAATTTTTTTTTTGGGTATTTATGTTCTTTTATTGTAGTTGCTCCCATACAAACTTTTGTCCCTCTCCAAATACTGGTTCACTGGAACTACCGTCAAGTGGCAGGGGCCATACGGGTGGTCATCGCGAATTCGGTGCACGTTAGAAAAATGACCATTATTAAAAAAAAAATATTGATGGTACATTATAAGCTTATTATTATTATTGGATTCAGCATAAAATGAATATAATGGTGATTACGATTTTTTTTTTTTTACAAAGATAGGTAAAATGTTTCAAATGACATTAAAATATTTTATGCGGGCAGGTAAAAAAAGATAACCAACAATTCAAAGGTAAGTTGTAATGAAGTAAAACTATCCAAGTTAAGTTTAATCTGTTCTGACAAAAAAGTAAAAAAATCTAAGTTTCAATTTGTAATATAACATTTTATCTAATCTCCATTTTCCACAAGTGGTCAAATATCCAATCGTTTAGTAAGATAAACATGTCAGTAATCCTCTAAATCACCGATGGGATAAGCGACACCAAATTCGTCAGATGAATACGAGACCCATTCGATACAGAAAAATCTGCCGATTTCAACGATTTATATAACTCAATATCTCCATAAATGTCGCTTATCCCATTTCTCCTTTCCAGCGTCGATATCATTATAATAGGTTTTCTCGGTCAGTCGTCGGTTGCTGAGTCTTCGTTGATTTATTCTTCTTAATATTTTTTATAGTGTTTTGTACCTGGAAGTAAAAAGTACATATATTTAATAAAACGTCATAAACACATATTACTTTGTTCAGTACACACAGCAACACACCTAACTAACCATACCGTGAAAACCTAGAACCTTATTACAATGCACTTAAGGTCAGATTAGATTTCCGATGGTCACTTAGCTGTGTTGTCGACTGTACGAACAGTTAGCATCATCATATAGTACCTATACGTAATAAAAAAAAGCATTTATGATTACAAACAAGTTTTCATACATATTATTTAAGAAACATAAGAACGCCTCAAATAAAACAGCCAAGGTTGTTTCCTAAAAAATACCATTGTTGTGTTTTGAGGATTGAATTAATTATATGTGAAAAAAATAATTAAAACTTGCCTGGCAGAGGTACGAGTAAGAAGAGGACGCTAAGTGCTGTGATAAGGAAACTACTTAGACGTTCAGGGAGGCAATGGTGGTCACATCACAGTGAAATAACTATCGGTCGTCCATTACCTCGATGGATCGACGACACTCAAAACTTCGGCGGCCAATCTTGAATAAGGCTCGTGGCGGTGGCAAAGACAGGCTAAATACTTTTGGTGATTATAATTAAAGTCTTACCTGATTTAAATATTCTTCCATAAGTTACGGGCAGCTTCAAAACAATGCTCTTCAAATAGACTGTAAAAAATAGTACAAGATTTTAATTTTCTTCTCACCCGCTCTGAAAGGCTTACTTTGTCGCTCGAAATCGGAGCGCAATACTTTCTTTCTCCTTTAGTTCTTTTTGCGATAACGTGTAAAGTGATTTTGAAATATGCACGTTTCACACCACACAATTTCAACTGGTTCAGAAAAAAGGTAATCATGTAACATTTTGAACGCGCGTTAGGGTAGATCCGACTGTAACTTTTCCATAAAAAACTTGACATTTAGATATACCTAACGTTCGTACAATGCGTTGCGTGATCGACCTGCAGGTGATCATACATCTATGACTTTTGGAATCTTAAGTATGGTCAAGGAAATTGAAACATGGACTACTCTAATTGTCACTGTGACAAGATACACATTGCTCCATATTTGGATGTGGGGACAAAATAAATGTGATATGCTTTCTGTATATGTACCTTTATGTTTTCCGAATTTAGGAGCACTGTTAGCAAAGCCAGATCCTTGTCCTGCTCCAGAGCCTGACCCTTGTCTGGATCCAGAGCCTGCACCTTGTCCTGATCCCGAGCCAGCTCCTTGTCCTGATCCAGAGCCTGCTCCTCCTGATCCAGAGCCTACTCCTCCTGATCCAGAGCCAGTTCCTTGTCCTGATCCAGAGCCTACTCCCCCTAAACCAGAGGCTCCTCCTCCTGATCCAGTACCAGATCCTCCTGATCCAGAGCCTGCTCCTCCTGATCCAGAGCCAGCTCCTTGTCCTGATCCAGAGCCTGCTCCTCCTGATCCAGAGCCTGCTCCTCCTGATCCAGAGCCAGTTCCTTGTCCTGATCCAGAGCCTACTCCGCCTAAACCAGAGGCTCCTCCTCCTGATCCAGTACCAGATCCTCCTGATCCAGAGCCTGCTCCTCCTGATCCAGAGCCTGCTCCTCCTGATTTAGAACCAGTCCCTTGTCCTGATCCAGAGCCAGCTCCTTGTCCTGACCCAGAGCCTGCTCCTCCTGATCCAGAGCCTACTCCTCCTGATCCAGAGCCTGCACCACCTGATCCAGAGCCTGCTCCTTGTCCTGATCCAGAGCCAGTTCCTCCTGATCCAGAGCCAGCTCCTTGTCCTGATCCAGAGCCAGTTCCTCCTGATCCAGAGCCTGCTCCTTGTCCTGATCCAGAGCCGATTCCTCCTGATCCAGAGCCAGTTCCTCCTGATCCAGAGCCAGCTCCTTGTCCTGATCCAGAGCCGATTCCTCCTGATCCAGAGCCAGTTCCTCCTGATCCAGAGCCTACTCCTCCTGATCCAGAGCCTGCTCCTCCTGATATAGAACCAGTTCCTTGTCCTGATCCAGAGCCAGTTCCTCCTGATCCAGAGCCAGCTCCTTGTCCTGATCCAGAGCCGATTCCTCCTGATCCAGAGCCGATTCCTCCTGATCCAGAGCCAGTTCCTCCTGATCCAGAGCCTACTCCTCCTGATCCAGAGCCTGCTCCTCCCGATATAGAACCAGTTCCTTGTCCTGATCCAGAGCCTGCACCTCCTGATCCAGAGCCAGCTCCTTGTCCTGACCTAGAGCCTGCTCCTCCTGAACCAGAGCCGGCTCCTTGTCCTGATCCAGAGCTTGCTCCTCCTGATCCAGAGCCAGCTCCTTGTCCTGATCCAGAGCCGATTCCTCCTGATCCAGAGCCAGTTCCTCCTGATCCAGAGCCTGCTCCTCCTGATATAGAACCAGTTCCTTGTCCTGATCCAGAGCCTGCTCCTCCTGATCCAGAGCCAGCTCCTTGTCCTGATCCAGAGCCAGTTCCTCCTGATATAGAACCAGTTCCTTGTCCTGATCCAGAGCCAATTCCTCCTGATCCAGAGCCAGCTCCTTGTCCTGATCCAGAGCCGATTCCTCCTGATCCAGAGCCAGTTCCTCCTGATCCAGAGCCTGCTTCTCCTGATATAGAACCAGTTCCTTGTCCTGATCCAGAGCCAGTTCCTCCTGATCCAGAGCCAGCTCCTTGTCCTGATCCAGAGCCGATTCCTCCTGATCCAGAGCCAGTTCCTCCTGATCCAGAGCCTACTCCTCCTGATCCAGAGCCTGCGCCTCCTGATATAGAACCAGTTCCTTGTCCTGATCCAGAGCCTGCACCTCCTGATCCAGAGCCAGCTCCTTGTCCTGACCCAGAGCCTGCTCCTCCTGATCCAGAGCCAGCTCCTTGTCCTGATCCAGAGCCTGCTCCTCCTGATCCAGAGCCAGCTCCTTGTCCTGACCCAGAGCCTGCTCCTCCTGATTTAGAACCAGTTCCTTGTCCTGATCCAGAGCCTGCTCCTCCTGATCCAGAGCCAGCTCCTTGTCCTGACCCAGAGCCTGCTCCTCCTGATCCAGAGCCTACTCCTCCTGATCCAGAGCCTGCACCACCTGATCCAGAGCCTGCACCTCCTGATCCAGAGCCGGCTCCTTGTCCTGATCCAGAGCTAATTCCTCCTGATCCAGAGCCAGCTCCTTGTCCTGATCCAGAGCCTGCTCCTCCTAATCCAGAGCCAGCTCCTTGTCCGGATCCAGAGCCTGCTCCTCCTGATCCAGAGCCTACTCCTCCTGATCCAGAGCCTGCACCACCTGATCCAGAGCCTGCACCTCCTGATCCAGAGCCGGCTCCTTGTCTTGATCTAGAGCTTGCTCCTCCTGATCCAGAGCCAGCTCCTTGTCCTGATCCAGAGCCAATTCCTCCTGATCCAGAGCCAGCTCCTTGTCCTGACCCAGAGCCTGCTCCTCCTGAACCAGAGCCAGCTCCTTGTCCTGATCCAGAGCCTGCTCCTCCTGATCCAGAGCCAGCTCCTTGTCCTGACCCAGAGCCAATTCCTCCTGATCCAGAACCTACTCCTCCTGATCCAGAGCCCGCTCCTCCTGATCCAGAGCCTGCACCTCCTGATCCAGAGCCAGCTCCTTGTCCTAATCCAGAGCCAATTCCTCCTGATCCAGAGCCTACTCCTCCTGATCCAGAGCCCGCTCCTCCTGATCCAGAGCCTGCACCTCCTGATCCAGAGCCAGCTCCTTGTCCTGATCCAGAGCCAATTCCTCCTGACCCAGAGCCTACTCCTCCTGATCCAGAGCCCGCTCCTCCTGATCCAGAGCCTGCTCCTCCTGATCCAGAGCCTGATCCTCCTGATCCAGAGCCTACTTCTCCTGATCCAGAGCCTGCACCACCTGATCCAGAGCCTGCTCCTTGTCCTGATCCAGAGCCAATTCCTCCTGATCCAGAGCCTACTCCTCCTGATCCAGAGCCCGCTCCTCCTGATCTAGAGCCTGCTCCTCCTGATCCAGAGCCTGATCCTCCTGATCCAGAGCCTACTCCTCCTGATCCAGAGCCTGCACCACCTGATCCAGAGCCTGCACTTCCTGATCCAGAGCCGGCTCCTTGTCCTGATCCAGAGCTTGCTCCTCCTGATCCAGAGCCAGCTCCTTGTCCTGATCCAGAGCCAATTCCTCCTGATCCAGAGCCAGCTCCTTGTCCTGATCCAGAGCCAATTCCTCCTGATCCAGAGCCAGCTCCTTGTCCTGACCCAGAGCCTGCTCCTCCTGAACCAGAGTCAGCTCCTTGTCCTGATCCAGAGCCTGCACCTCCTGATCCAGAGCCAGCTCCTTGTCCTGATCCAGAGCCAATTCCTCCTGATCCAGAGCCTACTCCTCCTGATCCAGAGCCCGCTCCTCCTGATCCAGAGCCTGCTCCTCCTGATCCAGAGCCTGATCCTCCTGATCCAGAGCCTACTCCTCCTGATCCAGAGCCTGCACCACCTGATCCAGAGCCTGCACCTCCTGATCCAGAGCCGGCTCCTTGTCCTGATCCAGAGCTTGCTCCTCCTGATCCAGAGCCAGCTCCTTGTCCTGATCCAGAGCCTGCTCCTCCTGATCCAGAGCCAGCTCCTTGTCCTGATCCAGAGCCAATTCCTCCTGATCCAGAGCCTACTCCTCCTGATCCAGAGCCCGCTCCTCCTGACCCAGAGCCAGCTCCTTGTCCTGATCCAGAGCCAATTCCTCCTGATCCAGAGCCTACTTCTCCTGATCCAGAGCCCGCTCCTCCTGATCCAGAGCCTGCACCTCCTGATCCAGAGCCTGCTGCTCCAGATCCAGAGCCTGCTCCTCCTGATCCAGAGCCAATTCCTCCTGATCCGGAGCCAACTCCTTGTCCTGATCCAGAGCCTGCTCCTCCTGATCCAGAGCCAGCTCCTTGTCCTAATCCAGAGCCAATTCCTCCTGATCCAGAGCCTACTCCTCCTGATCCAGAGCCCGCTCCTCCTGATCCAGAGCCTGCACCTCCTGATCCAGAGCCTGCTGCTCCAGATCCAGAGCCTGCTCCTCCTGATCCAGAGCCAATTCCTCCTGATCCGGAGCCAGCTCCTTGTCCTGATCCAGAGCCTGCTCCTCCTGATCCAGAGCCAGCTCCTTGTCCTGATCCAGAGCCTACTCCTCCTGATCCAGAGCCCGCTCCTCCTGATCCAGAGCCTGCACCTCCTGATCCAGAGCCTGCTCCTCCAGATCCAGAGCCTGCTCCTCCTGATCCAGAGCTAGCTCCTCCTGATCCAGAGCCTGCTCCTCCTGATCCAGAGCCTGCACCACCTGATCCAGAGCCTGCACCTCCTGATCCAGAGCCGGCTCCTTGTCCTGATCCAGAGCTTGCTCCTCCTGATCCAGAGCCAGCTCCTTGTCCTGATCCAGAGCCAATTGCTCCTGATCCAGAGCCAGCTCCTTGTCCTGACCCAGAGCCTGCTCCTCCTGAACCAGAGCCAGCTCCTCCTGATCCAAAGCCAGCTCCTTGTCCTGATCCAGAGCCAATTCCTCCTGATCCAGAGCCTACTCCTCCTGATCCAGAGCCCGCTCCTCCTGATCCAGAGCCTGCTCCTCCTGATCCAGAGCCTGATCCTCCTGATCCAGAGCCTACTCCTCCTGATCCAGAGCCTGCACCACCTGATCCAGAGCCTGCACCTCCTGATCCAGAGCCGGCTCCTTGTCCTGATCCAGAGCTTGCTCCTCCTGATCCAGAGCCAGCTCCTTGTCCTGATCCAGAGCCTGCTCCTCCTGATCCAGAGCCAGCTCCTTGTCCTGATCCAGAGCCAATTCCTCCTGATCCAGAGCCTACTCCTCCTGATCCAGAGCCCGCTCCTCCTGACCCAGAGCCAGCTCCTTGTCCTGATCCAGAGCCAATTCCTCCTGATCCAGAGCCTACTTCTCCTGATCCAGAGCCCGCTCCTCCTGATCCAGAGCCTGCACCTCCTGATCCAGAGCCTGCTGCTCCAGATCCAGAGCCTGCTCCTCCTGATCCAGAGCCAATTCCTCCTGATCCGGAGCCAACTCCTTGTCCTGATCCAGAGCCTGCTCCTCCTGATCCAGAGCCAGCTCCTTGTCCTAATCCAGAGCCAATTCCTCCTGATCCAGAGCCTACTCCTCCTGATCCAGAGCCCGCTCCTCCTGATCCAGAGCCTGCACCTCCTGATCCAGAGCCTGCTGCTCCAGATCCAGAGCCTGCTCCTCCTGATCCAGAGCCAATTCCTCCTGATCCGGAGCCAGCTCCTTGTCCTGATCCAGAGCCTGCTCCTCCTGATCCAGAGCCAGCTCCTTGTCCTGATCCAGAGCCTGCACCTCCTGATCCAGAGCCAGCTCCTTGTCCTGATCCAGAGCCAATTCCTCCTGATCCAGAGCCTACTCCTCCTGATCCAGAGCCCGCTCCTCCTGATCCAGAGCCTGCTCCTCCTGATCCAGAGCCTGATCCTCCTGATCCAGAGCCTACTCCTCCTGATCCAGAGCCTGCACCACCTGATCCAGAGCCTGCACCTCCTGATCCAGAGCCGGCTCCTTGTCCTGATCCAGAGCTTGCTCCTCCTGATCCAGAGCCAGCTCCTTGTCCTGATCCAGAGCCTGCTCCTCCTGATCCAGAGCCAGCTCCTTGTCCTGATCCAGAGCCAATTCCTCCTGATCCAGAGCCTACTCCTCCTGATCCAGAGCCCGCTCCTCCTGACCCAGAGCCAGCTCCTTGTCCTGATCCAGAGCCAATTCCTCCTGATCCAGAGCCTACTTCTCCTGATCCAGAGCCCGCTCCTCCTGATCCAGAGCCTGCACCTCCTGATCCAGAGCCTGCTGCTCCAGATCCAGAGCCTGCTCCTCCTGATCCAGAGCCAATTCCTCCTGATCCGGAGCCAACTCCTTGTCCTGATCCAGAGCCTGCTCCTCCTGATCCAGAGCCAGCTCCTTGTCCTAATCCAGAGCCAATTCCTCCTGATCCAGAGCCTACTCCTCCTGATCCAGAGCCCGCTCCTCCTGATCCAGAGCCTGCACCTCCTGATCCAGAGCCTGCTGCTCCAGATCCAGAGCCTGCTCCTCCTGATCCAGAGCCAATTCCTCCTGATCCGGAGCCAGCTCCTTGTCCTGATCCAGAGCCTGCTCCTCCTGATCCAGAGCCAGCTCCTTGTCCTGATCCAGAGCCTACTCCTCCTGATCCAGAGCCCGCTCCTCCTGATCCAGAGCCTGCACCTCCTGATCCAGAGCCTGCTCCTCCAGATCCAGAGCCTGCTCCTCCTGATCCAGAGCTAGCTCCTCCTGATCCAGAGCCTGCTCCTCCTGATCCAGAGCCTGCACCACCTGATCCAGAGCCTGCACCTCCTGATCCAGAGCCGGCTCCTTGTCCTGATCCAGAGCTTGCTCCTCCTGATCCAGAGCCAGCTCCTTGTCCTGATCCAGAGCCAATTGCTCCTGATCCAGAGCCAGCTCCTTGTCCTGACCCAGAGCCTGCTCCTCCTGAACCAGAGCCAGCTCCTTGTCCTGATCCAGAGCCAATTCCTCCTGATCTGGAGCCAGCTCCTTGTCCTGATCCAGAGCCTGCTCCTCCTGATCCAGAGCCACCTCCTTGTCCTGACCCAGAGCCTGCTCCTCCTGATCCAAAGCCAGCTCCTTGTCCTGATCCAGAGCTAATTCCTCCTGATCCAGAGCCTACTCCTCCTGATCCAGAGCCCGCTCCTCCTGATCCAGAGCCTGCACCTCCTGATCCAGAGCCTGCTCCTCCAGATCCAGAGCCTGCTCCTCCTGATCCAGAGCCTGATCCTTGTCCTGATCCAGAGCCAGCTACTCCTGATCCAGAGCCAGCTCCTTGTCCTGATCCAGAGCCAGTTCCTCCTGATCCAGAGCCTGATCCAGAGCCTGCTCCTCCTGATCCAGAGCCTGATCCTCCTGATCCAGAGCCAGTTCCTCCTGATCCAGAGCCTGATCCTCCTGATCCAGAGCCTGATCCTCCTGATCCAGAGCCAGTTCCTCCTGATCCAGAGCCTGATCCTCCTGATCCAGAGCCAGCTCCTTGTCCTGATCCTGAGCCAGCTACTTCTGATCCAGAGCCAGCTCCTTGTCCTGATCCAGAACCAATTCCTCCTGATCCAGAGCCTACTCCTCCTGATCCAGAGCCCGCTCCTCCTGATCCAGAGCCTGCACCTCCTGATCCAGAGCCTGCTCCTCCAGATCCAGAGCCTGCTCCTCCTGATCCAGAGCCTGATCCTCCTGATCCAGAGCCAGCTCCTTGTCCTGATCCAGAGCCAGCTACTCCTGATCCAGAGCCAGCTCCTTGTCCTGATCCAGAGCCAGCTACTCCTAATCCAGAGCCAGCTCCTTGTCCTGATCCAGAGCCAATTCCTCCTGATCCAGAGCCAGTTCCTCCTGATCCAGAGCCTGCTCCTTGTCCTGATCCAGAGCCAGCTACTCCTGATCCAGAGCCAGCTCCTTGTCCTGATCCAGAGCCAATTCCTCCTGATCCAGAGCCAGTTCCTCCTGATCCAGAGCCTGATCCTCCTGATCCAGAGCCTGATCCTCCTGATCCAGAGCCAGCTCCTTGTCCTGATCCAGAGCCTGCTCTTCCTGATCCAGATTTCGCTGAACTGCAGCTTTCGGCGGTGGCAATACTAATTCCATCGCCGGAACTTGATGACGTACTGGTCGATTTGGATACGGCGGTCGTTGAAGCCCCATCACTCGACCTTGATGAGGTTGACGAAATCGATATAGCTTGCGATTTGGTAGCTGTAATGTTAACAAGTGAAATCAAATTATTTTTAGAAAAACTCAACTACTTTTTTAGGGTTCCGTAGTCAACAAGGAACCCTTATAGTTTCGCCATGTCCGTCTGTCCATCTGTCGCTTCCAGCTGTCTGATAGATAGATAGATAGATAGATCTTAGATAAATCATTTATCATTTATCTGTCCATATGTATGCTTAGATCTTTAAAACTACACAACAGATTTTGATGTGGCTTTTTTTAATAGATAGTGATTCAGAAGGAAGGTTTATATGATATATAATATAGTACCCGTGCGAAGCCGGGGCGGGTCGCTAGTAACCCATTCGCGAAGAAAACACCAATAAAGACCGTGTCCCGAAATCTACGTTTCATTCAAAGAACCAGCAAACTAACATAATGGTACGTTCGAAAAACAACCGAGAGGAGTCTCCTTCGGCAGTTGGATAAGAAAGATGTCGTATGCAATTTAAAGCAAATATAGGGCAATTTACTTTTCGACACAATTGCTTGTAACGTGCCTCTTAGTAAGTAAGTTGCTCTTAGGCTCATAATCCTGGGCATTAAACTCGCGTGTTTTATAACATTACGGCACTCGTGTTTCATAAAACATCGGGTATTTATAACCCGATAAAGACACGTCGGCACCTTGCAGCAAGGTGTATGTATGGACACGGTGCATTCTTAAATTGAATACCTTTCATGAATAAAGAAATGAAATACTTTTTATGACTAAACTGATTATTTTTCGTTTCATTTAGTAGTAAAACTATTTACTTTTGATAACATTTATAAAACACGCGTGTTAATACCGCGCGTACGCATACCTACACACGCGTGTTTATGTGTGTTGTTGTTATTTCATGTTGTCAATTCATCAACTTCGTACTCAATAGATTTTCAAACACACTTGAATCAGTGATATTGGACGGTAATGTTTGGGTAAATTTATATCACCCTTGCCCTTGTAAATAGGATGGACTTGACTAACTTTAGTATGTCTGGGTAAATACCTGCATCCACACAACAATTGAGTAACATTACCATCAATGATATTACAATCGGCGGTAGATTGTCAAGGACGCGCGTTGACATATCATTGATGTCCTTTGAATCCTTGCGTTTAATATTTTTGCACGCTTTTCATCTCGGATATGGTGATATGGGTAAATCGAAAGACAGGTGGCGATTCCAATAAATATTTTTTAAGGTATTGTAGTGCAGTGTTGCAACACGGTTGTCTGTTGTTTGTGTTTGTGTCTATGTAGTACCAATTCAAGAGAGCGGCGGCGGACGCGGCGCGGGCATGATCACTGGCACCGGGCGACCTACACACGAGTATGTCAAGCGCCCTGCACTTGTTTTTTTTTGTTGCTACAGGTTTCGGACGATATAACACGCCATACACTACGACACATGTCATCACCAGCGTTTTTGATTGTATTGTTTATATAGCTACTTCTTGCCTTTGCCATCTGTACCCAGTACAGAGACTCTAGGGTTGATAATTGCGAACGTAACCGAGTGTCATTATTGTTTTGTGACATTCCACTTTTAATGTATAATATTTTGCGACGTAATTTCTTCAAGAATTCTGTAACCCAAGTGTTTACGTTACATTTTATAGAGCTGATTCAATTCTTTTGCCAGGACAGCTATTTTTGTTTAATAAACTATCCCAGTCGTAAAACACCAGACTTTAAAAAAAAAGACCGGGTTGCACTCCAGGAGTGCCGGCAGAAGTGAAAACTCAATAACATTGTAACAGTTTTTCGATCAGCGGCGCTACCACGAACTTCGAAAGTCGAAGTTCGGGTATTTCCATCTCTATCGCACTCCCTAACTCGAGTGACAGGGATGCATGTATTACGAACTTCGACTTTCGAAGTTCGTGGTAGCGCCGCAGGTCACGTGACATTTTACGGTGTCACCCTAAAAATGAATTTGACGCAAATTTATAAACAACTAGCTTCTGCCCGCGACTCCGTCCGCGTGGAAATCGTTTATATCGCAGCTCCATAGAAACTTCAACCCCCCATTTCATCCCCTTAGGGGGTGATTTCCAGGATGAAAACTATCCTATGTCCTTCCCCGGGATTCAAACTATCTCCATACCAAATTTCATCGCAATCGGTTCAGCGGTTTAAGTGTGAAGAGGTAACAGACAGACAGACAGACAGACAGACAGACAGACACACTTTCGCATTTATAATATTAGTATGGATAGTATGGATTATCAATTATTTAGGCGGACGGCCCGCGGGCGCGTTGGGTGTGACGCCTGTGACGGGCCGCCGGCTTCCCGCCGACGGGCGGCGGCAAACACAATACCAATTTGTTTTTGCCATTGCCAAATATTTTTCAAAGCTTTATCTCTTTAGGAATAACAGACGGCGGTGGCGACCAAGATTTCAATTTGTTTTTGCCGTCGGTAAATATTTTTCTAAGATTTATCTCTTTAGGAATAACGCCCAAATTCGAACTATTCGAATTTTCTCAATAGCAAAACGGTGAAAGACGCGTTGGTATTATTACAAATTTATTTGCAGAATATGCTATTGCAAAAAGTGTTTAACGGCTTTATACTCTTCCGAATAGCGTTCAGTTTTGAATGTAGTTGAATCGGCTTGCAGCAAAAAGTGACCTCCTTCACGTCTGACGTCACAAAACTCTGTCACGTATTTAACAATTTTTCCCCATCCCAAAAAGTGCTCAGCGCCGCTAAAGAAGTTTTCACTTCAAAAATACATTTATTACTATTATTAAAGACTCGCTTTGAGACATGCCTCGTAGATTGTTTACTCTTCTCAATTTGTATGGTAATCTGTACACACAAATGATCCGATACATTTAAATCTACGCTCGCAACGTGTTTTACATTATGTTTGGGTATATTTGTATATGCATGATCAATACAAGTCTTCGTAACATTGGTAATTCTCGTTGGAGTGCTGACTAGAGTTTTGAAACGATATTGTTTGAGTGTGCTCATTAAACTTGTTGTATTATTATTACATTTTAGAAGTAGATCTATGTTCATGTCACCGAGTATTATTATTATTACATTATGATTTCTAGTAGCTTGGAAGTTAAACAATTCATCTAATTTCGAGAAGTACAATGCAATATCTCCACCTGGTGGTCTGTAGATGCATACTATTATTAGGTCCAATCACATACATTCAACAGCACAACACTCGAATTGCATCTCAATTGATAGGTCCCTAAATTCACTGCGCTCCATTGTCAAGATGTTGGATTTCACGTAAATGCCGAAATAAACATTTTAATATGACCAATCAAAACACTTCAACGTATTAAATCAACCAATAACAACTGTTTAAAAAACCATTTGTATTTGCTATCAACTAATCAGAATCCACCAAAAAGGAAACAGAATAAATTTCAAATATTAGGCGTTTTTTATTCCCGAATTCACAATCATTAAACAAAAAACGCCTTTGGCCGTTTATAGCCTCGCCTAAACGTTCAAGCGGGGTGGCCTGCAAATATGACATAAGCTATCAGATTGAGCGGGATAGACTGCTGTCTATCTCGCTTTATCTTATGCAGCGTATGCTGTCCGCCGCGCTCGGCCGTTTGGACCCGGTTATATATGGTAAGTAGCATTTTTCGCGGTGTCAATATTTTGTATCTGTGTCAATCAGTTTATAAAAATAATCATGCCGCCAAATTGAACAATCTTTTCGCTGTGGAATTTATTATTGATTGTGGATGGATAATCTTTGTTTTCACTATTTTCTCGCAGTCTAAGTGAAAAGTAGAGTGTATAACTCTGGTCTAAAAGCCATATTACCACTCGAACAATTTTCCCTCCCTTCGCTCGGGAAAATAACCATCTCGTGGTAATATGGCTTATTTTAGCCACTTGTCATACAATCTACTATTATCTCGGAAATCATCCCTTAACATGGTAGAAGTGTTGTTGTGTGAAGTGTTTTACCTATAGTAGCTAGATTTAATGTGCGATATTACTTATGGTGTCCCCCAAGGGAGTGTCCTTGGACCCACCCTGTTTATCATATATATCAATAGCCTGTGCAACATGGAATTAGAGGGGGGAAGCATATTTACGTATGCTGATGATACAGCTGTTGTATTCTCTGGTGACACTTGGGAGGAGGTTCGTAAACATGCAGAATTGGGACTAGTTGAGATTGCCCATTGGTTAAAATCTAATCTACTGACATTAAATATAAGTAAAACAAACTACATCTGCTTTACAAATAATATAACCACTCAGCCAGATGATAGCTTTAATATTAAGATCCATACCTGTCAGGACCCTTTGCAGCATAACTGTTTATGTACAGTCATAGATAAAGTTAACTGTACGAAATATCTTGGGATGATGGTAGATCAACGACTCACCTGGCACGTACACACAGAATTGGCCATGTCCAGAGTACGTAAGTTGATCTGGATTTTTAAAAACTTAAGACATGTGGCTCCTAAAAAACTATTGAACCAGATCTACACATCTCTTGCCCAGTCTGTATTGGTATATTGCATACCGATATGGGGTGGAGCCACAAAAACCAAGTTTATTCAATTAGAAAGGGCTCAGCGGGCTCTTATTAAAGTTATGTATTTCAAGCCACGTAGGTTCCCGACTTCTGACTTATATGTACTGAGTGACCTGTTGTCTGTGCGCAAACTGTATGTACTGAATGCGGTCTTGAGAAGACATAAAACTACCAAATACGTACCAATAGACAAGCTGAAAAGGAGGAGAAGGACTTATGTCATCTCAATACCGACAGTGAAAACTGCTTTTGCGCGGAGACAAAATGCCATCCTATCTGGCAGGCTCTACAACCTAATAAATAAAGAAACTGATATCTACCCTACCACAGTACATACGTGCAGAACTAAAGTGATTGCCTGGCTGAAAACGCAAACCTACAGCGACCTGGAAAACCTTATACTTAACACTTACAAACACCTATAAATGCGTAATCAAATAAACCAATGTAAACACACTCATTCACACACACACACACACACACACACACACACACACACACACACACACACACATACACAGGCACACAGCACAGCTATTACTTTTACTTAAAAAGGGGACACCAGCACATGTCAAAATTAGTACTTAAGAAAACAAATAAATCATTTTCATTTTCATTTTTTTTTCATTTTCATTTCAATGTATGATATAAGTAAATTCTACTGTAACTGTAAAGCTAACAAACGACGGCCAGAGTAACAAAAACATTAGATTGTAAACAATAGCAAGGGAAAAACATATTTTGCGACAGAATATAGGTACTATCGACAACACAGCTAACTGACCATCGGTGCTTATGTGCATTGTAATAAGGTTCTATATAAACACAGGATGGTCAGTTAACAGTGTTACCGTTACGTAAAGTATTTGATACTAACCTGGTTTAGCCAACAAAGGCGATACCAGTAAGACGAGTATAACTAGATGCTTCACGTTGGGAGCCATCTTTCTTCAGTTGGTCTCTTCCTCAACCAACCCAAGTCGATGTGATTGATTGACAGCCTCGGTATTTATACAAGAAAAGTCCATTACTATTTAATTGCAGTATTAAATGATTCGTGAGAGATTTCTAATAGCTACATATAATTTCAGTCGTGAAACATTAATTAAATTGATAAGGATGATAATAAATATGTTTCTATATGTAATGTTTATTACGTAGGTAACTATTTGAATTTTAAACACTTCGAAATGTCACGATCAAATGACACGTGTAATTTTAAGGACACGGTACTCTGTGTCCTTAAAATAGTGTAGGTAGTTGTTGTACAGTCAGCGTAATATAGTTAGTAGTAGCCAAGGTAGCCAAATATTTCGGTACACGTCTTTATTACTGTAAGAATAAGGTTGTGTTACGAAATATTTGGCTACTCTGGCTGCTACTAACTATATGACTCTGACTTTACAGTCGACAAACATGATATTTAATCGGTTAGATTTTTGTATCAATCAAACTTTAATGCTATCTTGTAACCATTTAGCAGTTTTGATACTTAGTTCGAAACTATATCTAGCAGCAATACTAAATCGTGACACCATTCCATTGATCATTGACAAAAAGTCGAACCAAAAGTACCACAAATCATGCTGATTTATTTTCGATTCGGCATCCCTCGCCTTTACACGGAGATAGTGCACTGACTCTTCTGAACGGTACCTATACTAAGCAGCGACAGTGAACTGGATAAATTTTACAGCTCAGGAGTGCGATTTTTGAATCTCACTGGTGATATCGAAGTCACCGGTGACTAAAATTATCACCGATGACTTTTATGTCACCATTTTCCAAGAGCCGTATTTTTGAAAGTCACACGCTGTTTACCAACATGCAGAAATTTTACAATGTCAGTCAGAGACAATCTTGCCGTTACGTTCCTTTTTACGCAGATGTTAGTGTTGTCCTTGATACCGGTTTTTAGGGTTCCGTTGCCAAATGGCAAAATACGGAACCCTTATGGATTCGTCATGTCTGTCTGTCTGTCCGTCAGTATGTCACAGGCATTTTACTCGAAAACTATAGTGTATTTGAATACAATTTTGAGGATAGGTGTATTTTGTTTGCCGTTACATAGTTTTGTAATGAAATTCCAAAAAAAAAATTTTTTGGGGGTGCACTCCATACATAAAACTGAGTCAATTTTTTTTTCATGCATTCCCACGTGTGGCACATCAATCGATAGGCCTTTCTAAATAAATATAAGGTTTATCAGCATTTTTTTTGATTAAGTGAATAGAGTCGGACATAATCGCCCCGAAAGTCACTAAAATTGTGTCCCCCCCTCTAATTTTTGAACCGTGTATTTTAAAATATGAAAAAAAAAACATGGACGCGAAAATTATTCTGAACAAGATCGGTTCAAAGGTTTTTGACGTATTTCTAAAAATAAAAAAGCGGCCAAGTGCGTGTCCGACTACGCACAACGAGGGTTCCGTGCCTATTAAAAAGGTGGTATCTTTACTGAAATCTTATGGCACTTACGTCCTTTTCTTTAAGGAAGGCAGTTTTTTGGGAATATCTCGAAAACCTTTGAACCGATCTTGTTCAAAATAATTTATTTTGAAAGGCCTATCGATTGATGTGCCACACGTGGGCTTGCAATGAAAAAAAAAATTTGACTTTCAGTTTTATGTCTTGTCTTGTTTTAGTCCACCCCTAAAAAAATTTTTTTAGTAAGTAATTGAATTACAAAACTATGTAGCAGTTAAAAAATACACCTATCCTCAAAATTTTATTCAAATACATCTTACAGTTTTCGAGTAAAATGCCTGTGACATACGGACGGACAGACAGTCAGACAGACATGACGAATCTATAAGGGTTCCGTTTTTTGCCATTTGGCTACGGAACCCTAAAAACTGCCTTCCTTAAAGAAAAGGATGTAAGTGCCATAAGATTTCAGTAACGATACGACCTTTTTAATAGGCACGGAACCCTTCGTTGTGCGTGGTCCGACACGCACTTGGCCTCCTATTTATACTATCAATAAATCGTCGCAATCACAAATATCACAATCGAGCCCCGCTGCTAAATTCTTCCGAAAAACATACTTTGGTACTTTTGGCAGATGTCACAAACGTCAACTGTCAAAAACAATCGCATGGTGATTTCAATTACGAGTGGGTAGGGGCACTCGTAAATCGATATCATAGGTATGACAAATGTAAGTCACCGGTGAGTTTCAAAAATACGAACTTTCGGAAATCACTCACATCGGTGAGAATTAGTCACTTCGGTGAGATTCAAAAATCGATCCCCTGAATCTCGATTTCTCTCCCTCGCCACCCGGTACTTGGAGTCTATTTCTAATCCACGTTCCATCAATACATCATAGAATATTTAGTTGTAAGTAGTAAGCAAATTATTATTTTTTCAACACAATTGCTCGTAACGTACCTCTTATTGTGTCGCTTTTAGGCTCATAATCCTGGCTATTAAACACGCGTGTTTTATAACATTACGACACTTGTGTGTTATGGTTATATCCCGATTAAGTCACGTTGGCACCTTGCAGCGAGATGTATGCATGCACACGGTGCATTCTTAAATTAACCGGGTTATACAGATTGTACAGCTTTTTTTTTAATTCTCGGCAAATGGATTCTTACTCGACTAAACAAATTAAATCCTTTTTGTTAATTAATTGACTATATCTTTTTGGATATACTATACGGGGTGTGGCCTGTAATGGGAGCAATAAATTTAAGGGCTGACTCTATGTATTATCCGCAGTGATTCTGTAAAGGTACCAGTGTTTCAAGATTCTTGAATTCGGAAATAATCTTATCTGAAGTTGTGATACCTAAGTAATGGATCTCGACATCTCGATATCGTAGCATGCCAGTCATTAACTATCTTGGTAGAACACTGGGCACTTTCGTAATTGCGATTATACTAACTTTGGTTTTCTAATTCTTTTTGTTTTTTTTTTTCAATTTTACAAGATTTTTTGGTGTTTTTGAAGTAAAACAAAATGGATATCATTCCAGTTAAGCAAAAGAACACACGTACGCTTTTACTTAATTTTTTTTTCTATTTTTTTTTCAATTTAACCACTTGGAAATAATTACTGATTAACTTAATAAGCCACCGTTTAATTTTTTGCTCCTATTATAAACGTTTAATTTAGTAAAACAATTCACTTTTGATAACATTTTACATGCATTAATAAAGATAACATTTTAAAACGAATATTTTTATTTTATTTTGTATTGGCTGTTTAGAGATTTCATCTAATGCGCGCGCACTGCGCAATCTTCACGAAAAAATGCGTGTTTTGGTTATTAAAAAAATGTTGACTCGTGGTGACTAGAAGAGTGATAAATAGAATGGACGCCACTGGAAATTCTTGGCGATGTAGGTATACAACATGTGAGTAAAAACCTGTTGACATCAATAAGTAAAGAAAATAACTTGGCAGGCCTATAAAATTTTCATCTTATGAAAAGGATTTTTTCCTCGCAAAATGTATTGAAAAACGTCGTATGAAACGCGTGAGCTTTGATAATTACATCCTCGGCTCTCTTATCACGCTCACCTGCGGCTCGCGTGATAATTCCGCCTCTGGTGTAATTATCAACATATACCTCACTTGTATCACAATGTACTATAATACTCGTCGACCTTAATGTTTGAATTAAGCTTCGTACACCAAACTTAAATCACTTACTTTTTACTATGGAGCTCCCAACTTAACATTTCATAACTGTTGAGACAACTAAAATGAAATGGACCAATCACGTGGCGCCTTTACTGAACTATAATGTATTTGACCAATAGGACGCCGTCATGAAAAAGTCAAAAGGTAATAGACATCAGCGCACAAAAAAAGAAAAAGCCGTTGGTTGCACTTTTCAATAGATACCAAGTTTGTTTAATTAGGTTAGTTGACTCGTAGAAAAAGTATTGTATACAATATGATATAATTAGCTTTTTAATTTTACTCAGCAAGCTTCGTGGCCTAAACGTGGTACTCGACTGAAAAAGCATACATTATATAACGATTGCATAAAATACTATTGTTGTATAATTTATACTTAGGGCTAATGTATAATGTAAATAATGTTACCTGCATAAAATTATACATACTATGAATCTCCTGTTAACAGGTGTAACTTAATAAATAACAAATCGTTCAGCCTGGGATTCGACTAAATGACCTTTTTATACTTATATTCTTCAATTTTTATTAAAATATATTAATAAAAAAAAACTAGTTACGAGGGGCGTCTGAAAAGTTCTAAGCCTAAGAAAGAAAAAAACAATTTACAAAAATGAACTCGTGTTTATTTTTCAATATAGTCTCCTCCTAAATCAATGCATTTTTTACATTTTTTATACAGTGCTTTTAGGCCATTAAAAAAATAATCTTTATTATGCCCTTCAAAATGCTCCTGTACAGCCGCCTTCATCTCTTCGTCACTTCTAAATCGCTTTCCCCTCAACTCTTTCTTCAAATTATTGAATAGAAAATAATCGCTTGGGGCTAGATCTGGGCTGTAGGGTGGGTGGTCAATTTCCTCAAAACCTACTTCCTTCAGAGCACGCCTCGCAACATTAGCGGTGTGAACGGGTGCGTTGTCTTGCAAAAACAAAATGCCTTTCCTTAGTTTACCCCGCCTTTTCTCAACTATGGCTTGTCGCACCTTTCTTATTAGATTTGCATAATAAGTTCCGTTTATCGTAGAGCCTTTTTCTAAATAATCGATTAAAAGAATGCCATCACAGTCCCAAAATACCGTAGCCATTAACTTAGAGGCCGACTTTTGCACTTTAAATTTCTTCGGCGGCCTTTCACCCTTTTCAATCCACTGCATCGACTCAGACTTACACTCCGGATCATACTGTCTGATCCATGTTTCATCAACAGTTACTATTCGGGAACAAACTTCATCTAAATCATCTTCGCACAATTCTAAAAACGCCCGAGAAGTTTCCACACGACGTACTTTATCGAAGGCCGTTAGCATTTTCGGTACCCAACGAGCACTGACTTTACTCATGTACAAATGTTCATGTAAAATTTCTCCGACTCTTTCTTTACTAATACCTAAGACCTCAGCTATTCGCCAAACCTTAATTCTTCTATCTTCTAATACCAGCTTTTTGACTTTTGCTACGTTTTCTTCGGTCACTACCGATATTGGCCGCCCTGAGCGGGGGTCGTCTTCGATCGATTCCCGTCCGAGTTTAAATAAGCGACTCCACTTTTTGACTGTGGCATAAGAAGGCCCAGAATCACCGTAAATAATAGCCATTTCCTCAAAAATACACTGCGGTGATTTGTCACTTTTTGTAAGGAATTTAATTACAGCACGGTGCTCAATTTTCGTAATATTCGTTGGTAATTCACACATGATGTACTTTTCCGTTGAATATCTCGAAACAGAATAATAAAAACGTGACATGTTATTTTTTAATAATTTGTTTTTAAATGGCCTTTCTAGTGGCCAGTATCATAAACGCATATATAACCTCGAAATACCTTAGGCTTAGAACTTTTCAGACGCCCCTCGTAAATCCAACCAAACTAACCAGTTCAGTCAATACCTACGACCGCACTAAAATTTCAGTACCGGTCATGTCAACAACCAATTTTAAGAGATTGTTTATAGAAATACTACGGTCTGTTCAATATAGTTTGGTGCGGTCGACAGCTGTGAAAATCTCAGACTAGAGAGGTGAAAGTATCGAAACTGGAAATCTCAATTGTCAGTACCTACTCGTATATATAAATGAATGTCATCTTGAACCCGATTATTAGGCTAAGCTAGTAAGTAGAATCCTTTTTTTTTGTGGCAACATTTATGCCTGAAAGAGCGAGATACATCTTATCAGCGAGAGAGCGGGGACAATGAGATTGGATATATTATAGAATACGTTCAATTAAGGGGATGACTTGATTTGAGTCGAACACGCCCCCTAGACAGAGATACGCTTATGCCTTCCTCGCACGAGAAAACGAGATGTAACACTCTACGGGAATGGCTTTTTTGGACAAATATCGATAAATACCTAAGTTTTGTTAAAATTTCATCAAGTGAGATTATAGATGAGATAAAATACTATAGTATATGGGCCATTCTCCACTAATTGGAAAATCGCTGTCCGCGGCAAATTTTACGTATAAGATGTTTATATTACCAAGTTCTATATATTAAAAACGATAGTGCACTAGTTATTCTTAGTACGCTATAGCTTATTTAGTAATATAATATTGTAATATTATAATTAATGCACTTTAACCACCTCAAAACACAGTCCCCTGTAGTGTCCCATTTCCAGAATTAGATGTTTCGTGACAAAAAAATATTTTCTTTATTGTTATTTGCAAAGTATAAAATATACAAGTAATACTAGAATACATTAAGTATCTTTGTAAAACACAGTTATATTTTTAAGTAGAAATTTAATATTTAATTCGGTATGACAAATGTTGTCCTCAATATTTTCGAACAGTCCCCTGTTAATTTGAAAAATGCTCTGAAATCTTATTATGCATATTGGCGCGGAAATTAAGACCGTGGAACGGAACGCAACCGCTGTGAAGTTCGTTCGGTTGCAAACGAAGCGCGCCGTCGCCATTTTGTTTAGTGTCACCATTGCGTTCCAAGGTGAAACCACGCGTCCTGGCTGCACGTTGAAACAGTCCACTGGTAAGCATTTATTTTATTATTTTAAATGACTAATTGCAATATATTTTATTAAATAATTACTTAGCAAGTATGTTATTACGTCTGCTTCTTAAACTTGATATACTTAAAATCATTCAATGATACTACACTTTCTACGTGAAATAGACAGTCCCCTGGCAAACAGTCCCCTGCCATCTCATGATACAGGGGACTGTTTTATATTACAGGGGACTGTTTCTTTCAGGTTTCGTCACATTTAACTTGCCAAACATACATAATAAAGGCAGTGTTTACAATAATATTGGAAATATTGCCTTTTTACCCGTTTACGTTAGAATGAGGGTTGTTTTTCGAGTATAGGTTTGTTTGTTTTTTTTGCACGTTCTGCAGCCTAAACAAGTTTACCTGGAACTTTTCAGAGAGTGGTCACGGCAAGAGCGCTGCAGATGGCGTTGGTGCTACCTGTAAAAGAACTGCAGATGCTGTCGTTGCTGCTGGAGGTGACATCGATAATTTGGAATCTTTTATAGACGCTATACAACAAAGATGCCCTGGAATCACAATGTTTATGATTGAGGACGAGGCAATTCAGAATATGACAAACGATATTCAAAAAGACGCCGCTAATTTAAAAAGTTTCAGTAGTACTCTTAAAATACACCAAGTTAAAGGAAAAATATCACTTTGTCATTTGGGATTGCCGCAAGGTGCTGCCAAGCTCATAATGAAAAGCTTGAGCTGCTCTTGTGATGAAGAATGTCAGCATTTTAACCTACGGGTCATAAAGTACAAAGACATGCCAAAACTTCGCGTCGAGGACGTTTACACAGACTCTGAATCTGAGGAAGAAACTCTACTAACATGTAATCCACCGGATAGTAACGCTATTACAAACACCAACATTTCACAATCGTGTGAAAAGCCCAATGCTGATTTTGACAATATTGCCGGGCCTAGTTCCATCAGCCACTACAAGATTGGTGATTACATTTTAGTTAAGTTTCCCCTCAGAAAAAAGGAATATCGTTATGCGGCTGTTATTAATCAAGTAGACGATGAGGAAGGTGAATTAACAGTCACTTTTATGAAAATTTGTGACGATAAAGGCCACAAGTTCAGAATTGATGAAAATGATAAATCTGATATTACTTTTGATCCAATATTGGACAAATTACCAAACCCGGATCTAACCCTAACGGGGAGAAGGTGTTTTTATTATTTCCCATTAGCTGTACCGGTCTTTGAGAAATAATATTATTTTAAATATTTCCCGATGTGCAACTTTAAAAGAGATTTAGATAAGTAAGGCGCTATGCCATAGATATTGATTAAAATTAGTTAGGTAGTCGTACTTTTTAAGTTAAATAATTCAAAGTATTATGTCAACTCAGTGTTGATTGTGAGATTAGATTAGATAGCACAAAGTAATGTTGTTTTTGTTGTATTATTGATTTTGAATCATAATAAAGACTGACTTTAGTGTCATAGTATCAGTTACATAAAGACTGTTTAGCTAAGATGTTAATTTTAAATAAGTTTAATACTCAATTGTTCTATAGGATTAGAAAAGTCGTTACAAGACGTTAAATTTGTTTTAAATTTGTTGATTTATTCGTCAGAAATACTGATTGTAAAGGTTTAATTAAAAAATAGAGAATTTGATTGCTTTTTTTTAATAAAAAATGTGTTTTTCTTCCATATAAACACTCCCCTGGGGATTATGACAGTCCCCTGTCACTGATTTTCAAAAAATCGTCAATATCTCCCAAATAAAGAGGAAAATAAGTGAGCTTTTTGAAGATTTATATTTCATTTATAAATGTCTGTCAATTTATTAACACATTTACTTATCATTTTCAAAAAATATGCCTGGGACAGTCGTGTATGGGCCAGTTTCCAATTAGTAGAGAAACACCCTAACTTGATTGTGTCGTAATAGTTATTTGTGTCACAAGGGAGCAAAATAATATATTTACGGCGAGGGCGGTGTATTGAATCTTGAACGTAGCGAGGGATCCTACAATAGAATCCTGAGCGTAGCGAGGGATTCTAACGTAGGATCCTGAGCCTATCCTGAGCCTATCCTGAGCCTATCCTGAGCCTATCCTGAGCCTATCCTGAGCCTATCCTGAGCCTATCCTGAGCCTATCCTGAGGGATACAAGTGTTAACGCCCGAGACGAAAATAATTTTGCTATTGAGTGAGACATACTATTTTTCACTACTACTACTTTTTCGACTATGAAGAAATTTAAAAAAAGATACTGTTAAAGTTAATTAAGAAGTTTTAACAAATTTTCTTGATTTTTAATACAATTTTTTAAATATTACGATAAATTCATAAATAAAAAAAAACCGGGTTGCACTCCGGGAGTGCCGGCAGAAGTGAAAACTCAATAACATCGGACGGGCCGCGGGCGCGTTGGGTGCGACGGGCCGCCGCTCGCCCGTCGGCGCAAACACAATACCAATTTGTTTTTGCCATTGCCAAATATTTTTCAAAGCTTTATCGCTTTAGGGATATCGTCTAAATTCGAACTATTCGAATTTGCAAGAACAGCAGACGGCGGTGGCGACCAAAATATCAATTTGTTTTTGCCGTTGGTAAATATTTTGGTAGTATTTAACAATTTTTCCCCATCCCAAAAAGTGCTCAGCGCCGCAAAAGAAGTTTTCACTTCAAAAAAAAGACCGGGTTGCACTCCGGGATGAGTGCCGGCAGAAGTGAAAACTTGCGAATTGCTTTAATTATCAGTATAAAAAAACCTCCCCTTCAAAGCCCCCCTCCCCCGCTCCTTCCCCCCCCCCCCTCTTCCCCCTCTCCCCCATCCCCCATCCCCCCACCCTTGAGATTCTTCTGGAGTAGCGAGCGTCCATTGGCTAAGGTCTACTTACCATCAATTCAGGCTAATAGTACGCTTGTTTGGCACCGCCGTAGTATAGAATAAACACTTGAAATATGTTCGTTCTGAATCGATTACGATGAAATTACAGTCTATTATTTTATTAAGATCTGTTTTCAATTGGCACATTGCGTAAATGCTACATGCCAATGTATAAATTAAAAAAGTAGCTTGAACAGAAAAGTGGCGTTTTGATCCCTCTCGTCGTGGAGCAAAACTTACTTTTCTGAATGAAAGGTGTGAAAATAGTACATTTTACAACTAGTGTGAAAAGAATGACTTTTTACCACTAGTACCGAGGTATCTTGCCACGAGCTGAAAGCGAGTGGCAAGACTCGGTACGAGTGGTAAAAGACATTTCACACGTGTTGTAAACGACGTTTTTTAATACAATTGCGAAAAAATAATAAATTAATATATCATTGCGATAAAATATGCTTGCTTCGAAGTTATTTTTGAACGAACCCATACTTTACAAATGACACTGACAGTGACAACATACTATTGGAATCAGCGCCATCGGCCTCGAGTTGAGAAACTAAATTGACACTTGGCAGTTGACACTGACAGTATTCATAAGGTTATTTAGCTTGCCACAGCCCAATGCAGATAATTATAATACTGAAACGACATTAATTAGAACCTTTAACATTATCAAAACAGAAGTACAAGACATTACAGTATCAACAAACAGAAACAGATCATGCAACAAGAGTTTTAGTGCCAAATTTGTGATCTGCGACATGTGACCAAGGACACGTTTACAACTAAAATATCATGAATTGTTTGAATATTTGAAGACTATCAAGGATAATTAGAGGTAAAAGAAACATTAAATCACATTATTAGTTATGTTTAAGGTTATTTTTTGAACAAGAAGATGGTGAAATCTATAAATGTTACTAAATTATTAACATTTTGCAGGTCCCTAACAAATTGGCGGAAGGATAATATTCACTCAAAGCGGCTCCTAGGAAGTCAACCAGTCAATTACTATGTACCTACAACTGCTGCTCAAGTGCCACGTTCATGACCATGTTTAGAAGAAATGATGATTATGTTTAACATTACGAAAAGAGAACTATATCAAATGAGGTCTAAGAAGAATTACTTGCTTTTGTGATTCAATGAGAATTAAAAAAAAATATATTTGTATTAAAACAAGGTTGATATCAGAAATATTTTATTTTCAGTAATAATTATAGTTAATGGTACAATTAGTGCAGTTCATAGTTATGTTGTGAGTTCTTCCATGTAAATTAAGTGTCTGACTAGTCAGGCATGGTGTATTTTCAGGTTCCTGCTGTTGTGATATTTCCTGTGGGTCAAAGTTAGAGGGGCTATGTGTAATCCAAGTGTTGTTGGCACGTGACGGTCCTGGTTGGTTAACAGGGCTGGGTGTAACCAAAGTGTTGTTAGCATGTGACGGTCCTGGTTGAGGTTCAGTATTAACAGGTACATTAAGACCAGATTGGAATGTGGATGACGAAAATTCTGTTGACTCTTGCGACTTTACATTAATTGATTTTGCAATTTGTTTTCCAATTTTTAATTTGTTATCAATGGAGTTTTCTATGTATCCTTCTGCTACATTACTTGACCGCCAATCTCCATGCCTCTTCAAAGTTGTTATGTCTGCTCCTGAGTCGGCAAGTAATGTAGCAGAGGTTCTCCTAAATGCATGTCCGGTGTAAAGATTTGCATCAGGCAAATTCAAGTACTGAGCGATATCTCTCGGCATATTCCCAAACTTGTTTAAGCCTATTACCTGGGCAGTGCACCTTCCTCTTTGACAATTCTGAAAGAAACGGTCACTTTTGCCCTTAGAAGACCGCAGACTCTGATATTTCTTGACTATTTCTGCAAATGGGCCGTCAATAGTGAAGGACCTGGGAATTTTATTTTTTGTATTTGGTATTTTGACAAGAAGTATGTCCCCATGTGTTTCTATATCTTTTACTGATACATTTGTGAGCTCTTCGCGTCTGCATGCGCCACTGACTCCTAATATAAGAGCAACCTATGAACAAAGTTACATATTTATTATATATTGTAAGACAATTGTTCATTTCATTCTATTTTTTTTAACTTCCTACTTTATTTTTAGAGTTAATTTACTTAAATTGTGTACATATTTTATTAGATTTATATTTAAGTTTATACCTTTGTAGCTAGATGTTGCTGATCTGGAGCTTCATTAATAAACGTCTCAATTTGTTCAGCTGTTAGTACATCCGATTTTTTACTCTGAAATCCTGCACTTTGCCTTTTTAAGAAAGCAGTCAATCTGGTGTAAGTTTTTATATCTATGTCATGTTTTAACTTTATAACAGCTTTCAACATAGAATATTTTGACCATAATGTTGATGGCCGATAAGTTTCAGACAGCTCTTGAAAATAGGCCATCAAAACAGTCTCTGAAAAAGACTTTGCGTTATGTAAGGTTTTCCACTCGATAAATTTTACATAGACGGCATTATATTGGTTTTTAGATTTTTCTGGAATAACACAGTCATTGGCAATTGCTGCTCTAGCACGAATGTCTGGTGGTGTCATATCAATGTTTGAATCACTCATTTTCAATATTTTTTTATAACTTCTCGTACCAAATTATATATTTATATGCGTTAATGTGTTTAAATAATGTTAGAAGTTATTTCAAAAGGGCGGGCTGATTTGCTTTTAAACTTTTTTTTTCTAGGCATATGCTTGTATCATTCAGCCAAATCAAAGAACGATTTTTAGGAAAGTAAATATTTCATACCTAAGACAGAGTAGGCTATAAAATGCAAATTCTTAATATTTTTTCGTCATTTATATATTAATGAATACTTTAAATAAATACTCCTAGTATTCGTAAGCGTTTTTAATTTCATAATTTCCAAGTAATAAATCTAATATAAAATTACTGCGTTTCGAAAGTATAGTTTGGAACTAAAAAGTAAAAAGCACTAGTTCGAGAAATTGAGCTTCTCGTACGCTACGCAGCCACAAAAAGTACCACTTTTAATAATAATGTATCGTTTGAGTAGGCTGAGTGAAAAAAGGAAAATACAGACCCAACTTGAACATGAACATAGGTACCGCACCCAGCCAGGAAGCAAGCCTGACCCGGACAAGCCGGATATACCAGGGGGCACAAATTTGTGAGGAGTGACACGCTCTGGGATGGGAAGGGAAGACCGACCAACCGCAACCAGTCGGCCACAATCGACCAGCTATGCAGCCTTAAGCCAATATTGGAAAAGAGGAGAGGTAGGATACTTCGTCGGGGGGTGAGCGTTGGTGAAGTGATGCACGTTGCTTCGTATGAAGTCTTCTTGTACCTTCTTGTGTTGGAGGTGGCTCTTCTAGGTGGTTGTTAGGTCAGGCTCGGTATTTCCCAATGATTCGTCCTCCTCTTCTGACTCGCTGTCAGTCTCTTGCATATCGTAGATACTTCGGGCGGCTTTATTAATTTTATCCTTGTCCGATGCCATGTTAGGCCATTCGTTGGAGCTAATGTGGTAGTACCTACGTCATATACTGTGTCAGGGAATCTTGAGGGTGAGAACCCCGCTTTCGTCTCTAGCTATCAACACAACGAATCTTCATATCAATAAAGGGTCGGCAACGCGCTTACGATTCTTCTGGTCTCGCAAGCTTCCATAGGCTACGGTGACTGCTTACCATCAGGCGATCCGTAAGCTTGTTAGCCACCGACGTGGTATTGAAAAAACATCCGATCTTAGTCTAGGAACCAATTATTAATAAAATAGGTTTTTTACTTGATTTTTATTTACAGTGTTATGTCAAGTCAAAACAGGAGGCACGTCAAGTGACGTCACGCGGCCAAAGTCACGTGATCAGCGCACAGTAGTTCTTTAAAAAACAGTCATATATGATCAAATCCCTGAATCTTAGTGAAATGACGAAATCAGCCAAAAAAGGTAACTTTTGGCTAATTTCGTCATTTCACTAAACAGATTCAGGGATTTGATCATACGACTGATACTTTTTAGGCAAATGATAAAATGGATTCGCCATTTTAACATCCTGCGTGATTTGGTCGTATCCCTTAGATATTTGTTCATATCTCTGCTTTCTCTATTTCCCTGCGACATACATTTCATTCATTTTGTATTAAGCAGTAACGCTGCTAACGAAATTATACATTTTAAAATTAAAGGAAAAATCATCGGTTCAAATCCGGCTCGGAGCATTAAATTTTTAATTTTTTCCTTTAATTGAAGACATATTTCGTTCATCAACAGCACTTGTTTTTTGAAAGCCTGTTTCCCGGACCTTTGGTTGGCGTCTGTGGTGGTTAAGTACCGAAGTACCAAGCAAGCACCACATATACAAAACAAATAGGCCCTTTAGGCCATTTAATAAAATGCAAAAGGTACACAGAGGGCTGTTTGTAACTTTTCATTAAAACGCTCGTAAATGGAATGCTAATTGTTTATTTAGATTTAGATTTATTTATTTCATAATATACAATTACAATATAAATTAAAGCTAGCTTAATAATCTATATGAATTTATATTATGATCGTCAAAGAGAATAAGAATTGTAATAAAATGTCAAGTTACATTTGAATCAAATTATAGTCACAATTAATTAATAGGCCAAAGTAAATAAATGACTAAGATAATATTACACAAAGATCGTCAGAAAACCAACTATACTTAAACGAAAAATTCAAAAAATACAAATAACGATATAATTTACAATGACAAAAACAGTGATATTATTAATGTTTAATGTCCATAAATTCCTTTACTGAACATAATGCGTTTTTCAATAAAAAGTAGTAGTATTATAGGTACTGAAAGCTACAGGCATGGCCAAGTTTAATAAGCACATTTAATTTGCTTTTGGAACGTACATAGTGCGTAGTAAATTGAAGAATTGGTATGATGTACTGCAAATCTGTAACAAAATAGGTAGGGTATTCTCGATATTCAATAAATCTTAGGTAGATCTGAATCTACATGAAATCCTTGAGTGCCGCAATAAACTTCTTAACTGACTTTATTGATGGTCGAGTTAGAATGAACGATATTATTATTTATTTATTTAGGTGTTATTTTCTTTATTAAAACAGTGCATCGAAGATCGGTTGACGCTGGTTTAAGCCTAGTCGGTACTGACCCTGCCTACGAAGCTAAATAGCGGTCCTGGGTTCGAATCCCGGTAAGGGCAATTATGTATTTGTGTGATGAGCACGAATATTTGTTCCTGACTCATTAATGTTTACTATGCATTTTAGTATTTATTTATCTATATGAGTATGTTTATCGTCGTCTACCACCCATAGTACACTTATTTATTCAAAGGGGGCGTTTATAACAAGCATTTCTTTCCCATTGCTTCTGATCCGGCATCAGAGTACCTGGCTGCCCGGTATTACTTGTGGACTAATCTTGAATATAGAGTTCATCTATACGAGTAAACGTATGTTTGTGCCCAAGTAATAATGTCACAGCAAAAACAATGTTCAACGGAAAAGCGCTTCCTTGATTCTTGTAAATTTAGACCCTGTGTAGGAGACAAGTTTATGTCTTCCGCGCACGACAGAAAAACGTGCAGCACTCTTCGGGAATGGGTTCTTTAGGGTTCCGTACTCAACAAGGAACCCTTATGTTTTTTTTGGATAAACGCTAAATATGTAAATTTGTAAAGTTTAATTCATATTTTCTTCTGCGAATCATTAGATGAGGTAAAATACCGTCGTCGTTATAACTTGGTTATATCGTTTAATTCTATATTGTTCAAGTTGGCTCAGGCACAACAGGAAAATAAGAATCCAACAGATATATGGCCAGAGGCGCGCACCATAGCGCGAAAAATCTCACCTTTCGTCAGAACTCTACACAGCCTTAATGCGCTTCTTGCATCAGCACCGGATGTGGACGTCTTTGGAAGTAGTTGGGGAATTGTTTATCGTGAATGCTTAAGGTACTGTGAGATGATGGTCAGATTATGTATTTTGACTAATAAATGGCTTAAATGTATGACCTAAGAATACCCTTACTTCAAAAAATATTTGTTCCTCGTACATACTTCCAACCCTTTTTAACCTCCGTTAATTTATTAGTCAAAATACATAATCTGACTGCTAGCAGAAAAGTAGGTTAGGTTAAGTTAGAACCACGACCCTTACAGAACCTAATAGGTACCAGATATGTAGGTTACGTTAGGTTTGAACTGCGATGATGCTCCTAGAACCGAAAAGAAGGTAATGTTTCATTTAACCTGCGTATTATTTTGTTAATTTAAAAAGTTTATTTTGGATAATCAGAATAATTTATTCTCTAACACCGTTAAATGGGGACGGGGATGGAGATGGAAAGTTCTACGTCTTTTAGCATTAGATAAGTTTGCTTTCAAAACGAAAAGATAAACTACTGGACGGATTTAGGCAAACATTTTGTAGTAAATGTAGTAATGTAGCTTTCACTAATACATTATGAAAAAAAAAAAGACCGAGTTGCACTCCGGGAGTGCCGGCAGAAGTGAAAACTCAATAACATTGTAACAGTTTTTTCGATCAGGTCACGTGACATCTTACGGTGTCACCCTAAAAATGAATTTGACGCAAAGTTATAAACAATTATCAATCTTTACTTCGTTTAGTTTTCGCTCCATTCATCGCCATTTTATGTCACTTCCTTAATCTTAATAACATTAGATTGTAATTAAGTATTTCATTTTATGTTGGCAACTTAACAGTAAAATTTGTATTTTTGTTCTGTATTTTTCTATATAAAATTAACATGCTTCTGGTCAGTTTTCCCTTTTTTTTCTCATTAATATGTTAAACGTCAAATCAGACGTCAAATCTGTCTTTGGCAAAGGCCCCTGAGCCTGTGCCACTTCACTATTAAGTAACTAACTAAACAATTATCAATTATTAGGCGGACGGGCCGCGGGCGCGTTAGGTGCGACGGGCCAGCTCGCCCGTCGGCGGCGGCAAACAAAATACCAATTTGTTTTTGCCATTGCCAAATATTTTTCAAAGCTTTATCTCTTTAGGAATAACGTCCAAATTCGAACTATTCGAATTTGCAAGAACAGCAGACGGCGGCGGGGAACAAAATATCAATTTGTTTTTGCCGTTGGTAAATATTTTTCAAAGCTTTATCTCTTTAGGAATAACGTCCAAATTCGAACTATAGGAATTTGCTCAATAGCAAAACGGTGAAGGACGCTTGGACAAAATTACAAATTTATTTACAGAATATGCTATTGCAAAAAGTGTTTAACAGCTTTATACTCTTACGAATGGCGTTCAGTTTTGAATGAAGTCGAATCGGCTAGCAGCAAAATATAAAAGTTTGTGACCTCCTTCACATCTGACGTCACAAAAATCTGTCGCGTATTTAACAATTTTTCCCCATCCCAAAAAGTGCTCAGCGCCGCTAAAGAAGTTTTCACTTCAAAAAACCTACTTACTTTTTTTTAATTTCTGAAATTGATATATTTTAGTTGGCTTAGTGCAGGCAGTGTTTCACCTGAAACTCACCGTGCTAAACGTATCAAGATTCATGGCAACGTAACCTTTCGCAGTAAGCTGAAAGGGTTTCTGCATGCGCATGATTAGCATGAGGACCAACTGCCTCGTTGGTTTGTCGCCGTACGTCCACTTGGATTCGTACAGAGCCTGGACTAGTTGCTCACTCTGAAACGGTTACGAATATGAATCAAGTTAGCTAATTCCTCGTATCATTCGAAAAGGATGTGCATGCGCTTCACTTCGATCACTTCTATTGTCTGAGGTTTTATGTTAAACGTCGGCACCACTTTGATAAAATAGCGTTATTTAATGTTAAAGTCCTCCACTAAGTCTAATGTTTATAATAAACTTTACCATAAATACGTCGGAACCACAGAAAAATTGAGTACGTCAGAACACGTTTATTAGAATGTATCGTTTTCATTTATATTTCTAGGTCAGCATATGGGTCTTCCATAGAGGAAGGAGCGTCGTCGCGGGTCATCACACACTCTCCTTTTCTAGGAAATTTGTTGTACTTTTTGTCTGCATGTATTTTTGTGTGATGAGGAAGGAGCATGCTTGTTACGGACTTAGTTTAAATAGTCCGGGATAATGTTGGATATTCAGCAATCTTAGACAATTCGTTTAGGCACAAAGCACAAACATGTAATAAATACTTACATGATCACTTATACATTGCCCTATGATACATTGGTTAAGCATTGAAATAACCAATGAAATTAGAAAGAAAAAACAACGCAAGGTACTGTATAGTTCGTCCACAACCTGAAAAACATGAGTAACATCTTAAACATTCTCCTGTCATCAAAATAAAATGTGAAAACTGTGCAGGAAGTGATATTTCTTACCGTAAACGTAAAAGCAGTCAGACACATAAAAACGGAACCGAAAGTATAATTAACGAGCATTATGTCCCCAAAAACCGCGTCTAATTGAGATGAAATGCTGAAAGTACCAAAACACTTTAGAATAACAAATGTTTATTATACATAAAACTAAATATGTCAAAGGTAAAAATTACTTTGCTAAGAAATTGTGTCGTATAATGATGTTTCTCAGTTTCTGTCTGATTTTGCAATGAACGGCTGTAACGTTTCGTGATTTTCTTAATTTTTTGACATCCTCAACGTCAATTAGTTCCTTCAGATGATTTCCAAGAAGTTTTAACTCCAAGCAAATGTAAGCTATGTACGAGACATTTATTAAATCTGAAAATGTGTAAATACAAACAACGAGCGCCGTAATAAAGCTTTCCCATGCGTACGCAGCGTAATACCACTTTACTTTGTCGAAAGGATACCAAGCTTCGAAAGGATAACGGGGCTCGAGTACCTTCCCAAGGACCATATTATCGTAATACATGATGAGAATAGGGAACGACGTGACGACCATTATGAGTGGGACTACGTAGTATACAAACCAAATAGTAATAAAACGTATGATTCTCTGGTATCTTTTCAATATTTTCACACTTTCTACAGATTTTTCGAAGACAACCTCCCACATATTTTCACGAAAATGAATAAAAATCAAATTGTATAACTGCTTGTTGTTATTCACTTTGATGTATTTGGTAACAGACATCGCACAAACTCCGATGTTCGGTGCGATATTAACGATATCAAGGAAACTGTTTAACTTGGAAACGCAGAGGAAAATAAATTGCTGGATGGACGCAAAAATTATCAAAAAACAAATTAAATGATAATAGAAGAGCTTTGTCTTTGATCTACTCAAGAAAGGATATAGAAATATTCTTGACGTGATAGCACTTAAATAATCCATTCCGGCTAGAAATTCCTCCTTCGCCGTTGAAGACATGTTATAGACAAGAAACTCAGACTAACGATTCTTCCTTTAAGACAAAGAATTATATGTAGAATGAATGATTGGTAAGTACATGTAGTATCAGTATTGTGGTATTAACTTGATGACTTATCATAAACTACGATCCGAACACGCACCGTTTAATTTTTCAAATTCGTATGGTAACCCTTGGTTTTATCGTATGGTGTAAAGAATCCTGTGTCTCGATTATGGTCACTGTAAATAGTAGGCTTAGGTAAATGATCAAAGGCTACCTTACCTTACGATTCAAGGTGCATAATTACTAGCAAAGTACTTACCAGATAATGCAAGGCAGGTTGACCTGCTCAATTGAATAGTTTAGTGTAGGTATACTAGAGGTAATCTATGAGTTCTAGTATAATAAAGACGATAGGTCTGCGAGATTTTGCTTCATAAGTATGTAAGATGTAATCTCCGGAATAAACGATTACCAAAAACCTTTCACATATGTACATTGTAATGGACCTTCTTAATGCAAAGGCTAGATTATATCCCGTGGGTCTGGCTGCGTCTTTAACAATACGCGGGCGAAGCCGCGCGGGCAGAATATTATTCACATTGATTTGATTTTTGTTTCCCCACAGTCCACACCTGTAGCTATCTGGTAGGTATTGGCTGGGGTTCTGACTAAATGGGTCGTAGAGTTCCCGAGTTCTGTCGGGCATTAGCTTAGCGGCTAAAGGAGAACAAATTACATTTAGTAGATTATCTATAAGTTTTAAACTCCACATTTAAAACCCAGTACTTAGTCCTGAGAAGTCTCGAAATGTGCCCAGGAAAAAACACTTCAATTATGTATTTAAATTTATTTCATTCACACCTTATGATTCAACTCTCATAGGCAATAGAAAATGGATACCTTTTTGTTCATTTTGGTTTTTAACTCGTCTACAAAGTCTATCTATTAAATCAACATTGTCGATCAATGTCACATAGCCTATACTTAAACCTGATTCAGTCTCATATCTACTGATATCGAACCTATATCTTATTCCACCCCCGTTGGCTTTACCCCAGACAAGCAGATTAGCAGTAATTTAATATGGACAGAAATGGGTCAAGAAGCACTCAAACGTAGCGATTGCTTTATAATTTGGCGTATTGTTCACCGCTAAATCGGAGGCGCTTCACAATGCCGTTCGCATCAGGAGTCCTTTGATGCATGACTAATATGGGATTAATCCGAGGAGAGTATGTCATCCACTTCATGCTAATGCACGTAGGCTTCTGTGGGGCTTTGCGATTCCCTTTGCTTATTTGCTGTGGGTGAACGAAATATTGGCACTCGGGTTTTGTTTACTGACTTATTTGAAGATTACTCGAGTCAATGCATTAATTTGTTTGTACGTGATTTGATGCGCCTTTAATGGTATAAAATATAATAACGTCATGTCAGAGTGTAGACGAGAAAGAATGAATTAGATTTAGTCATACTTTTATTTATCGATGTAATTATGTGCAATCATTTAGGTTGGTTTGATGTATACCTACTGCAATAGGAAAACTACACCATCCTTATCAAACAAGCTCCCTTTTCTTTTTATCTCAAAGTATTACGGCATCAGAAACGTACGTCTCATTGAAATTGAGAACCAAACCACATTTATCTTCAAATTGTGTTCATTTGTGGAATGCGTTTGGAATCCATATAAAATGCGTCTTTACGTGCTCGATTGTTGTGAAATCAGGACCAAAATGTGGAGAGCCGTGCAGCTATACTTCACCCTTAAGTATAACAAGAAACTTAGATAGATGCATTGATCTGAAAGGGGTCTATTTAAATTGGAAGCATGAGGCACGGGTCATGTTCGGGGCCTTTATGTGTATTCTTATTCACACGCAATAGAATACGTTTGTGTATTAAAATAAAACTTTATGGAGTGGATATTACCAAAAATTATATTCTATCAACATTGGAATCCCACAAAATTGTTAACTTTAGGTTCTTACTTACGCAAGCAAAGCGCAAGGACCCAAAGTCGGTCCTTGCCTCCGACACTAAAGACGGACTACGTGCATCGGAGCCTCGAGGATTTCGTTTCTCATATGACGTTCAGCCTGGGCCGTATAATCCAACAAAATAATGGGGCACAGTAATCATTCATTATTTTAAGTAAATACTTTCACCTAAAACTATTTTTATTACAAGAAATTCGGGACTAATTAAGATAGCTTAGCTTTGAAAAATAATAATATTTTTCAAAGCTTTATCTCTTTAGGAATAACGTCCAAATTCGACTATTCGAATTTGCTCAATAGCAAAACGGTGAAGGACGCTTGGACAAAATTACAAATTCATTTGCAGAATATGCTATTGTAAAAAGTGTTTAACGGCTTTATACTCTTACGAATAGCGTTCAGTTTTGAATGAAGTCGAATCGGCTAGCAGCAAAATATAAAAGTTTGTGACCTCCTTCACTGTCGCGTATTTAACAATTTTTCCCCATCCCAAAAAGTGCTCAGCGCCGCTAAAGAAGTTTTCACTTCAAAAATATTATGATTAAAATTAAAACTTAGGCCTGCAACACACTGGCGCGGCCTGGAGTGGCGGTCAATAGTAAAATTGACAGCTAATGACAAGTTTACTATTGACCGCCGCGGCCAGGCCGCGCCAGTCTGTGAGAGGCTTTCAGGTGTCAAACATTTCGACAATTATTCTTTACTCGTTCCAAATAGACCACTTGTAGTCAGGTTGTACAGTACAGCTCTATGTGGCTATGAGATTTCCCTGCGAAATGAAGACGTCAGAAAGAATAATAGGACGGGGCGAAGGTTATGAGGTAGATGTGTACCTCTCGATCGGTACAATGGGGGCTGAGGCAGGCGCTTTATCGGTAGGGTTGCCACGCAGTGCGGTAGAAAAGGATTGCTATAAACATTGTATGAATAATGATAAGTAATTAAATAACAAGAATAAGTGAACAGCTTAATGAACCCTCTTTGAATGCTTTCCGCTTATCTACACTTATAATAAATCTCTGAATTTAAAAAAAGAATCAGCCAATATCAAACAACATTGTTCTGTCATGAATGATCTCAGCTTCCCATGAACGGAAATAATACATAAAACTTTTTTTACAAGTATATTATTATTCTTGCTTGCGCTTAGGATAGTTTTATCCGACTGCGACGAATAATTAATTTTCCGAAACATTTGACCTCATTACATTTTTCATTTCTTCTTCTTGAAATCCTAGCTGCTATACCTGTCAACTGTCAGTGACTTCAAAATGGCGGGCTTGCCATAGCTATCCAACATTAATCATTCCGATCCGGTGTGTTTGTCAGACCTTCACAAAACGCATACTAAACGATAGAGCAAAAAAAAATATCGATTCTGATTTGATTATTTGGCTATTATTTCACCTTCTTTACTAATGCACATCCTTAATTCAAATATTAATCCTATTTACACCGTTATCATTTCTCTCTGCATTACTTGCACCTTTTTATATCAATCACGGTTGACAACTCGTCTAAACTCTGACAGCTGTCATCTGTCATTGACAGCCACAGATAACGCCAAACTAAATGAAGTGCAATTGACTTCGTTTACACTTAAGTATATGCGCTAAATTCGTATTAAGGTGTAATTTCAATAAATGTATCAACATATTTCAACAAAATAACGTTAAGCGTCAAAAGTCTGACTCTCTTCCTTTCTTTTAATGGCATGGCATCGCGCTGTTCTTGCGTTCAGCCATAAAGTCTATTTGAGTTTCTGCAACACGCTGAGTATTTGTCACGATACTGGTTGTTCAGTATTTATATTTATCAGCAATTCACGGTACTATCAAAATAGAACGGGCCTTTTATAAACATTAATTATCAATCGCGTCAGTATTATAACTTCGCACTTCGTGCCTTTAAGTTGACATTCAGCCACAGAAATTGACCAACATACAGGAAAATACTTTTACTACAATATGCCACTTTACGCCCGCGGCAGTCAATAGTAAACTTTTAATTAGCTGTCAAATTTACTATTGTCCGCCACCGCAAGCTGCACCAGTGTGTCGCAGGCCTTACTCTCCAATAAATGAAAAAAAAAAACAGAATTAAGTTGCAGATGGCGGGACCATGCACAAGATTTGGCAGAATGTGCCAGTGCGATCTGAAACACATTGCGTTATGAAAAAAATTAACATATACTGTATTTTTAATAATATCCTTTATTAGATTCGCTTTATGGTTGTAGAACTTACCTAGTGGTTAGGTATAGTTTGGAAAATATGAATTACCCGTCTGTTATCTAATTAAAAAGAGATCTTTTGTTCCGCGTAAAGCCTCTCACTGACTGGCGCGGCTTGACTGGACTGGAGCTGTCAAATTTACTATGGACCGCCACCGCACGCCGCGCTAGTGTGCATGTTGCAAGCTTAAACCCTTAACGGTCAATGCGTAGGTACTCGAAAGGACTATCTATTATGCATTCCTAAACACATCTTTACCTGAGAGTCGGAGTGGCACAAGTCCATTTCAACCATCACATGTTTTATTTATTAAATATAAAACATTGTTAAAGATATGTAGAGAAGAAGCTCAAAATAAACATTTAATGCTGCCAAACATCTACTAAACTTTTATCCTCTTATTCATTAAACTTAAAATTCATCTGATAAATACATTTCTTTTTGTCCCTTTCTTACGGATTGAAATATTAGAGTGACAGATAAAGAGAAACTAATTTTAACGGCATTTTAGTCAAATGTGCAAACCTAGCGGGGTCCGAACCCACATGAACACATTGCACATTGCATTGAACAGTTTGATCTTTATAGTGAAAGTAACAAAGTAGGTAGTGAAGTATTCCACTTTTATACATGTGTAAATCATGACATTAAGGAGGTTGTCACACAGCCGCTGCATCCCGCTGCGGCGTGCGGAGCGACGGTTTTCGCTTTGTATGCATGTACCAGTTTGTATATCAATTCCGCACGATACCACATACCTACTGCACCGCATCTCCGTCCGGCGAAATTTGTATGCGGCCGATTTAATACAGGCAATCAGTAAAATGTAAGTCGGCAACCCTGTCCGGGAGTCCACACGTCAATTTCCCGTGAATGGCGCCCCCGCGGAATCTTTATAAATAGTTGGGCAAAGACGGTGTTTAATTTGATGGAAATCCTTGCAACGCCACGCGTGCCAGGAACTCAACAGATTGTGATCCTATTGCTGACGATGGATTTAATTAAGTTCATTATGCTGGTTCACATGGGTGATTTGTTTTCAATGGTGTATTTTGATCACTCCTACTATATGCTAGTAAGCGCTTATTAATTTCAATAGGTATGAATGAATCCCTTTTGCCATTGTTGATACGTATGGATGATGACTATCAGAAAAATGGAATATAACAACGTAAGTAATTGAGGAATCAAAATCACTTAATTATTAACATTTGCAAAAAAGTTCAAAGCATAGCCAGTTCATATAAGTGGGTTACAGTGAGTTGGTACCTAAAACAACACAGAAAAGGTGAAAGACTTTCACAAACCTTATTCTTGTGAATATGAATAAGATTTGAACTAAGTACTTTTCTAAAATAAATTACTTTTTTATTTTAAAGTTTACCAATTCAAAATTAATAAATGGGAGCAGGAAACAATGGGATAAAAATACGTGTATCGTACTAACTAAATGTATTTAATTGAAATAAGCTACATGTACCTACAGGTTAAATTTCTCACTAAACAGTTTACTTAAAGCCAAATCACGACAAGTTGCACCACCCAATTGTTTTGTTATGCCTTAAGATGTACTGGTAGAGAAAGATTTATACCACTAAGCGCCTTTTGTACCATAAGTTCTTCTTTTTTTGCAAAAAAGATTAAATAAATAAATAAAAGTTAAGTTAATTTAATTTTATGTCATGAAAGGTTTCCAGGCGTTAAAAGAGCTAACTGATCCGACTAGAGCGGCCAACTTACACACTTTTAACTATTCATATAAGTTCACATGTTTGTATTAGAAGTCGCACTGACTTAAAATGAGTCTAAGGTAAGTGTACCTGATAACACAAACAGTTAAAAAAACCTTGTATCGATCAATGACTTATTTTTTCCTTAAATAGATATGCAATATTTAGATAATATTATGAATAAATGAGTATGAGTATGAGTATGCCCTTCCGTGTACTTACGTTTTCGTTAACAATATAAAGCCCGACTGTAAAATGATTGTAAAGAATTAGTCAACTTAAAAAAATCGTATCGTTCCTTTCGTACTTAAACAGAAAAATAGTAGTATAAAATAAAATAAAAAATATCCAAGAAAATAAATGCACCATCATAAACATTGAAGGACAAAATACCTGCTCGTATTAACTTGCAAGGCAGTATAGTTTCAGGCAGGACACGAAACAGTTCCATTAAGTATTTTAATAGCCAATAAAATAGTCCAAATTTATTGCGTCTATTACATGTGGGGAATCAACCGCGACCATCCCGACTTCATGAATAATGGTCGCCCTTTAAACTTTAATAACGTCCTATCTGCGAGGCAGCGCTCGTGTACAGCGAATTCACTTTTCATCTCTCATAGTCTGAAATTAGGTAGGTCATTGTTTATCTAAATAAATATATTTGTTATGATAATCCGTTATGATAATGTCATCCCTATTGTTACAAATCACTTAACTAGATATTTAAGTGATTTGTAACAATGACATCTTCGCTTGATACCTACATTTACAATTTACCTACCGGGTTGAAAGTGACGCAAGTTGCCCAAAGGGCTGAAAAGTAATAAAAAAACCGGTCGCGCACGAAACGTTCCTTACCATTATCTATAAAAACAATAAAAAAAAGTTTTTTGTATGAGAGACCCCCTTAAATATTTAGTTTATTTTGTTTTTAGTATTTGTTGTTATTGCGGCCACAGAAATACATAATTTGTGAAAATGTCCTCTGTCTAGCTATCGCGGTTCTTGAGATACAACCTGAAAAAAAAATGTTGTATGGGCGCCCCCCTTAATTATTTATTTTATTTTTGTTTTAGTATTTGTTGTTATAGCGGCACCAGAAATACATAATCTGTGACAAATTTAACTGTCTAGCTATCACGGTTCTTGAGGTACAGCCTGGTGACAGACAGACGGACGGACGGACGGACAGACAGCGAAGTCTTAGTAATAGGGTCCCGTTTTTACCCTTTGGGTACGGAACCCTAAAAAAGCAATGGCAGTTGATTTTTAAAACTTGTGAATCATGCGTTATTTTTTCAATTTATTATTTTATGACTTATTGCTATTTTTAAGACATTTTACCTAAGAAACTCGATTTACAAAAAATGACAACTATTGTAAATCGTCTTCAGGCCCCGTAGCATGGATGGCGTTATCACGCGATAAGTGACAGGATAGGCGCGTCGTCTCGTTCTATCGAACGGTGTCAGCCAGGGACGGAAGCTCTATCCTGTCACTTATCGCGTGACATCCATGCTACGGGGCCAGTTCATTCAAATGTACTGTAGTTACACGTTCCTGAACAGCAGGTGCTAGAGCTACTGATCATTGAAATCCCAAGCTCCCGAAATGTCGAAATGTAGAACTCTAGTCCAATCTATAAGTATAGTGTAAAGTATTTGGAGTGCCTAGAATATTTAACTTGGCAAAACTTAGTTTTAAATCTATAAAGTCGTTTGGTTGTATGAAGTTCGGTTCAGTTTATTTAATTATTGACCTGTCTCACCGTCTATTTTTACCAAGATATAGAATTTGTAGAGCGTGGTTGGTAGTGGTAGGGTTACGCCGTGTGGAGTAGGAAGCTTGGCGCTAATTGCGATCTGATATATATCTTTTTCACGCTGAAAGCTGTATGAGCTATGAAGTCTTGGCATCACTTTACATGTAATGTTTGTGGAGGGATCTCATTCCTTTTTGTAAGGTAATCTCTAAAGAAGTGAATGGGAAAACCCATACAAACTTCCATCCCCTAATTTAAAGAGTGGGGGGTGATTTACTAAAAATCCTGAAATACGTATTTTATTATTTATAACATAACAAGGAGTCCCTATATAAATTTCCAGACCCCTAGCATCAAAATTTGCGGAAGTCTCATACAAAGTTCCATCCCCTACTTTAAGGGTTGGGGGGTAGAAGTTCCAATTTTTTGAATTATTTTGTTGATTGTGTACTAATACTAGCTTACATACCAAATTTCAGCTTTCTAGGACTTCAGGAAGTACCCTAGAGGTTTTGATGATCAACATCAGTGAGCGAGTCAGTGACGAAATCGGCGTTTTTTGGATATCAATAAAATCTTAAGTATAAGAGCTATGTTACTGAAACTTTATATGTTTAATAATTCCACTATTGACATCATATCCCGAGAATTTTGTTTATCTGGTCTAATCCAAACCCAAGTTACGAGGGTTCAAAAAAACGACGAACCGCTTCGAGAAAAGGTAGGTAGTGCCCTTGCGTTGCGCTTCGCTTGGCTCGCCTTGGCGGGGGCACTGCCATGCCCCCAGATACTGGTGTATACTCGAAAATAATTATTAGTCCAAAAGACAGAAGGCAAAAAATATGCCTCGTGACGAATATTCCATTCAGATATCTCAAAGAATTACGAAGCTACGACCGTTTTAATATTGCTTGTTAGAGAGAGAAAACGCTCGCAGTAAAGTTAGTGACGTCACAATCTGCGTCATAGTAATTGACAATCGTTACTCTGAACCGCGTTTTGCGGAAAAGGGACAGAACATACCCCCTCCTAAAACTTTGGACACTTATAACTTTGTGATTATTTAACATCTTGCTTTGCTTTTATCCATTTGACTACATTTTTAACCCTTTTTCGAGAAAAAAAACAACATTATTGATTATATTATATAGTGTCTACACCCCTAGTAAACATTCTACAAAAGCGCGTCCAGGAAATGGTCCACTCACAAACAATTTTAAAGTCAGTCAATAGTTTCCGCAAAAATAGTCCACACACAAACACTACACTTTTTAACCGAAAAAAGGGAGGAGGTTCTCAATTCGGTTGTATTTTTTTATTTTTTTTTATTTTTGTCTCTTTTTGAAGTGAAAACTTCTTTAGCGGCGCTGAGCACTTTTTGGGATGGCGAAAAATTGTTAAATACGCGACAGAGTTTTGTGACGTCAGATGTGAAGGAGGTCACTTTTTGCTGTTAGCCGATTCGACTTCATTCAAAACTGAACGCTATTCGTAAGAGTATAAAGCCGTTAAACACTTTTTGCAATAGCATATTCTGCAAATAAATTTGTAATAATACCAACGCGTCCTTCATCGTTGTGCTATTGAGAAAATTCGAATTTGGGCGTTATTCCTAAAGATATAAAGCTTAGAAAAATATTTACCAACGGCAAAAACAAATTGATATTTTGGTCGCCACCGCCATCTGCCGTTCTTGCAAATTCGAATAGTTCGAATTTAGACGTTATTCCTAAAGAGATAAAGCTTTGAAAAATATTTGGCAATGGCAAAAACATTTTTTTTTTTACAATTTTATTGAGTTTTCACTTCTGCCGGCACTCCCGGAGTGCAACCCGGTCTTTTTTTTTTCAATGTTTGTTATCTCAGAATTCCGTCATTGATGAGCCGATTCGTCATTTTTTTTTGGTTGGTGTATATCTGTGCCCCTAGTGAAAAGGGGTATAAGTCTGATCTTGGCCAAATTTAGTTAAATATACCAAAAAAATAAAAAAAATCAATCGCGTCGATTAGTGTAAACGGATCTAAGTTATCTTGTAAATTAACAAAGTTACGGTCGTGTTAAAGGGTATAACTGACTCAAATGACCATGACGCGGTGGGTATATATTGACATATATTCTTATTAACAATGAAAGCACATTATTATTTGGGTGAGGACCAAATTCTTGGCCAGTAGTTAGCCTAGTTAATTGGTAGTAGTTAAAAAGTTCCGTTGTGACACGAAAATTAGCCATACAATTCTATGGTTAATTTTCGTGTCACAACGGAACTTTTTAACTACTACCAATTAACCACGCTAACTACTGGCCAAGAATTTGGTCCTCACCCATTTCGTGACAAATGGTATGAATAAAGTTACATCTTACGATTTCGTATGTTCGCTGTGTTTAACGATGTAACTACACTTATATGTTTTAAGAATGCTTAGTGCTTAAGGATCGATGTCTATTTATATCGTTTTACACTAATTGTGGCGTATAGCCACCACAAATATATATGCGAGGGCAGCAGCTGTGCTGTGGCGAACCGACAGCTCGAGTCAGTCGCCGGCTAGCTGTCGGTGAGCGAGGTCACGTCTGCGCGCCTGAGCTAATAGCACCCAATGGTTGTTTTATTTATACGAGTATACCCTGAGAGACCCAAGGTGAAACGTCACATTGGCGACGAGTCCTCGAGTAAGTGACAAACCATATTTAAAACATTCCTTGGGTTTCTTAAAAACGCTAAAACGAAAGGAAGAAGCAAATACGAACCCGTGTGTGTCAATAAAATAAAAGTTATCGAGGCATAACAACTATTCAGTGTACCGTTCGTTGAGTGTTTATTCAGTGTTTCGTGTGTGTCGTTGTGACTTGTAACCTAGTTCTACATATATAATTAACGAGAATGATATTATTGATTGATTTACTATATCAAAATGGTCATTTACAAAGTGGCAGACAACACAGAAATGAGAATACGAGGAGTACTTTAGCATTGGTATCTATAGATAATATTGTGCACCTTGCAGGTGCAGTCCTTTACTTAATCTCGCAGTGAGATAGCAATAAAACCGAAAACTCAACTTATTTAGTGTTGTGTTGTTTATGTTTTCTTTAAGTATCTACTTGGATACTCGTAGTATTTTAACGACACAGCAGAAGGTATTTATTAAAGCATAGAGGTGAATCAACTTTTTAGTGTCCTCCCCGTCTTATTTGCTGTCTAAAAGGGGATTACGAGAAATACGATGTTGCTGTTGCTAACTGTCGTTGCATTCCTTACTCAATTAATTATAGCGTGAAACTAAATGACAACTGTATTAACAGATATTAATTTGCCCTCGACTGGTGCAATTGCACCAGTTGCCAGGAACGTAGAATGTCCCCGATTTGTATGAAAATTGTATTTGTCCCCTAGACAACCATGTTTCTGCTAAAATACGGTTTGCGGGATGCAACATTATATGTTCAAACAGACTGTTTATCTGGCTATAAGAAAATTTACCAAATACACATGTCGTGGTAACTGACCATGAAGAAAAGCCAAGGGACAAGAAAAGTTGATTGACCGATAAACATACAAGTACCTTCTTTCAAAAAATAAAAAAATGAAATCGCACTAATTATAATAACAAGTGTGAGTTTGAATATATCTAAACCTGCGTTTTACTTATTCGAGTAGCGTATTTAATAGGTACACTGAATAGGTAAGCCCCAAACAACAACAAAGGTACCACGGTGGAGGAAAGTGTTTAGATGTAGATGCTAGGTGCCTGGGAGCACGCGCTCAGTGTAAAATATGCCATTGAGCATATGGTGTAAAATATTTCAAGGTTCATAAAGTGATATATATATATATAAAATATATGATGAGGTATACATGAATAATTTCCTGTACCGTGTCTGTGGGGAAATAATCCAAGACAGGACAAAAATATGGAATATAGGTATTACATTAACGTTACTATCATACTATAAAGAAATCATCTATACCTATGCAGTAGTAATTGTTATCTATAGTTTTGTGGATTGAAATTAAAGGCCAGAATAATAATTATCATAATTAGGATCGTGCCCATCAATGAGGCGTAGTACATGATCGTTTTAAATTATAATCACATTATACAAACGGCATTTATATAAATTGATAAAATCCTTATTTGGCTATAAGTATCTAAACGGTAAATTCTAGTCACGTCTAAAGAAAGCACAACCTTACCGGCTATCCGTGGTAGTACATTAATAATAACATATATCTAGTGGTTACGAATATATTTCGTAACTATGAAACATAAATTATTCGTGTATTCTAAATCAAAATTACCAAGGTTAAATCAAAAGCACCACACCCCCACCAAGTGCTAAAGAGCGAAATCTCCCCGAGTTCCACATAACTAGTGATATATGATGTATATCTGGTTATGCTATTAACATAAAGTGAAATAAACAGACCAAAATGTGGTTATGACATGGAATGCATGTCACATAAATAGCAAATAAATAGACCAAAATGTGGTTATGACATGGAATGCATGTCACATAAATAGTAAATAAATAGACCAAAATGTGGTTATGACATGGGATGCATGTCACAAATAGTAAATAAATAGACCAAAATGTGGTTATGACATGAAATGCATGTCACATAAATAGCAAATAAATAGACCAAAATGTGGTTATGACATGGAATGCATGTCACATAAATAGTAAATAAATAGACCAAAATGTGGTTATGACATGAAATGCATGTCACATAAATAGCAAATAAATAGACCAAAATGTGGTTATGACATGGGATGCATGTCACAAATATTATATAAATAGACCAAAATGTGGTTATGACATGAAATGCATTTCACATAAATAGCAAATAAATAGACCAAAATGTGGTTATGACATGGAATGCATGTCACATAAATACTTAGTAAATAAAAAGTTGATTTTGCTCATGATGTGAGTTAATACACAATTATGACATGGAATGCATGTCATATAAATAGTCAAAGAAAATGAATAAATAATTGATTCTGCTCATGATGTGAGTTAGTACAAGCGTCAGTTGCTAACCCATAATGTGGGTAAAATTCCAGAAGTTGTATGCTAGTTTATAAGCAAGTCCATAATGTGAAAAAAAAAAAAAAAAAAAAAAAACAAACAGGGCATGTGCTAATTTTACAAACCAATCCCATAAGGTGGGTATAGCAAAATAATTGCTGATTGAGATGAGGTCTCAAGAAAATAATGAAGTAAAATAAAAATAATCAGATACCTTTTTATTGATGGTTAGATTGCCAAGGGCAATCTGGAAAATATGTATTGGAGCAAGGACGGTAAAATTGGCTTTAAATATTTTTTATAAACATGTTTATGTGCTAGCAGTCAACGTAATTAAATAATGCTATCCAAATCAAATTACAAATACAGATAATATTTTTTGACTGTTACTGTTAGACAAGAGCAAATATGTAAAAGTTCTTATCTTCAAATTTTAGTTCTTTAACTGAAGACCTCATCTTAATACGTCCCGGTCATTTGCCAAGTAATGCCGGGAATAATTTAATGAGAATAAGTTAATATTCTTATAATAAGTATTGCTTTAGCTACAGTTGTGCAATGTGGCTGGTAACTAGTTAGTAAATTGACAGCCGTCCCTGGTTTATAATATCATAGAATAATGTATATTTTTCGGAAAAATTACATAAACCGAAAATTGAAAACTGAGAACAGACTGGCGTTTCTTCTCATCAACTTGATGACATCAAGTACTAGTACTACCTACTTTTCCAAACGCTAAAAAGTGTATGTGTATGGAAAAAAGGTATTTAGTGCGCCTCTGTGGAATAAATATCGATCTCTACAAGTGCATGACACGAAGTAATGGATACTTACATAAAATAATAAAGGTTAAACGTGGCAGTGTAATAGGTACCAGAAAAAGGCCACCAAACTAATCATATTAATAGAAGTTGTATACTTCCATACCAAACTTTGTGACGATGTATGGAACTGAGATTTAAAAAATATATGAAATAGTTTTGCTTGTATTGCTATATTTCATCAGTTTTAATTTATCAGATCATCAGTTTAATAATGAATAATATAAACAGGAAATACAGCTTCATCTCATTTTAATCTGCGAATTTAGCAACTTAGTCTCACCCAACACTGAGGAAATAAACGAATGTGAGATAGATACTAAACCATAATACTTCAGGGTATACTATGACTATGATATCAAGTATGGGGTATTGTAACCCTAATGATGTTTCAAATTTTAAGTTATAAATAAGAAATAAACATCTTGCAAAAAAAAATCAGAGAACATATCTGAAACTAAAAAATAAAGTTGTATGAAAGTGACTGGATCGGATTTTAATCCGTCGGATCGCGTTGACTCTTCAAAACATGCCCCAAGATCAACCAATTACATGTCCAGCATACAATTGTGGGTAAAATGTAGTCATTTTAGATGAAATTAAGTAAATGTGATCATTATTGGTGTGTCATTGGATAGATTTAATAATGTATGCTAATTAGTAAGACATTGGTAAATATGAGCCGTGTAGTGTGTATGCAAATAAATAAAATAAATATATAGGAGCTACCTTACAATACATGTGTGCGTGATTTACCAGAAAAGTTAAAAATAAATTGGGTTTCCAAACCGTAGTATGGTAAAATTAAAATACACTAATATTTTAATATTACAGATTCAGATTCATTTGCTCACAATATAAGATTAAATTATTAATTACATGTCAATTTAAAAGAATCCCTATTGTGATCGTCAATAACATACAATAACATTCAATCAAAATAATTAGAAGAATAATAACTAACAATTGAAATATAACTATGTCCACTTAATTTAAATGTATGTCATAGTTATCAAAGTTCACCTAAAAGGATCGTCAGTACATAATATAACAATAATTTAATTTAATCAAAAAAACAAATAAAAATTATAAAAGCGGTTATGTCAAAAAATCCACTTATTATACAGTGGAATTTCCAATAGAAAGTTTCTTAATCGACGCTTGAATAAAGGTATTCAGAAGAATATAATTACATATCGTATGTATATACATATACTTGGTCGAGTTTTTACGCTGGTTCTGCCCGTGGCTTTCTTTCTAACTTTCCGAACGTGGTAGTTAGTTACTGACATTTATAGGTGCACAAGCATTAATGGAAAAAGTGCTATAAAATTAGCCATGAAATTTTATTATTCAATTTTACAATCGTATTAGCTAACATATTATTTTGCTAATTAAGACTTTATACTTCCACGAAATAAAATAAAAGCGAAGTATCAAAATCCAAGTTCAAAGTTATAACTAAACTAAATCTTAAAACAGCCTCTGGTGGCATTGTGATAAAGATGCTGCCCGCATTATCTCAATGAATAGCTAGGACAATAAATAAATAAATTATATCTTATGATGTTTCAAAAACCGCCTTATCCTATAGATTGCTAAAATGGCAAGTTTTAGTACATATGTTACCAATATTTGGGTAAGAAATACCCCTATTACTATAAGGTTGACAATTATTCACAATATAATTTTAGTAAAAAATATTGCAGGAATATTCAATTTCACTTGTTTACAAATCATAATCATAAGCGGTGTATAATTTATTCAGAGCTTATATGTTCGTGACATCCTCCTCCTAGAGGTAAATGTTATAAAGGTAATTTGTGTATTTGCAAAAATGAAATTTGAATTTGATTGAAAAAAAAGAGAGAGAGATACACTTAAGTTAAACTTAGTCACACAAGGCTTTCGTAAAAAGGTATTCCTGAATTCTATTCTAGATAAATAAGGATATTTTTATGAATGTGTGGAATAAAAATGCACCATTTAAATATTAATTTCTCGGTGTAAACTTGTAGACTAAACCGTTAAAGTAAAAGTGTAATATTGTAAAATATTATGTAATTTGTAAAAAAAGGAGAGATGTGGCGTATAGCCACCACAAATATATATGCGAGGGCAGCAGCTGTGCTGTGGCGAACCGACAGCTCGAGTCAGTCGCCGGCTAGCTGTCGGTGAGCGAGGTCACGTCTGCGCGCCTGAGCTAATAGCACCCAATGGTTGTTTTATTTATACGAGTATACCCTGAGAGACCCAAGGTGAAACGTCACACTAATAATATGACATTACTGAGAGAACAAGTCAACTTAAATCCGTATTCACGCCTTAATTTTGATAGTTGCTAGCGCAAGTCGACTTATAGGTTACAAAAATGATACAAGTGTAAATGCGATGCCCCCGCGCACACCCGCGGAGCGCTCAGTCGCCTTTGCGTGATGGTGAGAGAAGGATGTACTTGCGGCGTTCGCGGACTGCAAATGACGACGACGACGACGAGTGAGTTGTATCCCTTTTCACCTAGTTTTAAGATATTATCTGATAGGTTATGTCTACACTTTAAGAATTTATATTTACTTATACCCTTTTACACCAAGCAAGTTTTTACTTATATTGATGAAATAAAAACGATAATTAATTAATTTCACGTAGTATGATTAAACAGTAATACCTATGTATTTAATGGACAAATACACTTTAGTCGTTTGTCAATAATCTTAGTCGCCATATTGGTTTGTTTTAACAATAAAAACCTACCGTGATTATAATTTTTCGTCAAATAATTTCGAGTGGGGTATTAAGGTATTTAAAACAGTAGTTGCAGTGCGATTACCTATGGTTTGCGATTAGGCATTTCTCAATGATAGCAGTACTAAATCATAAAAATACACACCTTACTTAAGTCAAAATTTGTTTCTAATAATATTTTAGTAAATTAATAGGTACCTATTCCTTTTATTTGTTACATAATTTTGTACTCTCTATGTAGAAAATGAGTCTTGCGGACAAGGACCGGGGCGTGCCGAAACGCAAACTGGTTTTAATCGTATTTTCATGGGTATTGTTTGTATGTGTATATATTATTTTATTTATTTTTCATTCGTTTTGTTTGTAGAATGCCAGGCAGAAATCGTATTCGTCGAATGCGCAACCTTCTTGACAAGGAAAATGACAAAAATATTTTTTCACTAAAGATACTCAGTGAAGCCCTGAAAAACAGCCAGACAACCCTAAGCCCGGTTGCTCCAAAGACTTTCAGGCAGAATTTCATACTCAGCTTTAGAAAACGAAGGAAGTCTCCAATGCCAAACAAGTCAATTCGAGACTGAAAACATTCCTCGATGTTACAACGAGCCGTCGCCAATATCGGTAGACAAAAAAACGAGACCTGATGTTTCTCCTGCCACTGATAAACTCTAACGCGAGATCTTTTTATGAAGAATTGCCTTTTTCTGAGAATGTAAGAGACACTCATCCGTTGGAACCTACTGAACACAATGATGTTTAACTGATAACAATAGTAACGTATAAAGCTGATGAAAATTTTGTAATACTCTTGTAATGTGATTTTTAAAATATTTTGTATTATTATGACATTTGAAGGAAATTGTTTCCTTAAGTATGTGGTTCAAAAGTCTTCTGGAGGATTTATTTTTTATTTTTTCTAATTAAAACTATGAAAAAGCGTGCCTTTTATTTCAATTTATTCCGTAAAATTTCGATACAACTTAAAGGAACTATCAATATAACTCTTTTTAAATCCAAAAAGACTTGACTGACATTATGTGAAAATAGGTACAAGTCGATATTTTGGTACTTAAATCAAAAATGTGTATGTCATGTCATAGTTATAAATTAGACAACAAAACTTTAATTGGGAAGTTTATTAAAAAACTAACACAAAAAGAGTTATTTAAAAAAAATGGTAATGGATACCTTTTTTCACTTATGTAAAAAGTACGTGAAAAGAGGGACTACTTTAGTTATATCTCATAAAAGCTTAAATTCAAACGGGTACAAGTCAATTATTTTGTTAACCGTTTATTTTATACAAAATCCAGCAATATAAAATGAAAGAGAGCATTTTTTATACTTAAACTGCATTTAAAGTTATATTTCATTTTTAACCATTAAGGCAGAGTGCGCTGTAATAGTGCTACAAGTGTGGAAAGTAGGTGATTTCCGACGAGTGTCATTTTTATACATGAGCGAGTGAAGCGAGCGAATGTATAATTCGACACGAGTCGGAAATCATCTTTACGCGCGTGTATCATACAACGTTTTACTATGCCTTGTGTGAGGAAATATATTCAATGTTGAAATGTTGGTTTAAAATATATCTAGGTTAAAATTGAAGAATCCAGGTAGATTGTCAGGTACCTACTTATTGTCTGGAATTGCATTTACATTTGCAGTCAAGCTTATTCACTTAAAAGTTAAAACCATTGTATTGTGGTTCTAGAACACAATTAATGTTGAGTAACTCAATATAACAACAAAAAGACGCTGTACCGTCGTAGTTCTAAGAAACATACTGACACTATTGAAACGCAATAAATCATTATTATTATTGATTACTCACTTTCACTCGACCTTTTTAACATATTTACATAAAATAACTACACAAAACTCACAATAAACAACAATGGCGGGCTTTTAGATACATGCGCGGTCAACATATGCGCATTGCGCATGTGCAAGCCGCCATACTGTCGTATTGTAAAAGGCATAAGAAAGATATGCGTTCAGCCAAACACATTAAGTGAATATTTAAAATTAATTAATTTATTTTATTGACCAAATTCAAAATTCATAAACATTAATAAATCATTTTATACGTTATTAGTATTTATGTACCTTTTATATGAAAGAAAACGTGTAATTGAAATATTTGTAAAACTTTTCTCGAGTAATAAAAACTCTTTGTGTCGAGCTGACGGACTTGAAAATTTAAAAAAAATTGAAAAGTAAAAAGCACTAGTGCGAAGAAGTGGCGCTTTCCGCACGATTTTAGTGCTTTGAAAACGCTCTTTTCGAGCACATGCATTGTAAAACATTTTACTTTTGTTTTTTCGCTCTCCTGTAAAGTAGCAATTTTGGACTTGTATCATTTTCCACTAGGGGCACTATGCTTTCAGGTGGGTCCCATTTTTTTCAAAAATTCAGTTGGATGATGGGATCCATGAGGAATTGAGGGAACTCCTCAATTATATTAGGCACGCGTGTAGTGATTTTGGTATTTTCTATTATAACTCGTGTATTTATACCCGGAAATCATAAATTTGGTGGAGTGGAATTGATGATGAAGACCACAGATGACTTATGGAATTCTTCAATTATGTACTTAAAACTCTTAAAAGTACAAAAGTATATCACGGATTCTGATAAGATTCCGTTGAAATAGCAACTAATGAAGTGCCAAAGGTGATCCTTGTGGAATCGACGGAAGTCCTCAAATATTATCAGCCCACATACAGCGATTCGGTTTTTTTCTCTCATAATCAACGCATTTGCTCCCGGAAATCAGTTCATGTAATAAATTGGAAAATAAATGTGGAAATGTTCTAGTGGCTTGGCGGAGTACGAATTGAAGTCGGTTAAAACTTTGTTTTTAAAGTAAATTATTAATGGGTTCTATAGGAAATGCCTGATTTAGAAAAACTTTAAGGATTTTCGGTTTTCATTTCATTTACTCGTATTCGAAATGAAAACTAGAGTGTTTAACTCGAGGAAAGCCACTCATTTCAGCCTCTCACTTCGTTCGGGCGCCAAAATACCTCGTTGGCTGTGGTTTACTTTCAACCCTCGGTTAACAATCTTCTATTAAATTAATTCGGATTGTATCAGCCGCATATAAATATATATTATATACAGGGTGATTCAGGAGACATGAGCAGGATCAACCCTACGGATTCAATAGTTTATAAGCTACTCAGTCGTACCAGCATTGGTAAGATTAACGTTAATTTTTTTTTAGTTGTGTAGGGTGACCATGATTTATTGTGAATGAAACTTTCACACAAAATGTAAAAAAAAACTGTGGGCGTTTAATTTAATTACGATGGTAAAAGATCCATTAACTAACTGTATGTGTAGGGTTGATCCTGCTCACGTCTCCTGAATAACCCTGTATACAGGGTGTGGCCTGTAATAGGAGCAAAAAATTAAACGGTGGCTTATTAAGTTAATCAGTAATTATTTCCAAGTGGTTAAATTGAAAAAAAAATTGAAAAAAAAATAGAAAAAAAAAATTAAGTAAAAGCGTACGTGTGTTCTTTTGCTTAACTGGAATGATATCCATTTTGTTTTACTTCAAAAACACCAAAAAATCTTGTAAAATTGAAAAAAAAAAACAAAAAGAATTAGAAAACCAAAGTTAGTATAATCGCAATTACGAAAGTGCCCAGTGTTCTACCAAGATAGTTAATGACTGGCATGCTACGATATCGAGATGTCGAGATCCATTACTTAGGTATCACAACTTCAGATAAGATTATTTCCGAATTCAAGAATCTTGAAACACTGGTACCTTTACAGAATCACTGCGGATAATACATAGAGTCAGCCCTTAAATTTATTGCTCCCATTACAGGCCACACCCCGTATATGAGCGATATTTTCAACACAATACATCCTCACGTTCACATTTAGGGCAGTGCTAGGGCAGTGATAGGGAAGTATTAAGTTATAATTGAAAATAAATATTTTATATCGTTATATTGCATCTTTTATTTGATATCTGAATTTACAACTCGGACGCGGTGCTATTCGTGGGCTGTCATCGGTGGGCCGACTGGATTGGTATTCCGGGTCGCACCTCGACAGTCGCGGGCCGCCACAGCACGCAGGGGCGGGGCCAGCCCGTCGACGAAGCGTTTCTCGGACGAGTCCCGTGTTGTTAGGTGGCTGTAGGGCGGCGAGCGCCGCTGCTCTAGGCGCTATCGCACATTCGCCCGGTCGACGCCGTCGGAGGCGGACGTCATGCACAGTTATGCATTGTTGTTTTAAAGCAAAAGAGACCGTTTGTTGTGACGCAATCAAGGTGCCGCCTAATTATACAGTCTATATACGCTTGTTGAGAACTCATACAGATTTTCCTGCCAGTAAGTCGTAATTGTCACGCAGAACACAATTTAATACAGATATACAATTTTTGCCTCGTTACGAACGTGCCGAAAAACGTAATCTTTAATGCCGATTGTTCATAACTACCTGCTTAAAACGCAGACATAAGAGTGAATATAAAAAAAATACTGCAGGGTTTTTGGCACACATGCTCCATCTTTAGTTTATGTAATCTTTATTTCCGCGTATGAGATACGAGAGTCATTTTAGCTTGTTCCCTTAGCTTTGGTACAATTATAGAGGTAAGTTTAAGTGTATTAAACCTGTGTTTTATATATACTGCTTGGGATTTTAATTGGTATTGCTCTTGTGTATGAGGAAATTGCCAAATTCTAAAAGCATTGGTCTTTGGCGTTACACATTTGCCAGATTGGTCCTGGTTGTTGTTGGCGTCGAAGTTCGCGACGCGTATCACAATGCAACAACCACGCTTCACGTTTTCGTGCTGCTTTCTTGAATTGATCTGTACGTAGATTGTTGGGTTTATATGAGAGTATGAACCGATATGATGCATATGTGGTTTCTGAACGACGTAGAGAAATATGTGCGTGATGTACAGGTATTGCGTGTTTCTGATATTTAATTATTTTACATGGTCCTTTTCACACCTCGAGGACAATATTCGCAAAAAAAACATTTATCATACATATTATTATTAAGAACTATACAAACCACTTAAAACCACCATAATCAAATGATCAGAAATTAAGAGCGCATCATTATTTTCATTTGTAGGACGCGATTCTAAATTTCGTTCACGTACGTCTCATACGTGTAATTAAAAACGAAATATACACACACACGCACACGCACACACACGCACGCACACACACACACATACACACACACATACACACTACGATATTTATTCGTGTCGAAACGTCAGATTTAAAGGTAAATAAATATCGCGTTAGACCCGTGTAAAATAATAATATAAATATATCTTATTATAACTTCTTCTATACGCCATCGTCATAGGAATCGAACACCGAATTATGTACTACGCTATCCATTATCGAAGGACCCATTCTATTTTAGCCGTAAAATACAGATAAGACAAAATCTAATCGAGCAACAACGAATTGTGGTATGCGTTCAACTCAAATCACCGGTCATAAATAACAACTCAACCGCAGGGGAGACTCAGTAAGGCAACTATTCGGAGAATGCTGTCAAAAACGCAATGTAATAATTAATCGGTAAACTATTCCCGTGAGATGCGGTCAACGGTGAAATTTGGCGAGCACTTATTTAATACCTCCCCTTTCGATAAAACGAAAGATGGTGATTTGAGCATTTTAACTGCTTTAGCGACAGCGGTCTTCATGTTTTTGTTCATTACAAGGGTTTTTTTAAAGTAAATAACTTCATACAATCACTGTTCTAGCTGATGACCAACAACATAAAAATCTTAATAAAGTCGAAAAAATAGTCGCATGAAGATTATTTGTATAAAAAAACTCAAAATCAAACATCAAATTGAATTGAATTGTTTGTTATACTTTACACAAATATTATGGACGAGCATGATTATGTTTTGTGAGATGCATGAAGATATACACATTCGTGGCTCTTTGAGCTGAAGACTTCGCGAGTCTGGTATAAATGGAGCAATGGATGGTAATGGTCGAGTATGGGTTTTAAAATGATTTCCAATAACTGAATCAACAAAAACTTTTTCACGCCTATGTCCGGAAATGTGGCAATAGATGGTCTAAAACCAAGCTGGAAAGTAGGCAATAGCTGTAGCACCTGAACCACCACTACAACAATGTTTGATTGTAGTAGTGGTTGTTATTGTTGGACAGTTTGAACACTTTGAACAGCGATTCCCCAATCACAGCTCCCCCCACCCCCGCCCCGCTCGCGTGTCGCGCGGGGCGGCCCGGCGCGGTGCACCCCGTCGCGGGGCCGCGCTACTGTGTTTCATATTATGATCTTTAATTAGGTACTTCATTTTGAGTTATATTTATAATTATTTGCAATTTCCTCGCAGTAGGCGTGAAAAGCACTATGTAATGTCTCGGCCAAAAGTGCAATAGGTGGACTCGTCTCCTTCGAGGTCCTCACCTAGCGGCTCGGACCTCGAACCCACTCGTCCATCTATTGCTTACTTTCTAGCCTTTACAATTACAACAATGTACTATTGCATTGACCCTGCCCACAAAAATCCACGAGAATAATATTAAAAATCAGTGAACTAGTAACCCCGTAACTACGAATAATTATTGTGCTACGCTCTCAGACCAAGATTTTTTTAAATTTTTGTTTGGTTTGATGGTTAGTCTTTATAATTCCTATGATTTACTTGAAGTATATTTATTTAAAGAGACTCATCTGAATTTGTTATGAAATAATATCAAAGGACAACAAACAACAACGAACAATTCCCTTTGAACAATTGATGGGTGGATCATCACAATGTATTTTATCTACGCACATATCATTAGTGCTCTAAAATGCGTTCAGAAACCGTAGGAAATGACCAGCATTATTACAACCAAATTTACTATAAGAACTTTCTTGTCTGTGGTAGTAGGTAAAATCTGTACTGTAATGTTATTACAGTACAGATTTTTGTAAGGTTATGAGTTTAAATTTGGAACAGCTATCAAAACTCAAATGGGTCTCTATTCTAGTATCCATAGATATTAAAACAGTTATCGATGCGAAACGTCAATTCAGTATGTTTTTTTAATATAAACCGCACGACATTTGATCAAGAGTGACATGAGAATAGGGACTTCATTCGTTTGTCTATGATTTAAAAAAACATTCGTCTTGACGTAGGATCGAATTGCCGCCATTACTGTTGTCATTTCTTTGTTGGTTTTTGCTGTTACGAAAGTAGAATTGTGAAAAGTTGTTTGTTATTCACATTTTAGTTGAAAATATGAGTAGTAGTGACTCCGAAAACGATATGCACACTCCGCCGGATATCGTAAATGCAACCACGATTGCAACAAAGATATTTTACAGGTAGCACTATAGTAGCAATGCGGGTCATTTTCCTACGGCTTCTGAACCCATCTTAGAGTACTTATGATATGTGTGTAGATAAAGTAGTGTATGCAACTGTACATAATTAAGCCTTAAAACACTCGTGTGATCCTATTATGAAACTCGCTGGCGCTCGTTTCATAAAACCACACTCGTATTTTAAGGACTCTGATTAGTATCAGTTGCATAAACTACTATTTTCGGGGCTGCAGTTTGTAATAAATACCTGTGCTCATTTATCATCATCACCATCATCATCATGGCCATCATCATCATCGTCACCATCATCATCGTCATCATCATTATCATCATCATCATCACCATCGTCATCATCATCATAATCATCATCATCATCATCGTCATAGCTGGGTCTTTATTTTTTTACTCAGCCTATTCAAACAATACATTATTTTACGACACCATCAAGTTAATATGATATTATTTCATCGTATCTAAAATCTCACTTAATGAAATATAAATAAAACTTCACTAAGTTAAGGTATTCATCGAAATCTGTCCAAAAAAGCCATTCCCGAAGAGTGTCGCAACTCTTTTTCTCGTGCGTGGAAGGCATAAGCGTGTCTCTGTCTAGGGGGCGTAGTCGACTCGAATCAAGGCATACCTACCCTTAATCAACTCCATCAACACTCTCTCATCTCAATATCACACAAACTATTTCAATCATAAAGTTCTGAGATAATTAAATTATACCCGAAATATTTAGATGCATACCTGTAACAATGCGCACCCTAATCAGTTCGGACAGAACAATAAACGTGTGGTCATCCTACAGACAGGACTAAATTCAATAAACTCGGACAGCTGGGGTGTCCACGTCAGCCCGTCAAATGGAAACTTTTGAATCGCCTGCGTTCGAGGGGCCTCCTTTTGTCCGCAAAATTGCCTCATTTCGCGGTCGTAATAAGGGACGGTAACTATAAGAACGATACGTAATTGAGTCTTTGTAGTTGTTTGATGTCGTCTGCATATTGACGTTTGATATAGTTCTGCTTTGTTTGCTCCGAAAACGAGGTTTTGTTTAACGTGACGTATACTGGTTTGTTTGGGTAAACTCAAGAATTTGATAGAGGATTACAAGATCATTGTTTTTTTCTTTCCGTATTTAACCGTGTAGTAAATAGTTTTAAATATAATAATATAAATGTATCTGAGTATGCTGCATTAAATAACTGCAACGATGAGAGGAATGGCTATTTTAACTATGAAATAAGTATGTAAACATCAAACTACAATAACTACCCATATCAAACGTCAATTGCCTGTAAATAATTAAACTATTTCCGATTACTTCAAATTTAATAACCATTATTCCAATAGTCCTAGTTCAAGTTGAAAAGCTCCTAAAAGTACCCAATTTCTTTTTTTTTCTTAAGTAACACTGTAAACGGTTAGGATATGGTGAAACGTGATTTACAATCGAGATAAATACTAATTACCTTGTAATAAGTAAATATTTAGTAGACACACTATATCCGCCCCCTGCGAATAAAATTATACAGTTCTACAATTGTTGCGGGCAAGCTCATGTAAATCAGAAATCATTGGAATATTTATAGGCATCGAATAGCTAATTATACAGTCGGTCGCGTCCTTTGGGAAATCGCGTCCATTCGATTGACGTCGTGCCTCCGCATCTATTAGGAGAGCGATTGTTGACGATATTTGCTAAGACATTGTATCCAGGCGCTGAAAATTTATGTACAAACTCGCTGGGGTCGCACCAACTTTAAAATTAAAGTTGTACATAAATAGTCTGGGAACCGAACCCTAAATACTCGTATACAGTAGAAAATTGTAATATTCAGAATTTCGCTGCTTAATTAAGAAATAACGGCATAGATATTCTGTGCTTTGTAAAATTTTGATCGAACTTTCAATGCAGTACTTACTCAGATTTTCAATTAGGGAAAACATAACAATTCTTAAATGTATATTTTTGTACTGTAGTTATTTCAATTACGCGTTACGCGCAAAAGTGACTAAAGCTTCGTTTTATATGAGCTGGTAAATAGTTTCCATTCTTGTAAATTTCCTATTTAACGTGTTGTTTATCGAACGATATTATGCTTAAAATCCATCTATTTGCTGACGGGAAGGACCAGTTTCATATCTATATCTTCATCTTCAGTTTTTTACTATTTTAAACCCATCACATCTATTTAAAATGTTCCAAAAACTCAACGCAAGCAAAATTTTACCCCAGTGGTGATTTCGCGTATCTAAGGAGTAGGTACATGATACCCATCCTCTTTATGTACATAAAATAAGCATGTCCATCGAAGCGTGCTCAAAAGAGCAAGTGTATTTATTAGCGTAACTATGCGAAATTAGTTTTAATTGGGCCGATGTTACACCGGGCTAATTAGGGACCCCGTATTGAGATGACCAGCGGCCAACCAAAGTGACCGGGACACACGGCCACCTAGAACTGCCAACATGCGTACTTAGTCTAGTAGTAGTACTACGTCAAATAATCCTACTATGTTTGTTACTCAATCACTTTTTTGTTAGGTACTCAATTGGGATGAAATTTTGCACGAGGATAGTTTATAGCTTAGATTAAAATATAGGATAGTTTTTATCCCGGGTCCCTGCAGACGAAGTCGCGGGCGGAAGCTACTCAAACATAAAGCAAAAAGTTATTGAATGGTCCTTTATATGCGAATGTTTTTGAAGTGAAAACTTCTTTAGCGGCGCTGAGCACTTTTTGGGATGGGGAAAAATTGTTTAATACGCGACAGAGTTTTGTGACGTCAGATGTGAAGGAGGTCACTTTTTGCTGCTAGCCGATTCGACTTCATTCAAAACTGAACGCTATTCGTAAGAGTATAAAGCCGTTAAACACTTTTTGCAATAGCATATTCTGCAAATAAATTTGAAATAAAACCAACGCGTCCTTCACCGTTTTGCTATTGAGAAAATTCGAATAGTTCGAATTTGGGCGTTATTCCTAAAGAGATAAAGCTTAGAAAAATATTTAATAACGGCAAAAACAAATTGATATTTTGGTCGCCTGCTGGTCAGCGTCGGTCTACTGTTCTTGCAAATTCGAATAGTTCGAATTTAGACGTTATTCCTAAAGAGATAAAGCTTTGAAAAATATTTGGCAATGGCAAAAACAAATTGGTATCGTGTTTGCCGCCGCCCGTCGGCGCGCCCACGGGCCCGTCCGCCTAAGTAATTGATAATTGTTTATAAATTTGCGTCAAATTCATTTTTAGGGTGACACCGTAAGATGTTACGTGACCTGATCGAAAAACTGTTACAATGTTATTGAGTTTTCTCTTCTGCCGGCACTCCCGGAGTGCAACCCGGTCTTTTTTTTTATTCGAGTCAGTGTGTAGTTAGAATATTCTGAAATAAGAGTGTTGCCACCGATTGGCATAGACAGAGGTCCAAGTTTTGCCTTGGGCTACATTCCATAGTGGTTTTCATTGTAGTTGACCTCTGTATCAAATAAAAATCCTGCTTAATATTATTAGACGCATGTCGAACGGATTTGGGTGATATTTTATATTTGTTCTCTGTTATCTCAGAAGTTATCCCCAGACCTGAGTCAGGCAAAATCTAGTTATGGTATGAAAATAACAACGAGGTAGCCTGGTTGACTGTAAGCCTGCCGGTGTAGCTAAAAGTAGGTACCAACCTCGGGAAGGAGAGAAATGTACGGTATGAAGGAAATCAGGTAATTATGGCTGTGGTCTTCTGCAAGGCCTTCCCCAGTTGGGCTGCTCCAAATTCGAGCGGGATGACATTTCGCTGTGCCCTACCTCACCAAAACTCCTCTCTATATAAGCTCTAGTATAAGTTTTAGCGAAACAAAACTTTACGATCGCGTTTGCGTTTTACCTTCAATCAGAGGCTCTAGTATAAGTTTTAGCGAAACAAAACTTTACGATCGCGTTTGCGTTTTACCTTCAATCAGAGGCTCTAGTATAAGTTTTAGCGAAACAAAACTTTACGATCGCGTTTGCGTTTTACCTTCAATCAGAGGCTCTAGTATAAGTTTTACCGAAACAAAACTTTACGATCGCGTTTGCGTTTTACCTTCAATCAGAGGCTCTAGTATAAGTTTTACCGAAACAAAACTTTACGATCGCGTTTGCGTTTTACCTTCAATCAGAGGCTCTAGTATAAGTTTTAGCGAAACAAAACTTTACGATCGCGTTTGCGTTTTACCTTCAATCAGAGGCTCTAGTATAAGTTTTAGCGAAACAAAACTTTACGATCGCGTTTGCGTTTTACCTTCAATCAGAGGCTCTAGTATAAGTTTTAGCGAAACAAAACTTTACGATCGCGTTTGCGTTTTACCTTCAATCAGAGGCTCTAGTATAAGTTTTACCGAAACAAAACTTTACGATCGCGTTTGCGTTTTACCCTCAATTTGTATGGGATTTGACAGCTAAACGCGAACGCGGTCGTAACGTTTTGTTTCGGTAAAACTTATACACACACGGACTGATGACCTGGTAAAGGTCGCGGGAGTCCGCTGGATGCGGGTGGCGCAGTACCGGTCATTGTGGCACTCTTTGGGGGAGGCCTATGTCCAGCAGTGGACGTCTTTCGCCTGATGTGATGATGATGATGATCGCAATTTCTACAGCTCACAGAGAGCCACTAGTTTATAGTGAAGATTAAAATAATAACTTGTTCGTGAATTCTGTGTGTATCAATGGGCAACAAATTGCGAAACGGGCACTAGCAAGGTGGGGTAAGTGAACGGAGCCGGTACATAATCCGGCGAAATCCATTGGTAATGATGGACATTTCATACGATTGATAAGTGTACCTCAATCAGTCACTTTTTTCATTTATCTAAAATATTCATAAGTGCCCATGCAGACGGCATTTTTTAAACGCGCCGTCGGCTAGCGTTGGTGCCAAATCACGTGTAAATTGATATGCATAGGTCCTAAAAATCGAAAATTGCGACGTCACTAGTCAATTTCTTCACAAAATTCATATTTACGCTGCTAGGAGTCAAATACGATACGATGTTTTATCAGGATTGGTGGAATATGTACCCTAAATGAATGCACAAATGGTAATATATATAAATATTACGTTTAATGGTTTAACCATTAAAAAAAAAACCGGTGAAGTGCGAGTTTAACTTGCGCACCGAGGGTTCCGTACAAACTATCAATTAACTCAAGGTAAAGTAAATGTCCTAATATTTGTTAAATTACTTATTTTAACCCAACACAACAGAATTCAATTTCAAACAACGAATAACTTTTTCACTAAGACCATCGAACTACCAAGACAATAGGGATGATGACTAAGATTTTTTTGTGAAGTCATTCGAACCAGTTTTTGGAGAGGAACAAATGTTTGTACGGGAGCAACTACAAATTAAAGAACATAAATACCTAAAAATTTGAGATACAGATTGACCTCGCTGGCGGCAGCGCGAAACGCTTCATACTGTGTGTGTCTATACAAGTGTGACGTCACATTTGTATATTTGTACTAATCGTAGTATGGAAAATCAGGTAAATTGTTGTTTCGGTCGCGAAATACTGCGTTTAAGTACATAGTTGTCGTACAATTTTGTTTCTAGAAAAGCGTAAGGATTCTATTGGTAGCTAATTTAAGGTAATTTACTCTTGGACAATAAAAAAAATGCATATTTTTCTAAACTTTCAAGGTTCATATCTTTTTATGATTTTAATTATATTTTATAATTTATACTTCATTACGATAATTTGATGGTTTACTATCCATTTAGCATCACTATGTTATCAATTTGAACATGAGGCATCATGCCTATTGAATCGCGATCTTTTTTGATCTGCTATTGAAATATACCCGTCCCAACCCCAGTAATTCTAGAAAAATCTTAACAGCGCGAAGTAGGAATGGGGTCAGCGCCATCTATCAGCCCCATTTGGTACTAAAACGTGCAAGGGCAATCAGCTTAGTATGTAGGTATGTTGGTGTTTATCACATGAACCGATCTCGATTATTTTCATTTTATTTGAAACAGAGTACTTCTACGAGTATTATAGTCTTATAGGAATTTCAAAACAAAAAAATACTTATAAAGTTGATTAAGTAGCAAATTTAACTAGGAAATGATTTTTGAAAATAAAACAATGAATACGCTAGGATGTATTCTTTTTCTGTAGAAAAAGTTATACTTTTCCAGTAACATTTATGTTTATCTTAATCACAAGTAGGTAATTATTTCAAATTTTTCGCTTGGATAACTTTGGAGATAAAGAAAAGAAAGTACCAATGTAGAAAAAAAAGAAAAGCTGTTTCAAAAAGTGCAACTCAAGCCCTTTCTTATGATACCCCACTTGATCTAATAGTTGTTTTTTTTGCCCCCTCCTCAAAAACAATACAAAACAAAAAATAAGGTAGATAAAGAAAAAGTTATTCTTTTTCAGTAATATTTATGTTTAGGTATCTTAATCACAATTAATAATTTCAAATTTTTCGCTTGTATAACTTTGGAGATAAGGGGAGGAATGGTATTTTTTTTTACATTTTCCTATATAGATCTAAATTTTACCAACGTAGAAAAAAAAAAATAATTGTTTCAAAATTTGCAACTCAAGTCGTTTCAAAGTTGGATTTTTTTTTCATGCACGTGGAGAACTCTCATTTAAAACCATTCCAAATTTCAAATTGATAGCTTAAGCAGTTCGTGAGATATTTCACTTTGTGACAGACAGACAGACAGACGGATGGAGTCGCACCTTTTTCACCTTTTTTGGTACGGAACCCTAAAAATGTGCGCTTGTTCTATTGATGCAGGTGCAAACTAGAATATAGTCGGAATTTTCTAGAGAAATATTAACGAGGGACCCAGCGGATAAAAACTAAAAAAAAACCAGTGACTATCAACAAAAGAACTCGCATTTCCGAGTCGTTTGTTTGAATAGGACTTCAGAATAGCCCCCAGACAAATTGCGGACGAGTGAAAAATGAAAAGATCTCATTAACTTCCAAAAACTCGTATCTTAATATGCTGGCTAATTGAAATTCGATCTTTATACGCGGTGCTAGAGTTAAAATTCCCAGTAAACATTTTGGTGTTGTCGTATTAGGGGAGGGTTAGATGTGGAAGGATCGGCGCCGCGGTCTGCTAGCTAATCTTTATTCCGCCACGGTCAATCCGGCGCGAGTATCGCCTATTTATCAAATCTCGCCTCGTTTGTTACTACATTCGTAAATATTTCAAGCGTTATTGCCGCCATCAACATAATGTTATGGGGCGAAATTTTACAAAACGGAAACAAAAGATATAAAGCGGCGACGTGGCGAATATCTCTGTTTCTGTATTAATGTTGCGGAGCGAAGTTATTTACAATTGGCGCACCGTTTATGAAATATATTGCCTGTTTTCGTTCGTAATGCTGTAAATATGGTAAGCGACTAGAAAATGCCTATTAATAATTGAGCTGCAAAACTAAAGAAGTGAAATATCAAGTAAAATAGGTACTTATTCAACATTTTTTTGTCACTGCACAGGATACGTTGACTACGTACGGATACCTACTATTATTACAAGCTTTTATTTAACTTGCATTGTTATTTTGTCAATTCGCTAAGGTCAAATTTGACTCCAAGATTTGACCTTTAAACAACATTCTGAAGTCCGAACGATTCCAAATTTTGTAGGCGTATGCGTAAAGTACAACCGCAAAAAACCTTTTCCCAAAATAAATATGAGCACAGAATCGAATTCATTTTTAGTGTAATCTTTGATAAGCTAACTATTTGACATATACACTCGTAATCAGATCAGTGTTATTAACAAATAAAATTGAAGAGAGAAATTAATTGACGTCATTGTGTGTGAAAAGTTCTTGACGACGATATACATATTATAGATAACTTTAATACGTAGAAAACATCCAAGACTCAAATATTTGCCCTTACCGGGGTTCAGTCATTTCTATAGTAGGAAAATACGTGAAGCTGTTGAATTCAGAAGACATCGTAATTTCAACCGGGATAACGGTTTTAAGATTTCATCTTCGTGGAATCCGATCATAAGTAAATGCCAGCGTCAAAAAACATCGTCCGTTATACCACCGGACATTATTGAAGTGAAAACTTCTTTAGCGGCGCTGAGCACTTTTTGGGATGGGGAAAAATTGTTAAATAGCGACAGTGAAGGAGGTCACAAACTTTAATATTTTGCAGCAAGCCGATTCGACTTCATTCAAAACTGAACGCTATTCGTAAGAGTATAAAACCGTTAAACTCTTTTTGCAATCGGGCCCGCGGCCCGTCCGCCTAAATAATTGATAATTGTTTATAAATTTGCGTCAAATTCATTTTTAGGGTGACACCGTAAGATGTCACGTGACCTGATCGAAAAACTGTTACAATGTTATTAAGTTTTCACTTCTGCCGGCACTCCCGGAGTGCAAACCGGTCTTTTTTATTGTTGCGTTTCGGCCGGGTGACAGACAACCCTAATGTAGAAGTGGTTAATAAAGACCAAGTGCGGGTAGTTCGGAAATCCCGCGCAGCAAGAAGATGTTGATATCCACTCAAGTCAGTTGTCCCGTGAACATGGATATTGCGACACATCCGAAACGTGGGGAGACCTCAGCGAGGTAAATAATTAAGTTAATTATACGCGATTAAGTCACCTTCAGTAAAAAATATATCAATAGGTATAACCTCAGGCCTATTAACATGATACGTTTTATGTTTACATTTTAAGTGACGTTTCAGTAAATTTGGGAGTACTATCGTGCTGGGCAGATGATAAAAGAACCCTAAGAAGATGCAAAGAGCCTGAAAAATATCGACGGCGTAGCGTAGATACAAAATGTGGTATTTATCTCATAATATGAAAACAAAAATTAAGTATCAACTAAAGTAATAATAAAAAACTAAATTAAAAATAAAATAGAATAGTACTAAACTAAATCTAAAAATGTGTGCCGAAGATGCTGGCAGCTGAATAGCTAAGCTAAGCCATTTCTTTGTGCGAGATAAGTGCCAGCCCTTCGGTCACCAGTGGCATCTGTAAGCCTCTTCGACATCTCTTTGAAGAGGCTTAGGGCTCCAGGGCCTTATATTCAGCGCCCAGACCACTATATTTGCCCACCTTCGCAGCTTCGGCCACCTCTGCTGCAGCTGCTGCCCTCATAGAGGTACAGTAGAGATGCGACGGGGCTAGTGCGTCAACACAGGTTGCATCCCACACCAGGACCCGTCCCATACTCCACGGGACCAATGACATCCCGTCCGGTCTCTTGCCATCGTTTCTTAGAATGCCAGATGGCTCTAAAACAGCCGGCACGTTGGCCGATGCAAGAGACCGACGAATGATGTCTGCCTTGAGAAGCGACCCGCGCTTTATGCTATTATAGATATTATACGAGACGTGTAATTTGTTACGTTATGTAAGTAATAGTTATTTGTTATACAAGGGGGGAAAGTTGTATTTTATCTGCGAGTGGTCATTTAAAACACGAGCTAGCGAAAGGATTCTATGATTGACCACGAAAGAAGCGAGTGGTTCAAAAATAGAATCCTGAGCGTAGCGAGTGTTTCAACACACGAGACGTAAAATAACTTTTCACCCGTGTATAACACAAAACTTTTCAACTCACTACAGCGAGTATAATAAGAAAAAGGGTTTGTACTATCAATTATTATTTATTTACCTCTTTGTCAATACAATAATTTTGAAGTATTAGAAGTATTGGTAAAATCAAAAATATTGCAAAATAGCCTAAGCATTTCTTTATGGAACAGATTCAGATTCAGATTCAGATTCATTTACTCACAATATAAGATTACATTATAAATTACATTCCATGTCAATTTAAAAGAATCCCTATTGTGATCGTCAACAACATACGATAACATTCAATAAAAGTAATTTGAAGAATAATAATTAATAACTAACAATTGAAATATAACTATGTCCACTTAATTTAAATTTATGTCATAGTTATCAAAGTTCACCTAAAAGGATCGTCAGTACATAATAATACGATAATTGAATTATATCAAAAAACAATAAATAAAAATTATGCGGTTATGTCAAAAAATTCACTTATAGAATACAGTGGATTTTCCAATAGAAAGTTTCTTAATCGACGCTTGAATATGGTTTCTGATGTTTCTATGCGTATTTCGGCGGGTACACGTTCATAGTACGTAGGACCTATGATGCGCGGGTTTTTTCCTGCAAGTGCCATGCGACGTGGGACTGTTCTTAGTTGGCCTGTGGAACGAATAGTCTTACCTGATACCTCGACAACCCTAAACATGGTTAAGTTTCGTCTAACAAACATTATAATTTCAAATAGGTATGTGGAGTAGTGCGTCATAATTTTGTGCGTTATGAAGATTTCTCTGCATGAGTCACGAGGTTTCACACCAGCTAGCGTTCGTAATGCCCGTTTTTGCATTATGAAGACTCGATTGGCATCCGTTGAGTTTCCCCAGATGAGTACTCCATAAGTCATTAATGAATGGAAATGAGCATAGTACACCGATTTTAATGAGACATTCGAAATTAGGGGTTTCAACTTTCTCAGTGCAAATACCGCACTACTCAACCCAGCACACAGCTTATCGACATGGCACTTCCAGTTAAGATTTGAGTCTAACATAAAGCCAAGGAACCTAGTCTCGTTGCATACTGGCATTGGACAGTTTGATATACAGGGAGGCACAGTTATATTCCGTCCTGAAAATATCATTATGTTCGATTTAGTGACGTTTAAAAGTAACCCATTTGCACAAAACCACTGCTGCAACTGCCTACATGCGTCACTTATCTTCGCACCAAGCTGCTCGTGCGTTTGCGCACTAACTATGACCGTAGTGTCATCTGCAAACAGCACGGGCAAGCCTATGGTGATAGCAGACGGGAGATCATTTACATAGGCCAAGAACAAGGTGTTGCCTAGGGCTGATCCTTGAGGGATGCCTTGGTTGATGTATCCATAGTCAGACTCAAGAGTTGTTCCATTTATGGATAGTTTGACCTTCTGCCTTCGATTTAACATAAAAGAACTAAATAAATCGTGAACCTTATCTCCAACGCCATAATATTTTAATTTATTTAATAGGAGCGTATGACTGATTACGTCAAAGGCCTTTGACAGGTCACACATAATACCGGCCATCTTGTACCTGCTGTCCAACCCCGTCATAATGCAATCAACCATCTTGTGCGCCGCTGCAGTTGTTGACATGTTTTGTCTGTAAGCAAACTGGTTTGGTGAGAGAAGGTCATTTGCTTCAAGATGGTTCATCAGGCTAGATGACAGGATGGACTCCACAATTTTCGAGATGGTCGGTACTATGGTGATCGGCCTATAGCTATTGACGTCAGTTTTTTCGCCCTTCCCTTTATATACTGGGCATACCCTAGTACATTTCAATACATCGGCGTAGACGCCAGTTTCAAACATACTATTTATCAATACAACCAATATGTCAGAGACGACCGGATAGATACATAGGATAATGTCTAAAGAAATATCGTATGTATCCACGGTTTTACGCGTCTTTAACATTGATTGTATTGTCCTGTGCAAGAGATCGTGCGTAACTACGGGGAGATGAAATACAGGCACGTCTGAGTTGCCTAGATGCTGACGTAGGTAGTGTGTAGATAATGATTCATCATTTCGAATAGTATATCGAGATGCAATGTCTAAAAAATAAGAATTAAGCATGCTTGGCACTTCACTGTCTAACAGTTTGGTATTCGAAATAGGATCATGTAAGTTGAACGTTGGTTGAGATCTAGTTTTGGTTCCTATTTCGTCATTTACAATCCTCCATATAGCCTTACTAGAGTTCTCGCTTTCTCTCAACTTATTTTCTATATGCGATTGTTTAGCACGCAGAGTGGCCGATTTAATAAGTCGAGAATAGTGAGCAATGCAGTCTGATATTAGTCGATTATTAGGATATTGGCGTTTTATTTCTTGAAGGTCATTGTATTTACAAATGTATTCGGACAGCTCGTCGTTCATCCAAGGGACAGAATGCTTATTTTTATTTAATTTTATTCTCCTTATTGGAAAATGTAGATTAATGTAAAATGTCAGTATATTAAATAGCTTATTAAATTTGAAATTAATGTCAATAGAATCAGAATAAATAAAAGTAAAATCATAATTGGAAATGTCAAAATAAAATAAACGGAATGTATCTTGATTAAATAGCCGTCGTTCCACAAACTGGTTGGATCCATTTTTAATGCGCCCTACCCTCCTTTCAGTTGTCAATTCATACCTTTGCGCATTGTGATCGCTAATGAACGTGTTCACTGGCAACACAATAATACTATCTAGGGCATGATTTGTTATACCACAATCGATGGATGACACAGACTCCGTAGTCACGCGAGTAGGAAAAGTAACTGTGTTTTCGCAGTCAAAACTATCCAATATATCGTCCACCCGTTGCCTCATACTGTTCTCAGTATGATAATTAACATTTTGATCGCCAATTATAAGAAACTTTCTACCTTCGTCTGATAACTTATTTAATAACAATTCCAATTTCTCCAAATATATGTCAAAATCGCCATTTCCGGTTCTGTATAATACAATAATAACTAGATCAATAGTCAATACATACAATTTCAATCGCCGTAATTTCAAAGTGATAAGGAACGCAAAGACAATGAAAGTCATTACGCTGCCTATACTGCACACCTTCGCGTATATACAGCGCCACCCCACCATGAGCGTTGACTCGTGCGCGGCAGTAGGCGTTCGCAAGGTCATACCGACATAACCTTATTCGTTCCAAATCACGTTTTTGGCACCAAATTTCGCTTAATCCTAATACATCCGGGTTTTCAGTGCTACATAACAGTTCTAGCAGTGAAGTTTTACCGCAAATCGATCGAACATTTTGATGCATAATTACAAACTTAGTTATTAACTTATTTTTGTCGGACCGCGCTGTGTTGTGGAGTTTTTTTGTTGTTTTTGTACAACGTTAAACAATCGTATGGAGACACCGTCAGGCCAATTTTGACTACTCCTGACCAGTCTTTGCTTATCCGCTGGCACTTCCAAACGGAATGAGGTGTAATTTCCTCGAGTGACTACCAGCTTTTCACACACCGGTGCCGAGATACCGAACTTAGTCTGGACGTGATGGATGACATCTTCTCCAGTGGTGTCCTCACTGAGGTTGAAAACGTGCAGACTGACGACACGAGGTCCCGCTGCACGCAGACCGGGGGTGCTCAGTGCTTGAAGTGGATCGTCGGCGGGTGCTGCACGCAGGCCAGTGGTACTCGGAGTCTGAGCTATGTCAGCAGAGGAAGCCAGAGCTGGCGATGGCGCAGGATCAGCTACACTAGCGGCGACAGGGGCGTTGCCACAGGCTTTCTTCGAACTCTGCTTAGTCCGGCTCTCTACAGCTGCACGTCGCTGTCGAGTTTTGCGCTTCTCATGCACAGGCGCAGAATCTGCCACCTCGGGACCGACCAGCATGAGATTCGCTGGTGTGGCGACTGGCAGCACAGGGCTCGCGGGTTCGGAGCTCGCAGCAACACCGCCGTCAGACCTAGGGCTCATCGGGGCAATCGTTACGGGTGTTGCTGGCGCCGAAGCCGGTGGATCCTGCCCAGCATCCAGTGGCGGATCATCATTAAAAATGATCAATCCTTGAGGACCAGATTCGTTCAAAGGCTCATATGAGGTGCCTTCCACTCGTGCAGTGTTTGTGCGTGTTAGTGTGTGTAAAATAGTTTGGATGTATCCAGTCTGACACGTGAGTAACTCTTCCTGTTTCTGGATAACGTCAAAGCAACACTTCATCCAATACACTACTAACTACTCCAATATTGACATATAAAATCATAACATTTATAGTACCTAACAAATAGACTAACATAAATTATATAATTCCAGACTCAGTAAGTAAGGTTTATCAAATGTAATATTAATGATATTTCTATTATATTATGTATGTAAGCACTTTATTGTACACAATAACAGGTTAAAGAATATACATGTCACACAATAGATCAAAGTACAAAGGCGAACTTATCCCTATAAGGGATCTGTTCCAGCTAACCAATAACTAGGTACATTTTGACAATATATTCAGTTTTGGCAAAATAGGAGAGAATTACAGTTTCTGAAAAGGTTTTTGCACCTTTTTTGTGTCTCCATGTATTGAAAAGGTCAAACGCTTTCATGTATCTTAAACGGGATTTTTCAGCACGGTTTCCCATAATTCCACAGGTGTTAAAATACGTCTTCGTCACTCGAATCATTCATTTTTAATAACAAACCAAACTAGAAAAACATGCGAATATTTTAAAGTTAGCAAATTAGGTAATTAAAAAGTGAAAAGTTTTGGCTTAAAAGTTTTTTATTTTTATTTCGGATGCGTTTTGTTCGCACATCTACTTACTTGGACTGTCAGAACATTTTATCCGTTTTTATTACAGAATGAAGATTAATGTTAAATGCTGATATTTATGAATTAAAATAAAGTTGTAAGACTGTATTTAGTGTTTTTTACTCGATGCAATTCATTAATTGTGATGTTAAAAATTTAGCACTTTTAACATTCTACGTTTTGTTAGCTGTCACATGTCACTTAAGCTGCGTTCAAATGTCAAAACTCTTTCTTCACATGTGGATAAAAAGCGATTTTCTCAATAGGAATCAAAAATACAAAAAGGGCTTTCCGAGCTAGTGAGGTGAAAAGGTTGTTTTCTTCCACTGTGGCATCTAACACTTCCAAACAAATATTTAATATAAACGTTACTACAAGCATAAGTATTTGCCAGCTCCACTCACGCACAAGGAATAATATATTACACTTGTCACCTTCTCGTTAATCTGGGGGCACGGCAGTGCCCCCGCCAAGTCGAGCGCGAAGCAAACACTGCCGTACCATCCTTTACTGGAACCATTTCGCCACATTTTCAGGCCCCTATTTGAGAACCTCTGGATAAGACCAGAACGCAGAAATTTTCGTCATCCAGTAAGCTCTAATCACATACTTAAAATCCAAAATTTCAAGTCTGTAGGTCATTTAGTTCCGAAGTTAAGCGAAAGCAAAGTTTCGCATTTATGACACTCACTCACTCATTCATGATCATCAAAATAGAACTAGTACTTCCCATAAACTCAGAGAGCTGAAATTTGGTACAGAGTTAGGGTTTAATGGCCACATAAAGGGAAAACTATAAAAAATTGCAATTTCAACCCAGTTTTCTAGATACACCAACTGTATACATTACTTTTGTAATCCAATACAAAGTTACATTTGCAGTGAATGGGAAAATTCAAAAGCACGAATGGGCCTGCATTCATAGTTTGTATGTATGGATAACACATTAACCTACAAAAAGACGTGAGATCCCATAAAAAACATTCCATGTAAAAAAGAGGCCAAGTCTCGAAACTCTTCCACCGTAAAAAGTTGTTAGATATTTCGTAGTGCCAAGTCTCAGGCATTCTTATTAATCTTTATTGGCTTGCTAAATAAAACTTTGTGACTTGGCACAATACTACATAATTTTAGGTAAGTATGCAAAAATCCATAAATACAGTTAAGTTGTGTGATTGCCACGTTGCAGAATTTTATTTAGCATCAAATAAAGATTAATGAGACTTGGCTCTTGGCTTGGCTTTGGCGTGCGCTGAGACTTGGCTCTACGAAATATCTAACAACTTTTTACGATGGAAGAGTTTCGAGACTTAGCCTCTTTTTTACATGGAATGTTTTTTATGGGATTTTATTTACACTATAGAGTAGGTAAGCGAAACAGTGAAATCCTCGTAAAATACGGTTACAATTTCATGTTTGAAATCATACCAAACATTAAAAAAATACCTTACACACCTATCTCGAGCCATTTATTTGATTTAATATCCACGGTTTCCCAGTACGCGAGACTTCTTTGAAATATTTCAAATATACCGTAACAATATTTCTAAACTCATAACGTTTAACATAATGAGAATAACCATAAACTCTTACCACAAGCCGCATTACGGGCGGAACCCTTATTACCGCGGCGGGCTCTAGTAGACTAAATAGGACCTTATATTGAGTGAGTTATTTAATATGAGTCCACGTGCATTTTTGGTTATTATTATTGGGGCTGAGTAAGCCGAGTAATCCAATCATCTCTCATTACGGGACGTTTCAGCTGTAACTTTATTTGCTCACGCGGCTTTGCTTGAGCCTCCCGCTGCCCCGAATAGCACGCCCGATACACCGTTACCACGAATATTTTGCCCAAACGTAATTATTAAAAATTGCTTTCAATTTTGCGGCAGGCACTCACTTGAATGTATCGCGGAATGTTTATGTTACGAAGCTAAAACTCTATTATAAAAGCAATTATTTTTGCTCCTGTTTTACATATTTTGTTTTAAAAATACTTCTAAGCTTTTATGTTAGGTATGTCCAAAGCGTTCGTTTTAACTAGCACGTTGAAGATCCGAATTACTTTTTAAAATATTTAGTAAAGCAGACTTCGTTTTCAAGACAAATGCACGCTTGAATTTTAAAGGCTTAATTTGAACTTGCTAATGGACGGGGAAACCAGTCAAGCAAGGCGATATTGTTTGTGTATTTAAGAGTTTCAAGTTGAAAAAATACCTACAAAACATGATTAGGCAGAAAATTGCGAGTGAACCTATTTTTAACGTGCTATGGCAGTGTACCGTGTACCCTATAACTTTTGCTTGTGCAATATTACCACAAAGAACTAAACAGAGCAACCCGTTTTACTGCCGTATTAGTATCGACCATTCCGTTAAGTAAAATCCTAGCTGCTATAAAACACTGTCATCACTTTACAACATATTTATTATTCTTCCGTCGTAGACCGGAGTAAAACGAAGTAAAATTGAACTTTCACTGCGAGGGCGGCTGCCCGCCAGTCAGTACTAACATCATGTTTATGACTTCTATAGGGAAATACTATCCGCGACAATGTACTGCTAAATGGAAAAACTTTTATTCCCACACATGCGCGTATATTAGGAGCAATTTCATATTTTTCTCCCGTGGCCCCGATGAGTTTTTTATGTTTATGCGCTCGTAAAGTTGCTCGGTTTAGTTGGCGACAATGTTGCCGATGTGTTTACGTTTCGAATATGGAATTTTCAATGTAACGAGCGGGCGGTAACTGCTGGAGCGTTATATGGGTGCGTTGTGGTGAGGTTTATATTCGATGTCTTTAAATTTTCGATGTGTTTACAACTAACTGATACATCCAATTCTTAATACTCATTTGGATTCTAGAGTGATGTGTGTGGCTTAAATAGTAGGTAACTACATGATCTCTCCCTTCGTGCGCACTTAGTGTTATGTGACCAAGTAGGTATGAATGGTAAATACAGCAAACAATAGTACCTACATTGGCTACATTACGTACCTAGGGTGGTGAATTCGTGAATGCCCCAGGTCGCAGGCGCAGGCGGTCCATGCGATCTGGGGCTTTACGAATTACCGCCCGTGCTGCGTACACAATTTTACGTCTTCTGCTGGGTGTGAAGGGAGATTTGCCGCTGCGCCCGTGGGGGGTAAATCTCACTTACCGCCCGGAGTGACGTTAAGGTAATTCAATCCTATTTGAACACTCTCAGCGCCACGTGGGCCGCCGGTCGCCCACGAAAATTCGACTAAAACAGGCCACTGTGAATTTTGAGGTGTTTACCGGCAGGCCAAGTGGGTGGCTGGCGGACCATATTATTTATTTTGGAGTACGCCGTGCATGATGTAGTGATTTTACAAGCAGGCCGTTTGGGCTGCCGACGGGACACCAAAGACTTTTAAATGCGCGCCACGCTCGATTCCGAGTAATTTTTATAGCAAGCCACGTGTGCGGCTGGCGGGACATCGTCCTAACTTTAGTAGCACGCCACGTGGTACGCAAAGATCCCACAAAACTATTATCCGTTGCAATTCGTAGTAAACCCGCAATAAGGATAAAATAACATGTTGTAAGTACTACCGCAAATTTATTCTTGCAGTATCAGTATTATTGGCGACTTAACAGGCAGACGCACTGCTGAGGCTCGTTATGTTCTATCAATGATTTTTTCACTGTAGGGCCCACTTTCTAACAGCTGAAAATCCATATCACTGTGCCGCAAGGCACACATTACGTACCGACTAGAATCATTAAAACATCTTAACATATAAAGGCTTATTGCAGACAGTTTGCAGTTTCTAGTGTCTGAGGTATCCAGTGAGAACCCTAGTCTAGCATTAGTTACCACGTTTACGTAATGTGATTGGAAAATAAATATTATATATAAATTATATTTTAGTAAATAAATATTTACTCGGAATCGGTGAAATACCTACATCATTGAGGAGTTCCATATGTTATCTGTGGTCAATGTCATTGGTTCCACTTAACCAAATTTGTGTTTTCCGAGAGGAAATGCATGCATGCATGCACTACAGAAATTAACGAAATCGCCATAAGCGTGCCTATTACATTTGAGGAGCTCCCTCGTTTCCTCCTAGATCCACCCATCAGACCTTCACCAAATATTTATAGAAGCACTCTGAGAACCAACCTTGTTAGGTTGAGGTTGGAAGGATTTTTAAACGCACCCGTACCTGAGTATTAAAAAAGTAAATGCGTGATTGGTTCAAATTTTCTATAAGCAAAAAAAAACGCGCGAAGCGACCCAAGCAGCACATTAGTGAATTTTGCAGCTTATCTTATAGCTTTACGTTCTAAATAAGTGGTTTAGCAGTGTTTGATAAAACTTATAGCTTTGAACACCATTCATAATTGTATATGAGTTCATCCTGTCAGTTCTAGTTGCTTAGGAACGTTTTTTGTTTCTACTTTATTACTTATGGTTGGGTAAAGCCGATTTTGCTACTTAAAGTTGCATGCAGGTTTTAATTATCACTGAATAAGAAGCAATAGTGATATATAAGGCCCTAAAGTCACTTATAAGCAACTTTTACATATAAGTGGGAACATATCCTTATTTTGGAACTCTTAGTTCCAAATGACTGGTATTTTAGAGTTGTATATCACCAATAGTGGCTAAAGAGATAATTTTACGGCCCTTTTGGAACCTAAAAAGATTGCAACTTTAAGGCCTAGAAGGGCCGTAAAATCGTCTCTTTAGCCACTATTGGTGATATAATACTCTATTATACTAGTCATTTGGAATTAAAAGTTCCAAATAAGGGTATGTTCCCACTTATATGTAAAAGTCGTCATAAGAGCTCTTATTGCCACTCCAACGCATAATTAAGTCTCAATACGAGGTTCTTGAAAACCAAAAGCAGTTATTTTCACTTATTTCAAACCACTAACAATCTAACAGTTCCAAAATTAGGCCATAAATATTGTTCCTATTGCCTCTGTCAAAATATATTATTCGTCCTGCGTCACTCTGTTGATATAAATTTGTTTTGAAAATTTGTTTCTGTTGATATAAAGTTCTAGACATTAAACTCATCAGAAACGAATTCCGCGAAATGGAATAAAGTTATAAGATGTGGTAGTTATCATCGGCAGGTCGTAGATACTTTAAGGACTATCTATGGAGATGGACTCAGAAGATACCGATTCAAACCATGAAGTCGTTAACCAGCAATGATTAGAATTTTGGGCAAAAATTACCTGTATGATACTTAAGAAATAATTTTAATTAGGTAATAATAAAATTGTAGCACATTAGTGAACTTTGCAGCTTATCTTATAGTTTCACGTTCTAAATTAGTGGTATAATAGTGTTTGATAAAACTTATAGCTTTAAACACAACTCAAAATTGTATATGAGTTCATCCAGTTACTTGTAGTTGCTCAGGAACGTTTTTTGTGTCTACTTTATTACTTAAAGTTGCTTGCAGGTTTTAATTGTCACTAAATAAGAAGCAATAGTGCTATATAAATCCCTAAATTCACAATACAATAATAAAATTGTGTCAAGAATAAATGATTACAAATTCAAGGGTTCCGCATACAAAAGTGATTTGTTAACTTGTATTTTCCGTAACTTGACATTAGTTGTTTATGCACATTTAATGTATGAAAAGCGTTGCATTTGAGTTAATAAGCGAAAGTTTTATAGAATCCCAAAAAGTGACATCCCCATTTTATTAAAAATTACTGTATTTTATATCATTACAAATGCGAGACTAAAACTCCCGCGTTTCTATTACCTGTGTAGTTTTTGAGAAAAAAAAATGAAAATCTTGTTTTCACCTCACTAGCTCGGAAAGCCCTTTTTGTATGTTTGATACCTATTGAGAAAATCGCTTTTTATCCACATGTGAAGAAAGAGTTTTGACATTTGAACGCAGCTTAAGTGACATGTGACAGCTAACAAAACGTAGAACGTTAAAAGTGCTAAAATTATAACATCACAATTACTGAATTGCATCGAGTAAAAAACACTAAATACAGTCTTACAAGTTTATTTTAATTCATAAATATCAGCATTTAACATTAATCTTCTTTTTTGTTATAAAAACGGATAAAATGTTCTGACAGTCCAAGTAAGTCGATGTGCGAACAAAACGCATCCGAAATAATAAAAAAAAAACTTTTAAGTCAAAACTTTTCACTTTTCAATTACCTCAGCCGCTAACGTTAAAATATTCGCATGTTTTTCTAGTTTGGTTTGTTATTAAAAATGAATGATTCGAGTGACGAAGACGTATTAACACCTGTGGAATTACGGGAAACCGTGCAAAATGCAGAATGGTGCTTATTGCCTGAAAAACCCCGTTTAAGAAAGCGTTTGACCTTTTTAATACAGAGACACAAAAATGGTGCAAAAATCTTTTCAGAAACTGTAATTCTCACCTATCAAAACTAAATATAATGTCAAAATTTACCTAGTTATTGAATATAATATAATCGAAATATAATTAATTATATTACATTTGATAAACCTTACTTACTGAGGCTGGAATTATATAATTTATGCTAGTCTATTTGTTAGGTACTATTTAAATGTTATGATTGTATATGTCAATATCGGAGTAGTTCCATAAAGACTGGATATGCTTAGGCTATTTTGCAATATTTTCGATTTTACCAATACTTCTAATACTTCAAAATTATTGTATTGACAAAGAGGTAAATAAATAATAATTGATAGTACAAACCCTTTTTCTTATTTTCCTCGCTGTAGTGAGGTGAAAAGTTTTGTGTTATACACGGGTGAAAAGTTATTTTACGTCTCGTGTGTTGAAACACTCGCTACGCTCAGGATTCTATTTTTGAACCACTCGCTTCGCTCGCGGTCAATCATAGAATCCTTTCGCTAGCTCGTGTTTCAAATGAACACTCGCAGGTAAAATACAACTTTCCCCCCTTGTATAACAAATAACTATTGTAATTATTCTTGCAAATTATTTAATAAACTATTTTTGAAGTGAAAACTTCTTTAGCGGCGGCGCTGAGCACTTTTTGGGATGGGGAAAAATTGGTAAACTCGCGACCGATTTTTGTGACGTCAGATGTGAAGGTCACTTTTTGCTGCTAGCCGATTCGACTTCATTCAAAACTGAACGCTATTCGTAAGAGTATAAAGCCGTTAAACACTTTTTGCAATAGCATATTCTGCAACCTCCTAGGTCACGTGGCGCCGCCCACGTGGCCCGCCATTAAACATGCAAAAATGCGTCAGCGGCTTGCTGCTCTGGAATTCTTTTGGGCGGCTGGCGGCCCATGTGGCCAGCTGCTGCATAAATTTAGTTTGTTCTATGGCGCTGAGAGTGTTAATAAGTAAAAAATACAATTACTTTACATTTAAAATGCAATTTGTTCATACTATCAATAAACAGATAATCCGTACTATTCGTGGAACAAAGCGGTCCCTTGAGAACACAGTAGGGTATCTATTGCGGCGACCACGGGCACTTCCAACAAACACGATTCTAATCAATACATCAAACAAAACTTCGCCACTAAGCAATAATAATTAAAAGCGAATGATTATATGGAATATTTGCAGAGGACCAAAGGGGACTCTGCCCCCGGGGCCGAGGCATAATAAGACATAGTTTGTACAGAGCAACGTGAACGCAGAGGCGAAGCAGAACAATATTAAGGGAAGCGAAACCAAAATATCAATTCAACAAGATACTTTTTTAACTCTACATCGTTATAGTAGAACGTCATAAAAATAGCTCGTCAATTAAGCGCCAGCTTAATTTTGCTAGTTGATTTTTACATAAACTTAGTCACGCTCAAATTAAACAAACCGTAGGCTATTTCTTAGTAGATGTCATTAAGTACCTTAAAATAAATATCGAGTATTGCAGGAGAAAATAAATATTAGGCGCCAATATCAAATGATCAGTGCCTACTTAATTTTCTATTGGCATAGGCAGAAATCGCCTAAATAATTGGGGCTAACTATTGTATTTGATCTATTCAGTCCACTCTATGGCAATAATCTGCGAGCGCGTGTGTAATCCACCGCCCTCATGTAATCCTGGTAGGCAGATGATGATTGCGTCCCATTTCAGTTTACAAAAGGTAATCCTTAAAGGCGAAACTATTGGGGAATTTTGATAGACCCCGTAGTTAGTGTTTACGATGTAAATTTGACTGTAATATCATAAACCTCTTTGATTGGATATGTTCGAAGTTTTGGGATAAGAACTTGGAACATAAACTTATGTATTCTGTTATGTTGGAATAGTTTGACCGTTCTTAAGCGGCTTATATTCAGTTTGGATAACCAATAGAAACGATATTGATCGACATATCAAAGTATTTTCTGCTAAAGGCATGGTATAACAACACAGGTACTCTCTTCCGAGACTCGCGAACCACGTGACTGACACAAGCCTACGTCATCATGCTGTTAAATGCCGTTTCATGACGTAGGCTTGTGTCATTCACGTGGTTCGCGAGTCTCGGAAGAGAGTACCTGTGTTGTTATGCCATGGTTAAAGGTATTAGGTAATTATATGAATTTTATTTGTGAAGTAAAGTTGTAAGTACGATACTGTTTCTATTGCCGTGCCGTCTACTATGGAGTTAGTAGTGGTCGCGTTTTTGTTTTTACTCCAAGAAAAAACTCCCTATAATCAGAGCCCATCATTCTGTTAAAACAAGTTGGTCTTTTTACTACCAACTTAGCACCATACCATACGTTGCGAGTAAAAGAGGAGGTACCTACTGCTTAAAATAATAGGACATTGGTCACTTGCAAATTAACATTTATTTTAGTATAACATCTGAATATGGCGAGAAAATTAATTCATAAGTATTACCTTATTCAAATCAGTTTTAACGTAGGCTGTGCCGACCGCAAGATACCTTTATGTCCTTTATACAGAACCCTCATCAGAAAAGCGTCGTGTTAACAAAACACGCATTGTTTAAAGATCTGTTTTCGTAGTCTTTCACATAGTACACAGTTTTTTACGGGACGAACAGATTATTAAAGCAGCTTTATAGGTGCGTCAAGCTGATTTTCCACCGGAGGGGCGAGACGAGACGAGGTGAGGCGAGAATTGTTATTCGTATGGCAAATTTTCAATTCCCTCCTCGCGCATCTTCGGTGGAAATAGTAAGTGCCATATAAATTAAAATTCTCGCCTTGCCTCGTCTCGTATCGCCTCTCTAGTGGAAAATGAGCTTAACTTAAGAAAAGTTCGAACAGACATTCCTTGATAAAATGTTCTCACATTAGGTATGGTTTGCAAACTCATTAGTTTGATTGAATTAAAATAATAAAATGTAGCATAAATAAATTGTCAATACCAAGAAATTCATTATTTGCGTTTGTACTGTACACAACTATATGCAACAAGCTTTATGCATACTCTTAGCTGAAATGTATACCGATGTGTACGTGTAATACACTTGTTTTAAGAGACAGAGCCTTTTCTATGAATCGACGGAAATGTTCGTCCTGAATAAAGCGATATATTATGATGCTTATGTGGGGACCCTCTCCAAGTGATTAGTTGGCTAAGTACGAGTATTACAAGGTACTCCCCATAACGGTTCAAGATATACCCTTTTGATAGACCCAAGGACGGACAAACAGTAGTCTTAGTAATACTATACTATGTTGGCATCGCTTAGATATATAACTTTAAAAATGAGGCAAAAAAAATGTAAGCATTATGGGAAGATAAAGAGTATCTGTTTTTTTATAAAGTCTACCATTAACTTACTGTTTTATCTGTATAGTGTGGTGTGGTTTCGACGTTACAAAACGAGCATCCTCTTGGAGCATAAAAGAGCATTTCGCGAACTCTTGTCGGCAAAGGGTAGCTCACAAAAGCCTTTTTAAAATACTTTCGACATGCATGTGTTGTATAATGAAAACTCCCGCTGTTCTTAATAAACATTGAGCATACTGTGTGCTTCTGGGTAATTATTTTGTATGAATATATTTTGCTATGGGTTTCCCGTTTTTGTGCGAGCATTCATTTGGAATGAAATGTGAACCAAGGAGTTTCGGTAACTAATAATCAAAATAAAAATATTTATTCATTACACTTTGGTTACCTACCTTAAATAAACGTTTTTAATATTAAATATCTATTTCAACATGTTTAGCTGATATGAAGTCGTTCATGAGAGCTTTGTCGAGGCGGCTCATCAACACCTCAGGCGACGCCAGGGCTGGAGCTTACCTCTCTCAAAAAATCGCCCTCGCGATACAGAGAGGTAACGCAGCCAGCGTCATGGGGACAATGCCACAGAGGATGTCCTCGACGGCGTGTTCTTTTTATAATATTTTTATAATATGCATTTTTACTTCGTTCTTATTTAGTTGAGTTGTAGGTACTTTATCGATATCCTTGTTGTTCTATCATATTTGTATAATGCCTGTTACGCCTATACAAATTCCTGGTTACGATACGGAATCATAATGTGGGGTGATAGTACTGATGCACATGACCTGTTCGTAATGCAGAAAAAGTGCATACGCATAACGTTGGGGCTGAGCAACAGGGAAAGTTGCAAGCCTCACTTTGCTGAGCATGGTAATCTAACGCTACCATGTCTCTATATTTTAGAACTGGCCACGTTTGTACGGAAGAATATGAACCTGTTCCAAAAACAGCAAAACAAAAGATTCCAATACAAACTTAAAATCCGTATACCTAAACTTCAAATATTTAGGAATAGCCCTCATTATGCCACTGTAAAATAGTACAATAATCTTCCTAATTATATTAAGTCACAAGAGAGAGATGAAATATACATAAAATTGTTGAAAACATTTCTTACAATAAAATCTTATTACTCTGTTAATGATTTTTTAAATGATTGCGATATTCGTAATTGATAAATAATTTGTAGCCTGTTCTGAATGTTATCTACGTTATTAACTCTACAATGTTATAATAATTATATGCTAGTATTGGTGAATGTTACTTGCTATTGAACAGTGTATGTATCTATATTGTGATGTTTCATTATAATTATTCTAGTTCTTAAGGATACATTTGCTATACCCATCAAGGGTCCATGAGATACCTTATTATATTGTAAAACAACTTGTATAATTACCATGGTGCAATAAATGACTAAATAAATAAATAATTAAAATAATTTGTGAGCAACTGGAGCCTATTAATTAGCTTGCAAATGTAATTCTGAAACAGACTATGAATATAATTTCCCCTTCGGTCGCGTACGTAACGAACGCGTAGTACGAAACCAGTTGCGAATGAAGAATGTTTCTTCCTTATAGGTAATATTTGTTAGTTAGTTTCACATGACCAAAGAACAAACTATAGAGAAACACAAATAAAATGGTTGCATCTGGTAGTACAAGGACAATTTTTTTTCAATCTTATCTGGTTATGAACATTAGTTAAGTACGTAGGAACGTTTTATCTTCATCTGAACTGACCAACATCTATCAGGAATATTTTACAACTAGCTGTTGCCCACGACTTCGTCCACGTAGAACTTGAAAAAAATAATTTCTATTAAATTATTTTAAGCGCAAGCTGCACTTACCCAAACAAACTTCTACCATCTTAAGGGATGATTTTCGAGATAAAAACTATCCTATATCCTTCCATACATACTTCCAACCACTTTTAGTGGATGAATTTTGAAAAACGCTGTAATTTGTCTTTGACCAAAGTTACAGTACCCATACTTTAAAATTGTCTTGTTCCTCGTACAAACTTCCCACTCCTTCTAGCCCCTTTAGGGGCCGAATGTCTTTGGGGGGGTTACCCTTATGGAGTTATTTTCAAAAACGCGGAATTTAGTTTTCATGACTTTTAACAACCAGTCTATCAAACCTCTTATTTAAAAAATGTCTAGCTCTCCATACAAACTTTAAACCCCCTTTTAACCCCCTTAAGGGATGAATTTCAAAAAAACACTAATATCAATCGGTTTTCTAGTTTTTAAACAAACAGTCTAAAACCGATATTACCAATCGCTTACTCTAAAAATCTCTTGCTCTCTACACAAACTTCGAACCCCCTTTTTAACCCCATTAGAAGATTTATTTTAAAAAACGCTAAAATTAGTATTGTAGTATTGTATATAAACATCTGAGACCGAAGTTTCAAATCTCTTACCTTAAAAATGTCTTGCTCTCCATACAAATTTAGAACCCTCTTATAACCTCCTTAAAGGATTAAAAAAACGCTGAAATTAGTTTTTTAGTATTTTATGAAACCATATAGGACCGAAATACATATCTCTCACTTTAAAAATGTCTTGCTCTCGATACAAACTTCGAACCCATGACATATATTTTTACCATTTTACTAAATCATGTGTGAGATTTGATAAAACTTACTTAATTCATTGCAGAGTAACGCTTAACCAGAGATTTGATCAAATCACCTATACCATGTTACAGTAGAGGCTTTATCACATTACTAAACGTGTCAAGTGACATGATAAAACGAGTTGACTTTGCGAGTTCGTTTCGTCAACTCACTGACGTGTTTCAGGGATTTTATCAAATCACTAAACAAATCTGGTGAAATGAAAAAACGAGTTACCTCTTTTGGCTGATTTCGTGATTTCACTAAACAGATTCAGGGATTTGATCAAGTTACTGATTTTGTCTAGGCAAATGATAAAATGGATTCGCCATTTTAGCATCCCGCGTGAGAGAGCCTGCAGAGATTTGTTCAAATCTCTGTTTTTTCTATTTCCCTGCGACATATATGTATACCTATAGATTACCATGCTGTTAAAGTGACCAATGCTTTTTAAATCCGCCAATTCTAATGCCGTCTATGGTCCGAAAAATATGGCCTGCTTCAATACGTATTGTTTATCGTGGATCGTTTTGCACGCGTCGAATAATGTCCCTTAGGAATCTGGTGCAATTTCAGAAGCACCACAATGGTGGAACTGGAATATTATGTGCAGGATGATAACACTCTGCGTATTCAAAGTTTTCTGTCACTGCAGAATAAAGGTGAATACGCGTTTGCCAGTCGAAGTCGTATACGCCTATTTAGATTTGCATGAATTTATATTGCTTCAGCATAGTCGATGTAAAAAACAACATTACGCAATGGCAATTTAAAGATAGATATATTATTTTGGAATAGCTTGGGAGTTTTATATTGCTGCAGTACAGAGTTATAGTTTGCAGCGTCGTAATAATAGATTATAGCTCTATATGGAGTGATTTGACGTAGAAGAGTAGTCTTTTGAATGTTCAAACAAGGGTTTATAACCGTTGAAAAAAAGGACGGCAGCTATTTTTTTTATGTGGCAACACTGAACCATACACAGTGTCTATCATATTTTCATCCAGTACAATATTATTGAGATCGCTTCGTTTTGTTTAAAGATAAGTTTTCAGGTTTCAGCTCTTTTGTAAAAAAAACAAGATTTCTTCAGGGTATCGTTAAACGTTGCACGTTAAACTACATATGCTATATATATCCTTCAAATAATGTGGGAATCGATTACTGGAGCTCGGGTGTCGATAACTAGAGATTTTATATAATTTTGCTTATTACACATTTTCCAAATATGCTGTCTCTTCAGTTAATGAATAAAATATCATGTCATATTCAAAAGATATAATAATAATAATAAATCAGTCTATATACGTCCCACTGCTGGGCATAAGCCTACTCTCATAGATGAGGTGAGAGGGTACGGGCAGTAGTCCCCACGCTGGCCCAGTGCGGGTTGGGGACTTCACAGGTTTCCTCACGGTGTTCTTCCTCTCTTCCTCCTCACCGAACAGCTAACAGTAAATATTAAATTATATTCCGTACATAAGTTTCGATAAACTCATTGGTACAGCCGGGATTGGAAGCCACGCCTGCCGTTTGTCAACCGCAAGCCTTAACCACTAGGCTACCGTAGCTCTACGTATTTAAGAGATATACTTATTTTATAATTTTACACATATTTATTATTCTAATTAATCACAATTTTAAATTAATATACATATATGAACTCCTTAAAATTATGATTATTGGTGCTATCGTGTTACAGTTCTTATTATAATTCTCGTCGCGTACAAATGTCGCTACATATTTCTGAGAGCGTATGATGCATTCACATTTTTAAATTGGATTGTAGGCAAATACGAACTCTTAAAACTGGATTTTGTCATGCGATTTCATATAAAAAATTACGCACAGTTATATGTTATGTGCATGATTGCTGAATAAAGCGGTGTAAGTATGTAGTGTTTTCTATCAGTTGGTCTCTTCACAGTTTCGAATAAACTGTCTGTGTAATATATGTGTCTGTGTGTGTATGTGTGTGTGTATTTATGTTTGTATTTTAGTTAAGTATATAGATCCTTTTATTTTTTTATTTGTTACTTTCCGTGCTCTCACCGAATGGACCCTCCTGCGGAAGATCAGCGCTGGCTGCAAAGCTAGCAACATGCTTCTTATTTTATTTCTTTTACTATCTGCGTTGTGTTTGTCACGAATAAATGTTTTGATTTCATTTGATTTTGATTTGTAATCGTTGTTTTCCCGTGTCATGACCAACGTTAAGGAACTTTTCAAGACTCACACTATTCTTATTAAATGTTAAAAATTCTAATCAATTAAGTACATTTTTTCTAGTATCACATGTATTTGTACCTAAAACCAATTGCTTATAAGTCGTCGGTCATTCGAGTCCGTGACTAAAGCCTAAATTTCCTACATTCAACTTATAGTATTTCACACAAATCATGCAATAATAACCATTTTGCGAACGCCATAAGAATCTTAACGTATTGCAGATAAGTTGGTGCGCATGATATTCGAGTCCGTGCCAAGTGAGTTATCCTAATTAGACGGGCGACTTCGCGCAATGCATGTTAATGACTGACATTTGCATTTGGAGAGAGCATTTTGCCTGTGACGTTACGGGGTGGTTTCACTATGAGAATGTATATTCGCAAGAGGCTGCACTCTATCCCAAATCGTGTTCTTGTAGAACAATGCATTATGATGATTTTTTTTCTGTGTATTCATATTCAGTTTGACTTATTTTAAGTAGGTTAAGAACTATTATTGTAATAAGCTTTTTTGGACTGACTGTTGAGTTTGTTTCGGCGTTTCTTCTTAACATTGGCCTTCTTTTTCAGAAACGCTGGTAGAATGTTGACTTGTAAAAGTGCCATTACGTCCTACTTGCAGAATAAAAAAAAACATTTAATAAGAATAGCAAAATTGTGTGTTCATCGACATATCTGCCTATCATAATGATGACTTTAAATTGTATGCAACCCGATATCGAACCAAGGAAAACCATTTAAAAACTAAATTAGTTTTGTTATGTTTGAAAAGTACTCAATGATCGGAATAAGTAAAAGTAGTACAATTTCCCTTTGATATCCTAGATAAACGAAGGAATGTAGACGAATTTGACCGTTAAAATTCTAATGTTATAAGGGATGAGGTACCTATTCAAATCATGGCTCGGTTTGAATTGACTTTCAGGATAGGTATCTAGAAAAAAATGTAGTTTTAATGAACCCTAATATCAATTTGCACGAAAAAGGATAGGCGCTATTTAATACGTATTCCATACATTAGAAATTTCATAGTCCAATAACAGTTAAGGCTTTCATCCACACGACGAAATGGCAATTTTGCATTTTAATCAGACACCCAAAATGTTTATAATCCTTCCTTTACTTATGTTATACTGTTGAGCATACGTCTTATGGGCGGTGCCAAACGTGAATTAAAACGGAGAGCTACACAGTAATTGAATAATGTGTCTAGGGCGGCAAAATAAACAATCTAAATATGAAATTGCAGGCATTTGTCGCAAGAGTTAAAGGCGAGCGTAGTTATCAAATATCGTCGTTATCGCCTGAAATATAGCTTTACTTCTTGCCAGGAAATGGGATTTTCTTCGGCAATCAACGGTAAAATCGACTTTAATAGAGTGATTTGCAGCGAATGTTCGTTCGTAATTCGTTCGTCTGTTGCGAACGCCAGTCTTATTCTAAGGGGAGTTAACCGGGCGCTACTGTCAAAATCACCACGTGATCATTACACCGGGGAATGGAACGGAAAATGAGCGCACGGGTAATTGGCTCGGCTGAATTCGTGTAACGCGATATTTTGATGAGGTGCGGATGACGTCTGTTGATTGTTTGTACATGACGCTCTTATATTTATTGCTTGCAGGTAAATAGCTGTATCATGTGGAGGGCAGTAAAGTAAACGTCCCAGTGTTTGACATACTTATAGTTGACACCTATTGTCTCCTTTATTTTAATGAATTAGTGTTGAACGTATCATATATTAGGTCGGTGAAAAGCACTGGGAGGTTTACCTTGTGTGTAACTGAGATATGTAGGTACTTATAATAGACGCTAATCCATCCATACTAATATTATAAATGCGAAAGTGTGTGTGTTTGTTTGTTTGTTTGTTTGTCCGTCTTTCACGGCAAAACGGAGCAACGAATTTACGTGATTTTTTAAGTGGAGATAGTTGAAAGGATGGAGAGTGACATAGGCTACTTTTTGTCTCTTTAGTTAGACCCCACTTCCCTAAAATGGGGGGTGAAAGTTTGTATGGAGCTACGATACAAACGAGTTCCACGCGGACGGAGTCGCGGGCAGAAGCTAGTATCATTATAAAAAAAACCAGCCAAGTGCGTGTCGGGCCACGCGCAGCGTAGGGTTCTAGAGAGTTGTCGCGCTATCTATACGTTGCGGTTGCATCGCCGGAAATTGTACGAAAGTTAGCGTTTCCAAGTACATTTTTTAAGTTGGGCGACTATTAAATAGTAATGCCTACTTAGCCGTGATATTTGTCTTTTTAAATTCATTATCTATATTTACTACTGCTATAAATTTTTTCGCATGCTTAGTACCTAGTAACCATTGACACTTACAAAAATTCGGGTTTGAAGACCAATATCACGCATACAGATACCTGAATGGAAAAATAGTGTCATATAACCCATAGTATTTTAGAACAAGCTATCTAACGATACCCCACACTATAGTCTTAACCAGAAAAAAAATACATTCCTACTTTATTTGTGTCTTAGAGAAGCTGGTCTAAAAAATGGTGTTCATTGATTATGTATACCCATGCCGAATTACAGCTTTACTGTGCTAAACCGCAGACAGATGGTCGGTCAGACGGACATGGTGAAACTACTAACGAGTAGGTATAAGGGTTCCGTGATGACTGCGGAACCCTAAAAATTAACAATGTTAAACTTAAGAAATAGAAATAAAAAAAAAATATTGTACAAAAACCGTGTAGACATACAAAGGTATACAGATGCATGTTATGAGTTCCAACAGTTTTTACCCTTTTTAGGGTTCCGTAGTTGACTAGGAACCCTTATAGTTTCGCTTTGTCTGTCAGTCCGTCCGCGGATAATCTCAGTATCCGTTAGCAATAGAAAGCTGAAATTTGGTACTAATATGTATATCAATCACGCCGACAAAGTGGTAAAATAAAAAGTGTTTTTTATTTATTTATTAGGGTACCTCCCCTATATACGTAGTTAACGTGGGGAGTGATTTTTTTTTCATTTCAACCCTAACGTGTGATATATTGTTGGATAGGTATTTAAAAATGAATAGGGGTTTGCTAAAATCCATTTTTTGATAATGTTAATAATCGCTCCAGAAGTAAAAAAAATGTATCCGCCCCTCTAACTTTTGAACCATAAGTTTTAAAAATATGAAAAAAATCTCAAAAGTAGAACTTTATAAAAACTTTCTAGGAAAATTATTTTGAACTTGAAAGATTGAATAGTTTTTGAAAAAAAATACAAAATAATTTCTGGACGAAAAACTACGGAACCCTACACTGAGCGTGGCCCGACACGCTCTTGGCCGGTTTTTTTGGGCATACAATTTTATCAATCTTAACCTAGTTACAATTTATAAACATGACTACATTATGCATAACTATAATATTCGTTTAGGTTGTAGAAAACCTTATCTATAAGAAAGTTTTTTAAACGCCTCTTAAAGCTATTTCCTTCCAGGCTTTTTATGTTATAAATGCTTATGGCTGATATGAATGTACTTTTCTTATATATGGATGTACTCACTTTTGGAGCGGTTATATTTATATTGAGACCGTACGTTAGACTTGCACGATCTCCATTTAAATCGTTCAGGGCAGTTTTTAACGAGTAGGCATAATTCTAGTATGTAAATACCGGTAAGAGTCAGGAAACGCTTTTCTCGGAAAATGTTTCGGAGTGATTCCACAATGTACATTCGGTAAATAGTCCTTAGGCATCTTTTTTGCAGTATGAAAGTTTTACGCACATCAGTGGAATTACCCCAATAAATGACTCCATAGGTAAGTAACGGATATATTGTACCGAAATATGCATTTTTTACTATGTTATTAACAAACACACTAAGATTTCATCCACTGCCTTATTGACAAAAATAAGAAAACACAATAAGGAGAAATATACAAGCAAAATATGAATTATACTGCACGGCAAAAGTTTCAAGACGTTTCATATTATTTACCACGGTTGCAGAATTTAAAATTGCCGCCGCAAAATAGAATTGCGAGAATTATTTAGATATAGTTTAGAATTTATTGAAGTGGCAGTGGGGGACCGAAGGCAGTTAAATTAGTTCTTCAAGCATCTGGAATCGACGGAGCAAGTTTCCCCTCCCCCACACCCCCTCGGAGAGCATTCACTGCGCAACGGGCATACATTAAAAGTTTGCCGGCAAAATATCAACATTCTTGGAAAAAAAGACAAAAACGAATTGAATTCTGAAGTGAATAGTGGAGTTTAATTACTTACTTGATGCAAAAAGGAATATACTTCAATATATGGAGCTCATATGGAGAAGTAAGATTTTGAAAGTTTCACTAGACAGTGAATTTTAGCTCAGTCCAATAAGTACCTATTCCAAAAGATCGGTTAGGTATTAATTATACCAAAAAATAAGGTAATATACACATATATATTTACTTAACCCAGACATCACTTAATTTATAAATATAGATCTTTTATTTATTTGGTAATGTCTCCACATTATTATAAAAATGATTAGCTTATAAAGACATGTAATATATAATAGTAGATTGTATGACAAGGGGCTAAAATAAGCCATATTACCACGAGATGGTTATATTCCCGAGCGAAGTGAGGGAAAATTGTTCGAGTGGTAATATGGCTTTTAGACCAGAGTTATACACTCTACTTTTTACTTAGACTGCGAGAAAATAGTGAAAACAAAGATTATCCATACACAATCAATAATAAATTCCACAGCGAAAAGATTGTTCAATTTAGCGGCATGATTTTATTAATAAATTGTTTGACACAGATATTGACACCACGAATAAACGATACTTACCGTATACAGCCGGGTCCAAACGGCCGAGCGCGGCGGCAAGCATACGCTGCATAAGATAAAGCGAGATAGACAGCAATCTAATAGCTTATGTCATGTTTGCATGCCACCCCGCTTGAACGTTTGGACGAGGCTATAGACGGCCAATGGCGTTTATTTTTTTAATGATTGTGAATTAGGGAATAAAAAACGCCTAATATTTGAAATTTATTCTGTTTCCTGATTGGTTGATTTTAATATATATAGTTGTATTCTGATTAGTTGATAGCGAATACAAATGGTTTTTTAAATAGTTATGATTGGTGGTTACGTTGAAGTGTTTTGATTGGTCAAATTAAAATGTTTTAAAATCATAAATATGTTTACATATTTTCCCAAGGGGTAAATGTATTACTTTAGCCCCGCTACCTAAGCCTAATATGACACACTTTTTGAGCATGAGAAGTGAAAAATATATTGTAGTCATAAGATTTACATGTTGAATTTCCGGCTGAATATTGTAACATGTAATGTAACAACACCTGAACCTCCACATATTCAGCAAATAAAATATCATTTCATTTGATTAAAAGCAACTTAACACTTTAATAATAATTTGTATAGCTATGAGTGTGTATCATGTTAATTTGCCATTGCCTAATAATCGGCCTTACTACAAATTGGTGTCTCATCGCCCAGGCGACGCGCACTACCGACTCCAAAAGTAGATGAATATCCAATCTATTCTCCAAAAAGGGTTACTGCGGAACTCATTGCTCCTTAACGAGAATAAGCGCTCTTCCAACTATTACATCAAGATAATTGATTTTAGCATCTCCTATCATCCGTACCATAAGAGGCAATACCTAATCTACATTTTCAAATATGTAGAACGTAATAGCGATACGCAATGTACAACTTATATGAGATGAGCTTTGTTGTCTATGAGTTTCGTTTTGTTGCACAAGGATCTCATGCGTGCAAGAGGTTCTTGATATAATGGTGGATGTAGTATGAGGACTTGGTTGTCGGAGTATGTAATCGAGTTTGGCAACAGAATTGAAGGGCCTTATGCTATATGGAACAGCGAACAGGTAATTAGTTTACGCATCAATTGCTTTCCGTATTGTTCGAGCCAATCTAATAGTTTGTTAATTTAAATGATCTACAGCAAGAATTGCATTTAAATGACGCAAGTCTAATATTCCTCAAGAGAAAGAATTTCATAAAGTCCCCTATCAAATGTATTACTTCTCAGACTATTTGCTGCTTCTCCTATTGTCAGAAATAATTACTATGTTTTCAGGATTATTTTTGAATGTGTTTTTCTTTTTTATACCCGTGTAATTATTTCAATTAAACGCATCCACCTATTCTTTATTCAATGTTATTTTCATTATTATTTTATGTCACGTTAGTTTGAACTTGGCAGTAACCGTTTATTTATGGTTGTAAAATATGTAGGTATTGATATAAGAATGTCTAAAATATCATGTTTAGTACACACTGGCACACGATGCTCCACGTATTAGTAGATATGTTTTATTTGGACACATAGCTTTCCTTACTTAATTTGCCTGTAATCAATTAGTTGCACGGTCATATTAATAAAGGGTCTGGGCGTAAAGCGCGCGCACAAAGTGACGTCCTAGTCCGGCCACGTGGTGCCTTCAGTTATTATAATTAACTACAAGAGGAAGTGACCTCTAGGGGTTTGAAGGGGTCATGGGTACAGTTGACTACAAAAGTTTCGTGTTTAAAGTTAGATCGGTTGATAACATTAAAAAAGTGCAACATGACAATAATCTTGTTTTTTTTTATAAACAAATCATATCTGACTTGAGAAAATAAGGTGACGCCCGCTGGTTGATTGCGTCACGCATCGTACGTACGTCATATAGACTAATTTAATTAATTTCGTCGTATTTTGTATGGGAGAATGACAGTTGATTCGTCCTAACGCTCGTTTGAAAAGTTACATAACTACCCCTCTTGACTTCTACTCTGAACATGCGTACACAGTATGATTCAAATCACAACCTAACAGAGGCTTTTTCTACATCTTACTAAGAATAATATTTTACACTACATCCTACTAATATTATAAATGCGAAAGTTTAGATGTTTGGATGTTTAGATGTTTAGATGTTTGGATGTTTGTTACTCAATCACGGTTAAACGGCCCAACCGATTTCGATGAAATTTTGTACAAAGATAGTTTATAGCCTGGATTAAAATATAGGATAGTTTTTATCCCGGGTCCACGCAGATGAAGTCGCGGGCGGAAGCTAGTACTAAATAAGTCGGTATGACGAGTCGATTTTTATTTTTATTAGGAGTAAGTGTTTGTGATGTTGACTGTACCTCGGCCATTTGCGGATATTTATGGTTACAAGACAAAGGCCTTAAGGCGATATTAGTAGTTCTGAAGATTATAAAGGAGGCCAAGTTTTAGTTCGGTAATGGACGTAAAAGGCAATACACAAATGGCTCCCCATCAAAATCATGGGTTTTATTAAAACCTCTCTTACGACCATAATATAAACACTCGAGTTATCTACTTCTGTCACTAACGTTTAAAAATATACCTTAAACTATATGATAAAAACCATAGTTGTATTGTATTTTATTTATACAATATCCATGAATACTTGCAACAGCAAAATTGTGTTTATTATATTTTGCTTGAGTAAAAGCAAGTCGATTGTTATGAGAAATTTAGATAATTATACCTTTTTTTTTTTTTTTGTGTTTGTAGTAAGTGTTCGGTTTTTTTTCTTTTTTTATTCAGGTTGATTTGGTTTCTTCTAATAAAAAGAGAACAATAACAAATGGTGCCAGATCGTCACGTAACATTTCAGTAACAAATCTATATTTTGTGTTGTGTTCACAGTACAGACAATGTTATTGTTTTTATGTAAAAAATATAATTTCAGCTCTTAACGAAATTAATTATTTTGTCAAAAATGTTTCGTGTCAATTTAACGTCGAAGTTACCACGTTACCAGTTCAGACGACCATGGTTTACTTTTCCATTATATTTGGTCTCTGTCTCATATTGTTTAATTTTTATTTCGTTAGTAGACGCTACTGCTAAATGCTATATTTATTTAATACCGGGTGCGCGTTGCTGACGATTTCTAATGCAATTTGAGACGTTCGTTGGTGCCGATTTAAGAATCCTGAAACTTCAAGGTACATGTTGCTTCACGCCCTAAGGCGTAAAACGGGGGAACTGGAACCGAGGAACGGCTTCAACAGCTCACTTGGTTAAGGGCCATCAGTCATGTCTGCGGAAAGGTCGCTAGTTCGAAATTTTAAATTTACAATTTCGTTAGCACAGCTAACTACTGTTAACTACAAAATGTCATTTTGTGGCTCGTTAGAGAATAAAGTTTATTAATTAAAGATGAATCATTTTGATGTTTGTATTAGCCGAGCTTGACACACACAGCTGCAAGCTGTAATCTGTCTATAACATACAAAATTATATTTATTCACAAACTCCGTTAGTTTCGTTTGTTTAGGACTTGTTTATGCTATGAACGTGTAACATCCACTGTGATTCGCTCAATAAACAACAAACTATACGAAAATTCCAGTTGACATAATCATGTATTCCTGGGACGCACTCTCTTCGTTAGGTCCAGGCCGCCCCTTACCTGCGCTGCATATGTTACACCACTTTTTTACAGAAAACTACATTTTGTTTTTATTAGGGTTCCGAAAAAATACTTGCTTGAGAACGTCAAGCGGAGGAATTAAGTCACACCTCTTTTTTTTAACACCGCGACCGGCGGGGCATGTAACCATACATACGACAGTATCCCATTTACATCCAATTCGAGTCTTGGTGTAGAAAAACGTGGATCTAACATCCACGTTTTTCTCCACTGGAAGCGGCATTGGTATCTGAAAAGATCATGGGAAGCTCAGAAAAGCAAGATCGCAATTGGAGCAATTGTTAGATTTAATTAATAATAGAGGTGTAGACATCAAAAAAGAATCCAACTGGAAAAAAAGATTAAAAATATTGTCAAATGGAGAAAAAAGTAAAGCAGGGCTGCTTTACCAAAGTTTTAAGATTCTGTCCATTTTCCGCAAAACGTACCTACTTCATATGAAACGATTATCATGTACTATGACGCTCGCAGACGTCACGTTATGATCTGCGAGCGTTTTCTCTCGCTAACAAGTAATATTAAAACGGTTGTAGCTTCGTAATTCTTTGAGATATCTGAATGGGATTTTCGTCACTAGGGATATTTTTTCCTTCTTTCTTTTGGAGTAATAATACATTATGAGTCTGTAATATAGTAATGAATATACCTTACAATGATAAGATACGATCTTACGGAACCTTTTCTCAGTCAAGGGCTCTGAACAACCTTTTTGTTTATTTGTTACGGGTCGCCGTGCGCCCGCCAAATCGAATTTCCTTTGATTCTACGGATTCTTGGAGAAAACAAAAGAACGAACAAAACTTCACGAAGGTGTCGTTAAAACTAAATACGCGAATAGCGTATTTACCTAACATGTAGCTGTATGTACAAACCAACCTATTTATGTGAGGTGTCTAGGAATTGACGTCAATGACACCGTTGAATACCATTTGCTCTTACCAATTTATTTATATTTATGTTAAATAGCAATTATTATTAAACCATACAACCAAATCAGATGAATATAGAATTAAAATGACATCTTCAAGTTCTAAGTACAGTACTTGTTTCCTACTAATGTGCTGTTTTGATAGGTACTTAATCTGACACAAAATCATGTTTAAATCAAATCCTTAGAAACAATTGAGTAAGGTTAGGTTTATAAGAGCTAACTATTATTAGTTCGCTCGATACAAAATAGAATCGCAAATACCACAAATCGACCTGGGCATACCTCGCCTTAACATTACTTATGGTGATGAAACAATTTACCATTAGTCGACAAATTTTGGCGGATGGGGCAGCATCACCATACAGCCAGTAATAATCATAAATCGACTCAAACGGTGGCAAAAGATCCGATAAATCTTGCAGGTGTCCCCATTAATACTCCATGATAAGGAAGACAAAGGGGTTAAGTTAATATCTCAGTCTTTCGACCCTTCATGACTATTAATGCATGTCATTACGATAATTGCCGAGAGTCTTGAGACACAGGTCATTCACATAATTGGAGTCTTTAATGAGAACAGTTCTTTCATATAACAAGAAAATAATGATCGCGTCTGTCTTTTCAATTAGGTATTGTTTACACACTTACTAAGTAAGTTAATTACTTAAATTTTAAAACATAAACAATCATTTATTTATTGCAATACTCACACTAGGCCAAGCCTGTATTGCGCCTGTATTGCGCCTGTATGTGTGTCTGCTTAGCATCAGGCAGGCCGTATGCTTGTTTGCCACCGTTGTGATTCTGTCAGTAGTGTAGTCGGTAACAATCCCACAACCCATTTGTTAGCAAAATTATTACTTATACATTTTAATTATTGTCACACTAATAATGTAATCTGAAAACAAATTTAACTTATTAGGTACGAACGCCAACACAGTTAACTGACCATCCTGTATGTATACAAAACCAATGCACACAAAGTACACGGATGGTCTGTTAGCTGTGTTGTCGATAGTAGCTACTCGTATACCTCGTACTATGTAACTTGCGATATGAAGACCGACTTCCGTTGCTCAGCGCATTGCAGAACAATTGTATTATCCCTGCAGTGGATCCATACCGATAAGCCACTCTCTTCTATGGAACCCACGGGTTTGAAACCCACATGAAGAATTGCCAGTGAAATATATAAGTTGTGTAATAAAGGTAATAATAATAGGAAGGTAATCAAAACTTTCGTTAGTAAAGTTTTCACGTTTAATCTTAGAATAAGTAACTCCTCCATCGACTTTCATAACGCTAATTAATTATATTTGTTATAAGATAATTCTATGCAGGATCTAGTAAACTAGCTTTTCGAAGGATTCATTTGTCGAAGAACGTTGTATAAGCTATTTAATTGTCAATACTTATCAATAACATCAATTTGCCGTCGCGCAAAGAGCTCAGCTAACCCGAACCCAGTTCCATGTGTACCAAAATATATTTACGAATTCTATGAAAATACATTCTTAATAACTCGTCTAGACCAAACATTCGAGAGCGATTTTTGCTCCTGCAATCCTAAGTTTTCCACTCAAGGAGCCACCATTGATCGGGAAAGGTTTTATTGGTTGTTGTTGGTGCAAGTTCAGCAAATTCATTCCTCTTGTTTAGACTCAATCACATTCAACATCATAAAACGGAAAATAAAAACTATAATGAACCAACTTCGTCTTTGCAAATATTTGCTCGTCTGGAAGGCGAATAATGACTTGAGTTCTGTAGCGCTGGGCTGGCTCTGCACAACTTTCGCGCTTAAACGAGTTAGGTTTACTGAAACTACTCATATTTCGTTTACCGATGTACTGGAGGTTATTAAATTAATTTCGTTTCAAGTGTAACGTAATTCAATATCCTATTCGAACTAGATTAGCTTTGTGCTTTTATTTTAGTAAACCGTCGATTTATTGGTTACTAAATTTTTATGGAAAGTAAGGTTGGTTCTCACTCACTTTCAACTTAGATGCTTACATTTTAAATTTTATTATTTATTATTATTAGCTTTAAAACAAAAATACGTAATTTGAAAAGTGGTCTTTTAACAACTCATCAGGCGTATTCGAAACACCCACGACTTTTGTTCTGTTAAAAACACGCTTCCTATCTCATCATTAAATAAAGCCAAGCTGCTAAGCGCAGAGCTGCTCTCAAACGATCCCCAGATTTGCATGTAATTATCATTTTTGATTCGCTCTTCTTTTGTGTAAATACTCTCTAAAAGGTAACGCCGTAAATGACGTAATGCTGCGAAAGATATGCTGAATATTTTATGCCCTTATACGATCTCAAGAGCGCGTTTTACATCTCCGCTTTAGCGTTTAAATACGCTTCAATGGATATTACTTTTGGGGATTTTTGCTTAAATAAATTATTACATTTGACTAAGAACACGTTTTAATGAATTTTGAGCGGGTGTGCGGTGAAAAGTAATACAATTTCCTATTCGTTTTGTTGCTCTAACGACTTGAAAGGGAATTCATTTGGAGGTTGTCAGCCGGTCGGATGTCTGAATTAGATAGGTGTGTACTGGATGGTGGTATTTAGTAATGTATATTTATTTATTTGAGGTTTGAATAAATAGTATAAGGAAAGTAATGAAGTTCTAACAAAACAGTTTTGAATCCATAGAAGAGAGTGGATCCAAACGCAGGGATAATAAAATTGTTCTGCAATGCGCTACGCAACGGAAGTGGGTCTTTATAGTACCTAGTTAAGTTTGTTTTATTTTATTTTTACATTCTTAGTGGGACAATAATTAAAAATAGTGTACATTTTGCTAACAAATAGGTAGTGTCATTGTTACCGACTACACTACCGATACAATCACAACGGTGGCAAACAAGCATACGGCTTGCCTAATACACCGTAGCCACCGTAGCCTATGGACGCTGCAACTCCAGAAAGGTCACAAGCCTGTTGCCGAGCCTTTGTTGATTTTCCAGTCAAAATGGAAAAAAATGATTTTTAAATATGACATTTGACGTGTACGTCATCGACACGCCATTATTGGAGGGTGGCGTTGCGCTTGACGTGAAAATTGTTTACGAAAACGAAAATTGTGTAAGTACCGACGCCATCAATAAGCGCAGAAATTTATTTTTATGAGAGATTATTTTTGACAGTTTTCACTGGTAAAACACATGACATCCATTAATTGAGATACTTACCTACTACAGTTTTCTTAGGAAAACGGTGATCTTTTATCAAATTTAGTCAAAAACTAGGAAAAACTGTATTTCGACAATTTTTTCGTGTCATAACATGGAAAACCTAGTAAATAGACACGTTTTATAGGCGCCAAGCGTATTTTTTGTTATAATATGGTATTTTGCGAAACAGTAAGTCTATTTATTTGGTTTTCATTATCTTCGAATGTAATTGGTAATGAAAAAGCAATATCATTTATAAAGCTTGCTCTTGAATGCGTAAAAAAGAAAAACTAATTTCACATTAAGCATTCGTTACGTGAAATTGAGTTGGGCGAAGTTACTACAGAAATCTGTAGTTCGCAAATTCAAATACTAATGTATATTTGCTGTCTGAAAAGCAATCTAGCATGTAGTAATTGAATACTTATTTAGTCAACTTTTGAGTATTATTTTTTGTAAGTAATGTAATAAAGTCAAGAATACTCGCACTTAATCGCAGATACTTATTTTTAGCAAGAAGACATTAAGGTTTATTCAGTAACAGTTTTCAGTTAGTATTATAGTCAGCGAGAAAAAAAAGTGGGTAGGCACTGTTAGGGTAAGTAGGGTAAGTTTAAGGAACATTACAAATGAAAAAAGTAACACTAACATTTGCTATTATCAAATTATCACGGACTCTAAGTAGACTAGTAGTAGACTCAGGCGCGCTGAGCAGAAATAATAATATGTCATACTTACCATACGAGTAATTTATCTATTTGAAAGCTAATGTGGGTGTTATACATTTGTTACGCCTTAGCGAGTTGAGAGCGACGGTGTCAATATAATTTATAATATGTATTAGAATATACACTAATGAAGAGGCATTGCGCATTTACAGTTATAGCCCGACAAGTTCCTATTTAGATCAAAATAGTTATTTACGATACAAGTGCCGAAAATAGGAAATTCGCAACGAGTGGTGATAAATTAAAACACGACCGAAGGGAGTGTTTTAAATCGACACGAGTTGCGAATTACCTATTCGCACGTGTATCGTACAACGTTTTACTGTACATATGGCTCTTTAAAGTTTCGAGATATGCACGGAAAGTGCTCTTTCCGCACTAGTGCGGAAAAGTAGCACCATATGTACTGTAAAGGAACTTGTCAGGCTATACTTAAGTCGACTTTGTTATCATGTTCAATTTAAATGAACTATGACGACGTTAATAATATCAAGGCTTATATTTATTATCCAGGAAAAATACGATTTAGCGAAACATTTGTCTTATAATAGCGTGTTTATTGTTTGGTTAATTTGAAAAACTAATTACAAGATACTTTTTCTAAGAATCCTACAAGATTCCCACCCAGATCTACTATACTAGATGCAAATAAAGCATTCATGTTTTATTGGTTGATTTATCTTCAATATTATAGAGCAAATAATATATAAATTAACCAAAATAATATTTTTTTAGTTTTTCTTTTTAGGTTATGAAATTATTATTGAAGTAAAAACTTCCTTAGCGGCGCTGTGCACTTTTCATTTCATTTCGATGGACAGAAATACAGAGAAAAGACACCAGAGAACGAACGAACGTTTGTTGTGATTATGGCTAAACGATATACGCCATAAATACATGATCTTAACACGAACATGATAATTGATAACCTACTGAGCTATAAAACGTTAAAAAAAATTTTAAGTAATGACATTCTACAATGCTTAAATAATTATCCATGGATATGACTACTTGGAGTAAGAAAGTATATCCATTTGCCATTTTATTTCGCTTATGACTCGAATAGACACTTACTAAAATTCCGAAGGATCATTTGTCAACTAGTTTTTGGTGCCAAAAAGTATCAAGTCCGAAATATTATCACCCCGCTATATCAAAAGATCGAAATTGTAGCATGTAACCTAACCTAACCGCCAGCGTGTCGACGTCACCCCGCTTCGCGGGATGCCTTTTTCCGCTCTAAGGGACACAAGCTAACTTAGCTAACCCTAACCTGACCTACAAATAATACCATTGTTACGATCATTTGTTGTTTTTTTACTGCGGGGGGCTTCGCCCTACGAGCCCCCCTTTTTGGGCTTTTTAATAGCTCGAGCTTAAATGTTTTTACCTAAACTATTTATTTTGTGAGGTCACAGTTTTAAATCTAATCTAACCCACTTATTAGCAAAAGTTTAATTTCGCTTCGCGATTGTAAAGTGCACTTCTGTAAGGTTTTTAGCATATCTAAATGTTTTTTTAATCGTGGCGGTAAAATGATATTCGGAAAAAGGAGATTAAGATTTTACGTAACATCGGAATTATGAAAAGGTGGTTAACAAATCGGTTGTCAAATAATAAAGTTGGCAACCGTTCTTCTGGTTATTGAGTTTCGGGAAAACGATAATTTGGGAAAACAAACCAGCGACATTTCAAAAGCATGGTAAACAAAGTATATGGGTTATAAGCAGCACTAACAACCCTAGTACTTCAATGGATTTCGATCGCAGTTTACGATGTCTGGTTATAAGAATTCGGTTAACCTTTTTCGGACAAGTGAAAATGGAGCAAGTGTTTTTCGAAACTTCGATAGGTTACAGTTACATAATAGCCGATCGTCCTTGTTAATAACTTATTATTTATAGTAAATAATATACCTACGTTGTAATGCGTAGTTAAATTATCTTTTTAATGATGTACAGTCACCGGCATCAATATCTGCCGTAACAAAGCCGGCAAAAATATCTGACACGTCCTTATGGCATTAGACATAGAGTCGTGTCAGATATTTATGCGTGCTATGTTGTGGCAGATGTTATTGCTGGTGACTGTACCTACTATAGTGCTTTTATATGAGATGTTCAGAAGTGATGTGCTTAATTGTTCGGAGGAATCCGCGATTGTGACATGCCTCACGGAGTTGCTGCGCTGACCGTATTTTTATGTCATCAACGTGTAAAAAAATAATTTGAAGTATTTTTGTAACTAATATTTATATAACTGGCGTGTGAGTTAATCGTATTCATCTGTTCGTTTAGTGATCGAAAGAGCGTACAGAAGAAAAGAATGTTAAATCGCAATGTCAACGATACAAAGAGCTTATTTCATACGGCTTCCTTCCGAAACGCAACGCCGTCCCGAACTTTAGCTCGAGTATATTTTTGATTTATAACACTTATGAGTTTACAGAAATACTCCTCCATAAATTGTCATTTCGAGGGGAGGTGCACATTATGACACTTCGAGCTTCGGTTCCAAAACCTCGACGGCAAATTTATTTACACGCATGGTTTTCTGAAGGACACCCTCCTTTATTAAAGGAGTTTAATGCAAGTAAAGCAATGTTCCAGATTCCAGAACTACGTGCCTTTGCCGAATCTGTTGGATTTATCGAATTGTCTTGTTTTACGCGCTTGTTTGGACGCGTACTTGGTTTACTTGCAATTAGTGCATTGCACAAAGTATGGTAGCGTGACGCACTGACCGGATTTATTTTTATTTTTATATAATGCCTATAAAGTTACGCATTTATGACACAATTAGGAATAACGCTAGGAGGGTGATGCTGATTATGACACGGTTGGCCACTATCTCACCTAATCAGATGAATTAGATTGATTATGAGGTCGAGGTTGTTACATGCACATAAATAGTGCCTAAGTAATTTTTTTATAATAATGAAATTAACATGGAAGTATCCAATTAAATCCGAGTCCGTGTCATATCGTGTCACGGTTTGTTAATCGAACTCAGTTTCAAACATGAATAAACATGCGTTTTCGCTGATTGTTTAAGTGCCACGAGTTTATAAAAGAATAACCGAAAAGCTTCCATATCCTAAAAGTCGAGCGAAAATATCATCCATGGAAAACGCAAATTTTCCACACGATATGCCCACAACCCATGATGACACTGTAGGTACGTGTTACTTTTAACAAAGGGCCAATCCATGTGAAATGACAGAGGCTGACAGCCTCCCAAACGACTCGAACATTATCGCAAAATACCCTTAACTGGATTCGTTCATATAATATTCATGACGTGGTGCGATCTTTCAAAAATTGACACCTTTTTGCAGGGGTTAGGGACCCCCGGTCGGAACGAACAAGTTTTTTGTATCAGACGGTGAATAAATTTAGGTGGACACAATAGATAACTTGCTTTACGACTGTTCTAATTTATTTGGTGTGGCTGCAAACAGTGATATATTTCAACAGATATAGGTTTGGGACGTTGAATTGGATTCAAGAGTACAACTTGAATTGTACCTAATGTGTACAATTTGTGTAACGGCGGTATATCAGTACGTAATTTCATTGTTGGTTTTGATTCGACCCCCAACAATATTTTTTCATTGAATAATTGAAAGTTATCAAACTTAGATGCAGGTAATTTTAGCACACAAGATCAACACGGTCACTTCAACAAGTTTTCCCATTCCGTATTACCTGTATATTTTACATACTAATAGAGCTCCCAAATTTCTACACTCGGCGAAATACCCATTCAATTTGAATAAACCCCGGTCGACTTTCACATTAAAGATATTGGTCAACACAGCTGAGAGCCAGGAAATTTTTAGAGGGTTGACCTATGTACACATTACTTAGTAATAAAGCTTTAAAACAAATAGCACAGTCCCAGGAGAGGTCTAGAGAAGATCAAATAGGCGGAGGCCCTCGTCACTCCGGCCGCGTAACTCGACCTGATTGTTTGTACTGGGAACATGGATTTTTCCACTTGATTGTCTGATTTGATTTACTTAAGGGTCGCATCTTGTGTTTCTGTTTACGAACTTGTATAATAAAATAATCTTGATGTGGGACTTATTTTACGTAGTCAATAGTTCATAAAAACAAAATTTTACACTTAATGTCAAGCGTTTTCAAAATGATAAGCTGTCAAATGAAAAAGTTAAATCTTCTGTTGGTAAGTTTTCAACAAGTTTGGAACTCCATTTTCTAAATTTGGTTGTTGGCGTGAGTGCATTGCTCTATGATTATTATGATTGGTATAAAGTTGGATTGAGTTTGAAGTATTTTTGGTTTTCAGAAAGAAGTATATTAGAACATTTTCTACCAGCGGAGTAGGTACATAAATATTTGATAGTTTAGCTTTTTATCCCCCGTTGAATAGATAATTGGGTGTTAGTTGTACCTACCTACTAATCAAAATATGTCAACAGGTGTACTGCCGATTGGGCCAAATATTTTTCGCCAAAATTGACTTGCCAAAAAACTTATTGCAGAAGTTTCATTTCCCAAGCGAATCTTTAGCACATTTACATACCTACCTACCGCATATTATTCATTTGGTCAAATTATCATAAACATCATTTTACTTTGTCAAGTTTTATAAAGATAATTTTTCATCAAGCAAACGTTTTCCTTTCCTTCAACGATATTGTTATATAAATTGATGTTCTACCCACGGTGCATTATATATACGATGCCATGCAATATTTTGAGAAGAGTATTTTATGCCAAATGATACATTGAACTAATTGATAATGGTAAAATGAAACATGACCAGGTAATTATTTGTTAAACAATTATTTACCAAATAAAAAATTGGTAACTGTAAAATTGCGATAACTTGTTTTGACTAATGATTTTTTGCCAAATGATAATTTGAGATAAATGTGATACTTTGGGAAAAGTTTTTTGCCTATAACATTAGTAATCCATGTCAACACATACAATGCGCTTCCTCAGGACTCTAAATACATAGAATGCGTGCACACTGTTTTGTTACGTAATTTCCCATGTCTTAAACGGATTCTATAAATCCCCAAAGACCCTATTACCACCAGTTTCCAAAAGACTTTTCGTGTTCCACTTTTCTCTTAAGGATTAAAGAAGTTTCCCTTACGACAATCTCACGACAACCGTTTCGAATTCCTGTCATTGTCCACCTCGTCATTAAGTTTGGGCCCCTCGCACTCGGCTTATGTCAAAGAAGACACACATTAATTTTAGTGACGTGCTCTGTTATTGTGCAGATTTATTTGTTTCCGACAGAACTAGGAAATGCTATTATAATGGTGGTTCTTGACAGTTTCATTGCTCATCTCTGTGAAGCTTAACAAATAGAAATAGATATTTCGGCTAACATAATTCCATTAAACAATAACTAAAATAATATGAATGAAAATAACTTATCGCAATCTCTTTTCAGTATCTTGCAGATGGGATACACGTTGTAGAAGGTTTAAGAAAAATGCATTTTGCAAAAGTAATTTTTTAACAAACACGAAATTAAAAAGCCACGACAATTCAATTGTTTTTTTCATTCTTCGAAATCGATTAATGCGGAGCGTCGCACGGCGAGATGAAAAAGGAAAATTCCACGATCATCGTGGTTAACTATCTTACGGATAATTCTGAGGGCGATCGGAATTATCTTGCATTCGCGAAAACTGCTGACGCCTTATAACCCGGCAATAAAGTACCTAGAAGTGTCATTTTTTTAATGAATACGTAGGTAAGTATTCATTAATTCTTTAAAAAATATGTGGCATTAGATAACCATAACCGGAAGCTACGGTAGCCTAGCGGTTCAGGCATGCGGCTGTCAAACGGCGGTCGTGGGTTCGAATCCTGGCTCGTACCAATGAGTTTTTCGGAACTTATGTACGGAATATCATTTGATATTTACCGTTAGCTTTTCGGTGAAGGAAAAACATCGTGAGGAACCTGCATACCTACATCCACGAAGAAATGCGTGGGGACTACTGCCCGTTCCCTCTCATCCATGAGAGGAGGCCTGTGCCCAGCAGTGGGACGTATACACGGTGGAATTTAATCGGTGATCAGGAATCCAAAAATCTTAATTATCAATCTACACAGAAACCAATACGTGAGATCTCGTGCAATATAGCTTACAATCTAATTAATCACACTTAATTAACATCGGTAAAATGTACACTGACTGAATAAATGGACACCCTACTTTTATTGAAGGGAAGTTACTCGTAAGTGTACATACGTCAAGTGCTTGCTGGCTTTGGCGGGAAACTAGACAGATCAGACGATTTGAAGCAATTTGTTATGAATTTGACAATGACAAATTGACAGCTTATTGCTCATTTATGTTTTAAGTTTCTATGGCTGATAGTTTGAAAAGAGGTATTAAACTTTTCAGACTAAACCATTAGTAGGGTGACAATAAATTTTAATTAAAATTTAATTTCAACTTAAAAATTAGTTATGATAAAAAAAAACTTGGTTCCACTTAAGTACTACATAAACGTGACCGCCATCGATTACTGAATTAGAAAAATGGGTTCCTGTTCACCGATTAAATTCCACCGTGTATAGGCTCATTTATTATTATTATTATGTATGTCTTTCCCGCTCACGAGACAATAATGTCCCGGACCTTTGGGAGGCGTGCATGGAGCTAGGTACCTACAAAGTACCAACTGAGCCAACACGTAGAGGCCCTTTTGACAATTTAATGAAATGCAAGGAGTACACCGAGCGGATGCTGTCCCTGCCCGTGTCATGGGACGGAGACACAGAGATAGCACCCGCTGGGGTGTATAGGGCCTATTGATGGTTGGTGGAATCTAAATGAAACGGGTTATTGGGTTAAAATGATGGATTAGTTGCTGGGCTATTGGATGAAACATCGGACGCCTGCCTAATAAAACTGTCTCACTTTTATCTCAGGCAGACGGTGACTCGCCAACTGCTAGATGGGCCCCTATCAATAGTCACAGAGCTGGGGGGTAGAGAGGTGGCACTGGACTTTAAACATATAGCCAACTCGCCACTTAGGTGTCCACATCAACTCTCGAGCAACCGCTCTTACGACTCCACTCTGGACGGCCAGTAAAGGCAAGCCAGAGGCAGGAGGCCTGTCCAACCATCCACCCGGTCGGCTCAACCTGACCACAGGACACCCCCAGGAGTACTCAGGTACGTAGGGTCGCTACTCCCTGGCAGCCCGCCACAAGCTGCCTTACGTTGACTGATTGCACCAGAAGTCTGCGGCCGTCACATCCCTACGCCTTTATTATTATTAGATAACCATATACAGTACCAATTCTGCAATAAAACGAAGCAACTTTCTAAAAGAAACATAGGTACCTAATATTTTGAATATCAACTATAATCGGGTGTAGACTAAGATTTTTTTCGATGGCATTTCAACCAGTTTTTGGAGTAGACGCCTATAGGCGTAATTCTATTGTTTTCTATTGTGTCTGGAGTAGTGTCCATCAACGAGTTAAACAACATAAATACCTAAAAAATTTAGACTAAGATTGACCTCGCTGGCGGCAGCCCAAAAGGCTTCATACTAATTGACATACAAGTATGACGTCACATCTGCTATTTGTATTAATTAAGGTACTTTTCCGGATAATTAAGTATGTAAAAAATAGGAGTGTAGACTCTAAATTTATTATTACTTCAAAAGAAAGAAGGAAAAAAAAATGCCTAGTGATGCAAAATACCATCCAAATATGTCGCTAATGTTGCTTGTTGTTAGAGAGAGAAAACGCCAAGGGGTCGTGGCGTCACGATCGTCGAGCGCCATAGTAAATGACAATCGTTTCATACGAAGGCGCGTTTTGCGGAAAAGGGACAGAACATGGGGTACACATACAACTTGTAACTTTGGACACTTATAACTTTGTGATTATTTAACCTCTTGCGTTGCTTATTTCTCCGTCTGACTACATTTTTAATCCTTTTTCGAGAAAATACAACATTATTAATTATTTTATATTTTCTAGTTATTTTTGGAATATGCTACACTAAATAATGTCTATAGAGCTAACAATTTTCTGCTAAGGTGAAAAGTATTATTTGAAGGGTCCACGAAATGACATCAGTCTAGTCACATGTCTTCTGGTAATGAGTTTATTATCTCAAAATGTAGAGCTCGTTATGGACTATTTACGTGACAATAAAATCTAATAAAAAATGTGACTAGTGTGTTCTTTCCATGAACCCTTAATTTCTGTAATCTAAACTGTGTCTATTCTTGTATCCTTAAATCTAGTGCAGCATGGTACGTGCCGCGCACGACGGTAGGTATGGGTAATGAGCGACGCCGGGCGGGCCAGCTAACTCGATTGCGCGATACGAGCCCAGCATTATAATCGGACAGATACTATTTTACTCTCATTATTACATGATGCTACAATTACGGTTGGTTTTTTATGAGTGTGAATCCAGTGTGGAAAACTGTTACATACTTACATATAAAAAATAAGATTACACGAGTCTAACGCGATATTTATTCACCTTTATTCTTTATTCTTTCTTTCTTTCTTTCTTTCTATTTCTGACGTTTCGACACTTGACACGGGTTGCACCGGCCGTGGCAAATGACTGATACCTCATAAAATTATCAAACAACACATTCTTACACAATTTTAGTGACTTTTGCATGATATGCATTGGGAAAATGAGATTAAGTCGAAATTCACAAATATTTACTAAAATAGAAGCAATACTTAGAATAAAAAACTGATAATGTAAAAGAAGCGTTTTTAGAGTACTTCTTAATTACTTTTCAGCCTTTCTACTGCTTTACAAACTCTATGGCGTTTGAGATGAAATATTATCATGTCATGTGTCAAGTCAATCAATAAAGTCACGTCGATGTAATAATACGTTTTCTTGCTAACAAATTAAAATAAATCACCAATAGCGTGAACATGATCCTAATGGAACCGGATTAATTAGATAATCAGTGACCTAAATATATACAAATATAATTCGCGATTTGATAAATTTGTCCGAAAAATATAAATTCGCATACAACATGAATCCGACAGAAAAACTCATGGCACTTCAACAGGACAGCTTGGAAATTATAGAAAGGGCCCATGTTAATTTCAAGAAGTCACGGAAAGTAAGAATTACATTTGGATATGTACAAGGTCGGTTGGAAGCTGAGTACATAGTTTCGAGAATTTAAGAGCATACATGCAAAAACTGTGAAAAACGCTTCGAAAGATCAAATCAAATCAAATCAAATCAATCATTTATTGCGTATCACATTCATACATCAAGATGAGAAAAGCGAGCTGTCATATTATACGGACGATGTATTTGACAGTTTCGAAGAATGTTTTATATTTACAAAGGCGAAATAAAGACGGTTTTACAGAAATTTAGCCCCGAGTCAAAGAGTAACCAAGGTATGCAGAGTGGCCGTGTTTCGCAAGTCGCAACCAATACAGGGAGGTAATGGTTCAAGTATATACCAGTGAGATCAGATTGCCTCATGTGACGATTCCCTGTTTCAGTGGAGATTATACGGAATGGCAATCGTTTCGTGATTTATTTACCCCACTGATTTATAAGAATAGCCCACTGGACGACGTGCAAAAGATGCATGATGCACCTTAAAGTTAACCGGAAGGGTGACGCGGAACTTCTTTTACGGCAATTTCCCATTACTGTCGAGAACTACACACAAGCATGAACCATTTTGAAGAAACGTTATGATAACAAAAGGTACATTGCTAATTGTCTGTTTAAGAAGTTCCTCGTCCAAAAGAGAATCGTTGAAGAATCAGCCACCACCTTGCAAACAACTGCTAGATACGTCCGCCGTATGGGGGAGCTTTTGTTTACCAATTTTTTTAAGTCCTATCATTGGAAATGCGAAAATGGTCTTCATACAATTTTACACCATAATAATCATTAGTCATAATAATTCTTATTCATAACGATCGTAACTCATAACCATTCGAATGCAAAATGATAATAATCATAAATTTCTCATAACCTAATATTTAGCTCCATATTTTTTTTCATCATAACACTCACTTTGCGGTTTACTTAAATACATAATTACTCCAGTTATACATGTTTTAACCCCCGACGCAAAGAGAGGGGTGTTATAAGTTTAACGTGTCTGTGTATCTGTGTATCTGTGTATCTGTCTGTGGTATCGTAGCTCTCAAACTGATGGACCGATTTGAATGCGGTTTTTTTGTGTTATAGATAATTTTATCCCGAGTGTTCTTAGCTATGTTTCACGAAAATCTGTTTAGCCGTTTTTGAGATATTGGACTTTGAAATGAAAATGTCGGGGGTTTTTCAACTTTTCTAAGTAAGTAAGTAAAATCTTTATTTGCACGATTTTAGGTAAAGACAGATCACAAACAGGTACGATAGGAGGTTTCACTAAAATCTACCTTAAAGGCATGCAAATTATGAAATCATCTTAAACATTTTTCTATCAACCATTTTTTTAAAGCCTTCTTAAATTGTATAAAAGGCAGGTCTTTTATAAAATCTGGAACTTTATTATAAATTTTTATACACATTAAATATGCGTTTTTTGCAACTAATGTAAGATTAGTTGCTGGAGCATATAGCTTATTGCGGTATTGTGAACGTATAGGATTACGATATATTTCTTTAACATTCTGAAATAGATGGCCATGTTGATATACAAACAAGAATGTACCGAAGATATCAATACAGGGAAGTGATAAAATGTTGTGATCCCTAAAGTAAGGCCTGCAGGAATCCAACACTTTGAGACCAAAGATAGCTCTAATACATTTCTTCTGCATAACAAAAACATTATCTATGTCTGTAAATCGACCCCATACTATTGTCCCATACTGCAATATTGAGTTTATGTAGCCATAGTAAGAAGTGAGAGCAGCTTCTTTTGAAACTACCTGAGTTATTCTTCTTAAAGCATAGACAAAATGATTTATTCTTGAACACAGATTCCTTAATATGTTCATTCCAACTACAAAACCGGTCCAGTGTAACACCTAAAAATCGTATACTGGTAACTTCTTCAATTTTATGCCCATTATGAGTAATGTTAAGATTAAGCGGCTCCCTTTTTTTGGTATGAAATTGCATTAACTTAGTTTTGTCAAGATTTGCCTTAAGATTATTTAATTTTAACCAACTGATAGTTTTATGTAACGATTCATTAATTTGTGATTCATATGTTGTTAAGCTATCTCCCTTAATTACAATAATTGTGTCATCGGCAAAAAGGTAACATTGCTGGGATACGAGTAATGCATTTGGCAAGTCATTTATATACAGGAGAAACAGTAGTGGTCCCATTATGCTGCCTTGCGGTACTCTATATTTATTAAGTACATAAAGTGACTGGTGTCTTATTATAGATATAGTCTTTGAGCAAAATTGGGAAATTTCTACACATTGTGGCCCTTCCGATAAATATGAATTGATCCAATTATAACCCGAGCCACGAGTACTAAGTTGTACTAAAATTATTTTACATAATATTTTTCATCATAAATGTTATTTATCCGTATTGTATAACTTGAACCTAGCGAGTCACCTAGCGAGTAGCTTAGTAATACGTACATTAGAGTTTTCGCGACCGGCCGTACCGCGCGCTTGGCGCCTAGCCACTCAGTCGCTTAGCGTTATCGAAGTAAATAAACGTGTTTGTTTTTGTCGCGAGGCGCAAGGCGAGGCCACTAGGCTCTAGACGCTAAGCAAGCCGCCTGTCTGTGCGGACGTAGCATAAGACAGGTCCGTGTAGGTACGACGACGAGCGAAGCGAGGAGGAGTGTTAGGTCTACCACGATCCTACGCGCGCAAGCCGAGCGAGCGAAACGAGCGTGCCGCAGTAGCGGCCGGCGAAGCGCCAGGACTGATTTTTAGGGCTCCGTAGTCAACAAGGAACCCTTATAGTTTCGCCATGTCCGTCCGTCTGTCCCTCTTCGGCTTAGCTCAGTAACCCTTACTACTAGAAAACTGTAATTTGGCATGGGTATATAAATCAATCACGCCGACAAAACAGTAGAATACTCGTAAAAGCATCTACACTGCGCGTGGCCCGACGCGCACTTAACCGGTTTTTTGTAAATTGATTTAGTTAGGGAAAGCATTTATTCATTAGGAAAATTTAAATTATGTGTTGAAGTATGTTCTTAGTTATGATATTAATCATACTACATACATACTTGAACTCGTAATTTTAGTCCATCAGGACTAACAAAATTATGATGTGTATCCGTTATGAAAGACTGTTGCGACAAGCAAAATTATGACTTCAAGCCTGTTCTTGGTAATTAAATTATGAAGATTTTTTTTATGAAAACTGACCATTATGACTTCCGATGCTAGTTATAAAAATTTAGGAACAAAAAAGTTATGACGAAAAAAATTATGACGAGTGATGATTATGAATACAAAACGTTAGTATGATAAAAAATAGGACGACAAATTTTATGACAGCCAATAGGACCCCCGTCGAATGCTTGAACGCACTTAAAAATCTCGGCTTACCAATACCTCAATGGGATGCTATCGTCGGTCGTGTCAAAACTGGACCCTGGAACTCACAAGCATTGGGAGGAGTTGATTAGTGGAGATAGGTCTGCAGTTTTCCCAACGTTCGAGAAGCTGAAGTCGTTCTTGGAGACTCGGTTCAGAACCTTAGAGATGGTGGAACCGGTTGGAAAAAGTTACAAACTACCTCAACCCAAGACGTTCCATGTCACAGCATACTACAACATACTGAATGCGCATTCTGTAAAGACAAACATTTTATACACCATTGTAAACAATTTGCGAAGTGACCAGTCGATGAGAGATACAACTTTGTTCGTTACAACAATCTCTGTTACAACAGCCTTAAACCCAATCATGCAGTGTGGAGATGTTAGCAGAAGACGTCATATCAGGTGTGCAGGAGGCGACATCTTTCATTGCTGCATCAGGATACAAAACAAGTTGAAGAAGGGCAAGAAAGCAGTAAGGAAGACATGACTAAGGAGGACTCAAAGGAGGTTGCACATACAGACCAAGTGGAGATAAATATAAACGAAACATTTTGTTGGGCACAGCGCTGCTAGAAGTGGCATCAAATTGTGGATAGCCACAGGTCTGCAGAGCGGTGATTGATCAGAGATCTAAGTTTCCTTTGTTACAGCTCAAGTGGTCGAGTTGTTGAAGTTGAAGAAAACGGCAGTTAGCGGAGTGGTCTCTGGGATCAGCGAAGACATCAATTACAAATCTCGTCGAGGTATGATCCCGATTTCTCGGTCAAGGTATTTAAATGCATATGTAATAAAGCCATTTACTCATAGTTTTCCGGCTAGGGAAATCAATTGTAATAGATGGCCTCAACTTGATGATATGAAGTTAGCTGACCCCACCTTTAACACTCCGAGTAGGGTAGATACATTTGTCGGGGCTGATGTTTTTGGCAAAATAATCGACTCTGGGTTTATGAGAGGGCTGGGCGATGTAGTCGCTCAGTATACACACCTAGGTTGGATTTTGTCAGGTGACACTAATACAACTTCTTCCAGCTCACACAGAATTACCAGTTTTCATGTCACACATCAAGTGGAGGAAAACAACAACGAAACAGAAGTTTATAAAAACATGAAAACTTGGCCAAGGGAAGAAGAATTATATGAGGAAGTTTACAAAACTACAACAACAAGTGACGACAGTGGAAGATATATAGATACACGCTTACCGCTGAAGGAAAGCGTTGAGGATACAGTGACGTCATATGGAGAAAGGATAGCATGTTGGCCTCGACCAACGCTTTACTCATATCTCTAGTAGCAATAGCACTCCAAACGCGTGTTCCTTATTGACTAAATGTTAAACTTCTTGGATAAATGTATAAACTGTTAGTGTTGTAGATCTTTGCTTTCTAAACCCATGATGCCGTTCATCTTCTTCGAGATACCTAACAATTATAAATAAATAAATAAATATTAGCGGGCAATCTTACACAAATCGACCTAGTCCCAAACTAAGCAAAGCTATATTATGGGTACTATACTATGGGTACTAGACGACGATAAACATACTTATGTATAGTTAAATAAATACAGGGTGGGCCACAAGGGTGTTGGCAGTTTGAAAATTAAATTAAAAAAAAACTACTAATCATACAACATTTTTATTAATAGTTAAAAAAAATACAGATATTGGAAATTTATTCACTTAAAAATAATGTTGTCCAGGTGACGTCCCTCCGTTGCTTGACACTCTTGAAGGCGGAGTTGCAGGTTTTGGCCAAAAAAGTATGGCCCCACGACACCCGTTGATGTTACTGCGGCCCACACGACGAGCTTAGGGCTGTGAAGTGGACGTTGATGCAAGCGTTGTGGATTAGTCTCTGACCAGATCCGACAATTTTCCTTGTTCACGTGACCATTTAAATGGAAATTCACCTTGTCGCTGAACATCACATTGTGGAAATAAGCAACGGAGGGACGTCACTTGGACCACATTGTTTTTAAGTCATAAAATTTCCAGTAACTGTACTTTTTAAATTTTTTAATTGAAATACTGTACGATCAGCGATAAGACCGCCTGTTGTCTACCTCTACCTACATGTTATTGTATTTTTTCTCTTTTTAACTGCTTTGTTTGTGTGAGGTGTGCAATAAAGAGTATTTGTATTGTATTGATTAGCAGTTTTTTTTAAATTTAATTTTCAAACTGCCAACACCCTTATGGCCCACCCTGTACTTAAATATATAGAAAACATCCATGACTCAGGAACAAATATTCATGCTCATCACACAAATAATAAATGCCCTTACCGGGATTTGAACCCGGGACCTCTTGCTTCGTAGGCAGGGTCACTACCAACTAGGCTAAAGCGGTCGTCAGGCTAGCTCATTATGGCTGAGATATGCGTCATACTCGTCGTACATCGGGTGCTGTTTGAGTCCGGACTGTTCATGCTTGCTTGTACCTAACTACTACGTAGTATTGACGAGAGACATCATTCTGATCCTGACACGTTTTATTGTTATGTTCCTTTTTTACCGTATACATCTCCACATTAGAATAATTATTCATTGTATTTGGACGCTCAGAGACCTTATAAATATCTAGAATACTGAATTAATATCGTTATCTTCTTGCTGATGCTGATACAGACCTTATATCGAATGTAATGGTCATATTTTGCAATTTTGTTTTGTTTTCATTTACTTAGTGACATTTAGTTTGTTAACCGTTTATAAATATCGGTCCTTAATCTGCAAAATTTAAATTATCATTGTGTAAGATTATTATTATTTAATTGTAAGTTAACGTTTGACATGTAAACCTGCCTGTTTAGCCTATTTGCTGAATATATAATCGATTTTGATTCATCTAACACATCAAATTTATTGCAGAAAGAAAAAAGTACTGAGTAAAGCGTAGGGCGGTAGTTTTGGGGGTCTGAGAGGTCTCCTTTTTTGGGATTGGTTTTACTACGGAAAATGTTAAGCGCTCCGGGAATATGCCGAATAAATAGTACACCTTGCTTTTTACTTCTATTTAGTTACTAACTGAAAAACCATCAACAGTAGGCAAAACTCTATTTCAAACCAATTTTCAAAAAATCTCCTAGATAGCGTAACTCTCTGAGGTCAGACATAATATATAGTATTTTATGGATGCATAAACACCAAAGGAAAAAATAATTATGTCTTATATAGAGAGAATCGTGTATAAACGTTATTAGCAGATATAACCGCAGGCATCGGGTAATATTTCCGTAAGATGCAAAGTAGTAATAAAACTGATATTAAATACAGCACGCAATCTCGATTAGCGGGCAACATAGACTATTAAACTACACCGATGGCGCCTTTAATGGCGTCTACCGTTACTCCCTTATTATCTATTTACTACCCGCATTTTATTATTGGGGTTAAGATGGAACATAAAAGCCTGGAGTAGGGTGGGCGGGGCGCCGAGATCGGTCAGTCGTTAAGGGATGGGTTTACGACCATCAAACGATACTTTGTGATGCCATCCGATGTAAGTGCGTTGTCGTTGTCTGTTATATTGAATACAAGAATTTTTCGTGATTTTGTTAATGTTTAACTTGTGCAGCAATATTGTTTCCTTAGGCTAACTTTATTACTTATCGAAGAACAATCATGTAGTAACTGAAAGCGTTATTACGATCTCATTCGTGAAAATTACATATTATGGTAGTTTTGTGTATCCTCTTTATGATTATACTTTACGCACGACCTTTAAATATGTGCAAGCATTCTCAAAAACGACACTTATCGTGAGGAAACCGGTCTAATCCCAATAAGGTCTAGTTTTCCCTCTGGGCTGGAAGGTCGCTTTCGTAAAACTAGTGCCTATGCCAAATCTTGGGATTAGGTGTCAAAGCGTACCCTGGGCTCCTTTAGGGGTATTACCGGAAATAACGCTAGGAGGATCATTAGAGGCACAAAAAAATTACTACACACTACTGTTAGTGATCTAATAAAGTATTAATTTTTAGAATATTCGTAGCATCAGTTTACTCGATGCATCAAGTGAAACCGCCCGCTGCTTGGAGTGAATGCTGAGATTTGATCCTAACTTACAAATAAGTGAACAAATTAAACAAGATCTTGTAAAAGTACCATACATTTTGTTAAATAATTTAACTCGAGCTCTCTAATACCGTAGAAAAAGTGTGAAAGTGTCACTTGTGCGCTTCGGCGTACAGCTGTGCACAAATCTGTTTCGTACGTGTTCGAGCCGTGTTTACCCCTAATGAAGAGCACTCACCAACGGGAGCACCGCTCAAGTCTTTCAACTTTCCAGTTGCAAAGAAAGTGAATGAAGTGAACATTTGCTGTAAAAATTAATGACTAATTTCTGCTATACAATAGGTACATATTTTTTAATGTAAAATTCTTGTTAGAGAGTTTCCATCCAACAATTTTATCTACAACAGAATTAAGTTTCCCCAGTCACTGAACGTTTTTGTGAAAAGTACTTTGTAACTATAAGCGTTCTAGAACTTGTTTTTTTTAATTCCCGTCCGCGCTACATTAAAGTAATGGTTTTTTATTAAAGTCGCTCACGTCCGGACAAATAAGTATACGAGCTTAATAACGCCGTCGCGCACGAAACATATTAAATTCGAATCATGATTATTCACAAGGCGTTTTTAATTAAACAACTCGCTTCTATCGCCGCATAAAACTTAACAACCCTTTAATAAGACGTAAAACTGCCATTAAGCTTGGGTTTAACACGAATATTAATGATTATGTGCCGCAAAATATTGTTTTCTTGCCCTGAATTATTCAAAATTACGTTGCGTCTAGCTTGAAATGTAATTCGTTTTGGGCATAAATGATTAGATTAGATTAGATTAGATTTAATTATTTCGAGATAAAAATTACAATATAGATTCGCATACAATGTCAAAATTATAAGAATCCTTATCACGAATGTAATGTAATGTCTAGTTATTATTTTTATAATTACTGTTTAATTTATGAATTGCAACAGCAATGATTAATGATATTACACACTTTAAATACTAACATTCGTATAGCATTAACATCGTAAACAGTGTTCGTAATTGGGAATATCAAAATTATTTATTTATTTAATTGCACGTTTTGCGTTGCCAACATAAACATAGTTGCGATACTTGCGATAAACAAACGTACATATTTATGAAAAGAATTAAAGCGTTACTCAGCGTGAAAACCGAGGAGCAACAATATGGGAACAAAGGCTACAATTTATAAGTGGACTATAAAAATACACTCTTTTGTGTCGTCCCCCGGCAAACGTCGAAGTTTTGGCAGTAAACCGTTCCTACCGGTTGCCGGATAAAACATCACCGGATTACGATGCGACGCAGTTAAAATCGTAAATTCAATGTTAGTGTTTACATAATTTGGTGCTATTGTCGTTACCAGAGGATTGTTTACGTTTTACATTTTATGATGGGGAATTACTGATTAACAGCTACATATTGAATTATTTATTTAGAAAAAATACGGTTGAAATTCAATTATACTTAACTAGTCATCGAGTGTGACACTTAAGTTGGGGATACATAAATATATTTCTGTGTTGTAGAGAATAATTTTGGAATTTTGGATAAAGTTCACCATTTTCATCTTCAAGTACAAGCCATCATCTTTAAGTACGTAGCTATAAACTCTTTTTAAAACAAGAAATAATGAAGTCTGAAGATTTATTTATTTTGTAAAATTTTATATTGGTAAGTACTGTCTTCTTCAAGAGTAGTTTAGGTGTCCAAAATATTAATATTGCCACTATTCAGGTCTCAATAGCCAGATAAATGCTTTAAGGCCGGATTCGACTTAACATGAATAAGGACTATATCTGAGTTCAACATCAAAATTAATCTTGGAATAAACGGAATTAACGGTTTTGTTTGGCTAATTGACACTTAGTAAAAAAATTAAGAAGGTAAGTACCCTAAAATTGTTGTATTTGGTAACTACCCATTAGCGCTACTAAGTGAAACTTGAGTTATGGGACAGTCTAGACACCATTGTGAGAAAACAAATTAATTCACCCTTATATGGCATGGTATGGTATGTAAGGCCGTCGAAAAGTACTTAAGGTCTAATTTATGTGTCCTATTGAATTATAGTGCCGAGTATAAGTGAAATTTAAGATAGGTAGCCATGGTACAATAAAGAAAAATGGGTCTGTGTAGTCTGAATAATTATGACTATCTATAAAGATTCACTTCAGGTTACCTGGACATACTTATTTAATGAGAAATGTGAGCAGATGGGCCGGCCCAATATAAATGGGAATAAGGCAAAAAGGGAAAAGAAAACTCGATTCATAATTAATGATTACTCACCAATAGTTATCGCCATTCTAATAGAAACCAATGTGACTAAGACCAATCTGACTAGAAACATGGAAAAAACCTACATGTACATACAAAAATAGCTAAAAGCCTAAAGGACGAAAGCGGTATTTCAAACTCGGTTTCTAAACAATCTATATCGGATAAGATCGTTTGCAAAACGCGTCACCATTCATTGGTAACTACATTTAAATGTAATCGGACTGAGTGCGGTGATTGACTATATTTACGACCGGCCCGGGCGCCGGTATTTACAGTATTTACGCCCGGGCACGCGGTTACCGGGTACAGTTACCGGGTACGGACTCCCATAACTTTACAACTCCTAAATTGAAGAGTTTATAACAGTGCAATCGACTTCGAAAAATTGCTGATGCCATTCGAGCACGGTTATTCGTTTCGGATTGTTTTATAAAAGTAAGTATTTTATTTTTAGGCGTTGCAAATTGGCAGAATATACCATTCCTAATGTACGGGTACATTACATTAACCTTTGTGAAAAAGAGTTAAAAATAGAAATCTCTAAAAACAGTTATATGTCGATTTCATTTTAAAAAGTGCATAACCAACATATTAATATCGAAAGCAGAGCTTTTTTAGACCATGTTTGAACAAAACAATAAAAACAAAACTTATTTTCTCTAAATTCTCATCGTGCAAATGTAGATAAAGGATTGAAGAACCGATAAACGTTTGTGCCATTAACATATCTATCTATGTTTTGACGCTGTTGTCCACGTTAATCCCCTAGCCTGATCCCCCAGGGGAAAAAAACGGTTAGGTTGTTAGTTGAACTGCGACCCTACAGCGCGCGAGCCGAGCGAGCGAAGCGAGCGTGACGCGGTAGCGTCCGGCGAAGCGCCATAACCGAACATTATCAATTTTTTCCTAGTTGAATATAAAATAATTGCCGCTAATTCCCCTGGGGGATCAGGCTAGGGGATTAACGTGGATAACGTGGTTTTGACGGAGGAATATCAACTCAAAACTCATCAAAAAGCGCGTGGAGCCCCTTAACCTCAGTTATTCGAGTATGGTCAACTCCAGCCCAAGTTATGTACTATGTTAGTTTGTGGGCAACGTCAAACAAAACAATTATTTCGCCTTGAACTCGGCATCATTTTAATAAAACACACGCCACAAACACCCCGCTTTAACACTTCTTTAGAAACATAAAACATTTCACACTAAAATTAGGTGTCGGGGCTCTTTGAACCTCTATTTTATTTATCGAATGAAACCCTTTTGTGCCATCGGATTCCTCCTAATGGCTGTGTTTTGGTCTGCGACTGGACGAGTGCGATTTTAATTATTTTGCCCAATTTACGATGGGCCATTAAAGGAGTGGTCCCTGGCGACCCATTAGAGTTCCGCTTGTTCCAGCTCGCTGATAACTTTACAGCGGTGTATTTTATACGGGGTGTGAATTAGTGTTTGTGACACACGCTCGGGAAGAAAGGGTCACTTGTCAGAACGGAATTTACTTGTGTTTGCAGTATCTGACTAAAGTCTCTCTCTGGAGCTTATGAAGTTACTTTTTAAATCGTCTAGAGCAGGAAACAAAAGCTGATGGAAAAAAAACTTTTGTAACAGATTGATGGACAGACCGGACTCGATTCGTTGTGTCCATATTGCTCCGAGACGCTACACAATAATATATTATTGATATCGATTTTATTTTATTTCCAGTACAAACATGCCCATGTTCTGTACCTACGCAGTCCGCTCATGGGACACATACAAACAACCACAATATTGTGGACGAGGATGGGAGCAACGCGCGATTAATTACTGGAATTGATTTGGGACCGTCATTTATATTCGAATGTTTAGTTAATTGCATTATTTTTTAAATGCTGCAAAACCGAACTGATTTTAAAACGAAGATTTGAGGTTTTCTAGTTAATGAAGGCCATCAACGAGGCATGACAAACATGTTTAAGTAGGTAGGTACTTATTTGCCTAGAGTAGCCCGATAGCTTCTTGCATTAAATACCTATAACAGTATTTCAGACGTAGAGCAGACTAGACTAATGGAAAATCGCACTGTAATTTTCGTAGGAAAAAACACTTTAGTGCAAAATAGCTGGAATCCGAGGTCACCAAACATTTCTGTCAACAACATCTACAGCTAATCCTCAAACATCTTGGCAATTGTTTTTTTTTTAATAAACCTTCGAAGATCGAGAATTTACTGTACCAGTTTATCTAAAGAAAAGCCCTTATTATGATCATTTTGAAATCTCTTCAAGTATTACAAAGTATGAAATAACATCGCATTATAATCCGCTCAGTTTCCATCGACCCTCCTAACCTCCTGGTATCGTCAAAATAATCGAAACCGAATGAGAGATAATCCTTGGAAGAGTCGCAGGTAAATAGCTATTACGCGCTCCAATGGCGCACTTCGTAGATAAGATTTGACAAGAACCACAGTACACTGAGCTGTGCACTAGTCAACTAAGGGATTGAAATTTCCAAACGATTTGGTGTGCCGTGGCTAAGTGACTTTTACACGTGGAAACGGATTTGGGTGTACTTGACTATAGACGTTAGCATCACTTGCGTCATGCGACAAGCCCCTGTGCATTTGTAACTTAATCCTCATCTTAGTACTCGTATAGTAAATTTATTACTACAGGTAGCTGTAACATAACTTACATGTTCTCATAACGCTTTAGGCGAATCTAGCTAAAACACGATTACATATGAAGTGATGAGAATTTTGTTCGCAGACAAAAATGCCGCTGGCATCGAAAGTGCTATGACGTCGGTCATGTAAAAAAAAATTTGGTTCATTATTTGCTACCGAGACTATCAGCACATATTACTGTTTTACCATGTTTACTGTGAAAACATATCGCTACATCTGTGATTGATAGCCCCATCGAAAACTTCAAAGTATGACGGCTCTATTTCATGCAATACTAAATAAAGCCGTGCATGACAACCCGCAGATACCATGCAAGATTGCCGCCATGATGGATGGCTTTGGAACGGCACTGCGTGGCGCTAAATTGGGTGCCCTTTAGTACTTTTGATATGAGTGACTTTTGAAGGTTATGTAATAGTTATGTCAGGATTACTAAATTAATTTCATCACAATTTTTAAAATTATTGTAGTTCGGTTGTTCAACACTCATTTTAATTTTGACAGCCTTGGTTTATTTTGCCACCGGAGTCTAAGCAGTGTAAGCATTGCCGAGTCAATGAACATATTCTGACAATATTTTGGTGTAAACAGACCAGCACATAATAGGCATGCACTTTTAACTAAAGTAAAAAGGGACCTCCCTCCATCTCAGAGGACGATGTATAACTTTACTATACTAATCATATTTTTTATTTAATGAACTCTGTACTTACCTTTTGTCATGTCTTATTGCAGCTCTCGCTATATCATGGATTGGTAAATAAATATTTCAAACCCCATTGGCTGATTGTTGGAGTATAACGCTGGCCATTTTTATGAAGACTAGACTCTTTGTATTTTGAATTAAGTAAAGTCTGTCAGCGCTGTCTCTGTCAATCAGCTTTTGTACTGAACAGATGTCATACAATGTTTTAACATAATAGATTTCAATATTTACATTATTTACACTGCGCCCGTGTTGCTTATTTCTTTAAACTCTAATACAGTATTGTAGCTTGAGCGAAGCGAGCAGAGAAACGGTGTTCCTGCAAGCTTTAATTAAGGAATTGTTAGTGACGACTCGTTGTAAAATAGTAATGTATTGTGATAACCAATCTACTATACAGCTTGCTACCAATCACAGTTTACATAGAAGAAGCAAGCATATCGAAATTACATTTCATTACGTTAGTTAGAGATATGGTTGATAGATTTTACGTTGAAATTGTATACATCCCTACGGATGAGATGATAGCAGACGTGTTCACCAAGCCCTAGGCTGTGTCAAGCACGATATGTTTACTCGTCAGCTTAGAGTGGCTTGAAGCCATGATGCCCTCGTTATGGGAGGGTATTGGAGTATAACGCTGGCGATCTTAATGATCTTTCTTTGTATTTTGAATTAAGTAGTCTGTCAGCGCTGTCTCTGTCAATCAGCTTTTGTACTAACCAGGCCCCGTAGCATGGATGGCGTTATCACGCGATAAGTGACAGAATAGGCGCGTCGTCTCGTTCTATCGAACGGTGTCAGCCAGGGACGGAAGCTCTATCCTGTCACTTATCGCGTGATAACGCCATCCATGCTACGGGGCCAGATGTCATACAATGTTTTTAACGTAATATATTTCAATATTTACATTATTTCCACTGCGCCCGTGTTGCTTATATCTTTAAACTCTAATGCTGATCACATTGGCTTAAATATCATAACGAGTAACGGAACACTGATTTAATCTCCGGGACCGAAAAGACTGGAAAGTATAATTTCAATCAAATCTCGGAGAACGACTTTGAAATGCGTTCCTAGTCTTGTTGAGATCAAAAACGGCCGGAGAGCCGAGGAAACCCTGGAGAACCATCTCACGTGGAATGATTTGACTTCACGTAGATTCCTCTTCCAAAAATTAAAATCCGTTTCCTTTCCCCGATAATTTTATCCACTTTTGAGAGCAGTGACTCGAGCTCTATTCACGTCGGGCATTATACATTCAAACGTTACTTTATTCGACATGCAATTAAGGCAGCCCACCGGAAACTTCATTCACAATTGGTAAATAATTATAATTATCACTAAGACCCATTGGTGATTCCACAAAAAGGCAAAAGCGCGCAACTTTCCGGAACGCCCTTTCGGTTATTAAAATTTTCCCTTTTCGAAGTTGTCAAAACATTAATTTGTATACGAGTTTGGAACCTACTACGGTATGTTTAGGGTTTTATTTATGTTAGATACATCTCGTTGATAAGCATCAAAGGGAAGTTTGATTTTGCAGTGATAATTGTGGCGAATCCTTAATTATTTTGAGGGTAAACTTTCGCGGAAGTTAATTTGAGGCTGGATGTTCGATTACTTTTAATGGGCACTCTTTTTAGGCGACTTCCAATTTATTTGGTTGACTGGAATATTCATTAAAGTCAGCAGAGCGCGATGAAAATATTTTAACGATCTAAACATCGAACAACTTTTATGTATTTTTGCGGATTCAAACTTAGAGGGTTGCTAATAATGTTATCTTGTTATATAAAAATATGTTTTTGTTCATGAACATCAGTTATAAGAATGTGTTTAAATGTAAAATATTATTTTCTTCCTAATGGGTAAAAACTAAGCAAAAATGTGCTTTTTTACAATTATTTACAATTATATAGACCATAACATCATCACGAATAATATTCGTTTCAATATATCTGGTATTGATCAAATGTTGAAATCAAAATAGCCAGACTATTGTAACCTATTCAGTCGTTATTGAAAATCTGAAATTTCACATGAAGTGATGAGTTCGAAGCAAACAAAATGTCGACGGATTTATTAAAAATGCATCGCATGAAATTGGCTGGCCAGTTAGCTATACCATGCCCGTGCGAAATATGCTGTTTGATTTTGTATGAAAATGTTAACTTAAAATGTGCAAATGTGTGTCTTCGTGTTGTAATTCATGTTATTATTTATTATTTATACGATAACGAATGCACACTACCATGTATGAATCGTGTGGCAGGAGAGCATAATAATCTTTTCTCAAACGTGCAATGAAATATTGACGTTGTGTTCTTTATAATGGGCTTCGACATGTCACGTTTCGGGCGCAACGAGACGAGAGACCACAATTTGTGGCACAGGATCACGGCGTTCAGCCAAGAAAATTAAAGTTTGGGATCTTGGAGTTTTTTTTTATTTTATTTCATTGCATGTTTGAGAAAAACAACTATATATACCTCGGCGTGAAAAGGGGTTGCCAGCCTCATAACTATCCGTCTATATGTACTCGGCCGGCAACCCCTTACTTCCCGGCCTCTGTAGTAATGTACTATTAAAAATACGACTTGTTAGAGACTAGAATACCCTTTTCACTCTTTCCATTAAATAAGGAGGTAATATCCTAACGCTGCAAACACCGACAAACGACGGCTAGTTAAATTATGAAACTTGCCATGAGTAACATAAAGACAAACAGGCGTCCCCTGCATGCGATATAGCGTAACACAATTTATAGGGATGTCGAGCCCTTTTAGTATTCCCCTTGCACAACTCCGCTATACCTAGGTGTGCTAGATCTAGGCATAGTGAGGGGAAGTAATTACTGGGGGGAAGACATCAAGTGTGTCAGAGGGAGATTGTGTTGTAAGGACAAAAATGCGAGGGCAGAATGCACGGGGTGAGTGTGTCGTATGCGTCAGTTCACTGTGTCACTGATGATCTTTGTACACGTATGTATATATTACGACTAGGGATGTCTAATGTCTACGTATAGAAAGAATTACGGAAAATGTTTTCAGTGATGTAAATATAAAGAGTTCGTCAATAGGGACGGCATTAGGTGCTGTTATTTCAATGACGTGGACAAATAAATGATTCGTAATTATTGTAAAATTACGGAAAAAATATGAAACAATTTTTAAAGAAACAGAAGGGTCACGCGATTGATAAGAAGTTTTTTCCAAGTCAATACTCAATGAAGACCATTTCCATAGGATTTTCATATAAAGGTGTCGTCTCGTTCGTTACTCTTCTGAAAGTAACGTGCAGTAAGGAACTAAGTTCGCGTAAAAGAACTAAGTATGTAACGTTAATGTCTATTTAACCATTTTACTAACCCGTTTCTTTTAAGCATAATATAGATTTCATCTGAATACGTGACGTTTATCTTAACTGAACTTACTTTCTTATAATGTCTTCTAAGTACCAAGCGGAAAAGATTTCGCCTTTTTGAATATCGGCTGCCATAACAATCCTAAAGTTGTAGCATTCACTTTGAACGTTACGTTGGCGCTACGGTATTACCGGATGGCCTACGCCGTAGCCAGGCTACGAATTTGTGTAGAGAGAGTAGGATTTCATTCGATAACATTTTACGTAAATATTTTACAGTAAATGTGGACATGAATAGCATATATCTAAGACATAACTGGAAAAAATCTTAAGGAGCATCATGCAAACTAGCAGGTGCAAAGGTACCCTGAGTTCTAGGTGATAGGTCTGCAATAGCTTCGCGTAAAGCGCGAAATAGAATGGAATAGAAAAATATTTATTCAAATAAAGCACACACTACAAAACAAAAAGTTGACAATTCAATATGGACATGAAAAACAACAAAGATATCTTAGTCGATAAACAGTCTAATCGTAGATTAAATATCAAAATAACACTGACAAAGTAACGATCATCATCTTCCTAGCGATTACCCAGTTGTACCCCAATGGAGTCCGGGGTCTGCTTTGACACCTAATCCCAAGATTTGGCGTAGGCACTAGTTTTACGAAAGCGACAGGGATATAAGTAATTCCGAATAGTAATTTCTCCGAAAACAAAAGTCAAATCTCTCTTAAATTATCTGCGTCCTAATTTTCATTTAGCGATAAATGGCGTTCGGAATTTTGAAATTTCGGAATAATTTGGGACAAATGACTGTTCGGATTTTTTTTGTGTTTCCCCATCTGACCTTCCATCTCATAGGGAAAAAGCTAGACCTTATTGGGATTAGACCAGATTCCTCGCGATGTTTTCCTTCCGAAACTACTAATGTAAATCAATATTTAATTCATCCCGACTTGAAGAACTGTTACAAAACACCAATTCATACCCTACTTTTCATTTTATACATGTATAAATTACAGTACACGATCAAATTTCGGTTTAATCCACGTATTTATGTGTGTGTTGAAAGTATTCATCAGCGCGATTGTATCGCGAGGGGCCGAGTGTCGTGGAATCAAAAAGTATTAGGTGTCTAGGGGCGACTAGCGTTTATAGCCCTTTTGGGTGAGAACGAGACTGTTGCCAGGCGGGGTCCGGTGACGCACTGCCTTGCAATATGAAGCAGTGGAGGTGACGTAATCGAGGATTTTTAATGCCATTACTGTGTCTTGGGACAAGTACTTTGTGGCCGAGGTTGGCCTTCGGCTTCGTTAGGTAAGTAGATGCAATTATCTTTTTGGCCTGAAAGGTGGAGGGTGTCTCATGGTAATACTAATAAATAAATGAGCATCTTTAATACAGCCAATAGTTTTTAAGGTAAAACGATACTGTTGAACTACTAATGCTAGAATTTAAACAAATCATAATTTAAAAATAAAAATAAACTTGGAGATTATGGTATTTATCTACATAGTGCATGCCTTCAATAATTTACTATTGCTCTGTCATAGTTTAAAATAATTAAGAACGATACAAGTTGTAATTATAATAGTAATAAAGATTGTGGTTTCTTAATTTTAAGCAAGTTTTATAAACTATTTCCCTTTGTCAACTCAGATAATTTCCACTGAACTTTGTCAGGCGGAAATAGTTATTTTGTATACTGTGTAATTTTAGTGTGTAATTTTATTGGTAAAAGTACATTTTACAAGTAAAATTATTTAAAATTATATCGGTGTAAAATAAGTATTTATACTATGATAATTATTATTATAGAGTTCATTTTTCTCTCTTCAATCTGAATCGAGAAAAAAAATCGATGTAGGTATATAATTATTGTACCTGCTTATCCTTACTAGAATCGGTTAAGAAATCCGACCTGTAGAGGAAAACAGCCGGACAGACGGTCATCCGTACATCCGGAGATACTAAATAATTTTTGCCCGAGCTGAAGCGGAGAACGACGTTCGCTTCGCTCGCTGGTTCAAAAAACTGTTTATACCAAAGGATAGGCCATGATTTCGCAGTCCCCAGTTCCCAGATCGCGTATACCTCCGTTTACTACCCAGGCATTTTCGCGAGAAGAGATGCATCGTTAGTGACTTCACCGAGTATAAGTTAAAAATGTTCCATTTTGTAACTTTTATTTGTCATACAAATTGTATGGTTAATTTTGGTTACAAAATGGAACATTTTTAACTTATACTCGGTGACGTCACTAACGATGCATCTCTTCTCGTGAAAATGCCGAGGCTCGCAGGTACAGAATCCGTTTACTAAAGTATACAATTTTTATATCATCAATCTCATCCAAACCATTTCTAACTTCACAAACCCAGCCCTCCAGGCGTCCTATAGGTATGATATCTGCTTATCAGACCGACTAGGGGATCTGGGTAGGTACCAAGCGTTGCTAGGTTACAGGGGACCTAACCCCAAGGTCAAATGTTTTTATACCTATACGTGTTTGCAATCGCTGAGGGGTGCGTAATGTACTCAGGGATCGATTTATGATTCTGTTCCTTTCGTGGCAAATTCATTATGGCCTAAATTGGGGATAACTGAATTGTTTATGTTTGGGATAAGACAAGGTTTAAGGTATGGTATAGAAAAACAAAATTGACAGTGTGTAAATGAATTTAAATTTGTCACCGTTTGTTTTCTATACATAGATAGTTATAAAGAATTGTAAGTACCTAAGTTTATAGCTTTGTACAGTCCGAAACTACTAATCCGATTTTTTTATTCTAGGATCTATATGGATATTCGGGAGGGACTTAGGCTATTATAGGTAGGATTAACTTAATGATGTTCTAATTAATATTTAACACATACGGAGACCATTGAAATTTAACAGCGTAAAAGTAGATAGGTATGAAACAAAACTCCGCAGTCAACTCCACCGCCAACTGCAGACGGCTTCGATTGACTTGTCTGTGTCTTTAATATCTATGCAATTCTAATACTGCAATATTAAGTATCTACAATAGCAATCAACAATGATCCGAAATGTCATCCCACTCGAATTTGGAGCAGCCCAACTGGGGAAGTACCTCCGCCTTGCAGAAGACCACAGCCATAATAACACTACTACTTGCTCTGTAGTAGTGTTGTGTTCCTGGAGGTGAGCAAGGTCACCAGAGCTTCCGAGGATGCGTTGTGTTGAGAGCGAGGGAATTTGTTCCTTCAGCTGTCAACACGGCGAATCCTCAAACATATCAAGGGTCGGCAACGCCCATGTTACTCCTTTGGAGTTGAATGCGTGTATAAGGCTGCGGTGTCCGCTTATCATCAGGCGAGCCGTACGCTTGTTTGCCACCGTCGTTGTATTAAAAAAAAACCTTCCAACAAACACATTCATAGTATGAACCACGTAAATCCAAAAGCGCACGAATAAAAATCATATTATTGCGTGATTCTCGCCGGGGTTTGATTTTAATTCCCCATTCGCGTCACAAGTATCACGCGTCATGTCATTTTCATCATCGTCAGTCATCATTAGGCTAATTGACATTACCTACGGTGCCTGGTATTTCACCGGAGAGAGTTCAGTTCATATTTGAGGCACAATGATGAATAGTGCAACGGTGTTTGATTTTACAAATGTGTGTACGGAATATCTTTAGTATAGAGTTTTTATACAAACTTACTCATATTTTATAGACAGACTACTCAGGGACTTTCTAGTTGAAGTATGACGTTGACGGTTAATAAGTTTTTATAAAATTACGTTTTAGTTACTACAAGGCTTTTATTTATTTATTTATTAATACAGGGAAAACCACAGTAATAAAACCATATAGCCATTACAGGTTCTCACTTATATAAATAAACTAACACAAAGAAATATAATAGCCCAACTTAAACTTAACGTAACCAATCGCACAGTAATGGCAATTATTGTGGAGTTTCATCATCAGATTAACTCGATGGTACCAAATTAGTGTATTGTGATCTATATTGTACATAGGTACTTAAAAAGTTTTTAAAGATTTGATTACGTTTATATACAAACCGAGTAGCGCGGGGCCGGTCATTGTGGCACTCTTTGGGGACTTTTGGGAGGTGTATGTCCACAGTGAATGTCTTTCGGCTGATTTGATGATTACGATACAAACAAGTCTAATTAACGAGCCAGCCTAGCACGTTAGCACGTTACATAGTGCGCCTTATACAGTGCGTTACCGGCAAGCGGGTTTTTTTCAAGTAGGGTAAATTAACGGAGTTCTTTAACTGAATCATGACCTTGATTCAGATAATTAACTATAATTCCGACTTCATAAATTTTCTAACAAAATTTAAATTGCCAGCACTGTACAGCAAAGTAAATTTACAAGTAAGTTTAAGTGACAGCTCTTATTACTTGGTTTAGTACGGCGTCATTACACCTAGTCCATTGAAGGTTTGTATTTTGGAAAATTAATTGCGCAGTTAATTTACATAATTATGATTTGCAAACAATTGCTCATGGAACATATTATTTTCAGTTTTAATAAATGTCCGCACACAGTAACACACAGTATGTACTCGAACGTAAATGTCCAACATTTTGATTATAATAGGCTGGCAACAGGACGTTATTGGTAACGCAAACATTAATCCTCTCCCAAAATTTGGTTCATCAGATAAAAGTCCGCATGCACCCTTTCGTATTTGCGTGCGTGAGTACGTAATTAATGACGATTTCGCAGTCCGCCGCACACGGCTGCATTACCGTTTGTTTTCGAAATCCAGCCCTGATTTCATTAGTCTCTGAACCGATTGAAGATGAAATGCTGGAAAAGTACACGCGAACACAGCCTTTGCAGCACTTGTGACAAGCTTCAATATCAGGTAGCAAGATATCATGATCGAGGGCCAAAGTGATTGCGGTAGCATTACTTAGTTGATTTATTTTTTCATCTGCCCGCAATCGAATGGCGATGGCCGTCGGGCAGTTAATTAATAATTTAAGGACGGCGCGGGCAGGTGAGATACCGGATAATTGAAAACCGAAGTGACAATTTTAATTGTATTTCTGTTGTGGATTTGGTTTACGATTTGTGAAACGATTAATAATCTTGAAAATTTATCGCCATTTACAAACTACAAGCATCGAACTTGTTCTTTAAATAGAAAGAAAAGTTTTTTCACTGAATGCAGTTGATGTAAGCGCCTGTCAATCTATCCAAAATGTATTGGGTAAGCATATACGAATAATAGGGTAACGTCATTAAGTGAAAAATAAATCGTTATTTTTTATATGTCATCATTACTGTGTTCCAATTCCTTACTTTCAGTGTTAACACAGCAATACAGAGGGGTAGTCACGTAACGTCCAGATCCACGAACATTTAGAATGACCTAACTTACGTACAATGCGTTACGTACGATCGACCTGCAGAAGCTAAATCCATTATATTTTATTTTTTATAAAAGTGGGATTCATTGGTCTGCAACACACCAAACTTTTTGATAAAAACGATATGATCTTCACAAGCATTTTTGAAAATACATATTTCACCGATATCGGCATGCAAAACATAAAGAGTTATTTATAATTATATTAAACACTAAGTAACTTGAATTTTGATTATACAGAACCAAAATTAATAAATTATAATTTACAAAATAATAAATAACATGTCTTATTTGTTAGGCTTAGTAATGTTTTACCAGAAAATAATCATTTATAGAATACAAGGATTTTTCTGTAAGCCAATTGAACAGTTTAACTTTTAACATTTCGTAGCAGACTTTTTATTCCTTCTGGTAGGTGATTGAATATTTTTACTGACATCGCATAACAGTTTGTGACAAATAGTTTGGTGAGTAATTCATAAATGTCAATAGGAATGATTTGATTGTAAAACTTGTGTTACACACCTTAGGTACTACAATAAATTACTACACCGCAGCCAGCTTAGCAATGATATGGAGCGAAAATCTTCTTTGTCCATATGTTTTTTTTTCCGATCGTACCTAACTTTGTTTATATAAATAAACAGTTGCAATTTTAATTTACACTTGACCGATTTTTTAAATTACTCTCTTCTCTGACAGTCCAGTTGGCAATTGCGCCTGTTATTTACGACTCCAATAAACTGAACCTTAAAATTGTTAATGAAAAGGTATTAAAACAGGCGGCCCCCTATAAATAACCCGGTGACAGAGCAGAGGAAAGAAAAATGCGCCAGGATTCGAACAAATTACACCCGCAGCAGTCGCCATGTTTGGGTTTAGTCTGCGCTGTACTTAAATGAATTATTAGGTAACATATATTTAAGACGCTATCAACACCAAAATGCCCTTGAGGATTTGGGATAGCGCGCACACTGTCTATTTGTATCGGAGTAAACGAGAGCGAGTGTCACTGGGCGGCCCGGTTTTTGAAGATAATAGTGCATAAATATTGAAATAAAAAAAAGTGTGGATTATTTGAGAAATGTGACTTGTTAGCGGTTTAGGTATCAATATTTGGACTTCATATTTTTAATTGCAGATCCATACGTCAAAAAAATAGAGACATAGAACCGTTTAAGATGATTTTAAGACCAATCTTTGCAATTATTTTCTATCGAGCCGATTTCGTCCAATTATGTATCGAGCCCGTCCACGGTCTTTGAAATATGGTGAATATTACAGTTAAGTCACAGTCAACTTAGTATGTAGGCATAAGTGTAAAGTTTAGTGTTTTAATAAAATATGTCAAAAATAAAACTCCAGTTTCTTTTGATAGAATACATACAATATAATTTACATATATAGTATATTAGAATAGGTACATATACACATAATCATATAGTCGTATATATATTATTTGAGATAAAGTTATTCTATTCTACATTAAATACCAGAAAATTGAGGTTGTCCCTATCTCAGAAATATAAAAAAAACGATATTTAAGCCTTAAAAAAAAGGTAGAACCTTTTTTTTATTATTAATTACTATTAGGTACTTATATGCAACCTCTAAATTTCAAAGAAATCAAACTATTAGATTAGCTAAAAAAAATTAAAGACGATTGTTTTTTTTTTTTTAACCGAAGCAAGATGATTCTAGACTTGAAATTTGGTAAAATGATATCTTATAATAAGACAAATAAACGCACCTAAGAAAGCTATACATTTCAGCCAGGGGCAGTTTCACTATAGGATTGCGGCTAGACCCCTTCAATTCGTTATAGCACTTGCCAGAATTGACCTCGTAGGTCGTTTTTGAAGTGAAAACTTCTTTAGCGGCGCTCAGCACTTTTTGGGATGGGGAAAATACGCGACAGAGTTTTGTGAAGTCAGATTTGAAGGAGGTCACTTTTTGCTGCTAGCCGATTCGACTTCATTCAAAACTGAACGCTATTCGTAAGAGTATAAAGCCGTTAAACACTTTTTGCATTAGCATATTCTGCAAATAAATTTGTAATAATACCAACGCGTCCTTCACCGTTTTGCTATTGAGAAAATTCGAATAGTTCGAATTTGGGCGTTATTCCTAAAGAGATAAAGCTTAGAAAAATATTTATCAACGGCAAAAACAAATTGGGGTAAGGCCGTTGAGATTATCACTTATAACACAAAAATAACACAATCACTTTTGTGATACCGTAACACAAATATAACACAAAAGTAACACTATTTTTTGTAAAGGTTGTTTCATAATAGTATTAAAATAAAGGGTAAGGAAAAAATATATTTTTTTTTACGTACCTATGTTAATATATTTATAATGACAACATTTTAGAATACGTGATCGATCGGTATTTGACTAAATCAGTATTTTTTATGATGATCTGTTTTTATAAAAAAAAGAATTTCCTTTTCTGTATAAAAAATAGATCATCATAAAAAAATACGACAAATTGAGCATTATTCCGGGGAAACAAAAAAGTTTTCAGAATTATTGCAAACATAAAAGAATTTAAAAATATATTTCAAGTAGAAACTAAATGATTCATAAGTTCACGTGGTTGTCTGAAATAATAATAGCCGCGATTCACGGAATTATAATAGAAGACCTAATTCAAGTTTGATCGAATGCGGCATCACTGGTGTACATCGTCCGGTGAGAACCTAAACTGTCTAATTACACGTAATAGCAGGTACATGAAAACTCGACCTTATTTCTACGTTAACACAGTTGATATTTGTTTTTTTTGCAAATGCACTAAATAGTGAGTTATGGTTGTCACCCGACGACCATACTGTAAGAATAATACGTTTAGACTGTAAGTACTATTCAAAATAACAATTCGAATAAATCTCACGATAAGATGAAAATGTTTTTCTTTACTATTACAGTATTCTCAATCTGCATGACTCTTTACACTTGTTTTGTGTTACTGAACACAAAAATTTGTGTTATGCATAACACAAAACTAACACAAAACGCCATAATATAACACAAAACCAGTTTTTTACAAGCGTTTTAGGTTATAAAACCAAATTAAGTCAAACTAGACGCAAATGTACATGTTTCATGTAAGCTTTAAACATAAACGAAAACAACCATAGTAAAGTGAACTTCTGAAACGCTTACTTACTTGAGATATTCATCAACACAAATTCTGACGAAAATATGCGACTCACTTTCAACTTTTCTCATAGACAAACTAAAAATGGCAGTTTCTTTTTTTTAACATTGATTGACAGCTTACGGTGTTGCTGTGCCAAACTACGTTTTTCCCCAGTTTTCTGTTAATATTTAGGGGTAATTATGCATAACACAAAAATTTGTGTTACGAAAGCCAAAACTCTGCCCACTAATTTAAAGACCTATAAAATACGCAAAACAAAGTATTTAAACACCATTCTTGGTCTTACAGAAAGCAATGTGTCTCACCTTTCAAACGTATTTAAACGTTTTTTTCTAAATGTTTAAATATGAAAATAATTCGTAGTTGAAAAGTACTCGGAAAAAAGCGACACGTCATTTTCGACCAAAATTAGGGGGGTTTGATGAACATAAATGCAAGTATTTTATAGAAACAACAACTTTTATTCAGTTTGCAAAATGGGGAAACAAGCTCAATAATTGCTTTATAGAATCAACTAACAACAACGGCAGTAGTGCTTACATATTTGGAGAAAACGTGCTGGAAAGTTTTGTTCCGACCAAAACTGACAATGTCGGCGGCCTTACCCATTGATGTTTTGGTCGCCACCGTGCACCGCCATCTGCTGTTCTTGCAAATTCGAATAGTTCGAATTTAGACGTTATTCCTAAAGAGATAAAGCTTTGAAAAATTTTTGGCAATGGCAAAAACAAATTGGTATTGTGTTTGCCGCCGCCCGTCGGCGCGCCGGACCCCGGCACCGTTGCGCCGCGGCGGCGCGTTGGGCCCGTCGCACCCAACGCGCCCGCGGGCCGTCCGCCTAAATAAATGATACTTAATTGTTTATAAATTTGCGTCAAATTCATTTTTAGGGTGACACCGTAAGATGTCACGTGACCTGATCGAAAAACTGTTACAATGTTATTGAGTTTTCACTTCTGCCGGCACTCCCGGAGTGCAACCCGGTCTTTTTTTTCTGTCTTCGAACGACTACATATTATATTGATATATTTCATTCTCTCGCTTCCACACGCAACGGCTAATATGATCAAATGTGAAAAAATGATGAAATGACTTTCTGCATCCATCAGATCAGTTCAGTGATGCCGATAGTCAAATTGGTGGATTGCGTTGTCTCCGAACTTACATGCTAAATTTCAGCCATATTAGTTACTGGCAAAGGGCTGAAAATTGATTTGCAAATTGGAAGGACAACTATCTTACATACATACAAATAGTGGTGGTATTTGCAAATTGGCAATTCAAGTTTTAATCAAAAAGTCTGAAATGTTACACAGCGGATGTTACCATTTATTTCGCTTGTCAAATATTTGTGGGGCAATTATTCCGACAGCTCAATTTTTTGACTGTCAGCTGTCCGACGGCATATTATTATTATTTTATCTTTTCACGTTTATCTTTCGTTATACAATTAGTCCAAACCTTCAGTTGAATCAATAAATCCATTCTTAGTATTCATAGGGCGGAGTAGCCTTCAGGGCATGGGTCGCAGATGCTTTTCTACAATTACCGACGCCTCGACGATCACTGTGGGCGTGGAATACTTAAGCAGAAGCGATATTTATATTGGATTTGGCTTTAGTGATTCCTGTAAGTAGGTATTCTTTATCAATTTTGAGCAATGTCCCTTCCTGATTTGATTTGTACTTCACCAAAAGCTCACTAATGTCGTCCAGATTTCCTCATAAGTATACTCTCAGTATTCACATTTGGGCAGTAGCATTATATTCGTAATACGGCCCCTCGCACTTTTAAATGTAGACGCGCAGTAAAGAACTACTGACTTGACTAACAGCTGACACTGACAGTTTGCTGATACCGCACCTACTCCGTACTCCGTAGCGCGAAATGTTGAAATTTTGTAGAACAATTAGTACATTTGTAAATCGGCACAATCCCATCCCTTAAATTCATCTGTTCCATTACCGTCAATTGCGATCACTGTAGAGACTTTCGCCCCTATGGCATAGTTTGCTAGCCAAGGTGAATATTTATAGGCTAGTATTTAAAGGCACATAAAAAAACCTAACAACCTAAAAATACCGAGTTGCGTAGCTAAAATACTAATCGTATATCAAAATTCGGTTTTGATGTAAAGGTACAAAAATTGTAAAATTTTGATGTACAATTTTTTGGTGCGAAGTCAGTATTTTTTGTAATCGATAAAAAAAATCCCATATTTATAATATAGTAGCTGTTGCCCGCGACTTCGTCCGCGTAGAACTTGTTACCGTATCAGAAAAATGATTGCTATTTAATGATTGTAGGCGGAACCTTAATTATCGCCGATCCAAACAAAGTTCTACCATTTTAAGGGATGATTTCCGAGATAAAAACTATCGTATATCCTTCCAAGGGTCTCAAATTATCTATACGGAAAATTTCATCTAAATCCGTTCAGGTATTAAGGGTAGAAAGTAACAGTACGATGAGTTCATTAGTTTTAATTGCTAAATTTTAATTGAAAACTCCGTTTTTACTCATATAAATACCTATATATATAAGAATCATCAACAGATGTTTCTGCTTAAATCGTATATGTTTCATAATGTATAATAGTAGGTATATATTTAAAACATATATCGTATTCTACACATTCTACCTACAGTAAACGATAAAAACTATAATAATAATAAATATAAGGGGACACAATCTTACACAAATCGACCTAGTCCCATAGTAAGCTCAGTAAGGCTTGTGTTATGGGTACTAGACGACGATATATATAATAGATATAAATACATAGAAAACATCCATGACTCAGAAACAAATATTCATGCTCATCACACAAATATTTGCCCTTACCGGGATTCGAACCCAGAACCTTCAGCTTCGTAGGCAGAGTCACTACCCACTAGGCTAACCAGTCGTCAACTATGCACCCATATTAACGCTTTTAGGGGATGAATATCAGAAATCGCCGTAGGTAGGTACTCAGCATGTTTGGCTATATAAAAGGAGCCTATGCGCAAAGTTTAATCTCTCATATTATGTTTTCCATATGGCCTTTCCATCATTCATCAAAATTAATTCCCCAGGGGAAGGCTATGTCAATTATCTGGTTTATAAATAAAGAACGTATATACGAACTTTTAAATTTCCAAGTATTTAAAAGAACGTCTTCTCGGTACAACTCTTATTTCACCCCTTTAGGGGCAAGTAAAAAAAAAAAATCCGGATTGATCTACATATATTAAGTATCAAAGAAACCTGCTGTCCTGCTTTCATGTTTCTAGCCACAGTTTATCATTAAAAATCACAAATCACACATTACTTATGTGAACTTTCAACCCCTATCTTAACCCCTTCAAGGGATGAATTGGATAAAAATCCCTTATCAATATTTTTGTGACAGCATGTTTCCCATACAAACGTTCAACTCTTTTTTAACCCCCTTAGGAAATGATTTTTTATAACAACGCTAAATCATTTGTTTTGTTTTTTAGTAAGAAACCTTCATTCAAGTCTATAACTGTCCAAATGAACGATTTCCATACTTAGGGTTCGACCCCTATTTCACCCCTTAAAGGGTTGAATTTCGAAAAATCCTTTCTTAGTACACGTCCACGTACTGTAAAGAATATATATGTTCAAAATTTCATGCTTATATCTTTAGTGGTTTTGGCTGTGCGCTGTATGTCAATCGGTCAGTAACGCAAGCGTTTTATAATATACGTATAGATTAATAATTCCATCGATGTAGCGAATTATGAGATCAGAGGGGTAATCATAATCACGTAACGTTTTGAAAGCGCTTTAGGTAGCCAACTGTCATTTTTCCATATAAAAATTGTCATTTAGATCTACTTACGTATGTACAATGCGTTACGTGATCGACCTGCAGATGACAATACTTTTACAAAAACGGGGATCGTTAACAAATCTCGATGTTAAGATTAAATTCGCGACAGTGATCGCAAGCCTTTAACGACCAGTATATAGCATAGCCAAAATGCACTAATTTTCAGGTCTTACCTACCCCAGAGAAACTTAAATGTGTTTTTTTTTACAAAATACCTTACAAGATTACTACTAACTTTACACCCTTCAATAAACATACAGGCGACTTGTTCAAACAAAAACCCATTGAAATTAAATTTACGTCCCGGTCAGCTTCTTAAACTAGAAACGTTAATCGAAATCTTATTTTACAGAGGCAATGTCCCGTGAATAGTGGAAAGCCGGGGGCTCTAATCATACATCCGAAAACCAAACATGTTTCATCCTGTCCTTTTCAGTTTCCAATAGGGAGGACAGAATAAGCGAGACAACAACAATTTATTTTAGAATTTCGAAGACTAGTGCTGTTCCGCTTTGGCACAAAGCTGAGCCCCAGGCTCGCACGACTGCCATTTTATATTCTAACAATATGAGAAAAATGGAAAAGTTTATTTTACAGCGCACCGTGATATCGCAAGGACCGAGTAAGTCAAAAAGGTTGTCAACTACATTTCGACTCTATTGTTTGTTAAATAAAGTTCAAAACTGGTAGATCACTTTCTTGGCTGGCTTTACGTAAGCGAGACAGCGACGCTGTTGCGAAAGTTTAAACAAGGTAGTTTAAATTACTGTTATGAAATTTCTAATCTTAACCCTCATTGAATGATCCAGTGCCTTATAAGTTTTTTTTTCATATTGGTTACTCTCGGAGTGCCAGTGTTTTAGAGTGTCGTAAAAAAATTAAGTCATATTTGACCTTATTTCGTAAAGCATTTTTGAAGTATTGAAATGATATGTGTATTACATACCCACGTTACATTATATAAATCGAATTTGTTAATGAAATACAAAAATATCCTACTAAACATTATGCATGTTTGGCTGTTTCGATGTTTGATAATAAATTAAATTACGCGTTTTAACGATTGAACATATAGGTATTAATATGAACGTTTGGTATGCAAATTGCCTTCAGCCTAGAGATACTTTTTATAACAGTACTTTGTATATCGAAATAAGTTACACTAGTACAATATTTTGATATCTATGCTAATATTATAAAGAGGAACAGTCTATGAGATAACAGCCTTGTATTTATACGTTTGTATGTAATGTAATGGGAAATCTCTGTAACCACTTATCCGATTTCCGAAGAATAAGCTATATTTGATGATGTATGTGTAGCTAAGAACACTGTAGACACAAAAATAAAAAAATATCGTCACACCCTTTTTATGTTTGGAGGTTTTCAGCAATAATTTATAGAAAAGTGTCAGACTAACACAGGCAAAGCCCCGAAGAAACATTCTTTCAAATTACACGGGCTGTAATAAAATCTGAAAATGAAATTTCGTCACAAGTCCTTGTAATAATATTCTAAAGTGCCAAATTAAAACTTCAATTCACATTCACGTTTTAACGACACTATCGCGCTCTATGCTCGTTGTAATACTAACCGTCGTATATCATTTAGCTTTAGGCAACACATCCGTCCTATTCGTTCTGTGGAACAGTCTGCGGGCGGCGGTAGTAAATCGCCACTCCAGGACATTATTAAAATACCACATCAAACACGTTTCTAATTAAATTTCCGACTAGATATTTCGAAGCATCGTAAAATAGAACCCTTTCACTCTACTCATCGCTTTATTATTACTGTTTCATTGGTTGGGGATGATTTTTGTGACTTTTTTATGAGGATGAATAATTTAACTCGAGTGATTGATATTCTTAATCGAATCGTAACTTAGCTCAAAAGATACAACTCAACTTGAAGTTTTTAATAGGACGTGTCTTTGGTTTGTTTCGGTCTTTCAAAATCACAATGACAGAGAACTCAATATATCTCCTTCTGTCAAATATCGAGGATGAAATATCCGGTATAAGTACACAATTCGTATGGTAATATCCCTTTTTTAACGTTGGGGAAATACCTGTACGCATCCCGTCCGGTCCCGGGGTGCCTCACGGGTAAGACGGACTAACCGAAGCTGCTGTTACTACCGCCTAAAACCATCAACAAGATCCGGCTCCGCCTTGTAAAGGGGGCGTCGCAGGATCGCTCTTGGCATTCAACTGCGTGTACTATACCTAAATGTCCCCATTTTATTCAGAAAATAAATGACTTCCAATTTCGGAAAAAAATACAGTATCAATTCTGAAACAGCACAAAGTAAACGCTTAAAATGTACACAGGAGGCACGAGTAATGAATGCTCCGGAGAATAATAAGCCAACAATAGAAAACCGTTATTTGTTTTCTGTATTCTTTCCCCCGTGGATACGGATCACGTCATTATTCCTGTGGATTTCTTTTGCTCTTGCCTCCGTGTAGTAATTAAAGATAAATATAATATAAAACGCTCCACTTGAAGATCTCATCGCTCGCATTGGCTTTTGTCTTCCTAAATGGACTCCTGTTGATAGATTGTCATCTATTGTTATCTTAATCTCGCCCGAGGACAGAATAAATGATTTATGAGACGCCAACAATAGCGTTCCAAGTAAAAATGTTACAAGGTAAATTACCTGAGGCAAAACACGATACTATAATAATAAATTATTCATTCGACAGATATTGTTTACCTACTCTTAAAATGAGATGGTTACGGTTAATAGGAAAATACCGTTGGAAATTTTATTAATTAAAAAATATATGTTTCTTCTAACGACATAAGTGACATGTCCCAGGCATTTCTATTCAGATTATTTCAGATACTGTAAGACTTATATGAAAACGAATCTATAAGGGTTCTGTTTTTGACATTTTGGTCAAGGAACCCTGAAAATGGTCAAGTGTGAATTGGACTACAAGAAAGAACCTATTCTTTTAGTTAAGGTTAATACATTTGAAACTAAATAAGTATTTTTAAAAGTAGGTAGGTACTCACATTTGGTCGGATTTTCATTGCTTCTCAGAATGCCGTCTGTTTTAAGCAGTTTGAAAATGAAATTCAAATAAAGCGTTTTACTCTCAAAGAAAACGAATAATAAGACAAAGTCAAGTACCCGTCACATCGACGTAAAATAAGCAATTTCCTTTTGTATCAACGAAGGTGTACGGTGTTTATGACCTCTGCTTTACGATTTGTTTGTGTATACCCCGGGCGAAGTGGTTTTATAATCGAATTCTAGAACTAGCGAAGAAACGAGTCTAGTGCACATAAACACTATCTTAATGCAATCTTAATACCTATTTCACTTAATTACATGTTAATACTACAAGTAAAACAATCACATAGACCGCCGATAAAGACTTATATAATAGGGATGATGACTTAAGATTTTACGATGTCATTCGAACCAGTTTTTAGAGAGGAACAAATGTTTGTATGGGAGCAACTACAATTAAAGAACATGAATACCCAAAAATTTGAGACAAAGATTGACGTCGCTGGCGGCAGCGCAAAACGCTTCATACTGATAGACACACAAGTATGACGTCACAATTGTACAAAGTAGTTGACTGTATCATTGTATGGAAAATCCGGTAAATTGTTGTTTCGGTCGCGAAATACTGCGTTTAAGTACATAGTTGTTATACAATTTTGTTTCTATAAAAGCGCAAGGATTCTATTGGCAGCTTTAAATTTACTCTTGTACAATAAAACAAAATGGATAATTTTTCTAAACTTTCAAGGTTCATCATCTTTTTATGATTTGAATTATATTTTATAATTTATACATTATTACGATAATTTGATGGTTTTACTATCCATTTAGCATCACTACGTTATCAATTTGAACATGAGGCATCATGCCTATTGAAATAATGCATTTTCATAATACCTGTGACAAGACGAGGGACTGATCTTCACTCAGTTGAATATGAACCTATACTACGAAAATATTTTTTATGTTACACATATGTTATATATCATTTTTAAACATTGTTCTGTCACGAAGCTCTCATGAAACATTTTTATAGGGAGATTATTATTCTGACTTCCGCTTAAGATAGTTTTTATCCGACTGCTACAGTTAATACATTTTTCGAAACATTTGATCTCATTGAATTTTTAATTTCTTTTTCTTCACGGAAATCGCCGCCATGGCTGTTGCTGCAGTGTGCAGCTCTGCTCTCAGTGACGTCAAAATGGCGGAATTGCTTGGTCGTTTACCTATTAATAATTTCGATTTGCAGGCCGATCAGGTAACGCATTGTACGTACGTTAGGCAGATCTAAATGTCAAAATTGTATATAGAAAAATGACAGTAGGATCTACCTAACGCGCGTTCAAAACGTTACGTGAAATTTAACCACTCTGGTCTACGATATATCTTAACAAAGTTAACTTATATGCAAAAACTCCGTATTAAGGCGTAATTTCAATAAATGTATCAACAAATTCGGACAATGAAACACGAATTTGTCATTTTTTTAAGTAATGGATTCACGCTATTCGCGCATTGACGCTTTCAGCCAAAGTACGTGGAACGATATTAACAGAAAATACCAGGAATGGATAGTATATGCATCATACTTAGTTTGATGTAATTTAAAGTTTTTTTTTATATACCTGTACAGTGTACAGTACCTACTTAGTTTTATTAAATATAATTAAAATCATAAAAAGATATGAACCTTGAAAGTTTATATATATATATATAAGGCTTTAAATATTGTATAGAAGGATGAGTCATTTATATACAAGAGTGAAGTAATAAATACAGGAAAAGGAAGTATAAGGCATGAATCACACGGTGATCACCAATATTATTCGCATCTTATCTCAATACGTGAATAACGCGTACCTACGGGGTTCCCGCAGACTACTGCTCGACTCGACTGCTACTTTATATACTTGTGTTGAAAGCGGAAGATTACCGACGCGCACTACAGAATAGGTAAATCAAAATAGCAGAACGCCGACGAAAACACTGTAATTTTAGTCAGAGCACATTCGGTTCCCTTTTTAAAAAAGTGCAGAGAACGTGACGTGAATGCTCGGGCGAGGGACGTAAGACCGGACGCTCAATGGACAGGGAATATTTTAACTGGCGGAGGCAGAAAACTATTTTGACTGTGTAAACGTTGGGACTTTGTTTTGTTAACTAGAAAACTCTTTCGTTAATTATGAGAGCTGCTTCTTTAAATAGGAAGTAGACTGTTGGAGTTAAATGACCAATCAAGTCAATGTCGGTAAAAAAAAAATCGTCTTTTTTGGTCAGTAGTTAAGGGCTTATGTTTATATATAACTAGCGACCCGCCCCGGCTTCGCACGGGTACTATATTATACATATAAACCTTCATATTGAATCACTCTATCTATTAAAAAAACCGCATCAAAATCCGTTGCGTAGTTTTAAAGATCTAAGCATACATAGGGACAGACAGCGGGAAGCGACTTTGTTTTATACTATGTAGATATGTTTTTATCGAATATAATTATAGATATAAAAAGTGCGTGTTGGGCCACGCGCAGTGTAGGGTTCCGTAGTTGCCTGTCTGTCTTAGTTAGATCGACGTTTGGACGAAATCGGCTTTTCCAAGTACATTAAGTTGGTCGACTGTTACTCGGTAACTACTTATGCCTACTTATCCGTGATAGTTTTCCTTTTAAATTAATTAAATTATGTACCACGGTTTTTTCACATCCCCAGTAGTAGTAGCCATTTAGCCGGCAGCGGGGGGGGGGGGGGGGGGACGCATGACTCGAACAAAAATAAGGGCTTTAAAGCCCAATATCTCACAAACGAATCACTAATTTGGTCTAAAGAAACCCATAATATTTTTGAAGAAGCTATCCAACGATAACCCACACCATGGGTTTAACGAGAAAAAAAAATCCCCGCATTAGGTGTTGGGGAGGTACCCTAAATTTTTTTTTCTCAATATTTTATTCTAAGTACTGTTTTGTTGACGTGGTTGATTTATATACCCATGCCGAATTACAGTTTTCTATTAGTACCTAATGGTTACTGAGCTAAGCCGAAGACGGACGGACGAACGGACGGACGGACGGCCAGAAGGACATAGCGAAACTATAAGTGTTACTGCTTGACTACGGAACCCTAAAAAAGCGACACCGTTTATGCTAAGTCAGATTTCAACCAAAAATTAGATTATATAGCCCTCTTTGGCAGTGGTCCTAATAAGAAACTCGAATCTAAATCTGACTATGACCCAATCGCGATTTTATTGTAACGAGATAAGGTAGCTTTTGGCTGTTTGTATAAATAAATAATTATAATTTTAACATTTTCGCTGGAAGACAACTTGGCTTTGGATGACGATGATGTTTGAAGCACTACTAAATTGGCCGGTGGATTGGGTACTTACGTTAAGTAAATCAAAATCTAATTTTTTGTATGAGAAAATAACAGTTGACCGGCCCTAATGCTCGTTGAAACAGTATATGACTTCGCAATCAATCTTACAATTTAAAAAACTTGTAGTAAGTAAGTTAGCTCTGCTGCACTTTGTGAAGACACTTTCATGCTCCTCAATTATTGGCTAACTTTACTTTGGTCAATACCTAAAAATGATTGAACCTACCTATCCGGCAATTCACTAACCAATAATATATACTTACGAATAATGTAACGTCAAATATATTTAATTAACAATTCTTGAACATACATAGTTCCAACTCTCACGTTTCTAGAATCTGGTTTTGATTAACTAAATAATTCAACGTTGCGGTTTTGACGTTTTCACTGACTTCGGTTCGGATGATTTATTGAGAATTCCTTCGAAGGCCGCGCGCCAATTGCAATCCTACAGATTCAACGAAATGCCTTGCTCCCAACTTGTGTTATAATTCTGAATATTGTGCATGGAACCTGTTGTGTATATATTTACAGAAGGTTAAGTAAATCAATATATTTAGGTGATATTTAAATCATCTACGGCGCATTTTAACAACCTGAGCAATTGGACAACACAATCGGATCTGATAACAAAATTATTAATACATTTCGCTCCCAAAGTACCTACATAGAAAAATTGACGTTGGGTGTTTTACGTCTTGCCCATGTACAGGCCAGGAGCTGGCCGCATTGAGCGGTAAATGTTATTTGCAAACCCCTTCAACTGTTACAAAAATAAGTGTTTATATTTAAGAATGTCCATACAACTCTACCCAGTTCATTGTTCTAGAGTATATTTCTAAGAAATTTTGAAAGTTTTAGCTAAAAGTAGGTACAGTAAAAGGCCAAAGGCCACGTAAGATTAAAGTTCACAAAATACCAAAGGACAAGTAGCTAACAACAAGCTTCTGTCAAAAATTTCGTTTTTGGTACAAGCTTTTATTGCCGACAGTACTTTTCTGTATACCATCATCAACTACTCATTGAGACGATTCTAACGAGCCCAAACTCAATGGGATTACGTCGGTTAAGTACTGAATTCCCATGGCCACCTTCTGTCTCCATCATCAGATCAGCTCGATGGTACCATAATATTGAATTGTCATCCAAACTATACTTATACCCAAAATTTCAGTTCAATCGGCCACCGGGAAGTGGGTCAAATTTAACTTGCAAGATTTGATTACAGGCAGACAGACAGACAGATAGACAGACAGATAGACAACGGGACAGGTGAAAGTAAATAAAAGCTTGTAAAAATACGCTGCTTTTCTGTAGATATCTAAACCCGAAATTGGATTTATAAATAAAAAACGGCTTAGCTTCGAATAAGATGTATGACTTTTTATAAGCGAGCGCGCTGGCAAAATAAATAAATAGTATCTTATAGAATAAAAATCATATTTCCGTTCAAATTTCGTTTGACGCACTATAGAACGTGTATCGCACAATGAAAGCCGCTTGGGGAATCTGTTAAAGTAGTTTAAGAGTAATATCGTGCGTGACGCAGGCCTCGCTGATCACGGGACGCGCGACACGGCTCAGGAATCACGCTGGGTGCCAATTTCGTTGGAAGAATTCGCCCGTCTTTGAAGTTTCAAGATCTACTTCATGAGGGAAACTTTTACTATGAAATTTGAAGGTGTAAAAATGTGAACTCCATCCCTAACAGGCCAACGTGGGGTGTACGTACAGTCCTACACCTGCCCCGTAGCATGGATGGCGTTATCACGCGATAAGTGACAGGATAGAGCTTCCGTCCCTGGCTGACACCGTTCGATAGAACGAGACGACGCGCCTATCCTGTCACTTATCGCGTGATAACGCCATCCATGCTACGGGGCCAGGCCTGGACGCTGCAGGTTTCTTTTCGTGGAGAAAATGCAACGGGTCATATGTTGTTAGGCTGATGATGGCGATTGAAATTGGCAATCATTACATCGATTTTATCGTATCATCTGCAATTATGTCTTTAAAAAACAACTGCGTACATTACATAATAGGTACACAATTACACATACAGGAAAACTCAAGACATTGGAAAATACAGTAGTATAAAAGATTCTACGTTTATATATAATGTATTTATTATTTTACGTTTAAAACATTTCACTGTCTACCGCACGATGATTCGTCTTTCCTCACACAGCATGTGCCAAAAGTAGGTGACCACGACTTGAGTTTCACATTACCCTTTTTTCCTGAAATTATCAATAGCTATTTAGCCATTTAATAATATTTACTATTGAATGAAAATGGCTATCAATCAGTGAATTTGAAAGTGATTCCTGATTACGTCTCCTGAATCACGCATCGTGTAAATCCAGGCTGCTTGTTTCCACCGCAACGTACCCTACATTTCCTCGTCAATCGGGAACGTGTCGCGGAAGCGCCGCCGCTCGTGCGATAAACGCTGCTATGCAGGCTTTGTGCGATCCGATATTGTGCCCGAAATTAAATTTCGATGCCTACGTGCTGCCTACTACTTTCGCTTATGATAGCTACTTGATTTATTTCAAATAGGCACGTGCAAATCTCCAGATAATATGTTATCTAGGATTTGAACCAGCGTGAGGTGTCAGCTCGGCTTTGCTACTCATTTTCTTTTCTTTGTCTTTTTGGTTTCGTTTTCACAAGCTTTTATAACACTTATTTTATCGAACACATGTGTGGCTATAAATTCGAATCGAGGGTTTTAATACGATTTGATAAAGTATTACTTACTGAATGAATAAGAATTATTTAATTCATGAAACGCTCCATGATATTCTTAAATACGTCAAGGAGGTATTCGAAACATGGCGAGTCATATTGCAACCTTTCAGTATTATGGTTTATGGAATAACTCTTAAGAATAACCAAACGCGTAAAAATGGGGAAGAATGTCGCAAAGGTATACGTTAGTGGATATTCCATATCGAATATGAGCAAAAGATTCGGAAATGGCGTTCCTAGAACGGCATTCGTGCGATAAATGTTGCCATTCAAGCTTTGTTTTGGCTAGGCTTATATTGTAGCCGAAATTGATTTAAGTATGTGCTTTCACTTTTTGCCGGTCACGTATCGGCCTTCACAGTCACCAAAAACGATAACTTCACAGCAATGTTTAAATCGTCTGAAATAGACGTAAAGGCATATGATGATGATATGCATTCACACTCCATTTCAATGTTGGTTTGCTGGACATATGTGAACATAGGTCTGATTCCACGACAAGCAATTAATTTAACTCTGGTCAATTTAGTTAAGATGCCTCGACGTTGCTGTCCTATCAACTGGTTCACCAATCCAATATTTGTCGAATCGATATGCCAGCCGGCATGATAGAATATTGTTATATTCTATCATGCCGGCTGGCATATTGAATCTTGCAATGTCTTGCACCATAGATTGCATATACAAAAAACCTGCTTATAAGTCGAGTCGTAGGATAGAAATCATAATGCACTGATTATATGTATAGTAGTCATAAAGGTTATAGTACTCAAAGTTCGTACGTAATATAAGACGTATGTGCTTATTAAGGTATAACGTAGACACATAAAGTGTACTTCCTTTAGTTTAGGGTAGGAGAGCTGCATATTGCAAGGAACACGGAGTACCTACTAAAACATAATTAGGCAACTTCGCCTTATACTGGCAGTTAGGCTAAGAGCCGCGGACGATAACGACCGAACATTTTGTACTTAAAATGCTTGAAACTAAGGTCGTTGAAGTCTAATATCGTTACTTACCAAACTCGAATAGTTTTTCAGGGTACTGTGACTGCTAGTCTATGTTACACTTGTCATAATAATCATATAACGAATTTTCTTTTGAATGCGTTTGAAATTATACACTCAATGCTGCGTTTACGCTCAAACGTAATGTTTCGCGACAGGCCGTCCGAGCTGTCACGCAATATTACGCCTGTGCGTAAAGGCAGCCTTACGCGTCCTGAGACCCAGGGTACGTTTTAGTGCTTTTGAATTAGAAACTTTTTGACATTCAGTAAAAGTTTAAAGTCAATTTTGAAATTTGTACAAAATTTTGTACGCGGGGTCTTAGGAGGTTGACACATAATTTCACTATTTACAAGTACCTAGTTATGTCCTGAAAGGGTGTGGTCCAGCAGCAATTTTTTTCTGGAAATTAAATGAAAAGAAGACTGGTAGTGTAGGACTGGTTTAAGGTTGATGTTATTTTATTAAATAGCCAAGAACAATCGTTTAAATTATTGGTAATTAGTATTAATGCGAGTTTCTGACGTCATGAAATTAAATACAAGTTTTGTCTTGATTCATGCACTGCCGTTTATGCATACGCAAATGACTGATGTTATTAATGTAAAAAGATACAGTTACTTGTAAAATGGAGGTTCATGGCAATGGGTTACTAGCTCTCGGCATATAAAGCCAATGTTTGTTTATATCGGGGCTGAAATTTCAACATCTTCTCAGTATGTATGTACACGTGGCTTATATATTTGAGGGTCTCATTATATCTAGAATAACATCTTGAAACTTTGATCATTTTATTATAACTGAACTACTTACATCAATAAATAAAATATCTTAATTATCCGCCCTAATATTGTCAATGTGTAAAAAATATTTTTCTGTTCCATCTTTATTCAACCACTAAACCTATTTTGATTAAATTCGTTCTGTAGTTTGAATCTCAAGGAATTATGATACTCTATTGCGGGAAATCATTCTGAAGGTAAGGGGATGAAATTTGCATGGAAGTGCCATTAATAATTTGCGCGGGAGTCGCGGGAACAGCTAGTACCTACGTAGTAAATGTTTTCTGCAAAGGATCTTCTATTTTAATCAGTTTCCTGTTAAAACACTGCGCAGACTTAACGTAATTATGTGAACTTGAATTAGTTAAGTCGACTTAAAGTCGAGTTACTTACTTAGTTAAGTCCAAAACGTGATAGCGTTCAGATATTATTATCACGAAGACGACATAAATACATTCATGATGCTTCATATATTTATTACATTCATTAAAGAAAAGCTTCTTGGTTGTGCAGTTTCGATATTTCTAAGAATAATCGTCTAGTCGCTTAAATTAATATGTAGGGAGTGGTTCTATACTCTTGGTGCGAAAAGAAAGCGACAGCGGCATATTGTTTTTACCCAAATAATAATGAGTCTTATATAAGTATGTATTATAGATGGGGTCGGCCCTAGAAATGATGGGTTAACGTCGCCATCGATAACATGTGACAGAGGCCTGACGACCAAGGATGCAGAAAATCGTGCGAAGTATCAGGTCAGACCGTACGAGCAGAAGAACCCGAAAAGCAGCTTCCAGGCGAAGCACCAGCTGACGATGTAACCAGGACTAACGCTTAGATGAGAGAAAAAGAGAGAGACATAATACCGACCATGGTGATGACGATGTACTAGCGATAAGGACAAATTTATAGGAAACTTAGAGGATATAAGTTTTTTTGATGAAAAGTTAGGGTACGAGTAAATGAAGCGTGACGCCTTTGTTATGGTTAGTTTCCTTAGACTTAACCCCTCGTGAATGTGGGCAGTATTAATACGGGGTACTAATGGAGGAGGACTCCTCCAACCGCAGACTTTATGTCCTCCGAGCGGTCTAGAATTATTAATCAACCCAATGCTGATTGCATTCTTGCTTGCGGCTTGGATATTTGGCGATGCAGATATGCCATTGCTATTCCGTTGTTGTCTTGGCAACTCAATAATTGAATTACGACTAGTGCGACTGGATATCCAAACTTAAGATGTAATATGTACGAGTGCCACGTTTTGTAATAATTTGACAACACAAAACTGAATGCTTTCGTACACTTTCATTCATTAAAAGTGATCGATTTCGTTCTAAATGATTCGAATACTCATGTTAATTAATTTAACGTTTATTACATGGGCGACGAACGAATTAATGTACAGTTTACGATGACCAATAAAGTCTATCATAATAGTATTTATATAGCAATAACAGATAGTAAATAGGTATTTATAGTACTGCTATATCCATTATTTATTTATACTAAACGGGACTTAATCGCGTATAATTAACTTAAGTATTTTATTTACCTCACAAATCCCCCCCCTCCATCCTCCATCCATCCTCCTCCTCCTTTTTTGCTATATCCATGCCTACATAATCAATCCAAAAAGGAGTTTCGTTTGTAATTAATATTTATAGGTGCCTACTTGTGCTAAAGTTCCAAACATGTAGATAAATGTGATAAAACAACATGTTAATCTCCTAAATAGAAACATAAGTAAAACAAAGCACCCTAGACAAATCCAACAAAGAAACTTAAACAATACCGCCTTAATTTACATTAGTATGAGATTTTCTGGTGTATTATACATAATGTTGCTCTTTCAAAATCGCGTTAAACACAATGAAGATTTGTTTCCGAGCCGTCGAACAATTTATCTCAACGAAGACTTGGCTTAAGTTATGCCGCGTGTCTTGTTAAAATTAAGGATTTAAATTTAAATTTGGACCCCGCAGCGAATAGGTGAAACGAAATAAATATGAATATGAATGGGGAATCTGACAAGAGCGCTGGGAACGGGTTGGAATTATTAACTTTTCGAGTGCATTCGTGTACCGTCGGGAGTGGAAGCCGAACGCGTCAAGTGCGTCTAACGAGCTTGTCATTTTGTTAACTTACTATTTCTTTGAATTAATTTGGGTTATGATGGGATTATTCAGGGTGTAACAACATGGTGGCTATCTTGTTTATAAATGTGATTACAAATAAGTAGGATGTTTAAAAACTATTAAAATAAAATTGGGATTCATCAAACTTTGCTAAATTCCCACACAAAAAAGATATTTTCTTGACGAAAAATTTCCAACTAAGGCCTTAGACGGGTCGCCACCATTTCTGTTACAACCTGTAGAGTTGCGAAAGTATTTTTATTCGTATAAATGATCGAATAAAGGCTTTGCATAGTTAACTACCAATAGGAAGAGATGTGTGAGCGAGGCTGACAATACTAGATGAGCGAAGAGATGTGCCAATATGTGTTTACATCTCTTGTTTTGAAGGCACCTAGGATCGTAGTTCTCAAGAAATACAGATGAAGGGAACGAATTCCATGGCTGTTTATCTGTTTTACAAGCCTTTTTCCTGTTTCTGTCGACAGTACAGTCGCCAGACATCTCGAAACCGCGCAGATAGGCCGCGCTCGCAGACGATTTAGTCGCCGAGTATAATTTGGCCGGGCCTGCTGACCGGGCGCGCGCCGCATCTCAAGTGCACTGCAGAACTGAAGGGGCCGGCAGTGCGGATTTTTTTTCTTTATGTATTAGGTACTCTAAATAAAGTCCGATTGAGCACGTTATTGCCGATAATGTAGGTAGGTACTTAGGTAGGTAATAGTTATTTAGGATATAGTTTTGTACGAGAGTCCCTTATTTTACCGGAAAACGTTTCACCGTATATGCATTGTTTCGCCGAATTTTCATTTCATCGATTTTTCTATCTGAGTAACCGTTAACTTTTTAGTTATATGTAAAAGGTAATTGTGCTGAACCCATTAGTTTAGGTTAGGTTTGTTTTATAACAATCTTAAATAGTTATTTCATTTGATGCAACGTTTGTCGGTAAAACGAGGTTAAACCGTTTTGAATGGATGTAAGTTTTTCGGTTACACAATGAAGTTAGTATTACTAAGTTTGTACATTCTTGGCGGTAACCTTAAAATTCATGTCACAATAATCTATCAATCACCAACCTTACTCTCGCAAGCCGCAAGCGAGTGTTGTTTGCTACGCCGCGTAGTGTTGTTTGCTACGCAGTCGTTACAAGCTACGTATATACGAATGGCTACTCTTTTAGTGAGTTTCTATGGACCTAGTTCGTTTTGAGTAAGATTGTCCCCGCATATTTATTTATTAAATTAATTAATTCATTTTATTTATTAAATAACTAAATTGTACGCAAGGCAGAAAATTGTATAAAAACAGTAATCTTTACAACATTGACTTATAATACAATACCTAGTCGCATAAGTTTAGTGGTACCAAGGCGTCATAATGCCAAAGATATTAGTTAGCAGCAGCTGCTCAACTTTCCGTACCGCACGTGGACCGAAGTTAATTAGGGCGGTCCGTCTGCGGTTTTAATAATTTCACCGGACCGGCGCCGGCGACCCGTCCGGCGACCTCACGTAATTTATATAGAAACGGTTTCACCGAGGTGTGTATTCAAACTCTAAATATTGATTGGCGTGATGGCTTAATACTTTGGAACTTGATTGGGAAAGGTTGTTTAGAATGAGAATACATTCAGCGCTGCTAGCAAACAAACACAAGTAAGGAGGGCTAACAACATCAAACATCTTTCATTTACAACGACGAATTAAAATTTCGTGTACGGTACGTTTCAATTTGAAAAAATGCAAGAAATTTACAATTCCTTAGTTTTTAAACCGTGAATGAAAATATATTATATTTCACATATAGATAACTAAGAACCTAGCCAAGTATCACCTGCTGGCCTGATTTCTAATTCACATAGAAGCGACAAATTAACAAAAAAGAAAACGTTTAATGATAAAACTTGGCTGCACCCAGCGGTGTCGGTACTAAACGGGGAGTCATACTTACCTCGGTTATTAACTGGCACGTCAGTTTCTAATTACTCCATCCAGTTTATCACCTGCGACTGACGGCACTCCTGGTCCTGAAAAACCAGCGTAAGTTGAACCCAAAACACGACGTCTCTTAACCGAGTAGCGGGGCTTCAAATATTGGACGTCTCAGAAACCCGAAGTATGGCGACATGACAGCTCCATTATAGTAATGTGTCGAGTTGTTGAGGGTGTAATCAATGGCGCGAGATGGGAAATAGTATTGCAGAAGTATTGTGCCTTCAAGAATGTGATGGGTTGCTCTCATGTAGAAATCAAAGTGAACGAGGGAAAAAAGATTTTTAAAAATTACCGGGTCAACAAGAGAAGAGATTTAAGTGCGCGTCTTTCCTGGACATAGTGAAAGTTGCGTTGTAAAGTCTTATTCTTGGTTACACTCATAACGTGTATGAACGGCGTCTCCTACCTATAAAATAATAAGATTTTACTAAAAAAATATGTTTTGGTATACAAGCTTTTGTTGCCGACTGTACTTTTTTGCACATCATCATCTAGTCGTTAGGAGGGTTTCAATGCCAAATACGTGTCTAGGAGTTGCTATACCGAATTTCAGCTCAATCGGATACCGATGTGGCGGAAAAATCTGTTGCAAGATTTGTACAACACATACTAACTAACAAGGCAAGTTAAATAAAAGCTTGTAAACACATAATTGATCACAGGAAAAGCGACTTTAAAGCAATAGCCGCTAAGCTCGCCATGCAACACTGGATGTGACGGAATAATTCTGCTTATTGAACGAGCGGGCGAAGCGAACGTTTCAGCTTCAGCAACAATTCATTCGTATGTCTGGGTGCCCGGATGGCCATCAGTCCGGCTGTTTTCCTCTACAGGTCGCATTTCTCAACTGCTTCTCGTGAAATTTTGTAAGCAGATTCTATGATTTTGTAAACAGATTCTATAATTTTGTAAGCAGATTCTATAATTTTGTATGCAGATTCTATAATTTTGTAAGCAGATTCTATAATTTTGTTAGCAGATTCTATAATTTTGTAAGCAGCTTCTATAATTTTGTAAGCAGATTCTATAATTTTGTAAGCAGATTCTATAATTTTGTAAGCCGATTCTATAATTTTGTAAGCAGATTCTATAATTTTGTAAGCAGATTCTATAATTTTGTAAGCAGCTTCTATAATTTTGTAAGCAGATTCTATAATTTTGTAAGCAGATTCTATAATTTTGTAAGCAGATTCTATAATTTTGTAAGCAGATTCTATAATTTTGTGAGCAGATTCTATAATCTATTTGTCGATTCAGTTCTTCAAAATATTTTTGAAGTGAAAACTTCTGTAGCGGCGCTGTGCACTTTTTGTGATGGGGAAAAATTGTTAAACTCGCCAAAGGTCACGTGACTGTACGATGTCACGTGACCGTAAGATTCGACAGATTGAAAATTTGTACGACGGACACGTGACCTGATCGAAAAACTGTCACAATGTCATTGAGTTTTCACTTCTGTCGGCACTCCCGGAATGCAACCCGGTCTTTATTTTTTTTTAAGTCAGCCTCGCGCGTCTACAGTGTACAGAACCAATAGTGTTAAATCTATTGAACTATTTTTTAAAGTCATAAAAACCATCCGTAAAATTATGTATTAATACCTTCCTATACAACGAAACAAAAAACATTTCGCCCTAAATTCGAGTGCGAGTGCGATGACAATAAACATAATGCGATTATAATAAAGAGCTAAGAATTTTAAAGCACGCCGATGAAATAATACGCTTGAACGAGCGGCTTGCAATCTTATCTAATTCCACGCTTCATAGTTGCCAAATTTGAGCCTTTTATTAATTGTTAATTTGCATTAGGAAATCTTAATGAGATTTTGTTGATTAATCTTTGTTTAAGACACGGCTTTAAAGAAAAGTAATTGAAGGAACAATTTTAGGAAAACTCAAGCAAAGGAACAATCACTCACAGGTTTACAGACTGTAAGTAATTTTATTATGAATTCATATAACAATAGGTATTGATGAAATAAAATGAAAAGTAATACCTGTTGTTAGTGTATTATGTTTTCTTAGAAGACTCTCATTTAAATCATCATATATTTAAGAGCCCAGCTCATGGCGGTGTAGTAATCCCCATTTTTAGGGTTCCGTACCCAAAGGGTAACAACGGGACCCTATTACTAAGTCTCCGCTGTCCGCCCGTCCGTCCGTCCGTCTGTCACCAGGCTGCGTCTCATGAACCATGATAGTTAGACAGTTGAAATTTTCACAGATGATGTATTTCTGTTGCCGCTATAACAACAAATACAAAAAACAGAATAAAATAAATATTTAGGGGGGCTCCCATACAACAAGCGTGATTTTTTTGCCGTGTTTATAGATAATGGTACGGACCCTTCGTGCGCGAGTCCGACTCGCACTTGGCCGGTTTTGTTCTGTTCTCTGTCAGTGTTACCACATTACATTGATCTTCTCTGTCGCTTGATCCATTAACGCATGTCTCGGTCTTCCCCTGTCTCTCCTCCCTTCTATATTTATGGTTTTTCATGTAATTATCTTGTCGTAATATCAGGTGCACTGGCATAATCGGTCTCCTATACTCAATCGATCGCAACAGCTATCTCTTCTCTCCTACCAAATCCTAAACCACTTCATTTGTTCTTCTTTTCGTCCAGCTTATAGCTCTCATTCGCCACATTTCAAGAGCACTCAATCCCTCTATCTCGCTGAGTTAAAGTTCACGTCTCTTTCCGTACAACGCTGTCTGTACTCCAGATGTAGGTTTAAATAAATTGTTTTCTAGTGTTTCTAGAATTCTTGGTATAAATTATGCTTTCTTGACCATTGCTATAACGTATGGAGGATATCACAGGATAGCACAACTAGCCCCAGTAGGCAGGGTAACCAACTAGTCTAGGTTACAATGGAAATCTGTCAACTTGTGACAAGTATTTTAGACAAGTTATAATTGTTTTTGTATTAGATATGCGTGTAAATAATGTATCTGCTTGTACATAAAAAAATGGAGAAGATTGATGATTGCTTTATATATTGATTTTTTTTTTGTCTTTCTAATATAATTCTACAAACCAATCCCATGTCTTTTCACCCCAGTAGGTCCTTTCAATCCGCCCATGCCCCGGCATTTTAAACTTTACTGCGAAACATTCAAACTTTGCAGACGAATTCGATCTGTACTACGAAATCGGACCGGTGTTTTGTAGCAAACAACGCTATTATCTGTGAGCGTTCAATAGACACAACACGCTCTGAATATCAAATAACTTTTAGTCATTGTGCATGTGCATGCATGGTACAAGTTATTCCTAAGATACATGGCTGTATTTCAGTACCTGCTGGCTAGCCATTGTCCACGTGATATCACTACAGTAACCAGGATATCAGGAGTGTCAAGAAGAACTTATTGATTTACTCTCGCCTTCATTCGGGGTCAGATGCGCGCGGCTGCAGTAGGCCACTAGAACAGTATTGCACCATAGTCCATTCCGTGCTGTCTATTGCAGCTCACGTAATACATGAAACCTAGAACCTACAATGTGGAACGGTCTTTCTAAGTTATTTATCTAATTCCTAAGCATACATATCTAACATGTTTAGTGTTAGTGAACTCTTAATTAAAACAAAATATCTCAAACCATATAAATAAAAATATCACCTTATTATCATGATTATTTTGTTCTTACGAAACTGTCTCTTTTCGGTAAACATTTCATCTCAGTGAACAGTTTTTGCGGGCCGTCTGTGACAAGTGCAAGTGCAAGTGTTGTTCGACAAGATGGCGTACTACGCATTGCGTGATTATGGTTGGAAAAGTCGTGGAACCATTGATTGCAATTTATATTTGATTGAGAGGAAACCGTTTGATAATTAGCAATACACAAAATAAAATCGTACTATGTCACGAGATGTGAAATGTTTTCAATTTGGATAATACCCGAAATGCATACAAAAATACATCCACATATCCATACACAGGCCGGGATTTGCAAAGGAACTATTTTTAACACATTTCTACTTCCATCTGGATAAAAGGACACTCAATAAGGATTCGGAAGAAGTTCAAATGAAACTGCAAAGGGCCTCAGTCGGATTTGTGAAGGGGTTTAAATCTTCGCACCGCGTTATTACAGCGAGTGTATGCGGATCGACCCTCGGGCTTACCGTGTAATAATGTTTGTATTTCATTTAGCTCTGGAGATGAACATCTTAGCGTGTTTTCGTTTCGAAACTGTCTTTGATTTTTGTATCCGTTTTACTTCACGGGTGAGAAGTCTGGAGACACGAAGGTTGTATACACAGATTTTTAATTGATATATTCACTATGTAACTATAATTCTTTTGATACGTCAGACGCAGCGAGAGTGATCGATTATTTATAACGTAACTATTGTATCGAGAATCAACCTATAACATACATTGAATGTATGTCATCTCGGTTATAACATACATTGAATGTATATCATCTCGGTTATAACATACATTTAATGTATATCATCTCGGTTGCACTCCATGCAGAGACCAGGATTCACTCCCCCAGTGCTTGGTTAATCACCATACATTTTATATCAAATTTTCTCACCCCTATCGAACCCTTGAACACTGCCTTAAAAACCTAAAAACCTTGACAAATATTGCGTCCCACCTAGTGCTGTTTTTAAATCTCAAAGCAAAGCTCAAATGAAAGACATTAATCACCCGTACATAATCTTGAAATTAACCAGGGGTATCTGAATAAAGTTGTTTTTGTAAGCTACCTCGCACGGTTCAAAACATATGCCCTTGTAGACGAATGGAGTATAAAGGGTTTTGGTACAAGTAGGATAAAAATGTACGGATTACGTAAAGCGAATAAATCACCAAATCACAATTTTGCTTGTTATGTATCTCAATTTATCTTTATAATTAATTTCACGATATCATTATCTGTTTACAGCGTCAAATTCATTCAATAACAGGTCATTTACCTGCCAAGGTCATTAATAACAGATATTATACTTAAAACTAAATAAAGCTAAGGTACTGCTACTGCACCGAAAAAGCAACCTTGCCAACCATAAACTCTGCATACACTCTGAATATAAATATCGTATTTTCCGCTTAATAGTCGGGTTCATTAAAAAATGTTGATTAAGATATTTTACGAGCTAAAAGCTGGAATTTGCGAGGTATAAATTGAAAACCTACCCGAGTCAGCTTGTTCGTGAAAGCACTTTACCTAACGGCTACATTAGTGTTATCCTAACGTGATGTGACTGACGGGTTATACCTAGGGAACAAAAATGCGCTTGCATATTTTTATGAGACGACCATAAAGTATAAAACGTAGACGCGACTTGAATTATCAGCTCGTTTCACTTAACCCTGTATCTACTTGGTAGTGTCTCTTTAAATGCATACATTTTTTTGTCACCTATTTTGCTTATTTTCTCTTGATGATTTTTTATGTTCTACAAAGCAACCAAAGGGGGAACGCGCGGTTTTTTTTCTTATGTCCAGTTTAGGGTTATAATAAATCAAACTGTCAGAAGGAATGACCAAAGTGTTTTATTGACTATCGATAAATAAATGTCACTTAATGACACATCGTCAAAGTAATGAAATCAGGCTTTAGGATATAATATACAATGTATGTAAGCATAATGGTAAGGAATAAAACAGAAAATATTTTTAGTTTACGGTTTTAATATGGCACAATGAAAAACTTAAACAAGTATACTAAGAGTAAACTAACCTTCATTCAAAGTAACAGAGCCGAAATCTGTATCTGTACTAATTATGTTTTCTTGACAGATGTGACGTGGGCATGATTTATTTCAATATGGAGATGCAGGTTGCTTATCAAAGAGGTAAAATGTTACAGAATAATCGTATAAGTCTATATGCGATAATATTCCGTAACATCGATAAGTGGAATTGTCGATAAAACAATTTGGTCATTCCCTCTGACAATTTGATTTTTGCTATGAAGAATTCCGGTCAATGTTTAACACATAAACTTTACATTATAATCATAAATGTTGAACTACTTATATTTTTAGTGAATAACATTTTTTATTTGTATTGAAAAGTACGCTGGATGCGGGTGGCGCAGGACCGGTTGCTTTGGCACTCTTTGGGGGAGGCCTATGTCCAGCAGTGGACGTCTTTCGGCTGATATGATGATGATGATGATGATTGAAAAGTAAATATCATTACGAGATATCAATATTAATATTTATATTCCTTGTTTTGACTTTATCATTAATAATTTTGTAATATATATTATGTCCATAATAATGTAGTATTGTACCAGTGACATTTCATTAAATTATTATTATATTGATTATTTGAGGATCATTAAGTAAATTCGAGTAAATTTGCTTAAAGTTCATGTAAATTTATTTTATGAAATAAAGAAATCTTAATCTAAAACAATATCCTTACGATGTGTGTTCTCCGTATTTGTCTGTCAGGAAAGACGACATTGATATTGTTTGACTATATATACAGCTATAAAAAAAATACTAGCATATCATTTGTCACAACGGGCGACATGTTTCGAACCTTTCGGAAGTTCTCTTCAGATGTTCTCGCGGCCTTATCGAGGTCGACTGTGCCCACCGAAGGGCTCGAAACATGTCACCCGTAGTGTGTGTATGTGAGTTTAACCGTTAATATTAGTATGATTAAACATGAACCACGAAAGTTTGAATTCAATTACGTACATCTATTTTTCCAATTGACTAAATCTAGCAGAATCAGAATGAGATTGCTTACGTAAATAAAAAGCAAATAAATACATTTTCTGGTGATAAACGGGCTTAAAGGTCAGATTTATCTCATGGTACACGTGTCGCGGCGTAGTCTGCGCGCTCCAATACCGATTTTAGCTTGTAAGCCTAAATTTATGATGACCGCTTCGGAGATAAAAATTGAATTGCCTTCGGTTTATTTATCGCATTACCACGACCAGGTTTATTGGTGTTTATTTTTGATAAAGATAAAAAATGAGTACGAAAGAGAATGACAATAATTGAAACAAGATTAACGATAATTCCACACCTGGGATCCGATTTATGATGAAAAAATGTCACGTAACCTCTTCAATAGGGATGCGGACTAAGATTTTTTTATGGTGTCATTCGAACCAATTTTTGGAGAGGAACAAATGTTTGTATGGGAGCAACTACAATGAAAGAACATAAATACCCAAAAATTTGAGACAAAGATTGACCTCACTGGCGGCAGCACAAAACGCTTCATACTGATAGAGACCGACATATGACGTCACAAGTGGCATTTGTTTTGTGTGTATTTATTAAGTGGACATAGTTATATTTCAATTGTTAGTTATGTAATCTTATATTGTGAGTAAATGAATCTGAATCTGAATCTGTACTAACCGTCGTATGGAAAATCAGGTAAATTGATGTTACGGTCGCGAAATACTGCGTTTAAGTACATAGTTGTCATACAATTTTGTTTCTATAAAAGCGTAAGGATTCTATTGGTAGCTTTAAATTTACTATTGGACAATTAAAAAAAATGCATATTATTTCAAAATTTTTAAGGTTAATATCTTTTTATGATTTTAATTATATTTTATAATTTATACTTTATTACGATAAATTGATGGTTTACTATCCACTTAGCATCACTACGTTATCAATTTGATCATGAGGCCTATTGCCTATTCAAGCAGGTTAACGACGTTATTCGTTTTTAAACATAGGTACGTTACGAAACAAAATCATTTGTTTCGTTAAGAGGTAAAAGTCCGTTCAATGAAATATGATCAAGATATTACAAAAAAATAGGTCTGTACCTAAAACTAAAATTGACTACTAAGCTAAACTTAACTAAGTATCAAATAACCCGCCCACGTCACTCCAGGCCCCGTATCATGGTCGGCCTTATCGCGGTTAGGGGCAAGATATAGCGTCAGTCTCGTTCTATCGAACGATGTCAGCCAGTGACGGACGCTCTATCTTGTCACTTATCGCGTTGATAAGGCCGACCATGATACGGGGCCAGGTGCAATGGTGCCCATCATTAGCTCCATCATCACCAAATCAAATCAAATAATTTATTTCGGAAGTGTTTCCATAATTCGTTAGTAATAATTATATTATTATTACTAATTTAATATTTAATATTACTATTTGCAAGTCAGTTGGATGCCCTATGCAACCTATTCCAGTGGAATAGGAAGGGACCATCCAGGCGCGCCGCCACCGTTTGCAGGAGGCTGTGCGGGCTGCCGCGCAGGCGCCTCAGCAGGGACGCGACACGCTTACGCATTATACGCTTTCATTTCCGCGCTGAACAACTATGGCTAACCTTTGTACCAGAAATCACCCAGATGAAAAAAAAAAATAATAAAAAAAAAATAAAAAAAAAAAATTTTTTTTTTTTTTTACCAAAAATGTTCGCTACTAGCCCGGGCTTGCAAGACTCTACTCGGTTGATGCCAGGGCTGGGCCCGACGAGTTCCTGACCCGAATAGAGGCCTGGACTAGAACGACCGGTATAACCCCGCTAAGCTATAGCTTCCAAGAAGCGTGGCATACCGAAGATGCGCCAGGTATCGGTCCGGTACAAAACAAAACGTGCTTTTACCTTGATGGAAGCTTCATCCGCCGTTGTACAGGGCGGCTGAAGCTTCCATCAAGGTAAAAGCACGTTTTGTTTTGTACCGGACCGATACCTGGCGCATATAATCTTCAATATTAAGATATTGAAGATTATACTTGTTAGTCTTTAATTCTTAAGGCCCGGTCAGAAAGAATCAGTTTTTTTCTGGTTTTATAAATATTAGTCAGACCTTATGTCAATAAGTAATGTCAAAAACCGGCCAAGTGCGTGTCGAGCCACGCGCAGTGTAGGGTTCCGTAGTTGCTTCTCTTAGTTACATCGACGTGCGGTGCGGTTGCGTCGGCCGAATTTGTACAATTGGCCTTTCCAAGTACACATTAAGTTCGTCGACTATTACTCGGTAACTACTTATGTCTTCTTGTCCGTGATAGTTTTCCTTTTAAATTCATTATATGTACTACTACCACGATTTTTTTCACATGCCCAGTAGTAGCCATTTAGCCGGCAGGGGGGGGGGACACATGACTCGAACAAAAATTAGGGCTTTAAAGCCCAATATCTCGCAAACAAATCACTGATTTCAATGTCAAAATGGTTTTAGGAAATCCATAATAGTTTTGAACGAGCTATCCAACGATAACCTATGGGTTTAAAAGATAAAAAAAAAATTATATCCCCGCTTTAGGTGTGGTGTAGGGGAGGTACCCGAAAAAAAATTTTTTTTTCAACATTTTATTGTACTGTTTTGTCGGCGTGATTGATTTACATACCCATGCCGAATTACAGTTTCCTAGTTGTAATGGATAATGAGCTAAGCCGAAGACGGACAGACAGACAGACAGACAGACGGACGGACATGGCGAAACTATAAGGGTTCCTTGTTGTCTACGGAACCATAAAAATGTACTGCGGTAGGTACTAAAATTTGATGTGACATTTGGTTCAACGCATCTTTACAAAACCGGGCCTTAAAATGTAAACTGATATATGTCGGTTTGTTCCTAGATTTATTTATAGCCTTCATATTTTCGTTGCTAAACATGTTACCTGTATATTTTCGTTATCTTTGAACACAATTTACGTAAATACACTCTTCAATTTAATGAAAGTTCAAATGACAACGTGAATATCCAGCCGCAAAATTTAATTAAGCATAGTTTGGAGAGATAATTCTATAAATTTGTGAAGGATTTTAGTAAATAAAATTAATTAGAAAGCTAAACCCGTATCTCCTTGTGCAGGGTTTGGGTATTTGCACGGGTTTCAGGGGTTTCATTGCGACCTCGAGTCTGCGGCGAGGTGCGATTGAATTTTTTCGAGTGGAAGCGACAGGGTTTATAGCAGCCCAGATGAAGTGCTGCTAGATGTGCGCCGATACACCAAACAAGTCCTGAGTAAGACATTTATTGAAAACATATTTCTAGCACTCCCTGTGTAGATTTGTCACTTATACCTACCTCGGGGTTATTTGTGATATGATTAATTTAGTGAACATGCGTGCGTTTGTTATTTTATTGCAAGCTGCTTAATTCATTATTATTATTTAAATATATTTCAATATTAACCACTTTCTACTTAAAGTATCTACGTAATGAAATAATGTATAAACTACAAATCCGTTCGACTGTTCTATACTTGACGCCGTATGATTCCAAAAAAAAATCTTTTTTTGTTTTTTTTTTTGAATCTATATACGGCGTCAAGTTTACCTATCTAAAGTTAAAAGACATTAAGAGTTTTTGTTGGATTCCACAAGAAGCCCGTTCCAGTGTAACACATTCCGTATTGACCCCAGTACTTCGGGTTTTAACACAATAAATAAACTGAGACACGCCACTGCTGTCTGCGAGGCTGGCAATTGAAATTTTATCCCAGCTTTATTCCCATCGACTCCAATAAACTAAAATAAATAACGAAATATCCACTGCCAGCACATTTTCGGCTTCGGGTAAGGATTTTGAATCATGTGAGGGTTATTTTACGAGTGCGATCTTAAGTAATGTTGATGTGAGATAGAGGGTCCCAAAATGTTCTACATTGCTGCGCTTTGATGGAGACAAATCAGGTAAGTAAGTATTATTTTTGAAATACAATAAAAACTTTGAATTTATGTAATTATGAGTTATGTTATGAGTAATAATGTCAGACATTGTTCAGATAATGTGAACTATTTGCGAAAAACTTTTCTTCAATTTACGAACCAAACGTTGATAGTTCTAACAAAACAAACCTCATACAAGAACAAACGGTGTTGACCAATTCGCTACATAAAGTTATTTTGGATGAAAACATGATCTTAAAAAAAATTAAAGCTTTGGATCTAAATAAGGGACCTGGTCCGGATTGTCTGCCGCCGATTTTCATTTCTAGATGTGCGGAAGGCCTGACACAACCGCTAAAATGCATATTTAACAAATCTCTCGAAACGGGCATTTTTCCTGAAAGATGGAAGGAGACAAAAATAGTCCCGATATTTAAGGATGGTTCGAAATCCGACATAAAAAATTATAGACCTATTTCTATCTTATCTGTTATGCCTAAAATTTTCGAATCACTGATCTACCCTTCCTTATATTCCCACTTTACACAACAACTTACAGATAGACAGCACGGATTCGTGAAGTGTAGATCTACTAGCTCAAACTTGGTAGCCTTTATCGAAAGCCTTACAAAGAATGTAGATAATCGTGTGCAGGTAGATGCTGTGTATACAGATTTCAGTAAGGCTTTCGATAAAGTCGATCATACCGTTTTGATAAGTAAATTGAGAGATTATGGCGTTTCTGGGTCACTTTTGTCCTGGTTCGAGTCCTACCTGGTCGGACGCATGCTGCATGTAGCCATTAATGGTGAACAATCCGAGCAATTTTCTGCAACATCAGGTGTCCCACAAGGATCGCACCTAGGGCCATTATTGTTTCTAATTTTTATTAACAGCATAGTGAGCTGCTGTGTAAATTCCGAACCTTATCTCTACGCCGACGACCTTAAAGTTATCAGACCTATTAAAAATTCTTCTGATCGTATTCTACTTCAAGACGACTTGGACAGGTTGAGTAATTGGTGCTCCCAGAATAGAATGACGCTGAATGCCAAGAAATGCTTTTACATCTCTTTTACTCGTAATAAAACCATTGTGCCCACTTGTTACACTATCGGAGGCACGCAACTTGAAAAGGTTGATACAATCCGTGACCTGGGAGTAACAATAGATAGTAAGTTAAATTTCAATGCCCATTACATAAACATCATTAAAAAAGCGTCTCGTATGTTAGGTTTTCTATTAAGAAACGCTGGGCACTTTAGGTGTGCACGTACTAAAGTATTGCTCTATAATACATTAGTAAGAAGTAACCTAGAGTACTGCTCCCAGGTTTGGACACCTTATTACCAGGTGCATGCGAATCGAATTGAGAAGGTACAGAGACGATTCTTAACACATTTAGGATATTCCTCTTCCAAAAGCCGTAAACTCACATCATATAGCAAACGACTGAAATTCTTTCGATTTATTTCACTAAGCAGCAGGAGAAAAGTGCTAGATTTAATGTTCCTTTACAAATTGGTTAATAGTAGGGGGCTGGATTGCCCAGAATTGTTAAGTAAAATTAAAATAACTGCTGCTGCTAAGCTACCTCGTTCTGGTTTGTACAAACTGTTTGGCATTCCATTCGGGAAAACAAATTTAGGTCGTAATTCTGCCCTTTTGAGAATGGCAAAATTATACAATCATATCCCAGGCTCTGCGGAAGTTGACATATTTAACGACAAAATCGCACAGTTTAAAAGGAAAGTGATTAAATATGTTGGCTCACTGGATATCCCAAAGTAGGCAGTCACAGTATCACATACACTTATGTCTTAAAAATACTTAATAAAATATTTGTAGAAAATATTTGTATATAAGTAGTAATCATTGTAATCAACTATTTAGCATCATTCTATCAAGTATTAGCATTAGTTAATGTAACGTATCGGTAAATGTAATCAATTATAACAATAAGTTTACTGCATGTTCACTATTGTTCACAGGTACAAGACACTTATACAAGTTGTGGTTACCTATAAATAGATAAGCATCAGTCATGATTGTTATATGTATAGATTTAAGAGCACGTAAGATGTATTATCTGTTGGTAATCCTTAATAAATAAATAAATAAATAAAATAATATTTTTAAATTTATTTTAATGGTTTTTCACCCCTGTCTCCATGATAGTTATTTTTGTTGGTAGTTGGTTATTTTTGAACGAGCGTTAGGACAATTCATTTGTCAATCTCCCATACAAAAAAATACATTTAGATTTAATTAACGTACGTACAAAACTTTACGCCAACGATCAGCAGAAGTCACTTTATCAGGAACACAGCTTATGGCTGCTGATGTAAAAACGGATAGAAGATCTAGAAAATAACGTAACATCTGACCAAAACGTCGGGTGTTCATGCATATGCATAACAATATACCTGTGAGCCTATTATTGTCAGTCATATTGAGGGCGGGGTTATAATTGTGATTTGTGAGATATATATCGAAAATAAATCATTTGGCGTAGTAATAATACATTGTGATGCAAGTGAGCTAGGTTGACCATTAAATACAAAGTGAAATTACAAGGCGAGCGTGTTAAGAGAGCCAAGGATGTAATTATAAAATCGCATGCGCTTCATACGACGTTTGCAACAAATTTGCGAGGAAACAAAATATAAGTCGAAAAATGTATAGGCTCCTAAGTTTTTTCGTTAGTTATTGGTGGCAACAGGTTTTCGCTTTAATATTTTTGATAACCAAACACGCATCAACAATGTTTACAGGTATGTATTCGTGAAATATCTAGGGCGCACATTTTTTGAAGTGAAAACTTCTTTAGCGGCGCTGAGCACTTTTTGGGATGGGGAAAAATTGTTAAATATGCGACAGAGTTTTGTGACGTCAGATGTGAAGGAGGTCACTTTTTGCTGCTAGCCGATTCGACTTCATTCAAAACTGAACGCTATTCGTAAGAGTATAAAGCCGTTAAACACTTTTTGCAATAGCATATTCTGCAAATAAATTTGTAATAATACCAACGCGTCTTTCACCGTTTTGCTATTGAGAAAATTCGAATAGTTCGAATTTGGGCGTTATTCCTAAAGAGATAGAGCTTAGAAAAATATTAATCAACGGCAAAAACAAATTGATATTTTGGTCGCCACCGTGCACCGCCATCTACTGTTCTTGCAAATTCGAATAGTTCGAATTTAGACGTTATTCCTAAAGAGATAAAGCTTTGAAAAATATTTGGCAATGGCAAAAACAAATTGGTATTGTGTTTGCCGCCGCCCGTCGGCGCGCCGGACCCCGGCACCGTTGCGCAGCGGCGGCGCGTTGGGCCCGTCGCACCCAATGCGCCCGCGGGACGTCCGCCTAAATAATTGATAATCCATACTCCATACTAATATTATAAATGCGAAAGTGTATCTGTCTGTCTGTCTATCTGTCTGTCTGTTACCTCTTCACGCTTAAACCGCTGAACCGATTTGGATTAAATTTGGTATAGAGATAGTCGAGTCCTGAGGAAGGACATAGAATACTTTTTATCTCGGAAATCACCCCCCAAGGGGATGAAGTGGGGGGTGAAAGTTTGTTGGAGCTACGATATAAACGAGTTCCACGCGGACGGAGTCGCGGGCAGAAGCTAGTTAAATAAATAAATAAATAAATATTAGGGGACAATCTTACACAAATCGACCTAGTCCCAAACTAAGCAAAGCTTGTACTATGGGTACTAGACGACGATAAACATACTTATATAGATAAATAAATACTTAAATACATAGAAAACATCCATGACTCAGGAACAAATATTCGTGCTCATCACACAAATAAATGCCCTTACCGGGATTCGAACCCGGGACCTCTTGCTTCGTAGGCAGGGTCACTACCAACTAGGCTAAAGCGGTCGTCAAAAGTTGTTTATATATTTGCGTCAAATTCATTTTTAGGGTGACACCGTAAGATTTCACGTGACCTGATCGAAAAACTGTTACAATGTTATTGAGTTTTCACTTCTGCCGGCACTCCCGGAGTGCAACCCGGTCTTTTTTTTTATATAGCGAGAACAAGTCTCTAAACAGCCAATACAAAACAAAATAAACAATTTCGTATTCAATACGAATTCATGTAAAATGTTATCTATAGTAAGCAATTTTATTAAATGATAGGTTTCCATATAATCCAAGAAGAAATAAACAAATAATTCACAAACAAGTTTTTATTTGTTTAGTCGAGTAAGAATCCATTTGTCGAGAACCTGTGTAGGTATACAACCCGCTTAGTTTCTGAATGCATTCTTAAACTAGAAGGGTTTAGGTACAGTACCTATACCGTGTTCACACATACACCCGCTTCAAGGTGCCAACGTGTCTTAATCGGGATGTAACCATAAAACACGAGTGCCGTAATACATATTATCAAACAGGCGTATTGAATACCTCGGTATTCAATACGCCTGTTTGATAATATGTAAAATTATAATAATAGTCCTGGGACTATTACCCTAAAAACGACGCACCTAATAAGAGGCACGTTACGAGCAAATGCGTTAAAAAAACATATTGGTATACGTCACTATAGCATCCGACAATATTATGCACTCAATGACTTGTTTTCTTTGGACATTTTGAAGGCTAACAACCTGTTACATATTTTATCTACGCACATATCATTAGTGCTCTTAAATGCGTTCAGAAACCGTAGGAAATTACCACTATTATGACAACCAATTTTACTATGAGAACTTTCTGGTCTGGGTACCTGATAGGTAAAATCTGTACAGATTTTTGTAAGGTTATGAGTTTAAATTTGGAACAGCTGTCAAAACTCTTATGGGTCTCTATTCTAGTATTCATAGATATTAAAACAGTTATCAATGCGAAACGTCAATTCAGTATGTTTTTTTAATATAAACCGCACGATATTTGATCTCGAGTGACATGAGAATAGGGACTTCATTCGTTTGTCTATGATTAAAAAAAAATCGTCGTGACGTAGGATCGAATTGCCGCCATTACTGCTGTCATTTCTTTGTTGTTACGAAAGTAGAATTGTGAAAAGTTATTTGTAACTCACATTTTAATTGAAAATATGAGTAGTAGTGACTCTGAGAACGATATGCACACTCCGCCGGATATCGTAAATGCAGCCGCAATTGCAACAAAGATATTTTACAGGTAGCACTATAGTACCAATGCAGGTCATTTCCCTACGGCTTCTGAACCCATCTTAGAGTACTTTATGATATGATGTGTAGATAAAGTAGTGTATGAAACTGTACATAATTTGGCCTTAAAACACTCGTGTGATCTTATTATGAAAATCGCTGCCGCTCGTTTCATAAAACCACACTCGTGTTTTAAGACCTCTGATTATGTATCAGTTGCATAAACTACTATATTATTTGGGTTAACTTATTATATCAAATCCCTAAAAAACTTTGCAAGGCATAAAATACACAGAATACAAATTTACGGCGCAATACCTCTAGCCCCGATGCTCGACGCATAATTTTAAAATATTGGTTAGCGTGCGCGTTCCGATCGTGATACACTTCAATATCCATTATAGATGGCTCTATACCGAATGCCGAGGGCCGCGCTGAATACAAACGGCCCGTTGTCCCGTACACCCGCCGTGTAATACTTCATTTGAAAGCTTTGCGAGCATGATGTTATCACTTCATAATGTAGGCCGTGAAAAATGTTACGTTACAAGGTTTTTGTTGGGTTTTCGTGTCGATATTTGGCAAAATTACGCGGGCATTTCCAATTTATAGTCAGATTTTTACGTGAACTTTATATTTGTGTTTAGCAGTATTTGGTAAATGGGTAAAATTATGTAAGTATGTACGTCTCATATCCTGTTAGTAACATCTCGTCTAAAAAAGCAGCTAATTTCTAATTAGACCAGCCGCTCATTATCTAGTTGCTAATTAGCAACTGGTCTAAAATTGAACTACCTGGTGGGTACTACTGGTAGGTAGGTTAGGTTCGTTAGGTATCTTCAGATGCCCGAAGGGCAAACAGACCAGAAATAGGAGCTCTTGGAGGCTCCGTCAAAATAATTAGACCAGCTGCTTTGTAAGACGAGATGATACTAACCCCTCATATCATTGTATTCTTGATCCGTCGTGTAAATTAGAATAACTGTTCTTCTCCTCTTAGAAATTCTTTAAAGATCATAACACAATAGAAACACTCCTACAGGTATCCTTTTACTTTTTTATCCGTAGAGAGCTGTATTTACATAATATCCAGCGGCTGCTGTAAAGGTGGCGTTCCCGTATCTATATAATCTCACATGATTTATGCTGGATGCTGTTGTGAGCCGTCAACCCGGCTTGTGCGTGATGAATGATTCCCATATTATGCCCCGCGCGCAAATTGTCAAAGCTTGCTGACGCTAAAGTGACTGGCTGAAAAAACCCTAATCACAATTTCCATATGCAAAGCCAAGATTTCAGTCTCAGCGGCTATATCTGTTTATATAGGCGCTGAGACTGAAAAAAGAGACCTGAAGTAGTGAAGGGTCCATAGAAGCAGTTGCCCAGCTTTCCAATAGGCATGATGCCTCATGTTCAAATTGATAACGTAGTGATGCTAAATGGAGGAACCATCAAATTATCGTAATAAAGGATAAATTATGAAATATAATTATAATCATAAAAAGATATGAACCTTGAAAGTTTAGAAAAAATATGCATTTTTTTTTATTGTCCAAGAGTAGATTAAAAGCTACCAATAGAATCCTTACGCTTTTCTAGAAACAAAATTGTATGACAACTATGTACTTAAACGCATGTATTTCGCGACCGAAACAACAATTTACCTGATTTTCCATACTACGATTAGAACAAATATACAAATGTGACGTCACACTTGTATAGACACACAGTATGAAGCGTTTCGCGCTGCCGCCAGCGAGGTCAATCTTTATCTAAAATTTTTAGGTATTTATGTTATTTAATTGTAGTTGCTCCCATACAAACATTTGTTCCTCTCCAAAAACTGGTTCGAATGACGTCACAAAAAAATCTTAGTCATCATCCCTATTGTATAAATATACTTATTTGTCAAATTTTATCTTTCCCACAGAAATAACTTGGGTGGTTACTAAATATATTCACATTATTAAGCTCCTGTTGAAGTCACAAATTGTTGTTTTTACTTACCTACCCATTCGGTTTTTAAGTAAAATGTCATGAAGAAAGACAATAGAAACAATGTTTGCATTTACTTTTAAATCCTTCGGACTATTTGGCAAATAGCACTCAGTGCCAGGAACCCGCTAGGTAGGGGCTCGTAGGCGCTTTTCTCTACGTAAGGTATTTCCCCCGTTATCGGCTACAAGCATAGCGCTACAAAATCGTTATGACAGACACTGCCAGGCATCGCTACGCGCTACGCTCGTAGCCGATCTCGTGGTTTTCCCGCTAAGTTGCGGAAAGCGGCTATATTGAAAGTCTGTGATTAAATGAAGTATATAGAAGATTTTGATTCCATTACAGATGCAACACTCATACTATTTTGCGCCCACAAATACTATCATTATTTCAAAATCGTAGTTCGTCGTAATCGTCATAAACACCAATTTTATGAAGCATTCACGTAAATTACTTTTCGAAATGTATACGTGCATGTATTCAAATGTAAAATAGTGATATATGTACACCAATTGATTGAAATCAGCTTTGAATGCATGATGATTCATGACACGAGAAATTGATATAAACTCACAAATCCAAGGGTTATTATTAGTACCACTCAAATAAATCATAATGTTGTATTTAATACATAAATAAATATTATGGGACAATCTTACACAAATCAAACTAGTCCCATTGTAAGCTCAATAAGGCTTGTGTTATGGGTACTAGACGCCGATATATATAATACTAGTACATATAAATACTTGGATACATAGAAAACATTCAATCTCATCACACAAATATTTGCCTTTTCCGGGAATAGAACCCAGGATCTTCCGCTTCGTAGGCAGCGTCACTACCCACTAGGCTAACCGCCGGTCGTCAATCACAAATACAATAGACCTAACCATTTTTTAGATCTATTTTAAAGAAGAAGTGGCATGCTGCGCGAAATTTTTGCGCGAGTTTAACGCGCCTTTTTTATAAGTGTAAAAGTAATAATCATACCCACTGTATTGAATATATCTACACCTAAAATTCATTAACGAAGACCTCAGAAACATCAAATTAAATCTGAATTAAATTTCAATTTTGCAAATCAGCCCAAATAACTCCACTGCTGGACATAGGCCTCCCCCAAAGAGTGCGACAGTGACCGGTCCTGCGCCACCCGCATCCAGCGGACTTCCGCGACGTTTACCAGGACATCAGTCCACCTTGTGTGGGGGGGGGGGGGGCTACCCACACCGCGCCTTCCGGTAAGTGGTCGCCACTCGAGAACCTTACTGCCTCTTAACGGCCATCGGTTCTACGTGCTATGTGCCCCGCCCACTGCCACTTAAGTTTAGCGATTCGGAGGGCTATATCGGTTACCTTGGTTCTGCTGCGGATAGCCTCATTTCTGATGCGATCACGCAGAGAAACTCCCATTGCTCTTTGGGCCCTCTCCATTGCTCTTTGGATGACTTTAAGCCTTCTTATGAGGCCCATAGTAAGCGACCACGTTTCAGTGCCATATGTCATCACTGGCAACACACACTGGTCATAAACTCTCGTCTTGAGATACTGCGGCATATTGGACGAAAAATGTGCCGTAGCTTCCCGAACGCTGTCCTATTAGGTATACATAATCGTCTACAACTTCAAGCGTAAAGTGTTCGATTGTAATGGGAATTGGTACTACATGGGCATTTGACATGCTCTTCGTCCTATCCATGTTCATTCTTAGACTAACTCGCTCAGAAGCTTTACTGAGGTCATCGAGCATCGTAAGTCTTCCATGCTCCAAGACTACTATATCGTCAGCAAACCAAAGGTGAGTGATGTACTCGCCGTTGATGTTGATGCCTAGCCTTCTCCACTCCAGAGTCTTGAAAACGGCCTCCAGTGCAGCATAAAATTAAATATTATTATTTAGGTGACGAAACAACGTGGCTCCGTTGCGTCATCAAGTCCGGTGTAGAATCGTCAAGTTAGGTGATATGATCACATGCACTTGTATTTTATATTTTTGGTTTACTATTGTGTAAAAAACGTCAGAGATCCTATAATCGATCTCAGCATGTTATTACAGACGGGAAGTAGCGAAAATCGGATGAATTTCCATACTCCCCGTACTCTATTATGGGCGCATTGTGCTCATGATGTATGTTTTCCTTGCATTACGCAGGTGATTTTCGTGAAATTTGACGCGAATGCCAGCGACACAAGTCGGGGGGAACTATTTCAACTTGTATTATCCTGGCGTTCGGGTTTTACGAAGATTGATGTCGCTTTTTTGTACAGCTTTTCAACTAGTATTTAAATAGCGGAAAGGGGTTTCAGAATAGTTTACTCGGGCTGTTATATTGTTATAAGCAGTCACCTACCTTTAATGCAAGACGATAACTATTTAAAAAACCTACCTGTCTTTTTTTAATCCTACAAATGAAGTATATTGTGACCCATGTAATAACCACAACGTAGTTTCAGCTACTCGTAGGTGTAAACTATACCATAGTAAACAAAAATAGCATCCGATTTTTATCATTATAGCCACACGTTCCTGAGGTCCTAAGGAGTAAAACATGACATAAAAAGTATCATGCATTCGACCGATCGAATTTCATGCAAAAATTTGTAATGTACTCGTAGTAAAAAAAAATCCTTCAAGTGCGTGTCGGTTCACGCGCAGAGAAGGGTTCCGTAGTTGCCCGTCCGTCTTTATTACTACTCCAGGCAAAATACGGTTTTGAAAAACATTAATTTATAATAGCGTTTTTTTTGTTGATTTCATTTGAAAATGTTATTCTAAGATGATTTAGTCAAGAATCCGACAAACTTTCCACTTTAAATGAAGCATGCATTATCTTTTTTTGTACGATTTATCTTGAATATTATAGAGCAAATGTAAATGAACCAAAATAAAGACAAAAACATTTATTAATATTTTTACTGACTGTTTAGAAGCCAGTTAACTTATCATTTTTTCGATGTCTGAAATTTTGTCGGATTTTGTCACTGGGTATAACTATTTAATTGATAATATATCCGTTATACATAAAAAATAAGCTATTATAAATTATTTCCAAAATTGTCATTTTTTCCATACAAGTTGTCAGTTCATTGCCTGGACTATACATCGCCTGTCGATACTAACTTTATTGCGCCCAAATTTCTACTAATACTGGCATTTTCCAGTACATTTTTCAAGTTGCTGGACAAGATGCCTACTTATATGCATCGTATGTACTTCTGCCATGATATTTTTCATATACGCAACATAGCGAAACTACAGTTATCACTACAAATACACTCTCAGTCTCATTTTATACCTATTCACCTTTTACATACCAACTAAGTATACTTTTTTCTTTACTGGAAATTATTGATGTTGGTTTTCTTATTTCCTATAATTCACAACTACGCCTCAAAATAATAAAAAACTGGTTGGTATTTGTAAATTAATCTATACAATTTTACTCATTGTCAGACAAACGTCTTCTTTGCTATAAATGCAACTTTTATAGAACACAACATTTGAGATGATTTATAGGGAGAAAAGATAAAGGAAGGATGTCTCGATACGCTTTATGTCTTTTGCATGACTGACTTGCGCAACATGGTACATACAGACATTTGCTACACAGAGCACAAAATCGACTTTTTTCGGTCGAGAATATTTTGTTTTAAAACTTGTAGTAGATTTTACTGTGATAGATGAAAAATATTCAGATAAGTACTCGTAAGTAACTGTTTTATATTATGATATAAAACAGTTTCTATAGTTACAGGTTGTAAAATTGTAGATGCTATTATGCCGTTACTTTGTATCGCGTTAGGACCAGAAATATGTACCTAGATCAAAAATAATTTAGCGCCGAACTTTTTTTCGTATCAAGATTTAACAAATCTGAAAAACATCCATAATACCAAACAAAAAACATTGGCGTAACGTGCTGTATTTTATTGTGTGCGTAACTATTTATGCAGCTAACGCATTCGCACACGAGAAAAATGCCGAACGATGTCACCGCGTGTCCATAACCACCAATTTCCCTACAATTATGATTTACTGTGTTCCTTCCGATAGTAAAGACGTCCATTATGCGAAATTGACGCCGCATCGGCTGCCCATAACGCTCCTGTAATGCCTATACAGCCTATAAGACAGGTATACGCCATTAAGGGACAATAAAACACTGTTATCGGACCATTATATGCTCGTAAAATAACAGTTAGTCGTATAATAATGTGATGGATGTTAATATCTCTGTTATTCGACGAGATTGTGAAAAAACTAGGGTTGCCTTGTTGTAGGGCTCGAATAATGCCAAAATATAATCCATGAGAGGAGTCCTACCCATGAGAAGAGTCCTATAGGTAGGTATTGTATAGAGAGTAATGACGATTGGCTTTGCAAAGCGGGATAAGAAAACGGATAGATATAAACACATTTCATGCAAGGCATCGGGCAAAATATTATTTAGATCAGAAGAATAAAATATAGCTAATTGATTCAATAAAATTATCTGTAGGTACACTTAACAGACAACTTTCCCGTTAAAAAGTATTTGCTTGAAAATTCTCTCGTTTCAGACTTTCAAAAACTTCATTAACTATTCACTTTTAAGTCTGAACAACAGAAATATTCAGAACTTTTTATCGATAAACTAGCTATACTATATAAATAAACTTATTATCATTCTTTAATTAGTTTTTAATTTCAATAAGCTTTCGATAGAAATTTAAAACTTTTAGATCTACACGTAATTGACTTTCTAATTCTGTAAGAAGGTAACTTTACGAACATAAAATGTATATACAATAATTATCCTACGGGGGCGAGAAATCGATCTAGCTTGGTCTCATGTCTGGGAATATTTAATTATTAAACTAAAAAATAAAATTGGTAAGTTTGGACGAAACCAATAAATAGCCGCAAGTAATGGTATAAATACCACATAATATTAATGAAAAGGTTTCTACTAATGTTACAAAGAGGAAAAGCCTCAGAGGTTGTAAGTGTATATGTAATGTACATTATATGTCATGTTGATGTACCTCCGGAACTACTCATCCGATTTCAAACATTCTTATGTAGAATGGACACAGGTAGGGTTGCCATATGGAAGAATTAAATGTCCTGATAAAAATCCGGACATCACCCTAAAAATCTTGACATTTCTTGTAACAGAGTTTTGGCGTAGCTTGAACGACGCCCCAGCAGCGCGCTGCGCTCTGCGGTGTACTGTATCGTGGATCTACCTTTCCCTTTCCCTCCGCCGGCTCCGCTCCGCCCGACCCCGTAGCCCCCTCACCGCACCGCGCGCGCATCGTTTCGCATACGTTACGCAGTGTAAACTTTGTAATAAATATATCACCTACTTTTTTATTTTTTTTTACGAGGTAATTCCTAAAAATCCGGACACTTGCCAAGTCCGGCCGCAATCCGGACAAAGGGTCAACAATCCTGACATGTCCGGACAAATCCTGACGTATGGCAACCCTAGACACAGGCCATATTTTCTCCCGCGGCTTCGCCTAGGGTGTCTGTTATACGCGGGTGGAGCCGCGCTGGCAGCTAGTATTGCCTATATATTTTTTCTCAAAAATGGCCCGCAAAGTGAACATAACTCGCTACATATTGGAAGGTAAAGTGTATAGTTTAAGGTCAGATCTAAATTAAAAAATAAAAAACATTGCAGGCCGCCTGGAATGTTATATATATATTCCTTTATTTGTCGAGTACCAAATTTTTTTAAAAGTAGAAACTAGCATATAAAAGACGGCACAGCTCTTATTCAGCCAATTCAACTCGTATTTTTCTGTTGCAAACACGACACTTTTGTATGTGTTTCAAATAGTTTGCGTTTTTTTGGTGGAAAAATACACTTGAGATTCTGTTTAAAAAAAACGGCGGGAAATCGTAAATATTTTCACGTTGTGCAACGATATTTAAAGTTTATATAAATTTAGGATTTTTTTATTCCCCCATTTTTGAGAAAAGCACTATATTAGCCTCAGCCGGAATGGCAATTGCAGGCTTCGTATTATAATTAAACGGTACTATTATCGTTTTACTTACTGGCAGTCACTTTCATAAAACTAGTGCCTACGTCAAATATTGCGATTAGGAGCCCAAGCGGACCCCAAGCTAGTTTGAGCACTACCGGGTAATAATTTACTTTAAAAACAAAGTTTTAACCGCCTTCAATTTAGTACTCCGCCAAGCCACGAGAACATTTTCTTTTCCAATTTACCACATGAACTGATTTCCGAGAGCAAATGCGTTGATTGTTAGAGAAAAAAACCCAATCGCTGTATGTGGCCCGATAATATTTGAGGACTTCCGTCGATTCCACAAGGATCACCTTTGGCACTTCATTAGTTGCTATTTCAACGGAATTTTATCAGAACCTGTGACGTACTTTTGTACTTTTAAGTACTTAATTGAGGAATTCCATCGAATTCTGTGGTCTTCATCATCTATTCCACTCTACCAAATTTATGATTACCGGGTGTAAATACACGAGTTATTATAGAAAATAACAAAATCACTACAGGCGTGCCTAATATAAAAAATATATACGAATCGGCTCATCAATGACGGAGTTCTGAGGTAACAACAATGAAAAAAAAAAAAAACATAAAATAAAATAAAAAAATACTACCGAATTGAGAAACCTCCTCCTTTTTTTTGAAGTTGGTTAAAACCGCTAGGGGATGATGAGGATGATGAATTACTTGATTTGCTGCTCATAGCATAGTGCAGCAGTGCCGGTCGATGTGCTGAATTGACTTCCATTCCTCGGACGACATCTGGCGTTGATCCCGGTTCTTGTGTATGATAGCAGTACTGTAGTGAAGCCGAGAGAGAGGCTCATGGGCGGCTGTAGGTAGGTACAGATCGAAAGGAAAATATATGTTGAAAGAGTCGCTGCGGTTATATCAATAAATTTTGTTTAACGGTTAACGTATCATTAACGCCCATTTTATTGTTGCTCAATATAAAATCTGTTGATATTACACCTACTCATACTTATAATTGTAACCTTTGTGAGATTATTTTCGATTACTCATTGATTTATGTACCAACGTCCAAAATGTTCAAGAATTTTGTATGACATGAAAGCATGCATCTTCATAGCATTAACTAGTGAGAAACTATGTAGAAGCATTTGTAACTGTAAACTAAAGTACACAAAAGTGTATTTTATTTAAATTAACTTATGAAACTAAGAAAAGAAGATAGTCTCGGGAGCCCGATTCCACAGAAAGTATAGCCGCGGCGGGATGCTTGGAGCTAAATCCACATTAACCCCGGTTGCGAACAACTCGTTTACATACCTCATAATGAAGAGAATAAAGATGAACGGGGTGAATTCATCTGAAATTTAAATATACTATGGATTTTTTATAATCCGAGTTTTAATAAAGTGTTTAAAACCGCAATTTCGGATTAATCGATGCTAGGGAAATATCCACAATCCATAATAAATGAGAAAGTGTGTCTGACTGTCTGTCTGTCTGTTACCTCCTCACACTTAAACCGCTGAACTGATTGAGATTAAATTTGGTATGAAGATAGTTAAAATCCCGGGGAAGGACATACGATTTTTTTTATACCGGAAATCATCGCATAATAGCCTTTGCGCGGCGTGACTCCGTCCGCGGGGCACTCGTATTGTAGCTCCATGCAAACTTTCACCCCCCATTTCATCCCTTTGGGGGATGATTTTCGGGATAAAAACTATTCTGTGTCCTTCCCCGGGACTCAAACTATCTCTAACATACCAAATTTCGTCTAAATCGGTTAAGCGGTTTAAGCGTGAAGAGGTAGCAGACAGACACACTTTCGCATTTATGATATTAAATAATATGTAGTATGGATTAGTATAGATTACCCTTATGGTTATGTATAACGAGTCACAAGTCGAATAGAAGCCACGCTAGCGCGATAGCTGCTCTGTAAGGCATGTCTCAAACGTGTTTGAAACGCCTTAAACATTAAAATTGGAATCAACATTTTACGCAAAAAATTTATAGCTCTGCGCGAGCCTGTACCAGATAAAACAAACAGTATGTCCCCGCCCCCAGGCCGAAGCATGTCGGTGCGCATAAATACAGCGAACAATCACTGTGGATACTTATAAACGCCGCACAGACAGGTACACAACACAGCCATAATGCCCGACATTCGCGAATACGGAAAGTTTTCAGATGGACTAAATGCACGGAATAAAGAATCCATTGGGAGTGGCATTCAAACGATTTTCATAGAGAACCACTGTCGCCGCACGCACACAAACACACTTCAATAATACACGAACACACAATTGCAATAGGCTTTCGATTTGTTAAAACATACTGTGACAATATGTTGTTAACGGTAGCAAATTTTATATGCAAAATCTACTTTAACTGGTACTATTTACGGTCTCATTTAGAGTGTCAAGTAAATATTTCTTACGTCCGTTACCATATGCGTTGCAAGACTTGCAAGAGACGTGGTCGTTCGGCTACTCGACGCAAGATGGCGGTGTTTTCAAAACTGGAGATGCGACGGTCGAATAGGGATGTGGGATGTGGGTATGATTTTGACTATCGATATTTTTATGATATTCATACGGTAAATATTAAGCTCAGACTTAGGTTACTTTATGACTTAGCTACAAATTGTTTCTAATAAAATCTCGTTTATTATATAATTAGGTAACATTTATAGTTAATTACTTTTGTTATAAATGTTGTTGCAATTAAACACTATTTCTAATAAACAAAGAGTATAATTTGTTAAATATAATACAAGCACATCTTAAATACTATTCGAAACGACTACGATTCTGAGCTTGCAGACGTTTGACTTTCATTTGCTGGACTTTTAATTTTTCTTCAGTTTTTTTAATGAACTTTTTAGTTTTTGTTTACGTGGGGATGAAATCGTCGAACTGGACGGTGACGGCGCATCACAAACGGATTGGGCGTTATGTAATTCAAAGTCCTCAATACGTAGTCGTTTAGAACCTTGACCATCTCCCGTTCCTTCTGTGGATGCCCGCTTGGACGAAGGTCCTGGCTCTTCCGTTTTACTGAGTACAATCAATATGCAATATAAATAAAATAGTAAGCTCAATGAAGCTTGCGTTATACAGCGTGTAGATATTAAACGACGATGTATTTCATAGATGTAAATAGTCAGCCTCTAGGCTATACCGATCGTCAAATATAAAGAATTGGAAGCAGGGCGTCATATGAGAAATCGGAGCGTTGCTCGCTCCTTTGTATGGCCCACTGCACTGCCTCCACCGTTCGATATATTGGCCTAGCAATGCACTTCACAACATTATAAGTATACAAATAGAGAAACAATAATTAATCATAATAAAATTATTCGTACTTACGGCACTTACGCTACATACTATGTTTTGCGTGGGAATTAAATCTTCATGAATGAAGCGTTTTCCTTTTGGCAAAACCCAAAAATCAGTTCGCATCGTTGCGGAAACCAATCCTTTCTCCCCGTAGTAACAATCCACATTTCCTTTGTTTTCGTGTCTTTAGGAAAACTATAATATTATAAGTATGATTTTATTGTGTATGACATAACATTCAAATATTATATATTAGGTACTAACTTCCGCCCGCGTCTCCGCCTGCGTGGACCCGGGATAAAAATTATCCTATATTTTAATTTAGGCTATAAAATATCTTCGTGCCAAATGGCATCCAAAGCGGTTGAGCCGTTTAGGCGTGATTGAGTTACACACATCCAAACATCTAAAACATCCAAACATCTAAACATCCAAGCATCTAAACATCCAAACATAAACATCCAATCATCTAAACTTTCACATATTTTATAATATTCTTAGGATTCATAAAAAAATATCTTTTTCATTTTGAATTATCGATAACAATTATCGACCTTAGCCACAGCATTTGAGTAGCGAACCTTCGAGGCATTTCCCGTGCATTTCACGTTCCGAGTAGCTAAATAATACACAGGATTATGAACTTTATTGTTAGAGAAATAGAACTGATATTTCCTTGAGTACAGACGCAAATTTTGTCTAAGAAATTGAAAATTCAATATTTCTTTATACGTATTCTAAAATAATACTTACCGATGATAGGAAATACCTCCATGAGACAAGTTTTTTAATGTGCTGTTGTTGGAGCAGCTTTTAATAGCGCAATACGGCATTTTACTGAAATAAACAAATATTCTCTCATGTCATACGCCGCGTGCGGTCGCTAGGTGAGTGACAATAATCTGTGCAAGAAGTATGCTTATTATTGCTCATGTTCGGCGACACGGGAACGCCCACTCACCACTTCCAATGGATTCTTTATTCTGTGACTAAATGTATATTCTTCCACATATAATACTTCCTTACGTTGTTGTTGTTCGTCACTCATGAGTTGATTAACTTGACTAATTTTATGTAATTTTGTCTACTTAGAGAACCACAAGTAGTCCGAGAGGAAAGGTAGAATGAAGATTGTATATGTTTTTTTTTTTAGTTTTTCCGATCTTTTGACTGCTTGGTGATAATGAGATATTCAATGTTTATATTGCAAATATGTGATGTGTGTGTGATATGTGTATTGTTGTATGTGTGTGAGATGTTTGTTGTTTGTTCAGACATAAGCGCCTGAACGGATTATGATGCACTTAGGTACTATAAGCAGTTTGCATTCAAAAAATCACTCTCATAGGCTTGAAGTTGATACAGGAGTTCACGCGGAAAAAGTCGCGGGCGTACGTTAGTACGTACATAAGCATTACTCCTTTTCGTCATCAACAAACTTACAAAATGTGCAATTGGCACCGCAGATAGCCAAACTCCGGATACAAACCCGGCCGCTGCATCCGGCGACTTCGCATATACGCTTATGCAGACGCTATCGATTTTGTCTGTGTTAGGGGGACAGTTTGATAATCATATTATATCGCATTTAAATATATTGTGCTAGGGTTCTTTGCATGGCTATCGGGTTGTATACTTTTAATTTAACCTTGAAACTGGGACCCCTCGTGGCTATTAATGTTTAGACGCCATGTTGTTTTGTGTTCGTACTTTTTTATGAATAGGGTTTTAGCTCTGTGTGTTATGTTAAGTGATTTTTAACCGTGAATAAAATAGAAGTTTAGTATTTTGTTAATCTGGGCTTTATGAAGGGCCTGGGTCGTTTTTGTTTCTTTTCACTGCATTTTTTATAATTTGACGCTGAAAGGTGATGCCTGTTTTTTTATGTTACATGTCTGTACTACCTATAGCTTCTCCAACTATCAATTTACTGCTTTTTTTACAAGGTTTATATTAACTTGACCTGTTCGTAATTATGTAAGTAGGTAAACACAGGTAGGTGTGGGGTTTTTGTCCGACAAAATTTGCAATCAATTTTTCAGTCACTTGTTATTTGATTGAGCTGAAATTTTGGGTTTTTGTATAGTTTGGATGACAATTCAATATTATTGTACCATCGAGCTGATCTGCTGTCGATGGAGACATGGAGGCAGAAGGCCATGGGAATTCAGTATTTAACCGACGTAACCCCATTGAATTTGGGGTCGTTAGAATCCTCTCAATGAGTAGTTGATGATGGTACATACTGAAAAGTACAGTCGCCAATAAAAGCTTGTAGGTACCAAATATTACTTTTTTGACAGAAACTTATTTCATTCTGATGCTGTCATTGTATACACATTGTTTTATGTCGACAACCATAAAACAATGCATGACTATTAACGTTACTATCACTCGTGTGATACCGTTAGAGCGCTCAAGGGGTTGAGATGATACTAAAAGGGTCACCCGGTCCATACCGGCTCAGTTCTAGACAGTTCTTTCCTCCAAAATTCAACCTTTTAAAATCAATTTTCCAATTGTAATTAATCAAACTACTATTATTTCGTATACATAAAGACGCAAGTGTGCTAGTTACACATAAACAAAGTTCACTATATCAGTCAACTTTGTTTATGTGTAACACTATATCATTTAATATTTACCTAATACTGTAAAAACTGATTTACGAAGTCAGCACAGCATATTAAGTAGGTATGTTAAAAGTAATAACAATTTCATAATACCCTTCATGCAACAACATCTAACTACTAATTAACTCATAGCTCCATGCGTCGCAATTGAATTACCCCGCCGCGGCTTTTGAGAGAAAATTAACTACAAATCAACCAGCGTGAATTCATTAAGTATTAACCAACTTTCTTAACATGTGTTCTTGACTCGCGCCATCATTTCGCAATGTTATGGCGGGTACGTTGACACACACATCCTTAATTATAACGCACGAATGTCGGCAAGTAACGCATAATAATATACACTAAAAATAAAAAAATACAGGAACAAATTGGGCGGGAACCCCGCGGGATTAAATATAGGTAGCCTATAGCCATTTAGAAAGTACACGCAGGTATAATTGTTTTTTATAGTTGATATCACCGAAAACATCAATCGACAATCTCCCACACTTTTCACTTTTCCTCTTTATAATATTACCAGCGACCCGCCCCGGCTTCGCACGGGTACTATATTATACATATAACCCTTCCTCTTGAATCACTCTATCTATTAAAAAACCGAATCAAAATCCGTTGCGTAGTTTTAAAGATCTAAGCATACATAGGGACAGAGAGCGGGAAGCGACTTCGTATCCTATGTAGTGATTCACATTATTTATTATATAGAAGTATAGATAAACAAGTACTAACCGAACAGTCATTATTCTTCTCATTTAACAGACATATACTAAGAAACTGCTCAAACTGCCTGTTTAAAGAAGAGAATGTCTCTAACTACCTTGTGAGGAAGTCCATACTTATTAAAACACAGTTATTAAATAAAGCATCAAAAGGAATGAAAATACACATAATAATCACACTGACATTGACACAATAAATACCATGACATTGACATTCTACTTTATTCATCTGAAGTGGAGTGACCAGGTAAGTGATAGTAAGGAGGTTTCCAATGCTGAATATAATTTTAGAAGGTCTACGTCATCTTTATTTAAATATAGATTTATTGATTTATACAAGCAATTTGTATGTAAAATAAGTTTTCGTCACTTTCTTCAAAACATATTTATACAAAAATTCCGGGAAAGTGGCGATTAGGTGCCATTAAATTGTTCGGTGCCTAATTTGTACTAAACGTGTAAGAAATAATCATCATTTTTTTTGCGAAGACATATACAACGTGTTAATAAAATAACGCAAAACCTGAAAACAGTTTGTTCAGAATCGAGCATAGAATGCGAAAAAAATAAAAATATTTTTTTTTGACAAGATTTATTTTTTACCTTTGTATGGAGTGTTGGCCGACTGGGGCGACCTGCTCCATACAAATGTAAAAAATAAATCGCGTCAAAAAAAATTATTTTTATTTTTTTCGCATTCTACTCTCGATTCTGAACAAACTGTTTTCAGGATTTGCGTTATTTTATTAACACGTTGTATAATGAAAGTGTGACGATTACAGTTGATAGTTAAAAGTAACTGATTATTTTCGTAAGCAATGCGGATTATAACCATAGGATCGAGTTAAGGTTCGACTTCCTTTGATGAATATAATATTTACATACGCTAATGCATACATTATATTACTAATATAATAAATAAGTGTGTAGCTTTCTCAGGTTATAGCTTTGCAAATCTGTAAGTGAGAAATTCGGAACTAGACTCATCCGATTTCAAAAAAACTGTCACCAGTATACAGAGTGTACCAAAAATGGAGTGTGAACCGATCATGGAGATAACCGTAAAAAAAAAGTTTTTTCTCATCAGAACTCGATACCTGTTATGCCCTTGATCGGTTCACACCCCATTTTTGGTACACCCTGTATACATGTAATCTTGCCGAAGCCTAGGCAGACCAGGACAAGAAGAAGTGTAGGTATACAATGGACCTCGGGGATTGCTTGTGTTCTTTGTAATCGCTAGCAGAGCCGTGCGGGCAGCTAGTCATCACTACATACTCGTAGTAACAAAACAAACTCACTTCCCGCCGTCTGTCCCTATGTATGCTCAGATCTTTAAAACTACACAACGGATTTATATGCTGTTTTTTATAATAGATAGAGTGATTCTAGGGGAAGTTTTATATGTATAATATAGTACCCGTGCGAAGCCGGGGCGGGTCGCTAGTAAATTATAAAGTAATTACAATATCTTCTTACCAATTTCACCATAAACATATCCAAATGCCAAAGACAGCCATCGGAAACGCTCACCGAGCGTAAAACCGGTGGATCTCAAATTTCCAACACATCCCCCTATCTTTACTCCCCCGTGTGCCACCTAATTACTAATGGTGATTACATACTCTGCCGTGTTTGCGTAGACTATAATTAAAGCAAGTTAATCTGAACACTCAGTTCTCATAGAAAATGCATCTGGCGTTAGACGGCGCTTTGGAAAGACGTCTGAGGCTCTTAGACAGGTAATTTTCAGGTAAGATCTACCTTTGCACCACATACAGCAATCATTGAGTTTTTTCATTGTATTTTTTCAAACAGAACTTCTGGAGCTCTTCTCGGAACCCCGCGGCTTATTTTAGGCGAGGTGGTATTTTCTACCTTCTTTCGGTTAATTTTCACTAGCTTTTGCTCGCGACTTTATCCGTGCGTTGAGGTATATTTTTTGGGATAAATAGTATATTTCAATCCAGGCTAAATATACACTCGTATTTATTATTTGTATCTTAATCTGTTCATCCGTTTATGCGGTGATTGAGTATACAACATTTAAAGGTTCTAATTTTCACATGATTTATTTATTTATTTAAATTTTATTGCACAGATAAAAAGTACAAATGGCGGACTTAATGCCTTAAGGAATGCATGCGCTTGAAGACTGGGGGTGCAATCTACCGTCAAGGTAAAAAAAACAAAATTTAAACACAATAAAACTTGTAGCTCTGTGTAGACTCGCGACTACGTTTAAAATAATATATATATATTACATAATTTGTGTTTTGTTTTCAAAAAGCTAATCGACAAAAATAAATTATATAATTATCGAACGTGCTCAGACAATTTCACGAGAATCGGTTAAGAAATGCGACCTATAGAGGTGAACGGCTGGCCAGCCGGACAGCGGGACAGCGGGACATCCTTACCTACGAATTTGGCCTTATTTTGGCCCGAGGTGAAACGGAGAATTTCGGTTGCGTCGCTCACTCGTTCAATAAAGTAAGCTGAGCTCATCGTAAGTTGTTCTTCTAAATTGCCACCTCTAAGAGCCTTATCATTATCACACTTGCGATTTGCGAGCGTATTTTCTATACAATTATCAGTCGCGGCGAACACGCTGCGTGATCGTCTTCATACAAAATACGCTTGGAAATCGCAAGTGTGATAAGTCTCTAAATTATACTTTTTAGCGGAGACAATTTTTTACCGTTCAGTTTATGTAACAACGCACAACAGAGGCTCTAGTGTAAGTTATCCCGAAACAAAACTTTACGATCGCGTTTGCGTTTTACCCTCAATTTGTATGGGATTTGACAGCTAAACGCAAACGCGGTCGTAACGTTTTGTTTCGGTAAAACTTATACTAGAGCCTCAGGTCACTTCAAAATAAAATATGCCTATGAATATATCTTAGTCAGTTCAATTGCGAACTTCTTATACATGTGACGGTGGCTTACGGGCCAGCAACGCACAAAAGCAAGAGAATGACAGAAGTGTCAAACAACTACAGCTATATTGCTACTTTCAATTGTATATTACTGAAGCTGTAACTTGGTTTGAATTGAATTAATACCTAAACAATGTGTTACGTCATGTGTAATATGTGTATTCAATATTTGTTTTGTGTCTTCAATAAATTTACAATTTATAACACTCTAAAAAGGCGTATTCCAATAACATAATGAACAATTTCAAACTCCACGCTATTCATCGACTTCTCAGGAAAATTCGTACGTAAGTACATTAATTTTTATTTTGCATAGCCGCCAACTACTTGCCTATTTTTGTTTTTCCATCAGCTAAAATTCCAAACACTGAAGCCTTGCAATATTTACTTCATGCCTCTGCAATTGTTTCACTGGTAATCAAATCATTTTATCTAGAACAGAATGTTATATTTCGCAAGCAATACCGTAGTTGAAACCTTAGTACGTCATCTCCGATATTGTGAACGTAATCCAACCTCACATCACATGTATCTAACACGAGTATAAATAATCCCGCGGCTTTGGGGCGTCTTTGAACGTAATTAAGTAACGTTTAGACTGGCGTGATACGCGAAAGCGTTCCAAATTAAATTAGCGTAAATCACATCTGAGATTTAGAGTGAGCCTCAGTAGTTAGCCCCCCGAAAGTGCTGTCATGGGTTACTCGCAAATATGTTTACTAAAATTTCATGTACGACAGGAGTTTCATACAAGGTCGTAACTCTAATAAACAATTTGTACAGTATAGCCTAATTATAAAACGACAATTTCATAGTAGGGACCAAAAATGTAGATTTGCGGTTCAATAGACCTTTATTACCTTACCTTAATTTTATTTTATTTTATTGAACTATTTATATCATTTTGCCTTACGAAGTAAATGATACGCTGCGAAAATATGAAACGAATGTGTTCGAGACGGATACAGCACGGCTATCACGCGACGGCGCGTGAGCTCTCTCGATTTTTCTCGCACTATCCGTCTCTATCTTAGTAGAACACTTAGAACAAGAGTTATAGTGCGAGAAAAATCGAGAGTATGTCCCGGCCGTCTCATGATAGACGTGCTGGTCCGTCAGCGAGTGCTGAAGGACCTGTATCCCAGTGTACTAAGTAGGTTTGTTGCGAAACAGATCGACTGGCGCTCATTAGTTAAAAACTGAAGGAATCCTCAAATCAATAAAGTCGTTAGCGCACTTGTCACGAGCACATAATTATATAATGTCTCGTTAGAGCCGTAAGCGTCCTTAGGCGGCGGTGTCCACTCTCCGTAGGACATACCGTAGATTATGCTATTTGCAACGGTCGTAGTATTAACAAAACTTAGTAGAAATTAGGTACCTACTTACTACAGAAAAAATATAAAAGTTTACATTTATTTAGAAACCTGGGCTCAAAAGTGCTTAAGACTTACAGAATACACAAATATCTGTCTTTACCTGAATTCATGTTTATTTCGCTCGTCTAGCATTTTTAAGCTGGTTATTGTTGTGAATGGTTACATTTATTTACACTCAAATATTTTATCCCTTTGTACAAAACTTTACTTCAGCCTTATTGCATTATTTTTGGAGGCTTAATATTATAAAACGTGTTAACTTTGGGACGTTATTTCATTATTTAAATTCTGTAAGCACAGAAAAACGAATTCATATTTCTTAAAAAAAATACAAGTTCATCTACACACACTAACTTTATTTGAGTACACAACTGCTTGTGTAATACGCGAAAACGACCCAGAATTTAATTACACTAAATCACATGTAAAATTTACAGCAGCAACTATGAGCGAGTGAAATCGAATTAGTGTAGCGTTAGCGGTTGCGTTACGTTTGTGGGGGCGACATTACTGGGATGACTGACTTAGACGCTCGTGTGAATACGACCTTACGTACGTCTACAGTTCATGTGTTACATACCTTTTTTTTGTTTTGGTGGCAAGCAACGCAGCGAAACCACAAATGATTGCTGCGCATTTGATTCCTTTTAAGTTGCCAGCGTCCATATGTTACGATGTCCACTTACTGTCAGGCGGGCCGAACATTTGTTTGACACCATCGCGGTAGTAAAAAAAGTTCCTGTTGGCCGCAAATACTATTTGTCCGTCCACGCTAAGTCTGTATGGTAGTATTTGGCAACACTACAGCAACCCGCGGAATTATGCAAGTAACGCAGGCAAACCCCCGCGGTATAAAATAAGTATAGCGTTTATGTCCATACCGTGGATCATTTCTATATAAAGGTGAAAGAACCACCTACATACAAACTTACAACCTTACTGGGTTTTCCACTTCATAATATTAAGCATAGAAGTATAGTGCCAAAATTTTTATTGCAGACGGATGGATCGATTATCTATAGATATTTCACAGCGACCCACATACATTCAAACTGTAAGGTTAACTGGAAAATATCCCATGTTGGGATGAGTTCGCTTTTGAACATGTATGAAATAACGACCGGTTAGCCTAGTGGGTAGTGACGCTGCCTACGAAGCTGATGGTCCTGGGTTCGAATCCCGGTAAGGGCAAATATTTGTGTGATGAGCATGAATATTTGTTTCTGAGTCATGGAAGTTTTCTATGTATTAGTATTTATATCTATTATATGTATCGTCGTCTAGTACCCATAACACAAGCCTTAATGAGCTTACTATGGGACTAGGTCGATTTGTGTAAGATTGTCCACTAATATTTATTTATAACTGACTTGACTGTATTTTTACCCCTGTTTGTTATACAATAAAGTATTTACATACCTATATGTACATCCATACATACATACACGTCGTCTAAGATAAATCGTTATTTTCATGATCAATTTTGATTGCTATCACATTATTTATGTTGAATGTTATGAAAATGCATTATTATTGTAAGGCTTGGTATTTTACATTGCACAAAAATACAATTTCTATTCAACCCCAGAATATTGGAAAGAAAAAGACTAACCAAAGACCTTAGTACTAATGGAAAAGTAATATACCGAGCTTGCGACGTTTCTCGATGTCTATGTCACAATAGAAGTAACACAAACAGTATCCGAACAAGCAGGCACACAGTGTGCCAGAAAAAATCTGCTCAAATATAGGAACCGATTAGTAGCAGATTTTATCGGACGTAATTAACTTACGAATACCAACGATGTGAAACATGAATTTCATTTTAATTGTATAGCTGATATTAATTTGAGTTCGTCAAATTTAACAAAGTATTCCATTCTAAAAGCAACTCAACAATCCATGGTAGAAGATTCCAATTCTAATGACAGTTTTATACAAAGTCGGCTACATTAAATAATCTCAACCATAGTTAGTCGGGAATGTATCGACATCGCTGTTTTTTGGCATGTACTGTTCGTATGTAAGTACATATACAGCGTGGAACGGAACGATGGACTTTCCCAGAAGAGGAGGATAGTTTAGCGTTAGTGCTTACAATTTTCCAAATAAAATATGTTAATATTTTTGACAGTTTCCAAGTTAAAGTTCATCAAACATTTATGGAAAAATCTGCATATTGCAACTCTTACGGAGAATAAGGTCAATGCCATCACTGGTAAATCATATTTTAAGGGATGACAGGAATTACTGTCACCGGAAAAACAAATTTTGCTTGAACCCTGAATAAATACAGTGAAACCTGGTTAATTGGGACCTGGATAGTTGAGAAACCTCTATGATTGCAACCAAATGGCCGGTCCCGATCCCTTGGGCACAAAAGACCTCTGCAATTGAAATTTCCGGACCTCTGGATTTGGATTTTAAACTTTTTTCCTAATATTACCTTTGTAATTGACAAACGAGGGATCGAAGACCTCTAGATAATTGAAACGCTGTTAAATCACTTGTATTTTTTTTATAAATGACCTTGGCACACGAGGCACCGAAGACCTCTATAAGTAATTGCGTTAAGACGCTGTCAACACTACAATGTCCTTGAGGATTTTGGATAGCGCGCACACTGTCTATTTGTATCGGAGTAAACGAGAGCGAGTGTTACTGGGCGGCCCGGTTTTAGTACATACATATTGAAATAAAAAAAGGGTGGATTATTTGTGAAATATGACTCGGTAGCGGTTTAGGTATGAATATGTTGACTTCATGTTTTTAATTGCAGACCCATACGTCAAACAAATAGAGACATAGAACTGTTTAAAGTTATTTTAAGACCAATCTTTGCAATTATTTTCTATCGAGCCGATTTCGTCCAATTATGTATCGAGCCCGTCCACGGTCTTTGATATATGGTGAATATTAACATATGTTTTATTTGATGTGAGAACAAATAGTTTTTCTTATAAAACTGCTCAAATAACATCAATTTCACCAAATTTGGTCTTGTCAGCCTCTTAACGCTGAAAACGCCGTTAAATCTCTTTTTTTAGGGTTCCGTAGACAACAAGGAACCCTTATAGTTTCGCCATGTCCGTCCGTCCGTCTGTCTGTCTGTCTGTCTGTCTGTCTGTCTGTCTGTCTGTCTGTCCGTCTTCGGCTTACCTCAGTAACCATTACAACTAGAAAACTGTAATTCGGCATAGGTATATAAATCAATCACGCCGACAAAACAGTACAATTTAATCTTGAAAGAAAAGTTTTTTTAGGGTACCTCCCCTACACCTAAAGCGGGGATGTAATTTTTTTTCTCGTTAAACCCATGATGTGGGGTATCGTTGGATAGCTCGTTCAAAACTATTATGGATTTACTTTGCGAGATATTGGGCTTTGAAGCCCTAATTTTTGTTCGAGTCATGTGTCCCCCCCCCCCCCCCCCCCTGCCGGCTAAATTGCTACTACTGGGGATGTGAAAAAAATCCTGGTAGTAGTACATATAATGAATTTAAAAGGAAAACTATCACGGACAAGAAGGCATAAGTAGTTACCGAGTAATAGTCGACGAACTTAATGTGTACTTGGAAAGGCCAATTGTACAAATTCGGCCGATGCAACCGCACCGCACGTCGATGTAACTAAGACAAGCAACTACGGAACCCTACACTGCGCGTGGCCCGACACGCACTTGGCCGGTTTTATTTTTCTGAAAATGAAATGACTTCTATAATTGTTACACAAGGAATCCAAGGCCTCTAAAATTGAAAATACGTTAAATCACACGTATATTTTTGACTTTTGGAAGGTGAATGTGTTGTACTTACTTACAAATATGATAAATGTATTTAAAAAATGTGTTATTATAGCGATTATCATGAAATCAACCCGAACCTAAAAGGTTCAAGTTAAAACAGTTTAAAAATAATATAAATATTTTTAACACGACCTGTTGATGATCTTTAAAATTAAAAGATATTATTTAAAAATAAAATATTTACGTAGAAATTATGTCTAGGTATACTTATCATAAAAACATGATTTAGGTATTTGATTTTTAGGATTTTGTGTTTTTGTTATAATACTTGCACGACTTGCACCTCCATAAAATAAATTTGCAGTATTACCTCTGTTATTAAGGATCTCTATAAATGAGACCACATTTTTTTGAATCTGGTTAATTGGTACGACCTGCTTAGATGAAATAACAGTTAAATTGACACACAACAAAATTGCTGGCCCCTTGAGATGTCAATTATCCAGGATTTACTGTAACAGTGAAATTGACAAATTTTCGAAAAGCACAAAGATGAAAATTCATCTTTATAACTGTTTTAGTTTTGTTATAGTTGCTGTTTTTGTGTTATCATTACTATTCGATTCTACTGCCCTTACATGACCATATATTTACTTTAAGATCCATGGAAAACATCCACGCTGTATAACTATGTACGTATGTGTAACATGTCCTTACCCACGTTTTAGCAACTTTTCGGTATCTGAGCCATACTTAGGTGTAAGTATGTATGAAAACTCAATATTATGGCATCACTAACTTGATCTAATATCTAATGGAGACAAAAAGTGGTCATAGCAACTCATAATTTCATAATCTACAACAGATACACTTGTCGAGTTTGGGCTCATTCGAACGCTCTCAAATAGTAGTTGATGGATGACTGTGCAAAAAAAAGTAGTCGGCATGGTAATAGCTTGTACCCGTAATGAAAATTTGACTGAAACTGATTTCCTTAAAAGTGCTTACTGGAATTCTGAGCGTGATTTGAGTTATGTTTCTGGGTTATATATTTTGACTGTTTCTTTGCAATCCGCAACAATAATAACGTCTTGTTGGTTTAATAAGTATAATCCCTCTCTGCAGTCGGTACCTAAATGCAAACAACCCGATATTGCGATCCTATCTGCAACCATACAAGAGCTCAGCATTTTATTTAAATTTCCAATGTTTTCTTACAACAAAAATCTCTCAATTGCATTTTTTCCAATATTGATAATACTATTTGTGTGCCCTCTGGATTCTGGATTACAATCGGTCTGGTGGGTTCTGAGTTCAAATCAGCGGTTCCAAAAACTAACGAGATTAAAATGTAACCAAATTAAAATGGAATTGTACTGAACATTTGAGTTGGGCTAGGCGCGGTAACGGGAGCTTGCAAACGTCTTAATTTCCTGGAGGCGCTGTTTCGGCTTAAGCCGCTCATCCACTGATATAAATCTTTTAACACTCATTCCGGGCTTAAGCAGATCTGGTGAGAGACGCTAACTCCAACAACTGCAATTAGGTGTAGTCGCCGAACTCCGTAATCTCGCTCGAAGCGACAAACGGGCTGCTTATAAAGCTTTGGCACTTAAGGGATGTAATTTTAATTTCGACATGCAATTTCCTAAGGTGCTTAAACAATGAAATATTACAAATAATGAACGACATTTTAATTGACTTTTTTATTTTTTACTGTTATTTAACAGGACAATTATATAAACCTTAACGTATATCACATTTTACGAATTAAAGTTTTTATAAAACACTTAAAAGAAAATATTCTTTATAGTTAAGTATAACATTATAAATATACCTTATAGTGTAACCAAATTACCAAAAACCTTTAAACTGATATTGAAAGTACGTAACCCCAATGAGTAAAACCATATCCATGAAATATAATTAGTAATAAACAGCTTTGTTTCCCTAGTTTGAGAGCTAACAATAAGCGAACGTAAAGAAACTGCATTATAAAAAGTATGTATTAACGATAACGATTATATATTATCTTGTATATAACCTGTTGGGCATACTGGTCTAGGAAAATGAATGAAACTCCTTTTGTTACGTTAATATATTAATTTACTGCGGATTATTTTTTCAAATCAATTACGACCGACCGACGACCGGTTAGCCTAGTGGGTAGTGACGCTGCCTACGAAGCTGAAGGTCCTGGGTTCGAATCCCGGTAAGGGCAAATATTTGTGTGATGAGCATGATTATATGTTTCTGGGTCTTGGATGTTTTCTATGTATTTAAGTATGGTATATCTATTAAATATATCGTCGTCTAGTACCCGTAACACAAGCCTTATTGAGCTTACTATGGGGCTAGCTCGATTTGTGTGAGATTGTCCCCTAATATGTATTTAATATGTATTTATTAGTTACTTAAAACCGCAAAATAATAGAAATATTCACATTTTAGACTTATTCTGAGAAGAACTCATTTCAATTATAAGCCATTCCTTAGTTTTATTACTGATTCAGCAAAGATTTCGCTAGCAAGCTTAAAACGGAGTTCATCTGAGATTAATAATCGGCTAAATTAATTTAAATTTAAACTTCTTCAATCTCTTCGGTTCAGCGGTGAGGCTAATGTACAGGCTGTGTTGTGGCGGGAATTCGGTTTCATTGAAAATTAAAATGCGTACCATTTATTGCAGTATAATATTATTATGTGTACAACGTATATATTTGTTTTAAGATTTCAATTCTTACAGCCACGAAAGGGGAGACTTGAACACTATTAACTATATTTCCACGTAGAATAACCACATCAATGGATTTGACCGTAAGATAGAATGCGCTTTTTAGAATACTCAATACTTTATTGCATTTCTTAATGTATTACAGAATATTTATATATTACAGAATATTTATATTCTAAAAAAAAATATTTTACATACATAGATTCACGCCTTCATTCTCAAAAGGCAGAGCACATGAAACTTATGTTCCAGCGCCACTTTTAGCATAAATGTGGGTATAAAAGATCGAAATAATGTGATATCGCAGTGACAGGTTGCTAGCTCTTCGCCCCCAGCACATTTCAACCCTGTTCCCTCAGTACGACCCTTACGACACCCACAGCGCCCACAGGAAGAAAGGGGGTGGTGCTTTTCTAGCCCGACACCGCAAGGAGCAAATTATGACTTTAATTTTCGTTAATTGAACCTAGATATATATATACTGTTTCTCGATTCGACGACTTTGTGCTGTTTGTGCAATCATAACTGTAACTGATTATTACCTATATATTCATATTGTGATCATATGAGGGGCTTTTGTTAATCATTTTCAAGTTACTAGTAGGTAAGGCTATTTATTCTATTTTGATGTCGCAGGTTCATGGTGCTTGTCGTGTCGTGTCGTGTCGTGTCGTGGTGTTGGTCGTAAACGTACAAATGTAAAACTTGTTGTCTGCAACTATTATATTTTTAATATTTGCGAGAATCTGTAATACTTACAACTTTTTTGTAGTAGGAACTAGTCCATCACATAAGAGCTGTTACCCCACAATACGATCCCATGTTGCAGCCAGGACTGGGTAAACGCATAATAAACATCAGTACTTACCCGTTTTTAAGTCAGTCGTTTTTTTTTCATAGTGCTTAAGTGAAACGATATAACTACCAATGAGGTTTAAGACGCTTCAAATCTTGTATTAAACACCAGCCTGTGCATAAGAAACAAAATGCACAGTCATCAACCCTTCCGCGGCGCAATAAATTCATGGTTCCAAAGTCACCCATAAATTAAACTTCACTTGAAGGAAACAAAGTCGCATGTCACTACAGCGTCCATAGGGAATAAGGTCGTTGTTCTCCCGAACGAGTTATACTCTTAGTTAACCGAACCACATTTTAAACTACAGCGAATTTAATAACGACACGCATCGATTGCTTAACGACTTCCGTAATTGAATTATTTGTGTTGTCTCGTGATATATGAAAGGGTTGAACAATTTAATAACTGATTTATTATATTGTTTAATTAAATGCATAATAAATGGTTTGCGTATTGGAATTGGAAAGGCCGGGAATCTATATAAGTAGTACTTACTTGTAAAATCTTTATACAATAGTTTTTTGTTGCGATTCGATAGCTTTTAACGATTCCTCATATTATTATGATATGAAATAGCCTGACAGCCGGATATAGTCAGCATACGAAAGATTTTTAGCCCAAGCTGAAACAGATATCTTCGTTCGCTTCACTCGCTCGTTTAATAAATACGTAGTTGTATCTAACGAAATCGTAGCTACTGATCGTGCTATATAATATGCAATGATATAGCGAACACTTGAAAAAGAATGTAACCCTCAGTAGTTTCCTAGCACTGCACACGGAAGAGGTCGGGATTACTTACAGAAATGAAGTTTATTTTTTAAATCACATCACGCTCTAATTGGCGCGACGAGCCACGAGCGCGAGTTTTGTCCCCTAAGAAAATATTGACTCGGCGCAGTCCCTTTACATCTTCTGTTGTACGAGGCAGATTAATGTTTGTGCCAGCTATTTGCACTGTTCTTCATAAAAATGGTCCAAACAGAAGCGGGCAAACAGACCTTTAATAACATTTCGTGTGTTCTGTGACATTATCTCGAGTAATCCGTTTTCTGCGACGGGTTAAACACCGCAATTCCCCACGGCGTATTTTGTCATTTTTAAATCGGAGCGTTTTTTCCTGTCAAATCGCATGCACTTGTACAATTTATTTTTACAAGTAAATTTATGCTCTCAACTTTCATACATAGGATTCCCTTTGATTCATAATTAGACGTAGAAATGTTTGTTTCGTAGTACCATAACTAACAATAGTACGGTGCCTTTCTTGACTCTCTGACTTCCCCTAGATGCCAGAGGGCGTGCACAGTGACTCTCCATGCAGATCAGTCTTGAGCTTCTCGCTTCATTTCATTCCAATACTTCTCGATTTTCTTCGCCTCATCTACCACAGCTCGCCGCCAGGTTTGTTTGGGAAGGCCACGCTTTCGCTTTTTTTGGGGATTCCAAACAATAGTACGGTAGAGTAAATGATATCTCAGGTTGCTGGTGCAGTGAGTGGTAAATGGTTACGGCCCGGGGTGAAAGGAAGTATCTATGACTAGAAATAATTGTCACAATTTAAAAAGCTTCTGTCCTAAAACCATTTGGAGACATTGTCTAATCACGGTCTACATTTTTTGAGCGGTCGAGTTCGTGACTATTGTAGAAAGAAAGAAAGAAAGATACATTTATTCGTGACAAACACAAGGCAATTTACATACATTGACAATAACGTAATTTGCCACGAAATGGTCGCAACTCAGCGTAATGCTGGCGGAGCCAGCGCTGGTTTTCCGTTGCGACCATTTGGTGATGTCACGGCACAGTGACGAAACGTACACATACAACCAAGAAAAACGCCTCATGGCTTAAAAACGCGAATCAGGGTCGCTCAAACATAAAAAATAAAATAAAAAATTAAACTATCTATGATTACCTTAAGCTAAGTGACAGTGTCACATGACGTAATATATATGAATTTACACGAAAAGTAATTAGGTCACGGCCAAAAGAAAAAAAAACAGAAAAGAAACTACACATTTAACACTTTAACTTATTGCGAAGTGTGTGTTATACCAATATATGGAAAGAACTACTACTATAGAGGAACAAATGAAGCCACCCAGACCAACGCGCAGCAGGATGCCACAGGGACATAAACAGCAGGTACATACGCATACGCTTTTTTGATGTTCAAACAGATGCTTCTTAACATTAATCTTAAAACTATGTCTACTTTTAAGGTCCCTGATCGGCGGAGGCAGATTATTCCAACACTTGGTTGCGGCATATCTAAAACTTCCACGAAAAGCAGCTGAAGCATGTCGATGTGTTAGCAGTTGCAACCCACACTGTCGTGCTCCACGTGCTGTCGTGCGAAATAACAATTTCTCGAAGAGATATTTTGGGGCCTGGTAGTTTACTACACCGAAAAGAAGACATGCCAGGTGAAGCTTGCGCCTATGTAGCATCTTCAACATGTTGCATTTATTCATAAACGGAGTGACATGAGCCCTCAATGGGATGTTGAAACAGAAACGGGCACAGGCGTTTTGGACTCTTTGGACTAATTGTTTGGTTTTCGAGAGTAGACGTGGACCATATACTGTATCCATGTAGTTTCATTTTGACATTATGAGTGCTTCTACTATGTGGATTCGCAATGTTTCATTTAAAAAGGGCCTAATTTTGTACAGAACCTTTAGTTTGTAAAAACAGCCTCTTACTGAATTTAGAATGTGTTTCTCATATCGTAGCTGATCATCCATTAAAAGGCCAAGGTTACGCGCCTCACTGACCCGTTCAATAGGTTCACCCATCATTATAACACTCACTGAAGGACTAAGCCTAGTCAACTGTTGGTTGCTGCCAAAGATAAGGTATTTAGTTTTAGACGGGTTCAATAATAAACCATTACTTGTAGCCCAGGCTGCTATACTAGCGAGATCCTTATTAAGTTTCCCTATTGCACTGTCAACTTCAGCCTGCCTGAATGAGATATACACTTGTATATCATCAGCGTATATATGGAACTTGGAATTTGATATATGCAACCCTATGTCTGCACAGTATAAAATAAATAAGATTTGTAGGAGTTCCTATAGTCTCCTTACGTTTCAATTATCAGAATGATTGATTGACAGCATTCATTTTTTTCAAGTAGATATTTTATGATTAAGTTCGCTAGAAAATGTTATTTTATTTTGTGTTCTTTTATTCAATTTTCATTCAGAAATATCAAATCGAAAAGTTGCGAATTCAAGTAGGTCGTAAGTAAAATATGAAGTACGAAGTGGCTCTGCATGGCAGCTTGCACACCATATGACAGACGTAGTGTTGACGTCACATTCATATGACAGACGTAGTGTTGACGTCACACACGGTTTAAACCACGTTTATATCATTCTGCGATATTCTTAAAAACGAGTGACCAAATATACTGAAAACTTATTTTCACATAGTTCAGTAACATAATTACAAAAGTAGTAAGTTATTTTGAAATGTTGTCAATTATCAATGAAAAATTAGTGCCTAGCGATCAAGGCACTTTGTTTATAGACCGTCAATATGCATCAAAAATCTTTTTCAGGTATTAGTATTATATTGTCCTAGTACATAAACAGTATTAGTATGTTATTTTTCGGCATCTTTCACCCCTAGCTAAAAGCCACATGTAAGTAATATGGCAATCCAGTTGAAATACGGAAAGCTAGTCAAAATTGGTTTGATAAAAAATATTGACACTGTTAAACGAAATAAGTTGCAACATATACAACACAATAAGTACAAGGTGGGAAAAAAAACAATATCCTTAACGTATCAAATACTCTGCTTACTCATATACGTCACATAAGTAGGGACAAGTAACAAGGAATTTCCTCCAACATAATAACAATGGCGACACCAGGGAAGCAGAAATTTGAAGTGTGCTAAGGCGGACAGAGCAAACATTCCCCTTTTGTGACAGGACGTAATCTCCGTCTGAGGATTTTAATTACTTATTGGAACTTGTGGCCGCCGGGTGTGTGGCGTCTCGCGGTATATTGCGAGATTTCGACTTCATCTCAACCCTTACCATATGCTTCTCGAATATTGAGTATCGCTTTGAGATTTTTGAGAATTTCCTCCGGGCAGATGTTGCTCCGATGTTCCGGTCTATGACGCATAATAGTGTGTTTGATCACTTCATTGTTGTTGTCAGTATAGCAACATTATCACTGAAGCATTATGTTGAAACACATTATTCTTTAGCTTAAGTTAAGTTTACTGATAATCACATCCACAATGGATTCGATTTTTAAGAACTAAACATCTTCGCTGTTTTAGAGATATTGCATAGTCGATTATTAAATGAATAAGGTCTCAGCGGCTTAAGGTGAAAAATCTGTACATATTTTTCATTATTCTGTTTATGAAAAAAGAAACCCTTGTCAGCTTTGCTTTGTAAAAATGAAAAGAAGAAACGAATTTCATTCGAGAACAGGTAGTAGCAGGTCAAGTCAACATAACACAGGATGTGATTTTGTCGGTTTCGACGCCATCATAGATGTGTTGTGTATCTTTGGAGCTGACAGCAAGAGAGCTGAAGGCAAAAGGACTGAACCGACAAATTTAAAATAATTAGAAACGTATCAGAAAATGCTATGCGAAAATCGCGTACCTAGTTTTTATTTGTGTGAGTCAATGTTGTTAAAAAACCGTTTATAACATTTCCCTGTACTATGACGATGTAGTTAGATTTACAGTGATTGACAATAAAGTTCGTCTCACCAAGTAATTACTGTGGAGAATGTTACAACTTGTGTTTTAGTTGTGACTTGCAAGTTGTTTCCCAGTGTTATTGGTGTACTTGGAACAGCAAACATTTTGACTTGCTAATAATATCCTCAGATTGCTATCATGAATATAACACTTAATTTTGCTGTCGCTCAGTCCTGCTTCGTCCAGGTGTCATAACGATGCATTCAGATGATTTACATAAGCTTAAATAAATCTTGGTGTCATTATAACTTGAAGTTGTTCCACGTACCGCCCAGTGTGCAACAGAATGTACACTCGATTTCAATGGAGTTAAGAGATTTGAAGTCGTTTTCATTTGTTTCGTTCATTTTAAGATCAAAATGAAATGAACCCTATTTTCGAAATAACATGATTCAAATGTTACTGCCCAAATGTTTGTACCTACGGTGCGTGGCACGAGGATACATACTCAGGACATATTTTTTTGCGATTGAATTGAGTTAAACGTCTCCTGTCTTGTTTGCAAATTTCCCTTCGCATGGATAGCTTCTTAACTTGCGACTAGAAAACGCTCGGCAAACCCATCTGCAGCATAATTCTACCCGTTTCATTACCATCTCATTGAATATTTAAACTGTAAATAAGCCTTATAGGTACTGTATAACATTATGTACAGTTCGCTTCGATTAGCACGTCTTGTTTGAACTTAATTAAGAACACGTTGCTTCGAAATGAGCCTCGGCTGCTTAGATCAAAGGACCCAACGCTAATATTTGCCGACGTGTATTGAAAGAAGTCATTGGCACCGCACACAGGCGCGCTTTAATATCACGACACACGCTACGTACAATGCGAATATTTAAACTATTAGCTGTATTGTCTCGGAATGTTTGATGTTGAAATGGAATTCATAAATTCGTTGTGTTTTAGAAAGCCAATTAGCGATTTGAAAATAGTGACGTGACAGTCTTTTAAAAGCGACATTCATTAAGGTCAGTTCATGTATATGCGCCAGGGGGGAAAGTGCGCCTAATTTATCATTCAGTCATTTAAATCAATATAAATTCGCTGAAATCCATGCAATAAACTTGTTTTGGATGTTGCATGAATGTAAGATGTCGTTATTTGTGAAATATCTGTAGATCTCGATATGTTTGATGAACGGCGCACTTACCCCGGGGGCGCACTTGCCCCCTCAGACTTTATTTCATTTTTTCCATACTACTTATTCTTGCTTGTATGGTTTTTCAATCCTACATGTTGATAAATATGTCTAAAATGAATTTAATTGCAACGAAAATTTACTTTATTATTTATGTGCAAATGAATACCGAATTAAGTCAGAAATTATATTCAGATCAGGGATGCAGACCACCTGGCATGAGCTGGTAGGAAGGTAGGAAAATACGGCTCATCTATATCGTAAACCCGGTGCGCTATTAATAGATGTTTTCTCAAGCATGCAAAGAAATATTGACGTTGTCGTCTTCATAATGGGCTTCGAAGTGTCACGTTTCGGGCGGAGCGAGACGAGAGATCCGTAATGGCATTTCATTGAGGGTAAAACGTGTAGTAAAACGTTCGATAGTCAAAAGACATATGTTAAAATTAAGTCGCAAACAATAAAGTCACTTACCATTACCATACCCTACTGTAAAAAAAAATATGTAGTTACCTAATTAAGATAATATAGTTATAAGGCAGGCTCCTTAACACAAAAAATCTTTTAAATTTAAGATTAGTAGTTAAGACTGTAATTTAACCCCTACTTTTTTATTGAAATAAACAGTTCAAATTTTTTTTTTTTTTTTTTATACAAAATTGTATTTTATATTTATTTAATTGCACGTTTGAGAAAAGCACTATATACATACCTCGGCGTGAAAAGGGGTTGCCAGCCTCATAACTATCCGACCTCGCTACGCTCGGCCGTCTATATGTATTAGGTACTCGGCCGGCAACCCCTTACTTTCCGGCGTCTGTAGTAATGTACTATTTCCAGATAAGTAGATAGACTTTATTCAGGGATGTAACGCAGGCGAAACGGCAGGATAAAAAATAAAACCTATCCCGAAATCCACCCATAAAGTCCATTTTATACACAGGTGAAAAAATAATGCCTAATATCTGAAGTGGTTCCGGAGTTTACCCCCTGCATACAAACTTACAAACCCACCTACAAATTTTACCCGTTTTTGAGGGAGCGAGCGAAGCGAACGAAGTTCTCAGTTTCAGCTTGGGCAAAAATTCTTTGTACTTATATAGATTTTTATTGCAGATTCATTAAAAAAACCGGTGAAGTGCGTGTCGGGCCACGCGCAGTGTAGGGTTCCGTAGTTGCCTGTCTTTCTTAGTTACATCGACACGCGCGCCGAATTTGTACGAAAGTTGACCTTTCCAAGTACATTTTAGTTTTAGCCCAATATCTCGCAACCGAATCACCAATTTGAAAAATCGATTTAAGAAACCCATTATTTTCAAGATTTTATGCTTCGGTTTTGTCGGCGTGATTGATTTATACGAGTACATATACCCATGCCGAATTACAGTTTTCTAGTAGTAATGGTAACTGAGCTAAGCCGAAGACGGACGGACAGACCGATATGGCGAAACTATAAGGGTTGACTACGGAACCCTAAAAAAGACAGGCTCGCCAGTTCTACGGCTCACAGAGCCAGTATTATGTTAGTGAAGACTACCCCTTCGTGTACAATATCTCCATCAATGTGTCCAGCTCTCTTTAGGGCTTTGCAAGTGGACATGAAGTTCACTGGTAATTTTAGATTGAAGAGAGTCGTACGGCAGTCCTCTGTGGAAACGTCAGTAGGAAACTTCGCTTATTCGCTTGCAAATCAAACCTCAGAGCCACGCAAACAGCTTCGTCTGTTTCACTGCTATTTACCCAAACTAGTGGAATCCTAAAATCAATGGAATTGATTTTCTGATCAGACGGTACTGACTGAGCTCCGATCTGATTGCAACGGTTCTCAGGTGATCGCAGGTCAGGGGTGGCCAACCGTCTGATTGCCAATTAGTTTTCTGCCAGGTGTCGGCAACCGAATCCTGTATAAAGCTCAGTACACAAGCCAAATTACGCAGCAAATTAAATTGAATTCCGTAGCAGAATGAGGCAGAGAATTAGATATTTACCAAAAAACTATATTTTTTTAATTGAAATAATCATCGCCAAAGTTTTAGCCATGTTATTCGGTGTATTAAGGGTTCTATTACCAAGTTGTAAGAGACAAACTATGAATACTTTTCTGTAGTAGATACCATGATTACTTTGTATAGACGCGAAACATATTTAAACGGCGCATTATCCTAGACTTTCGAGGTTATATTCAGTCTTCCATTTGCATATTAAACACCGATCTCGAGTACTACATCGACATTTTTGTTCATAACAAGTAAATGCCTTAAGATCTATCATATACCCTTCACTTATACTAGAACTTCCTTGATTTACCAAGGTATTTTAAGATAAGATAACCTATACCCGCCTTAATACAAAGCTATCTCAGCAGCATTCGTAAACAAAGTTCTCCGTCGAGAAGAAACTTTCCTCTTTCGATTACGGGAATGTATTCTAGATAATCTATAGCGGATTAAAAGACAACAACATCTGGACTTGGAGAAGATTAAAATGGACTTGCTTTGATATGTACATATAGTGTATACACACAACTTTCTAGGTTTTATTTCGAGGTCTGAGGGACCGTTGTTGAGAAAGTTTGGTGAAAAACCTATCTTGAACTTTTATTTTCTGAACAGATCGATATAACACGTAGTTAGAGTTTTGCATTAAGATTAGGAACTCTTTTGTGAATAATACACACTGGGTCGGTAATCATTTAGAAATGAATAAAGGATCTTTCTCAAAAATGGCCCGCAAAGTGAACATAACTCGCTACATATTGGAAGGTAAAGTGTATAGTTTCAGGTCAGATCTAAATTAATAGTATTTTATGCAACTGTTGTATAAGTAGGGTCTTAAAACGCGAGTGGCGTGAGTTGCGATGCGAGTTTTTCCGTTAGTTCTATTACTACTCACGCAATTTCTTCAGCGGTGCAGTTATTTTCTTTTTCGTCTATTTTAAAAGGAACGTACACAGTTTTCTTTAATTCAGAAACACGATTCAAATCTTAATAAGTTATGAATAACGAATAGTCAATAAGTGTCTATTTCGTCTTTTAATTGTGAATTGGAACTTTGGTGGGAAATTAGAAATATGAGACATTGACACCTCTTGTTTATGGTCTGTTTTGTTTTTAATTTCCTCGAACTTGCCATCCGAACCAAACTGAATCCGGATCCGAACCGAATCGGATCGGTTTATATTTATAAATAATACCAATAATTCGTAAAACATGTATACACACAATTCATGATCATTTATTTTTATTTTAGTAAATAATTTATGTTCTACAAATGTTTGATAGTAAAACTTTTTATTTCGAAACATTTGCTTATGAAGTTGGTACCACTGCAATATGGCGGCCGATTGAAAAAAAGTTAGATGATTTGACATCGTGGTAAACAGTACAATAAAAGTACACTAAACAGTGCGTTTATGGGCCATAGAGCATAGAGTTTTTCGACGACATACTATCGGTGTCATTGTATTTGAGCTAGAGCCTATATAAATGACAGATAACGGTAGAGGAGTAGAAAATAAAAAAAATGATTTGTTGTTTTTAGTTTCGTGACGCATTGGTTTTTACTGTAATGTCACGTAAATGTATTTGTCAATAAATAAAGCAATAAATAAATAAATTCCTTTATTTGTCGAGTACCGAATTTTTTTTTAAGTAGAAACTGGCATATAAAAGACGACACAGCTCGTATTCAGCCAATTCAACTCGTATTTTTCTGTTGCAAAGACGACGTTTTTGTATGTGTCTCAAATAGTTTGTGTTTTTTTGGTGGAAAAATACACTTGCGATACTGTTTAAAAAAAAACGGCGGGAAATCGTAAATATTTTCACGTTGTGCAACGATATTTAATGTTTATAAAAATTTAGTATTTTTTTTCCCCCATTTTTGAGAAAAGCACTATATTAGCCTCAGCCGGATTGGCAATTGCAGGCTTCGTATTATAATTAAACGGACTCGCAAATACTCAGCCTGCAATTGCCTCCTTCCCGGCCACGGCAATAATGTATACTATTAATCTGTAGGTTAAGATTACTACTTATGCTCTTAAAGAGCTACTAAGCTAAAAAACCTTGCTATCGGCTGCGCGCGATACGTGCGAACATTTTAGCAACTAATGTGTTAACTCGTCATCGTGCTGACGAAATAATAACAAATATAGCATGATGCCTTCCTTTTATATGTGAAGTTACATATAATAAATGCTCAAGAAACAAAGGCACATCACTAAACCTGTAGGCACACATGGTTCACGCTCGTCGGATTATTATCTCGTCGTAGAAGATTTTGAGCAATTATCTTAATCGGATTGGAGCATTCAGGACGTCACTAGGCAACAGACCACTAAATTAATCCCCCTAGTAATTGCCCCCTTCGTTGAGTGTTTTATCTCATGTGTTACCGAAATATTATACGTATTAATTTGGAATATTATTTGCCGCACCTCTTGCTGTTATCATATTTCCAACAATACCTTATTTTAACAATTGAATTGTAAAAATAAAACATAGACTCATTTCTAAATACATCCAGATTAAGGTACGATATGGAATCTCATATTTATGTATCGACTTATGGAGTTTATTTGTTGTATTAGTAAACATATTTTAGTAGTAGTCGTTTTATTACGTTTGTACCGTCCACCTTTTGTACTGGTCTACTTGTTTCTGATCTACGTTAATCAAAGTATATAGATAAAATGCCCAGGCATGATACAATAAGATTATTGGTTTCTTAAAACCAGTCGGAGAAATTTTAAATAAGGTCAAGATTACGTTAAACCACCGAGCATATATGAGATATACACGGTGTTCCCGGGAATTTTCGGAAATAAAGCATAATTATTTCTTATAAAAAAAAATCTACAAAAAAAAACTTCTAATAAAGTGAATTAAACTTAAAAAGTTGTTCAGATCAGAATAGTGCAAGTATTCATTATCTCTTCCTACCCCCATGGGATAGGTATGATGACTGGTATTTATGTACGAATATTCAAAAAGTTATAGGTATTGCATTGACGCAAAAAAAACCTGCTTCATTTTATTATGTTTCAGGCTTATAAAACAATAAGCTAATATAAATTAATGGTACTGTATCGAAAAGATGTTACACTATTGAATTTATTACCCAACTATATTCTGAGTCAAAGGTTATTTGAAGCATATTCCCGATTGAGCCATTATCTGCATTAATAAATTGACTATGACATCCATTGTTTACTGCGACAAAGGTCAGGTTGATGAACTCTATGGCGAGGGCATTAGGGAGATTATTGCGAATCCATTATAAGAAAACATGAACCCATCCTGAAAATGACGATTAGGCTGAAATATTATTAAATGACTTTATACTGCTTAATAGATACTGATAGATTCTAATAAAAAAAATGTTGCGTGGTTTATTTCAAATTTTCTGGAATAGCACGTGCTAAAGTAAACTATTAAATAAATTTAAATTTATTTATTCAACTTTTTCTGTAACTAAATAAATGAATATATATTTTTATTAAATATTTATTAGGTACATATACTGGGATAAACCTATGATGTGATCTATGATTAGCCTATCAGGCATATCTTAATCTTATTAAGACCCAGTAGAGCGGAAGCATCAGTTCTCATATTATTTAGCCAACATTTCCAGAAGCAACAGATATCAAATGTATCGACGAAATGACAAAACCAACTGCGTAAAGACTTAACCCTCGCGAAGTGAGGCATTAGACACGCTTCATTGGCTTCTCAAGTGCTGATGGAACTGATTGGCCGGCTTTGCTTTAACAATAGTGCTATCGCACAAGGAAAAACATTTCCAGTAGCAACCAATCCCAAACCAGATTAAACCTTCTTACACATGTACAAATACGGTTTTAGATTGGGAGATATTCGGCATTTGTCACGGCATTTTTAGGAGAATCAATGCATCTGCTTAGTCGGATTTCATGTTTCATTGATTGGCATTGTTAAGAGTCAACGCAGGGGTTAGTCGAGCCCTCTCGAATGTTTTTCAAAAATGAGACAATCATTTGATAAGAGCTCTTCTTTTTGTATCGAAATAATCTATTTTCGGGTTTAATTTTGAAGATAAAAACGAGCTTGAGCCATTGTTACGCGGTTGTGGAGTTTTATTGACAAGCGCATTCTTTTGTTAGTTGTATTTCAGATATTCGTGAACATGTTGCCATGTTTGGCGGTGTGTATATCTCGAATTCAATCCTACAACCTAAAAGTACATACAACAATCATGCTGTCGTATGGCTAAAGAGCTCTTTCAGATAACCTTCCTTGCTTGTCATTTTCTATTTTAGTTTAGAATATTTACTTGTCTTAAAAGTAAGTATTTTTTTGCAAATTACATATTAATACGTACCTAAATGGTGGACGTCCTTTTTATTAAGCTCTAAGACTTTTCTAATCACGCTATAAAATAATAACTGGAACAGTGATAAATTTTTATATAATTACTGCTCATTTATCCTCATGCACCCGACTGACAAAAACAACACTAATATCCCAAGCAGCAAATCCGCAAATAAACCTAATACATAATGGCGTAGTCGCTTGAATTAGATCCCCAGAATGATTTTCGTACGACGTCGTTGGGTCCAGCGTCGCATTGTGGCCTGTGATGTGTGATGTGGAATGTTTCAGCGATATGATTTTCGTCACCGAGTTACGGGGTGCTTTATTTTACGGTAACTATTTTTTGTACAGTGACTATGGAAATTTTATACTTTTGCTTTTGATTTAGATTAGAATAGAATAGGAAAGAATAACATTTATTCATGACAACAACACATACATGCACATAAATCAAAATACAAAATAGAAGACCACATTGCCACGAAACGGTTCCATCTCACCGTTTTGCTGGCCTGGTAGCCAGCGCTGGTCTTCCGATGGAACCATCCGGTGATTCCACGGCGTAACACACATTTACACTCGCACACAATAATAATAATATTAATATTATTAAAATGGTCGTGCCACGCTCTATTGGGATCGATCTATCATCACGGACAGGACTATTCTTGCCAATAGGCCTGATATCGTGCTGACAGATCGATCGAAACGCCAGGCAGTGCTCGTCGACATCACCATCCCCCATGATGAGAACCTCGTGAAGGCCGAGAAGGACAAAGCCAGCAAGTACCTAGACCTGGCTCACGAGGTAACCGCCATGTGGGATGTTGATTCGACGATTATCGTCCCGATAGTCATTTCGGCGAATGGTTTAATAGCGAAGAGTCTCGACCATCATCTCAAGAGGCTCTCGCTAGATGGCTGGATCAAGGGTCAGATACAGAAGGCGGTACTCCTGGATACTGCGCGGATAGTCAGGAGGTTCCTGTCTCTGTCGCCCTGACCGCCGGTGGCTTAGGCCCCGCCTCGCTGGTTAGGTTTTTATAATGATTTTATGTTTTGTATGTACAGTTTTATATTTTACTTTTTATATATAATTATTTTACAAACCTAACTTAAGATGAAACATAAATAAAGAGATATTAATAGTAATATAAAACAAAAACAATACTGTAAAGACAAATAGTACAATTTCCGAACGCAACATAACCGCGCCAACCGACCAACTAGCGCCATTATGACAGCTGGATGCCTGCTGGATTTAAATTATTATTTACGTAGCGTCGTTACAATTTGGGGTACTTTTTATTTTATCAAATCACGACTGCTATAGATTTGGGAATAGAGGTGACATTTTTGCCATGTAAATACGCCGTGCGTATAAGTTTAGGTATATGAACTAACAGGTACTCCATTCTCAAACCAACAGTATTATGGTTAAGTACAAATCGTTTTTTTGGCACACGATATAGTAGGATTAATTGGTTTAAAATCAACTTTTACACATAAAAATATGCATCGTAAACTTGAACCGCTCAAATTTATAAATTATTCATGGCAAAATGTTCAACTTTCGTATTTTTGAAACATGCGAATAAATACAAAAGACCTAAAAACGCCGCCCTGTATACACCAGGGGGTAATTTGACGAACACTGGCGGGTATTATTGGACAAGTGCTGCCTTATTTAATATTGCGTTGGTACTGTAGCTGTAGCATGGGCCGGTGTAACGTCCAAACTGTCTGGACCCCCGCCATGACTGAAAATTGCCTAGCGATGGTACGGGACTGGGATGAAAGTATTCTGGCCGCTTGGCAACAGGATGGTATCAACGTGTAATATGCTCATAATTTGTGTATATTTGGTTCATTGAAGGTAGGTACTTAGTTGCTCCAACGAAACTAGTCAAATCATTTAAAACAAGATCTCCCTCTCAAAATTACTTTTTATAATTTACTACCGTCTCAAATAACAAATATGCCATTTATAGAATTTAAGAGCAGGCTCAAACGTTTCCTTCAATGTAATTCATTTTACACAATCAATTAATTTACAGAAAAAAATAAACAATAGAGATCCATTTTATAATAATAATATTACATGTTTGACTTTTTATATAATTATTGTTAAAACCTAGCCTAAGATCAAAATTTGAATAAAGAGAATAATAATACAGTTTATTACATTTAAACTTGGTTTGTAAATACAATATGGTTGAGATCTCCTATTAGGTGTTACGCACTTGTGTCAGGAGGTCTCGCTCTTCCAAAAAGAACAGTTTTTAGATACTAACGATATAAAGAAATAACTTAAGAGTAAGTTTATTTTACAGTTTTTGATTACTTGCTTACTTACCTATTATGCAGTTTTTTTTATTAACTACTATTAAAATTTTACAAATTGGTGTATAGTATAGGTATGTAGATTTAATTGAATTCCATTAGACTTGTTAACTTTTCATTATTGTAATCCTATTTTATAAGTGCATGATTAAAATAAACGAAAAGTATTATGTATCGTGACGTGCTAGATATAACGTTATTTTGTTACTTGGCCAAATAAAAAATCTTGAAACTTAAAACTTTGTTGTTTTAAAACTATACAAGAACTGTAATAAAATAGTAGTTTATGCAACTTTACTGATACATAATCAGAGGCCTCAAAATATGAGTGTGGTTTTTAAAGCCAAATTATGTACAGTTTCATACACTACTTTATCTACACACATATCATAAGTACTCTAAGATGGGTCCAGAAGCCGTAGGAAAATGACCTGCATTGCTACTATACGAGGGCGACACTGAAAGTCTTTAGAACTGGCCACTTGTAATAAATATAATAAAAAAATAAGTTCAAAATTTGAAAATGGAACTCTTTCTTAATATTTTTGTGTACGAATTCCACTCGATTGTCATTTGTTTTACTATTTGGCGGCAAATTGAAAATTGTGTGTACTACGTGAGCATGAATTTAACGCGAGAAAATTTTCGAGCAATGATTTTTTACGACTTTCGATGTAATTTAAGTCAACAAGAAAGTTATGATAGACTTCGATTGGCCTTTCACGATGAAGCCCCATCTCGTGCTACTATTTACAACTGGTTTAATGAATTTAAACGTGGCCGCACTAATCTCACTGATGATCTGCGTGAGGGCCGGCCTTCTACGGCGACTACTGAAGATAACATCAGTGTTGTGCGGCGTATGATAGAGACTGACAAAAGAGTAACCTATCAGCAGATTTGTACAAGCTTAGCCATTGGTATGAGTCAAGTCCACAAAATCCTCCATGAACATTTAGCGGTGAGGAAGCTTTGTGCCCGGTGGATACCTCATAATTTGACAGAAGCCCAAAAAGTCCGTCGTGTTGATTGGTGCCGTGAAATTGGTCAAAGATTCAACGGAGGTGACTCAAATGCTGTGTTCGACGTAGTTACGGGTGACGAAAGCTGGATTTACTGTTATGATCCTGAAACTAAAAGACAGTCTGCTGAGTGGGTGTTTCCTTCCGAGGAGTTGCCTACTAAAGTGAAGAGAGGTCGAAGTGTGGGAAAAAAGATGGTGGCCTCGTTCTTCGGAAGGACTGGTCATTACGCAACAATTATTTTAGAGGATCAAAAAACAGTTACTGCGAAGTGGTACACTAACAATTGTTTACCACTTGTCTTGGAAAAAGTTCGATAAAAACGGCCTCGCAGTAGGATCCTGCTTCACCACGACAACGCCTCATCGCACACCGCCAAGCAAACGATCGACTATTTGGCGACGGCAAACGTGGAATTACTGGGTCACCCACCTTATAGCCCCGTCCTTGCACCTTGTGATTTTTATTTATTCCCAAAAATTAAAGAAAAACTTCGAGGAAAACGTTTTATGGACGCCGACGAAGCAGTGGCTGCGTTTCAAAAGGCCGTCGAAGAGACCCCTAAGGACGAGTGGGCAAAGTGCTTTTCTCAGTGGTTCTATCGAATGCAGCGATGTATTGATGTGAAGGGAGGCTATTTTGAAAAGATATAATAAAAGTAATAAGTTGCTTGATTGCTCAGTTTTTGATTTTCTAAGAACTTTCAGTTTGACCCTCGTAGTGCTACCTGTAAAATATCTTTGTTGCAATCGTGGCTGCATTTACGATATCCGGCGGAGTGTTCATATCGTTCTCGGAGTCACTACTACTCGTATTTTCACCTAAAATTTGAGTTGCAAACAACTTTTCGCAATTCTACTTTCGTAACAGCAGAAAACCAACAAAGAAATGACAACAGTAAAATGTTTTTTGAAATCATAGACAAACGAATGAAGTCCCTATTCTCATATCACTCGAGATCAAATATCGTGCGGTTTATATTAAAAAACATACTGAATTGACGTTTCGTATCGATAACTGTTTTAATATCGATGAATACTAGAATAGAGACCCATATGAGTTTTGACAGCTGTTCCAAATTTAAACTCATAACCTTACAAAAATCTGTACTGTAATGTTATTACAGTACAGATTTTACCTACTCGTACTACCAGACAAGAAAGTTCTCATAGTAAAATTGGTTGTAATAATGCCGGTCATTTCCTACGGTTTCTGAACGTATTTAAGAGCACTAATGATTATGTGCGTAGATAAAATAAGTTTATGCCACATACAAAATATTGATACAGGTTTTTTTTGCCGACTGTACTCTTTCACTTTTAGGAGTTGCTTAGACCACCTTCTTAATTATCAGATCAGCACGGCTAGCTTACATAGTCGCAACAGATTTTTGCAAATAAGCCTAATGAGGCTAAGAAGAAAATAATGAATGTAGTAGTATCATAAATTTATATTTTGGAAAATAAAGGTAGGTATAAAAATATGAAGGTATTCAAAATTTCCGCTCAATCATCAAAATATAAAAGCTTGTAAAATAACAACAGATACACATTCAACGCTACGCCACGCTCATATCGCTACGCCGTAGTCCGTGGCAGCTCAAAGTCCGTTGGCCGTTTTCATAATCGTTCAACAAACCTTTTTTAGCTAAGATGCCGTTAAAATTCGTTTGTCTTTATCCGTCACTTCAAAATTTGTGCTCGTAACAAAGGGACAAAACACATTTTATTTATCAGATTTATGGCATTTTACGTTTTAAGAATAATGAAGCATAATGTAGCGAAAAGCGCCCGTAGCTTGCTGACGTTTGTGTTGTGTTGTGATTGGCTCTGTATCTAGGCTTGATGTTGTAGTGAAATGAATGTCAGGTGAAAACAAACATTTTTTTTACATTAGACAATGTAAAAGACAGCAAAAATACACACATATGTGACAGTTAGTATCACCGAATGTAATACCATATTGGGGGCTGCTTTTAGTATCAAAATTTTAAAAATTGATAAAGCTAATGTAAATGACGTACTTATTTATACTATAGGTTAATCTGTAACTATTGTGTTAGATATAAGATATTAAATCAGGGAGCAAGTCAAGCAAGAAATGATTTTTACATTTCAAACTGATTTTAATAGTGAGGGCTTTTGAGTTTAAAGCTCCTCGTGCGGTGAGTGCTGCATTCAATTAAGGAGTAATGCTATAAATAAAATGAAAAATCTTTATAGGTAAGTAGGAGAGTACCTACGATTTTTAAAATGTGTTACCTCGAAATGTGCCAGAGTCGCACAATTGACTATTAATTGGACGTAGTTAAAGGAAAAAGATCCAATCCACAGAAAGTTGAGCAAAAGTTATGGCGGTTTAAAGTTTCAACCGTGATTCCTCAAAACTGATAGATTTTTTTTATAATATATGTTTGGATGAAAATTGAGTTGAGTCGTGCTTTATACATTCTTACACACAGAATTCAGCTAAATGCTATATTTTTCAGGATTTCGACCAAAAGTGGGGTTGGATCTTTTTTGCGAAAATACACTTTTCATAGACCCTTCCTTTTGTTTAATTTTGTAATAAGGATTCACGTAATAAAACTGGCATAATAATCATGTAAAACCATCTCCATACATACATAAAATAAAGCTGAAGATGGTCGAAAGTCTGTACATGGAAGATATTCGAAAAAAAGTTTGCTGGGATACTTAGAATCGATAACAGAACACGTTCCAAAAGTTTCAGAATTTTTGTCTGTTTATCTGTTTGTCTGCTTATGTGAACGCGCATCACGTGAAAACGGCAGAACGGATTTTGATGCAAACTTTACTAATCTGTTGAGAAAATCCCCGGCCAGGTTTTAGGCTATAAAAAATATTATGATAAGGGTGCAAAGGGGTCCAAAACTGGGGTTGAACTTTGTATTGGAACTCCTTGAATCCCATACAGATCTAAAAATGCGGGTATAAAATTTGGACAAAACGGCATTCCGCGGAGAATTGAGTATATAGGTAAAGGGATATTTTGGGCCTTTCATTCCTACGAAAACCTCAGCCTTCGCTTCGCTTCTTCTTCGCTTGCCTCCCCGTTTACCTTCGGGATTTCGGCCCTTAAGTTTCGCTTGCAAGACACCGGAAGATAATGAGTGTGCTTAGAGGTGATTGCTCACATTGAGAACTGCTCTCAGAAGGGTTGATTTGGGCCTTTCAGTCCAACAAAATTGCCTTGCTTGCCTCGCCGCTTACCTTCGGAACTTTGGCCTGGAATTTCGCTAAGTAAGCTACTAAGCTGGGAGTAAGTGTACGTGGGGGCTCGCCCTCAGGTTTCGTTTGCAAGACAACGGGAGATAATAAGTGCCCGTCCATGGGGCGCATTTAGAGCGCTTTCTGAAGGAATGATAATGAGTCTTTCATTCCAACGAAAAGCAAGGCCTTTGGCCTCGCTTGCTTCGCCACTCACCTCCCGTAGGTGAGTGGCGAGCCGAGGTAAGTCCCGTAGGTGAGTGGCGAAGCAAGCGAGGCCAAAGGCCTTGCGTTTCGTTGGAATGAAAGACTCATTATCAATGAAAAATAGTAAGTGTCCGTGAGGGCTCGCTTGCCTAGCCGCTCATCTTCGGTACTTTGGTCACAGGTCGGTTTGGTCGTTTCCAAGACACCTAGGGATTGTAAGTGTCCGCGGGGGCTTGCATTCGGGTCTTGGGCCCTCGAGCTCACCTAAGGAGCGGTCTCTTAAAGCATGCTAAAGCCTTTAAGTCCTACAGAAAAGCTCACCCTAAGGCTTCGTTTGGCTCCCCTTTTACCTTCGGGAATTTGGGCCTCACGTTTCGCTTGCAAGACTCCCGTAGATAATTGAGAGCGCTCTCTAAACTCGGCTTTGGGCCTTCCATTTGAACGTAAAGCTCGGCTTTTGGCTTCGCTGCCACCTGGGGATAGTAAGTGTCCGTGTCCGTGAGGGCTCGCCGTCGGGCTCGCATTGGGAGCGCTTTATAAGGCTTGATTGTGACCTTTCATTGTTACGAAAAGCTCGGCATTTGGCCTCGCTTGCCTGACTTTGGGCTCCGGCTTTCGGCCTTCAGGCTTGCATTGGGAGCGCTTTCTTAGGGCTTGATTGGGACCTTTCATTGTTACGAAAAGCTCGGCCTTCGGCATCGCTTGCCTGCCCGCTCCCCTTGGAGACTTTGGTCTCCAGTTTCGCTTGCAAGACACCTGGGGACAGTAAGGCCTTCAGCCCCCGAGCTCGCATAGCGACCGCTCTCTAAAAGTATGCTTAGGGCCTTTCATTCCTACGAAAAGCTCAGCCTTCGGCTCCGCTTGCCTCCCCGTTTACCTTCAGGACTTCGGTCCTAAGGTTTCACTTGCAAGTTACTCGGAGATAACGAGTATCGATGGGGGCTCGGCCTCGGGCCTTAGGCCCTCGTGTTCGCATTAAGACCACTCTCTGAAGGTTTGCTTCGCCGCTCACATATTTAGGGACTTTGGCCTCAGGTCTCGCTTGCAAGACACCTGGGGATAGTGAGTGTCCGTGGGGCTCGCCATCGGGCCTTCGGAGCCGGGGCTCGCATAGGGAGCGCTCTCTCAAAGGATACTTTGGGGATCTATATAATATTATAGACGACCAAGTTTATGAGGGTGTTTATTTCGATTCGAAGACAATTTGAATTTGATTTGATTTTTTTAGACGCACAGTATGGAAATGGAATCTTTATTTTCAAATTTGTCAGTAGTATGGTTAAACATAAGAATATCATGTTTAAACCATAATTATACACGTACGAAGTCGCGGGCAGAAGCTAGTTGTTAATATAACCATTTTCCTAAAAATGGTTTATGTGCGCTGGATCGGATAATACATTACACGTATAATGATCCAAGACAATAATACTGACAGAAAAAATCGTAATAAAGGCTGCTTTATAGTGAAAACTTCTTTTAATTATTAAAAATAAAGCTAAATGAATTTAAAAAATCATATTTACAAAAAAAAAAATTAATAGGATCGTTTCTATTGTTTACTAAGACACCATTGCAGGATTCAAAACAACTCAACAAAACTGATCCAAGTGAGTTGAATCTATTTTGTTGTAGGTATATATAAAAGATTTAAAGAATCTAAATTTAGTTTTTCAAAAAGAATCTAAATGGATTGGATCCGTTTCGTTGAAAATGTTAAAAGTGAAAACGTGTGAATTGCATTTTCCTAAAAATGGTCCAAGCAGGTTGGATTTCTTTTGTTAAAACAAATGTGAATCAATTATGTAACTGATCTAATATCACTATACGGTTCCAAGCGTTATGGGTCTTTATTGAAGGATATCTTTTTTACTCCGTCATACATGTGGGATGGTATCCCATGTTGATTAAAATATGAAAACACTGTGTGAGCGGGGCGTCTTTTTGCTGAATGAAAATATACGCCTCAGAGACCTCTCTGGTATACTTAACTCATGTTTTGGTCATTTTGTGGATTGGATCCTTTTCCTTTAACTACGTCCAATTAGAGAAGTACGAATTATGCAAAAGTTTCTTACATTGAAACCCATTTTAAGGCCGTTGAGCAACCACGTTTGTCATGCCCCTGCGTGCGTTTTTCTTCACATTAAAAGGCTGCGGTGTGGCGTCAAATGAAACAACTCACTTGCAAACTTCATATAATCTAAATTGCCAGACTGCAGGTAACGGAACCATATAGGATAAACACACTTTATGGCCAAACGCCACGCAGAAAACTTGAAACGATATTAACATGTCCGACTAAATTAATTACAGGGCACCTCACCTTTGTTCACGAAAGACAATGCAATTACGCCCACAAGCCTGTTAGAGAACCTTAATGGAGCCTGTGCGTCCTGCTGTTTACCAAATACAATTATTGGCCAGCTCCATTTATCTATGCGAGATTTTAAGCCGAAATTAACTTAAAAGCAAGGGGCCCAAACTTCACGTTTTGCTACTCTGGTTACGCAAATTTGAGTTGGCAGTGTAGGTTACTGTAAGCGAGTTGATTTAATCAGGCAGCTAGGGTCATACTGTCAAGTAATGGAGTATCAATTAGATTTATTATTGTTAGTATGTGACCGACCGGTTTACTTCTAAACATCCAGCATTCCAGTTCTTTATTTATATGTCGAAAGCCAAAATAGTTAAATTCTATGCTTGTCAGTAACTTTTGTTCCACTTATATTTAAAATTGTAGCATTTTGAAATAAATTTTGTTACTAACCACGCAATGCCCCTATTTATTAAAGAAAAAAATCTTATAGGGAATTTATGAATTTCAATCGTCAAACACAACTTTGTCGTCATATCGTTTTTGTCAAACTTTAATCATGTTATTCCGATGGACGCGGCAAAGCTTAAGCGGTATACGACAACGGCAATATATCGTAACATCTCTGTCGAAAGTGAAGGCTAGTCAAATGTTGATGTTCGAAACGTTGTAATTTCGTTATGGAAGTTGAAGTGCTGGATGAATGACAAATATTCAAATGCCGCTCCATGTCCATATTTAATTATAAACCTTCAAATTCCTTAAATTCAGCGCCAAAATTGCCTTCATGTTGTCATGGGTTGATAGTCGATGGCTAAAAGCAGTAAATATTGTCAGACTTAATTTAATACTGATACGTATTAATTTTCAAGCATTAGTTTGTGATTTAACCTTCGGAGTACTAGCTTACTAACATACAACATAATATTAATTTTGAAAGCAATGTTATTTCATATGGTAAAGTCGGTACCTTTTTTCCAACGTGCGTATCTACTTGAATTTTATAGAATTGCAACGGAATATATTCGGAGTGTAAGTACCTAAACATAAAAACCTTAAACGGGGTAATATTAACAATGCAGTTAAGACGCCCAAATATCTATTTTGTGCAGTTATCTCACTATTTACCTGACTGAAAAAAGCATAAGAACAGTGCTGCCTTTATAATAAATTAAAATTAGTTAACCCCCATCTGCTCTTATCACCCCAAAGTGCGTAATTACCAGTATACAACTGACTTACCACTTTAAAACTCTGTTTTTACGTACAATGAATATGTAAGCGGTAATAATCTAACTAAGCAATATTTCATACAATTTATTGTTTCCGAAAATAACAATGGACTTTAATTACACCTCTTGATACAACTATTTTCTACACAACTAATGTCTGCACACACAAAACAAGAGTTTTCCTGCAAGTCACCGTCCAACTTGACAATGGATCGAATCAAGACCCTCCATCATCTCCTGGGCAATTTGAGATTTGCCGGTCAGTTAGAGTCCAGCACAATGGTGTCCCCCGCAGATCGTATTCGTTTTAAACAAGGGTTTTTACCCCAATTACGACTGGGATCCGTAATTATTTCCGCTAATACTAACTATACGGCATAGAGACATGAATTGTGTAAAATCAACGAGGCAAACTATATTTTGGATGTGCAATTTGAGGTATGAATAATTTATTACTTAGGTATAAAATACATTGGTTTTCATTTTTCAGTGTCCAAACTCGACTCGATTCAGATTCAGATTTTTAATCATAAAATACTTTATTTTACATGTCAAATTGAGTAGGTAGGTACTTCACTTATATTATGTTGTCTCATGCGTTGGTATTCTTAGACATACCTACCTATACTGTTAGGTTTCAAAGTTCAAACCAGAAAAAGACAACCTAAACTGCAAACACAAACAAGTACAACAGTTGTAATAAATGGTCTACTTGTACTAAAAATAAATAAACTGTCAAATTTACCTTGTAGCTTTAACTTAAAAGTAGAAAAATCGGTTTTACAAAATAATCAGCAACGTAGCTCGCAGTGAACCCTCGCGCATTAATCAGCGCAATAAGGCATTACAAAGAGCGGAGAAACTCGTGCTTTCCACAAATGCTTCCAATCGTCTGCTCCACAATAGCGGGGATAAAATGCGAAATAGCTCTTAATGAAAACTATCCTAACTGCCCCGGGATTAATCTATTATCGTAAGTCTGCCGCAGACGCTATTAACACTGGATCATAAATTGATTGCAATGGAATATGATTTTGTTAAATTAAATTTTGCAGAGTTCGGGATCTGCTGTGTGCTCTGTCGACGAAATAACTTTATTCGTTTGCATTTTAGGGATGAAGTGAAATACTACATGAGTATTTTAATCTAAATAGCTATATATTTACCTATAGAACATGATGGGAATAATATGTAGTAGGTACTAATCATTAGAGTAAACCTAGGCGATTTGTAGGATTCTGATAATAATTCAGACAGCATTCGATTGCAGTTCTGTGTCTGTAGCGTATGTGGGTATATGCTTTTGGTAAGGTCAATGAGGGCAATAAAGTCGTATTTTTTGGTTGGTCGTAACTATGTTAATATACACCTTTTAATAAACTTGGTGCTTATTGTTAACTTTTTAAAGATATTTGTGTTAAATAGCTAATACTTCAGGTTAGGTTAGGTTTTTTTTTTAAACACGTTATTGCAGACGGATTTTCTCTAGAGTTTGGGGCTTTTCCGTCTAGCAGTTACTTTTCGTGTACCGGGACGTGTTGTTACAAATCTATACTATACGCCAACAAATAAAATTGTAATTTTAATCGAAAGTAAACCTTAACGAATTCAATTTAAGGTTTATTTATAGTTTTATGGCCAGATATATTTTTTTAGGTCTATTCTGTCCTATTTTGAAAATCTGTAGTAATACTTAGGCATTTGTAAAAGTAAATTTTAAAAAGTTTGGCAATATGAAATGGGGACATTCCGCATGTGCCGGTTTTGACAGATTCATACCGGACGGCTTTTCCCAATTGAGAAACGAGGAAATACAAATTTCTAACATCCTATAGTTTCACATCAACCAACGATAATGTAAAATGGAACATACCAACAACGCACGCATTAAGAACAATATAATAATAGTTATTTACGATACAAGTGCCGAAAATAGGAAATTATTTTTATCGAAATACCTATTCGCACGTGTATCGTTCAATGTTTTACTGTACATATGGCTCTTTAAAGTTTAGACATATGCACGGAAAGTGCTCTTTTCGCACTAGTGCGGGAAAGTAGCACCATATGTACTGTAAACATACTTACTAAACCGTAATCTGCATTTTCTAATCGACGTACCGAACTCGCGTGTCAAGTTTGGACCGCAACCAACATTTTCAAAGCCATTTTATTCCATGTGCTTCCTGCAGAGAGCCATTTGTTTTTGACTGTTGGTAACTAATACAAGTGCGCCAGCAAGTGCGTATTGTGGTTTGAATTGCCGCACGCGCCGTCGTAAGGAAATGACCCGCAGATGGAATTGGCCACACTGACCGTACATAACACAGGTCAATTTATTTGAATATATTTTTTCAAACACCGATTCAAAATATGTCAGCGTTATAGATACTTATCGCCTAACTGTTTAAACAAAACCCCAAATATCTTGAAATGCAAATTACGAATTATGATTACATTATCCTTCCAAAATGAAAATGTTCGCATGATTAGTACCTACGTCGCATTGTTCAAAAGCAGTTAAAACTATAAGTTTCATGATTTATTAGCGATGCCAAGATTTATGTTTCACTCTAAAATAACAGTTTTAGATGAAAATTTTATAGCTGAATTTCGAGAGAGAATATTTTAGCATAAAATAAATGAGAATGGATTTTACGAGTATGTGGACGTAAAGTTTTATACTGTTTTGACGGTAACTTTCGCGACCGGTAATGGCGGACAAAGGGCAGACAGTTTCCGGTCCGAAGGGACGGCGCAAGTAAGCAAAAACAATCTCTCAACCAGTTGACCAGCCCCATTCGAAGGAAATTAATACGTAAATCATCCGACTGGAATAACATGCCGAGACAATTAGCTTACATTACTATCTGCCATTCATCTTGGCAAAACAAATGAGTTATGTTCCAAAGTAGCAGCAACCGCTTTCGGTCTTTGACTACTCGTTATTCTTTCGTACATTTACGCATTATAATATTAACAACACAAAGCAAGTCTTCCACCTCGAAATAATGAATCAACACGGCTGTAAAAGTAAACATTCAATCCTACGTATTTTAACAAACATCACCCGTGAATGGGCGGGACTGAATAAAAAAAATGATGTATTAGAATAAGCCTTCCTCTTCAATAGAACGAATGACGGCATTAAGTAAATCTTTGGCTTCGCAAATAATGTGCGTCATACATCTCCGGGTACAACTTAATACAGTGCGGATCAAAGGGCCACACACGGAAACGCGGGCAGCTTAGAATAAACCAATTATGAGTGAAATATTAGGGATCACTCCGGCGGAAAGGACTTTGATCACGGAGGGCTAACTGCTTATATTTCTTTCCTGCCTCGAGCGAGAAGAAGCCAGCAAAGGCCGGTGGTACCGAAACTCTTAATAAATTACAGAAATTGGTGGACTAATACCCCCGGAATGGGGAATAAGCCGGCCATAACGCCAGTTAACTGTCCGTGCCGAGTAATCATTTTCGGACAGGATATTTACTGACGTCTGCTCTGACGTACAACTGGCCTTATTAAAAGGATTCGCGAAGGAATTGCGGTCCACGTTAATAACATTCAGTGAAACGGGTCTGAAAATCCTTCAGTAACTTTTAGTAGCAAAATAATTTCCACTTCCATTATTTTTTATGTCATATTATGTGACATGAAAATGTGAAGTGCAAATACAATTATATTTATATACGTTCAACAAATCAATAGTTAAAGATTACTGAAATCCTAGTAATATTATAAATGCGAAAGTTTGGATGTTTGTTACTCAATCCACCGATTTGGATGAAATTTGCCACGAAGTTAGTTAAAATAGCCTGAATTAAAATATAGGAGAGTTTTTATCCCGGGTCCACACAGACGAAGTCAAGGGTGGAAGCTAGTATAAGATAAATGCCCCAGTGCTCGACACCTTAATGCCTAATAGTTAGCACCGATTGTTCACCAGCGGCTCTAGTCTAGTATAAGTTTTACCGAAACAAAACTTTACGATCGCGTTTGTGTTTTACCATCAATTTGTATGGGATTTGACAGCTAAACGCAAACGCGGTCGTAACGTTTTGTTTCGGTAAAACTTATACTTGAGCCTCTGTACACTAGACTACCTGACATAAGATAGAAAGTGTCATGCATGTATTAATTAGGCCAGTGGTGAGCATGGGATGTTTACCTGGATATATATATGTATGAATCGTTTTTAGCGTTCCGTAGCCAAATGGCAAAAAACGGAACCCTTATGGATTCGTCGTGTCTGTCTGTCTGTCTGTCTGTCTGTCCGTCCGTATGTCACAGGCATTTTACTCAAAAACTATAAGGTGTATTTGAATAAAATTTTGAGGATAGGCGTATTTTGTTAGCCGCTATATTGTTTTGTAATTATATTACAAAAAAAATATTTTTTTAGGGGTTCACTCCATACATAAAACTGAAAGTCAAAAATTTTTTGAAGTGAAAACTTCTTTAGCGGCGCTGAGCACTTTTTGGGATGGGGAAAAATTGTTAAATACGCGACAGATTTTTGTGACGTCAGATGTCAAGGAGGTCACAAACTTTTATATTTTGCTGCTAGCCGATTCACTTCATTCAAAACTGAACGCTATTCTTAAGAGTATAAAGCCGTTAAACACTTTTTGCTATATAAACAAATAAATTTGTAAAACTTTGAAAAATATTTGGCAATGGCAAAAACAAATTGGTATTTTGTTTGCCACCGCCGACGGGCGCCGGCCCGTCGCACCCAACGCGCCTGCGGCCCGTCCGCTAAATAATTGATAATTGTTTATAAATTTGCGTCAAATTCGTTTTTAGGGTGACACCGTAAGATGTCACGTGACCTGATCGAAAAACTGTTACAATGTTATTGAGTTTTCACTTCTGCCGGCACTCCCGGAGTGCAACCCGGTCTTTTTTTCATTGCAAGCCCACGTGTTGCACATCAATCGATAGGCCTTTCAAAATAAATATGAGGTGTTTCAGCCATTTTTTTGATTAAGTGAATAGAGTCGGAGATAATCGGCTCGAAAGTCACTAAAATTGTTGAACCGTGTATTTTAAAAATATAAAAAAGAACATGGACATAGGTCTTATTAAATTCTTTCAGCGAAAATTGTTTTGAACAAGATCGGTTCAAAGATTTTTTCAGATATTTCTAAAAAACTGCCTGCCTTAAAGAAAAGGATGTAAGTGCCATAAGATTTCAGTAACGATACGACCTTTTTAATAAGCACGGAACTTTTTGTTGTGCGTGGTCCGACACGCGCTTGGCCGCTTTTATTTCTTAATTGTTAGGTATCTACGTAATTAACTTTTTAATTTGAGTATTCGCTTTACTTATTCGTACAGAAATAGCAAAAACATTAGAACAAAAACTACATTCCCCTCCACATAAAACATTATTGTTTGCGTATCAAGTACTTCATGACAAAGTAGCTGCAATGCGATTCTAAATAAATTAAACAGGGATCGCTGTGACGTCCAAAAAGCTCCATTCTCAATTAAAATGAAAGCCGGGACGATATGGATATTTTGTGAAATGGGAATATAATCGAATTTCAACTGAATAATGAGAGGGCTGGTCCGGAGAGATGTCACAAAGGGTATTTAACTCGCACTTAGTACTTTTTACCCCACGACCCCCGACGCGAGGGGCAGCCCTAGCGATTGTCCATAAAGGGTCAGCTTTATACACTCTCATCATCTCATATGTGCGTATGATGAGAAAAAAAAACAAATATGTCATAATCATCATCCAGTAATGGTAATGGAGCCCGCTAGTCCGAAGATTCAAAATACGGTCATTGAAAAATTGTAGCACTCATACAAAGGCGGTAGCTGAATCAGAGGCCTTCAAGTGGCTTGGAAACTTCTGATATTCAAGTTACACTCACTTAACGACGAAGCTCCTAACAAGGTATCGATTACCTTCTGGAAAACGCGAGGAAGATGTTGGCTTTAAGCAAATTATATGTACCTATGTAGTCTTTTTTAAAAGCTCCATATATTCTGTATTTAGTTAAAAATTATTCTTTTTTTAAACGGGCCTTATCGACCTGCTGTTATCGCCCCCGCCGTATGCAGGATGCGACATGTATCTCCATTGCCGGTATCTATTTACCCATTCCATTTCTAATCCGTTGATTTATCGCGTACCCGTTGCAATAACGCCATCGGTCGCAATGTATTCAAATTATTCCAGCACTCAATTAACGGGATAGCTTTTACCGATATATTACGAACGCGGTGAGTGGTGGCTCAGTGGTGCAGGTTGATTTGTGGGGGCACGGGTTCAAATAAGGAGCACTCGAAAGTATCGTCGCGAGAATTGTGTCCCTAAGCGCAATAGCTGTACCTAAGTTCAGGCTATCTAAAACAAATAAAAAATCTTTCTTAGGAAACTCTATACGGTTTTATAATAAAATCCCTAAGGAAGTCACTGGGCTCACAGAAGGTAAATTCAAGAGTCATGTAAAATCAACTTTGTTAAAGAAAGCTTATTACACAATTAGCCAATACATAGAAGAAAAAGATGCCTGGAAGCTTCTGCATGACCACCACCTGGTACCACCACCAAATGTAACTGGTACAAGTATTATATAAAGGTAGAATTAGTTTTTGACTTGCAAAAGTGCTATGAGAAAGCCTATTTGAATAAACATTAACAATAAACAATAAACAATAAACAATAAGCGGTGGCGGTACGAGTATCAGGAACGGTATGTACAATTGTTGTGTGATATTTGAGTGATCATGGTAGTCCATCAAATGAAATCCTTATACAGGTACTTAAATGTAAAAGTTTAAATTCTTTGTTTGGATGTTTGTCACTCAGTGTAGCAAAATGACTTGCAATACGCACCACGTAAGTTTGCGTCTCTGGAGTTATACTATATTTTTTTTTAAGATTAGAATTATCTGTCAAACGGATTCTGAAAATTCTTTGTTTACAGAAGCAGTGGTCGTAAACCTTCCTTCTTCGATTTCGACCGATACCACTGAATTTCTCGGAACTTATGTACATACGAGTACATATCATTTGATATTTACCGATAGCTGAACGCATAGTTTTCACATTTATTACTAATTTGTTGGCAAAACTGTAAGTTATAAGTGTTTATAAGCAAGATGGCGGCAATAGAAATAAAATAAATAGAAATCACAACCGACTCAACCGACAACAATATGAACTTGAATCATAAACCCACATGAGTGATAGTTGACAGATAGTGACAGTGACGTTTAAAAATAGACCATTGTGTGAGAACTCTGCCTCTGTTTTTTAATGTACAACCTTTCCATGAAAAATTGCAAACCCAATTTATTAAAATTCTTGTCTTTTTATCTTAGAATATAAATTAACTAATATTATGTTTCTTATCTGTTCACAATACTGAGTAATGTATGTATTAATAAAACATGATAATAAATACGTGATATTTATTAACTCGTATTCACTGTTCGATCCGCAGAATGTGCCCGAAAAAAAACCTTATATCTCGTTCTGCAAAGGTCCCTCTAATGCTAAAAAAACAGAGTATAGTCTCAAGTCGCCTCCCGCACACCCCTCGAACCCCTGACACCTCTGCGATGCTACTAGTAGCTGACATCACAGACGCAAACTTATGTTGCGCGTATTGTAACAGATTTCCATTTAATTTATCACAGAGATAGTTTGTAACCCGGATTTAATATATGATTTTTATCCCAAAAATCGAACCCTAAAGGGATGAATTTGGAGATGAAAGTTGATACGGCAGTTTACGCAGATAAGTCGTGGCCAAACTATACAACTTCATCTGCATGTAGTATTGATACCTTGTTGCTTTTACTGTATTGGTTATTTTTCCCTAATTAGTTTAATGAATATTTGTTCACTCAAAATATTGTAAGAGTTTTCGATGAAGTGAATAAAGTATTTTCAACTTAAACGACTAACACTCAAAGGAAAACTTCTGACGCTGGCGCTGCTAGAATTAAGTGCCTCTACCTTTATTAACACACACACGTTTTTTCACATTTCACTAAAAGCATTGATGAAATGATAAGTACTTTAATGAATATGTACCTACTTATACAAAGCATTTTAAAGTTTTTTTGTATTTCTTACAAATAAAACAAGTAATAATAAAACATGCTAACAAATGCAAATACATTTCAAGAAATAAAAAGCAATGAAAGTTTGTAAAAATAACTTGTGAAATAAAAGCAAAGTTTTCAAATACCTAAAATAAACTTACACACCGAGCAACTTCATTCAAGTGGAGTTGGTTTAATAAAGTAACTAGCCTAACTAGACATCCCATTCGTTTTGCGCATTTTAGCGTTCCGTGAGAAAGATATTCGTAATGTCTTGTTTATGTAAATAGCAGCATAACACAGTTTGGTTCCAAAGTAACGATTGTCACCACAACGAGACTGACTGCCCATCAAATACTGGTGAAATGACATTAAACTATTATTTTTAGATTATTTCATTTGTGAAATGCATACGCGAAGCAGAGACTGATTTACGACTTCACCTGTGTCAAATACTCTCGCATCGTGCAGGTACCTGCCGCAGAAACTGGCTTGGTTAATCGATTGGCCTTTAATAAAATAGCCCCAAAAACTTGCATACCTGCATTGTTTTTATTTACGCATCCTTCCCCAAGCCAATTGCGAAAATGTAAAAAGTAAAAACTTATTTAAAATATACTTCGCAAAAACAGGGATAAGTACGTCTACTCTTACAGATAGTTTAGGCATCATTGCTATCGTATCCTGGAACCCTTAGCTGATAATAAATCAGCTCTCAATCCGCACGCCATGTAAAACTTTGCTCTCGAAAACTTGTTCGATATGTTAAAGTCTCGAAATTTATGGACACTCTTTGTTCAGTACTGCAACCTCATTAGTAAAGTCAAACACACCTTTTTAAAGTGGGACCCTCAAAATCAGCCGCCATCTCGCTATTTGTATAAGCAAATTCCTAACATTCTATTGATACAAATAATAAGGCAACGAAAGCGATATTTCGACGGTTTTTGGAGGCGCGCAGAAAGTTTGGAAACTTTTTCGCATTTCGTTAAAAAGTGAGGATTAATTTCGGTGTCGGGAATAATACTTATTTACAATAATCCGACTTGCGGGAGCTTCGTTAAATAAATTTCGGTTTCAGACACAGGCGTAGAGTTGGGAAAAATATCGATGTACCTAATAATGATTTTTAAAGAAATCCCAAAATCTTTTATTATTCCCCGACTAGGTAGAAAGCTGCTAACATAGTACCTACTAAAGTCAAAGAAATAGATCTTGCTCAAGGGCATAATAAAATAACCTGTATAAAGGAATAACCAAATATTACTTCAACCATGACGTCATTTGAACATGCAATAAATTTAAATTAAGTTTATATATATCATGTGTTTTAAAATGAAGATCTTCAAGGAGTTACGATTACTGCGAAAAGCACGAAGCTACGAAGAGGAAATATTTATTTACTTAATATAAGATCAACGCAGTTGCAGTGAACATAAAAATCGTCATCAAATACATGAATATTTTAGCCTCCATGACTTTAGTGCGTAACTTCTAACTTCTACAGAAAACGGGAAAAGAGTACGTAATTCACTAAAGTTAAATGCAAAACATCGATGCTTTGAACATCTTTAAAACAGACAACACTAGCGAGTAAAAGTAACGTATGCAGCTCGTAAACCCGCGGTTTAAAAATTACGACAACGAGCCGTTCGGAGCGCAGCCCTTTTATAATCCCAAGACCTCCCTAATGATACCTTCATTTATTTTATCTACCTTAGGTACGCAACTTTTCTAATAATTGTCATTTTTTACCGTCCCTTTTTATCGTGTCTAGAGAAACACATGCATGTTTTATTAAGCTAGATTAAGCGTTTAATAACATTTGTCCATTAGGATTAGGTTGCGGGTGTCAGATTAGTCTAGAACAATTGCCAGATTAGTTCCACCTCTACTCGTATTATTGTTGCTGATAGCCATTAGGGAGGTGCCTATTTATTCCATGATATATTTGTTTTTACACTGTTTCATGGAAATGTATACCTACATGTGAGACTGCAAGCAGAGCTGCTATGTACACACAGTTTGCAGTAAATTGCTGTATTTATAAAATTGAGTATTTATCACGTCGCAGAACTTCCGCACATTGGTGTTATTTAGAAATTATAGCAAAGAAATGCAGTATTCCAGTATTTATGACCATTTTGAGACGAAAACTCTCACTTTACAACCAGTTTCGACGAATTGCACTCCTAGTCAATCTTTTACGATTTACTTAAAGCAACTTTAATACCTCTCGTGGAATAAAACACCCAAGTTGAAATTCAAAAGGAATACAGCAACAGGATTTAAACCCTGTACTTAAATAACTAAAAAGTTTATGTGGTGTCGCAGTCTAGCGACCTGACGAATCAAATTGTGTAGTGCTCGATATTTCAAAAATACTTCGAGTTGATATGCGGGATGCATTTACATCTCTGAGGTAGTTCCGTATACTTGGGACAGTTGATGTCAAAAATATGTTTTCATTTTAGCAGACTTTTCGCCTTTTAAGCCGAATAAGGATTAATAATTATTATTATTATAAGTGGCGAGCCGTTGGGGAGTAACGACCCAAGGACCCGAGCGCTCCCGGGAGTCGGTCAGGGCCTCCATCTCCGGCGTGTCTTCGTCGGTCGGAGTGTAACTCCAGGGGGGCCCGCAGGACTCTCAGCTCTGGCTTGCCTTCATTGGCCGTCCAGAGAGCTTCATTGGTCGTCACAGCTAGGCTATGTTCCAGGGGTGGAAGTGTTAAACGCCGCGATTAACTTTGGAGGTAACACACCAACAACTCTTGACACCCGTGAGCCACTCACCCCGGGGTGTAGCTCCTGGTCGTCTTTACGACGGCGCTTTCAGGGCCCCATATCTAATGAGCGACTAGTCACCGCCTGCCTCGATAACTTTGTGTACAACAATGTTATAGCAGATGTCCGGACCTCTTTGCAATAGCCGAGTTTCATAATCCACCCAAATCGCATCACCACTGATCTATTCATATAACCCACAGCCCCAACGACTGTTGGAACCGGTTCACGGGCATCCATCGATGTACCCGTGAATGGGTTCTAGCAAGTGTATATATCACATTAAACTTCGTCTCCAAAGGGCCTCTACGTGTTGGATCTATATCCCCACGCACGCCTTCCGAGGGAACGGCTTTGTCTCGTGAATTTAAACAGCAAATACATGATAATAATATTAGCGGATAATCTTACACAAATCGAACTAATCCCAAATTAAGCAAAGTTTATGAATGAATGAATTAATGAAATATTTTATTTCAGGTCTTCACCGACCCATATAAGAGGTGTTAGTTGGGTAAAGCCAACATTTTATCACTAGTAACATAAAAGTAACAGAATAGTAACGTTAATACTTTTACGTTACCGTGACGTAAAAGTAACGTAAAAGTGTTATAAGGCTGCATGCACAATGAGGGCTACCGTTTACAACACTTTATTTATTTTAGAAATAAACGAGCGTAGCTTACAAAAATGTATGTAATTTGACGTTTTGATGACCTCACTATACAGCAGCGCCTCTAGCGGCGAATTCACACGCGTTGACCCTCATTAATGAGATTACGCAAATGGCAGGCTATTGTTATTAGTCAAAATAATACACCTACCCTTATAATGCTTTTACGTTACGTAACATAAACTTCTAAAAGGGGTAACGTAAGAGTAACAGAAAAGTAACAGAAAAGCAACGGAAAAGTAACAGAAAAAGCTTCTGTCTACAGCCTTACAATAATTTATAAGAAAATGGCGAAGAATTGTTAGCTGCGGCCGTGTCCGCACAAATCTTACGTTCTCAAACGTTAATCTTACATAAACAAGTAGAAAAATAACTTGAACTTACTTTGTAAATCGCAGGTACAAGTTCAATAGTTTTTTAACACGCCGCCGATTTACTTGTTCTATGACAAACAAAACAAAATGGTTGACGGCTAGAATTCTGTCAGCGACAGATGCTATAAGTGTTGCTAGTGTAAAAAAAAAAATAACTACTACGATTCGTTCAGAAACTTTATAGAAATTTAGTAACGTAAATAGGGTAACGTAAAAGCGCGAGAATCAAAGAAAACACAATAAAACCTAAAAAAATGCTCATTTACTTTGAATCTTAAAGTTTATGTAAAAAAATCGACATTCCAGTAACCTCACACTAAATTATGAATCAGAAAAATAAGTATAAATGCTATAGAAATTTCACTAGGGTACTCGACATATTTGGGTAGCAAAAAAGGACATTTCTTTTTGTATGAATTTTTTTGTTGTTGTTCATTTGTCTTTAAATTTTTATAAACAAAATAAACGTATACGTTTGAAATTGATATTTACATAACTAGTAAATGCATCAATGTTACAATCGGAAACAAATACTCGTCATATTACTCAATATGTTTCTTTATTTATCATTAGACGCAAATAAAAATCTAAAAGTGTAATAAAATTTTGGCTTTACCCAGTTACAATTTAATTTAATTTTAATTATTAGGTTAGGTTACACAACTTGTACACAGCAAAAATTTGACACACAACAGAGACTGACACACAGAGAACATATTACATTTACTTTATATATAATAATGTAGATTTGACCTGCCCAATCCAATACTCCAGTGTACAGTATACTAGACGACAATAAACATACTTATATAGAGAAATAAATACAGTAACAAATATTCGTGCTCACCACACAAATAAATGCACTTACTGGGATTCAAACCCAGGACCTCTTGCTTCGTAGGCAGAGTCACTACCAACTATAGGCTAAAGCAGTCATGGAAGATTCAAGGCGAAAAACGTTGACTCCAAAAATACGGTACGAAAAATCATTTTTCACCTCAGCAGCTCGAACAAGCATATTTTGCTGCGTGAAAACAGTGTGCAAAATGCGATTTTGCTCACTCCGTGAGACAAAGTAGCTTTTTAATTTTGATGCGTAGCACTGACATTTCATCGTATGGGGTCTATTACAAGTCCAGAATATTTTAACTTTATTAGCTCTGTCCCTTTCATGTCAGAATAAACTCCGTTTTTCATAATAACTATGTACTTACACATGAATTTTATTACGCAGGCTGATTAATAATCCTAGTTATAACAATCTTCAATTTTATGAACGTATACCACAGATGCAATTTCTGAACGAAGCGCGGCGCCCCGCCCCATTTAAAAAATTGCGCGCTGTTTATTTGTTTCAGATCAGATTTTATTAGGTTTATTATTCTTCATTCTTGCGTTATTGATTAGTTTTAAATATAAAAAAACTACTAGAATTAATAAATTCTCTATCTAACTAGGAAATATAGTGTAAGCTGGTTTTTAATGTGCACGCGAGATACACGTAATATGCTAACACTGGCTTCGTCTCTTTCTAGCGCAATAGACATGAAAGATAAATATTTCAAAAATAGCTCGAAAATATGAGTAGAATTTGTGAATTGGAACAGTAATACGGTTAGGTTTTAGTAATGTGTTAGTGTCACAAGAGACTTATAGATACTAAAATATCCTTTAGTTTCTCGCGGCTTGTCTCGACTTTCTAGTATTTACTAACGGCGCGGCCGCCGCTGAGGAGTTAAAACAAGCAGTAACGAACGCCTAATTAAGTTTTCTTCCTGAATAATCACGAGACGAATAACCAGATACGTGATACTATGATAATATATTTGAATGTGAATATGTTCTCACTGCTGAGGTGAAAAGTTGTATTGTTACGCTGCGCTCAAGATTCAAACTTCTAACTCAATTTTAGAATCTTTCGCTTCCTCAGGACTCAAAATCAGCACTCGCAGCAAAAACAAACTTTGCTCTCTTGTTGCACAAATAACTATTAATACGCTGAAATAATAATTTGCAAAGTTTAACACTGTAGAAACGCTCGCTTAGTTTAGTATTTGCAAAAAAAAAATACTTCTCAATTAGGAATATTTAAAGAAATTAATACTACAATTGTAGCATGACGTTCATTCCATTACGATTACCCAATCGCGTAACCTTTACTTTCGTGCTACAGGACATTTAATAGTAGTTTATGCAACTGATACATAATCTTTTATGAAACGAGCGCCAGCGAGTTTCATAATAGGATCACACGAGTGTTTTAAGGCTAAATTATGTACAGTTGCATACACTACTTTATCTACACACATATCATAAGTACTCTAAGATGGGTTCAGAAGCCGTAGGAAAATGACCTGCATTGCTACTATAGTGCTACCTGTAAAATATATTTGTTGCAATCGTGGCTACATTTACGATATCCGCCGGATGGTTATTCGTTCTCGGAGTCACTACTACTCATATTTTCAACTGAAATGTGAATTATAAACAACTTTTCACAATTCTACTCAATTCAATTCAATTTTTGCTATATGGCTCCATCAAAGCCTTGATGATTCCGCCAATGTCGAGTTTGGATAAGACACGGCCAGTATTTAATCTTGACGGTGGACTACAAGTAGTGTTCGGTAGTATATCCGACCGATCGAACCGCCAATCTACAACAAAACACAAACTACAACAAACACAATCTACCTACAGTTCGTTTGTATTATAATAGGATAATATGGGGTTAAAAGTGTTTATTAACTACTTATACTTATATACAATACACATACACAATGAGGGTGATATTTGAGGATCCATCACAACTTAATGTTGTTTTTGGACAAGAATTTATTCAATACTCCACAATATGGCGAGAAAACTAAGGTTAAAAGAAAGTTGATATTGATTGGACGACTTATACAACGTGGAAGTAGATTGTACAATGGAAAAGTAATTTTAGGACATTCCAACAATATGTGTTCCATAGTACCCTCGGCCAGTCCACATTCGCAGACCGAGCCGTCCCGAATCCTCAGCTTGGCCAAAAAAACCGGCGAGCAAATATGACCAAGGCGCAGCCTTATAATTGTGGATGTGTTCAGTTTAGAGAATTCCTTGTTCTTAAAAAACCAAGGTTTAATTGGAATATTTGGCTGCAGACTTCCATAATGCTTGCCCTTGGTTTGGCGTGATAGTTGCCACAATTTATTCCATTTATGATGTAATAAAACTTTAACTTCAGACCTTAGGTCTCGGGGGTGCCAATTGGTGAATGATTCAATTCCCTGCTGAATGGCGTTTTTTGCGCAGTGATCAACCACTTCGTTGCCCGTTATACCACAATGGCTAGGAATCCACGCTAAAATAACCTGAATATGAGAATTATTGCATTCACGGATTTTATCCTTAATTTTTAAAGTTAGATAGAAGTTATTTCTAGAGTGGAATGGAAGTCCAATCAAGTCCTGTAAGCAGCTCAGGGAATCAGTTAATATAATGGACTTGTTGAGATTGTGAGAACTAACATAAGAAACAGTTTCATAGAGAGCTACAGCCTCTCCGGTAAATATTGAAGATTGAGGCGGACTTTTAAAGTTTAAGATTATCTTATACTTAGGGATCCATACGGCCGAACCTACACTATCTAAAGGGGAAATTTTCGAGGCGTCAGTAAAAATTTGCAACCATCCACTAAATTTTTTATCCATGATTTGATTAAATTCAGAATTAGCATTTGCAGACTTTTTGTTGATACCTAGATGCAGAATTACTGGAGGTTGAAATATTAGTGTGTCATAATCAAAGCAGAAAATTGGGTTATTAACTAATTGATGTAGAGGAATGGACGAATATTTTTTAAAGGATTTGACCAGAGAGGGAGCTTCTTTATTTCTCCAATAACCAGAGGAGGAAGAAAAATCTGATAAAGTTTTACATTTGGACAAAAGAGGGTGAGAAAGATACTGAGCTATGTTAAGAAAAAATCTATCCGCTAGATATTGTCTGCGCAAGATAAGAGGGGGGTCGACACATTCCACTTGCAACGCATTTATCGGTGAAGACTTCATAGCGCCAGTAATAATCCGCAGACACTTAGCTTGAATTCTGTCTAGTTTGACTAGAGCTAGCTTGTTGCAAGGTTCTAAAATAAAACTAGCGTAATCAAAATGGCTACGAACTATAGCATTGTAAAATATTTTTTGCATGTAGGGATGAGCCCCCCAACGTACACCCGACAGAGACCGCATCACGTTAACGCTCTTTTCACACTTATTAGCAATATAGTTTAGGTGGGTGATGCCGGACATCTTGGAGTCGAGAAACACGCCCAGAAATTTTACAGATTCCACAACTTCTATCACCTGGTCATCTACGGATAAGTCTATATGGGGAATGTTTCTTTTACGAGAAAATGCTAAGGATTTGCACTTAGATATTGAAAGAGAGAGGCCATGAAGACCAAGCCAATCATTTAAATAACACAAAGCCGAGTTCAATCTAGCTTCGCAATCCTTAAATGAAGCGGAATTTACGTATAGTACTATATCGTCTGCATATTGTAATATACTACAAAAACTGTCCACTGTAGATTCCAAATCATACGTATACAGACTATATAGTATTGGGCTCAACACCGAGCCTTGTGGTAGTCCTTTCCATACTGGTCTGGGAGGAAGTAGGGATCCATTAGTTCGAACGCGAATAAACCGAGCCATAAAAAGGTTGCATATAACATTAGTCATCCTCGACGGAACACTCAGCTGTTGCATTTTTTGCCTGAGTAACGCGAGATTAACGTTATCATATGCAGCGGCTATATCCAAAAATACTGCTACTACATTTTCGTTGTTGCTGAAGGCAATGCGAATGTCGGTTGTTAAAATGCTGAGGCTGTCTATAGTGCCCATTCCTCTACGAAACCCAAATTGAGACCTAGCTAAAATGTTTCGGTTCTCTAGTATCCATTCAAGTCGATTTTTGATCAAATGCTCCAAAATTTTAGCCAAAACTGATGATAATGCTATCGGACGATACGATGAAGGATCGTTTGGATTTTTCCCGGGCTTTAGGATTGGGATAACAATTTGAATTTTCCATGAATCCGGCACTATTCCAGTGGAGAAAACATGATTTATAATATTTAAAAAATAATGTTTAGTGATATTGGATGCTCGAGTTACAAATGAGTATGGGATTCCATCAACGCCAGGAGAAGTGTCCCTAAGATGATCAAGCGCACATAAAAGTTCAGGAAAGGAAAAAGGTTCGTTCATTCTGTCAGAATTATCAGAAGATGAGGATGTTGGTGGCAAAGGGAAAAGATCTTCAGAGGGAACAAAAGGAGGAGATATTTTATCTACAAAATCAGGTAGCCACATGTCAGTGTCGTTAGACAGAGGGTCATTACAATTTAGACTACGCCGAAATGCCTTCACCTTTCTCCAAACCAGAGCCGTAGGGGAGCGAGGAGACAAAGACTTTCAGAAATTCAACCACCCTTCAGTCTTTTTCTTAGCAAGTAATCTTTTGGAACGAGCCAAGGTTTTTTGGAAAAGGAGATAATTTTCCAGGGTAAGATTTTTTGAATAGGAATTTTCCGATATATTTCGCTCTCGTATAATATTGGTGCATTCTGGGTCCCACCAGGGAGGAGAGGGGATCTTATTACGCACAGTATTTTTAATCGGTATTGAAGCATCCGCCGATTGCATAATACAATCTATAAATTTAGAGTATGTTTCTAAAAAATTTTCGTCATTTATCTCAGATAAAGATTGAATTTTATCTTCCAGAATGCAGGAGTAGTTACTCCAGTCAGCCTGAGCAGTTTTATATTTTAGAAGAGGGTTAATTACAGGGGGAGGGGGACAAGCCTTGAGGATAATAGAAAGGATGGGAAAGTGATCACTGCCGTATGAGCGGCTCAATACTCTCCACGAGATTGCTGATGCCAGAGTGGCAGAAGATAAAGTCAGGTCCAGGGCGCTAGCTTGTTGAAGAGGGGATACCCTTCTAGTGGCAGTTCCATCATTCATTACACACAAGTTTAAACTGTCAAGCATGTCTAAAAGAACATAAGAATTTGAGTCGCATGAAGGAGATCCCCACAAATAATTTTTACAATTAAAATCCCCCAATATATATATGGACCGGTAATGCTAGAGATAATATTGTTTAACTCTTGTAATAGACATATACTTGGATGCGGTATATATACTGATATAAAAGAAATGTTGAGTGTTTTGGCAGCAATAATATTTATACCTGGGCTATGATTTGGGACGGCTAGTACAGAGTATGAGTAAGTTCTGTCAATAAGCAGGGCACAGCCTGCATAACCATCACTTCTGTCGTCCCTGAAGCATGAATAGCCTGGAACCCTAAATCGGGAGCCTGGCTTGAGCCATGTTTCAGCGATGGCAAAGACAATAGGCTTATATTTATTAAGTAGATAAATTAATTCGGGTTTTTTATTTCTAATGCTCTGTGAATTCCACTGCAAGACTCTGGGGTCCATTGTTTGGAATGTAGGGAATTATAGTTTGAAGTTGAGTTATGACATTGTTCGGTAGTGCTTCACTATATTTATGGACAAAATTTACTACAAGTCCTACGAGGTGTTCCATGAAAGTATCATTTGGGGTATTAATCATTGGATTATTAATTAATGCACTACCATTAGGCAGGCATGATTTGGGTTCGTTTACAATTTGCTTATGAGCGCGAACGTCATAAGGCTTGCTTAAAAGATGATGGGGCTTTTGTTGCTTATAAAAAGTCTTTTTGTATGATATCTGTGAAGGGGGAGTAGGTTCTTCCGTGTAATTAGGTATTGGGGAACTGTATACAGTAGGAGCCTCAGTGACTTGGGTAATAGGAGCAAACATTGTTTGAGACATTTCGGCATATGTGGTCCTAACAGTACGGAAGCGCTGGGAAGCTTCGAGATATCCTATATTTTCATCGGCCATTACAATTTTGATAGATTTTTGGCGGCTATGTTCTGGACATTTTGGATCGGTGGCCTTATGGGGACCTGTGCACAAGACACAACTGATTTTATCATCACTAATCTGACATGTGTCACCGGTATGGGGCTGCGCACAAGAATAGCAACAAGGTTTAGACCTACATTTTGCCGCAATATGTCCAAACTTACAACAACTTCTGCATTGAATTGTTGGGAGCTCGTAAACTTTCACTGGCATAGCCATATTGAACAAATAAACTTTTTCTGGGAGGATTTGGGAATGGAATGTCAGAACCACAGTTTTTGATGGTGCCCACTCTGGGGGCTGACCCTCCCTGCGTATTTTTCGGGACAATCTGCGTGCTTTAATTATTTTGACATGGCTAAATCCTACAGGATATTCTATACCCTCAACCACTTCTTCAAGAGTCCAGTCAGTAGGAATATCTTGGACAACTCCCATTCGTGATAAAAGATATTTGGGTATATCTGCAATCAATTTGTTTCTATTTAGTAGGTCAGATTGGCAAAAATCATTGGCAACTTGAGCAGATTTGAAGCTTACAGAGACTTTGTTCCGCCCCATTGATTTAATAGATCCTTCCGCTACACCTTGAACTTTATTTTTGTGAAGTAATTGAGCTAATCTTAACGCCTGCAAAGTTAACCCAGCAGACGGATCCGGCTCCTTTCTGCAAATGTGAACTACAAAGGGTCCTTTGTCCAATTGAGTGTATTTAACAGCTGGGTCATTATCGGTATATCCTGGACTAACATAAACATTTTGAGAAGAATCGCCTGGGGAAGTTACTTTTTTTGCTTGGGTGGGTACATCGACACAAAGACGTTTCCGCGAGTTCTTGTCCGTATCTAAATCCATGCCCGTGATTTGATTAGCATCATTCGCCTGAGAAAGCGATGATGGCAATCCTACCATGGGATCAGACTCATCTACAATTATCTTGTTAGATACAAGACCCCCCTTGTCAGGGGGGTCTTTGTCGCCCATTTTAAAGGTAATCTACTTACCCAATTTTAGTTATTCGACCAAAATTAGTATATCCTTCACCAAATTATAGCCAACGTTAGTAAGTTACGAGGTTATTCGACCGAAACACTTTTCACTTCGCTATATTTCAACCCGGGCACGTGTGTTTACCAACGCAGCGACGAGCAGAGTCCACAATTCTACTCGTAACAGCAAAAACCAACAATGAAATGACAACAGTAATGGCGGCAATTCGATCCTACGTCAAGACGAATGTTTTTTTTAATCATAGACAAACGAATGAAGTCCCTATTCTCATGTCACTCTTGATCAAATGTCGTGCGGTTTATATTAAAAAACATACTGAATTGACGTTTCGCATCGATGACTGTTTTAATATCTATGGATACTAGAATAGAGACCCACTTGAGTTTTGACAGCTGTTCGAAATTTAAACTCATAACCTTACAAAAATCTGTACTGTAATAACATTACAGTACAGATTTTACCTACTATCACAGACAAGAAAGTTCTCATAGTAAAATTGGTTGTAATAATGCTGGTAATTTCCTACGGTTTCTGAACGCATTTTAGAGCACTAATGATATGTGCGTAGATAAACAATTTTTTCTACTCCTCTACCGTTATCTGTCATTTATATAGGCTTAGCTCAAATACAATGACACCGATAATATGTCGTCGAAAAACTCTATGCTCTATATAATCTATGGCCCATAAAAGGGACTGTTTAGTGTACTTTTATGGTTCATACATTTTTCATAAAATCACTGTTTACAACGATGCACGATGTCAAATCATCTAACTTTTTTTCAATCGGCTGCCATATTGCAGTGGTACCAACTTCATAAGCAAATTTTTCGAAATATTAACTTTTGCTATCAAACATTTGCAGAACATAAATTATTTACTAAAATAAAAATAAATGATCATGACTTGTGTGTATACATATTTTACCAATTATTGGTATTATTTATAAATATAAATCGATCCGATTCGGTTCGGATCCGGATTCAGTTTGGTTCGGATGGCAAGTTCAAGGAAATTAAAAACAAAACAGACCATAAACAAGAGTTGTCAATGTGTCATATTTCTAATTTCCCACCAGTTCCAATTCACAATAAAATTAAAAGACGAAATATGATAACTATTCGTTATTAATAACATATTAAGATTTGATTCGCGTTTGTGAATTGAAGAAAACTGTGTACGTTCCTTTTAAAATGGTCGAAGAAGAAAATAACTGCACCGCTGAAGAAATTGCGTGAGTAGTAATAGAACTAACGGAAAAACTACAGCCGAAAAGTCAAATGCTATTTATTTAGAATTAGTCGTAGAAAAAGTATTGTATGCAACGGTGTATAACTTGGTCTTAAGACGTTCGTGACGCCTTTAATTGCGATGCTCGCCAAGGCTCGCATCGCAACTCACGCCACTCGCGTTTTAAGACCCTACTTATACAACAGTTGCATAAAATACTATTTCAAATGACAGTTGATTGCTCATTCAAAATGTTACTTACCAGCCCCCCTATTCTGTACCTTGTTTTAAGCTCACCTCAACGCTCACCCACAAATATTTCTTGACACTGCGATGCGTAGTAACTAAGCGTAGGTAGAGGTCTAGTTTCATGACGGGTGACCGGCGGGGTGAGCCGCGTTAGCGCGTAGCGAATAACAGCCCAGGACCATCAGGTTATCTCTATGCTCACCTCCAAAACAAGGGTGTGATTTGGAAAGTTTAATTAGCACTCCGTTAATCTTACAGATAGTCGCAATTTGGTTAATTACCGAGTCGATAGCACCTCAACTCTTTACGGCCGGGCCGCGATAACGTCCTAATCGTCGAATAAAAAAGGATTACACCTAATCCTCGTTTAATAAAAATGTTAATCATGAGATTCAACGGCAATATGCAAATGTTATAGCGTGAGCGGCCGCGGGGGAAGCGCATTAGGATTTGTAATAAACTATTTCGTGGACTTAATGGTTTTAAACAGAATATTTTAAAATATTTGCTTGATATCCTGTAGATCCCGGGTACAGAGTTAATAATTTAACAGGCGAGCAAAGCGCACGAAGCGGCTGCCCGGTTGTTCTCCTCTACAGGTTGCATTTCTCAACCGACTCTCATGAAACTTTGTGAGCAGGTTCACTAATTATTTAGAATATTTTTGTCGATAAGTAATTTTAAAAAGAAAGAGGCAGGCTAGGTTTACTGCTCTCAGAGCCACTAGTAATAGTTATCTAGGTACAGAAGTTCCTTTATCTAACAAAACCGATAGCTAGAAAACTTTAATAATTGCATCCCGCTCACCCTCTAATCGCTGTTACGACTAGGTCGTCACGTTTGCGCGTCATCGTCGTGGATGTCAGTGTCCACCGCGTTTGTAGAATTGCACCTCGGAGGTGCGGAAAAGCCGAGTTTAGCTGGAGCGGCAAAAGGGACAGGCCCAGTAGCTGAAGACTAGAAATTCCCGTAACGGTAACGCTTTAACTGAGGAATATTGTGAAGTATTTGCAAGCTGAATAGGGAATGCTTCCGCGAATGACACGTCACTACTATTCAAGGGACTATTAGAGCTTATACTGTCTATATTTTTTCAAGCGTTTGTCAGGCACCGCCGTCGTGATATAAAACAAGCGTTACAACGGACGTAGTTACAGTGGCAGTATTGCTTCTTTTGAATGATTTCCGTACCAAAAACTGACCGACTCTGCACTCAGAATAGCGAATTTGATTCGAAAATAAATAACATAGAAATTGATTAGGTACGTCGCGTTCTCATAAATTCAACTTCAAGCCAGCGCAGACAAGAGCTTACCGACCAATACAATTCAATCTGAAATAAGTAAATAGTAGTAGTAGGTTATAAAAACGGGGTGATATAAACCTGAAATATGATAAATAAATATTCTCTCGGTACATGTATTTAATAATAGTTAACCAATTTCCATTAGCAATCATCTAATAAGAACCACAGGGATTCACGAATAGAAATCTAAATTGAAATTATCACGGAGTACCTACATACCTCTATTATTACGACCCTGGGAGACGTACACATAGACAGGTGTAGGGTGTGCATATATTGCTATTTTCGTGAAAAGGATATTTTAATGTGTGAAGATAATGTTTTTAATTGTCGTATGTATTCAAATTGTCACGTTATCTATCAGTATGAAGTGTACGGTGATTTGAATATGTCTAGTGACATGTTAAGAAGCTTTGGTAGTTAGATATCGGAAACAAATAAAAAAGTAAACGAAAATAAAACGACAGACTTGTGCACTTTATCAGGCAATTATCTGCATGATTCCTAAACGTTACCTTTATTCCTTTTTGTTTATGTACTAGCTTCTGTGCGCGACTCCGTCCGCGTGGAACTCGTTTATACTCGTATCTTAGCTTCATACAAACTTTCACCCCCTTCGGGACTGATTTCCGGGATAAAATCTATGGCCTTCCACGGGACTCATACTATCTCTATACCACATTTCACCGAATCTTTTCATAAAGTTAAAATGTTGTAGTCAAGAAAAGATTTTCCTCCCATACAATGTTTACAGCCCTATTTAACCCGCTTAGGGATGGGTTTTCCCAAAACCCTACAATTACTTTTCTTGTATTGTAATAAGGAGTCCATACACAAAGTTTCAACCCTCACACTTAAATTTTTACTCCATCCCCATACTAACTTTCAACACCCTTTTTACCCCCTTTTTACCCCCTATTTACCCCCTCGAGGGTGGTGTTTTCAAAAATCCCTTCTTAGTTGGTATTAACGTTATATAAACTGAAAAAATGCAACAGAATTATAGGTCAAACGTGTATATAATAGAGTAGGGGTACCACAAGGGCCTATATTTGGACCTATATTGTTCGTATTATATATTAACGATTTGCCTTTAGTAACAAATCACAGCTGTACCCTATTTGCAGACGACATCTCTATCGTTATATCTGACATGAAAAATCAAAATTATGAGAATGTTATTAATAATGCTACAGCTGACATAATTAAATGGTTAAATTATAACAATTTACAAGTTAATGTTGACAAAACTAAGTACATTAGAAGATGCATGTGGATAAATTTTGCTCCAAATTTAATAGATTTGTATATGTTTTATGGAGATTAACACGTATAACTGATATGAAAACCGCTTTAATGGCATATCATGCTTTTGTGGTATCTAATTTAAGGTATGGTATTTTGATTTGGGGTTATTCGTCACATGGGAGTCGAACCCTGATAGCACAAAAGCAATGCATTAGAGCAATATGCAACATACCTCGAAAAACATCCTGTAAAAGTGTTTATTAACTACTTATACTTATATACAATACACATACACAATGAGGGTGATATTTGAGGATCCATCACAACTTAATGTTGTTTTTGGACAAGAATTTATTCAATACTCCACAATATGGCGAGAAAACTAAGGTTAAAAGAAAGTTGATATTGATTGGACGACTTATACAACGTGGAAGTAGATTGTACAATGGAAAAGTAATTTTAGGACATTCCAACAATATGTGTTCCATAGTACCCTCGGCCAGTCCACATTCGCAGACCGAGCCGTCCCGAATCCTCAGCTTGGCCAAAAAAACCGGCGAGCAAATATGACCAAGGCGCAGCCTTATAATTGTGGATGTGTTCAGTTTAGAGAATTCCTTGTTCTTAAAAAACCAAGGTTTAATTGGAATATTTGGCTGCAGACTTCCATAATGCTTGCCCTTGGTTTGGCGTGATAGTTGCCACAATTTATTCCATTTATGATGTAATAAAACTTTAACTTCAGACCTTAGGTCTCGGGGGTGCCAATTGGTGAATGATTCAATTCCCTGCTGAATGGCGTTTTTTGCGCAGTGATCAACCACTTCGTTGCCCGTTATACCACAATGGCTAGGAATCCACGCTAAAATAACCTGAATATGAGAATTATTGCATTCACGGATTTTATCCTTAATTTTTAAAGTTAGATAGAAGTTATTTCTAGAGTGGAATGGAAGTCCAATCAAGTCCTGTAAGCAGCTCAGGGAATCAGTTAATATAATGGACTTGTTGAGATTGTGAGAACTAACATAAGAAACAGTTTCATAGAGAGCTACAGCCTCTCCGGTAAATATTGAAGATTGAGGCGGACTTTTAAAGTTTAAGATTATCTTATACTTAGGGATCCATACGGCCGAACCTACACTATCTAAAGGGGAAATTTTCGAGGCGTCAGTAAAAATTTGCAACCATCCACTAAATTTTTTATCCATGATTTGATTAAATTCAGAATTAGCATTTGCAGACTTTTTGTTGATACCTAGATGCAGAATTACTGGAGGTTGAAATATTAGTGTGTCATAATCAAAGCAGAAAATTGGGTTATTAACTAATTGATGTAGAGGAATGGACGAATATTTTTTAAAGGATTTGACCAGAGAGGGAGCTTCTTTATTTCTCCAATAACCAGAGGAGGAAGAAAAATCTGATAAAGTTTTACATTTGGACAAAAGAGGGTGAGAAAGATACTGAGCTATGTTAAGAAAAAATCTATCCGCTAGATATTGTCTGCGCAAGATAAGAGGGGGGTCGACACATTCCACTTGCAACGCATTTATCGGTGAAGACTTCATAGCGCCAGTAATAATCCGCAGACACTTAGCTTGAATTCTGTCTAGTTTGACTAGAGCTAGCTTGTTGCAAGGTTCTAAAATAAAACTAGCGTAATCAAAATGGCTACGAACTATAGCATTGTAAAATATTTTTTGCATGTAGGGATGAGCCCCCCAACGTACACCCGACAGAGACCGCATCACGTTAACGCTCTTTTCACACTTATTAGCAATATAGTTTAGGTGGGTGATGCCGGACATCTTGGAGTCGAGAAACACGCCCAGAAATTTTACAGATTCCACAACTTCTATCACCTGGTCATCTACGGATAAGTCTATATGGGGAATGTTTCTTTTACGAGAAAATGCTAAGGATTTGCACTTAGATATTGAAAGAGAGAGGCCATGAAGACCAAGCCAATCATTTAAATAACACAAAGCCGAGTTCAATCTAGCTTCGCAATCCTTAAATGAAGCGGAATTTACGTATAGTACTATATCGTCTGCATATTGTAATATACTACAAAAACTGTCCACTGTAGATTCCAAATCATACGTATACAGACTATATAGTATTGGGCTCAACACCGAGCCTTGTGGTAGTCCTTTCCATACTGGTCTGGGAGGAAGTAGGGATCCATTAGTTCGAACGCGAATAAACCGAGCCATAAAAAGGTTGCATATAACATTAGTCATCCTCGACGGAACACTCAGCTGTTGCATTTTTTGCCTGAGTAACGCGAGATTAACGTTATCATATGCAGCGGCTATATCCAAAAATACTGCTACTACATTTTCGTTGTTGCTGAAGGCAATGCGAATGTCGGTTGTTAAAATGCTGAGGCTGTCTATAGTGCCCATTCCTCTACGAAACCCAAATTGAGACCTAGCTAAAATGTTTCGGTTCTCTAGTATCCATTCAAGTCGATTTTTGATCAAATGCTCCAAAATTTTAGCCAAAACTGATGATAATGCTATCGGACGATACGATGAAGGATCGTTTGGATTTTTCCCGGGCTTTAGGATTGGGATAACAATTTGAATTTTCCATGAATCCGGCACTATTCCAGTGGAGAAAACATGATTTATAATATTTAAAAAATAATGTTTAGTGATATTGGATGCTCGAGTTACAAATGAGTATGGGATTCCATCAACGCCAGGAGAAGTGTCCCTAAGATGATCAAGCGCACATAAAAGTTCAGGAAAGGAAAAAGGTTCGTTCATTCTGTCAGAATTATCAGAAGATGAGGATGTTGGTGGCAAAGGGAAAAGATCTTCAGAGGGAACAAAAGGAGGAGATATTTTATCTACAAAATCAGGTAGCCACATGTCAGTGTCGTTAGACAGAGGGTCATTACAATTTAGACTACGCCGAAATGCCTTCACCTTTCTCCAAACCAGAGCCGTAGGGGAGCGAGGAGACAAAGACTTTCAGAAATTCAACCACCCTTCAGTCTTTTTCTTAGCAAGTAATCTTTTGGAACGAGCCAAGGTTTTTTGGAAAAGGAGATAATTTTCCAGGGTAAGATTTTTTGAATAGGAATTTTCCGATATATTTCGCTCTCGTATAATATTGGTGCATTCTGGGTCCCACCAGGGAGGAGAGGGGATCTTATTACGCACAGTATTTTTAATCGGTATTGAAGCATCCGCCGATTGCATAATACAATCTATAAATTTAGAGTATGTTTCTAAAAAATTTTCGTCATTTATCTCAGATAAAGATTGAATTTTATCTTCCAGAATGCAGGAGTAGTTACTCCAGTCAGCCTGAGCAGTTTTATATTTTAGAAGAGGGTTAATTACAGGGGGAGGGGGACAAGCCTTGAGGATAATAGAAAGGATGGGAAAGTGATCACTGCCGTATGAGCGGCTCAATACTCTCCACGAGATTGCTGATGCCAGAGTGGCAGAAGATAAAGTCAGGTCCAGGGCGCTAGCTTGTTGAAGAGGGGATACCCTTCTAGTGGCAGTTCCATCATTCATTACACACAAGTTTAAACTGTCAAGCATGTCTAAAAGAACATAAGAATTTGAGTCGCATGAAGGAGATCCCCACAAATAATTTTTACAATTAAAATCCCCCAATATATATATGGACCGGTAATGCTAGAGATAATATTGTTTAACTCTTGTAATAGACATATACTTGGATGCGGTATATATACTGATATAAAAGAAATGTTGAGTGTTTTGGCAGCAATAATATTTATACCTGGGCTATGATTTGGGACGGCTAGTACAGAGTATGAGTAAGTTCTGTAAATAAGCAGGGCACAGCCTGCATAACCATCACTTCTGTCGTCCCTGAAGCATGAATAGCCTGGAACCCTAAATCGGGAGCCTGGCTTGAGCCATGTTTCAGCGATGGCAAAGACAATAGGCTTATATTTATTAAGTAGATAAATTAATTCGGGTTTTTTATTTCTAATGCTCTGTGAATTCCACTGCAAGACTCTGGGGTCCATTGTTTGGAATGTAGGGAATTATAGTTTGAAGTTGAGTTATGACATTGTTCGGTAGTGCTTCACTATATTTATGGACAAAATTTACTACAAGTCCTACGAGGTGTTCCATGAAAGTATCATTTGGGGTATTAATCATTGGATTATTAATTAATGCACTACCATTAGGCAGGCATGATTTGGGTTCGTTTACAATTTGCTTATGAGCGCGAACGTCATAAGGCTTGCTTAAAAGATGATGGGGCTTTTGTTGCTTATAAAAAGTCTTTTTGTATGATATCTGTGAAGGGGGAGTAGGTTCTTCCGTGTAATTAGGTATTGGGGAACTGTATACAGTAGGAGCCTCAGTGACTTGGGTAATAGGAGCAAACATTGTTTGAGACATTTCGGCATATGTGGTCCTAACAGTACGGAAGCGCTGGGAAGCTTCGAGATATCCTATATTTTCATCGGCCATTACAATTTTGATAGATTTTTGGCGGCTATGTTCTGGACATTTTGGATCGGTGGCCTTATGGGGACCTGTGCACAAGACACAACTGATTTTATCATCACTAATCTGACATGTGTCACCGGTATGGGGCTGCGCACAAGAATAGCAACAAGGTTTAGACCTACATTTTGCCGCAATATGTCCAAACTTACAACAACTTCTGCATTGAATTGTTGGGAGCTCGTAAACTTTCACTGGCATAGCCATATTGAACAAATAAACTTTTTCTGGGAGGATTTGGGAATGGAATGTCAGAACCACAGTTTTTGATGGTGCCCACTCTGGGGGCTGACCCTCCCTGCGTATTTTTCGGGACAATCTGCGTGCTTTAATTATTTTGACATGGCTAAATCCTACAGGATATTCTATACCCTCAACCACTTCTTCAAGAGTCCAGTCAGTAGGAATATCTTGGACAACTCCCATTCGTGATAAAAGATATTTGGGTATATCTGCAATCAATTTGTTTCTATTTAGTAGGTCAGATTGGCAAAAATCATTGGCAACTTGAGCAGATTTGAAGCTTACAGAGACTTTGTTCCGCCCCATTGATTTAATAGATCCTTCCGCTACACCTTGAACTTTATTTTTGTGAAGTAATTGAGCTAATCTTAACGCCTGCAAAGTTAACCCAGCAGACGGATCCGGCTCCTTTCTGCAAATGTGAACTACAAAGGGTCCTTTGTCCAATTGAGTGTATTTAACAGCTGGGTCATTATCGGTATATCCTGGACTAACATAAACATTTTGAGAAGAATCGCCTGGGGAAGTTACTTTTTTTGCTTGGGTGGGTACATCGACACAAAGACGTTTCCGCGAGTTCTTGTCCGTATCTAAATCCATGCCCGTGATTTGATTAGCATCATTCGCCTGAGAAAGCGATGATGGCAATCCTACCATGGGATCAGACTCATCTACAATTATCTTGTTAGATACAAGACCCCCCTTGTCAGGGGGGTCTTTGTCGCCCATTTTAAAGGTAATCTACTTACCCAATTTTAGTTATTCGACCAAAATTAGTATATCCTTCACCAAATTATAGCCAACGTTAGTAAGTTACGAGGTTATTCGACCGAAACACTTTTCACTTCGCTATATTTCAACCCGGGCACGTGTGTTTACCAACGCAGCGACGAGCAGAGTCCACAATTCTACTCGTAACAGCAAAAACCAACAATGAAATGACAACAGTAATGGCGGCAATTCGATCCTACGTCAAGACGAATGTTTTTTTTAATCATAGACAAACGAATGAAGTCCCTATTCTCATGTCACTCTTGATCAAATGTCGTGCGGTTTATATTAAAAAACATACTGAATTGACGTTTCGCATCGATGACTGTTTTAATATCTATGGATACTAGAATAGAGACCCACTTGAGTTTTGACAGCTGTTCGAAATTTAAACTCATAACCTTACAAAAATCTGTACTGTAATAACATTACAGTACAGATTTTACCTACTATCACAGACAAGAAAGTTCTCATAGTAAAATTGGTTGTAATAATGCTGGTAATTTCCTACGGTTTCTGAACGCATTTTAGAGCACTAATGATATGTGCGTAGATAAACAATTTTTTCTACTCCTCTACCGTTATCTGTCATTTATATAGGCTTAGCTCAAATACAATGACACCGATAATATGTCGTCGAAAAACTCTATGCTCTATATAATCTATGGCCCATAAAAGGGACTGTTTAGTGTACTTTTATGGTTCATACATTTTTCATAAAATCACTGTTTACAACGATGCACGATGTCAAATCATCTAACTTTTTTTCAATCGGCTGCCATATTGCAGTGGTACCAACTTCATAAGCAAATTTTTCGAAATATTAACTTTTGCTATCAAACATTTGCAGAACATAAATTATTTACTAAAATAAAAATAAATGATCATGACTTGTGTGTATACATATTTTACCAATTATTGGTATTATTTATAAATATAAATCGATCCGATTCGGTTCGGATCCGGATTCAGTTTGGTTCGGATGGCAAGTTCAAGGAAATTAAAAACAAAACAGACCATAAACAAGAGTTGTCAATGTGTCATATTTCTAATTTCCCACCAGTTCCAATTCACAATAAAATTAAAAGACGAAATATGATAACTATTCGTTATTAATAACATATTAAGATTTGATTCGCGTTTGTGAATTGAAGAAAACTGTGTACGTTCCTTTTAAAATGGTCGAAGAAGAAAATAACTGCACCGCTGAAGAAATTGCGTGAGTAGTAATAGAACTAACGGAAAAACTACAGCCGAAAAGTCAAATGCTATTTATTTAGAATTAGTCGTAGAAAAAGTATTGTATGCAACGGTGTATAACTTGGTCTTAAGACGTTCGTGACGCCTTTAATTGCGATGCTCGCCAAGGCTCGCATCGCAACTCACGCCACTCGCGTTTTAAGACCCTACTTATACAACAGTTGCATAAAATACTATTTCAAATGACAGTTGATTGCTCATTCAAAATGTTACTTACCAGCCCCCCTATTCTGTACCTTGTTTTAAGCTCACCTCAACGCTCACCCACAAATATTTCTTGACACTGCGATGCGTAGTAACTAAGCGTAGGTAGAGGTCTAGTTTCATGACGGGTGACCGGCGGGGTGAGCCGCGTTAGCGCGTAGCGAATAACAGCCCAGGACCATCAGGTTATCTCTATGCTCACCTCCAAAACAAGGGTGTGATTTGGAAAGTTTAATTAGCACTCCGTTAATCTTACAGATAGTCGCAATTTGGTTAATTACCGAGTCGATAGCACCTCAACTCTTTACGGCCGGGCCGCGATAACGTCCTAATCGTCGAATAAAAAAGGATTACACCTAATCCTCGTTTAATAAAAATGTTAATCATGAGATTCAACGGCAATATGCAAATGTTATAGCGTGAGCGGCCGCGGGGGAAGCGCATTAGGATTTGTAATAAACTATTTCGTGGACTTAATGGTTTTAAACAGAATATTTTAAAATATTTGCTTGATATCCTGTAGATCCCGGGTACAGAGTTAATAATTTAACAGGCGAGCAAAGCGCACGAAGCGGCTGCCCGGTTGTTCTCCTCTACAGGTTGCATTTCTCAACCGACTCTCATGAAACTTTGTGAGCAGGTTCACTAATTATTTAGAATATTTTTGTCGATAAGTAATTTTAAAAAGAAAGAGGCAGGCTAGGTTTACTGCTCTCAGAGCCACTAGTAATAGTTATCTAGGTACAGAAGTTCCTTTATCTAACAAAACCGATAGCTAGAAAACTTTAATAATTGCATCCCGCTCACCCTCTAATCGCTGTTACGACTAGGTCGTCACGTTTGCGCGTCATCGTCGTGGATGTCAGTGTCCACCGCGTTTGTAGAATTGCACCTCGGAGGTGCGGAAAAGCCGAGTTTAGCTGGAGCGGCAAAAGGGACAGGCCCAGTAGCTGAAGACTAGAAATTCCCGTAACGGTAACGCTTTAACTGAGGAATATTGTGAAGTATTTGCAAGCTGAATAGGGAATGCTTCCGCGAATGACACGTCACTACTATTCAAGGGACTATTAGAGCTTATACTGTCTATATTTTTTCAAGCGTTTGTCAGGCACCGCCGTCGTGATATAAAACAAGCGTTACAACGGACGTAGTTACAGTGGCAGTATTGCTTCTTTTGAATGATTTCCGTACCAAAAACTGACCGACTCTGCACTCAGAATAGCGAATTTGATTCGAAAATAAATAACATAGAAATTGATTAGGTACGTCGCGTTCTCATAAATTCAACTTCAAGCCAGCGCAGACAAGAGCTTACCGACCAATACAATTCAATCTGAAATAAGTAAATAGTAGTAGTAGGTTATAAAAACGGGGTGATATAAACCTGAAATATGATAAATAAATATTCTCTCGGTACATGTATTTAATAATAGTTAACCAATTTCCATTAGCAATCATCTAATAAGAACCACAGGGATTCACGAATAGAAATCTAAATTGAAATTATCACGGAGTACCTACATACCTCTATTATTACGACCCTGGGAGACGTACACATAGACAGGTGTAGGGTGTGCATATATTGCTATTTTCGTGAAAAGGATATTTTAATGTGTGAAGATAATGTTTTTAATTGTCGTATGTATTCAAATTGTCACGTTATCTATCAGTATGAAGTGTACGGTGATTTGAATATGTCTAGTGACATGTTAAGAAGCTTTGGTAGTTAGATATCGGAAACAAATAAAAAAGTAAACGAAAATAAAACGACAGACTTGTGCACTTTATCAGGCAATTATCTGCATGATTCCTAAACGTTACCTTTATTCCTTTTTGTTTATGTACTAGCTTCTGTGCGCGACTCCGTCCGCGTGGAACTCGTTTATACTCGTATCTTAGCTTCATACAAACTTTCACCCCCTTCGGGACTGATTTCCGGGATAAAATCTATGGCCTTCCACGGGACTCATACTATCTCTATACCACATTTCACCGAATCTTTTCATAAAGTTAAAATGTTGTAGTCAAGAAAAGATTTTCCTCCCATACAATGTTTACAGCCCTATTTAACCCGCTTAGGGATGGGTTTTCCCAAAACCCTACAATTACTTTTCTTGTATTGTAATAAGGAGTCCATACACAAAGTTTCAACCCTCACACTTAAATTTTTACTCCATCCCCATACTAACTTTCAACACCCTTTTTACCCCCTTTTTACCCCCTATTTACCCCCTCGAGGGTGGTGTTTTCAAAAATCCCTTCTTAGTTGGTATTAACGTTATATAAACTGAAAAAATGCAACAGAATTATAGGTCAAACGTGTATATAATAGAGTAGGGGTACCACAAGGGCCTATATTTGGACCTATATTGTTCGTATTATATATTAACGATTTGCCTTTAGTAACAAATCACAGCTGTACCCTATTTGCAGACGACATCTCTATCGTTATATCTGACATGAAAAATCAAAATTATGAGAATGTTATTAATAATGCTACAGCTGACATAATTAAATGGTTAAATTATAACAATTTACAAGTTAATGTTGACAAAACTAAGTACATTAGAAGATGCATGTGGATAAATTTTGCTCCAAATTTAATAGATTTGTATATGTTTTATGGAGATTAACACGTATAACTGATATGAAAACCGCTTTAATGGCATATCATGCTTTTGTGGTATCTAATTTAAGGTATGGTATTTTGATTTGGGGTTATTCGTCACATGGGAGTCGAACCCTGATAGCACAAAAGCAATGCATTAGAGCAATATGCAACATACCTCGAAAAACATCCTGTAAAAGTTATTTTGTTGAACTGAAGTTATTAACGGTGCACTTAATTTATATTTACGAGGTTTGTGTATTTGTTAAACAGCACCCCGATATATTCATCACGAAAAGAAATATAACGCATAGTACTCCCTAATATGCATACGGTCATGAGAAGTAAAAGTTGTTACGCAATGTGCATTAAAATATGACCACTGCCTGGTGAGCTTAAAAAACTACCAATCATGACATTAAAAAAAAAACTATTATCTTTTCTTGTTGATAAGTGTTACTACTATGTAATAATTGACTTTTTCATAATTAAAACGACCTTGTAAAAATATTTATTAATGAATGTTAATTTTCAAAAATAATAATGTTCTTAATCTTAATTTTAATATAATTCAAAATTGCATGGCTTTTTAAAGTCTAACCCCCTTATTCATAAAACTTAAAATGCCTCTGCTAAATAAAATGTGCTTTGTCCCTTTCTTACGAACACAAATGTCAAAGTGACAGATAAGGACAAACGAATTTTAACGCCATTTTAGTTAAAACAGGCTTGTAGGACGTTTATGAATACGGCCGTAAATGTGAACGGCGCTATAATGTACTCGTATTGTAACAACACATTTAATAGCAAATAAATATTTATATTTCTATAAACTACCTATTGTGAAAAAAACGGTTTTCTAGGTATAACGTTTTGGGCTGGGCGTTGATTTAAGTCAGTCCGTCAGTCAGTCAGGACTTTTACGTTTATATATATAGATAACAAAGGATGTGACGATCACGTAGGAATTGTATCTAGGTACACAAACGTTTGGGTGTATAGCGAGACTTACTAAAAAGTTGTTTAGTGTTCACAACATATTTAGTTAGTCTACTTAACCGAATACCTGGTCGCCCCAACACAAGTCGATAACCCTGATCGAAGAGTTGATTTATTAGATTCCGCGCCACCTGCACTTGCCATGCACCGCGCGTCTACGCTTCTTCAGTCGCGATTTAAACACCGATACCGAAACGAAATATGTGCGTCTAACCTGCTTTACTGTATGCGCTATTTTACAATTTACAGCGCGTTTGCTCGTCCAGATTACGTTCTCGTTTGCATTAATTTATTTACTTAATCGACAATTTATATCTTTAACTTATAATCTCGACTTGCCTAATAAATCTAATAATGCACATTTTATTCCTACATTGGCATACGAAAGAGTCATTGAACTTTTAAAAGTTGATGTGACTTGAAACGCTTTTTAACCAATTGCAAATTCATCTTGTACCGTGTAACAAGGTTTGTGCATCTAGCTCTCTGAGATTACACCCAGGCTGATATAACTGTATTATGTACCTATATATTTTTAGATCCTGTACGTGATTTTTAATGTGCAATGTATTACAATGTTGTGCTTTGGGGTAATACCTACTTTAGTTTGGTTGGTGAATGTTTTGCTAAATTGGCGTGTGTTGAATGTTTATTAGATAAGAAAGTTTTAAGTGTCGAAATCACCTCATAATTAGGTAACTATTGTTGAATCCTTGTACAGTCAGCATGATATACTTAGTAGCAGCCAAAGTATCCAAATATATCGGAACACGTCTTTATTACTATAGGAGTAAGGATGTGTTACGATATATTGGGCTACTTAGGCTGCTACTAACTATATGATGCTGACTGTACCTATATTATTTTCAACAAGCAACATTTACATGTTTAGTTTGTAATTGGGTTCTCGAAAACGGCTCTAACGATTTCGATGATATATGCCATACGGGAATCGACGGGTGCGAAAAGTCGATGTCTCATTTCTTAAAAGACGAAAAACGGGACACCCATTATAGTCTTATTCTACCTGTACATTTGTATAAAGGTAATATTTTATTACACAAATGGATTGCCAAAAAGGAATTTCTAAACCATATAGGAATCGTATTTGTGCAAACGTCAGTACAAACATGAAGGCATCAACTCGGGTAAGCCTCGCGCTGATGACCAAAGTACTGAGTGTCGTGCGCACAAGCGGAGCAGCGAAGCAGCGAAGCGTGATGTGATGTGTGCCATTCACAATCAACCGAATAATCTGTGCGGCTTCACAGGGTCGGAGACAGATCACGCAACGCACACGGAAATGGCCTAAGTTACTTGCTAAACAATTGTAAACCTTATTATTAAAATATCTTCCATCATCTACTGTTTGTATTTGTCTGATACATCGATACGTTTTAGCTAAACACAATCAAAAACAACTGTTGGACTTGATACTGTTACTTTTTATTATACTAAAAAGTATTATTTGATATCTCAAACAGGTAAATTCTCATAAGTACTTTAAGTCCCTAAGCCGTGAATTAATGATTTCGCAGTATGTTTTTACGGACTGATATTATAAATCCCTAGACGAAGCGACCGTTAAGGTCTTCTTAAGGCGATAAATTAGTATAATGCGGCCATTCCCAACACAAATCTCTATGAAGTTAGTCAAATGAGTTATGCTTGTTTCTAAAGAGTTATCATTCTACTAATTATCAAGGCAATAAAATTAAGAACTTGCTCTTTAATGTCGCGACTTCATTATACTTTAGAGATTAATTATATTGTGTTAGGAAAATTCATTTGTTTTGGATTGCTTTAAACCAGTGTTTTTCAATCTTTTTCATGCCTTGTTGACCGCGACCACCTTGAAAATGTTTCGCGACCGGATGCTACGCTGTTCAAAATACTTACAGTAGGTACTGCACGTTAAAAATATGAGTAGCCGCGACCCCCATTAGAAGGCTAACAAGGCTTTGCAAGGCACAGTTTGAAAAACACTGCTTTAGACAAAAAATCCTGGCGCTAAATTCTTTATGCCTTGTATTTTGACACGATCGTGGAGTATAACCGTACACTTTAATATATTCTTGTTTGCATTATCTGTGTGTTGATTGACATCAACAACGTGTCCATGTATTTAAAGAACTTATTTATCATACACATTTAACATGAGTGGACGGAACGTTAGTATTCTAATTTACTTAATTAAACAAATGCTTAATATGATATTATAATTCTGATTAAACCGTGTTCTGAGTATATTACAGCCGTGTTTGAGACATTTTTGATACGTTATGATTGCAGTTTTTGTTCGTTACACTCTTATTGTCAAATCTCCCTTTTCCAGACCGCTCTGCTTTGCATGACACAATCCACACACAATCGATTTGGGGTGTGCGAAGTTGGCAACTCTGGTTGCCAGATGCAAGTGAGTGGCTAACTAGGTACCCTGTTTAAAATGAGCACTTTAAACGCCAAAGCCTGCATGCTGCTATGCATGCCTATTAGGATACGACTATTTGCATATTCTTTATTCTGGGTATATCGACACCTCGGAGGTGTGCGAGAGCGGAGTTTAGCCGAAGTGACAAAAGTAAGAGGCCTGACGGAGGTAAATGATACGTGTGATACACATATTATAATTTTATGCGTTTTTATGTTTTGCGTTTATCTCTTTCTTCTTTTGGTGAAGAATTGAAAGGCTACCATAATTATTAATGAATGACCTTTATGAAGCGAAACCCGAGCAGCAGCAGCCAAGCAGTAACCGAAAACATGAGTGAATATACCAATCATAGCCCAGTGCAGTAGCGACAACTATTACACACAATCGAAACTTAATTTGCGGACTCAAATAGTTTTAGCCAAAGGACTCAATTGCAATCTAAATTTAATTTCAACAATTAAGCCATGATGGACTGTTATTATTATTAGGTATTACGTACCGTCAGGGTACGGAATTTGCATTTTAATCCATTAAATTTAAATACAGTTACGTGCTTCGATTATGAAAATGTTTGATATCTATGAATTAGTCAGCTAACTACTAACAAAATGGACGTTAATTCATAACGTTCACAGACAATTTTTACGGTCTGAACTGAGGCGAAGATTGGAAAAAATTCAAAGCACTTTTTGTCGAAATTCGTAAAAAAATGTTACGTATTGTGAATGGCGCACAATGGTGGATGGAGGAAATGAGAGTCTGGGTGGAGGAGTGCTCAATTTAACTCGCACGTTCGCTCCGCCGCCCGCCGCCTGCGAGCACACAAGCCACAGGAGGTAGCGGTTGCTATAGCGGTTTTTGTAGCGATCACATCATGTTATTTTACTATGCTATGCTAGTGATTTAAATAAACTTTTATTTCTAATTGCTACCTAAATGCCATGAGATACCGATGTGTAACTATGAGATTAAAACTCTTGTTCTTAAAACTTTACAAACCTCTACTACCTAACTAACATGTGTGTAATCTCTTTCTCACTAAAATAAATATATAATTCGGCGATAAAGACAAACGAACTTGAAACAACGTTTTAACTAAAATAGGTTGGATGAATGTTTATGAATGAGGCCAAAAACTGTTTAATATGCTTTAATATTTATTATGCTTGATTGTAAAACAATCATAATAATAAAAGTAAAAGTAGAAAAGACAAGCTTATATTAGATTATGTTCAGTGCATCAATGCCCTACCATAGCATTTTAAATGCGTTGAAAATTGTGTTGACGATATAAATTTTGTTGTGGGCTTCCAATCATTGTCATAGTCTCAAGAGTGTTAACTAGCATAAAATCAGTCTGAAGTGTAGGCGCGCTGTAAATAATCTGTACTGAATTGACTGACAGTTGACGCTGACGGCTGACTGCTTACCCCACCGACTCCCTACCACCAAATCCGGAAGTGGCCTTACGTGTGTTAAATAAAAATAATCAAACAGTTTTAGGTTCGCTCCTCGCTTCTCACTTGCACCATCGGCTTGCACCGGTGCCCTGCGCCGCATGCACCTCAAATGCACTGACAATCACACTGGCGATATGACACTTCGTTACACAACAGTTCGGTGTACACTATCGAAACTGCATATGCATGGCACCCTATGTTCAAACGAATATTAATATTAGCGATAGTAAGTCTGTCTGTAGATACCTACTAATATTATAATTACTATAGCAATTGTTTTTGTTTTTTTGTGTGTCACCTTGTCACGGTTGATTAGAATAGGTAATATTTAGGTTTGCAATGGTCGGTATAGAAATATTTTTAGTCACGGAAAAGGACTTAAGATAAAATATCCCAAAAATCACCCCGGGCTACCAAGAAATAAGTCACTCATAATCGAAAAAAAAAGTATACTAATAAAGTACAGCCTGGATTAACATATTTTTAATCCCAGTAAAAGTTCAACAAATGGAAGTCAACGCGAACGAAGACGCGGGCAAAAGCAAGCATGATATAAAAAGTATGTATTAACGAAACAAGATGGAAAATGTGTAGACTTGTTACGTGATAACTTTTAGCGCTTAAACCTTCGCCGCGCTTTTAGTGCTTATATGCAAAACAGAATCAAACCTTCGCATGCTACCTACAGCTTCCATACAGAGGCAGCGCGTTTACATACATATAAGGTAGATAGGTACCCTGCGCTTTGTGGCCCTCCGAAATTTAACGCTACCCCTTTGAGGGCTCTCTATCCCATAATCACTGCATCAATCTCGTATCTTACTAAACATAATAGCCGCAAACACAACTGTATCCCCAACTTCTTAAGGTCCACACTAATAGACAACGTAAACGCTTATATGAGGCTTAAAAGTAAAAAGCTGATATTAGAGTCGTCTATTAGCATAAAGCCCATAATGGCACGACCTAAGCCTTTAATTAATTACTGACCATCTACGGGAATTCTCATACAAAAACTCATCTTTTTTCCCCATTTGCATATTACATACTGCGGATATTATTTTGAGGCAAGGAAAATGTTGTGATTAATGAAACACGGACTAGGATTTTGCAAATGCGACCATTTGTCAAAATATTTATAGAAGGTAATAACGTACACATAAAAATGTTGGCTTCGCTGTATCAACTAACAAATAGCTACGTCTCGTAAAATTAAATAACAACTACGTTTTTACACTGTTTTGTAGACAAACAATAGCACGCCACACAACATTCCTACCAAAAAAACTCATAAATATTAACCTTAAAAAAATACAAAAATATGAACACAAACACAAACAATCTCCCGGGGAAACTAATTTATGCCGAGCTCTCGTCGAGCGGAAGAAAGAAGCTCTCGGAAATCTCTCTTTTATGTTTTGGTAAAGATTTAATATAAAATTACTTTCCACATTATCATGTGAGCCTGGTAGTCAGAGGTTGTGGGGTGCGAGTCGTTGATCGAGCGTTTTAGCGTTGCTTTGAGCGTGACACGAAATTTCTCAATTTCTCAAACACTTTTATTACTATACTATCTGTCCGCACGGCTTGGCCCGCGTATTGCACAGAACGCAGGCAAACCCACGAGATAACATATAGCTTAATAACCATTCAGATAGTCCATTTTACATTCAGGTGAAGGAATTTTTGAAATCGGATAAGCAGTTCCGGAGATTACCCATTACATAAAAACAAACCAACAAACTAACAAAGCTAGTCTCAGACACCTTCTCTTTATAATATTAAGTATAAAGCCCTCTTTTTCTAACGCACACTAAGTATAGCACATTTCAGTTTTGAATTGGCACCCAATATGACTGTAAATATTATATTTGGCGAAGAAAATAATCAAAAAAGGAACTCAACGGAACCCGTCGATACAATCGTGCGATCTTTGATTTCCCTCCAAGATTATCTCATGCGTGGCAGCTGTTCGCCGGTGCCCGCCTTGAGCCGGGGCTTAGGCGGCGACACACTGCAGGTACTTACCCTTGTGCTTGTTATCATTCCATTAAAGTCAACCAAACCATAACACAATTTGAGATAATTATGACCTTATGGAAAGGGATGTTTTGGAAGAGGGACGTTTCGTTCAGAATGATTCTTGACTTAGTTTTTTTTAGACATTCAGTCATTTAAATCAATATAAATTCGCTGAAATCCATGCAATAAACTTGTTTTAGTTTGTTGCATGAATGTAAGATGTCGTTATTTGTGAAATATCTGTAGATCTCGATATGTTTGATGAAAGGCGCACTTACCCCGGGGGCGCACTTGCCTCCTCTGACATTAATATACTTACAGTCGTAATAGTTAAATACATAACGACATAATCAACACCCTGCATTTATCCTAAATTCATAATATATACCTTGGAATGGGGTTACTTTGATTCGGGGGGCGACATTGATCAAATTGCTTTTTCTCCGAAATCATTGTTTTTAACTGTGGGTGAACTGTGGCAGTGAATATATTAGTTTATCTTGCTGTTTACTTGATTAAATCTTCTTAATTTCAAATAGTTCTGCTTTTATACTACATTCTAAATGATCAAAGTAGCCCCAATTATTTCCTAAAATAACCCCGGTTCACGGTACCTAATAAATATTTCAAATTAATCACTTTGATTTTGTCATTTTGATTATCATTTAATTGGGATTGCCTTTTTTATGACTTTAATTTTATTATGAATTAAACCAAACTAAACCTGTAATTGCACTAAAATATGATGCACGAATCACACTAAAACGTAACTGCAACATTCGCAATCTCTTAAGTTTGTCAGAAAAACAAAGGCACCCACTCCATGAAACACGCCCCTAACGTAACGATTTCTTCAATCTGCGTCTATAATCGTATCTCGCATATGTAGACATTTGACTCCCCTCATATTCCTTTGATTATTGCATTAGGGCCGAAACGAGGGCAGAAAAATCGTATACTGTGCACTTTTTGTGTCATTTAATTTATTTATTGTCAGCATGTAATAAACGATGTTTTGCATGGTTGGTGACAGATTGTGAGTAGGATGTGGAGGCTTTGCGAGTACGCAATCAAAAATGAATTAACGTTTAAATTGTATGAAATCACTCCGGCTTTATATTTCTCATTTTGCGGATTGAAACATAGAACGGTTTTATTTAATGTATTTTGATTCATAAAGCAATACTCATATGTCATCTAGCCCTATGATGCATTAATAGTGAAAATGATTGAAAATTAATTATTGACAAACTGAATTAGAGGATGACATCCAAAAATAAAAAATATATAGGCATATAGCAGGCTCTAGTTGCCTATACTTCTAAACCTACTCATATTGCAAATAGTGCAAGGTAAATTGTTTGTGACTTTGTAAGTTTGTGTGTTACTGGTAATCTCTTGAACTACTCATCCGATTTCTTAAACGCTTTCGCCAGTATATAGTGGATAGACCTTCCGGTGGACATAGTCAATATTTTTTCCCCTAGGTAATACAGTCAATTATATTATTGTTTCAATACTCGTAAAAATACAATGTGGTTTATTCTTGACCCAGCGGCGATAAAAAATTATAACAACACAAAGTAGTTTTTAACTAAACTAGGCTTCTTCATAGCTGACACTTCATGCAGCATCCAATAGGCAGTTTCTGAGAAGCCATGGGTATAATGAGCCGAAACACTTGTTGGCTTTATCTTGTGTGGTAGGAGTAGGAGTTGCCATAGCTATACCTTCTAGCTTCATCATTAGATCAGGTCGGCGGTGCCATTGAAACTTTCAGTGTGTCTTTTAGCTCAATCGGATATCAGCAAGTGGCTGAAATAAGGTTTGCAAATTTTGAAGCACAACTTTCATACTTAAATACCTACTTACTAACGTACGAACAGCGCAAGTTAAATAAAAGCTTGTAAAAAGTATACCACAATAACATAAAACTCAATAAGAACGTAATCGCAAAACTCTCGCTGAACCTCACATGAAACTTAATAAATAAAACTCTAAGACGAGCAATTTCGCCGTGAGCTAAAAACAAATAAACGTCAATCCTTAAAAACGTATCTGTGTAAGAAAGCTCATGTGTTTATATGAAGAGGGGTAACGATACAAAGGAAAGCAATTTAACAAAATAAAAAATGCTATATCGGAGCCGGTGGAAACAAATGACACGGGAAATACTTAAATCACTCCCATCGATACGAAATTGGGAGTTGCATAGATTCGAATGATTGCGTGGATTATGTGGGGCACAATGTTATTTGATTTTGCTGTGAAATAAATATTCAGTGAACGTCATTTCGCTGTAGATATGCTGCAGTGTTTTGATTTGAGTTACAGAAATAACAATTTTATATTTTAGCGTATTCATACATTATCTATACTAAACGGGACTTAATCGCGTATAGGTCGTAACGTTTAGGTCGATAAAAAATATGTGTAGTCAAGGCCCATATACTTAAGGTGGTTCACCGACCATACAGAACGTTTTTTGACATTCGCAGATTAACGGCGTGATATTTTAAGAAACTTAAGTAACACGCTTTCATAAATTGGCTATCCATTTGCGCGAAATTGTCCCTTTTCTAGAATAAACTTGTATCAACTAGAATTAGTAATACTATCAAATATACAAAAAATACCGAAAACAGTTACCAGTTTTTAAGCACGATGAAAAGCTAATATAACCTCTAACAATTTTGGTACATTCAAATTGTATAGTGCTACATATACAGCTGATGATCGTGGAAATACAAAGTATTTATGTTGTTACGTACCGACTCCTTATAGCAAAATAAGTATTTAGATATTTATTCATGACTGCATTTTTAATACTAATATCGTCTCAACAAAAACAAACAATAATTTTCCTGTAAAAATTACTAGTAATATATCCGCGTCTAACGTGGGCGGGATCGATGACAAATGAGACGGCAAATGTAAACCGAATATTCAAATTCGAGACCGGATCGAAAAATTATAGCCCTTGTTCGAATTTTATCTCGTTCAGGCGATATAACGCACTATCGAAATTGGTTTCGATAATATTTGCTCGGCAAATTGGAAATAAATTCACGTAATTGCTTTATTTAATGTCGCAGCTGAAAGCTATTCACTAGGGGCTCTTACAAATGAAACCATTGTTTACCGAATTTATAACATCCTTTCGATTATTCGTTATACAGCGTGCACATTAACCAGAGTATACAACTTTGCAACAAAAGAAATAATTAAAAGGGCAGTCGACTATATATGGCCTGTGTGTGTGATAATCCGAGTACGAGAGCTGAATATTGTACGGATTTTGCAGTATAATTTGGTAGTTTGTTGCTCCATTCCTTCGTGTGCGCCAAATCAAACTACAATTACGGTAATTAAATTTAATGATATTACTCATGTCCCATGACTCATATGTTAGCAAATCATTGTTAGTTTCAGTGTTTTCAAATGACTGCGTGATACTTAACTGTCCGGCCCACAATCCTTTGCATAAAATTTGGTGCATCTACGATAATATTTTGATATACCTAATGACCGTTTTAGTGTCTGCAATATAGACAGTTTATTTTTTATTGCACTGCCGGTGACATATGACAAAAACGTAAGCTTCTTCATCATGTTGGTAAAAAGTTCTCGCATTTCTAGACGACTGAGCGAAACTAAAGTCATAAAGTTTATGCAGTGACAACATATTTCACCAACGTGCCTTTTATTAGACGTTGCCATAGAGTAAGTAAACAAAGCTACCGTTGTAAACGTTTATGATGCTGGAGTTTGTGGAGGTAACACAATAACATAGTTATTATATATAAATAAATAAATAATAAATAAATATTAGGGGACAATCTTACACAAATCGACCTAGTCCCATAGTAAGCTCAGTAAGGCTTGTGTTATGGGTACTAGACGACGATATATATAATAGATATAAGAAGAAGAGTTTTTTTTACATAGAAAAACTTCCATGACTCAGAAACAAATATTCATGCTCATCACACAAATATTTGCCCTTACCGGGATTCGAACCCAGGACCTTCAGCTTCGTAGGCAGCGTCACTACCCACTAGGCTAACCGGTCGTAAAATATATGTAGGAACAAATTAGTATCATGGCATTGTTGTTCACGATGTTATTTGAAATGAAATCATGACGAAAACTGCACTGCCTTAGCGGGTGTTTCTCGACGTAGACGTACTTAGTGAGTAATGAATATTAAAATTATGCTAGCCTTCACATACAAGCATTTGTCCCTCTTCGCATTTTTTTTATAACATAACGTTAAAGTTTTACACAAACGCATTTTTCCTATTATTTACACATACTAGTTGCATTTATTTTTATTGAGTGGTTTTGTTTCAACTGAAAATCACAGTCTCAATATTGATTTTTGCTGCATCCTAAAGTATAGTAACTGGCCGCCCCAGACTGTTGACCACGACAAGAATAGGTTGGTACGAAATGATTGATCTGTGGACGTACGCTGTGGCTTTGCTAGATGATCGCCGGAGCCCCTTTCCGCGGAGTTTAAACTTGAGCCGGCTGCTATTGCGAAACTTTTTAGCTCAACGAAAATACACCGGAACGCTTTCAAAAGAGTAATGCTACCTTATACTTTTTCGGGTTCCGTCGAAGCCGTACGACAAACCAATTTCCTAGTTTCTTTGAAGTATCGCACGTATACGATAAGGTTCGCTTTTTGTACAAAGGCCCCGTAGTGAGATATCCAACGACACGCTCAAAGCTAATCTTTAATACCTTTCATATTTTTCCTGCAAGAGCGTGGTCGTATTTTTATTAATTCAGTCCGCTGGCTTGGCTATTATAATTAATAATAAGTATATACAAGTGTACAACAAAGGTTCTCGAGTGGCGACCACGTACCGGAAGGCGCAGCGTGGGTAGGCCCCCCACAAGGTGGACTGATGACCTGGTAAAGGTCGCGGGAGTCCGCTGGATGCGGGTGGCGCAGGGCCGGTCATTGTGGCACTCTTTGGGGGAGGCCTATGTCCAGCAGTGGACGTCTTTCGGCTGATATGATGATGATGATATATAATCATCTTTACTTTGTTATAGATCATCACAAGATCAATGACAAGTAAGATATTAACAAAGGCGAATTAAGTTTTTTCTTATTGTAGTTATTTTTATTTCTATATTGCACCCCAAAACTGTGCAGATGCCCTTATATTGAACCCTCAATTTTTCACCAACTTAACCGTCAACATGATTCGACAAAACCTTCCACCGGATTAAGTTCACATACGAACAGAGCACTTGCCAATCAGAAACCTTTGCAAAACTTTTAACGGGACGTAAAAGATTTTACAAAATGTGCTCTAATGTTATATGTAAGTATGTACTTGTCCGGGATTTTTTGTGAATTTTTAAAGAAAAGTTTTAACAAATCCTGATTTTAACATGACGACTTTAGACTAAAGTTGCGTCGTATTTACTGAAATTTGTCTATCATCCTTGCTTATTTCTTTAATATTTTTCAAAGTTATGGGAACTTTGAAAAATACTTACCTTACTCAATCGTTCCACCTGAAATCATAATGTTTGACTAAGTACACTTTATTATATTATTTGATGGTCGTTATTAATTACCTTTATTAATACTAAGCACGAAGATGTCTCTTACTAAAGTGAAGTGATATATCGCTAGCGACGTCTCACCTTTAATCTTATAATAAAATGCTGTGGAATATTCTTTAATTAAACGTGAAAATCCCATTTCCAAAGTTTATTCCAAGTATGAGTACCTGTCATGAAAACTGTATATTGTATTTTAGGTATTAGTACATACATAATTTATACTGAGTATCATGTTCATTATTCTTTAACTTTCAACTTCATATAAAAATAAATCATTATTAACACAATCTTACACAAATCGACAGTCTCAAATGAGTCAACAAAAAGCAAATGAGTTGCAACTATGTATGAGTTTTGGACGTCGTTGTAAATATGAACATCATCCTCCTATAGCTTCGTCCCGGTATTAAACGTAAACGAGTTCAGAGGCCGCTTTGGCACCTATTGCTAAGATTAAGCGTAGGAACCAACCCAGAGGGAAAACTAGACCTTATTGGGAACAACTTGGGAAAATATTAACAACTACTTAAATAAGTATCAATAAGGTACTTAAATAAGTACATATATTGATTTAAACTTTCACGATTCTCACACATTATTTTTGCTAAACGGGACTTAATCGCGTGTGTTTAACTTATTTATTTACCGTTTTGAGGCTTGCTGACGTTTCGGATGTGTCACAACATCCTTGGTCGCGGGACGAACTGGCTTAAATAAGTTAATCACACGAATTTTAGCAAAAATAATACATATAAAACAGCCATGACTCAAAAATACAATTTCATTTTCATTCCATGAATGGAATACTAATCCTTTACTATAAATATAGAATGATACGCTGGTACAACGGAATGACATCTCGCTCGTGTTTGGAGCAGCCCAACCGGGAAGTACCTACTTCTACCTTACAGAACCGCAGCCACAATAACACAACTATACTTGCTCTGTAGGTATGTCGTGTCCATGGTCCTGATGATGCATTCTGTTGACAGTGAGACCTACATTTGCCAAGCCTTGGTTTGCGTATAACCTCACCAGGCAATGCTTAACTTTCCCGGCCTAGCACAGTGTTCCAAAACATGGACATGTTTTAGTAACAGTCAACTTTCAAAAAAGTTTTCGCCAAATTGTTTATAGAGTCAACTGCCATGTGTCGGGAATATGTGTGAGCAGAAAAGTTATAGTCCTAAATGATGTTGTCGCGACTGTCAGTCTAGTTAGCACACAGTACAAAGAGGTCCACCTGGCACTGAAATGTCGTGTTCTAATTTGATACCAATGTGTTGCTCGCACTCGTTTCGCCACGTCAGCACGGCGCGCGAAGCACAATGACATCAAATGGGTACGCAAAATGTAAGTGCAAGATTGAACCCCAGTGGAACTGTGGAGCTCGTAAACTCCAATTACCTTAACGTCGCTAACTTTTAATTCCCCGTCAAACTGAATCTGAGCGGTTTATGACCACTATTACGGGATTAGCGAAGCGGACCGCACAACTTTGTTGCCGACAACTACTAGTTTAATAACTTATTTATAACATATCATATATTGGACATTTATACACTCTTTGCTGTTTGTAGTATCTGATATTTAGTTACCGTGTCAGCTTCTGTTCAGCGTGTCCTTCACTTCACTTTGCTCACACATACTTGCCTATGCGTATATGAACTGCTGCTGCAACTGCTTTTCAAAACATTCACAAATCATTTCAAAACATTCACAATTCATTTCAAAACGCCAAAACGTGTTCCCGAGCCCCAAATCTTTCGCTTACTGATACGATACGTCATCTTGGTTCCTTCGCTGGATCCATATAAGTAACATCATATTACGGCAATATGCACTAGATTTCTGTGTTAGAAATTATTCATGAAATTTGGTTCACATTGTAGATTCGAACTGCTGTAGGTAAAAGTTAGCAAGTACAACCCTTGAGATACTGTAAGGTAAGGGTTGGCCACAAACAAACAACTATCTGATTGGACATAACCAGTCTCGCTCCTGGGGCTATATTCTTGGATCAGTAGACTTCTTATACTTAAAACAAAGTAAACCCCGTTATTCATATGTGTATGAAGGTTAGAACATTTCTAATTACTGACATTTAAATACAATATTTTAAATAAAATAATCATAAAATAATCAAGAGCTACGGTAGCCTAGTGGTTCAGGCATGCGGCTGCTAAGCGGCGGTCGTGGGTTGGAATCCCGGCTCGTACCAATGAGTTTTTCGGAACTTACGTACGGAATATTTACCCTTAGCTTTTCGGTGAAGGAAAACATCGTGACCGTGAGGAAACCGATCTAATCCCAATAAGGTCTAGTTTTCCCTCTGGGTTGGAAGGTCAGATGGCAGTCGCTTTCGTAAAACTAGTGCCTATGCCAAATCTTGGGTTTAGGTGTCAAAGCGGACTCCGGGCCCCTTTAGGGGGCACTACCGGGAATAACGCTAGGAGGATGATGATTTTTAATAAAATAATCAAACGGATGTTACAGTGGGCTATTATTGAATTCTTGTTCGTAGAGGTTTTTTTCTAAGCCTTCGAAAGGGATATAGAATGTTATGCATTTGTTGACGGAAATCCTATCCTATCCAATACTAAACGAGCAATATTTGTAATCACGTTCTCAAACACGGCTCTAACGATTTCGATGAGATATAGCGGTTTCATCATTATCATATCAGCCGAAATACGTCCACTGCTGGACTGGTGTTTTTGCCCGAGCAGAGCTCGGTCACCCAGCGTATTATCATGAATAACGAACTATATTTGTCTGTTTCATAGACTTGAAAAACCACAGCACGCAACCGAATAACCGTAAAAATTGGTGCGACGGGAATTAGACTCACCGTAAAACTGCTTAGTCATAATAAAATATATCCGAGGTTTAGCAATAGCCGCCGTCTGCTTATCAGATTGTCCACCTGGACGGAATCAGACAGTCGCAATCCGAACTTTTACAGCCAGAACCAGCGCCGAATACAAATTGTTTCTCTCCATCGTAAAACACAAACGGTAGCTAGCAACATATTCCGTGGAGATATATTGCTTTAGTGCCAGCACTAAGACTGAGGTATTAGAGCTGGGTACGTTCCAACATCATGCTAGTACTCGTATTGATGCCAATTTTACTATTTCGTCTTCAAAATCGCACAAGAAAAATAGGAAAACAAAATAACTCTTACTTGAAACTATAATGATTTGATAGATATGTTCAATATTGTTAATGCTAATATTTATAGTAAATAAATACATATTATGGGAGAATCTTACACAAAATCGACCTAGTCTCGTAGTATTTCAGCACAACAAAACGGGCATCTAGACGACGATATATTTACAGGCATAAATACTTAAGTATAAGTACATAGCCGCTCACTTACTTTCATATTTTAATAAAGGTGGCCTAAACTGCTTCTAATTTTTAATTATCGAAGCAGCCCATACTTCGATTGGCAACCACAGTTGCCACCATCAGTTTAGGAGTCTGCGAAATTGGCAACTGTGGTTGCCACAAGCAAGTGGGTGGATAGAAAACATCTAAGACTCAGAAACAAATATTCATGCTCGTGACACTAATACCGGGATTTGGTCCGTCGGTTTCATCTTAGGCAGGTTTACTACCCACTGGCTAAACCGGTCGTTAAACATGTCACAACCAAGTCCTGGATGACTTATTTATTATGCTACAATCTAAAAGATGTCTTGATTCTTGATAAAGTGCAATTATTGAACGACCTTTAGCACTCTATCAAAAGGTATGTTATGTTCACAAGACCCTGTTAGCTTCTCATATCTCAATTTCCCAGCGTCCCAAGTTCGTGTAGCTTACACCTACAACGTCTTGATTGGATACGTTGATATAGAAATCCGTTTCTAATTATGCAAGTAAGCACACAGAGTACGTCGAAGACGAACCCCGGTCTAGACAAAGCGGGCACTATAAGGCTGCTGCCGATTGCTCGCTCGAGAATCTTCCACAAGTTTCTATTTAAATATTTCCCAGCGATTAATTTAATTTAGTTAACAAAGGGGAACGGTAGGGAGTCGTCTTACTAACAATTAGTGAAACATTGCTGCAATCTTAACAACCAGCATTGGTACTTTGTCGAGCATTCCTTTGGCATTTCGACCTTTTGTTTCGTCTGCACATTTTTCAAATTAATTACGTTCTGTGAGTTCGGCTGTTGTTTGTGCTCGCTCTTTTCTGAATAATATTTCACTTGTCTTCATTAAAGAACTCAGATTTCATTTAGCCTCTGAACTTGTTCAAGGAAAATGTTAATACTATGTTTCGCTACTGTAAACACACACAAAACGTGTCCCACGTTTTATGACATTAGTGGTTGTAGACAAGTTCACACATAAAACTTATTTTTGAAGCCTGTTTTTATTCGTCGCTTCCGATACCAACCACATTTTAGGTTTCGCGCGAAACTTATTTCCATAATCCTGTGAGGCCTTCATATATTTCACTGCCAAGAAGTTATACGCCCGTACGCCCCGTAAACGGCACACAAAGGTTAAGGAACCATGTACGAGTAAAGTGATAACGAACAAAATGAAATTATTAATGCGTCATAGGGTAAAGGCACCAGCGGTCAGCCTCTTAACATAATTTCTAAGTTCAAAGTCTTCTAAATCACTCATAGGCCAATGAGAGATAAAATCATTGTCGCCTGTGGAGAATTTAGTAGTGAAAAAGTGAAATTAGTAGCGGGTATACATGCACATAAATCAGCATACAAAAAAAAACAACATTGCCACGAAACGGTTGCTGAGACCCTAATATCAGCCTTTTGATACTCAAGTGGTCAGCCACTAAATTAGTAGCGGGCGCGGCGGCTGACTATTGGGGTCACAGTTCTACGAGTACGATCTGAAAACCGACCCAGTATTCAGCCGCATCAAAAAATAACTAAAGAGGCTGACTATTGGGTTTAAGTAAGATTTGTATTAGACGATGTTATGATTACATCAATAATGGCTGGACACTGGAAAATGGTTATTCACCCAGTGTCCGGCCGGGTGTGGCCGAGCTCTGAGCTATAACCACGAACTTCGAATGTCGAAGTTCGGATATCTCTATCTCTATCGCACTTACTAAACTCGAGTGACATGGATGCAAGTATACGAACTTCGAGATTAGATTTTCGTGGTAGCGCCGCTGGAGTTTGTGTAATAATATAGTATCCAGAGTAGTGAGCCTCCTCAAAACTATTAATAACGTAAATAATTGTTTTTATTTTAGCAACAAAAACATATTTCAAAAGTTAACTGTATGACTGGTTACCACCCGTAAAAGGCACCTCGTGAAACTCTGACAAAAATAGCGCACACCACACAATCGCTCGTGTCAGCCAGAGTCCACTATTATGCATTTATTTTTTTACTCACTGGTAAGAGTTTTTTCATATGTAGTTCTATTTTTGATAAATGAGATATCAATGAATTAAATTGACAACTTATTACTGGCGAATATAAAACACTAGCTTTTGCCCGCGACTTTGTCCGCGTGGAACTCGGTTATACCGTAACTCCATACTAACTTTCTCCCCCTCTTTTCAGCCCTTTAGAAGATGATTTTTCTGATAAAAGCTATCCTTTTTCCTTTCCCGGAATTAAAAGTATCTCTATGCCAAATTTCATCTCAATCAGTTCCGCGGTTTAAACATGAAAAGGTAACAGACAGAGTTACTTTCGCATTTATAATACTAGCTTCTGCCCGCGACTTCGTCCGCGTGGAACTCTTTTATATCGTAGCTCCTTACAAACTTTCGCCCCCTATTTCGCCCCGACAACGATGATTCCCGAAATAAAAAATATCGTATACTCGTATGTTAATCCAGGTTATACACATCGGCCGTATTCATAAACGTCCTAGAAGCCTGTTTTAACTTAAATGCCGTTAAAATTCGTTTGTCCTTATCTGTCACTCTGACATTCGTGTTCGTAAGAAAGGGACAAAGCACATTTTATTTAGCAGAGGCATTTTAAGTTTTAAGAATAAGGGGGTATATGTATACCAAAATTATAATAAATAGGATTTGCAAAATTTCCAGGGACACGACTCGCTTGACAGACTCTAACAGGCATTTTAAGTTTAATGAATGAGGTTTATTCACGATTTTCGCTACGGTGATTTCGATTTTCGATTTCGATACGGCGGTTTACCAACAAAGTGAAATTTTCATTGACAAAATATAAAGTAATAATAAGGATAATCCTACTAATATTATAAATGCGAATGTCTGGATGTTTGGATGTTTGGCTGTTTAGATGTTTAGATGTTTGGATGTCTGTTATTCAATGACGCTTAAACGGCGCAACCGATTAGGATGAAATTTTACACGAAGATAGTTTATAGCCTAGATTAAAATATAGGATAGCTTTATCCCGGGTCCATGCAAACGAAGTCGCGGGCGGAAGCTATTTATTAAATATAAGGGTTAATTCTGGCCAAGATCGAGTCGGACTTACGCAGCGGTGAAACGCGTGGGTGCCGTTGAACGTGTTAAAACTAACGCAAATTCAGATATTTTTTACAACGGATATTAACAATAATATAATATTCATCAAATCAATGAAAAAGAAACATTATTAATGCTTGAATTATATATTGACGGACATTTACAGTTAGATTCGTGTTCCTTTCATAGTTTTATAATCAAATAAAACCCATTGTATACTATTTGTTATATTATTTTTATTAGCCTAAATAAAATCAAAAACATAATATACTTAACGGCATCTATCAAGTTCAAATTGGACTAAAATTAAGTTCGCTAGATGGCACAAATCGACAACTAACATTAGCCATCTCTATCAAACAGAAATTGTATCAAAATTATGCTCGCTGGATATCATTATATAATTCAAGCATTAATAATGTTGATCTCCATACAAAGTTTCATCCCCTTTTTCGTCCCTAAAAGGGATGAAATTTGACATAAATTATAGCCTATGTCCTATTCTGATATATAAGGTACATAACTGGAAAGTTTCATAAAAATCGTCCAGTAGGTTTTGAAATTAATGGGAACGTACAAACTTGCGCATTTATAATATTATTAAATATCAGTGTGATTATTAGTAGGATTGTCTTACTTATGGTCAAAAAAGGTTGAAAAGGCTGACCACTGGTTCCTGGCTGACCACTGGTGCCTTTACCCTATTTTCTACTTAAGTATTGTTTCTATTTATCTGTTTATCTACTTGATACAAACAATACCTACACACTAACACTTAAAACTTTGTGCAATTAATTAACTTTGTGTGTAATGTGCTCCATGTTTTACTTCCAATGTGAATGTGCATCGTTGGATTGAAAACAATTGAATCAGTGTGATCTGCCAAATGAATTGGAAATGTCATGTCATGAATGATTCAATTATTTTGCACTTCTTCCGTTCTGAACTAATTTAAATTATGCTTTCTGTACAATTTCTGGTAAAACACCAATGTGAAATGTTTAAATCAGAAAATCGACAATAAAATTATGAAAATACGATAGGTACGAGTTCATTAAATAAAAATAATTCCAGACAATAATGGCAATGCATGTTCAGTGAGCAAGAGCCGACTGCAGTGAAAAGATTTATAACAGTAATCCAGACATTTTTATTTTTCTTTCGTAGGTAGCTTTCTTTGTTAAAGTTAGTAGCGAACACTGGTGCATAAAAATAAATAAAAATATTATTATTTAGGCCACATTTGTTAGTCGTACAAAAAATATAATCCAATTCGAATTCTATTTCAATTGGATTTGGACGATCTTGGACAAAGTTCATCTGCGTTTCTAACTTTAACGTTTTGTGGTAAGTATTATGCCTTTCAATTTTTTTTGCAAAAGCAATGTTCACCAAGTATATGTAGTGTTCGAATAAACACTTCTTTTTCTTTTACACTTTCTTCCGCCTGAAACTATGTACGAAAATAGTTTTTGTGTCTTTTGATATAAAAAAAATCTCAACACTGGTGAATTATGGTTGTCATACTGGTATCAATATGTCCCATGTGTGGCACGCGAGTGAAGCCGCAGGCGATACGCGATATCGTCGAATTTACAGTGCAGTAGGCCGTAAATACATCGAGCCCACGGCTACCATTGATCTTCCTACCATACCCCTTTGTTTTGCCAAAATTACCAAGTGGAATGAATATGATAATTTTTAGGGTAGGTAATATCGAAAATTCTAATACAATTCCTAAAAGTAACCGTACAAAATAGAAGAAAATGCTAACTAAACGAGTGTATAACATAATTATACTTACATGTAGTTGTCCAAATTGAGATACCCAACCTATAGTCTTGTTAAAGTGAAGATACAACTTTTTTAACTATCTGTCTAACTCGTATTCAATTAAATATCAACACGTTTTAAACATAATTTATTATAATTAAGTTTATTATTTTATTTATTTATGTAACTACAAAATAACATTTAAAACAAAAGCCCTGCAAAACTGTTTCGCAAAAGGGTAAAACGTCCGTCTGTCACCAGGCTGTATCTCATGAACCGTGATAGTTAGACAGTTGAAATATTCACAGATGATCTGATATTTGCCGCTATAACAACAAATACTAACAAACATAATAAAATAAATTAAAAACATCCCATACAAAAAAACGTGTTTTTTTTGCCGTTTTTATAGATACCTAAAGGTACTTCCGTACTCGCACTTGGCCAGTTTTCTATGAAACGCCAAAAACGCTTAATACGGAGTTTATAGGGAAATTCAAACTAGTTAACTCAAAAATTTCCATGGCCGAACAGCGCAGCATCCATTTCTTTGAACTTTATGTTTAAAAAAAAATTCAAGTAACTAGTAAAAATTACTTGAAACTTGATGTTTTCTGAGATTTTTCGTACACTTGCTTATTGGCAATATTCATTACTGCAGAGGCCCGGAAAATAGGGATTGCCGGCCAAGTAGATATAGACGGCCGAGCGTATCGAGACCGAATAGGGATGCGAGGCAGGCAATCCCTCTTCACGCCGTGATACGAGTATGTAGGTACAGTGCAAGTGCAATAAAATTAAAAAAGAACTTCACCCTTTTTTAATGGCAGAATGCCGTGACGTTGTCTCACGAATTGATACTGAAATGAAAGAAGGTCACCTTGCTGGCCAATTTTGTATGAAATTCCATTACGGATCTCTCGTCTCACCGCGCCCATGATACTTAGAAACCTGTAAAAATTAACACAACGTCAATATTTTATTGCATGTTTGAGAAAAAATATTTGATTTGTGTTGCTAGTAAACGTCACGGGAGTCCGCTCGATGCGGGTGGCGCAGGACCGGTTATTTTGGCTCTCTTTGGCTGATTCCTTATTGCCTATGTCCAGCAGTGGAAGTCTGTCAGCTGATGCTGATATGATCATGATGAAAAAAATATTTTATTCGTAGCTTTCAAATACGTACGTATTCTTACATATCAATTGTAAAATATTTAGCTATAAACAAAATATTAATGTTACATGTGGCCAAAAATACGAATATTCAGTAAGTATGTGCGCCCCATCGTCAGTTTTATTGCTCGTCATAAACATGATGCTTATTATTTTCCTGTCGTAAAACAAAATAATTCTCTAACAATAATCTGAACCCTCGCCAATCCGGGTTCTCACAATAAGACATTTTATTACGCATTGTCATTCGGATTTTTATATCGCCACTTGTGGTAGACATTGCTTGAATATTGTTTTCTGTGTGGATATATTTGACCTTTGTCTTTGTGTGATGTGACATCGTGATGGCGCCATCTAGTGACAGTACCCGATAATACGTAGCAAGCTTGAAAGCTCACACGTATAGTACGAGTTACATGGATTTAGTATACATTTTATTGCATTTACTAAACTTATAAAATATACCTTTATTTTATGTAGGCAAGGATGTTTGTGATATAATTACGTAACGTTGTAGGTACTTACGTTGAATTTATTAAGGTGTAAAAATCATTATATCTTCACGATTACTGGTTCAAATGTTTCGCTCGGTACCTATCTATGAGTTATTTTTAGTTAACAATTATACGTTGTTCGAGTTGGGTGGCCATGACCTCCGCACTGTAGGGGCACTCCTCGGGTCGCTGGACGAATGGCTGGACAGGGCCCATGGTAAGGTGGACTTCCGATTAACGCAGGTAGTGACCGGACACGGATGTTTCGGTCATTACCTGCACAAAATCAAAAGGGAGGGAAGCCCCGCCTGCCATGAGTTCGGCGCGGAAGATGATACGGCCAAGCACACCCTGGAGTAGTGTACTCGCTGGACCGACGAGCGCCGCGCAATGGTGATGGCCATCGGAGTGAGTGATCTCTCGCTGCACAGCGTCGTGGCGGCCATGTTGCGTAGCGAGAGATCTTGGGAGGCGGTGGCCTCCTTCTGCGAAGTCGTCATATCGCAGAAGGAGGCCGCGGAGCGGGAGCGCGAAGACAGTGCGGACGCGCTCCCGCTCCGGCGCAGACGGAGGGGTCGAAGACGCGCGCGGTATGCAGCCGCAGGCCGCGTCCTCCCCCAGTAGGGCCAGTGGGTTGGGGACCCACATTGCTCATGGCCCTACACGTCTGGGGGGAAAGTCAAGCGTCTCTGACTTACCCCTTTCTTGGCGCGGGTGTCCTGGCTAACTACGCCGGGGGGCGTCGTGGTTAGAAATGCCCATCCCATGACGCCCCCTTAACGGCAGAGCGGGTGACGCCGCTGGGGTTTTAGTTTGTAGGCTCCACCCCTCCCTCTGACTTGTGCGAAGGCCGACGGGAGGAGAGATCCCCACATAACCTCCCACTTTGGCCTTCCCCGGGCCGGGGGGTATGTGACCCCTTGGACTCGAGTCGTTGAGTCCGAGGGGGTAAAACACATTTCCCCAGCGTCAAAAAAAAAAAAGGTAAACAACGCCAAGAACTTGCCATTGCAAGTACGTATGGCCCCTTATTAACTTTATTACTGATCTGCTGCAGCTCCGTCAGAATAGAAAAATAAAATCAGTGTATTCACCACACATATAATTTAATTGCGGAATTGATAAGTAATTGATCGAGAGAGCGAAGTGAAGAACGTTCTCTTCTTCAGCGTGGGCCATAATTATTTCGTATGTCCGTCTGTCCGGCTGTTCTCCTCTACCAGCCCCCCTATTCTGTAACTTGTTTTAAGCTCATATCTTGACACCGCGATGCGTATTGTAACTAAGCGTCGGAAGAGGTCTAGTTTCGTGACGGGTGACCGGCGGGGTGAGCCGTATTAGCGCTTAGCGAATAACAGCCCAGGTCGCACTTCTCAACCGATTCTCGTGAAATTTTGTAAGCAGGTTGTGCAGAATTTTTGGTCACTTCAGATATTTTCTTTTTTTTTTAAGGCAGGGTCGCGAGTTCTACAGCTCACAAATCCGCTAGTATAGAATAAGATCGCTTCAACATCCAAATTTTAAATTAATTAATTCAGATTAACTTGTTGTGGTATTTCAAGACAAGCTAAATCTATCGGTAACTTCAAATCTCTTCTTAAAGAACATTATTTGTCTCTCCCCTAACCCCGATTGTCTTACTATTATTATTATTGGCTGACTGTTTATGTATTTTTATATATTTTTATTCGTGTTATTTGTATATATGTATGATTGTGTATGTATGTTTATATATAGAGCTATTTATGTACGTGTATTGATATAATTATTTTGATTTTTGGCTTATTATAATCTCTGCACCACCTACTACATAATCTAGTTTTATCTCTTTCTCCGATACCCAAAGGTTGTCTGGAAGAGATCGCTCTTCAGCGATAAGATCGCCTGTTGTCTACCTCTACCTACATGTTATTGTATTGTTTCTCTTTTTAACTGCTTTGTTTGTGTGAGGTGTGCAATAAAGAGTATTTGTATTGTATTGTATTGTATTTCTTGATGTTTAAAAAAAAACTTCAAAGAAATCCTTTTTTATAAATACTCGTACAGAAGGCATCTCCTCGACTAATCACCATCCCTCAGCAGAGTACTCAAAGTAATGAAAGTAAACCAATTTGGTTCCACATTCAAAACCCTTGCAAAAATGCATACCTATATCGTAAAAGTTAATTTTCTGTCGCATTTACGAATAGAAACAGGGCAAAACATATCCTGCATGAGGAGATAGCGTTCAAAGTAATTATGTTTCGTGGAGTAGAATTAGAAACCTTATTTTTTGTGTGGTAGTAATGGGATTACTTTGAAGGTGGATAGAGATTTGGGGTGCAATATTATCTTCTTCACATTCAAATAAATGAGAAAAAACCGGCGTCCTGCGGGCGAACTTTTTAATTCGTAATTACAGGACAGCGTCCGAGCTTTAAGCACCATTAACTTTTTTCCTAAATGTCCGTTTCCTATGGGGTTCGGTATTCAATGCTGTACATAAAACCGGACTGTTTATGTTCACATTTAAATTTAGTTTCGCTCGGACAAATGGGGAAAACGCTTTTTGTTTAATTACTTCACTCGTATGTTATATTTAAATGTATACTTCGTTGTCGTGGCGAGTGAGGGTGAACTTGAAAAACACCAAGGAAGGAAGTTTGCCACCTTAATGCCTAATACTTTACACCTATTGTTCGCCCCTTTTTTAGGAATTAAGATTAAAAGTGTCAAGTATTGGCTCAGTGTCGAGCACTGGGACGTTTACCTTACTTAAGAGGATTGTGAACCTGTAAATTTTCATACAAAAAGCGATAACGTTTTTGACCCCGTAAACATAGTTCGATTTTTATATATTTTTGATAGGTTGTAGATATAATGAAAAACTAGGTCTGTACGTTTTAATTTTTAAGAAATATTGCTTACGTTAAAAGTTATTAGCATCTAAAAATCTATATTTTGGACTTAAAAACTTTGTCTATCGTTTTTTTTTTTAAATTAATCTAAACTGATTTACTAAAAAAGGAAAACGTAAAGACATAGATTAAGGTGTACTGAATCCAATAGTAGCAAAATTGCTTAATTTCATAAAGGTTTAGGGGGGTAAAAACGTTATCGCCCGAAATAATATTTCAACAAGGAAATGTAAGCAATTGCCTCCAAGACTTGCAACTCTCTCTATCGCACAATACGGGTCGAGGGCAGAGCGGTGTGAAACAGATTAACAGATAGCATTTTTTTTAATACCTACTCTCGCCGTGTATCGGCACTTCACAATCCTCTTAAGTACGCGTTTCCATGCTTATGTGATCAGTTATACCTATGACAAAAAACAAAGTAATTGTATAGCTTTTCAAACGAGCTGTAGGACATATCGACTGTCATGTTTCGAAGGTGATAAATGTCAGTTAATAAGTCCTAAAGTTCGTTTGAAAAGCTATACAATTAGTTTGTTGTTTGTCATAGGTATACCCTACCACACATAGTATTTTATTATATCCATATGTACCTCTATTAATGAGTTATATTTATATCGAACCATCAGCTTCATGTTAATTTGGCCTTGATACTTACAGTCTAAGAAATAATCGCTATTAAAATACAAATACAGAATTTTTATCCAACTTGTAAGCACTCGTAAGCAGACAAAGAAAGTAAAACGCTTAATATCTGAGAGCCGGTGACGTCGCACCTCTGTGTTTACTCGAGTTCTCGAATGGAAAGTGCGTCGTTAGCTGACGAGTCAGATCTGACAACTTTATTGCGCCGGGATTATTGGAACTGTTCGAGAGCCCTTCAACACTCCCTTACGCTAGTTATCACTTTTTGATGTGCGTGCGGCTTTTTTTGACCACTTCACGCGACCTTTTTGAGATGTTTTATCAGTTTTTTGTTGACTGTTTGACACGTGCCAGGAGTTTATTTCTGTATATTTTAGTTGAGGAAGCAAATAAGATGCTAGAAGCAATAGCCATGTTTTTATTAAGTTACAGCTGTACACTATATACCTACAAGTTTATGGTCGCTATTTAAACAAATATTATTCATACAATACAGGTAAGCGAAATAACGCTTCTAACTATCAATTATTATAGGTTTTTGGTAACGGCGGCTCGCCAATTAATTGCACGGTAGTAAACCCTGGTTAATAATTGTAATTGAATTAACATATATTTTTATAAGACCAAAGCCAGTTTTAATAAAATAATTAAAATACTTACCTGCCAAAAACAGTTAATTTACTTAAATATTTAAATATCAATAAAAGCACAATAGAGCGAGGCATGAAAATTCTTAATTATTCTCGTTATGACAAATGGTTATATCTTGGAAAAAGTCGAGTCGTTTTGCATAAACAGGGCGACTCGTTTACTTATTTCTCCTTACCCTACAAAGCGGCGAGGGGGTCTTTACCAACTGAGAATACATATACGTGCACAAGTTGACTACATACAAAATAGTCAATTAGAGATACGTGGACGTCAATGCATATAATATATTTATAGTTTTTCGCTATATTATACAAGTGTACATTTATTATACAGTTACCTACCTATTTTCTTTTATTGAGATCTTACTTTTAAGTTAGTACCTGCAGATAAGTAGGTATACTAAACTGAAACTTCATATTATAACTAGATTAGTTTAGATTAGAATGTTTTATGGGATTTTTTTTATTTTTGATTATTTATGCAGTTAACTTTTCTAGATACCACAAAGTTTATCTAGATAACTGGACCGAAATTGCAAAATATTATAGTTTTCCCTTGATTTATACACTACACACTAATTGTATCCTAAATTTGAAGCTTTTATGTCTGCTAGAAGTGTCTTAGACTTTTGATGATCGGTCAGTGAGTCAGTCAGTCAGTCAGTGACAAAATTAAGAAACTTATAATTCTTAAACTACTAGTTCAAATTGAATGAAATTTGAAATATACCGTGTTTATACAATGTCTGCTTGGTTACTGAAAATTCGGGCTTCTAGTTTTATCCACACAACGAAGTTATTGAGGGGTCGAAAATGGCCTGAACTGCTTCGAGAAAACTATGGTACGTGCCGCTGTTTTGCTCGACTTGGCGAAGGCACTGACGTGCCCCCAAATACAGTAAGTACAAATTTGTTACATACTTGTCAGAAAATAAGTTTTTTTTCACGATCGTCAATAAATAAGTAGGACAAGAACGAGGTAAATAGAAAACTAAAACAAAAAACACATGACACAATAAATTTGATGTCAAATCATATTAATACAACTTAATGTTATTTTGTAGTTTATTCTCCACGTAAACCAACTGTCGTGTCCCAGACTGCTGTAAATGACAACTTCGTCGCTGCGCCCCAAGAGCGGTGGAGAGTAGTCGAGTGTCGCTTTGATTTTCCCTTTTTCGTCAAACTTAACTCGAGAGCCGGACACGCTTTCTCAATTTGCCAAATAGTTTGTTGGTTCTCGGTTCTTCCTCATAAATTGATTATGTGATCTATGACTACTTATATATACATATCTGTTTTTTTATAACCATAGTATTTATTCCACTTGTAAGACGATTCGGGAAGTAGGTGAGCATCTGAGCAATATAAAGCTCAGAATTCTGTTGTTGAATGTTTGCCATATTACTTTGTACGGAGGATTCAGAATAAAATACCAAGGTATTTCTTTCCGTACCTTTTTTTCTAAGTCTCTGAAGTGTGCATTAAACATTAGGTAGATCTAAATGTCAAATGTTATATAGAAAATTGACAAGTAAACTGTCCTAACGCGCGTTCGAAACGTTACGTGATTACCACTCTGTACGTATTTCTTAAAGAATAGCCATGTAAAACTTAACTAGAGAAAAATAACGTTTTGATAGCTTTGCTTCACAGATAATATAAAAAAACATATTATGTATAAGAGTAGACGCCACGACAAACCCTCACGGAACAAAAGCCCGCAAAGTAAGCAAGTCTGAAATAATTCTCTCGAGCGAATCCTCCGCAAATTAAAGTACTTCCTTTATGCCGAGAGCCCGTGGCAGACGTCACGGGCACTGTTTTCTGCAATGACTAATGCCGGGCTTGCACGAGTGCAGTGCTTGAACACAGCATTTAACTAGGGGCTAAAAACCTCTTTAAGTTAGAAACGGATAACAACGCTATAACCGAGAGAGTGAGACCGTATTTAAGGAACGTTACTAAACTTATACAATAGTTTCCATCGTTATGTTTACATACATACTTGTACCAATATAATACTTGGCACAATTTTTTTGCCAACAATTCAGTTCAGGATGAATTTAACAACAGACTGCGTCTCTAGTATCTTCACGTGATAGCGTATGGTACTCGTACAACAGATGAGGATGCGGTAGGGGCTCCATTCCGAAACATTCCTAATGCAATGATTTGGTTGTGTATTTTGAATACTCTGTAGCAGACCAAACTTCTTTTTTGCAATATATGCAATTTTATCTTTTCAAAATCCTTGAATACTAACTTCACTGTTAACGTAAAAAGGCTCGGAAAGTTAATATTTTAGAGATTTGCTTACCTCGAATCCGTGATCAATTTAACTCGATATCAACGTCTTTAGCGCACTCGTTCAAATGCATGTTAATCTACGAGTAATTAACATTAACAATCGACTGATTTCCTGAGCGTAGTTAGGTACATTTACGATGTCGAATTCTGGGAAAGAGTTGTGATGACAATGGAAAAATCTAATCACAGAATTTCCAACGTGGTAAACTACCTCAATACCTTACAAAAGTATTGAGGTTAGGACAGTTGCACCATGCATTTTTTGTCATCTACGGCGATTCTGTGCGTTTCAGGAGGCCATCAGAAAGAAATCACCTGCCTGCTGGTTTGTTAATATCCGAATACTTATTAAATAAGCAGTAAATCTTTATGTTCCATAAATGTGGTTGTGGTATTTGAATAATTCCACTATATGAGGCCCACTCAGGCGTTCTATATTAGCATAAGTACAGCAATGACCTTTCAGTCTAGCTGGGTTTGCAATTTTCACATACGTTTCTGAATGTTTATAAATCGTCTTAATCCTGTAGAAATCTGTTTTATACGTCTGACTATAATTAATCAACATTGAAATGCGAACAATAAAAAATACATGAAATATGCTTTTTTTTATATTGCTGATCAGGCGTATCGTTGTGAACGAGCTTAATGACAAATCAACATGTGACTTAGGTACTTAAGATGATATTTAAATCTACCTAACATACGTGAAAAGCTTTACGCAATCGACCGCCTGGTTGTCAATTTATTTAATTCGCAACTTTGCATTACAATCGGTACCTAAACATTTACGTTTGTTGTACGGTTTCAAAATGCTCCCTCAGATTTGTAGGATTTAGCAGAACGTCTTGTGGATTTTTTTATCTAATCTAACTTGCACACATCATATTAAATAAGATCCCTACCAACTGTGGTATAGTTTTTCTTATGATTTCTTTGTAGAACCAGTTAATAAAAAAAGTTGCTCTATCCCCTTAGTAACATAGGAAAATTCCAAAGAGTAATTTGTCCGGAACCATCATTATACCGAAATATCATAATTCCGAACGCCATTTTCCGCTAAACGGAAATTCAGACGCAGATGATTGAATAGAATATGGTCAGTTCGGGTAAGTGCGCCACAGGGGAAAGTGCGCCCCCGGGGTAAGTGCTGATATTGATTTATATGACTGAATGATGAATGAGGCGCACTTTCCCCTGTGGCGCACTTACCCGAACTGACTATATATAAAAAGCTTAGGTTGGAATTATATTCTGAAAAATCAATAATTCCTTCAACGGAACATGGTTTTCGGAATTATGCAATTCCGAAAAATATGCTTTCGAGCAAATGACTCTTCGGAATTATGAATTGTAACCACTCTGTACCTATAATTTATTTTTCTCTAATATGAAAATGTGCGCCTTACTGTATCAAAAATAGTACGTGAAGTACTGTTCGTTACTGACAAGCGCAAATTTAAAAAGTTAAAAGTCATTACTGTACAGTTTTAGCGGCCAGGAAAATGTATAAAATTCCATTACTGTATACTTTTTTACCTTAAAACCATATGTTTTGACTAAGACAAATTACTGCAAACAGCCAAAGGCTCGTACGTTTAAAGGCCAACGTTTGTCACAACAACTTGCTTTAGTTAGACCGGTTATAGTAATGTATGGCTGTCTCTTTCGAACTATTGCAAGTTGGTGTGACAAGTTGCGCCCGTTTGTAGTGGGCTTAAAATTTTCTCGTGTTTTCTTTTTTTTAATTGTCATAGACAAAACGTCTACTTTTGTAAGTGATCGAAGTGACGTTTTTAAAAATGTCTCAAATAGTTTTAAATTTAGAAATATATATATTAACGGAATAAAATTCATAACGAATTGAATTTCAATCCCGTTTACTCTTTAATAATTTTAAAAACACAAAACATTTAAAATTGTGATCGATTTTGATGTTTTGATTTTTTTTATTTATGTCAATTGAAACTGGCACCATGAGTCATGCCGTGTACCTACTTTGGGCGGGACCTTGATAGGTTATTGACATGCACGCTGTTTGAAAACATTATTGTTAATTGAAAATATTATTTGATTTCCTCGCTTTTTTGGACTAAAGCACTATAAGTCTGCCTCGGCGGGAATGGCAATTCGTGGATTCGTATCTATTGTCGGATTCAGCTTCGCTTCATCCGACAAAATCAACTTATCCACGAATTGCTATTTCCCGGCCTATACAGTAATGTACTACTACTCTTCTCATGCTCGAAAAGTATGTCATATTAGGTCCGGTCCGTCCATCAATCAGATTCACTGTGTAGGTACCTACCTAATGAGTTTTTTATTACCGCTAGATCCATTCGTATTTACAATGGATCTAATGATGTATCGCTGTTATCTGAAGAAGATCAAAATCGTAAACAGGGCAAAAAAACTATATTTATAAGCATGAAGACATTTATTTTGAAAACTCTCATTGAGACATAAATCATTCAATCGACTTGGAAGCTCGTTTTCTTATTGAAATAATGAAATTGAAGCACTTGGAAGGATTTGAGAAGCTTTTACTCCTCTGTGTTGCAAGTGTATTCAGATATAGAAATCCCTAATTCGTAACACGATAACTTTTCTAATTCTTTTTTCATAGATAGTTGAACTAAATAATCGCCGCACATGTCATGGGTCAACATATCTTTGACGTGCGCTAGATTGAGAACCATGTCTTTTATCTCGTAACTTTTCTGAAATAATAATACGTTCTTGATAAATAATAAATCAAATAAAACTGTTTCATACGAGCCCTTTCAGCTATAGTTACAGGCACGAAAGTAGAACCAATATGTCATTCGCGCAGATTCACTAGTAGGTACACATGCGCCTGCGCCGCCTCGTAGCCATTGATACGGGTCCACCCCAGACTATATATACATACGAAAATGTACTGTAGGTTCGGATGCTACTCGTGTGACTCTATTATTACACTGGGAACATATCTTCATGTGCCTACCAAATGTCATGTTAATTTGAACGGAGGTCGTTCAAGTTATACTCCAGGAAAAATACGGTTTTGCAAATATTAATTTATAATAGCGTATTTTTTTCGTTAAATTTATTTTATAACGTTATTCCAAGATTCGTTCAGGAATTCTACAAACTTTCCACCCGGAAGTAATTATTTCGATTTATTGAAGTTTTTTTTGAAGTGAAAACTTCTTTAGCGGCGATGTGCACTTTTAGTGATGGGGAAAAATGTTAAACTCGCAACAGGTCACGTGACCGTAAGATTCGACAGATTGAAAATTCGTAAGACGGACACGTGACCTGGATGAAAAACTGTTACAATTTCCCTTACCCTTTCCCTTTTGAGTTTTCCCTTCTGCCGGCACTCCCGGAGTGCAATTCTTAGATATTTTAGAGCAAATGTAAAGTAACCATACATTTTTTTTAACGTTTATTAGAATTACTCCGACTTTAAATTCGCCTGCGATCTTCGTCTAATTTTATGAAAATAAAAGATCCCACGTTATTTTTAGGGCACAGAAAACTACTAAATAGAAAGTATTTTTCATGTATTGGATCAATTGTTGCTAAATTCACACTGTTGTAGATGTAACTCGTTTTCTTTGGATTGTTGAACTTTTTAAATAGGGTTACAGAAAAGATAAGTGATTTACTTATTATTTCTTTATGATCTACAATTAATAATGCTCCTTCTTATGATTATTATTTCATATCTAAGTTATGTGTGTTCGCCTGCCCCTAGGGTTGTCAATCCAGATATGGGTTGTATTTATGAATTTTTTTTACTTTTTTTAGGGCATTTTTTGACATAACAGACACAAGACAGTTACGTACGTACCTTAGTGATTATACATGGTCGTCGCTATGATAAATCAGACTATTTGTCACAGACGATAGTCATAATGGATTCCCCAAAGAGACGCAAAAACAGAGCATTATGCCCAGAATTCACCTACTACCTTTGAAATCCAATTTCAACCACAAGTGCAGTGAAATTCGGATTTTAACGTGACGGTATTTTTTTTTGATGTCAGATATATTGTTGGGTTTTGTCTCAAGGTAATTATTTAAATGATGATATCGTTTTAAAGAAAAAATCTGTTATTATATTCTGTAATTTTTTCATACTAGTTGTCAGTTCAAATACTGGTATATTAATTGGGTTTAAGAGGATTATTCACACGTTTACGTATTTCACCGTTCCGTGTCCGTTCCGCGGCCGGAACCACAGATATAGATATACACTAGATAACTTAAACACTTAAATCTGTATGAAAACCGACCGCGGAAAATCGATACTGCAATAAGGTATTTTCTTAATATTCACGGACATTCGGCTACCACAACAGACGCGCGCGGAATGTAAGTCGGAGTGCCAACTCGGAGTCCGAATTCTGCCACGCGAAGTACATGCATTTGCGTGATCTATGTATATCTATATCTGTGGCCGGAACGATTCCAGCCTGCACTTGATCACTAAGTCTATCATGCATTCGTCCGTGCGTCGGTCGGTAAACGGTGACACCCGTCAAAATTGCGAAAACAGAATGCCAGGAGTGAACACTTTGTTTAGTCGGGTAATAAGTATTGTACCGGCGTCGGCCCCTGCACGGTAAGAGCACGGAACCCACAGAAATAAATAATTGTCAAATAATAGCTAATTACCACATCTATGGGACAATCCTTGATTTTCATAGCGTCAATCAAAGGATACCAAGGAGTATTATCATCTTTCAAGCTGCCACAGATATCACCTTGAGCATGGTAAAGGTACTCTTTACCAACGTCAATGATTTTCCAAATTTCAACATTCATCTGAAAAAAATGGAATCTGTAATCAATAACCAGGCCTTAGCTCGTCCAGGCGTACAGTGTCATGGCGCGGGGCGTGAAGCGCGTATGAAAAGGCACACTTATAAACGCTTCTATATTTTGCGATATGTTTGCGTTAGTTATACTGGGCTCTTTTCCGCAAATCGACATCCAGTGTGCCTATTTATATATGATGATAAGTTTGCGTATGCGCGTGTTCCACCGAGCGTGATGCGCCGTCGCCGTACGCTTGCCCATAAACGGAGCCTAAGAAAGCAAACCGTAGTATAATAATTTACTTTAAAACAACGTTTAAACCGACTTCAATTCAGTACTTTGCCAAGGAACACACATGAACATTTTTTTTCCACGTTGATTATTACACAAAAAACCCGTTAATTCCGTAATTTCCATCTATTCCTCAACTATCTCAGAATCCCCTATGGCACTTCATTAGTTGCTACCTAACGGAATCATATCAGAATATGTTACGTACTTTACATCATTGATTAAATATCATCAGTTCCGCTTCACCAAATTTGTGGTCTCCGAGTGTATTTACACCAGTTATAATAAAAAATACCGACATCACTACACGTGTGCCTAACAAAGTTGAGGAGTTTCGTCAATTCCTCATGGATCCCATCATCCAACTGGGTTTGTGAAAACAATGGGACCAATCTGGAAGCTTATACTTTCAAATTAAAAAAGGCGTTTTGCCAATCGGTTCATAAGTGACCGAGTTCTGAGGTTACAAACATTAAACATAAAAATAATAATAGTAAAAAAGCAACATACAACCAAATTGCGAACCTTCCTTTTTTTTCAAGTCGTTTAATAATAAGAGATTGAAAATGACCTCCGGCCATTTTGAGTATCTATATTAGTATTATATATAAGAGTATCATATATCTTAATAAGTTTTTTCCACAGCTCATCATAGTTTTACGAGTTTCTAATTATGTAACTGTTACGATATGATAATGTTGATGTTACCACTGTTCCATCCTCAATTGTTTGACCGACTGTGATCATGCCTTGCAAGCCCAATTCTCCTTCCGTTCCTTCTAACATGCCAAGCTCAAGCGGCTCGCACTTCATGACCGTATTATCAAAATCAGGACAGGACCAGACATCTTCTGAAAACTCTGCACGATAACATTCCTGGAAATAACAAAACATACACGTGACGTCTGAGTAAGAGGAAAGACCAATAATACAATTCGTAGACGTTACAAGGTTAGGTTGACTAAGTTACGAGGAAAAGAGAAAATTTGAGTCGGGGTTATTAAATACTAGCTTCTGCCCGCGACTCCGTCCGCGTGGAAATCGTTTATATCGCAGCTCCATACAAACTTCAACCCCCCATTTCATCCCCTTAGGGGGTGATTTCCAGGATGAAAACTATCCTATGTCCTTCCCCGGGATTCAAACTATCTCCATACCAAATTTCATGGCAATCGGTTCAGCGGTTTAAGCGTGAAGAGGTAACAGACAGACAGACAGACAGACAGACACACTTTCGCATTTATAATATTAGTATGGATACATATTTAGTATTTTTGGCAGGTACGAGCTTTATCACGACTCGACGCCGGACGAGAATATCAAATTGAGGCAGTGCGAATCTCACTGCCAATTAAACTGCACTTGTAATTAAATTTTAAAAACTAGAGGCCTAAAGAGATTAAGTCTAATTTGAAACGGTGATTGTCCACAAATAGACTGACGGCGCGCTGTGCTAAGAGGGTGAAAAATATTGAGGGTAGGAAGAGGTCCAGTCAAGTCAGACGGATATGATCTTTATTGAGGTGCGTGCATCATCCAAGTCGAGGGCGCTTTTTATGCCCTCGTCCTACAATCTAGGTACTATTTCGTTATCTTAGAGGAAAAGTATTTTTACAAGCTTTAATTTGCAATGTTTGTTTTTTTGGTGTCAAATCTTGCAACTTGACCAACTTTCTCAAATCCAATCGAGTTGTAATGTTGTATATGTCCAAAGACTATTATGATACCATTAAGCTGATCTGACCATTAAGACGGAATGTGGCCATAGGAAGTCCTCAATTACACAAGATTAACTCGTGTTTGGGCTCATTACAATTTTAATGAGAAATTGATGACAATGTAAATAATTCGGTAATCTGTACCAAAAATAACATTTTGATTACAAATACAGATTGTTATATCTGGGGCACCACCAAGACGAGCCGAGCGAAGGGCAAGGGCACTACCTACCTTTTCTCGAAGCGCTTCGTCGTTTTTTAACCGACCTCAAAAAAAAGGAGGAGGTTCTCAATTCGGTTGTATTTTTTTTTTTATTTTTTTTTTCAATGTTTGTTACCTCAGAACTCCGCCATTGATAAGCCGATTCGAAATTTTCTGTTTTTGTTTGTAAGTATATGCTTCCAGGTGGGTCCCATTTTTTTTCAAAATTAAGTTGGATGATGGGATCCATGAGGAAATGAGGGAACTCCTCAATTATATTAGGCACGCGTGTAGTGATTTTGGTATTTTCTATTACAACTAGTGTATTTACACCCGGAAATCATAAATTTGGTGGAGTGGAATTGATGATGAAGACCACAGACGACTTATGGAATTCCTCAATTATGTACTTAAAAGTACAAAAGTATATCACAGATTCTGATAAGATTCCGTTGAAATAGCAACTAATGAAGTGCCAAAGGTGATCCTTGTGGATTCGACGGAATTCCTCAAATATTATCGGCCCACATACAGCGATTCGATTTTTTTGTCTAATAATCAACGCATTTGCTCTCGGAAATCAGATCATGTGGTAAATTGGATAAGAAATGTGAAAATATTCTCGTGCCTTGGCGGAGTACAAAATTGAAGTCGGTTAAAACTTTGTTTTTAAAGTAAATTATTTAACCCTCATAACTTGGGTTTGGATTATATCAGATAAACAAAATTCTCGGGATATGATATGTCAATGATGACTTATTAAATATATAAAGTTTCGATTGCATTAGCTCTTATACTTTTGATTTTATTGATATCTAAAAAACGCCGATTTCGTCACTGACTCACTCACTCACTCACGTTGATCATCAAAACCTTAACTTCCTGAAGTCCTAGAAAGCTGAAAATTGGTATGTAACCTAGTATTAGTACATAATGACCAAAAAAAAAAAAAAAAAGAACTTTTACCCCCCAACGCCTTAAACTAAGGGATGGAATTTTGTATGAGACTTCCGCAAATTTTGATGCTAGGGGTCTGGAAATTGATATAGGGACTCCTTGTTATAAATAATAAAATACATAATTCAGGATTTTTAGTAACTCGAGTCGAGTCGATCGGCGCGAGGGTCTATGCGGCGACCGGGATGTGCCCAACAAAGCTACACTTTTTTGTAGAGCGTGGCTGGTACTGGTAGAGTTACGTCGCGTGGAGTAGGAAGCTTGGCGCTACTTATGATCTAATATATTTGTAACGCTGAAAGCTATATGAGCTAGGGAGCCTTGGCAATCACTTTACATGTAATGTTTTTGGTGGGATATTTATATACAGTGATAATTAGTGAGTTAAAACGCATTTCTAATTTAAACATATTTAAAAATAATTTAAAGGCTTTTTGTTAAAGAAATGTGTTTACTCGATTGAGGAGTTTCTATCAGCATATGGTTGAACTATGATGTTTGTTTGACTTGGTAATTTTGATATTGATTTTTAAACAATGAACATATTATTTTCTAAATTATGTTATTGAATGTGGTATTGTGATTCGATTAATTTAATTGTTTGTATTCATTATTATTATTTTATTTGTGTAAGTTAATATAATTATTATAAATTATTATATTCAAACAAAATGTACACTGTCTTTTCAGCGGCCCCATGGTAATAAAGATAGGTATTAAAGACCTAGGTCTTATTTTACGTGTTGGTCATCTGCTCGGTGACATCTACAAGCCTAGTTGGTATAGAGCTAGTTAAAGAAGAGTTGGTGTAGAACCAACTAGATAAGAGTTGGTTTAGAGACAACTAAAAGATGTAGTAGGACTATCGCTAATGAGATTATTTGACCATGAGACTTATTTTTACGGAACCAGACCACGCACCGCTCTGAAGTCGTCTCGTTGGTTTAGAGTCAATTACACGCTGTAACACTTTCAGAGCCAGGCGCTTTCCTCTGGAATTGGCTTTTTCCACGTTATCGGCCGAGATTATTAGCATAGATATCTCTGGGGATGTCTATCGAGGTTTGGACATGGCGTGTACATAGAACCACAGGTATAGTTTGACGTCGGAGGATCGGTTACAAGATTCGAATAATGGACATCCCAAGATCTATGATCATCACCAACAAGAAATGCCAAGGTCGCGATAATTTATTGTACCTCTCTGTCGGCTGACTAGAGGGCTATTCACGTATCGATTCGAACGCGCAATTATAACTGTCATTTTTCTATCCAAAATTTGACGTTTAGATCTACCTACGTACGTACAATGCGTTACGTGATCGACCTGGTGTATGTACAGGGTAACGTGTATTATATTACGTTACTCACGCTTTTGGAATTGAGGTCCGTATCCCATAATGATTGTTTGTACTCCAAAAACTAGAAACAAATTTCTCTAGGTAAAACATAATGTCTATAGTTCTGGCGCGTTATATGGGGAAAATTATGCAATATTTAGTAAAGTAGCAAATAAAAATGTGTATATAATTATATTGGTTTATTTTGTACACTAATTATGTATAAAGCAGTTACGCTGCCCGCTGCCGCTGATCCGGCTCGGAGCACTACATTTTTAAATTTTTCCTTTATTTAAAAATTAAAAAAAAAAAATTGTACCCGTTGGGAATGGATGTACGAGATGTAGAGATATGCATTGGAAAGGGCGTGAACAGAATATTTCGGGTTTTCCCATGAGGCTAGGAGAATGGTTAGACCAGTTTAGGTCGGACCCATTTCACAAGTGTTATGTATTGCAGCGTCTCTAAACATGTCGGTCCACTAGTAAAGTGTTAATTTCATGTATGACTTAAAAGTTCGCAAGTCAGGATTTGATGGAGGATCAACTTATTTTTTGACTTATAAGCGAGTGGAAGTGGGACTTTTTACCAGGTAGTACATTCGTCTGTTAGAGGGTTTGGGTCACAACTCTACGAACGGTTTGTTGTGTCTGAAATTGTAGTCCGCGTAACTGTCTGAATTGTTTTGGCAGTTTGAAATTAGTCTGGTATATAATGGTAATTCATCGTTGATACTTGGCTGAATTTCTTTAAAGATTAGTGATGTTTGACGAAGTTCATAATTGTTGTCGTATATCACGTATATCAGGGAAGAGAATGTTACAAGCTTTGTATTCAATCGCAATGTATGTAGGTCCCTAACTATGTTTGTTCGGGTGGAATCTTGCATCTCAATTTTGAAGCAGATATCTTCAACCAATAGGGATGATGACTAAGATTTTTTTGTGACGTCATTCGAACCAGTTTTTAGAGAGGAACAAATGTTTGTATGGGAGCAACTACAATTAAAGAACATAAATACCTAAAAAATTGAGACAAAGATTGACCTCGCTGGCGGCAGCGCGAAACGCTCCATACTGTGTGTCTATACAAGTGTGACGTCACATTTGTATATTTGTACTAATCGTAGTATGGAAAATCAGGTAAATTGTTGTTTCGGTCGCGAAATACTGCGTTTAAGTACATAGTTGTAGTACAATTTTGTTTCTAGAAAAGCGTAAGGATTCTATTGGTAGCTTTTAATTTACTCTTGGACAATAAAAAAAAATGCATATTTTTTCTAAACTTTCAAGGTTCATATCTGTTTATGATTTTATATATAATTTATACTTTATTACGATAATTTGATAGTTTACTATCCATTTAGCATCACTACGTTATCAATTTGAACATGAGGCATCATGCCTATTCAGTACTTAACCGACGTAACCCCGTTTAGTTTGGGCTCGTTAGAATCGTCTCAATGAGTTGATGACGGTGTACAGAAAAGTACAATCGGCAATGAAAGCTTGTGGCAAAAATGTTTTTTTTGACAAAAACTTATTTCTTAGTCTGCAGGCCCGTCTAGCGAGTCTTCCTCAAGGAATGGACATCTGGTCCGTGTAAGCTGATTTGTGTCTCAGTACTGAGATGACAGCAAACTTTTGATCACAATATAGGATAAGATGGTTCATATATATATGCTACCTTTTTGTTACTGCGCCAAGGGAACTTATGACGTACGAGATTCTCTTCGTTGCAGGAACCAAGTAAGCGTTTTGAGTTCATATGTTTATTCACAAAGGCAGCATAAGTCGAGAGAGATGCAGCAAGCGGGTGATTCGCCACCATCGGAGAGGAGTATTGTTTTTTACAAGAAGTTTGATGTGCAGATGACCAGTTACCATCGTGAAGTAAGTAAACGCTACTAAGATCACGATGTTCATGCACGATGGATGTGACAACAAGAGGTAACTGTCTCATTGCTATTCCATGACAAGAACATAAATTCATCTACTCGTCGACTTTAATCTGCGTATTAGGACTTCATAGATCAATCAAACTATAATCGTGCACCTTTCAATGTTGGATAGTCTATATGGCACTTCCGACTCAACTAATATTTTCATAAGACAACTGTTTAGTCAACTATAAAAAAATTGAAAATAGAACTTCACGTTTCGATAAAATATGACCTGGTTTAAGGAGACTCGATTCAATGCAAATTTGCCACTGATGGCGTTTCGGAACGTAACACCGTCGCGGTACCTGGCAAATTTGTCTCTACTTAAACACGCTTTTGCGTCACTTCTGCCTTGTGATAAGCCAAACATTTTAAAAATATACATGTATTGGCCAATCAGAAATTGAACATCTCAGATTTTTCTTTGCTTTGAAAATTTTAATTCAAAAGTTTTGTATGCATGTTCGATTGTGTTACTAAACATATGATTAATTAAACACCTAATAAAAATAATCATGAGTGACAGTGATAGTGAGGAGAATGGTTTGGCCGGCACTCCAGAAGAAATCACAACATGTAAGTAGAAAGAACGGTACAATAGAGTGCATACATTGACTTTTTGGCGTGGTGTGGGTGGGCTACCCATACACCCCCACAATGTGGACTGATGACCTGGTAAAGGTCGCGGGAGTCCGCTGGATGCGGGTGGCGCAGGACCGGTCACTTTGGCACTCTTTGGGGGAGGCCTATGTCCAGCAGTGGACGTCTTTCGGCTGATATGGTGATGATGATGATGGTTGACTTTTCAATTATTCTAGTTGACTCGTAGAAAAGGTATTGTATACAATAGTTACATAATTAGCTCTTAAAGTCGAGTGCCGTGTTTAGGTCACGAGGCTTGCCGAGTGTCCTAAACACGGCACTCGACTTTAAGAGCTGTCATTATGAAACGATTGTATAAAATACTATTAATTTTTGGAGAGGTATTGTAAGAGCCAAGAATTTGAGCTCATAAAGAAACCTGAATCATATTGAAGAGTAGTACCGGTGTGGAGTGCGCGCTAGCACCATGCAACGTACAGGCGGTTGCGTAGCTACGAGTACACTACCGACTTCTACTAGAAGATCCACAATAGTTGACCCCAAAATTTTAACAATAGGGGTGTAGACTCCAAAATTATTGTTACTCCAAAAGAAAGAAGGCAAAAAAAATATGCCTAGTGACGAAAATCCCATTAAGATATCTCAAAGAATTACGAAGCTACAACCGTTTTAATATTGCTTGTTAGAGAGAGAAAACGTAAACAGTGTGTGACGGCACGTTACGGGATGCTGCCGGGGGGCCGCGTCGACGGAGGCGCCGAACACGATGGGGCGCGGCACATTGCCGTCTATTAGTGACGTCACAATCTTGCAGCGTCATCGTTTCACATGAAGTTGCGTTTTGCGAAAAAGGGACAGAACATAACCCTTCTTAAAACTTTGGACACTTATTACTTCGTGATTATTTAACCTCTTGCGTTGATTTTTTCTCCATTTAACTAGATTTTTAATCCTTTTTCGAGAAAATATGACATTATTGATGATTTTATTTAGTGTCTATTATGCTTAATTGGTTAGTCTGTTGTCGCGAACAGTAACTTCGCGATGACTTCACTTCTTTTGGTTGTCGGGAGTGTCGCGAATCATGTCAGTTGATGATATCGCGAGGATCGTGGTCGTGAGGTCGGAGCGTGTAATACCGCCTTAAGAGATTATTTACTCTGGCAAGGTTGTGTTATATTTGTAGCTGAGGGTAAACTAAGAATTGTAGTCTTTTGCGTATTTAAACGAATAACGCCTTTGAAGAGACCTCTTTTATTGTCTACTGTCGTATATGTAGGTAGTCTATGTATTAATGTATGGAGGGTAGGTTTGTTGAAATAAATCAGTTCTACTTGAGTTGCCTAACAGGTGGTTTCATTGAGCTTTCCTTGAACATTACATGGTGTCAGGTGTGAATTTTCAATACAAAAAATAGTTTCAGTGATAGGCGGAAGTGACAACAATGGTTGAAACTGATGCAAAAGCGAGCAACAGTAAAAATACGGGAGTGCCCGCTACGAATGCAACGTACACGCCGGTATCACAACCACCCGCCATGTTGGGTGTGGGCAATGTCTCCGAGAATTGGCGCGATTGGAAACAGACATTCGACTGGTACTTAATCGCCTCGGGCCGAGAAGAATCTCCAAGTCGTGAAAAGTGCGCTTTGTTGCTTCATGTCATTGGTAAAGCGGGTCGCGACCTTTACGAAGAATTCGATATCAATGCGAGCGAACAAAATGATTATGACGTTCTGTGTCAAAAGTTCGCTGACCGCTGCGATCCACAAAAAAATATAAATTTTGAAAGGCATTTATTTTTCGAGGCGTACCAGGTAAATGAGGATTTCGACAAATATCTAGCCTCACTTCGTGTGAAAAGTAAATCGTGTGATTTCGGAATATTGAGGGAAAGTTTAATTCTAACTCAGGTGATTCGTGGGATCAAAGATGCTCAATTGAGGGAAAGAATGTTAAGAAAAAAAGATTTAAAGTTGGAGGAAGCGGCGGCTTGGTGTCGAGCAGCCGAGATAGCGAGCGAACAGGCGGGTGCGGTCACGGCGCGAGGCAGCGCCAGCGCCGGCGCGCCGCCCGCCGACATCGAGCAGATGCGCGCGGGGCCCCGCCGTCGTGCGCCGGCGCCGACACCGGCGCGCGCGGGCTCGTCGGGCGCACAGCAGCCGCGCCGCCCGCAGCAGCCGCAGCGAAGAGTTGGCGTGACCGGCGACAGATTCAAATGTTCCAACTGCGACTACGTTCACGAGCGTGATCGGTGTCCCGCGTATAATGTTAAGTGCTTTCGGTGCGATCGATTTGGACATTTTATGAGATGTTGCAAAAGTACTTATGTGCGGGAAGTGCGTTACACGTCGGACGAATTAGATGACTGTGAGGAGCTAATTATTCAGGGAGTGGAGATATTATCGGTCGACAGTAGGGGGTGGTTCGAGAGTGTGGAGGTCAACGGAATCCCGGTAACCTTCAAGTTGGACAGCGGCGCGGACGCCTGCGTCATGTCGCGGGACAGCTTCCGAGACGCGGGATACAGTGAGGGCATTTTGTGCAGTACGGGTACGGTGTTACGCGAGGTTAGTAGAAATGTTTTACCTGTGATGGGATATTTTGTTGCTGAACTATGTCACCAGAATAGTAAAAAGAAATGTAACGGTAAAATTTACGTTTTAGATGTCAACTGTAATAATCTTTTATCTCGAGATTTATGTAGTGAGTTGAATTTAATAATGAGAGTAAATGAAATGTCGATAAAAGGCCACTGTACTGACTTAGTAAATAAATATAAAACTGTGTTTGAAGGGATCGGTCGTTTACCGGGCGTGCATAAGTTGACTGTGGATGAGTCAGTTCCTCCAGTTGTTAGATGCTCCAGGAAAATTCCTATTAAGTTGAGACCGCGATTATGGGAGGAGCTGGATCGTCTTCAGCAACTAAGCATTATTGAAAGAGTGGATGAACCTACCGACTGGGTGTCAAGTATTGTGCTTGTTGAAAAACCCGATGGCCAATTGCGGTTGTGTATAGATCCTCAGCACTTGAACAAGGCAATTAAGCGCAGTCACTTTCAGCTCCCCACATTAGATGAAGTTACAGCAAATTTGGCGGGAGCTAAATATTTTTCGCATCTGGATGCGAGCAAAGGGTTCTATATGGTCGTCCTCGATGAGCATAGCTCAAAACTTTGCACCTTCGCCACGCCATTTGGTAGATTTAAATTCTTGAGGCTCCCATTCGGACTCTGTTCTGCTTCTGAGGTATTCCACAATGCAATGGTAAAAATATTTGGCATGGAGGGGGTAGAGTGCTTCATCGATGATTTGCTCGTTTACGGAAGAACGAAAGAGGAGCATGATGCCAGGTTAGAGACCGTGCTGCAGCGCGCATTAGATAACGGGGTGAGGTTTAACAAGGATAAATGCGTGTTAGGCGCAGCACAGGTCACATATTTAGGTCACGTATTCGACGCTGAAGGTATGCGTCCAGATACCGACCGTGTGAAGGCCATTCGAGACATGCCTGCCCCTAGTTGCAGGAAGGAGTTAGAGAGGTTCCTCGGCATGACAAATTATGTGTCGCGATTTATGCCGAACTATGCCGAACTCGCAGAACCACTGAGAGGTTTATTAAAGCGAGATGCCGACTTCCAGTGGGATGAGGTTCACACTAGAGCATTTGATAAGATAAAAAAGTGTTTAATGGATGCGCCCACCCTGAGATATTACGACCCTGGAGAGGCCGTGGTGGTGTCGGTAGACGCCAGCTCGCGTGGTCTGGGCGCGTGTCTGCTGCAGGGCGGGCGGCCTGTCGCTTTCGCCGCGCGTACGCTGACGCCTGCCGAAACACGATGGGCGCAAATTGAAAAGGAATTGCTGGCAATACTTTTCGGATGCCAAAAATTCCATCAATTCATTTATGGTCATAAAAATGTTTTAGTAGAAAGCGACCACAAACCCCTGGAGGCCATCTTCAGAAAGGCACTGAATGATACTCCTGTTAGATTGCAGAGAATGTTGCTGCGCCTACAAAAATACTCCATTCGGATAAGGTACGTCCCCGGGCGACTAATGTTTGTCGCCGACACGCTGTCCCGTGCCCCCACCAATAGCGCAAGTGAAGACAAGACAAGCGACGACATTGATGTACACGTTAGTGCCCTATATAATAGTGTAAACTTCAGCGCTGACAAACTTAAGTTAATTAAGGAAGAAACGGATAAGGAATCGGGACTCGAAAACGTCAGACAATATTGTTTGAAAGGATGGCCACATACAAAAAACATCCTGGAAAGTGAGGCCAAGCCTTACTGGGCCGTCAAAGATGAATTACATGTCATAAATGACATACTATTCCGAGGTAATCGCGTGTTGATACCCACGAGTCTCAGGAAAGAAATGCTGCACAGGATTCACGAAGGACACTTAGGCATTGAGAAATGTAAACACAGGGCTCGGGATGTGATGTGGTGGCCGGGCATGTCAGCGCAGGTGGAGGCGTTTGTGCAGGCTTGCGGCGCCTGCGCTGAGCGTCGCGCTGCGCAGGCGCGCGAGCCGCTACGCCCGCACAAACCTCCGGGAAGACCATGGGAGGTAGTAGCCACGGATTTGTTTGAATTTAAGAAGAAACATTACGTATTAGTGGTTGACTACTATTCGAAGTATGTTGAGGTTGTTTCTTTATCGGATATCAGAAGTGAAACTATAATTTCTCAACTAAAATCTATATTTTCACGGCATGGAATTCCTAATAAACTCATATCGGATAATGGCCGGCAATATACTTCGGCAGAGTTTCAAGCCTTTTCGCATAACTGGGAATTCGAACACATCACTAGTTCGCCGTATTATCCCAGGTCTAACGGTCTCGCAGAAAGAAATGTGCAGACGATAAAGAGGCTAATGGAGAAAGCGCTGAGTGATGGGACTGACCCGTACTTAGCACTGTTAAACTTCCGCAACACACCCGTTTCTGGTGAGGCCCACTCCCCGGCGCAGCTTCTCATGGCGCGCAGACTCAATACCAGACTTCCTGTATCGAATAAGTTACTAGTGCCAAAGGTTCCGGCCGCAGTCCCAGTACAGAGACTTCGGGCAGAAAAAACAGCTAAAATGAAACAGCACTATGATATAGGAACTCGAGCACTAAAACCACTAAACGGAGGTGAGCAAGTACGAATCCGGGAGCCGAACTCTGGTCGCGACGCGCGATGGATCACCGCACGCGTAGAAAGTAAATCCGCGCAACCCCGCTCGTACTGGTTACGCACGCCAGATGGAGGCCAATATCGTAGAAATAGACAGCAGATTTTATCACAACCGCAACGCGAACATATTACCGATGCACCTACAAAACCTCAAAATTCATCACTCACATTCAAATCACAATCAATTATTAACAAACCAAACCAGAACCTAACTTACAAGCATTACGATGATTTTGAAGATAACAATAATAATGCAAATAACACAGAATCACAACGCAGTGTCAGCGATAAAAATGCCGGGCGTTCGCCTGCACGCAACTGTTACGTAACTCGCTCTGGTAGGCAGGTTCATCCACCCGACCGTTGGGGATATACATAAACAGATAGATAACGATACAAAGTTAAAATTATAAGCCGTGTATTCTTTTAATTTCTTTGCATGTATCTTGTTATTGATGTAGGTACGGAATAGGTACTTTTCAAAAATTGAAATAAAACGTAAATGGGTAAGAACAAGTTAATACTTACCTAAATATTTGTTATTGTCAATAAGTCTATATATACCAACTTATACAAAATTGTATTCATTCGACGCATGTGGCAATGTATAAAAACTAATCAGTATCGTCTGGCCTACAGTTGTATACTTAGACATATACCTATATAATAAGATAAAATATAAAATAAAATAATAATAAGAATATATATATTAAAACCATCAGCACCATCAGGATGTCAGGTAATCATAGTAAATAACTTGTGATTTGGCTCAAATCAATTTAAGTTAGTGTTATTTACAAACAATGTGCATGTAGTTAATTATTTAGTTTAACATTTATGTATCTTGGTAGGCTTTGTAAGATAAAGTCTAACCAAGTTATAAATAGTTACTTACTGTTCTTAATTCTAGACCTACATAGGTTCAAACGAGCATATTATTATTAAGGAAGAACATGTCGTATATGTAGGTAGTCTATGTATTAATGTATGGAGGGTAGGTTTGTTGAAATAAATCAGTTCTACTTGAGTTGCCTAACAGGTGGTTTCATTGAGCTTTCCTTGAACATTACATTGCATTACATTACATTGTGCTGTGGCGAGTGTCGGTGTAAGCTGAAGTAATCTCAACCAGGAATCGGGGACTACACAGCTAGTCCCTATTGAAAGCTAAGTGTCTTAGTTTCTTGGTTCATTCTTTGTTCTATTCGATTTATTGTTCTGCTATTATTGTGATCTGTAACCTGGGTACATATGCGAGAGGTTTATACTAAGTAGTATTTCTGATTCCTGTGTAACGTAATGACAATTACCCATCATGATAACATGCTACCAGTAACCTAGGAATAGAGTTACTGATTTGAGAGATCGTATGCCCGTCCTGATAAATCTAGTTGAGCGTCGACACGTGTTAGGTGTCGACTTTGTCTCCTCTTTATACGAGCTCAGGGCCGCCCGTCCCTGTGTCGGATGGGGGCTCAGTTAGGTGTGTGGCTGCAGAGGTATACCCTGGTATAAAGCCTGGTCCAGGTAGCAAGATCGCCCCATACGTGAGCCATAGAGGACAAGGTTCCAATATGGGCAAGACCCTATGCGCGTGCGTGAGCTTAGTGTCCCAGATCCGGCCTTGCCCTAACCCCAGGTGCCGGAGATGGGGCAAGGACGGACGAACCTGTGAGGTCTGAGAGTGCACGACCCGTGTGATTAAACATGCTTAGGGACCGGCATGGCCGTTATCGGTTCGTGTATCAGTCACGTGTTATCTACTGTCGCGAATCATGTCAGTTGATGATATCGCGAGGATCGTGGTCGTGAGGTCGGAGCGTGTAATACCGCCTTAAGAGATTATTTACTCTGGCAAGGTTGTGTTATATTTGTAGCTGAGGGTAAACTAAGAATTGTAGTCTTTTGCGTAAATTTAAATTTTGAATTGAATTTATTTGATTATTCGTTGTATAAAAACCTTATCTATTATCTGCCAATGTATCTGTATCGAGTCCTAATTTTGAAAATTATTTATTCCCAGGTTACAATATTCCCTACATACTCAGAGACCTTATACATCTCTGGGATACTAAATTAGTATCATTAACTTCTTGTTGATTCTGGTATCGAATGTCATGGATTCATTTAGGGACATTTAGTTTGTTAACCGTTAATATCGGTCCTTAATCTGCAAATTTTAAATGATTATTGTGTAAGATTATTATTGTTTTATTGTAAATTACTGTTTGACATGTAAAAGTGCCCTTGTGGCCTAAATGCATATATAAGTAATTGAAATTAATTTGATTTAGATTTTTGATCTGCCCATATAAATATAAGCACACTTTTAGATTAGTCCAAAACGCTCGACATCTCAAAACATAGGTGTGGTAGTTTAGCTAGAAGAAGAGGTCCGATTTTAATGACTTCCTATTAGAGAGCAATACAAGTTTAGGTTCTATGAAAACAGAACTTAGTTTATGTTCTTTTTATAATATATATTCATCATTAAATGCTAATACAAATACCTACAAATCGTTTATTTGCTGAATACAGTTTAAGGATGGTGTACAATATTTTCAAGTTCGGTGTATCCAGCCTGCATGCAGGCGTGCAAGTTATTTAGTTATTGATTTAAAAAATAAAATAATGAATGTCTAAATACAGTTAAAAGTGTCAATAAATTAATAAATCGTACAAACAAACACAAGGAGGCATTGAATAAAATATAAATATCATAAAGAGGCATTGAATAACTAACAAATGTCAAATCTGAAACCTATTTGCACTCGAGATACATGTTTACGCTGTAAAAACATCTGTCCATGAGCCAATTCGTGAGACAATGTTTTAGGTTGTTGGCTGTGAGTGATTTAAAGTTATCTAGGAGATGATTGTAGATAAGAGAACACATGTTAATTACATTCCTACAATAAATTATTTTACGGCTTCGAGATCGGTACAAAGAGTTCATAATTTTACCTAGATTTACTCTGAAGTGATTTTTATAAGGGATACTTTTATGTGTATAATTTAATCTTACTTTTAAAACTGTTAACTGTAACTGTAATATGAGTGTTGCAGTATTTTTATTTACTTTACTTTTCGCAATTTATCTATGATAGATAAGTTGAATATAACCGTCGCATTAATTTGTATTACTTACATCCCCTTCAGCGGGTCCAAGTATTGCAACGAGCAGAAAAAGCGCTGAAACCACAGTGTACTCGCACTTCATTCTTCGATCGCTCATTAAACAACTCTTATCCAGGAAATACAGTTTCGTTGTACTTGTAGCAAACCTTTTATACAGTTCGTGATAAACATCTGTTTGAAAACCAAATGTTCTGTGTTGTTGATCAGTGATAATATTGTTTTTGAGATCGCAGCCAGTAATAACTTTACATGCCATGTGGAACACATCGTCGACAACAATATTGCGTGACACAATTACCTATATTGTAAAATGTTGAATATAATGTATACTTTTTACAAGAGATCCCTGCAATTTTTTATTCGTTATGGATATACCTAATACTGCACTGTAGCTGTAAGCTGTAAACTAGAGACACAAAAATACAAGTAGTCAACAAGAAAATAAGATACTATCTAGTACGAGTAAGATTAAGACTAAATTGTTTTATAACCGGGCCAGAACTATATGAATACCAGTGACCCGTCTCACGAATCTTTAAATTACATTTTTACTAGTCTAAATTAGAAATACTGATTTGCTTGACCAATAACGACTATAGCCATTTGACCTGTGTTGCCTGGGTTGTAGGCTTCATAATTTAAAGTCAAAGTCAAAATGACGGGGCCATGAATGATATCATCCGCCGGACCCAACGGCGTTTCGCGGGACAATGGCAAGAGGCCGGATGAGATGACCCTGATCCCATGAAAGATGGGACGTTTGCTGGTCTGGGATGCTATTTGCGTTGACACGCTGGCACCAACTCATCTTCTTCGAACCTCGACCAGGGCTCGTACGGCAGCAGAGGCGGCTGAAAATAAAAAAATGGCAAAGTACCAGGGTCTTGGCCCTCATTACCACTTTGTGGCATTCGGTGTTGAGACACTGGGGCCGTGGGGTCCAGGCGCCAGGACGCTTTTTAAAGAACTATCAAAAAAGCTCGTCGACACAGTTGGTGACCAAAGAGCTGGCAGCTTCCTCGCTCATTAGTATTGCGATTCAGCAAGGTAATGCTGCCAGCATCTTTGGCACGATGCCGCGGGGGCCTTATTTTTAATGTTTTTTTAGTGTTAAAAAACATCATCATCATCATGATTAGGGCTGTTTCTAAGTTTAGTTTTAAGGTTTTGTAAATATTAATTTAAGTAGTTTTTAATTGGATTTGTTTTCTTATGTATTGTTTGTAATCATTGTCTTAAGTTTCTACGAATAAAAAAAAATCAAATCATTTCAAAATTAATTCTTAGAGAGGCCTAATATCGATCCTAGAGGCACGCCGAGTTTAACAGCAGACCGCACCGACCGATCGAGTCCCATTCACCAGAACCTTTTGAACTCAGCCTGTTTTATAACGTTTAGCTTCATGGAACGGATCACAGATGTATCAAAATATTCTCGTTGGATTGGTAAAAAGTTGTCTAAGCCCATGCGCCAAATTTATCTATCAATTTCATATGAACAAACAAATGGGGCGAACGAGACTGTTTATCATTTCCGATATAGTAGTTTTATGTAAATGACACCTACTTTTAAACTGTCGTAATTTTTAGATTCCGATTGGAGTTTCCCCTTCGCGTATTTGTTATCTCCCGGAGAAAATGAATATACTTACTCGCATTTATGATTTATTACTTGTTTTTACGTAACTTTATATCCCTAACTTGAATATTTTACTTATTGAAACACATCTCGATAATGGATAATTTATCTATGCCAATATTATAAAGAAGTAATCTCCGGAACTACTCATCCGGTTACAAAAATTCTTTCACCTATGTATATAATGGACTTTCCGGATTGATTAGGCCATGTTTTTTCTAGCCAGTTTACCTACTTTCTTTGCAATACGCCGCTTGTTATTATACTGTCTTATATTTCTTCTTTTTGGTGTGTTTACTGAAGAGTGAAGAGTAATTTGAAGAAGTTGTGGCTTTCCATCCTGTCTTTCTGTAGGTATGGTGGTATGTATATTATATTTTTGGAAATTTTATCATTGGAAATGTTATCATACATGGTATAATTATATGTGTCCAGTTTTAGCGCCCTAGACCGGAATGTTGGGTGTCATGCATATTGTTACAAATGGCGGTGCTAAAAGTGCAACAACCTGGCAACCGTACTGTCTTTTCCAAGATCTCACGGTTCTAAATACACTGTTTTGCCATACGCTAAATTGTTAAAAATAAAGTGCTTGTTACATACAGTATACATAATAGGGATGTAGACTCAAAATTTATGATTCCTTCAAAATAAAGGAGACAAAAAAAATGTCTAGTAGTGAAAATCCCATTCAAATATCTCAAAAAATTACGAAGCTACAACAGTTTTAATGTTGCTTGTTAGAGAGAAAAAAACGCTAGGGGATCGTGACGTCACGATCCTTGAGCGTCACATAGTAAAAGACAATCGTTTCATATGAAAGTGCGTTTTGCGGAAAAGGGACAGAACATACCACCTCCTAAAACTTTGAATACTTATAACTTTGTGTATATTTAACCTCTTGCGTTGCTTGTTTATCCACTGTAACTCCATTATTAATAATTTTTTGAGAAATACGTAACGACATTATTGATTATTTTATTGGGTGTCTAGTCTACACCCCTATTCAAAAAGATCCTGAAGATATTGTATCCAATCTCTCATACATTTTTCCTTACAATCGATGTTTTCTCATAAATTATATGCTAGACTTGATACTCCAAGGCAGAGATATAAATAATTTTCACTCGGATTTCTTAAGCGTTCATGCACGCGGGAAATAAATGCTTCGTCTCTGCTTCGCTAGCAATAACTCAGCGGGATCTAGACGAAAACACAGGGGGACGGTGTGTTTACAGTAAAAGCTTTGTAAGGTAAAGTTGAATCTGACTTTGATTAACCACGTCTACAAGAACAAATCAAGTGGTGTAATTTGTAAATATGAAAAAGTGGCATTTGAATGCGACTTTACATAATAAAATGAGCGCATATCATACATTAGAAGTTCAATCTTCATATGAACGCCCGTTGCCCGCCGGCGTCCAGATCGCCGGCTATAGAGATAAGAGAAGAGGCGTTGATGTAGTCGGCGTTAAATGTATGTCGTCTAGGACTTTTCAAATATTTGTAAAGATTCCAAATGTTCTAATGTGCGGCCGATGACAGACAACTCCATCAAATAGTATAGTTCTATTTAATAATATATCTCAAATAGTGATACAAATAAAATACCTCCACTTAGCAGCTGCTTGCTAATTGGATTTTTTGGAGCAACAAAATGTGACATTAATAGGCCGGAGCACTATTTTATATTTTACATTTTGAGCACTTTTCAGAAAAACTGTCGTACCAAGCCCATGAACGATTTTCCTAGAATGTTCTGTCGTCTTATTGTGTCTTATTTAGGAGTGTACAACATCAGGCTACCATCAGGGTCATATCGCATTGAAAGGGTTAATGATTAAATTATGCGCATAGCATTGTGAGCGTCCCACTTAATTTGATTGCCAGTGACACCTATATATGCAAATGATACGTTACGTTTAATTGAATTTCTTTGTTTCGTTGAAGTGGGAATCCTTGATGACTTTTGGGATGCGTTTATTTGAAATGGCTCGAGTACGGATTAAATTGTATACTTAAATAAAGAAAATATTTTGGTTACGTATCGCAAAGATAATTTATTAACAGGTCGGTAAAATAATTTAAAGGAAATCTATCCCCGCTAGTTTTTGTGAAAAATAAATTAGGACATTCGATTTGTGTGAAATTGTCAGCAAATATTTAAGAAAATAATTTTAATAAATTGTAATATAGCTGAACATATCTGAAAATTACTTAATTATACTTAACAATAAAGGCTTATAATATTCTTGTTTTAAGCTGATATTAATTTTGTTGACTGTACATAATCAAATGTTATTGTAAGAAAAGGTAAAAAAAACTCAAAAGTTTATAAGATATAGGTATCTACAATTTTATTGTCATACTTTATATTTTATCGCATACTTAGGTTGTTAATATGAGTCAAGTAATTAATAACAAACAGTGGCAAATATACTTGAAAGAGAATGAGACAACGATCGTTTCAAAATATATACGAGTAGGTAAAAGTAAGAAAAATCTGTAGGTAAAATAAATATTTTCAATAGTAAATGGTGCGTACAAAATAATAAGATCATATACTCGTTTTGTTGACTTCATATGTTGTAAATATAATTATAAAAATAATTGAACTAGCACAAAATCCTCAATCGTGAAAATACCATGATAATATGATATGTTACCTACTCAGTTGGTTTTTCTGTTAAATTACGCATAGTTAATAAACTGTTTTTTTTTATTATAATTGACGACCACATAATTGAAAAATACAGAAAAAATGCGCTTTAACATATTGGTGCTACGGATGTATGGTCGATGTAAACTACTTGGAGAATACAATTAGCAGTAATTACATAAAACTTATTATATATAAACATATTACTAGGTGTCAAAAAATATTAGCTTTCATTCCGTCATTTTGTTTTTATCACCGAATTACATTAGTTCTATTAAAAACTTACTAATTTTATCACAAATTTGAGATGAATGCAAAAGCATTGTTCTTATCGTTTCCAATTCACGTATACGAACGTGAACGGAAACTTAGTGTAATCATTCTACAATTTACATTTTTATGATCCTTTAATTATATCTTATTTTACTAATTTAATATCTACTATAATTCTAAACATTCGTTTCACGCAACGTAGACTTGATCCAGTCAATATAATTGGAAACAGAGGTGTAAACGCCAGGCCAGCCATCCCTCCCGCAGCCGTATCCGAAGGAGACGACTGCCACTGACTCCCAGACTCCTTTACTCTTGGCTCGCATCAGCGGGCCCCCGGAGTCACCTCTGCACGCGTCCTCGGAGAACACCCCTCCAGCGCAGATCTGCTTATCTCCGAGTTCTGCTCCCAAAGTTCTGTACTTTTTGATACACTCTTCCTTTTGGAAAACCGGTAATTTCAGTTTCAGTTTGATTGGACTGTTGCGACCTGAAATATGAGAAACCTTTCAGTAGGAACGCGATTTTGAGAATAATATAATACTTACATTACACAAATCGACCTATCCCCAAAGTAAGCAAAGCTTGTACTAAGGCACTGTGGGTACTAGACGACGATATCCATACTTATACAGGGTGTTAACGGGGTCATGATCCGGAATGACAAAAAGCGAATAAGATGATCATACTGAACAACCTTTCCCATGGGACCAACCACGAAATCGCAAAAAAAAAGAGCCAATTAAGAGTTAACTGTGAGTTAACTGCGATTTAATTGAGAGTTATGTATGGAATACCTGGTTTTTTTTTGCGATTTCGTGGTTGGTCCCATGGGAAAGGTTGTTCAGTATGATCATCTTATTCGCTTTTTGTCATTCCGGATCATGACCCCGTTAACACCCTGTATAGATAAATAAATACAAATACACAGAAAACATCCGTGACTCAGGAACAAATATTCGTGCTCATCACACAAATAAATGCCCATACCGGGATTCGAACCAGGGTGAAGATATTTTTGAAAGGTTGTCTGTGTAGATATTGGAGACCTCGACTGTACTATATCCCACGTTGGAATTTACAGTTTGTTTGCTAACATAACGCTTACAGCCTTCGCGTAAAACCCATCGCATTATTTCTTGGAAGCGTCAGAATAGAAGTAAAATCAATAGTGTACATACCGCTTAAGGTTTTCCCCCAGCCGGCGACATACACATCGTTCCCGGCCACCAGGCGCGCCCGGCCGGCCGGCAGGCAGATAGGCTTCACGTAAACTGAAACATAAATAAAGGATTTTCTCAAATGAACGTAGTACCCAACGCAAGCCTTGTTGCTGACGGTACTTTATTGCATTTTCATCATAACTTCATATAAAAAAAGTCATAAGATACTGGCCCCTGAGAGTGGATGAAAGTCGACGTTATGACGTGGGACGCATTTTACCGTTAGATACCTACTGAAATAAAAATATAGAAGGGTTTTTTAATATTGTATTGTTACTTTACAGGTAATCTAATCGGCGACCTATTCAAAGTTTGTAAGTTATCGCATTTTGGTATCATCAAACTTCGCTCGAAATCTTTTTCATCATGTCTGCCGAGAGACGTCCACTGCTGTTCACAAATAGTGCCACAATAACCGGTCCTACGCCGCCCGCATCCAGCGGACTCCGGCGACCTGCACCAACCTATCAACCCATTTACTTACAAGTATATTCTGCCCTCTGCGCCAGCTGGACCAGAGCGATGTCATCCGCCCTGTTCTTGTTCTGATCGGAATACCCGGGGTGCGGGTGGCCCGTCTGCACGGGGATATCCTGCGGCGGGTCTGCGCACGAGTTGTCCACGCAGTCAACATCGCTCTGCGTGTCGTACTCGCCAAGCCGGACGGTTGCGCTTTACATAGGTACCAATTAATTGTTACGTAGGGTAAGGTAGCCAACAGTGAACCACCAAAAATTCGTACCTTAAAAAGTCAGTTTTAATGTGAAAGTATTACAATATTAATTGTTATTTATCTGGCTTTCATTTTGCATCAATGTTTTTGTATATACACCAATAGAAAACGAGTATTTTTTTTTAATAGAAGGAAGAAATGGCTCACTGTGTACAACATAGTATGATACAGGCAAACAGGTACTAGGTATTCAATGAACCGGCAAAGTACACAATGAAATAGATTTTATTTCATTAAAAGCTCTGTATGCAAACCAAATACGAAAAATATGAGGCCATTTAACAAAATGTAGTATGTGAAATCAATATACAGTGTGTCTCTGACTTAGGGGCTTTAAATGCAAATGTCCATTACGGTCCTGAAACTAAACCACTTTTGTTCCGCAACTTTGTAAAATAACTATTATTTCTATCATTTATTCGTGTTTGAACTTTAACTGTACCATCAATGTATTGCAAACACGGCCTCATTATTTGACATCCATGACACTGACAAGTATGAAAACTAACTAATGGATGATGTACATTGAACATTTTATTTTATTTGTATGGAATAATGAAAATATAAAAAGAACGTATTTTTGAAAAGTTGTAGAGCAAAAGTAGTTCCGTTTAAGGAGCATAATTGACATTTGCATTTATAGCCCCAAAGTCAGAGACACGCTGTATTTAAGTTAACCATCGGCAATAAACTAATATTTCATCACAATATTCCACAGCTTATCAAAATGTTAGCCTGGGACTTCAGAAATCCACAAAAATATGCTAGCTTTAGTATGCATGGCAATTTTCGTATTATCAAACCAAATAACAATATCAATGAGTTAAACTTGGCTAAAGTTATACTAACTAGTAATCATTGTGTGCTCCATCTTTCTGGGCCATTGTGTGCCAGATACACCTTTCGATGTCGAAATATGCGAGGTAGTCCAGGCAATAAACTGACAACTTGTATGGAAAAAATGACAATTTTGGAAATAATTTATAATAGCTTATTTTTTATGTGTAACGGATATATTATCAATTAAATAGTTACCCAGCGACAAAATCCGACAAAATTTCAGACATCGAAAAAATGATAAGTTAACTGGCTTCTAAAAAGTCAGTAAAAATATTAATAAATGTTTTTGTCTTTATTTTGGTTCATTTACATTTGCTCTATAATATTCAAGATAAATCGTACAAAAAAAGATAATGCATGCTTCATTTAAATCTACATAATTACTTCCGGGTGGAAAGTTTGTCGGGTTCTTGACTAAATCATCTTAGAATAACATTTTCAAATGAAATCAACAAAAAAAACGCTATTATAAATTAATGTTTTTCAAAACCGTATTTTGCCTGGAGTAAGGCTCCTATTTCAGGTCTGTTTGCCCTTCGGGCATCTGAAGATACCTAACGAACCTAACCTACCTCGTGTTTTGCGATCACTAGGTAGGTTAGGTTGAGAAAACATGTCAGTGGAGACGAAAAATATTGTGAAAAATGCCAAAGGAACATAAAGCATTGGGAAAAAATGACACCGGAAAATTATGGGAACGGAATAATTGCCACGAAGAAAAAATGATTTTCGGAAAATATGAGCCACACTCAAATACTTCACCAAATATGCGGTTACAACGCGGGCCGGTCGCCGACTGGGGAGCGAGGGACGCGACCATATTGAAGCGTGGCTATGTTCGAAGTACGGTTTGGCAACGTCGCATTTTCGAATAAAAGCTGTGGTTCTTTGTGTGCCACTGGATCATTGTTGGCTACCTTACCCTACACGAAGAAAAAAGTTTCGCAAACTCGTTCTGAGAAATTAGACCAACTCGCGTGGCAGCGAACGCGCCATAAACGTTTAAATTAAATTGGAATTCCTCAAACCGACCATCTTAATGCAGTATTGCATTTTATTTAAGCTTGATAATGTTTAATTATTGTAAATTGAGAAGAGAAGAAGATAATTTGTCTTTTTACCGCAGCTTAGCTGAGCTGCGTTGCTAAGGAATCGTGTGATCTCCATCAATCATCTTAAGCTTAGTTTTGGTGGAAGTGCGTTCAATGAAACCTATATATGTTCTGGAAACGGTCATGTGGATTAGCTTGGGCCTCTATCACCGTTTAACTACTTGCAAATCATTGACGGAAAAGCAGGAAGCGTCTGTAGGTACAAACGCGAAAATCTTTCGAATATTTCCCATTTACTCACTCATCTCATTTGAGTGACAAAGCGGTGGGGCGTTCGCCGTAGCAGCTCTGGAATTAGACGCTATGTACGAATGCGAGCGACGTCCAACCATATAATATAACGAGAGAACATATAATATAAGATAACAGAGTGTGACATTGTGGTACGACCATGCACAGTGGTTCTCCGAGTTTATACCTAATTTTCCTAGTGTGTAAACTATTCTAGTATTGACTGCCATATATAGGTAACAGAAATAAAAACTTACAGTGTGCCCACTTCCCGATTGATAGCACCAGTGACGCAGTGTGCCGCAGTTAGCACATATCGGTGATTGAGGAGGACTCCACCGCACTGATATGTTATATTGTTGCTGGCTGAAAAAAATGGCCTTCGTGTTAATAGGGTAACAGGTATTGGATGTAAAAAATAGTTAATGATAAGGTGAGGACAGATTCTCATCTACACATGTTTGGGTTTAACCTTTTCGCCGCCAAGGCTAAATACCGAAAGAGTTACAAGAGAGCAAATACAAACCATATATGAAAGACTGAAGATTGTTTTGACAGCTGGCGTCATAACACCTATAGTGGTTCTTGGCGGTGCGGCCACGACAACTCATGCATGACGCCTTTAGGTGTTCTTGGCGTTCAAAGGGATAACAGATTTTCAAATGCAATGAGCCTAATTGTATAATTTTCAAGTAAAAGGGCCTTAGTAGGTTAGGTAAGCGCCCTACGTCGCAAAGCATAACATTTGCATTGGCGCATCGTCTATATTATCGTAAGAGGCTGTTGTACTAAAGTCGTCTTTCCGTGATAAAATTAAATGAAATAAACAAATATAGAAATGGATGTGAGTGCACCGAAAAGGTCGAAAGTGATATAAAATAATCTTCGTCACTTTAAAGATAACATCATGTGCACGTGGTTTTATAGTTATCTTGCATGTCCTTCACTGGACGCATTATCTTTTACATTGACTGGTAAGTCAAGCACTTTACTTTCATATTGTGTTTTGATAATAAATAACACCACAAGTTTCAAGTTTCAAAAATATAGTAATGAAAAAAATTAACTAATTTTTCGCGTTGATCAGTTGTTTTGTACATTAAGATAACAAAGTAAAAAAACGGAATAAATTAATATATACGTTACGTAGATTGTAAAAAACCTCATAAGGTTTTCAATGAATTCCTTATCATAAATGCGTAACAAATTGGCGCCAATGTTTGTCAAGGACTTGAAAATTGATAAATAAACACCTCCACCGCACTCCACTTTTAGGATACTTAGTCTTAGAAGATATAATAAATAAATAAATAAATAAATATTAGGGGACAATCTTACACAAATCGACCTAGTCCCATAGTAAGCTCAATAAGGCTTGTGTTATGGGTACTAGACGACGATATATATAATAGATAGAAATACTTAAATACATAGAAACATCCATGACTCAGAAACAAATATTCATGCTCATCACACAAATATTTGCCCTTACCGGGATTCGAACCCAGGACCTTCAGCTTCGTAGGCAGCGTCACTACCGACTAGGCTAACCGGTCGTCAAAATATATCTAAGCGTAGTGTATATGTAAAGATATTAACTCGAATAAATTACCCAGGAGTCTTGAATCGCAGTAAAACCATCCACGAAGTTTCTTCGAATTCAGTGAACACACTCACTGCGGGTGTGTGTGAACATATAACTTGATTAACACTCACGAATCCTGTATCCCAGTAAAGCCATCCACGGAAACTCGTTGAGCTCAGTGAACTCGCCGCCATAGATCCTGTCTCCGTTGCTATCGATGCCGCACTCACTGCTTGTGTGTGTGAAAATATAAATTGATTAACACTCACGCGTCCTGTATCCCAGTAAAGCCATCCACGGAAACTCGTCGATCTCAGTGAACTGGCCGCCATAGATCCTGTCTCCGTTGCTATCGATGCCGCACTCACTGCTTGTGTGTGTGAAAATATAAATTGATTAACACTCACGAGTCCTGTATCCCAGTAAAGCCATCCACGGAAACTCGTCGAGCTCAGTGAACTGGCCGCCATATATCCTGTCTCCGTTGGTATCGATGCCGCACTCACTGCTGGTGTGTGTGAACATATAACTTGATTAACACTCACGAGTCCTGTATCCCAGTAAAGCCATCCACGGAAACTCGTCGAGCTCAGTGAACTGGCCGCCATATATCCTGTCTCCGTTGGTATCGATGCCGCACTCACTGCTGGTGTGTGTGAACATATAACTTGATTAACACTCACGAGTCGTGTATCCAAGTAAAGCCATCCACGGAAACTTCTCAGCTCAGTGAAATGGCCGCCATAGATCCTGTTTCGGTTGGTATAGATGCTACACAAACTGCTGTTGTATGTGAATATATAACTTGATTAACACTAACGATCCCTGTAACTAAGTAAAGCCATCCACGGGAGCTCAGTGAACTCGCCGCCATAGATTCTGTCTCCGTTGCTATCGATGCCGCACTTACTGCTGGTTTGTGTGAACATATAAATTGATTAACACTCACGAGTCCTGTATCCCAGTAAAGCCATCCACGGAAACTCGTCGAGCTCAGTGAACTGGCCGCCATAGATCCGGTCTCCGTTGGTATCGATGCCGCACTCACTGCTGGAAGAGGGAGAAGAGTCCTCGTTGTTGACCGGTGCCACCTGCCCGTTGAAACTGGGTCGGCGTGTCGGCGTCGGTCTTGGCCTTTGCTGAAATCATACACGACAGTCATGTCAAACATATTAGAAGATTTGCTAATTTAAAAATATATGATGATAAAATAGACAGGACAAAGTGTATTAAGGGTGACAGACTTCGATAATTGACTGAAACCACAACAAAATCGATGGTGAGAAAGACAACAATACAAAATTAATTCAAACTATTAAAGCACTTTCTATCAAATATGAGGTACCTATCATTAAACCACCAATGATCGTGTCGTTATCACACAAGAACGCGAGAAACATACAACCTCCATTCAGACTGAAAACCAGGTATTTTGATGCAACATTGAATAATATAAAAGCTTTAGAAACATAAGGATCTTTACCGTGACTGGAGCGGGCTGCTGAGAGTCCAGAGGCCCGCAGCACACCATGGGTACGTAGCCGTCGAAGCCACACGAGGACTGTCTCAGGTAACTGACCACGTGCCCGGGCAGGGGCCGTTGCTCGAAGGCGGACAAAAGAGGCGGACAGTCATACAGAGACACGCAGTCACTAGTAATTCCTAGCGGTGTGACGCAGGCAGGGTCTAATGAAAAGACATAATAATTATAATGTCCAATAGGGTCAAAGCAACCGAAAAGGAATAGGCTTTCCATTCTAGTTAAACAGTGTGGATACTGTTTTAGCGTTTTATAACAGGATAAGTCCTAAAACCAAACCGAACAAATCGGTCGGCCGCAAAGTTTCTTACAAGTGTTTTATTTATTTTTATTTTTATTTATTTATTAAGTACAACCACATCATATATATTACATTTCACTTAAAGCTACTATATTAGGAGGTTTATTTGGTGGTGAATCGTGCTAGACACCTTCCAGGTCAAAATTTACGGGTCTTTCTTCTTAAAAATTATTGATCTTTGTATAACGGTAACTCTAACATAAATGCGGTTTGTGCGATAGTGACATTACAAGTTGTTTGAAATTGTTGTTTCATCTTGTATATTTTATACCAACGTATTTGGCCACTCCTGAAGCCACATTATCAGCTAAACTTTCGATTTGTATACCTGCCAAAGTCAAACGTGATTTGATTATGTTAGTATGCTACGTGGAGGGCCACGTAGCATAACACGCATGAGGACTGGTCATATAGTTTTCGCTGTAAAGCCACTACTGCTGTTTATAAGTTGCAGATATGTACGTACTTTTAATTCCATAAGCAATTCAAAATTGCGGAATTTCTTTAAAACGAGAAAGTTTTAAAACTGGTACATTACTTGAGAATTGCAATAGGCCTAAATGAATCATAAAACAACACTCTCGTGTTGCAATACGATACGATATGACCTGTCCTCATAATTACACATCTGTCAGGGTTTAATTTGAACAATCAAGTAAAGTTCACCAACGCACCAGTATATTTCGGTAGAGTATTCCAATTTTAAGCTTGACTCGGAGAATATAAGGTCGCAAATACAATAACGTCGTGGTTTTACAAAATGTGCCTTTGTTTTATCGATGATATTGATGTATATTTCTAAATTGTACCGGTCTTGGTCCTCGTGTGATTATAAAGACCAGTTTCACGGCTAACGCCTGTGCTTAACACGATAGCATTGCAGGAATCAGGTTTGCCCCGCAAGTACAGGTAAACATCATCACTACATAGTATAAAACAAAGTCGCTTCCCGCTGTCTGTCCCTATAAAAATAAATATAAAAAATAGTTCTCTAATCAGTTTATTGCACACAAAAAGAAAAACAATAATAATGACTACAACTTTGTAAATTTACAATACCTACTTGCATTGCATCATAAAAATGACTAGTCCCTAGTAAAAAAGTCAGCTGCATATTGTAAGTTATGCCTGCTATTATCTGTTCGCATCGCGATGGACGGAAGTCCAGTACCGGTAGATAGGGCTACATAAGTTTTCCGAAATTGCCTTCAAAATACGGTTGCCGGAATTCCTCAACCTACCCCAGAAAGCTGCAATACGGCTTCTGATGATGGCGAAAAAGTCGGAAACTCTCGCTTCCGCAATCATGTCCGACGCACTGCAAAACCTGGGCTGCTTCAGTAGGATGCGGAAAGTGTCATTTTTGAGTTTTGAGTAGGCTTTCCTACTAAAGTTAACCCAGAGTTGGCAGGTGTACAGACACTGGCAAAATGCTCTGAACAGAGTCACTTTGACATCGCTCGTACACCTTGTAAACCTACGTGCGAGCATGTTACATCTAACCGATAAGGCCCTCCTTTCCCTTTCCATATCAAGGTCATCCTTGAGATCACTACTAAGGATATGTCCAAGGTATTTAAATCTATTGACTACCCCCGCACTGGTAAGCCATTTAGAACCAGTTCCGGAATTCTATCCGGATCCCTTCCTGCCCTAAAAACCATCAACTCGGTCTTCTGATCGTTATACTTCAGCCCGTGAGCAGATGCATAACGCTCACAAGTCGAGCGCAGCGTCTGGAGACCACTGATAGAGGGACTAAGCAGCACCATATCATCCGCATAGCTGAGATTGTTTAGACAAACATCGCCGATATGGCAGCCGATTCTGGAGCCGCTCAGTGCCCCTATCAGATCATTCACATATAAATTGAAGAGGTCCGGAGAGGTAAGACCGCCCGCGCCCTGACGTACACCGCAGTCTAGTCTGAAGTCACTAGACGTCGCGTCGCCCCACCTCACAAATTAGTTTGATTCTCGTACCAGTATCCCAACAGCCTAACGATATCATTAGGCACCTGTGTGTCAAGCAGTTTGTTCCAGAGAATATCATAATTCACGAGATCAAACGCTTTGCTTAAATCCAGGAAGCATGCATACACAGATGTTTCACGCTCCTTATAGTAGTTTACTGTGTGTTTTAAGCTCAATATCGCCGAGTCAGTCGAGAGTCCGGCACGAAAACCAAACTGAGCATAATTTATATCTAAATTGCTTACCAGCGCAGGCTGCACGAGTCTCTCTAGGATTTTACCTGTAATTGTACCTAACGAAATAGGCCGATAGTTACTGGCAGATCCAAGGTCACCGGTTTTATTTTTAACCACAGGGACAACAACGGCTATCATCATCTCGCGTGGCAGATAAGAATATTTGAGGCACATGCAGTATAGCGTACATGTTTTGTTTATTATAAGTTTATTATAAATAATGTCTCCCGCATACTGCACGTGCTCCAAGCTAGGTATGCGTAGATCTTTAAAACTACGCAACGGATTTTGATGCGGTTTCTTTAATAGATAGAGTGATTCAAGAGGAAGGTTTATATGTATAATATAGTACCCGTGCAAAGCCGGGGCGGGTCGCTAGTGAATGATAAATCGATTCAAACCTATGCTTTCGGTGACAGGCTATTTTTTATATGTAAAAAAAAACCGGGGGTTTTCAGCTACTTTTTCGTTGTCGGGATACAGTTCTTTCAACTTGTTATTTACAAATACTAGTTACTGATATGCTAGTATGATGAATTGATGATGTTTATATGATGTTAGGTATATGTAGTTTTTCTGAGATTGCCGATTCTATAACTAGCCTGTATTCAAGTTTTTATTTCTTGTTAATAGAACTGGTATCAATAAATGCATGATTTATATTTGGTATCAATAAATGCATGATTTATTATTGCTGAAGGCAACGCATACTAATTGGAAAAATATTAGTAGGTATGCATAAAAATTAATGTTTTTGTTATGTTATATGATACCGTAAAACCCCGTGACTTCGCCTGGGTTTTGGCACTTTTTTAGTATTTTTGCTTGTTAAGATCAAAAAACGAATTACCTAATCTATATAGGAGTTTAGTTCGCCGTAACTTAAGGTCTAAATTTCGCTTAAGAATGGCTACAATTGCTGCAGACGCCATCGCCAACCCTATGGTAAAAGTAACAAGGGTCAAACTTGACAAACTCTTTACCAAGAAACTTAAAAAAACCTTTCCATACTCAAAAATACCTCACCAAGAAACGGGCCCCTATCAAGGCCATTTGGAATATGCGAAATAGTTCAAGGTATAAAAACACTCAAAATCAATAAGACTGCTGGCCCTGACAAAATGTATAATGAATTTATCCACCACATGGGTCCAGTAGCTGTAAGCTGGCTGGCTGCACTATTTACGCACATTCTCCGGTATAACAGATTCCCAAAAGAGTTCAAGCTCCAGGGACGCCACACACCAGGGAAGCCTGAGATCTACCTGAGAGTTATCGACCAATTGTCCTACTTAGCTGCCCATTCAAGCTCCTCGAACACCGTGCTTATTATAGCTAGAATTTAATCGTACATACATAGAAGCTGTAACCCCACCAGAATAGGCTGGTTTCCGAACCGAAAGACCTCACCACCCATATTGAGGCTGGGTATCAAAAAGCTTTTAAGTCAACAGCGGTTTTCATAGACTTGACAGCAGCGTACGACACAGTATGGAAGCAGGGTCTAATCCAAAAGGTACTCTCCATAATACCAAGCAGGGAAGTCGCGGATCTAATAACTAGTATGTTAAGTGAACGGCAATTCGAGGTCTTCCTGGGAGACGCCAAAAGCGAAAGGAAAATACTGAACAATGGCCTCCCAGAGGGAGGGACGATATTGCGCTAGTGACGCAAAGCAAAACTTTTGCAGTAGGAGAAAGAACCTTAACGGCAGACCTAGAAAAGCTAGCAAAGTTTTTTGAATCCAGGCGACTTATCCCAAGAATAACGCAGACCGAGGTATCATGTTTCCATCTGAGCAATTGACTAGCCAACTATCAACCTTCGGACTACTTTAATGGCGAGAAGCTTAAATATAACCAAAGTCCCATATACCTAAAAGTCACCCTGGATAGATCCCTCACGTACAGGGAGTACCTCACTATAAGCTGTCATTAAAATTAGCATCCCGCAATAACATACTTCACAGGCTAGCTGGTACCTAATGGGGAACATCTGCTGACTGCTTACACACTGGCATCGCGTTGGTATACTCAGCTGCAGAATACTGCGCCCCGGTATGGCTGGAGAGTGCACATGTGGCGAAGATGGATACCAAGCTTAATGATACCATGCGGTATATTTCGGGTTCTACTAAGTCTACCCCAGCCCATTGGCTACCAGCGCTATGCCACATAGCCCCGCCGCACTTCCGAAGAGCGCACGCACTAAAAAAGGAAGCGGAAAAGATCGTGTCTACAACCTCACTGCCTATAGGTAAACGAAGAATTCTGCTGTCCACCACATCAGCGCCTAAAATCCCGCAACCCTAGATATGCTGCTGCGCGGAACCTGGAAGATTTTAATGTGACCGGAACCTGGAGAAATGAGTGGGGCACTTTCACCGCGGGTACTGATTTAGAATGCCTCGACCCCACACGTAAGTTGCATGGGTACGACCTCCCTCGAAAACTGTGGTGCCGTCTAAATAGGCTACGAACGGATCACGGCCGTTGCAACTACCTCTTGCATAAAGGGGCTGGGCAGATTCGGCTATGTGTGAGTACTGTGAGTGCGGTGAAGAGGTTAAAATCATGGAGCACATCTACCGACGCTGTCCTCTACTCTTATATGTGGGACCGGACGAGGACTTTCTGCATCTGACACCCGGCGCGATCGCGTGGCTCCACTCCCTGAATGTTGACATTTAACATCCCAACTGACACTTGCTCAATCCGACATGTTAATGAGATAGTTCTGTTTTATTGTCGCCATACGTTTAAACAAATAAAACAGCAATACAGACATACACAATTACACACATAGCGGTCAAACTTGTAAGACCTCCTTTGTGCGTCGAGGATTGAATGACCCTTACTACTTTATTATTATTGGAAGCCTGTAGTGTCCCAATGCTGGGCAAAGACCTCCCCCCTCCCTTGTTTACCCTTACTGACCCTTACTACTAAATAAGATTTTTTAAATATATATCACACACTTGGATTGACAACCCTAGCACCCGGGCAGGCGAAGTGTAGCTAGAAGATGACCGGAACATCACCTCAATTACATTTAAATCGATTGCGACGTATTCTTAGGTAGGTAAACAATAAAAAAGCTGACTTTTATCTTTTCTGTGCCACAATTTATACAAAAAAACACGTTCTGCCACTTCAACGAAAAAACGGCACTGATCGTAAACGGCGTTAAGTTAGCCACAATTGATGCAAGAATATTGCCATGCATAAAATAAACTTTCCATTTATTAGTTTTTGTGTAGACCCTGCCCTAAAAACTAGTACAAGGACGACCGGTTAGCCTAGTGGGTAAGTGACGCTGCCTACGAAGCTTCGAATCCCGGTAAGGGATATATTTATGTGATGAGCATGAATATTTGTTTCGGAGTCTTGGATGTTGTCTATGTATTTAATAAGCATTTTTATATATACAGGGTGGAATCTTGAACGTGATCCAAAATAGCAAAATGTGAATCTATCCATGATTCTGAGCAACTTTTATTATGGGACCAACTTTGTGTTATGCCAAAAAAAACACACCTGTTCATACATTCTTGTCAGTCTAAAATGAGCAGAGTTAATGAAATAGTTGGATTTTTTTGGCATAACACAAAGTTGGTCCCATAATAAAAGTTGCTCAGAATCATGGATAGATTCACATTTTGCTATTTTGGATCACGTCCAAGATTCCACCCTGTATTAATTATATCGCGATCAGTGCCCATAACACAAGCCTTATTGAGCTTACTATGGAGGTAGTTCGATTGGTGTAAGATTGTCCAATAGTATAAATTTTATACAGAGATAAATTGAATTCATACAAATATGTTAAATTCATAAATGTGATTATCAGGCTTAGGACTTTTCGTAGCATACCGTGGTTCTCTTTGGAGTCGGAGTAAAAAATTCGAATTCAAATTCAAAGTCAAAAAGTATGATGTCTTATTAACTATAAAGATTTATACATACTGTCACATCGTTACTGAGTGCATTTTAATCGAACGTAATTAATGTTATCACAAATCTATATAATAATACTAAGTACTGATCACATGTGATGCTACAATATTATTTATCTAGTTACACATCCTCTTTAATGCCCGTGTTTAGTGAATAGTGCAAATTAAATCGCAATTTAAATTTAAAAAATATTGACATAATCAGTAGACACTTTTGATACTAGACCATCAAATTGGTATTTGATTTTATCTAAAATGAATAATATTCCTACTTCCGAGATTAAATACTGGATAGAGCCATTTAAGGAATTAAAATATAATGAAGAAAAATATAGTATTCATTGTTCCTTATGTGATGTATATTTTACAGCGACAAAAAAAATGTTTGTTGTGAACCATATCAATAGCATATCTCATCAAAATAACAGTGATGAGAATAGTATAATCCTAAGTTGGATAAAACCTTACGAAGAACTAACGGTAAGCGAAGATAAGTCACACATAAATTGTTCGGCGTGTGATACTAATTTGAAATTAAAAAAAGTTTAACGTGAAAAGCCAAAGTCACCAAAAAAAAACTGGCAGTAGGTATGAAGGATTTTTTTCTAGACCTATGCTTGTTTCTCATCAACTGCAATATTGCTTGGAACAAAGTGAACCATCCAGAGTTTAGAAAGTTTTTTACATGTCCTTTTTTCTTTATTATATATTATTTTACAATTAAAAATTCCATAGAATATAGAAGCATGTTATGTTTCAAAAAGTCCTAAGACTTTAATATAACTTCATACTTTGAAGTTCACTTCGAAAATTTCACATTCGGCGATAAATATATAGTAATAAATGAACAAGGAACCAGAAAGTAGGCTATGAAACAAGCAGGAAGCTTACAGGAAATTTTATGTTTAAAAACATTTTACTTTTACAATATTTAAAACGGTCTTAAAAAATACGAGATAATTTATTGAAGCAGTAGTCAATATTACGAATAGAGCCAATGTACTTAAGTCCAATAGGGTAAATCGCCAATAACTGGCCACCGTTCAATAACTGACCACCTCATACTAAAAATGAACTCTATTCACCTATAATAGGATTCACTTTTAGTATAAGGTGTTAATTATTGGCTACCCTTCAATAACGGGCCACGTTATACTAAATTGAATTCTGTTTGTAGGGGAACAGAGGTCATTTTTAGTATAAGGGAGCCAGTTATTAAAGGGTGGCCAGTTATTGGCGATTTACCCTAGTATAGAACAATATCATCAGGAAATCAAAGTGGTATAATTATTTGATAACCTCTAACTCGGATTCCTTATCGCGCCAAATGAACTTTGCCTTTTATCATAAATCGGTATTAATTGCGTTTGTATAACTCTAATTTATGGAAAAATTTAATGTAATTATGGCAACTATAACTATCGCTAATGTTTTTCTACTTTGCTATAATTTTTGAGTGTTGATCATAGGTACCTACGTTATTTCGTATATATCGCAGGACTATTTTGGATAAATAGTTAGTAGTAGTACATATTACCTACCCTAACGTACCTAACCTAACCTAACCTACCTATAGATCTAAAGACATCTCAATGATGTTAATGTTATTTTTTATATGGAAAAAACGGTCTCTGCAGGTATATTGGACCCGACGTACCTAATGACATAATGACCTATGAAGGTACAGAATATCGCTGGTTATCGCTCGCACTCCTAACATGTTAGACTTGGCGCGTGGAATCGAAGCGAAACTAAACAAATGTCATAACTAGGGTTAAGATTCTGGTGGCAGTTTAGCACAAGTAATGTAGTGGAGTCGCCATTGTATATTTCTTTATTTGAATGAATGAATAACTGAAAGATAAATCGTCGCTACAAGATTTGTAAATAATAAAACAACAATACTTAATAAATAAAGAACATACAGATATATTTAGGAAGAGGATAAATCTATATTACAGTACCGGCCAATAATATATCACCTTTGCGTTTTATTGTATGAACGTGTATAGAGTAAACAATTTAGGTTTGTTGATACGAGTACATCGCATATTTAGTAGATATTTCACCATTCAGTCATTCGTTCAATTATAAAATTATATAACGGCGGATTTACTACATTTCTTGTGCTAAAGTGCCACGAGAATCCTGACCCAAATCATTATATCATTGTACAGTACAAGTGAAATCAAACAAAAATTAATATTGACGTAGTAAGAGAGGGTATTTCGAATGTATATTATATGCTACTGCTGATACTGAAACTGAAGTATCAGTAGTATACTGAAACTTATTCTAATGAAAGATTGTTCAAGACCTTGAATAGGTATAACATTATAATTTCAGCAATATATTATGTTTTTATTGAACTTTTATGAATCAATTTACTTGTATGAAACAAATAAATTTAATTATACATTATTGGTTTATCAATCATGTATTCATTAATTCTTTCAATCAAAAAATATATAACAACGACTCCATTGCTCTTTGTTCACCCCAATGCCACCAAACATCCCAACTCTAGTCATAACAATATCTTGTCGATAAAAAGTCAGACAACCTCTCACTATATAGGTGAGAATGAGCTGGGGTTTAAATCATGTTATGTTAGCAACTCAAAAGAATCACCAATCCACCCTTTTCATCCATATTAATGTAAGTAAGCTTAATAAGTTTCTGTCAATAATTTCATTTTTGGTACAAGCTTTTATTGCCGACTGTACTTTTCTGTATACCATCATCAACTACTCATTGAGACGATTCTAACGAGCCCAAACTCAACGGGGTTACGTTGGTTAAGTACTGAATTCCCATGGCCACCTGTCTCCATCATCAGATCAGCTCGCTGGTAGCATAATATTGAATTGTCATCCAAACTATACTTATACCCAAAATTTCGGCTCAATCGGTCAAATTTAACTAGCAACATTTTTGATTACATACTAAATAATAGGGCAAGTTAAATAAAAGCTTGTAACAAGTACGAGTACGTCTCAGTAACCAGTGTTTATAGGAACCAACCATCATAAATTATACACTTAATTGTTTAGCAGTATTTTTACCGAGTGTTTTGTTAACTATATAGTACTGTTTTGTAAACTCTGTTGGCATTATTATAACCTGTCACTTAGTATCACCACACACATATATATAAGGAACTATAATTCAAGTTCGAAACAAAACCGGTTGTGAATCCTAAATTGTATCGTAGTGAGACTTAGTTCTTGGGTTATTGTTCAACTTACGTGAAAAATTCCATAGAAAGGTTAAAACAATACACACTATTTGGAACTTCATTTTTATACTTAACTAAAGCAATGATTTAATGTTTGTTTAAGATGGTTCAAGCGATCCGAACGCGGCAAGTTGCGCGGCACCGCCTTGCTACACTGGTCTCTGACGTTAACTTGAACACATTTAACTACTTATACGATCTTAGTATCTTGTTTTCCTACCGACGCTCTTGTTAAAAAAAAGACGGTGCAAAAACTTTTTATGTTTTGAATCGTTGTGTAAATAATTCTAGTACTAGGAATGATAAGTAGGTATAAACACTCGTTTTATCAAAGCTTTTGATATCTATGTGTATAGTCCAGGTCGAAATATGTGCACGGACAGAGTAATCAAAAATATGGCAACACTACGTTATTGTGAAGGTCATGTCATGAGATTACTCAGATATTTTTGAACCTTGGGGAGCGTGCATATATTTATGAACTCGGCCGTCAATCACTTTGATATATTTAGTATGTAATAGATATTGTTCCTCATGAGACCATTCTATATTGGAAGGACGGTGGCGATCAGATAAGTACCTACATACGATGACGCACGTAATAAATGCAGAGTAGGTACTTGGATTTACCCGTTTAGTAACACCGCTGTGCTACACTGAGTACAGATCATTGCTATGATTATATATAGGTATACGAATACATTTTAAAAGGAGGGTGAACGAATTTTAGGTTTCCGCTGACAATTGTTAGGCTCTTAAATATTGATTATGAAATTATGATGAACGCTTATTTTGTCAATAAACATTATCATTTATAAAAAGCTTTTGCATAGTAGTCATGTAACAATTCCCTAATTGATAACGCGCTTTACCCAACTTCGTAATCAGAACATTACTGGCAACTCGCCTGAGACGATATACTGAGACGGTATACTTATAACCATTGTTGGTTCGTCTCATAATTATACTTATATGACTTGTAATTATGCCTGTTACTTACGAATTACGTGAGATGCTGGTTGTGAATTGCAAAAAAAAATAAGTTTTTATATTTTACAAGCTTTATAAAAACTTGCCCTGTTAGTATGGGACAAATCTTGTAAGTTAAATCTGACCCACTTCCCGGTGACCGATTGAGCTGAAATTTTGGGTATAAGTATAGTTTGGATGACCCTAACATAACATAAGCGAATAGTATAATTAACGATTTTATATTTAGTGTTTAAGTATGCATGCTGCATTGCATGCTATTTTGTAGCTATTTGTATGCCTTAACAGGCAAGACATAGTGATACAACCCATAAATTGAAACACCGATGTACATACCTATGTTTTACCAATAAAACATTTTGTATTTGATGACAATTCAATATTATGGTACCATCGAGCTGATCTAATGATGGAGACAGAAGGTGGCCATGGGAATTCAGTACTTAACTGACGTAACCCCGTTGAGTTTGGGCTCGTTAGAATCGTCTCAATGAGTAGTTGATGATGGTATACAGAAAAGTACAGTCGGCAATAAAAGCTTGTACCAAAAATTAAATTTTTGACAGAAACTTTTTTTTTATGCATCTATTCTTATTTCCTCATCGTCATCGGTCATCACGAAAAGAAGCTTTTCATTCTATTACATGAATACCTACAAACTTTACCAAAAGATTTTTCAAATGTGGTTATTTAATTTTTCAAGGATTTTATTCTCAGCCCGGAATCGCGGAAGTCCCAAAACTCAACAAATTTATAATTTATTAAAATCATATAATTTCAAGCGTGTTCATTAAGCAATTTGTGTACTCTAGAAGTCTGTACCTGTAGGTACGCAACTTCTTACTTACGCAAGTTTACACATTGAGTAAAGTAACTAAGTGATTAAGACCGATAAGCAACAATAATTATATAAACAGTTCGGGGAAGAACTTAGAACTAATTACCAGTTGGTTTTGTTCCTTGATATATTTGTTTATTTATTGCAGTTTAATTATGTGAATTGTGAACTTAATGTTATCCCTTAAAGTAGATAAACTAAATCCACAAACGTCGTTGATACTATAAAGTTATTGAAGTGGCATTAAGATAGGTCTTCAATCTCTATTTTCGATATCAGGTAAACGGTTATACTTAGACTAGCTGTTGCCCGCGACTTCGTCCGCGTAGAACTTGTTACCGTCTTAGAAAAATGATCGCTATTCAATTATTGTAGGCTGAACCTTAATTATCGCCGACCCAAACAAAGTTCTACCATTTAAAGGGGAGATTTCCGAGATACAACTGTCCTATATCCTTTCAAGGGTCTCAAATTATCTGTACGAAAAATTTAATCTAAATCCGTTCAGGGATTAAGCGTAAAAGGCAACAGTGTGATGAGTTCATTAGTTTCAATTGCTAAATTTAAATGAAGAACTCCGTTTTTACAATTATGAATATCTCCACAGACATTTCTGCTTAAATTGTATATTTTTTCATAATGTATTAAAGAAAGCTACATTACTGGAAGTTTTTGCCTATCGCCGTCCAGCAGTTTTACTCACGTTAGTCCGGGCTACCTGTATACTTTTGAAAACAAACTTATCTAATGCTAAAAGACGTAGAACTTTCCATCTCCATCCGCCGTCCCCATTCGACGGTGTAAAAGAATAAATTATTTGATTATCCAAAATGATTTTTTTTAATTTACAAAATAATCAGCAGGTTAAATGAAACATTACCGTCTTTTCGGTTTCGGTCGGTTAACCTAACCTACATTTCTGGTAGCTGTTCAGTTCTGTAAGGGTAGTGGTTCTAACTTAACCTAACCTACTTTTCTGCTAGCAGTCAGATTACGTATTTTGACTAATTAATGGCTGACCATCCTACTAATATCATAAATGCGAAAGTTGGGATGTTTAGATGTTTGTTAACTCAATCACGCTTAAACGGCTCAACCGATTTGGATGAAATTTTTCACGAAGATAAATTATAGCCTGTATTATAATATAGGATAGTTTTATCCCGGGTCCACGCGGACGAAGTTGCGGGCGGAAGCTATTATAGTATGTATGACCTAAGAATTCCCTCACTTCAACATTTACTTGTTCCTCATACATACTTCCAACCCTTTCTAACCTCCTTAGAGGATGAATTTTAAGAAACGCTGTAATTAGTTTCCTACGGCCGTATTCATAAATGTTCTATAAGTCTGTTTTAACAAAAATGGCGTTAAAATTAGTTTGTCCTTATCTGTCACTTTGACATTTGTGTTCGTATGAAAGGGACAAATCACATTTTATTTAGCAGAGGCATTTTAAGTTTTATGGATAATGGGGCTAGTCTTTAACCGAAGTTACAGATCCCTAACTTTAAAATTATCTTGTCCCCCGTACAAACATCCAACTATATTACTATGGAATCAATTTCAAACAGTCTAAAACAGAAGTTACAAATCTCTTACTTTCATAATGTATTTCTCTCCATACAAACTTTGAACCCCCTTTAACTCTTATATAGGGGATGAATTTCATAAACTCTGAAATCAGTTTTGTAGTCTTTTAACATACAGGCTAAGACCAAAGTCACAAAGCTCTTACTATAACATTTTCTTGGTCTCCATATAATCCATGAATCCCGCTTTAACCCCCTAGGGGTGGAACTTTTCCAAAATGCTGAAAGACCTTTTTTTTTTTATCCTGATAAGAAATCTTTATAAGTAGATACAATTAACGTTTTAAGTCTCAAACTCAAAAAAGAGTGTTTCTCATCCAAACCTTGCACCCCTTTTTAACCCCCTTTGGGATAGACGTTTCTAAAACGCTGGAAGTACTCGTTTATATTTGAATTAGTAATCTTTCTACAAAATTGTATGTCTCTAGCTAACAAACAAAGTTTCCCCCATACAAACTATTCACCCCTTTTTAACCCCCTTAGAGGTGGATTTTTCCAAAACGCTTAAAGTACTTTTATTTGTACTCTAATAAGTAATCTGTCTACAAAGTTTCAAGTTTCTAGCTCAAAAGGAAAAGTTTCCCTTACACAAACTTTGCATCCCTATTTAACCCCCTTAGGGGTGGAATTTTCTAAAACGCAGAAAGCACTTTTTTTGTATTCTATTAATTTATCTTTCCACTAAGTTTCAAGTCTCTAGTTCAAAAAAATATGTATCCCCCATACAAATATTGCACCCCTATTTAACCCCCTTAGGGGTGGAATTTTCTAAAACGCTGAAAGTTTTTTTTTAACTTAATAAGTAATCTCCCTACAAAGTTTCAAGTCTCTAGTTCAAAAAATAATGTTTCCCCCATACAAGCTTTGTACCCCCATTTAACCCCTTAGGGGTGGAATTTCCAAAGATTCCGTCGTATCCTTTGCTTACGTCATAAAAAGAAGTTCTGGTGTAAATTTTAAGTTTCTAGTCTCAGTAGTCAGTCAGGAAGTCTTCTTTTATATATATAGATTTTTCTTCCTTAACGGACAGCGTAGACACTAAATAAAATAATCAATAATGTCATATTTTCTCGAAAAAGGATACAAAATGTAGTCAAATAGAGAAAAAATCAACGCAAAAGGTTAAATATTCACGAAGTTATATTATAAGTGTCCAAAGTTTTAAGAAGGGGTATGTTCTGTCCCTTTTTCGCAAAACGCAACTTCATATGAAACGTTGACGCTGGAAGAATGTGACGTCACAGAAGACGGCAACGTGCCGCGCCGCATCGTGGTCGGCGCCGCCGTCGACGCTGCCCTCCGGCAGCATCCTATAATGTGACGTCACACACCGTTTGTTTTTTCTCTCTCTAACAAGCAATATTAAAACGGTTGTAACTTCGTAATTTTTTGAGATAGCTGAATGGGATTTTCGCCACTAGGCATATTTTTTTGCCTTTTTTCTTTTGGAGTAACAATAATATTCGAGTCTACACCCGTGTTATCGCCTGGGTACACTTACCTAATGATTACCTTGTATGTATTTGTATATGGAGGCACTATACAACACCTAGCAATTAAAATATAAATATCATCAACAACGATCTCCATTTACGATGTTTATTAATTATTTCCAATTTGGCTCTGCGACGATGCCATTTGACATCATACCTATTTTCACCGACCAACTAATGCAGCATCCTAAATCGGATGACACAAAAACGTCCCACCGATCGACCCAGTGCCCAATCAACCAATTTGTCCTCAAGTGGGGCGCAATTTCCTCACAATTCGCTTAACGATTAACGACATTAACTTTCATGTCTCGTCGCTAATTGCATTCGGCCCCCATCCCCAGTACATTTGATTATACAGTCGTTACTTCGCGATAAATATAAATAGATCTTGGACTTGATGATTGCAAACCGTTTAAGTCTTCCCAGATTGCACAAGGAAAATGCACATCCATACTGTCCATACTTAATATTATAAATCCGAAAGTGTGTCTGACTGTCTGTCTATCTGTATGTTGCCTCTTCACGCTTAAACCGCTGAACCGATTTAGATGAGATTTGGTATAGAGATAGTTTGAGCCCGGGGCAGGACATAGGATAGTTTTATACTGGAAATCACCCGGGGCCTGAAATAGGGGGTGAGAGTTTGTATGGAGCTACGATATAAACGAATTCCACGCGGACGGAGTCGCAGGCAGAAGCTAGTTTAAAAATATAGATATCAATACCTCATGGTCTTGTGCGCGAAATATTTTAAATTAACGTGGCTAGAACCTATCAGTTCAGGTTATTACAAAATGAGACTGATCACATTACCTCGAGACTCACGAGAGAGACGAGGATAATAACTATATCTAAGTTGAGAAACCTCCGACATTTTCATTTCAAAGTCCAATATCTCAAAAAGTCTAAACAGATTTACATATAACGTGGCTAAGAACACTCGGGATAAAATTATCTATGACACAAAAAAACCGGTCAAATCGGTCCATCCGTTCGCGAACTACGATACCACAGACAGATACGCAGACACGTTAAACTTATAACACCCCTCTCTTTGCGTCGGGGGTTAAAAATGAAATCCCACTATCCTATTAATATTATAAACGCGAAAGTTTCAATGTTTAGATGTTTGTTACTCAATCACGCTTAAACGGGTCAACCGATTTGGATGAAATTTTGCACGAAGATAGTTTATAGCATGCATTAAAATATAGGATAGTTTTTGCATAATGCGGGCGGAAGCATGTTTGCATTTAATAACTCTGCTGCAGTCAAATTGTAATTGTTAATTGTAATTGTTAATGTAAAGCGTTGGACTGACGGTAGTTGAAATCACTTAGCAACAATTCTGAAACTAAATCTCCATTTTTGATGGTAACCTTTGGCACTTCAAGCAGTTAATTAGTTCATTCAGCATGTTTTTTTTTGGACACAAAGTATCGGCAACGGTAGACTATGTATTCTATTTAATATATAATGTAATGAACCATGTTTCTTGTTATTCAAAAACGCGCACGCACGTCTGAAATGTTACCGTTCGTATGTACAATTTATTAATTTTAACACTTCACATTCACACGAACAAAGTCTGTAAATTCACCAACAAATCGTTGTGAACTAACTGAAGCACGTATTCAATCGAACGCCTGGACAGAGACCGAAAGGTCTGGGTGCTATTTTCGGACCGTTCGATAAATGTCTCGTTTCACTTTAACCGACTGCATTTGTTTTCAGCTTCTTCAATAATTTCATAAAATTTTGGGAATACTTAGTTCTTAAATAAAACAGTTCGTCCAAGCCAGACTAGGCTAATGGCTTGATTACACGTAACACGACGGTTAGGTATCTACAGAGTCGCGAGACGAGTGTAAACTCATCACCGAGTCGGTCACGAATTATTAAACTGCAGAATCTCAATACAAATCAAAAAATGATCTACTCTTTTAAACTAAAAAGAACAGATAAATACATAAAAAACACATTTATTTATTTCGTCATATTTGGTGTAAAAACTGTTAAATCACTCTACCTAAGAAAAAGTGGCTACCAGGGATATTTGAGCCACGCTGACAAAGCAATGCATGCAAGAACAGCTTTGTAAATATTGTAAATATTTTGCGTATTGTAAGTACATATTTGCAAATGTCATATTTTTACACCCTTGTAAATCCTAAACATACAAAATAGCCCCCCAAACGGTCGGACTCCAGAGAATCCATGATAAATTGGCGATCGGCGGCACTGGAGAGGTTGTGGCCTCTTCTGCTGTCTCAAAAGCTTACGTAAATAATTCCGACGAGACTACAACTAGTACCTAAACTACTACGAGTATATACAGGGTGGGGACCTGTCGTTTTACATAATGATACGAGTATAGAAACCTGTCAACATTTTTGAAGTTCATTTAGGAAGTGATTTAGCAAGTTATTTTCTAATATTGATGTAGGGATACATGACAGAATCATGTGTATGTACATATTTGGACTAATTATTTATGAGAAAATATCAAAATTTCGTTGTCATCCTGTATGCCAGGTACTTGAATAGATGTCTGTAGGATGCTTAACAACCTTACCTTTTGGACCGTACTTTAAGTGTCACTTTGTAAAGGCCAATGTAAATTGTTGATGTAGCATGAGACGCAATGTCGTTGACTTTTTAAGGCTTACATATTTATAAGGATGTTCACTCTTATGATATAATGTAAGGTCAGGTACTTGTAAGTATTTTACACTTATTTAGATGGTTTTAGTATTTCTTCAGAAGCTTGTACAGAAATTAGAGTTAAACATTTACCCCGTTTAAAACATCATATTACTCTGCAATCAATCAAATACCACACGTTATGATTTGAATGAAAATCGAAAACGTCGTAAAATATTGAAATATCTTTCAAACCCGGGGTGTCAGACTTGTTATCGATGGCGTCTTGATATTATTTACGAGCGGCCAGTGCTCAGTTGTGCGATTCACAATCACTCTCGACTTTTCACCACTTATATACCCTAAGTATACCTCGACTCCGAGATCCGTGACAATCATACTTGATCGTAGACCAGGCTTATACTGGTTCCCTAGAGCCGAGGTGTCAGTAAGCGTTTGTAAATAGGTACCAGCCTTGTGATGTTTGCTCCCGAGTCTCAAGCTTGATGCATTGCGCTATGCTTGAACAGGATATTTATATTTTTGATATTTTAGAGGCCAATGTTTGTAATTATGTATTTAATACCTAGCTAGGTATAAAATAAAAAAGTATGTATTGATTGTTCCTTACATCCGTTTATCATAAATAAATTATCAAATATGAGTGTGTCAAATATAGTGGCTTTGACTGTGTTAGTGTGTACAAACAGTCAGTCAGATGGATCATATAGGATTGTAGGTGTATGTTATCAGTATATTTAGCCACGTCAGGCAAGAGATAGAACTCCTCTGGGTAGACATTTTCAACTTCTTTGTCAGAAGAGAGTTATCATGGTGAAAAAATCTCACATTTTGCGTCCTATTGATTATTCGAATTGTTTCTACTGCTACGTTAAAAACAAGCATCAGGAGGACAATCAGACACGTTTCGCGTTCCATATTGACGTTGTATTGCCGCATGTTAGTTTGAGTTTAACTCCCAGGTTCTTTACCTGTGTCGGTGTTAATGATAGGTAGGTACATTCCAGTAAATAATAATTACCCTAAGATGAATCAACCAGTTACATGGTGAATCCAGAGTTCAAAACGAGCTGTCCGTAGTTGTGTCACGTTATAGGGAAAAAACATATTTTGAAGAATTAACGAGCGAACTCAATATTCTATCTACCAACTATCAATATTGAAATCACCCTTTTCTTATTCTCGCAGCAACGTAAGTACTTTATTTTGTGTAAATCAATTAAACGATAAAAAAGGTACTTACATACCTATTGTCCAAAGCTTTTGTTCGAACAAAAAATACGGCGTCGCTAAAAGTCAACACAGCATTGTCATTCGCAATGTTTTCCAGTATTTAGTAGTCCCAGAATACTTACGTTAAAAGCTTTTGAGTTCGTGTATTGATACAAATGGGTGTCGTCGGTGGATCGAACGGGCACTAAATCACGTGTGGAATGAGAGACGTTGTTTGTGCAGCGTTGTTAATGATTGCTGGGCCGGGCTTCTCAATCAGGAGGCCATGTTTTGAGGTAAACAAATGTGCGAATATATAGGTAAAATAGCCCGGAATTGGAATAGATAATGGCCGTAATAATGGTTACAAATGGTTTAGGTGGAAGCGGCAATCAAAGCTTATTAATGTATGTAACTCCCCTTAACCACTTCGTCAGTTTGATGACGCTTGTGTACTCAATTTTGTTTTAGTCTATTTCCACGTTATTATAAATCTGCGTCTTCATGATGTTGTTTAGGCCGAAACGTTGTGACGCCATTGTTCTCCTTATCATGAGTCAATGACGTAATAAGCGACAATCGTAGGTTTTCCATTTTTTTCTTCCCATCATATTTTTTTTAAAAGGCAGCCTAAGTTTTAACGCATTACTCGTATTCCAATCAGATTATCATCTGATCGGGTCCTTTCGAAATAAGGCTGTTGACTCATAGCCTCAGGTGTCTAACAGTTCAAAAACGTGCAGTTTAGATGAAAAACGTCAAAACATTCATAATATAATGCAATGTAAGTTAACTCCTTACCTTATTAAATTAATAATATTGTCCTGAATTTTCATTTTATTGTGCTTCTTTTCTGCTTTAATCAATTAATTGTTTATATGTACTTCTACAATAATATCTTACACTACCCTACCCACGTCTTAGTATAAATATCTAGCAGATATGTGCGGAACTTCTTTGTCATATATTTGACACCTAGCTGTCCAACATGCTAGGTACAAAGCATATGAAAACACAATGATGTAACATAAAAAAGGTAGAGATACGTTGTCTATACGGAATTCCGTGTTTAAAAATGGCCCCCTAATCTGACAGCTGAGACACGTTTATACGTTTCCATTGACGACGCGAAACTGACGCAAGTTGGTGCAATTGACGCTTATAACCTATCTACCTCTTTTTTAGGTTTCCGTAGTCAGCAAGGAGGACCTTATAGTTTTGCCATGTCCGTCTGTCTTCGGCTTAGCTCAGTAACCATTACTACTAGAAAACTGTAATTCGGCATGGGTATATAATCACGTCGATAAAACAGTACAAAAAAAGCTTTAAAAAAAATTTTTTTAGGGAAGGGTAGACCGGGGTCAATAGTACCATCGCCTATAACTCTGCAACCACATCGAACTATGCATTTATGTGTATACACCAGTGTGCCTTGACCGTGTCTCTACCTGCTCACTGGTCTGAGGGACACAAGTGAACCCTAACCTAACCGACCTAAGACAGTCCGCTTATGACAAGCCATTTTTGTCTGCCCTGATAATCCGCGTCCAGAATAGTGCTCCGCGCCTCAGTATTTCTATGACCTTTGAAGCGCTCTAAATGGTGCCATGTTTTTGGTTGCCCAAACGTCATTTGACGATTTGTTATTTGCATAAGCAAATCATTTGCTTCATAATAATTTGCCACATAAAAGTTTGTCGAAGTAAAATTTAGCAATGTAAAAGAAAACTGCGAAGTTAAGTTATGCCAACAATTGGTTTTCCAAATGAAAATTCTGCGAAAAGTTGGTTGCCATGTGAAACTCTGCGAAACATATTTCGCCGAAAAGGAAGAACCCCGTACATTAGGTTAGGGCAGCTAGAAAGGGGGGGGGCGGGGGGGGCGAAGCCCCCCACAAGAGGGGCTCGGGGGGCAAAGCCCCCCGCAGTAACAAAACCTAAATAATCGTAACAATGGTATCGTTAGTAGGTTAGGTAAGGGTCTGCTTGTGTCTCTTAGAGCGGAAATAGGCACCCCGCGAAGCGGGGTGACGTCGACACGCTGGCGGTTAGGTTAGGTTTAGGTCAGGTTAAAATAATTGGCGTTTGTTTTCAAAAAAATATTTTTATACAACCAATATATATTTTTGCGAGGTGTTCGACAAAAAAAAATGATGCTCATATATTTTATGCGTGAACATGATTCGCAAATAATATTCGGACTATTGAAATTCGGCGTAATCGAACTATGCGAATCTCGATTCTGCCATAACAGTTTATGTGCAAAGTCAATTATGCCTACATAGATTATGCCAAATAGAATTCTTACTAAAAAAATATGCCAAAACAGGGGGAACCATAGGTCATCATTTCCAAAGTGGTACCATTGCCCCCGGTCTACCCTACCTCCCCTATACCTAAAGCGGGGATGTAATTTTTTTCTCGTTAAACCCATGGTGTGGGGTATCGTTGGATAGCTCGTTAAAAATATTATGGGTTTCCTAAAACCATTTTTCAAATTAACGAGATATTGGCCTTTAAAGCCCTAATATTTGTTCGAGTCATGTGTGTCCGCCCCTGCCGGCTAAATGGCTACTACTGGGGATGTGAAAAAAATCGTGTAAGTGGTACATAATATAATGAATTTAAAAGGAAAACTATTACGGACAAGTAGGCATTAAAGTATTTACCGAGTAATAGTCGATCAACTTAATGTGTACTTGGAAAGGCCAATTTTCGTACAAATACGGCCGACGCAACCAAACCGCACGTCGATGTAACTGAACTGATGTAAGACAGACAGGCAACTACGGAACCCTACACTGCGCGTGGCCCGACACGCACATGGCCGGTTTTTATATTAAGTACATTGTGAAAACACGTCTCCGCACTTTGGATATTCACCCTTGGTGTATTTTTTGATACTCCTACGCATCAAATAATACAGTCAATAATTTCGAAAATACATTTTCACGCGTTACGTGCGTAAATTCGGCTAATCATTTATTAGGATGCTAATTTTATCTGACTATTTCGTGGTATATACATTCTCGGAAATATAATTATAATCATTTTAAACTTGTTTATGCAAATACTAATTTGATTACTAATGCGAATTAATGTTTATATCTGAATAAGTTCTAGACAGAAACTCATTTTCAAAAGGAGTGTTGGTTTAACATCAATCGTGAAAGCCATTTCAGATAAGCTTTGGCTTTCAATTGCTACCGAGAAACATACTAAAATAACTAAAATTAAATAAAGTGAAAAAAATATCCCTTTGACAGGGATTTTCTTATGACATTAGCAAAAGATTTGAATTTCCATGGTCTATGGAAAAGGTTTTTCCACGATATCTACACTACAGTCCGTCTTTTTATTAATACGTCCCATAATAAAGAAAACTCAAAATCATACGAGAAGGAATCATCTCCATAACTCACCCAACTTACTTAATTAGAAGCAACAAAGTTGTTGCCTTGAAGATATACAACGTGTTTTTTAACCGTCTTAGAGCCGAAGCCCACTTAAAGTATCCGAAAGATACTAATCATTCGTGAAAAAAAAATAGTTAAGTTTTTAGTAATAAAACGTAATTAAGTTTGAAAAATCCAGTATGGCGCACGGCGCGAAGTTCATTCACCCGGTTAGAGTTCGTACCTATCTACATAAGATGGCGGCTAGCGGTCACTGCGGTCACTCACCTGGATGATTAAAATTAATATTAATCCAAAAAAAAACAATATTAATGCATTTAAAAAAAAACAAAAAAAAAACAATAAAAAACAATAAAAACCTTTTTTAAGTTCTTCGTAATATATACATTGGGCTTCGACTATAAGACGGTTAAAAAAACACCGTGTACATCTTTTTATAAATGCTTGTAACTTATAAAAAACATAAATTCTCAGATTCGCGTTACTTGCACACTCTAATCTATAAATAGGTTGCCGTCTGCTCTTTCATAAATAAAACTTTGGAAAACATTTCCGAGCAAATTTTCACTTAAGTTTGCGTCGGCTTTTCGGAAGTGAAGGAAATAGGAATCATTATTTACCGTCAGCTTTAACGATCGGGTCCACGCCAACCACACGTTATAATTTTGCACTCTTCTCAACTGCGGGTAATACAAGTGTGGAAAGTGGGAGGCCCCTAGCTTGCGAGAACTTCTTCGCCATCGAAATAAATCATTAACTTATTTAACAAGTCACTGCGCGTTTGTAAATAGTGCCTACTTATTTTACTTCCATCATTATTTACATTATCGTTACTTTGTCATTGATACTGATCGCTGTAATATTTCTTACTAACTTCGTGCGTGGTACCAAAAGATCAGTGTCGGTTAGTTCTAAAAATCAAAAGGAAAATAACTAGTTCGAAAAAGTTATTGGGAAATACTTAACCTGAAATATAATTTATTCTTTCACTTTAATACAACTAGCTTTTGCTGGCGACTTCGTTCGCGTTGACTTCCCTTTGATGGACTTTAACTGGGATAAACAGTATTATATGTGTTAATCCAGTACTTACAGTTGGATGTATGGATGAATGGATGTGGTAGTAAACTTTATTACGTTAAATAATACAACATAATATATAAAATAATATCAGAAAAAGAGGAGGAATTTAATTTTCTATGATAGCTAATCCACAGCCGTCTTCGCATCCAAATCTTCTTCTCGTTCCTCTAATTCTCATAGAGACTGCTCTGATGATTGATACTTGTATTTTGACTTTGATCCAGCTTATTATTTGTGAGTATAGTTTGGACCATTTTTCACATAGCTTTAGAGATGTTTTCTTTATATAGGATTGATATTCCATTCCGACAATGCACTCACAGGAGACCACAAGGGGAGTAAATGAGGCTCTAAGATCTTCTGCAGCCAAGTCCTATTTGCGGTGTTTTTTTTTAATTCATTGCAATCCGTTCAGACGTTTTTTCGCGATTTAGTAACAAATATCCAAACTTTCACATTTATAATATTACTAGCTTTCACCCGCGACTTCGCCCCGGGATAAAAACTATCCTATATTTTAATCTAAGCTATAAACTTTCTCCGTGCTAAATTTCATAAACATCTAAACATCCAAACTTTCGAATTTATAATATTAGTAGGAATTAGTGTCCTACGGCAGTGTGGTAGGTGTAGACCCCACTAACTGGATTGCGCCAATGGGCCGGTAATGATGCCCGCGCTGTCTAAACGCTAACAACTAAATTAGCTTTTGAAGATATTTGAATTTACTTTTATTTTACTAAGTCCATTACCAAATATGTTAGAAAATATTTTGACTACTTTAAATTTCTAACTTTGAAGTGGGTAGGTTCTTACTTAGAAATAAGACGGGGCTTACAAGCTAAGCTAAGCTAAATAGTAGATTGTACAACAAGTGCATATCTAAAAGGAGCCATTTTACCTGAGACGGCGAGGCTGAATAGCTAAGTCGAAGGGTAAAATGGCTAATTTAAGCCCGCGTTATACCTACACACTGATTTTCACTTCAATTGCGAGAAAATTACAAATATTTGCAAAATTGAATAAAATAAAGCTTATTCCCACCACTTCACTTTTTAAAGTTTTTATGTTTAATATTGGACACGTGATATATGAGTCTTAGGTACTTACTTCATACTGCCAAATCATTTAATATTTCGATACTTTTTTAAATAATAATTAATTTCTATTTTATCTGGTTTTATTAATTTAGTAATTACAAAACACGGATATTAATTTGATTAAAGCAAATCAAATAAAGTAACAAGTTTTTTTACGAAGTTTTACTGTGCTTTATTAGTCCCGATTGTCTTAGTAAGTATAAAAAAAAAATATTTTTAATACAGTTGCTCATAAAGTGGTACTTTTTGTGGCTGCGTAGCGTACGAGAAGCTCAATTTCTCGAACTAGTGCTTTTTACTTTTTAGTTCCAAACTATACTTTCGAAACGCAGTAATTTTATATTAGATTTTTTACTTGGAAATTATGAAATTAAAAACGCTTACGAATACTAGGAGTATTTATTTAAAGTATTCATTAATTGTTCGATACCAGTCTTTTACCGCGGGCATCACTCGGTTGATAATCGGAAAAGAAAAGGACACGTCACTATTTGACGTTTGACGTCTGTCATTTTTTGGTAGTATAACCTAGAATTTTGCCTTTGTTGGATTGAACACGCGATTCTTTGATTTGTATTTGATTTTGAGAAAGCATTCGGGACATTTGATTTATGTTAATTGGAATCAGTTCATAATTGAGGCCAGGCGCTCCTATCGAGGAGTTTTGTTGTTGCCTGCCAGTGTTTGGAGACTGAAGTGATAAATTTAGTGTCGGTAGTTTGGATTCGGGTGCGCCTACGTGGTGAGCTATCATCCAGGAGCCAGGAAGTGTTCACCAGGACACGCGACGGCCTCGACACCCACACTCTAATACTCATACATTCAGATACACATACGCCGGCCGACAGATAACGGCGGATGAAGCTTCCATCAAGGTAAAAGCACGTTTTGTTTTGTATCGGACCGATACCTGGCGCATCTTCGGTATGCCACGCTTCTTGGAAGCTATAGCTTAGCGGGGTTATACCGGTCGTTCTAGTCCAGGCCCCTACTCGGGTCAGGAACTCGTCGGGCCCAGCCCTGGCTTCAACCGAGTAGAGTCTTGCAAGCCCGGGCTAGTAGCGAACATTTTGGTAGCAAGGGCGTGGTTCTTTGAAACGCCTCTGGCCGTGTCAATAGGTATCTTTGACTGGTTCACAGTATTATTTTGATATTTGTGGAAAAAACGTTTTTGAGGTTAACCCTCGATGGAACATAGTAGTTGTATTTAAAATAGCAAAATATTACTGAATTGGTTTGTAGTGATATAATAGCATACATTGCTAATTGTTTTGATAGTTGATTTGATATTATTTGGTGAATTTCTTGGTCACTGAACATAGCAATAGCAATAGCAATCTCAAATTCAATTCTTAGGTATATACTAAACACATAGGAAATTGATATTGCTTGTTTAGATAATAATTTGAACTATATTTCAGGATTGCTCGGTGTGAATATATGGGTATTGATTTGAGACCCATTTGATATATATATCAGTATTGGTTGGGATTATAATTATTTGAAGTTTGCCCCTGGTTGTTTGACATTGTTTGTTTGGCTTAGTTTAGCAGTTATAAATTAGAGTTCACTCAGAGAATAAGTAATATTCTGAAGGGTTCCTTGGCAAGCCATATAAGTTGGTAATTAAAAATAATTTGCATTGACTAAAATTATTTGGATTAATTGTTTTGTGCGTTGGGAACATACAGGTTTGGAATATTTTGGGGTTCCCTGAGAAGTGAATATTGTCCAGAAGGGTTCTGTATTGACCAATGTGTTGCGATTTGAAAATAAATTATACTTGTTAAAATAAATTAATTCTCATTATAAATATTACTTGATTTAGGGTTCAACAAGTAACATTTTGCAGGGTTCCTTGTGCCAAATAATTTTAGTTTATATTGTTTTTGTTTTGCATTGTTGAACATTTTAATTAGAAGTCGATTGGACTTGCGTTTGTTTGTGAGTGTTTGTTGTTGCTGGCTACAGCCATGGCAAAGTGGACAGCCAAGATTAGGGCGGAGCTGAGATGGCTGTCCTCTGCGGTGCATTTGATAGGTAGACCCGACCGGACCGACGCTTTGCTGAAGCGATCGGCTGAGCTACCGGACCGAAGTGCGGTAGTTCAGAGTGCTTATGCAGCGCTTTTGGCGATGGACGAAAAGTTTGATGATTCAGTGGAGGCAGACATCACACAATTTTATGACTTGCATGATGAGCTGGTTCAGGCTGCGCACAAGGTGCAGCGGGGTCCTTTGACGGCGGAGACGCGATCACCGCCACCCCTGGCTCTCCTAGGATGTTTGCCAACCCTGGATTTGCCCCATTTTGACGGGGACTTAAAATGTTGGACCGCCTACCACGACTTGTTTTCAAGTCTGGTGGACGCCAGGACGGACTTGGCACCGAGCCAAAAGTTGGCATATCTTTTCTCCACCTTGAATGGAGAGGCACTGGAGTTAGTCTCACATCTTGCGGTCACCGACCAAAATTACACCACAGCCCAGGAGCTTTTGGAGAAACGATATGCCAACATTAGGCGTTTGGCAGACACCCATGTGGCACAAATTTTGGCGCTTCCTCACATTTATGGGGTTGCCACGTTGCGGAGGGATTTGGTGAATCCCGTGATTGTGGCCTTGAATGCTTTACGACGGCTTGGCCTGCCGGTGGATGAATGGTCGTTCATGCTCTTGCATATAGTTTTGTCACGGTTGCCCACGGACTTGAAGCTCCGTTTTGAGTACAAGCACAGTGGGGGCAGTGCCACACAATTGCCACGTTTTGCGGACCTTGTCTCCTTTCTGGAGGAGGAGTGTCGGTTGGTGGACAACGCCGGGATTGAAGGCCCCTCGGGACCCTCGGCGGGACCTCCACGGGAACAGCGGCGTGTGGCTGCTCGCCCCCCTAAGCCAGGGGTGGTAGAGCCACGCCGCCCGCCCCTCCGATACGCGACGGCCCACGCGCCCCCAAGGTGCGTGTATTGCACGGATGATGGCCATTTGGTTGCAGCATGCCCCAGGTTCCTGCACAAGAGGGTGAAGGATCGGCGCGGTATCGCGAATGATCGTCAGTGGTGCTACTCCTGTTTGGGGCAGCATTTGCAGCGGGATTGCCCACGGCCTGAACCGTGCCCGCAGTGCCAAGGGAAACACCACCTGGTGTTGTGCGCCAACCAAAATGGTGGTAATCGGTTGGATGGTGCGGGACGTTCCCCCACGGGCGGGGGCCCGCTTCCCCATTACCCCCAAAGGGAGTCTCGTCGGGGCTCGCCGTCCACGGGCGGGGGTACCCCTCCCCCATCTCCTCGTCCACAGGCCAGGTTCACTGCTGCTCAGCGCAGCTCCCCGCCTCGGAGCTTCTCACCACCGTTGTGCGAACGACCGCGGTTGGAACGCCGCCCGCCCCAAGTTGGACGCCGCTCCGAGTACTACGCGTCGACCTGGGCGCGCCCGGGTCGCTGCCCTGAGGTTCCGGCGGACCAGTACCTGGTGCGGTCCAATTGGGCGGTGCCAGCCCAACAGGACGGCGCCTATGAGGGTTGTTTGCGGCCCGATGAGGGACGCCCCCAATAGGTAGCTGCCGCCCGCTCCTCCACCACAGCCGCCCACCCTGAAACAGTACTCTTGCCAACTGTTTGTGTCAGGGTCTGGGGCCCGATGGGGAAGTCCTTGTTAGTTCGTGCCCTTTTGGATTCGGGTGCCCAGGGCTGTCTTGCGTCGTCTTATTTGGTGGAGAGATTGGGCCTCCCATGTAGACCCCGCCCCTCCGTCATCCACGGAATAGGTGGCCTTTAGGTGCAGGGTTCCATGGGGGAAATTAATGTTTGTTTTTCAACTGTCAATTGTGGGCTAGCCATTGTGGCCAAAGCGGTTGTGTTGAACGATATTTTGGGCAGCAACCCGCAGGTGGTTATCTCCCCTACAACGGTGAAATTGACGTCAGAGTTGACCCCCGCTGACCCCCAATGGTTTGTTCCAGGACCTATAGACCTGCTCTTGGGTGTTGATGTTTTAGGTTTGATCTTGTCCGGGGACAAGCGGGTTTTACAACCCTGCGGTTTGATGGCTTTGCAAACCATTTTTGGTTACACCTTTTTTGGACCCGTGTTGAGGGGCTTGGTCCCACGGGTTGAAAATGAAATTGTTACCGTAGGGCTCTCGCTCTCGGACGCCGTCCAGCGTTTCTGGGAGGTCGAGGAGCCCCCCAAGGCTCCCAGAGTCGATCCAGCGGAACAAGAATGCGAATTGTCGTATGAGAATAATACGGGTCGCCTCGCTGATGGTCGCTTTGTTACTCGGTTGCCTTTTAGGGCTGCACGCCCCCCTCTCGGTCAGTCTCATGCCCTAGCGGAAAAAAGGTTGTTGTCCATGGAGCGCCGAATGAAGAGGGATTCAGATCTCCGTGCTAAGTACATTGAGTTTATGCGCGAGTATGAGGCTTTGGGACATATGTCACGCTCGACTATTGATTGGCGTTCGCTCGAGCACTATTTTTTGCCCCACCATGCGGTTTTGAAGACGCCTGGGGGCAAAATTCGGGTGGTTTTTGACGGTTCGGCCCCTACGTCAAATGGGGTTTCCTTGAACCAGTGTTTGCACTCCGGTCCCAAACTGCACCGGGACATTTCGGATATCCTCACCAACTTCCGCCGTCATCAAATTGTTTTTGTGGCTGACATCCGAATGATGTTCCGTCAATCGGTTGTTCACCGAGATGACCGGCGTTATCAGATGATTTTGTGGCGTGAGCGACCTTGTGATCCTATGCGAGTGTACGAGCTGAACACTACCACGTACGGTCTTACCTCCAGTCCGTATATTGCCATCCGGACTTTGTTGGAGTTGGCTCATCGGGAGCGATTGAACTACCCCCGTGCAGCGGCCATCTTGGAAGATTCAGTATATGTTGATGATGTTTGCACTGGGGCTTCCACTGCTACGGAGGCTTTGATTTTACGGGATGAGTTGATTGCGATCCTGAAGTCAGGTGGGTACGAACTGCGTAAGTGGTTGTCAAATTGCCCTGATTTGTTGCGAGATCTTCCGGTGGAACATCAGCAGGATCCTCTCTTGTTCGAAGATGCGGACAACCCTAACTTGATTGCGGTCCTTGGCATACAGTACCAGCCCGTCCAGGATGTCTTCACTTATCGGGTTAAGTTGGACCCCCCTAAGACCTGGACGAAGCGTTCGGTCTTGTCGACTGTTGCTCGGACCTTCGATCCTAATGGATGGATCACACCTGTCATTTTTCTGGCTAAGTGTTTTTTGCAGAAGCTGTGGATTGCGGAAGTTACGTGGGACGAACCTCTTCAGGGAGACTTGCTAACCGAATGGTGTTCGATTGTTTACTCACTTCCGGACGTGAACCGGATTTCCTTGCCCAGACTCTTTCTGCCATCCGGCAAGTGTAAAGTTAGCCTCCACGGGTTTTGTGACGCGTCTGAACGAGGGTACGCGGCCGTGGTATTCTTGCGGACTATTAGCCTATCCGGTCATGTGGGACTACATTTGATAATGGCCAAGAGTAAGGTGGCTCCTATCAGGACTAGGTTAACTATTCCTAAGTTGGAATTGTCGGGAGCAGCCTTCCTTACGAGGCTCCTCAATCATGTTTGTGATACTTTGGGTCGTACCGTGGAGATTTCAGATGTTTTTGCGTGGACTGATAGTGAGATCGTTCTTTGTTGGCTTCGCACCTCCGTGCATAATTTAGAGGTTTTTGTTGCGAATCGGATTTCACAGATCCAGAGTTCAGCGACCCCGCTGATTTGGCGACATGTTCCAGGGGAACTGAACCCCGCTGACTGCGCTTCGCGAGGCTGCGAGGCTCCGGCACTTGTAAACCATTCCCTGTGGTGGGGACCAGATTGGTTGTCGCATCCTGCGGCATCTTGGCCCCAGAATCGGTTCTCTTCTCCAGAGGCGTTGCCAGGTTTACGTGTGGGCGTTATGGAAACGCAACCTGTCTACGACTTGAATCCTCTGTTGGAGAGGTACAGCTCTCTGTCGAAATTGATTGGGGTTACCGCGCGGATCCGACGTTTCTTGCTCCACGCACGGAACCCAGCTCAGAGGGCATTGACCACGGAATTGGCCTTGTCGCCCTTGGAACGCCAAGAGGCCCTGCTATTTTGGGTTCGTGTGGTGCAAGTGGAGCACTTCGAACCGATTATTGACGCGCTTAAAGGAGGATCGATTCAAAGATTCAAAGATTCAAACTCGAAACTCGAACTTGCCCTATGGAGCTCGCCATCCTTTGTTGCTCCCCAAAGGGGGGACTTTGGTCAGTTTGTTGGTGTCTGATCGACACGTTGCTAACGCTCACGCAGGCTGCAATGCCCTTGTAGCCATTTTGCAGCGTGAATTTTGGATTTTGTCTGCCAGACGCACTATTCGCGGCATTATCTTCAGATGTATGCCGTGCTATCGTTTGACGGCCACCCCCACGCAGCCCATGATGGGGGATCTGCCCTCCGACAGAGTCTCGGAGAGTCGACCATTTGCTTGTGTGGGCACGGACTTTGCCGGCCCCTTTTTGGTAAAGACCTCGCAGCTTCGCAACGCTCGATCTGTCAAAGCGTACTTGTGTGTGTTTGTCTGTCTGGCCTCCAAGGCAGTTCACTTGGAACTGGTAAGTGCCCTCAGCACGGAAGCGTTTCTTGCGACGCTAGGTAGATTTGTATCCCGCCGGGGACTGCCATCTCTGATCCGCTCTGATAACGGCACCAATTATAAAGGCACTGACCGTTACTTGAATGAAATTTGTAATTATTTGAATAGTGATAAGGATAATTTAAGATTTGCAATGTCTCGAATGGGCATTAAGTGGCAATTTGATCCCCCTGTTTGCCCACATTGGGGTGGTATTTTTGAGGCTGTTGTAAAAGTTACAAAAACGCATCTCCGCCGAGTTATTGGTGAAACGATTTTAACGTTCGAGGAACTTGCTACGGTATTTTGTAAAATTGAGGCTGTCCTCAACTCGCCTGCTCTCTGCCCTGTCTCGTCGGACCCAAATGACCTGGAAGCATTGACTCCTGGTCATTTTTTGATTGGCCAGCCCCTTACCGCGCTGCCGGAGTACCCCTTCAGGGAGGTAAAATCATCACGCTTAAGTCGGTTTGAGTTGTTACAGCAAATGACCCAAAGCTTCTGGCATCGCTGGTCGCTAGAATATTTGCACATCTTGCAGCAGCGCGTTAAGTGGACTGACAAAACTGATCCTCCTCACGTTGGAGATCTTGTACTAGTTAAGGAAGCTAATTTATTACCTTTGTATTGGCGTCGTGGACGCATTGTAAATTTGTTGTATGGATCTGACGGGGTCCCCAGGGTTGCGGAGGTTATGGTCGGAGATTCGGTTTTGAAGCGAGCTGTAGCGAGCTTAGCCCGCCTGCCCATTTATTAGCAGACAGAGCTCCTCTGCCTGGAGCGGGGGATTGTTCGATACCAGTCTTTTACCGCGGGCATCACTCGGTTGATAATCGGAAAAGAAAAGGACACGTCACTATTTGACATTTGACGTCTGTCATTTTTTGGTAGTATAACCTAGAATTTTGCCTTTGTTGGATTGAACACGCGATTCTTTGATTTGTATTTGATTTTGAGAAAGCATTCGGGACATTTGATTTATGTTAATTGGAATCAGTTCATAATTGAGGCCAGGCGCTCCTATCGAGGAGTTTTGTTGTTGCCTGCCAGTGTTTGGAGACTGAAGTGATAAATTTAGTGTCGGTAGTTTGGATTCGGATGCGCCTACGTGGTGAGCTATCATCCAGGAGCCAGGAAGTGTTCACCAGGATACGCGACGGCCTCGACACCCACACTCTAATACTCATACATTCAGATACACATACGCCGGCCGACAGATAACGGCGGATGAAGCTTCCATCAAGGTAAAAGCACGTTTTGTTTTGTATCGGACCGATACCTGGCGCATCTTCGGTATGCCACGCTTTTTGGAAGCTATAGCTTAGCGGGGTTATACCGGTCGTTCTAGTCCAGGCCCCTACTCGGGTCAGGAACTCGTCGGGCCCAACCCTGGCTTCAACCGAGTAGAGTCTTGCAAGCCCGGGCTAGTAGCGAACATTAATATATAAATGACGAAAAAATATTAAGAATTTGCATTTTATAGCCTACTCTGTCTTAGGTATCTATGTATGAAATATTTACTTTCCTAAAAATCGTTCTTTGATTTGGCTGAATGATACAAGCATATGCCTAGAAAAAAAAAGTTTAAAAGCAAATCAGCCCGCCCTTTTGAAATAATTTCTAACATTATTTAAACACATTAACGCATATAAATATATAATTTGGTACGAGAAGTTATAAAAAAATATTGAAAATGAGTGATTCAAACATTGATATGACACCACCAGACATTCGTGCTAGAGCAGCAATTGCCAATGACTGTGTTATTCCAGAAAAATCTAAAAACCAATATAATGCCGTCTATGTAAAATTTATCGAGTGGAAAACCTTACATAACGCAAAGTCTTTTTCAGAGACTGTTTTGATGGCCTATTTTCAAGAGCTGTCTGAAACCTATCGGCCATCAACATTATGGTCAAAATACTCTATGTTGAAAGCTGTTATAAAGTTAAAACATGACATAGATATAAAAACTTACACCAGATTGACAGCTTTCTTAAAAAGGCAAAGTGCAGGATTTCAGAGTAAAAAATCGAGACGTTTATTAATGAAGCTCCAGATCAGCAACATCTAGCTACAAAGGTATAAACTTAAATATAAATCTAATAAAATATGTACACAATTTAAGTAAATTAACTCTAAAAATAAAGTAGGAAGTTAAAAAAAATAGAATGAAATAAACAATTGTCTTACAATATATAATAAATATGTAACTTTGTTCATAGGTTGCTCTTATATTTGGAGTCTGTGGCGCATGCAGACGCGAAGAGCTCACAAATGTATCAGTAAAAGATATGGAAACACATGGGGACATACTTCTTGTCAAAATACCAAATACAAAAAATAAAATTCCCAGGTCCTTCACTATTGACGGCCCATTTGCAGAAATAGTCAAGAAATATCAGAGACTGCGGTCTTCTAAGGGCAAAAGTGACCGTTTCTTTCAGAATTTTCAAAGAGGAAGGTGCACTGCCCAGGTGCCAGGCGCGCGACGCGCGGGCTCGCTTTCAGCTCGTGGCAAGATACCTCGGTACTAGTGGTAAAAATACATTCTTTTCACGCTAGTTGTAAAATGTACTATTCGTGCACTAGAGTATCAAAGTGGCATTTTGTGCAGCTGACATCCATCACACAGGCGAATTTTGCAGGCATGAGAAGTGAAAACAATAACTGACACGTATACCTAACCGAAAAGCAGCTGAACACAAAATACTTTCGTTTATTCATGTCATGATCACTCTTAAATATGTCATACGGTTTATGGTAGCATAAAAAAATATACATACTTACAATATATATTGTATGTATGTATATATACTTACAATATACATACTTACAATTTTTATTTTTACTTGAAAAAGAACGAATTGGATTCAAATTACGTTTTAATCAAAATTTCAAATCGGATAGGCATTTATTGATACCTACTCACCGTCGATCTGTATTGGCTCATTCATAAGAAATCTCGTTCCAAAATAATTGGCGTCCCCGGCGGTTTGTAATGAAATGAGGGTCATAACTTGATTTCTTTTTACATTTCTAAAGAATGTCGAATTATGAATATCAACTTGTAATATTCTGTTTAGTGCCCGCGATTATTATACTCAATTAAATAATACGATTTCATATGTCCCGATGTTTCGCGACTGAGGGTGACAATAATAATAGGTAGATTTATTGGAATATCAACTCGCATTACCATCATATAGACAAACTGTTTATTCCGTCGCTGCGTTGTTGTACCTCAATATTTTAGATATTAATAAGATACTAGTGACTTAAAAAAACTAAATCTTAGCTGCTCACACACGACAAACGGTTGAGAAATGCGGACAGAAGGACATCTGGATTGGAAAAGACTGGAGAATTCTGGCCCAAGCTGAAACCAATAGTTTTTCAGTTATCAGTATATAATATTTTCTAAAAAAAACTCTCTTGCATAGAAATCATTACACTCATTTTTTGGACAGTCGTGCCTACTGTGAAACATCCGCATCCCATCCAATTACTTGACATCAGGTGTTAGGCAACAATTAAAACAAAGTATTACATTTAGGGTCGTACTTTATAGTGGCATAAAGAAGCTAACCCTGCAAGAGACATAAACAGCTTATACAGCCGTATGTGCCCCTAGACATAAAAGAGAATTAATAAGGCCATTTTGCAGAGCGATTCGGCATCGGCAGACAGATAGCCTGCAGTAAAGCCTTAAGATATATGCTTAGATATTGAAACTTATTGATTCTAACCTGTATCGATATAAAATCCAATTTGGTACGAGTTTTATTGGAAACGATTGTAGGGATTTGGTCTGGAACCTGGGCATTGAAAGTTTGCTGTACTTAAATGTTTAATGTTTTCCAGAATAAGGAAGTATTACCTTAACTTACCTACGCAACCGTCAACATAAAAATACCAATAATTTAGAATAATTAACCTTCAATAGTTTGCTTGTAATGTAAGCATCATTTATCGAGTTTTTTGTAAAGAGTGATTGCAAAGACGCAAAAACCAAACAATGCGGCTGGTTGCCAGCTTACAACCGTAAGGCGTTTTACGACTTCCACATCCCGAGCGACGTACTTAGCCGCCCGTATAAACACGAATTCAGATGCCATTTTATCTGCACTAACTATAAAAGTAAAAAGAATGTAAAACCCTCCCTTCCTATGACGCGCCAGTAAATTCGAACACTTTGATTTGCCCATCAAAGTTTCGGGCACTCAAAAATCCATTTTAAAATACACATTTTATATACTTGGGCGCGATCCATAAGAGAATTGGTTTGGGAAGGGGTGAGTTTATTTTGTTTTCCTCTGAATTTGATGTCGTTTATCGGTGCTGAAGATCTAACGTGCATTAACGCTGAGTTACGACTGAAGGTGCGTTTAGCTAATGATTTTTTTGGTTTCGATTCGATACGATAAAATGTAGCAGGTTTTTTTCTTTCCAGGCGCGGCGTGGGTAGGTTAGGTTAGGTTAGGTTAGGTTGCTGGATGCGGGTGGCGCAGGACCGGTCACTTTGGCACTCTTTGAGGGAGGCCTATGTCCAGCAGTGGACGTCTTTCGGCTGATATGATGATGATGAGGTTTTTTTCTGGATATCTTTGGCAAAAAAGCATAAAAATATATAACCTATTAATAACATAATTTTATTTCAGAATGTTTACAAATATTGTTTTTCCTGTCTAAAATGTAAATGTATATAAGCTGGAAAACTCACTTGTATCGTAGGATCAATCGAATTAGTGGGTTATTAACTATACTGGGTGTCGAATACATAGTCTTTTTGTCATTAGCTATAAACCTATCACAGTTGTTTAATAGGTATTGTACGGTCGAGGAAATTGAATGTTTGGCACATGTCAACTCTATTAGAATGACGTTAAGGTCCAAAAGTGCTAAACATTCAATTTCCTCGACTGTACATACCTACATAATCAAACAATTTTATAATGTATACCTTTGATAGGTATTTAGTTTTAAATGCAATCCAAATTTGTGTAAGACATTTTTGTCTGTTACTCCAGGCAAAATACGGTTTTGAAAATCAATTTATAATAGCGTTTTTTTGTTGATTTCATTTGAAAATGTTATTCTAAGATGATTTAGTCAAGAATCCGACAAACTTTCCACCCGGAAGTAATTATGTAGGTAGATTTAAATGAAGCATGCATTATCTTTTTTTGTACGATTTATCTTGAATATTATAGAGCAAATGTAAATGAACCAAAATAAAGACAAAAACATTTATTAATATTTTTACTGACTTTTTAGAAGCCAGTTAACTTATCATTTTTTCGATGTCTGAAATTTTGTCGGATCTTGTCGCTGGGTAACTATTTAATTGATAATATATCCGTTATACATAAAAAATAAGCTATTATAAATTATTTCCAAAATTGACATTTTTTCCATACAAGTTGTCAGTTCATTGCCTGGACTATGTTTACTATACCTATCGCACGATTTAAAATTGTGCGTCATGTGATTTCAAGGAAAACCATTTTGTAACGTAAAAACTTAAGTAGCACAAGCATTCAATTATCGAAATATGTAAAACTAGTACATTATTTCCATTTAATGTCCTAGATAAAAGAAGAAACGAGGACGAATTTGTCCGTTACAATTCTAAATATCCGGAATGGCTTACCTTTTTACATCTTTTACTTTCTTTATTAGTCTTTTGTCCAATGTGTCATTATCATTATCCATTTAGTCTTCATTAAATGTCAGTATTTAAATTAAATATTATAGGTGAGTAACTCTTACACTCATATACACTTAAATTTGTGCCTACTGCTTGTATACGCTTTGTTATCGCGTTATATATTACGACGTTCACATTTAGAGCTCCGTTTATAAAGGGTCGTATTGTAATGCCGGTTGACTTTATGCTTCATTGCCATTGTACTCGCCATAAAATTAAAGCATTACGCCAGGAGCGTCGGTTGTGGCCTGTTTTCATATTTAATCATCAGGGCGGATGCACCGTTGCCACTGCTACAAAATAAACCGGTTATTTTTTTCAATTCAAGTTTGTGGTAACTAATTCCACACAATAACCTATATTTTATGTGACACTAGCTGCCGGGGCCGCGTGTTATAGAGAACGCAATCGAAGGCACGGGATTATACTATGGAGGTAGTCTCTATGTCGATCCTGAAGGTTAATTCTAGGTATATATATAAATCTATTGTTATTATACTGAACCTTTTATCGAACGAGCGAGCGAAGCGAACAAAGCTCTATGATTCAACTTGGACCGAAAATCGTTGGTCCCGTCCGGTTTCTGTCCCGCTGACCCGCTCTCCCGCTGTTTCTCGTGAAATTATGTAAGCAGATTCGTTGATTATAAAGATTACTAGCGACCCGCCCCGGCTTCGCACGGATACTATATTATACATATAAACCTTCCTCTTGAATCACTCTATCTATTAAAAACCGCATTCAAATCAGTTGCGTACCTACTTTTAAAGATCTATGCATACATAGGGACAGACAGCGGGAAGCGACTTTGTTTTATACTATGTAGTGAAGTGATGTAGTGATAGTGATTTTGTACAGTTTTTTTCTGGAATTAAAAAAAAAAACATTTAAAGACAGGTTCGCGCTAGATAGATACAGGTCACGGAGCCACTAAATAATTAGTTTAGATAGGTATTGGGTTCCGGAGAGTTTCTTCGAAATCTGTTCGATAGTTTTGTGGGAAAAAGTAACATCCTCAGAAACGTTCAAGATTATACTTTAGCAGGATGACGGAGTCGTAGCGCTTCTTGGGTATGCAAATTTAAATCAGATTCTCACTGAGTTTCAACTCTTCGGTGTCCTCCAAATAAATAAAATATTGTAATAATAAAATAAAATTAAGTCCACATTTGTGAAAACCGTGAACACGATCTGCAAATGGTAAAATTTTGCTATTCCATTTCATAAAAAGTAGAAATGGGGATAAGTTATGGTGAGATTCGGGATATCATGTCCGTATTGTAAGAATAGCGATATCACAATATATAAAAACAATGTCGAATCGCGTCCATGCTTAATGTACAGTCACCAGCATTAATATCTGCCATAACAAAGCCAGCAAAAATATCTGACACATCCTAACGGCACCAGAAATAGACTCGTGTCAGATATTTAATGCGCGTTCTGTTGTAGCAGGTATTTGGTGACTGTACCCAAAGCCCAGATGAAACCGACAAATCACGAGCACGCAATTTAACTTCGATGATCGCTAAATTGCTTTACAACTAGCAATAATAAACATGTCGACTATTAACCTTAAGTCATAACAGTTACAATAATAGTTAATTTAATTCCGCTTAACTGGAGTCAGGATCAGGACAAGATATTAATGTTTAGTTTGAACTGTTTCGAGCTTGTTGGTTCTAAACATTTATGTTATTGTTATGTGATTTTAAAATCCTCGGATAATCTGACGCGGGAACTATTATTTGCGCCCAGGGTGTCACAAACTTGCATTAAAATAATGGACGAATAGGGTTATGAACTTGGAAATTGTGTAAGTAGGTAGGAAAATTTCCCCTCGGGCTATGTTGTTACGTTACTACGATAGCCATTATATTTTCATCACACTTGCTCTAAAAGGGCTTCATAATGCGCAGACATACAGAGCTACAATACCCTATGTTACGGGCGTTATGATTTTTTTCTTAAATTGTATCTGTCACTAATGCGGCAGTTACTAAGCAAAGAGGTTATATATCAAATACGATATCTGAAAACGTATTTATTTCTAAATACATTTAAACTTAAAAACACTACTAAAACATGTTTAACAGAAGTAATTGTTATTTAGTGTCTATGTAAAACATTATTGACTTAAATCTATGTAAGAGAGGGTAACATGCAAAGTTGTCGAACATAATTTCAACAGAAAAAAGGGTAAGCGCCTAAACGGTAACAACTAGTACAAGTAATGCAACATTGTAACGAATGCACACTGAGGGCCAGGGGGGCTAGCACAACTGACGCCGCGCCGCGACGCGAGTCGAGAAAGACCTACCCTCCTCTTTCGAATTTTCACGGTGCGAATGAGACAGGGGACGCTCAGTCGCGCGAGAAGCGACTTCTCAGCAAGTTGTGCTAGACGTACAGTTGAACCAAACTAGTTTACAACATTAGTTTACAGTTATTCAATTCAAATTCAAATTTTCAAACTAATATTATAAATGTGAAAGTGTGTCTGTCTGTCTGTCTGTTACCTCTTCACGCTTAAACCGCTGAACCGATTGAGATGAAATTTGATATGAAGATAGTTTGGATCCCGGGGAAGGACATAGGATAGTTTTTATCCCGGAAACCATCCCCGGAGGGGGTGAAATTGGGGATGAAAGTGTGTATGGTGCTACTATATAAACGAGTTCCACGCGGACGGAGTCGCGGGCAGAAGCTAGTAAACCATAAAATTTATTTGTTTCCTCGCAAATGTGATGAAAAACATTGTGTATAACACGGGCGTAAGAATATTACATCCATACTAATCCATATCCATACTTCCATACTTAATATTATAAATGTGAAAGTGTGTCTGTCTGTCTGTCTGTTACCTCTTCACGCTTAAACCGCTGAACCGATTGAGATGAAATTTGGTATGAAGATAGTTTGGATCCCGGGGAAGGACATAGGATAGTTTTTATCCCGGAAACCATCCCCGGAGGGGGTGAAATTGGGGATGAAAGTTTGTATGGTGCTACTATATAAACGAGTTCCACGCGGACGGAGTCGCGGGCAGAAGCTAGTAAACCATAAAATGTATTTGTTTCCTCGCAAATGTGATGAAAAACATTGTGTATAACACGGGCGTAAGAAATATTCTTAAAATATCTATACAAACTCGAGTCATCAATCTTCTGATAAACTCTTGTTCGCAATATTCCACTTACACCCCTCGTTAAGCAATGTACTATTGTCATTACTCTTTATTATACCTAAGTATATACTCTTTAATATACCTACATATAAGGTGTATTGCATTAATGTACATAAACATGAGAAAATAATAAATAAGAAGTATACTACAAGTAAGAAAAACCTACATAATTATTACCGAATACTGAATTGAATAGGTATGAAGACACATTTTGAAAAACTGTTCTATAAAGTTAGAAACATTTATTATGTACAACGATAGTACATTGTTGTAAAGGCTGGAAAGTTAGCAATAGATGGACGAGTGAGTTCGAGGGCCGAGCAGTAGGTGAGTCGAAAAGACGACTACTGAGAGGAAATAAAAATCAGATGTCATTATCATCTTTTTTAATTAAATGTTATATTAATATTAGCGTTGGGGCAATTATTAAACGATAGCGTAATATTCTTGCCGGAAACATTAATACTTGTATTTTGTGTCATTTCGGCAGGTTGTTGGAAGTTCTCTTCTGTCATTGGACGTCCTCCAAGGCAGGGACTCGGTGGCGGCGGTGTTACAGCTTCACGCGATGTTGTTGCCTCAGTTGAAGTGGATTGACGCAAATTTATTGATTCATTCAACTTATAATTTACTTTGACTTTGTTTTCCACCGAATCTTCTATATAACCTCCGGCTACCTTATTTATCCGAGCCTCCATGTCAGCACCGGAATCTGCCAGAAGAGTTGCTGAAGTCCTGCGGAAGCAGTGGCCGGTGTAGAATTCAGCATTTGGTAGCTTCAAGTAAGTGGCGATCGTTCTTGGTAAGGCGGCAAGTTTATGCCGTCCTATTGGTTGTCTCGTGCATTTACCATTAATATGCAGTCGCAGGTTTTGATACTTCTTTACTATGTCAAGAAATTCGTCCCGGATTATAAATGTCCGATCTATTTTTGTCTTCGTGTTTCTTAATTTTATAAGGATCATGTCTTTATAGTTTTCTATATCTTTGGTCTGAACATTCATAAGTTCAGCTGTCCTGCACGCACCATTCACTCCAAATATCAATAAGACCTGTAACAAAGACATGTAGTTTTGTAAATATACGGATAACTATTAAAACATACGATTTTATGACGTATACTAGGTAACTAATATTATTTTTCAACTCACCTTTGTCGCTAAGTGATGCTCATCTGGGGCCTCTCTAAGGAACGCTTCTACGTTTTCAGCGGATAGCACTTGAATCCGCTTGAAAGTCTTTTCAGAAAAGTTGTTAGTTTTGGGTAGGTTTTAATGTTTATAATTATATTGTCCTCAGTACTTATTGTAGCTTTAAGCATGGAAAAAATACCCCATAACGTGGAGGGTTTTAGGGTTTTCGAAAGTTCATCGAATTATGCCAGCAAAACAGTTTCCGAAAAAGATTTCGTCTTCTTATCATGTCTCCACGAGATAAACTTCTCATACGCCTTAATGTATTTTTCCCGGGATTTTTCTGGCAAAAATTGTTTACAAGCGACTTTGCAGCCTCTTTTAATTCGGTAGGCGTAAGCACGTCCATAGAATCACTCTCACTATTTGAAGAATCCATTTTAGATACAATTTTGGTTTCGTTTTGTTATTAAGAGATCGTCGTTAGTACAACTTCATAAAATTTTCACATTCCCGCCTTTTATACTTTTTTATTTTATTTCAACTGGACCGTTTTCAAGTGGCCAGTCATCTTATGTTACCAAGCAAAGCGCACCGAAGCGCTTAAAAACACCTAGAATCGTTTGTAGTTTCAATTATCTATGAATTTATTCTTAAAGATAAAAGAACCTTATTTTAAACGGGGTACGAAAAATGACCCAGTAGGACTACAAAAACATTGTTGGACAGTTTGAACTCTTAGTTGGCCTGTTTGTACGATGTCCAACTAACCTCAGCTTTGAAGCCTGAATTCTGACCATCTTTTGCCACATTTCCGAGCAGTGGCGTGAAAATAAGATTTTTCTAGAGAAAATCAGTTAAGTAGGAAAAAAAATCATTTTAGTTTTTAAATTTTAAATTGGCGCTAAAACGCTTGTCAGTGTCATGGCGTCCCGAGTGACGTCACTTTTGTATTAACCACGAACGTATATACAACCCAACCATTGACTTTGCCATTCAAAAATGTTTAGAAACCAGAAAAAAATTACCTTGAATGACGACTCGTCTTTCTGTCATCTCTTTCTATTTTTGTGATGTGTTGCTATAACTTGAAACACAAACAATGTCATTTTTATAAAGACGTGCTCTACGCTAGTCCTGTTACATTTCATTTTGTTATAATTTCGCAAAATTAAATGCAAAAGAAAATTAATTTACTTCAATAAAAATGTATTGACTTTTCTATACATCACTCCAAAAATACCAACACAGTCAAAATCCTAACTTTGACGGTATTACGGCTTGTACTGCTTGTTATGGCAATACTAATGAAAAAATATGGCTGTTATGTCAAAACAGATTTTACCATATCGAAAGTTTATTTCGTGAAATAAACCCTTTGCTACGATTTAATCGCAAAATGGTTATTGTCTTGTATAATGACGCTCTGAGGAAGTACTTGGAGACCGAATTCAGCTATTAAATTTTACAGGTTAGTGGCCATGGGTTTCAAAACATTGTCTGAATGGCAAAGTTCAGTATGTATATAAGTTCGTGGGTATTTGTTTATACAAGTGTGATGTCATGCGCTCTGATTGGTGTTTAACATATCATGGCGGGCGTCCGTATTTTTCAGTTTAATTTTATCAAAATAAATAATAATCACTTACTTTATAAAAAAATAAAGCATTTTTCGAATTCTATGATTAAAATTTCACTAAGAAAGAGTGGAGTGTGGTGGATATTTTAGTGATTTTCAATTAATGTCATCATGCCTATTGGGCCCTAACACCCAAGTACTTACATTAATGAGCAATGAAAATGAGTAGGTACCTATACCTTATGCCCATTTTCGCTGGCCTTGGGAGTAGGTTGAGTAGTTGGGAGAACGAATGGAAATCTCACAGTCACACAAAAGCAGGGAAACGACAGAAACATTTATATCATCTAACAAAGTCCGAACAACATTGCAATTTCAACCCTGTATCCTATACAGTAAGGCATAGTTCAGTGAATATTCTTACAAATGTTCATCTGTATCAATTTTAAGTCAGTGAGCCGCAGCGCCTACGTCGTTAGCCGTAGCAAACACTCCTCAACGCGGCGGTGATGTCATCTCGCGTGACGTCACAGCCTCCCCTAGGATCCGAGTCAGCGGGTCACGCCCTAAAAATAAATAGGGTAAGTATTCGGATTTCCTTTGTTTTGTTATGTGCAGATAGAGAGGAACGGCACATCGGAACGTCGTGTTATTCATATTTGGTGCAGCCCAACTGGAGAAGTACCCACCCCCACCTTGCAGGAGACCGCAGCCTGGCACTACTACTTACTCTAGTTGCTCTGAAGGTAGGTATGTGGTGTTGTGTTCCTGGTAGTGAGTAATAAAGTCACCAGAGCTCCCGCAGATGGACTGTGTTGAAAATGAGATACCTAACTACATTTGTGTCAACTAGTAGCGGTCGACACAACGAATCAAAAAAATAAAATATTTATGCAATCCGATAAGTAAACTCTCGATATTCTCTGCACCTACTTCAAACCAAATAAATTAGTCATGGGATTGGAAAGCTTTACAAACAGTTTAAAGGCGGTCAATATCACTTAGCTATATCAGTGTTTTGCTACTCTGCTGTAAGCAAACCACAGGCGTCGTTATACTTTAGAAAAGAAAAACTTACCGCTGATTTTGAAGCTGATAAAATTATAACCAATCGAAATTCGCTCTTATATCATTGCAACAACGTCTACACTGGATATTAACAACCGCAGTTTGGTTGGTGCAATTACGTAGATTAAAGGTTCTTTCAGTGTGGCCGATAACCAGCATTCATCGAAGCCGAGCTGAGCCAAAGCAATATGCGGCGAGAAAGGTGGAATTTTCTATCATTTTAATACCGTAATGATTTATTTCTGAGCAGTGAAAGGTAATTACAACATTGACTGAGCATTTTTAAACTACTTAAAGATTTATAAGATGACGGTAATATCGCTTAAGATTATGTTTGTTTTAAAGGGACTCTGCGTTGTTGGCTTCGGTACCACGCATGCCTTCCAAAGGCCCGGGACCCCATGGTGCCGAGATATGGAAAAAACATACAAATAATAATAAGAAATCAGCCTATATATGTCCCACTGCTGGGCAAAGGGCTTCTTTCAAGGATGAGAGGGAACGGGCAGTAGCCCCCACAAGATGACGGTATCGACAGATAATTCACGTATTTATTTACGTTAGGTACTCTAAATTAAGGGGTCATCGGGGTCGCAGTGTTCTGGCGGGGGCCGGGGGCCGGGGCACTCGCTTAAGAACCCCAGGGAAGGCGACAGCATTTCCTTGCCCTAAGGACGAGCCAAATGTGGCGAGGCGCGAGGGGGTCTCCAGTGCGTTCACCATGAGATCCTGGAGTCCCCTGCATGAGAGCGCAGATGCAGAGCACCGTGGAGTTTTTAGTGGATAGAAATACCACATAACCCAATTATCCCCCGGTGATTGGGTACCTGGCGCGCAGGTTTTCTCCTCTCCAAAAAAAAAAAAGGTACTCTAAATTAACTCACAGGTTGCGATGGACCTTGTATGAAGGAGGGACTTGTCTTTGTGTGTGTCCTGTTTGACATGATGCCCATTGCCCACGGTCACATTCTTTGCCATCGGCAGAGTGATCAACCTCACAGCTTGAAACATGAATGGCCGCGCACAGTACGTTTCCAGAGAAATATCCTCCCATGAACGCTCCGGCTGTGGTGCCGGGTGTGGAGTTCTTCAAGGAAGGACTGTTTAAGTATAGAGCAAAGGAGTAAAGTTGCAGGCGTTTATAGGCAATGATAACCGCTTACCATCATGGGGACCCTTGTTTGCCATCGAAGTATATGGCCAATTGGCCAAGTGCCATTGCCTATGAAGGCACGTCTTGTGCATCAAATAATTTGCAACAGCTATACTATTAGACTGCAGTTTTGCATTTTGTGCCTTACTTGCACTTGAGCTGGATGGTTTTCCGACCCGATCATACAGTCGCTTAATCATATCTAATCGTTATTATCTATTATATGGTAATGCACAATAAACGATACATTATTCCGACCTCGTTAAGGTAAGTTTGCACGTTGCACGGACGTTTGACAGACAACAAAAGAAGTTGCCCTATAATTAGCTACTTCGTGCTCGCTCCTATCTACTTTATGTGGAGAAACTTGTGTGTTACGTGGTATAGGTAAATAAACTTAAGAAAGGTCTTCTATTTCGTTGTGACCCATTCGAATACATAGGTATTATATATACAACTACATGCAAGGGCGTACACCTACATTATTAATACATTATAAATAATTATGATTGACATTTATATTGTACGGAGATTATTAATTTACACTTAGTTAAATGTAATCCAACATTATGTACCGAATCTTGACGTGTATACAATTACCTTTATCAATAAAATTATGAATATGAAATACATGGAGTTTTTCCACAGATTCTAGTTTAGCCGCATCGAACATCGCATCGAACATTATTTTCCTGAGCACTTGCACCAACGATTGCTTAAGATTATTTTCCCATTTGCTCTGCCAAATAAATATTCTAGGTCGAACCATAATAGTATACGTCCCCAGAACATCACTATCTTATTATATTACTTACATCAAAAAACGATTTCCAGTAAACCAGCGTAATACCCTAAGCAAACAACGCCTCAATGTAATACGCCTCTAATATCAGTAATGCTTCCCATATACTAAACTTTCTCTAGACTCTGGAGCTAAGGCGGAGGGCACAACTCTGTGCGACACACCGTGTTATAATGTACTTTATTAACTTACTAGTATTATCGGGTAATTTCGTTGGTCAGGGCTCTTTTCCAATAGAGAGACTACCGCTAGTAATACAAATTGTTATGAAATGGACTCCTGTAGTTCAAAGAAAACGATCAATTATCTAATTACGAAAAGTTTCAAGCAAATCAAAGTTTTACTAAACTTTGATATGCTTGACAAAACGGAATTTCTGCGTTTGGTATATGATATTCATTTGACTGATTAAATAATATTGATGATGAATATATATATGACTGATATGAAACAGGCATGACATCTGACAGGAAACATAAATCAGCAACACGATACTCAAGAAATGAAGCTATAATCATGATTATCATAAACCAAGAAGTTTTCGAACGAATAGGAGTTTTGTTATTAAGTACTTGTGCAAATAATATTGTTCCTTGATATCCGGTAAGGAATTAGAACGGCCACCGAACAATCGAATTTGGTTCAAATTATTCAAAATGTCGGATTCAGGGCGCCGTTTAAAAAGTTTAAGTATTTGCCATTCAATCGTCGAATTGAAACAATTGTACGATGTTCGTTTTGCTTGGTTAAACTGTACCTACTGATGGTATCTCTATGGTCTCCTGGCTCTCTAACTCGATTGTCATTGCGAGTTGTAGGCCCATAAATATTTAAGGTTCACCTTTGGTTCCATAAATATATTAATGATCACATGTTAACGACACAATGTCATCATGAAACATGGTAAAACGATAATGTTAAGAGAAGTAGCTACGTCATATGATCATTTTGGGGACATGAAGGCTCTTAAATGAGCTTCTGAATAAATTTGAAAAAAATAATGTTACTTATCCTTTGATATTTCATTAATAATCTGAGTAGGTCTTTCGAAACAAAATTAGTAATAAGCTAATAAATATAAGTTCTTGAAACATTTGATATTCCGTAATTATCAATCGTTTTGAAAGTGTGCTTTTTTAGCAAGAGCACATGCATCGTATCGAGCTTACATAAGCGAGCGAGGCGAGCATGACAACATTTTGATAATAAACTACAGTCGCCTTAAAGTACTCAGCAAACTTTTTTTTTAATGGAGTGGTTCCCATTATGCTTGGGCAAAGCCGTGTTAATTCTAGGACCTTCAACTGAATGACCTGGAAGGGAAACATGCCGTCAGCAGTTAAGGAAACATACCTCTGACCGTTTTCAAATAGCACCAATTTCAGAATCTATGAATGTTCGTTGCACATTCCCAGTTAATTAAAAAAAGCTTAGTGAACGCAGACCTTTACAGATGTAAACTATTTCCCAGCATGCGCCCCAGGTAACGTTGTAGTTGGCAGCCAATTTCCCGAAATGGGTTCCGCGCATCTTGCTCCGGCGATCTAATGTTCGGTACGGTACGGCACATTTTATGCTTCGGAGGTATTTTTTTTAAAGCTCTAGTTGTAACGCTGGGCTGGTTGTACGAGTACGGATTTTGATGATAAAAAATATATGTGCATGTTTATTAAAATATATATGTATGTATTTCACAAAAGTTTATCTTAGATTGAGTTTCCATTTAAATTTAAATGCATGCACCAAATGTTTCTGTTTCGCGTTGTTGGCTGGTAGAGAATGCCTTATGGCATTAAGATCGCCATTTGTACTTAATCTTGTATCGTGCAAAGATTAAATAAATCATATATCGAAACTGACGAAAATAACAGTGATTATTAGATGAAATTCTAATTAAATTATAATCACGACGGGCCATGAACTTACCTGAGCTAAAAATTTACACTCCCAATTATGTAAGTTATGATAATGATTCTTATTTTAAAGAAGCCGCTAACTTTGATTTTCATGTCTTAGTCCAGGCAATGAACTGACAACTTGTATGGAAAAAATGACAATTTTGGAAATAATTTATAATAGCTTATTTTTTATGTGTAACGGATATATTATCAATTAAATAGTTACCCAGCGACACAATCCGACAAAATTTCAGACATCGAAAAAATGATAAGTTAACTGGCTTCTGAAAAGTCAGTAAAAATATTAATAAATGTTTTTGTCTTTATTTTCGTTCATTTACATTTGCTCTATAATATTCAAGATAAATCGTACAAAAAAAGATAATGCATGCTTCATTTAAATCTACATAATTACTTCCGGGTGGAAAGTTTGTCGGATTCTTGACTAAATCATCTTAGAATAACATTTTCAAATGAAATCAACAAAAAAAACGCTATTATAAATTAATGTTTTTCAAAACCGTATTTTGCCTGAAGTATCTGTTGAACAATCAGCCGCGAGAAAACATCATAAACATTTAATACTAATATTTAGAAACAAAACATTGTCTTACTTTGTTCAAACTTTTATTTTTAAACCTAAACGTACGAGTAGTAGGTAACTGCCAACTGCATAAATCAGTAGATTAATATTGTATTGAGAATTGGGATGATGTCATTAATTGACGAGCCAGTATAAATGACCCTCGATTACAAATAGCTGCAACGGAGGACATACTGCAGCACACTGTTCCCTCAACCCTCACCGAAAGTAGTCAATTACGAAATGATTTAGCCAATGGGAACGTGACAAGCTACGTTTGGTCGCAGTTCTAAACTTATCCCGGCCCGTTAGTTAGCTAGAGCAACGATTGTTCTAGCATATCTGACGATTTCATCTCCAAATATTCCCTTGTGGCAGGCAATTCCTAACTTTAGATAGTTTGACGGGTCGTCAAAGTTTAATTTAATTACGCTGACATTGACACACGTTCAAGCAAAACATTGAACAATACACAAACTCTAAATTGTATTTGTGTAATTGCAAAGTCAAATTGCATTAAGTATACCGTTTCATTTAAGTTGCGAAGTTGACCACTGTGGAAGATAAATACTCGAATTAAAACTTTCAAATGTTTACACACAATTACCTTGGGTATGCTGAGATCAAACAATTGCAATTTGGATATAGGGGTACTTGTAAAGAAATAGATGTCGTCATGGCATCTAGCTAGATTAAATGTCTGAATACGCCTTAATGAGTAAGTCAGTGACATTTGTAAGAAAAGTAACAAAATATTACAATCAAATACTAATGATACCCCATCGATAAAAGCGATATCCATAAGGAACAAAATAAAAAAATATGTTGTGCGTGGGTAATACAATGTTTTTAGCGTTGCTTCCGTGCTTTGGAAGGCACGCTAAGCAGTTGATCCCGGCTGCTGTCTATGACAGTAGTCGTTAAGCCGAGCTAGAGGCCTTCGGGCGGCTTAAAAACTTCTAACAGTCGAGTTGCCCACTCACTTGACAAAGGGGGGACAACTGTTACTCGCGTCCGCAGGAGCTACCTACCACAACCCTGCACGTGTCCCCTGGGTGGTACTAAAGAGTGACAAAATTAAAGGCCAAAATAATGTATGCCATACGATTAAATAAATAGCGTTGGTAGCGCAAGAAGTTATTTTCTATTTATTATCTTAGGATAGTGTCAAACCTAAAATCTGATATTTAGCTTCGGGCATACCTGTACGTGATGAAAAATGTACTTAACAAGTTTTTTTTTCTCTTTTTTAGCATTGACCAAATAGTACATTACTACAGAGGCCGGGAAGTAAGGTGTTGCCTGCCGAGTACATATAGACGGCCGAGCGTAGCGAGGTCGGATAGTTATGAGGATGGCAACCCCTTTTCACGCCGAGGTATGTATAGTGCTTTTCTCAAACATGCAATGAAATAAATTAAAAAACTCCAAGAAATCACACTATAATTTTCATGGCTGAACCCCGTGATCCTGTGCCACAAATTGTGGAATGGAAATTAAAAAAGACCATCTTGCCGGCCTAGGCCTCCAATTTTGTATGAAATGCCATTACGGGTCTCTCGTCTCGCTCCGCCCGAAACGTGACACTTTGAAGCCCTTTATGAAGAACACAACGTCAATATTTCATTGCATGTTTGAGAAAAGATATTTAGTAATTTATTAAAACGATATATTTAATAGATAAAATGTTTTCCAAAAGAACTTAAATAAAAGTAGATTTTCACGCACAGGGCGAACACGTAGCTTAGAGTTGGTAACTGGAGATTTCCAGTCCACTCCGGGTGACAAACGTTCGAGACTACGAAACTTGTTAGAAAAGTAAAAAGAACTCGTTGGTAGATGTTAAGAGAGCCTGGCTACAGATAACACCGCTTAGGAAGGACAGAGGTTCCACTTTACGATAATTTATGTATTTACCTAAGTATACGGAATGACTAAACATGCCAGACTCTTATTTATTTGAATAAAATATTCAGTAAAACACTACTAGTCGAGTTGGAGTTGGAAGGTCAAGGTCCAGTCGCTGCCGCTTTCTTTAAACTTGTGCTACCGCCAAATCTTGGGAACAGGTGACTAAGCGGACCCCGGGTATAACTGGGTCCTGTACGGTACAACGTATCGTACAGTGTGTTCCGTGTACACCTGTAAGCTGTGGATTAAATGTTAAGCTAACGGAAACGTATGCTTCAAAGCAGCCCGATGCCGGCGTCTCAAAATGACCCTATTGGGTTCAGAAATTTAAAAACCAAAAAAAATCTAAGCTACACAGCTTCACAGTGTTTACAGCCGCCGAAATTACTACGTTCCAGTTCAGACTCAACTGAGTGCACGGAGTTGTCTATGAATTAGAAATCTAGTAATTTTGCTTAGAATTCACGCACCATAAGGTGAGATAAGGGGATGTGAGTCTCCTCCAGCTATTTTTGACCGTCTCCATTCCGCAGCCGCCAGGAAACTATGTGAAGGCAAAGGATAAGGGTTCGTTTGCTAAATTTAGTTAGATTGAGTGGAGACAAAGGAGAATAGTCAGTAGTGGATATTCTATTCCCATTTGTCACCACTCAATCAGTGTATCAGAGAAGGGTCTCTCCTATTGATTCTATTTCCCAAGTATAAGTAGATCATAATATTGAATAGAACCTGACATAGGTAGTACATCTGTCGCCAATGGTCTGTATTTGGGCGATTCCCGCCGCGCCCGGCCTCCAGCCACTCGATTTAATTTACATCTTCGCTCCGATTGTTCCCAACTCCAGAGTTCGACGAACGGGCGGGCGGCGTCTCTGATTTATTTTCCCTCAACAACCCTTAAATGGATTTAAGTTCCTTAATATTGGACCGTTAACTTTGTAGAGCTCAGGTTGAAGCGTTAGACTGGGTATAAATTTTGACTAACATCTAAGATTTAATATTTCATGGGGTAAAAGGTTTCTTATGGATCTTTGTTTAATGTAGGATTCCTGGACTGGAGCAGACACAAATATAGAAATGCTTAATATTGGACCGTTAACTTTGAAGAGCTCAGGTTGAAGCGTTAGACTGAGTATAAATTTGACTTTAACATCTAAGATTTAATATTTCATGGGGTAAAAGGTTTCTTATGGATCTATGTTTAATGTAGGATTCCTGGACTGGAGCAGACACAAATATAGAAATGCTTCGAGTGAACACAATTCAGTTATCTTGTCACAATAAGTGAGTACCTACAAAAAGTGCTAATTTGAATTTAGAAAAAAAATACTGATTGAGTAGAATGCAACAATTGTCGTATCGTATCTGATCTTCCAATTACGTATAAATCATTCAGTAGGTATAGTATTGACAACGCGTCTCAAGTCAGTTTAACCTGACACAAAAATAATTTTGGTTTTCCTTTTAACGCCAAAAAGAGCGAGCAATGCCAAATTTATCAGGAGTTGAAATGTAAATAGAAATAAAACCAAGAATGAGTAAGCTAATCAATTGAATAGAGCTTGTGCATAGTGAATGACCAATCCATACTAATCCATACTATATACTATATATACTATATACTATTATACTTTATTATCCCTACGCCATACTTAATAATTATAAATGCGGAAGTGTGTCTGTCTGTCTGTTACCTCTTCACGCTTAAATGTTTATTGTTCTCATGTAAGTGAATTTGTAATTCTTATGGGAATAAATGTCTTTAACCATAAACCGCTGAACCGATTTGTATGAAATTTGGTATAGAGATAGTTTGAGTCCTGGGGAAGGACATAGGATAGTTTTTATCTCGGAAATGATCCCCCAAGAGGATGAAGTGGGGGGTGAAAGTTTGTATGGACCTACGATATAAACGAGTTCCACGCGGACGGAGTCGCGGGCAGAAGCTAGTACTTTATAAGTCTAGCAATACTTTGCTTTTGCATTCCGTTCCTCAATACTTCACTGAATTATGTTTCTTTTGGGATCCGACGTATACTTAACGATCAATTTCGCTTGCCTATGTCAAATCATAACCATACAGTAATTTTAATCTTATTTTTAATTTAGTGAATTAAATACGTACCTAGTTGTTGCAGTAACACGTAATCCGTTAGCCACGATTTTGTCAGCACCATCTGATATGATATAAGGCAAAGCTGTGACATAGGATTTCGAGCACGATCTCGACTTGTAGATCTTAGAGATACTGTACCCGCGACTGGTTGTCTACTTTGATGATATATTACTATTAATAATCTGGCCTTTATAACCTACCATCCATTTTTATTGCTGTTAGAGATATAATTTTGACTTCAGCAAAATTTTGGGGCGCGTGGAATAAACAGAATAGAAACCTAATTTTACTCTTACTCGCATAAACAACGGATTGTTAATTTGGAGTCGGACTGGATAAGAACAGAAAAAACACGGCCTCTGTGGTAGAAAGGCGGTCTAATTCTCTTTGAGTGCCTTTAAACAAAATTTTCGCCTAGAGTTTATTTTGACGCTAACAAATGTTGACGCTTGCCATCGGTTTCACATAAAGAACGGGTCATTAACTTTGCTGTCGTATTTCTTATTTTTCTTTGAAAACTTATCCCAGAAATTACCGCAGCGGGTCATAAAAGTCGGCCTATTAATTAGAGAATCAGTTCTAGGGGTATGACATCAGCGCCCTGGCACAAGGCCCCTTTGTCTCCGGCTGACAGATATGGTGTAAATCTCAGACTATGACAGGCGTGTCGTGTAATCCCAAACTGAGAAAATATTATTTTTGGTCGTTTCTTTGTCTGCAAGAATCTGTTGCGTCAGAGCTCGATTCGTTCGAATGTCGGCGATACGATGTGTTGAATGACGAAATGGTTTCACGACTCCGTTCGTTTGTTTATTAAGCCTGATGATAAATATCCTTTCGTGAGAGACAAACAAGGGTCGAATTCGTTAAAATAAATTACAATAAGTTTAACCGAACGTACTTAAAATACGCTACTAATGATGCATCATACTATTATTAAGCTTGTTTACAGTAAAGCATAATTAGCAAAGTTAACAAACTCGTATAACAACAAGTCTTCGAAATTGAATATGATCAATGTTTGTCCGAAAGTGTAGATAGTGGGCGTCAAGCAGTTAACAGTTTCGGTTCTCTTTTTCAGATTTCTAAGCGGCAATAAAGGAATACAATGGGGGCTCTGTTAGCTTCGCCTAGTGGCGTAACTTTTAAACCACTCATATTAACACGCTTTTATCGAATAACACATTGAGTGTTCTCGGCTCTGGAGTATGAAGCTTAGAAATATGTATATACTTATGATACGTAAGTGTTGGACAATATGACGGCATGTAGCACAATCAAATAATTATAATTCCTCCTCCTTCGTTCATTACCAATAAACTTTCAGGAGTACTACCATAACTGAAACTTCTTCTGAGTCGGGCGCCCTTGTCAGAGTGGTCGTAGTTGTGCAGACGAAGTCCAAGGACACTGGAACCTAGTGTACTCAGTAGCTTTTTTTTATAAAGGGTCGATTGCGTAACGCTTCGTTCGTACCATTAGTAGTAGTAGATCCATTACAGGTGAGTTACAAGATTAGATTAGTAAAAATAGTTGGTTCTGGCGCTTCGCCGGCCGCTGCCGCGGCACGCTCGCTTCGCTCACTCGGTTCGCGCGCTGTATGTTCGCAGTTCAACCTAACACTCCTCCTCGCTACGCTCGTCGTCGTACGTAACGGAGACCCAGGGTTTTCTCCATGTTTTTCCATTGTGTCTAGATGTCAACTAATACTTATATATATTCCTTTCAGGAAAGTCCAGAGTAGTGGCTTCCAAAATGATTAAAAACGATTTCTGGTCATTTAAAATTATAAATAATAATACTTAGTATTCAATATCTTAATAAATAATTATTTTCCTAATAATTTGTATTAATTTGACCATGCCATATCTATTATGAGATTTATTAATAAACGAACCACTTGTCAAATAATACATTGTACCACACGTTTTTAGACCAATAGTAGTTTTGTCTGATAACTCAGTTGCTAAATGTTCATTTAGTCAAATAATTATTTGTAAATTTAACTGTTGATCATTTGGAAAAGTGAGTCATTTGTAAAATGACTAGTAGTAAAATGATCAATTGGCGAAACGTTTTTTTGCAAACCGTTGTTTGTTAAGTGTAATTTTGCCAAATGACTTTTGGTCAAACGGCAGGACACCGTAATTCTTGTATGGGCAAATGACAGTTATGTGTCCTAACGCTTGTTCTAAAACTTTCGTATTTAGCCCTCTGGTCAGTCCAGCGAGTTGTACGCGCCCGACCACCAGCTCGCATGTACACGAAACACCGCATAAATGACACACACTCGGGGTAACAATTTGGATGTTTAAAATTTATCATGCTCATAAAAAAAAATTGGTAACACCGAGTGGTTTGCAAAATAATTTTAAAATACGCTATAAAAACTGTCAAGGTAGCAAGTGATTTAAATCACTTATATAATAAAAAAATATTTCAGTCGAAAACGTAACGAAAAATGGCAAGTTTTTTCGACCACGAGTACCTACTTAATACCCTGTTATTTTCATAATACTGAACTTCTCATGGTAGTGTTTGCTAAAAATAAAAGTATGATTTATCAATCGTTTTACCGATTAAAAAAAATCCGTTAGATTATCATGATTCCGACACTCTAACGATTTTTTTTAATCGTTCTCTCTTCTATCGAGCCTGAATTCCACGTTTTCGTTACGAATACTTATGACGCTTTATATATTAATTTAAAGCCAATTAAGGTAGAAATTCGTTTTTGTATACTGGCAATTCTATTAGGGATACCTACGCCCGCGAGAAAACCAAATCTAGTCAGTTTGTTCACAAATTGCAGTCAAAGGTAACGGAGACAGTTTTTTCCAAAATTACTTCTAAAGTGTGTTTTTAAGGATAAGTAGTGATTATTTTCAACCGGTTGTTCATACGATAGGGTAATGTTTCTGGCGCAAGTAACTTGTTTTATTATATATGCAACGTATTTTTAAATAACGTTACGTACATAATTGGTGAAGGGAAATTCACACAGAAAAATACTACCTTGGATTTTCCATGATAAAACAGAGTATCTTAGGTGGGTATTATTGTGACAAATAAATAGTTAGGTACTACAATTATTCGTACAAAAAAATATATAAATGTTTTGCGGATTAGAAATTGTTCAAACTCGAATTTAATAACACTACTTTATGCTATTGATTTGAACGTTAAATGAAAATACTTATTTGTTTGTTTTTAGACTTTTTAGTCGATAAAAAATCATTTTATTATATAACATTTTTTTTTCTTATCTACGTTATCTAATGAGAATATTTACCAGTATTAGTATGTTACGTTTTGTGGTAACGTCCACGTACATATTTTTATGTTAATTCTATGTCACATTCGTCAAAATTAGCGGCCTTACCCGTAAATATCACTCGGAATATACTTGAATTTTGCAGTAGCTACAGTACACATTTAGAAGTGAATAGGCACAAAACCACTACGTTTCATGTTTAATTTAAGTTTTAAAGTTTCGTAGGTTAGGTACTCCATTTACAACAGCCTTCGCAAACAAACCTTAATCATCATCATCATCATATCAGCCGAAAGATGTCCACTGCTGGACATAGGCCTCCCCCAAAGAGTGCCAAAGTGACCGGTCCTGCGCCACCCGCATCCAGCAAACCTTAATGCTTCCATCCAAACAAATATAACAATATATTAGAGCTCAGTGATTCCAACTGAGTAAGCTAAGACATCTTTTACAAGTTTTATCCTGCATGCAGTATGAGCTTTGAGAACTTTGAGATTTTCAATTCAAATATAATGTGTTACTTATAAAACCCGGTTTATTTTTGTAAAGGTTAATGATATTAACTTGTGTTTTGTGGAACTTGACGATCACCGTATGTGACAAGAATAAAGCAGTAAGTATATATTTAATGTTAGAGTTGTTTTAATTATAGTAAAAATACGTAAGACAATTTGTATTTATCCGTAATTGACACATACATTTTTTAACAGAGAAAAGTAACCATGGTAACCAAACTGTAGAGTTGGTACCATACTTCACAATTTTACGTCGTTGACAATCGACTTAGTCCAATGTTAATTGATTGCGACGGCGTGCGGATTTATATTTGGAGCGTAATTACAAGATGTGATGTCCTTAACAAAGATGTGCCCTAGAGCGACGTCAGGCGCAGGAATAACAGCCCCCGCCGAGGGCACAGTCTACAGAATCTGGGAACTCCACCTAGCAAATACATATCAATATGTTGGTATGTTAGTCTGTAAGATATGTGTTAATATAGGCCTTTGTTGCCTGATATAAATAAATAAATACAAACGAGTGTCATGTTTCTATTTGATGATTATTTAAGATTTGGTTTTTTGTATGTACATAAAAAAATCAACAAAACAAACATAGCTCTTGACGTGATCTTGACATAGGTACAATGTTTTTCAAATTGGTTTATCCGTTTGGCATGGCTACGATGCCACAGACAAGACCAACAGATGTATACACAGAAAGACGCACAGACAACATCTTAGACATCAAACCTCGTTTAAAAATATAGACACTTGATATAATTTACGAGAAAAAATACCTATTAAGCCCAATTCGAAATGACAAAATGTGACGTCCCTATAATAGCAAAGGGATCCATCCATACTTTCATGTCTGTTTTCAAAACCACATTGATAAGTACTTGAAACAAAAGCGATATTGTAGGGATATCTCCTTCTGTTAATTCAGACAAATGGAGTCTCAGTCTAAATAATAGTAGAATCACTAATTATTGATTAACTATATTTTTATTTTTAAGCTTAAACACGTTACGAAAGAAATTTTCATTTCGTAGTAAATTTTGGGCAGTTTATGTTGGCAGCGTAATTTCGTTAGCAGCGTTACTGCTTAATACAAAATTAATTTATGTTGGATTATTACACAAAATATATAATAATATCTAAATTCTTAAAGATTATTTAAGAATTTAGATATTTATTATTACGCAAGAAACTGTTATTTTTTTAACACGATTGGCCATCTCTGCCAATGTGTCCGGGTGTGATGACCATACCTTGGCAGGAAAGATGGCCATAACATAACTCTTTCCGTTTTAGTATGTTTTTGTCTCATTTTTTATTGTTAAGCAGATATCCTCGGAATCGGTGCAATTCTAATATAGCTAAAACCGGCACACTGTGCACTGAAACCAGTGTTCGAAGAAGATATGTATAATAATTTTCCCCACATCCGCGGCAGTTTCTTTCGTTTTCACGCCGTGCTGGTTTTTTCCGATTACCTTTTCTCCATTGTTTTATCATCCTCCTAGCGCTATTCCCGGTACTGACCCTAAAGGAGCCCGGGGTCCGCTTTGACACCTTTCTCCATTGTTTTATCATCCTCCTAGCGTTATTCCCGGTACTGACCCTAAAGGAGCCCGGGGTCCGCTTTGACACCTTTCTCCATTGTTTTATCATCCTCCTAGCGTTATTCCCGGTACTGACCCTAAAGGAGCCCGGGGTCCGCTTTGACACCTTTCTCCATTGTTTTATCATCCTCCTAGCGTTATTCCCGGTACTGACCCTAAAGGAGCCCGGGGTCCGCTTTGACACCTTTCTCCATTGTTTTATGCTCTCCTTTATTATATTTTTCTCTGCAACACATTCAGCATCATATGACGACTAAAACTAGCCAGTGGCCATTTTTCCATTTCTTCGGGGATAGATGACCACACCTAAAATAAAAACAAGTCAAGACACAACCTGCCTAAATTTGACCTTAAGGGCCTCCCATACGCCAATGACCTTCGATCTTAATCCCTTAGTTTTCTAATGTTTTTTTTGTAGCTTATTATATTAACAACAACGGCTTTAAGCAATATAGTATATTTGGCATCAAATTTTAACAATTTTAGGCCAAAGAACTGGTTTTCTGGCCATAACATTTGTGTTAATTACTTTAAAATGAAAACCCTAGACACGTTTTTAGAGACGTCACAGACGAACCCAAATATATAGTTTTCGTATGTGTTAGATCTTTCACGTCAATAGACATACGAAATAAGTGTTTTTTAGACAATGTTTAAAAAAATCATACAAAATTAAGTATTCTTTTGTTTCAAATGAATGAACCGATAACCGTTTGATTTATAATTCTATCCTTAGGGCAAAAGTAGGAGATACGATTCAAAACTTGTCAAAAATCGATGAATACCTCGGGTAGCCCCTTAAAACAATAAGACACTCATATATACTTTGCAACAATTGTGTTTGTAACAGGAAATTTCATGTTGCCTTCGTCTGCGAGAGACTGGATAAGTTTTTGTTTGCCTTATGAAGATTAAGCAGAACTTCGTCGTGAGGCTTAACACGAACAGCTTACCACGGCTATATGTCCTCTATACTCAGCTATGGCTTGATTATCTGGGGTAACTCCGTGGAGGTCCAAAATGTATTCTTGGTCCAGAAAAAACGTGTAAGAGCAGTGTGTAATAAGAAGTGGTCCAGAAAAAAAGTAGCAGATCATTTTAATGCACATACGAAAGAAAAGGCAAAAGTATTGATGTTTTTTATTTTAAATGTAACAAAAATGGTCTGGTTTATAATATCTATACATAAAAATACAAACTTATTCATCCATGCCAGAATTCTCGTACTTTAGCTTTCGTTCTCTTCATAAGAGTTTGAACATGGGCTTTGTCCATCCTTTCGGCCTGTTTTTTCCATTTTTTTGAAAAGTCTTGAATACTTGCGGCTTTAGATTTAGTATTCTTTAAATGCTTCTTCATGTGAGCCCAGTAACGTTCAATTGGGCGAAGTTCAGGACAATTGGGTGGGTTCACCTCTTTTGGTACAATGTGCACATTATGGTCCAAATAAAACTTTTTGGCTATTTTTCCATAATGGCAGGTGGCCAAATCTGGCCAAAAGAATACAGATGTCTTGTGTTGTCCTAATAACGGCAATAAGCGTTTTTCAAGACACTCCCTAACGTAAATTTCGCCGTTTATAGTTCCCGTTGTTATGAACTCCTCACTTTTCAGTCCACACGTGCAGATAGCCTGCCAAATCATATATTTTTGTGGATATTTGCTGGCTATCTTGTGTTTATATTTTTCTTTGACATTGCCCTTATTGTTTGCGACATAATATTCTTGCCCAGGAATTTGATTGAAATCGGCCACCACATATGTTTCATCGTCCATTATGCAGCAGTCGAATTTTGTGAAGAAGTTGGTATATAACTTCCTGGCCCGTGTCCTGGCTGTTCCTTGTTTTTCGGGATTTCGATCTGGTACTTTCTGGACCTTGTACGACTTCAGCCCAGAACATTCCTTAACCCGGTGGACGGTAGACTTGCTTGTATTTAACTTGTCGGCTAGTTTTCGCTCAGACATGTTAGGATTAGTCCTGTAAGCAGCCTTGATCTTATTCGCCAGTTTTTTATCCTGAAATCCTTTTTTACGACCGGAACCCACTAACCTCTCAATAGTCAATCTCTCTATGTAAGTCCGCAACACCTTACCTACTGTGGATCTGGGTATATTTAAATGTTCGGCGACCTTAACTTGACTCCAATGAGGATTTTCCAGGTAATTGTCCAAAATTAACTTACGACGAGCAATTTTAGACAGCGACATTTTATTTATTAACAAATATATTTAATAATGTATACCATAAAATCACGTCTAGCCTGCTTATATGACATATGTCAAACACTCATTTGTTTTTATTTCATAAACCCGTTGTAATTAACAAAAAGGTTCTACTACTTTTTTTCTGAACCACTTCTTACTAACTTAGAACCATGCAGGCCCTTATTTAAAACAATTAAAGTTTCACCTTCCATGATTGTATATTAAATATATTGTCAAGCTTTATAAAAACAATTCATACTGCATGCCTATCCCAATCTATAATATTCTACCCCCCAAATTCATTGAAAAATGCCACACAAATAGGTTTGATAAAATCTTATCGAATGGCTACTATATAATAAATGATATTTACCTATATACAAGTCAAATATCAAGGACTAAACAGTTTGAACTGGTATTAATAGTCTATTTACCGCGGAATTACCCTATTCAAGGAGGTAAAGTTTTTATATTGGGGATTATCTCCGGAATTGCCTACTCATCCGATATAAAAAATTAAGTATATAGGATGGACGTATTAGGCTAAGGGCCTGTTTCACAATCGCCGGATAAAGTTATCTGCCAGTTAAAATTATTGCTATCCTTTTCTCCCGTCATATAAAAGAAAAGTGACAGCCAACATTTATCTGACGGATATGTTTTAACTGGAGATTGTGAAACAGGTCCTAAGTACTCGTATATTTTATCCCGTACGTCCATCCGTATTATAGTACTACGCGGGTGGATGCGGGCAGCTGCTTTACTACTACTGCTTTGCTACTTATATGGACACATTGTTGCTGCATTCTGTGTACTGTGTAGAAGGTGTTTTCAATTGCGCGTCGTCTGTAGCGCGACAAGATTTACAATCTGCATTAATTTAGAACGATCCGGTGACATAAGGCGCTATATTTAAAAAATCTCATTTTAATAGCCGGCGACAAATGAGACACCCAGCGTTTTATGACTACGTGTGTATTTGAGCGTCGATTTTTATTCATAGTTTACGATATGTTTTTGTTTTTGATTAAAGCGTGCTCCATTTTAAGGGGCTACCCGAGGTTTTCATCGATTTTTGACAAGTTTTGAATCGTATCTACTACTTTTGCACTACAGATAGAATCATAAATCAAACGGCTATCGGTTCTTCAATCTTTTATCTCCATTTTGACTGACCGGATTTTGAAACAAATTAATACTTAATTTTGTATGATTTTTTTAAACATTGTCTAAAAAAACACTTATTTCGTATCTCTATTGACGTGAAAGATCTAACATATACGAAATCTACATATTTGGGTTCGTCTGTGACGTCTCTAAAAACTGGTAGAGGGTTTTCATTTTAAACCAATTAACACAAAAGTTATGGCCAGAAAACTAGTTTTTTGGCCTAAAATTGCTCAACTTTGATGTCAAATATCTCAAAAACTATGAACTTTGAAGTAAATAATGGGATATTATATTGCTTAAAGCCGTTGTTGTTAATATAATAAGCTACAAAAACATTACAAAACCAAGGGATTCAGATCGAAGGTCATTGGCGTGTCAAATTCTCATTTTTAAAACAAGCTACTATTACCGACTGTAGGTACTTTTCTTTGCAAGGACATCTACTACTCATCTGGATAATGCGAAAAGACACAAACTGATTGGTGTTGCGCTGATCTTTTAAAAAGTTCGGATGCCACTATTGGTCTCCATCGTCAAGCCAGCAAGGAAGGGAGGGACCCATATAATTGCAATTGTTGTCCGACTTAGGCACGTAAGGTGTGCAAAGTTTCAACAATTGGACACCTGGCATATAAATAAATGAAAAACAATGTAAAAATATATAATGGCACCGACTCGGCCGGACTTATGACCTCAGACTGTACCTACTCATACAATGTATAAAATATATTAACAACAAACGAGTACCTACTGATACAACGTCGCTATATAACTATTGAGCCAATCGGTTAGGTTTTATAACGACTCGAGTATTTATCGATGAAACCTGTTTCGATTAAAACAGTAAACAATATATCATTTTTTCCAGGCCAATTGATTTTGCAAGACTGCCGCGAGAGTAAACGAATGTTAATTTCTTTTTATTGCACAAACGCCAAGGCACTTAGGGCCTGCGAGCGTGGTGTGTTGACACAATTACCGAGCATGCACTGTATGGAGGTGCCTGTGTTCGCACTTGTCATTTATAAGCCCTTATGAATGGCACGCTCGACATTCAAGTGTCTTTCATGATTTTGTGCGCGCCTGTTTTTTGCATATGTGTAATTTGCAGAAGGAAATCGATTCAGGCGTTAGGTGCTATAGGGCGGGTTGCTGCGACCATATTTAACAGACCTGTGAACGTTAGGTAATGGCGCCGGCAGCTGGCATCTCATTAGAGTAGTACATATCAAACTGCCCATTTGTGTGATAGCCAAAATGGCCGTATATATCAAAAAGACCCTAATGAAAACGGGTACGGTGATAATCGAATCGAATAATAACTCCACCTAAACTTGAATTGATTATACGAGTACACTTTGTTCGGCTAAGCGACGTAGAGTCTAATATATTATCGCAAGTAAGGCACTTATAGGCACCTCATAATGATCATACATTGAAGCGATTGGTACAATTAAATGATATTATTGAACACTGCCTAAACAAACCATACTGGGATTTAATTATTCTATTTTTATAAGTAAACCACAATTAACCACAACGATGACACAGGTTTCCCAAGAAAACGAAGCCGATCTTAACCGCCGTCCTTTTAAAATACTTATTGCATACAATCATGCTCAACTGCAAGGTTAAATGAAGTGCTTTCAGGAATAAACTTCGGCGCATAATGCGTTGTCGGATGCTAAAAGGCCTAAGCGAAACGCATTTACCTGATACTTGCGACCTATGAGCATTCAAGTCCGTGGTCTCGATGGCAGTCAGATGTGTAAAGAAATAAGAAAACTTAAAATTACTCTTGAATGCATCAGATTCGGTGCACATATGTGCAATTTAGCGCAGCTCGTAATGCGGTGGAGTGGTGACAATTTAAGCCCAAGTTATGTAGGTATGTAATAATTCGGGACATTCTAAATCAAAATTATGTTTGCAGTGTGCTGTTTCAAATCAAATTAAGATTTTCATCGTGCCAGCAAACATTAAATTAGCCAAGTTACTGTCGGACTTCATGACTTGGTTTGGTTGATTATTATACTTTGATTGTTTTACAATAGAGTACGCCATAGCCATACTACCTCGATGCAAGAAAAAAACTATTTACGGTGGGCAGCACTTTATAGTAAAAAAAAAATGTACAAAAATAGTTTTTGTAAGTTTTATTTTGATGATAGGCTGCCGCAGTAAATGGTGAAACGTTGTCGTCGCAGACATCGGTTCGTTGCATTTAGATTACTTACATGAAGTCCAATCGAAATCCAATTTTGATATTCATTCAGACGCCATGGACAGCGAACATGAGATTAATTATATGTATTAATTCTTCATTAAACATATACCTTGTGTATATCGCTTAATGTTAATTACTTCTCTTCTTTTGAAATGCTTCTCGAAGACCTTATGCCTTCTTATGATCACCATATCGTTATGGGCGATTTTAATACTTGCCCTGCTTAAGAATGACTCTCGCTCTAAATCACTTAAAGCGCTCGTTGACGCCTGCAATATGATTATTTTGCCTTCAGATCCCACACATTATTTGCCTAACTGTTCTCCATCGCTCCTTGATCTCACACTTGTCTCATCATCTGATCATGTTGCAAAATACTGTCAATACTCTGCGGACTCTTTTTCCTACCATCACCTACTGAAGTATTAGGACTTCTAGGTAGTAATGACAAGTCGAGACTACACAGAAACTAACACACACAGTTGGTTGGTTGGTTGGTTGGTTACAGTTTGTTATGATTAAGTACTGATGGAAAATATGTATAAACTTTCCATCAGCTGTGCCGTGTGCCCTCACTACATACTGTTTCTATCTTATAAGATTCGACCTCCTAAGGCTAAGCCCAAAATTCTACTTCAGCGCAATTTTAGTCGGTTGCGGTCGGTCGGCGGTAAGCTTCGCGAAGATGCTTCAGATGTAGATTGGGAATCAATCTCGGAGGCTTGTACCGTAGATGAGAAAGTATCACTTTTTAACACCGCCTTGTCTCATCTGTATGATACTCACGCTCCGGTACGCCCAATCAAGGTTAAGCACCTTCCTGCTCCCTGGCTCACCTAGGAAATTAGAGCGCTTATATATAGGAAGAACCTGGCTAAGTCGATATATAAGGGGAATTCTTCTGAAAAGAATAAAGCCAAGTTCCATGCTCTGCGAAATCGCTGCAGCACCATGTGCCGCGATGCTCAGAAACGTCACATTCACTCAGCTGTAAAAAATGGTGATCCTTCTAAAGTCTGAAAATTTCTTAAGTCTTTAGGAGTTGGGAAATCTAATCATAATTCAATTCCTAATGATGTTGACTTCGACAAGCTTAACCAGCATTTATCTTCTTCTACCACATTCAGCGGGTCAGTTAAGGCTGATACTCTTAACTATCTTTCAAGTGTCCCAACTCCTGACTTTCCTCCTTTCTATCTTGCTCAATTCGCTGTCAGTGATGTTAAGAAGAACGTTTTAGCTATTTCCTCCAATGCCGTTGGTGTCGACAGCGTTAGCCGTAAAATGATCTTCCCTCTCCATGATCTCCTTGCTCCTGTTATTACCCATATTCTTAATTGTTCCATCTCCTCTGGTGTATTTCCCTCGTTGTGGAAAGATGCCGATGTAATTCCTCTTCCAAAAACATCCAAACCTTCCTCTTTCTCTGACTATCGTCCTATTTCTTCCTTTCTTATCAAAAGTCCTGGAACGCCTTGTTCATCAACAGCTGACTTCTTTCTTGAACAGGAACAATCTGATGAACCTCTATCAGTCCGGCTTCCGATCAGGTCATAGTACGGCTACCGCTCTTGTGAAAATCACCGATGATGTCCGAGCAGGCATGAACAACAGGAATGTCACTGTTTTATCGCTACTTGACTTTAGTAATGCTTTTAACACTGTTGATTTTGATATTATGCTTAGTTTATTACGTTCTCTCAACATATCTCCTGTGGTGATTGATTGGTTTCATAGTTATTTACATGGTCGTCGGCAGCACATAAAGGTAGATTCTTCCCATTCGTCGTGGTGCAACACGCTTGCCGGCGTCCCGCAAGGTGGCGTTTGTCTCCTCTTCTTTTTTAAATTTTCATTAATTCCATTACTAGTAACATCGTTTCATCATATCACCTTTATGCCGACGATCTTCAAATTTACTCTCAAGGAGCTATTACTGATTTACCTCCGACTATCCACTCCATGAATAAGGAATTGGAGAGTATTTCTACCTGGAGTGAACGTTTTGGGCTTAAGGTAAACCCTGCTAAAACCCAGGTCATAATCGTAGGCAGTCCGAAGCTCATTCCTAGCGTTGATTTTGTTAACTTACCAGCCGTAATGTTCAATGGTGTTCAAATTCCATATTCGCACCAGGTAAGGAACCTAGGTATCATAATGGATCGCACATTATCTTGGGTACCTCAGGTGAGCGAGATCAGCAGGAGGATGTTTGCTGCAATCGGTTCTCTTCGTCGACTTCGTAACTTTTTGCCACTCGCCACTAAAATTGCGCTAGCTCAATCTCTCCTTCTTCCCATTCTAGATTATGCTGATGTTTGCTATCTGGACCTTACTGAAGACCAGCTTAACAAACTTGAGCGCCTTCAAAATCTGTCTCTTAGGTTCATATTTGGTTTGCGCAAGTACGACCACGTTTCCTCCTTTCGTTCTCAGCTCAAGTGGCTTCCAATTCGTCTCCGCCGTGATTCTCACATTCTTGCGTTACTCTACAGTATACTTTTTGTTACCTCTACTCCTCCATATCTCAAAGAGCGTTTTAATCGTCTCACTTCCATCAGATCTTCCCAAAACCATCTTCTCGCCGCACCAACTTCATCTACCAAATTTTATAACAGCTCATTTACCTTTCGGGCTGTTCGGTTGTGGAATGCCTTGCCGTTGCATATAAGGTGTGCAAAATCTCTTCCTATTTTCAAAAATCTGTTGAAACTATATTACCTGTCTCTCCCTTAAGTTGCCTTTTATGTATTGTATGTATGTATAATGTATATTGTATGTATTTATGTATGTATGGTTGTATATATGTCTGCGTATTTATTCATTTATTAGGTAGGTATTTTAAAGTGTCCTGTTTAGTAATATTTGAAAGATTGATGTGTTAGTATGCTCTTCTTGATGAATTCCCGCACTACCTGTTTAAAATTCTAGTTTAAGTGTTTCCTGCTGTACAAAGGTTGTCTGGAAGATATCGCTTTAAAGCGATAAGACCGCCTGTTGTTACCATTATTTATTAAGCAAATTTTTTGTAAGATGTTTCTCTCTTGTAGTGGTGCAATAAAGAGTATTTATTATTATTATTATCGTATCTGTATATTATCTTGCAAAACTTCTAATTTTTTGGTAGAATTTAATTTAAATTTCATTCTGTTTCATTTTTTTGTTGTATCCTATCTTGCTTGCTTATGTTGTCAAAGTCTCGGCCATAAACATTATCATCAAGACCGGAGCTCGCAAGCCAATAAACAGTCGTATATAAGGTCGAATCTCGGTACCCATACTACCTTTACGACATGATGGGGTGGTAAAGCATCTTACATCTCCAGGAAAACTCGACATACGGTCTCCTGCCACGTGACACATGATTCATCGCTATTTGGCGGCCAATCACGCCACTTTAATTGCTGTTTTACACGCAATCCTCTAAGGCTAAGCGGGACGTTCTCAAGAAAAGCGTTTCATTTCAACCGCTATTCGCACTGGCACGAACTGCACGCTGTAATATTGTGATATGTATTAATTTGGAATTAAAATCAATCCTATCCTATCTTACTAATATTATAAATACGTAAGTATGGATGTTTGGATGTTTAGATGTTCGGATGTTTGTTACTCAATCACGGCTAAACGGCTCAACCGATTTGGATGTAATTTTGCTCGAAGATAGTTTATTATAGCACGGATTAAAATATAGAATAGTTTTTATCCCGGGTCCACGCAGACGATGTCGCGGGCGGAAGCTAGCTTGGCAATTTCGTTCGTGACACTCCCATGGTCCGTGCCCCCTGGCAGGGGACGTTGACGTGTTAGTACTCGCCGCTACACACGATATGATTTACGTAATATAACGAATAGGTATGTCTGCGGACATCCCTAACAATATTCTAATTTGTTTATAAGAATATTGTGTAGTTGTGATACCGAGTAACCATTAGGAATAAATGATTAGTTGATTTATGTAAGTAATTTATATTTTTGACGGCCGTTACACTGCCTACGAAGCTGGACGTCCCGGGTTCGCTTCCTTAAGTTTTTTTTAAATGGCTATATACATTAAGTATATACAATTTGTTTGGCTTGACGTCCAAATATTATCTGCCCACATACAACGGTTTGGTTTTTCTTCTGTAATAATCAACGCATAATTTACTCTCGGAAAATAGTTCATGTGGTAAGTGGAAAGGAAATGTGGGTGGTATGGTGATGCATGTGGTTTGGCAGAGTACGACTGAATTGAAGTCGGTTAAAACTTTGTTTTTAAAGTAAATTATTCTTAGAAGTTTACAAAGTCACTGAGAGCACCCATCACCGATACTCATAAACTGAATGTAATGAAAAAATCGTAAACTTAAAACAAGGGTGAGTGGTGAGGCGTAATCGTAATTTTTGCGGCGGTGTTCAAAGCGTAAAGTTACCTAAAATATAAAAATACACATAGCTGCGTCACTGAGAGGGTACTCTAGTTTTAGTCTTGATGCTGTTTCATTTCAGCTTAATTAAATGTACCCTGAACCTCTAAAATTGTGAGATCGTAAACGAAAAAAAAAATTGTGATCAGTGTATTAAAAACCGAAAGATAAAAGCCAACCAAAGAGTCCTTTACAAAATCGTAATTTTAGTCCGAAAGATAAAAAGAAAGAGGCGTTTCGAGTTCATAATTTACTGAACATGTTAAAAGCATAAACATCATCTTTGTCAATATTTCGTCGAAGGACATACACTATTACAAAGGATGAAGATCTATCAGTTCCTAATAGACTGCGTACTAAAATGACATATTTCAAAGCTCTCAGGGAAGTACTTTAATATCAAATAATTCGACATCACATTAAATAGAAATCCGATCTTTTTCCCGCCAATAGGTACCTGCCGCCATTGTCGTTGATGACACAGATAAGTAAAACCGCAGATGATTCACTATACATATTTACAAAGAAACCGCCGATTCGCACACTTTCTCTTTGCAAAATTACGTAATTATTCGTGCTCCGAGTGACAATGTCAACACTCTTGAGGGCCATAAAGCATCATATGCGGTGACCAGATTTTGACTATGTAAATATTTTTGAAGTGAAAACTTCTTTAGCGGCGCTGAGCACTTTTTGGGATGAGAAAAAATTGTTAAATACGCAACAGAGTTTTGTGACGTCAGATGTGAAGGAGGTCACTTTTTGCTGCTAGCCGATTCGACTTCATTCAAAACTGAACGCTATTCGTAAGAGTATAAAGCCGTTAAACACTTTTTGCAATAGCATATTCTGCAAATAATTTTGTAATTTTAACCAACGCGTCCTTCACCGTTTTGCTATTGAGAAAATTCGAATAGTTCGAATTTGGGCGTTATTCCTAAAGAGATAAAGCTTAGAGAAATATTTACCAACGGCAAAAACAAATTGATATTTTGGTCGCCACCGCCGTCTGCTGTTCTTGCAAATTCGAATAGTTCGAATTTAGACGTTATTCCTAAAGAGATAAAACTTTGAAAAATATTTGGCAATGGCAAAAACAAATTGGTATTGTGTTTGCCGCCGCCCGTCGGCGCACCGACAACGAGCCGGCGGCCGTCGCACCCAACGCGCCCGTGCCACCGTAAGATGTCACGTGACCTGATCGAAAAACTGTTACAATGTTATTGAGTTTTCACTTCTGCCGGCACTCCCGGAGTGCAACCCGGTCTTTTTTTGTCGTAAACTACTGCAGTAAGTTTTTTTACTATCTACTACTTATAACACAGTCTCAAAGTACGCTATTAAACTAAACATCCCAGTACTTGACACCCACCCAACCTGACACTTTCAATATGAATTCATAAAAATAGAGATAAACACAAAAATATTTAACTCGGCAATCAAAGATAACAAAATTATAGTGACCTGACTTAGAATAAGAATAATTGATTCTTGATTTTTAACCTCTAAAATTTTAAGTTCCGACTTACATTCTTTTTTATGCACTATTTAGGTTAAAGTTGTAGCTTTGCAACCAGCTGTTAAATTAAATTAAAACCAAACACTCTGCCCCTCAGTCTTCTGTGTTGCTTTTCCAAACGACTTCCTCCTAGTTCACCCTTACAACTTTTATGAATGAACAGATTTCTTTATTAGACGACTTTCTAATTCAATCCTCTGATCCTTCATTTATTTATTCGTTTCAAAGTAATTCACCAAAGAAATAGGCAATGGGACTTTTTTTCTTGTTATAACAGCGAAGAGGGAACACTCTGGGGATCTTATTGTTACTACACCTGTATTTTCTTTAGTTAAGTTCAACATAAGTAAACCTTATTATGTACGTCAATAGGCATCGGGTGACTTGAGGGAATGGTATTATTTAATATTTATGACTTTAGAGAAATCATTTTTCAATTCGGTAAAAGATTTTTCACATAGGTATACTTCTCTATGTAACTTTGAACACAATTAACAACGGTAAGTAAGTGTTATTTTATTAACTTCTGCATATGTATATCGTATGTGCAGTACCAGTTAGCAAATCTAAATGGACCATAACCAGTTATAAATAGCCAACTTTATTCAGACGTCGGGGAAATACTTCAGGAATGCCTTAAATTACTGAGACATAAGTAAATACGGTGTAGACTCAAAATGTATTATTACTCTAAAAGAAAGAAGGCAAAAAAATATGCCTGGTGACGAAAATCCCATTCAGATATCTCTAACAATTACGAAGCCATGACCGTTTTAATATTGCTTGTTAGAGAGAAAATGCTCGCAGATAGTGACGTCAAGTGACGTGAATGACAATCGTTTCATATGAAGGTGCGTTTACGGAAAAGGGGCAGAACATACCCCTCTTAAAACTTTGGACACTTAAACTTTTTGATTATTTAACCTCTTGCGTTGCTTTTTTCTCCATTAGATAAGATTTTAATCCTTTTTCGAGAAAACTTTCACAATTTGATTATTTTATCAACATTCTTGATTATTATCAACATTCTTGATTATTTTATTTAGCCCCTATTTAATAAAATTTGATTTAAATTGTACCGACACGTGCACGTGAGATGATCTCACGAAGCACAAAATGCAGCCGGTTCAATAAGCAGTCGAGTTCAACCAATAAGCCGTATGACATGATCCTACTAATATTATAATTGCGAATGTTTGGATGTTTTAAATGTTGGTTACTCAATCACGCTTAAACGGTTCAACCTATTTGTATGAAACTTTAGCACGAAGATAGTTTAAAGTAAAATATAGGTAGTATAGTTTTTATCCCGGGACGAAGTCGCAGGCGGAAGCTAGTATAAAAATAAATTACAAACAGGGGCCGCGATAGTCAGAACCGAGAGGGCAGTAGGAAGGCGATCACAAAGACAGGATAAGGAAGGGACTGACGACCGGCTTAGCCTAGTTGGTAGTGACCCTGCCTACGAAGCTAGAAGTCCCGGGTTCGAATCCCGGTAAGGGCATTCATTTGTGTGATAAGCACGAATATTTGATCCTTCATGGCTGTTTTCTATGTATTTAAGTAAGGTTTATCGGCTTTGCTTAATTTGGGACTAGGTTGATTTGTGTAAGATTGTCCGCAAATATTTATTTATTTAAAGAAACGTTTGACCAATAGACCTTTAGGCTGGGTTCGTGTTGTGTGGCCCCTCGCCTAGTTTTTAAGCACAGGATGGAGGGCCCTTCATCCCCGCGATAAGTACACGTTTACGACGGGCTCGTAAAACACGGATCAACGACAATTTTTGATATGCAACGTTTCTATTCAAATGCGAACTTTACGATGACACATTATAACTTTACCGACGTCATATTTTTTTCTCCGAGCCGTGATTATGAGCGGTGCATCAAAAGTATTTCAATAAAAAAACGTTATTCCTTTTTAATCGCTTCCCTTTTTATTGCGCCAACGTGAATTTTGCATCAGCTTTTTCAATATCGCGGGGTTGGAGAGTAATTATTATTGGTATTTTTTGTATCGCTAATTTTAAATTAGAATAAGTATTTTATTGTTCCACCTCCTATTAACGTAACGTTTTTTATTGCATTCTACATAATGACTAATTCGGCTTTGGTCATTGTATGAAATTAATAAAATCTATCAAAATATTTGCTTTGTTCGTAAGTTCGGAGTCCGTTTAACTTGACTCCAACTTTCCGAGGTGTATCCGTACCAATTTCAGACCATCTGCACCTCCTTGGCATGGACATCAAGTCCAATATGAACTTTGGGCTCTACATTGAATCCTTGGCGCATACTGCGGCAAAAAAGCTTGGCATCCTCTCTAAGGTGAGGCGGTACTTCACACCCAGGCAGCTTCTTCAGCTTTACCAAGCACAGGTCCGGTCATGTATGGAGTACTGTTGCCACCTCTGGGATGGATCCGCTAAATATCAGCTAGCCGCCTTGGATTCGATTGATGGGCGTGCCAGGAAGCTCATTGGTGACCTAAATTTAACTGAGGCTAAAATGCAAAGACTGGAAAACCGTAGAAAGGTTGCCTGCTTATCGGTGTTCTACAGGATACATTTCGGAGAGTGTGCGCTAGGATTACACGAATTAATCCCGCCCTCACCATTTCGCCATCTTGGGACTAGGCGCGGTCGCGGGTTCCACCCTTATGTTGTTGACTTACCACTGATTCGCACGAAGCGCTTTGCTTCCAGTTTTCTCGCGAGGACAGCCAAAGAGTGGAACTCGCTTCCGGCAAACCTTTTCCCAGTTACATATAACTTGGATCTTTTCAAGACGAGAGTGAATAGGCACTATCTAGGTATGCATGTAACACCCTCGACCTCATCATCACTTACCATCAGGCGAGATAGGGGTCAAATGCGTACCTATACTTAATAAAAAAAAAAAAAGTATTAATGTTATATAAATCACATGTTTTTGTCACTCGGTGCAAAAAAAATGGATGACACTGCAAGATATCATGAAAATATTGTAGATACCCACAGAACAAGTTATATAATCAAAATACCAATTTTCATTGTACGTATTTAAACAAAAATAAAACTAAACCACTTCATAATAAAAAATCGACCTTTTAACGATTTGTCGCTTTCCTTTGAAATAAACCCGCAGCAGCAATTTAATATTCAACTTACTAGTTGTTATTTCTATTATGTCTTACATCCTCTCTACGCCCATAATTTACATTATAAGAGCACCAGTAAAATATTAAACTGTAATAATAATGTACAAAAAGAAAACAAATCCTGTTTTATTGCCAACACGAGTTGACTCAAAAATTGCTCTAATTTATAGACATGTGATGTCGTAAGATCTCATTAAGGAAAAAAAATACGCAATGAAAAACATGTGGCCTTACAGCGTGAGAACATAAAAGCGAATCCATAATAAAAAGAGACAAAGATTCAGTTCATACGCATCTTATAACGTTATCGTGTCACAGAAAACATTATCTATAAGCAAGTAGACGATTTTGTAATTATTGTTTTTTTCCTTACCTAATCAAGGTAAAGTACTCAACAGGTACTGGCCCAATACATTATCTTAATTTATAACAATAGAGTTGGACTTAGTGTCCATTAAACAGAATTTAAGTTTTAAACATTATGAGGTTAACCTTAATAAATAAATAAACATTGGGGGACAATCGTACACAAATTGACCTAGTCCCATCAAACAAAGCAAAGATTTTAATATGGGTACTAGACGACGAGTGAGTGAGACGCAATGCACATTGGACAAAGATCTTGGACAAGTGGAATACCACCCTTCGGCGGTTCTGTGGTAGGTAGGTATGTAAATATACATGCCAAAAGGTCACGTCTCAAACTATTATTGGCATCAACTTTGTCCATTCAAAAACAAGTTATTGACGTAAACAAATCCATTAAGAGTCCTTATTCCTACAGACGAGCGTATTTTGCAAAATGCTTCCTTTTTCATTCAAGATTACGACGTAACTATTAGTATTTATTCAAAAACTGATAACGTACTAAAATAATAATTTCTTCAACTCTAATAATTTCTAAACATTTCGGCGGAGACTAAGCGCGCGGCGTTGATTTAATAAAATATAAATTTACGGCAACCTAGGTCCTATAGTTATGATAATTTTTTTATGGGTTAAAATAAAGTGACAGTTTGCTAAAACATTATGTTTTAGATTAAAATATAAGTACAATTTGCGGCAAAAAAATAAAATGTAAACCTGTTTTCACCAATAATATTAAGAAAACTTGGAAGGTATTTTATATTTTGTTTAAGATATGGTGATTGAATTGTAATAATTTATGTATCAAATGATTTTTGTTTACTGCAAAATTGAGAACTGAAACGACACGTCACACTGCAAAATTTTAAAAATACTCCCAAGGAAACTCATATATTTTAGGTTTAGAAAGAGAAAATGAAAATTTGAACTCCTTTAGCCCCTAGTTTAAGACATGATTACTTAAGTACATTATACGTTTTTTAATAAATACTAATAGATACTTCGTAATCTTGAATGAAAAGGGAAGCATTTTGCAAAATACGCTCGTCAGTAGGAATAAGGACTCTTAAGTTTATAATAAGAGCAAACAAATAGAACTGTCCTGGCAGTTTCCACGAAACTGATTAAGGTCAGGTCATCAGTCTGCTACTTTGTGTTCATCGTTGCGTAAGCTGAGGGCGATGAAACTTTAGAAGCCCACCGTTCCAAGAAACGTGCCCACTAGAAAAACATTCGTGTATTTATCGATTCAAACACGATATGGAAACATAGTCGGGATTCAAAGCATAACTCGCTTCGGTTGAATAAGGCAGGCTTAATTGGCAATTCGGAATGGATCTAAAATTCCACGTCTCTGAAAAGGTTAACGGCCTTGCGGTTTTTTTAAGAAAGTTTTTCAAAACCATCGATTGAACGATATTCTACAGATTTTGCGACTATAGTTAGGGGCAAATTTTAAAGCAGTAATTGAAAAACATCATGCTCATCATACCTTTCACGGATAGAATCAGGCGGTTTCGCCGACTATTGAATAAACCCCTATTTTCAAAGAGTGGCAGTATTACGGAAAAACACTGATTGATTTTTTGGAGGGCTATGAACAAGGAATAGAACATTGTCTATGAATGTCTTGAAAGAAAACCCTGTTGGTGTCGACGGTGTCGATGTTAAGTGTGCTAAAGACTCTAGAATCCAGCCATGGGGCATCGCGGCGAGTGTGGATCGAATTTGATGTCTTTTAATTATTCATTTGTTTGTGTTTGATCAGTCTTTTACACTCGTATAGAACAGTATTATGTATGACATACTAGGCAATTATTGATACAAGGGTTTTTGTTACGGCGCCCGCCCATGGGAACTTTAGGTAAATACCTATCGGTCCTCGTTTCGTATCAAGACCATACTTTACAATGTGTATTTTTCTCTCTCTTTATCTTTACTTTATCTATGTTCACAAAATGAAAAAAGTTAAAATAGCACAGTTTTAGTACAAATCCGGGGACATCACCGCTCATAAAATTACCCCTTTAGTCGCCATATTAAAAACGTAACAGTTGAACATGGACCCCAATGTCTCAATTACAGGCAAGATTAAATCAAGCCCATGCACAAATGCAGCATTACGTTTAAGTGCACCTAATGTAGTTCAAGAATTGATCATTTTTTTAAATACCAAAATGTTGTATTTTTATCTACCTAAGTAGGTACATCAACTTAAAAAAGCGTCTACGCCTAATTAATTGTTTGAATACAACAGTAAAGAACCATTTCCATGCTAATTTATATTATCTAATATTTAAAACGACTTAACACGCTGAACAAAAGCGTGGCCTTGCCAACTTAATTAAATTTTATAAAATGAAATAAGTAAAAAAAATAACCGATAATAGCATTATGCAAATAAACTTATAATAAGAAGAAGATGAGGCGTCAAATGGAACAAAACGAGTTAAACAGGTCTCGAGGTATTTCTAAAGTATCTTTTTATTAAGGTTTCCAATTTCTTTCACTGAACAAACAACATAATAAAAGAGGGGCTGCAGGCGAGCTAGCGTGATGCTAGCGTGGAGTTTTCATCGCAAACAAAGAAATAGTGTCGCTCGACTGGAACACGGCTCATACTGTGCAATTTGAGGTGCGTTATAACAAACGAACTACCTATAGTTTCAATATCCACAAGGCTACACACAGACTCGCTTTGTGAGTGACCAAATATGAGAACTACGCAACCTGGAAGAAACATTTTCGCAGCTGCGACGCGTAACGCGCGTGACCCGCCATTATTCCGCATCATAAATAACGTACTCAAACTACACAAAAACGCTAACCCTTCATTGCCTCTTCCTTTTACGATTCAGAGAAAGAATAAAATATGTGCGAGCCAAAACAAAGGCCATAAAACCAAAATGACAGGGCCACACGCTTTTCACGGGACTTTGCAAAAAGGCGCACTATAATTTCGCATTATGTAATACTCGGAAGAGCTGTTTGGCTGGTTCGAATGCAAGCGTGGTTTAAAAATAACTCAAGGTTAGCCCGCCGGCATATCGGAGAGGGTCCCTTTGTGAGATCAAGGCCCACCGGTTCCACAGGATGCCTACGGGCACCGGCGTGTTTTCGTCTCGAACAATGCCGTGCGCCCGCGCAGCCATCGGTCAAATGATTTTGCATGGGATAGCCTACATCATTTTTGACCAATAACCTTCCTTCGTGACCTTTGTGAAAATTAATACCAAACTCCAAACTCCGGTATTTTTCTACACAGGTTTTCTGTATTTCGTTTGTGCATGCAAGTAAAATTTTATGTTTCGAAGACGCTTAGCCTTTATGAGTATTGATTACATAAGATAGAGATACGCATGGCAAATGTAGAGGTAAGTAAATATTTATTATATTTCTTTTGATATAACAAGACAACGATTTTATCAAAAAAACCTAGTGCAAAAACGACGCAAGGCATGTTCTACACGAGTACACAAATAGCTTTACAATAGCTCTTCCTCATTTCAAGCAACGTAAGCTCACTACAAAACAACGAACTCCTGCGCAGCAAAAACGCGGTATTTGTGCAGACCTTGAACAACCCTCCGTTAGCAGGTGCGCGCATGGATGCACCTGCTTGTATGCACTGACCTATAAAAGCGATAATTAAGCAATTTATTACTCGACAATTATGCCTTAGATGTGGGTCAAATAAAAACTTTTAGGGTACAAAGAGCTTTTGTTCGAAACCTGAAAGTTATATATTCTGGTTGATTGCATTGCAAGCCCATAACTTTCATCATCATCATCATATCAGTGGAAAGACGTCCACTGCTGGACATAGGCCTCCCCCAAAGAGTGCCAAAGTGACCGGTCCTGCGCCACCCGCATCCAGCGGACTCCCGCAACCTTTACCAGGTCATCAGTCCACCTTGTCGGGGGCCCATAACCCCATAACTTTACTGCCGTCATACTTTTGACGAATGTAGAATAATACAATGATTGCATAATATATAGGCGTTTTGTCAAACAATCCGAACTAATAAGTGGGTGGGAACGTTCCGCAATTAACATGCTCGTGTACAATGAACCATAAACCTTGTACTACCAAATAAATATCGTGTAAAATTGACTTGGTATTTTAAAGAATCGGCTCCTTTCACTTGAAAAGTTATCAAAGAAATTAGATTCCAATCATAAAATTCATTAGTTAGTTTTATCATTTCTCAGCATTTGAGTCGCCTAACTAATGATTTACAAAAGTTTCAAGATTCCCTAGAAGTAAGTTTAGTGTCTAGAAACTTTTACTAAGATATACTTTAAGTTATATATCTACTCAGCTCTCTCATTGGCACCATCAGCCACATACAAATTACAATAAATGTATTATAAGAGTCTTAAAAAGTCCAATTCATCGATATGGTTTATATTACCTTACAAATATTTTTACATCACACCTAGCCATAAAGTTGCAATTCTTGCCCGCTATAAGCGTGCGGAAAATCCTACTTCCTGGCAGCGTAAATTTTTGTATTCACCACGGTCTAAAGCCTCAGATCATATAATTTCGGCTCGGGCGTCAAATACCTGTGCTCTCCACATTCTTTATTTTAGGTGACGTTGGTCTAGGTTAGTAAATGTACTATTACAGTACATACAATACAATACAATACAAATACTCTTTATTGCACACCTCACACAAACAAAGCAGTTAAAAAGAGAAACAATACAATAACATACATACAATAATATATCCTTCTTTTCGATTTTATTTGAAAGAGTAGCTTTATTGCCTCGAACATAGGTAGCTACAGAACCCCATTACTTAATGCGCGACTCATGTCATACCTTGACCAAATTGTTTTTTGTACGACACATTGCATCCGCTCGGTGGGTAAAGGAAATGGGGGCTGTATGTAAAGTTTCAAAAGGCCTCGTTACCTACAGTACAATGATAGTTATGGACTTGTACGTACAACAATTACGGCACCTTTATTTAGTCGTTGTACAATGGATATTTATAGTACATAATGCACTTTGAATACTAAGTACCTTTACATTTTATAGGCTGTCATATTATGTCTGTTAAGAAAGAATCATCATCATCATCAACAACTAAGCAAAGCTTGTACCATGGGTACTAGACGTCGATAAACATACTTATACATAAATAAATACTTAAATACATAGAAAACATCCATGACTCAGGAACAAAATATTCGTGCTCATCACACAAATAAATGCCCTTACCGGGATTCGAACCCAGGACCTCTTGCTTCGTAGGCAGTGTTACTACCAACTAGGCTAAAGCGGTCGTGACATGTCCCCAGCATTAAAATTTGTCCCATTCAGAGCCAATCATTTGACGACCGGTTAGTCTAGTGGGTAGTGACGCTGCCTACGAAGCTGAAGGTCCTGGGTTCGAATCCCGGTAAGGGCAAATATTTGTGTGATGATCATGAATATTTGTTTCTGAGCCATGGATGTTTTCTATGTATTTAAGTATTTCTATCTATTAAATATATCGTCGTCTAGTACCCATAACACAAGCCTTATTGAGCTTACTATGGGACTAGGTTGATTTGTGTAAGATTGTCCCCTAATATTTATTTATTTATTTATTTATTTAATCATATGCGTCAGAGCGCTACCGGCGCTTTTTGCTACATATGGAGTTTAAGCTTGGCGGTGAATGAGTTAAAGAGAGACGTGAAACAGGAGGACGGACTGAGCTAGATGGTTTCCTATGTAAGGTGAGTCGGGGCAAGAGTAACATTGGGGGAAGAGGGTCAAAAGCTTCTCCAGCTAATTCTTTTGAATTGAGCGCAGACAGGCGCCTGTCTGTTTTACCGACGGTACAAAAAGGCGCTCAATTCAAAAGAATTAGCTGGAGAAGCTTTTGACCCTCTTCCCCCAATGTTACTCTTGCCCCGACTCACCTTACCTACTTATCCTATACTATTAAACGAGCAATATTTACTAATATTAGGTAGAGGTTAAGTTTTAATGTAAGGAGTAATACATATGGGCATTTTATCATGCGGCTAGCCTGCGTACTTTGCAATACGGATAAAATATAGCCTATGTCCATCCTGGAAGCCCATCCGTCCTATAGGTAGGTACTCTAGTGAAAGAAGTTTTGAAATCGGATGAGTTCTTCCGGAGATTACCCCCTACATACAAACTTGTAAAGATACAACCTCACGGAGTTTTCCTCTCTATAATATTTTATATCAAATATAAAAGTGTTTGACAGTATGCTTAATTCCCATTTGGACCGATACCTGAAAGTTCATGATAATCAATTTGGTTTTAGACCGGGGTTATCAACGGAGAGCGCAATTTTGAGTTTAAAGCATACTGTCAAATACTACACAGATCGACAGACAAATGTGTACGCATGCTACCTAGACCTATCCAAGGCGTTCGATTTGGTTAACTATGACATTCTCTGGCAAAAATTAAAGGACATTCATATGCCGGTAGACCTGACCCGCATTTTTAAGTTCTGGTATCAAAACCGTCTGGTACACAGGATCCGGGCCAGTCCTAACATCATCCTGAGAATGATCGCTGAACGCCTTGATTGTACATATTTAAAGCACTGCTGTATGGTGCATTTAAATAAGCATGTCAAGTATATATTCTAAATTAGTATCATTAATGTAACCGCTAACCTATTGTTAAGTACCTATTTACTAACAAACATGATCCCAGTTGGTTGATAAATAAATGAATTGAATAATCAGGTTAGTAATATAATATAACGGGGATAAGTCTCTATCCCACCTCTTTACTGAAGCATAGCATATCACAAGGTGAGACTGCCTGACAACACTCGAGTCTTGCGTACAATCTTATGCGCTTCGCTACGCATCACTGGAGGGGTCCAAGTATCCTATAGGATAAGGAGCTTTTACTAAACTTTGGCTAAGCTTTAGTATATATTTTAAGTGTGACATTAAAAAAAGGCTTGCAAACAGTATCATCAGGATGTCAAACTTAATCGTACATATATCTGACATCTAACGTAGGTTTTGTATTTATTGTTTTGATAAAATTTTAAATTAAAACAACAGCTCATTATGACTTGTTTATTTTTAACGCTAAATAACCATATCGAATTCATTTTGTATAACTTTAACGCATCATTATACTCCATACTTCAATGGCTATTCAAGTATTATAGGTCACACAGATGTGCGGACTTCAGAAACTAACAAAAGATGTTATTGCTTTGATATTCGTTTGACTGAAACGCAGTTCCTTTGCAAACTTATCAGTGTATCAACCCTATAAGATGCTAATTTATATTGATCCTTACGGCTCTAACAATTAAGTTTTGTCAAAGTGTATCGGCAGTAACTTAAATGCATGCCTTAAATTGCCAGAGGTAATATCGTGCAAGTTGAAAAAGTCGAGTCGTGGGGAGATTTTGGGCGCACTTGAGTCGTTTTTAAGGAAGAGGATGAAGACGTAATTCGGCTGGTTTGCACGTGTTGTGGGGCTCCCCTCAACTCTCACCTGGCGAAGGTCCGCTGAGGAAACTGGGTCACACGTTCCCTCTTCCCTGAGGCCCTTGGACCGGTTATGGCCTTTGTTCTGGTGAGGCGAATAAATAGTACTGTCGGACAAAGAAAAATGGAGTTCGTGTTATAATTCAGGTTGCGTAAATGCCGATTTCAATCATCATAGAAATAGGTGTACTTAGAATTGCGACCGAACTCTACAGTCTCTAAAGTCTCTAAACAAAACGCAATAAACGTCTTTTTGCGTTTTTTTGTTTTGGTTAAACATATTATGCCAACTAACATTTTCACTGAACGAAATTTTGTCAAAGTACCAGTTAGTAAACGAGATATTGCTAAAACATGAGTATGCCAAACATGAGGTTTGCGTAAGAACAAATTGTCAAGTGTTAATTTGGCAAATGAAATTCTACGAAATTTTTTTTGGGAAGTGTAAATTTGTCAAACATTTATTGGTAAAACAAAGGTAACCCGTTTTTAAAATTGTGATTGGTGGATATTCAATACGGTGAAGTTATGATTGGCCAAATTAAAATGTACCAAATAATACAATTATTACGATTATTTGTTTTTTTACTTCGGGGGGCTTCGTCTTTTGTCTGCCCTAACCTAGTTTAACGCCCTTTGCCGACCGACCTACCTAAGTCGTGCCGTTTTATTAATAGTATGTCTACACCACAAAGTCTCAAAAATATGTAGGCAGATCTTATTTCTGCAACAATAAGGTTGTAGTATACATATTTATGAAACTTTGAGTGAATACATATTGGTGCCCTTGACTGTACTGTTAAAAGAGTGCTGCTAGTATAAATTAGACCGTAATATTACAGTGAAACCTGGATAATTGACATCTCAAGGGACCGGCAATTTTGTGCCAATTAAAGAGGTATTTCATTTAACCAAGCCGTACCAATTTGTACGTAAAAAAATATTTCTCATTTATAGAGGTTCTAAATAACAGAGGTCGTAATACTGCAAATTTATTTATGGAATTGCAAGCTTATAACAAAAACACTTATTTTATTGCTAAATCATAGTACATTTTTCATTTTATAAAAATACTTCTAGGGATGTGATTATTATTTATATAATTTATTTGTTTTAATTTAAAAAAAAGACCGGGTTGCACTCCATGAGTGCCGGTAGAAGTGAAAACTTGAATAATTTTAACTTTACAAATCCGTTTGGGAGCTACGATACCACAGACAGATACACAGACACGTTAAACTTATAACACCCCTCTCTTTGCGTCGGGGGTTAAAAAAAGATACGCTCGGTTCGTCGCGTTCAAGTCGGCAGCGGCGGCGGATCACAGCACGACGCACGTGTGCTCGCGCGCGCGGTGCCGGCCCTCGACTGACTGGCGGCCCGGGGCCGAGCGAGCGATAGGTTTCAAACGATTAAAAATAAAATTTCAAGTCAAAATAGATTATTGAAACAAATATTTTAGACTACCTATAGGTATTTTAGATTTTACAAGAAAATCAAACGTTCATGATATATCATAGGACAACTTTTTCAGATTTGTGCACCTACTCACTTAACAACCTCAGCATTTCAATAAAAATAATATGGTGTAGCAACTTTTTTAATCTAGGCTATAAACTTTTTCGTGAAAAATTTCGTTCGAATCGGATGAGCCGTTTAAGGGGGCTCCCATACGCCAATGACCTTCGATCTGAATCCCTTAGTTTTCTAATGTTTTTTGTAGCTTATTATATTAACAACAAACGACTTTTAGCAATTTAGTATCCCATATTTACTTCAAAATTCATTGTTTTCGAGATATTTGACATCAAAGTTGAACAATTTTAGGCCAAAAAACTGGTTTTCTGGCCATAACTTCTGTGTTAATTAGTTTAAAATGAAAACCCTAGACACGTTTTTAGAGACGTCATAGACGAACCCAAATATGTAGATTTTGTGTATGTTAGATCTTTCACATCAATAGAGATACGAAATAGTGTTTTTTTAGACAATGTACGTTTAAAAAAATCATGCAAAATTAAGTATTCATTTCTTTCGAAATCCGGTAGACGAAAATGCAGATAAAAGATTGAAGAACCGATAGCCGTTTGACTTATAAATCTTATAATTCTATCTGTAGTGCAAAAGTAGGAGATACGATTCAAAACTTGTCAAAAATCGATGAAAACCTCGGGTAGCCCCTTAAGCTAGCAACAACCTAATTTATATTAAAAACATAAGTACCTATTTATCTGGTTGGTAAGTTAATTGGCCCAAGTCTCCCACTAACTTAGCCGAGATATGTACTGAATAATATAATGGTAAGCCTATTTCACACCCCAGAATTTAGATAGTTGGTAAAATATAGGTAATCCAGTTTACCAAAAACATTCAAATACTTAATCTTGAATTTGTTTACGTGTCCTATTAATTCTGACTGTACTTGGCCCTCAAGTGCTCGGAATTCCCATGAACACGTGCGCTAGAGTCGCCCAAACCCGAAGCGAGCACAAAGCCGATCACGATTACTAGGGGTGCGCATAATCATCACAAAAGAACAACGTTCTAATACGTATTTAAAAAAGTATTCGTGTACAAGGTGAATGCGTAAGTGCATCAAAGAGTGTTGAATCGGTGTCAAATATTTAAAACGAATATTAAAATATTTTATAGGTACGTTCGGTGGTACCTGTATATTGTGTTTTATTTATCTATCTTTATAGAGTATAAGAAGATAAATAAAATATACACATAGATACTTACCTATTTATAGTTTTAAAGGTAGACACTACGTGTTAAATTAATTTTGTATTAAGCAGTAACGCTGCTAACGAAATTATAAATTTAAATTAAAGGAAAAATTTAAAAATTTAAATGCTCCGAGCCGGACTTGAACCGGGGCGACCACAGACATTCATGGCCCGTCGCCGTCGCTGCTAACCAACTGAGCTATCGGAACAATCTGTCTCAGCCACTAAATCTTTCAATCAGTTCCTTCTTACAACGCGTTAGGAAAGCGTGGAGCGACATCTATCAGAAAACTTAGGCTTCTTAACGGCACCAACGTCTCAAATTATATTGAGGAATCGCCAGTAACGATGCCCCACCCCATACTAAATTAATTTTTCACTTCTCATGCTCAAAAAGTGAGTCATATTTGCTATCAACTAACCAGAATACAGCTAGATTTAAAATCGAACAATCTGAAAACAGAATTAATTTCAAACATTAGGTGTTTTTGATTCCCTAATTCACAATCATTAAAAAAATAAACGCCTCTGACCGTCTATCGCTGCGACCAAACGCATAAGCAATGAAGATTGAGCGCGATAGACTGCGGTCTATATCGCTTTATCGTATGTCCCGTATGGTATCCGCCGCGCTCTCTCGCTTTATCGTATGCCCCGTATGGTATCCGCCGCGCTCGGACGTGTGGACGCGGCTCAGAGGCGTTTGTTTGTGGTGTCAATATTTTGTATCTGTGTCAAAGTAGTTTATTTAAAAAAGAATGGCGCCATGTTGAATAATCTTTTCGCCGTGGTATTTATTATTTATTGTGGATGGATAATCTTTGTTTTTACAATTTTCTCGCAGTCGAAGTGAAAAGTAGAGTGTATAACTCTGGTCTAAAAGCCATATTACCCTTCGAACTATTTCCTCTCACTTCGTTCGGGAATATAACCATCTTGTGGTAATATGGCTTATTTTAGACCCTTGTCATACAATCTACTATTTTACTAAGCAGTAACGCTGCTAACGAAATTATAAATGTTAATTAAAGGAATACTTAAGTAAGTTAAATATTGAATCCTCCGAGCCGGATTCGTACCGGCGACCACAGGCATTCATGACCCGTCGCTACTAACCACAAGAGATATATATTGGAACAATCCGTCTCGGCTACTCATTGAGTTACTTATATTACTATAGAGTAGATCACCTAGCTTTGTTAGCAGTTTGCGCATGTCAATATACTCTCATGAGAGTATCTTGGTTTATTCTGTGGCGGGCAGTGATGGCGGTCGTTTCGAGTGCAATTTTGACTCAAAACTTTAAAAAACGTCTTCTTTTGCATTGCGCTATTGCACTAACAACAAACCCAACAATAGTAAAAGTACGGGAACCACTTTTCATCGGCAAATTCACAGATTTGATGATTTTTTCTGTAATTTATAAGATACGCGCCGATGGCGGCCATTATTTCAAAGATTAAAAATATAGAAGTGACAATTTCCTAAGCTTATTTTGCCTTATTAGTACCTAGTGCCCTCAGTGGTAAACTTTGTAAATTTTTAAGTATGTAAGTTTGTATAGGGTTATCCGAGGTAGATGGTCTAAAAGGGGAGATGGCCCATCAAAATAATTCATGGAACCGTTTGATTAGGTGTCACTAGTTTTTGTTAAGTTCGCTTCGCGTCGTGCGTATCAAGGGTTCAATTGACAATTGGGCGAAAAAAAGCCGTAAGTAAAATCCTTGTTGATTATTATGGCTACTGTCAATATTTTTGGAGGGTTAATGATTTACCTGGTTATGATGTTAGTTTGTTAAAATATAGGGGTTTTTGTATTTGTTGCAAAGTAAGTACATGTGAGTGTCGTATTATAATAATGTAGGCACGACGCACAGTGGGCTGGATGGCTCGAAAAGAGGACATTCGCACTTTTTTCAGAAAATCATTTTTTGAAAAATGCTATCCAATAGAGAATTATATGAGGAACAATAAATGTGGTATACATTTTTGCGAAATAAGGCATATTGACAGCAGAAAAAAATAAAGTCTGTTTTTTTTGTATGGGACCCAAAAATAGGTATCTTGTTTCTCAGAAACTATTAGAGGTCCCGTCTTCTACCTTTCAAGACTTTGTTTTTCTACTTTTATAGAGTAAGAAACGATAAGCAGATTTTCTATTCAGGTGCTGTTTTTTTTTTTAGTCCAGTAAAAGTTAACACATTTTAGATTTTTTCGTTTATGACTTTTTTGGGTTTTTACATTATATTTCGATAGTTAAAAGTAAAAATGATAATAACACATAATATATGTAACGTTTATTAAGTTATAAAAAAATCCTAAGTACATTTTTTACATTTTTCATACAACTAAAAAGAAATAATCTAATGTTTTACAATAGACACATGTCATTTAAAATAAACAATAAACAACAAAAAGTAATATGGTTATGGTATAATAATTACGATACATAAAATAACATTTCTTAAAAAAATACATATACCTAAATACAAAAATTACTACACTTAGTGAAAAAGTTATTCATTGGTATTTTCTAACATTTCAAAAAGATTATATTCATGGTCGTCGCTCGTATTATTTTCTATAATTAGTAATTCTAAAGCTTCGGGTGAGAGTTTTTTAGCTTTCTTAGTTAGTCGTGGTCTTAGAAGAGTTATTTGTGGATCAGTAGATATAAGAAAGTTGTGCAAAATATCTTCATTCGTCATGGTTCTGCTACATTTTCTAGCATGGTGTTCTCTCACATTGCGAAAATCTTTGTTCCTCGCTTCTGATGCTTCTTCTGATAATTTTCCAATTGGTAACATGCCGAAATGCTTAATTATGTCAGCCCCATGTATTAAAAGCTTGTGTACGCTAGATGGCATATAATACCACGCGTATAACTCTTCACTTGTACACAAAACTGCAGTTTCACGACAATAGTCAGAAAATTTTGTTATATTTACATGTTCTCCAGAAGCAATCACTTGCAAAATTACATGAAATCGTTGAATCACATTGACATCGATTCCCGTAATACGGGCTGTGATTTCAGGGTTGGAGAAGAAGCGTCTGGCAGTGTTACCATCGTTTGTTGTCCCAGCTCCTTGCTTAACGACATCAATTAGTAATCCCAGTTCAGATTTAAATTCGTCTTGAATCCGTTTCTTCGCTTGTTCCTTCAAAATCTTGTTCTCTTTTGCTGCGGTCCATTTCTTGAATTGCAATCTGTAAGCTAAAAAAAATAATGTTATTACCAAATGACTCAAAGTAAAGAGTGTAAAGCAAAAAATACGTTTATAATAAAAAAGTTAAATTACCTATATGAAGTAAGTATTCCATACACCTAATCCAGGCATGTAATGACGACAACCCATATTGTAACATATCCTCTCTGATATTTTTTTTACTTAAATCATCAATTTTATTCATTTCCGTTGGTTTAGCACGGCAAATATCACATGAAGCTGTTGAAGTTTCTGACAGATATGAAGAAATTTTCCCATCAATCATTGTCAAGTGAAGCTCGTGTTCTACTTTCGTAGAAGATTCAGTAATTTCAGTATACACAAGGGCATCTATTTCCGCCTGTGTTTCGGATTTATATTTTTCAACCATGCTTTTTGTTTCCTTTGTAAACTGAAACATAATTGGACGACAAAACCCAGTTGATGATGGTCTATCATTCTCCCATACAGTTTCACCATCACATGTTAACTTAAGTGGTACTAAACTAGCCATAAAAACGCTTGACACATCAAATTCACTTTGCGTTTTCATTTTGTAGTTGCTTTGTGCAGAAGCTCCATCAAAACCCCATTTACTCTGCAGCTTCAAAACTTTGTTTTCGTATTCACCTCCAATCGCCTTCAAAAGCCTTTTGGCAGTTAAATCTAATAAAGCTTGTAATTTTATTCTGGCACCATCTTCAGTTATAACAACATTTTCATTCGAAGGGTAGCACATTTGTTTTTCGTTCTGAATGGCAAAATATGATGGATATAAATTTACTCCTTGGTCACTCGCTACATCACGTAAATTAATATACTGCCACTTAGTAAGTTTCAATGAAGTCATTAAGGCTAAAGCTTTCTCTGGTGATAGTAACTTATTCATTTTTTGTTTGTGTATGTAGTCATCTACATTTTTTATGTCTTCTGGGTGATGCAGCAAATAATCAATAATCTTGTTTAAACTCGCGTGGCCGCCCTGCTTTAATTGTTTACAGTTAGCTGCACTCACTTCTTCGGGCGATAAGGATTTGCTTATCCGCTCTAATCGTCTTCTCTTCTGTCTCGTCGAAAGGTCTTCAAAAGGTTTCCGTGAAGATGAAGGTGTTGCGGGATCAAATGAAGATTCCACAATGTTTTTATTTGGTGGAACATTTTCAGCGTCATCGTCATCATCATCCTCTTGAAAGTTTTCGGCCACCGACAAATCATCTTTTGGCCAACATATGGCCCTGCTTAGCCATTCCCTGTTATTCTTCATAAAATCGCCACGAATGCGATTAGACTTTCTCCATCTTCTTTGGATATTTGAGCAGTACCTTTGACAAAACTTCACATATAACTGTTCTTGTTCTTCAGATAAGTTTAATGTCACCTTCAAGTATCCATATAACTTTGTATTGTCCGATAAAGATCCAATATTATTCAACACGTTAAACAAATCAATATTGTTAACAAGACTTTCCATTATTATTAGTATAGTCAATTCCGTACTAACTGAGAAACGATAACCGAGTATTGTTTTCGAGAAACTAATTTATGTGTTAAGTATATCACCCTTTTATTATAATTTTAGCTTATCCCCACTTAAGTGAAACGTAATCTGGGGTTCACCCTTAATATAAAACTCATTAATGTTAGGTAAGAAACTACTACCTAATAGTGTAAATCACTAATTAATAAGAGCATCGCTACATGGTCATAATCTCATCAATTAGCGATGAGCATCGAGGGGCATTAGCAATGACATCATTAGTTAACTGAACTCTTCTAAATTAAGTATTATGCATATTGTTTATCAGTTAAACAATTGTAGTAAATTAACACGCATTTACAATACAATAATCTTTAACTAAAGACATTATAAGATATACGTTTATGCAATCATTAAGTGGTGGCCTATTAGTTAAATCGTTATTTTAAATGAGTCTTATTTGACCATATTGTAAAATATAATTAACATTTTATGATTCATTTTGTTTTTGCGAATAATAATTGTTTCAAGATAAAAGAATACTCACTATTTCGTCTTCCATAAAATGATTGAGTTGTAAATAACTAACAACAAATTTAAACCAAAATCAACTGTTTCCCAAAAAAAAATGTCAAAAATCGTCGCATCTGTAACTTGTTATTAATATTATAGAATTAAACTACTATCAAAAAATATTGTGGCATCCCAAAAAAGACATAAACGAAAAAATCTAAAATGTGTTAACTTTTACTGGACTAAAAAAAAAAAACAGCACCTGAATAGAAAATCTGCTTATCGTTTCTTACTCTATAAAAGTAGAAAAACAAAGTCTTGAAAGGTAGAAGACGGGACCTCTAATAGTTTCTGAGAAACAAGATACCTATTTTTGGGTCCCATACAAAAAAAACAGACTTTATTTTTTTCTGCTGTCAATATGCCTTATTTCGCAAAAATGTATACCACATTTATTGTTCCTCATATAATTCTCTATTGGATAGCATTTTTCAAAAAATGATTTTCTGAAAAAAGTGCGAATGTCCTCTTTTCGAGCCATCCAGCCCACTGTGCGACGTGTCTTGATTTTCATTTTAGGTGTGGTCATCTTTCCCGGCAGAAAAGGGGACATGGCCACTGGCCACTTTTAATCGGCCATATGATGCTGGATGTGCTGCAGAGAAGAATATAAAAATGAGCATAAGTAATCCAGTATATAATTAGAAAAATAGATAAAAAAGATGGAGAGTAGAGCCAGCACGGAGTGTAAACAAACGAAACTGTCGCGGCTGTGTTGGGGAAAAGTATTATGAGATCTTGGTCGAAGACTGGTTTTAATGCACAGTGTGCCGTTGGCTATATAAGAATTGTACCGAATTCGATATGTGCTTAAGAATATAAAATAAGACGAAAAACATTCTAACTATCTATGGCCATGACCAATAGTGACTTTTTAAAATCGTTATTTTTTAAATGAATGGAAATTACATTTATTTATCCTCTCATCTGTGGATGATAAATATGGCCACTTATCGACATCTGTGGAACCCGATTTTGGTGCCTCCACAGACAAGCATTCTAGTGTCGAGTACTTTGCTAAAATGTTATTTTCTGCGATTGTTTAAGGAATGAAAGCCAGGATTTTTAATAAAAACAAATGTCTAATAAAGGATCTAACTAATATGGTGCGTCATCTTTACAAGTCAGGGTGGCCAAAGCCGTCAGCGGGGCATTTCCGTCAAACGGCGTTTGTGGCTATTCAAACAACAGTACGCGCTTACTGACTCGATCGGTAAAACAGAGAGAAAATTTTATACCCGCAGTCAAAAACAGATGGCGCTGTCTAGCCAGTGAACGGAAAAACCACGCTTTCAAAGTTTAGTTGCGCTCTGAACTCGAATGCGAGTGTAGTGTGCTGCTGTGTTTCGTGACGGTGCGATGAAAAAATGTACGTTTAGGGCTTACTAAATGCGTTTGTTATATAGTTCGATATGCATGTTTCATGGTAGTTTTATTAATTTTCAATTATAATCTGTTGGTGAGAAACTATGGGTGGTTAAATATTGGTACTAACGAAATGATCGAGTAGACAAATCCGTCAATTGTGAAACGGGAAAAACCGTCATGTGCCGGAATTTCCCCATTTCATATATTGCCAACCTTTTTGATTTGACTTAGTTAAATAATAACTATGATTATTATACTATAATTTATTTTCAACGATTCTTAGTTTAATTTGCAGAGGATCAAGTTTATTTTTATATTTTGCTTGATTTTTTTATTTGTTTTTCAACTCGTCGGACTGAGTTTAGTCTCGATTAAAACTTAGAAGGTACTAAAATTGTTGTATGTAAAGGCATTACTTGTATTGGGAGGGAATACTTAAGATAGCTACGTTTACATTTTAATGTCTGTATACGTATACCCATCTGGTGTGTATACGTCTTAGCGCGAGTTAATTAGTCCATATCATTATACGATTTCAATAATAAAATTGTAAGCACGGTTGCAAAGTTAAATAATTAATTTTGATTCATCATCATTAACTTAAGAGTTATCCTCTTGTCAGTGGAGTATTTTCCATCTCTCTCTGTCGTACGCCAGCCCTTTGATTTGCTGATACGACACGACACCAGCTTTTTCCTTTATTTGGTCTATATAACTGCGTCGTGGTCTTCCCCTGCCTCTCCTTCCTTCTATCTTTCCTTCCATTATGGTTTTAAAGAAGTTGTCGTGCCGTATCAAATGACCAATCATTTTCCCCCTTTGAGTGCTGATGGTGTTCAAGATCGATCTCTTCTCTTTTACCCTTCTCAAAACATCCTCATTTGTTACTCTCTCAGTCCAGCTTATACCTTCCATCCGTCTCCAACACCACATTTCAAACGCTTCCAGTCTTTCTCGGTCCCTTTGTGTCATTGTCCACGTTTCGCTGCCGTTTCAAATGTACATTTTTATTAGCAACTTTTTGCTCCTACATGACAAACTGGATCTTAAAAGTTGTCTCTTTTCGTTAAAAGCTTTTTTCGCCATGGCTACTCGAGCGACAATGTCTGGTGTGCATCTAGAGTATCTTGTTATCAAACTGCCTAGATATTTAAAACTATCGACACGTTGTATGGGTATATTGTTTACAACTATTGGTGGGTGGTGTGAATTGTGTTTTGCGGTGGTGAGCGTTTTCGTTTTCTTTATATTGATCTTCAAGCCCAATTCGTTGAACGTTGTATCCATGATTGAAATTAATTCCGTTAACTGATCTGGTGTTTCTGCAAATGCTGCGATGTCGTCTGCAAATCGAATAAAATGTATTTTTTCTCCATTAATTTTGATCCCTCCCTTGCCAGTTTCTCTGATTTTTCTTATTGCATATTCTATGTATATGTATATTAAAGATTAGCGGTGAAAGTGGACACCCTTGTCTGACGCCCTGCCTAATTCTTGCAGTCCCGCTTTCATCTCCTATCTCCACCCAAGCTTCCTGATCCTTGTATAATTGAAAAATAACTCTCCTGTCTCTAAAATCTAGTCCGGCTTCTTTCAAAATACCCATCATTTGCCTCCAGTTCACTTTATCAAACGCCTTCTCTAGGTCTATAAATGCGATATAAGTTTCAAGGCCAAGATCTAGGCGCCTATCTACGGCTAATCTAAGAGCGAGTATCGCTTCCCTGGTACCTTTACTTTCTCTAAACCCATATTGGTCTGGTCCTATATAATTTTCTGATATGGGTCTGATCCTGTTTTGAACTATTTTCAAAAGAATTTTACTCGCTTGTGAAACTAAACTACGTGTTCTATGCTCTTCACAGAGTAGAGTGTTGTGTTTCTTAGGTAAAGCTACAATTTTGTTTACTTTAAAATCTTTTGGAATTTGACCAGTTGAGTGAATATTTTTAATTAATTTTGATTGATAAAGGCAAAATAGCAGTATGATGGTAATCAAGCTCTTCGATTGTTGAGCATTTAGGGTCTTAAGCTAAATTGGTCGTTCAATACTTGAAATGAAATGACCAATTTACTTATTAAATAAGGTTTGCAATTAAAAATATTGTCGCGCCCATAATAACAATGAGTTAGCCACTGTACTTCGAATCTTACTAAACAGTGGCGCCATCTGGTGAACACAAAAACAGTAGCCCTCTATTTTAAAAACATGATGCCAGTTGACGGATTTTCCCTAGGGTTTCGGAATTTGTTTTAAAAGGTTTACTACTCCTGATTATAAAAATAGGCCGGAATTGCCCCAAGAAAATATATTTGGCAATAAAATCTAAAATAAACCTTAAATTGAGTTCGCTAAAGTTTAGTTTCGATTAAGAGTTCAGTGGTATTTGTTCACTTGACGTATATGTTTGTAATACGTCACGATACAAGAAAAATCGTTGGTTGACGGAATAGCCCCAAACCGTCGGGAAAATCCGTCAACTGACATGTTTTAAAAAGAAAAACATAGTTAAATAACCAGCATTACTATCAATTTAATATGAGTACATTTGTATAGTTAAATAAATGCCCAATCTATTACAGTGATCAGGTTTATTAAAAAGTAAATATCCTCTTAGTTATGACCAGCCAAAGTGAACTAATCAAAAAGTATGACGGAAATGCCCTCATTGACCTTACTACTCTTGTTATGACTGTATGGCTGGCTTCAATACTAGGGTGACGCAATGTAGACCACATTTATTGATTTTTATTTAGAAAAATCCGTCTGCTGCCTTATTTTATGTGTTTATTTTCAAGATTGGTGTAACATACAGTATATTAAGAAATGGTCATGAGTAAATATTTTAAAATAAACTGCTTCGAGTTTTCTACCAAACTGGTGCTGTCACTCAAAAGTTGCTGAAACAGCCGTTGATTTACATAATTATTTTGAACTTATTTAGAAGTATATGTATTTACTTTATAAACTACCAGCATTTTAAGGTCCTAACCTATGTGTAAACAAATAATTTTCATCATAATGTAGTGTAACATATGATGTAGGAATTGAATAAACATTGTGTATTTTTTTCATGCAAAATGACTGCATGCACACAAGTAAAGATATCTCAACAACCGTAAGCTTTGTATAAGATTTTTTCTTTTTTTTTCAATATTTTCATTAAATAAACTCAAACAAAAAACATGTAAAATATCAATCTAAAAACAGTAAAAAAATGCACCATAAAAAAAATATGTTTGATTAGTATGGATATACCCGCACTTTCGACCCGTACATCGGCTTTCCAGGTTGACATTATTAATTTGGATGTTAGTTTACGTATGTAGGGGAACATGCTTGAATAGCTTTGATTGTTTTGTTAAAATTATGCAAACAATCGAATCCAAAAAAGTGCCCATGGCATATCCATGTTCTGCTGTTACTCATCTGTAACAAAATGGCGTCGTAGTGGCGAGCCCGATAATGGCGTTCCCTTGTCGGTGGCTACCCAGAATCGGGTCTCATCGTTCTCGTTACGTATACGATCTATTTCTTACTTTTGGGGGTTAATTTATCTATTATATTAATTCAAAATAAATGTTAGATACATAATGAACACAAGAATTGCTTTCATTAATTAGTATGGAAACCAAAGAAAAGCGTAAAATATCTTGCAGGCAAATTCGGATCATGTTTAGGTAGGATGTTAACCATAGGTATATTTAGGGTACCTATTGGTTGCACCACACTTAAAACAAAAGATTACTTACATACATGTTTATCACCAGACACAGCACAGCACTGCCTTTTTCATAAATAAATCACGTTATTCCGCCAAAAACACCCTAAATACAAAACACGCCTGCCCCCAACGGCGGCAGTTTTCGACTAACTAACAATATTGCGTCATTTTTTCAATGGCCAACGTTCAAATTCCCGCTTGCTAGCTGTCTTGCTTCATTGGCTGTACGTTTCAATGGTTCAAAGCGAGACAAATGCTAGATTCGCTGTATATCCGCCACAAATAAAAGCCCAGTTTAGACGCTAAAATTTGGCGCGCCACAGATAACGGTTGGAAAAAGTGAAGCCATCTCCGGGGCTCCCACAGATGAGAGGTTATTTTAATAATCCAAAGAAGATTGTTCAAAATTTAATAAGAAATGAATGGATAACGATATATACGCTTGCGCCGCGCGTCTTAACGTGTTTTTGTGTTATGTTATGTTATAAGTTTTGTATATTGTTATGTATGTTAACAAGGCCCATATTTACAAATACCTTACATTTGTAATAAAGTCGAGTAAAGAAACACCGATATTTACGTACAAGGTTTATTCTTGCAAAGTATTAATACTATTTTTTATCACAAATCCTAGATAACTCTCCGATAACAATGTTCTCAAATCTGACAGCCCAAAGCCCGCCCGAAACTGACACAAGTCATTGACAGTTAGCAAAAGTAATCCGTTCGGGAATCGAATGAATATTCATCATCTAACATTCGGCCAACCTGACATACTAGTTTGTCCTCAAACTAGATCACTATACTATACAACCGGCCTCATTCTGGCATTCCACCCCTCACCTCATACATGGCCGTGTGAAACTTGCCAGCTTCATAACCATATGTCACTTGTGGCATTTCACTCCTCACCACATTAGTCTCTAATGCAGTCGAATGAACCTTCCCACTCAGTCTCTGTTCCATACCCAAATCTGTTTCATGTGGCATTTCACTCCTCACCACACTTCTCCTGTATGGCCGCGTGAAACTTCCCACTCCGATTTAACTACTAATTCTCAACAACATTTGTAACATATATATTCATTTAAAATCTGTTTCATGTGGCATTTCACTCCTCACCACACTTCTCCTGTATGGCCGCGTGAAACTTCCCACTCCGATTTAACTACTAATTCTCAACAACATTTGTAACATATATATTCATTTAAAATCTGTTTCATGTGGCATTTCACTCCTCACCACACTTCTCCTGTATGGCCGCGTGAAACTTCCCACTCCGATTTAACTACTAATTCTCAACAACATTTGTAACATATATATTCATTTAAAATCTGTTTCATGTGGCATTTCACTCCTCACCACACGTATCCAGTGTGGCCGCGTGAAACTTCCCACTCAGTATTAACTCTACTAATTTGCATCAACCTTTGTGTAACATATATAGATACTCATTTCTCATTAACAAAATATAAGTGACCTGTATTTATATTGTATACCTTATCAATTATCATCAACTTATATATTTATCGATATATAAATTATACATACACAACAATTCGAGTATTCATTAAGTTCTATAAAATAGTTTTAATCAACCAAAATGTGTCATTCCAGAACACAACAAATTATTAGCATTATAAAAACAACCAAATATATTTTCTCGCTACTCATCCGCCGACCCTGACTCATCATCCGTACCGTTCTTTTCGCTTTGACCTATAATAATCCAAGGCTGAATGCGATCAGCTGCCCAAACGTTTGTATATTTCCCTCTAGTGATCTTAGACCCCGGTATGCTTGTCACCTCATAGCGATCATTACCTAATATCCTGCTAATCTTAAATGGTCCTGAGTATTTGGGTAGGAGTTTCCGACTTTTGCCATCATTGGAAGGGGTGTTTTTAAGTATTTTAACTAAGTCTCCGACCGCATAAATTATAGGCTTTTTGCGAGTCTGATCGAACCTCAACCGTTGTTGAGCTTGATCTTTCATAATATGTTCACTAACTTCTTTCCTAATCAAATCTACCCCTTTATCGCTACGCCGTATTTCTAAGGTTGTTTCGCCTAGAAATCCTTCACCTTTGCTCTGGGGTCGTTTATAGAAAAGAGCTTCAGCTGGAGTTTTCCCAATACCTTTATTAAGGGTATTATTAAGACCCCATTGTATTTTACCTAATTCTAAATCCCATTTGTTTTCGCCTAAACGATCAGTATAAGCCCTAAGGCTGTCTAAAACGGTGCGGTTGTAACGCTCCACCTGGCCGTTTGCACGTGGAGATGATACTGCATTCAGGACATGAGTTATTTCAAACTCCTTGCAAAATCTACTAAACTCATCAGACGTAAAACATGTTCCCCTATCCGATATAATTCGAGTCGGATATCCAAACGTATATATTGCATCTTTCATCGCTTTGATAGTTGGTCCTGACTTAGTGTTTCGCACGGGTTTAATGACACAAAACTTTGTGTATCCATCAATGATTAGAAGAATGTATTGATTTCCCAATCCACTCTTAACGAATGGACCTAAATGGTCCACGTGTATCGTGTGGAATGGGATATCGACCTTAGGTATACTATGCAAATAACCCTCTTTCGGTCCTGCGGGTTCTTTGGCAAATGCACAGTGTAAGCATGATTTTACATATTTGGTGACAAATTTCTTCATTTTTGGGAACCAGAAATCTTTTTTTGATCTTTTCCAATGTTTTCTCCACTGAAAAATGACCAATTTCATCATGATTGCGTTGACAAATTTGCCATCTAGCCCCTTTTGGAACCACCCACTTAAGACTTTCTCCAACTTTACGGTACACACGGTTATTTTTCACGGTGAAATTTTGTTTTATATCTACCAGCTCTTTATATTGAGGATCTTCTAAAGCAGCTCGAATATGGGTTATCTTTGGGTCCGTCATTTGCAAAGTAAGCAACCAATCCTCCTGGGATATGTGGAGTACACGGGTAATGTGTTCATTTACATCCGTGTCATCAGCGATGGATACCGGATTCCTGCTAAGTGCGTCAACATGATGCATAGTGTTGCCCGGTTTGTATTCAATTTCACATGTATATTCATGTAACGCTATCCACCAACGCGCCACTCGGGGTAAAATATCCCTTTTTATGAACGTTGATCGGAGGGCGCTACAGTCGGTAACAATTTTGAAACTCTTTCCTAACAAATAGGGTCTGAAACGTTGTAGTGATGCAATTACTGCAAGTGTTTCTAATTCGTAAGCATGTAATTTCTCTTCATCAATTGTTGTTTTACGGCTGAAATACGCAACCGGTCTCAAGCTTGATGAAGCAGTTTCTTTTTGAAATAAAATTCCTCCTAATCCCGATTTTGATGCGTCACAATGTAATTCAGTTATGTAGTCTGGATTATAAAGTGTTAAAACAGGACGCTGTGTGAGTTTTTCCTTGAGTGTAAGAAAAGCGGCTTGTTGTTGTTCGTTCCAAGTCCATGGTGTACTTTTTCTGGTCAAGTCTGTCAGGGGTTTAGCTATTACCGCAAATTTTTCGATGAATTTCCGGAAATAACTAGCCAGTCCTATAAATTGCCGGACTTGGTGAACGTTCTTCGGTTCTGGAAAAGACCCCACAGCATCCATTTTACCTTTCCCGGGTCGTACTCCATCTTCTGAAATTTCATATCCCAGATATTCGATGATAGTCTCGAAAAACTTACATTTTTTTATGTTTAGCGTTAACCCAGCTTGTCTTAGTAGAACAAATGTCTGTTCAAGCTTCTGAAGACATTCTTCAAAGCTCTTGCCTGAAATCAACAAATCGTCCATGTATGCTACAGCACACTTGTCTTTTGCTCTTCCAAGCATTTTATTCACCATACGCTGGAATACAGCTGGACAGTTCGCTAATCCAAAGGGAGCCCTGCGAAATTGATATAGGCCATCAGGTGTTATGAAAGAAGTTAAATGCTTACATTCCTCTTTCACTGGTATCTGATAGTAGCCACTGGCCATATCAAGACTTATAAAAAACTTGTTTCCACTTAGTTGATCTATTTGATCGTCTATGCGCGGCAGTGGGTATAAATCTTTTATAGTCTTTCTATTTAAGGCCCTATAATCCACGCATAATCTGTATCCTCCTGTTTTTTTGGAAACTAGAATAATGGGACTCGCATACGCTGAGTCCGACTCCTCTATAATATCATTATCGAGAAGTTCTTTTACCATGTCACGAACCACCTCTTTTTCTGAATGGCTAACTCTATATGGTCTGTAAACCACTGGTGTCTCGTCCGTTAACTTAATATCTAACTCCGCTAATTTAGTACACCCTATTTCAGTCAAATTTTGTGCAAAACAGTCACGGTATTTATTAATTAATTCAAACACAGCCTTATTTTGTTCAGTATTTAACTCGGGATTAATGCGAGCCTCTTCAATTTTCAATGGTTCCAGAGATGAGCCAGAATCAACAAACCTTACATCATGAACCGGAGGTGGAGTTTCATCAAGGCCTACCGTGTAACCCCGGGCTACTATAGAGTCTTTTACAAAATACAAGGGATCCTTTGACTCATTCATATTTAATATAACAATATTACACTTGCCATTTATTATCTTGTAAACCCCTTCTTGTACACAGTACTCCACCTCGTCGATGCAACGATAACTTCCTTTTACATATATGTCAGTATTCAATTCATCATTGCTATAACAATCCAATAAGCCTATGTCATCAATTTCAGAGTCTATATTCACATATAATTCACACTTTTTATTTATTTCCACATCGGGATCAAATTTTGGCATATGAATCTCACAGTCATTTATTCTATTCATAATATTTAACCTATGTTCAGTCTTAGTTATTACTATGTGTGGTAGCTCAGTAAAGTTTTGGCCAATTAGCAGTGGCCTATGCAAGTATGTATCCTCGAGGATATAAGCAGTAATATTCGCCTCTACAGAATCAACTTCTAGGGTAAAAGTAGTTGTACCTAATAGTGGTATGTTAGTTCCAGCAATACCCCGCACTACCGGTAAGTCACCCTGTATTATAGGCAATTTTAACTTTTCAACTGTCCCCCTACCTATCAGTGAACAATCACTCCCTAGGTCAATAAAACACTCCAATGTATGCACTTTATTAATGTGTGCTTGTTTATGGTATTTTGCATTGCTGGTGATGGTGCTATCAATTAAAAGTACACGTTTATCACTGTTATTAAATGTTTTCTTAAAATAACAGGTTTCATCTGAGTGACCAAATCGTTTACATAAGTTACATTTCACTATTGGCTTAGGACATCTCTGGAATCTGTGTCCCTTTTCATTGCAATTGAAACAAGTGGCTGTTGTTGTATTTTGACTCTTTTGTGACTGGTGGTTGATACATTGGATCGCTTTATGACCAGGTTCATTACATTTATTACAAACTATATTCCCCAATCCATTCCTAGTCCTAGCCATATCGGTATTTTCCCTACAAACATCTTTTAAATATTTTAAAAGATCCTCCGGTTCTGTGAATCGAGCCGATGAAGCACCTGCCCGAACAGTGCGATCATCAATTCCAAGTATAATACAATCTACAGCCCTTTTTCCTGAGATGTCACAAGAGTTTAAAAGCATCATTTTCTCATAGAAATAACTATCCAAATTTTCACCATATTTTAACCGCCGTTGCAACATCTCAGTTAAAAGAACTCCATAATTGCTTTCTGTCGGAAAAGCTTTCTTCAAAAGCACCTGCCAATCCGGCCAAGTATGTAAGACAGATGCCTGTCCTTGGTACCAGTCTTTAGCACTGCCAACTAGTTTGGGTAAAGCATTGTGTATAATGTGAGCTTCATCCCAGTTATATATCTTTGCACATTCATTCACTTTTGAAATCCACATATCAATTCGGTTATTTTTTACTGCAGGGTTAAATTCTGGTATCATATTTATATTGCTGTTAAAAGTTGATGGTGAATTGGGTTTAACCAGCCCTTGTAACAACTGAGAAATGTCCTTCAAGTTTATCAACACATTAGGAGGTAAAATGTTTGTCTGACCTGGTGTATACAGCTCCGGGGGTACCTGTGTCGCTGTACTTGGTATATCATCACTGCGATGTTCACTATCGGTTATCAAAACAGGTATTCTTTGTTCCTCCCCAACTCGTCCGTTGCTAACATCAGAAAGCATCGTTCTCTGCTCTGACACTCTTGGCGTCAGCAATGGTGGTAGCGACTGCGGCGCTCGTGGCAACAGCGACGGCGCCCGTGGCAATGGCGACGGCGCTCGCACTGGTAGCGATGAAGCAGCTTCCGACGGTAACAATAGCGGCGGCGTTCGTTTTACGCGACTCGACGGTCTGTTACGACGATGATGGCGTTTACGAGACCTTTCGTGAGCGTGTATATCATCCGACGATACCGACGTCGTGGATAACTCGGAACTTGACTTATCTCGACTTCGTTTTTTCGATTTTTTACTCCGTTTACGTCCCATTTTCTTTGCACTTTTGCCACTTCTGATAATAAAGTCGAGTAAAGAAACACCGATATTTACGTACAAGGTTTATTCTTGCAAAGTATTAATACTATTTTTTATCACAAATCCTAGATAACTCTCCGATAACAATGTTCTCAAATCTGACAGCCCAAAGCCCGCCCGAAACTGACACAAGTCATTGACAGTTAGCAAAAGTAATCCGTTCGGGAATCGAATGAATATTCATCATCTAACATTTGTAAATATGGGCCCTGTTGCCCGACTCAAATATGTAAATAAATATATATAGATACATAGATAGGATAACGTGTTTCGGCTCATATGTGTATCTACCTACCAAATATTTTTTCTAACAGATTTTCAAACTATGACCAACTACCCCGGACTATCCCAATACTGCTCATCCGATTTCAAAAATATTTCACCAGTATATTCATACCTAGGGGATAGACGGCTTTACTTTATCCTGCGCCCGGGTGCAATGCACGGGCGGAGCCGCGTCAGTGGCTAGGTTAATATACCTACCTTAGTATATTCTGTCTCGACTTACCTCACCTCTCATCCCTACTATATCTTGACTGAGATTCATAAAAACCGTGAATAAACCAGAGGTCTGAGTCTAACTTATACTGGTTTCTTGTTTGTGAATCATACGGACCCCGACAGGATGTTTTTGTCCGTTCCGTTTTGTCCTACGCGATTGAGGCGATGTACAAAACGGACTATGTACTTGAAATCTTCAAGATCATCGGCGTTTCAAATAATATCGATATTGTATATTGATAATGTATTCAATTGATTGGTTGGCTATTATGTTAGTTAATGTGTTATTGCCTACTGGGCTAGGTAATTCCTTTAATAAACGGTCATCGGCCGACGCCGCAGACGGCGAGTCAGCCAGTGGATTGAAGGCAGATGCAATTGCTAAAGTAGTATGTAGGTACTTAGCTATTATGTCGTTGTCCGTGTAAGTAATATTTAGTTGACTAAGTACTACCTACCTACTTGACGAATTGGTAAGTAGGTAGGTAGACTAGGTACTGGCTTTTCATTGTAATTTTAGTCAACATAGGTAGGTAGATGTTTAATAAATGCTTTCATAAAGTTAGGTGGTTTGGTTAAACGTCATGAAAAAATATACTTAGTGGAGGAATCTCCAAAAAAATACGAGAAAAAAAATTTTTTTTGATTAACAAAACCGCACCGATCGTATTTTTCATTTCATTTCATTTATTCCTTGATAAAACGTAGTTTTACATGTCAAATTTTTGTCAAGATCTTAAATAACATTTATACACATCTTATATAAGAAGTATGTCTCAGTTTACAATACGGTATAATTATGGTTAGTACATTTGTTTATTTGTCAATGTTTCAGGAAGAAAGATATTTTATACTTCCTAATAGTATCAGTTGGTTGGGTAGCGAGCCAGTTAAAAAGTTGTGTGGCTGTCAGTATACCTATTTAATTCATAAATTCGTTTATGGAATAGCATGCATCGGATGCTAGTTTAATTTTAAGTCTATTTATTTAGTTAACTAAACCTAGAATCGAGATTAAGTGTATTAGTGTGTGTGTGTGTGATTATAAATAAAATGAGTAAGTATCTATGTAAATAACATCTCTGTTTTGTTAAGACGAAGAATGTGTATTTGTTTACTTAGTTATGCTATACAAACACTGTAGGTATGTCTAGTTAGTAAGTAAAGTTGGCGTCCACCCCAGCATCTCCGTTGGTGGTTGCAGCGGCCGCCTCGCCTACCTATGCTCGCGCGAGGCGAAAGTGAAATGTACAATTGTGCAGCACTTTCCCCACCCCGGTAGCGACGCCCCGCCCCGCTGCACCCGCGCCCGCGCCCCTCGTCCCGCGCGCCGCAAGGTCAGGCCTGTGCAGAGAACGCGGCGGCGCGGCGACGCGCTGCGTTCTTGAAATTTCGCTTTCGTTCACTCGCGGCTATTAGTCGGTCGCGCGCGCTCCGGCAAGCATGTGTATCTGACGCGCTCCGTACGTTCGATTTCGTTCGGTCATGGCACCGAGGCGCCAGGGCGCCGCCGGCGAGCGCGAAGACAACGACACCCGAGGGTGCTGCGTCCCCGGCGAATGCTTACGGCCCAGAGAACCCGTGCGCTTTGAGGACGCCGTACGCGTCCTATGCAACAATGACACGTGCGCCGCCGGCCGGTACATGCACAGAGCCTGCTTCGAGCAGTGGGAAGTCGGGGTGCTAGCATACTTGAAGTCCTGCGGGCGGGCCCGGTCGTGGTCGGAGAGGCAGCGGCACCAGAATTTATGGACGAAGAAGGGTTACGATTTGGCATTTAAAGCGTGCGGGTGCCGTTGCGGGCGGGGGCACCTGAAGAAGGACTTGGACTGGGCGCCGCCAGGGTCGGCAGGTCGGGGTGACGAGGAGAAGAAGCGTCGTCGGCGCACGCGACCGGGACGCGCGGCGGCGGTGGGCGACGGCCGTGCGCGGGCCTTCAGCCTGTCCAGCTCAGGGTCCCGCTCGCCGCCATCCGCGCCGTCTGAGCCTTCCACCAGCCCCACGCACCAGCCGCAGCACGCGCTCACCCCAGCCAAGAGAAACTCCAAGGTGGAAATCGTGTCTGACAGAATCAGGTGAGCTAGCTATTTTCGAATTTATTTTTGTACGTAATTAAAGACAGGTAAATAAATATGTTACCAGCATGAGTACGAGAAACATAGGCACCACTTAAATTAATTTGGATTAATAGCCATTGAGTTATATTACGTAGTTAATAGTAAGTCAATGTTGTCATTCTCATGATCTCATCCTGCCGGCGTTTCGCCGGTAGGTCCTACCATAACATAGATAAGACGAACAAACCATTTATATTCTAAAGAATTTATCATTCTTACCTACCGGCTGATTCATTATTATTTAGTAGGTATAGTCTTATTAGATTCTAATAACTGTATTAAATTAATTAATTGAAACAGCTAGTTATAAATAATACTTATATTATGATATTTATAATCGATCAATGCGTACATTTAACGATAACATTTGCCTTCATTGTTTCCGATAGTCAAATTAGTGCTATGGCTAGGATATTGTTATGAAGTAATTAGGTATGGGTGCGACAAGTAAAATACCTACCATTTAAGGCGAATTAAATTCTACGTAATTTTATTAAAATTAACCTCTTGAATTACGATATTCTTTTTATTATGTTGCTTCTAGACTGTTATTTTAAGTAGTATACATAGTACCTAATAGGTATTTCGATACTAGGTACCTACCTAAACGGAAATAAACCTGTCCGGAAGAACACATTGTTTTTTCTATGCTGCCATTGGTAGGTGTACTGCATTTATTTTCTTGGGAACCCATTTTTAATTGAACGGGAAAGGCGTTTCTAAAGTTGAATTTAGGTATGCGAGGAACTTTGAAAGCATAAATAGATAGGGACGCTAGGATTAGTTTATAAAAAACAGACATAAGTAGGTACCTACCTAGGTTACGCAGATGCATTAACATCAACTTGCAAATTGCAAATCAACGAGTCTGATATGACATGTCAAGACAAGATTCCATGTCGCCATGATTGATAACATTGGGTAATTGTAATTGCTGGTTTACGATGCGTTCTATAGGTAAGTCATCTCCGGCTAGGTGTGTTTGTACTGTTCCTCTTCGTAGCTACGTAACGGTACTTAAGACGCTGTCATCACCAAAATGCCCTTGAGGATTTTGGATAGCGCGCACACTGTCTATTTGTATCGGAGTAAACGAGAGCGAGTGTTACTGGGTGGCCCGGTTTTTGAGTACATAAATATTGAAATAGAAAAAAGGGTGGATTATTTGTGAAATATGACTCGTTAGCGGTTTAGGTATGAATATGTTGACTTCATGTTTTTAATTGCAGACCCATACGTCAATAAAGACATAGAACCGTTTAGTGTGATTTTAAGACCAATCAATCTCAATCGCAATCTCTTTGCAATTATTTTCTATCGAGCCGATTTCATCCAATTATGTATCGAGCCCGTCCACGGTCTTTGAAATATGGTGAATATTAACATATATTTTATTTGATGTGCTAGAACAAATAGTTTTTCTTAAAAAACTGCTTAAATAACATCAATTTCACCAAATTAGGTCTTGTCAGCCTCTTAACTAGAAAATGTAATCTCGAGATTTCGATTTACGAGATCTCGCGATATTGAGCGTTTTTCACTGAAAACGTATGCAAATGCTAAGAATTCCATTTAATGATTAACAACATGTGAAATAAAAGTTGACACTGCATGCAGTGGTTTATAATATCCTTTTTATTTCAATATTTATTTAATATTGAAATATTTTTTTTTTAATTTGCTGGTATTATTTAAACCAAGGTTTTGATAAAGGTCAGGTTTTAAAAGTTCTTACCTAATATAATTTTCAGTTTCAGTCAGATGAAACTTTTACCATGCCATGTTTTATATGGAAAGCTCAATCTCGCGAGATCTCGTACGAAAATTGAATGAGACTCAATTTCGTAAAATATGAACTCAATCTCGCGAGATCGGGATTGCAATCCCTAGTAGGAATAGTAAGTAGTGCATAAGTATACCACGTTCGTTTTGGCTGGTAGGTCGTTATGCAACGTAACAGCTTTATTTACCACCAGTAATGGATACCTATTTTATTTTACCCCTTCCTTGTCGCAGCGCTGGGAGTCTAGGTTGCAATTACATCGTTAGCTTTACAACAAAATTGTACCTACTTAAAAATAAATGTCTTTGTCACGACTAGAGTTGCGCCGAATATTCGGTAATTATTCGTTATTCGGCATATGTTTCAGTGTTCGTTATTCGGCCGAATTATTCGGTTCAAATGGCGAATATTTACCGAATAATATTGGAGATGTTAGTCTGCAAGTTGCAAGCATGTAATATAGTCGTAGCCCTGTGATATTAATATTCTTGAACGTACTCTTATTGTTACGGAATAAGTTCCTCCATCCCTCTTAAGATTATTGACCACTGAGCGAGTCTGTTTTGGAACGGCTGATGAAGGCTTTTTCTCACAGACTTTTCCTCTTTAAAATACAATACAAATACTCTTTATTGCACAGCTCAAGTTATGAAAACGATACAGATCAACATAAAATAACAAGTAGTGGAAAACAACAGGCGGTCTTAGGCCATGTGCGCGCACTGATAAATATAATTATAAACACACACGTTGCATTTTTGCGACGCGATTTTCGTACGACAAAAATCGTAGTGCGCGCCTGGCCTTAATATTAAGTATAGATAAGATAAAATACAGCCCACCCACAAGGTGGACTGACGACCTGCTAAAGGTCGCGGGAGTCTGCTGGATGCGGGCGTAGGACCGGTCATTGTGGCACTCTTTGGGGGAGGCTTATGTCCAGCAGTGGACGTCTTTCGGCTGATGATGAAGTTAAAATATCCAGCAAATTAACGACCAAAAGTGGCATCGTGGAAACAGACACCCAAATTGGTGGAGCCGTAAAAATGCAATTTGGTGCATTAACCACACCCGAGTGCACAGCTGGTTTCCGTTTCCCGTCAGTTCCCGAAATTGCAGCCCTACACTGGCCAAATTGCTGCGGTTTCTTCATATAGGTAGTGTATCAAGCTAACTGTTAAGCTGTATCCATACTAATATTATAAATGCGAAAGTGTATGTGTTTGTTTGTTTGTATGTTTGTCCGTCTTTCACGGCAAAACGGAGCGAGGAATTGACGTGATTATTTAAGTGGAGATAGTTGAAGGGATGGAGAGTAACATAGGATAGTTTTTATCCCCGTAATCATCCCCTAAGGGGGTAAAAGTTTGTATGGAGTTACGATATAAACGAGTTCCACGCGGACGGAGTCGCGGGCAGAAGCTAGTAATAAATATACGCGACGCGGGTCTGCGGTGTCGGTTATAAATGTTATAATATTCGAATTTGTATAAAAGAGTTCTTTTCTAGAGCACCGACACCGCCTTTTCCGCCTGTAAGGTAACCTCTACGGAATATTTCATACAGGCCTGTATTCGTATCTGAGCGGTCAAACCCGATGTATCGCGTAAAAAGTTTTTTCAAAATATGTAGAACCATGATGCGTAACGGATGTTAAGTTTTTATTTCAAAAAGCAATCATCTTGATTTGTCGGGGTTGACCGCTCTCTGCTTATTAAAGAATTTCTCCTCCTTATTAAAGAAAAAGAAAAAAATATCTGTTATATTTTGATATTTAATTATGATTAATTTTAAAACATGTCACTGCTCTCTGCTGATACATATATATTATTTTGCCTGGTTTTCTTTTTATTTCAGGCCTTGGCAAGGATTTCTGTACAAAAAACGTAAACTATTTTACCATTACCCGTAATACCCGTATACATAATATTCTATTTACAAAACAAGCATAATCGTTACATAAGTTATCGTTATCGTATATTTACGTGTATATATATGCACAAGATAATTTCATCAATAAACCATTAATTATGCCGAGTGACGTTGCAAGGCACACAAACAAATTGATAACCGACATCTTGATATTCAGATAGGAATAGAGAGAAACATAAAATGCAGAAAAAACAAACACTAGACACCGATTACAATTATAATACTTATACTATAATTTTTAGGGTGCCGTAGTCAACAAGGAACCCTTATAAATAGTTTCGCCATGTCCGTCTGTCCGTCCGTCTTCGGCTTAGCTCAGTAACCATTACTACTAGACAACTACGACGCAATTACGCCGACAAAACAGTACAATAAAATCTTGTACTTCCATAGGTATAGCCCTAATTTTTGTTCGAGTCATGTGTCCCCCCCCCGCCGGCTAAATGGCTACTCCTGGGGATAAAAATTCGTGGTAGTAGTACATATAATGAATTTAAAAGGAAAACTATCACGGACAAGTAGGCATAAGTAGTTACCGAGTAATAGTCGACCAACTTAATGTGTACTTGGAAAGGTCAATTTTCGTACAAATTCGGCCGACGCACGCAACCGCACCGCTCGTCGATGTAACTAAGACAGACAGGCAACTACGGAACCCTACACTGCGCGTGGCCCGACACGCACTTGGCCGGTTTTTATTATTAGACCTTGCTTTTTCACTTCACATGCTTGCAAAGTTCGCATTTGTGCTGTAATAATGTAAGCTGCACAAAATGCCACTTTTATGCTCTAGTGTACAATTTTTTATTTAGTCTCCGATATTCGGGCCTAACAGTCACACGCAACATAAAACTCTGTATAACAAATAGAAGTGAACTATTATTTAAAAACTCATTGAAACATTAAATGAATTTGGCAGTATGAAGTTATAGGTACCTAAGTCTAATATTACGTGTCGAAAAATATGATGGCGGGAATTAGCTTTATTTTATGAAATATAGCAAATATTTGTTATTTTCTCGCAATCGAAGTGACAAGCAGTGTATAATGTGCATAACTCGGGTATAAAGCCATTTTACCCCTCGACTTAACTATCTACCCTCGCCGTTGGCTCGGGCGGATATAAACGTCTCAGGTGAAATGGCTCATTTTATGCACTTCTTGTACACAATCTACTATTAATTACTCGATCTTTTTATCGCACGTTTCGCTTATACGAATTCGGTTCTCATTTAATTTAATTTATTAGCGCAAATCCTTAAACTTCCAGTGTTATCACGAAAAAATAATAATAATTATTATAATATTCATTAACCCCAGCCGGCGGAATCATATAGGTACTGTGTCTTATTTATTGTTGTGTAAAGTGAAGAAATAGTCAACTTATCTATTTGAACTGGAAGACTGCGTATTTTTTTCTGCAGTAAAAAGAATGCATCTACATATAGTTAACATCCAGACTAACAGACGCTAGTCACTAATAAAAATGAAACGTAGCGTAGGTGACTTAGGTTAGGCATCTACCGTGTCAGCAATACCAGTCTTGATTGATCCGTGGGCGACGACCGCAGTGACGTCCGAACTTATTCACTCGTTTACTTGACCCATAAAGATGCCTCGAAAAATAACCTCAAGGATTTCACTTGTTATGGATGGTGCGATAATAATACGCGATTGATATAGCCTGCTTCATAAATCCTGACTCCTACATAGTATCAGAATAATTAACGTGAAGCATCGCGATGTTTATTAAAGGAGTTGTTTTTGTTTAGGTATTTAATAAAATATGAGTATTTTTAAACCGCCTCGTTTGAATGAGAATAAAAAACCAATAATTCCTTTTGTCCGAATACGGCGAATACTCCTAATACGAAAGCGGTAAAACGTGTATTGTTGAACAACAATATTTAAAAACGAGTTTTTTTTAATAACGTATGTGGAACACGTTGTACGTAATATAAAACGATAATAAGCCAGTTTAAATACGATGTTCGCTTTTCGTGCGTTCACAATAAAATTACTTATGGACATTATAATATTGAATGAGGTAACTATTGTTACATGTTAATAATACGGACCTACCTACTATTTTATTATAATTGTACTCGCAATTTCGTTTGAGCATACTCGTAGTTTCAACTTTTTAAAGTCGCTAGAAAATTGCGCTTTGTATGAAAAGAAATGTAAAATTTCGTTTTTAATAAAAGTTTTTATAAAAACTTTGCGAAGGAAATTACAATTTGAAAATAAGGCTATTTGCATTCCGCGCGCGCCGCCTGGCCTTACGCCGTGTGTACACAGACACATTAGGCGATCCTGTATGAATTTACAAAAGAACGTGCAAAACAGCTTTATTCGCCTGCTAATGACCGCCACAGGATGTCTCCAATGTCAATAGGCATCACTTTAAAATGCATGCAGACACACAAATCACCTTGTAACCTGATGCACACGCGATGTTTGTCTGCTAAAATTCGAATGACTTGTCGTTCTGTCAAACACAGTCGTCAAAGTATCATATTACGAACATACGCGTCTTGATTTTTGTAACAACTGCATCCAAATTAATTGAAAGTCTAAATCATCCGTTCTATCAGTAGTTTTATCCCTACTAGTCCTGCCAGTCTAAAAACAAACAAGCTAGATAAAAAAAATATTACGTTTTAGAATCTGTAACGGAATTGGGAAAACGTGCAATCCATTTGTAAAGCCATTAATTAAGTAGAAAAACATCTACGCGTAATAGGAGGGCGTGTCTCAGATGTATAGAGCAATCTTTACGAGTTTCTTCACAATGGGTTAAAAACAAAAATAAACTGTATGTTCTGTATGCATAAGGATGATTATTGTAGGAAGCTATTAAGCGGTTCGCGAGTTTTTTTAAAGACAAAAAGCTGTCAGATCACGTTCGAATTGGCCTTGAGACGAGCCCACGGCACAAGGCGGCTATTATGTTCTCTTAAGGCCCATGTTTTAAGTGATAAGTAGATAACAACCCGTATATACAGAGAATACAAGTAATTAACTGGATGATGTGAAACCACTCGGGTTATGTCATCTTGTTTTTATATCAGAGCCGCATGTACGATGAGTGAACTATCTATCAACTATTAACCGATGTTTCTAATTATCTATCGAATAGGTACTGGGAGTTGTTATGAGCAATGTTGTAATTTAGTTAATTTAAGTTTCTTCCAATTATAATACAACGCTATCTTGTTCTTGTATACTACCCTTAAGTCTTAATTAAACTCATTCAAAGCTTTCCTTTTGCTAAATGAAAGAATCTTTTCACATAAAGTTTCGCTTAATTTCATCCCTTTTATTACCGTTTAAGAAACTGCTACAGACGTCTGATCTTAAAGTCCATTAAGAATTAGCAACGTACGAATAGTTGTAAAAACTGCTATTTATATCTTGCTGCATGCTTATCAACTTCCTGCCGGCCTCTTTTGATATCTCGGAATTGAAACAAAATAGCAATCAACATTTTAAGTAATGCGTTAATACGGTACCTATTATTATTATGAAAGAGTTAAAAATAGGAAATGTAGAATGTGTAGAACATAACCTCTCCTTAAGGCGCCGTAGGTTCATGGTACTCTCCCTCCCACTGAGCATACGCGTGAGCGAGATGGAAGTGCGTGCTCGGAAGCGAAGCCGTTTAAATAAATAAAAAATGAATCACTGAGTTCTCTCAAACATGATAATGCCGATTTTTAGAAGCAATTTCAATATGTTTAGCTTTTGTGCATAATTTGTTACGAATATTTTAAGTGTATTTAAAACCTATATTCGTGATTTTTTTCTATCGAGTGAAAATGGCTTAATCATGTTTCGAATCACTGATGTCGTTGCAGAAAAGCCTCAAGATTACTATTCGTGTTTTTTGAAACCATATTGTTATAAACAGACGCATTATATTGTTTCAAAAACTCTGCTCGCTTAACTTCGCTGAACCTACGGCGCCTTAAGAGTGAGGCGCGACTGCGGCTGAGTCAGACGGCAGTGGAGCGCGACTAGACCGCGATATGAAACGAGGGAGGCCTCTAAAGGGTATCATAACTGGAAGTACTGGAAGTCCGTTCAATTAACGAGTTCGGTAACGTCTGAGAATGATTAGTGTTTGTCTTTTCTTTAAACTTAAAGACTACATACACTGTAACGGACATATCTATAATTTTAATTTACCAATTCCGCACATGGAGATGGAGCCATGGGTTAGTGTATTAAACAATACTTGTGACAAAAGCCTCCTTGTGATCAGTGCTTACACTTGTCTTTACCCAAACAACAGATTTAAATCGACAAATCACTTTATTGCAGACTACGGCTATACCAGTCTTAGTTTTATTTGCTTTAGATCCCATCTTATTCGACGTTTATCTTCACAACAAAACTCGGAGACGACGTGCAAAACTGCTCGCAAAGCGAATATTTCAGTAACGACATCGCAATGCAAGGGCAATTTAAATCAAATGTTGTGCTCGTGATGTCTTCCTGGTATACCTGTTCAGCACCTGATGGCAGATCTTTAGATGGACGGACTAGTAGACATCTAGATCGGTCGGTTTACTAGTAAACTACCTACCTACTTGTTTTAGAATTTGTGGGTTGATGTTGACGATTGTCTGGAGCGCGATCGAGCCTCGTACGAGACAGCGGCTTCCTTTCCCATGGCGGTGACCGTCGGCAACGTACTATGGCTCGTTAGCTCCGTTTTTAGGGCGAGATAAATGCAACGGCGCATGTCTGCATAAATTGCACCCGAATATCCACCCGTACCCTCCACAATGCACGACCACTAAACACTCCTGGCACTCAAACCGTCTTGTCACGTAGTCATTGTAAAGCGACCTTGTATTAATTTTTGGACCACAATCAGGGATCCGTGGGCCACCGTCGCTCGCACAAACAATGACGTGTTTTTACATTTGCAAAGCTTAAAAAGTGCCGTGTCGCGTCATTTTACTTGCAAATATGCGTGATTATGCATAGTGGAGTTGGCCGAAGATGTATTTACGTGTGCATTGTGTACGGTTACGCGTGTGGGCACGTAGCAGCTAGCAGGCCCCTCGCTCGCATACAGGCATACGCTCCCCTCGCTGCAGTTTCACGCGATGTCTGCTTTTGCTGCGTTCGTCAAATTACTCAAATGATCAATCGCAAACAATGCATTCACCAAAACATGTCGCTAAAAGACAGAACACGCTCAGTATTTAAATTATTGGACATTTACTTAAAAATGTAATCTGACTTGAACCTAAACAGCTCGAGTCTTATTGAGTTTTTATTCATTTCAATTTGTTTTAATACCGATAGGCATCGCTCGGTTTTCACGGTGGACCCCAATAAAGATATTATTGGATTGTATTTTATCGTCTGGCCACGTACATACTTGGCTGGCGATTCAGTTAAGTTCATTAAGCAGTCGAGCGGCGGACCGGCGACAATTCCGACCGGACTATGCATAATTTAGCCATTAATTCTCAAAATGACTCTTGGAAGTTCTGCGTTCAGCGTTCGCCAGACGGGGCAGGCCATCGTTATAATAATGTATGTGTCAGCTTTGAATGTAGTTTGAAGACTACTAGACTAATAAACAGATATATATCAATTTTACTAGCGGTCTAATAACTCTTTATTGCGAGCGTTTCTATTAAATCCCGCCTATACGAATTGCAAGAGTGAGAAAGTAGCCTGGCCTTTAAAACGGCTCTCTCGATCTCGCCACGACCGACCGGCAAGAGCATTACTCACGCTGAAATGCACTCCGCCGTCCGATACAGCCGACTCTTAGCTTAGCAACCCGTTTAAAAAACAAACTTACAAATATTTTCTCGTCGTCTGCGTACTGAGATGGCGGGAGAAAGTTCGGGTAGGTTCAGGGGCGCGTTGCGCGTCTATTTGCGTCCGAGCCGGCGGTCGATCGACGATGCAATTAAATTTGTAAACGAAGCTTTATGTTCGTCCGAGCTAAATATAAGCTGCGCGACGTTGCCGTGCTGGCATATCGCAGGCTGAAAGGCCATCTGATCGCTTCCGTTGCATAAAACAAAAACAAAAAATAGTTGAAATGGGCCGATAACGATTCTAGTAAACTGATCGGTAATGCATTTCCTGTTATTACGTTTGCCTTATATGTTTGAGTCATATGTAAAATTTGCACCAATTGCATATGATAATTGATAGCTTGCGATGAATGTCATTACGGCCGCCGGCTGTAATGCCAACAGTGAAGCAATCGGCAACGGTAAGCAAAGTTCAGTAGTTCAACGAGCTCTACAGCACCTATCGCGTTCATTGTCCCTTTAATAAAGGGCAAACCGATTGTTACACTAACTGCAAAGAAACAGGGCTGTAAATACTGAAATAAATTTCAATTATCTCAGTTTTCGTTAATAAAGCGCAGTTTAAATTGCACAGTGTACCAGGCTCGCAGAATACCCAGGGGCTTGTGTGGCGGGCAATATTTCATCAGCAGGAGCTTGCTTTACGAGCTTCGTCTGACTTTTGACTTGAGGGAAATGTTGCTCCACCATCGTAATAAAACCCTTAAATTAAACTTTGCCTCAGACGACGACGGCCAGAAAATCGTATACAAGAAATATGTCAAATATAGATATTACTTACAATTTTATTTGAATGCTATGTCAATCCAAAGTTCGTGATTTTGTGATCGTGACCCGGGATTAGAAAAATACAATAAAGCAGCTGTGATTGACTATATTACCTATAAAATTTTATTGACATAATGTTCATATAGTAAGTATGGTTTGTTTGCATATATTTTTGTCAAGCCAACTTCAATTAAAATTGAGGATATTGTTAGTCGTGCTACATTATCGGCCGGAAACTTATCTCCTCCTTTATAGCTGTCTGTCCGTGACGTTTGCAGCAAATTTATCGCCGTGTTGACTGTCATCAACTGATACTACCCCCCGCCACTCCTCGGTATTGCATAGATATGAAATTATTTAACTATTCATTAATGTATTGTTCCGTCCGTTTGTTTACAAGGTTGACGAGCTTCAGAAGGTCAAAAGGCAATCAAAATATTATATTTAAATACTTTGCATTTCAGGTATAAACTTGCTATTCGCTATCGTTTGTTATCAATGGTACTTATTGTATAGGTACCCCTGGTGTAGGTACATATTGTAACCATCATAAAAACTGTCATTGTTTAATGCAACGTATTTAATTTACTTTAAAAACAAAGTTTTAACCGACTTAAATTTAATACTCCGCCAAGCCACGAAAACATTTCCACATTTATTTTCCAATTTACCACATAAACTGATTTCCGAGAGCAAATGCGTTAATTATTAGAGAAAAAAACCGAATCGCTGTATGTGGGCTGATAATATTTGAGGACTTCCGTCGATTCCACAAGGATCACCTTTGGCACTTCATTAGTTGCTATTTCAAGGGAATCTTATCAGAATCTGTGATATATACTATTGTACTTTTAAGTACATAATTGAGGAATTCCATAAGTCGTCTGTGGTCTTCAACATCAATTCCACTCCACCAAATTTATGATTTCCGGGTGTAAAATACCAAAATCACTACACGCGCGCCTAATATAATTGAGGAGTTCCCTCAATTCCTCATGGATCCCATCATTGGAAGCATTTACTTACCAACAAAAAAAAAATACAAATCGGCTCATCAATGACGGAGTTCTGAGGTAACAAACATTGAAAAAAAAAAGAAAAAAAAAATACTACCGAATTGAGAACCTTTGAAGTCGGTTAAAAACTGTGGAAGACCTTAATTAATTTAAATATACTTAATACATTTCGAATACTATATCTGTAATTCTAAGTTGAAGATGTTTATTTTATAACGCAGTCGACAAAATAAACTGCACTTTTAAATAAACTACTTGAACTTGGCTACTGTATGCTCGGAAAACTCCTACCTCTGGTGTTGCAAGTGTCCATGGGCGGCGGTAATCGCTTACCATCAGGTGATCCGTCTGCTCGTTTGCCTCCTATATCATAAAAAAAAAAAAAAAAAAAAAAAAAAAACTTTGACCTTCGTTTTGGCGTAAATAATCTAACAATGTTGCTAAAACGCAATAAGCTGTGGCACTAACCATACTCAATACATACAAAGTTATGAACAATGCGTTACGTGACCATTGGATGCAATCGTGCGCATGCAACGACGCAATACCACTTATACGGCGTTTCATAGCATCCTGAAAAGTGTGCAAAATTAGAATGACATTGTTTCCATGCGTAAGGTAGGTATAGGTACTCGATAAATTCGACATAGTTGCATGGACTTTGAGACAAATCGCATTACATTAGGTATTTTGTTTTTAATCCTTTGCGAACCAGTGCTAGCCGTGAAACATGGGCTCAAAATAATACGAGTAACTAGGATAAGTGACGAGTACAACCTACTGGAATTATTCGAATCGAATAAGTTGACAACTAAGATGTAGGTATATATATATACTAAGATGTTGCCTTTTTCAGTTACTTTATCAAAATGTTTGAAAGTTGAACAAACATGGATAATCTTCATCGTATTATTAGCCATTCTGATTCCATTTTATTACAACAGTCTGTGAAGCTCTTTGAAAAGCCACAAAAGTAAAAAAAAATATCGCAGAAATGTGTCGTTGATGTTCCGTTTTATCGTCCCAGCGCAACTGCACTGGGCACTTCAGTTGCATTTTATTACACCAACTCACTAATTCACTAGTAGGTAAACTGCATTCGTATAAAAAACAGCTTTTGCATTTAATACAGTAGCGGCCTCTGGTTAATAATAGCTGTATTACTCAACGAGCTGTTTATCGAGGAGCAACATTCAATCATACATATACCTATGTACATGTTATGATTACATCTATAGTCGAGGCTCTAAATAAAGCTTTGCGTATTTGTCTATTAGGTAGGTATTAGTTACATAACAACTTCCTACATATGCACGTACAAGAGCTCCTCAATTATAATAGATGTCATACACTCATTCCGATTAAGCAAACATTTGGTTATTTGGCTTATATTCGGCACTCTACCTACTGACGAAAAATCCTTTATGACTCGGGTTCTTTCAATGATTACTTACTTGTTCTTTTACATGCCTACTTGTGAAACTTACATTATTATACTCGTACCGAAGTTATAAACTCACAGTGCAGTTGCGATTTATAAAAAAATATCGGCAAGCGCCGCGCCGCGCCGCCTGCAAGCAACACAATGGTTCAATTGTTTGTGTCAATATTCGTTTAATAAGTAAGTAGACACCAGTCATCCATTAAGATCATTAACCATTATTTGAGTATCCACCTAATCTTGTGTATTGACATAAAAATAATAAATAGCTCACGATCAATGAATTATGTTTAAGTCGACTCCTTATCTATTTCTGAGTGGTCGAACTACCTGGCATTATCGTGCGTAGATGGGTAAGGCCGTTATTTCTTGTTCCTGATTAAGCAGTTTAAATCGTCTACATTTTAATCAATTCCAGTGTGTTACGAATATTAGTAATCCATTAATATGGCTAATTGGCGTAACACACTGGAAGTGATTAAAATGTAGACGATTTAAACTGCTTAATCAGGAACAAGAAATAACGGCCTTACCCAGATAGGGTTGTTACAAAAAAACCTTTGTTTATTAAGCAGATAACATATACTACTACTGTTTAATAAATTACGTAAACTTTTACGGCGTTATCCTATTATCCAACTTGAGTAACCGGTAAAACGCCATCTCACTGGTCAATTTTGTACGCCCGCTTATTTCATTGAGCATTATAATTTATTTCAATGATAACCCTTCTGCAATACCATTCAAAATTACGTACAGAACACGACTTAAGTATACAAGTAACGTTTTAGTCAATTTCTTGGAACACGCACTGATACCTGTTTGAATTGATAATAATGGCATCTCATTAATACTCAAACGACCGCGTCACGAGCATACATATAACACTTACTCAACTGAACTTTTAATGACATTAAATACAGTATTTCCTTATGAAGCCTAACTCCGGTATACCTAACGACAGAAGCTCAGAATGTAATTGATTCCAATAATGTTGCGATCACGAGCTGACCCGGCCTCGGAGCGCATTTCTCTCAGTGACATTTAGTTTTAGTCAGATAAGATACTAGAAGCTGTATTACGGTTGTTGTAGATATCTCTAAGTTATAGTGGTTATTAGTGTTTATTATAGAGATCAAATTTGCTCTTACGTAAAATCAAATTAGCACAAACCAGCTTAGTTTTTCAAGGAATAAGGACGTCGGCGGCTATTCAACTATGAATAGTCAAATATATGTATTTATTACAAATACATTTTTCGTCTTACTACAATGAAAGCAGGTGCAAAAGTGTAAACATATCTTCGATGTCGGCTGAACCATCGGCTATTTCAAATAGTCTGTTTTTTTATAATAAATATTAGTGGACAATCTTACACAAATCGACCTAGTCCCATAGTAAGCTCATTAAGGCTTGTGTTATGGATACTAGACGACGATATATATAATAGATATAAATACTTAAATACATAGAAAACTTCCATGACTCAGAAACAAATATTCATGCTCATCACACAAATATTTGCCCTTACCGGGATTCGAACCCAGGACCTTCAGCTTCGTAGGCAGCGTCACTACCCACTAGGCTAACCGGTCGTCGTCCGTTTGTTTTTGTTATAGAAATACTTCCGTTTGACTAAGCTGCCGGTTTAATGCGAGCCATCGTAGACATATGAGATATAGTGGCGTTATAAGATGCGATTGGCTGTAAACGTGGGCAATAAGTGGGTGGCAAATGATAGTGATTAGTGATGCATGTCTTGCGGATTGTTTCTCATTTGTTTGTTTTACCTTATGTATTACTTTACTACATTACTACTGTACAACGGAACGTACCCACATAATTATCGTCCTGTATCGGAGCTTAGAGCCGTAATAGTACATTAACAGTATAGGCCGGGATCATAGCCTCTTCCTATCCATTCTTCCAGCTTACTTTATAATATATTCCATGTTTTACGCCTTATGGCCTCAGGAATACTCTGTTAAAATTATATGGAATTCTCCCGGGGCACCATGGATGGACCAGCCGACCAAGCTAACGAAACAACGAAATGTATAGATTTGTTCCGAACTACCTGTCTAGTTCGTTTGGTCGTGTTACGACTCGAGTAATATGGAGTGGATAAAGTTATACTATGTAATATATTTGTAATTCAACATATTTGTTGTTAACCCAATTTACCTATTAGACCGGGCTCTTGTATATACCGGTCATGTTGATTTATTGATCACGGACATGGACATGTTGATATTGTTCCAGGAGCTATAGCAGGTCTAGTTTTATCTTGATTAAGACTATTTTGATAAAAAAAGTTTCACGATCTTTCCGGTTACCTTGTAACAATATGTATTAAGTATTATTTGTATACAGAAAACCGGTTTTCCCATCGTCTCGAGGATATCGCGATAGAATTTTAAATTGCATGTTACATTACATAAATGGACGCACACGGGTCTTAGTCAATAAACAGACCTACCGCCTAACCGATATGATATTCCGACTCGATTTAGAGTTTATTTTTGCCTATTTTACGTGGAGAAATTTTGTCGTTTGATAATTGGAAGTGCCGAAGCGGCTACTTGTGCATTCAATGCATATTTCACGTACTTACATTTGCTACTTACCGTATGAATCTTATGATAAATTCTTTGATTCAGTCTTCTCTATCTGCAATCTGCATAACCAAGTAGGAAGTCGGAAAAGCAAAACTTGAACTCTTATTGAGGACGTATATAGCATAGGTTTACTCTGATACCTATGAATTGTCAGGAGTTGAATTATAATTGTATACACTTTTGATACGGCCGCGATGCCGATGGTAGACAGAAAGAATATAGCACAACAAGAGGTATGTGTATGTATATTCGTCGATTCCGTTCCTCATTACTTATGTGTTTTGCGGTCGCTTTCACGCCTGTTTATTTATTTATTTTAATCAGGCAACAAAGGCCTATATTACAAATACCGTAAAGACCAACATACAATATACATACTCTTAGATAAATTTATTAAAAACTTCAAAACCACACTATTACTGCGATGATTACTAGCATTAAGATAACGTATTGATTTAAACTTTCACGATTCTCACACATTATTTATACTAAACGGGGCTTAATCGCCCGATGAGTTGTCCCGTGACCATGGATGTTGCAACACATCCGAAACGTCGGGAGACCTCAGTGAGGTAAATAAATAAGTTAATTATACGCGATTAAGTCCCGTTTAGTATAAATAATATTAAGATAACGTGGCAGAAAGAGCGCGCGAAACATTGAAAATATCTTAATTAATGCGATTGGGATGTGAATGAGATGAACCGAATTGAGGCCCAGGAATTGATAGCAAGTAGTCACGGTTGATCGGATCTGGCTTTACTTTACATACAATGAGTCCGACTGGCGCGCCCCCGCTCAGTTGGACTAATTGCCTAATTATTTTTATTACCCGTTGGTTCGGCTCCCATCCTATTTGTATCTATCTCTCTTGGTACAGTATTTCTCTTTGTACTCAATATTGTTACAGTATTTCTCTTTGTACTCAATATTGTACATATAACTAAGCCCATAGACGCCAAGGGGGTCTCTCTAAGGTATGCCTTAGATAGACCCCCTTGGCGTCTATATAGACTTGATCCCATTGTAGCCGTCGAATATTATTTAGTAAGCCGTGCTACAATCAATCGGCTACATCACACAAAAAATATAATTTTAATTTATCTATAAGTATGTTTTGACGTCATAATTCTGTGAGGAATAGATACTTCCAACTATTTGGTAACCGAAATCCTAACGAATAGGAAACAGGATCAATCCGCTAACCGCTTCGATTAATTAAGTCAAAGGAATTTACAAGCGGCGGCGGAAGAATTTAACTCAAACATTGTAGTTTATTGTTTATTGGGAGTTATCTACGATAATCTACATACTTGTCTGTTCGAATTCCGGTATTACCTACATTTCATTAATTTTCAGCATTACCGACAGTTCTTTGTTTTTGAGCTTTACGATAATCTACATACTTGTCTGTTCGAATTCCGGTATTACTGACAATTTTCATTATTTTTCAGCATTACCGACAGTTCTTTGTTTTTGAGCTTTGTGAACTTTAATCGAATTCACCTTTAAAATAACTTTTTAATTATACATACCTACATAGCGTTAATTAAAAAATATATACGACGGATAATTCAAATATGTGCATCAAAAAAGGCACTGTAAATTGTTATGACGAATATGGTTTTGTGTTTTCCTAAAAACAATACCTAATTCCGAACGCGAAACTCGTACCTACGCTTTTTTGGGCAAAATCGTGAGCGAAATAACCAAACGGCGTTGTGTAATAGAATTTAGGAGGCCCATTGTGTGCGAACGCGAGGCCAAGGTTAGTTTTGTTTACAAGCTCAGTGCTTCGCTTATTATTACCACTATCTAAATAGATGCGTTTATATATCTACCTTTTTTAATCTGCACATTATTTTGTTTTTTACCTAAATCGTTGAAAATAATTTTAATCATTTGTTAAAATATTTGAACAGTAATTAAGGATCATCACATCACACCAAAAAAATTGTGAATTGATGAGTCTTCGGCACCTGAAATGGTTTGCTGCGACCCTGGTAATGCTATCCTATCAATTGTTGTAAACATCCATAAAACTCATTACGCCTCGTTCAGTAGCTGTGAAGTACGATTACATCTATTTTTACAATTTACATTTTAGTACAATGTTATTGCGGCACGGTGATAATTAAAGGCACTATACATACGATTATGTTGTTTAACATGCAATGTTTGTAAATGATTTGACAATGTGGACAAAAGCGAGTATAAGTATAAATGTATGTACGTATATATGTCAAAGCCTACGCTATAAAATATCGCAGCGTAAGAAGTAATGGGTTTTATTTAAAACAGGTTGAATTTATTCAAATACAGAACATGTACATATGTATAGCGTCAAAACACCGCGTCGTGTCGTCAGATAAAATACCTATCCTACTTGTAAAGATAAACAAACAATATTGTGACTATACTATAGATTATGAGTATTATGACAAGGTACATTTGGATTAATGTTAAGTAAATAATATTTTAGTAATACCGGGTGGGCTTTTTACATATACATACGTTATATTTATTACATTTAAATATTATATTTTGAACCTATTTTACGAAAGTGCTAAGTTAGCCAAACATAACTTCAATCTTCTACCGCATGGAGAACTAAATCGCTTATTCCAGTGTAATAAATAATACTTGGGTATTACTACTAAAACACTTCCACCATAACGATCTAAACCCATCTTTACTCTCGAGTGCGGTAGGGGCAAATCAAAGTGCAGCCTGTACTTATGTTATAGGGTGAAATTAGTTTCAATAGATCGGGTTCGCCATGCGGCCCGGTTGCGTGGCGTGGGTCGGCTCATGAATGAGAAAGTCTGGAACCGGTTGCTAACTCCCACTGAGGTGTCTACTTTCAAATCACAATAGACGTGTGCATTATTTTTAGTACTTGGCGATTTTATAGCGACGTTGCAGCTTGCTTTCTGTTAACCGGAATAATCAAAGAAACCACGGCACTGGTCGTGATAAGTAAACAAATTATTCCAATTAGAATAGCAATGTTTGTGATACCTGTTTCATCTAACAGCTGCGAATTTTACTATATCAAATTGTTTAATTGCATTCTGAATATTGTTGAGGCCAAGCGCTTTATTTAACACAATTATAAAGTTAATGTTATGGCCATGTTAACTTCCCCCGCTTGACCTTAGTTTTTTTTTGTTATTTGAAGGTTTTGTTTTCATAATGCCTAGATACGAACTGGACCGGTCGTCCTCGTGTATCGTTAAGCATGTTTACCGAATGTAAATGTTATGGATCTCCAAACAATCTTGGAAGGATCGTGCAAACTGATGCATTTAGCTTTTAGCGTTTGAAAAACAGCCGTAATGAAACTGAGTATTGGTCGCGCCTTTTACGAGTACATATATATATGTTGTATATCGACTTATAGCTGCGACTGCGAGTCCTAAGCAAACAAGAGTGGCGAGGCGCGCCCGCGCATGCATTCACGTTTACAAGCATCGAGACTATCGAGGCATTGATTTGCTTAGTCGTCGGGCACACAATCGAACGATGCGTTGAGCCAACTACAAAAAAAAACTGTACCTCTTAACTTAACGAAACAAGTTATTCTGTGGGTGTCTTGTCCTGGGCTTCAGACGATGATGGTTTATTTTTTCCATTATATTAGTTCTCTGTATCATTTCATTAAAAAAAAAACATTTTTGTTTTATTAATAATTCTTTAATACTGGCCAGAATATGGCAGCCTGCTACTGCCATATTCTGTGATGTTTCAGTTCTATCCAAAAATAACGAGACAAAACCTTAAGTCAGAGAAAGAACATTGTTTATGGTTTATTTCTTCTACTGCGGAGGTGTCGCACATTCCGATATAAAATCGTGTCGACAAAAACATCGTTATTTTTATTCAAGGCCGCGATCGCTATGTTGCATTCGCTTTGCAAATGTAACGCTTTCCGTGTCTAATACACAAGTGTCGGTTTAACAAAGTTTGATGTAAACAAGGTGTTTTCTTGGTTTTTAATGTCTATTGGAATGAATGAGATGAAAATACCTATCCAGGCAGAAAAAAACAAGAAGCGGTAGACGGTGAAGTCTTAAGCCCTTTTCTCGGTTAAAATATGTTCTAGGTTTTGTGGTGAATTTGAAAACTGTTTGTATTAATTACCCTAGGGTAGTTGGTACACCGAATGTACTAACATCTGTTATTGTTGTATGATCAGAGCTGCTACCGCGAAGTTCGTTCGTGTATTTCTAATCTCTATCGCACCCGTGAATTTCAGCGACAGAGTCAATAAATAGAAAGAACACGCACAAACTAAATTACACAAATCGATTTAATCTAAAACGACATAGTCCAGTGTTGTTGTAATTTTGATCAGTGCAGTTGTAAAGCTTGCTCGCTACTCCAGCGAAATGCGATCTTACCAACACGTGAACCAACTATTAAATAACAATGATTAAGATCGCGTTACCAGTTGCTAACTAGGCCGAGTATGTTAGTCATCGTTTTTTACGAAAACAAAGCCCAAGGTCACCTGTCTGGTAAAACGACGCACTTCCGCCGCCATTGCCGGTAAGTTGGTTCGCCGAGGCGTCCCCGTCACGCTGTGTCTCGCTTTTATTGCTATTATACCAAATCGAGCATATGCCAATGTTGCGTTTAATGCTCTAGGGACAAAGTGAATTATGCTAGTTCTATTAGGTACCTACATCAACTAAAAAGGGGTAGCAGTAGTTAGATAACAAACAAGTTCAGTCCTTCCTTACCTACCAGATTTTCGTGTCACAATTCTCTTGCGAACATCTGAAAAATGTTCAGTAGCCCTCTCACGAACAAGTACCTATTATACAGGTTCGACATGGCCAGGGTAAGTAAACCACGAGGGAATTTTTTGGCTCAGCAACTAGGACATCTGAAGGAGAGAAGGTATACCGACAAGAATCTATTATACTTACAATCAAGTCTTGATTCCCACGTGCGGCATTGTGAGCGTCTGTGCTGCACGCCGTATAAACAGTAAATAAGACTTAATAGTCTTGTAATTGTACTCTTTATATAGTACAATTACTATATGCACTAGTGCAGCATCGTTGCCCAGTTACTCAATCGTGGAATCGCGCCTTTACCTAACAGCATAATACATAAACACGGCTTTTTTCAAAGTTTGTACAGTACGCGCCACATTAAGTTAGCTACTCGACTGGTCTGCGGGAGGCGACTTGAGGCTATCTTCAGAGACGCAGTATGGTATGAGGGGCGTATGGTAAGGATCTAGGTTCAAAAGTACATCAGGGACGAATTCACAGTCAAGTATGAAATGTTCTGTATACGGATCACTCGACCCCTTCTCCGTTTCGCACTTGACGCGTTTATTATCTGTGACTGCATGTAAATACAATACGATGTTGACACGTCCCGCCAGATACCACCTATCTGTGGCCTTGGCAATGAAAAACAACTCCTTTTTTTAGACCTTGGAGTTTTATTTCTGTTCTGAATGGCGCCATAACGAGAAAAAACTTGTTGATTTAGATTTCTGTTTGCTCTGATTATGTTTTTGCAAATGGGATCTAAATTATGAATTACTGTGTAGTATTTTTCCATAGTAGTGTACTATTGTGTATTTGTGTAAGTTACAAGAACGGAAATTTATATGCGGATTATATACTTACTGCGTTGTTTTTGTTTAGATGCACTCGTAAGAGTTGCAATAATATATCGTAACTTAATAACAATAATATTAAAACAAAGATCATAAATACAATAAAAAAGTTATCTACTACTACAAGGTGTTCGTAAGTTAAATTTTTTGCGAATGACATGAACGATATGGCTTCGTCACATATACACGTCATGTCGCTACATAGGCTATTAAAAAAAAAACTTGTTAAATAAAATATCACTTTTATCAGATTAAGTAAGTAATTAAGTAGGTAGGTAACAATTATAATTTTATTGCTACTTCAACCTGACATTAAATTTGAATGCGAAACTTTACATAACCCTAAGGTTAACCGTTAATCATTGTAACCCAGTGGTTCAGTTGCAATTAACCGGTAAATCGTGTTGCATTATCGCACTACAGATCTCGTTCAATTACTTCATTTGTACTGTTGACATTAAATATATGTTTACAATTTTCACCTGGTTACAATGGAGTAGAGTGCAAAAATATTAATCTATACTTGACGTCCAATTTCCACTTGTCCAATTTCAGTACAGCGAATTTTCGATTAAGGTGGTTTTTATTAGTTATCTTGAAACTTCGTGTCATGCGCACAAAATCCAAAATTTAATTATTGAACCTTAGAATTGGTTCTCAGTGATTAGATAATAATATACTTTACTCAAAAATGGCCCGCAAAGTGAACATAACTCGCTACATATTGGAAGGTAAAGTGTATAGTTTAAGGTCAGATCTAAATAAAAAAATAAAAAACATTGCAGGCCGCCTGGAATGTCATATATAAATTCCTTTTTCTACTCCTGTACCGTTATCTGTCATTTATATAGGCTCTAGCTCAAATACAATGACACCGATAATAAGTCGTCGAAAAACTCTATGCACTATGGCCCATAAACGCACTGTTTAGTGTACTTTTATGGTTCATACATTTTTCATAAAAGCACTGTTTACCACGATGTCAAATCATCTAACTTTTTTTCAATCGGCCGTCATATTGCAGTGGTACCAACTTCATAAGCAAATTTTTCAAAATAAAAAGTTTTACTATCAAACATTTGTAGAACATACATTATTTACTAAAAAAAAATGGTATTATTTATAAATATAAACCGATCCGATTCGGTTCGGATCCGGATTCAGTTTGGTTCGGATGGCAAGATCAAGGAAATTAAAAACAAAACAGACCATAAACAAGAGGTGTCAATGTGTCATATTTCTAATTTCCCACCAAAGTTCCAATTCAAAATGAAAAAACGAAATATGATAACTATTCGTTATTTATAACTTATTAAGATTTTATTCGTGTTTGTGAAGTGAAGAAAACTGTGTACGTTCCTTTTAAAATGGACGAAGAAGAAAATAACTGCACCGCTGAAGAAATTGCGTGAGTAGTTTAGAACTAACGAAAAAACTACTGCCTGAAAAGTCAAATGTTATTTATTCAGAATTAGTCGTAGAAAAAGTATTGTATGCAACGGTGTATAACTTGGTCTTATAACGCTCGTGGCGTCTTCACTCACGCCAGTCGCGTTTTAAGGCCCTCCTTATACAACAGTTGCATAAAATACTATTATTTGTCAAGTACCAATTTTTTTTAAGTAGAAACTTAAACACATAAAAGACGGCACAGCTCGTATTCAGCCAATTCAACTCGTATTTTTCTGTTGCAAACACGACGTTTTTGTATGTGTCTCAAATAGTTTTTTTTTGGTGGAAAAATACACTTGCGATTCTGTTTAAAAATAACGGCGGGAAAACGTAAATATTTTCACGTTGTGCAACGATATTTAAAGTTTATATAAATTTAGTATTTTTTTTTTCCCCCATTTTTGAGAAAAGCACTATATTAGCCTCAGCCGGAATGGCAATTGCAGGCTTCGTATTATAATTAAACGGACTCGCAAGCTCGCAAACAAATACTCAGCCTGCAATTGCCTCCTTCCCGGCCACGGCAATAATTTACTATACACGTAGGTATATTGTTTATTAGTATGATATTTATTGTCCTTACTATGCAGGTTACGCTAGCAGACGCAAACACCGCAGCCTGCGTGCCGGCTTCAATTCCGAGTAATTTGATTAAGTGATTATAAGCTGTTTCTATTCCACGTTATTAGTTTTAACTGTCTGGGTCGCAGACGATGACGATTTAACGATCTGATGTAAAATGTCTCTCTTAAATTTCTTTCATAAGTGTGGAGAGCAAATATTACCAATGAGAATAAAATATCCGACCACACCCAAGTTGTTGACAATGAAAAAAATACACAATGAGCGCACGTTTTTGATCAATATTGTACAGTACGAACTGTTCAAATATACTTTTGAAGTGAAAACTTCTTTAGCGGCGCTGTGCACTTTTTCTTATGGGGAAAAATTGTTAAACTCGCCACAGGTCACGTGACCGTAAGATACGACAGATTGAAAATTCGAAAGACGGACACGACCTGATCGAAAAACTGTTACAATGTTATTGAGTTTTCACTTCTGCCGGCACTCCCGGAGTGCAACCCGGTCTTTTTTAATGTTTAGAACCGAATGAAATGCACTTTTGTGCCCCTTTACAGTAACTACCATCCATCTAAAAAGTTATATGAACGCGCGTTAGACACTCCAAATTAATTGTTCACGCCAAAAGGGCTGACACCCTCAAACCGTTATATTCCCGAACAGACGCTTTGACCCGCCTAGTGGACGTCGGGCCAGCCCCGCCCCAAAATAGTCGTCTGGTAACAACTGAAATATTCAAGCTATAATGGATCGATTGTTGTTTCAGAGCTGGCGCTGGTGCCAACGGGATATTCTCCAGGAGGCTCGATTTCTCCACTTTCAATCTTCTGCCGAAGCACAAAGTCAACTCATATCAGATAAAGGTAATATAATGTCATAAATACATAAAAAAACGAAATGCATTGGTCACGAATCGACAGTGGCGTCATCAGCTCCGACAAAAACGACAGCTCTAACAATGTAAAGTTCACAATTGACTGACAAACTTACAGATAGCGACTAAAATTATACACCTAATGGGAAGCTTAGTTTGAAATATGAAAGCATTAAATGAAGATTTAGGGAATGTAGATTGTTAAAATGTCCTTTTCGCAGATTCGTTCTGGTCGCATAGGTGTGCGAAAATAAAATATTTTCGCTGAAAAGGTTTGCAGAGGTGAAAGTTTGCTTTTGTTGTCGCCGCCATAAAAACAGAGGCTGACACTTTTCGCGATAAAACGCTGTCAGGGAGCGACGCGGGACGGCCGTTCCTGCCGAATAAATGCAACTTCTCTGTAATTTCGCCGCGCCGCTCCGTGTTTTAGACATGATTTTTTGTAAGTGGAGAGTGATTCTTATCCAGAAGAGATTGTTGTTGGTGTATTATTTTCCCGTCATGTGTTTGTATTTGTTATGCAGTGCTGGTATCTAATCACCGCAGGCCTTGAGCCAGTTGTGTGTCAAGCGGCGGTCGTTCCCCCCGCCCGGCGAGCCGCTTCTATAAATACCCAGCGTTTGTTTGTTGTTTATTGCAGCCCAACGCTTGTAGAAGTACTTATTTTTACCGTAGCTACGATTGAATAATTGTTCCCAGCTCACAATTTGCTCGGTAGACGTACAACGCTGCGCTTGCCCTCTAGGAGGTACAAATTGTTATAGATGAGCTCGGTTCGGAGCCTCAAGTGGCGAGATATCTTGCCCGAGATCAGTGATAACTGGTCATTTTGTATTAGGTACTTTAGATTATCGAGGTACTTCGGAGCGTAATAAATTCACGATACGATGAATTGAACAGCTCGAAAAGGCAGGTATGCAATAAAGTTAGCTTCTTCGAGATGCAATGATAAAATGTAATAGCCCTAAAACAACCTGCGTCGCTTTACCACAGACTGTCATAATTACATTACACTGTTATCCGGCCAATTTCCATTAATTACGTGTCTACTCTCCTCCATAGCGCGATTATGATCGGCAGTAAACTAGTCGTTCTGGTCTTGTCTACCTTAATTTATTATACGTTCTGGTATTTTGCTTTAATTTAGGTTGCATTTTAACGACTTCCAGCGGCAGTGATTCGTGTCGCGCTCCCCGCCATTGTACCGGTGGATCCGATCGTGCACGCGAGATAATTTAAAACATTTTCTTCACTTATCTACCGCGTAAATAACACCAGCAGTATTGTCTTGTAGCCGTCTCGTTTCGCTCCGCGTCGCGTGACTACACCCCGTTTCCACTCCACTAGGGAAAACTTCATAATTCTCAGTTCCACATAATCTTACTCTTAAGATGTTTCTACCTTTTAAATGCTATCTCGACACGGCTGTACAAGTCTGATAATACGATATCTATGAAACTAACATGTCCCCATAATATGTGGTCCCTATTCTAGTACCCATACCCGCTAAAATGGAAACCATTACATTCCATTGGTAACGAAGTTTCAGCTTTTTACACGACTGCCCAACGAAAAGGGGCGTAATGTTTTCATGGTCTATGTATGTAAGATTTACATACCTACTCGGTTATGCGAGAGCGGCGTTATAAATCGAACATATTCGATACATATTCGATAGATATTCGATTCATTTATTTCAGCGGCGCAGGAATGGACACCCTCGCTCTAAGAACCTATAAAATAATGATAGTTACAGTTACGGTCTGGCGTAAATATCTCTCGACGTCTTAGTGCATTGGTACTGATACTGGATTCTAATAACTAGAGAAACGATAGCAAGCCTCTTGCTTGATTGATAACAGCGCAGCGTTCGCGGGACAGCATCATTAAACGGGGACCACTTCTTCTATTTATGGGGGCCTGCTGTAATGCTGTCTACCAGCATATTGATTGCGGGGACCGGTCGGTGCCGGAGCCCGTAAAACCTTAAGCCAGGCTTATGAATTTATCTGGTTTGCAATTTTCACATCGTCTGCACACATGCAGCATGCAGGTATCTCGGATCGGATCAAAAACAGGCCCGACCGCCTCGTAAAATGTTTGAAGGTTATTCCACGACTCGCCACAACTCGCAACCCAAAAATCATAATGCAGGATATTGTCTCAGTACCTCCCTGATTAATTAAATGGGCCACTCAGCTAAGTAAAGTATTGCCTTATTAGTTTACGATTCACTACCTAACAAACCTAAGATTTACTCGTTTTTTTTTGTATTGTGCTCATAGCATTAAAACAGTGCAGCCATAATAGTACATTGTGATACAAGTGAGGTATGTTGATGATTACATCAGAGGCGGAATTATCACGCGAGCCGCAGGTGAGCGTGATAAGAGAGCCGAGGATGTAATTATCAAAGCTCACGCGTTTCATACGACGTTTTTCAACACATTTAGCGAGGAAAAAATCCTTTTCATAAGATGAAAAATTGGTAGGCCTGCCAAGTTATTTTCTTTACTTATTGATGTCAACAGGTTTTTACTCACATGTTGTACATCGTCAAGAATTTCCAGTGGCGTCCATTCTTTTTATGCCTTTTCTAGTCACCACGAGTCAACATTTTTGTTAATAACCAAACACGCATTAACAATGTTTACAAATATCTGTGAAATAACCTATATTTTTTTTTCGTGATGTTTGCGCAGTGCGCGCGCATTAGATGAAATCTCTGAACAGCCAATACAAAATAAAATAAATATTTTCGTTTTAAAATGTTCTCTTTATTAATTCATGTAAAATGTTATCAAAAGTGAAGTTTTACTAAATTAAACGTTTCTATATCATATCCAAAAATAAATAGTCAATTAATTAACAAAAAGGCTTTAATTTGTTTAGTCGAGTAAGAATCCATTTGCCGAGAATTAAAAAAAAAAGCTGTACATTCTGTACAACTCGGTTAATTTAAGAATGCACCGTGTGCATGCATACATCTTGCTGCAAGGTGCCAACTTGACTTAATCGGGATATAACCGTGACACGCAAGTGTCGTAATGTTATAAAACACGCGTGTTTAATATCCAGGATTATGAGCCTAAAAGCGACACAATAAGAGGTATGTTACGGGCAATAGTGTTGAAAAATTATATTACTGCACAGAAGTGAATGAAGCTATGCAAACTAAGCGTCCTTTTTTCTCATAATCCTCAAAGTAAACTTTTTACAGGCAGACAAGTGGCAGGCAAACTCGCCCGCCTCGCTTCCATTGTCTGTCATTAAATTTGTCTGCATTTAAAAGGCACAAGTGAGCTGCGTCATTGGAATAGCACGCATCTCGCAGCTCGGGTCAAGATGAAGCGCGGGCGTCTACGTATGAAGTGGGTAACCGAATCCCACAGCCCGCAACCAGACACCGCGCTCAAGGTTTCCCCATGTGGATTAACACTGGTTTTTTTTTAAATCGTCTTCGAGCTAGGGGCGCTTATATTCACTATATTAGCTCGCACGGATATATCGTCTGCAGTGGGTATTTTGACGTCTCTTATGAAGTTGGCTAGCGCATTCACACAATTAATCAAAAAATCTTATAATTACTCTATAGCTAAAGTCAACTTCCTGTGTGAAATGAAATTACATACATGTTACATTTGTAGCTTATCACCTTTGAGTACCTACGTCGTTATCTAGCGTGCAACAATGTTTGTAGGTATTGTATTCTTGACTTGTCTTTTTATTTATTTATTGAATATAACCGCATTATTATAACAATAATAAGACATTGTGGTCGGTGTGTAGCGTGACTTGTTTGGAAATTTTATATTAGTAAATCATAAATTGATTCATTTTAGTTCTATTGTTTTATAGGTACCGTGCCTAACAACTATGATATATTCAAGCTTGTGTAGCCGATGATGTGGATCGTACCGTCAGCTCAAAATGCATTGGTACTGCAACATCTGTGTTTTCTCGACGAACCATAAACGGTAGGAAACGAGAAAGTAGCCGTTTAATAGATACAATAGGGCTGGATGGCTGATAGGCCTTACATTGCAACTTTCCTTCCCCGCAAAAAGTTGCAGAATGCCAGTGCTACGCATAACTTCTTACCGCGGCACCAGACGTGTGCGTCTCGTAACCCGCCGATGAAGGTAATTACTCCATTACGAAGATGTAAGATATATAATTGCTTCTTGAAATGGAGCCCTTAAATCACATGGAATTTACGAACGTCAGTAGCAGTAGTATGACGACACGGCAGCTCGGACTGGCGCAGTTTCTTCAGCGTATGTCTAGCTTTCGACACTGTCCAGGTAGCCACGCAGCCCATATACAGGCAAACCGCTGTGCGAACTTTATCCAGCAAACTTGCAAAACCATTTCGTGTGGCTCCACTCCGATCAACTTTTTATAATGTTATCGCAAGTATCCACTTGCAGGACAGTATAGCCTTGTAAGGAAATGACTCGGGAGCAGGTTTTTGTGCGAGCGTATCGTAAGCGCGTTCGATTCGATCTTGATAAACGCTTGTTTGCGTATCACTTGGTCTTAGTTTGGTCGTTTACTTCGGATTACAGTCCTCTCATAGTACGATGCGAAACTTTTACGGGTAAACTATCGTAAAACTCCCTGCTCGATAGTTACGACCGAAATTTGCAACTATTACGACTTGAGAAAGTCGAGAGTTAGCCGTAACTTGGTTGCCCATGAACAAAATATATAAACTTGCTTATGTTATTATGGAAAGTTAATTATGATGTAGGTTTATTATAATATCCATGCACTGCATAATGCGAGGTGTTTCGCCCACGCGCGTCGCTTCGTGCCCACGCCCTGCGCCGGAGCAACCAGATTGAATTAAGTATGAAATACTAGCACCTCTGCTTACAGCTTCGCTTATTCAATCTCTTCTATACACCTCTGAGTTAAAGAGAAATGAATACTGTAATTCTAAATGACTTGGTATAACATAACGACGCTAACAAACGTGGCTTCAAATTACGCGTTGTCTTAGATTCAAACTCTGTTCATGGAATTTGAATTAATATTTGATTATGTTATTGTGTTTACTAATCATTTTGTTACGAAACATTTGTTTTCGGGTTATTTATTTTTGACTGCTTGCTAAGCTGAGTTCAATTTACTCCTACAATAAATATGAATATGATATATGCTAATTTTATCAAACTTTGATTTCCACACTTTAAAATTGAATGCTTACCAATATTATTATCATTTCATCGTCATCATCATCATCACATCAGCCGACAGACATCCACTGCTGGACATAGGCCTCCCTCAAAGAGTAGCGTAGTCACCTATGTGATCGTTCCTGATGCGCCACCCGCATCCAGCAGAGGACCTTTAAAAGATCATCAGTCCACCTTGTGGGTGGTCTGGTCTACCCACGCTGCATCTTCCGGTACGTGGTCGCCACTCGAGAACCTTTCCGCCCCAACGGCCATCGGTACTGAGTGAAATATCCCCTGCCACTTAAGGTGGTTCGCCGACCATACAAAACGTTTTTTGACATTCGCAGATTAACGGCGTGATATTTTAAGAAATGTATGTATTATATAACAATCTTTTCTAAATTGGCTTTCCTTTTGCGGGAAATTCCCCATTTCCTAGAAAAAACTTACGTATATAATAATTTGAGAATAATCGTTTTCCCAAAGTATCACGTGACAAACGAATTTCTCAAATGATTCTAGTTTATACAAGTCTATTCTAGGAAAGGGGCAATTTCGCGCAAATGGATAGCTAATTTGTTTAAGTGTGTTACGTAAGTTTCTTAAAATATTACGTCGTTAATCTGCGAATGTCAAAAAACGTTTTATATGGTCGGTGAACCACCTTAAGTGTAGCGATTCGGAGGGCTAGTAGGTGTATGGGTTTACCTTAGTTCTGCTGCGGATAGCCTCATTTCTGTTGCGATCGCGCAGAGAAACTCCTACTCTCCCTCTCTCTCTCTCTCTCTCTTTGGGTGACTTTGAGCCTTCTTATGACGCCCAGGGTAAGCGACTACGTTGCAGTGCAATATGTCATCACTGGCAACACACACTGGTGAAAGAGAGTCTTGAGACACATCGGAATATTGGACGAAAACGCGTGCCTACCGTAGCTTCCCGAACGCTGCCCAGCCGAGTCGGATTCAACGATTGCCCTCTTTCTCGAAGTTGGACCTACTTAACTGGACAGTCTATCCTATTTAATTTGACACTATACAATGAAATCAGCATTGTGTAGTGTCAAATTAAATAGGACAAACTGTCCAGTTAAGTAGGTCCATCGATGTGTGATTTTTGCACTTCCTACTTATAATAATAAAGCGATTTCAGTTCAAAGAAACAATAACTCGCGGGCAAGTATACTTATTTGTAGTTACTTTGTTACTGCATAGAATAGAACTAGAGCGGTCATTGAACTCGCCAGGTCTACTACCATCGGAATAGTTGCGATATTTAGAAAATATTGATATCATGCTAACACAGGTGATGGTTATAATACTTTGATACATTTTAGAGGTATTATTACCTAATTGTAAGTAATGAATTAAAGCAGTGGTCACGAGGTTTAGGTACTGTATAAGAATTAATGGAATTAGCAGGCGAGCGCGCACAGATCGGCGACAAGTCGCAAGATCGCGTTGTGAGTGCCTAGCCGGCGCGGTGTTAACCCTGAAGTCGGGCGAGGCGAGGGGTCGACGCACGCGCACGACCCACTTACAATATTTACGCTGCAGGCTGCAGGCAAACGCTTGCAAACCTCTAGCGCATAGAATCGTAACTACAACTAATGCCGCCGTATTGCAATTTGTTACGTCCATTGTACTTGCTAGCTGTTTATAAGCGCCAATCGGAATGCTATACTCGTAGTAGCGGTCGCCCTAGAATACTAACCACTAACTAATAAGATCGACTCATGTGTTTATCTCGTGGGCAGCCTTACCTACTTGCCTTATGCGGTTCGATTTGCGTTGCTTTAATTATAGTAAGTACTTGGAGACCATTCACATAATGGAGGTCTAATTGCGAGGTGTGGCCGGGACGTTATTGCTGACATATTATAATGTTCGGCCAGATTGAGTTTAGCGGTTGCACTGCTTGCCACCGGCCATGCACGCACCAATACTTGCAAATCTAGCGAACTAAAATTTACACACGAATTTCATTTCCATAATAATCTGTTTGCACATAATCAAACATTTATTTCACCAAGTTTAAAAAATTGGTATTTCGGTTAGGTATCCTTAATTTCGGCGCCACTTTCAAATCAGTACAGCTACGTTCGTGTACTTAAGCAGGAAAACACGTCGTACATAGAAGTAAATGCATACATATGTGATAGATTTAAAACGTATCAATAAATCATTATTATTTATTTGCACTTGAAATGCGCATGAATTTCTAAAAACAGCTGTTCTGCTAGCAGTACCAGCGCTGGTTATGATTATGACTAGGCTAACGCCAACAACGCTCGATGCTTACGTGACTGACCTATCCTCACGTTGCGCGACTTGTGATAACACTTACAGTAGGTAGACCAGGTACCTATGCTATCTATACCTACATTTCCTACTCAATCAGTACTTACCCATAGGTACAATGGGTAGGTACTGATTGTTAGTCACACTCACGAAGCAAACTCGCTTAACTACCTTTAGCGCAGTAAATAAATAATGACGTTATTAAAAAGCATTGTTATCAAAGGCATTACTCAACCAAGAATGGTCTTAATTGTCTCTATTTGAATCTGTAAAATTGTTTACATTATGCTAATTGACATAGGACCTGATAGAACTGTCGATGACTACGATTTGCAAGAAATTATCGCCATGAAACTTACAATAGACTCGGTTGTGCAATTTTTATTGAGATAAACTTGAATCATGCAACAAGGACCTGAGCAACCCGTTAAAAAATAAATTAATGATTCAATCATAACAAAATATCACTGCAAATAAAAGTTGGACGAATATAAATTGAACCTGCAAACAAAACAAAATAATAGACCAATCACTGCCCCGTGTTCCACGGGTTTAAAAGTTTCAAGCGAATATTTTGAGCAGAAGCGGGAATTGTGAACCGGAGACGGTCGCGAGCGGACCATTAGCCGTATTGTTATTGCCATCATTCCCCGTAATGAAGCGCTCGTTTTCGTCCTCTAATATTACCGCTCGCCTCTCTTTACTCACTCTAATTGCGAACGGGCTTCATCCTACACTTATCTCATCAATTTGCAGCATCAACTACATTAATTAATTCAGTGATTTTGTGTAAAACACTGTAAGCTTTGTTTCTTTTAAAAATACATATTCTTCGAGCACTTGTAAATAGCTGAGAAACCGCAGGTTTTTCTTGAACGTCGGTTTTACATAAAATAAAACATTAACGACGTGTGCTTCGAGTCCTAAGCTGCTTACCTTTCTGCAGCGAACACAAACATTGAGAAAAGTACAGACTGAACGGTTGGCTGATTTCTTGCAAAAAAAGTTAAGGATTGAATATTGAATGTTTCTAGTTGAAGTGCAAGCGCGATATCCATGCTGATGAGGTATAAAGCGCGGGGATATTGGCTTTCCAAGTGCTTTTACAGTCTAGGTAAAGGAATTCACCGCAGTTGTTTTCCCAATCTCTTACTTTAAGAAACAGTTTCTTCGCGCCAACGTAGCCAGCGGAGGGCGATTTACATGAAAACTTAGTGAAATATGCACATCAGCTGCCGATTGTCACGTTTTATTGGGATATTCAAACTTTCTCCGTCGGGGTTTGTGCATCTCATTTAAATAAAAAGAGCATTGTGAGCAAGATCACAGCTCATACAGCTCGTGATTATTCATTTAGTAAGAATGTGAATGCACAATCTCTTATTAGGTGGCATGCGATCTTATCTGTACGATTACCTATAATTGATCACTGAATATTGAAGATATTGAAGATATTGTTGATATTGAAGATGTTACTCGTAGCTTAGAAATCAAACACCAATAAACATTTAAAAATTAAGTTACATAGTTGTTTGCTGATTTAAATAAAAATACCAAATGCATGTATACCTAAATAATCAATAATGGATGCATAGGTAATAATTAGCTTTATTAGTGCTTATTTAACAAAGTCTTACCCGACAAGGGGTCAGATAGTGAAGATAAAATACAAAAGGGAACAACATCGGCCCAGACAAAGGTCGGTGCGTGAAAAAGAGACCGATTCAGCCCAAACTAACGACCTCCCGGCTTTCTCCGCTCTGGGCCTCGAGGTGAAGTTCAAGACTATTTATAAATTCAGCCAGCACCTTCCGCGGCGCCTATTGATCGGTAAGACACGCACATTACGGTAGGTTAGTATGCCCCGTTCGTAGCTCCCGGAACTCCCCGAGAACTGCCGAAATTTTACATCCCCGGGACTGTATTGATCGTTCTTGACATTGAAATCGTAATAGACGCAAACAGCTGGGGTGCGTGCCGGCCCGGCACGCAATCCCTCGTTTTCCCCCGGCTCGTACAACCCGCAAATGACTTACGACTTGTGATACGAGAAACCGTTAAGGCCACCGTGGACGGTGATTCAGTAAAAATCCCGCTTCTGGTGCAGTTGTCGTAAAAGGTGATTCCCTGCATACTAATGTCGTTATAAGCCTTGTAGTCTAGCGCTGGCATTTAAACGAATATCACAATACCTAGTCATTGAGTTAAATTAAATGTTCTAAGCAAATATAAATTTGAATGCAATGGCATGTTCACTTGTTTTAGATTGTCCATTAGTGTAATTAATCGGCGCTTAATATAGCTGCGCGTATGTAAGTCTAGTAATTATGCAGGAGGGATCTAAGACAGCGTCTAAACTCTCATTTATATGCAGTGCGGTCGGAGTTTGAATGTTATCTAAAATCCGTGTTTAGGTGTCGGGATTGCTCTAATCTAGAAACTAAGCACATTGTCGCCTCGGCCGAGGCTTTGTTCGCTTTCAGGATAATACTCGCCAAGTTCTTGATATAATAATATACTCAGTTCGCTTAAATCATCTAATAAATGTATTAAGAAAACTAGTCTGTAAAGTTGTTACATGTAACTCGAGTATAAATTCACATGAATCGAACAAAAATTAGGGCTTTAAAGCCCAATATCTCGCAAACGAATCGATTTCAAAAATAGATTTAGGAAACCCATACCTAATAGTTTTGAACGAGCTATCGAACGATACCCCACACCATGGGTTTAACGAGAAAAAAAAAATTACATCCTCGCTTTAGGTGTAGAGGAGGTACCCTAAAAAAAGAGATCTTTTCAAGATTTTTTATGGATAACTATCCGAAATAAAAACTTTTAATTTGAATTTGAATTGTACTGTTATGTCGGCGTGATTGATTTATATACCCATGCCGAATTACAGTTTTCTAGTTGTAATGGTTACTGAGCACAGCCGAAGACGGACAGACAGACAGACAGACGGACGGACATGGCGAAACTATAAGGGTTCCTTGTTGTCTACGGAACCTACGAAACTAAAAATTACGATTGTTTCGCATGTCGTTAACAATCTATTATTGAAAAAGTCTGGTTAAAACTCTTATCTTAGGCCACGCCTCGGTTTATCAAGAAAGGTTGTTTTCCGGCTGCCATTGCAAAAATAATACAGAGCCGAGCTCATTAAACTGAACCAACTCCGATAAATAACTGTTACTAAGCATTTGTAGATAATTATCACGGGTTCTATTTTTAACTGCAGCTATGAGTCTACGACAAGTTACAGCACTTACCTGCATTTCCTGCGCTGTTACGCTCGTGCGTCGCTTGTCTATCTAGTATCTACTTTCAAAATGACGGTGCCGATAAAGTTGTTCGATAAGACGTATGTTTTTACACGCATTCTGTAAGCCCAAGCCTTTCCAATAGCCTGTTAAAACACTTCAATTTTGACGCTTTCATAGTCAGTCAGATGTCTCTAATTGCGTGGAAGATATGTCTTTTATCCTATAAAACTCGCTGTCTCAGACGTTATTGTCCTCGAATGAACCTAATGGACCGTCTCTAATTCCGAAAATCTATGAATGACCCACAGCTAATTTCTTTAAGAATCTGCGTAAAAACAATCGAGTGCATGCATATATATAAAGAACTGATATGCATATATACTTATGCGTCGCAAAAAATACTTGAATGAAAAAAGAGTGAAACAACGTTTCTATTTTCCTATCATAGCAATGCAAATGATGTTTTAATCATAAAATTCAATCAAGCTTCAATCTGTGGAAGGATAGCCTCGCCGATCAGACCGACCGAATCTGGAGACTGGAATTTTTGCTGAATACTGATCAGTTCCATCGAAATTATTCCATTACCTCGGCTATTGCGATAGAAATATTTATAAATAAAAAATGCGCGCGACGTCTGCTGCGATGCATTTCTATGGAATCACGGCACCTCCAAGTTAAATAAGTGATCACCGGCCACGGCGACGTGATCAGCATTCGCAGCCGCCGGCACCTGCGCCCGCTCGGGCATACCGCTGCGGTTGCCAAGACTGTCGATCTTTTAAGGGACAATACAACATATCTATTGAGCCACGCACCACTTGGCCATCTCATTAATGACTGAGCATCAGTATGCTCAGTATGAATAATTGGGCGGTTAAAATATAAAAATAGAATTGCAAAGGTCGATAGATTGGCTGTGTCAGCGAGAGCGGCGGCGGCGGCGGCGGCGGCGGGCCGGTAGCGGGTAGGTACCCGCTAATCGATCGATGTCTGTGTGCAGTGCTTGCTGCACCCGCCATTCGTCTCGCTCGCGGGCCCGCCGCCACCGATACACCGTCCTTCTCGCTTCGTTATTCATCGTCCCTAACCACCCGGTAGTCGGCGGCCTCCCGGTGTCCTCCCGTATTTAGACACTGCACGATCTAATTTATGTTTTAAATTGTGCGCTTTTGAACTCCTCTTCGGGCAACGGTTACGGCTATATCTAGGGTTACTGTTATGACAGCCGGCGAGGTAATGGGCTATATCATTATAAATTTGTCTGGCTTTAGACTGGTGTTTTGTGTTTAGACAGTGCGCGCCCTGCTATAGATGTGCCGCAATTTTCGCCCTTGGCGTCTGACCTTTTGATTCGCCGGTAATTCGGTAATAATGACTATCATTGGGCATTGTATTTATGTTTCGTAACAAGGTACTGGACGACATCACTTTCGATTTATGGAGAAGGCTTGGCATGGCAACAGGCTCTAGACTCTACGCGCCACACGATTAAAAAACTGCACGCCTTTCGGCTTGTTCAAAACAAAATAATAAATGTTTTATTAGAAACTAGTTGCCCGCGTGGCTCCGCCCGAGTATACTGCCATTGCAAATACCCAATCGGATTCGAAGGATAAACGAAGAAAGAAAAAGAAAGGAAGGGGAAATCTCTGTTTGGACTTGCCTTGAGGCATTAAGTCCGCCTTTGTACTTATTTGTTAAACAAAAAATAGAATATTAAAGCCTGTATCCATCTTGAAGATCTGAGTGGTGAAATCATTTTTGAAATAAGATGTGTAATTCCAGACATTACCCGTTAAACATGCAAAATTACAAATCACGTTTACATTTGTAAATCGGTATGTTAGTCTTTCATTTAAATTTTCAATTTATCTTTTGCGGCCAATAACACACAGAAAATGTGGACTCGTTGTGGTAGTCGCATATATCCTATAAATAATGTACGTCGAATCGAAATGACTACTTTTAACGATTTACAATCTGGATTGCAATGAACCGTTTTGGTAGCGAAGTGGCTCGGATCGTGAATAGTAACGAGTCAATGTTGGCAGCATAGCAAAAGCAGCAGCATTTGAACTATGTTCTACCATTACCTCCTAACGTATAGCAAGCTCCAATTTAATTTGAACTTTATTCGAATGGACCTATGTTGCATTTGCAATTAAACTATTGTGTTGGATAAGAGGTTGTGATAACAATTCGTGGTGTTTAGTACGCCCTGCGCCCGCGCCGGTTACATAACGCACCTGCCATATCGAGCTGCCCACCATACCGCACTGGCCCATTCTATGAATTACTTACAGGTCATAGACCTTAGTCACTATCGAGATCAATGTGAACTTACCTACTACAAATTACAACGTAGGTACCTACTGCCACGCGTCAACGTAAGCAGTTAAAATAAATTTTCCCAGCAGCAGATAATTCGTCTAAAACCGAATGACACTTCATGGTTCGCTCGAGAGCTTGTAAGAGTTGTAAGACAAATAAATACAGTGGAAAACGACGCTATCTGCGAGGGATCTCCAGATATCTTCGCTCTTTCGGCCGGGGTTAAGCGCAAGACGTAGTCAGGTTTTACTCCGTTTTCCTTCCTTTTTTCTTTCCGACAAATGCGCCAAATCCTATAACATCCCTCAGGAGCCGCCGGCCGCGGGTAAAACGAGAACTGCCTCCTTAAATACTGCGAGCTCTCAACGACTGTGCCAACACTGGCGCGATGAAATTTTAAACTTGCTTTAATCTTGTTACAGTCGGATCTCGTTTAGCTCTGAATTACATTGAAGAGCTCTCTTTAAAATTTAACGCCCCTTAAGGTACCTACCGATTGTAAATGCAAATGTATTGGTATCTTATACCGATCAACGTTATGTAAAAGTAAGTGCTAAGTTTAGTAGTATATGATTATAGGACGATAGGGATTTTTTTTTAGGATCGCAAGTAATCACATTTCGTGTGAAATAGCCGTTTTTGATTAGTGGAGTAGTGAAATAAATATTGGTGGGAGACAACAATGTAGCGATGGCGGGCTAAGGCGATAAATCTCGCAGGTTAATACTCGGGATTAAGAGCGAGCGAAGGAAACGCAGATACCTATGCATCATCCTGGCACACGCCTCGATCCCACGACTTCCACTATAAATTAATTGTTAGCCTAATCCGCTGAGCGCACCTTAAAACTAGACCCTAACTCCTTTACGACTAAATTTGTTGCATTCATTTACATATTCTAGTAATAATAGATTCATTATTATGGGAATGGAATGGTCGAACCGCTTCGTAATTCGAAGGCTATTTTAAACGTATTTTGGCCGAGTAAGGCCCGCTGCGCCGGTTTCAAACGTTTGTTGCGCTTGCTCTGACCAAAGCTTTATTTGCTATTTTTAACCGACTTCAAAAAAAAGAAGGAGGTTCTCAATTCGGTTGTATTTTTCTTTTTTTTTTTCAATGTTTGTTACCTCAGAACTCCGTCATTGATGAGCCGATTCGTAATTTTTTTTTTGGTTGTAATTATATGCTTCCAGGTGGGTCCCATTTTTTTTTTAATTCAGTTGGATTATGGGATCCATGAGGAATTGAGGGAACTCCTCAATTATATTAGGCACGCGTGTAGTGAATTTGGTATTTTCTATTATAGGTAACTCGTGTATTTACACCCGGAAATCATAAATTTGGTGGAGTGGAATTGATAATGAAGACCACAGATGACTTATGGAATTCCTCAATTATGTACTTAACAGTACAAAAGTACGTCACAGATTCTGATAAGATTCCGTTCAGATAGCAACTAATGAAGTGCCAAAGGTGATCCTTGTGGAATCGACTGAAGTCCTCAAATATTATCGGGCCACATAAAGCGATTGGGTTTTTTTCTCTAATTGATTATTAGCATTTGCTCTCGGAAATCAGTTCATGTGGTAAATTGGAAAAGAAATATGGAAATTTTCTCGTGGCTTAGCGGAGTACTAAATTGAAATCGGTTAAAACTTTGTTTTTAAAGTAAATTACGTTGCACTTAATACACTCCAGGCAGTGATTAACCTATCTTATTTAGATTTATAAATTAATTTTATAAGTCAACTTAGTTTATGTACCTCTATGTTTCTGCGACATATATGTAGCTAATTAGCTATTTCAGTTACAGATTTAAAGATAGTACCTAGGTAGTGCCGGTTATTTGTCTAGATAATGAATGGGATAGCAATAGTGCAGTGCAGGGGCAACGCCTGATAAGATTGTTAAAAGCTATCAATAAATAGAGGCTTCAAATTGTTATCGGTTACTAGCTGGAGGTAAATGCACTGCAACAAATGCGATGAAAAATGATGCAACGGCATGAAATCAACTAATATTACATTCGCTTAATAATAATTATTAAAAAACAACAAGTCACCGAGTCGTAAATCATCGATCACTTTTCCAGACCAGCTACTGGTAGTAGGTACTTGTTTTTATATTCTTGAGTATTGGATGCCTCTCTTAAAAAAATACTAAATTTTCTTCCATTCATATTTAACCCCCACTTCTATTGCTAAAAAAAGGACTTAAGGATACTAAAACGTTTTTGTCAAATTTTCTGTATAAAGTTTTTGATCATACACAGAGTCGTAATGTGTGCGGTAATGAAGTTCATCATTTCCGTAACGACCAGTTAAATAGTTGTCAAGTGCCCCCTTATCTGTTAAAGATTACCTTACAATACAATGCAAACAACGTAGTCATATGTCCCGGATAATACGTTTGCAATAAATTATTATATTCTAACGTATACGTAGTTTAGACGTTTTGTAATAAATACTTGCTGTAAATTAAATAGAAAAATTGGCTTCCTAGTTTAAATCTTTAACAAATAATTTTCTCAACAAGCAGTTAAGTTATGTAGTTAACAAACTAGTGGACGTTGTGAAATCTTTATACGTTCATTGTCATATGCATAACTTCTTTTTCACATTCCATTATAATAAATAATCGAGATGAATGGCGAATGGTACGTACTCGTATGTACCTTTGTTGTGATCATACATAACCTCTACGACGTTAGATGTTGTGGCAGTCCTTTCGCCACCTACCCCAACAATCCTGTTTACGATATTAATAACGTTGATCGCTGCCAAGAACTAAACGGGCCGGGACCAATGTCATCATTAAGAGTCCTTACGCTTACGCCTACAGACGAGCGAATTTTGCAAAATGCTTCCTTTTTCATTCAAGATTATGACGTAACTATTAGTATTTATTTAAAAACTGATAACGTACTTAAATAATCATTCCTTAAACTAGGGGCTAAAAAGTTCAAATTGTCATTTTCTCTTTCTAAACCTAAAATAAATTAGTTTTCTTGGAAGTCTTTTTCAAATTTTGCAGTGTGAAGTGTCGTTTCGGTTCTCAATTTTGCAGTAAACAAGAATCATTTGGTACATGAATGATTACAATTCAATTCACCATATCTTGTACGAGTGCTGACATGATTGAAAATCAGAGATTCAATAAAAAAAATTATAAAATACCTTCCGTGTTTTCTTGATTTTTTTGGTGAAAACAGGATTAAGTAGGTACATTATAATTTTTTGCCGCAAATTGTACTTATATTTTACCCTAAAAATAATATTATTGCTTTCTTCGGGTTGGATATGCGGCTATCACATATCATTTTAGGTATATTTTACAAATAACGATTCAACCGTATCATATCTGGAGGAGCCCAAACTTGGTATGTTTTGAAAATGATTTTTATTTTAATTTAAAATAAGTGACTGAAATATAATGATATGATATATTTTTAGAATCGGCTTAGTAAGTCCTTTCATTAGATATCACACACGATAGGTTTCAGAACAATTTTTTTTTTTGCCATACTTACTAAAGAAAAAAATTACGTTATAACTCCTCTCCTTTATTGTTTTTTTTACGTGCTACGGGTCAAATTGATTCGTATGGCCTAAAGATCAATCGTTCCGATTTTCATGCTTTTAACACCATTTGCAGCTTTTTACTGGATTTCGGGGTGTACCGCTAGGACTATTATTGAAACGTACGCGGTAAAGGGAAAGCTATGTATTTACTTACGCAGGCATGACATGTTACAAATTCGCTTTTTCCACATGTTGATGTTCTAAGTGATATTTGTTGAAAAAAAAAATGTGGTAGAGTATTAAATGGTTTATAAAATATCTAATATTGGTAGGTGTCGCCACCTAGCAAGTAAAAATTTTTTTTTTTAGATATTAAAAATCCTTTTTTTTTTTACTTAAATGTAAAATTTCACAGTAATTTTTTTTTTATAAAAAGTACTCCATTATCTACATAATATATACAAACTTCAAAAAAATCGGGCCACTACTTTAGTAGATATTAAATAAAAACGATTTTCCTTTTTGTTTAATTATATCATAAATCACGACGATTTTGGGGCTGATATTTGGTGAAATTACAACGTATATAAAGATAATTATCCGAGCAAAAGGAAAGCATTTTCTCGTCAAAGGCAGTTTCGCCATCCAAACACGGCTATACCCTTTATATTTTTTTAATAGACGTATTAATCAACGCCGTGCGCTTAGTCTCCGCCGAAATATTTATTTAAGAGGAAACACAAAGGCCGAGATAGTTGAGAAATAGGTATTTGTAAAATGTAGTGCCGTCGCGTGCCTGCATCAAGCGAGCGCGAGCGCGATAGAGACAACTGCAGCTTGGACCGAAAATACCTATTAAAAGTAAATGAACTCCAACGTTTCGTAGTCCCCTGATATCTTCTCCAAAACTAGACCTATTTAAAAACTATTTTTTTATTAATAATTAAAGAAAGGCTTTGGCCGTGTTCTTTCCTTTTTAGTGTTTCGTGCCAAAATTGGTCCAACGGAACACTTATGCGATCACTCGGAGGCTGCCCGTCTGTCACAGCCAGTTTCTTTAAATAATCTAGTCAAAATTGTTCTCTGGATGTTTTAACACAGCGGAAAATCGGGCATTTTTTTTAGGTTTTGAAGGTTAATCTATTTTAAGAATATTTTTTTGAAAAATGGGAAAACATAGGACATGTTCCTATGTTTTCCTTTTTTTTCATATATATATCAATAGTAGCCATAGATTTATGGAAAAAAATGATTGCTCTACTGCCATTATCCAGGGAGAAAACAGGGGACTACGTTTGTAAGGAAAAACGGCCTTTGTGTTTCCTCTTAAGAAAATATTAGAATTAAAAAAATGATTATTTTAGTACGTAATAAGTTTTTGAATGAATACTAATAATAGTTACGTCGTAATCTTGAATTTTCATCATCAGGAAGCATTTTGCAAAATACGCACTCTGTAGGAAATGTGACTCTTAAGGCGTATGTCAAGTTGGTGGGTTGGGGCCGGCCAATAAATGAAAAATATATGGCAATTGTTATGTAATGTACTTATTTCGTTATTATTATAAATATGTATAATAATAACGAAATAAGTACATAATCCATACTATCCATACTAATATTATAAATGCGAAAGTGTGTCTGTCTGTCGTCTGTCTGTCTGTCTGTTACCTCTTCACTTCACGCTTAAACCGCTGAACCGAGTTAGATGAATTTTGGTATAGAGATAGTTTGAGTCCCGGGGAAGGACATAGGATAGTTTTTATCCTGGAAGTCATCCCCTTAGGGGGTGAAAGTTTGTATGGAGCTGCGATATGAACGAGTCCCACGCGGACGGAGTCGCGAGCAGAAGCTAGTAATAATAATAATATAACTAAACGTGTCTAGTGAAATGATAACACGAGTTTGCGAGTTCGTTTCGTCAACTTATTGACGTGTTTCAGGGATTTTATCAAACCAATAAACAAATCCGGGGAATTAAAAAAACGAGTTGTCTTTTTGGCTGATTTCGTCATTTCAATAAACAGATTCAGGGATTTGATCAAACGCTGTAATTTTTCTTGGCAAATGATAAAATGGATTCGCCATTTTAAGATCCTGCGTGATTTGATTTGGTCTTATCGCTTAGATATTTGTTCAAATCTCTGTTTTGGCCATTTCCCTGCGACATTGTATGGAGCTAACATTAGCGAGCGAGCGAGACATAATTTTGGAGGGTTCCATTCACCTTGAGATTTATAATATCGCTGTTAGTGACTGAAGATTTTAAATGAATCGTTTACTTATTGTTCTTTTAAAAAAAACAAGTTTCATTATGTATTTCCATGACCTTTATATTGGTAACACACGTAAACTGCCACGTCGAAGCCATACAGTATCCGTCTTCAATAATATCGATTAATTTAAGAATAAAGTACATAGTTTATTTTCCGTCAATGCCTACCTACTGCAAAGCTAGTTTAATATGCGGCGGACAAACATTTGGAACGGAGCCCTACGGCATGTTATGTAACTATCGTGAGTAGAATGACATGTTTTATTTGTTACAGCGATAAGTTCGCCTTGGCTCGGCCGTTAGCCCCAGCGACCTCGATAAACATACACATACGCGTTACATTCGTATCTAACATATACCCTTGCTTATCGCCGCCAGCCGTATCTTAACTTTGTTTACCTGCATGCGCGCTCGGTTTTATCTTAACAAAATATGACTTTTATTTTTAAACCGGTATTAAATTATCAATAGGGCAGAACACGTATTCATTTACACAAAACGGACCCTTTGGAAATGTTATGTGTGTGGTTTAATCCTTGTATTACTTGATCAGCATCACTCATCATCTTCCTAGCGTTTACCCGGTAATGCCGTACACGAGTTCGGGGTCCGCTTTGGCACCTAATCCTAAGATTTGGCGTAGGCACTAGTTTTACGAAAGCGACTGCCATCTGACATTCTAATCCAGAGGGAAAACTGGATCTTACTGAGATTAGACCGGTTTCCTCACGATGTTTTCCTTCACCGGAAAGCCACTTAAATATCTAATGATATTTCGTTCATGGGTTTTTTTTAAAACCCAGTGGCACGAGCCGGGGTTCGAACCCGCGACCTCCAAAATTGAAAGTCACGCGCCTTATCACTCGGCTACAGAGCTTTACGCGTGTTCACTACTAGCAATTCCAATTGAAATCATTATTGACTCAATTTTCCCTCGTTAGTATTAATTTGTATTTTCCGATACTATGTACACATCTGGTGGTCTAACAGGGGACCCAGTTTGAGGCCAAAGCAATTTGAGTGGTGTATTGTGATGTTTATCATAAAGCTGATTGCTCGGAGCGACCGTACATTAGATAAGTATTGTAGTTGCTCCGCCAATTTGCTGGGCCTTGCTCTCCTGTCTGGGAGACGGAACATTTAAGAATCGGCTTTTGTATGCTTGGTTTGCTAAAAATAGACTTGCAGACTTTACTCTACCTGCCTCAATAAATTGCATTTCATAACAAAACAGGATCGTATCGCTAACTAAGGTTTGCACCATCTTACCAGACTCAAATTCAATGCACGCAATTTGTAAAATAACATCTGAGTAGCTATTCTTCATATTTCACTCTGAGTTATGCTATGGGACTGCACTGACTGGATTTTAGATCATAATTAGCCTTGCCATTGTCCGCGACTTGGTTCGCGTATACTCGTTAATCGCCGTATAAGATCCACGCCCTTTTTCAATCCCTTATGGGATGATTTCCGAGATAAAAACTATCTGCTCTGCGGTTTAAGCGTGAAAAGGTAACAGACATATAAAATTTCTTTTGCATTTATAATATGTATAATATATGGATTCGATTTGCACAAAATCGATAAATATGTTACTCTACTGACTTATATAAATGATCATTTTGCTCCACTAAAGAAGCCGACAACTCACGATCGTCGCACACGCAATCACTGTCTACGTTTGAACCATTAATTTCTAAAGCAAATTGTTGACTGCAAACCTGAGATAAATATTAGTTTAAGTATCTACAGCTTAGTTTTATTTAAATGCCATCCATTAATGTATCTTCCGAGGGTGCCGATCGTGACCATTCAGTTGTACACTCATTACACAATTAACGCGAGTTGCTCAGGTAGACTAATAATAAAGGGTTGAAACAGAAATAGTTTTTGTTATCGATTAATCATAACCGCGTCTTGTCTTATTTATTGTTTCAATTACTTTATTTTAGACAGATGTACGCTAAACGGTTCGGGAATCAAACACAGAGTCAAAATTTGCATACGAAGTTCGAATGGCTCAATAATACCTGTACGATGCCGGAAAACGTACGTTACATTCATAGGTGAGTAAGCTGTAAGCCGACACCATTTCTGTGTAGAATAAGAAACATACGCATACGTAGACGTGACGCGCGCGTATTTAATGCATTCGCCTCACCGCGACTTGAAATAAATCGCACGTTGAACCGAAAAACGGCACAGGCGACTACAATCTTCATTGTTACTTAAGGCATTGCTTACCTACCAAGGTTCGAAATCCACTTCTTGCACTCTCGACATTCTCAGGTTCGATGGTTGTTTTTTACGTCTCCACCTTGTTCCTATCCTTCGCATTGCAACAAAGAAATTCAGATAACAAAATGCCGTCCGTACCTAACACGCCCGTTTAGATAGTCGCAGTAAAAATAGCAATAAGGCATTGTTTATTTACCGAACAATTATCTTCTATTGTTTAGCGACTGCATATAGCAATTAACCAGTTATTTATCGTGTTCTCGTTTTATCTTGCCACATTACTGTCGCTACAGTGATAGCAACTTTGCAAAACACCGATAACTGACACGGTAGGCAAGGTTATCTGCGGATGGCAAATGGTTTACTCTCTGTCTCCGATAATGCAATCGCGGAGGAGAAATTTGCTACAAACTGTCTTCATTAACCTACGACCGTAATGGCAGGTTTATTTTCTTCAACTACGTCAATGGTCAGTTTCCGGGACGGTTAACCTATTGCCTCCTCGATGATACTACTCAGTTAATATCATGTGACATGAATACATAACGCGACGGGGCGTTACAGACTATATTATTTATACAGTTAATCCTGAAAAATATCATAATCTTGGGGCCTGTAAACAAGTTTTTAGTCACGTATTTTGCTCTCCAATTTTCAACGTTACCAATACAATTTCTCGAAGACGATAATCAACAAACGCAAGCAGTCAAAAGACATCCTGAATATTATCTAGATATCAGTGTTGACTCAGCTGTCGGCGCCGGCGACGGCGCACGTGGCCAGCCACGATGAAGAATCGACACAACATTTCTGTAGCACAATTCTATTGTCAACAATGATGCTTATTCTATAGCGAAATCGACTCAACTCATCAGTATTGAGAACCTATAGGTTCAATAGTAAACGATTAATGTTGATCTTGTTATAATTGCCGGTCGCTTCTGTGACTTCGAGGGTCGTAAAGAATTGATTGTTCCTACATATGCGTTTCGATTTTTATCTATTCTATTGGTTACGTAGTAAGTTTTATGAAATCTAAAAATTCAAGTATTTATTTAATAATAAATAAACACATTTATTTCAGGCAACTAAGGCCCATAGTTACAAATCCCTTACAGACTAACATATTTACATACAATACAATATTTAAAAAAACGAATTATTATTTAGGCGACGAAACAGTGTGGCGTCGTCAAGTCCGGTTCAATGGTAGGGCAGTCGTGGACGAGTAAAGACTAATGTAAATTTCAATGTTGGATAACCTGCAAACATTTATCGACTCTGTTTATACACATTGGGTGTCCCTGCCAGTGCCGGGTGAGTTTCGATCGACACGGTACAAAAGTTTAATTCATTTTGGTTCGTAAAATCTTACATAGGTACTAAGTTTTCTTTTTTCGTCTACTATTCGTTACTCATTCTTTGAGTAAGTACGATATTTAGCTTGATAGAAAGATGATTAACTATCTATGAAAATAATGTATTTGTATAACGGACGACCCGAGCCTGCCGCCAGAGAACTGTCTAAGGCATACCACGAGTGACTAACCAAGAGTCGCCTATTAGTTAACCCAAAATTAAATAATCATCAAATCTATTCAAAAATTGGAGAATTTATATAACTATTTATTTATCGTATGGCAAATACATGTATTTAGAACCGTGAGATCTTCGAAAAGACAGTACGGTTGCCAACTCAATGACATTGATGAGTTCGGCTCGCAACTATCGGAAATTCGGAATGTAATTGTAATGTAATTTTAGCATTGGCTGCGCGAGGTCATACTTTACATTATGTCATTTCCCGGTCATACGTTGATTTTATTACGCGTTGGATTAATTACCAAACTTTGGTTATATTTGACTTAATTAAATTAGACTAAGTAGGTGCTGCATAACATAACAAAAATGCATGTAAATTGGAAAAGGTGCTTTTACAGGTGATAGTTTTTTTGTGTGCTGAAGATAACGTTTTAACCGCATCGATGTTTAGTCACGCACTTCACGACTACGTACTACTGGTTAAGCTATTGTATAATTTGCAGAATGTAAGTGCTGTGTTAACTCAGAATCACATCCCATTACGTTCATGAGTGATGACCCTTTTGTAAAAGACCCTGATGCCGTAGAACACGCCGGCGCATTATCTAGGTGGCGTTAATGACGCCAGTTGAATGGGCACTAACTGACATAACAATCCAGCTAACGATAAAACGAAGTTAGGATAAGTAGTTTCCCATGTACCAAGTATTAGGTACCGACAGTACCGAGCGTCTCGTCTCGTCTGCACTGCTCCAGTACAAATACTTTCAGCCGGATTGCCCACGTTCTTTTCCGTCAAAGTTTGCACAACTGAATTTCGTAGATATCGAGTCGCCGGCAATCAATTTGTTTTGACTGATTTATGACATCTCATTTATCGTGAAAACATCGCGGTATTGTCAGGGAGCAGTTTTAATAAAAAATCGTCCCCGACAGGCGGTTAGTATCGGGCGAGACCTCATCAAAATCGCATCAAAGCGTCCGCACACCCACTTGGTTTGCACTCGAGCATTTTTAACACCCATTTGAATTTAAATTTTACTTTATTCTCGTCATGACGAGACAAGATCTTCTTTCCATTTCATATTCTACGAGAAAGAAAGGGACAAAGTAATGTGACAATCTTGACCTCAAGTGACTGTTGAACATTTTAATGACGCATTGGTCTTATTGCATGAACGTAGGTTATGAAGTAGATTGTAGGTACATTGATGAAATTTTAAAAGGAATGCAATACTAACAAGCCCTTTCAACGTTTCGTTTGGTCTCAACACCTCGTTATGGAATGTTGGGAACGTGAATTCTAATTCAGGCGCGAAAATATGGAGAATTGGAGACGTGACATTTTTGAAACACCTCGCATCTGCTAAAATTTTCCCCGTACACAAACTATGTATGTGCACATGGCGCTCGATGCTGCGGTTCTGCTTTCATTTTATGAAGCCTTTGTGAAGATTAACAAATTGTTAGCTTTTATGAATTCGCCGAGCTCCCTTGAGGATCGACTACAAAGTTGCGAGGGCAATAAATGCTCGAGATTTACATAAAACCGACAAGGGCCTTTGACAGATAGACGCTGATGAGACGCAGACAGGTTTACTGCGGAATAAGGGCGGTAATGATAATTATAAACCATCATTATTGTCTATAGAAACCGGGGCTGCTATTGCTTTGGGAAAACTTACAATTGACTCGTGAGTGTCTATGACGGGGCGTGAATGGAATTCCTATTATTGTTTTAAATTTTATGTTCATTGAAATTGCGTAGGATATAATTGCTGTTTCCGACATTTAGGGTCGAATGTGTATACTTGTATAGTACCTATACGCGGAAAAGATGCCTATGAAGTACTGTACAAGTACTGAAGATGGCGATGGAGAATAATAGGCAACACGGAACGCTTTCATTCAACTATGCATAGTATGCATCGCGCTCTCACTTTATTTATATTCGGCTACTCCAGCCCCGCTATTCTGTAACTTATTTTAAGCTCAAATATATCTTGAGTAAGTAAGCGTAATCAGAGGTCTACGAGTAGTTTCATTAGGCGTGACGAGTGAGGAGAGGCGCATTATCGCGTAAAGAATAACCAGCCCTGCTATGCTATTCTGTTACTTGTTTATACCTCACCCCACCCGTCATCCCTAGTATATCTTGACGCCGCGATTCGCAGTAACTAAGCCTACTCAGAGGTCTAGCTTACACTGGTTTCGTGTGAGGTGAGGTAAGGGGTAGCGTTCAGAATGACAGTTCTGAGCGTGCGATAGCGCAGCAATCATTCTGATCTCAGTTGTGGATAGTGTATTCCAGTTTTGAGCCAGAGATCAAATATATCGAGCGCTAACACGCTCACAGACTTATTGTTGGCGAAGGCGCCGCTGAAAAATTGTTCAGCTTCACACATTCAGTGCCAACGTTTTCGTAGCGCTACGCTCGTAGCCAATAACATGCGAATAGCCGTTTGTAGTGGAATGCGCCTACGAGCAGAGCGCCCAGCTAGCGGGGTCCTGGGACTGAAAGGGTAATGTTATTGAGAATATTGGGTTGACGGTTGACTATGTCGCGGTTTCCACGCAACTTGATACAATTCATAAAAAGTTGAGAGTTACTATATTTTTTTTTTATCAGATCTCATAAGTAATTCAAGCAAAATTATTATCAAGTCCCAGTGCACAGATTGGCGATATGAGTACCTATCTTAAAAACATAATTTGCTATCGAAGTACTTCGTAAAGAAAGTCTTAAGCGCTAAAACATCCGTTGCTTGCTTTCTTTAGTGCTCTGATCTGCACGATAACTACAAAGTTTGCAGATAAATTCAGTGACATTAAATCCGTATTTTATACGATGTTTTGTAAAGATAAAGAAGAAACAAGCTCGGGTAAGTTTTCAAACACCCAACGACCAGCCAGCTACTTGCATATTGCATGCAAAGTGAATGTAAGGCTGCCAAACTCACCAATGAACACATCAAATGGGACATTCTTAGACATTTTGTCACAGAAATTGATGTAAATAATTGAAACACATTTGTTTTTTAGCGGCATTGTATTGAGTTTCTGGGCTAGCGGCTAATGGGATTGCGGTGAGGTTTCTAATTTTTGCTCCGCCTTCCAGCTCTCTCCTCTGTGCCGTTTCGCTTTTTGTATTTAATTTTTATCTGTACGAGCTACTTACTGTCGAGTGCCGGCGACGGCGGAATATAATAGGAAAAGTTTCATTTGGCTAATTAAAAATAAGCCACCCCTGGGAACAATCCAGATTTATAGTCGTTACTCAACCTTTAGGTCCGCGGTGTCTGCCGGTTTTATTAAAAGCTCGTTTGCAAACATTTTACTTAGTAAAACAAGAACAATGAGAAACTACGTCGGCGATAATGTAAATAACTTCCAACTGTTTCTTATAATATAACTTAACATAAGAGAAAACAAGAACAAAAGGCTCAGGAATTATGTGCCGTTTGAGTCATCAGCCTGAACACTGGCCAGTTCACCAGTATCTGAAGGTTCTCGTTTTAATCTTTACACAATCATTTTAAACGATACATGCCAACGCATCAAGCGGTAAACATTTATGAACAAAGTCACAGTACAATACAAAGACACTTAATTGCTCACCTCAAAAAAGAACACAGTACAGAACATAAAAGCGCAAATAGCAAAGCGACAGGCGGTCGTATCGCTAAGGAGCGATCTCTTCCAGACAACCTTTGGGTAGCGGAGATAAAGCAACATATTCTTCAATAGTAGATGGCAAACCGAAAAATAAATAAATAATAATAACTTATTAAGATGTCAAGGCATTAAACTCTATAGTATTATAGTCTATGTAACGGGTCGGCAATGTGAACCCTCGTGGGAGCGGCGGCCCATGCAGCTCTTTAATTACGACGTCACCATCAATTCGGAAACTTCTAATGTGTGTACATCATCCGGCTGTGGGACGTGGAGTATTTCAAGTGCACTTATTGCTCCCGTCTCTTCGTTTAAACTGAATCTTCTCTTTTGTTGCCACTCCGTTTGAGCATCGAAACAAATATCAGAAACGCGAATTTATTTGTCGAGGGAAACGGTCCCAACTTTTGAAATGTTATGTTACTGTTTGATGCTAACCAACATTTTACCGTTTTAATTAAACTTTTAACTCGAGTGGAAACCGAAATACTATTCACGGAAGTACCGTTGAGGACTTCTAAGCGGGAACGTTTCGGCACCATTGAGAGTTTACCGCCTGCCAAGTTTCTCCACACTACGTAAAGTCGGCGTAATTAAAGGAAGCTACGATCGTCTACTCCGTTTAAATAGCCCAGTCCGCCGCGTTAGCGAGTCCGTAGCCCGCAGCTGAAATCGCTTTCTGCACCTTTCCCATATTCGCCACTCCGTTACTTTGCACAGGCACCGCGTTATTACAATGTACGTACTTAAAGTCGTCACAAGTTTTATGTATCGGTTTACTGCTTCGCCGACTCATGGCGGGCTGTAAAGGCGACGATTGCGAGACAAAGCGTGATCGGATTGAGTAAATAAATAGTCTGCGTCGGAGTGCTCATCAATCTTACAGTACGAAAGTAAATTGTGTAAGTTTGTAGCGCTCCGGGTTCGTCGGCCGCGCCCTGCAACCTCACTAAACTTTCGTGAGCGCGACACTTAACAATTTAATTGTCACTCATTAGTCCTTAGGCGACGTCTGTAGCGCCGTTTTGCGCCGGTTTAATTAACTCTGTAATTCATAGACATTTCATTAGCTCTGCGCCACACTAACTCTTCCCTTTTTAGGTGCATTTAGCAAAATCGCTATATTGCTGTTTGATGTTATCAATCACAAAATATCTAAAGCATATGTCGAGTCAGCAGCTGCTCGCTGGAATGAATCAATCATAAGCGAGCGGACCTCGCACCCAGCTATTTATCACACGAAATTGACGGCAGGTGACTGAATTACAGCTCACAAATGGAAGAAAGCATTAACACTCAGTAACAAATTTTCGAAATGACATAAAATATTTGTCGTAAACGGAACGTTCGTGTCGGAGTTGGGAAGTAAGATATCGCGGCGGTTTCCGGATGGCCCGCCCCCGCCTCGTCTCTTGGCAAACTGCACTGTACTGCACTGCAAATCATACTGAGTTTGTTTGCGTAGGTCAACGCTCCCGCCGGGTACGTTTATGTGTTCCTGGTGTCACGTCGCCCTCTAATAATAGAATAATAGGAATGTTTAACATCAATACATGCTGACTAGAATGCGCAAGTTCCGTGGATGATGCGTTCTGCAATCATCGCCGCCAATCGGCGTTAGCCACAATGCAACATTGAAATGTTTGGTCGCGTCGACTTCCAAACTGCTAACAAAAGGGTTAACTGAAGCCGCGCTGAAAATGAAAACGTTTGTTTGATCGAGCGTTGCGTACGACGCACGCTTCGGCAGTTCATAATATGTTTAATCAAGTCATACGTCGGTAGTCTGAAGCAGCAACTCGTTAAACTTTCATTATTATCCGCTCTCACAAATTGGTCGTACGTGAACGAATCCGCGCACAATCGATCTCACTCGCGAGCCTTTGTTTGACTTCGACTCCAAATTCAGCGTAATTGCCTTTCAGCCTTTCATTATTCAACTTTATGCAGTCATTTACTTGCGTTATTACGAAGGGAGAGTTACTGCGGTAAGTGTCGTGGGTGGATGCATTAATCGTAATATGTAAATGTGGGGATATGAAATATTGAAATTGCGAACGGGGTTTTACAATAACGTCTGTGCTAGACGCGATGGGGTCGGCTCTTGTTTTCTTGTTCACCGTACACCTGAAACCCGTTTTATCTCGTTCTCTTATGTTATTTTACCGTCTTATCTTGTTTTTGCTATATCTCAGACGCTGAATCGGATTTCTTATGCAATTTCTAGATTTACATTCGTGTTAGCCAGGTTAAAGGATTCTGATATTCCACATTGACATTCAGCTGTAAAGATACCAATCCCTGATAAACTGATACGTTTTATCAAAGAAAGTACTAAACAATAACGATTGATATGTGTTTAAATAAAAGATAGACGTAGATGAGAGAGACTCAACGTTGACTTAATAGGCGACAAAAGATTCTCAAAGCATTCTAAGAGGAGTTTGTATTGTTTCAGATCGAGGACGAGGGGAACCACGGCAACGACGACACGCGGCTGTTCATCCTGTCGACGCTGGCCGGGCAGCACAAGCCGCGCGTCACGTGCGCGCTCTGCGAAGACACGCTGCACGTGTTCGACCGCTACCCACTCGTCGACGGCACCTTCTTCCTCAGCCCCAAGCAGCACACTAGCGGCGCCGTTGAGGTAACTATAACTACACTACAGCCATTTTAATGACACGGTGTGAGTTGACTGCTACCCACTCTTCGATCGCACCTTCCTCAATCCAGATCAGTAAAGCAACAACGCCATTGAGGTAGCGCGTTCGAAAAGAACACTTGCTGACAACGCATAATGCGATGGTAAAAGTACCTAAACTAAGGGAAGGCGTAAGCCAAAGATCAGAATTTATAACGTGAGATATGACAAGATTAAGCTTACTTTTTAGCCAAGATATACAATGTGTAGAGCTTCGCTGATAGAGTTAACCCGTGTGGAGTAGGAAGCTTGGCGCTAATTGCGATCTGATATCTTTTTCACGCTGAAAGCTACATGAGCTACGGAGTCTTGGCAATCATTTTACATGTAATGTTTTTAGTGGGATCTCATTCCTTTTTGTAAAGTAATTTCTAAAGAAGTGAATGAGAAATCCCATTAAAACTTCCATCCTCTAATTTATAGGGTGGGGGGCGATTTAAGTACTAAGAATCCTGAAATATGTATTTTATTATTTATAACAAGGAGTTCCTATATACATTTTCAGACCCCTGGCATCAAAATTTACGGAAGTCTCATACAAAATTCCATCCCCTAGTTTAAATACTTACTTACATACCAAATTTCAGCTTTCTAGGACTTCAGGAAGTACCCTAAAGGTTTTGATGATCAACGTGAGTGAGTGAGTGAGTCAGTCAGTCAGTCATAAAAGCTATGTAACTGAAACTTTATATGTTTAATAAGTCCACTATTGACATCATATCCCGAGAATTTTGTTTATCTGGTATAATCCAATCCCAAGTTATGAGGTTAAAAAAAAACGACGAATCGCTTCGAGGAAAGGTAGGTAGTGCCCTTGCGCTTCGCTTGGCTCGTCTTGGCGGGGGCACTCCGTGCCCCCAGATACATATAAATGCCTGTCTGTCCTGACTCCCGACTGACTCACTCACTCACTCATCAACGCACAGCCGAAATTACTGGGACTAGTAGCTTGAAATTTACAAAAGGACTTCCTCTTATGCTGCAGGCAAGGGATAAGACGCGATTTTTGGAAATTCCATCCCTAAATAGGTGCAAAGTTTGTATGGGGGAAACTTTTTTTTAACTAGAGACTCGAAACTTTGTAGGAAGATTACTTATTAGAATACAAAAAAAAGAACTCTCAGCGTTTTAGATAATTCCATCCCGAAGGGGGTTCAAAAGGGGTGCAAGGTTTGGATGAGAAACACTCTTTTTTGAGCTGGAGACTAAAAACGTTGTATAAAGATTTCTTATCAGAATAAAAAAAAGTTCTTTCAGCGTTTTGGAAAAAAATCTCTCCTAAGGGGGTTAAAACGGGATTCAAGGTTTATATGGAGACCAAAAAAATGTTATAGTAAGAGATTTGTAACTTCGGTCTTAGCCTGTATGTTAAAAGACTACAAAACTGATTTCAGAGTTTTTTGAAATTCATCCGCTATATATAGGGGGGGTTCAAAGTTTGTATGGAGTCTATGGATAGCAAGACATTTTTAGAGTAGTAAGTAAGAGATTTGTAAGTTCTGTTTTAGACTGTTTGCAATTGATTCCATAAGGGGGTTCAAAACATTCATCCCTAAATGGACTAAAAGGAGTTTGATGTTTGTACGGGGAACAAGACAATTTTAAAGTAAGGGATCTTAACTTCGGTTAAAGACTAGCGGCCGTATTCATAAACGTTCTATAAGCCTATTTTAACTAAAATGGCGTTAAAATTCGTTTGTCCTTATCTGTCACTTTGACATTTGTGGTCGTTAGAAAGGGACAAAGCACATTTTATTTAGCAGAGGCATTTTAAATAAAGGAAAAATTGAAAAATTTAATGCTCCGAGCGAGAATGTATAATTTCGTAAGCAGCGTAACTGCTTGATACAAAATTAATTTAGAGGCATTTTAACTTTTATGAATAAGGGGGTAGGAAACTAAATACAGCGTTTCTTAAAATTCATCCCCTAAGGAAGTTAAAAGTATGTATGAGGATCAAGTATTTTTGAAGGAAGGGAATTCTTAGGGCATACATATACTATATGGTAAGCCATTTATCAGTCAAAATCCATAATCCGACTGCTAGCAGAAAAAAAGGTTAGGTTAAGTTAGAACCACGATCCTTACAGAATCGAACAGCTACCAGAAATGTAGGTTAGGTTAGATTAGAACTGCGACACTTCCAGAACCGAAAAGAAGGTAATGTTTCATTTAACCTGCGGATTCATTTGTTAATTTAAAAAGTTTATTTTGTATAATCAAAGTAATTTATTCTCCAACACCGTTAAATGGGGACGGCGGATGGAGATGGAAAGTTCTACGTCTCTTAGCATTAGATAAGTTTGCTTTCAAAACTGCAGTAGCGAAAATCGTGTGCATGTCCAGACGTCCCGCTTTCCCGCTGTTCTCCTCTACAGGTCGAAACTGTCAACCGATTCTCGTGACATTTTGTGGGTAGGTTCTTTCATTTTTTTATTATAATTTGTGGAGACAATTATTCAAAATTTAAAAAATGTCCTTGAAAAAATGTAGTTTCGCAAGTTCTACAGCCCAGCCCACAAAGCCACTATTGTTGTGGGCGACAGAACTTCACACTCACGCATAAGTTTAACCAAACCACTGTCTAGCATATAAGTCGTTAAAATGTACATGTAAATAAATAAGATTCCAAGTTAGCACTTATGTACCCAACCTCATAGCTTAAATCCCATATGAAAATCATAAGGTAAAGTAAATTACACTCAGTAAATAAACTCGCAGCGTTATATAGGCTACTGGACGGATTTAGGCAAAAAATAGAAGATAGTTTTTATCTCGGAAATCATCCCTTAACATGGTAGAACCTTGTTTGCATTTAATAGCAATCATTTTTCTAAGACGGTAACAAGTTCTACGCGTACGAAGTCGCGGACATCAGCTAGTATAATATAGGTGTACAGAATTGTTATTATAGAGCTGTTACAGGCTGTTTGTTACTTTCTCTCTGGATTACTGGGGGGACATGCAAGTCACACGATGCCGAGATTTACCTGCATTTACTAAATTTGTATTCTGTCACTGAATATAACCGCATCTGTAATTGCCACTTACTTCGCATGTAAATTATATTAGTATGCAGAACGTGACTTATTTCAACGAAACTCGCAAAACGGAGATTTATTGCCAACGCTCCACCAATACCAAATACCAATTCAAAAATAAAAAAGTCATAACAAGCCATAGTGACATTGCTTACAATTTAAATTATTTGTTTTCCAAGCGAAGTGCAACGAATTAACAATGGCGTTTGCTAAGCACAGCTTATGTTTTTAACCGAGAAGGGTGTAATTTAAATCGTTTACTCGGATTTCAGCGAGCATAAGACAAATAGTAGCTTCGTATCATTGTTTACCGTGGGGATTTCTAAGCAGTCACTTGTCTTGATATTCTTATTTGTCACACGGTACATAAGATAGCAACTTTTCCTAACTCGAGTGTTTGTTGCGCAGAGTTCGGGAACTTAAATAAGATCCCGCAGAGTTTATTTAAGTAGGTATAGGAATAACATGGCGTCTGTAGCCGCTCATATGTCGGAGTGCGCCGGGTAACTTCACGACTGCGCTGTTTGCGCAAGGAATTAGAGATGAACACGGGCTCTGGGATACAGAGTACGTTTGTTTGACACCAGAATTAGCATACATGTATTTATTTTCATGTACCAGCGCTACGATTTTTAAATGTACCCGTTAAACCACAAATGTCTTTATGAAATAAATTACAAATGTCGCTCTGTAAATACAATTTTACAATGTGTTATAATATTAACATGCTATTGCTGCGTTATAAAGTACCTTAAATGCATTTAGTGTCTTTACTGCACACATCAATATCAGTATAGTTATTATTTGTACTAATATTAAAATAGTACAAAAACAGTTGAGAACACAGGTAATATATAAGCAAAGGCGTTTGCTTTAGCTTAGGCGGGCTTATCGCTGAAGCGCGATCTTTTCTATTATTTTCTTCCGGAGTAGTTCTGTAAAATGTGTTGTACATATAATTATCTACAATGAACAGAGCAGTGCAAGAAGCACATCAGAAATTCAACGGTGCAGTTACCCATTATACAACTTTCGTGCAATATTCAGCCATGAATTACTGGGTGTTATATTTTAAACTAATGACATTCGTGTCGACAGGTGAAAGTGGAAGGTCGCACGCAGTACCTGACGTGCGTGTGCATGGGCTGCCTGGAGCGCTGCGACCCGGAGCGCACCATCCGCTGCCGGTTCTGCGGCCAGAAGTGGGACGGCTCCTCGCTGGTACTCGGCACCATGTACTCCTATGACATCTTCATGGCGACACCGTGCTGCGCTGAGCGAATTAAGGTAGGATTAATTTTCCAATTGGAAAGCATCCATTGGTCTGTATAAAAAAAACCAAACGTGTTGGTAGTTCATGTAATATACATAAAATTCGTTAATTTAAAGTTACAGTATACATTTTCCTATTACTAATATATGATGCATTTGTTATACAGTGCAACAGTTGCTACAAGCCACTCCTGCACCCCCAGCAACGGCTGAACTACTCCGACTACTCTCACCCGGTGACGTGCCCGCACTGCCGGCTGCTCGACACCCACTTCGTCAAGCCGCTGACCTACTGCTTCACAAAACGGGCGTACCCGGTGTACCAGCAGTGGCCATAACAGTCGGCGGTGCCGAGCACCTCGCCCGGCACCCCCACTGAGAGCTGGGGCCTGGCGCCGTCGCCGCGGCGCCGCGCCTCGCCGCCCGCGCTGCGCCCCGTGATCAACACGAGCATGGCCTCGCGCGCGCCCGAGCCCGGCTCGCCCGACGAGCCCGCCACCAAGTACACCGCGCCCACGCTGGCCAGCATCACCGAGTCGCTGTCCCTGCTGGGGCTCAGCCCCGAGACGCTCGCGATGAGCTTCGGCGAGACGCTGGCCGACCGCTACCTGGCCGCGCTGCGCCCCAAGCCGGCGCCGGCCGCGGTGGAGCGCCCGTCGCTCGGCGGCTGCGGCGCCCCGCGGGGCACTCCGCTCGACGACCCCACTCACCTCCAGCTCTTCTCCAGCGACTTCATCGACTACTTGAACCAGATCGCGTAATTCCTCGTTGTCTCTACAGAACTCTCACGTGTTACGGTGTGATCCTCACAAACTTTTTATAATGCGTCTAGTGACGGGCGCTAGGAATAATTTCTGTTAAATTAAGTTGGTATTATTGGAAATAATTTTATACGTCGGTTTAGATCATAATATTGATTGTATTTTTATTTTATTGTGCACTTTCTTGATTAGATGTTGATTTTTGTCGAAAACGGAATTTGCATTTTTTAGTTTTTCTTTCGATTGAAATTGTAAGTCGGATTTGTTTCCTTTTGAAGGAGCTAAAGGTGAGTTTTTGAGTTATTGATTACCTTCTACGACAGTGATACCGACCCTATTTGATAGGGCGATCGAGTGGTGTGTTGTTTAGTTCAATTTAGTTTATTGGTTATGTTTTATTTTAGCAAAATTTTAAGCCTAACTTAAGTGTTATACTTACAATAATTTTTTTTGTAGGTTTATTGCTATCTTTTATTTCTTCCCACCAAAATGGCTCTTTGTAGGATTTCGTTAAGATGCCATGTTAAGTTATGGTCTTAAATAATTTTTCATTTCTTATACTTTTCACATACTTTAATCAATATGATAGAGGATTTTAACTATAAGTCATTGCTGTGTCACCAATAATATGATTAGCTTGTCTGTATCTATTATAATTATTATATGTACCTATAAGGTTATGTATCGTAACACTGTGGTAAATTAGTTATTTTTGCCCGGTGATTAGTGGAGTGTACGCATCAACGCGCAACGCCTACCTCCGAACCAACCGAACCAAGGGACGCGCCTGCGTCGTGCCATATCAGAAGATACATTGCATTTTATACAATCCTTATTATTGACGTGTAAGCAATCCGCTAATCATTGAGCTATCTGTTTTCGCGGTTTTAATTAATAGAAAGACATGACTTTTATTTATGTTGAATATGAAACTTTTCAGTTTATCTTTGTGGTTAGGTTAAGGGTTTTCTTATAATTATCATGAATGTCTATTTAATTTGTAAGTGATTAGCGCTTTAAAATTTACTAAGCGTATAAGTGATGTGCACATTTACTCAGTAACTGTTTAAAGTTAATATTTTAGGTAAGGTTTTTATACTTTGATACTTATTACTCGCAAAGTGATTGATTACAAGTGATAAAACGTAGTACTAGCGCAAGTTTAGGATAACAAGTGGTGCGGATCAGTAGGCGTAGGGGCTCGCACTGCCGTGTGGTCCGCTCTGCGCTCCGCCGCCCGGGCCTCGAGGCTCGCACTGCCGTGTGGTCCGCTCTGCGCTCCGCCGCCCGGGCCTCGAGGCTCGGCACAGCTATGCGGATCAGTAGGCGTAGGGGCTCGCACTGCCGTGTGGTCCGCTCTGCGCTCCGCCGCCCGGGCCTCGAGGCTCGGTACAGCTATGCGGATCAGTAGGCGTAGGGGCTCGCACTGCCGTGTGGTCCGCTCTGCGCTCCGCCGCCCGGGCCTCGAGGCTCGGCACAGCTATGCGGATCAGTAGGCGTAGGGGCTCGCACTGCCGTGTGGTCTGCTCTGCGCTCCGCCGCCCGGGCCTCGAGGCTCGGCACAGCTATGCAACATATTGGAACGCAGAGTGGAACGCACTCACTGGGTCAACGTGATATCTGCGAACTCGTTCGCTACATGTTAGGCAATAATTCTAAAAAAGACTTGACACTTTTTATAGGTAAAAATTTTGCATTAACATCTTTTATCGTAACTGCCATTTACATTTTAACTAAAGTAATCACTGTTCATTAAAGTAATTAGCTCGGGGTTCTTGTTGCGTAGTAAGTAGCATCAGTCATCGCCTGCCATGCGCATTGTCTCGCCGTCATCCGCATCACTGCACCTCATGAACATCATTATCATCCGGCACGGTTTGAGTGGGGGCGACCTGCCGCAACTATGTCCGTCTCGTCACCTCGCTGCGCGCAAGGCCCGGCCGACTCGGCCGATTCCGGCCCAGTGCTTAATATTAACCATCTCATCTCTATTGGCAATACCTACAAAACTTCCTCAAATTAATATCGTATCAAATGTATCAATGGACCATAGTTGCCAGGTCGCCTGGTGTGGTTGTAGTACCTCCTAAACATTTTAGATTAGTGTCCTCCGCTTAAACGTTATCTACTCTAAGATTATATATTATATGTAACTGAAACATATATCATAGCACGGTGTATTAATAATGTAAATAACACCGTTTTGTGTACTACTCGCAAAAGCTTATCGAAAAGTATTTGATGAAATACATTATACTATTGCATATTTCTAGTTTAGCCGTAAATCGATAGTACATAATTTCAACAATATCAAAGATCCCTAATTATTTTAGCAATCACGGCGGCGCTGTAATGACTTTCATATGTTAAACAATTTTAATTTTATCGAAGTTTGCTCGTTCGTATATAGAATTATATTTAAAAGTTTAATGTGCATTTACTTAATGCGTGTTAATATAATATCGTATCCATAAAATATTTGAAAAATTAAAGTAAAAAAGCGAGCTGTTGTTGGTATATTTAGGAAAATATTAAAAATGATACCAGATCATCTGATGGTGGCCATGTACAAATGAGAAAAGTGAACCGTCATTACAGCGCGCTCCTAGTGAAGGCAACAAAGTATAATATCATATTCTCTAATAGTCAATACAGAGCCATCTACGTAGAAGAATAATCAGAGCCCGCCGCGGCGGGCGCCTGCGGGTGCGGGCGCCGCTGCGGCGCGGGACCCCTTTCCGGTACAAATCAGAATATGCTATTTTGGAGCCTTGAGATCCTTTAATATATCATAGTCCTCCGTAAGCAAGGATGTTTATTTAATAGATATATAAAATCTTTCTCATTACCTCTAGATACTATAATAGTAAAATTATAGTTGTATCAGCGCAACACAAATTTAAATTCATTTTAATAAAGTATTGAATATCCCATATTTAAAAGTAAATATACCTAGATATGTCTGTACTTTCAGTTATAGAGTACAACACCAAAAACCGTAATCGAATGTTCAAATCCAATTTAAATCATATGAAATATGATCTTTTTTTGAATTGATATTTACAATAAGTACCTATTAAATGTGTCTTGACAAGTCACTGCTCATTGATTACCTCTTTTGAAAATAACCTCTGCCCTTTTGTTTTTGAACCAAGTTTTGACTTACTAATTTTAGATTTGATTAAGTATCTACTTCTGATTTCTGAACAACACAGAATTGTTTAACAAATAGGTAGGTATCAAACACGAGAATTCTTTATTATCTAGGCTTGTTAAGACACGTATGTTTTATTCTACAACGCGGTCGAGATTTGTTTGATGTAGTTTGTCAATTTCCTTTTCTTAGACTAGTTCAGTACATCTCAAATATTTTGAATAATTATTCAAGGTAGCGTAGTGTACCGAGACGAATTAGAAACCCCTCCTTACATTCAGAGGTACATAATCGAAAAGTGTTTGATTATTCACATTTTAGTCACTTAGTTACTTGTTCAGTTTTAATATATTTAATTACACAACGTTGCAAATTTTCCTAGTTTATTTGCACATATTTGTTAAATTTTGTATCTAATGACAATTTTATTTAGACACGACATTTAAATTTCTTCATGTTGTATTAAATGTGGTGTAATTTAGTGAATTGCTTAAAAGTACAAAGAAACAATTTGTTACTTTTGCAAATTTTATAAAGTAAATACATATTAAAGATAACTCTGGACTAGATAATCTTTACGAAATAGTTGCTGTGAATCCTAATGTATACCGCAATTGTTTCCTGCGCGAGAGCGTCTAACAGTTACATTAATTTTTGTGTAAAAAAATGTTTTTTGTTGGTTGGAATTTAGAAGCAAAAATTGTTACTTATTATAAAGCTATATCTCGTATTAATTTTTGATTACTTTATCACTAATATTATCATACAAGTACATTATAGGTAGATGCGCACTGTAAGTAGGTCATCATCATTGGCATAATATCGTCGATCTTATTGTCTCTCGCTTCATAGGTTTAATCTGACCTAGTTTCCTCGTAGTCCTTGTTTAGCTGTTAGGGTTTTCTTTACGAAGAATGTGCGAGTGGGATGAGTGTATGTGGTCACATATAACATTAATTTTAGTCATCGTCATAATTCTTACATTATACTTCTTATTGCTAATGCATCCTCGTGTCAAGCGAGTTATTTGTAGGGTAAATCGTGTACATTCTGGTCATAGGTGCTGCGTCCGCGCAGTATTTACGTTTAGATAAAGTATGTGAAACTAACTTAAATATCTTTTCGTGATATAAATAATGTAGTTGTACGAATTCACTCTTCGTAGGCCAGCCATTTTATCAAGGTGGCGCTGGCAGAGAATGTATGCCTAGCTCGTGACATTTCGTTACCTACGTGAAAAATCGAATGATCAATTAATTGCCAAATTTTGAAACCTTTTCAACTCAACTCGTCAAACAAAATCGAGTATTTTCAATATATACCAGCTTATATATACAACTTAAAATCATTAAAGTGTGTCAGAGCTACTAACATAAAAACAGTACAGTTGGTAGCATAGGCTCTAGAATCCATGGCCTTTGTATCATGTCTGATTCTCATTGTTAACTTACCCCGTGCAGGCCTTCATGTTGTCGGGTCACCAGCCCGCATCAGGTTATCGTCAATGTGACATTCAGACAAGATACCCGGCGACCCATCGACGCTACAATTTCCCTAAACCCATTGGCTGACTCTTGTATACGGCTGTTATTGGTTAGTGAAAGATGCAAATCAAACGTGTTAATTATATTTTGATACTCGATGTTTTCTACACTAGTGTAGTGGTACATATGTAACTTTCGTATTTACGTAGTATACTTAGGTACTTAGGACTCGTCAGACATCACACTCGATCGCATTAGAAGTTTCGATGGACCAGTTACAAATGTGATTATACCTTTTAGCAACTACTAAACAGACTGTTTCTCACCAACCTTTTACTACTTATTAAATAGACCTTAAATAGACTGAAGCAATAAACACACAGTTTAAATCGAACTTAAAAATGCGATGTGAGTGAGTAAGTGATATTACCGTCGGTAGATACAGATATTTCGGAAATTTGGGCCCTTGTAGCCGTCTTCTAAATCGAGGAAGTCGAAACATTTTTTCAATTTAAGCGGTAAACTCGCGTAATCTTCAGATTGATATAAAAAAACGTGAATTTTGTAATGACGATTTAATGGGTGATAATCTTACGAATTGGCTAAAGATAATAATTAAGTTATTGCGTGGCAATTAGATTAACCTTTTTACTACGTAATGCGCGGGGTGCATCAGGGTATGAGTGTCATAATTTGTAATAACTGAGAACTTTTGTACTTTCGTAACGGTAACGAATAATTTAGTGGTAACATTTTTCTATTAATATGTATAATGCGTAAAATAAGCGTCAAATATACGTTTTTTTACTGGAAATGTAGATGTAGTATTTTTGTAAGACTATGCGAGACATGGGCTCGCAGTACGTGTATCACGGCGATAATAGGTATGGTATTGTGTAAACAAACCGACCGCCAGTGCTAGGGTTCGAGAAGCAGCCCGGGCCGCGGGCGTCAGCCGCGGCGCCCAGCCGCGCAGCTCACAGCGCCATGGCTTCTTCTTGATCTTTGGTGCACTTGCGAAGTCGTTATAATAGTTAGGAAGTAAGTTTTTTTACTGTATGCGCGTTTTTCAACTGATCAGATGCTTTGTAAAAGTAATGTCCACTGTTCTGCGAGTCATCACATTTAATCTGTCTCCCGAATCGAGACTTGCCGCAAAATACTTCAAGTATTCCTATGACTTTTTAAAGGTCGCATTCTGGCAGCCGCTTCGAGGCAGCTGCCGCAGCTCGACTGTGGATTGCCGCAGGTATGCGAAGACGGTGTCGTATTAGTAAAGCCAAAGCATCTCATTATTCTAAAAGTGTTTCTTATCGTTGATAGTATTGTATTCGTATGTTTGCGTGAATGCATAATCCTACTCCTTCATTTCTTGTGTAGGTACACTAGTTATCTACACACATTAATCATTACTTATATTGAGTGTGGTAATGTCAGATGTGTTTTTCTGATCCCTTTGTTTACTTACAATTTAATGGAATAAGGATGGGTAAAGGAATGTTTATCAAGGAAAAGAAGAAGCTCAGAAGGAAAACGCCAATTTATAAATTTTAAGTAATGTTTAAGTGCTTGAATTACTTGTATAAGAGTCGCTTTAAAATATTCACTAAAAATATACCATTGAAATTGATATTTATATAAACTTCGATACGTCGTAACGTATTATTTTTGTACACTTGAAGTCGATGCTTAAGGAATTGGCACAAAAACGTAGAGTTAGGACATTTCAGAAAATAAGCGGAAAAGTTCCATTTTGTAATAATTCAAAAATATTGAATGCTATTAATTTGTATAAACGATAGTGAGCGTTGTATTGTCTATTTTGTAATGTTGGTGAAGCATGATTAGATTGTAAGTTTGTTTCAGAAAATTGTAATAGAACTGAGGGAGATGACAAAAAAACATGTTATATTTTATACGGATCCTGATATTGCGCCTACGGGCCTTGTGTTACTTTACGAATCTAGTTTGTAAGTTTACTCTTTAAAAGAGTTTTCGCAGGTAGTAATTTTAGTAGGCTTAGTGTTTTTATACTGGCTTGATGTTGTGACATTTATTATTAATATGATATCGATAACCGATTACCGAACATGCGGCCAACACTGATCTATAGCAGAATGTGTAGTGGGCACTGTCTGCGTGCTGGGACAGTATGTTTTAGTTCGCCAAAAGCACTGGGTGTCTCCGAAATTGTAATAAGAAAATTACAACCATAACCCTCTAACTCTTCACTTGTGACCGAATTGATTAAAAAAAGGCTTGATTCTGTGTTTGATTAAAAAACGACTAAAACTTCGGAGTGCAGGCCTTCCGCCTGCAGTGATCCTAACCAAAGTGTTGCTGTTCACAAGCATATCATTTTAATACGACGCTAGATACATTTACGGTACAAACTTTAGCGAAGTTTTTTTCTATTCAATTCGTACTATTATTAAAAATATTGTTAGAAAATTATGTATTGTCAGTTTTGTAGTGGACGGTTTGCCTATAAACGATCTCCAAATAATTTTGTGAATGCCGGTATCTAGTCGATTCCATTGGTTTCTAAACTCGTATAACTCAACAGGACATCTTAAAGTCGATTTGATCCATTACAACTCTGGTAATCCACCCTGAATTATTTCAGTTGTTTAGCAGAATTATATTATTGTCTAGTATTTCCGATTATGTTACGTTTTATATTGCTTATATTATATATTATGGATACAATGTTTATTAAGTATTTAATATTCATTTGATGAGGACCTAGTCGATTCTCTTTATATCACATTTCCCAAAGTACAAATTCCTTGTTGTTTAGTCCAATTTTGTTTGACTGTTATTCAATGGAAATTATTTTAGAGAACTGCCCGCATGCGGGGTGCGGTCGGCGGGAGGCGCGGTCGCCCGGCAGCGGGCCAGGCTGCCCGTCGCGAGACTTTCATCGCTGGCTAAGGGCGCAAATGTTGTCATTTACGTAAATCTAAATAGTTCAAATAAAAAAAAAATATTTCCATAAAACCTACTTGTGTGCCACAATGGGTCAAATAATACAATTAATGTTTAGCAGCTTTTAACTTAAGTTTTAAGTTAGATTAATTTGTAATAATTTACCTATATTAGTTAATGCACAATTCATAACTCAATAGTCCCTACTTTCTGTCTGATACTAATTGTTCTGTGCACAGTAGAGAATACAGTTAGCATCAGCAGCACAGTGACGTCACTAGGAGTTCACCATGCTCGACAGTCGCATTATTTTACCTAATTACCTACCATATTTTAGTTATGCTATACGTATTCGCCTACTACACATTAAACGAATTGGAAAGCTATTAGCAATAGAATTAATAATTCAAATGACACTATACCTACGATAAACCATAAAACCCTTTTAAAAATACAATAAAAAACTACAAAAATATACGTTTTGTTTTATTTCAGTACCCTTCTTTTGCAACACCAAGCACCGCCCACAATAGCATTAGAGCCAATCTTAAAAGAGAAGATGATGCTTAGCTTCCTAGCCCACTTCGGCATTTTGCGGTGCAAAGTCAGTGCGGTACCGGCCGCGGTGCCACTGGTACCAGTATGCTGTGTTGTCAACTGTCAGTCAAGTTCTGTAAAGCGCATTCTTCCAGCTGGTGGATTGCGCGACGCATTATACGTACGTCAGATAGATCTAAATGTCACTTTTTGTATGGGAAAATGACGGTTGAGTTGGCCTAACGTACGTTTGAAAAGTTACGTAATGACCCCTCTGATTGGCGCAGGATGCAGTAGGTACCTACCGCCTACTGTTTCTGAGCATGACAATAGGAATAGGTACCTAATACTGCGCCATATTCACTATGTGTACTGACAAGACGTAGGGAAATCTGGGCGACACGACAGCAGTATAAACCTCGATAAGTTACAAAATAACACTGATTCCGCCCCCCCACTTCTGGTTTTAAGTGGCATTTTATTGATGCTCGTTGTATTTATCCAAAGTGCGTTGTGTTCAGGGTTAAGAACGTAAAAAATGGAACGTGAGTATTTAGAGTGAAAAATGTAGTGTCTATATATTACGTGAGTATAGAAGCAAATATGATTGTTAGACAGAGACACTAGGAGCGATTGCAGGTTATATGTACCTTGTTAAAACGGCCCACTTACTGTACCTATTTAGTAATTTTTTCTTTAAATAAACATGCTTAAAATACTGTATTTTATAGTTATTTAACAATTACACAACATAAAAATATTTTGTATTATTACAGGCGGGATAGTAATTTGTATTTTAATTAAAGCAAAACAAGTGCTTTGCCCAGTCCTGGTTACTAGGTACGTCTTTACTCCATTTAACTCAAGAAAATTAGCCAAGAATGTCTAATCAAATTATCCCCAGTTAAAGTTATCGGATCAGTCATCGATAGCTTGTACAAAGACGATGCACATCGCTGCGCAATTTATTCAGGGTCAAGAGACTTACCTTCTCGTTTTTGAACTAATTGGCACGCTGCTAAGTATATCTATGGCTTGTCTTTGGACTAGGTTATTTGATACACCTACACGTAATAAATTACCCAATATTGAGTAAAGAGCTCAAACTACATCATAAGATCATCTTTAAGGGGCTACCCGAGGTTTTCATCGATTTTTGACAAGTTTTGAATCGTATCTCCTACTTTTGCACTACAGATAGAATTATAAATCAAACGGTTATCGGTTCTTCAATCTTTTATCTCCATTTTGGTCCACCGGATTTTGAAACAAATGAATACTTAATTTTGTAAGATTTTTTAAACATTGTCTAAAAAAACACTTATTTCGTATCTCTATTGACGTGGAAGATCTAACGTTACCTACTTATACGAAATCTACATATTTGGGTTCGTCTATGACGTCTCTAAAAACTGGTCCAGGGTGTCCGTTTTAAACCAATTAACACAAAAGTTATGGCCAGATAACCAGTTTTTTAGCCTAAAACTGTTCAACTTTGATGCCAAATATCTCGAAAACAATGAACTTTGAAGTAAATATATGGGATAATATATTGCTTAAAGCCGTTGTTGTTAATATAATAAGCTACAAAAAACATTAGAAAACTAAGGGATTCTGATCGAAGGTCATTGGCGTAATTGGGAGCCCCACCCTTTATTTAGCAAGCAAAAAAAAAATCGTGAGTTCAAGCCTCGTTTGCGGCTTGTAGAGCAAAAAAATAGTCTGCGAAAAAAATGCAAAAAGAGCATGAAGAAATGTGTATATTGGGATATACATAATCAAATAAAGGGTTAGAGTAGGTAAATGCTACGTGCGCTACGCCGTATACGGTAGCATTTTTAAAATTTCGTTAATCATCATTTTATAAATGATCATTTTATAAACAACGATTCACAAACTAAGTATTCATTTCACAAACCTATCATTCCTCAAAATGCTCATAGCTACTATAAAAAAAATTATGGAATGTTAAATTGTCATTTTAAAAACCGACCAAGTGCGTGTCGGGCCACGCGCGGGTTCCGTGGTTGCTTGTCTTAGTTACATCGACGTGCGGTGCGGTTGCGTCGGCCGAATTTGTACAATTGGCCTTTCCAAGTACACATTAAGTTCGTCGACTACTTATTACTCGGTAACTACGTATTATGCCTTCTTGTCCGTGATAGTTTTCCTTTTCAAGTCATTTTATATTATGTAGGTACTACTACTTACCATGATTTTTTTCACATCCCCAGTAGTAGCTATTTAGCCGGCAGGGGGGGGGGGGACATGACTAGAACAAAAATTAGGGCTTTAAAGCAATATCTCGCAAACGAATCACTGATTTGAAAAATGGTTTTAGGAAACCTATAATAGTTTTGAATCCAACGCGATACCCCACACCATGGGTTTAACGAGAAAAAACAAAACTGTTTACTGTTTTGTCGGCATGATTGATTTATATACCCATGCCTAATTACAGTTTTCTAGTAGTAATGGTTACTGAGCTAAGCCGAAGACGGACAGACAGACAGACGGACATGGCGGAACTATAAGGGTTCCTTGTTGTCTACGGAACCCTAAAAATGATCATTTATACCAAATAAAACGTTTATAAAATAGGTCATTTTACAAATCTTCGATTGATAAATGATTGTTTCATAAAAATAAATATCTGTCATTTTACGGTATCTAGCGGACTAGCCAAGAAACATTCCTGAAGTAAATTCATAAAAAAGTATTTAAATAAAAAGTCGGTTCTGGCACTTTGCCAGCCGCTACCGCGCCGCGGCACGCTCGCTACTCTCGCTCGCTCGGCTCGCGCGCTGTAGGGTCGCGCTTCTTCCTTTTCACTCCTCGCTTCGCTCGTCGTCGTACCTACACCGCAGGACGCCTTAGGATAGAATAGGTTGTTAATCCGCCTCTTATGTCAGTACATTTTAAGAACTAAAACTTGTTTATTAGGCTAGGAATGATAATAATCTAACAGATGTCATGATTGGCTTCCTACTTACCTGATAAACACTTTTAGACTTATCCGTGTGCTCATTCAGAATTATACAATACCTGTATAGAATTATACAATTATATTGTAGTTTAAAACTTTATCAACAAGACAAATGATTTATTAACTAAGGTAACAATGCATTGTAACAGTAAATGTTTATTAAGCAGAAACGTCCGCTAACGAAATTCCAAATTTCGATCATAGTGGAAAATTGAAAAATTATTCGCCACGAGCGGGATTTGAACCCACAACCTTTGGAATCCGTCCATCGCTCTGCCAATTGAGCGGACCCACGGTAGCTCAATTGGCAGAGCGATGGACGGATTCCAAAAGTTGTGGGTTCAAATCCCGCTCGTGGCGAATAATTTTTCAATTTTCCACTATGATCGAAATTAACAATGCATTGTATTGAACATTATTTTACAGTACATAGTACGGAAAAGAGCACTTTTCGTGCATATGTCGAAACTTTAAAGAGCCATATGTACAGTACGAGTAAAACGTTGTACGATACAAGTGCCGAAAATAGGAAATTCGCAACGAGTGGTGATAAATTAAAACACGACCGAAGGGAGTGTTTTAAATCGACACGAGTTGCGAATTACCTATTCCTATTAAATAACTATTAAAGTGGTCATCAATAAACTTTACAGTACATATGGTGCTACTTTCCCGCACTAGTGCGAAAAGAGCACTTTTCTTGCATATAACTCGTGTCGATTTAAAACACTCCCTTCTGTCGTGTTTTAATTTATCACCACTCGTTGCGAATTTCCTATTTTCGGCACTTGTATCGTAAATAACTATTGCTAACTATGTAAACAAACCGCCATATTGAAAAACAATTACAATATGGCGGTTTGTTTACATAGTTAGCAAAGTCTATTGACGGCCACTTACCATACGTTACTTTGCCAATTGTCACAAATAATAAATGAGTAATTTGTCAAATTATTAATGATTTATAAAATGATGTTTTATCAAGTAAATATTTTTTCTAATGAATTGTCAAACAGTATTTTGTGAAGCAACTAATTTGTTACTTAATCGTTAGTTTGCCAAATGTTGTTTTTAAAATTAATATTTATGAAACGTTTTTATGAAATGATTGGATACCCGTCGGCAGCTGTCATGCCATAGACATTAAAGACAATTGTCCTTGACAGCTTCCCTTGATAATGAAAATTGCAATTGTTGGAACAGTGGAAGTGCTAAAAAATTAAAACTTTAGTTACCTATTTATTTATTGTGCTGACTTCGTGACTGGGGACAAAATTAAAAAGTATCAGCATAGAAGCGCCTGTAAGCGTAGAATGAGCAACATATATTTCCACCTAACTTGCTCGGAAAGCTCCTTTTTTATTATTCTTTAAAACAGATCGCAAAACTGCTTTTTATCCACAAGTGTGCAAAGAATATTTGAAATCCGAACGTGTTATTAGTTACTTTTTTATACCTATATAATAGCATCTAAAGGTCAGTTGCTTTTAATTAGTTCCACTTGTAGGTACCGGGTGTCTGTAATGAAATCTTGCAAGTTAAATTTGACCCACGTCCCGGTGACCGGTGGAGCAGAAATTTTGGTTATAGGTATAATTTGGATCACAATTCAATATTATGGTACCATCGAGCTGATCTGATGATGGAGACATGGTGGCCATGGGAATTCAGTACTTAACCAACGTAACCCCGTTGGATAAGGCCGTTGAGATTATCACCCATTACACAAAAATAACACAATGACTTTTGTGATACCGTAACACAAATGTAACGCAAAAGTAACACTTTTTTTTGTAGAGATTGTTTCATACTAGAATTAAAATAGAGGGTAAGGAAAAGGGATGATTTTTTTAAACGTATTTTTAATATATTTATAATGACAACATTTTAGATACGTGATCGATCGGTATTTGACTAAATCAGTATTTTTATGATGATCTGTTTTTGTATACTTACAGAAAAGATAATTACCTTTTCTTTATAAAAAAACAGATCATCGTAAAAACATATAACAAATTGAGCATAGTCCTAGGAAACAAATGAGTTTTAAGAATTCGTGCAAATATAAAACAATAAAAAAAATTTTTTCAAGTAAGTAGAAAAAAAATGATTAATAAGCTCAATCACTTTGAGCTTAAGGCCTGAATGGCCTTCGCAGGCCAATGGCAGTTTTTTTAATAAAAATCACATTCATCAAAGGCAATTGAGCACAGCTCTTAGTAACAATAAAGTTTCATTGCGTCTTGCAAACGTAAAAAGAATACCAAAACATCGGGGGAGATTTTAAGACGGAAAATTTCTTTTTTTTTTGCATTTTTACTAGTTTTTTGATAAGAAATTTTTGTTGACGGTTTGAAAATAGTACAGTCGGCAATACAATCTTGTACCAAGAATATTTTTTTTATACAGAAACGGATTTTTTTTAATTTATCTAGTATTTTCCTCGATTTAGTGAGGTGAAAAGATTTGTGTACACGGGTGCAGTTATTTTGCGTCTTGTGTGTTGCAATACTCGCTACGCTCAGGATTCTATTTTGAACCACTTGTTTCGCTCTGGATTCTATTTTCAACCATATAACCCATTCGCTAGCTTGTAGTTCAACCCTAGAATCCATTCGCTAGCTCGTGTTTCAATTCCACACTGGCGGTTAAACTACAACTTTAATTGCACACTTGTATAACAAATAACTATTTCATCACATTTGCTCGAAAATGGCTTCATAATGCGCAGACATACAGAGCTGTAATAGCCTGTGTTACGCCCACGGCCGTAATGGTTTTTTTCTTAAATTGTATCTGTCACTCATGCGGCAGTTACAAAGCAAAGAGGTTTTATATCAAATACGATGTCTCAAAACGTATTTATAAATAAATTTAAACTTAAAAAACTACTTAAACATGTTTAATTTAATTATTTACAGATTTTATATGTAGTTATTTAGTGTCTATGTAAAATGTTTTTAAGTGTTTTCAAATCGTGGCTGTATACCGAAGGGTCTTTGCCATAGGTACGCGCCTCACGTCAAATTCAACAAAATGGACGACTGACATGATGCAGTGTTTATTACGATTTGTATTAATTTCATCTAAAATGTATTTGTTTCCTCGCAAATGTGATGAAAAACATTGTGTATAACACGGGCGTAAGAAAATTGCAAACTCGAGTCATGACAAGCCCTCCGCCTTCGGCGTCGGGCTTCTGATAGACTCTTGTTCGCAATATTCCACTTCCGCCCCTCGTTAAACAATGTACTATTATGGGTCGGTAACGGGCCGTTCTAAGACGTAAATTGACTCTTTTCAGGTTCCTTATATCCAGTTAGGTGTCTTTGATATATATCAGTAAATGCCATTGTTGATTCGTAAGCTTTTCCGACCAAAGCAAATTTTATTTTGAATGTAGGATGTTTTGCTTATGGAGACATTATTTTATATAAAAATAAGTAAGTAACTAGTACTAAGTACTACATTTCGAAGATTTCAAAAAATATTTCTTGCCTCACCAGGTCATGCAAAATTTTAGATTCAAATGGTTGGTTCAAATTCGGTTATGAACTTCCTTATTTAAATTGAATGTAGTATACTTAGTTTTATTTTTAAAAATAAAACAGTGCCTCCATAGACCAAAATATCCTATCTCAAATACATATTAAGGGTAAGTACTTTGCTTTCATGTCGCACAACCGTTGGACACCCCGTATAGGTAAAATGTTTGATGTTAGGTACTATTGAATCCAAGGGGGTGTAGATATTTAAGTAGGTATAATATGACAAATGAAAAAATTTAAAATGTTTTATTTGTTTTCTAATTTGAAATATGTGCTGATGTCCATTTTTAGGGTTCCGTAGCCAAATGGCAAAAAACGGAACCCTTATAGATTCGTCATGTCTGTCTGTCTGTCTGTCCGTCCGTATGTCACAGGCATTTTACTCGAAAACTATAAGGTGTATTTTAATACAATTTTGAGGATAGACGTATTTTGTTAACCGCTACATAGTTTTGTAATACAATTAGTAAAAAAAAAATTTTTCAAGGTTGCACTCCATACATAAACTGAACGTCAAAAAATTTTTTTTTTCATTGCAAGCCCACGTGTGGCACACTAATCGATAGGCCTTTCAAAATAAGGTTTCTCATCAATTTTTTTGATTAAGTGAATAGAGTCGGAGATAATCGCCTCGAAAGTCACTAAAATTGTGTCCCCCCCCTCTAATTTTTGAACCGTGTATTTTAAAAATATGAAAAAAATCATGCTTATTAGGGCTTATTAAATTCTTTCAGCGAAAATTGTTTTGAACAAGATCGGTTCAAAGGTTTTTGAGATATTCCTAAAAAACTGCCTTCCTTAAAGAAAAGGACGTAAGTGCCATAAGATTTCAGTAACGATACGATATACTTTTTAATAGGCACGGAACCCTCGTTGTGCGTAGTCCGACACGCACTTGGCCGCTTTTTTAAGTAAAAGTATTACCGGTGCTAAGGGGCAATACCCTCCTTGAAACTTTTTTGATGGTTGTGTGGGCTGGCTGTTTGATGATGAATATGTAAGACATAATCGAATGGGGTTTAAATTGTTTTGCAATCGCGAACGAGTTGACGATTGACGCAATGTGAAAGACATTTTGAACGAGGTTCAGTCAGGTGCAAAAGTATGTATCGATAACATCCTCTCATAAATAGGTACCAAAACCTTAATCCGCTGACATAAGAGTTATGGGACATATTTATGAGTAAGTTGTATGCACCCATATTTTTACACTTGACTGTTCACAGGGGTAGGTAATTAATCACGTAACGTTCCGACACTCGTTAGGACAGTCCAACTGTCATTTTCCCTGACATTTAGCTTATTATCTACCTAACGTGCGTGCAATGCGTTACGTGATCGACCTGCAGATATTTTTAACCGACTTCAAAAAAAAAGGAGGAGGTTCTCAATTCGGTTGTATTTTTGTTTTAGGTCGATATATTTTATAAACAACTAGCGACGCGCCCCAGCTTCGCACGGGTACTATATTATACATATAAACATTCCTCTTGAATCACGCGACGCGCCCCAGCTTCGCACGGGTACTATATTATACATATAAACATTCCTCTTGAATCACTCTATCTATAAAAAAAAACGCATCAAAATCCGTTGCGTAGTTTTAAAGATCTAAGCATACATAGGGACAGACAGCGGGAAGCGAGGTTGTTTTATACTATGTAGTGAATAGTGAAGAAAAAAATACCTCGTGGATACGAAGTTGCGAACTAACAGAGCACGCAACGAACCCTATACGACGGCGGAGTTGTGGCCAGAACGTCCTTTTCATTACGAACGTTACCTACTCGTATTGTTATTTACATATACCTTCATACGTTATTGTAAGAGAGCGCTAGTGAGAGATGCTACATACACTACTCCGAATACCTGCAATGCTTCAAGATAGCATAGGTACCTACATAGTTCAAGACGGTCTCAAACCTGCCGACGATTTGCGAAGCTGTGCTGTTATTCGCTACGCGCTAATGCGGCTCACCCCGCCGGTCACCCGTCACGAAACTAGACCTCTATCTACGCTTAGTTATTACGTATCGCAGTGTCAAGATATATTTGTGGATGAGCGTTGAGGTGAGCTTAAAACTAATCACAGAATAGGGGGACTGGAATAAAAAACAGGCGGATGGGGAAACTTATACAATAGTAGGTATGTGTGTGGCCGGGTGTGGCCTGTAATTAGCAAAAAATTTAAAAGATTCGTCCATAGAATATCCGCATTTATTCTATATCAGTCCCAGTATTTCAAAATTACTGAATTCGGAAAAAAATATACTTGAAGTTGTGATCCATAAGTAATGAATTTTGACATCACGATATCGTAGCATGTCAACAACTCATTCTCATTAAATATCTTTGAAGTTTTTTTTTAACGTTGTGCAAGATTTTTTTTATTTCAAATGTAAAATAATGTTGGTAGTATTCCAGTTACGTAAAAGAAGCCAGTCATGCTGATACTTCATAAAAAGTTTTTATTTTCATGTTTTTTTTATTAAACCCCTTGAAACTGATTGCTGATAGGCTTAGATAATAATCTACCGTTAAATTTTTTGCTCCTATTACAGGAACACTGTATAGCACGGTACTTAGGTACATAGTTATGGCTGCTCCACTAGGCGGGGTTATCGGAAACTGTTCATCTTCTTAATGCAAGTAGATACGCATTAACTAAGCCAAGGGGCTCTATAGTCAATAAATATTGAACCTTTGGAGTGGCAAATATCTCAGTGCGAGTTGTTCAACGCTGCGCTTCTGAGAATATTTTATGTAGGTATGTACTAACTTTATTTTTGGTGATAATGTGTTAATATTCTATTTCGCTATTAAGAAATGTTATGGCATTTATTTTTGACAACACAAATCTTGACAAACTATTTTATAGTCGCACTATAAGTAAGGTGATGATTCAGATTTACCGATTGTGTTTTAACGCTATCATAAACCACTATAGGTAAAGAAAGGGTTACAGAAGTCAATGTCAAGCTGAAACGGGTGACATCCCAAATCTTAAGAATTATAAAAATAATTAAAAAAAAAAACAACTCGTGTATAAAATAACAGGCATTATAAAAAATGGCCTTTCTGTGATGATATTTGAAGTACGACTACACATTTTGATTTTCCTTAATTTTTTTGGTTTGTGACCGTGTGACCGACTTCTTTAAATTAAATACTAAACTTAAAACACAGATGCCTCTATTAAAAAAAAAAACCGGTCAAGTGCGAGTCTGACTCGCGCACCGAGGGTTCGGTACAAACTTTCACAGAAGATACCCCGTCTTTCCCCGCCTATTAATTCTGGAATAATCTTATTAACGCATATTACATTATGCATTATGTTACTAACTTTCAGCATCAAAGAACTCGCTATGTACCTGTCTATGTATTTTCCGCTAAGTATACATTTTTATCACGTGAACCGATTTCAATATCTAGACTTTGAAATTTTGCCCCTCCTCATATCCTCCATTTTTCATAGAAAAAAATAATATGTGTTTAATATTTGCGTTTGGCTCGTTTACAACTAGTCCAAAATTCAAATTGATAGCCCAAGTAGTTCTTGAAATGAAAATGAAATGAAATGAAATCTGATTTATTTGCGTTAAGTGCGGTTATATAAAGCTCACATGAGATGTCAAGATGTAAAGTTGTCCAACACACTTAGCTTATTCCAGCATGCAAAAATTATGGCGTCACAAAATTATTACATTCAATTTAAACCTACAATACATTTATATATCAATTAATGTCAACACGTAAAATGATTATTCGATTCAATTTAATTAATTACATTCAAAAAATTCATTCATTGTATCAAAACAATTTTTCTTTCAACCATATAAATAATTATTTTCTAAAGGTTAATGTCGGCAATTGTCTTATTACTAATGGTATGTGATTAAATGTCTTTATACACAATGCATGGCAATTATTTCTCTGTAGCGCACTTTTACACTGTGGAGCTATTAATTTTGCTGGATCTCTTATTCTAAGTTTAGAGTTAGTTTTCACAATGGTGATTGTCCATACAAAGGGTTGGGATTTGACCATACAAATATTCCAGCCTCCCAGATATACAAACCGGTGAGGGTTAAAAGGTTAAACTTCCTAAAGAGTGGTCTACATGATTCTAAACATCCTAGGTACTCCACTTAATGCTCGCACACATTTCTTTTGGCAAATAAATACATGTTTTACGCTGCTAGAATAACCCCAAATAATGAGACCGTATCGTAAAATGGACGCAACATAACCGTGGTAGGCGGTGAGGGCAACTTTTTCACCGGCAACACGTTTCAATCGCCTTAAGGCAAATGTAAATCTTTCTAACTTTGTACAAATACTGTCTACATGACATTTCCAATTACAATGGCGGTCTACAATAATGCCTAAGAATTTTGTTGCATCAACTTCTTCAATTGATTCTCCCTTGCATTAAAGAAACACATTATTATACATTATTATAGAAGAACACATTTGCCAAAACTAAATATTAATTTAGTTTTGGCAAATGTGTTCTTCTATTACAAAATTGTATGTATTTCGTCTTTTCTGTGTTTACTATTAAGTTGTTACATTCTAACCAATTACATATAGAGTCAATAGTAGCATTTATATTATTTAAGTATTCACGATCATTATTAATATTAGAATTAGAAATTATAACTGAAATGTCATCTACAAATAAAACGGTTTTATTTTTGCATACCTTTGGTAGATCATTTATATATATTATAAATAGCAAATGGCCCACACTGCCCTGTGGAAACCGTTTTGTTCCTCGGTTAAAATTTTATGCTTATCAGAAAAACGAGTTATTCTTTGATGCATGGTTTTCTCATAAATTTTGGAAAAAATTGAAATAAGTGTTATCGGATGATAATTACTCATATCTTGTGTATCGTCTTTTGGCCAATGGCCATGTGGACTTGCTGTCGAATGGCAGGAGCAAGATGGGGCATAAGACCCAAAATTGCTTTGTGGCTCTACACAGCGGTAGTGAGGCCTGTAATCACATTACGCCTCTGCAGTCTGGTGTAACAAAGCCAACCAAAAGACAGCCATCACAAAGTTAAGCAGTCTACAGCGTACAGCTTGCTTAACAGCAACAGGAGCTTTATGCTCAACACCGGGGGCAGCCTTGGATGCACTGCTCGATCTAACGCCACTCCACCTGCATGTGCAAAAGGAGGCGAAGCAGTGCATCTACAGGATATGCACACTAACAAGGCCAAAATGGCGCTCTCAAGCGCTAGTCAAACTGGAGGCCCTTGTTTTTGATAACAAAAAACTAAACATGCCCACTGACGATACTTACGTGGAATGTAAATTCACCAAACTGTATACAGTGGAAATACCTCCGAGAGACAAATGGTTAAACGACCAAATGGACTTGCCACGTTTGGTATACAGATGGATCTAAAAAAGGTGACGATGTTGGATGCGGTATCTACGGTGAGAGGCCAAAGCTCAAAGCCAGCGTCAGCATGGGGAAAGAGGCCTCAATCTATCAGGCTGAACTCTTCGCAATAAATAAATGCGTGGAGTTCAATCTTGAAAGAAACCTAAGAAACCAACACATCTACATCAACTCAGACAGCCAAGCTGCTCTGCTGGCACTAGAATCCCTAGAGTCCTACTCTAAACTAGTCCAGAACTGTAAAAACAATTTAAACACCCTGGCTAATACCAACAAAGTCATACTTAGATGGGTACCAGGACATTCCGACATATTAGGAAATGAAAAAGCAGATGAACTTGCAAGGAAGGGCGCAGACACAACCCTGGTCGGCCCAGAACCGTTCTGTGGTATCTAAAACGGAAAGCATATTCTCTGCTAAACAACACAGAAAAATCAGAGGCAATAAAGTTGTGGAAGTTCGCCAAAGGACAAAAGCATGCTAAAGCCTTGATCAAAGGGTACAACAATAAACTGTCTAAAGAGCTATTACAACTCAGAAGACACAAAACCTGCGCAGTGACAAGAATTCTGACAGGACATTGCAAACTACACAAGCACCTGTTTCAAATGGGTATGACACAGGACGCAACTTGCAGGTTCTGCCAGGAGACAGAGGAAACAGCAATGCACATTCTCTGCTCCTGCGGACCACTCATGCACAAAAGAAGTATCTACTCGTACCTAGGGCGGCACATCGTGCACCCAGAAGAGGTACAACATATCACCGCCCAAAGAATCTGGAATTTCTTAGAGGCAACGGGTCTTAACGGTGAAATCTAAAACAAAGGGTTGCCACAATAGATCACTTGCTGGTCGAAGCGACATATAAAGGCCCACAATAACACAATAATAAAAAAAATCGTCTTTTTTGTATACAGGTTTTACTATTGACTGCTTAAGTTTTGAAGGAAATAGGCGCAATAAGTTTTGCACTCAGTTTTATTATTCGTGTTGCTACACCATCAAAACCTACGGCTCTAGTATTGTTGAGTGATATGCTTTATCACTTCATCTTATGTACAAGGAGTAATGAAAATACTGTTGTTCACTGTAACAATGCTATCTGTATTTGTTTTTTTACTAACTTTAGTCATTGTAATATTAAGAAAATAATCATTAAATGCTTCTGCTATCTCTTGGGGGTAATGTATTAGTTTATCTCTTACTTTTACTGAATCAATGGTTCAAACCTTTTCATGTCATTTGTTTTGTTTTTAATTATATCCCAAGTAGTACTACCCTTATTTTTGGAGTTCAACATAGTCCTACGATTTGCGTTGCGCTGTGACTTTGCTATACACACCCTGAGTAATTTACTGTATTTTTTATATACTATTTTATACGCATCTGTTTTATGTTTGTAAAATAAGAATCTCAGATTTCTTTTGTGAATACATGACTTTTTAATGCCTCTTGTGATCCAATTTGGCCTTTTGTTGCTTGGTTTTACTTTAACTCTTCGGTCGGGAAAGGAGAGGTTGTAAAAAAGACAAAAAATATCATGAAATTTGTTGAAAGCCAGATCACTGTCGGCTTTACTGAGTACCTCAGACCATGTAAGGGTCGCAATACATTCTAGAAAACTTTCGATGTCTTTTGTACTATAATCCTTCGTTGTTAAAAATTGTGTGTCTTGTTTTAATAATGGTTCAGATACTTTAAATTCCAGCACTTGGCAAGTTTCATGATCCGAAAGGTGCAGCTTATAGGCAAATCCTAAAGCATGCTTTATATTACTTGCTACGTGGTCGTTGAGATATTTAACGCTGTGACAGAGAGACGGTCAGACGGACGAAGTCGCACCATAAGGGTTCCTTTTTTACCTTTTTGGTATAGAATCCTAAAACATTTTTTTTTTTCAACCATGTACTTAATCAGGATTCTAAACTGGTTGCCAAATTTCATCTTAAATTTTAAATATGTCTCATCAATTATCTTATCATACGAATCATTCAATTCAATATTTTTTTCAACTCGTTGCAGCTAACTTCCAATGGGCATGTACTGCAGGCAGTGAATTATACTTCTAGCATTATAGTGGGTACAAAGAGGAACCAAGTAACAAAATGGTAACGACTACACAATAGTCCTACCGTATCTCGCCAGGATTAGCGACTCCCGAATTTCAACGAGTGCTTTAACGAAATCCAACCCGTGACTAATCCCTTCCGTTGCTAATTTAGATAACGGAACGGGTTGACACGCGTGTGACGATGAAGAGGCATATGATTTGGAAATTTATGAGACTTTCATAAGTTTCCAAATCTCTGATAAACCAATGAAAGTTATGAAAAAAAATTGGCTCGAGATCGCTTTTTTTCGCGAGTTTTTTAATTAGTGAGTAATGGTAGCGAGGAAGGGGAAAACCTAGAATAAACTACATAGAGCAACTCAAAAAGAGAGTTGATGTTAGGTCGTATCGAGATGTCAAAGTAGGTTGCGTGGGATCGGAGTAGATGGAGATACTTTGAGCTACACCGACAAGAACTTAGCTCTTAAATAAGAAGAAAAGGTTGTCACCTTACTGGACTATGGTAAATTATCTTCTATTGCTTGAAATAATTAGTTGTATTCAATAACGAGAGCTGCATCTAGTCACAACGTATTTGATCATTTTATTTGCTTAGTAAACCGGAGAACAACACAGTACAATTCCATAAAAAAATAAATTAGCTAGGTATCTCTAAATTGGCACCTTGGTGGTCGGCGTAACAAGCTAACATAGACAAATATCTGGACAAAATAACATAATAAAAAAAATAACACCCAAGTTTGTTTTATTTTACCGAGGCTTATCTACACCAATAATCACACTCGGTGTTGCGTAAAAATTGATACACCTCAAACACCCATCTTATTTTATGGAGACATTTCCACGTGGCATACTCTTTTATAACAGGCTTAGAAATATTACAGTCGTTCCATAGTTTATAGAAAATTTGACAATCGTAAAATAGGGGCGATAAACTAGCCACCGGGCATCATTGGGGTGTTTTTATCTGGACTTACAGGGTACATAAAACATTTTATTGCGTTCGGTGCGTGCGCGTAATACCGAGGCTTTTATGCATTCCTAGTACGTCGAAGAATGTACTTACCGTCTATTTGAAATAAACAGTCAAATGTACACTTGAAAATATTAATAATACTGTTTGTTAAATTAAGTACACAATTAGGTTGTTAAGATTTTGATGAAGCTGGCAGTAGTCGTATTCGTATGCTCTCTGAGTTGTCTGGCACGTCGTTAGAGTGTCAGTGGCAAAAAAACTCTCACAACAAGCAGCAAGTCGTTCAAAATGTCATTTTCTATGTTAGGTATATTAATTGCCTCGGTTGAACTATAGGAACCGCCGCGCTTGCATCGTTTTAGGCATTTGCAGTTAAAGCAGCATTAGGTATCTACCTATACCTGTGTTATGTTATTCCAAGCAATATACTAATTTTAGACTTTTTTTTTACGGTTATAAATAGCTTTATTTGTGGAAGAACAGGACAAATTACAAGATATGTGAACAAACAAATAAAATAAAGGACAAATCATTAGTAAAACAAGATAATAAATACAAAGTCTAAACTAGCTACCAAAAAAGGGAAGAAGAAGTATAAAGTACTACATCCCACTCTGCGTGATGCCACTCATGCCCGATCCCAAGGTCCCCAAAATGATTGTGGCATTGCATCACTGAACTGAAATAGTTTAATAGAATCTACAGTTATTTACTACCCAAAATAATGAATTGACATAGAATTACATATATATATAATTATCAAATAATGTTATAGTTAACAGTTTCTAATAGATTCAGATTCAGATTCATTTTTTATTGCTTCTTGAAAATTTACATTATATTTTACAAATTTTCTTTGTATATAAATAAAATGAATTCACAGAAAGCTCGTCAGGTACATACAATAAATTTGTTACAATAATGTCAAATAAATGGATAAAATTACATATATGTCAAACGTACAATAATATAAAAAACGGAAATTACAGCAATAATAATAAAAATAATTTATCTCTAGGGCGTCCTAGATTATGATAAAGTCAAAGAAAAACAAAATAATAAAAAATAAAAAAATAAATTAAAAAAATTGCATCAAAAAAAAAAATATTAATAATTGTCTAATATTGTTTTTGTTGGGTGAATTCCTTTACTGAATACAGCGACCTTGACAATAAAAAGTCTTTCAATCGGTGTCCAAAACCATCATCCGTTGATTCATTTCTGAGACTGGCGGGTAGTCTTTCGTAAAAAGCGGGGCCTATTACGCGCGGTGACTTGTCGAGGAGCGCGAGGCGCCGCCGCCGCGGCACGAACTGTAATCGCCCCGTCTGACGGGTGATTCTGCCGGGCATATTCACTTTTTTAAATGAGTGTATATTTTTACGTGTGAACATTATTCATATATGTAAATAAGTATGTTTAGACATATAGGTATGGACATTGTTAATAATTTGCTATTATGTGAACTAGTTAGTAATTAGAGGAGAATTAAAATGCATGTGCATGATTCAGAATTACCTAAAATTAAAACGAAAATATTAGGTTTTAGGAAGAAATTGTATGTTAGCCGCATTGGGCTCGAATGTACATTTTCACAATTTTGACATTTTGAATTTTAAACTTGTAGTTTTAAGAAATTGCTATGCTCAACAGAGCTCATGTTTAACTGTCCCTAGCTTTAAGACCTATTATACTAACATGAAACGCAATAAATTATGATTATGATTATGAACAGCAAGATACCTGTCGGACGAGGCATGACCCAGATAGGGGATCCCCTTGAAAAGCTCGAGCGTTTCGCTGCCAGGGGTTCAGCGGTCTCCATCACGGCAACCGGAACGAAGTGGTATGTTGGATCCAAGGCAGAACAGTTGGTGTGTTTGAACTTGGCGGTTTTTCAGCCGCCGAACCAGCTGAAACCTGCCTACGAAGCAAGAGGTCCTGGGTTCGAATCCCGGTAAGGTCATTTATTTGTGTGATGAGCATGAATATTTGTTCCTGAGTCATGGATGTTTTCTATGTATTTAAGTATTATTTATCTGCAAATAAATAAAGATTTTGGGTCAATCTTACACAAATCGACCTAGTCCCAAACTAAGCAAAGCTTGTACTATGGGTACTAGACGACGATATACTTATATAGATAAATAAATACTTAAAAACAGGAACCATGCATGACTCAGAAACAAATATTCGTGCTCATCACACAAATAAATGCCTTTACCGGGATTCGAACCCGGGACCTGCGGCTTCGTAGGCAGAGTCACTATCACTACCAACTAAGCTACAGAGGTCGTCAAATCAGTCACTTAGACCCATGTCTATTTGTACATCATGGAATCAATTTATTATTTACTAGCTTCTGCCCGCGACTCCGTCCGCGTGGAACTCGTTTATATCGCAGCTCCATACAAACTTTTACCCCCCCATTTCAACCCCTTAGGGGATGATTACGGGGATAAAAACTATCCTTTGTTACTCTCCATCCCTTCAACTATCTCCCCTTAAAAAATCACGTCAATTCGTCGCTCCGTTTTGCCGTGAAAGACGGACAAACAAACAAACAAACACACATACACTTTCGCATTTACAATATTAGTATGGATTTATCGTATGACAAATCAGTGTATTAAGAACCGAGAGATCAATAAAAATCAGGGAAAATAAACCTTAATGCTAAAAGCTCGCCAGCAACAAAATACGGTTTAGTCCATGAAAGGCTGACCTGGGGCTTGATTCCAATCGCCTAGAAGGCGACTTCACTTGGGTGGGATATCGCTTTTCTATAGTGTCTCTATTATTTTAATTTTAAAGACTGTGATATGAGAGATATTATAAGAGTATCTTTGTGATATGTAAGTGAAGTTCAACGTTGCATAACATTGCAGAAAACCCATGTAAAAAAAAACGATTAATCCATACTATCATCATATAGCAGAAAGACGTCCACTGCTGTATGCCTCCCCCAAAGAGTGCGACTATGACCGGTCCTGCGCCACCCGCATCCAGCGGATACTATTTATTTATTATTAAAAACAACAACGGTTTACACCAGTTACACTTGTTAAATTAAAGATTGACGAATTATATAATTACAGGATTAATTATTGTACATTATTATATTTATTAGTTACTGTCATCCATCAATTCTCACACATCTCACAATAGGTAAGACATCGAGACATTAACTTAGGCCAGCTATATGTAGGTAAACGTACGTAGGGTTATACTATATGTAATAGTACATTGTGATACAAGTGAGGTATGTTGACAATTACATCAGAGGCGGAATTATCACGCGAGCCGCTAGGTGAGCGTGATAAGACTGATAAGAGAGCCGAGGATGTAATTATCAAAGCTCACGCGTTTCATACGACGTTTTGCAACACATTTTGCGAGGAAAAAACCCTTTTCATAAGATAAAAATTTTATAGGCCTGCCAAGTTATTTTCTTTACTTATTTATGGCAACAGGTTTTTACTCACATGTTGCATCCATCGCCAAGAATTTCCAGTGGTGTCCATTCTTATTATCAATTTTCTAGTCACCACGAGTCAACATTTTTGTTAATAACCAAACACGCATTAACAATGTTTACAAAATATCTGTGAAATAACCTATAATGGCGCGCAACAGTTTTTTTTTCGTGAAGTTTGCGCAGTGCGCGCGCGCATTAGATGAAATCTCTAAACAGCCAATACAAAATAAAATAAATATTTTCGTTTTAAAATGTTATCTTTATTAATTCATGTAAAATGTTATCAAAAGTGAATAGTTTTACTAAATTAAACGTTTCTATATCATATACAAAAATAAATAGTCAAATAATTAACAAAAAGGATTTAATTTGTTTAGTCAATCAAGAATCCATTTGCCGAGAATAAAAAAAAAGCTGTACATTCTGTACAACCCGGTTAATTTAAGAATGCACCGTGTGCATGTTTACTCGTACATCTTGCTGCAAGGTGCCAACGTGACTTAATCGGGATATAACCATAACACACAAGTATCGTAATGTTATAACACACGCGTGTTTAATATCCAGGATTATGAGCCTAAAAGCGACACAATAAGAGGTACGTTACGAGCAATTGTGTTGAAAATAAATTCGTTTTACTCTACTAGTTTAAGAAGGCATATTGAGGTGATCAACACTCGGATGAAACATTATCGGGCAGCCGCACCTCCGTGTTTACGACGCGTAACAACCAATAAAATTGGGGTCCATCGTTTAGCAATCTCCTGACGCATGCTATGGTCAACCCTCGGACACATTTGTCTATAATATTTCAAGGTTCCGTTAGTACTTATCTAATCCTTATCCTTACTAATATTATAAATGCGAAAGTGTGTGTGTTTGTATGTTTGTCCTTCTTTCACGTCGCAACGGAGCGTCGTATTGATGTGATTTTTTTGTATGGAGATAGTTTAGAAGCTGGAGAGTGACATAGGCTACTTTTTCCAGCGGGAAAACATCTAACTCCCACGGGAAAATTCAATATGTTACATTTTCCTATAACCACGCGGGCGAAGCCGCGGGCATCAGCTAGTAAAAAATACTCACTAAAAATTTAAAAAAATACTCGTTATAATATACCTAGCAGGACCTATAGAAATCATTTATAAACTAATTTTATGTTTGTGGTTTTCCCGATTATAATAAATTCTATTACACAAAATCTGATTCGTCACAGACCGCATATTATTTTCTACACCTTGCGCATTTAAACATTTTTACAAGCTTTATATTAACTTGACCTGCTGGTATGGGACAAATCTTGCAACTTACAAGTATAGTTTGATTTTGGGTATAAGTATAGTTTGGATGACAATTCAATATTATGGTACCATCGAGCTGATCAACCGAAGTCATGGGGTTAGAAACACTAGCGCCTGTTGACATCAAACTCAGTGATGACTCTCTTAAGCAAGTGGACAGGTTCAAATATCTGGGGAGTACGGTAACATCTAAGTGCCACCTTGATGATGAAGTAAACAGCAGAATCGGGGCGGCTGCTGCTGCATTTGGGAGCCTTCGCGTCAAGGTGTTCCGGTCACACGACATAAAGCTCCAAACCAAGGTATCTGTGTGCATGGCAATAGTTCTGCCCAATCTCCTGTATGCCTCCGAAACATGGTCTCTCTACCGCAAACACATTCGCGTATTAGATAGGTTTCATCTCAAATGCCTGCGTGACATAATGAACATCTCCTGGTCAGACCGTGTCAGGAATACAGAAGTTCTACGCCGAGCTAATGTCAGCGGTATTGAAGCCTATCTAATGCGTAGGCAGCTACGATGGTCTGGTCATATCTCCCGCATGGCCCAAGAACGAGTGGCTAAGCGCATCTTTTACTCAGAACTGCAGGAAGGCAAGCGAAAACAGGGCGGCCAGCTTCTGCGGTATAAGGATGTGTTGAAGCGCCACATGCGGAGATGTGATATTGAACCATCGCGCTGGGAGATTTTGGCTCAAGATCGGTCAAAGTGGAGGCATGCAGTGAAGGTTAATGTGAAAGCCTTCGAAGAACGAAGACGAAATGAACTCGACGCTAAGCGCGAGGAGTTAAAGGCTCGACCACCTGCGGCCATTCACTACAATTTTGTCGGAGGGGTGCTGACCTGTAGGGAATGCAGTCGCACATTCTCTGCAAAGATAGGCTACGTCAGTCACCTGCGAGCTCACGAACGACGCTCCAGTTAGCCTTTTATTCCAGTCGCCGTGGTCAAAATCGGCCAGGATAGTGATGATGATGATGATGACCACCGAGCTGATCTGATGAAGGAGACAGGAGTTTTATATTCTTGCCCTGTTAGTATGGGACAAATCTTGCAACTTAAATTTGACCCACTTCCCGGTGACCGATTGAGCTGAAATTTTGGGTATAAGTATAGTTTGGATGACAATTCAATATTACGGTACCATCGAGCTGATCTGATTATGGAGACAGGAGTTTTATATTAACTTGCCCTGTTAGTATGGGACAAATCTTGCAAGTTAAATTTGACCCACTTGTGACCGATTGAGCTGAAATTTTGGGTAAGTATAAGTATAGTTTGCATGACAATTCAATATAATAATAATAATAATAAAACATTTATTTGAGGCAACTTGGGTCTATGGTTACAAATACCTTACAGACTAAACATATTATGGTACCATCGAGCTGATCTGATGATGGAGACAGAAGGTGGCCATAGGAACTCCGTAATAAAACCACATAACCCCGTCGAGTTTGGGCTCGTTAGAATCGTCTCAATGAGTAGTACGGTATACAGAAAAGTACAGTCGGCAATAAAAGCTTGTACCCAAAAATGGAATTTTTCATAGAAAGTTATCAATAGTCGTCTTTGTGCTTGGGATTATTCGAGACAGCCCTCTCTGCGCGTAATGTATATTTACAACAAAGTCAATCAACATACACCAATTTGGTTGCAATTCTCAACTATTAAGTAAGTTCTGCCTCTAGATGGATTATAAATCAGTGTATCGGAAACCCAAAACTTTCTTTAACCGAAGCTCAGAACATACGATCTTATTAGTATAAGAAACATCTCAGGGAACCCTCATCCATCCCCATTACCGCCTCGACAGGCTTATGCACGGAACCCATACTTTAAATGCGTCGTATACTTTTTATGTGCGACACGTCTGTATTTTGTAGCGGACGGTAACTTTGATCGGCACGTCGCCTGGTCAGCGAAAGTAATGAGTCGTAAAGTCACTGGACAGTGTAAAATAGACTCAGGTGAAAGACCTCTGCCTGTAGACTTTTACAATGTTTCTTATTTTCGATGAAGTATAATTAAATAGTTGGTATATTTTCCTTGTAGCGGTCGGGAATGGAGATTTCGATACGAATATGATGCTGGGTTGCTGATGGGTCTGAAACTGAGGTCACTGAGAGCGCCGGCCGAGTACGAATTTAATGCGAATACCCATGACAAAAGTGGGAACGGCCACTTGTGATGCTGACATTGTAAAGATCAAATAATTACGTACTTCTGTTATTATAGCACCGTAATCAACTCAGCTTAGATACCTATAAAAAATCAATCAATGTGTTTCTGTAGCTGTTGGTTCTCCAAATAAATAAATAAATAAAATATTACACAAGTTCCTGAAGACTGTGACAGGAAAATAAATGCCGCTTATGACACCATAATAAATGTAATACCTACGTTAATTGTACTGGCAGAGGGCCGAAGAAATTAATTTTGTAAGGAATTATGTCTAAATACCATTAGGCAGACTCGTGCCTTCCGAGCTGTGGTGCGGAACCAAGTGACGTACTTCCACTCTAAAACATAGTGGCGATTATCTACTCCTCCGATAATGATGATGAATCAACTCACATCGGTAGCATTCGTTTCTGAGACTAAAGTTCTTAGGTATTACTCAGGTCTCAAGTATCCAATTCAACACAATATTAATTTTATAATTTATTAATTTACACTTCATAATATCAAGGTCTGAGGTATGATAATTATCTTATAGAATTCTGTTTAAGAATGCGTATTTGGTCAAATGATCAAATCAAAATAAGAGAGTTTCCCTTAGGTATACTTAATATGGGAAAATAGAAACATTTTAAAATGTTTCAAAATGTATTTAGCGCGAATCTTAGCGCTCTAAGTAGAAGCACAAAGTAAAAATCCTTTGAAAAGTGTTTTCAGACTCGAAAATAAAATATTTATACCAATAAAAGCTACCTTGGCCTCTAACCTACCGTAAATCTCTTAAAATCCTTTTTCCTTGCTATGACAAAGGGCGAGGGGTGTGTCCGACCCCCGTGGCGCACAGAATTAGCCAAGTCAGCTTAAATTAAAAAAGAAATCAGGCGAAAGTTAATTCCCGAAGTTTTAATTACGTTTATTTTGTCGTTAGGCAATTCCTAATTAATTTGCTTGAAAGAAATGCGCGTCACAATAGGCAGCTTGGATGCAGAAGAAAGCAATTATCTTCTTTTTTAATTCAACAGGACAGTGCCCTGGAAGAAAACCGTTTCCAATAGACACGTATCGTTGGGTAATTCTTTAAGACAACAATGAAGAGTGTGTCGATCGGTTGTTTCGTTTCATTTGGGGTTACTTTAGCGCATGCCACGTCGGGCCCTAAAATTAATATCGAAATGATTGAGAAAAATATACTTTATATGTTAACGTTAACCCACTGCAATTTAATGATTAATTTTAATGTTTGAATCTTTTAAGGATATATAAAAAAATACGCCAAACTATGTTTATTCAACTTGAAATTCATCCTAAATTTTGAGGGCTACATTCACCTTAGAACCTTTGGCGTAAAGCTGCTTTTTCACTGGAGCAAAGTTTTGTAAAGTTATATTGCAATAAACAATTTTGCTTCCTTGTTTTACTTCCAAGGGCTTTCGTTTCACTTTACACGAAACGAAGAATGTTGCAAAGATCCTTATTGAGAACTGCATACAGTCAAGTTGCCCACTCACATTATGAATTCGTACGATATGGTTTACCATCTGGATTGGTTGGCAGATTACTCTGAGATTTCTTGATTTAGGTACGCAATCAATCGCATTAAATGTCATCATGGTAATCTCACATTGCCAAACTTTTGAAATGAAAACACTTTGATCTAGAGATATATATTGTCATTAAACCTTCAACGGTGTTTTAAGTGTACCTACTGCACAAAATTCAATCTCGAATACACATACGGGATAATGGCGTCTCTGTGTATGTAAATATGCGGGGCCGTTTCGGTGCTCAAAGCGTTCCCGTGTAGGCTGTGTTGTTTCCACGGAGGACCTCTTACAGGACTGTTATTCGCTACACGCTAATGCGGCTCACCCCGCCGGTCACCCGTCACGAAACTAGACCTCTACCTACGCTTGGTTACTACTCATCGCGGTGTCACGATATATTTGTGGGTGAGCGTTGAGGCGAGCTTAAACAAGTTACAGAATAGGGGGCCAGGTCGGGCTCGAGCGCTATCCGTTCGCTCAATGAAGGGCTCTTTGTCGCATCAACAGAAGTTCAGAGGTCTACATACGTTACTAGTTCTTAGGAAAGATCCATTAGTACGCCGTTCCGTTTCCGGGCCGACTAAATAAAGTGTTCGTTACTGTCACATTTTACGCCGCTTAATTTTATTGACATTCAGTTTAATATGCGATTTTCACAAGTGAGTTTGCTGACCAGCACACGACTGAATGAATGGAAAACTCGGTGACCGAGTGAACCATATTTTGAAAGACCCTAAAGGGAGTGAAAATTAAGCATGCAATATTTGCCTGTAAGTACGAGTATATGGAGGATTATCATGAAGTTTTTATAGCTCACTCTCGGCAGACTGCGACTGTTACAACATTGATGTCCATATAAGGGTTATTGTCGTACGTCGTAGGATACCTACTTATTATTGTTTATTAAATTCGTAATGCTTTTATGAAATAAAATTGTGTTAAGCAGCACGTTACAAATCGAACTCACTTCGCCCATTATTTGCTTACGTTCCCACTCCCAAAACCTATAGCCGGACTTTTGGTTCGAGTATAAAACTGCAAACCGTTTGTAAATTACCATATCTACAACATGTCCCGATAAGGTCCATACATTAGGTTTGAAGCAAAGCCGATTGTTAGGATTCAGTGGACGCGGTAATAATATTTCACTTTTACGAGGCGCGTCTGCCCGTGCGTCTGCGACTCCGCCCCGGGAATCGCCTGAGTAGGGTGACCACTCGGCTCGCTACACTAGGACCCGTCCTGACCAGGAACCTGGTGTTTCATCCAAACCAACTCTTTGATTTGAAAGAGCTCCGGCTCTTGCCCTAAAAGATTGACCTAAAGTTTTCTTTTGATAGACATTAAAAATTCCATTTCAATTTGATACCAGTCCTATTTCAATATCAATGCGTCCTGCTCGGTGTACCCTTGTTTTGTCGACAACCTTTTCATCGAAATATTATTTCATCGACAACGATTCATCGAAACTTCAGTACTAGTAATATTGTTTGGCGTTATTACATTTCAACTACTATTTATTTAAATTTATCTTACTACGTAGAAATACTATTCAATGAATATTACTTAATCGCTGATTTGTTTCAAATTATTTTAATCGGCACAAGGCACAACTATAAAACATTGCAATTCATTTCTTCGACGTATTACTTTAATACAATTTTATATGTCCTACTGCACATTTATACATTAATTCAAATTATGTAGTTAATTGTGTGACATACAAATATGTATAATATGTATGTATAATAAAACTAAGAATCATTCGTGTAAATCGCTTATTACAAAAAAATATCAGGGCGGACAAAAACGGCTTGTCATAAGCGAACTCTGTTTTAGGTCGGTTAGGTTAGGGTTCACTTGGTCCCCCAGATCAGAAATAGACACCCCGCGCCGCGGGGTGGCGTCGACTGGCTGCACGGCAAAAATAGGTTAAAAAACGTTAGGGATTCAGTTATAGATCCGAAATAATTTTATGCGGAATAAATATTATTACATGTAAAAAAACATGAATTAAAAAAACCCGAAATGAAAAGCAATGACATGAATTTTATTGAAATAAGTCAACTACCAATTAAAAGACTTCGGTTCAAATTACCTAGTATCGAGTCCTCGACGCAATGACTTGTCAATGAAATGAAAATACTTGAAACGTTGTCTTTGAAATAATATTCGATTAAATGTTTGTCGGGAATTCAATGGTAAACCATTTATAAACCTTTTCTAGTTTTTTATAAGATGATTCCATTTTTAGTGCCCGACTGGTCAGTGGTCAGGTTAGTGGGTCAATTGCAATCAATGTTATACTCGTAAGTAAGTACTGGATCATATTTCGGAACGACATTTAAAATCGTCTTTGAAACGTTTCATGTGCTGCCTCTTTCGTATTAACGCTTTAGCATAGCCACGCGTGTGTGAGCAGGACGGTTTACCATTGAATTGACCACTGACCAGTCGGGTACTAAAAACGGAATCATCTAATATAAAACTAGAAAAGGTTAATAAATACCTATCTCAGCCGCAGTCAACTCTTGGTCACCCGTCCGTAATGGCGCATTATCTCTCGCCATCTCGCTCGTAATCGGGCACATGCACTAGACTCCTAAGTGCCGCTTTAACGATATTTCTATATGATAACAATTGTATTCCTGAGACAAATGACTTTGGTAAATTATAGTTATAAGTACTCTGAGTACATTTTCCAACTCTATATCTTTCATTTATTAAATAGGTATAGATAGCCCAACATGGAAGCGATATAAATGTTAAACACTCTAGGTTCTATGATTGATTTTATGCCATTCAGCTGTAAATTACTTCTCACAAGCAAAGCTTATACAACGGCGAAACATATAATGTACCTGTATCCTATGGTTAGTATAGTAAGTACATACATACTTGTATTTTATTTGCTTGTTAACGTCTCACTTTAGCCCCGTACTTCTTTATTCAAACAACCGATCGCCGACGAAATTAAATGTCCAAATTCCGTTTCGCGACGTTAAAAAAAGTCGTAACGTAAACTTTTTCAATTTTCACCTGCAGTTAAACTCGGGTATAAAGAGTCCGCGAAGTAAATATTTTGGGAAGGTTGACGACGCCCGCGAGCAAATGTAGCGACTTGATAAGGGTGCGCCGGTGTAAAATGCATGTAAACACCTCTTTTGCGCTCGGGGACCAGGCCTTTAAATAGCGCTATTTTCGTATAGCGCTATCATTTATAACGTTATTATTCCTAAAACCGCTATACTCGAAAACGATATTTGACGCGCTGTATAGCGATATCCATTATAACGTTATAAATCTAAACCATTAATATAAAACCGATACTTTTTTAACCGATATAATAATGTAATAACGTTATAGGCTACCCCTTTCTCGCATTCAGTATAGCCTACTCGTGCAATGTAAGCGATGTGATTACGTAACGTAGGTTGTTTGTTAGAGTGCACGACGTCATAGTAAAATAGAGAATTTTTCGATTTGCTCGGCTTGTCGGCGCAGGTTGTAGCCTGATACGAATATCCTGACTAATAATTTTCAAATCAGATTGTCTTTAGCTACTCTGTGCCTCATTAATCGGAAATGCATCATCCCATAAAAAACATGCCATGTAAAAAAGAGGTCAAGTCTCGAAACTCTTCCACCGTAAAAAGTTGTGAGATATTTCGTAGAGCCAAGTCTCAGGCATTCTTTTATCTTTATTTGCTTGCTAAATAAAATTTTGTGACTTGGCAATCACACAATACTACATAGCTTTAGGTATGCAGAAATCCATTAATGCAGGAAAGTGGTGTGATTGCCAAGTTACACAATTTTATTTAGCAAGCAAATAAAGATTAAAGAATGCCTAAGACTTGGCTCTACGAAATATCTCACAACTTTTTACGGTGGAAGAGTTTCGAGACTTGGCCTCTTTTTTACATGGAGTGTTTTTTATGGAATCTCACTTCTTTTTCTAGGGTAATGTGTTATCCATACATACAAACTATGAATGCAGGCCCATTCTTGCTTTTGAATTTTCCCATTCACTGCAAATGTAACTTTGTAATCCTATATATTTGTATAGGATTACAAAGTAATGTATACAGTTGGTGTATCTAGAAAACTGGGTTGAAATAGCAATTTTTTATAATTTTCCCTTTATGTGGCCATTAAACCCTAACTGTACCAAATTTCAGCTTTCTGAGTTTATGGGAAGTACTAGTTCTATTTTGATGATCATGAGTGAGTGAGTGTCATAAATGCGAAACTTTGCTTTCGCTTAACTTCGGAACTAAATGACCTACAGACTTGAAATTTTGGATTTTAAGTATGTGATTATAGCTTACTGGATGACGAAAATTTCTGCATTCTGGTCTTATCCAGAGGTTCTCAAATAGAGGCCTGAAAATGTGGCGAAATGGTTCCAGTAAAGGATGGTACGGCAGTGTTTGCTTCGCGCTTGAATAAGCGGGGGCACTACCGTGCCCCCAGATATTAATGGCATTGTTATAACATGGTAAATTATTTATAATTTAAATGCCTGCATCAAATGTTTCTCACTAATTCGTCAACGCACAGCCGAAACTACTGGGACTAAAAAGAAGGGACAAGATGGAATTTTTGGAAATCCCATCCCTAAGGGGGTTAAATAGGGGTGCAAAGTTTGTATGAGGGATACTTTTTTTTTTTTACTATTGACTTGAAACTTTGTAGGAAGATTACTTATTAAGATGCATAAAAAGTTCTTGCAGCTTTTTAGAAAATTCCACTCCTAAGGGGGTTAAGTAGGGGACAGGGGTGCAATGTTTGTATGGGAGAAACATTATTTTTTGAACTAGAGACTTGAAACTTTGTAGAAAGATTACTTATTAGAATAGAAAAAAGTACTTTCTGTGTTTTAGAAAATTTCATCCCTAAGGCGGTTAAATAGAGGTGCAAAGTTTGTATGGAGGGAACTTTATTTTTTGAGCTAGAAACTTCAAACTTTGTAGAAAGATTACTAAATACAATACAAAAAAGGACTGTCAGCGTTTTAGAAAATTCCACCCCTAAGGGGGTTAAATAGGGATGAAAGGTTTGTATGAGAAACACTTTTTTTGAGCTTGAGATTTGAAACGTTGTAGAAAGATTACTTATTAGAATAGAAAAACAGTACTTTTAACGTGTTAGAAAATTCCATCCCTAAGGGGGTTAAAAAGGTAATTATGCGAGATTAGGATGAGAAACATTTTTTTTGAGCTAGAGATGGGCAACTTTGTGGTACGATTACTTATTAGAAAAAAAAATTCATTTCATCGTCTTGGAAAAATACCACCCCTAAGGGGGTTAAAAGTGTTAAAACGGTATTCAAGGTTTATATGGAGAGCAAGAAAATATAGTAAGATATTTCTAATGTCAGTCTTAGTCTGTATGTTAAAAGACAACAAAACTGATTTCAGAGTTTTTTTTTAATTCATCCCCTATAGGCGTTAATGGGGCTTCAAAGTTTATATGGAGGGAAAAGTCATTTTTTAAGTAAGATTTTTTAATTTTGGCCTTAAAATAGAGAGAGCAGATTAGTAGATTTTTTTATTCATCACCTAAGAGTGTTTAATTTAAAGGGGATTCGAAGGCCGCATAGGGTCAAGACAATTTTAAAGTAAAACATTAGTGTAACTACGATTTTAGACGGTTTGTTTAAAACTAAAAAATACATTTCAATGTTTTTGAAATTCATCCCTTAAGAGGGTTTCTAGGGGGTTCAAAGTTTATACGAAGAGCAAGATATTTTTAAAATAATAGATTTATTACTTAGGTTATGGACCGTTTGTTTAATGATTAGAAAACGATTTCAGCGTTTTTTTATTCATCTCCTAAGAGAGTTAAAAGGTTTGAAGGTTGTATAGAGAGCAAGACCTTTTTTAAAGTAAGACTTACAGATTTGAACAGTTACCAGAAATGTAGGATAGGTTAGGTTAGAACTGCGATGCTCCCAGAATCGAATAGATTTAATCAACATTGGGTACTTATTATTATAACAGTAATGTAGCTTAGTAGACATATAAAAATATATTTTTCTTTAATACTGTATGAAAACGTCTGTTGATGATTCTTAAGATATTTATGTTTGTAAAAACGAAGGTTTCAATTTAGATTTATCAATTTAAACTAACGAACTCATCGCACTGTTACCTTTTACGTAGGTCTAATCTCTGAACGGATTTAGATGAAATTTCCCGTACAGATAATTTGAGACCCTTGGAAGGATATAGGATAGTTTTTGTATATCTTTAAGATGGTAGAAGTGTGTTTGGGACAACGATAAATAGCTTGCACCGAACATAATTTAATAGCAATATTTTTTCTAAGACCATAACAAGTTCTACGCGAACGAAATCGCTGGCAACAGCTAGTTATTTACATAAATATTTAGTGACTAAGGATTAATTAGAAAAGGAGGATGAATCGTAAGAAAAGGAGGATCGATATATATTTATGTGTACCAACCGTCCTTGGTCTCCCCTATCTATCGCGAGCCTATCTAGACAGATTATGGCGAAGAACCGAAATCGAAAATTCACACATTCTTTGGTTTCATTATCAGATTTTATTTAACTTGTCGTTTTCGGAATGGCTCTAAATCAAAAATAAAATAAAATGTCGGAAACTAAAAGTATATTTTAATTTTATTACGATTAATGAACAAAAGCACATACCAACATACCTATGCATAATTTTTTGCTCACGGCAACACCGTCGGTCGTAGGGCTTGTTTGGAATAGGTCCTAATACTGGGAGTCTGCGATTTAGTGCCGAGACAAACAATTAACATAGAAAAATATTGACCCTCTTATATATTGTAATAGTGTATACCTAGGGGCTATTAAGATTGGCACTCTTTCTTTTTATTTATGAGCAACTCCACGAATCTGTGGACAGCGTTGCGTTTCCTGCGTCCCATTTTTATTCCGCCATTTATCGTCGCAACCAACCAAATATTCACAATTCACAACCAATTTGCAAATGATCGAGGTAAACAAGCATTAATAAGATTTAGAAGCTAGAACAACGTAACGGCAACGTCGCACGTCGCGCTACGGCCCACGTGGTGGCATGTTGGCATTGGCACAGAGCGGCAACGGCGCAGCCGTAGCGCGCGGCTCGCATTTTAAAACGATATTATAACGTTATTATATATCGTTCTGTTATTCATTCTGTTACGGTATTTATATCGTTATGGAGAATATTGGTTTTGTTATAACGTAATTTTCGAACACTAACGGAATATACCGTTATAATTCCGGTTCATTTTATAACGTTTTAAAGGCCTGTCGGGGACCAAATGTTGTCGACTGCTCCCTTCCCAAATTTAGACGTTGCTACACGATATCATAGCTGAAATGAAGTTTGTGAATAGGTATCAAGTGCAAATTACTGATATCGTCTACGAAATGTAAACTCAAACCGATTTGAATTGTTTTATTTTCATGCGTAGCACCTTCATTCGCAGAAGAAATATAATAGTCATAGTTATTTATTCAGTAACAATATATATTGCATTTGAAATAAAAATGACAAAATAATACAAATAACAATTCCTAAATAAATAAAAACGAATACAGTAACAGAAAGTAACAATAAAGAAAAAAAGAAAATTAATAGAAAATCAATAATAAGGAGCTTATATCATGTCAACTATGTCTTTGTATCAACCAAATAATGTACTAATTGTCAATCTAATGCATAATTATATCAGTCTATTTTTTTTTACAAAAATAATTCTTAAAAAAGTAACAATATAAATAAAAATCTAAAGAAAATCAATAGTAAGGAATGAATAATGTCAACCATATATTTATGCTCAAACAATTTACTTAATGTCAATCTTATGCCATGTCAACTTATTTTTGAATAGGTTTGTACTCGAAAGTAACTTCAACTCCATCGGTAACTTATTGTAGAGGTTGACTGCTTGGTAACCTGCCGAGTGCCTAACCACTTTAAGTTTAGCCAGGGTAGTTTAGGTAGGCAAGTCCTTCCTTCTAGTCGCCAGACGACAATATAAGAAAAGACTGCTGTAGAAGAGCTGTAGAACTCGCTAGCCTGTCTTTTATTCAATATTTTTTTTAATTCCGAGAAAATAATGATCGAACCTGAGGCTCTAGTATAAGTTTTACCGAAACAAAACGTTACGACCGCGTTTGCGTTTAGCTGTCAAATCCCATACAAATTGAGGGTAAAACGCAAACGCGATCGTAAAGTTTTGTTTCGCTAAAACTTATACTAGAGCCTCTGCTCACAAAATTTTACGAGAATCGGTTGAGTAATGAGACCTGTAGAGGAGAACAGCTGGAAAGCACATACGAAAGAATTTTGCCCAAAGCTAAAGCAGGGAACTTCCTACGATTCGCTCGCTCGTCCAATGAGGGTTTTTATAAGGTACCTACATGAAGCACGGCGGCTTGTGCCTCCCAATTTCGTAAAGCTTTCCAACAAAAATCTTTTTAGTCAAAGATTATTTTCGTACATGTGTAAACTTTTCAAAGTGAATAAAAACTCAGACATGGCTACGTAGTTGCCGGTGGATCGCACAAAAATTCAATCCGTTAAGAGGTCTGCTAACTCGGGCCGGCATCAGCCAGTGACGGCAATCATTCTAATGGCCGCTCGAAACGAAACCAGAGTCTAAAAAACAAGTAAGATAATTTGCCATTATGCTGGTTTTAGAAATAGTTTAAATATAAGACATTTATTAAGCAAATCGTTTGCGCATTGTATAAGTACCAGTCCCGTTAAATATAGGAAACAAATTCCTACACTTTCAGACATTAAAAAGGAAAAAAAGTAAAGAGATGACGCTTCGCTAAAAATAATGCGATCGAGATCGGTTTTAACGGTAAATATTGAGGTAAGTACCTATTGGAATCAAAAATATATATTGTCTTTCATTATTCATTAGTAACCAAGTACGATATAAAACATTACAAAACCGTCATTCTTTTTTAATTAATCTGGTTTTAAATGGGAAAATTATACTCAAGAGCAAACTTTTATATCGCGTAATTCGAAACATTTCTTTCCTTTCATATTTTATTTCCTAATGCGCGTAGTGAAAATAAGGGGCATACCTATATATTTGGTCAAATGGTATATAACTTATGTGATTAAGGGTATTATTCAAGTGGAGGAGTATTTCAATATAGAGAAAATTATATTTTTAACGAGTAAGTACCTACTTAGATTTAAAATTTATATATGCCTCTCACCGACTGATGGATATCTTACTTCCTTATTTAGATCATGTCCAGACCGAATTAGTTCTTTACAAACAAGCTGCTTGATCCAATTGAATGTAGTCGGACGAACGCTGTTTGATGTGCAACTAATAGCTATTCCGATTAACCAATAACCATCTAGAGCTCTAGATGGTTATTGGTTAATCGGATCTCGATACACTCGTTTCTTTTTATATTTAACTCAGTTTCTTCATTGCTAAAGCGTCTAATTGAACAATAATTTTCTTATACCCTTTTCACGAAACAAATTATTTAATTAAATATTTTTGTTTCGTGTTATTTTTAACGAGGAAGTTACCCCGATCATTTTATAAACGATATGATACAGACCAAGACTGTGAAACAAGTCTATAACTCGATACAGAGAGGGCGCTAGTCTTAGCGGGAATATAATGGAAAAATATACAACTTGCGTCACTGTCCTCGTAGCTCAGTTGGTAGAGCAGTCTAGCGTTAATAGAAAGGTCGCAGGTTCGAATCCTGTCGGGGGCTACAGACGAAGATGGTTTATTTTTCCATTATATTCTGTCTGTGTATCATATCGTTAATAATTTTCTTAATGATAGGTCAGTAAAGGAATCCCACGAAGGTATAGGTATCATTAAAAAAACATCAAACTCAGTGTTATTATCGACGGATCTATCTGTAGTCTACTTATACCAATAGGCGAAGGGCGATATGTCTGTGAAATGTGGGTTTGTATGAATGAATGAATGAAAGCATTTATTTAGGACACAACTTGTAATTTTGTAAGTAGGGGGTTTGACCATCTGATAAAGATAAACATTTATACAGGGTGAATCCTAAGTCGTGAACAGAAATGTGTGTTTCTTACTGTTTAACTTTAGTTTAAACATGTGGACGTGACAACAGGCAAAAATATGTAAACGTTGTTTGTTAATTCATATAATTTTTAATTACTTATTCTCATGGTCACCCTAATTGCTACGTTAAACTGTAATTTTAAGTACAGACCAAGTCTTGTCGAATAGGATGACCATAAGGTTGGTGTTTTTGCTATTTAAAATTATTATCAGTAAAGTTTAATTGTTTGCTTCTAGAGTTAATGCAATGAATATGCCTTAAAATACTGAGATAGATAGAAAAAATATGTTTACGAGTTAGGTTTCACCCTGTATAGAATGGACCTTAGTGGACTTTCAGGATTGAAATAGGCTATATTTAGTGCCATGGCTACGCCTGGCTTCCTTGTATTACGCGGGTGGAGCCATGCGGGCAGCTAATCCATACTAATAATAAGTGTGTCTGTCTGTCTGTCTGTCTGTCTGTTACCTCTTCACACTTAAACCGCTGAACCGATTTGGATGAAATTTGGTATAGCGATAGTTTGAGCCCTGGGGAAGGATATAGGATAGTTTTTATCCCGGAAATCATCCCGCAAAGGGATGAAGTGGGGGGTGAAAGTTTGTATGGAGCTACGATATAACCGAGTTCCACGCGGACGGAGTCGCGGGCAAAAGCTAGTTTAATATAAATCGTCAGTCAACCATTTTATAATCAAATGATTATCTTTCACATCGGGGCTCAATTCGAGTTAGCGCTGCTAAAGTATTTCAGATTAGGTGAAGTACTCCCACACGTCTCATGTTCTTAGTTTCGTGTAACTTTTTAGTGGAAAATGCGAGTAACTGGAATAGTAGGTATCGATATCGAACCGTTGAGTCTAAGGAGAGACTTCGCCTCCTGTTCAAATTCCGACGTGATGCCTACGGCTCCTTTTTACCACCGCACCGCTCGCCGTCGGCAGGGCATTCATCCTCACACCCTGGAACCTAAATGGTCGCTTACCACACGGATTCAGATAATTTTTCTCCCTCGGACGCTCCAGTTGTGGAATGAGTTCCCTGCCGAGGTTTTCCCGAGGAAGAGTCTTCAAAAAGGAGTGTATAAATTCTTAAAGGGTGGGCAACATGCATGTAACACCCCTGGAGTTGCAAGGGCCGTAAGCCTGTTTGCCACCGACGTGGTATGAAAAAAAAGGTATGTTTCCTCGAAATGTTTTATCCATTTTATTCGACGCTGATTAGTGATGAGAAAAACACAATTATTTGTTCATGCCTACAACTTTGATGGCAATGTGATTGGATGGACAATTTAGATGGCTATCGTAAACTGTTCATTCAGAGTTAGAAAAGATTTTATTTTAAACTCGAGCATCGACCTAAAAAGCATGGATTTTGCACATTGTGCGCATATTACCTAATTGGCAGGCGCGCGTTGAAAAATTTACTCAATTACCCTACCGAGCTCGCTTAGGAAAATTAAAAGGTACCTAGAAAGTGCGTGATTAGAAATCGAGCGAAATTGTCTAACAGCACGTCATCAAACCGCGCTTTAGCCGCAGGAGTGATTTCCTTAATGGGCCCCCGAGTATCGTTATTAAGCTGAACTGTAACTTGATAACTTCAATCATAATGTTCTATTCTCACGTATGAAAACCGATAAAAACTTCGTAGACGCTCCAGGGTAGTCATTATACCGAATAATTTACGATTAGCACGACAGCTCGCTCGAACGGGTTGTGGAAAATCAAAGACTACATACTGATGTTTAGTAACATACCACACCTATTATTATCATGGTAAAACATCATGAGTAACGTTAGCAAGTACCTACTCACAAATACATTCAAAATTTAAACTTAGGTGTCTAAGAAATAAAGTGGATTGTAAGACGAGTTAACGATAGGAGTAGACAATCGATGGTATGGCGTGTAGGTACTTTAATGATTAAATTACATGGTTGGTGCTAATCATAGTAATGTGGCATTGTTAATTTGTGATTGGAATTAACAAAGATGGTGAGGGTTCATCGAAGACGTTTCTAAATGTTTACAAAATTATGGGTAGCATTTATAGTTTAAACGCGCTTTTTAACATGATCTATTTCCGATGTACGGTCGAGGAAAATGAAGGTTTGGCACATGTCAACTCTATTTGAATGACGTTAAGGTCCAAAAGTGCTAAACATTCAAATTCCTCGACTGTACCTATAAGGCCACTTGCGTATTAGGCGGAGCGGAGTCGGTGCGATATCAGTAAGCTGTCAGCAGTCACTTTCAAGTCAGTACAGATTCTTTACTGCGCGCCTACATTTCAATTAGCTATTCTTGATTGGCACGAAATGTGCGGAAGCGGAGCGGTACCAATGCCGCCCAGCTTCTGTGCAATAGTTAGCAATACGCCTCTACAAAACTAACAGTACACTGACAAATAAGGTAATATGGGTGACATCAGTAAGGTCTCGGTAAAGTACAAAATGCAGCATACCGGCCGCATGCGGACGTGGCCTAAGTGCACTACATAATATAATACCTATGTAAAGAATACTGCTGCTAACAGGTAAATTCAATGGGAAATTTGCCTTGATCAAAGTATGTAGAGCGTATCTATGATTGCCTGAAGATGTTTCGCTTTCCATACAAAACGTTTTTTGACATTCGCAGGCTAAATTGGCTTTCCATTTGCGCGAAATTCCCCATTTCCTAGAATAAACTTGTATAAACTACTGTATAAGGATTATAATAACTTCCACATGAATACGGAACCTCTAAGTGCCTATTGGCTATTTAATTCCAAATAACGTTGTTGTTGCCCAATAATTATATATCAGTATCAATAAAATAATAGTATCATTCAGAACTGACAGAGAGGGCCAAGGCCAAGAATTATGACTGATGTTCTTTTTTTCTAATTTATAATTTTTTGCTCCTAACCGGTTAAACTGCTCGATATTTTGTAGAACAATAATATCAATTCTAAATAATATATATAAGTTCTAAGATTTGTTGGTTCTTCTAGTTTATATTTATTAAGGTTGATTTTTATATTTTCGTTTTGCAACCTATGTTTCGATGACGGTTTACGTTCCTTGTATTGAAGATTTTTATTACAAGCTTTTATTTTAGTTCGCTTGTTTTGTTAGTTTGTTAGTGTAATTTTGGACCAGTTAACCTCAACCGATTGAGCTGAATTTTGGGTGTAAGTATAGTTTGGATGACAATTCAATATCATGGGTACCATCGAGCTGATCTGATGATGGAGAAAGAAGGTGGCCTTTGGAATTCAGTAGGTACTTAACCGACATAACCCCGTTGATTTTTTTGATAGAAGTTTATTAGTATTCTATTGAGTATACTGCATGTTTAATACATAAGTCCCTGGGCGACCGAGCTCTGCTCGGGTGAAAATAGAGGAAATACGGAAATAACGAATTTTCCCAGACGTCACTCGAAGTCAAAATACCATTGAAAATGTAACTCTAGGTATTTGTATAATTAGTAGGTGTAACGGTTCAACCTTTTAAAATGGCTGACTCTTTATGCTAACCTATTCTGAACTTAAAGTAACCCCTAGCTGTAAGCTGAAGCTCCTGAGAAGCCTCTAGTCGTCTGAAAATGGAATCCTACCTGAAGGAAAAGCTAATTAATAAAATTAAACTGATAGTAGTGAGAAAATAAATCATTTATTTATCATAGAAATATCGAATTAGTTTGGTTGTTTTGAAGCTAAAGAACCTTTGATTAATTAATCCAGTAAAATCAAGACTCGATTATGCTGGATATCCACTTTGATCCTATAAATACTAACTCGTACCAAAGTGAATAGAAAACCGAGTTAGTTCCGGCCGATCCTACTAGAAAGGTTGCGTTTTATTCTAGTCTAGATAAATCTATCCTACGGCTACAGAATCTCTGGTTATTTATGTTAAAGTAATCGAGCTTGAGTACTTTAACAGACCAAATCGTCTCCTAGGATATTGTCGGACGGAAAGAGATTCGGTCAAAGAAAAAACCATCCGACTCCAGACCTACAATGCCGTAATCTAACCTAGGAATGATTATCTCTGGAACCTAACCTCGAAGACCTATTTAGACCTAAGCTATACGTGATTCGCGCTGGTGAAGTGGCTTGGCGTGTGATAGCGTCTAGTGGAGGAGATCCCGCATTGCGTGAGTAGACCCAGGCCCTTTTCGAGAAGAATGGAGGCTGTATTCTATAAAGGAAAAGTTACACGTTAATTGACATCATACCATAAGTATATTTTCACACCTACAACTTAACTTACTTGCTTCTTCAAACCAACAAAATCCACAACTTATTATGGAATAACTTACTTATCTAAATAAGCTATATATAAATATAATTCACATAGTTAGATTTTTGTCACTCCTTCGAAGGAGTTCGTTCAATGATGTACCTACATCTTAAAATATTAAGATTTTGATGATGATGATGATTTTGGATGATGACGTTGAGATACAGAAATAAATGGTTAAAAGTGGACTATCGTTTTGACCTATTTATTACGTACAACTTATATTATAAATCATTTCCTAATATTCACATCCGTATGATTAGTTATTAAGATTAAATCGGAGAATAAATTAAATCGCTTAAAATTTACAGAATGATTTTTACTATAGAGATATTTCAAAGGTTGTAGTGAGACTGGTCTAGCGAACAATCCCAGCTTTGCAGGACCCAAAGGCACCTTTATAGTCGAGAGATTGATAGATATACGACGATGCACAATTGAGCCTGACAACTGGCAATTAACCACCATTCCAATCACACCATATTTATTGAAAATTCCATAACAAAATTCCTCGGTACATATGTTAACTTGAACTACTGACATCTAACTTTCATAAATGTAGAATTTAGATATTAAGGTAAAGTATGCATCCCTTGTAAAATCGATAACAAATCTTCTCTAACAGAAGGGTCAATCTAAAACTAGACAACCAGACAAACGGAAAGAAACCTCAATTAGCAAGATCGAGATCCCTTGACCACTCGCCCTTGTCAATGCATTCCATGTAGGGTTCGTCAAAAGTAGTTCACGTCTCTCCAGATTGGGAACCTCTTATCGAGCGAACCACCTATGTCTGGGTCGTTGACAGTGTACTTGCAGCTATGGGTGGCTTACTTAAGGAGACTCAAACACGAATGCTTACACACAACATTGTATCGACTTTACTCAGAAATCACACTACTAGTTCCTCATGACACCGACTACCCCTAATTTCTTATATATTTCCGTGTGGAATCATGTTGGCTCGCAACATTTCTATTAATAGTTTGTTACCTGAAAGAAGCTGCTCGGTTTTAACACTTTTAACCAATTACCTAACAAAAGGAGTTCCGTATAAAATAGCCCAATAATAATAATATCCTACTAATAAACCTCACTCATGAATTACTTCAATGCATCAGTGGTACTTGACGTATATACTAAATCACTACATATGTTTACTAGTGTAATTTGGTATTACACTAATTTACTGAAACACCTCGCGAAACTTAATTAAAATAAACGCATTCGAATAACTGAATTACATATGAAAAATAGTACGGCAACAGTCGTACGTAATATACTAAAATAGCTTATATATAACCGTATTCCTAATAGTATAACCCTACATAATTACTAATAATTGCTCGCTGATTAGGCTTAAACCTTAACCATCAATTATGCATCGCTTAGAGATAAACCGCACTCTTGAATGGAGGTAGTTACAAAGTTACAATACCGCTACACATTTAAAACACTCGCATAGGTATATACTTTATGCTGACAACCGATATTGATTGCTAATGGAAAGATATGATAATGTTGGAAATAGACACAGACAATACACTCACTGATCAGTAAAATAAAGTTAGATTAAAATCCTACCAGAGATTGGGCTCGCTGGGACCACCCAATTTACCACAACAGCCGAAGATGCTGCTCGACGGTAGACCTTGCAGCTCTGCCATACACTGCTAGCCTCTGCCTCTGGCTCCGTCGCTGCCTCGTAGTAGTTGGAGTCCCGTCTCGTGTCCGTAGAGAAGTGAAATGTCGCCCCACAGGTCCCGAGAAAAAGTCACGCTCCTCCGCGCTCATCGCCTTAAATACCTTCGCCGACACCAGAACCACTGTAACATGAACTCTCAACCGATATAACCCCTTATGGTCATTGTTATAGCTTATTCAATCGCTTGCACCGCCCCTACGGCGTCGTCGTAATCATACATCTTTCTCCTATTCTGTGGCTATCGTTGGCGCCACTATGTCTGGCCCACGCCACACAAGTCGAAACCCGTCGCACCACAATTACTAGCTCACGCTGTATGTTGATATTCAATACCAAAATTAACCTCAAACATTACAAAATATTTGTGATTATGAACCCTAAAATCTCAATGAAAATTACCACACAACAGCCAAATCCACCTTGAAATTTAACTGGAATACATTTAAACTCACCCTAAAGTTGGTTTCTGAGTTCAAACAACGTTTATTTTAGATTCCTCCTAATTTCATCTAAACCGGCGTTAATTTATAAATAATAGCTAACTATCAACGAACCTAGCAATAAACAAGGTAACTAGATAATGACATCTTCATATTATAAAACCCTAGATCAACCTTTTCACCTATTCTTAGTCGAAAGGACATACTTAATGTTTCCATCTATTTTAAATATAATTATCACAAATTACAGTTAAAACAAAGCTTACTTAATGATGTAAATTCCCTCAAATATTCAAGAAATCCTCAATTAATAGCATTTTCTAATATGTCAACCAACATCGTTACTTTACATAATCCCAAATATATAATGAATGATATTTACTCTATTATAGCGATAACTAGCATTTACTAGAACCAATAGATTTTGACCTAAACAAACCAAATAAATGGAACCCACAAGTGTTCCCTTTTACTACGTATTATTCTAAATTATTAATTTGAATTATAATAATACTCTCATAATATAACAACATCCGTTAAACCTTCAAATTGCCTCATAATTTAAATAACAGTCCCAATGAAAAACGCCTACTTCTTTAAAGCGAGCAATTTCTACTCTAAAATTGAGGCTGGTTCTGAGAATCGTCTCATTCTGCCCCATGATAATGCACAGCGTGAAATCTACGATTTCAAACGAAGCATTATCACAACACTAGTATACCACATAACAGTTGACTAGAAATTGCGACCTTTTTGTGCACACAAAAAAAAACTTACATTTAACTCTTTTTAACCTGCCGTCCTCCCATAGTATTTTTAACAAAAAATCTAATTGAAGTCCAAGTCCATTCGCTATGTTAATAACTTAACCCCTCAGTGGAAACTGACAAAATTCAACCCCTTAACTTGGAAAATTTCAATTTATTGATATATCAATCTCTCCAACAAGTGCATATTAAGGTGTGGTGTGTGTTTAACCATAACATCGTTTGACAGCGATTTAGCAAAAAAAATATAATATCACCTTGAATTTCAGGATACCTTCTGGCAACCCTCAACACAAGTTAGACCACATATCTCGGTCGATGATACACAAAACCCCCCCAAACTATATACAATGATTCTATATATTACCTCAAACCTCCGAAATCCTTCAGGCATTCGTTGATTCAAGTTAGACCACATATCTCGGTCGATAATATGCAAAACCTTCCCACTTAACAAAAAAACGTCTCTCCAGGCCGCCTCTACTCGCCAAGAATACCAGGTTGTGAATCCGATAGACACACGTGATCCGATGTTACAATATCACCCTGTGCCCCCAAATTCCTTCAGGCTATTGTTGACCCAGGTTAGACCACATATCTCGGTCGATGATACCGCAATACCTCCCCCAACGAACAGAAGGCCTCTGGTTTACGTTATTAATCACAATATCAAACAATTTCATGGAGAATGTTTCACCTTGACTGAGATATCCGACTTCAGACTGCTTTCATACAGATGGCAAGATGTCCATAACTACTGGGTTACTTAAAATTAACCCATTTAATGCTCCGACTATACCACCAAATCATTAATGAATGATAATACCGCCAGAACATCAAACCAAAATTTAAACTATAACAATTGTTGATCGCGTTTTTGCAAACTACACCAAACATGGCCCAGTCGCGTACAGTCACATTCATTAACCTCCTCAAGGTCTTAGATATGCCGTGACATCTTGGAGAATCCGACTACACGCGTCAACACCCTGTCTAGCAACCAAACGTGACTCAGCCGCGCATAGCTGCATTCATCAACCTCCTCTAGGCCTTGGATAAGCCATGATATCCTTAGAGAATCCAACAATACTCGTCAAGTCCCGTCCAGCAATACTGTAAAAATGCCATGTCTACTTTACTATACATTCGGAACTACTTCATAGATAAAAATCGCAACACCCTACCATCTCGCATAAATAACAGCCTTACTAAAATATATTAAATAACCAAAGTTCATAGAACTTTCCTCAAGGTTGCAACCCTGATTGGCAAATGAATTAGGAACCAATTAAAAGCCCTCCAAGTGGCTTAAAATAATTAAAATATACCAGATATATTAAATCATTTCAAAATGACTGTTCGTTGACAAATCATTCTGACGAAATTGGTGTCGGGAATACCTTTTTCAAGAAGAGATGTGTCGGAAGATGAATGGTAAGCGCAGCTTCTTGTGGAGTATAATGTCACCACGATCAGTCACACATGGACCTTGTCAAAAAAATTGACTGTAACCTAACCAACTATAACCGTGGAAACACTGGTGTAAATATTTTTTGGAGAGATCAAATACCAATAAACCTAGATTGTACCTTGAATTTCGATCAACTGGCCGAAGTCCATTCATCACACAACATAATTCCTCTCAGCGCTGCCTGCCATGCGGTCGCATACATCACTTTCATTCCTGTACACACTAATCACACTTTAAATAAATGGTTCTAAACCTAACCATTAAACCTAATAACCATTTCCTTCCGCTTGACTTAACCCAATCAATCGAACTCGACAGTACAATCACATTAATATTAATGCTTTTCCCAAGTTAATACACTAAGTGAATTGACATATATATTTTAAGCACATTATCTGTAGTCAATATTATATATTTTGAAACAAAATGATTATGAAGCAAGATGAATAATATGATACGATGTAAAATATATTTTACTCTAATTTTCATACGAAAATTTTGATGTTATACCATCACGAATTTCATATTATGCTAAAAATACTACTACTTATTTTATTAGTAGAACCAAGATCACTTGCTAAACTGACTCGTAAAACCCTACACACACAGCGAACCAACTCGGCCCTCATCCGTTTATAGATTATAAAAGGACAGCAAGTCAATCTCATTTTACCTTCTTAATCTAAACTGCAAATATTTAACAATAACCAACGCCCCTTTGATGTGACATCTAGTAAATATCTGAAAATAAACAATAAACAATTCATTAAATAGTAACCTTTTACAAATAAACCCTTAAATCTACAGAATACTAATACTTTTTTCTTAACATGAATTAGCGATTACTTCTTAAAATTAGTATAAAACGTAATTTAAATTAAATCCTTTGTTAAACTCTCATAGCCAATTCCAACAAAATATGGCAAAACCCAAAATCATTGAATCCAATCATGATAGATAGACATGGTATCTTAAACCTAGGATACCTCGGTGAAATAATTCTACATTAATTTAACTATAACCTCTTCATTTTTCCTTCTTCATTCTTCTGACTCGATTTCCGTCTTCTTTCTTCATTAAGGATTTTCGCAGGATCCTAACCACTAGACGATCACGGCCAACATGACAAAATACCTAATCATCCCGACAGTGGACGATAAAGTGATAGATGACCTACCCCATTTCTAGCAACTCGTCGATTTTCCAAACCTACTTAGTTTTTATATACCACTATACACTTATCACATGTGAGCATATATCTAAATAACGTTCCTTAAACTACTTACAACATTATACTACCTAACCTAACTGGATTTTAATTACCTAAAATAATACTTCTAAAACAACGCAACAAATAGATGAAGAATAACAATGGACGAGCGAGACAGTCTGCGCGCAAGCGAGAAAGAAGATGTGAGCATACACATTATTCGAGTATATATGAAACAATTTATCCCGAGACCCAAAATCGTTGTTGTATACCTTCATAACTTTTAACAATATTTTAGTTACATTGCCGGACAATCTTCTACACCTAAAAATAAATACAACGCAACATGTTACTCTTTTTTTTCCTTTTAAACAACAACAAAACTTCCGAACTCACAACCTAAGTCCCTTGGCTGACAAAAAAAAGTTCATAAACATTACGCAACCTTCATAATTAATTAATTACTCTCCCGCTGATAAATTGTTAAATTTTAGCTGTCGAAAATGAATCGTGCACAAGATAAGGTAAGTCAATATTGCAAATAAATGTACGCCACTAAATCTTGAATTCCGAAATACACTGCATCCCAATAATTTACACTAACATTTGTTGTAACCTATGATTCCTACAATTAATTGGCGCTATAATCTAGTAGCTAATTTCTAAACTATTTTCTGGTCACACTATACGTTTGCGCTGTTTGCTTTTAGATTTTTGAAGTGAAAACTTCTTTAGCGGCGCTGAGCATTTTTTTGAATGGAGTAAAATTGTTAAATGCGCGACAGAGTTTTGTGACGTCAGGTGTGAAGGAGGTCACAAACTTTTATATTTTGCTACTAGCCGATTCGACTCATTTCATTTCGTTCATTCAAAACTGAACGCTATTCGTAAGAGTATAAAGCCGCTAAACACTTTTTACAATAGCATATATTTTGTTCACGCGACCTTCACCGTTTTGCTATTGAGCAAATTCGAATAGTTCGAATTTGGACGTAATACCTAAAGAGATAAAACTTTGAAAAACATCCACCAACGGCAAAAACAAATTGATATTTTGTTCACCGCCGGCGCGCGGCCCGTCCACCTAAATAATTATTAATTGTTGTTGCTGTTGTATTGCGCCAATTCATTTTTAGGGTGACACCGTAAGATGTCACGTGACCGATTGAAAAACTGTTACAATGTTATTGAGCTTTCACTTCTGCCGGCACTCCCGGAATGCAACCAGGACCTTTTTATTTAGACTATACTATCCACATTAGTTTAACAACGTTATACGTAGTACTCCTCATATAATAAACTTCGCATACTTATGCATTATTACATACGGGAATAACTAAAACGTACTTTAAATAGGAGATTCACCCAATGCTTAAATTTCCTCAACTAAATTATTGTTAAATACCAAAACTAATCTCTGTCACAAATTTTCCTTTACTGAATTTATTTTTCAGACCGAACAAGATCCCGCACAAAATTCCCCCTTCCCCACACACAGCACTATCGGTACACAAACAGAACCCTTTCTTTTTATGTTTTCCGCCCCCCGTAACTGCAAGGTCGCAATTGTTCAACCTACCACTCCCCCTTCCGAACTTCTGGTACCCCCACCTCCGTTAGAAGAAAACCGTGTAGCTACTCCCCCCCCCATTCATCAACGCACCCAGCCCTTCATCACCAATTCTGATTTCTTCCGGCGATTCCCACTACTCCATCTCCTCGACGTCAATCCATAGTCTAAACAATGCAAGTACTCGTACCGTTAACCCCGCTACATCAGAGTTGGATGACCCCATCAGTTGGTAACATAACTAATTTTGGTAAGTAACTCCTAGTTGAATTTTCTACTCTATATTGTTCCAACTTTCATGATAGCATAAAATAATCAACTCTCCCTATTACATGACTGTTACATTAAAGCACCCCTAGTAAGCTTTCAGTGACAAATTTTCAGTGTATTTATTATTTTTATTATTACACTAGCTTCCGCCCGGGACTTCGTCTGCGTGAACCCGATATGAAACTATTCTATATTTTAGGCAAGACTATAAACTATTTTCGTGAAAAATTTCATCCAAATCGGTTGAGCCGTTTAAGCGTGATTGAATAACAAACATCTAAACTTTCGCATTTATAATACTAGTAGGATATTCGTAATTTACCAGTATAATTTGCGTTTTAATTCTCTAAAACCCCACTTCATGTATTTACTACTATTTGCACCTAGTCGTTTGCAAACGTAAAATAGTGTATTAGACCCTAAAGAAATGCCCCCCAAATTGGTCTTGGACATTAAATTTAACCCCCCACTAAACACTAAGCTGTGCTGGTTTGTCAATGGAAGCTCCTCCACTTTAAGAAAGCATTATGACACCTCCGATCTAGTATTGTCTAAATATCTAACAAGGTAACCTAGACGAATCCATCTAACTCTTTATAATTTTCTTGTTTCAGATCTCGAATTTAATCGCTGATTTTTTTTATCATTTTACTTTACTAAACTCTTTTTTTCAATAAATTAAGATTTTTAATGGAAACCCGCTTTTCTTTCATAAATTTAATCAAACGTAAGTAGTATAAAATCATAACACTTTTAACTGAACGTATACTTGTTTCTCTACACAATAATTAAAATTCGTACTAAATATATAAAACAACAAAACATAAATCAAACTTCCCTTTTTCAATTTTAGTTGGACAACCTTACAAATCATTAACTAAATAACTACTTTAAACAAGATTAACCTGCCCAATTCTTACATTGGCAATCTTTATATTTCCTCTGTAATAATATTTATGGAAAAACTTATCTTCCCCTTAATAAACCCCCCCCTCAACTTATTAACCCCGAGAAGAATATGTACCTTTTTTTTTTCATATTATGTGGGATCACAATAATTACTTCTAAACACCTTCACCACTGATCTGATTTTAAGTCCCCAACTGAACCCCCCTTAAATTAATAACAAACACAATACGTGTACAACGCAAGACGCACACTCATATAACTCACCCGAGCTACAACTCCTGGTTGTTGTAAATTTAAATGAATAAGTCAATACAAATCAATATCTCGAATCTAATGCCCAGAATTAATTTTGCTCCTAAATACACTTTATTATAATAGTTAACCTAAAACATTCGAACAATCGGTATTTTTAATATTTGTGATGCTCTCATCAATCATAAAAAAATGACTTTCCCACTCCGGTCACATACAAGTCTGTTACCCATCTAGATCTCCTTTCGCTAATCCTTTGATTAAATCGCAATTACTTTGGTTATTATGATCAACATAATTAAACATACGTATTGCCACAACTTATTTAAAGCCGTAAATGCATCCCAATTATACGTCCGGGTGACCTACATTATTATTAAACATACTATCTACATGTCCATGAGAAAAGGTCACTCAAATTCTACTGTGTCAATACACACATACATACATTAACCTTACTATTTATAGCAAATATATCATATATATATTATAAGTTATGAGTACCTAAAATTATGACCTAAAAATCTGTCCCTTTTATTTCCCATTGTTATATCTAGTGCAAACCCGGCCTATTACACTCCTACTTTGGCGCAAAATAACCTATCTATGGTAATCTCCCTATGTAGAACAAAAGCATCTAGTTATTGCTGCAGTTAACTATTTTGATTGTGAAGAAAACGAAAGATATTATTTATGTCATAAAATCGACAGCTAAGTGGTTACGAACGGAGTACGTTATCCTGTATAATTTATTCGCTATGCGCTAATGCGGCTCACCCCGTCGACCACCTGTCACGAAACTAGACCTCTACCTACACTTAATTACTACGCATCGCGGTGTCAAGACATACTTCTGCGTGAACATTGAGATGAACCTAAATCAATTTGCAGAATAAAGCTGTATCCTATTACTATTTCTTACTCTGTGTTACGACCTAATGTCATAAAACCTATATCGAAAATTAGTAAAAACATCTCTAGTAATTGCCTGAATTACTTGGGTAAATAAAATACTTAGATAAATAATTAACTGCATCACTCAAGCGAGACCTCAAATCAAACATGGAATCTACGATTCCAAACAGGCTGCCCCCCGGGAAGTGAACTAAAATCCAACTTAAATAATTATGATTTACTAACACTAAATTTTTTAACGATCAAGTCCGATACTATTATTTTATATCTAGTGTCTCGGTGAGCTGTAGAATACACTAACAAGTCTTTTGACAAAATCACTTTTATTCTAGAACCTATGTACATCATTAAAGCATCTAAAATATGTGCACAAAATTTCACGATTTAAAAATAACGCTACTTGCAGAGGAGAACAGACAGACAGACTGACATCCGAACACATTATATAATCTTTGGCCACGCCAATTTGAAGAACTTCGTTCGCTTCGCTGGCCCGTTTTAATACAGTCGGACAGACGGACGAACACCCGGCCATAATCTTTGGCTAGGCAAAGTCGGAAAACTTCGTTCGCTCCGCTCACTTGTTCAATTACTCTTCGTAAAGTATTATAAATCCCACAAGCACTATAACCTAAAATACCTATAACATGTGTGTCACTAAATGTTCATGGACTAATTTTCTTAAAATTTATCTGCAAAACAGCTTTTACCACAATGGTGGCAAACAACCCCTTGCTCAGAATTCACTAACTCTTTCATCCTGAAGCCAATTTAATTTCCTACAACCTACAGTATTTCATTTACCTTCATACAAACGGTACCCTTTTGAATAAATATTGTTTACACTTCTCGGAAAAGCTTTAACGATTTCGATGAAATCTGCAATACTACGGTCTTTGCGTCCGAAAAATCGATTTAAGCAAGTCTCAATATCAATATAACCAATCCATTTTTACAATCGATTATTTTATAAATTCGCTGCTACTTAAAAGTAGGTACCTAACAACCGTTAATCGACCGTGTCAAATCTCAGATAACTACCGATAATTACATCTGTCCTACAGAGCCGTATGAAAATAATAATACACCTATGTTTAAAACCATTGATGCAATATTTGGTCTAGAATGCAGAAATGCAACGCAAATACCTATACTGAAACCTGGAGTGGCGCGATCTTCATACCCCTCACTAGACACTAATACCTAAATTTCTCTCCCCAAGCACGGCTAAATACCATACTTACTTATTTGAGTCAGCAGCCGGATTACGTCAAAATTTCCCATTCAAAAGGTAACTATCACGCAAATCACAAGATTCAAAATCCTATAATAATTTTATAATTGTCGACCACATTAAATAATTATATCATATTTAGTTATACCTATAACTTAAAAATTACGAGTATAAATAACGAACACACATAAATACTTATCTATTACTGTATCTGATCAAAGTCTTTACGTATAAGTCAAAGTTCAAACTTGACCCCTAACTCCCGCGTTTCGAAAGCAAACATCTGCCGTCTCTTTCTTTCTCCCTCAACCGACTATAAGGCGCCGAATCATGCGTTCGCCATTTTGAAGTTTTATGCGACCAAATTAAATAGTCACATTTTACTATCATGCGACTTCTATAAGTGGCATCTTAAATTTGATCACGTTTTCCCTCAGTTTATTTTGACAAGTTGCGCGCGAACTATTGTCTGCTAGTATTTGGCTTTTAAATGAAGTTATTTCGTTGTTCTTTGACTATTCATCTACCTGTTAATGTTTAAAGCAGTGATACGAGTAGTTTAAATCAGTGATAAGCAGTGATAGTGAAAGTTGAGAGTGAAATAAGTGAGGTTATCATAGCTACGAACATAAAAGGATTGCGTTATGATTATTGAGAATTTCGAAGCGAATATCCGATTCGGCACCGATAACAGGTATTGTCCCTCAATGATGACTTCCTTGACACTAATTCTAGCTTTAAATAACCCATACGTATCTAAAAATAGAAACTCCTTGCGTGCTATACAAATTTGTACGTACCTACGTAACTTACACATTGCATTATGACGTGAAATCACTTGATATTTTCCGATATTCATAATCTACCATAACAATACGACCCGTAGTATTACCTTAATGACTTACTTTTTAACTAGACGTTCGCGGCCTAACCAAATCTACACTAAATCGTTACGCCGTAAGGTGCATTGACCCTGATGAAATAGGTACTTACCTACTTACTTACTAAATAGATATTTGACCTAATTATACTAGCACATACTTCATTGTATGTTGTACCAAATCACAAACAACGATAATTATGAACCCAATGTATGTGTAACTATTTCTCAGCTAGTTAATGTCTTGCTAAAATAATATCTAGGTATATTCTACTATCAGTCCCTACAACTCTCGAATCTAAAAATAGGTGCTAGTTTTCTCAGAATCCCCGTAATTCCGTTTCTTAACGACTATTTAGGTATTTCGCTACCAAATCTCATTCAAAATAAACAATACACACCGAACCTTACTTTTACAATAATGTATTGATATAAGAAAACAATTAAGCAACCTAATACAAAAATATGCACCTATACTTGAATTTAAACGGAAACGTGACGTGAAAGTACCTAATGTTCCTACGTTTTACTTGTAGCAGGGGTTTGCAACTAGCCTTCGCGTTCGCGGGTAAATGGCGCGCCATAGATTATGAGAAAATCGATATATTTGTACGCTAATAATAACATTAGAGTGATAGATTTCCTAATCTCATATATATTAATGAATAATTATCCTTATTATGTAAACGGAGACGATTCGTACTAAAATTACTTCAAGTTGATACAACTTATCTCAAAAATTCCAAAATCTAAAACCTAGCAAATCATACAACGCTAAGAAAGCTATGTCCTATTAATTAACTTAACAACCACATACCTAGCACGATAGACCAGACTCTAGTTTAGTTAGTCTAAACTACCTAAACTTCTAACTATAAACTATTTCTAGTGTATTTTCACATAAAATTACGAATCATAGCAAATGTTCAAAGTCCTGATAGCAAATTTTAGTTCTAAATAGATTCTAGATGATGCCTCTTAAAGATTTAAGATATTTAACTACTAACTACCAAGAATAAAACTGAACCTTAACGAAAAGGTTGTCGATCTCTGATTCAAATGGCAAACTTTGCATTTACAAAATTAAATAAGTGATTTGAATTAATGATAAGCGTAGCTAAGTAAATAAAGGACGCATAAATAATGAAATATTAGCTAGGTGCAACATAGATAGTTATTAAAATATTTAGGTATCTAAAATGTCAACAAAGTATGCCTAACATTATCGCGGCGCGACGGCGCGAGCGGCCACAGTGTGGGGCACACGGCACGGATAGACCCTATCTGCCCCCCAACTTCATACATTTGGTGTAGGCACTAATTTTATCTAATCCTTTACCCAATTACACACGTGGTCACGACTAAGCGAGTGAAACGCGTCCTTCCCCGGCACAAGAGAACCCGATCTGCCCCCCAGTTCTACAAGTTTTACGTCGGAACTAGTTTTGCCTTTATAAGATTAAAAACCCCAATTTTTATACCCAAATCAATGACGATCCTATGCATAATTATAACGAGACGTAGTTCGACAATAACAAAGCCGAAAATTCTGCTCAATTTAACTAGGTCAACTAACTATAATGCAACTAAATGTACCTACTTTCCTCCCATAACTTACGAAAGTTACCTATAATTCTAACCCCTATTATGTGATGAATTCTTAAGTATATACCTAAGTCCTTGATTATATATACATTAACCGGTACTTTCCTAACCGCTTTGTAACGAATAATAGCCTAAACCGTGGGACAAAATGTCAATGACCTCAACCTATTTTGCCAACTGGAATGCAATAATTGAATATGAAGGGTGAGATAGTCGTAACTAAAATACATAAGATGCTAAACTAGTAAAATACTAATTTTAGGTAACCTAGATCCGTTTTTTTTTTTTAAATTTCATTTTATTTTGGAATAAATGCAATATACCTAAACATTATTATAACCACTACATCAACCGCCTGATGGATATGGATCCTACACAACTGCGCTATGGCAATAGCAGATTGTAAGGCCATTCCGCATACCATTCCTGCCCCCCTATTTTACAAATTTCCCGTAAGCACTATTTTTACACGACTGTCCGATGAAAAGAAGTGTTTACTATTACGCCTTTACTTAATTCTTAAATTAGACCCCCTTCCTGACTTCCGTTCGGCCTAAAATTTCGCAAGTATGTATATATCGCATGACAAAGTAAGGTTATGATGACAAGGAACTAATCCGATGCTGGAGCTGGAAGATGGCATAGGAACTTCGTGATACAATGACACAAACCCATCGAGTTTGGGCTCGTTAGAATCGTCTCAATGAGCAGTTGATAAAAATATGCAGAAAAGTACAGTCGGGGATAAAAATGTGTACCCCAAAATGAATTTTTGTCAAAATAATATTACCCCTCCGACCATAACAAAATTAATCCTATGCATATTTTTCATAGCTTAGTGCGATAAAAACCTATTGATTAGTAATTCACCTACGTACCGCGCGTGAAAATCCCTTTGAAATTAAATATATAGAAAGAAAATCCTGAAAATAATACATAACACAAAATAAAAAATACAAACTCCATCTCTCTATCTACTCCACGGCAACAAAATGTGGGTTATTTGTATAACCCACACACAGAAAAATCTGTAAATAAATTTAATTAGCCCTTTCACCAAGCGAATCACGTAATAAAAAAAATATTTTTCCTTTTATTATTATTTTTTTCTTAAAAATCGAAAATACTCTATTCCGTAGTAACCCGGGTTACTAAAATGTCTATTTAAATACCCTATTTCCATCGTGGTCACGGCCTAACCAAAATGTAACGGTTCAACCTTTTAAAATGGCTGACTCTTTATGCTAACCTATTCTGAACTTAAAGTAACCCCTAGCTGTAAGCTGAAGCTCCTGAGAAGCCTCTAGTCGTCTGAAAATGGAATCCTACCTGAAGGAAAAGCTAATTAATAAAATTAAACTGATAGTAGTGAGAAAATAAATCATTTATTTATCATAGAAATATCGAATTAGTTTGGTTGTTTTGAAGCTAAAGAACCTTTGATTAATTAATCCAGTAAAATCAAGACTCGATTATGCTGGATATCCACTTTGATCCTATAAATACTAACTCGTACCAAAGTGAATAGAAAACCGAGTTAGTTCCGGCCGATCCTACTAGAAAGGTTGCGTTTTATTCTAGTCTAGATAAATCTATCCTACGGCTACAGAATCTCTGGTTATTTATGTTAAAGTAATCGAGCTTGAGTACTTTAACAGACCAAATCGTCTCCTAGGATATTGTCGGACGGAAAGAGATTCGGTCAAAGAAAAAACCATCCGACTCCAGACCTACAATGCCGTAATCTAACCTAGGAATGATTATCTCTGGAACCTAACCTCGAAGACCTATTTAGACCTAAGCTATACGTGATTCGCGCTGGTGAAGTGGCTTGGCGTGTGATAGCGTCTAGTGGAGGAGATCCCGCATTGCGTGAGTAGACCCAGGCCCTTTTCGAGAAGAATGGAGGCTGTATTCTATAAAGGAAAAGTTACACGTTAATTGACATCATACCATAAGTATATTTTCACACCTACAACTTAACTTACTTGCTTCTTCAAACCAACAAAATCCACAACTTATTATGGAATAACTTACTTATCTAAATAAGCTATATATAAATATAATTCACATAGTTAGATTTTTGTCACTCCTTCGAAGGAGTTCGTTCAATGATGTACCTACATCTTAAAATATTAAGATTTTGATGATGATGATGATTTTGGATGATGACGTTGAGATACAGAAATAAATGGTTAAAAGTGGACTATCGTTTTGACCTATTTATTACGTACAACTTATATTATAAATCATTTCCTAATATTCACATCCGTATGATTAGTTATTAAGATTAAATCGGAGAATAAATTAAATCGCTTAAAATTTACAGAATGATTTTTACTATAGAGATATTTCAAAGGTTGTAGTGAGACTGGTCTAGCGAACAATCCCAGCTTTGCAGGACCCAAAGGCACCTTTATAGTCGAGAGATTGATAGATATACGACGATGCACAATTGAGCCTGACAACTGGCAATTAACCACCATTCCAATCACACCATATTTATTGAAAATTCCATAACAAAATTCCTCGGTACATATGTTAACTTGAACTACTGACATCTAACTTTCATAAATGTAGAATTTAGATATTAAGGTAAAGTATGCATCCCTTGTAAAATCGATAACAAATCTTCTCTAACAGAAGGGTCAATCTAAAACTAGACAACCAGACAAACGGAAAGAAACCTCAATTAGCAAGATCGAGATCCCTTGACCACTCGCCCTTGTCAATGCATTCCATGTAGGGTTCGTCAAAAGTAGTTCACGTCTCTCCAGATTGGGAACCTCTTATCGAGCGAACCACCTATGTCTGGGTCGTTGACAGTGTACTTGCAGCTATGGGTGGCTTACTTAAGGAGACTCAAACACGAATGCTTACACACAACATTGTATCGACTTTACTCAGAAATCACACTACTAGTTCCTCATGACACCGACTACCCCTAATTTCTTATATATTTCCGTGTGGAATCATGTTGGCTCGCAACATTTCTATTAATAGTTTGTTACCTGAAAGAAGCTGCTCGGTTTTAACACTTTTAACCAATTACCTAACAAAAGGAGTTCCGTATAAAATAGCCCAATAATAATAATATCCTACTAATAAACCTCACTCATGAATTACTTCAATGCATCAGTGGTACTTGACGTATATACTAAATCACTACATATGTTTACTAGTGTAATTTGGTATTACACTAATTTACTGAAACACCTCGCGAAACTTAATTAAAATAAACGCATTCGAATAACTGAATTACATATGAAAAATAGTACGGCAACAGTCGTACGTAATATACTAAAATAGCTTATATATAACCGTATTCCTAATAGTATAACCCTACATAATTACTAATAATTGCTCGCTGATTAGGCTTAAACCTTAACCATCAATTATGCATCGCTTAGAGATAAACCGCACTCTTGAATGGAGGTAGTTACAAAGTTACAATACCGCTACACATTTAAAACACTCGCATAGGTATATACTTTATGCTGACAACCGATATTGATTGCTAATGGAAAGATATGATAATGTTGGAAATAGACACAGACAATACACTCACTGATCAGTAAAATAAAGTTAGATTAAAATCCTACCAGAGATTGGGCTCGCTGGGACCACCCAATTTACCACAACAGCCGAAGATGCTGCTCGACGGTAGACCTTGCAGCTCTGCCATACACTGCTAGCCTCTGCCTCTGGCTCCGTCGCTGCCTCGTAGTAGTTGGAGTCCCGTCTCGTGTCCGTAGAGAAGTGAAATGTCGCCCCACAGGTCCCGAGAAAAAGTCACGCTCCTCCGCGCTCATCGCCTTAAATACCTTCGCCGACACCAGAACCACTGTAACATGAACTCTCAACCGATATAACCCCTTATGGTCATTGTTATAGCTTATTCAATCGCTTGCACCGCCCCTACGGCGTCGTCGTAATCATACATCTTTCTCCTATTCTGTGGCTATCGTTGGCGCCACTATGTCTGGCCCACGCCACACAAGTCGAAACCCGTCGCACCACAATTACTAGCTCACGCTGTATGTTGATATTCAATACCAAAATTAACCTCAAACATTACAAAATATATGTGATTATGAACCCTAAAATCTCAATGAAAATTACCACACAACAGCCAAATCCACCTTGAAATTTAACTGGAATACATTTAAACTCACCCTAAAGTTGGTTTCTGAGTTCAAACAACGTTTATTTTAGATTCCTCCTAATTTCATCTAAACCGGCGTTAATTTATAAATAATAGCTAACTATCAACGAACCTAGCAATAAACAAGGTAACTAGATAATGACATCTTCATATTATAAAACCCTAGATCAACCTTTTCACCTATTCTTAGTCGAAAGGACATACTTAATGTTTCCATCTATTTTAAATATAATTATCACAAATTACAGTTAAAACAAAGCTTACTTAATGATGTAAATTCCCTCAAATATTCAAGAAATCCTCAATTAATAGCATTTTCTAATATGTCAACCAACATCGTTACTTTACATAATCCCAAATATATAATGAATGATATTTACTCTATTATAGCGATAACTAGCATTTACTAGAACCAATAGATTTTGACCTAAACAAACCAAATAAATGGAACCCACAAGTGTTCCCTTTTACTACGTATTATTCTAAATTATTAATTTGAATTATAATAATACTCTCATAATATAACAACATCCGTTAAACCTTCAAATTGCCTCATAATTTAAATAACAGTCCCAATGAAAAACGCCTACTTCTTTAAAGCGAGCAATTTCTACTCTAAAATTGAGGCTGGTTCTGAGAATCGTCTCATAGGTTGAAAATCCTACTGGCGGCTAGCCTACGGGTTATAGTCACAAAACGCCCTTGTCACTCTTAACCCATTTAGCGCCAATCACGAGACACGTGCGTCAGAGATGCGGACTACGGAGTAGCGCTACGAGCGTAGCGTGGTGGTGAATAGGTTAAACAAAATACCAAACTCGCGACTATCATCCTCCTAGCGTTATTCCCGGTTGTACCCTAAAGAAGCCCAGGTTCCGCATTGACACCTTACCCAAGCTTAGGCACTACTTTTACGAAAGTGACTGCCATCTGACCTTCCAACCTAGAGGGAAAACTAATGCATTGGTACGAGCCACGTACAATCACCGCCATCAATATCTGCCGTAACAAAGCCGGCAAAAATATCTGACACGTCCTTATGGCATTAGACATAAGAGTCGTGTCAGATATTTATGCGTGCTATGTTGTTGCAGATATTGATGCCGGTGAGTAGGCTACCGTAGCTTCGACAAAAACAAACTCATGTCTATCACATTATTAAAATTGCCAACGTCTAAGACCCCACTGACATAATCCCACATATTACTATGCAAAGCTCCAGGGGTCGGGATGGCCTGGATGTGCATTTGACATCTGTGGTGAGATGGTGGTGAGTATTTGGATTTGCAGTAATTGCAGTTGCGGAAATGTTCTTATTGCGGCCATTACAGCGTCTTATTGTTGCTCCTGCCACGGGTAATGGCCGCTTAGACGTTCCTACAGGGTATTATTTTGATAATTGCGCTTTTATTAGAGGAATTAAACTAGGGATACACTTGTTGTTTTTTGTGTTAGCTGGTATGGGATATCTATTTTGCTAGTTTATTTTATCTTCTTTTAAGTTGATAATATTTAATGGTATGCAAGTTACATTCACAATTATGCTCTTATGTTCCAATATCGTTTAACACGGCACGCAAAAGAGTCAAATTCGAGATACCACACTTTCGTGTCTCTGGCTCCCAAATTCAGAATGCCAAAACATATAGAAGCGAAAAACAGAGATAAGAAACTTGAGATATCACTAGGACATCACGTCACATTTTGAAGCTCTAAGATTAACATTTACTACCGATCCAGTATTAAATATACAGGGTGTGGCCTGAAACAGGGGCAAAAAATTAAACGGTAGACTATTGAGCATGTGAGCAATTTTCCAGGTGGTTTTAATTGAAAAAAAAAGTTTTAGTTTTTTATTTATTTATTTTTTCATTAAGTTCACGTGTATTTTTTACCATTCTGGGGTGACACAAGTAGTTTATTTTAATAATAAAAACACTAAAAAGGTAACAAAAAAATTAAAAAATCACTTAAATGTCTTTTAAAAACAAAAATGCAAAAACTATTATTACTCATTACATGATGTTACCTCAAAATCTGCATTGACTGCTGTGCTTTGATCTCGTGGTGCCAAGATACATTACTTGAAGGTCATAACTTTAGATCAACATTACACCGAATTAAAAAAAAATTGGACACAAGGGGTTACTACAGATGCTCTAAAGAAGCGTCCTTTTAAATATTTGCTCCTGTTACAGGCCACACACTGTATAACAACTGATATCTTCTTAAATAATTCCAACTGGCTTGGAATTTTGTAAAATATATCTAAAAACAAATCCTTCACACAAATGAATATCGTAAATGAAAACTTTACTAGTAAAGTAAGATTCGAACTTTTAGTGTATACTCATAAAGTTGTGGTTCATAAAAGTTTGCTTTCATTGAACTTTAGTAGTGATACACCAAGTTTCATATCATCATTAAACTTTGCCAATAAGATGCCCTATACGTTGAATGAATAGACGTTTACTTGGCACAAGGTTATTTTTTATAACTTAAGCTAGATTAGGTTACAGAAAAGTTGCTTGTATGCTATCCATGTCTAATAATAAATGTGAAAATAACTCTAGCTCCTTACGTTTTTGGACTACTGAACAGATTTTATGAAACTTGGTTCGTCATTGGAGGTGGATTTTCTAACAGGGTGGAATGGAATTTTGTATGGAAGTGTGTGTGGTTTCCGTGTTTTACACGAAGGGGGAAATGCAGAAGGCACCGCTAGTTAGCATGCAATAGTGATATTACCTCGATTTAAATACGCTATTCTAGGGTCCCCTGTCGAACATTGAAACTTTGGTGCACAGTGAAACACGTCAATATCTCCAAAACCCGATGTTGCTAGATAGTCCTGTATAGCGTATAGCTAATTAGGACGCACTGAGGAAACCCTCTTCCACGCTCAGTTTGTGGACGCGACGCGTGGAAAAAAAAGTCACCACAAAAAGTTAATAAATATAATAATATTTGGTGATTTTTTGACACATTATGGAATTTGATTTCGTATTATTTAGCGTCTCATTGCCTTCTGTAAATCCCAAAGCATATATCGATACCGTAGCTCACAATCGTACTAATTACATTTATTTTGCCAATGAAATTGCAACTTTATGATTTGTGCACAACAGTCCTAATTACGCCTCGTTTTTCCCCGTAATTAGTACGACTGTGAACTAGGGTATCGATATGGAGCTGTATCTTGATATAAATGGGTCACTTATTTGTGCAATTTTTCATTGATAATCAAAAAAACACCTAGTTTGTTCACAATGAAAGTGTGCAACAATGACAAAGCGATGTAGAAAATTTTATTAAGTTAACTGATATAAAATGATCCAAGTAGAAACGTACCTACATATACATTTCACATCTTCTGTTCAATATCATATATCTTTATGTCAATATTTTACTTAAATTAAAAAGGTTCTTAATACAATATCAGTACCACAGGTTGTTTGTAAAATGCCGTTCACAAAAACTAACTTTAATGTAACTACTTCAAATCCATTTCAAACTACCGAGTCACGGAAACTTTCTCATTAAAAACGTCTTGAAATCCTGCTATTCTGTCGTCCAATTTGTCAGGAATGACAAGATGATCGCTTTTATTGCGCCACCTCGGCTTTATAACGACTCGTAAAGAAAAGCTCAATCACTCATGGCACGTTTCAGGTACGTATTATGTCGCGTGGCCAATCAACTGCAGACCACGGAGTTCTGAAGACCAAGGGACCGATTTTTGACTTTCGAGCGCTCGAAAATTAAATAAAAGTAAATGCTATTGTAGTGTCAAAATTACAGGCACTTACTTTCTACCAATAGAATTGAATACGAGTGGTCAAACGAGTGGTCAATACCGCTCATTTTTAAATCTTCTATCGTCATTTCAAAATAGCATTTCATATTTTTTGTCAGTTTTCTAGTGAAAGAGTCGAGCGCTCGAAAGTCAAAAATCGGTCCCCTGAGTCGTTACATCTAGGCGATTTACTGTCATTCAGCACAAATGGAAAATTGAGAACTTGAAATTATTGGCCAAATCTGAATAATGTCGATTTGAAAATCCTCGATGTGGAAAATTTACCAGTCTGAATAATGCTAAAATTTAATTACGTCCTAAAAGTAAAATGATTTACTTGATATTTCCATACCTATAGGTCGAAAGCAACAGGTCATACGTCCATATGGATGGAATTACGTACACTCCAATAATACGACCAATCTGAAATACTCACATCATATTATATGAATTTTGTGGGTACACTGCATAACTCCGGAGCGTCATTTGTTCGAAAGCATATTTTTTTCGAATTTCATAATTCCGAAAACCATGTTCCGCTGATATTTCAGGATATAATACTAACCTAACCTATTTATCTATTTCATTTAATAATCCGCGTCCAAATAAGCGGTAAATGGCGTTCGGAATTTTGAAATTTCGGAATAATGATGCTTTCGGACAAATGATTCTTCGGAATTTTTGAGTGTTCCCGAATTTTGTACAAAATAGTAGAGATTCATATGATTTGGTATTAATTTAAAATAGACAACATTCAATTTGCACGTATTTAAATATGAACCTATTTCATACTGGACAAAATTCCATTTGGGATAGATTCATTTTGGACAAGAAAAACATTGGCCATTAAAAAGTATAGACACAATTAAAACCGTTTATTGGAGACCACTGATCCATAGGATGTTAGTAACATATTTTGACTTAATAAATAACTAAGTCAGTAGGTACAGAAAATACATAAGAAAACAAAAGAAAGTACGAAACAAACACGGCAAAGCCGTCCCGCGATTGGTCGCGGACTCATCCTATTTGGCCCTACCGATGGCCACTTCGACCCAGCATGTAGTTATACTAGTTATGGGGCAGTAAAGACTCTGTCATAGGGGGACTATGACATGACGGGGATATCACATTTTTTTGTCTGATATCGGGCCCTCGGTTGTTGTTCAACAACACAAATAAAATGTTTAACTCTATAACATAAACCAGCTCCCGGGTGGGCATTTTAGAATAAAGGTATACATGTATATTTCCACAAAATTGTAAATTTTATCCTTTGTCACTGTAGGTATTCGTGTTCTTTTTCCTTTCTTGTTCGTGTTTGGCTTGTAGTTAAAAACCGCTACGACCCCACCAAAGTTCTAATTATCATTAAAGTAGATCACGTAGGAGCCTCAACGTACTGTGCAGCTGTTCTCCACTTTCAGTCCCGTTTTATGACGGTAAGCATGTCGTTTTAGAGTTAGTTCAAAGCTGAACTTCTAACACTACCATCTGCTAGTTCAAAAGAACGATGGTCAAACATTTAGAAGATTGTAATAGTAGTGATATTTCTCAATGGTATTCGTTTTATTAAATGAATCATTGGTCTAAAAAAATACATTGATAAATTGTATAATACCTATGATACAAAACCAACAATAGTTTCAAACTGGAATAAGACACCCAAGAATATCCTGAACGCTAAAGCTGGGATTAGACTTTTAAAATGTAACATGTTCCAATGCATGACATGAGCCTCTCCGCAATGGCTGTGTTTCATAATTAAAATGACAAATGCATCAAGTCATCCCTTATTTATGTATCAGCTTGTAGTTAAAGATCAGCGGGACTTCCTGGCAAAAGTATCTATATACTTAAAAGGAAACAACCTTGATATTATGATGTAAAATTAAAAACGAAATAAACATTTTCATTTAAATTTTTTCATCAAAGTGGACATATGCCCTCTTCTGTAAAATATCGGATGGAATATGGGCCCAGGAGACAATAATGGGGAAAACAACATCACGTTTTATAAATCAAGTCGAAAAAAAGTAGTACATTAATAGTAGTTTATACAACTGATACATAATCAGAGGCCTTAAAATACGAGTGTGGTTTTATGAAACGAGCGCCAGCGAGTTTCATAACAGGATCACACGAGTGTTTTAAGGCCAAATTATGTACAGTTTCATACACTACTTTATGTACACACATATCATAAGTACTCTAAGCTGCCATGGGTTCAGAAGCCGTAGGAAAATGACCCGCATTGGTACTACTTATAGTGCTACCTGTAAAATATCTTTGTTGCAATCGTGGCTGCATTTACGATATCCGGCGGAGTGTGCATATCGTTCTCGGAGTCACTACTACTCTTATTTTCAACTAAAATGTAAGTTACAAACAACTTTTCACAATTCTACTTTCGTAACAACAAAGAAAGGACAACAGTAATGGCGGCAATTCGATCCTACGTCAAGACGAATGTTTTTTTAAATCATAGACAAACGAATGAAGTCCCTATTTTCATGTCACTCGACATCAAATATCGTGCGGTTCATATTAAAAAAACATACTGAATTGACGTTTCGCATGGATAACTGTTTTAATATCTATGAATACTAGAATAGAGACCCATATGAGTTTTGATAGCTGTTCCAAATTTATACTCATAACCTTACAAAAATCTGTACTGTAATAACATTACAGTACAGATTTCACCTACTACCACAGACAAGAAAGTTCTCATAGTAAAATTGGTTGTCATAAAGCTGGTAATTTCCTACGGTTTCTGAACGCATTTAAGAGCACTAATGATATGTGCGTAGATAAAAAAATTAACAATACAATACTTGGTATGGTATATTTAAATTTCAAAACGTGTTATAAACTTTCAAAATGAAATGGCGAGATTGGCGAGAATATATTAGGGAAAACAAGTCCGTATAGGGAGAAGGCAAGGTGAGACATACAGTTATAAACTGTCAAAATCACACTAAAGATAATCGTGATGAAATAGAAATAGTTACATATAATTTAGCACTAAATCAGAAATACACAAGTATGTGCGAAACATTTCAGGCTGCGGCGTCTAGAACCGCCTCGTAAAAATTATTTAGTATCGCGCCGTCTGCGTCATTAGCGCGTCGCGCCATCTGCCGACGTTTTAATGCACTTGCACTAAACGGTGGAAGATGCGCTGTTCAACATTATACGGGTATAAAATGAAAATGATACATGCTTTATTTTGGGCGAAAGAAAGAAAGAAAAAACATTTATTCATGGCTCAAAAAAAACGGGAAAATTAATAAAAACACAAAAACATAATTAACGCTAATTACTGTACTCAACATAATTGGGTTACATGGCGAGAACTCTATGTTTTTTTTCGGGAACTGAATGTCTGCCTGGGGCTCAATTCAGAACATAATAGGTACAGTCAAGGAATTTAAATACCTACCCATTTCGTTGAAATGTCGTTAGACATTCGCAATGCATTAAGGTCGAAACTTCTATTTCAGTAATAGTATTGAAATGTCAAATTGTCAATACATATTTATTTGTCACTTCACATTACAGATAACCTCTTTGCGAAAAGTTATCATTTGCTTTTCTAATTACGAACATGTGTCAGTGTCAATCGAGAAATCTGAAAAATAATTTTCAATTACGTTATTAATTTGAAAAATAAAATACCTGCCGCTAACCGTGATCTATTAAGAGCTAGAAATAGCAGAGTTACACCAGGAAGTGGGGATTGAGGAGATAACACGTTTAAAATTTCAGTTCACCATGTCAACGTAGTTAATCTGGTTGCCTAGTTACTAACATATAACAATGCATGCGATATGTCAAAGGAACGTCGTGCTCTAGCTAGCTCTTATGGTGACAGTTTGCTATACAATATTGAGCCTTAGCTGGGTCGGAAATTAAATTCCTTGACTGTACCTACCTATCACCGTATAGTGATAGACGGTCAATATACCTAGGTACGAGTATATTGGTGGTTCAACTCGCTCTACGCACGGAGTAGGGTCATTTCGCCGGTTAGCGACCACCTAATTTCATGTGCCGGTGGGCGACCACTTAAGCTGAGTTGGTGAACTGAAAGGATATTTTCTCGGTTTTTTAGTAGATTTCTATTTTAAAACAACAAAAAAATGCATGTGCAAGTAATTGTCTCAATAGGGTGTGTAAAATTGATGTTATCTTCAATAGAAAAAACCTTCTCCTTCAGGTGGTCGCTAACCGAAGGTGGTCGCGTAACCAGCGAAATGACCCTATGTTTGGAAATGAAACCTCGTAATTTCAGATAGGTTAAGTACCTATCTGAAATTAAGCTAAGGCTTCATGTTATTTGAAAGATAAGACAATTCATCGAATATTTTCGTTTTCCGCGCTAACCTGGTATAATATTGATAGAGTTTACGCCCATGAATAATTGAATATAATATCATGAGAATTTTAGTTACAACAAAGTTGTTAAAAATAGCTTATTTTTAACCTTTTATTTACTCTTTCAGAGTAGACGAGGTCTTAAGACGGTTAGCAAAACAAACTAGTTATAAACTTAAGAACACTCGCAGGGCAATGATGTAACTTTTCATGTATTTTTTTAGGTGAAAACGACCTTTGATTGCCCCAAACACTCGTTCGAAAAATTACGCAATTACCCTATCGGCCTACTCATCAGCTCGTTATTAATATTGCGCTAAGGTAAGGTGACCATTACAAAAAGTAATGTAGAGATCCAAGGATCTCCGAGGATCGCCAATGAACGAGCGGCTTTATCGTCCAAGTCCCCTAGAGTGCTGTAAAACACTTGTAGCGGATGAACAGATAAGTCGATTACATCCATTTTGTACTTTATTTCGACGTAGTTAGGCATAGCCATACTAATACTAATGTACTAATACATAAATGGGTGAGCACCAAATTCTTAGCCAGTAGGGGAGAGGGGGGCAAGACGGTGTAGTTTCAAGTCCAATAAAACTAAAAATGCTATTGTTTTTATAAGGTTTATTTTATTTTAATATTTATGTCTGGTAACTAGTCACTGAAAAGCAATGCCTATGAGGAACTCTAGTTTGATAATTCAATTTAAAAACCACAATATCCCGAAAAGGTGCCATCTCCCCATCTTGCCCTGTAGATAGGGTAAGATGGGGTAATGAGACGTGGTGCACATTTTAAGAAATTTACAAAACGCCATAGGTGAAAAGCTACCTGTCAGCTTATTGCTACTTGACGTAGATTAACGAGGTTTAGCTTTGGTAACCCTTTTCTTTTTGTATCGTTTTACCCAAGACCCCAATAGAGAAGATCTTCCCCCGGATTCAATTCGCAAAATTATTAAAGAATAACAATGCCGTATTCGAAACCAGAGAAATCCTTATCCGTTGGCGTGATAGTTGATCCATAGGAATAAATTAACACCAAATTTGTGCTGGTCAACAAGCGCGAACCAAATACAACGCAATTTAAAATATTTTGGAGGGTGACAAAAAATTGTTTTTTGTAATTAAAAAAAACATCACAGCTTTTGTGCAGCTGGTCACTGTGCGAGCTGATTAACATCATGGCGCCACGCGGCATAGCGGGATTCTGATTACTCAATTGTCTCGCCATATAAGGCGGCTATCCCGTCTTACCCGTCACCCCGCCTTGCCCCACTAATTAGCCTGATTAGTCGGTAAAGTCGCCGTAAATGGACTTTGCTAACTATGTAAACAAACCGCCATATTGGAATTGTCTCAGAATGATGAATTTACTAGTGATGGGGAAGTCTCTTACTGTAGTCTTTTATGTCAAAACATATCGAATATTAAAATATCGAAAATAAAAAAACAAGAAGGTATTTTTAACTTTTTTAACTACTTTACCCATTGATAAAACACTAGCATTCTTTACCCACTGATAAAATTACCGCCTAGTGTACACAACTGCGATAGCAGGTATCTACAGAGCGTGAGTTGGGTAGTGTGTAGCGGCTTTACAATATCAGCAACTTTAGTCACAATACTGGGTAGACAATTGTAGAATTTAAAAGAAACAAAAACGTCATTCCATCAAGTCATAATAACCTAACTTATGAAACCATTTTCAACTTTTAATGAAATATCCAAGATTTCGTTATATATTTTATGCTTTTGTATTTTACAGTAACGACCGGTTCAATAGTGTAAAGTTTCAGTGGTGTTTGATGAGGTGATCTGAAAATTCAAGGAGAAACAGTGACAAAACAAAGTTAAGTCCTTTGTTTGCATATTTAGCAAAGTCCATTGACGGCGACTTTAGTTAGCCATACAAACTGAAGAAGTGGACAAACTTTCGTTGTGACACAAAAATTAACCATACAAAACCTACAGCGCAACGTGGGTTTTTATTTTTACACCGTGTGCGCCGCGCTGTTTCACCGCGACGGCGCCGTGCCGTGGACACGTGGCCGGGCCCGTAGTCATACAAACTGAAGAAGTGAAAAAAGTTTCGTTGTGACACAAAAATTAACCATAGAATTTGTATGGTTAATTTTGGTGTAACAACGGAAAACTTTCATAGAAAATTTTGTTGAGTGAGTAATCCTGGCCAAGAATTTGGTCCGTACCCTAGTACTAATTAGGTACTAATTACATACTAATTACTATTATTAAAAATGTTCATACATCCATACTAATCCATACTAAGATTATAAATGTGAAAGTCTGTCCTTTACCTTTTCACGCTTAAACCGCTATACCGATTAAGATGAAATTTGGTATAGAGATAGTTTGGATTCTGGGGAAGGACATAGGATAGTTTTTATTCCAGAAATCATCCCCTAAGGAGGTGAAATGGGGGGGTGAACGTTTGTATGGAACTACGATATAAACGAGTTCCATGCGGACGGCGGCGCGGGTAGAGGCCAGTAAGTAGAATAATTTCTTATTCTACTTAGTTAATTACTTACATTGCGTTACAATTAACAACGAATTGTAACTCAAACACTTATTATCAGAATGTCTTTAATCCTAAGGGATGAGTGCTAATACATTAAAAGATGTTGCAAAAGTACGAGACTAAACAGTGACATGTCCGCACGGTGGCCACGTCTGGACGCTATTGTAACTTGTTAACACTTTTAGTGATCGTTTATGACTCAAGAAGACGAAGTTTTGGTCGATGTTCGCCATAAGTGTCCATGTACAGATATATTGTTTCTTCATTTGAAAAGTTTTACTTGGCTTCTCGAGTCAGGGTGGATTTATGGAAGGTTAATAATAAGCACTTAGCTTAAAATATATTTTCGACATATTTACATTATGTTTTCATCATCATGTTTTCACCATTTCATAGTTGTTGGTATTATTTATATTAGAAATATAGTCAAGTACTCGTGTCACCGCTACCTTACAAAGGTAAGAATACTTCCAGTTTAATACCCGCATCCAAAGCAAGTCGCATGGTCAGAATGGTCAGTATTTTGTCGACTTCGTTCTCGGCCAACTCCACTAACACCGCGGGACTATTATATTATATTACTCGGTAACTAATTATGCCTAGTTAGCCGTGATAGTTTTCCTTTGAAATTCATTATATATATACCTACTCCTGCCACGAATTTTGTTCACATCCCCATTATTTTTGCACACATGACTCGAACAAAAATTAGGGCTTTAAAGCCCAATATCTCACAAACGCATAACCGAGTTAAAAATGGTTATAAAAATCCATAATATTTTGCACACTAATTTAACGAGATAAAAAATTGTCATCACTTATTTACATGTAAAGGAGGTGTTTTTATTTTTTTTGTTTTTATTCTGTCTTGTCGGCGTGATTGGTTTAAATATACTAAAAATAAGAATAAAATCAATATTTAAGGGGGCTCCCATACAACAAACGTGTTTTTTTTGCCATTTTTATAGATAGTACGGAACCCTTCGTGCGCGAGTCCGACTCTCACTTGGCCGGTTTTCATAATAAATATAGCAGTTAATTGAAGCCCAGACGATTATTTAACTTATTAAAGTATTAAATAAAACATTTTATCTCTGGGATTCGAACCCGAGATCTCTAACTCAGAGAACAATCGATTACTTTTGCAACGCGCGTTATGATTAGGACAGTCCAACTGGCATTTTTCCATATAAACATTGACATTTAGATCTACCTAATATATGTCAAATGCCTTAAGCCGGCTGTACACAATGGGCTAACCTTGGCGCGTGAGCAGGATGCAGTTATGCGTTAGAGGGAGAGGGCTATAATTCGATCTCATTCGTTTACATGGCTGCATCCTGCTCACTCGCCAACGTTGGCCCAGTGTGTACAGCTGGCATAACGTGATTGACCTGCTGATCACGCCAGCACGACGTCGACATTCGTACTCGAAATTCAACTACCCATTTGTGGCTGGTAAGTTTGACAATGTGTCGTGATTTTTTCTGTGATAATTTAATATTCAACAACGGTCTGTCAACATCGCGTAAGAACTAAGACTGCATGGATTTCATAACATTATGTTCTAAATTCAATGAAAATGTCTAAATAAATATCTGTGTCCGTGCACCTTCGCGCGTGGCTAAAGGTAGGTAATATCAGCTGTCGGATGCAAACATGAAAGTTAACATTTACCAATAAAAAGTGTCATTAACTCATAAACGACGAATGTGGTAAATAAAACGTACGAAATTAAAGTTGGAGTAATGCATTAAGGACTCGACGATACATCAGCGGTCTCGTGAAAGCTCCACTCAGTGCAGGTGTCCATTCGACTATACAACTTTGCCACGCAACGAATATCTCGACACGCAGGGGAGTGCCCCCTTGGTACTCCTACATAAGCTACGGTAACCACTTACCATGCGGGTCGTACGTAACTTGGTTAAGCGATCTTGTAAATTTACTAGTCAGTAATCTGGGGGCACGGCAGTGCCCCCGCCAAGTCGAGCGCGAAGCAAACACTGCCGTACCATCCTTTACTGGAACCATTTCGCCGCATTTTCAGGCCCCTATTTGAGAACCTCTGGATAAGACCAGAACGCAGAAATTTTCGTCATCCAGTAAGCTATAATCACATACTTAAAATCCAAAATTTCAAGTCTGTAGGTCATTTAGTTCCGAAGTTAAGCGAAAGCAAAGTTTCGCATTTATGACACTCACTCACTCATGATCATCAAAATAGAACTAGTACTTCCCATAAACTCAGAGAGCTGAAATTTGGTACAGAGTTAGGGCTTAATGGCCACACAAAGGGAAAACTATAAAAAAAATGCAATTTCAACCCAGTTTTCTAGATACACCAACTGTATACATTACTTTGTAATCCTATACAAATATATAGGATTACAAAGTTACATTTGCAGTGAATGGGAAAATTCAAAAGCAAGAATGGGCCTGCATTCATAGTTTGTATGTATGGATAACAGATTAACCTACAAAAAGAAGTGAGATCCCATAAAAACATTCCATGTAAAAAAGAGGCCAAGTCTCGAAACTCTTCCACCGTAAAAAGCTGTGAGATATTTCGTAGAGCCAAGTCTCAGGCATTCTTATTAATCTTTATTTGCTTGCTAAATACAATTTTGTGACTTGGCAATCATTAAGCTTTACCTGACGATGTACAATGCATTTCGTGATCGACCAGCAGGTGTGGCAACAATATTGTGTCGTGTGACGTACGACAACGGTCTCGAGCCGTCTCTTCTTCGTTAATAACACGGTTTACGACAGAGTGACGCTGGCTATTAGTTTTATGTGCTACGTTTAAGGTTTATTAGTGGGTGTACAATTCGCCAGGTTATTCCACACAAGTCTAGACGACGATATGTCTTTGTACTAACGTCTTCACACATGCCCAGAAAAGACGTTCACGTACCTACCGCAAATGCTGACGTTGATTTACAAAATACCTTGAAGATTCCCAGGCATTAAATAAAGAATATAAGTAAACCGCTATGAAAGAATCTTCGTGTGACGCGCTGTTTACGCCGTTTGATAATCACCTCACGCATTCACGCATAGTCAGAGATTTTTTTATTATATACGGTCACGATGGTGGCAAATACGCTCACGGCCTGCCTGATGGTAAGCAGACATCGTATAAATGCTTGGGACTCCATCTAAAGGAGACACAAGCGCGTGGATTCGCTATTGTTGACACTATGTAGAGATAAATGTATCGTGCAAGATACGTACCTACAGAAAGAAACAGCTCGTTACCCAATGGCTGAAAAATTCTAAGACACTTGATAACCTATCCGTTTCACTAGAATAACAATGTTATCCTGAGGGTTGCACAAGTACCCGCGCGGCTCATTGTGTAGCGACAAATATTATTTATCGTTCTGCACGTCTATCATGTGACGGCCGCGACATACCCTCGATTTTTCTCGCACTATGAAGTGTTCTAATAGGAGAGATAGTGCGAGAAAAATCGAGAGAGCTCGCGCGCCGTCGCGTGATAGGTGATAGGTAATAGGGATGCGGACTAAGATTTTTTTACGATGCCATTCGAACCAGTTTTAGGAACAAATGTTTGTATGGGAGCAACTACAATTAAAAAACATAAATACCCAAAAATTTGAGACAAAGATTGACGTCGCTGGCGGCAGCGGAAGACGCTTCATACTGATCCCACGTATGACGTCACTTGTACAAAGTATCGGTACGGTATCGGGTTGTATCGGTGTATGGAAAATCCGGTAAATTGTTGTTTCGGTCGCGAAATACTGCGTTTAAGTACATAGTTGTCATACTATTTTGTTTCTATAAAAGCGTAAGAATTCTATTGGCACCTTTTAATTTACTCTTGGACAATAAAAAAAAATGCATAATTTTTTAAACTTTCAAGGTTTAAGTAAGTATATATTTTTATTACATTTTATAATTTATACCGTATTACGATAATTTGATGGTTTAGTATCCATTTAGCATCACTACGTTATCAATTTTAACATGTGGCCACATGCCTATTGTGCGAGGAACGGGTAATAAGTTCGTTACCGTGTTGACGGCACTTTTACATTTAAATTAGGTAATGTGAGGACTTTATGTCAAAGTGACATACATGGCTGTAATCCGAATGAAGAAAAATCTAAAAAAAAAATAGTTCAAATGTAACCTAATGCTTTGACATAAAGCGCCCATGTCCTACATTAGTGCAACGTCGAGGACTAGGGTGTTGACCTCATATAGGATCGTATAGTAATATGTAGACAAAGACAAACTATTTATTTGTAAACATAGGTTCAAGGTGTTACATTTATTTAATACTAGCTTCTGCCCGCGACTCCGTCCGCGTGGAACTCGTTTATATATCGCAGCTCCATACAAACTTTCACCCTCTTTGGGGATGATTTCCGGGATAAAAACTATCCTATATCCTTCCCCAGGGCTCAAACTATCTCTATACTGAATTTCATCCAAATCGGTTCAGCGGTTTAAGCGTGAAGAGGTAACAGACAAACAGACAGACACACTTTCACATTTATAATATTAGTATGGATAGTATGGATATGGATTTAGTGTATCTCTTTGTTTTGCCATTAAGGCATACAAATATTTTAGGTCAAGATGGAGCATGCGTAAACAGTTACAATTCTTCATCTGTCAAAGCTTCCCTTAGTGAATAGTAGGCTTTTTAATAAGACATGCAAACAAACTTTATTTGAACTCTACTAATCCTTCTAAGTTATATTTCTATGTAGGTTATGTACGTAGAGGTAACTATTTCTGACTTGTTCGGCGTAGGAGTTGGCGACCGTGCCTGCGCTGCTAACGATCCTGGGTTCAAATCCCGGTAGGGACCAATAATTATTTAGTGTGGTGGATGAGCATGAATATTTTTTCTGATTCTTAAATGTTTTCTACGTATTGAAGTATGTATATCTATTAAATACGAGTAATAGACCTCCCGTACACACAACACAAGCATTGTGCTTACTATGTGGGGCTAGTGCGATCTGTGTATTTATGCCTAACTAGCTTATGCCTGCGACTTCGTTCGCGTTGACTTCCTTTTGATGGCTGCTAGGCTATATTCTATTTGTAAGTATACTAAAATTCATCTTAATCGGTTCAGCAGTTTTTGTATGATTAGTGGCAAACATCCAAACTTTCGCATTTATAATATTACGATAATGTCTACAATTATTTCTATGATTTTCAAAGCACAATAGAACCTGACGTTGAAAAGGTCCATAAAAATCTCAGATTAGCCTGTAAACTCCGCCTTTATTATACAGAGGGGGTGAAATTGAAAAAAGATCTACCTGCTCATTTTACTAATAATGTTGTAATAAAAGAAGTTTACTCGAACAATAACCAATTTGCGGAGGAAAACACAGCTCCGGTATAGCCCATTGACATGAATAAATGATTAGACTCCCTGAACAGTTTTCATTGTAATGTGCCACAAAAGAAGGCCGTACGTAGCTTTGTTAAATTATAATTTGATGCCTCTTATCGTATTTCTTTAGATTTTTTGCGAACAGAAAATGTTGCAAGGGATCGGCTTTTGTTTCGCAAAAGTGGATGAAGAAAATGAAAACTTTAGTATTCTTTGTTTATTGGTTCATTTAACTTAATCTGTACACTAAGTTTTACGAGTCTTTAAGACTTGTCTATGTATTAATCAAGAATTGCAAACATTATGTATAGTTTTATTTGAAAGAAAGAAAGAAGGTAAATAATGTATTAGTGCAAAAACTACACATAAATAAAAGTGTAACAAACCTTAATCTTAATACACATTATTTTAAGTAATTTGCACTAAAGGGCTTGCACTCAGCTTAATGTAACGGAGTTAGCCAGTGGACACATTCCGTGACGCTGATTTTCAGTGAAGCCAGCATTTGGACTAGATGGCGTGGCACTGAGAGAATAGTCGATATTAATAAAATAAACACAAAATCTTTAAACCAAAACTAAACATAAAAACCAAAACAAAACAAATAAAAAATTACTCTTTTACGCTTAAGCTCTAATGTGTAGGTGTAGGTATACATAAAATATTTTATTTATTGAAGTTGCAATATTAATAAGACATTTGAGTGAATTTTAGTTTACCATTTGAATAGTACACACTTTCAGTGCCAGCAGCCCTCTGGATGCCTCTATATACATATACTCGTATGATGTACGTACAACTATCGCATGTTATCGGCTACTAGCTTAGCGCTACTAAATCGTTAATTGATTGTGTTAAACGTAATAATTTACTACTTAGCTATCAACCGAATTGAGAACAGATTTTGAATTAAAACATGGACTGTACCATAAAAAGCAAGAGCTCAGTATCTGAAAAAAAAAAATTCATTCGATTTTGTGTTTTGTCCCGTAGTGAAAGATAGTGCTGCCTGGGATAAAAAAATTCAGCCTGTAAATTTAGCCACACCCAAACCTTTATTTAAAATCGTTTGAAAAGAAAAATCAAGCTAAACTCGGGAGAAGCCCACAAGTGCAGGTTCTAATGGCAGAAGTTATTAAACCAATTACTTTCGCTGTATGACAAGCTCGACTCCATTTGCCTTCGCTCCGATTCTTCCATTATGAGTTGAAAGTTTCATTGCTGCCAATGCCGCGAATTGAAATGTTGTGAGAAATTAAACCCTTTGTACCTCACCTAAACGGGTACTTGGCGGAAATATGTTCCTGTTTATGATAGGTCTCAGACGAAACATGCACTATATTTAGTTTTTAATAAATAACTATTTTTCAAACGTTATACATGACAAAAAATTATGTAATTACGTTAACTTTGGCAGGAAGAGGCTGAAAAGGACAATGGTCAAAAGTGTATGGAACCTGATACACGGAACAATAGACAGGTTTTAAGTTTAAGTATAGTGCTACTGTGCTAATAACTGACAAATTCCTTAATTAACTTGTTATTTTAGAAATATGGCGGTTCAGAGTTAAATCAATCGAGTTTAATAAGTAAATAAGTAACTAAAATATTAAAACATAAAGGAACTTCCTGAATAGTTTTTGTTAGATTCTCTAGAATCAATAACAGTGTCTTATAAAAGGATATACACTTACTCATATACATATTTAAAGAAATGTAAGAAGAATTTTGCTGTTTGCTCCATTAATAATCACTGGTTAGGTAGTACGTACATACCGTGGTAATGCTAACAGCAAGAATCTCAAGTACTTTTTTCGCCTTTCATGAGTAGGTATTACTTACTTATAGGTGGTTTTACAATATTTACAGTACAACATGGGACCCTGTTAGCGTATTGCAAGCCTTAAAATCGAAAACTTTAAAGATAAGACACTCTTATTGTATTTCTACGTAAAAATGTGATTTTCATTATTTAATTTGTTCTTCATTCCCAAAATTAGCCAAGTGTTCAATGTGATTTAACTGATAAGCATTCGAGTGTTTCCCACCGCAGTCAGGTCGTACAAATGTAGATGGGTAGATTCGGGTGACATACGGAACATACGTGACATCGTATTTCCCGTCTAGAGACTAAACGCGAGCCTAATGCAAGATTATAGTTGTGTTTAACTTAGTATATATAACATGTGTCTCTCAAATTACGTGCTATGATCTGGGCTTCTGGAAACTAAAATCAAACGTGGCATATTCGAACTATTTAAGAGTCCGCAGTAAGCATTGCCGAATTTCACCTTCCCATACAAACGGAGTTTCGTTCTCATTTTAAAACTACGTGTTGGATTGTGACGAAACTTTGCATATACAATGATATGAGGTATATCTATGTTTGTAATTAGTTTATATGGTTCCAGTTTATAAAACAAACAAAACACAGCAAAAACAAGTTTCGTATGAAAAACTTAAATTCGCTGTATTTTTTTACTATAGTATCTGAAGCTACATAAACTAATTACAGACCTGGATATACCTCATGTCATTGTATACATGCAAAGTTTCGTTACAATCTAATACGTAAATTTAAAATGAGAGCGTAACTACGTTTGTATGGAGAATCGAGCTTACTGCGGACTCTTAAGGCATACATTAATTGGTGACTTCTCGCGCAACGCATCAGCATGGCAATGTCTAGACAATAAATAAAATAATCAATAATGTCGTAATTTCTTGAAAAAGGATTAAAAATGTAGTAAACTGGAAAAAAAAGCATAGCAAGAGATAATCACGAAGTTATAAGTGTCCAAAAAGTTTTAAGAAGGGGCATGTTCTGTTCCTTTTCTGCAAAACGCAACTTCATATGAAACGATTGTCATTTACTATGACGCTCGCAGATTGCGACGTCACCAGCTGCGAGGGTTTTCTCTCTCTAACTTGCAATATTAATACGGTTGTAGCTTCGTTATTTTTTTGCCTTCTTTCTTTTGAAGTAATAATATTTTTTGAGTCTACACCTGTATTCGGCGAGAAAATGCCGCCAACATCCTCGGTACAATGCCTCGACGGCCTTTTTTTAGATTTAACTTAGTATTAATTTAATTTAGTTAATGTTAGTTCCTCCTACCTCCTGTGTACCCATAGGTACCTACTAGTGGGGCAGAGTGCTCGAACAAATTGTCTTAAATGTGGACACGCTGGACAAAAGCACCAATTTTTTTTCAGGCACTTGTTAGGTCCATAGCTTTAAGTTTTTGATAGAACCAACTTCTCCGTCAGCCATCTTTAATTTTATGGCGGTCATTTTGAATTGTACGTATATCATCTCGAGTTCTAAATAACGTAGAATCACAAATTTAGTGTCGTAATATAAATATTTGGGGTGAAGGAATTCAACTAGATATTTTTTAGAGTCTAGTTCCCAAAGGATATCGAACGGAACCCTGTTCCTAAGCTTGGACCTAACAAATACCTGAAAAAAATTTGGTGCTTTTGACCAGCGTGTCCACATTACATACATGTTATTGTATTATTTATCTTTCTAATTGCTTTGTTTGTGTGAGGTGTATAATAAAGAGTATTTAAATAAATAAATAAATAATAAATAAATAAATAAATATTAGGGGACAATCTTACACAAATCGACCTAGTCCCATAGTAAGCTCATTAAGACTTGTGTTATGGGTACTAGACGACGATATATATAATAGATATAAATACCTACTTAAATACATAGAAAACTTCCATGACTCCGAAACAAATATTCATGCTCATCACACAAATATTTGCCCTTACCGGGATTCGAACCCAGGACCTTCAGCTTCGTAGGCAGCGTCACTTACCCACTAGGCTAACCGGTCGTCGTGTATTTGTATTGTATTTTTAGCTATCATCTTGTATATACTTTAATATTGTGTACGTGCCTTAAATAGTTTCATATAATGTGTTCAGTCAATGAAGATGAAGCGATTTCAATAAAATAAAATAATATTTGTAATCATTCAGTTACGTTACATGGTCTTAGTACATAGGGAGATAGTGTAAAAGATCTCGAATTCGTATGTCAAACATTTTTAATAATTTAAGTAGTACAAACCTCCATCCAATGTACGTACTTACGTCATGATGATCTAACAAACGAAACAGTATTTCAGTAATATATAAATAAAAAAATATTTAGGTTAGATATTATTTTCGTTCTTAGCCTTCGCGTTCTTAGCCATGCTTCTGCTGGTCGATTGCGTATAACGTTGCGTACGTATGTTCGGTAGACCTATGCCATTTTTTGGATGGGGAAATGACAGTTGAATTAACCATCCGCTCGTTGGAAAAGTTACGCAATTAGGTCTTTCCAGCCCCGCTATTCAGTAAATTGTTTTAGCCTCATCTCACCCCTCACCTTCTACTATATCATGACGCCGCGATTCCTAGTGACTAAACGCAATTAGAGGTCTAGTTTCGTTAGGCGTGACGGGTGAGGTGAAGCGAACTGCCGCGTACAGAATAACAGCCTTGTTCAATATACAGGTATAGGTACTGTTAGTAACACAACTAAACATTTTTTAAATCAATTCCTTCTTTTTCGCAATCATTTTCTGTCGGTCCCTCGCCACTGGGCGCAGGTGGCGCTGTCAGCTGTCCCGCCGCCATCCGCTTGCGCTAATTATTTTTTACACTAACCCTTTCAAGTTACCTTTTGACCCCTAAATACATACAGTTACGGACGATTTTCAAGTAATTTTCAATTTCACATGCGCAACATTTTATTAGTAATTTTTCAGAAAGAAAAAAGAGAGCTTAGTTATTAAAAGCAGCCTCGATCATTTGTTTGGGACTAGGGAGAAAATATTGTAATGTATTATAAAAATCCGGAAGTCCGCTGGATGCGGGTGGCGCAGGACCGGTCATTGTGGCACTCTTTGGGGGAGGCCTATGTCCAGCAGTGGACGTCTTCCGGCTGATGATGATGATGATGATTATAAAAATATTTAGTGGCCAAAATGGATACTAACGAGAGTCACTCGTGGAGGTATAAAGTATTAAATATACTTATACATTAAAAAGTTTGTAGGGTATATTATTGTACCTACTTTATTTCTTATTCGTTCTTAACGAGTTTACCGCAGAGCGTATCAACACTAAAAAATAAATTTTCCTCCACAGCAAGCAAACATCGCAAATACTTTTTTAACATGTCTGCATTTACAATTTTAGTAAAACAATATCTATATAGGGGAGGCAGGGGACGCCGGGCGCCGTCTCCGATAAAAATTATTTATACACTTTCAGAGCACTTCGCTCCCGTCGTGATATGACTTTTTTTCCTAAATTACCTATTACTAACGATGTTTATTTTCCTAGAGATAGTGGAAACATTATTTTTTATTCGTACGTAGAAAATGCTCAGATAACACAACGCGGTTACACAATGCTTACAATTGATAATTTGCATATTTATTATTTGCGTAAGCTAAGTATTAGCAAATTCCACAGTCTTATAAAATCAGCAACACGCTCTGGTTTGTGGTTCTCTCAACAAAACCAATATTTATCATTGCAATATAAATCCGAATCCGCAATATATTTTACAGTACATATGGTTACTTTCCCGCACTAGTGCGGAAAAGAGCATTTTTCGTGCATATGTCGAAACTTTAAAGAGCCATATGTACAGTAAAACGTTGTACGATACACGTGCGAATAGGTAATTCGCAACTCGTGTCGATTTAAAACACTCCCATCGGTCGTGTTTTAATTTATCACCACTCGTTGCGAATTTCTTATTTTCGGCACTTGTATCGTAAATAACTATTACCGCTGATTTAAGAGCGCCTAAATAATAATAAGGAAGGCGACTGTCAGAGAGGAATGGCGGCGTGTTGTTTGACCCCGTATCATGGTCGGCCTTATCACGCGACAAGTGACAAGATAGGAGCGTCGTCTCGTTCTATCGACCGGTGTCAGCTAGTGACGGACGCTCTATCCTATAACTTATCGTGTGATAAGGCCGACCATGATACGGGGTCTGAAATGATGACGACGACCACTCTGTCAAGATTCACATATATAACGAATGTGCTGATGGAGAGTTTAGCTAGTATGTGCACTACACTAGTTTCGATAGTTCTTCCATTAACAATAACTAAAAACATGTTCCAATTACACCGCCCGCAATGCTGCTGCACCCTACGGGATATTAGTGTCCGCGCGCCGTACAATGGCGTCCAGCGCCCGGAGCAAACACAATATCCGACGCATGACGAGAGATTACGCCCGTGAGTGCCCGGCCAAGGAAATGTGAACCGCCTTACCATTTGACTATTGGGTGTAGGTGTGATTCTGTGCCCATTTTTTAGTTACCTACTCGTATGCCGTCCTAGTTGCAGGAATGTAGAATTTGAGAAACTATACCTGAAATGAATAGAAATTTTATTATTTGATTCCTCTAAGAGACGATAAACGCAGTTTATTTCTCAAATAAATGGAAATAGGCAATACAAAATACATATCATAAATGTTTGATTGATTACATTTGTGTTTAAAGAAAATTTCTCATAAGAATATTTACAATTCACTTACAGGTACATGAGAATGTATTTTACAAAGAACATTATTATATGACTTTTTTATCGTAAATTAATTACATGGTTAACTTTACCTAGGTACAGTCAGCAGCAGAAGTTGCTAAGCAGTTCTAGTGCTCAAAATTATCTACACACGAACTCTAATGTCAAGGGAATAAGGATCTGTGTAGGTCATTTTGAGCGTGTTATTTTGCTTAGCTACTTCTGATGCTGACTGTACATGTGATCGTTCAAAGGAAATACGAACTGGCGCGCAGTCCATAAAAAACTTGATTTTTGAGCCGGCGCGCCGTATAGCAACCTATTTTCTCCGTCAAATGTAAACTAACAAAACTGATTTCTTATAAGTATTTTATAATAACGTAGCAGTTATTAACCTTAACCGTTTTGGAATACTATAGTTTTAGTAAATATTAATGAGAGCCGAACTAAATTCGCACGTAATTTCTAGTATCATTTCCAATATCAATGCGGCCCGTTCGGCTGGTTCCGGCGGCCGTATCGGCTGTCACGTATCGGACTGGGAAACCCAGGCCGAGCATGTGCACTGTTACCTCTATCGAGCTAGTGACAGTTGCACCGAGGGTGCGATTTGACTTACAAAATGTGACATGTCATAGGAATGTCCCCACCTTTTATCTCTGTCTTACAAGATAAGCATAGCAGATATGAATCAGGCGACAGGACGGGGACACGCCTTTTATTGCGGAACGAACACCGGCCATAAAGCCGGCCGAAATTTCCTTAACATTCCTAAGTCGTGAACAGAAATATATATGTGTCTTAATGTTTAACTTTAGTTTAAACACGTGGACGTGACATCAGGCAAAAATATGTAAACGTTGTTTGTTAATTCGTTAATTAAAAAAATAAAAATAAATGACTGAGTCTCATGGTCACCCTAATTGCTACGTTAAACTGTCACTTTAAGCTACAGACCAAGACTTGTTGAATAGGGTGACCATAAGGTTGGTGTTTTTGCTATTTAAATTTATTATCAATAAAGTTTAATTGTTTGCTTCTAGAGTTAATGCAATGAATTTTTGAAATTAAATACTGCGATAGAAACAACAAATTCGGTTTTCGACTTATGTTTCACCCTGTAGATCGTTTTTTGCTAGTGTTTAATTGATTTACAGTTATTCATAGGGACCTTATACGTACACAAACAGTACCTATACTCGTCACAATGTGATTCCTATATACAAGCTTTTACTCAAAATACATTATTATATTTTCAGCAGCGGTGAAAATATTGTGTTACATGGAATTTCAATAGTTCCTACGTTCGATGCGGAAATTGAATGGAACGGTCTCGGCGACCGCGTTTGTAAACTGCAATATTGCACCGTTGACATCAAAGATATATGCACTTTTACATCTTTTGCCATGTTACAGTCGAATAAGATGCAAAAGTCTTTCACACACACATCTTTGACGTTGACTGTACAAATCGTTTGTAAACTGCAATATTGCACCGTTGACATCAAAGATATATGCACTTTTACATCTTTTGCCATGTTACAGTCGAATAAGATGCAAAAGTCTTTCACACACACATCTTTGACGTTGACTGTACAAATCGTCTGTCTACTTACGACTATGCTATGCCTCATCTGATTGCCAAAAATGTCATTTCTTCCTATTATTCCGATAGGTTATTTTTATGCATCTTAACTTTATGCATGATGGACCCTCACTTCGCACTTTAAGTAAATGAATTGTACCTTATTTAGGACGTATTGGAGAGAAAAGTATTAACTAAGTGTTGGAGTGTATTTAGCTCCGAGTTAACGCTATTTGTACTCGTAGGTAAATAAATACCATCTTAGTATGTCATACCTACATTGTCATATTCATATTATATTATCTTTTTGTAATACCGTTCACTTTTTACGACATTACTAACAGGGCGTGATGTGACGGTCATATGGTGTATCGTCATCGCCTTGAGTGGCGACATTTGTCTAGTAAATAACAAAGTAAAAATCGATTTATAATGGGCCTCATCGCTCCTTTACTTCGCAATATAACGAATAAGATACACAGTTTTTGACGGGAGTTTTTATTTTTTTTGAAGTGAAAACTTCTTTAGCGGCGCTGTGCACTTTTTGGGATGGGGAAAAATTGTTAAACTCGCCATAGATTTCGATTTTCGATAGGTCACGTAACCGTAAGAAGGTGAGAGATTCGGGGCTTGGGGGCGGGGGGGACGGGACGGTTTGACGTCTTTCTAGCGCCAGATATATCGGACATATCGGTATCGGTAAGACAGACACGTGACCTGATCGTTTTTTAGGGTTCCGTAGTCGACTAGGAACCCTTATAGTTTCGTTTTGTCTGTCCGTCCGTCCGCGGATAATCTCAGTTACCGTTAGCACTAGAAAGCTGATAAGATAATCGCTCCAGAAGTAAAAAAATGTGCCACCCCCCCCTCTAACTTTTGAACCATAAGTTTTAAAAATATGAAAAAAAATCTCAAAAGTAGAACTTTAAAAAAACTTTCTAGTAAAATTATTTTGAACTTGATAGGATGAATAGTTTTTGAAAAAGATTACAAAAACTACGGAACCCTACACTGAGCGTGGCCCGACACGCTCTTGGCCGGTTTTTTTTTAATACTGATAATTAAAGCAATTCGTAAGTTTTCACTTCTGCCGGCACTCCCGGAGTGCAACCCGGTGTTTTTTTTACTATTCGCAAGCCAGGCTTGCCCTCACGATTATTTTTGCGTTTGCGGCCGTTAACAGGGACCGCGCGAGTTCACAGCATTTTAGTCCTTTTACATCGCAATTAAATAGAACATCTCGAAATCAAGCTTCGCTTGCGAATTGTAGAGCAAATAAAAATGGCTGCGAAAAAATGGAAAAAGAGCGTTAAAAAACGATCACGCCATGAATGTGAGATGTTCCCAATACTCTGTACAATTCGCTATCGACACACTGGAAATTGCGAGAATCTATTCACAGGTCATACCCGTGCTCATATTGAACAATGCATTTAAATCAATGAAAAACCAAATAAAATAAATGGCACTAATGTGTAGATTTAATGGCAGAAATCTTGACATACGAAATTACCGGCTCAATAGTGAAACTAGCTACAGGCTCATTCACTGCTAAGCTACGTTCGTAGCGCTACGCCGTAGTCCGTAGTAGACAAATGCCTATACGTAGCAAAAACCGCCCGTAGCGCTCGGACGCATGTGTGTCGTCAGAAGCGCTGATTTGGTTAAAATAACGCCACATTGTAAACATATTAGGCGGTCCTCTTGATTTTTTCGTCCCTGAAGATACTCGAGGCTATTTTGTCAATTTTATCTCCATCATTTTATAAGAGGAGGACATAGGATCTTTAATTTCGATGTCGTTTGTGATGGATCGCGACGTCTGAGACATCCGAGCGAAATGCTATTGCATAATATCATATTTTAGTCCCAGAGGCTAAAAGAAATACTTGTACACTCTAGTTTTAGGGTTATAAATAGTAATAGTAATATCCAAGGCTCGGATTTTTCATCGAACGGTAAGACGAAAGAAAACTATGGAGTCAATTTGAACAATAAAATTTTACTCATATTCATACTCATTTATTACATTTACACCAAACGATGTTTATATTATAAATAAAAATGGTAACTGCCACAACATGTTTTGTCACATTATGGGCCAAATAATACAATAATCACGTAATAATTCACAACGTGTGCACCGATGCAAATATAAATAAATTAAAGTCGATAATTAACATTATGACACAAACGATGAAATTTGATAAAGTGCTAAACTTAAACTCAAGTCTAGATAGATAGAAAGAAAGAAAGAAAATAAATTTATTTAACGTCACAACTTAGGTACACAATTAAAAAAAAAGAACAAGCTAACGATGAGAAGAAGAGAGATAGGTACCTTGTTTTTCTCGTGCTATATCGTATATAAATGTTTTTGTATTTAATAATTGAAACTATAGGTCTAGAGTTAAGAGAAAAAATTCTAACAATGCTTTGTGTATGACCGTTTCTTTCATATTTAAATAAATAAAGCGGCCAGTGCCCATCGTTAGGTCTATCGCAGCAATATACTCTGTATAACTAAATTGTAATAGTTACAGCATGATAAATATAAAAGAATTACTGGAGTAAGAAAATGAGTGAGTATGAGTATGAATATGAGTAAAGTTTTAATGTTAATATCGACTCCATAGTGTTTTTTCGTCTTACCGTGCGATGGAAAATCCGAGCCTTGGTAATATCTGAGGTCGATCACGTAACGCGTTTAACTTACGTTAGGTAGATCTTAATGTATCTTTTTATAAGAAAAAAAATCAGTTAACACTCACTGCCAGGAACCCGCCTAGCGGTCGCCTACGCCGTAGTCGCTTTCCGCTACATACGAGAAAAACCACGGGATCGGCTACGAGCGTAGCGCTACAAACGCGCGCTACGCTCGTAGCCGATCCCGTGGTTTTTCTCGTATGTAGCGGAAAGCGGTATCCCCCTAGTAGTAGGCTGTACAGTTAAATCATCAAACACATTTAGGTGGCAAATATGCGTCTATCTCCATGCATAGTATACCCGTTTTAATGCTCTTGATATCGGGTCCTGCCAAGTGAAAATCGTTTATAACAAACTAAGAGACACATTACTTATTTTCTATATTACGTGTCTAATATTTCATTTTTAATCGTAAAGGTTGCGATCGCCGTGGGACTTAGATATAGGGAAAGTCACGACTCGCGCGTTGTCTAGACGCAAGATGACAAATAGAGGCGCCTGCCGCCTCGCTGTGCCTTGATGAGAATTTACTTTTTAGTTCTTAAAAACTTGTTCCAGAGCCTGACTATTAGGTACTTTGTAAATTGTATTTTTCACAATCGTGTTATAATAGAGAGCTTTTTAGTCGAGTACCGTGTAACCCAAGTAAGGTACGAGATTAAAAAACTTCTTGTTAATACTGATACAGACCTTATATCGAATGTAATGGTAAACATTTCCATTACATTCGATATAAGGTCTGTATCAGTATTAACAAGAAGTTCATGATATTGATACTTCCTTACGATGGATACCACCCTAGCTAACATGGTCATACATTGCTTCACGTCCGACATAAACGCGATCATGCTAACTAGGCATGCGTCGCCAAGGCTTAGTATGTCTTCCGAGCGCCAGCCACCAGCATTTGACTACTAGATACCCTCCTAGGTTGCAAGGTTAGACGGCGTTCCCATCCGCAAAAACTGGTGCCTACACCAATACTGGGCGGGCCCAACACAGGCTCCTCAACGATGCAACCCGGATAACGGTAAGGTAAGGAGGAGGGTCAAACTAAGCAAGCTGACGCCACCAAAATTCAAAATTCAAGATATTTATTCAGCAAATATAAATTATGTAATTCTAAAATCAGATGAGAACAGAATGAAGTCTTTCATGTCAATTCTGCGTGCAACACTAGAGTGAAGTTACTTTGTTGTCCTTGCAAACATGAACCGTCAGAGTTTCTAAATTAGACTTCTTCATTTACACTGCAAATTTATTTCGATGGGCGTAACGTAACAGCCACCTACGTGTCATAATCAAATCCTCGGATAACTTTCTCGAACATGTTAACTCATCGAGAATACTCCTCTAGGCCCCTCGGGCGCTAAAGCCACATTATCATTATCAAACAGATTGCTTTCAACAGTTACGTATCCGCTATCCTATTAGCGAAGGCGGCTACTCGACCGATTAGCGAACAGGGATAACGAGAGCATAAAACTCTCCCTCTCCCAAACTGGTCTTGGTCACGAAACAGTTATTAATTTTATATAAACCAACTTAATACAAGTAAGAGCGCCGCTTGACCGGCTACGAGCTTGTAATCCCGTAACCGCCCGTACGCGACCAGATTTCATGAACAATATTTCCACCAACAATTCCACTTTCGTGTAAAACGTCATAAATCAGAAACAAGCCATTGTTATTGAAACGTACACCGAAACATAAAGCAGATTAGGTTTTCATAAAGGCTACGTAACACGAGACCGCCGAACGTCAGTTTCAAACGGTTAACAATTTACGTTCGTACAAGGTATAGCCGAAAATAAAATGCAACGCAGGGACGAGCCACCTGACGTCTTTTCTGATTATTCGCAAAAAGAGCTGGAGTTCAGAGTGTCTGGCGGCGATGCAGCCGAATATGTTTGAAGAATAAAATAAACAGGGAGTGCACTAATACAGGATACCTAGTGCTCGTGGAAACGTGTGCGGCGGCGAGCGGCGCGGCCCCGCCGGGAAGCACTGACAAGTTTTTGAACGTTTATGAATAAATAAGTAGCTCCCGTCTGCCGCATCAATACCACTGGTGGCTGAATGCCAAATGCTGTTCGTGACACTTGCCACTTTCGCTCCTTTTTCCAAACACACGCCGAAAGCCATTCCGTGCGGTTAATTCCCCAAACTTGTCGTAATTTTAGTACCACGAAATTTTTCGAGTTAAACTGTCATAAGAATACCGCGAAGTGTTTTGTTTCGTACCTCGCTTTTGCTTTATTTTTGAAGGTGAAATTTTAAAAGATTAAATTTAAAATTCTAACACGTTTCAGCTATACAAAAGTTTGAAATAACTTTGCGACGCCTCTGTGGCTAGCCAGTAATTTAGAGTATACAAAATGCAATTATTAATTCTAGATTCGTAAAGTGAATAAACTTTCGAAGTTTATTTCAATACCTAAATTATAATTGCTGTTATTTATTACAAACGTTAAGATCCCACAAAAGATGAGAAGTGACAATTCAGAACTAACCGAATGACAGCGAGTGCACCTATTTATGGTTAATAATACACAATAGATAGTTCATTTTATAAGTATTCGTAGCGCTAACATCTTTTGGCGTATGTATAATCCAAGATCAATTTCTCGTCTCACATTCACACGTAATATGTGGTTTTCTCACATGCTCATTACATTAACTCTCTTTACTGTATTAACTTCATACGGTAAACGACGTAGTGCTGCTAATAGGCATGAACAATATAGTGTCAAGAATAATTGCTATAGCAATATAGAATAATTGCATAGTTGCAAGATAAACATGATATAGTGTTATTCGCAGACGACACGTCGCTTATCTTTAAGGTAGACAGGAAACAGAAAAGCTTCGATGGTATTAATGATGCGCTCAACACTGTTGTGAAATGGTTTACAGCAAATAATTTACTGCTAAATTCCAAGAAAACAAAGTGTATCAGATTCACTTTACCTAATGTTAAGCAGGTAAACAATACCAAGATCAAATTAAAGGGCGAGGAACTGGAATTTGAAGATAGAACAGTGTTTTTAGGTATCACCTTGGACTCAAAACTACAATGGCATGCGCAGATCGCCGCCCTAGCCGGAAAACTTAGTTCGGCAGCCTATGCAGTAAGACGCATAAGACAGTTAACAAACGTTGAGACGGCCAGGCTGGTGTACTACAGTTACTTCCACAGTGTTATGTCCTACGGAATCCTGTTGTGGGGGAAGGCGGCTGATATCCAGACCATATTCGTGCTACAGAAACGAGCTGTACGCTCCATATACGAACTAAAAGCTCGAGATTCTCTCAGGGACAAATTTAAGGAGGCAAACATTCTTACTGTAGCATGCCAATACATTCTTGAGAATATCATGTATGAGCGGAAAAACCTTCATGAGTTCAAACTCAACAGTGATATCCACGACTACAACACCAGAAGTAAAAACAAGATCGCAGTGAAGGCCAGTCGTCTCCACAAGCTTAGCACGTCGTTCGTGGGGAACTGCATACGTTTTTACAATAAAATACCCACTGAAATTGTTAATTTACCATACAGTAAATTTAAGTCTCATGTTAAGAGTAATTTGCTAAGCAAGGCGTATTATACTGTCAACGATTTCTTAAACGACAAAAATGCCTTTAAGCCAGTAGTAGTCTGATTCTATTAGGAATAAAACCTAAATACATGTAATCATTATAAGTACCTACCTGAAATAACTGTACCGTTTTATGTAAGAAGAGAGCACGTAATGCTGTTTCTCGCCGAACAAGTCGCTTAATCTTTGCTATTATCAATGTCCGGTGGCTTGAATATGTCATGCTCGCTTAAAGGGCTTTGCTTACGGTGGCGTTGTTGATCGGGTCGCCACCTTCCCTAACATATGGTTGAGGGAGGCGATGGCTGAGATATGCGTCATACTCGTGATCGGGTGCTGTTTGTGGAGTCCGGAGTGTTCATGCTTGCAAGGCTAGGGTCTTAGTACCTAATTAACTACTTAAGTACTAGTGTTATTATTATTATTATCGTATTGACGAGAGACATCATTCTGATCTTGACACGTTTTATTGTTATTGACCCTGTACATCTCTGACAATATAACATTAATGTTCCTTTTTTGTTTTGACGCTTAGAGACCGTATATCTCTTAGAATATTAGAATAATTATTAATTGTATTTGGACGCTCAGAGACCTTATAGTTACATCTCTGGAATACTGAATAATATCATTAACTTCTGTTAATGCTGATACAGATCTTATATCGAATGTAATGGTCATATTTTGCAATTTTGGTTTGGATACATTAACTTAGTGACATTTAGTTTGTTAACCTTTTATATATAATTTTAAATTATTATTGTGTAAGATTACCTACTATTTTATTGTAAATTACCGTTTGACATGTAAAAGTGCCCTTGTGGCCTATTTGCAGAATAAATAATTGATTTGATTTGATTTGATTCAATTATAGTGAAGTAAGATTAGAGTGAAACATTGGAACGACCTTACAATCCTTACAAACGTTGAATTTTCTTGCAATATGGAGAGACATTAAGTATAGACTTTAGTTACGCATGTGTAATATATAATCCGTTGCCGTAGGTAGCAGTCTCACCGGTTTCCGGAATCGTTCGTCTGAATTCATAGACACATGCATACAGCATCTATACACGTATGCATCTATGTATACAGCGTGCTTTAAATAGAGCCACAAAAAGGCTCTCAGGGCTCGCAACTTGGAAAAACAACACGAAGTGTGCAAAAATCCACAGGGCACCGATTCGAAAAGCATGTAAAGCATGTTTCCTAAATAGACTAACATATTCCTGATATTCCGTTCGTCAATATCGGGTAGACTTTGACGAATTGTGCTTATCTCGAGCTTGAATTTAATTCGTTATTTCATTGGGTAGCTCTTGGTTTGATTAAAAATAATTATTTTAAGGTGTCTTCATTTAAGAAATGAGAATTATGTAACTTAATAAGTTGAAAAGTTGTTTCACGCCGTTATAGGTAATTTCACAAATATTTGTAAACATTGTTAATGCGTCTTTGGTTATTATCAAAAATGTTGACTCGTGGTGACTAGAAAAGTGATAAATAGAATTGACACCACTGAAAATTCTTGGCGATGAAGTGAGAAGAAACCTGTTGCCAACTAAAGAAAATAACTTTTCCTAAGTATAAAAAAATCATCTTATGAAAAGGATTTTTTCCTCGCAAATGTGTTGAAAAACGTCGTAGGAAACGCGTGAGCTTTGATAATGGCATCCTCGGCTCTCTTATCACGCTCATCTAGCGGCTCGCGTGAACAATCCCGCCTCTGATGTAATTATCAACATAGCTCACTTGTATCACAATGTACTATTGTAACGTATATTCAGAGCAATCACGCGTAGTTGCAGTGTCCAAGAAGCAACCGGATGGCTCGCGGTATTTGAGCTCCCAAAGTGGTGTGGAACCGCCATGTGCAACCCGAACTGAGCCAACTTGGAATGGGGCGGAAATAGAAAAGATGTATGAATAAGATTTTTTGCTGTCGCGAGGCTGTTTATGTTTCTTTTTTTTTCACCCCCCCTACTATTTCCGCCCCAGACCAAGTTGGCTCAGTTTGAGTTGCACAGGGCGGGTCCACAACGCATCGGGAGCCCAAATACCGTGAGCCATCCGGTTGCCTTTCGGACATTGAGACTACGCGTCATTGCTGTAACTAATATAAAGCAACATGGCTGATAGGTACTCGGTTTCAAAAACAAAACAAATCGAATAGTTACAAACAAGCATTGGGAGCATCCAAAAGGACAAAAAAATAAGAACCTAAATCCATTTATGACCAAAAAGGCATATTTGACCCAACCATGAAAAGACTCAAATCCAATTGCATAAAATTTACGTTTCCCTTTCTTTATTCTGTTGAAAATTCTGCCTTTCATACAGCAAATATCGTACAACCTAGACATTCTCACGTCTTTTGTTTCAATGTTATACAAAAAGCCAGTCAGTTTTTCGTTTATTACATGTCCGAAGACTTTTAAAGCGTTCAAGAAACTCAAACAATATTTTTCCCAGCTTTTCTTTACAATGTCCACGTTTCAAGGTATCCGCAAAGTGTACAAAGTAGCCGGCAATAAGACAAGCTTTGTGAGGCAACAGCTGTACTTGTACCTACTGTATTGTGAGCGAAGGACAATGTCTGTTACAGGTTGTGAAGTTATTTAATACACTTGCTTGTGTCAACTGTTTAGAAATGTGTTAGAATATAATGTCTTGGTAACTGACGGCTGTTTTGTTGGGGTAAACAAAACCTTTCTCGGTTCGATAAAAATATAATAAACCTAATAAACGAATTATTGTGAGGGTACCTTACCTATGTACAGAATGGATACCATAATAATAAGTTATTATGGTATCCATTCTGTACATAGGTAAGGTACCCTGATCTGATCTGGTGATCTGTCTAAGGACCATTTACACAAAATACACGTATTTTCTCTCTTTATACTTACTGGATACAATCCTGAAGACTCGTGCATTAGCCAAAAGTGCTTCATGCTATGATGAACATTTATTTCATATAAATATTTAACAACCGCAAAGTAAACATTAAAGTGCTGGAGAGTGATGGAAATACTCGACCGTAATTTGATTCTCGGAAAGCCTGGACGAGCCACAAAATAATACCACGGGAAAAAATATATATTTCGTAGTACTCGTTATAATTTGATAGCTTTTTGCTTGCTCCGTCACGAACAAAGACGACTTGCCATAGCTGTAATTATCGATTTGAACTGGAACTTTTAGGTTTCGGACTTAGGCCGTTATCCATATCCTATAGGTATTCTAAATACGTATAATGCGTGTAATCCAATATCCATAGATGAAATAGATCATTTATCACTGTTAATAAAGCTATTTGTTTTATACGGACCAATATAACCCTTTAACTATTTAGTAAACTTTCACGCCTGGTTGTGGTTATATTAAAGACGTTCTTAAGCATTACGTACAGACGTACATGTAGCTTTTTAAGTTTATATCTCTCAGTCTTCATTCTTCTTTCGTCTTCGCCTTTCATTCAGGATGGACATATTTTATCCCTCGGCTGCTCCTGGGTTCTCTATAATGGCCACTCCACACGATGGGCCATCCAGGACTTATCATACAGGACGCGGCTATGCGGTAGAACGAGACATAAATATGTCTTACTCCCTTTAACGCATAGTTGCGTCCTGTATGATGGGTCAGGATGGCCCATCGTGTGGAGCTGCAGCCGCGCGGCCAGCTAGGCAATAAATTAAGCACTAATGACATCTAGCTAAATAGTGTTATTTTCGAGAGGTGTGAGGAATATAATTGTATTTGGGAACAAAGGAAAAACCTAATATGTATAATCATTTTTGCTACGACTATAAATAACTGTTCATGCCTTGTTATTAATTATTTAAGTATGAAGCTGTTTTCTTTTTTATTTTATTTTTTATTTATCAAAAGTACAAAACAATTAACAATGTTATGTTACTCGCCAAACTGCGATAACAGTTTGTTGGCGAGACCGCGCTCATTTTAACAAGTGTTAAGTACCTATGTTAAAACTATGTTAGGTATGCTATTATTGATGTTCATAATAATTTATTCATTGTTGTCACATATGGCACATATATACAAGTAAATCATGGAGACAGGTCTTAATCTAATTCGGTCCCACATGGACACCTTGCTGGGGCACCACAATATACTTAAGCCTAGGTATACATATATGAACTACATATAATCTTAAACACTAACTTAGATACTAAACATGACCATGCCCGAACACTTCGAACCCCTGCACTTAAAGTGCTATACTTTTACAATTATTTATTTATTTAGTTATTTTTTAACTGCAAGTATTCGTTTTTACCTATGATTTTAGATTTTAGATTTCTTTATTTCATAAATTAAATTTACATTATAAGTTAACTTTAAGCTAATTTACACGAATTTATTTAATGATCGTCAAATAATGAATATTATTAATTGAATGAAATGTCACAGGTACAATACAAGATTATTGTGGACATGTATTACAAAATATTAATGATAAAGTCAAAATAAGGAATATAAATATTGATATTGATATCTCGTCAAAATAAAAACTAGAACATTATCAAATTGTAATTATTATTTTTAAATTAAATTAACCATGTCAAATATATTATATGTCCATATACTCACATACAGAATACAATGGATGTTCTAATAAAAAGATTCTCAGCTGACGTTTGAATGTTTCGTCAGATGGTTCAGTTCGCAATTTAGCGGGTAGATGTAAGTAAGTATAAATGTAATTTTTCAAAAAAAAAATCACTATGTTGTTTCATTCAATTTGTAGATGTATGACATGTGAGACTTCATCTCACACAGTCATCAATAGCCAGGGCTTCGCGCTCCCAATAGATTCTCATTTTTAATTTCTTTCTTACCAATCTTAATACACACAATATGCTGTTTATTATTCGTTCATTACTACCCTCTTATCCTCCACCATAATACTTCTAGAGTTACGTACCTAAACATATTTCAGGTTCTTCTAACACAACATTCATCGTTAACCCCCTAAAGTACTATTTTAATATAACCCAGTATAATACAGTATATTTATAAAGCTCCTAAAGGAGTGCTTTTCATATTTCAGAGGTTTTTATGAAAACCACCCGTCACGTTGCCAACGGAAATTCAAAGATTAACTTTTGCCTAATGGACGACCATTCTACTTGATGTAAAACGATGAAGTGACGTGACTTGAAATTTGAAATGAAAATCAAGGAGGAAAGACAGTTTGTGAGCAATGTTTTATATTTATTAAGGGATGGTGGCAAATGGTCGTAACTTCTACAGCCTGCCAGTAGGTAAGTGGCATCTACATTTATTATGATTTTAGTCTTTAAGTGCTCTATACAATTACACAATCTACACAACTACTATACCAAAAATAAAATCACTGTCAATATCGGAAAATGTCAATGTATCAGTTATACGCGCAAGAAACGACCGATTAATTTCCCGTACAACTTCAATGCTACAATAATCAATAGGGTTGAATTAATTCGTGACTTAGGTGTTATGTTCGACAATAAGTTGTCATTTTCTGAACATATAGATTACATTAGTAACAAGAGCTTCAAAAATCTAGGTTTCCTGATAAGGTCCTGTAAGGTATTCAAAAATGTGGAAGTTATTAAGCTATTATACCTTTCGTACGTTCGTAGTACCCTTGAATATGCCTGTTCAATTTGGTCCCAGTCATCAAATTGAGCGCATCCAAAAGAAATTCATCAACCATCTTAACTTTCGTCTCCGCAGACCTCCAGCATCATACGAAAACAGTTGCCATATGCATAACTTGCTGCCACTAGCGGACAGACGTAAGTTTATGGATATGTGCTTGTTACACGACATCCTCAATGGCCAGCTGGACTGCCCCGATCTAGTTTCGCAGTTGTCATTCAGCGCTCCCCTGCGTCGCACCCGTCACTCTCCGACCTTTTACGTGCCTCGATATGGTACCAACTATGCCAAAAATAACGTGCTTGCACGCATCGCTCGATCTTATAATACAGATTTTTCTAGCATCGATATCTTCAGATACACTAAAGCATCATTCAAACTCCAAATTATAAAGTTTATTAAAAATAAGCAGCACCGCTCCTCTTAATAAGAAAGTTATTTTGTTATTTTTCTACAATTCACGAACATCTGTTAAAATATTAGTATTTTTTTTTACATTAGGTATATACTAATAAAAACACGGTTCAACTCACGTATTAAATAACACTAGGGCCTCGATCTCCTCGGGAGATCTCCATCAATATGTATTAGTATAAATTTTATTTTATTTTTATTTTAACATTACTCATCAAAGTTTAAATTCAAATATCTTCATGTTTTATGTTTACCTTTTTTTTTTCCTTCATTATTAATATATTGTAGACCCGGTAGTCCGTTCGATTCTCATGTATACAATACAAATTAGAAAGGGAAACCTGTAATTGGCCGTACTACTGAGTTACTTAGCATAAGTTATAAACTATATGTATCGCTGTTGGTTTGGTTGGTACAATAATAATTAAATTAAACAAGTTTTACTACAGCTGCTTCTTGTCAGAGAAAGTTTGGTGGTTAGCATATATTATTATTCTGTTTCAATAAAAACCTGTATTTGAAACATGATAAAGAACTAATTATTTTGAAAGGTTTCCTTTTGTTATAATAGAGTAACTTATTATATTCTTTTGCACAGCCCGTCTAGCACTTGTGTATTACATTTTTTAATGCACCTTTATTGTGCAAGTGAATATTTCAAACAAAATTATTCCGATATAAAAGTTGCTCCATGCTATTTTCATCACTGTCAGCAATCTACAGAAAATTCATGTCTACTCCCTTAGATAAGTAAAAATATATTGCTCTTTATTATAGTCATGATTCATCATCATCCATCACATCAGCCGAAAAACGAGAGATAGTCATGATTGTCATGAAGTAATTCTCGTTATGTCTTCAGTATTATGTATTCAATCAAATAACCTTTTTTTTTTCAAACCCATTACCGTTTAAAAATTCAATGCGAAAATTTACACTTGCTCTGATTTGTTATATTGTACGTTTTTTTGTAGTGCGAGCGATGAGTAGGGTTTATTTGCGTATTTTTCCACGTATACTTACAAAGAGAATTGTGGAAGACACACCGGAAGAAACATAACCGTTAATATCCCAATGTAAAGAGCGAACGCAAAATATATTAGATCTAACCGATTAGCAAGTTTTTGACTTTACTTACAGAAAGCTCTTGATTAAAAGCCCTAAGGAAAACCAGTTAATAACTGTTTCGATATTGTACTTATATTTTCTTTTTACTGTATCATCTAGAAGCAAAACTAAGTAATCTTAAAAAATAACAAACTACATTAAGACTGGTGACTGAAAAAGGCTCGGACATTTCTTTACAGCGATTTACTCGTAACTTAGGATCGCATTTATAAAATACCTGTGTATTATTAACAATAAGGAATAAGTACCTACAGTTTCACAATGTTTGTGTAGATAAGCATTGCTCTTCAGAGACGATGGAGAAAACTTTCGCAATACGGAACGGAGCCGGGGGATTGAACAGTCGGTATGTCAGGCAGTTGGACAAGATTTCAGACGCATTGTTCAAGTTATTCCGGGCATCCATCGCTGCGGAAAACTATGTGTAGAGTTGAAACCTGGCATTAGCGCGCTTGTATGAAAACGTAGAAAAAGAGGTATACCTCATATATACCTTATATAAAGAGGCTTACTAAAAATTACGCTTGTGTTTTTCAATATCTGAGTGGACTTTAATTACTTAAGTCACTAGAAAACGATTGATCTGCAATTCTGCTAATGTTTTAGTAAAGAAGAGTATTGAATACTCTATGTATGAGTATTACAAACTCCTCTTCAGTAGTAGAGTAGAGTGGTTATCAACATAACTATCCCAGCATCGCCAAGAGATGCTTCGTAGAGACGCGAAGCACCTGTGGACGGCGGAAGGCATCCCCGATAAGGTGATGGAGAGATATAGAATATAAAAATACGCAAGCAAATATATGATAATCGACCTAGACACATTCTTTAGCGGAAAAGCAAAACTATTGGTGTATTTATTTTTATGACTGTAAAAGCAATAACTCTGGCTGTCTTATTTAAATAGACACGGTACATCAACAGTAAAAACGACGTCTTTCGTGTCACTTTATTTCAGTTCTTTGTATCATTGATGAGTCATCGTGCCCGTTACGAAATGAGTGAAAATACAGTCAATAGAGTACGCTGAGTAACTATATGTGAATCACAATTAAACTTCATTTAAACCAATTCATTTCCTACCCTAACGTAAGATGTTTATATACAAAAAAAAACGTTTCATTAATTTATTATAATGCAAAGTTTTCCGATAAACTTTCAGGACTTTGTATTAAACATAAACGTAAACATTCACAAAAGATGAGATGGGGAGTGGGAAATGAAATATAATAATGTGAAGTTAATAATAATGTACAGTTGTTAGGTACGCAGAAAGGTAAAACCTTTGTACAATTAATCATTATAGGTTTAGCTCATATCGATTTCGGTGGAAACAATTTTCCCCAGATGTAGATACAAAAGTGATAAAGACCGACATCCCACTAAAAACCGACCATATAAAAATAGGCCAAGTCTCGAAAGTCTTCCACCGTAAAAAGTTGTGAGATATTTATTTAGTAAGCAAATAAACATTCTTGACTTGGCTCTACGTATTCCTCGTATATTCAAACTTTTTCGGTGGATATTGTATTAGACTTGGTCTATTTTTACATGGAATGTTTTTTTATGGGATTTGAGACTTTCACGTTCTAATTTAATTTTAATGTGTTTCGCGCGGTAATTGTGATATTAGCTAGGTGCGCGCAAGGGATCCAGCCCAAACACATTGGGATCGCATTGAAATGTGAACTCGTGTGTCTCGCTCGGATTGACTCCGCGCGATGCATTGGCTTGGCGCCCTACCGGTCCAAAGCGTTCGCTCGCAATTCGGCTGGCGTACACCGGCGGTCAGGTTCGTTAACGCCGCAGTCCACCGAACAGCAGTAAACACCTTCTATTGTTGCTCTATTAGGACCAGGATTTTTTTTAACCAACTCGTAAACTCTAACCGAAAGTGTAAGAGCAAATTTTGTCACACAAACGCAAGCAAGAAACGACTTTGCGCTCTGACTTTGAAGTAGGTAGGTAGTTTTTTTGCCTGCGTTTTTTGACAGGATTTTTTTATAGTATGTGAAGTTTATCTATTTATTAAGAGGATACATTTTGAGTTTTGTATGACGCAATTAAGAATGACCGTATAAACGTTGAAATGTTCAGTAAAAGCGTTACCTGTTACCTACCACCGAGTTATACTCTGTAAAAATACCGTTATTAGTTGTAACAGTTTTGATACTCCACCGAAATCTCTGTGACCCTACGCGTGCAGGTAATGTTGTTTGTAATAATTGTAATTGTAATTGTTTTAAACATAATAACTGTTCCTACTGCCTACTACTGCCTAGTATGTAAAGTTTATAGAAAGAAAGAAGACACTACACAAAAGACACACAGAGACAAAGGGAGTAGACATACAATACAATTTACACATAATGTGTGTGTCTTCGCGGCAGTGAATCGGTCGCTGTCTCAGCATTATGCCGAGGTGTCAGACAGCACCTACAGCGCTGATTTTCAGACATATTTATTACATATTCATATTCATATTCATATCATTTATTGCACTCATGTAAGTTAAGTATACAGTTCTTAAAGTAATGGTAACAGATTAACATGAACCCTGGAAGGGCAAAGCAATTGAATAAAAATACTGTTAAACATTGTGTAGATTTTTCTCTTCTTTTACAGATTCTAATTATCTTATACTAATAAAATCTTACAAATTGTCTTGTATCTAATTATTAATTAGATATAATTTATTTTATATTATTATTTTTCCATCCAGTTCACGCTCTTATCATTAAAAAACTCATCTAATGTATAGAAAGCTTTCCTCATAAGATATGATTTCACTGTATTTTTAAATATTTTAGTATCGTTAATATTTTTAATTGTGTTGGGGACTTTATTATAAACATACGTCATAACACATATTTATCTATTCACTAAGAGGATACATTTTGAGTTTTGTATGACGCAACGCGTGGAGGTAATGGTGTTTTAAACATTGTTATCTGTTCCTACTGCCCACAGCACGCTCACTACGACCACGACTTGCAAATAATCAAATATCCATAGCAATTGCCGCGACCATCCCCCGCGACTCCTGATTGCTACAAATTTTAATTCGAAACGAGGCGTTTGCAACTCATTCCCTTTATTGCTAGTTGGGGCTATCTGCAGCTTAACAGATAGTTTTAGCGAAGCTATTTTGTGCCGCGCACGCTGAAAAAGAGTGATATTTACTTTAGGTACTTCTTAACATGTTATTGGATTGGAAAATGTCGTGTCAAACTGTAAGAAATAATGGCCATTTTGATGAAATCGTGTTAAATAGATGCATGTGACGTAGTGTCGGTGTAAGTTAGCTCCATTGCCAAAACAACCAAATCAAATCGGGTTATACGGAATTTATGTAGGTAAAATGTACCAATTATTCTTGCTGAGTTTAGAAGGTAATGTCCGTCCGTCTTCGGGTTACCTCAGTAACCCTTACTACTAGAAAACTCTAATTCGGCATGGGTATCAATCACGCCGACAAAACAAAAGAATAACATTAAAAAAAACAACAAGGGAAATCACATCCCCACTTTAGGTGTAGGGGAAGTATCCCCTACACCTAAAGTGGGGATGTCATTTTTTTCCTCATTAAACCCGTAGTGTGGAGTATCGTTGGATAGCTTGTTCAAAATTATTATGGGTTTTTAAAACCATTTTTCAACTCAGTGATTCGTTTGCGAGATATTGGGCTTTAAATCGTTAATTTTTGTTCGAGTCGTGTGTGAAACAAAAATAGTATTTTCGTACTTTGGAGATTAATGGAGTTCTTAATATCACAAAGAATGTATTCAGTCTAAACCAAAAAAGATTAAATCGTCAAGTTTTTTATTCAAACGTTTTTAAATACGCATTCCAGAGTTGTCTGTTTATTTCCATAGTATTTATTTACTATTTTTTGCAGTTGCTGTGTATCCACTTGAAGTATATTTTCTAGTCTAGTTTTGTTTGTGAATACAATGTCTTTGATGACAGTAAAAGGTTATCTTTGAACAAAGGCTAGACGCAACATGTAGCTAGACGGCTACAACTTGTTACTTTATCTCTTACTTTACAAAAATGGGAAATAAACTTATGGTTATATTCATACGTATAATATTCAAATTTAATGACGTGAAATGTTTTCTTTTTTGCATAAGAGTTTGTTAATATTTATCACCAGCGTTTGCCTGATTTACCCACCGGTAAGTACGTCGTACCAACCTCGTACTTCACTTAGGTCCGGTTTATAAAGATGCGTTAGGACGATGTCTGGATCACATTTTAGTTATTGTAGAGGACATTTTTGGACTCTACTTAGTACTTACCGACAAGGTATAACGGATCTCTTATAAAACCGAGGATTAGTCCGCTCAATTGCAGAAGGTGTGAGACTAATCAAATCGCATCACTATTGAGGGCACATTCAGAAACAGTCGAATAACGCCAATGAGGCTTCACAAGTACATATTATGCCTACAATAACATTCGTAGGTGCGCAAGCCATTGTCACGTTCTCATGTGCCAGCCCGTAACGTACAGCCGGGCTGCAGTCATGCTGTATTAACGTTATAAATTAGGACGTTAGTGTTCTCGCCCACTCAAATAATCGTAAACGGCGCTCGTGCCGCACACTTGTGCAGACCTACACTGCCCGTACTCGCCATATTGTCGGGCTTCTTTGGTAAAATGATAATAATTTCGGGACAAGGGTACGTTTATTTATGGGTGAATCTCGTTTCGCTTACCACTGCAACTATAATATACTTGTAATTGCAAATCCCTCCAGTCCCGTGCATTAGTTACATCACACAGATTTTTCATTTCACATCTTTACTGATGCGATCCGGTCAGGATTATCCGGATTATATTATAGGTAAGGACCCCAGCATAACATAAATTTTTATTTGTATGAAAATAGTGATACAAGTTCATAAACAGATATCATATAAGTCTAAGTAAAAATAAAACCCATGCATGGCAAAACCGTTTAAGATAAATGATAAAATTGATAAACATCGAACAAAGAGCAAATGTCATATAACCTATCATATCAGCTTATAAGAGTCAAATACAATCTCATTTAACGTGGCTATATAGGTTTACAATCATTAGAAATAGAAATGAAGGCAATAATGGTACCACAGCGGTCCAGACTCCAGACTCCAGCACCGCGGGCGGGGACGTCATGCATACTTATTGCACAATTTTCTGCAATGCACTTTCAATTGCGATCACATTAGCTCCTACGATTGCCATTGGCTTGGATAAAGCTGATAGAATTTTGTCGGGTATCTAGAGTAATAAAAATGAATTGGTTGTAAACGTTGTTAGTTTCAAAAGAGCTTGAAACTCGTCATTATACATACTAAAATAATTGGTTCCCCCAGAAATTATACGCAATCTAATTGAGAGCAAACAATTCGAGTAACTTGCGAAAGAAAATTCGAAGCGCAAATATTTATTTCAATTAGTTGCCTCCCTCGCTGCGATTGACACGAGAGGCTTGACATCTGAGAAAAAGGGTTTTCTTAAAGGATATTCGACTAAGAGGACACTTAAGCACCTTACAGCCTTTCAACCTCCTAATTAACGTAAGCGGCGTAATTGAGTATTTATTTTGTGTCAACGGATTTTATTGTAATCACGCCTTTTGCTTTAACGTAAATATTTTGAAATTTGAAGCGGCTAATTATCGTTTCAATTGAGTTTTTTGAAGAATCCTTTCAGTGATTTTTTTTTAATGCAGTCTATATGCTAACGCGTTTCAACTTGAATAAAAAAAGGAAGGGGTAGAGCCTAATTTTTTATTTTATTGTAATGTGTAATGTTGTACGGCTCTATCATAGTCAAAATTATTTGCAAGTAACATCTACTTGTTTTTTTCTTAACCCTCAAAAAAAATGTAAGATGCATAAATTTCGTCTTGGGTAACTTTGATTTGCAATTAAAAAAACCTGCCGTTTTAATTTGGAAAACGATGGAGCAAACACCCTGTATAACCGAGTTGAATAAAGTCTCATATATAAGTAAAGTAATATTTCGTTTTGAAAACTTGTATTAAACACTCTCTCCACAAACTGGCCATAAAAATTCCAAAATAATTTCAATAGAGAGCAATAACATAACTCTCATTTATTTATGTTCCGTACGTGATGAATTTATGTTATTGATAAAAAGAACGTAAACCTTACTATCTGCGACCGCCCGACCCGCCCAATAAAAGATAGGTAATCCATTTACTTTGTAGATTTTATGCTTGACCGCACTTGGAATATTTAAAAATAGCTCGGTCCAGTCCTTCGGAATGGAATGGTCATCCATTGGAAAACGGTCCGTCGCCAATAAACTTATAAAACTGCCAGGTAATGCTGAGCGAATTCTCTGCATTTTCTGTTTTTATGGCGTAGTTTTGAACAGTGAAACATTCGTCGGGTTTGTTTGGTTTTTGTGCTTTACCTACAGAACCTACTACCTTGTTGATTGCGCTATACAGAAGTTCACAAAAATATATGAACTGGCATGAAGAAATATAGTTTCACTACCACTGACAATATACTTCTTACTCCAAAATACTTACCCCTATTTTGTGTATACCACATTTGTTGATGCAACTTTGCAGACAGCGAGCCGACGACGTTGACAACACACTACAGTTCTGGATAAGTATTAAGTTTATCACTATAATATATAGGTATGGGTACCAGTTAACTATTTAGAACCACGGCACAAGCACACAATACGAACAAGCTTTCCTATTTACACTAAATAAGCATTAAGAGTCCTTACTCCTACAGACGAGCGTATTTTGCAAAATGCTTCCTTTTTCGTTCAAGATTACGATGTAACTATTGGTATTCAAAAAATTATAACGTACTTAAATAATCTTTTCCTAAACTACTCATTTCTTAAATAAAAAAATCGGCGGAGACTAACCGCGCGGCGTCGGTGCAGCCTGATTAATACGTAATTTAAAAAAATATTAATTTACGGCAACGTAGGTCCTATAGTTATGTTTTTTTAATGGGTTAACATAAAGTTACAGTTTCCTATTAATATTATTTTTAGGGCAAAATATAAGTATAATTTACGGTAAAAATATATAATGTAATCCTGTTTTCACCACCACCGAAACCGACACTTCTCACTGCAATATTTGAAAAAGACTCACAAGAAAACTCATTTATATTAGGTTTAGAAAGAGAAAATGAAAAATTTATATCTTTTGGCCCCTAGTTAAAAAAAAATATTTAAGTGCGTTATCAGTTGTTGAATAAATATTAATAGTTACGTCATAATCTTTAATTAAAAACCGGCCAAGTGCGAGTCGGACTCGCGCACGAAGGGTTCCGTACCATTATATATAATAATAAGTTACAATAGAATTTGTACGAAACTATTACTTCTTGAAGTACATTTTATAAGTTGGTCGACTATTACTCGTAAACGTGTAAAGCCTACTTAGCTGTGATAGTTTTCCTTTTAACTTCGTTATATGTACTACTACCATGAATTTTTTCACATATCCCAAAACAACCATTTAGCTAGCAGGGGGTGGGGACACTGGAGTCTAACAAAAATTAGCACTTTAAGGCTTAATATTTCACAAACGGATCGTTTAATCGAAAAATTGTTTTGACAAACCCCCAATATTTTTAAAAGACCTATCCAACGACACCCCACACTATGGGGTAGACGACAATAAAAAAAATCATCCCCACTTTACATGTAGGGGAGGTACCCTAAAAAAAAATGTTTTCCAAGATTTTATTTTACCACTTTGTCGGCATGACTAATATGTATATTCATGCCAAGTTACAGCTTTCTAGTACCAAGAGCCTCTGAGCTAAGCTGCGGACAGACGGACGGACGGACGGACATAGCGAAACTATAAGGGTTCCGTTTTTGCCATTCTGGCTCCGGAACCCTAAAAAGGAAGCATTTTGCAAAAAACGGTCGTCTGTAGGAGTAGGGACTGTTAAATAGTAAAATTTACAAAAATAGAACAAGTCTCTGAAAAAAAATCAATAGCATAAACAAAAGTAGCGCGCGGGCAGCGGCGGCCGCGCCGGCCAGCCTTACAACGCGCGTACACCGCAGAGGTTGGTGAGCGCGTCGTCTACACAGGGGATGCATTCAAGTAAACGTAATGAATAGGGATGATGATGATGTTATTGACACAAAATAAAATAATCAGTAATGTTGATTTTCCGAAAAAGTAACACTCAAGAAAAATTATCACTAAGTTATAAGTGGCCAAAGTTTTACCACTTTCACTGCCAAAATCCTACCTAGCGGGCGCCTACGGCGTAGTCGCTTTCCGCTACATACGAGGAAACCCATGGGATTGGCTACGAACGTCGCGCGTAACGATTCTTGGAAGTGAATGTTTAGAGGGGGTATATTCTGTCCCTTTTCCGCAAAACGTATTTTCATATGAAACGATTGTCATTTATTATGACGCTCGATGTTCGTGACGACACGAACCCCGAGCATTTTATCTCTCTATAAGAAGCAACATTAAAACCGTACTGGCTTAGTATTTTTTGAGGTATGTATTTTAATTGAGCTTCCTATCGATTCCAAGCCAAAATAAGCCTTATTACCTTTTTAAGGTTCCGCAGTCAACAAGGAACCCTTATAGTTTCGCCATGTCTATCCGCCTGTCCGTCCGTCTTCGGCTTAGATCGGTAACCCTTACTACTAGAAAACTGTAATTCGGCGTGGGTATAATTATCGTAAATCAATGACGCCTACAACACAGTAGAATAAAATCTTGAAAACATTTTTTTTTTGGGTACTTCCTCTACACCTAAAGTGGGGATGTATTTTTTTTTTCGTTAAACCCGTAGTGTGGGCTATCGTTGGATAGCTTGTTAAAAATATTATAGGTTTCTTAAAACCATTTTTCAACTCAGTGATTCGTTTGCGAGATATTGGGCTTTAAAGCCCTAGTTTTTGGACCGAGTCAGTGTCCACTGCCGGCTAAATGGCTAATACTGGGGATGTAAAAAAAATCGTGGCAGTAGTACCTATAATAAATTTAAAAGGAAAACTGTCCCGGCTAAGTAAGAATAACTAGTAACCGAGTAATCGTCGACCAACTTAAAATGTACCTACTTAGAAAAGCCAGGCCATATATATACAATGATTTGAAACAAAAATCTTACTCTACGGAATTAAAAAAATCACTCAAAGTTTTTACTAAAAGGATTTAAATCCTTTTAGTGAAGTAGCGACACTTGCGAAATTGCCCGTCTATTGACGCCCTCGAGCGCGCGGGGGCTCGTGAACATCTAATTAGAGAAATAAAAGATAATTCAAACGTTTTTCTCGTAATTAGAGGACGGGAGATCGACGATGACGTCGTAGGGCCGCGATTAAGGATTCAAGAGGCAAAGGCTTGCAGAGCAGATAACACTGACATACAGTAGGCTGAGAGGCTCGGCGAGTAACCACTGCTGCAAGGAGTCACGTCAACCAGCAAAATAAATCAAACCGATTTCGGTCGCATTCAGTTTTTTTTTCTTTCTGTACCTCTGCACTGTGTTTAATCTGTGTTATTCTCGTATCAAATAGCTTCCCACACTATTTCTGTCAAAATAACTTGTACTTGATGAAAAGTAAATTAGTATTAGTAATTTAGAATAAAGTATTACTTTTCATGTTATTTACTGTGTGAAGTGGGAGTAAAAGTACCTATTAGTAAGTAGTAAGTTAATCAATCGTCGTCAGTTACTTTAGTCTCCATCGAAAATAAATTATGAAACATCTTCCCAATACGAGTACTTAAAGTGCATAAAAATCAAGGAACGTCATCCCTAACATTACAGAGATACAGAGATAGATTGACATCGTATCTTTTTGCGATGAGTTGCGTTAGATAATTATATTAGCTTGAACTTGGCTTGACACGCTACCGCGTGTTTAGATCTGTGTGCCATGTGCATATATTATAATATATTAACATTGTTGTATTATTCAATGCCTGTATACAGGAGCACAATGGCCTCAATTGTTCCCACGGGAGTTATGGATTTTCATAACTTTCTAGGGAGTTATGAGCTTGTGTGTGATCTGATTGGTTTAAGCAAATCTAGTTGGCCACGCACCGCAAGAATACTATTGTACTGCTCTGTGATTGGTTGAAATATTGAATCTGGGCGCTTCCACTCGCACCGATTTTCTGCCTTCTGTAGTTATTATTACCTCTCAAATGTAATGAAAAACATTGTGTATAACACGGGCGTTAGAATATTGCAAACTCGTGTCATCAAAAGCCTTCGGCGTCGAGCTTCTGATAGACTCTTGTTCGCAATATTCCATGTACGCCCCTCATTAAACAATGTACTATTTCGTTTTCCGCGAATATTACTAATTAGATAAATATAAAACATTGTCAGTATTAGTTGGGCATACCTTATAAGCCCGTCCAACCATCCCTAGTCAGCATTAAAAAAACGTAGGTATTGTAATTTGGTAGAGGAAATATAAATAGTTATTCTCAGTCTACCTGCGTGATCGCGAACGCTGCGAAGGGCCGGAACCATCAGGGAGTTTTTATTACTAACATAATATGATAGGTAAGCTTAATAAAATCCGTTTAAATTCTATACCGTACTATATTATACACTAGCTTCCGCCCGCGACTCCGTCCGCGTGGAAATCGTTTATATCGCAGCTCTATACAAACTTCAACCCCCCATTTCATCCCTTTAGGGGGTGATTTCCAGGATAAAAACTATCCTATGTCCTTCCCCAGGATTCAAATCTCCATACCAAATTTCATCGCAATCGGTTCAGCGGTTTAAGCGTGAAGGGGTAACAGACAGACAGACAGACAGACACACTTTCGCATTTATAATATTAGTATGGATATGGATTAGTATGGAAAGTATGGATAGTATGGATTAGTATGGATAGTATGGATATAAACCTTCCTCTTGAATCACTCAAAAACCGTTGCGTAGTTTTAAAGAACTAAGCATACTTAGGGACAGACAGCGGGAAGCGACTTTGTTTTATACTATGGACTGATGAATTGTTAACGTGATTAATTAAAAAAAAAAACTGAAACGGAGTCTACTGTATTTCTGTGTCAGCCCGCGCTGTCGGGTGTTTACGCCGTCCCGTAATTAACAAAGGGCTCTCGTTCAGCCTGCTTGTGCCTGCTCGCCGTCGAGGACTGGATTACCCACACCTGCCTTGCAACCCACTACTCACTTCATTTCCCGGGTTCCTTAGTGGCAAAGGTAATTTATATTTCCATCTATTACTTCAATACTAACTTACGGGTTTATGAAAATAAATTGTTTTGCTTAGGTACTTAATTTATCTGTTGACGGACTGCTGCACAGCATCAACTCTATCTTACTTGCAAGATACATTAATTGTACAAATACAAACAGTTTATTTTGTAAGAAAAAGAGTTGTTATGGTCTTATTACAAAATATTCAGCACCACCTTAAATTACATAAAAAATAATAACAGTTAAAATAAAAAATAAATAAATATTAGTGGACAATCTTACACAAATCGACCTAGTCCCAAACTAAGCAAAGCTTGTACTATGGGTAACAGACGACGATAAACATACTTATATAGATAAATAAATACTTAAATACATAGGAAACATCCATGACTTAGGAACATATTCGTGCTCATCACACAAATAAATGCCCTTACCGGATTCGAACCCAGGACCTCTTGCTTCGTAGGCAGGGTCACTACCAACTAGGCTAGGCTAGTTGATTACATATTCCATTGCATAAATTGTTAGATAAAGGTTAGTCAGATTCATCTTAACATTCTGTAACATTGTATACGAAACGATACGGCATAGAATATATTTTTATTTGCTTACTTTATTCGAAACAGTCTCACTAATTCCCTATTTCTACCAAGGCATCAGCACACAAGTGGAGCTACCAGTTATCCTTCTCGTCTATAAAAGGTAACAGGATTGCTAATTTATTCAAAAACAATTCCGTCCAGATTACTCTGTGCCATTCGTTTTACGAGTATGTCATATTAAAACGCGAGTTTAGGGGTCGAGGATTACGGTTGCCCGCCTGGCGGCGTGCCACGGCTCTTTGGCGAGCACGAGAATTGGCTGTGCCTGCAGCCCGTAAAGGTTGCTATGCAACTATGAACTAGACGTATGAAAAGTAAACGGGATACGGGGGATTTGGGGGTTAATTACGAGTTAAAACGCTTTATTTAAATGGCTCAAAGTGACCCAAAGGGCAATAGAGGGGGCTATGTTGGGAGGCAGAAATGAGGCTATCCGCAGCAGAGCCATGGTAACCGATATAGCCCTTCGAATCGCTAAGCTTAATTGGCAGTGGGCGGGGCACATTACACGCAGAACCGATGGCCATTTGGGCGGAAAGGTTCTCGAGTTGCGACCACGTACCGGCAGATGCAGCGTGGGTAGCCGGACTGATGACCTGGTAAAGGTTGCGGAGAGGAGGGACCGGTCTTTGGGGGAGGCCTATGTCCTACAGTAGAGGGCTTTCCACTTATCGGCTTATCTGATGATGATATGATAATGACTGAGATTGATGACTGATGTCCCAGCAGTGGGATACATAGGCTGATGATGATGATGATATAGGTATACTTTTTACACCTGCTATTTAGAAGAGAGTCATCGTTGCCCTCAAATGAGGAATCTATGTTCTACTTGTCTTCCCTGACTGAAGGTTGCAAAAGCAATATGTGCCACTTGCGTCGGTTGCAAAATCCCTCTTTACGCTGAAGATGCAATATAGCACCCTCGCCGTTAATGCATATTATATTATTATCAAGTTGCTCCTTTGAGACATAATCTATTATTTATGTTTAAGTTGGATAATAAAATAGTATTTTATGCAACTGTTGTATAAGAAGGATCTTTAAACGCGAGTGTCGTGGGTTGCGATGCGAGCGTTGGAGAACATCGCAATTAAAGACGCCATGAGCGTTTTTAGACTAGTTATATATCGTTGCATACAATACTTTATCTACGACAAATTTTAAATAAATAGCATTGTTGAGACTTTTCACGCCGGAAGTTTTCTATTCGTTCTTTTGCTACTCACGCAAGTTCTTCAGGAGTGCAGTTATTAATCTCTTTGACCACTTTAAAAGGAACATTCACTTTTGTCTTCACAAACACGAATACATTTTTAATAAATAGATTAGGACTAATAGTTTATCATCTTTCGTCTTCATTTTGAACCATTTTGAACTGTATTTTGGTGGGAAATCAGAAATATGATACCTCTTGTTTATGGTTTGTTTAACCGAATCCGGACCCGAACCGAGTTCGAACGGTTTATTTTTATAACTAATGCCAGGAATTTGTAAAACATGTAAATTAACACACAATATATGATGATTTATTATTACTTTAGTAAATAATTTATAATAAACAAATGTTAAATCGTAAATAAAGCATTTATTTCGAAATATTTGTTTATGAAGTTGGTAACATTGCAATATATCGGCCGATTAAAAAAGTTAGATCATTTACATCGTGGTAAACAGTACTTTTATGGGCCATAGAGCATAGAGTTTTTCGACGATTTATTATCGGTGTCATTGTGTTTGAGCTACAGCCTATATAAATGACAGATAACGGTACAGGAGTAGAGAAAGTTAGTATCATGTTCCAAGAAGAAACTCTTATTATTACAGATAGGTATGTAGATGGGAATGCTTATTAAACTTAGGTAACTACGTATTTTAATTTGTCTAAAAATTGTGGATGTTCGTCTAGATTTATATAATAATATAATATAATGTATATAAAAATAAAATAATATTTACTACTTCACCCAGTGACAATATTCATAGCGATCGCGCCGGTATAAACATAACACTAACATCAAAAAGGTTTCAAATTCAATATAAAAGCAAATCCTCGACGAATCAGAAGTGTTTTTATTTACTTTTTTATCGACTGGGATTGGTTGGCTGCAGTCTGATGGCGTCGTCAACCTATCTGTGCAATTTTGTTGCACATTGAAAGTCGATTGTATTAGATCAATGCATAAAGGGTCGTTTCTGATATCCTTTATGATCTCGCTCGGACACTTTTAGCGATACATTTTACCGTGTTTATGGTACAATATTACTAAACACCCAAAGCCGATGGTTCATGTAGCGGAATAAGATTAGAAATCTAAACAAATAAATAGGTACATTACATTGAAATGAGTCGCCGCCTTCAGTTCGCTTGAAAGTCATGAAATGTTTTAAGGTCATAAAAGTGTTGTGCCCAAATAAAATTTGAAGTTTTAAGTGGTATAGTAGCTACGTACCTTCTCTCTGGTTTATAGACTCTGTATCCCGCGTGTCCCATGACGTACTTACGTTGCGGCGGCTTTTTATTCATCACAAAGTTATTTTGAAACCTTACTAATGCAAAACAACCCATGGTATCTGCCTGCTCAACAAACTTCATAGTTGATTAATAAGTGGTTTCCAAGGAAGCACCTTTCTATTCTAATTAGTAACTGCCCGCGCTCTTACCGCAGACATCGCTCCGAGATCGTCCAATTATTCTTTACATAAGACCGGCGCAGAAAAGGTTGGCTGGCAGTGGATTCACAATGTGTACCGAAAGAGTTATGGTTACATTGCAAATAGATAATTTCACTAGGTATTTTACATAATAATTATATAATAAGTACTCTGGAAGCTAGGCTCCTGACGCAAGATTCCAAATATATAATTGAAATTATATACGTATAGAATTATATATTATTTCGCTGACAATTAACGCAAAGCTTTTTTTTTTTTAAAACCATAACCATAAGTGTCGGTAGATAGGTAAGGTAAAAGTCCTAGACCTCAACACAATGTATGATATGAGCACTTTATGTCAAAGTGAATTAAAGTCGAAGGAAGAAAAATCTTCTTAGTTTAAATTTAACTTATATTGCTTAGACCAAACATGCTCATGTCATACACTAGTGCATCGTCGAGGACTAGGACGTTTACCTTATTCAAGAATATTTTAAAACTACAACCATGAACTAGAATAGTCGGTTATTTATTGTGATTTGTGTGATTTATTTATTTAATCGTATCGCATACATTATTTTGGCCTTTAACGTTTGGGTGATATTACTTCAATACTATAAGGTACCGTAAAATGGGGTGAGTAGGGGCAAAACTGACATTCAAACCTCGATGACATATTATTTTTACAAATGCAAACTGAATGGTGTATATAATGCGTGTTCCGGACGTTTGTATTTTAGTTTTTATTTTATTTTGGGTAGTTCCATTTCATAACTTTGACGATAAACAGGAAATCCCACCTTACCCCGTAGTCCCTCGTAATTGGGGTGAGATGGGATTTCATACAAAAGTCATTTTGGAAGATTATTAGTGTTATATTTTTTTTTATTATGAGTATTACTATAGCTCCATTTTAAATTGGAATACATTATTTTTGTTACCTTAAAATCCCATCTCACCCCCCTTTAATCCCTTCTCTCCCCATTCATAACGCAACTCTCCCCGCGAACCCTACTCACCCCATTTTACGGTAGTAATAATCTAGATGCATGCAAGGTGCTTACGGTAACAAAACTAGAATAAATTGTACCAACAGATATTAGTTACGACAACTAAGACGGAGGACAATCGGTCTGTACGTACTTACATCCTTGACCGCTGCTCCGCAACGAGGGTCCCACATTTATGCTTAGCCACCCCTTGGTCGCCAGCTAATAAGGTGAGTCGGGGCAAGAGTAACATCGGGGAAGAAGGTCAAAAGCTTCTCCAGCTAATTCTTTTGAATTGAGCGCCTTTTTGTACCGTCGGTAAAACAGACTAGGCGCCTGTCTGTTAACGACGGTACAAAAAGGCGCTCAATTCAAAAGAATTAGCTGGAGAAGCATTTGACCCTCTTCCCCCGATGTTAATCTTGCCCCGACTCACCTTAAAGGCAAACAGATATCTAAGATGGCACCATCTCAGATATGTGTTGTGTTGCACGAACATACGATTACATACCGATCAACGTTAAAAATGGCGCCGGCAGCTGTCAGCCCATAGAAACTTGTCAAACTTTCGATACATTCAGATTTTAACGAACGCTGCTTATAGACAAATTCGTGCAACCCACCCTGAGTATTTACTTGTGTAGTCGCATAAATATACGTGGTTACCACACACAATAAATTATCCATACTCCATATACTATATATACTAATATTATAATATACTATATATACTAATACTATAAATGCGAAAGTGTGTCTGTCTGTCTGTCTGTCTGTCTGTCTGTTACCTCTTCACGCTTAAACCGCTGAACCGATTGCGATGAAATTTGGTATCGAGATAGTTTGAGTCCCGAGGAAGGACATAGGATAGTTTTTATCCCCGAAATCATCCCCTAAAGGGGTGAAATGAGGGGGTGAAAGTTTGTATGGAGCTGCGATATAATATAGTTCCACGCGGACTGACTCGCGGGCAGAAGCTAGTTGACAATAATCCTTCTGATTCTGATTTACCATACTATGTATACTTAACGCATTCACTGCCAGAGGCTCTAGCATGATAGGTTTTATCGTCACGTTGTACGTACACTTTCGACGTAAAACGTGATGATAATACCTATCGTGCTAGCTGGACAGGAGTCGCTATGCCCTACGCTCTTAGGCGGTCCTGTGAAATTTTCCGCTTAGAAGCGGAAAGCGGTTACGGCGCAGGTTCCCTCTAGGCGTATTCCTGGCAGTGAAAGTGTTAACACTTTCACACCGCTTGTCGTATTCTTTGTTCGCAGTGAGTCTTTACTAACAACGCAGAAAAACCATGCTATCGGTATGCGCGTAGCGCTATGAAAACTCGGGCAATGAATGTGTACTAATTACGCAACTACGTTATATTACTTAAGCAGGTTCGGATTTCATCATATATCAGTCGAAAGACGTCCACTGCTGGACATAGGCCTCCCCCAGAGTGCCACAATGATCGGTCCTGCGACCTTTACCAGGTTCAGATTTAAATCTGCTTAATGTTTTTGCCAGCACGAAAAGTTATTTTGATTTTGAACATTCGTTTATTATACCTACCGTTAAATATAGGTACATTTGCGAGTGGCGAATTAGTAAATACGGGAGAACGTAGTTCACCAGTCAGTGCTAATCCTAATTTGAATGAGGTAAATCCGTCGATTCGAGTACATTTGCATAATCGCCCGGAGCTGATTAATTTTGTAGGCAGCGGTTATTCGTGAAACTAAACATTAATTTTGCACATTAACCAGTATACGTAATGTGGAAATTCAGCGAGTTAAAACTGTATATCAAATTACGGAATGTGATACGGTTTTTTTTTAAGGTAGAGTGATTCAAGAGGAAGGTTTATATAGTACCCGTGCGAAGCCGGGGCGGGTCACTAGTTTATTATAATTTTGATATGAATGCGCAACTTTTTTGAGCAATTTGGTGTGAAGTACGTATATATTCTGGTGGTATACATTCCGAAATATGTAGATAAGTTCGGTTGGCAACCGAACTTATCTACATATTTCGGAATGTCAACACGAACGATCAGCAGAATATATACGAACTTCACACCATATAGCATAAAGGCAAATTTAATTAACAGCTTCGTAGTCCAGTTTTACGCATAGTTGAACTAAGCTTCACACTTTCACTTTAAGATTTCTCATCTAAGTATAATACTTCAGGCGGGCCAAGAGGTTGGTTAGCAGCATAGTATATAAAAACACTGAAAGTACTGCAAAGATTTTTACCTAGTTTATTTTTTTTACTTGTTTTTTTAAGTCGGCCTCCGGAAGGCGAACTAAGTGCATATGGCGAAATTAAGTGCCTATTATGACGAACATTTATTTTCATTAATCGGCTTACTAATCTTACTATTCTATGAGTTGTATGACTAATAATTAGCAAATTACCAACTAATCGGATTTAAAAGTAATACACACATTCTAGAACACTTGCAACTGCTAACCTTCTAGTAGCGCAAAGTGCTTTGCCAATACTCGTAGAATAGTTTCCGATTAATTGGCAAAAACGCGCTACGGACAGAGATACACGGCTAGCGGGTTCTTAGCTTCTTGGAATTTACTCTAAAACATTACAACGTTGATCTTATATCGCGACGAATGCCGTTTCGCACTTTAGACATAAATTAAACATGAAATATGTACTGAGAAAATAAAGATCTTCGCACTTACGAGTAAATTCATCTTATTACAATGTGACATCAAAGTATATACCCTAATAGCCAAATTTAACTTCACACACACACACACAAAAATACACATCCACACACATGCACACACACGTGCACGCGCTCACTCACTCGCTCACTCACTCACAAACTTACACACGCTCAATAACAATTCAGACTATAGTTCTAAGAAGTTACCTTTAGTAGTATTATACAACTTAGTAAACTGTTAGTTATGGGTGGAGCAGCGGTGCCTCCTGACACAGGTTATTTTGTAAATAACTTACAAGGAGACGGCGGTCACTGTTTGATTGTAACTAGTTGTTAAAGAAATAAAGTGTTTTTTTATAAAGTCTGTCTGACGGATAGTCAAGGAAATTGATACCGCTCTTGTTATAATGGCAATAAGGCGTAAAAAGGTGCGTGTGTTGGTTACCATCACCGTATCGAAAAGCAAAATTGGCTTTGCTAAAACCGCCCTTCACTAATAACTTGTTCCAAGAGTTGGTGTCCAAAGCTCAAACTTCCCCAGTGGTCATTGAGGAAATGTCCGCTTCAGGCACGAAGGCGGTCAGCCCTGGTGTCAAATTGAGTGACAGCCGCACTAAACACCCGGCGGTCCCTCAGGGCTTCTTAACCTTCGGTATAACTATGGTTTTGCAAGTGACGTATGTTGTACAATGGTTTTGGAGTATGAACTTTGATATTAAACGCTCTGTACTGCCCAGCCTTGTATGATATTGGCAGTTTGGGAAAACGGCTACTTTTTCAAGCAGCAGAGGGATAGCCGCTGGTGTTCAAAGGAGAATAATAGACAACCAAACTGGTGAAAAGTATCAAAGTATCGGTGGATGGACTTTGTTTGTATGCCTAATTTGTTCAAATGAAATACGTCCTAGAAAACTGCAGTGCGAGTATGCAAACGCTTTGGTGTAGAGTATTGACTAAACATTTCGCAGCAATCTTCGTTATATTATTACTCTTAAGGGGCTCCCATACGCCAATGACCTTCGAACTGAATCCCTGACTTTTCTAATGTTTTTTGTAGCTTATTATATTAACAAGAACGGCTTTAAGCAATATAGTGTCCCATATTTACTTCAAAGTCCATTGTTTTCGAGATATTTGGCATCACAGTTGAACAATTTTAGGCCAAAAAACTGGTTTTCTGGCCATAACTTTGGTGTTAATTGGTTTAAAATGAAAACCCTGAACCAGTTTTTAGAGACGTTACAGACAAACCTAAATACGTAGATTTCGTATATGTTAGATCTTTCACGTCAATAGAGATACGAAATAAGTGTTTTTTTATACAATGTTTAATAAAATCATACAAAATGAAGTATTCATTTGTTTCAAAATCCGGTGCACCATAATGGAGATAAAAAATTAAAGAACCGATAGCCGTTTGATTTATAATTCTATCTGTAGTGCAAAAGTAGGAGATACGATTCAAAACTTGTCAAAAATCGATGAAAACCTCGGGTAGCCCCTTAACATCAATCGTTTGGTCAGTTATATATATGTACGTGTTTTTTTTAGTTTGTGAAACGTTATTTCAGCTACTGTAATCGTTCAATTTATTGGTGAGTTCTATTAAGTTCATGTTGGTTGTGTATCAGCCGGTTTGGCTTCGGGGAGATTATTCTAAACGTAATTATCATAAGTTGGCCCGCGCACAGCACTCGCTTCCCGCTTCGCAGCGCGCCCCCTGGGACTAAACATTTGCTTTCATGAATACCTTACCATAGCAGACGCTGCGAACCTACGCTATAAAAGCAACAATGTAAATTTAATCTTAATTTTCATTGTAAATAACGCTTTTCCACGGAGCCAGACCAAGCTTTTTTATTCCGCAGCTCTTTTTTAACGTCCGCCAGTTTGAAAGCTACCCATTGAATGACAGCAAAGTAATAAATTCGGCGCCTTTGTATCTCTATTACTTTGCAAATTGAATAATCTCGTTTTTGATTACAGCCGGGGAAGGAGGCAAAAAGTTCATATTGTGTCAATATAAGTTCTAATCGCTTTTTAAACGCGTTAACGCGCGGCGATAGCGAATAAATTTAAATTTATTAACGAACAGATTTGACTCCGCCCACTTTGACAATTTTGGGGGAACAAAATGGAGTTTGATTGGATTTCTATTTAACGGTTTAGCCCTAATAAAAACACCAATTATCAAAGTTTCGTCGATTACATACTTTTTTTTTGGTGGAAATGTTCTTCATTGAAATCTTTACACGTGGGGAATTTTCGTGTTGATTTTCGATTTTTTACTTTAAGCACACAACTTTTTGGAAGTATTATAGTCTGTAAATTGAGTAGGTACAGCCACAGTTCACATCATTCTATAACATTGAAACCGTGGCATTGTACGCGAAATAAAGATATGGAATGGAATCACTAGGTATAATATGAGAGTCATTAAGATGTAAATTCAATTTAACGACTTCGAGCAATGCACCAGTGCGTACAAAAATAATGTAGGTACCTACTCGTAAATGTGACATAGCTCATAGGTTGTATCTGCACCACAATACACTACGTATATTTCAATATTCAAAAAAACCATTCATACGTCATTGTGTTTAAAATAATAAATAATTTACCAAATCAATAATTGCCCGAAATTACTCACTTTCGATTACAATTCGGTTTTTTAGTGGTTTTTTGGAACTATTTTAGTGCGTTTGAAGAAATGAACTTTTTTCCGCTTCATTATCATCGCCTCCAGCTAAAGCATTTTAGTCTAAGAATATTTCATTATGGAAAGCATTTTCTTTGAAGCGTTTATAGCAATCCAATATTATTATTATTTAAACTGGATGCTGCGAAACGCCGGGTTTAATGCACGCATTCCTCTGTTATTAAACGACTTGCCGCTGCGGGCTGCCACGGCCAAAGCCGCCGAGCGTTTTCATGACTAGTCACCTAAGTAGGTGTACTGTTTTAATAAAAAAAAGATTATACTTCCTTTTTCGCTTTGCTACTTAGTTTTTTTTTTCATACTGAGAGTAATTTTTATACTTTAGAAAGTTTAGAAGTATTTGCAAACAGCTGCAACGCATTGCAACTACAAAAATTCATAGTTTCCTTGAAGTAATCTTTCTTTATTTCAATTAATTTATTGACGTATCTGTCATCACATTCCCATTTTAGGCACTTACTGATTCTGGTTACTAAATGGGAGACTGGATTTTTTTTAACGGAAAATAATTACGAATCCGAAGATTACTACCAAATTTCGTGATCAGTGCTAGTGAACGGACATTAGTATGTATTTGAACAAGTAGAGAAGAATTTATTTGGTAATTTTGGTGTATCAAATTAAACTGTCCAAAATCGGTAACCCTAGCTGCAGACTGAGCGGAACAAAGGAGCTACTGGAGCGTCGTCTGATAATTAATATTGTTTTATTATAAGCCGCGTATCTCCGCCCGCTGGCCCGACGCGCATCCATGCGTGCCTCATCCAATAACGCTGCTGTTTAGATAACTCCTCATTCGGGATTCAACGTTCAGGCCTCACATTTATCAAAAATGGCAATATAATTTGGTCTTATTATTCGCTATTGCCACATTTCTTACTCTAGGTGTTTTTTTTTCCCGGGTATAAGAAACCTAACGCCTAATTATAAAATAATAATATGCGAGTATCTGTCATTTATAAGGAGTTGCGTCGATTTCTACTTGATCCTTTTTATAAACTCGCGGTTCTAAACCGTTCGAACGCGTTGAACGAGACCATTGGATCATGAATACATTCTTATTGAAAACATCTACTGTTTTAGAAGCCAACTGAAAAAAAAACAAGTACTTAATATATGTTGGTAATAAAATAATAATTATGGCAATTAAGTAACAGTGGCTTTTCCCGCCCATATGCAGTATTACGTAGAATTTGATATCTCAGCGGTTAAGAGTCGTGTGAAGGCTCATGCATTATGCATACGGGCCCGGCGGTTTTGGGTCGCCGACGGCCCTTGATTGATTGCGGCGGATCCCACCCCTACCGCTGATGGACGCCTGGTGCGCTAATTGGTATTTTAGCCTTAATTGCTTAGGTTTTGTTTCGTGAAGTCCAGTTATTTATTATTTTCCACTTTAGCATTAAAACTAGCTTCCGCCCGCGACTTCGTCTGCGTGGACCCGGGATAAAACCTATCCTTTATTTTTAATCCAGGCTTAAAACTATATTCGTGCAAAATTTCATCCAAATCAGTTGAACCGTTTAACCCTCATTGAGAAACATACATCTAAACATCCAAACATCCAAACTTTCGCATTAATAATATTAGCAGGATCTCTTCAATTTTAAATAAAATGAGTGTTTCTTTGCCCCATGTTAAGTCTCAAATTACAAATATGGAAAAAATACATATCCCCTACGACGTGACTGTATGAATTAGAGAACAAGGAAGTCCATCTTTCTTTAAAAATAAAAATATTTTTTTATTTCAGAATACTGAATCGACAAAAATCCATATAAATTTCGAACCAGCTCACAAATCTTCACTAGAATCTGTTGAGATATACGACGAACAGCCGGACAGACATACAAAATAATTTTTGCCTAAACTGAAACTTAGTTTGCTTCGCTCGCTCATTTAAAGGCTTACATGTGAGCAATGAAAATGTTATTAACACTTGACTGGCATTTTACAATTTGCCACCGATACGAAATAAAATAAAATGGGCCATGTGCGTGTCGGGCCACGCGCAGTGTAGCCATAGTTGCCTGTCTTGGTTACATCGACACGCACGCTCCAAATAAATGGTGCGGTTGCGTCGGCCGATTTTTTACGAAAGTTGGCCTTTTCAAGTACATTTTAAGTTGGTCAACTATTACTCGGTAACTATTAATGTCTACGTAGCCCTGATAACTAGTTTTCCTTTTAAATTCATTATATACGTACGTACTACTGCCACGAATTTTTTCACATTCTCAGTAGCAACCATTTAGCCGATAGCGGGTGATACCATGGCATACCAAGAAATAGTAGATTGTACAACAAGTGCATAAAACGCACCATTTTACGCGAGACGTTTATTTTACGTTTTATGGATATAAAATCGAGTGTAAAATGGGTTTTATGGACGAATTGTACACTCTACTTTTCACTTCGATAGCGAGGAAATGAAATGAAAATCTTTTCATGAAGTTTTATTGTGTACTTTCGCTGTTGGTCTCCTTGCCTTGGTCCTAGAATACTAACGAAACATAAAAAAAAGAGTTTTTTCTATGAAGTTAAAGTTGCTCGTGTGGCTGTTGGACCGATTGCCTTAGTCTTCGACGAAGATTTTACTTTAGGCTCGAGAGCATAAAAAGCGACTTTATGTCGCCTACGCACAGCATAAAGACGAACTTTTAGAGCATGAGAAATGAAAAATGAAATACATACCTACCCACTTTACTTTACTTCACGTGTATGGAAGGAACCCTAAAAAAATTGATTTTCAAAAATGTATTCTATATACCATTTTGTCGGCGTCATTTATTTATATACTCATGCCGAATTACACCTTTCTGGTAGTAAGGGTCACTGACTTAGACGGAAGACGGACGGACAGACGGACATGGCGAAACTATAAGGGTTCCTTGTTGACTATGGAACCCTAAAAAGTACCAACCTATTAATCGTACCACACAATCAGCCTATTCCAGATATCATGGAGATGTTGGTTGGTTCGTTCCTAGTTTTGTTTTATTATCGTGGGTAAAAGGCAGTGACATTTTACCGGCCTTGCCCTTTAGTGTAACGATCGCGAAGGCTTCATTCACAATAGCTGTAAGTAGGTAGTAGGTACCTACCAACGGCGTACGAAGCTGTCGTATCCACATACGCTCGTAACATTAAATGATTTTCGAAATATTATAGTATATTGTAACAAAACCCTCTATTATTTCAATATTAACTTGAACAATGTAAACAATGTAAATATAAACATACTAAGTAACTGAATAAAATTCTGGAAAGCAAATTCTCGTCATTACATGTGCTTCGACAGGTATTCAAATAATTCCATCTTAAATAGAAAGGAGTGCAGAGTGAAAATATTTATATACACTCTTTATTCATTATGAGCACAAAATTGGACAAGCAATAATTTCTTGACAGAACTTAGAAATAACTTATTTAAAATGCTAGCTTGAGTTGTGTTGTTGCCCATAATAGTCCTACAGTTTTACATATTTAAGCATTATGACTGTAACAAGCAAAGTTTTGCCGGCTTTCGTATATTATATATTTAATTGGATTAAGGATTTATCTACTTAAAACATCTACAAATGTAGAATAGATAGTCTTGTAAGACGTATGATGCGACAGGTAAATAAATAACCAAAACTCTAACAAAACACCTCCCGAATCTATAGATGTCACAGGGAAATGGCCAAAACAGAGATTTAAACAAATCTCTAAGGGATATGATCAAATCACGCAGATGTTAAAATGACGAATCCATTTTATCTTTTGCCTAAAAAAAATCAGTAATTTGATCAAATCTCTGAATCTGTTTAGTGAAATGACGAAATCGGCCAAAAAAGGCAACTCGTTTTTTAATTTTACTAGATTTCTTTAGTGATTTGATAAAATCCCTGAAATGCGTCAGTGAGTTGACGAAACTAACTCGCAGAGTCAACTCGTTTTATCATTTCACTAGACACGTTTAGTGAAATGATAAAAATCTCAACTCTAGTACAGATTAAGTCGCTCTTGCGGTCGTGTTACCTCCCTCCTGCACCTTACCGCTCCCCGGTCTCGCCCTACGCAATTTATGAAAGTTTGTTACATAAGTTTCTTAAAATATCACGCCGTTACCCTGCGAATGTCAAATAACGTTTTGTATGGAAAGCGAACCACCTTAAAATTATAATATTTATAATATTCCGGTTTACAACCACCTATTCTTGTACTCGATTAAAAAAGTTGATTTAACAAACAGTTTTATTACCTACTTTCGACATTTTATTTTACCATTTCACTAAATCATGTCAGAGATTTCAACAAATTTCTAAGAGATATGACCAAATCACGCAGGATGTGAAAATGGCCATTCCATTTTATCATTTGCCTAGAAAAAATCAGTTATTAGATCAAATCCCTGAATCTATTTAGTGAAATGACGAAATCAGCCAAAAACGGCAACTCGTTTTTAAGGTTCCGTACCCAAAGGGTAAAAACAGGACCCTATTACTAAGACTTCGCTGTCTGTCCGTCCGTCTGTCCGTCCGTCCGTCTGTCCGTCACCAGGCTGCATCTCAAGAACCGCGATAGGTAGACAGTTGAAATTTTCACAGATGATGTATTTCTGTTGCCGCTATAACAACAAATATTAAAAATAAAATAAAATAAATATTTGAGGGGGGCTCCCATACAACAAACGTGTTTTTTTTTTGCCGTTTTTATAGATAATGGTACGGAACCCTCCGTGCGTATGTCCGACTCGTACTTGGCCGGTTTTTTTCATTTCACCAGAACTGTTCAGTGATTTGATAAAACTTAATTGTAGAGTAACACTGAACCAGTTCAGAGATTTGATCAAATTACATATACATAATATATATATTATTATTATTCATTTATTTCAGATAACTAAGGATCCATCATGTGTTAGTGGTACATGTCTCATAATATGTTAGTAGTAGTAATAAGCTAGAGTAAATTAAATTAAATTACATAAAAAAAAAAAAATGTCAACAACTTTAACAATACCCAAATTAACGAATTATATAAGTCAAAAATCTAGAACTATAATAAAACTATAATAAAACATATAGTTAGTTTCGTCAACTCACTGACGCGTTTCAGGGATTGTATCAAATCACTAAACAAATTTAATGAAATGAAAAAACGAGTTGCCTTTTTTGGCCCATTTCGTCATTTTACTAAACAGATTCAGTATAGGCAAATGATAAAATGGATTCGCTATTTTAACATCCTGCGTGATTTGATCATATCCCTTAGAGATTTGTTCAAATCTCTGTTTTGGCCATTTCCCTGCGACATCTAGACACAATCTTCGCGACGAACCCTTACAGAATATTTATGCCTGAGGAACGTTCTCAGAGGAATTTTACTCGGCGAAGCGTCACCCAAGGTGTCATAGCACCTGAATTTGCATACGAGTGTTGGAATCCGCCTTAATTTACCCGTAATGGTTTTGGAACGAGCCGCGAGTGTTGCCTCTGATTGCCAGACTCCCCCGAGACCGAATTACGGATAGTATACACCGTTGCTTGCTTGGATCCGAACGTAATGGAACACTAAAAGGCCGTATGGGTGACGCCAAGTCGTACGGAATGACAATTGAAATAGACAAAAGAACAAAACTTATCTTTGTTTCGACAAAAATGCGTTTGCGATATTGAAGTCATTCATGACAGCTGCTGTAGTACACTCACTGTGAGCCGTATTATTTGAATTCGGTGATAAAAACGAATATCTATAATTTGCACCCTTATATTCTCAAATCATAATCAGATTATCCAGTCATTTTCCTTAAATGCAATATTTAATCCCGGGTAGGTACCTACAGCGTAAAAACAGAACAGTTAGGTATAATTTTCCTGGCACCCAAACAAATGGCGGCCGTCAGAGTCAAGTGTGAGGGTCCAACATTGCTCACCTGTCATATTCGAATGTATCCCGACATGGGGTAGCCAATAGCCATCCATCTTGCACGCGCCCTCTAATGGGGAGTGCTTAATATTCAATTTTTTACCTAATTTCACTTACTGCGACGCGTCTGCATGGATTAATGGTCCTATTGCCCGTAGTGGTGTGATCCTAGTCGACGATTAAAGAAAAAGAAAATACGAAAAAAAAAACATATTAATAGTTGCCAAGTGACAGGTACATAATAAAAGGTAGGTAACCTGGTTTGAAAACAAATAAGATTAAATATTATTTTAGAATAAATACAAACCTTCTTTATAAAAATCCTTATTTTTTAAGGTTCCGTAGTCAACAAGGAACCCTTATAGTTTCGCCATGTCCGTCAGTCTGTCTGTCTGTCCGTCTTCGGCTGATAGTCGTAAAATGTACTTGAAAGGCCAACTTTCGTACAAATTCCGCCGACGCAACCGCACCATTTACTTGGCGCGTGTCGATGTAACAAATAAATAAATAAATAAATAAATAAATATTAGGGGACAATCTTACACAAATTGACCTAGTCCCATAGTAAGTTCATTAAGGCTTGTGTTATGGGTACTAGACGACGATATATATAATAGATATAAATACTTAAATACATAGAAAACTTCCATGACTCGGAAACAAATATTCATGCTCATCACACAAATATTTGCCCTTACCGGGATTCGAACCCAGGACCTTCAGCTTCGTAGGCAGCGTCACTACCCACTAGGCTAACCGGTCGTCAAATACAGATAGGCAACTACGGAACCCTATACACTGCGAGTGGGCCAACAGGCACTTGGTCGGTTTTTAAAAGAATAGCCAGAGACTGCTCAGAATCGGGAGCACTGGAAAGAGTGGGGAGAGGGTAGGGTTTTTCACTCGCCAGTAGTAGCCATTTAGTCGGCAGGGGGGAGACACATGACTCGAACAAAAATTAGGGGTTTAAATCCCATTATCTCGCAAACGCATAACTGAGTTGAAAAACCCATAATATTTTTGAACAAGCTATCCAACGATACCCCACACTATAGGAAAAAACTAGAGAAAAAAAAATACATCACCAATTTACACGAAGGGGAGGTACCCTAAAAAAAATTTTGTTTAGGATTTTATTCTACTGTTTTGTCGGCGTGATTGGTTTATATACCCACGCCGAATTGCAGTTTTCTAGTTTTAAGGGTTACGGAGCTATTTATTATTATTTTGTGGTATTGTGGGCCTCTATATGCCGCTTCGACCAGCAAGTGATCTATTGTGGCAGCCCTTTGGTTAGATTTCACCGATAAGACCCGTTGCCTCTAGGAAATTCCAGATTCTTTGGGCGGTGATATGTTGTACCTCTTCTGGGTGCACGATGTGCCGCCCTAGGTAGATACTTCTTTTGTGCATGAGTGTTCCGCAGGAGCAGAGAATGTGCATTCCTGTGTCCTCTGTCTCCTGGCAGAACCTGCAAGTTGCGTCCTGTTTCATAACCATTTGAAACAGGTGTTTGTTTAATTTGCAGTGACCTGTCAGGATTCTCGTTACTGCGCAGGTTTTGTGCCTTTTGAGTTGTAATAGCTCTTTAGACAGTTTATTATGGAACCCTTTGATAAACTACAAACTTTGATAGGCTTTAGCCTGTTTTTGTCCTTTGGTGAACTTCCACAGCTTTATTGCCTCTGATTTTCCTGTATTATTTAGAAGAGAATATGCTTTCCGTTTTGTGATACCACAGAACGGTTCTGGGCCGACCAGGGTTGTGTCTGCGCCCTTTCTTGCAAGTTCATCTGCTTTTTCATTTCCTACTATGTCGGAATGTCTTGGTACCCACCTAAGTATGACTTTGTTGGTATTAGCCAGGGCGTTTAAATTGTTTTTACAGTTCTGGACTAGTTTAGAGTAGGACTCTAGGGATTCTAGTGCCAGCAGAGCAGCTTGGCTGTCTGAGTTGATGTAGATGTGTAGGTTTCGTAGGTTTCTTTCAAGATTGATCTCTACGCATTTATTTATTGCGAAGAGTTCAGCCTGATAGATTGAGACCTCTTTCCCCATGCTGACGCTAGCTTTGAGTAGTACCATATATACCACATCCAACATCATCACCTTTCTTAGATCCATCTGTATACCAAATGTGGCTTCCCTCCTTGAAGTCCATTTGGTCGTTTATCCATTTGTCTCTCGGAGATATTTCCACTGTATACAGTTTGGTGAATTTGCATTCCACGTAAGTATCGTCAGTGGGCATGTTTAGTTTTTTGTTATCAAAAACAAGGGCCTCGAGTTTGATAAGCGCTTGAGAGCGCCATTTTGGCCTTGTGAGTGTGCATAATCATGTAGATGCACTGCTTCGCCTCCTTTTGCACTTGCAGGTGGAGTGGCGTTAGATCGAGCAGTGCATCCAAGGCTGCCCCTGGTGTTGAGCATAAAGCTCCTGTTGCTGTTAAGCAAGCTGTACGCTGTAGACTGCTTAAGTTTGTGATGGCTGTCTTTTGGTTGGTTTTGTTGCACCAGACTGCAGAGGCGTATGTGATTACAGGCCTCACTACCGCTGTGTAGAGCCACATAGCAATTTTGGACCTTATGCCCCATCTTGCTCCTGCCATTCGACAGCAAGTCCACATGGCCATTTTTGCCTTTTGTATTATGTTATTCAAATGAGCGTTCCAAGTTAGCCTTTGGTCAAAAGTAACTCCTAGGTCAAGTACCTACCTCATTTGAGTATGATATTTCCTGTCCATTCAGTTGTAGTTTGGCGAGCTTGTCTAGTTTCCTTTTCTTTGTAAAAGGCACTAGTACTGTTTTGCTCGCATTGATGGACAGGTCATTTTCTTTGCACCTTTAATTTAAGGTGTTGAGTGCTCCTTGCATTAGGTTCGAGATGTGTGGAGGCACGGACCTTTGATTATGACTACAAGGTCGTCGTGCGTGTCATAGTCTAGGTCCTTCATAGTTGCTAGGAGTTGGTCCACTGCTAGGGTCCATAGTAGTGGGGATAGTACGCCTCCTTGTGGACATCCTCTTGTGGTGAAGAATGTATGCTCAATTGAATTGAGGGTCAGAGTGACTATTCTATTTGAAAGCATGCTCTGGATCCATCTGATGGTGCTTTCATCCACACCCTTTGATGCCAATCCTTTAAGGATAGTTTCTGTGGGTGTGTTGTCGAAGGCACCCTCGACGTCAAGGAAAACACATAAAGCTGTTTGCTTATCCTCTAGGGTTTTTTGCACTTTGTCGACCAGATCAAGTAGTGCAGTTTCCGTAGATTTCCCCTTTTGGTAAGCATGTTGGTTCAGACTTAGTGGTCTGACTACCAGATATTTCGCTCTAATGTGTTGATCAATGACTCTTTCCATCGTTTTAAGTAAGAAGGATGATAGACTAATTGGTCTGAAGGATTTGAGCTGTGAGTAGTCCTTTTTCCCGGCTTTTGGTATGAAGCGTACCTTGACTCTAGTCCATTGTTCTGGTATGGTCCCCCAAGCAAAGCTAGCTCGGAATATTCTTACCAGGTGCGGAAGTATTAGGTTTACTCCTTGCTATAGTAATGCAGGAAAGATACCGTCTTCTCCCGCCGATTTAAATGGTTTGAATTTTTTCAGTACCCATATAACATGGTTTGGTCTGAAGATATTTGCGGCTAAATTCCAGTCGTTGTTGTGTACCTTCCGGGCTTGTGTGCTCCAGCGGTGGGGTACGAACCTGGGAAGTGGATGGTTCTGAGCAGGTCCATTGTTTCCAATTCCGTGATCGTAAAGCTGCCATTAGGTCTCTTAAGTAGGCCTAGGTAATTGGTTGGTGTCTTGGTGAGAATTTTGTGAATTCTCGCTCCTTTGTGTGTTTGGGCGATCTCTTCACAGAACTTCCGCCAAGACTTCCTTTTGGCTTTTCTAATCTGTTTGTTATATTCAGTCAATGCTCTACCATACCTTTCCCACTCATTTGGTCTGGTTGAGTGATTGATTGTTACTGAGCTAAGCCGAAGACGGACAGACAGACAGAAAGACGGACGGACATGACGAAACTATAAGGGTTCCTTGTTGACTACGGAACCCTAAAAAACAATATTTTAATGTATAATTTTGTCGGCGTACCGTAAAATAGGGTGAGTAGGGGCAAAAATGACATTCAAACCTCGATAACATTTTTATTTTTAGATATGCAAACTGAATGGTGTAAGTATATAATAAGTGTTCCGGACGTTTGTATTTTAGTTTTTATTTTATTTTGGGTAGTTCAATTTCATAACTTTGACGATAAACAGGAAATCCCACCTCACCCCGTAGACCATCGTAGTTGGGGTGAGATGAGATTTCATACAAAGGTGATTTTGGAAGATTGTTGGATCGATTTTTTTTATTATGAGTATTACTATAGCTCCTTTTTAAATTGGAATACATTATTTTTGTAGCAGTAGCCTTAAAATCCCATCTCACCCCCCTTTCATCCCTTCTCTCCCCATTCATAACCCAACTCTCCCCGCGAACCCTACTCACTCCATTTTACGGTATTGTTTATATATCCATGCCGAATTATGCTTTCTAGTAGGGTCACTGAGCTAAGCCGCAGATGAGCAGACGGACAGACGGACATGGCGAAACTATAAGGGTTCCGTTATTGCCATTTTGGCTCCGGAACCCTAAAAAAGAGCTCTTCTCTCCATCGCCGACTAGATCTGCCACGTCTCCTTTTCGAGCTGTCGGGCTGCCGTTCAGTGGCGATTTTGGCCCACAGTTCACTCGGCATGCGGCAGACATGACCAGCCCAGTCCCTCTTCAACTTGGCTGACTTCCGAGCTACATCGACTATTGGAGTTTTGGAGCGCAGCGTGGTGTCCCGGATGCGATCCACTCATTTGATACCTACCTTATATATAGGCTGCGCTCCATGGCTCGTTGGCAAACCCCGAGTTAGGACTAGAGATGACGTCAGAGGCCAAGTTTGTGCCCCGTGGTGAAAATTTGAAGAATGCACATGTGCATGAGTCTGCTCTTAAGTGATAATGGAAGGTCACCTTTCATCAGATGTTTCATGGACCAATAGCTGCTCTAGGCGTTTTCAGTCCGTCTTTCGACCTCCTTCTGCTGTCGCGCCTGGAAGGAAACTAGTTGGCGCAAGTAAAGGTACTCATGGATATATGCAATTGATTCTCCGTTTAACTTAATCCTACGTGTGGTGCTACTAATAGCACCTTGAGGCTTGCGTTGCTCAGGTCTTGGAGCATAAGTTTTCAAGAACAAATGTTTTTTTATTGAATGGACACATCGATCGATCATCAATGCGATACCTACCGCAGGGTAATCGAATCGCGTAAGTTCTTGGACTTACTCGTACAAAGGACATACAATACCTATCATCTGTGATTCTTTGACGGTGAAAATGACGGTTGATATGTCCTTTAATACTTTTGCATGCCGATATCTTTGGTCAGATATTAAGGGCCGTTATTATTATGTAATTATTCTGCCATCTAATGTACCATACATCTCCAGCGAAATAAACCATTTCATTTCATTTCTATCGAAGTTCTTCCCGCACGTCACTAATTTGTTCTTGCGATAAAAAATTGCGCTACAGGGTCGCGCCACATCATTGTGTCGTTACTGTCGACGTGCCATCAGTCATGCGTGTACTAAATCTATTTTGGATATGTCCGATACGTAACTTAATTCCGATGGAGCCAAAAATAAAGGGCCTGCTTTGTTCGCCCTGCTTGCAAATTTAACAGTCGCATTTGATGTCAAAGGGGAGCGTACAAAATTCTGGGTGTCGTAACTAAACAGGACTAGTTATTTGAAATGCCCTAACTATCCAAAACACTAGTATATAATTTCACGAGGAAGCGACCCTTTCTTTCTTAATGAGCTCCAGGCTTTTGTCTGAAGAGTCGATATGAGCAGAGCACGTGTACGTGCATTGAACGATCTAGATAAGTCTGTCTGTAATTTAAATGCGGATCTAATTAATCGCATTGTAATCGGTTTTGCGTGCGCTCGTTTTCTCGCAAGCCAATCGAATATAAAACGAGTGCGTATAGCAAATACTTTACGTAGAATATACTTACCCCTAGTGCGAAATAGAAAGCTAGTGCAGAGTTGGATATTTAACACACCAAAACTGCCTTGAACGCTATGAATTCGATTCAAAACTTTCACTTTCAGCTAGTATATTAATATCGCTCATTTACACAGCTTGCACAAACAATATTAGGTACATGCTCGATTTGGTTAAGTCAATTAATAACCCAGTACTTAGTTAAGACTAAGCTAAGCTATTTTTTAAGTATGTACCTACCTGCACTAACTTTGTCGCCGCTCCTAGTGTTGAGTGTATTCTAGGAAACATGTACCTAAAAGGTTTTGCGAGACATTATGGCAACGGTATCCACTTCATTTATTGACTTGTAAATTGTCTGCGTCGGCATCTAAGACATCTAAGTGCCGCGGCGAAATAAAGGGAATCCGCGACGAGCGGTGTTCGACAGACAAAGTAAAATGCAAATCTTCATGTATTACCAATTAGCGCCGTCGGCTGCATGTGATAAGTTTTGAACCAAGAACGATGGTAGCATACTCTAGGCAATAAAATAATCAGTTATTTTTGTTAATGGGATAAAAGGAGCGTAAGCGCTCGGGAGCGCTTCAGTGATCCATCATTGTTATTTATTTCATAAAAATAATGAGCACTAATAAGGCTAACGTCCGATTCATTGACACCTTAATTCCTATTAGTTGACACCTATTCACCTCTATTGTTATGAATTAAGATTTAAAGTGTTCAGTATTGGGCCAGATTCGAGTAATGACACGTTTACCATAATGGTTTTATATTTATAGTGTACGAATTGTGAAAAATAGTAAATTGTATGACAAGGGTATTATATAAGCCATATTACCACGAGATGTTTATTTTCCCGAACGAAGTGACGGAAAATACTACGAGGGGTAATATGGCTTTTAGACCGCAGAGTTATACAACTTTCCCTAATTCACAATAATTCAAAAAATAATCGCCTCTTTAAATTAAATCAGTAGGTAATTCGTTTGCGAGATATTGGCCTGTAAAGTCCTAATTTTTGTTCGAGTCATGTGTCGTCGTCGTCCCTGCCGACTAAATGGCTACTACTGGGGATGTGAAAAAATTCGTGGTAGTAGTACATATAATGAAATTAAAAGGAAAACTATCACGGACAGTCAGAAGTAGTTACCGAGTAATAGTCGACCAACTTAATGTGTACTTGGAACGGCCAATTTTCGTACAAATTCGGGAGACGCAACCGCACCGCACGTCGATGTAACGAAGATAGACAGGCAACTGCGGAACCCTACACTGCGCGTGGCCCGACACGCACTTGACCGGTTTTTACTATTGTCTCGCAGTCGAAGTGAAAAATAGGGTGTATAACTCTGGTCTAAAAGCCATATTACCCCTCGAACAATTTTCCCTCAATTCACTCGGGAAAATAATCATCTCGAGGTAATATGGCTCATTTTAACCCCTTGTCACACAATCTACTGCCACTGTTTTGATTGGTCAAATTTAAATATTTTATAAATCAAAATATGTATACATATTTTCCCTAGGGGCTAAATGTACTACTTTAGCCCCGCTTGCTAAGCTTAATATGACGTACTTTTTGAGCATGAGAAGTGATAACAAAAATTCTGAGAAAATGCTAATCCACCTATAGATGCAAAACACGTTGATTAGTTTTATGTTATGGTATAAAAATGTATACCTAACTAGCTCACACAATGTCTTTTACGCCATGCCATGCTAAGCCTTAATATGTGACATTAAGCCCGCCATTATTTGTACAATAAAGTTGAAATAAATAAATGTCTCATCATACGCGAATGAACAACGTTTTCCATGGTATCTGTTGAAATCTTAATATCTCACGGTCGCTTTATACATCCGATGTACAGACGACTAGAGCCGCGGGCGACAATGCCTACTCTTGGAGACGTCGTCTTTATAAATAATACATTTTAATCCTTCTACGGACTCTCGCTGCTTGAAAGATGCACTTTAGAATTGTGGATGTATATTTACTCTGTTAGCGTTTCACTTTACCTTTGAACCTAAGGGTCTTGTCTTCTCACTTATTTTAACGTGCGTCAGCTGTTCTTAGATGGAGTTAATTTGAATGAAACGTTGCATGTGGGCGGCATAGTTACTTACCTCTACATTTTTTTTTGGATTTCAGATCTTGACAATTTAAAATAATGGACGGTAGGTTAACTACTTCTCAACCGTTTGTGGCTTTGGGGAACCGATCGATAGGTTAGCGAGGTATATCATTAGCTGAAAAGTGGTCTGCCACTTTTAAGCCTTAAGTCTTAACATACAAATATTGGTACCAATCCTATACCTCTTTATTGGCTTTATTGGCTATCTGTACGTACTTAAATTGTTTTACGCTCTAAAACTGGAAACGAAATATACCTATCTATGAACTTAAAGGAAACAATAAAAATGACATGATTATACTTTACAAAAATGTATCACTTTCTTTTCTTCCCTAGATAGAAACTTACACATCATTAGAAGATTTAAATGTGTAAATAAGGAAAAATTATATACCTAAAACTAAAGTACATATAATTAGTTCAAAACATCTGCAGTCTTGTGTTTTCATAAACTATGGAATTCCATTTATGTTTGATTCCAAGACCAAAACCTAAGTTCGTCTCAAGGCGTCGTGTAATGACGAGAAATTAAATTGAAGTGTCTCCTCTTTCATTTTAACGGGTATTACCAACGATAATTTTCGCAAGCTCATAAGTAGCAAGTATTTTTGTTTAAATCTAAGACTGTATATTAAATGACGAAAGGTTGTTTTTTCAACCACAATTTCTGGTTAGATGCAACTGATGCAAGCTAATTCGTTAGTCGTTATTGTAGCTAACCATGTTATTGTCAACGGAGCCGTGTTAGTGTTCGCTTGCCACGAACTCTAAGTAACATTTCGGCAGTTACAGACCGCAGACTGCCAAGATACAGGCTCAGCCTAGTTTGGAGTCTGATGGATATACCCTATATCATGTATTAACAAGTGTTTTGTTAAATAAATCATTTATTATTATTATTATTAGTTAGCGACCACCTAATTTCATGTGCCGGTTAGCGACCATTCAGATATGTTTGGTGTACATTACTACTTACAGGAATGATTTCTGTTTTTTTTTGTAGTTACCTATTCAATAAGAACTAAAAAAATGCATACGGCTAAGGCCCCTAGCACACGGCGTATTTTAAGGCGCCGTAGGTTCATGGTCTTCTCTCCGTCTCACTCGCGCGATATCATGTTTTTTTAATTTTAATTTTGTGGCTGTTTAAATAATTAAATAAAACCGGCAAAGAGCGTGTCGGGCCACGCTCAGTGTAGGGTTCCGTAGTTTTTGTATTTTTTTTCAAAAACTATTCAACCTATCAAGTTCAAAATATTTTTCCTAGATTTTTTTTATAAAGTTCTACTTTTGAGATTTTTTTCATATTTTTAAAACTTATGGTGCAAAAGTTAGAGGGGGCGGGACACACTTTTTTTTACTTCTGGAGCGATTATCTCCGAAAATATTAACATTATCAAAAAATGATTTTAGCAAACCCCTATTCATTTTTAACGCCAACAGGCGGATCGCGAACGTCAAGAGGCTGAGCGCGAGTTTGAACTCGCTCGCCAACAGGCGATATTCGCGCGTCAACAGGCGGAGCGCGAGTGCGAACTCGTACGTCAAATGGCGGTGGCGGAGCGCGAGCGTGAGCTCCATCAAGCGGAACGCGAGCGCGAACGCGACCTCGCCCGCCTCGAGGCTGAGGCGGAGGAGGTGGAATTACAAGCGAAACTCGCCGCTCTGGATGGCTCAGATAAGTCCACCAAATCTCGTAGTTCGTGTTTTTCTAACCGTAACTCCGAAAAGCGTACCACAATGTGGGTCTCAGAACAAAACGCAAACATGACCACGGCACCTCTTACAAACACGCCTGGTGCGGAACCGACTGTCACCCTGGGTAACCCTCAGGGACTTCTTTCACAGCCGGCCGTCCCTGCCAACACTGACGTGGAAGAGAGTCCACCAGACCCCGAGTTAAAATCTGACCTGGTGGTTCTGCTCCTCGACACCTTGCCATCGAGTTCATCAGTACCTAACCCGACGCGTTTTAGCTCTTGGCTGCGTCTACTTCGCGCCACTGCCCGCGTTTTCCAGGGCGCACGACTATTCCGGCTTAAACTGTCTCGGCCTATAGCTCCAAATTCTAAATTGTACCTAAACAGCACCACATCTCCCTACCAACTTCACGCTGTAGACATTATAGAAGCCGAGAAGATGGTGGTGCTACTTGTACTTGTGCATCAGGCAGACAGTTTCCCGGAGGAACTAACAGCTTTAAGTTCTTCAAAGCCAGTGCCCAGGAGCAGCAGGATCGCAAAACTCGCACCGGTTCTCGACCAAGATGGCTTATTGAGACTGGACACACGCATAAGTTCTGCTCCAGGAGTAAGCGAGTCCGTGAAGTCTCCGATTATCCTTGACGGTCGCAACCACGCTGTACGACTACTCATCCTCTACGAGCACACCAGAGCGTCGCATCACTTCAACGAACTAGTGCTAAACGAACTCCGACAAAAGTACTGAATACTTAGAGCACGTAACAGTATTCGCAGTGTAGCCCACGCCTGTATACACTGCCGAAGGTGGAAAAATCAACCTGCTCAACCTCAGACCGGCAATTTACCGCCCGAAAGACTCGACCACCACAAAAGGCCCTTTACTCACGTAGGTCTGGACTATTTCGGTCCCATAATGGTAATGATATACCGCCGCCAACAGAAAAGATACGTTGCATTATACACATGCTTAGTGACGAGAGCGCTTCACCTTGAAATAGTCACTTCACTGTCATCCGATGCTGCCATAACGAGCCTGAGGCGTTTCATCGCTCGCCGAGGATCACCTACGACCATTTTCTCCGACAACGGCACAAACTTTGTCGGGGCTTCCCGCGAGCTACGCTCTCTTCATCACGATTCCGTCGAAGAATACGCCACAAACCAGAAAATAAATTGGCGTTTCATCCCACCTGCATCTCCATTCATGGGCGGCGCATGGGAAAGGCTCGTGCGGACAGTAAAGACAGCCCTCAGTTCCTGCCTCATAAATCAGCCTCTGAAAGAAGACGTCCTGGCAACGCTACTGCTTGAAGCAGAAGCCATAGTCAACTCACGGCCATTAAGCTACGTATCATCTTCTACAGATTCACCTGAGGCTATAACTCCTTTTCATTTCATTCTGGGCACATCTTCAGTAGTTCCATGGACGTCAACACTGACTGACGCAGACATAGTCCGAAGATGCGACTGGCGAAGAACACTACGGCTCGCCGATCAGTTTTGGGCACGATGGCTACGCGAGTACCTGCCGACGCTTCGACCGAGAGGAGCCACCACCAACAACGCGTCTAATCTCAGCGAGGGTGATGTGGTGCTGATCGCTGACCCTAGCCTCCCTCGCGGCCTATGGCCCCTAGGAAGGATAGCGAAGGTGTACTTAGGGCCTGACGGAGTGGTCCGTGTAGCGGACGTCCGTACTAGGGGCGGTCTGCTGCGCCGACCGGCCCGTAAACTTGTTTTAATGGAATCCGCACCCCAGTCAGTCACCACTAGTAGTTAGTGTTCCACTGGGGATCCGGTATGTTGGCGACTGGCTGTGCTGCCACCTTTTTATACAGAAATGTAACCTTTTTGTTTGTATTCTGTTTTTGATATGTCTTGCTTGACGTGTTAGTCCAGTTGTCGAGCTGCCTTTGCCACGTCAATGTTATTAGCTGGTTATATGTACCGATATTTTAATAAATACGAGTTTAAAAGTGCTAACCTTGTTTCCATCATCTCACACATCCATTTATACAGTCCACTCTCATCCACTCGTTATCAATTATTATTATTAGTTAGCGACCACCTAATTTCATGTGCCGGTTAGCGACCATTCAGATATGTTTGGTGTACATTACTACTTACAGGAATGATTTCTGTTTTTTTTTGTAGTTACCTATTCAATAAGAACTAAAAAAATGCATACGGCTAAGGCCCCTAGCACACGGCGTATTTTAAGGCGCCGTAGGTTCATGGTCTTCTCTCCGTCTCACTCGCGCGATATCATGTTTTTTTAATTTTAATTTTGTGGCTGTTTAAATAATTAAATAAAACCGGCAAAGAGCGTGTCGGGCCACGCTCAGTGTAGGGTTCCGTAGTTTTTGTATTTTTTTTCAAAAACTATTCAACCTATCAAGTTCAAAATATTTTTCCTAGATTTTTTTTATAAAGTTCTACTTTTGAGATTTTTTTCATATTTTTAAAACTTATGGTGCAAAAGTTAGAGGGGGCGGGACACACTTTTTTTTACTTCTGGAGCGATTATCTCCGAAAATATTAACATTATCAAAAAATGATTTTAGCAAACCCCTATTCATTTTTAAATACCTATCCAAAAATATATCACATGTTAGGGTTGAAATGAAAAAAAAAACACCCCACGTTTCGTATAGGGAAGATACCCTAATAAAAAAATAAAAAAACACTTTTTATTTTACCACTATGTCGGCGTGATTGATATACATATTAGTACCAAATTTCAGCTTTCTAGTGCTAACTGTTACTGGGATTATCCGCGGACGGACGGACAGACAAAGCGAAACTATAAGGGTTCCTAGTCGACTACGGAACCCTAAAAAGTAATCACTGTATGAGTTCTCTCAAACATGATATTGCCGATTTTTAGAAGCAATTTTAATATTTTTAGCTTTTGTGCATAATTTGTTACGAATATTTTAAGTGTATTTTTGACCTATGTTCGTGATTTTCGAATCACTGATCTCGCTGCAGAAAAGCTTCAAGACTACTCTTCGCATTTTTTTGAAACCACATTATTATAAACAGACGCATTATATTGTTTCAAAAATTCTGTTCGCTTAACTTCGCTGAACCTACGGCGCCTTAAACGCGCAGACGACGCGCGTTTTCCCTACTACCCAACCCAGCCGATGGTAGTAGGGAAACGCGCGTCGACGGCGCGTTTAAAATACGCCGTGTGCTAGGGACACGCTAGGGGCCTAACTGTTTCCACAGTGTCTGTAGAAATGTTGTTATCTTCACTTGAAAAAAACCTTGTGAAGGTCGCGTAACCGGTATAATGGCGATAATTATAAGACCTAAGTACTCATTTTTCAACAAAATACTAATGTTACCTACTTCAGAGATATTTATAATTGGCTTAAATTATATTTCAAGTACCTACTTAAAAGCTTTCTGTGAACGTCCTTTCAAGTTGGTAAGTAAGTATATAAGTATACTATTTTATATGCGATATTATATTTTATAAGTACGTAATAATAGGCTAAAATTCTATTCTCATTATTTTTGTGAAGTAGTAAAAATCTATTGAAATATCAAATTATTTTGAGTGTTGGGATTGGGATACCAAAAAAGCTAAATTAATAAATATACGTTATCACTTATCTCATGTAGACACATAATATATTTTTTTACACATGGTACTGCTCCCGATTTATTTATACGGGTGTAACAAAAAAAGGTATGTGAACCGTTTAAAGAGCAGTGTGACTCCGAAAAAATCACTTCCCGTCTTTTGTTTTTAATTTTAGGGTTCCGTATTCAAAAAGGAACCCTTATAGTTTTGCCATGTTCGTCAATCCCGTGGACAAAAGGGTACAATAAAAGTTTGATAAAAAAAATGGAGGTACTTCTGCTACACGTAAAGTGGGGATGTACTATTTTTTCTCGTTAACCCCGTAGTGTTAGCTAGCAGTCGTTGGATAGCTTGTTCAGAAATAGTTTGGCTTTTTAAACACCGTTTTTTGTTAGTCATGTGTCCCCACCCCTGCCGGGTAAATGGCTACTACTGGGAATGTAAAAATTTCGTGGCAGTGGTACATATTATGAATTTAAAAGTAAAACTATCACGGCTAAGTAGACATTACTAGTTACCGAGTAATAGTCGACCAACTTAAAATGTACTTGAAAAGACCAACTTTTGTACAAATAAAACCGACGCAATCGCATCATTTACTTGGCGCGTGTCGATGTAACAAATACAGACAGGCAACTACGGAACGCTATATTGCGCGTGACCCGACACGCACATGGCCGGGTTTTTTTTAAGTAAAAAAAATCACTCGCAAAATGCATAAAAAGGGTGGCACAAAAACAAATAAAGGAAATGATTTTCAGAGTCGCAATGCGCTACGGTATATGGCCTTAATCGGGTCACACCCCTTTCGTATTACAGGGGTATATCTACTACACTCAGAGGCAATGAAAACGGGTCACTTCCCATGGATTACTTTACAAAGTGACCCGTTTTCATTGCCTCTGAGGTAGCGTACCTTCATAGTTCACATTGGGAATTACACTCAGAGGCAATGAAAACGGGTCACTTTGTAAAGTAATCCATGGGAAGTGACCCGTTTTCATTGCCTCTGAGTGTAGTTTCCTTTCGAAAATCACACTTCATTGACTACAAAAACACCTATAAATAGGTGTAATTTTACGTTAATAACCCTTTAAATGCGCATGATGCACTTGCTGCACCGAACTCTCGCTACGGCGTAGCTGTCGTCTGTCGTACCATGAAAAACTTAAAATAAACACAAAGTTGTCTTCGGTGTTCCGCGATTATTATTAAAAAATACGATTTCAACACCATTTTACATAATATACGCGATAAAATCAACTCCAATCATTTCATTTAAACAAATGCACATCGTTTGGTAAAACATGATGAATGTAACTTAGCAGACCGGGAACGATGAGAGCATCTATAAAGTCAGGGAATCCTTTAGCTTAAATGCCCCGACCTGTTGCAGCGTCATTGGGCGGAATACAAAGGAAAATTCCGCCTTGAGACCGTGGTTCTGAATCGTTTTGGATCTTATCATTCGCTCATACGCTTATACAGTGTGTAACTGGGGCAAATATTTAAAAGAACGCTTCCTTAGAGCATCTGTAGTAACCCCTTTTGTCCATTTTTTTTTTTAATTCGGAGTAATGTTGATCTTTAAAGTTATGACCTCCAAGTAATGTATCTTGGCACCACGAGATCATAGCACAGCAGTCAATGCAGATTTTGAGGTAACATCATGTAATGAGTCGTAATAGTATTTGCATTTTTGTTTTTAATCGATATTTTTGTGATTTTGTAATCTTCTTGTTATCATTTTAGTGTTTTTTAAATAAATAAAAAACTACCTGTGTCACCCCACAAGAGTAAAAAATACGAGTGAACTTAATTAAAAAAAAAAAACTTTTTGATTTCAATTAAAACCACCTCACAAGCTCATTAGTCTACCGTTTCATTTTTTGCTCCTATTCCAGGCCACACCCTGTAGTTAATTATTTTGCTATTTGGAACTCATTAGAAGCGTAAGTTTGGGAGCAATGTGAAATCAGTGCCCACTAACCACTTCCCTCCAGTTTTTATTTATACGTTTAGAAACCGTTTTATTTTTCATTGTGGTTATTTACTACCTACTACTACTAATTCTTCTATAGTCTTCCTATTTTTTGGATATCCGTTGAAAAGTATATACTATTCTATAGTATTCTTGGAATGGCATGATGCTGCTAACACGTCTTACATAATCAAAGCACGTGAATTGCTCGAATAAACCAAATATTAATGTTTGCCACTCAAATAAATTTGGTGAAAAATGCCTGAAATAAATGCCTTATAGCATACTAGGAGACTAGGAATGCGTAGCGAAGATCCCGAATACCGTGACAAAAACCAAACATGGAAAGCGCGACCACTCGGCCACCTTCGACAAAATGGCATTGAGATCAATCATTGTAAAATTTCTTATACGACCAAGTTTTACTTACCTTTTTGAAAAATGACAAGAATGAAAACGATGAAGTCAACAACGCTTAAAAATATAGTAGCAAGGGCATAATCAAAACTGTTGTGTTTCGGTTATGGCACGGGAAAAGGCATAAGTACTCGTATGAACACCAAAAGAACTTATGAATGACAGAATCAATTAGTATCTTCCAAGAGACTATTCCAAAACCTGCCCCGGGCCGATTCAATTATAACGAGTGTGCATTTATAATCGTACGATTAGGTAAACTTATTGGAGTTTAGGTAAAAGTGCTAAATCTTGTTCGTGCTCTATCTGCGGCACGCAGCCACGCCATAAACATGGCGGCAACCTTCCGGAGCCCGCTCCGCTTATGCCAGCTATTTCTCCATTTAGCCCCACTCAAATATAAATCTCAAATAAAATATATTGTTTGGGTGGACATGCGACGGACAAAACACTTAACCTGATTGACCCCCGGCTGGTATTTTTATTGCATCTCAAGTCGCCGGTGTTTCGGCCTCAGGAGGACACTTCTGCGTGCATTCGTTCCCTCCAGCGTTTTTCTATAAAAATGCTTTCGCTATTTATTTAAGAGGAGTTTTATTTGGATAGGTAAGTGAGTATCTCGATGTTTAAAAGTGTAATGAACTTGATATTTACACGGTATTCCTGACTGTATTCAGTTTCGTTAGTGTAGGTATTTAATTTCAGCTTTTTACACACGAACTTCTCGAGTTATTCTCTGGGTTTCACTTTCAGGGCAACTTTATTAGTTGCTATACAGTACATAGGTTAGAAAATTGCAGATACGAATAAAATTGAACTGTCAGGCGGAAACATTAGGAACGTTATCCACACTTGGTCCCTATCTTTATACATTTCCATTCTCGTTCAATATTCATGTCTCCGGCAATGTAATTGTAAATTTAGTGAGTGCAGAGATTGAAACAATAAATTGCAAGTAACAGTAACATGTGGCGACACGCAACCTACAGCAATTCGAAAGTAGGGTTGGCAATGATATCTATCCAATTTTTCTCGCTCTTAGTGCCAATTTGAACCACAAACCGAACTAGATCAATATTATGAAATTGAACATGCCTCACACATAGTATCTTTAAAATCTATAGTTATATCTCGCCTCGATCAAACTCTCGTGCCTACCTCATGTTGCCCCATGCGTAAGTTGGCAGCCCTACCCAGCCGCTCCCTACCCGACACCATTAGAGCGAAATTAAGACAGCTTGCGCTACCAATATGCAAATTCTGTGTACCGACACATGTACCGAGTGTTCCGAGCCTAAACAAATATTGTTTATAACAAAGTACCCGCGTCAAAAGCAACATTTCTGTAAATAAACGGCATTAATGAAAATATTACTTTCTACTTCGAGCCCACAGTTTCGCTATCAGAAAGTATATTTAGAATTTTATTTCGGCTTGTAGTCTATTCACTTAGTTTATTTTCTTTAAATAGAAAAATATATTCTGCGTTTGCCTTGACACCTTTTTACGCCTGCTCATATTATTTATTTGTAGAAGCAACATTTCATTCGAATAAGTTACATCCAGCATTGGACATCTTAGAGTTTCTGATATGAGGATGATGAAGTTGTTTATAAAATATGAGATACTATTATGTTAGGTATTACAAAATATATAAATCAATGTTATTTACCTTTCCGAGTATATACCGACATCTGGATGGACACTGCAACTATTGCTTCCCCTTTGTTACTTTGAACTTAGTATTCCTTTGATTCGCTTCGTTACAGAATAAACACGAGTTTACATTTCCGCAATACATTTGTTTCTCGTTTGTCGGTGGAATACTTAAGTTCCTTTCTATTCGCGATAAAATATCGCGAGGCAGTTGCGCATTCCTGCCGCGGCTCGCCGGGCTGGAAATCATCCTTTACCTTCAAAGATACCTCAACAGTAAACAACATTTTAAAACTTTTCTCGAATAAATCTCACGCACGCAATTTCCAGAATATGGGCGGTTTTTCCTGCCGCCGCATAACAAGTATCTACTTCCGTTATTTTTCGTAACAAGTTTCTGTTCGTTATTTTTCCCTCTGAGCCGAAGAAATCCTACGTCTTAGTGTTGTGTAAAGAAATAACAATTTTCTAAAGCTCATTTAAGGAGATAAAATTCAAGCTACTCTAAATTGAAATTCATTTTCTCGCCACTAATAACTACAACGTAAACGTGGAATCACTACGTATCGCTGAGCACCTCTTCACAAAGTTTAAATAAAAATGAAGTCTGAATCCCCCCGGGGCGTGCCTGAGCAATTTTCCAATACAGCCATCAGAGCTGGTACATCCGAGAGCTAGTCATCTTACAAGCTGAATTGATACTTCAGACATCCCTTGAAGTGCTATTCTCTTGAAAGCTTTTATATTATATTATCTAAGACCTTTCAACACGTGGCAACCGTCTGTCGAAGCGATCTATCGATTTAGATTCTCGCCTCATGGGTAAAGAGCAAAGTGCTTGCTACACCAAAGCAGGTGATATCGAGATGGCTTAAATAAATTTGCGAGGTGCTCACGATCGTCCCGGTACTATCGACCTCCATACTCTTTTTTTACTCTAAAGTGCTGCGCATAGTAAATAGCGCTCATTTCTTTATAGTAATTTATACTTGGTTAAGAAAAACAGAGTAGGTAGGTATAACATACGTGTAAATGATAACATAAGACATAAAATACCCTTATCACGAAACAAATTATTCAATTAAATATTTTTGTTTTCGTGTTATTTTTAACGAGGAAGTTACCCCGATCATGAAGATGGTTTATTTTTCAATTATATTCTTTCTCTGTATCACATCGTACATAAGACATAATTGTGTTTTTATACAAGAACAGTTTCAAGATATAAAACAGGAAAAACATTACACTCCTTTTCGTTGTGCAGTCGTGTAATAAGTATCAGAAAACTTATAATTATACATATACCCTAGTATCAAATAGGAGTAGATATCCTATCCTAGCTATAATTGGAATAACTCCGCTCCCGAAGCCAGCGGTTCTCTCCCTCGATTAAAGCAAATATTAGTATGATGACCACGAATATTTGTTCCGAGTCTAGTTGAGGATGTTTCATAAATACTAACAGAATTTGTACCTACGTCGGACGGACTTCTAGTACCTACCTAATTGGCACAACACTATTTTTGTGAGACGACGTCGATTTGTGTAATGCTTTTGCTATAATCCCTAGTTTATTTATAATTTGCTTAGTAAATAATTACTGTTGCCTTCAACTTAGCCACTTTTGCATCAGTAAACTGACATTAATGGATCTACCTACAGATAAACATAAGAACGACAAATATACTAAGTTACTGGGAGTGCATGCTTAAGGAGGAGTTAGGGCATCACTTTCGCGAAAATTGCTCAGGGCTCAGACGAGAGGTTCCGCTTAGCGATCTCGCGCTTCGTATAAATCCGCATTATGCAGTAACAACGTTTTGGTTCCCTGCCAGCAGACGAGCATATATGCATGGCTACTCGTCTCTTGCGGTTTAAGTGCTAGGCGTTACGATACAAGAACCTAATCCTATTAATCAATCGATAAGGTTTCACTTTCATACATTTTTAGTTTTAACGTTACTAATATCACGATGATTTATTAGGGTGTCCCACGGCTATGCTATGTGACATAAGGAAAAGTACATTTAATATTGAAGATGGATAGTTTGCTATATGAAGACATTATTATATTGTTTGAAGTACCTACCTCCATTGATGTAATCATAAAACTTGAATCTAAAATGTCACGCGGTGATCCCTTGTTTTATGATTATCATGTTATTGAAGAGAATATGCTCTTTCAAAGTACGATAAAAAATATAAAATAAAAATGTATCCCTTTCCACTTTAGATTATTTTTGTTTTAAAGGGCCTCTGCGCTGTTGGCTTCGGCCCCACGCATGCCTCCCAAAAGTCCGGGACCCCATGGTCCCGAGCCGAGATATTGAAAAAACATACAAATAATAATTATAAATATTCATTTTGCACCACGACAAGAGAGAAACATCTTACAAAAAATCACAGTTCACACGTGTTAGAATTTTTCCTAGACCAATTAATTTCCCGAAAGAGTTTTTTTTATACAGTTACTAATCACATTTTTTATAAGAATAACCGAACCTAATATACTTTGATGTTTTAAGAAGTCCTGTAACGATTTCAGAAATAAATGCATGTTGGGCAATGAAACATTGAATCTGTTAGAGAAACATGTTTCTCCTTCATAAAAGGATTCCGTCTTCGGATCATTGATTTCCGTAGACGAGATGTCTGACATGTAGAACAGACAGGCACACAGATACACAAGTTAAACGAATAACTTCCCCCCTCCTTCTATATCATATTTTAAATAGTATAGTTTATATATAAACTATTTGCTGGGATTGTTGAATCGATTGGCTGGGATTTAGAAAAAGACAATCTAGTTAATTTAAGAATGCACCGCGTCTTGTTTCGAGGTGCAAACTTGTCTTAATAGAGATGTATAATATACGTTTAATTTTAAATATTCTGCCATAAGAGCCTAAAAGTGGTGTAAATACGAGCTACGTGACGAGCAAATGGATTCAATAGACAGTACTTAAAATATAACGCACCATATAAAAAAAACTAAGTAGGTACTTACACAATTGCATTGTATTAACGAAACGCTACGTCTAGTAACGCTTAGTTTACTTTCAGTCTACAAAAGATTTTAACAAAGAGTTTTTTTACAGTTCTCAATTTATAAACAATAAAATTTCTTAATAATGAACTGCACTAATCAGATTAAGACTCGATTTACATTAAAGAGCCTTCGGGCGGTTCTAATATAATTAACGATTCTTTTCGCCTGTCTCAGAGTTTGGAGGGGGGACGATTGAAATTCAAATCCCAAGTCTCGAGCATATCTAATGTAATTTGCCACCCTAGTAGGTAATGGAGAAGACATCCTTACTGTTAAATTTATTCGGAAAACTTGCTGTTGCTAAAAATATCTCTATCCGGTATTTAATTCTAACCACGGCACAACAAATTGACGACACGTATGCATCATGGCTCTACGAGCCATTTACGGTAGGTACTAGATGGAAAAATACTGCTACGCGCTACGACGGCGTAGCATACGATATGTGGCCTCGAATTAACTTTTAGGGTTGTTGTGACCGCCTATACAAAATTAACACAAATCTAGGCAATAGAAGTAATCGTAGCATTTTATATCCAACACCAAATAAAAAAAAAATTTTTTTAGGTTAGGTACTGCGTACAAACTTTGGCTTTAATTTGTTGGATGCTTATGATTTTGCATTTTAATTCGCCAAGGCACATGTTTTTACGGTGAGAGTTTGTATGAAGGTACGCTAATGGGTGGCCTTAATCAGGGGCGTATTAGTATTGTGTGGGCCCCATGGCCAAGAGCAGCAAACCACCAGGTGCGCCATGCGTAAAATCTCCCATCCCATCTTCTCTCCATCTTAAAGAAATGAAGAAAAATAACAATGAATCTATAAACTCGTAGTTTGATAGCAAACGCGCAATTAAGTTTCGTCAATACCACATGTCCCGAATATAAGCTTTTTATTTCCTCAACTTATGGAGCGGCGAAAATGATTGGCCCACGGCGAAGATATTTTAAAAACGCTCCACACCTTGATCAACCGATGCAATTGAAATGTCCAATACCTCGACTAGGTAATTAGGTACCTAGAAACGATACAAAAGTTATAATACCTTTATCTACAACACAATATACAGGGTGGAAAAATCGAATGCAACGTGGATGGCAACTACCTTAAATATTGTAAATAGCACATTCTGTGTAAAGGAAACATTCCTTTGTTTTTAAAAACAATAAATTCTGCATTTAAGGATTTATGAAAAATCGCTTGCCTCAGTCGGGACTCGAACCGGTTTAGTTTTTAGTTTTCAATTTTCATGGCACTCCGTTATTCTGATTGTATTTGTTATTTAGAGAAAAATGAACCTTATCAGTTACCCTTTCAATCTGCATCATAAAATAGAGCACGTTATTTTTTGTCACATTTGACCGGTTCGAGTCCCGACTAAGGCAAGCGATTTTTCATAAATCCTTAAATGCAGAATTTATTGTTTTTAAAAACAAAGGAATGTTTCCTTTACACAGAATGTGCTATTTACAATATTTAAGGTAGTTGCCATCCATGTTGCATTCGATTTTTCCACCCGGTATATATATACATAGGTACCTACTATTTTACACAAGTCTAGTGCGATACCAATCCATTTTTGTTACACCCAGTGTATCTAATCAAGTTTGATGGTACCTACCAATAGGTAACTATAAGTACGTACCTACCTGCTATGTCAATTTATTCCCGTGAAGCGCGACCTCGGTAACGTACTAATAACATTACACTACGAAATCTACTTTAGCCAAAATGGCTTTGTCAGTAAACATTAGTCTGAGATTTAATACGTACACCGCACGTCACGACGTCAACGCATAGTAACAAACAATCCAATAGGAATGCCATTAGAGATACGTAAGTTGTGGCAAGCTACACAGACTGGGAACAGTATGACTGAAATGTATGCCTGGCTTTAACCTGGGGTTCATAACTCTGGTAAATGGTACCCAGTTAGGGTAGTTAGAGGTTTAGGCGGTTCAACTCTGTCTGGTGTTAGTAGTGAATCGAGCTAATGAAAGTTTTATGGCTGGTGCCCTAACTAAGTACCCTAAACTATTCTAGAATGCTCCGGCGAGAAACTCGGATAGGCTGGACGGTCGAACGGAATCTGCCGGGTATGGGGATATATTTTATATCCACTTTTGGAACCTCTTTATTTTGACGAGACTTAATCATTGACCACTGTATTTCAGTTGTCATAGTAGTTGCGTAAATTTTCGAACGAGCGTAGAGACACCTCAACTGTCATTTTCCAAAAAAATACATTAATAAATAAAGATTACGGACAATCTTACCCAAATCGAACTAGCCTCATATAGTCCTCAATAAGGCTTGCGTTATGGGTTCGGTACTAGACGAAGATATATTAATCGATTTAATATAGGCATTTAAATGCATGCAAAACAGCCGAGGCTCAGAAACAAATATTCATGCTCATCACACAAATATTTGCTCTAACCGGGATTCGAACTAAGGACCGTCAGATTCGTAGGCGAGAATGTCACTACTCACTCACTAGCCTAAATCGGTCGTCAGATTTAGCTACCTTACGTAAGTACGAAACGATACGCAATCGCAAGCTTACTAGTCTTACTACTAAATGACTACAGGAACATACTCATTACCGTAAAATGCTGCAACTTTGCCTGGATTTTGACGTTTTTTTCTTATATCTGTGAACCTATTTTTCATTATGAGTTTAATGAGTGTTAGTCGGAAAACATACCCTATGTCTTGCCAGATAAGACTCAAATCTCATTACCTAATCATACTGTATTTCCGATTTACAAGCAATCAAAGTGGCAGGCAAAGTTGTAGACCTAAGACGTAACTTTGCCTAGGCGGATATCTCAATAAATAATGTGTTGCTATTTGTAATAATATTTACTCGTGTGCATGAGACATTGGGCTTGTCCCTGGCAGTCAAATTATTGCCATAAGCTTAATACTTTTTTTTTCACAGGCAATAGGTAAAGTTGTAGCAGGTTCCACAAACTTTCTATACAAAAATATTGTTAACTGTAGGGTTGTGCCAAAAAAAAGATCATTATTTAAATAAAATATTTTTATTTTTAGTTACAAAATAATCAACAAACAATAATACCCATTTTTTTCCTAATTTTTTTTAAACGGAATATTGCCTAAATAATTGATAATCGTTCATAAATTTGCGCCAAATTCATTTTTAGGGTGACACCGTAAGATGTCACGTGACCTGATCGAAAAACTGTTACAATGTTATTGAGTTTTCACTTCTGCCGGCACTCCCGGAGTGCAACCCGGTATTTTATTTATTTATTATAAGTACATTGCAAGTACACTTTTTTGCTAATTCACAATGCATTATTATAGTGTAAAGTTCTATTTCATTGTAAAGTTCTAATCACCCATCACCTTTAAACTCCAACTGTAGGTAATCGACCTGACAACCCATTTGATAAGAAAGATAACTGCAAGACAAATCAAACGAGCCTAAACACAGTGGGTTTATTATGTGTTGTTTAGAAGTTTCTATCTTCGGTCTCCATTATCAGACCATCTCGATGGTACCATAAACATTGCACTGTCACCCAAGTTACATAAGTACGTTAAACACCTCAATTGGTCGCTAATAAGTGGTTGAAAAATTTATTGCAAATCTTGAACTAAAAGACAAATATACAATATAATTATAATACAATAGATATACAATTTGCAAGTAATTACAATAAAAATAACTTAAGTACCATTAAGTTTTTTTTGTTAACGTTAGTTTATTACTGCATTGTCAGCAGATCTACCCACACTGAAAGTTCGTGAAAATCGACTTGCAAGATTTGACTTAAACCAACAATCATTGCAAGTTAATAAAAAGCTTGTAATAAATAAACTCATTTAAGCAGGCTTATTTTTACTATTTTCTGTACATTTATAAAACCCAGCTAGTGACAGCCCTAGACCCAGGCAAAATTGTGTCATTCAAGTTTCCAAAACACTGCCCAATATTGCCTAGTACGTTATTATGCTGAAATCATGTCCTTTTCTTGAAAATATTAAACTTACGGAAAATAGACAGTCTTTACTTACCCTGGGACGTTACCACTTCTCAAAAAACACCTTTTTTGTAGATAAAAGTTCAAAAGTTGCGAGACACAAAAAAAACGCTGCCACTCACTCCGACTTATGATGCGTAACTGGCGGAGCAACAATGGAGTTACCATTGTAAAAAATTAAATATGTGTTGCCAGAATAATGAAAATTCCTACCAAATGGTAAAAAACAAGAAAAAACTAAGCAAATTCGAGAGGTCATAATTGAAACGAAATAGGCAAAATTGAGTTTAAATGGCAAAGTTGCAGCATTTTACGGTACCTACCAAGTTTTTCGAAAACTGAGAATTGAACGAAATATTCAGCTCTAAATGCTTAAAAAAGTTATAAGTACCAAAATGAGTTCAAAAAAATTTAGTCATTGAACATTCGCCTGATATTCTCACTAAGTGCCTACCTACGGTAATTTTAGGTAGGTGCCTCACTGTTCAGATCTATGCACTGTGCGAAGACGGCACCGTATAATATGCAAATTAAAGCAGACGTTAGCCCGCAAACACAGGGTGAATTAATGTCTTACCAACGTCTCAGTCCCGGGGGTGAACAACTTAAATTGTAACAACACATCCATACGCAGTCATTATAATTTTCTATTTAAAATTGGAAACAAAAGCCGCGGGGGTTTACGTGACGGGTAACGGGACGAGGGGTAATATGGTTTTTAGACCACAGTTATACTCTTCTTTTCAATTCAACTGCGAGATCCATCCACAATCAAATAATAAAAGCCACGGCGAAAAGATTGACCAATTTGGCGCCATTCTTTTTTTAGTAAACTGCTTTGACACAGATAAAAAATAATTATTGACACCACGAATAAACGCCGAGCGCGGCGGACAGCATACGGGCTATTACTTATTCTGTGATACGGGGCATACGATAAAGCGAGATAGACAGTAGTCTATCCCGCTAAATCTTCATAGCTTATGCCATGTAAGCAGTCAACCACACTTGAACGCGGAAGGAATTTATTATTGACTAGCTTCTGCCCGCGACTCCGTCCGCGTGGAAATCGTTTATATCGCAGCTCCATACAAAGTTCAACCCCCCATTTCATCCCTTTAGGGGGTGATTTCCAGGATGAAAACTATCCTATGTCCTTCCCCGGGATTCAAACTATCTCCATACCAAATTTTATCGCAATCGGTTCAGCGGTTTAAGCGTGAAGAGGTAACAGACAGACAGACAGACACACTTTCGCATTTATAATATTAGTATGGATATGGATTTTGGATGGATAATCTTTGTTTTTACTATTTTCTCGTAGTCGAAGTGAAAAGTAGAGTGTATAACTCTGGTCTAAAAGCCATATTACCTCGAACAATTTTCCCTCACTTCGCTCGGAATAATAATCTCATGGTAATAAGTATGGCTTATTTTAGACACTTGTCAAAGAATCTACTATTCATGATGGTGAATTAGGGAATAAAAACACCTAATGTTTGAAATGAATTCTGTTTCCTGATTGCTCGATTTTCTTATCTAGCATCGTAAATAAGTATACGGCTAAATGTACTACTTTAGCCCCGCTTGCTGAGCCTAATATGACGCACTTTTTGAGCATGAAAAGTGAAAATATACTTTCGTCTGGAGATTTTAAATATTTAAAAAAAGGGATTCTTTATATAGGTGCATAATTGCGGCCTTCGCCGCAAAAACTCTGTCTGTGAAGGCCAGACGTCCACATCAATATAACTACTTATTAAGAAAAAATTGCTTGAGAACACCGGCCGACCATAGGGCTGGCTACTCCACGGTCAACGTAAATGTGGCCAGCCTTATGGGCCCTTACCCTTCCCACTTGCAGTGTAATCGTTTTCCCAAAGTATCACGTGACAAACTTCTATTTTGTATATAACTTTCTAGTTTATACAAGTTTATTCTAGGAAATGGGGAATTTCGCGCAAATGGAAAGCCTATTAATAAAAAAGGATTCTTTGTATAGGTGTATAATTGCGGCCTTTGCCCCAGAAACTCTCAATCTGTCAAGTGCAGACGTCCACATCTATACTATAGAAGAAGTTTTCACTTCAAAAAAGAGGTCTCTTAACCAACCGTTTTTTATGGTCGTCGAACCACCTTGAATGCAAGTCTTAATCAAAACGTCAAACAGACTGCCAGAGGGACGGTAGCGGGGCTTGATGAGCGCGTGAAGCCTGCAACACACTGGCGCGGCCTGCGGTGGCGCTCAATAGTAAATTTGACATCTAATGACAAGTTTACTATTGACCGCCGCGCCGCGGCCAGGCCGCGCCAGTCCGTGAGAGGCTTGATGCGGGCGGGGCGCCCGGTCACAGAGAGCACGCGCGCATCGCGCTGGCCTCGCGTCTTCAACCAGCCAGCATCGCGCTGGCCTCGCGCCGTTGGTCGCATCGCGGCCTGCGCGCGGCGGGCTGGTGGCGGGACGCGACAGAAGCGGGGCGCGTTGACGTCGGGGCGCAGCCTGTTTGACCACGCTAGCGATTTGTAGGGAAATATCGCGCTGCGCGCCCGCGACGGTGCTGTCTGTTTGAGCCTTTTATAACTCTGATTATTAATCAGACAGAAAAACTGTAAACAAAGTTATGTCACTGTCAAAGTGACATATCAGGGGTTCTGAAAGTACGGGTCGGTCATGCAATATTATTTAAAGTTTAACAGCGAAGTTTAAAATAAATATCTTAAATATTTATAAGCAGTAAGTACCTATACTAGTTACTAGTAAAGCATTGAATTGTATAGTGCATCGGTTCTTAACCTTTTTTCCGTCCACGGACCCCTAGGAAATCAAGCACAAATCCAAGGATTAATAATAAAAAACAAGCAAGTTTTTTGTCGCATTTATTTATTATTGTGTAATGGTCTATGGGTGAGACTGCTGCAAACCCCCGTACATAACTAACACTGGTATAGTGGATAAAGCTGTTAGAAGCCGAGTGAGCTGAATGACAGGAAAGGCGTCAAATAAAATAAAAATCCAGCTACCGATATTATTTGCCATTAGCATTAAGAAAAAAAATAAGTAAGCAACCCAAATACGCACAATCCCGGTGTATCGCAGCAGTGATACCAGTGCTAAAAATATATTCTACACATAAAAACGGTATTATCTTTTAAAATGATTATGAGGGAGGATTTTGGTAATTACGTTATCAAAATTAATTTTCTTTTAGTAATTAGAGTGTATATTATTGAAATAGGACGTACGTTTCGTTAACTGCGAAAATTACAAATCTCCTCATTGCTGCAAATGGTTCTTGTTAGCGGCAACACCAGTGTTTACATTTTTTCTGTCTGATTAATAATCAGAGTATAGTACACACTTTTTGTTCAAGTGCTCTTAAAAGGTTGGGAAGTAGAATACCTTCTTACTAGGTAGTTTTGGCTCACTAAAAATGTCTAAGAGGTAGGTTAAGGTATTAAATAAATAAGATAAGTAGTAGATCAATTAATATTTATTGGCTACGAAAAAACTCAAGTGTTCATTTGAATTGTTCACAATAATCAGACAAACAAATAACGGGACTCAAAGCAACACGTAAGGGTAATATTTCCTTTGAAAAACTATGTCATCATTTTTAAACACTGGATAAATAAAATCAGTAACAGCTGTACAAATAACAGTACGCTGTACTAATTATAAAACCAAAGATATCAAGATAAGATGAGTAGGTACCTATTATTAAGTTTTTCTTTATGCTCCTAATAGCTTGTAATAAATAAAAATAAATAAATAAATATTAGGGGACAATCTTACACAAATCGACCTAGTCCCATGGTAAGCTCAATAAAGGTTTGTGTTATGGGTACTAGACGACGATATATTTAATATATATAAATACTTAAATACATAGAAAACTTCCATGACTCAGAAACAAATATTCATGCTCATCACACAAATATTTGCCCTTACCAGGATTTGAACCCAGGACCTTCAGCTTCGTAGGCAGCGTCACTACCCACTAGACTAACCGGTCGTCAAGACTAAGAATAAACCAACCGAATGTGACGTTTCTAGATATTTGTTTGAAATGTGCATGTACAGTCAGCATCATATAATTAATAGCAGCCAAAGTAGCCAAATATATCGGAACACGTCTTTATTACTATAGAAATAAGGAAGTGTTACGATATATTTGGCTACTTTGGCTGCTACTAACTATGTGATGCTGACTGTACGTAGATTCCACTCAGTAACTTGTATTTAGAGAATGTTCATGTTTTGCCACCAAGCACAGCAAGACAAGCAAAAAAAGGAGTGCGACGCGAAGGTCCGGCAAATAATAGTACATTACTACATAGGCCGGATAGTTATGAGGCTGGCAAGTGGCAACCCCTTTTCACGCCGGGGTATGTGTATTGCTTTTGTCAAACATGCAATTAAATAAATAAAAAAAGTCCAAGAAATCAAACTTTAATTTTCATGGCTGAACAAGACAATACTTCCCGGCCTAGGCCTTCAATTTCGTATGAAATTCCTTTACAGTTCTCTCGAGTTGTTCCGCCCGAAACGTGATACTTTGAAGCCTGTTATAACGCACGTAATGACGAAATTTAATTGCATGTTTCCGTATTACCATTAACTGTGGTGTTGTGTGTAGCTCAAACGAAAAATAGAGTGTATAGAAGTGTCACATCAGAAGGTATAGTCATTTTAACACATAGGTCTTAGAGTACCTGAAAACTTCTAAAACTGATTACAATTTAAACATTAGTTCGAACGTTTACGAATAACAAAATATTAAGTTAGTACAAGTAAATAGATTACGTAAAAGTGAACTTCATTTGAAATGTTTCTTAATAATAATTCTCACATCTAATATTAGAAACTAAATAATTAACTTCTCATGAACATTGAAAGCTATATAAAGTAGTATGGTAGTATGGTATGGTATGGTGACCATATAATAATTATATAGGGGGGTTAATAAAATCCACCAAAATTATAAAATTGTTCAATCCACGAAGAAACACTCCAACTCTACGTCATGAATAAACACAAACTAAGCCAACTTCCGTTTGGTGATGCAGAGTCGGTACCGTATCAGTAAGCTGTCAGTGTCAGCCGTCCCTTTTTGCAGATTTGCGCAGTAGTTTTACTGACGCGGAAGCGGGGCGGTACGCGTTCAGTACTGCATTAATACTGCCCCGCTTCCGCACATCCCGCGCCCATAAGAAAGCACTCATTAATAGGCAGCGAAGACTTTGTACTGACTTGACTGACAGGTGACAGTGGCACTCACACTCCACTCCTACCAACGTCATGGACAAAACACAAATTAGTTCGCAATGAGATGTGGGCCGGGCTTTTCGTGGATTGAACGTCCTTAATAACTGTTGATTTGTTTATTAACCTTTTCAGCGCACAAGACTCGAAAGCGCGTCAAGCTACGCCAGATTTTCCGCTATTGATAGGTCCTACGCGCTACGGGTTGCGAAGGTGTATAATTTCATGTCAAGTGAGTATAAGAGAAATTTTTGCATATCTTTGTTGCACTGTTGATACTAGATGTACATCAAGATAAACTACTTGTTGTTCTTGTTTCAAGAGTAATTAATTATTTTTCGTTTTGGTGATTGGTAAATAAGGTAATTATAATGTTATTGCTGTCTAATCTAGTATTAACATATGGCACTCCTAAAATAAATTACGTATCGCCTCCTTCATTGCAAATGTCAATATTTATTATTTTTTTTACATTTGAATTAGGTATTTATAAATTTTAGATAATATTTTCCCAATTACAAACTAACAATGTGCAAACAGCACACAAATAATTATCTGTTTAATGACACTGGTCATGGCCACTAAGGGATCCAAGGGGGAGGGGGCCTAAGGGCACTCCAAAAATCATCGGAGCTAAAATCTTACCTCATTGGATTCAAACCCTCCTCAGACCTAGTCAACCCCCCTCCAAACCAAAATCCGCCACTGTTCATGGACTAAAACAATGCTTATAATTGAGAACTTTCCAACGTATACGTCTAATTAGATAATTATGTTACCTACATTTATATTAACAAGCGTATAAATAAACAAAGGCACTGTGTTACTTATATCATAGTAATATATATATCACTAATGTAGCACCGTCACTTTTGTGCATCAGTTACTGTGTTTCAAAGAGGAGGTAAGCGCTACTTTAAAAAATATGTGTTGTGTATGGTGACACAGCCATGATTATAACTAAGATCTACCGTCTATAAAGTTAAGACACTGGTTGGTAATATGGAATTTGTATCACTTTAGGAGCCAGTGCTCCCCAGCACGGCTAGCACAAGACCCGAGTGATACACATATATATATTAGTATCCTTGATATATATATATATTAGTATCCTTTTCTCACTTTTAGCGTTAGTCGCGCGGGCGTTGTATTGCACGTACAGCACTGCGTGCTTTAGTAAGCGCGTTGCGAGAAAAGCCGCGGCAAACAAATATTTTACGATGAGTTATTCGTATGCACACTTGTGCGAGTCGAGTTGAGCCTTGACACATTATCATGACTCGAATACATATTATAAGTATTATTTGAAGTATTTGCCTCATTATAATTACACTGTTTCATATAGATTAGTATATACAAAAATATATTTTAAACTGCTAATTAATTAATTTGAACATCTTAAAGCGGCCGATGACCTTACATAACGAAATAACATATAGATAGTTTCGTAATATCCTTATTTCAATTAAATATTCTTATAATAACATAAAAATGTATATATTTATATCTTATTTACAATGGATCCATTACCATATCGATATATTCGCTATATCTACATACATACAAATATATTTACATTGTGTTATTTTGCGGGTGATACACTCAAGGCTTCAAACCAAAGCATGTTTATGACATCAAACAAACAGACAAGCGAATTAAAACGACGCAATAATGCAACTCTCACAAAATTAATGATTGCCAGAGGACGAACCATTGCCATAACGGCGGACAGTAGCCCATCGCGCACAAGCCGCCAAAACTTACTGTATGATCCGTCCCTGGTCTCAAGCTATTAGAAAATGTAACACAACTAGTTAGTTAATTTTATTAATATTGTCAGTACAATAATTTCAGCCAGTTATTAGTTACTGGCAATTTAGTTGCTTCACTGATCCCCTCGATCACAATCGAAAAATAATGTTTAGCTATATTCAAGCGCTTTTTTCTTTAGGCCAAAAATATTGTAGTACTTCACGCTCAAACAATTTTAACGAAGTAGCCATGTCAATTGTCCACTGAGGCGAACAAGTTGATCGATATATTAATCTGGTAACACCAAAATGGGCATCAGTGAATAGACAACAACACTTCGATACGATACTTTGGTACAATATTGTCATCATATTGCTTTCCTTGTCACGCGTGAAATGTTATACATACTCGGAAGATAAGGCAGTCAGACGTAAGGATATCAAATGATTACGTTCCTTAAATTGTATCAAGATATCTACAATTCTGACTCAACCCTATTGACAGCTTCTCGTCGATAAATAGAACTCCCAAAATACTCGACTATGGTCCATGATAATCTGTGACAGTGTCGCTTTTTAATAAGCGTATGATTCACAAGACTAACACTAGTGACTCAAATGACGTAATACAAAATCAGCGTTACCGGCTCTGCTAATGACGAAAAATATAACGCAACACACGACAATAAAAATCCTACATAATAGCGCTCTTAATAAGTAAGGATTTAAAAGATGCATTAGGGCCGCCCCAACCCAGACTGTTTGAAGCAATCGAGACCAGCTCTGAATTCATGCAGCCCTCGTTTTAATATTGTTCGTCACAGCTAAATCTTTGTATCATCACATTCATCACGAATATTCTTTACATACACGGAGCCGTCTAATTTATCGACGCTGCCTCGAAGCCGCTACTGCAGAGTGCACCACCCTCGCAATTGTCAGAGGTTGACAATCCCGTTGTCGCCGTACAACTCGGCGGGCTCCTCCCCGTTCTCGCGGATCACCAGCGTCGGGTTGTTGGAACAGTTGGAGTTGTTCGATGTCGTGCGCCGCGTGGATGTACACCTGGACAGGTTTTATGGTTAGTTGCGATTTTATTTTAAGGGTGGGTTGCACCAAACCTTCTGTAATTGTAAGCGGTGTGTCTCAATCTATGGAAAGTTTGACAAGTTTCTATACATATTTGAGGTTGATCGATCAGTAATCGTAAGAAGAACAACCCGCCCTAAATCAACGAAAAGATCGAGTTGTATGTAACTATAACATATCACATTACAGATAAATATTTTTACAATATAACATTACAGATAAATATTTTTAAAGTTATTTGGCTGCTCTATCATTTATATCTGTTGCAGGTCGTATGACGTCACATGTTGTACTAACATGGCGATTAGCGTTTACGTTTACGTTTACAAAAAATGCAAAGTTCAAATGTTTATCGATGTCATCAATAAACAAAACATCATTTGATCAATAAAAAATCAACTTGTTAATAGAAAGGTAGGTAATTCATTTAAGAGTCCTTACGCCCACATAAGCAGAAGCGGGAGCGTGTTTTGCAAAATGCTTCCTTTTTCATTCAAGATTACGACGTAACTATTAGTATTTATTCAAAAACTGATAACGTAATTAAATAATCATTTCTTAACCTCTTAATAATTTTAAAAAAATAAATTTCGGCGCGCGGCATCTGTGCAGCGTGATTTATACGACTTTAAAAAAAAATATACATTTACGGCATCGTAGGTCCTATAGTTATGATTATTTTTTTATGGGTTAACATAAAGTTATTATTTGCTGTCATATTATTTTTAGGGCAAAATAAAAGTACAATTTGCGGTAACAAAATATAATGTAATCCTGTTTTCACCAAAAAAAATTAAGAAAACTCGGAAGGTGTTTTATCAACTTTTTAAAATGAATCTTTGATTTTCAATCATGTCAGCCCCTCGTAAAACATCTGGTGATGTGAATTGTAATCATTCATGTACCTAATGATTCTTGTTTACTGGAAAATTGAGAACCGAAACGACACTTCTCACTGCAAAATTTGAAAAAGACTCCCAAGAAAAGTCATTTATTTTAGGTTTAGAAACAGAAAATAAAAATTTGAACCATGTTAGCCCCTAGTTTAAGAGATAATTATTTAAGTACGTTATCAGTTTTTGAATAAATACTAATAGTTACATCGTAATCTTGAATGAAAAAGCAAGCATTTTGCAAAATACGCTCGTTTTAGGCGTAAGGACCCTTAAGCTACTTTTCAAAGTAGAGTGGATAGAACCTATTTTATAACGAACAACATTGAACCATCACCATAAGCAGCATCAAAAAGAAGTGCCCAGTCCATTTATAGCCGGTTCTAATAATCAATCCACCGATAGTTTTCCTTGCCAACAGTTACATTTTGACACATTATCTACGGGTAATCTGTCGAAATGTTACTGCCGGTAAGGAGAACTATCGGTGGATTGATTATTGGAACCGGCCATTTGAGTAATAGCTTGTGACAATATAGCAGAATATTTTTGTTACCAGAAAAGTATATCATGTATAGGTGTAACCAGCAGTTATAATTTTGCCCGATTAAGGTAAGATTAGCATAGCTTGTTAATGTTAACTGGTGAGGAGGTAAGGTGAGGACGTACTCTGAACATAAACAGGGTAATCCGGCGGCTAGCGGCCACGTCCTCTCACCACCGTCGCACTGGCCCAACCGACGTTTACGGTTAGTTTTGTTAGTAAATCTGTGTTAACCAACCCAAAAATATAACAAAAATACTGAATATTCTTATTGAATACCAAATGCGAGCCTCCAGGCATACGAGTAAAATCAAGAATGTACGAAAACGTAATGCAAACCTTTATGAAGCGATTTAAAGGGAATCTACTTTAGTAGAAGATGGCAAGAGGGTTAGAGGAAGGCCAACTATTTAAGACATAAAAACAAAGTATATTTTTATATACACGGAGTTATATTAACCATCTTAAGAGCCGAAGACCAGGTAATGGATACATTAAAAAGAATAAAAAAAGGTTATTTTTTAATGTAAATAAATAAATAAATAAAAATAAATATTAGGGGACAATCTTACACAAATCAACCTAGTCCCAAACTAAGCAAAGTTTGCACTATGGATACTAGAAGACGATAAACATACTTATATAGATAAATACATACTTAAAAACATCCATGACTCAGGAACAAATATTCGTGCTCATCACACAAATAAATGCCCTTACCGGGATTCGAACCCGGGACCTCTTGCTTCGTAGGCAGGGTCACTGCCAACTAAAGGCTAAAGCGGTCGTCCAAATATTCGTCGTACTAACAATTGTTTTTTTTTTATTAATATTAATTGTAATAATCCAGCCGAGTGACCGCAGTGACCGCTAGCCGCCATCTTATGTAGATAGGTACGAACTCTAACCGGGTGAATGAACTCTGCACCTCGCGCCATACAGGATTTTTCAAACTTAATTACCTTTTATTACTAAAAACTTGGGGTGGCGCAGGACCGGTCACTTTGGCACTCTTTGGGGGAGGCCTATGTCCAGCAGTGGACGTCTTTCGGCTGATATGATGATGATGATGATGATGACTAAAAACTTAACTAATATTTATTTTTTTCACGAATGATTAGTACGTTTTGGATACTTTAAGTGGGCTTCGGCTCTAAGACGGTTAAAAAAATACGTTGTATAAAACATTAAAGATCTTAACCCTTGGCATGCCTGGTGAACGAAAGTCACACTGTATGCCTGGTGGGTCTGACAAACCCGTAAATGTAAAAAACAAAAATTACATATGAATTGTTTTTTTAACTTGTTGGTTTGTGTGTTTTTGGTTATTTTGTACATTCATTATTTTTACTAGAAATAAATACAAGTCTTAATCCAAGAAACTCCATAAGAACTTATTACATAAATAAAAACATTTGATATTTCCATCAACAAAAATAGACTCTCATGTCAAAAAACATAAAAATTAAACTTATACCTAAGATCAACGTCAGTCTTAGGTTTATTTAAGGCACTGATATATCATTGTGACTATCTATAAAATATATACTCGTATGTATATAAAATATATACGAAAAATAACGTAAATGTACTTAGCGATAAAATGTTACGCCGTATGCCTGGTCGGGTTTCTCAGGCCCGCGAGCACTTTACGCACGTCCAAATCGAAAGGGTGCTCGCGGCCGACTGCGGGAGCAGCGTCAAAACGTCGGGTAGTTCATGACGCGAAGCTACTCAGAAACGCGACGCGGTAAATTTAAAATTTAAAAAAATAACGACGGATTTTTAACAGCCCGGGTCTGTCAGACCCTACCAGGCATGCCAAGGGTTAAATAGTAACTTAGTCAGCAGTTAAAACGGCATACTAAGGGCCTGTTTCACAATCTCCAGTTAAAATCCGTCAGATAAATGTCGGCTGTCACTTTTCTTTTATATGACGGGAGAAAAGGATAGCAATAATGTTAACTGGCAGATAACTTTATCCGGCGATTTTGAAACAGGCCCTAAAGCTAGTAAAGTATGAATAAAGGAATAGTTTTACATACCTCTGACATTCAACTACGACTATGGAGTTGTTATCTATGTCGGTATCTGTGCTGCTGGTGCGGCGCAGTCTCTCTGACCCGTTTGTCTGCATACGGTGATCTAGTATCGCTCGCCATAGACGAAGCTCAACGCCACCTCTATACAAACACGTGTACAATTTAGGTAAATGCATTGTCACATATGTACCATATCGTCCACTAAAGTAGGATATTCAAGTGTTACATATATTCAATCTACACTCACTTGAACTTCAACCTCGCCAAATCCTCTCTTTGAACGTGTTGTAATACGTCTTCCAACGTATACTCCTGATCGATCAGAACTTGCGTAACGGATGCGGGCACCTCTCGATCTGTCAACCAATCACGAAGCGGCGATGGTTTGACGTCATCATCAGAGACCGACATTGGCTGCGTCAGGTCAGGACTGTTTGAAGGCAACGGCGTTGGACATTTGGCTTCATCTGTTACATCTAAATTTTCTTCGCGACTACTGTTTCTGAAATCAAATTATGTCGTTGTAAACTTCACATTGTGAGTGATTGACTCTATTTTCATTAAATTTGCCGCTTACTTATTTCTGCTACCGACGAAATCTCGGAGAATTTGCGTTTGTAGTCTTTGCTCTTCCAACATTTCTCTCAGCAAAGACTGGTACTGGTGGTAGCTTTCCAGCAGATCTTGGTGTAATCTGAACAAAAGAAGAATCAGGTTGAGTTAATAGATAGTAGTTATTTTAACCTTGTATTCGTGTCCATACGAGGCCTCTACTCCAGACTCCGTATCATGGTCGGCCTTATCACACGATAAGTGACAGGATAGAGCGTCCGTCACTGGCTGACACCGTTCGATAGAACGAGACGACGCTCCTACCTTGTCACTTATCGCATGATAAGGCCGACCATGATACGGGGTCAGGAGCATTATTTATTTATTGATTTATTTAATCGTATGGCATATATTATTTTGGCTTTTAATGTTGTCACTCTTTAGTACCACCCAGGGGACACGTGCAGGGTTGTGGTTGGTAGCTCCTGCGGACGCGAGTAACAGTTGTGTTTGTCAAGTGAGTGGGCAACTCAACTGTTAGAAGTTCTTAAGCCGCCCGAAGGCCTCTAACTCGGCTTAACGACTACTGTCATAGACAGCAGCCGGGATCAACTGCTTAGTGTGCCTTCCAAAGCACGGAAGCGCTCATTTATATTAACCACTCAAACATCAGGCGGTCACCCATCCAAAGACTGACCGCTGCCATCTTTGCTTAACCTGCGTTATCGTTTCCGACTCGCAGGCGCCGCGAGGCTATGAGCGCGTCAGGAGCATTGAACAGGAGTGTCTGCTCCAACGACTGTCGCTTCTAGTGCAGATGAGCAGACCCGGGTCAATTTTAATAGCGTAGCACGAAAGAGGCCTATTTTACGAAGATAGCAGGCATTAAGCCGAGTTACAGGCCTAAGGGCGGCATGAGAACTTCTATTAGTCAGGTTGGCTACTCAGCAACAAAGCATATCCATACTAATATTATAAGTGCGAAAGTGTGTCTGCCTGTCTGTCTGTCTGTTACCTCTTCACGCTTAAACCGCTGAACCGATTGCGATGAAATTTGGTATCGAGATAGTTTGAGTCCCGAGGAAGGACATAGGATAGTTTTTATCCCCGAAATCATCCCCTAAGGGGATGAAATGAGGGGGTGAAAGTTTGTATGGAGCTGCGACATAAACGAGTTCCACGCGGACGGAGTCGCGGGCAGAAGCTAGTTATTTTGAAAAATGGTTTTAGGAAACCCGTAATAGTTTTGAACGAGCTATCCAACGATACCCCACACCATGGGTTTAACGAGAAAAAAAAATACATCCCCGCTTTAGGTGTAGGGGATGTACCCTAAAAAAAAATTTTTTTCATGGTTTTATTGTACTGTTTTGTCGGCGTGATTGATTTATATACCCATGCAGAATATCAGTTTTCTAGTAGTCATGGTTACTGTGCTAAGCCGAAGACGGACAGACAGACAGACAGACGGACATGGCGAAACTATAAGGGTTCCTTGTTGTCTACGGAACCTTAAAAATACCAAAGTTCAGCAGACAGATTTTGGCCAATGGTAATGGCAAGAAATGATTGTACACTTAAATGTAAACTTCGAAAATTATTATTTAACATACAAAGAGACTTTGAAACCCCTAAAATGTAGTTTTTAACTTCGTATCTTGGTAATTGTTTAGATGTAAGTATAATATCTTTAAAAGCCCATTGAGAACTTTTCAAATTTTTTCTAATGTTCTTTTATGTATTTTAATGTTTTTTGTATACCTCCCTAAAATCTCTGTAGCAATTTAAGCATCCACCAAATTGTAAACTGGTTGTCACTAGGGGTGAACTGAAAACCAGCGCTGTGTGCAGCTAGTCTGTGCCGCAGCAAATACTGAGTTCACTCCTATTGTCGCACAGATATACTAGATTTCGTTTTTATTTTTCTTTTTAGTATGTTTTTATGTTTTGTTTCTGTATCTGGTATGTTGTGTGGCAATAAACTACTATTACAGTACATATGGTGGTGGTATACACGTGCGAATAGGTAATTCGAAACTCGTGTCGATTTAAAAGACTCCCATTTTTAAATAAAGGAAAAATTGAAAAATTTAATGCTCCGAGCCGGATTCGAACCGGCGACCACAGGCATTCATGGCCCGTCGCTACTAACCAACTGAGCTATCGGAACAATCCGGTTCAACAATTTTTCCTTTATTTAAAAACGTATAATTTCGTTAGCAGCGTAACTGCTTAATACAAAATTTATTTAAAACACTCCCTTCGGTCGTGTTTTAATTTATCACCACTCGTTGCGGATTTCCTATTTTCTGCACTTGTATCGTAAATAACTATTCTATTGTATAACAATAACTTTTGGTTCTCCTGTCTGAGCTGCAGCATGTTGTGATCGCGGGTGGAGGTGGCGGTGGACAGCGCGGAGGGCGTGGCCGCGTCGGGCGCGCCGCCGGGCGAGCGCCCGCCGCCGCGCCGGTGCTCCTGCCCGGCCAGGTTCGCTCCCAACTCTGTGGACAAGTATCCCGTTGCACTGAGGGGCCTGTGACAGTGGCAACATGAGAGACGATAAAGTGTAGCAGACTGCTACTATTACAGTGCGTTCCAGGGTTTAGGCGCCCGTAGAACCCCCAGGGGAAAAAAACGGTTAGGGTGTTAGGTGAACTGCGTCCCTACAGCGCGCGAGCCGAGCGAGCGCAGCGAGCGTGACGCGGCAGCGTCCATAACCGAACATTATCATTTTTTCCTAGTTGAATATAAAATAATTGCCGCTAATTCCCCTGGGTGATCGGGGTCAGGTGATTAACGTGGATAACGTGATAGAAACTGGCTTCCCACCGTATCGTAAGACCGTCTGACCGACCGAGACACGTTATCCTGTAAGGTGTACGAAGAGCTAGTTCTTAAAGAAGAGTCATGCAAAATGAGGTTGGTATGGTGAATACTGTAGATAGATTGCACAAAAAACCAGTGGATATAGATAGAGTTAAGAGCGGTTACACACGGCGAGTGTAGCCCGACACTAGCCATAGATCGCCTGTGTCGCGTTTGTATCGCTGCAAAAAGATACCACTGTGTAACTTATCCTTACCGGGTGTTAAGACGGTTATAGCAGCCTGTACAGCGTTCCTCACCAAGTTGTCCAACGCGAACATCCAATGAGGCTTGATACTGTGCATCCTTAGGACAACGTTCACAGCCTCTTGGAACATGTACGTCGCTGCGTTCAGCTCATTGATGGCGTTCGAATCGAAATCTAAGTCTTCTTTAAGGCTGGTTATGGCTTGCTCGATTACGCTTCTGTTCTGGTCCATTATGTAGTCTTTTAACGCACAGCGCAGAGATTCCAAATGATTCTATAAAGGTAACGAATAAGAACATTATACATTAAATAAACTGGAAGATAGCTATACCCTGAATTGCTAAACAAAATCTTAATCTACTGGATTTACATAAAATGATGCACATTTTTTTAACTAGTTTCATTCAGTACAGTAGTACCATTAATATAAGTTACATCGGCAATTCCACGCCGACGAGTGCTGACAAATACCGAATGAAATCGAACGTATAAACATTTCAAAAAAGACCTTGTTGCACTATACGTGAGGTACAATATGCAATGACAGGTGAACTCGTCGACAAAATGGCGGGCGCAGGAGCTGCCGGCGTCGCGCGTAAAATTTTGGCCAATGGGCGTTGAAGATTTTACCCGCGCAAACGCGCTGCCTTATGATTGATTAAAATGTTAAAAAAAATGCTTTCTGCGCAGGTTCTCCGTTGTAACTTATATTTGCGGTACTACAGTACTTCTCCATGGACCTTCAGTAACCCAATAATCATCAGTCAGTTCGTTTTATGAGCCTGTCAGTGTGTATGTATGTATCCTTACCATTGTTAGCACAGTACTGCCAAAATCTTGTTGTATACTGTGCATCCACTTGGAGCAGATTTGTTCGCTGTCCTGTTCTAATACCCGCGAGAGAGTGAGACGGCGTTGCGAGTCCTTCTTCAGCAAATAGAAACCATCATGCTCCACATCTATTGAGGAGCGCTGTACGTTTGTCATGTCAACCTGTAATTACATGAATTAATAAAGATAACATTTTAAAACGAAAACATTTATTTTATTTTGTATTGGCTGTTTAGAGATTTCATCTAATGCGCGCGCACTGCGCAAACTTCACGAAAAAAAAATGTTGCGCGCCATTATAGGTTATTTCACAAATATTTGTAAACATTGTTAATGCGTGTTTGGTTATTGTTATTAACAAAAATGTTGACTCGTAGTGACTACAAAATTATAAAAAGAATGGACGCCACTGGAAATTCTTGGCGATACAACATGTGAGTAAAAACCTGTTGCCATAAATAAGTAAAGAAAATAACTTGGCAGCCTATAAAATTTTCATCTTATGAAAAGGATTTTTTCCTCGCAAAATGTGTTGAAAAACGTCGTATGAAACGCGTGAGCTTTGATAATTACATCCTAGGCTTTCTTATCACTGTGATAATTCCGCCTCTGATGTAATTTTCAACATACCTCACTTGTATCACAATTTACATACTATTATATATATAAATATATATATTTTATATCTTATTTTGAGAATTTTGTTACAATGTAGATCAACCTTTCACACCAGGAAAGCGTTGAATTATAAGAGGGGATGTGATGTGACGAAGCATGAATTTGAATACAAATTATTTTACAATACCACCAATTTTTTTGATGTATTATTATTTTTTCTTTATACAATAAGAACATACACAATTTCTTGTTGTAAGGGCAGATTGTATCGGGTCCGGTTGTATGTACGGCCCGATAATCCGCGTCCGCTTGTCTCTCTCTCACTCTTTATGCATGGGTTGAAAAGAGACGATTTGTGGACGCGGATTATTGAGCCGTACTTAACTGCGCCCATTCTATCGACCACATTCAACGGACAAATTAGCTTTAAACATTAAATATATTATTAGGGGACAATCTTACACAAATCGACCTTAGTCCCAAACTAAGCAAAGCTTGTGCTATGGGTACTAGATGACGATAAACATACTTAAATACATAGAAAACATCCATGACCCAGGAACAAATATTTGTGCTCATCACACAAATAAATGCCCTTACCGGGATTCGAACCCAGGACCTCTTGCTTCGTAGGCAGGGTCACTACCAACTAGGCTAAAGCGGTCGTCTATAATATGGCGCCGGCTGCTCTAAATGTATGTTATTCGTTATTTTCATTAGCACCCACAACACAATAATATGCCTATAATAAGGTAATATACCTCAGGTGAGAGCAACCCCCCTGAAGAACTTCGTCGATTCAGCAGAGTGTCGCTAGTATCCATCTCGTCTGTGGACGGAGTATTCGGCATAGTGCTGTAAAATAAACGGAGAAATATAAGATTCAGTTACGGAGTTCATTTAGTAAATAATTCATCGCGACTCAACGGCCAGAGTAGCAGTAGCATTTTAAGCAATTCTAGTGGTACAATTTCAAATTCAAATATGAACTGAAGCAAGAATTAGTTAAATTAATTACTCGCTTAAAATTAGCAGGATTATAAAAAAGCATTATTAGAAGAGTTATTTGTAGAGTAATCTAATAATTTATCGAATTCAATAATGATACACATCTTATTAGATAGTTTGTGTGCTGTGAAAAGAAAAAAGTGAAAAGCGAGCTTGAAATCATGTCAATATTTAGTGCAAATATATTGTCCTATTTAGTTCGAAGACATGCAACTGTGATAAGAGTTAAAATTTCAAATAACCTGTCTACACCATGTACATGGAGAGATTTTATGAAATAAATTATCAACATGAAACCTATAACAGTGGTCTGCACGCGTGATTTTGGTACGTCAAACACACAAGGAAGGTAAACGAAGCGTATAAGCTCATAGTTGCTTTTAATAAATAAATTACACGTGTTTGCTTTTAATTTAAGCTTAGAATAATAGTTTTTTTTTTATTCAAAAACACGCGCTCAAACCGGGAGTGTAACTAAACAAAATGGTTATGATTACCTGCTATTGGACAAGTCCGGTGGGTATATCAGTATCGGTGAGAGCAACGACGAAGCCGGCCTAGTGATGGTCGGGTTAGACCGGATCGTTTTCACCCTTGACGGTCAAACAAACACAGCCTTAGGTGCAAAGCAATCGACAAATGTTACATACGGGTACTACGTGATTACGGTTAAGTTCAGAAGTTTACTCCCATAATTTATAAAGGATTTTCCTGGTTTATATACAAAAAACAACGCCAATACAATGAGACTAAATCAAAGGTAATTATTGCACTTAATCATCAGATATTAGAAACTAGTGTTAATAAATCCCAGTTAAGTTGTGTATGGCATAACTGTTTATAGCCCCTATTGAAACGAAAATTGTTATTTGAAGCCATTCCACTCCGTGATGTCATCAATTAATGTAGTAATTTTGGTAAACAAAGCACTAAACTTCTAAATCTCCCATCTAATCGTGTATACTTGTAATACGGGTGACTGATGTTGGTGGAAAGGATACATGAAAATGCCAGTCAACGATTAAACTGATCATTGGCGGCCCACGATAAGCCCTTTCACCCATCTTTCACCACACGACATGATTGTGAGGGAAACGTCACACATGCAGAACGGAACATACGAAAATATACTTGAAAAAATAGTTACTTTTAAAATAGCGTCTGTGATGTGAGCTACTATAGTATCCGCAAAACTATTGTTGCACGGCTCCCGCCATAAGGCAGTGCAGGTGCGTGAGAGATAGCACGATCTAATGATTTATGACCTGACTCGCCACTTGGTTTTGCGTATACTATAGTAGCGTCGCAGGAGTCACAGGGTTTCGAGGGGTGTGCGGGAGGCGACTTGAAGCTAACTCCAGAGGCGCAAACCTTTGTGGCGCGTATTATAAGTACTAACCATGCAGAAATCCCTGCATTACGAGGAAATTCGAAGATTAATTGTTTAAACCCATGCGGCTATGAATTTGGGCAAACTAATGTACTAAGTTAACAGGAATGTAAAGGAGCTTACTCAATCTCGGGTGAACTGGGGATGTTGCCGGGCAGACAAGGCTCGGATATTTTCTTCTGCGGCGGCCGGATTTTGTCGGCTGGGACTGAGATGCTTCTACTATAGTCTACATTACTGCCTAGGCGACTAGATGTTTTCTTTTTCCTGTGGACAAGAAAGAAACCGCATTTTTAGTAGAACTGACTATACTTTTACCTTGCAGCTCTAATCTCGTTGGGTTAAGAGTCCGCTCTCATTTTAAAACTACGTGTTCGATTGTAACGAAACTTTGCATGTACAATGACATGAGGTATATGTCTGTAATTAGTTTATGTAGCTTCAGAAACCATAGTAAAAAAAATACAGCGAATTTAAGTTTTTCATACAAAACTTGTTTTTGCTGTATCTCGTTTGTTATATAAACTGGAACCATATAAACTAATTACAAACATAGATATACCTCATGTCATTGTATATGCAAAGTTTCGTCACAATCCAACACGTAGTTTTAAAATGAGAACGAAACTCCGTTTGTATGAGAAGGTGAAATTCGGCCGAGCTTACTGCGGACTCTTAAATGAATCAAAAGTGGTTATTCATATTTGTACTTACTCGCATAAGAACGAATCTTCGAGTAGCTCAGATGCTGTGGCACGATTCTCTGGGTCAGGTATGAAACACCGCTTTATAAAGCTCTTGGCTCTGGGTGACATCTCGCTGGGAATCTCTGGATGCACTTTGTAATATCCAACCTAGAAGAGTGTAAAATTGAACGTACAGTCAAGGATTTTAATTGTTGAGCCATTTAGAGCTCACTTTATACTGGACACATCAAAGCTACTATTAATAATTTAATAACTACAACTTAGAAAAGTTGAGAAACCCCCGACATTTTCATTTCAAAGTCCAATATCTCAAAAACGACTGAACAGATTTTCATGAAACATGGCTAAGAACGCTCGGGATAAAATTATCTATGACACAAAAAAACTAAACGAAAATCGGTTCATCCGTTTGGGAGCTACGATACCGCAGACAGATACACACATTAAACTTATAACACCCCTCTCTTTGCGTCGGGGGTTAAAAAATTAGTTGACACCTAAATGGCCCAACAATTAAAGATCTTGACATAAGAACATATGGGTCAATTAAACCTGAACATTTAATAGTAGTTTATGCTGTTAATGTGGTATGAATTACTAATTAATAGACAAGCAACTTGACAGACCTAAACAAAACCTACTTCTTAAAAGATACCGCTATGTTTTACAACGCAGTGAAAGAGGTTTCACCTCAACACCTTCTCTCGATGTGAAGACCTAGCTGAAGAACTCACCAGCTGTTCGAGTCTCGGTCTAGCAAGCGGCTTCGTGAAAATATCCGCCAGCTGCAACTCAGTGCTAACCCTCTTCACAATGAGGCGTTCGATACTTGGAAAATTCGTCTTTGAATAGTACAAAATACCGAGCCTTCGAGCAACTAGGTGGGAACGGACCACAGACATCCAAATGTATGCGTTCTCCTGGACTGACAGCTTTTTCTCGGACACCAAAATGTTCTCTATGTGTCTTCCCAAAGATGCATCCTTCGCATAGACTTCCGTTGTCCTTTGAGTTCACAATAAGTTCTCGTTTTATTACTCGCTTCACGTGACATTTGTCTTGGTGACCCATGCGTTCATGGTAAACAAAGAGTATAATAAGTATATTAATGTAAAGAGTGGCAACACCAAGAAATTACTGGTCCCACAGCCGCCTGGCAGGGAGTCGATAGAACTACTCTGACGCACGCATGCGTGTAGCGTGCACGCTTCACATACACACTAACGCACACATACATATTCATGCACCACGCACACACGTATACAAAAATTGTATTCTCTGTTTTGACTTTGAAGCCTACAATGCGACTATCAAAGTTAGGAAGAAAACGTTTCTAAAACATGATATATATCACATTTTAGTTACCTAAGACGCTTCCCTTCATACTTTGCCAGTCACATTGTAGGTTTCAAAATAATCACACAACTATGAAATGGATCTGAAAAGTGAAACATGCAACATTCATAAAAGTATTTATTCAACTTAACAAATAACAAATTATGTAACAAGAACTTATCAAAGCACAACCTTTTTAACAAAAAACACGAGACAAGGACGAGATTTAGCTTCAAAACTTTAGATTAAATCTCCTGGACCAGATTTAACAAATCCACGTACAGCCGATCTACACTGCATATTACTCAACCTCAAACTATTAACTGCACACATAATACCTAGATATTATTTTTATAAATAGATACTGTGGCTAAAACTATTCTTGATTTTATTTAAATATGATTTAAATGTGTTTTCATTCAATGTTTTTATAGACAATACATTGACATTTATTTACTGACTGACACGTAGGTATGTATACTTCATCTAAAACCACAAAGGCCGAACAACAAACACAATTCCATATTAATGAGATATTTGTTCATGTTCAGTTAAATAAAATGGATACTTAATAAATTCTATCTCAAAACATAAAAATATATTTTATTTCATTTCAAAATCTTAAAATTTATTGTCGTGGGTCTATTGTACTGACATCTATTTCCATTTTCTGTCAACAACATTAAATACAGCGATCCGCTTCGCCAGAGATGTCACTACTTTCCATACAATAAATCGGCGTGTCGCCTCTTTTCTAAGTTTCCAGCCCCTGATGGTAAAGCTGTAAGGTGTCAACTGCATTTACCATCATGCTTGCCAAAATGACAACAGCAATGGCGGCAATTCGATTCTCCGTCAAGACGAATGGTTTTTTTTAAATCATAGACAAAAAAATTAAGGTCCTATACTCATGTCACTAGAGATCAAATGTCGTGCGTAAATATTTAAAAAAAACATACTGTATTGACGTTTCGTATCGATAACTGTTTTGTATATAGAGATACTAGAATAGAGACCCACTTGAGTTTTGACAGCTGTTCCAAATTTAAACTCATAACGTTACAATAATCTATACTGTTATAACATTAAAGTAAAGATTTTACCTACTACCAGGCAAGAAAGTTCTCATGGTAAAATCGGTTGTAATAATGCTGGTCATTTCCTACGGTTACTGAACGCATTTAAGAGTACTAATGATATGTGCGTAGATAAATAAAATTAATAATAATAATAATAAATCAGCCTATATACGTCCCACTGCTAGGCACATGCCTCCTCTCACGGATGAGAGGGAACGGGAAAATAAAAAAACGGGGGGGGAAATAAAATTACTCACTTTAAAAACTGCCGCTTGAGGTGACCCCAGCTCTATAAAAGGTGGATTTCCTGTTGCCATTTCCACAACCGTACATCCAAGGGACCAGATGTCCGCCTGCAACACAAAACACTTGTTACTATAGCATTCAACTCCATTACACGTGTTCAAGCCACATCCGTTTCATATTATAATAGGAATGCTGACACCAAATAAAGAGAATAAATAATCACAAAGTCATAAGTGTCCAAAGTTTTAAGAGGGGGTATATTCTGTCCTTATTTCCGAAAACAATTGCCATTTACTGACGCTTGAACTCCATGACGTCACAGACATCGAGCGTTTCCTCATTCTAACAAGCAACATTAAAACGTAGGTCATAGCTTCGTATTTTTTTATTATAGCATATCGCCATCCTTCTTTTGGAGTAACTAATAATAAAACTGTAGTCAACAACACTATGGGATATTATTCCGCAATACTCACGGGTGCACCATAACCTCTCTGCCCCTTATCTATGACTTCAGGCGCCATGTACTGTAGGGTGCCCGCGAAGGTCTCGGTTGACGGGCAAAGTCCCGCTAGTCGCTTGGATGTCCCGAAGTCAGAAATCTTTACCACTCCACTGTACGTGTTTACAAGGACATTGTCACCCTTTATGTCGCGGTGGACGATTTTTTGATCGTGGAGGTATTTTAAACCTGGAACAAATTTTGTTCGGATAGTGACTTATTGAAGAAAACACTCAATTATACAATAGGGCATTTTCATGTATCAATTTTAAATTATCAAAGTATTTTATTATAGTGTTTACCGCAAAAGTACAAATATAACACTATTTTGTTATAAAAACACAGGAATTCTTTTGAAAATGAAAATCGTAGTTTTATTATCTGTACGTCACGTGACCGAAAACGCCGACCGCCTTTTTTTGTCGTGAGTGACGTCAGTAGGACTATGCTATAGGAAGTATAGGACATGCAGTATGCACATTAGACGTATTTCTGCTTTTATGACGTCACGATGGGGGCTGCCTTTTGGCGCGAATATATATCGTTAAAATTGTAACCATTATTTCTTTGCATAAAGCGATATTATTTTGAGGAAATAAAAATACCAGTTGACTATTGAATGTATACGAATATTTTAAAATATATTTAAAAACATAGCATATTCTAAGAAAGTAAACCAACTCTTTTACATGCTCAGCTACACTAAATATGATTTCCTTACGTAATAAAATTGTTCCGTGATTTATTTTACCTTCTAAAATCTGTTTTGTGTAGTAGGCGATTGTGGCTTCGTTTTCCTTTAAGGGTCCCCACTTAGAGCGGAGCAGGGCAGACAATGAGCCTCCTGGCACTTGCTCCATAAATATCTTAAAGTAGTTGTTTTCTGATATTGATCCAAGGTACTGAAACAAATAAATTTGTAGGTTTCAGAAGCTGGTTTGGGTCGTACTTTCTGACACACATGTGCAAACCTCAACACAACACATCCTTGGGGGCTCTGGCGGTCTTACTCACCAACAGGAACACAACATTCTAAGGTGAGGTGGTGAATTATACTGAGGTGAGAATAGCATAGCAGGAATACAACACCACATACCTACAGAGCAAGTAGTAGTGTTTTTTGTAGCTTATTATATTAACAACAACGGCTTTAAGCAATATAGTATCCCATATTTACTTCAAAGTTAATTATTTTCGAGATATTTGGCATCAAAGTTGAACAATTTTAGGCGAAAGAACTGGTTTTCTGACCATAACTTTTGTCTTAATTAGTTTAAAATGAAAACCCTAGACACGTTTTTACACATGTCATAGACGAACCCAAATATGTAGATTTCGTATATGTTAGATCTTTCACGTCAATAGAGATACGAAATAAGTGTGTTTTTAGACAATGTTTAAAAAAAAACATACAAAATTAAGTATTCATTTCTTTCAAAATCCGGTAGACAAAAGAAGAACCGATAGCCGGGTGACTCATAATTCTATCTGTAGTGCAAAAAAAGGAGATACGATTCAAAACTTGTCAAAAATCGATGAAAACCTCGGGTAGCCCCTTAAGTTGTTTACCCATATAGCTGGGACACATCTGCGTAATTCAAAGGTGCATGTGAAGTCCTTAACCCGGGGCCAGCGTGGGGCCTACAGCCCATTCCCTCCTATCCATCAGAGGAGGCCTGTGTATGAGGACGTGTATGATGACGATGATAGCTCACCTGCACGATGTTCCTGTGCCTCAGCTGCGAGTGCAGCAGGATCTCCTCGTGCAGCGGCTGCACGTCGCCGAGGTTCTTCTCCGGGATCTCCTTGATGGCGATCCGCACCTGCGTGTTGAGGTCGCGCGCCGCGTACACCACGCCGTACGTGCCCTTGCCGAGCACCACGCGCTTGTTGCAGTCGTCTAGCTCGTATTCAAACTGAAATTTGATTGTGCTTTTTAGATACAGAAAAACATTTATGCGTGACACATACAAAATGAAAAGACAGCGAATAAAAGTTTAAAATACGCCACGGAATGGTCCCAACTCAGCTTGGCAACATATCAAGGGTCGGCAACGCCCATGTTACTCCTTTGGAGTTGCATGCGGCTATAGGCTGTGGTGCCCGCTTACCATCAGGCGGGCCGTACGCTTGTTTGCCACCGTCGTTGTATAAAATAAAAAAAGACCGGGTTGCACTCCGGGAGTGCCGGCAGAAGTGAAAACTCAATAACATTGTAACAGTTTTTCGATCAGATCACGTGACCTCTTACGGTGTCACCCTAAAAATGAATTTGACGCAAATTTATAAACAATTATCAATTATTTAGGCGGACGGGCCGCGGGCGCGTTGGGTGCGACGGGCCGCCGCCGCCGGCTCGCCCGCCGGCGCGCCGACGGGCGGCGGCACTCACAATACCAATTTGTTTTTGCCATTGCCAAATATTTTTCAAAGCTTTATCTCTTTAGGAATAACGTCTAAATTCGAACTATTCGAATTTGCAAGAACAGCAGACGGCGGTGGCGACCAAAATATCAATTTGTTTTTGCCGTTTGCAAATATTTTTCTGAGGCTTATCTCTTTAGGAATAACGCACAAATTCGAACTATTCGAATTTTCTCAATAGCAAAACGATGAAGGACGCGTTGGTTAAAATTAATATGCTATTGCAAAAAGTGTTTAGCGGCTTTATACTCTTACGAATAGCGTTCAGTTTTGAATGAAGTCGAATCGGCTAGCAGCAAAAAGTGACCTCCTTCACATCTGACGTCACAAAATTCTGTCGCGTATTTAACAATTTTTCCCCATCCCAAAGAGTGCTCAGCGCCGCTAAAGAAGTTTTCACTTCAAAAATGGTGCTGGCGACAACCAGAGCTGGTCTTCCGTTGGAAACATTGTATATTATATTTAATGTAGTAAGTATATCATGTAGTAAGTAACGGTCGCTTTGGCACTCTTTGGGGGAGGCCTATGTCCAGCAGTGGACGTCTTTCGGCTGATATGATGAAGTATGTATAAGGCTTTACTTAAGGGGCGTGATACATTAGACTTAGAACCGACATGACAGCCTTTGGAACAGAAGCTTCTCGAGTGGCGGCCACGTGACGGAAGGCGTAGCGTGGTGTGACCTGGTAAAGGTCGCGGGCGTCTGCTGGATGCGGGTGACGCCGGAGCGGTCATAGTGGCACTCATTGGGGGAGGCCTATGTCCAGCAGTGATGATAACGATTTTATAAGGCAAACAGGTATGCTGACCACATGGACAGGAGTGGGTACTTTTTACAGGCGTAAGTCATGCATACTTGTACTTGACAACTCCAAAGACTCGTCTACAAATAATGAACACGCTATGTATACCTATTTGTATATCAAACGATAAAAGTGTGATCTAACGATAAGTATCACTACCGTTATATTGAAAAGTGAGTCAACTCTAAAAAACACCAATCAGTAAAGGCGCTAGAGAAAATAAGCAATAATTACCTTCAACTGATCTTGCATAACACTGGTATCCAAGTCCGTGACTTTCTCGTGATCAGCCGTCAACTCTCCCAGCTGGTCATATAACCGTTGTCTACACGCTTGTGATGGTAGGAATATTTGGAAGTCATCTGAATTCTCGCTCACGTACAGAAAAAGACAGCGCTCATCGCGTTTGTACAAACTGAAAGAGACATAACCTCAATGATGACTTTCTTTCTTGGAAAACATGTTTTAATAGACAAGACACCAGACCCCGTATCATGGTCGGCCTTATCAAGCGATAAGTGACAAGATAGGAGCGTCGTCTCGTTCTATCGAACGGTGTCAGCCAGTGACGGACGCTCTATCCTGTCACTTATCGTGTGATAACGCCGACCATGATACGGGGTCAGGATACCATAGCTGACCTGTAGGTCCTAATCATGTCCGATGTGAAGAGCCACCGATGGACTTGCCTGCACTGACCCCGTATAGAGCTGAGGCAAATGTTGAGTATTTCTACAGACTTCTGTTCCGCTCCCATGTTTACGTTCAAATATGAGGGCATGAACTCTTTTGTGGTCTCCAAAATTAGAACCTGAAATATAAAATCTTGTAAGTAAACATGATTTCAATTTCTTAACGAAAATTTGTGTGTCGCGTGAAGTGACATTGCAACTAAGAATTTCATACGAAAACACTTAAATAGTGAAGATGTTGTAATGGTAAGATACACTCACAGGAAACCTAATTAAATTATCGCAGCTGCCAGTATTAGTGGCTTCGACGAAGTATTCCATCCAAAACGAGAATACTTGTTGCTCTGGTGAAGTTTCTTCATTCTTTTTCCTAAACCTGAAAATCACAAAATAGGTATAATTTACACTAATCATAAAATGTATCATATTCAGTGAAACAGTGCGAAACACAAGTCTGAGAAATTATAAATGAGGTAATTATTATTACTAAAAATCGAATGGCTGACTTGGGGGCAGCCACAAGTATATATATCCACTGATAGGCTCATGTTCATAAACCCACCCGATGGACAAACCTACTAAAATTACTGACTATCACATCATCAGGGGCAATGGAGAGGGCCATGATGGGAGTTTCTCTGCGTGATCGCATCGGAAATGAGGCTGTCCGCAGCAGAAACAAGGTAACCGAAGCCCTCCGAATCGCTAAACTTAAGTGGCAGTGGGCGGGGCACATAGCACGTAGAACCGATGGCCGTTGGGGCGGAAAGGTCCTCGAGTGGCGACCACGTACCGGAAGGCGCGGCGTGGGTAGGTACGAGGTGGACTGATGCCCTGGTAAAGGTTGCGGGAGTCCGCTGGATGCGGGTGGCGCAGGACCGGTCACTTTGGCACTCTTTGGGGGAGGCCTATATTCAGCAATGGACGTCTTTCGGCTGATATGATGATGATGATGATGACATCATCAGGGTAGTCAGTAAATTTTGTAGGTAAGTGTTCAGGAAGTGGAGAGATCGCGAAGGAACAAGTCTTGAAATCCCGGCAGAGACGGTCAGCCAAGTTTATCATCCAACCGACACGGCCATGCTGACAAAGTGAACGACAACGCTCATTAAGGCGGTGCATTGGAAATTATCGCGTGATTTCAAACGCCGTTCTGACTAGATTAAGAAACAATATGGTCTGATTTTCAGATATATGATTCTTGACTATATCATTGTTTATCTGATTTTATCGATACATGATTGCTTAATATCTCTTCGATAGAAAAAATTCCAAAGTTGGGTCTGTATTTTCCTATTTTTACTCAGCCTACTCAAACGATACATTATTTTACGACACAATCAAGTTAATATTATAATATTTTATCTCATCTACAATCTCACTTTATGAAATTTAAATAAAACTTCACTAAGTTAGGTATTTATCGAAATTTGTCCAAAAAAGCCATTCCCGAAGAGTGTTACACCTCTTTTCCTCGTGCGCGGAAGGCATCAGCGTGTCTCTGTCTAGGGGGCGTGTTCGACTCAAATCAAGGCACCCCCTTAAGTACCCAGTAACTAGAAAGCAGTACCTGTCAATAAGTTCGATATTTCCTATTGTGCTCTTCAGGTACCAGTTAGGCGGCTTAAGTTTGAACATGCACTCGGCCGCTTGTATGGCTTTCACGTAATCCTGCGCCAGCACAGATATCTCGAAGAACGTCGCCACGTCCCAGTAGTCTTTGAGCGACGACAAACTGCCCTTCTTGCCTATTAGATGGTTTAGTACCATACCTGCAAAATGTGATACTAATTTAATTTGAGCATAAAAATATTCACCTGCGCAACATAACGAAATAAAAGTTTAATTATATATAACTACTATATTATTTAGCATTACAAAGCAAAAGACACTGATTGTAAGACCGCCTGTTGTTAATTCTAGTTCTAAAGTCTATTTGTTTCATGTTTTACGGTGTGCAATAAAGAGTATTTGTATTGTATTGTATTGTATACAAAATGAAACTAGTTAAGACAGCGAACGAAAAAACCATAGAAGTCTAAGTAGCGCCCCAAAATGGTCCCAAACAATGTTGCCATTGCCATTATGCAGGTCTGGGGGCGGGGTGTCAAAACGATGCCAGGCAGCCGTTTAGTTCGAACATGCGCATAACGGGTTTTAGGCATGTGTTTAGGTAGAAATTTGTTAGGAGCTGCTCGCATTCGCTCCGGACCGATACGACCTTCAAAACTTCAAGAAAAGAGCGTACTCCCATCTTAAAGGCCGGCAACGCACTCACAACACCCCTGGTGTTGCAAGTGTCCATGGGCGGCGGTAATCGCTTACCATCAGGTGATCCGTCTGCTCGTTTGCCTCCTATACCATAAAAGAAAAAAAAAAGAAAACTGGTTTTTTCATTCGCTGAGTTAGAATAAAATAATAATCTGCGAAGAAATTTAAAGATGTGTGTGAAGTCCCCAATCCGCACTGGGCCGACGTGGGGACTACGCCTGTTCCCTCTCATTCATGAGAAGAGGCCTGTGCCCAGCAGTGGGACGTATATAGGCTGATGATGATCAAGATAAAATGTGTATATTTTCTCTCTTACCGATGTACTGTAGCTCCTGAGAATTCTTAAAGTCATTGCCGGCGATGACGAGTAGCGTTGCTAGATTTATGCCTGCATATTCGTTTGGTTGTACTTCAAAACCCTGTCTGTACCTGTAGAAAAAAAACTCATCGATCTCAGGTTTTAAGAGAACCAACTGGCCATTTGACCTATTATTTTTACTAAACGGGACTTAATCGCGTGTAATTAACTTATTTATTTACCTCTTTGAGGCATCGCATTTCGGATGTGTCACAACATCCTTGGGGTTTTCCGAAATACCCGCACTTGGTCTTTATTAACGACTTGTACTCTAGGGTTGTCGCCTTGCACCAACAATACTAACAACGTGCGGCGATATAATGGACGATGTTTTTTGACGCTTGCATTTACTAATGACCGGATTCCACGAAGATGAAATCTTAAAACCGTCGTCGCGGTTGAAATTACTATGTTTTCTGATTTCAATAAAGACCAAGTGCGGGTAGTTCGGAAAACCCGCTTAAGCCAGTTCGTCCCGCGACCAGGATGTTGTGACACATCCGAAACGTCGGGAAGCCTCAACGGGGTGAATACATAAGTTAATTACACGCGATTAAGTCCCGTTTAGTAAAAATGATGTGGAGAATCGTGAAAATTTATATCAATACATTTGACCTACGTTACAGTAGTACCACAAATATAAGTTACAACGATGTACCTGCGCAGAAAGCAATTTTTGAAAACATTTTAACCAATCATAAGGCAGCGCGTTTGCGCGGGTAAAATCTTCAACGCCCATTGGCTGAAATTTTGCGCGCGACGCCGGCTTCTCCGGCGCCCGCCATTTTGTCTGGACGCCATGAGCGGGAAAGCACGAGTTCACCTGTCATTGCATATGGTACCTATAGTGCAACAAGGTCTTTATTGAAATGGTCATACGTTCGACTTCATTCGGTACTTGTCAGCACTCCTACCTAAGTTACAATGCCCGGCTAACAACTTGAGCAAATGTCCTTGCCTGCGCAAAGGCGAATTGTACGTGCGAGCTGCCCCCCCCCCCCCCCCCCTCTCCCATGGTCAAGTTGTTTGCCGGGCACTGTACACTGGTATGATATTCCAGACTTACCAGTGTATAGCATTATTCAAGCTCTCGATATCCGAGTGCTGAGATTCCACAAACTTATCCTTGTAAATACGGCCACACAAGCACAACATATCGGGGAACCGGTTCTCTTTCTTGTCTAAGGCTTTTACGCACACCTTCAGAGCGTTTTCTCTATCGCCTTCTTTGTTTCTCCTAAAACAAAAATTAACGAAAATTGTATTGTAAGTAAAAACACTCAGGTGAATTATTTTATTACATTAATAACAGGCCCCGTATCATGGTCGGCCCTATCACGCGATAAGTGACAAGATAGAGCGTCTCGTTCTATCGAACGGTGTCAGCCAGTGACGGACGCTCTATCTTGTCACTTATCTTTTTTATTATTATCTTATTTGACACTTGGAGACCTTATACATCTCTAAGAAATAAGATTGTATTTTTTTCTCGTATTGTATTTGACATGTAAACTCTGATGTAGTTCATTCTATTATGAATAATGTACTCATACTATTTTGAGTCTATAGATAGATATTTTGACTTGTAAAAGTGGCCTCGTGGCCTATTTGCTGAATAAATATTTTGATTTTTGAATTTTTGAATTTTGAATTTATCGTGTTATAAGGCCGACTATGACACGGGGCCAGGACATTATAGTTAATCATAAAAAACTCATATTAATTCATATTTTCTGCCTTAACGATATTCAAATAAAGATTTTTACAAGCATTCTGTTTAGTTAATTTTTTTGTTAAGGACGTAATTTGTTTATTGCTCAGTAGTATGAAACTTGACAAGATTTTAAGTATATTTATAGCTATATACATAATGTTCCTCTCATGTTACCACGAGCGGAACTTAAACATACAACAGCTCAGGATTACGCAAACATTTGCAATCAACATGAACCTTTTTATAGAACCACCCACGCATCAATTAATATACTAAAGCAAATCAAACTACGCCATAAAAACATTACATCAGAAGTAGAACTATTATCGCAATTAAATGCTGTTACATTATCATAAATATGGGAGGCAAAAACGTTCTAGACGGATTATGCATATTGCATACATTGTGTTTATACAGTCGCCATCACATACATCTGAATGGTCAAGGTGTTCACAAACATCTGAACACGACTTTATTGTCAAAGCCATAGAGCGCATGTTCAGATATTTTTGAACACCCTGAAAAGTACAGATGTATGTGACGCTGACTGCACTAAAACTAGCTAACCGCAGCAGAAATGCGCAGTGCTCGCGCGTCCCTGCGGGATAAAACAGCCTATCTCAATACCGAAAGTATTATACACAGGTCAAATAATTTTTGAAATCGGTCCTGGTGGTTCCAGAGAATGCCCATTATACACAAACTTACAAAGCTACAATCTCACAGACTCATCTGTATAATATTATTATACTAGCTTCCGCCCGCGACTTCGTCTGCGTGGACCCGGGATAAAAACTATCCTATATTTTAATCCAGGCTATAAACTATCTTCGTGCAAAATTTCGTCCAAATCGGTTAAGCCGTTTAAGCGTGATGAAGTAACAAACCTCCAAACATCTAAACATCCAAACATCCAAACATCTAAACTTTCGCATTTATAATATTAGTAGGATATAGGTAAACAGGTAAAGTTAGCGAGTGTGTAGGTTTGTAAGTTTGTATGTAGGTGGTCATGTCCAGAACAACTCATCTAATAAAAAAAGACCGGGTTGCACTCCGGGAGTGCCGGCAGAAGTGAAAACTCATTAACATTGCACTGCACTCCCGGGTCCCAAGATACAGGCTGTGCCTAGTTTGGGGCCCACCAGGTACTGTTTCTAGCTGTAAAGATGTATTTTTGGTCAATAAACAAATTTATTATTTATTTATTGTAACAGTTTTTCGATCAGGTCACGTAACATCTTACGGTGTCATTACATTTTTAATGAATTTGACGCAAATTTATAAACAATTATCAATTACTTAGGCGGACGAGCCCGTCGGCGCGCCGACGGGCGGCGGCAAACACAATACCAATTTGTTTTTGCCATTGCCAAATATTTTTCAAAGCCTATCTCTTTAGGAATAACGTCTAAATTCGAACTATTCGAATTTGCAAGAACAGCAGACGGCGGTGGCGACCACAATATCAATTGTTTTTGCCGTTGGTAAATATTTTTCTAAGCTTTATCTCATTAGGAATAACGCCCAAATTCGAACTATTCGAATTTTATCAATAGTAAAACGGTGAAGGACGCGTTGGTATTATTACAAATTTATTTGCAGAATATGCTATTGCAAAAAGTGTTTATCGGCTTAATACTCTTACGAATAGCGTTCAGTTTTGAATGAAGTCGAATCGGCTAGCAGCAAAAAGTGACCTCCTACACATCTGACGTCACAAAACTCTGTCGCGTATTTAACAATTTTTCCCCATCCCAAAAAGTGCTCAGCGCCGCTAAAGAAGTTTTCACTTCAAAAAAACATATCACCAATGTATACAACAAAGCGTCGGGATGTATATAGGCTATATCCTATCCTACGGCTTCGCTTGCCTTCTCTGTAATACGCGGGCAGAGCCCAAAGTGTCCATCTATACATATATCACGATTTAAGTTAATTGGTGCGTTATATACTTAATGAAATTCGTACTCAACAAATGACATAAGGGCGATTTTATGAAAATCCTATTCAGCTTAATGGGAGAAAAACGGGTCCAGAAACTCACCTGTTCATAGCGAAAGCGTACAAAAACCTTATAACCGGCATGTTAATATAGATCTTCCCGTTCCTAACGGTCTTCAGGTCATCCACGACCTGCACTATGGCGTCGTAGTCCTGTGTCTCCCGGTAGGATATCAGCATGTTGAGCACAGTGTCGCCTGAGAGCACGGCCGGGTCGTCGAGGCGCCTGCGCATCGCGTGCAGCACGCCCGCGAGCTCCACGCCGCTGTACAGCTCGCGGGCTTTGCGCAGGTCTGAGAGGAATTTCTCTTGGAGGTGGGCTCTGGGAAAATTAAATTGCATTGACTGTACTTTTCTGTATACCCCACCGTTATCAACTCATTGTGATTATTCTAACGAGCACAAACTCAACGGGGTTACGTCGGTTGCGTACTGAATTCCCATGGCCACCTCTGTCTCCATCATCAGATCAGCTTGATAGTACCATAATATTGAATAGGGATGATGACTAAGATTTTTTTGTGACTTTACTTGAACCAGTTTTTGGAGAGGAACAAATGTTTGTATGGGAGCAACTACAATTAAATAACATAAATACCTAAAAAATTGAGATAAAGATTGACCTCGTTGGCGGCAGCGCGAAACGCTTCATACTGTGTGTCTATACGTCGTCCGTTCTATATAAGTGTGACGTCACATTTGTATATTTGTTGTAATCATAGTATGGAAAATCAGGTAAATTGTTGTTTCGGTCGCGAAATACTGCGTTTAAGTACATAGTTGTCATACAATTTTGTTTCTAGAAAAGCGTAAGGATTCTATTGGTAGCTTTTAATTTACTCTTGGACAATAAAAAAAATGCATATTTTTTCTAAACTTTCAAGGTTCATATCTTTTTATGATTATATTATATTTTATAATTTATACTTTATTACGATAATTTGATGGTTTACTATCCATTTAGCATCACTACGTTATCAATTTGAACATGAGGCATCATGCCTATTGTCATCCCAAAGTTACCAAAATTTCAGCTTAATTGGTCACCGGGAAGTGGTTCAGATTTAACTTGCAAGACTACATTACAGTCACCAGGGACAGGTGAAACTAAATAAAAGCTTGTAAAAAGCGAAAATTAAATGAAAATAGCAAATGCAAGTACAAATCATCAAATTGTTACCTTAAACCTCGAGATTAACTATATTCCAATAGCCCAACTATGGGCCAGAAGTAAACTCATTACTTTATAGGAATACCAATTTTGTATTAGCGATTTTAGACGTTTTTTTTTAATTTGTGCAGTTACCTGTCATAGTAATATACATTCCTATACAAGTCATAGTAGATTTAATTTAGACCATATTTGAATGACATGGAGTATATGTCGAGAAGTTAATATACGGTATGTATTTTGAACATGGTAGTCAAGCGCAATTTTATCTACAATAACTAACACGCTTAAATATTGCAATGACAATGGAGTCTGTTGGAATGAGACATTTTTACTACTACTGGCCATGTAGACTAGATGAAGCATCCTCAACTGCCAAGCGCCAACGTTATTTTACAATATTATCTCTTAAAGAGAACCACCTCTGTGCTAGCTGGCTTTTGTTTGGGCAGACTAGCTTTCCTAATATAAAAAGACTAAATTCATAGATTCATGATGTCTGAATTCATAAAGCTTACTTGGTCTGCACTTCGACATCCTGCAGTATATTCCTAAGCCTCAGCGTCAGATGCTGTTTAGGGTCAGCGGCCTCCCCCCCTTTGAACTTGGTGGCCGCAGGGTTCGTCGTCACACACGTCCCGGCGTCCGTCAGCTTGTACGACACGAAGAGAAAGTTCGGCAGCGACGCCTGCAAGGAAAACCGGGGTTATTGGAATAAGCGCTTAATGATGCGGTATCTGTGAGAACTTTGAAAGCTAACTGACGTCATTGTATACTAGAAACCTTTGAGTTGACCGAGTTGCACCATAGTAATCCGTTGAAAAGGCGACTCTACCAGCCAAGCTATAAAGCTAGGTTTAGACGAAACCAGTGCTGGCTCACTGGCTTGAAAAATAGGCCGGCGCTCTAATCCGCCAGTGCTGGCAGCCAGTGATTTACATACAATAACAAGCCAGCACTGGCTTCTTCTAAACCTGGTCTTAGATTCAAATTCTAATGACAGTTTTATAACATGTCGGTCACCTTAAATTATTTCAATATTCAACCATATATGTTGGAGTGGTGGTATCAGGGTAACCATTCACCATATAGAAATTTACGACTAATGCTAGGATTGTTTTCATACCTGCTATTCAGAAACGAGTCATTGTTGAATCAAAGTACTCTTCTTCCCTGTTTATTATTATTATTTATTCCTCATAGATTGCGTAAAAAGGAATTTGTGCCACTCAGTAGCAAAACAGGTTATTTCCGTCTTCGACGAAAACACTTGTTACGCTCCAGTATCAGTATCCCACCCTTCCCGTAAATATATATTTTTTCTCTTTTGAGACACAATTTAACATTCTAAGAAGTGATGATTATTCTGATTACATATTTATAAACAGTAGTGTTGTTTTAATACCTAATATTATGTTCTTCAAACGTTTTAGTATTTAATTTTGACAGAAATAGCACGAAAAACAACTCTCCTAACCTAACATGTGTTGAGTAAGTTTATAATTTGATGAAGCTATCGCGCAACATAGTATGACAAAGTAGTCCCTATTCCTAATAAGCAATACCGTAAACCCAAAAATTATGTATCTGCTGTTTGGCACGGCAAAGTCAACATTTCACATCGTGCCAGCCAATATTTTATATGAGAATGGTGTTCAATTTAAGCTGAAATAATACGTTACTGACATACGAATAGGCTTCATATCTCATAATAATCGTAACAATAGATGCACATAGCATGTGCATTCGTACGACACAAAAGAGCTTAGACATATCATAATACATTGTAGCTATAATTTAATAAGCAAGGTAATAAAGGTGTCGTCGCATGATTGCTCTCGGGCAATTGATAAATTGAGAGTAATAGCTATTGAGATGTTATCTCCAAGAACGGGCACAGCGGGTGTCTAATCTATCACTAGTTATAGACTGCATGAGAAACAAACAACGCATGTACATACACAGTTCATTCATGTTTATCGTTGTGCTGTCTCAAATCCGGAAGTCAGATTGTTTAGCACACTTTACCATTTTGCTTATCCTTTAACAATCAAGGTCAGCAAACTTAGGAACAATTAATAACATTAACAGTAGGTAATTATAATTATAGATTAAAATATTTCAGTCATTCATTATTGTTTGTTTCTCCATTCTCGGAATCCATCTCATTCATTCAGGAAAATACATGAGAGTACCATTTACGGCATTCATTTTATTGATTCATTACTAGTAAGTATTGAAAACAAAGTAATGCCACAGACTACCGAGAAACCGACTATATATACATGCAAGTCACAATAAATAATAATTTAATTCATAAACGGACCATTGACTACAAATGTCACATTGCTACTTGTATTTTGAAGTAATTATTTTCATAAAGTGTGCCGACTGATTGATTGCCTTAAATAAATTCTGTAAATTTTTAACTAAGTGGCAGCGGGCACATTGCACGAACCAATGGCCGTTGGGGCGGAAAGGTTCTCGAATGGCAACCGCGTACAGTCGCCATCAGATATATCGGAGCGGCCAAAGTGCTCACAATCATCGGATCACGTCTCTAATGCCTCGACAATAGAGGCGTGTTCCGATATTTGTGAGCACCTTGGCCGCTCCGATATATCTGATGGAGACTATACCAGAAGGCGCAGCGTGGGTAGACCCCACCACAAGGTAAACAGATGACCTGGTATAGGTTACGGGAGTCCACTGGATGCAGAATGGTCATTGTGGCACTCTTTGGGGGAGGCCTATGTCCAGTAGTGGACGTCTTTCGGCTGATATGATGATGACGATGATGATAAATTAAAAACAACGTATGGAGGGGGTCGCGAAATATTTTCATGCTAAGAGGAAACACCATGAAAAAGGTTGAAAATCATAAACAAACACTTACCTTGAGCCGCAATGTAGAGTCCGGATCTACGTCATTATAGAGCAGCACATTCTCTTTCATGTCAAAGCTTTCCCGAACCCCGAGGTGGTAGAGCAGGGAACTCTGCTGCACCTGTATGCTGAGATCCACCAGCGCCACGTCTGCATTGTAGAACGTATCCAGAACACTGGTTTCACCGAAGTCCAGTTTCTCAAACTGAAAACAATGTTAGACAGTTAAGTGTTAATTGTCTTTTAACTGTTTAGTCAATAGAATGTGGCCGTGACAACATACAGCAACGTCTACTTAATATAATTAATTATGATCTTGGTAGGATAAATAGTATTTTATCCAATCCAACAATTTAGTTTCGACTGTATTCAAATTAAGGAATGATTAGAATGGTTAGGGGGGGTCTCCAGACACACTATGGAACGCAGCCAGCAACACCAAGGCACTCACCAACTTTCTAGAGGAGCTGGGGTGGTTAGAGTAGCGCTACCCCACCGATTTCACGAAAAATAGGCACATTGAATGTCAATTTGCGGAAAATGACCAGTAAATACTTACAAACTGATTGAAAAAATGATTATTTTTAATCAGCACTGTCTTATATAATGTCTCAATTCAATTGTGATGAGCATTTGGCAAACTGTCTATACTATTATATTGGTTTGGAGAGGGCTTCAACTCTTGACCCTTTTTTGTTCCGGAAAGGACTAATATGGTTTTGAAGGGGCTTGAGTCTGTATGTAGTGGGTAGTTTCTGGACACTCCACCAATTAGAAAAAACCTATTACAAGTATACATATAAAATGAACCTTCGGGATTTTCATAGGTTATTTTATCCTACAGCTTTGCTTGTAATTCATGGGCGGAACCTCAAGCGCAGCTAGACAACTGTAATCACCTTAACCCTGCTAACTAGAGAACTATAGAGTGTGATCTATAAAATCTACAATGCGTTTGAAAGGGGTCTACTATTATATGAATGCATATACAGTACAACATGAATTTAAAAGCTTTCTAAAGCTTTATATTTCCATCAAGAAATAGGCAAGATATTTGCGTAGCTACTGTCACCAGCTGCTTACATGGATATGGTGTAGATTCCCATTGACGAGATCAGCAGCCAACCTGACTTCTTCCAAAGCCCGTTTTCTATGCCCTATGTTGGTGCTCTGCGTAACATCCACAACACACGCGATGTCCATCCGCGGCCTCGCGTTGGGGCCCCCGGCCTGGACTGTAGCGTTCGACCCATCACTGCACACACTCTCGCATATACTTCGCACTTCACCTAAAACAATAACACAATAATAACACTAACGTTAAACTTCACGAAAACAGTTGAACAAAGTTCACGACGTCGCACCTGTGTCCTCCAGCGCCGTGGAACTGCTCGCAGCACCAAATGTTATCATTTTCTCATGTTCCCATCAACATTTGGACAGTTACAAACAATACAAACATTCATTTCAGTCTTAATTTACAGAACGCAGTATAACTCGAGTGTAAATTCCCACAGCAAGTGGTTTTAGCTTGTTATTTAACACTAGTGATGTGCTAGCCACAACATTTGTGAGAACAACATTCATAAACTTTTGCAACATCAGTGGTGGGTTTTGACAAATAATTATTTTGGTTGTTTTTTATTTGCTCAAATTAATGAAATGCTATTTCAATGTGTTAAAGACACGTGATTAATGTTTTTAATCAAAACGAATAAATCTTTTAAATCGGTTCGAGTAAGTAAATAAATAAAATTAATTAATTATATTTATTTATTTATTTATTTATTTATTTATTTATACAAGAAATTCCAACAGCTATGAAATATTCGCTAAACTTTATAAATAGCAATACAGAGCCAATTATAGGAACTCGCAAATAGAAACTGAGTATAATAATATGTTACACAGTACACGCTATATGATAAGTGATAACATTGCACAGTATACTGTGATACAAAATGTCAATAAATAAGTAATAGAAATATTCCGCAAGTAGGCCGTAATAATACTTTAGCAAGTCAAAATTCTACAAGCGTTTCTGAAAAAGAAGACCACTGTTAACAAAAACAAACGCCGGAACAAACTCAAGTCTGTACCTAATGTTTGCCAAAAAAAAAGCTTATTACAATGACTCTAAGCTACTTAAAATACATAAAATTGAGTATAAATAGGTAGTATAGGTACAAAGAAAAAAAAACATAATGCATTGTTCTACAAGAAAACATGTCCGAAACTGTGTTGCATAACAGAATACAAGGCATAGATTTAAAAAAAGGAAAAGAAGAAATTCGACTTAACTAAATCCTTGGGTATGCTTTATTGTAGGAACTCCCTAGCCGTGGTACAATGTCTATAAAATTATGAACGATTAAGCTAGTTTGCACTCTAGATTGGGCCATGCATTTTTGTCAGTTAGATAGTCCTCAACCCTGTAATGGACAAAATTAGAAGAAGCATAATTATGGTCATAGAAGCTTGAAATTCTTGAAAATGAAATAGAGTAGCCATTCGTGACTCTAGAGAACTGTATGTGACGGACTGCCACCACAAATATATACGCGAGGGTAGCAGCTGTGTTCAGGCGAACCGACAGCCACTAGGCAGTCGCCGGCTAGCTGTCGGTGAGCGAGGTCACGTCTGTGCGCCTGAGCTAATAGCATTCAATGGTTGTTTTATTTATACGAGTATACCCTGAGAGACCCAAAAGGTTGGACGTCACAATGGCGACGAGTCCTCGAGTAAGTGACAAATCATATTTAACTCTTTCCTTGGGTTTATTAAAAACGCTAAAAAGAAAGGAAGAGGAAATACGAGCCCGTGTGTGTCAATAAAATAAAGGTTATCAAGGCATAACAACTATTCAGTGTACCTAATTATCTAAAAGGTCGTTGTAACCTATGTAGTGCTACATGTAGGTATAATTAACGAGTGGGGTACCAAAATACATTATAAGTATCCACTGAAATACGCTGTATTCTGTTTATAATAAGATAATATGAGCACTAGGAATGATAATATTGGTTGATTTACTATATCAAAATGGTAATATACAGAGATTACAGAGTGGCAGAAAATACAGAACAAATGAGTATACGAGAAGTACTTTAGCATTGGTGCCTATAGATGGAAATTGTGCGTAGATATATTATGCGCCTTGCAGGTGCAGACCTAAACTTAATCTCGCAGTGAGGTAGGAATAAAACCGATACCTCAACTTACTACCGAGACTTCACGAAAATGTTTTTGTTTAAGTACTTGGGTAGGTACTCGTAGTATTTTGACGCCACAGCAGAAGGTATTTATTAAAGCATAGAGGTGAATCAACTTTTTAGTGTCCTCTTCGTCTCTAATATTTGCTGCCTAACCTGCCTGTCTGCCTTACTCAATTAATTATAGCGTGAAACTAAATGACATCTGTATTAATAAGAGATATTCATTTGCCCTCAATTGCACCAGTTGCCAGGAAGGTAAAATGTCCCCGATTTGTATGAAAATTGTATTTGTACCCTAGACAACCATGTTTTCTGCTAAAATACGTTTTGCAGGATGCAACATATATGTTCAAATAGACTGTGTGTCTAGGAAATGAGGTTATCTGGCTATAAGAACTTACAGAATTTACCAAATCACATGTTGTGGTAACTGACCATGAAGAAAAGCCAAGGGACAAGAAAAGTTGATTGACCGATAAACATATAAGCACCTTCTTTCAATAAAAAATAAAAATAAAAGTGGACTAGCACTATAATAAAAAGTGTGAGTAGGGTTCTTTGGATAGATCTAAACCGCGATTAATTTATTCAAGTAGCGTACGAGTATTATATAGGTACACTAAATAGGTACGCACTAAACAAGAATATACCTCGGTGTAGGAATGTGTGTATATGCGCACAAAGCCGCCTAATTGTACAAATATATATCATATGCCAAGTGCATATAAGGTGCCAGTGAGCACAAATATCTACCATATGCATATAAAATAAATTGTACAAATGTGTATTATATAAACCAAGTGCAACTAAGGCGCATAAAGTGATAAAATGTCTGATTACACGAATAATAATAACTTTATACAATTTAAGTAGCCTACTACTACACTACCTACACGAAAAGTGTTATAGAAACTTATTGTTTGTTCCGTGTAAAAAGGTTGTAAGAAAGTTGCAGGGCTATTTTGTGCTTTCAATAGCCTGATTAATTTGGATTGCACTAGATGACAATGGAATTGTGTCTAGAGTTGAGAAGGTGTTGGCATTGTCGTGAAAAGAGAACAGTGGAGTTATTGTTACAAATGTCAAGATTTGTTATTTTAGATACCTGTATGGGTTAACACGTGAACCCTGCAGTAACCGATAACCCAATGAACTCCTAATGAATCCGAGTAGTAAGTCAATAATAAAGTACATGCTGTGGGCAAAATATGTACCTGTAACTGATTGAGTAGTAAGTCTGTATAGACTGGTACTAACAAATAAAGTAAGTCAATAACAAAGTACATGGTGTAGGCAAAAGATGTGCCTGTAATGTAACTGATTGAGTAGTAAGTCTGTATAGACAGGTACTAACAAATAAAATCAATATGAGAAGTAAACTGTATGACATACGTACACCTACCTATGCTACAGTTGGTACTTACAAGATAAACAAATTATACAGTAGTAAGTTGACTGATCAACTGGTACTAACAAATAAAATCAATATAAGAAGTAAACTGTATGACATACGTACACCTACCTATGCTACAGTTGGTACTTACAAGATAAACAAATTATACAGTAGTAAGTTGACTGATCAACTGGTACTAACAAATAAAATCAATATAAGAAGTAAACTGTATGGCATACGTACACCTAGGTACCTATGTTGCAGTTGGTACTTACAAGATAAACAAATTCTACAGTAGTAAGTTGACTGATCAACTGGTACCTACTGGCAAAATGAAGTGTAATAGTAGTAGTAAACCAACGCACTGAGTTTTGGTTGGTACTAACAATAAAAACCTTAAATTATATGATATGATACAGAGAGAAAGAATATAATGGAAAAATAAATCATATTCGTCTGTAGCCCCCGACAGGACTCGGACCTGCGATCTCTCTATTAACGCTAGACTGCTTTGAGCACTAAGCTACGAGACTAAAGTCAATTATTAAAGTATATTCCCGCTACGAATAGCGACCTCTTTGTATTCTTTTGAAAGGCTCATCAGGCCTTCTAGGACCATTGTAATGGGCGAGCTATGCGCTCGCTCCATCCTAAAAGGCTCCTTCTTCGTTAAAAATAACACGGAACAATAATAATCAATAAAATAATTTGTTTCGTTACGATGATTTAAACTTTGTCGTCGCTTCAAAAAATCCCAGATATCACCACACCCCCACCAAGTGCTAAGGAGCGAAAACTCCTCGAGTTCCTCATAAACTGGAAAGTAGACATTGTTTTCAGTTTATGCAAATTAAACTAGACGTAACATATTAAGGAGTGATAACTCCGTGAGTTTCTCATAAACTGGAAATTAGAAATTGTTTTCAGTTTATGCAATTAACATGAAGTCAAATGCTAAGGAGCGAAATCTCCCCGAGTTCCACATAACTAGTGATATATGATGTATATCTGGTTATGCTATTAACATAAAGTGAAATAAATAGACCAAAATGTGGTTATGACATGGGATGCATGTCACAAATAGTAAATAAATAGACCAAAATGTGGTTATGACATGGGATGCATGTCACAAATAGCAAATAAATAGACCAAAATGTGGTTATGACATGGAATGCATGTCACATAAATAGTAAATAAATAGACCAAAATGTGGTTATGACATGGGATGCATGTCACAAATAGTAAATAAATAGACCAAAATGTGGTTATGACATGAAATGCATGTCACATAAATAGCAAATAAATAGACCAAAATGTGGTTATGACATGGAATGCATGTCACATATATAGTAAATAAAAAGTTGATTTTGCTCATGATGTGAGTTAATACACAATTATGACATGGAATGCATGTCATATAAATAGTCAAAGAAAATGAATAAATAATTGATTCTGCTCATGATGTGAGTTAGTACAAAGCGTCAGTTGCTAACCCATAATGTGGGTAAAATTTTAGAAGTTGTATGCTAGTTTATAAGCAAGTCCATAATGTGGGAAAAAAAATATAATAATAATAATAAAAAAAAAAAAAAAAGCAGCATGTGCTAATTTTATAAACCAATCCCATAAGGTGGGTATAGCAAAATAATTGCTGATTGAGATGAGGTCTCAAGAAAATAATGAAGTAAAATAAAAATATTCAGATACCTTTTTTATTGATGGTTAGATTGCCAAGGGCAATCTGGAAAATATGTATTGGAGCAAGGACGGTAAAATTGGCTTTAAATATTTTTTTATAAACATATTTATGTGCTAGCAGTCAACGTAATTAAATAATGCCATGCAAATCAAATTAGAAATACATATGACATTTCTTTTGGCTGTTAGACAAGAGCAAATATATAAAAGTTAATCATTTATCTTCAAATTTTAGTTCTTTAACTGAATACCTCATCTTAATACGGTGATTTGCCAAGAAATGCCGGGAATAATTAAATGAGAACAAGTTAATATTCTTATAATAAGTATTGCTTTAGCTACACTTGTGCCATGTAGCTGGTAGTTAGTAAATTGATAATCGTCCGTGGTTTATAATAGAATAACGTATATTTGGTGAAAATTTACATAAACCCAAAATTGGAAACTGAGAACAGACTGGGGTTTCTTCTCATCAAGTACTAGTACTATCTATATTTCAAAACGCTAACAAGTGTATAATGTATGGCCAAAAAGGTATTTAGGACGCCTCTGTGGAATAAAATATCGATCTCTTCAAGTTGCATACTACGAAGTAATACGAGTAGATACATCAAATCAAAGAATATTTTGCACAAGTGTAATTGGTATTAACCGTTCTTGTGAAAATAAATAAATCAAATAATAAAGGTTAAAAACTTGGCGGTGTAATAGGTTACCGGAAAAGGGCCACCAAACTAAATATTTTATAGAGGTTGTATATTTCCATATAAACTTTTGTAACGATTGTATAGAAGTGAGATTTTAAAATACGAGATAACTTTGCCTGAATTGCTACATTTCAGCAGTTAAATAATGAATAATATAATAAACAGGAAATACACCTTCATCTAATTTTCAATTTTAATCTGCGAATGTAGCAACTAAGTCTCACTTAACACTGAGGAAATAAACTAATCTGAGATCAATACAAAACCATAATACTTCAGTATATACTATGACTATGATATCTAGTATGGGGTATTGTACCCCTAATGATGTTTAAAATTTTAAGTAATAAGTAAGTAATGAAAATCTTGCATAAAAAATAAAAAATAAAAAAAAATAAAAAACAAATCTGAAACGGTAAAAATGAAAGTTGTAAGAAATTGACCGGATCGGATTTTAATTCGTTGGATCGCGATGACTTTTCAATACATTACCTCAATGAATACTAATAAGCTAAGACGAGGAATAAATAAATTATATCTTATAATGGTCCACAAAACCGCCTAATCCTATAGATTATTACATTGGCAAGTTTTACTACATATGTTACCAATATTTTGGGTATCCATATTACTAGTATAAGGTTGACAATTCACAATGTAATTTTAGTAAAAAAATATTGCAGGAAAATTCACTTTCACCTGTTTATAAATCATAATCATAAGCGGTGTATAATTTATTCCGAGTTTCAGATGATTGTGACATACAACCTCCTAGAGGTAAATGTAATAAAGGTAATTTTAGTGTTAACAAAAAATAATTGGAAAAAGAGAGAGAGAGATAAGTTAAACTTAGTCACATGGCTTTCGTCAATTTGATGAGGTATTCCTAAATTCTGTTCTAGATAAATAAGGATATTCTTATGAATGTATGGAATAAAATGCACCACTTAAATATTAATGTCTCGGTGTAAACTTGTAAACTAAACCGTTAAAGTAAAACTGTAATTTTGTAAAATATTATGTAATTTGTAAAAGAAAGGAGAGATGTGACGGACTGCCACCACAAATATATACGCGAGGGTAGCAGCTGTGTTCAGGCGAACCGACAGCCACTAGGCAGTCGCCGGCTAGCTGTCGGTGAGCGAGGTCACGTCTGTGCGCCTGAGCTAATACGAGTATACCCTGAGAGACCCAAAAGGTTGGACGTCACACTGTACAAAAAAACAAGATTAGGCAACACGTTCCTTTGATACTTATCAAGAAACGTCTTCAACGGTCGAACAAAGGAAATCTCCTGTTGGAATCTCAATTTTATCTACTCTTTATTATTGCTTTTGGCCTTACTTACTTACTCCCCTGGCTCAAAGACCGGAAGTATGTCTTGGCCTCGAAAGCTTGCAAATAAAATAAATAATAAATAAAAATAAAAATCGGTTATTTCAGACATTTGGAGTCCATAAAGTGTTAGTGTTACAGATTTACTTAAATGAGTATGTTAGTACCTAAGCTTAAATGTTGAGTGGTCCAGTGCCTGATTAGGGCACTGTCCCATCTCTCCGCCACCACGGCCAGGAGACTGTGGCGGCTGGCGCGCACCCTGCGCAGCGTCGCGGCACGGCAAATAGCGCACGCAAACCCTCGGGATAAAATGTAGCCTATAACCATCCATTCTGTACGCAGGTGAAATATTTTATTACATCGGATAACCGGTTCCGGAGATTACCCACAACATACAAACTTACAAAGCTACCATCTCACAGACTTATCCTCTTTATATTATAATATTAGTATAGAGTATAGATTGTAGTACATACATCGCTGTCAGCTATCGCTATAAAGCAGTTAAGATAACAGTTATTAACAAATTTTATTGAAATTCTTTTTTCGATAGGCGCGCACCGTTTAGCCTGGCTGGCACATTTTTTTTTTTTTAATAAAGCTTTCTGTACTAACATGTGTCGAATTTCCAACATAATATTCAACATAAATTGTGGTACATCACTAGTTTGCCCTTGAATATTTTTGTTTTCAGCGCCATCTACATTAAAATATGTCTACTTGTCAAATGGCACGTTACAGTTGTCAAACTATTACTTCACGTGTTTATAGATGTCGCTACTGGCTTACCGACTATAATATTTTTTTGTTTTTTTTTAATATTTTAGATTATAATTACCTCTCCTATTTCTTTTAATCGATTTTTCTCGCACTATACCTCTTGTTCGAAGTGTTCTAATAAGAAAGAGACGGATAGTGCGAGAAAAATCTAGAGTATGTCGTGTATCGAATGACGAATTTTTAAGGCATCGTTATATTCGTTACGATCGAATGCAGAAAGGGAAATAATAAAAAAATACCTAAATACAAATGAAACATTCATACAAAAACAAAATAATCGTCTGCACGGCTAGCACGCGACGGCGCGCGAGCTTTCTCGATTTTTCTCGCACTATCCGTCTCTCACTTATTAGACCACTTAGAACAAGAGGTATAGTGCGATAAAAATCGAGAGTATGTCGCGGCCGTCGTGTGCTAGACGTGCAGGTCTGTCGGCCCGGTAGACTGGCGCGGTCAGGCCGCGGCAGTCAATAGTAATCTTGTTATTATGCCGGCTGTACACATTAGGCCAACGTTGGCGCGTGAGCAGAATGCAGCTATGTGAACGAAAGAGATCGAATGATAGCCCTCTCCCTCTACCGCATAGCTGCCTTCTGCTCACGCGCCATCGTTGGCCCAGTGTGTACAGCAGGCTTTAGCTGTATTTATTATTGACAGCCTCTTCAGCGCAGCTCCTCCGGCCCCGGAGTGATCGAAGCGGGGTGGTTGCCACAAGACGGCGCGCGAGCTCTCTCGATTTTTCTCGCACTAAGTATACTACGTCACTTTCTAAGTTTTTTAATAAGAGAAAAGAAAAATCGAGACGGCTCGCGCGCCGTCTTGTGATAGCCGTGCACTGTGCAGGCGTACGTAGGAGCAAGGAAATTCAATATTAAAACTGGCGGGAGAAATAAAAGAAAGTACAGATAAGGACGATGGTACCCATAGTTAGAATTAGATAGCAATAAAAAATACTGTTTAATCTTCCGTTCTATCTAATATATGGATGCGTCTTTATTGGTTGTTGTTACAACAGAATGCTACGACGGGCAGTCTCTGTAGAGTAACATTCCCTTTTTGTAAAACAAAAGCGATGAAAATCATATCATTGCCACATTCGAAGCAATCAAAATGAGACCTTATTTACCATTTCATGCGGTTGATTATTGTTGCGATCATAATAATTCGCCACTAAATGGTTTTCGACACATTTGCTGCCTTTTGTACCAGGCCCGCATGAATCATGAAAGGTAACACCAATGGCCTGGCGCCACCAATGCTGCGAAGAACTAAAATAGAAATACGTGTATTACTTCGTTCAACTATTCATCACAAGATGGCGGTAAACGACTCAAAAAACTCCCAAGTTACAAGTCAGGTCGTCATGCAAGTACCTCTATGTATTAATACGTAGGGTCACAGAACTATATCAAGATAGAAGGAAAGTGCGCGCCGATTAGTATGGGAACCGAGCGTGTAACATTTTGCGTAGGTAATTTGACGTCACAAGCGTAGTTAATTTAGTGACGAGAAACATAATCCGCGCGAAATCGATTCGTCAACATCGACTAGCACGATTCAAAATATCGATAAGAACCGACAGAGAAATGAAAAATAGTCTTAAAAAAGTCTTATTTTTTTCACATCTTTACCCCCGTGGGGGTGGATTTTGCCAAAACGCTTTAAGGGTTTTTATTTTGTATTTAAATAAGTAATCTTTCTACAAAGTTTCAAGCTTCTAGCTCAAAAAATGAATTTTCTCCCATAATCACTTTGCACCCCTGTTTAACCCCCTTAGGGGTGGTATTTCCTAAAACACTGAAAATTCTTATTTTTGTATTTTAATATGTAATATTTCTGCAAAGTTTCAAGTCTCTAGCTCAAAAAATAAAGTTTCCCCCATACAAACTTTGCACCCTTATTTGACCCCCTCAGTGGATGAATTTTTATAACAACGTTAAATCATTTGTTTTGTTGTTTAGTAAGAAACCTCCATACAAAGATTCGAGTCTTTAACTTTCCAAATGAACGATTTCCATACAACGGTTCGACCCCTATTTCACCCCTTAAGGGTTGAATTTCGAAAAATCCCTTCTTAGTACACGTCCACGTACTGTAAAGAATATATGTTCCAAATTTCATGCTTATATCTTTAGCGGTTTAGGCCGTGCGCTGTCTGTCAATCGGTCAGGAACGAAAGAGTAGATAATAATATAAAAACGTAATTTTCATTTCTCTGCTTTTATAATCGATTTAACCGAGTAAGAAAATCACAGTGTACAGCACACTGGTACAGCACTAGTGACAGAAAAATGAATAAATCGACCATGAAGCGACTCGACAATTTGAATAGCCTATTTATACATCGCTGGTTTTGAACGCACGTCAAGTGTGTCTCGTCAAACTAAAGCCGCAATGGAAAACTAGAGTTGGACATAATCTATTTTGATGAAAATAATACGGAGCAATAAATAAATGGTTTTTTTAATTAATAACAGGTATTTTAGGACAAATAGTACTTACCTACCACGAAATACCACGATTAACAGCTACACCTTTTTGGTGGTGTTTGAACAGCTCAGTTTCGAACAACGAGTCATTTTGTGATTATAACCTGACGTCGCACGCGTTCCGAGGTCGGGAGCGGACTGAAGTTCGCGGCGAGCAAAGAAGTCCATCGGACTTACTTTTGCCACGCGAAGTACATATACACTCTTTCCTTCTATCTTGATATAGTTCTGTGCGTAGGGTGCATTTTCGTGACTGTACTCGTAGTACTTAGTGTATGTAATGAAACCATAAATGAAAAAGACTATACATTTATTTCTTGTTATACTGTCACCTTAAAGTACCTACTTAGAAATTATAAAAAAAGTTTATTAAGGTCACTGAATTTTTAATGTAAGAATATAACATTTATTTTTACGCAACAATACATTACATTATAATTTATTATCTAACATTGACTAGGTATACGGTAAAAAAGCTTCTCAACGCTCCTGTCGCCTTGGTAATTCACTTGCCGAGGATGATCTTGCGGGACGCGCCAAAGCTTTGTCCGGATTGCGTCGCATGCTTGTTCGTACCAGCTTGCAGACCAATTACAGCTTGTCCTGCGCGAACAACGTCTTCGCTGAATTCGCGTTTATTCTCCTCAGCTGGCTTAGGGCCGAGGAAAGGACCGCGCCATTCAGGGTGTTTGTATGCCTGGAAGTAAAATGACGATCTTGGTGAATAGTTCAAAAGTCCATGGATTTTTTTTTATTATCCAGGCGGCGGATGATGCTATTTTCGTCAATGGTGTGCCGGATGGTCGTTGAATTGGATAGTAGTGGATTAGGATAGTGTTTTAAGAATAAACGAAATATCAGGTGGATTACGTGCCTGTCTAAAAATCTAAGTAGACATTGAATTTAGACACATTTGTTTAGTGTCCCGGGTCAAATGTAATGGGCGCATGGGGGTAATGTTTGGTGTACGTCTAGCACAACTTGCTGCTTAGTCGCTTCGCGCGCGAATGAGCGTCTCCTGTCTCAATCGCACCGTGCAAATTATAAAGAGGAGGGTAGATCTTTCTCGACTCGCGTCGCGGTGCGGCGTCAGTTGTGCTAGCCCCGAGTGTCCTTACTACAAAGTCTATAACGTAGGATACGATATCAAATTTGTAGTAAGGACAAACTGTTAAATTATTTTTCACTACTAAATTTTAAGCACATAAATCGTGAGTTCGAGACTCGATAACATGTAAGTAACTATTCTTGATAAACTTACAGTCCTGCCGACAGCGAAGATTGTCTGCGTGACAAGAACTATATTCTTCTGGTCCCATAGGTCAGTAGTCTGGAATAAGTCGACATCGGGCACGCCGTATTTGATGCAAGCCTTTTGGAACCTGCAAATATGAACACCGAAATTATAATGCGGAATAATACAGGAACTAAAATATATCATAATCGCTATATACCCGGCGTCAGACTTTTTGGTCCGCCGCTATACATTACATCACAGGTTTACAGGGTACGAGTATTGTATGTAAGTACCTATACCAAGCAAAATTTGCTCAACGACTGAGTACTTAGTTGGTTCTCTAGCTACTCTAAGCATGACTCGTCAGATTGCAGAGGATGATGCCTCAATTCAGCGCCAGTTAGTTAACTTTTAGTCCCCGTCCCCGCCGGAGATGATGACCTTAATGATGATGCCAGGCTGCAGCCGATTCATCAGCTTGCTTGCACTGTGCTAGTTCGTAAGGCATGTCCAAGAATTGGTCTACATCTGTGCATACTGCATACTAACTGGCTAATGTTGTCCATAAACTTGTAGACCCTACCGGCAATGTTGACCTTGGTGATGATCCCGGGCTGCAATCTGTCCTGCTGAGGATAACGCTGCACGCGGTGCTAGTTCGTATGATGTTTTCGGGAACCGGTCTATATTTGTGAATACTCCCTGGGTAATGTTGTCCATGAACTTGTAGTCCCCACCGGAGATGTTGACCTTGGTGATGATCCCAGCCTGTAGCCTGTCCATCAGCTTGCTGAGGATGATGCTGCAGTGCTAGCTCGTATGATTTACTCGGGAACCGGTCTACATCTGTGAGTACTCACTGGCTAATGTTGTCCATGAACTTGTAGTCCCCGCCGGAGATGTTGACCTTGGTGATGATGCCGGGCTGCAGCCTGTTCATCAGCTTGCAGAGGATGATACCGTCGCGCAGCGCCAGCTCGTATGGCATATCTGGGAACCGCTCTCCGATCACGGCTTCGACCCATCGCTGGGCTTCCACCTCCTTCTCCGGCTCCCGTTTACCAGCGCACTGGAATTGGAGCAAAGAACAATGTTATTGTAAACACTTGTTTTCAAGATTCTACATTTAAAACTACTAAATTCTCGCTAACTATTCTGTTGGAATCTGGTAAGTCAAGAAATTTTGTAAGTTTCAAATGTGGTATTGAAATGAGGAATCTTACAACTCGTGCATCATTTATAAAAATATGGTATTTTATGAATGTCGTATTTACCTACATTTTGAGTGGACCGCAGAAACAATTCAATTAATTTCAATAATTTATTCGTGACACAATACAAACTAACCTACTTTTATTAAGTTTTTCACAAATTAGAGAAAACGCTCTAGTTTGAATAAACTTGCAAAATGAAGCACTGACTTTCATTGGGAGATTCATAGAATAGGTTCTTATAATTATGTAGAAACGAAGCCACTTCAGATTCCCAGAAATTAATCTTGTACGATTTTCACATAACTTTCTAATGTTCCACACAATGTCCAAGGAACCGGAGTTGTTCTCGTGGGATATTCCCATATTACGCGCTTTGCAAAGGACATGCAATTTATGTTCACCAAGTAACCATCACTTAGCTGAGTGCATTGCAACATTTGCAACACAAACACTCTAGGCAGCTTGATCTATGTTAAAAGCAATTATTACGCGTCTAGTTAAGCTAACTAAACGTACTTAATTGCTATTTTGTATTTGCGTAATATGGATAAAAGGTATCTAGAGATAACCTACGTTTTCATAATCGTTAGTATCATAACTTTCCAAATATTTATGTTAAAGAATGTAGTATGTCTCCCGCCTTTTCATTTATACGGGAATACTGGCAAAATCAGGGAGTTTGACTTTGAAACTCATTATGTCATTATAGGTCACTATTATACACTATTATATACTACGAAGAGTACGAAGTAATATCAGTTTTCAGAGTTCCCGACATCGTTTGTGTAATCACTCATCATAGTTTAGTAGCCATTTGAGTACCTACCTACATTACAAGATGTTCATGAGACAAAGGCATAGATACTTACCTAGATAAAATAAGATCATTTTAATTTATAAATATAAATTAAGTATATATTATTAAATATTAATTTTTAAATGTTTGGGCTTCCCCACCCACGTGTCGGGTTGGTTTTCTGCTTGGCTAGCAGCCAAACTGGATCATTTATAGAATACATGGTGATGCCACCAAAATCAAAATGCACTAAGACATACCAGTGCTTAAATACGTTTCTGTTATATTAATGTAGTATTTAGAAGAGACAATTCATGTAAACTATGAATGGTCAAATGAAAAGTTTAAAGGCAGGTACTGCCAAAGAAAGAAGTGAGGAAAGGAGGCGATTACCGACGAGTATCGTTTTAATACAATCGGACACAAGTTGGAAATCATCAAAACACACGCGTATCATACAACGTTTACGTATTTAACTGAAAATCAAACACAAAAACAGTAAATTACTTGGACTCGACGACAAGTGGCGTCATATATCACCTTAGACATTTTTTTTATTGACTCGCTGAGTAATTTGTGCACCAAATTATTGGAAATTATTTTTTGTTGCCAAGTTTGAGATAAGGTGTCTCGAGAAATGACGCGGGCAAAAAATAACTATTTGAATTAAAAATCATTTCATATGGAAAATTAATTTATTTATTATGATTCCAACTAGGCTAAAGCGGTCGTCAAATTGGCGTCGGCAACTAACATTTGGCAACCTGATTCATTTCGCTACTTTTCATTTCGCAAACTTTGAAACTGTAAATATTTCAGGATTTATTACAGGGCCATCATGTAGAACCCTTTATTTAGGTTAGGTTAGTTCTATAAAAATCTTGTAATATTTACAGTTTCAGAATTATTAAACAGTTGCGAAATGAATCAGGTTGTCAAACTTTAGTTGCGAAACCTTTGTGAACCAAGTCAAAATACATAATCCGACTGCTAGCAGAAAAGTGGGTTAGGTTAAGTTGGAACCACGACTCTAACAGAACCGAAAAGCTACCAGAACTGTAGGTTTGGTTAGAACTGCGATGCTCCCAGAACCGAAAAGAAGGTACTTAATGTTTAATTTAACCTGCGGATTATTTTGTTAATTCAAAAAGTTTATTTTGGATAATCATAATAATTGCTCAATCACTTTTCCTCCCAATTTTAGATTATGCTGACGTGTCCTATATTGATCTTTCTGAGGAGCAACTTAACAAGCTTGAGCGTATTCAAAACTTATGTATCAGGTTCATATTTGGGTTACGCAAATATGACCATCCAGTTTCCGTTCTCAACTCAAGTGGCTTCCTATCCGATCCAGACGTAACTCTCACATTCTTGCCCACCTTTATGGATTTTTTTTAACCCTGCCACTCCTCGCTACTTCAAGGAACGCTTTAAATTTCTTTCTTCTGCTAGGTCTGCTCAGAAGTTGCTTCTGAGTGTTCCCCCATCAAACTCTAAATTTACAACAATTCTTATACTTTCCGAGCTGTTCGATTGTGGAATTCTTTGCCTATTGAGATTAAACGTGCTAAGGCTCTTCCCATTTTTAAAACTAGACTTAATGATTACTATTTTTCTCTTCCGTAACTAGCCATTATACTAATTGGTGTGTGTGTTGTTTTCGGCTGTAAGTTATACTGTTTCTATGATATTACGTTATTGTATGTGTATGTAGGTTTATATATATATATGTATTTATGTAAGTGTATAGTCTTTCTTATAGTTAAGTTGTTATTCTGTTGTTCTGTTTTCACCTACTCAAATCATATATTTTCTTGCATCGTCTCCACCACCCAAAGGTTGTCTGGAAGAGATCACTTTTTAGCGATAAGACCGCCTGTTGCCTACCATTGTTTATGTTGAATTTACCTCTATTTTATTTTTTACTATGTCTGGTGAGGAGTAAAGGGTATTTGTATTGTATTGTATACTTTATTCTCTAACACCGTCAAATGAGGACGGCGCATGGAGATGGAAAGTTCTACGTCTTTTAGCATTAGATAAGTTTGCTAAAACTATACAGGTAGCGACTAACGTGAGATATAAAATGTATAAAATGACTCGGTTAAAAACTACTTAAAAAAACTACGCTCAAGCGGCATTGAATCTGCAGCAAATTTTCGACAGAATTCTTTACACGCTCTTATAAAATCACGCAGCTGTTTTACGAATCTATAATATAAATCGAATCGAAACATTTTCGTTATGATTCTTTATCTAGTAAGATTTTCCTGGAATTCGTATAATCCTCATTTTGATATGTTCTATCATAATATTCATAAGTCTCGTACATTAGATGCAGCTAAATTAAACTATCTACCAACAGATTTATCGTGAGACACCGAAAATCACTAATTTGAAGTACAATCCAATAAATAGAGTAGGTAATAAATACCCTAAACATTCTCGTAAAAAGTCTTGCACTAGATAAATAAAAAAGGGACTGGAGTATGAAGTCCTACGCATTATAAATAACGGATCTACAGAACACTGAAACTTTCAATTCAATTTGGAACGAGTCAGAATCCGTGTTAGATTTTACCAATTTAGCTCTTCCTCTTTTAAACAGTCTGTTTTTTTTTCAGACTGGCCTACATCTATAAATTACGCTAATACGTCAGAACCGGAAACAACGAAGTTTTCTTTATCTCTTACGTCATGGCTAGTTTAATTTTCTAATCTTTCAACAATTCTATTTTTATCTGGCCAGCGAGTATGTTCCATTGAAAACCATTAGGGCCCCCCCACATTACCGGCGTCTTGTGAACGTTCTCATACAAAATTGTGCGTTGCGTCGACGCTGCGTCTGCCGCTAGTGTCTGAAGTGTGTAAATAGAGTCTGGCTAACGAAAGTTGAACCCACTAAACTCAATTACGTGGCAACACTGTTGATCAAAATGTATGCGTATGACGTTTAGTGTTGCCGCGTAATTGAGTTTAGTGGGTTCAACTTTCGTTAGCCAGACTCTAAATAACAATATTTTTGAAGTGAAAACTTCTTTAGCGGCGCTGTGCACTTTTTGTGATGGGGAAAAATTGTTAAACTCGCCACAGGTCACGTGACCGTAAGATTCGTAAGACGTGAGCTTCAAGACAGGTCACGTGACCGTAAGATGTCACGTGACCTGTTCGAAAAACTGTTACAATGTCATCGAGTTTTCACTTCTGCCGGCACTCCCGGAGTGGAGCCCGGTCTTTTTTTTTATAACTAATAGCATCAACTAAAACATTCATGTACAAACGCCAACACAGTTAACTGTTCATCCTGTATTTATACTGAACCTTATTACAATGCCCATAAAGTGCACGGATGGTCAGTTAACTGTTTTGGCGATAGTACGATATCTGGGAAAGATTTAATTAAAGATAGCAGGTGTAATAAATGTAACAATGCAACTAAATAGTAGGCACCTAATTAGGTACAAAACTCCTCTATATATAAGATAATAGAGGTATTTTTTATATACTCGATAAATTTGGATATCAAAAGAGATTTATTCCCTACATCCGGACAGAGCTCAACTTCGTGGTCAGTGTGGTGGAAATAAAAAATAAATGGGCACTGACGATCTTGTTTTTAGTTTGAATAGGGTTCTGTAGCAACAAATCAATGATCATCTACTGTAATGAAAATAACTGAAACAAAAAACCAGTAATCGTACTTTTTTAGCATATTTGTTATGGAAATGTTGAATTAAAGTTAATACTTATTAAGGTTATTAACAAAAATTATATCGATATTATTTCTATATCGATTTCATTAACAAGGCATCAATGAATTTGTTGCAAATTTTATCATGTCCGCATACAAGCTCCTATTTCAGGAGCTTGATAGCAGGCTTGAGCTTGTTTTTATGCTAACTTAAATATATATTGCCATTCAATATTTTTGAAACTGTTGCCAATAACCCTCCGAAACTTCGCTCCCTAATCAATTTAATCATTTAGTGGCCTACAGAACCCAGCTTTCTGTTGAGTTGGCACTTGACTGATACATTATGATATGTTTACAGCGGTGTAGAAAACATTTGGGCGTCAGCCCGCCCTCGCGACGCGCTGCTGGGCGGGCGGCAACAGTGCGCCAGTCCAGCCGCTGGTACCGTCGCGAAAGCTCGCTCCACTGATCAGTGTTTTATATCACAACATGGCTGTAAGTTGTTTTTTTTTTCAATTCTTGGCAAAGACTTAGTTTTTAGTGATTTTTAAGAACGAATAACGATTATCTTTCTTTTATTTAAATTCAACGTTGTCTAGTAGAGTGTAACTTTTGAAAATACTTCAAGAAAATTGCTGCTCTTTCGACATTGTCTTGACCTCCGGTCGCCATTTCAGTGTGTTAGTTACACTAAAATGAAAGTTATTTGATACTATTCTCTGCGCAAGTTTTGTAAGTGATCCCTGACGTCAATGGCGATGGATTAACGAGCCAGACTCACGGCAGCTGCGCTCGCGCGTCATCGGTGGACGCATACGATCTTTTACACCCCTCCCTAAACTCCAGGACTCTAAACACAGTTACTTAAGACGTTATTTTCGGAGATGATGCTGGAACGGCCATCAAACGAGTTGGCACTGGAGCTAGCGTTTTATGGCCAGCGTTCAAAATGTTTACGACATCGCTAATGATAATTATACCAATTTCAGCCAAGGAATAAGGAACAGGAGCAGGAAGTCCTGACCTGGATTCAAGCGGTCATCGGAGAACCTCTCCCTGGTGGCGACTACGAAGATATTTTGAAGAATGGCATTGTTTTATGTAAATTAGCCAATAAGCTGTTGCCTGGCTCGGTCAAAAAGATCCAGGAGAAAGGAACTAATTTCCAGCTGATGGAAAACATCCAACGGTAATCATAATAATTAACTAACTTCAAATGAAAGGATATCTAATTGGAATATACCCGTAAACAAATAATATCATTTTAGGTTCCAAGCTGCTATTAAGAAGTACGGAGTCCCTGAAGAAGAAATCTTCCAAACTGCTGACTTGTTCGAGAGGCGTAACATTCCCCAAGTTACCCTATGCTTGTATGCTCTTGGTAGAATTGTAAGTTCTTCGAACTGATATTATTTTATGTAGATTGTGACGTTTTACTACAGTATATTTCGTATATTTTAAAGTAGGATACTCTACTGATTTCCTTCGTCTCTTTTAGTGTCACGTACCTACTTGTCATTATCTATTTCGGAATGAAAGTTTGATATCATGAAAAGCGGTGGCCATGCCCAAAGAGAATATAACCACTACGTTCTAGCCATGCCCTGCGTTTGGTTTCCCATTATAAAGTAATTAAGGCACAAGGGTTTTAATATAACATCAAACATAGAAACAAGCATACGTTTATTTTTCAGACGCAAAAGCACCCTGAATGGACCGGACCTCAACTTGGCCCCAAAATGTCTGACAAAAATGAACGGACTTTCACGGAAGAGCAGCTTCGTGCTCACAACTCCGAGCTGAACCTTCAAATGGGCTTCAACAAGGGCGCCTCCCAGTCCGGCCACGGTGGCTTCGGCAACACCCGCCACATGTAAATTACCTCCTTAAAATTATGCTTTCTTAATGGGTATCTGAGACCAACGTTACATTTTAAAACCGCTATTCGGTCACAATCAGTATTTATTAAACAAGAAAAGCCTATTGCATTCTTGTGCGTTTGGGTTGGATGATTTTTGTACTCTTTGCTTACTTAGGTGTAGTTTCTGTGGTCTCTTTCACGATGTTTAATTTTAATTTTAATTATTGACTAAATTAATTTACTAATGTAAATGACATTCTCTATAAATTAAATGAAACATACTCGATATGTGAGTGTTTTACATTAACAACGCCGAACATTGTGTAGGTTAAATGTATCGCTATTATTAGAAATTAATAATCTAACGAGTTTTATTTTTGTTAAGATTTTTACAAGTATGTGTAAATATTTAATATTATTTATAAATAAATATTGTTTCTAATAAGTTGTTTTCTTTTACATGCGATAAATATATGATAAAAACATTAACCTCCTAAGACCCCGCGTACACAAAATGAATATGGAACTTAATTGAATGTCAAAAAGTTTTTAATAAAAAAATCATAAGATCGTACTCTGGATCTCGGGAGACTTAAGAAATAAACCTAGAAAATGTCTGAATTTAATTAAAGACCTGATGTGTGACGAGACACCCTTGTGCCAATTTAACTTCTGTCCAGGCAGATATTAATTTTACTGACTGGTTCACCCAATGCCAAGACACGTTCTGTCCGCTCAATAAACATTCAAGTGTAATTGAATTACTATTTAATTCTGTGACAAATAGGTAGCTGTTAATTATTGTGACACATAATGTCAATGGCACAACTGTAGTTACTCTAAATAGATGACGTAAGTATATAGATAGATAGAGTGAAAAGTTTTAGAATTTTATCAACTCGGGTATAAGTCCTACATGTTTTGCGTCGGAACGCAGGAATGTCGTTATCTTCTTCAGAAGTGAATCTCGTTTTAGAAATGGTTGACATTATTTTAGCATTATCTCAAGAAAAATATTAGAAAGATTTACGAGGAATAGATCTTCGAAGAAGGAAGTACAAGAATAGTTCAAAAATTTCATGCGTGCTGAGGTCGTTGAACCGTCTCATTCATTCTTGTGACAAAGTAACAGGCTGTTAATATGTCATGTCAGCCATGACTCGGTTTACAGCGATAAAACTAAAATAGTGGCGGCACTGAGAGCTTCTTGCGGTTTTGTTAAAGGACTGCTAACCGGAATATTCTGCGTTTTGTGCCAAAATTTGCTAAAGCCAAAACGTTTTGTTTTGGATTTATTGTACTTTTGTCTCCCTTGCTAATAAGGTAAACGTCCGAGTGCTCGACGCTGTACTAGTATATGACAGGGGCGAAGCAATGTGGGTTACATTCGAAACAAGAGGATTTTTCTTCATTCGAATTTAAGCCACTTTGACATAGAGTGCCCATCCCATATACTAGTACTGCGTCGAGCACTCGGACGTTTACCTTGCTACTAGCTACCTACTACTGTTAATACCCAATCGGTCCTACTAAACTTACTCTATTAACTGGTGTGTTTTCCTCAATACCATTATAATCGATATAATGATATTTCAAATACATTGTTTTTTTGGATAGAAGTTCATTGGCTAGTTCATTGGTATTTATTAAAGTACCCAAGTAAATAATAAATGAATGAATCTGTTTGTATTTACGACGGTCTAATATACTGCCCCCCTACTGGAATATTTTTTCATGTTCACCTCCAGAAAGTTCGTTCTGTAGGCCAAGAGGAGCGTGGGTTCGCGGTTAGTACTTGTCTATGACCAGTTCTGTTTATCTTGACCAGTCGCCAACAAATGGGGGATGTGCGTAAAATTTATTCTTATACGTGACATAAAAACCTTGACACAGGCAATATTTTAACAGCTCATTAGCCATTATGATTAATTTATATTTTTAAAACTTATAGATATTTTATAATAAACTGGTGTTTCTTTAATGAACACAACTTTGATCCTTTGATTGATCTTTAGTTTTTAGTTTAGTTTCTAACATTTGTTCAATTTTGTTCAAAAATGTCAGACACACACACACGACACATGACATTTTTTTAAGTGCTAACGCCGTCGTCGTAATTTTTTAGGAGTAATTTTACTGCAACCTGGGTTTGATCAATTTTTGCGGAGGACAACTCACTTTCGAGAACATCACTTATGAGATGAGTCTCGCGAGAGTTGAGAGTCAGGATATAACTGTTACTTAACGCATATAAGTACTTAATATCGTTGCCCATGTCCGTCTACGATCACCGTTAGCGTATTAGCTCAGTGCTTCTTCGGAAGCGGAGTAGGTTTGGTTACGTAGGTATGCATTATATTAGACCCGTCTTCATATCATTTCGTCTTTCTTTACTTTCCACTACTCTCTGTACTCCTCGGAATACTACAATATTTTGCAAAATTACAGCTTCACATTTTTGAGAACCATAATCATTATGTCAAGACAAACTAAGCCACATATGAGATGACTCCATGCGACGGAAAATTTGCAAATTAGGAGGATTTAATACTTACTTCCTGTATGCTACAGTGCTGGGAGTGTCATTGGCGCTTAGATTATGCCGTATTTATTTACGTGTCGTGACCTCGTTGGAAGTGAGAAGTCTCAAAATACCGTCACTTATATATTGAATTGATTATGTACTGTTTTCGCCAAGCCTAAACACTTCGATGTTAGCGATCGAAGCCACTATTGGGGGCATTATGAAATTATTAATGCAGCAGGCTATAGGTCAGATGAAACGAGTTTAATAAGCGATAGTCCTTTGTTGGCACACTGCCAGCCAGACAAATAGGTCGTCAAGGGCTTGCACAGATTTGAAAACAGCGGTTTTGGGATCTCTATGACGTTTACACGGGCATGTGACGGCTACCTAATAGGTTCTATCAGTGAACGCATTCTGATGGTGTATTTATCGTTGCCTAACCAGCATAGCAGTTTATGATAAACATAATAAATCTCTAAAGTTATTTTTGTAGATTGCGCGTGTATCGAAAATCTATTTTCAGACGATGAAAATTTAATTGTTTTGTCAAATCGAATAAATCTAAACTTTAGCAGGTTGCCTATTAATTCATAGAGTTCACATGGACTCTGAAGTCCATGTCTGCACAAGGGTGATATATTATTGCATACGACATATTGAAGTTTACTATAGTGGAGGACAGTGAACGAAGGAGTTAGCTTTGAATGATGCGTAACGTGAAAAGTGTTTAGTAATCATTTAGAAGAAAATATTCATTACTAAACCTAATGACACCTCTGTTCTGCCACTATACCGAAAAGAGGGTAACGTTTTCCAATAATTACCTTGATTGCACTACCGATTGCGCACACGCATGGCGCGTGGAAGACGATCGATGTTACGGAACGAATGTAACAGTTTGCCGCATGTGAGGTCGATTACGAATGACTGGTAATACGGGTTTTACAGGAACTGAGGGTGTTTCGCTTTCCAGCTCTCCCATTGTGAAAGACTCATAGATTTAGATCGGACTGTCTGAGGGACTCTTTATACGTTAGATTACCATAGAAGGTTGGTACCGGTTTCATGAATAGATCTATTCATGAAACCGTATAGAGATCGTATGAAGATAATGATAATGAGTATGTGGTATGACATTATTCGAAAATAATTTAAAATAACGAATTTAAATCAAAGAATATTGCAATGTATATTGTTATATTAATAAATTACTATGTCATTTTATTACTACCAGCATTTTATTAGGAGTGATTATTATTTGTTATAGATAATTTGTAATGTTCTTATGTTAGGTGCCTCTGCCTACTCATGGTTGGTAGGTAATACTGGTGTTAATAAAATTCATAAGAACCCAGCGCAATAAACAATGAAATAAGTAAAGTTCAAGCTTTATTTACATACTTAAGAATTGCGTATGTCTCCCCACTTTCCTACTTTACTGCAGGCTAAAGGCTTGTCTTGAATTTAGTCTTAAGCTTACACCGCAGGGATAGCAAGTCAACTTAAGGTTGACGAGGAAATTGCGGAAAGTTCGTTGCGAACTGAGAAAAACATGCTGTTGAAACTGGTCACAGTGACGTGTGTGTTGTACCACAGTTCAGCAGCGGAACATTACAAAACGAAACGTAAGTATTTTTGGATAACCTCTATGCTTATGAAAGCCGGGTGTTCGGTCTGATGTGATTTCGGTTGAATGATCTTAAATTACTTTATCGGGAGCATCACATTGAAATTGATGAAACTCAAGTAGGTTTATGCAGTTGTAGATTCTAAAGCAAGTAGTCTGACCTTTAAACTACCATGTGAGACTTAAAACTAAAGGACTTAATATTCATTTTTTTTTTTTTATTTGAACTTATTTTTATTACGATAGATAGGTATTATCAATAAATGGTACTAGTGTGGAATCCAAGTTATTCTGGAGCCTATAAATCCAAAAGATCTATTATTGAGTGGTTCACAATATTGAAAATGGGAACTTAGACATGGTAAAATATAATTTGTAAATGAATTCATTTAGTGTTTTGGGATCCCCATTAATATGAAGTTTTTTGTAAAATATTACTAAGAAGAATTTTCTTTTTTAACCAATTTAGAAACCTAATTTTTTTTTCGTAACGTTATAATTAAATGAGAGAAATAAAATGTAATCTAATCAGATATATTTATACATAAATTAATTTATTATTTTATTCGTATAGTATTTAATTTAATGCTTTAATAAAATGGCATTGCATTACTTACTTGGATAGCTACGTAACTGTGCAACTGTATAAGTAAGCGGAGGCTGAGGTGGGTCAAGTAAATAAGAATAAACCAGTTTCGTAAAAACTGCATGCTGTTACGTGACACTTCGTTACGTAAAGTCGGTTATTCTATTCAACACAGCACCAAATGCCAATGTCATGGCAGCTGCATTTTGCATTTTTTTACTGATTATTCGTAATGCTTAATTTCCTGGAAAAAATGTTTTATTTGTAGAAGTAGTTAGTTTGCATAAATCAACGAGACTAAGTGAGAGGTAAAAAAATAAAATATCCATAATATGAAAAGTTGTTATTATTGCCGGCTACAAAGCTACTGTGTACTGTACCTACTTTGTTTATGTCTAGTTCTGGTTTTTTCATACGTTAAAATCTTTTAACTAACATCGTCCCTACCCTTTCAGTCTTTCGACGTTTCAAATATACAGCACCCAGGTTCTTCAACTGGAAAATGAGTGGGCAATACCAGGAATTTCACACGTGCATTCCTTTATAATTTAGAACTCTTGAGCCTGCTCCAATAGTTCACTTAGTAGGTAATTAACTCTAACGCATCTACAGTATCTCTAACATTTTGTATTGTATTTAATTTCAGCGGATTTTGTAAAGACTTGCTTCAAGAGTGACCCTGAATTTGACGACTGTTCTAAGATCGCTGTCCAACAACTTTTCAATGCTTTAGGCCCAGGTAAATTAAACTTGACATTTAATTTCCGTTCTATCGAACTGTTTACAGTTAGATAGTCGTCTACCTACTACTAGTCTATGGAGTTGGATGCGTTGCATACAAAACTTAAGATATTTTAAGCTGTTTCGTAGTATAAAAATGGAGTGCTATAAAATCAGTGATTTTAAATATGTATTTTAGTTATCTTACTGCAGCAGAAACTAGCTAGCTAGCTACGCTTTGAGCACCTAACTTATAATTCTAATTATAAGTAACATACCGTAAATAATGACCCCTGTTGGCCCTGTACCAAATATCCTTTTAGAATTCAATTCAAATTGTAATTAGTTAGTTTACAATCCCTAGGTTTGTTAAATCTAGTTGTCCATAGGTTTATTCTGTCAAACCACGAGTAAATTTTTTTTTGTAAGTTTGTAGGATTTTTTAGGACTTGTCTGACTGTCAGAACTAACAATTTAGCTAAGTATGTATATTGAATACATTCATGCGTTTTTCGACATATCCTACTACGAGTAAATACACGTATTGTCGTGACATTAGTACTTATAAAATATGCGACAGTTTTGAGTTTCGCTTTACACTTACAATGTGTTACATTACAATTTAAAAGCGGCCAAGTGCGTGTCGGACCACGCACAACGAGGGTTCCGTGCCTATTAAAAAGGTCGTATCGTTACTGGAATCTAATGGCACTTACGTTCTTTTCTTTAAGGAAGGCAGTTTTTTAGAAATATCTCAAAAACCTTTGAACCGATCTTGTTCAAAACAATTTTCGCTGAGAGAATTTAATAAGCCAGATTTTTTCCATATTTTTAAAATACACGGTTCAAAAATAAGAGGGGGGGGGGAGACACACACAATTTTAGTGACTTTCGAGGAGATTATCTCCGACTCTATTCACTTAATCAAAAAAATTGCTGAGAAACCTTATATTTATTTTGAAAGGCCTATCTATTGATGTGCCACACGTGGGCTTGAATGAAAAAAAAAATGTTGACTTTCAGTTTTATGTATGGAGTGCACCCCTAAAACAATTTTTTTTAGTTATTTAGTTGTAAAACAAAACTATGTAGCGGTTAACAAAATACACCTATCCTGAAAATTGTATTCAAATACACCGTATAGCTTTCGAGTAAAATGCCTGTGACATACGGACGGACAGACAGACATGACGAATCTATAAGGGTTCCGTTTTTTGCCATTTGGCAACGGAACCCTAAAAATATAGCTATGGCATGGCTAGCATTTCACGTCTGCTAATACTTGCGAACTCTGTGCGCCTGGTTTGCCACAGTTGCACAACCGTGCAGCGCGCAAGCTACTGCACTGGAGTTTTGTGTAAAACAAATTGCTCTTCTCGACGCTGCGCTCCTGTGTATTTATTCCCTCATTCGTGTTTTATTTAACGGTAACAGTAAAAAAATGGTTAAACCGGTTTTAGTTTTAATAGCACAACGTCTTTTGTTTTAATAGTCAGAGCTTTTTGATATACATAATTATGTAACAAGATCTTAATTTAAGAGTACGAGCTTCCAAGTTACCTACACCATAATCAGCGTGCATGCTTTTTGGCTAATTATAATTACTGAATGGTTACAAAAAAAACGACAAAGTGTAACTTAGGGAGCAGAAACAACGCAATTATTTTACCCCTAGTACTTACGTAACTATTTTCACTTTTTTGATTTGGAAGGTCAATACCAGCACACCACATTAAGCAATTTTCCTGTTACTTTATTAAAAGCATAGATAACAGCATTTTGTTTTTTTTATACAATATTATAAAATTCAGAAATATTTGAAAACCTAGCTAACCAACACCCGAGGCTTTAAGGTAGATTCACGACACGACCCACGACGCACTAGGTTAGTCTCACATAGCCTCAATTACGACATGTACTCGTTCATACTAGGTATGTAAGTACCTAGTAGCGTAAAGCGAAAGCGTTATTTCTTAACTACGCTTAGTATGTTCACTAGGTAGTTAGAACATTTTCATGATACATTATCATAACATAATGACTAAATATGCATAAGAGCATTAGTGAGATAACAAGTAGCTCCATCTAGTAGTAACAACAGGTATTAAACGTTTATCTTTCATTGCAGGGCTTTCAGAAATAGGAATTTCGCCTTTGGACCCGCTTAAAATTCCAAAAATAAGAATTTTACAAGGCGATGGCCCAGTTAACGTTAATGCTGCACTGGATAACGTCATTGTGACCGGATTCGGCAAAACAGAGGTTTTATTGAGCCAGTGAGACACCGCCTTAATCTTATTTACTCCTAGTACTGTACGCAACTGTTTGATCGACTGAGTCCAGTGAGTGACGCGCGGTTGGGTTGGACGGGCAGTCAAGTTGCATAAATTCTCAAAAGCTACTACTTGTATTAATAAAACGCCTGATTTTTGTTCACTTTTTTGGAAATGTTATTTAGTTATTGTAATTTCCAGCAAATTAATTAATTTCATGTCCCAGTTCATGTGATACATTATAATGTGTCCCATTCATTGCATCCCATTCATTCATTGCTTGCAAAAGACGTCTGTTTGCGTTAATGATATTGAACATCTTAAGTCTGTTTATTTTTTTCAGAGTGGATGGCAAAACATATGACTTTTATACTAGAGTAAGAGTCCCAAATATCAGGATAGAAGGCACTTATGATCTCAAAGGAAAGATTTTATTGATACCTTTGGTAGGACGAGGTGTTTGTTGGTTCGAACCTAGTAAGTTCTTAAATAATTTACAAAAAAAATATATTACGAGAATTAATACCAATTGTTAATGGTACGTTTACGTTGTTTTCAGCAAACATGACAATTGACATAGTGAGCGATGTTAAAACGTACGACAAGGATGGTTTTGTGTTTTTTAATGTCACGGCTGCACATGTAAAATACAACATTGGAGGAATGAAATTGCGAATGAATAATTTATTTGACGGCATTAAATCTTTAGGTAAAGTACCAATAGTATAATTATGATAATAAATCCTACATCATAAGATTTTAGTTCTAGTGCCATCTGTTATCGAGTAGAATAACTAACGAAACTTTCATAGTCAAACATAGATGCCGCTGTTGTTAATATAGTTTACTAAGCTTCTTTGTTTTATGTCTTCCTGGTATTATGGTGTTGCAAAATTGCAACGTTGAGACGTCGAACAGTGACTATGAAACGAATTGTTATTGCGAATTTTCAAGGTTTTTCTTACGTCACGACATAACGCCACAGAGTAAAATAATATTCATTCGATTTTATATAAAGCTCAAACTATTGTTAAGTAGTTATTTCTTTAAAATTATATTATTTTATATATTTTTTCAGAGGATAGTACCAACTCTTATCTCAACGCTAATTGGCGACCAGTATCAGAATCTCTACGACCTATCCTGACGAAGACAATTGAAGACATTTTATTGGAATTTATGCAACAATTATTCCACAATCTTCCAGGCAACTTCATGATTGGCGATGTTAAAAATAATGTTGTTAATAAAAAAGACAATAAATTGTAATTTGTAATAAGGGCTGAGACACCGAAAATCAAAGATCGATGTTCGGATATCTCCATTTTTATAGCACTTCTCTTGTTCATATAAAGATGGAACTTCGATCTTGCGGAGTTTGTAGTACTTACATCCCCTGATTCTCAATAACATTTAAATCTGTAAAGAATCCTTAATTTATAACTAAAAAAGGCAAAACCTTCCATTATTAGATAACTTATTGGTATCACTACCTGCCGACTATTTTTTAAGTATTTTTAACTATGTTAAGGTACCTATTGTTAAAGAAATCGAGGACATGATATAAAATGGAATTCAATAGAAATGGCAAAATGTAGGTAAACAAAACTAGGTATTGTTTTATTTGACAGATAACATCAAAATGTACTTTATTAAAAATAATGTGAATCTAGTTATTTCCACACAAAAATCAAGTGTTACCTATCAATGGTGAAAAGGATCATGTTTTATCTATAGAAATACATATGGTGTGATATGGTAAAAACGTGTGTTTACATTTTTGCCATTTCTATTGAACTCACTTAATCCTTAATAATAGTGCAAGCACGTGCAAGTAAAAAATAATGGCCTAATCTCCCAGTTTTTCTTGACCCAAATGGTTGGCCAGACTACAAAATATTTTAGAATCATTATTGAGTTCTTAAAATATCTTATTTATTTTACGTCTAGATGAGTGCGTCTAACGTTATATGTATTAAATTTAGACGTGAAAATAAGTATTATCTCTTTTTTAATATATTTTGAAGTTAACCTTTTACCTGTGTATAATTTACATAGTACATAATAACTTTAAATTTTGTTTGTATCACAATTTAGGGGCGAGTTGATGACCTTGGTACCTACATAAATTACTTGATTTAATAAGCTGTGTGTCTTTTAAATTCCTGCTTACGAGTATATAATTTAATTATATACTAACTTACATAATGGTATAATAACAATATCGGGCGGGCGACTCCTGCCCCCCCATTCTGTAACTTGTTTTAAGCTCACCTCAACGCTCACCCGCAAGTATATCTTGACACCGCGATGCGTACTAACTAAGCGTTGGTGTAGAGGTCTAGTTTCGTGACGAGTGATCGGCGGGGTGAGCCGTATTAGCGCTTAACGAATAACACCCCTGTGTACATGTCAAGAAAAATGTTAGGTGACTACAACGTAGTACAGACTACCCACCAGCGATGCTGTGTTTTCATATTTGACACCTAGCTGTCAAAGGCTCAAAGCATGCGAGGTGTCATCTCTGGTAGATATTCACCTTACACTTGCAATACCTACTCCATTAAAAATACTGTTTTAAAAACGTCACACAAAAAAAACAGCTAGAGCCTGGCCAGTAAAAGATGAGCCTAGAAAAGATAATTGAACAATTTTTTTTTTCTTTTATACACTCAAACTTACTCAATGCAACTGATCAAGCAGAAGAAAGTAAATGTATATGAAACATACTAATTGACAATTTTATTATAGACTAGAATGTATATGTAAATAATATTAACTTTAAGTCACTGATAAATCTCTTAAAAAGCAAAAACAGTCCCATTTATTATGGATCAGTTACTTTCTTAATTGGCATAACAAGTATCAATACCACACACATCATACCTACTAATTGAAAACATTTGACACATTTGAAAGTTTTAAATAAATCTCAGGCTCTTCTTTTACTGGCCAGACTCTGTTAAAATATTTACTGGACCACACGGAGAAAAAACGACATGCTCCGCCCGCGTATAACAAAGGACCCAGATGGACCCGCGGGTTAAAATATAGCTTATATAGCCTACTAGCTATTGGCCGCGAATTTGTCTGCATAGAAATAGTTAATGGAAGGATATTTGCTATTAAATACTTGCAGGCGTAGTCCTAATTATCACTTTCCTATCAAAATAATATATTCTATATTTTTTGTTTTTTTATTACCACGTCGGTGGCAAAGAAGCTTAAGGCCCACCTGATGGTAAGTGGTTACCGTAGCCTATGGACGCTTGCAACTCCAGGGGTGTTTGTTACATGCGCATTGCCGACCCTTTAAGAATGTATACACTCCTTTTTTGAAGAACCCCATACTGTAGTAACTCGGGAAAAACCTCGACATTCATTCCACAACCGGAGGGTCCGAGGGAGGAAATTTCTGTGATAGTAGTATGTGATGTAGGGTACGCGACCATTTTAGGTTCCAGGTTGTGAGGATGAATGCCCCAGCCGTAGGCATCATGTCAAACAGTTCTTCGGAGCACAACCCACACTTTTACAAACTTTGGGGATGATTTCCGGAATAAAAAGTCCTCCTGATGAATCCTGATGTCTTCCTGGAGAAGGCCGTAGGAAACTCAGACTGTCTCCACACCAAAATTTATAAATAGATTATGATGTTACAGCGTGAAAAGGTAACACGCATAAAACAAAGTTACTTTTGCATTTATATAATTAGCTTCGACGCAGGAAATATCTGGTTTTAGGGACTGAAAATTATAAACTTCGATCGAAGTCTTGAGTTAAGTACTAAGTAGTGGTGTCTGTGAGGTAACCCCAATGTCATTCAGAGATAGTGATAAACTTTCCGACTACTAGTTGTTTACAATTTTTTTTATACATATTTATATTTATTCTGTACATTACATACAAAGTGCTCGGGAGGAACTAAATATTTTTACCAGTGCATTTCCGATGTTTAGAAAAAACAAGTCAAAATAAGCTGGATGCAGCAAAGTTTTTTTTTAATGTAAGTATTGATGTGGGTCCATATCGGGTTGCATAATATTTGTAGCCATAAGGCCGTAGGCATAACTACTTGTGTCATAATCGTCATTAAGCATAAACGACAATAGTCATAAATTAGTTCGCATACATTTTTTTGCCATAATATTTGAGAGCATAAATAGCAAATGTCAAAAATGTATTGTGCATAAAAGCTTTAAGCATAAATATCAATCGCCATAATATATTTGCGCATAACGTTTTCAAGTCATAGGTATAAGACAAGCATTTTTAACCATGTACATTTTTTTAAAATAAATTGTCTCTGCAATCTAAACTTAATCCAACATTTTTTTTAAACAAACACCCGGCAATTATTATAACCTAACCGCCTGCGTGTCGTCGCCACCCCGCTTCGCGGGGTGCCTATTTCCGCTTTAAGGGACGCAAGATAACCATAACCTAACCTACCAAACATACAACTGTTGCGATTGTTTATTTTTTTACTGCGGGGGGCCTTGGCGCCCGGGCACCTCTTTTCTAGCTCCCTAACATATAATTAAATGCTAGTCAACTAATATAATAACTTGTTTTTCTTTGCCAATCAATCATAATGACATCCTAATATTGTCATAAGTTATGCATAGCAATTTTTATGACTAAAAATAAATATGATCTTCAATATAATGACTAAAACTTGTATGCTGATCAACATTATGGTTAAACTAAATATGACATAGTACAGTTATGACAATTAAAGTATTATACGCAGAATTATTAAGAACAAAAGACTTTTATGCGCAACAACTTTATGCGTAAAGTTGTATGGCTTTCGAAATTATGACGAGAGTCATTATGCGACTAGATGGACATCTCAATAGATAAAAGGTAGGAATGAGGTAGGTATTTTTACCTTGTCTCTGTCATGGATTTGAAATACTCGCGAGCTTCAAATTCGGAGAATCTTCCCTGGAAGGACGTTGAGGGAAAATCTCACATGTTGATGCATTTTTCTCCATGAAGACACGTTTTGGTCAGAGTATAGCAAAGGGGGCCCGATTTTGGACAATTCATAAACTTGACCGTTTACGAACTAGTGGTTCAAATTCAAAGTTATGGTATTCTGCCATAGTTTTATCTGTGCGGACTGATAATGTCCAGCGAGTCGACGCCACCCCGCTGCGCGGGGTGTTAATTTCTGGTCTGAGGGACACAAGTGATCACAGAGTTCACTTATGAAAAGCCATTTTTGTCCGCCCTGATAATGCACGACCCAATAATCCACGTCCAAAATAGGTAAGTAGTGCTCCGCGCCTCAGTACGTCTATGACCTTTGAAGCGCTCTAGTTCGTTAACGGTCAAGTTAATGAATAAACTTCAAAAAATAAAAGATGCTTATTTTAGCATGTTCTACATGATTCAGTAATAAAAAATAGAGTTTGTACTGGTTCAATCACCGGTCCGTAGTACCTAATCATAGCCGATCTCGCAACTTTGGACCACTCTAGTTCTTAAACGGGCAAGTTAATCAAAAAAAATAATAATAAAAGATGCGTATTTTATTGTATTCTTTAAAGTTCTAATCAAAGAAGGAGCAAAAATGAGAATATTTTTAAAATTAGGCCTTTCCTATTCAACCCACGTTTTATCGTCGTTTATTTTTATTTTTCACGGCTTGTGAAAAAATTATTCAGCTTTAATGTTGCTCTAGACCATATTATCATAGAGTACGTAGTTTACGAATAAAACCTGTATTTCTTACGAATGGATTTTCCAAGATAGCGGCCGTTCTACGAGGTCCTGACCCGGGGAATAACATTCGTACCAAATTTCAACAAACTCCCCGGGATTTCGAGGTTAGACAATATGGACTACTACATATCACAGCAGCTCATCTATCATGGGGCGGCCGCGACATACTCTCGATTTTTCTCGCACTATACCTCTTGTTCTAAGTGTTCTAATAAGAGAGAGAAAGACGGATAGTGCGAGAAAAATCGAGAGAGCTCGCGCGCCATCGCGTGATAACCGTGCAGTTTAGTTACTACCTACATTATTTTTATCCGAAGCGTAGTATAGACTGAAATGCTTGGAAGAGGGCCAAATTATACCACGTTGTTTACGTGCCTTGTATTTTCAGGTAGGTAAGTCAAGGTGTGGCGTTAGTCATCTACCATTATGTCAGTATTCAACGAAAGAGTAGCCCTTTAGAAAAGCACGTTTGTAGTATGTTCCGTACATGTAATAAGCAGTATTTTCTACAAGTAACACCAAGCCTCCATGAGACTTCATCTTGAAAGTATTCTAAATAATGAATTATGATATCGATGCAATAGTGTGGAGTGCAGTGGACTACCATAATTAGATTTCTAGTTCCGTAACAAGTCGTCCTGGTCGCGTAAATTTACCGACCGGCCCCTCTGTTCAGTATTATCTACTGTATGAGAATATGACTAGTATGACCTAAATATTGTGCACAGTTGATATGAATTTAAGGTGCGAATTAGAGTGGTCTGTAACAGGCAGTTTAGGTCCTTACGGTACCTAGCTGAGGCTTTGTGTCCGTTATTATATCTTGCTACCTTTTTTTACCTTGTCTTGAAAAACTTATACAGTTTAACTAACTACTTAATTGACAGTTGAGCACAATTTATTGTATTTTTTTTAACATATACCTATTATTTTATGATTAATATCGACGTAATATTAAGAATATCTTCAAATAATTGCACTGCTCTATATAAAAACGAGACGTTACAGAGAATTCCAAATAGGTACCATCTGCCCGTTTGCTGATAATTATTTAATTTATACAGGCCTACTTCAACTTCAGAAACATGCTAATTTACCTGCCAAATTGGACGTCCAGGCATATTTGATAACTGTTTCAAATCACTGCACACACAAATCGTTTACACGCACTTATTTCTCGCAGTTTCCACTAGATGGCTCTCTCACCAAAGTTGAGGACTAAATAAGCGCCAGCGCGCGAAAATAACCTGTTTTATACGGGGAAAAGCGCGAGTGTAAATAAACCAAAGCGCTAACGGATCCAAGGCAGAGGGGTTTAAAATACACCCCTACTGGTCGTTAAGGATATTGAGTTGTTTCAGATACAGAAATATACATGACGAGTAAATACCTATGAGTTACTCACATACTGATTTACTCTTTAACCCTTAAATGCATGATTTTTTGTATAACTTTTTAATAAATTGAAATAGATGTGTCATGTTGTATAGATTGAGGGAAAAATAAAGAAAAAAATCATAGTATTTAAAAAAACATATACAATATACGATGCATATATACATCATTATGCATTTAAGGGTTAAATAACTCGTTAATTTCCAATAAATTTCTGTAAATTAACAATACAGGTGCATTTAATAGTTATGTGAATGCATTTTACGCATTTGAAATCAATGTTCCATTATGTTGCTCTAATATTCAATTACTGTATCCGTGCTGTTTTTAGAATACCTTCCACCGGATTGTGAGGTAATTGGAACGAGGTTGTTGGGTTAGGTTAGGTTATTGGACAGTAGCATACTGTACAAAAAATGTATAAGTAATGAGTTTTCACTTATGTTATTCTCGCTTACAGTGTGAGGACATAAAAAATCGATGACTACTAATCTGTGACGAAATAAGAACGATGCGCGTCCAAAGCGACACCTCTGTTCATTTATAGTGAAAAACTGCAACAAACTACTTTTGCATTCTGCAATCCTTGTCCAGAAGTTCCTGGTACAACGAGTCGTTGTTCAACTTTGCCAAACGGGTTTTCTCGACCGATCTCGGTCACATGAAGAGGGGCCTATTTTCTTGTTAGTAGATAATTATAATTTCAAGAATTCGGTTTTTATTGATTACATCTACAAATATTTATCGTGAAACGTATTATGAAACATAGGTATAACATATCCGGTTTAAAAATAAAGATATGTACCAAAGATTATCTTGAATCAGATTCCAGTCCTATTTACCTAGTAAGATCTTGTCAAATCGCTCAGAAATGAGGTCCTAGAGAATTTTAATAAATTTTTCTTTATGTTTGTAATTATCTAATTATTTCATATTTTTTTGTTAATATAGCGTAATCAAAATAAGCGCAAAATAAAATACTATGAAGGTTGGGCCAGTGACCGAGACACGAGCAAGTGACCCAGAGAAGGGTGCTCGAAGGGGATAGGGCCCCTTTGGTGTCGCTCACAAAAGGAACGATCACTAAGGCGGCATGAACGTGAAGAGGTGGGCTGCATACATGCACTTTGCACCGAATGATGACGTCACCCGCTTTGCGCTGCATTGTTTGTCGCTGCACTGATCGAGAAGTCATTAACGTCGTCGGAATGACAAGAATAGAAAAAAATGGCGAGAAAAAAATCAAGTGCTAATTCATATTCACTAGCTAGAATTTTGAAAAATGATATATATGTATTATAATACTGAAGCGGTTGCATAAATTGTGAAAGCCACTTACACTAACTGTAATAACATGTTATTGCCAACACGCGCAAAGTGCCGCGGCCAAAAATAGAAAAGGTAGTTATTCTCTTTCCAAGTTTAAATATACTTTATTTTTAAGCTTTACTACTATTGTTGAGTCACTGACTGACAATGTCGATTGTCGATAGACGTCCATCCAACCTACACGTAACTAATTGTTATATTTTATGCCAAAATATTTAAAATGTTTACTAATGAAGTGCTGAGGGTGATAGGGAGGTGGAGGGAAAGGCCAGCCAAATATTAAATACTGAGTATGTGGGTCTATACATCATACCAAACATATCAGTTATCAACGTATTTGCAATATTTAAAATGCGGATGTTTATGAAACCCAGAGACCATGCAACATCATCGTCGGTCGTCGGTCGGATCGTCCATATGCTTATTATGTCTTTTCCTCGATGCCATTAAAATATTCCGTAGGTGTCTGCTTACCATCAAGCACGCCGTATGCTTGTTTGCTAACGTCGTGGTATATTTATAAATAGAATCAACATTTTTTTGAAACGCGATACTTAATAGTTAGCATTTTATAAAAGAAAGACGAAACTTGACCACACTAAAAGTTTGGAGAGTAATTTCATGACTTCGACTGTGCAATCGCCTTCTCAAATATTTATAAAAATAAACTTTCAAAAATATCTAAACTCAATCCAATTGTTACTGACATAAGATGCATTGTGTAGATATTTATGAAAGGTTGTCTGTATAGTTATCGGAGAACTCGATTGTATTACTGATTTCTAATTAGAACACTGGAAGAGACGGATATTTATCAAGCCGCGACACAGCTCGCGCGCCGTCTGGTGATAACCGTGATGGTACTAATTTTTAGGGTCCGTAGAGAACAAGGAACCCTTATAGTTTCGCCATATCCGTCCGTCTTCGGCTTAGCTCAGTAACCATTACAACTAGAAAACTGTAATTCGGCATGGGTATATAAATCAATCACGCCGACAAAACAGTACAATAAAATCTTGAAAAATATATATTTTAGGGTACCTCCCGTACACCTAAAGGGGGATGTATTTTTTTTTCTCATTAAACCCATGATGAGCTATTGTTGGATAGCTCGTTCAAAAATATTATGGGTTTTTTTAGAACCATTTTTCAATGTGTGATTAGATGAAGTGATTAGTTTGCAAGATATTGATGATATAGATATTTGGCTTTAAAGTCCTAATTTTTCTGGCGATTTAAAAAAAATCGTAATTGTAGTAGCACATATAATTAATTTAAAAGGAAAACTATCACGGACAAGTAGGCATACTCGTAAGTAGTTACCGAGTAATAGTCGACCAATTTAATGTGTACTTGGAAAGGCCGATTTTCGTACAAATTCGGCCGACGCAACCGCACCGCACGTCGATGTAACTAAGACAGACAGGCAACTACGGAACCCTGCACTGCGCGTGGCCCGACACGCACTTGGCCGGTTTTTTTTTGTTTTCCCAGGGGAAATCCCTTATGGATCCCACCCGACTCGGGAGAAGCCGAATGGGTATGTCCGACTCGCATGGACTAAAACCTCTGGGGTGTTCCACCGCTCGCTTTTAGACAGAGCCCCGGGAACGCTATTGCACACATCCGGGGAACTTTGTCAGCGTTGCCCTTGCCCGGGGCCACGATGCTCGGGGCCTTTTCTAGGCGGGTGGTGGAACTCCCGACCCATCAAACGCAGGTCCCCGTTATGGCGGCAGCATACGGCCTGCGAAGGCCCTTCGCCGCCTGCCTGGCCGCCTGCGGCGCTGCGGGGCCAAGTTGACGTCGTTTTCGCGCGTCCGCTCTGCTGCCTCCTTCTGCGTCAAGACCGCGACGCTGAAGGTGGCCACTGCCACCCACGCCTCCTCACTGCAAACCATTAGGCTGATCAAGGCCGGCAGTGAGAGGTCTGCGCGGGGCTCCGCCCATGCCAGACACTCCTCGCACGTGTGTTTCGCCGTGTCTATAGCTCTATTGCTACAGTGGTGGCACGCCGATGTTGGCTCCCTGCCATTCCTGCCAACCACCTCACGCAGATATTTGCCGAAGCAGCCATGCCCCGTCAAGAGCTGCGTGAGGTGGAATGTGGGTGGTTCCCCTGGTCCCGGCCAGCTCCCAGGATTTCGAGTCGCTCTGACCATTTCTGGTAGAGGACATCACGCGCCTCTTCTTGCCACTGGTATACCTCCCGCGGGGCAGGCCAGTTTTCCGCCCTCCTCGCCTCTAGCAACCGCCAGTAGATCCTTGCTTGTAGCCCAGCCTCCAGATCCCACGGTGGACTACCGGCCAGCAAGCAAGCACCAGCGTACGACACCGTGTAATAAGCCCTTGCTGCTCTGAGCGCTATAGCCCGCTGCGGACGTCGCAATAGGGCCACATTTCGAACGCTCAGAGTGTCCGCCCATATAGGCGCCCCATAGAGGGCCATGGAACGCATCACGCCAATTTATAGACGCCGACACGCACCCCTCTAGGTAGGGTAGGATCCTTCCTAATGCACCAGCTGTGGCCACCAATTTCGGAGCCAAGCGGCGGAAGTGCTCCTCAAACTTCCAACGACTGTCGAGGACGAGTCCCAGGTATTTCATCGTCGACTCGATTGTGATTGAAGTGCCGCCAACAAATATTTGTGTGCCCAGTGGAGGAGCGTTTCTAGGCCCGTGAAAGGACAGAGCCTCTGATTTGTGTAACGCTACCTCCAGCCCAAAAGCACGTATGAGAGCACATGAGCCACACCAGCAGTGGCTAGATATGCAGCCTCCCTGTGGTTTCTGCCGCGGGCTAACGCGAGTGTGTCGTCCGCGTAGCAGGTGAGACTGACTCCTCGCACCATGACTCCACGCAACACCCAGTCGTATCCAATGTTCCACAGGAGTGGGCCGAGAATCGAACCCGACCCTGTTTATCGTTAGTGTGGCCCCAGCATTAGTGTTTCCTCTTAAGTCACGTCTAGCCTGTCGGTTTTGTAACCATCCGTCTAAGGGTCCTTACTCCTACAGACGAGCGTATTTTGCGAAATTTCTTTCAAGATTACGACGTAACTATATGTTATCCCATAAAGAGAGATGAAAACGGCTGACCGGCTGAGTATAATTAGTTTAAAAATATGTAAGATACTGTATTAAATATATAATGCTCTATAGAGCATTATATATTTAATACAGTATCTCACACTACTACAGCCGAGGTCTATTATGCCAAAATGTTCACCTTATTTCATTGTATTCAATCACTAAATGAAATTCTAAACTTCCACTGGTATTTTCCATTTGTATTATAAATACCCATTACATTTCTATCCTCCTAGTCACCGTGTAACAGCCTTCCTTACTTCATATAACATACATTTATGGTTCAAGGTAGGTCCGCGCGGACGCAAGAATAGCTTCTGGGTAACGCGCTTAAAATAACATCGACTTCCATTGGTTTGCTTCGACAAGCTCACTTCATCTGTTAGCACTTTGGCCCTTCAGTCACACTTCGATGGATGGGGATGTATCCATTACATTAGACATTGGATATCAAAACTCAGTGACGTTGAGAAAATACTCACATTGCATTTCATTGCGTGCCTATAGAACTAGAACGATAGGGTAGGGTACTCCAAAGCCATTTTCTTAAAGCATTGCCATGTCTACCTTGATAAAGTGTGTCGAATGAACTTCTAACACCCAAGTTTAATTAATTAGTTACTTTAGTTCAGTATTTTGAATACCATTAGTCATTGTTATTTCATGGGTACCCAGTAGAAGTGTAAAGAGACAAAAATCCAATCTGAATCTCTTAAATCATTTTTTTTCATACATTGCCGCAACGAAGCGCACTGCGTAAGCGGCACGTTTTCCTAGTATTTTCTTACTCTATGGTATTTATAATCCAAGCGTCGCTTTGACGTTTCTTCGGTCGAGTGGCGCCATACGTTGGAATAGAATGGAACGTTTGGAACGTGGGCGTCCCGCTGGTGGAGAATCTGGAGCAGGCAGTTACGATCGCCATGTACTAGGATAGCATAGCTTTTAAAGAGGTGATTGTTTACTTTGTATTTAGCGCCATCTAAAAGCGAATAGCAGAACTTCTAGCGTTTGGAACTGTCGTTATCTCTTTCTTTTTGGTTACTGTTCTTACTTGGTAGAGTGAGTAGTGATGTGGGCCATAGCTCCGCCTCTCAAGTTTGGTAGTGTTAGTAAGTACTTTCGATGCTGGACTACAGATGGCGTTGCAATGCAGTTTATGTATGAATCTTTCGCAAACGACATAGTTTGTTACTGGACCACTTTTACATGAAAATTACACAATTCTCATTTGTGAGCCGATTGTTGATTTGTATTATTCGTCGGAGTTGGATAAAAGTGGGTAGGTTCGAAGAGTTTGTGATTCAGTACCATGTTTGTATAATTTCATTATGCATTAATGTAGTAGTTCAAAACTTTAGGGTAGGTACATACTTATAGCATGTTATATTATACCTCATTCCATATAACATTACAATTTTATCGGACAAATTCGTCGGTACATTTCTTCGTTTATCTAAGATATCAACGGGAAATACTGAACCAGTTTAATTTATTTCGATTATTAAGTAGTAGGTACCTACTTGTCAATCATAGGTAACAAACAATACTAACATTATTGCGTTGGTCTTCGTTGAAATCGCACAATTTTCTTCAATCTAGTATGGAATAGGGTCTAGGATATTACACTTATCCGATTTCAAAAATATTATACTTACTTAAAAAGGAAAATCTATACTAATAGGTAGGTACTATAAATAATAATAAATAAAATAAAAATAAACTATAAAGAGGAAAAGTCCGTGAGGTGTTGACTTTGTAAAAAGTGTAGTGGGTACAGTACAGAGTCTCTAGTATAAGTTTTACCGAAACAAAACTTTACGATCGCGTTTGCGTTACACCCTCAATTTGTATGGGATTTGTCAACTAAACGCAAACGCGGTCGTAACGTTTTGTTTCGGTAAAACTTATACTAGAGCCTCTGGGTAGGTAATCTACTTAAAACATTCTTGATCAGTATATCGAGTGGCGACCACGTACCGGAAGGGGCGGCGTGGGTAGGCGCCCCACAAGGTGGACTGATGACCTGGTATAGGGCGCGGGAGTCCGCTGGATGCGGGTGGCGCAGGACCGGTCATCGTGGCGCTCTTTGGGGAGGCCCATTTCCAGCAGGGGACGTCTTTCGGCTGATGATGATGATGATGATGATGATAATGGTGATAAAGAATGGAACTTTGGGGTGGAGAATTGAAAGAATTTGTGTTCTGCCTAATACCATCAGGCGGGCCGTACGCTTGTTTGCCACCGTCGTTGTATAAGAAAGGGCAGACCCACGCGGGTGCTTGTGTATATAATGAAACAGCAAATGTATTTCTGACGTGTTCCGTTTACTTTTTTATTTACACAGAGAAAATGTAAAATTGAATACAAATGCAATATATAAAGGATCTGGGATCTATTCACTAGGTCGGTACCTACATTTATTTTCAATAAGATTTAATCGTTCGATTCTTACGAATTTTGGCGAATAAGCCGAAGGGAGTGTCGCATCGGTTTTAGTGGTGCAAATATACCTAGAACGCCATATTTTATTACAAGCATCGTATTATAGCAATATTATTTTACCTAGCTTAAAACTCATTCAGTGCGAATTATACCATTGGTTAAAAGTAACATAAGTAGTAACTTGTATTTAACACCTAATTCATTATTTTGTTAGGTACTATTTATTGCACATTTTGAAAGTGTCACTTTCTACAATATTTACAACCATTAGGTATTTTAAAACATTTAATGCACCTTACACACTACACATACTAATTTACATACTATCATAATAAGCTTATTGCTTGAAACACGTATTGAATTATTTACATCAATAAATTATTATTAAGCACAGTCAATTACGCTGTCATTCTTCATTGCTACGATGCTAAGGACAGATTTATATTACACCTATGTTTTCGATTGAAGGTATATAAACAATACTTAGATAATGTAAAAATACGAGTGAGTTGGAATTGGAACCTACTCATTGAACTGTAGACTAGGTAGGCATGCCGCTGTGGCTGTTCTAGACCTTCAGAAAACCTCATCGGTGACGCTGTGAATCTACGTAATAATATACCTAATAGTTGTTCGAGATAGCTACCCCGATAACATAATATAACAAGAATGACCAGAAGTTGACTAGAAACACAAAACTTATTGGTCAACACGTCATGTGTTGACCAATAAGTTTTGACTAAATGCTTTTACAACTTGACCCTTGCAGCCTTGTTCCTTTCTACGTTCACCGTCGGCAATTAACGCTCGCGCTAACCGCCTACCTTTTGTTAAAAATATATGTGAGAAATGTAGTCTTCCTGCAGTTACCATATCTGAACTATTCTAAAGACCCCTTCATATCTAAACTAATTCATATCCATCATTAAAAGTTTGATCCAACTCGTCACTGTCAAATGCTGCAGTTTTCTGACACGGTTCCTTCTGCGCAAGCAGCTTGTGACATTCGTTTAGCCTCCCGTGCAAGACATCGTACACATGGGTCATGGATGCCACTTTCTCTTTACACGACGGGTCGGTTTCTATAGCGAACAGCCTAGAATCTAACAACTTGATCGCTGCTACGATGTAATTCCTTAAGGTTTTCGTCTTATGCTGGCTACTAATATGCTCCAAGAACGCACACACCTGCCTTTCACCACATAGGAGAACGTCTACGTCATATGCTAGAGGTGAATGCTGCCTATGAAGATACTCTATCAGTCTCTTTGCGTACCGGCGGTAAGTCCGGTAGGCCTTTCGTTTTCGAGTTCCGAGCGTCCTTCCCATCGTCATAGATTTCTTCATATTGTCGATGACTGCCTTGTAGCCAGCGTCGCTTTTGGAGTCGAATATGTCTTGTAGACGGGTTTCGACTGGCTGAAGTTCATAAGGGGCTGGAGACGGCGGAAGCGAAGGAGATGACGGCGGCGGTGAGGGAGGCAAGGGATTACTTCTAGTATTTTCTTCTTCGCTGGACTCGCTTGATGCCCTGCGATCGAGTTGCTTAGTTTCTGGTACTGTATACGGTCGAGCACGAGTTCTGGTCCGCTGTACTCTTGCTGGCCTGGGAGCAGTTCTGGCATTATAGGCAGTCAGAACGTTAGCGTCTTGCTCCGTCAACGGGCGAGACCTTTGTGTAGCTGCCAGCGGAATAATCCGTATCTTAACGAGTGCATAGCTCTGTTGTATTTTCGCTCTGATCCTGGGGTCATCATAATCACTTCCCCAAAGATCTCTGATTGCTGATTCTTTGAGATATCGGACTTGGCACAGTTCGCCGTTGAAAAAGCGTTTTCTTTGCTGCTCGTTGAGGGTGTCACGTTCCGCGCCTGTCAGGCCGTGGATCTTGGTCAGGTGGTCGGGGAGTTTCCCGTAGGTGAACCGGGCGCAGTTCTCTATGGGACAGGGTATGTTCGCGTGATTTTGTTTCTTTGTCCGCGGCGGAGCTGGTCGTGCGGCCATCGTTGCAAGAATTTCTGTAAAAACCAAAAAAAAAGAGTTTAATCTATCAGGCGGCGGATGATTGCATCTCATGTCGTTAACATGACATTAATACATTTCACTAGCTGGCAGTTGCAAAATGACAAAATATTGTTTTTATACCACGTTGGTAGCTAACGCGTACGGCCCACCTGATGATAAGCGGTTATCATAGCCTATGGACACCTGCAACTCGTGTTGTGAGGTCGGTCTAGCGGGAGTCTTCTCAGTAGATAGTGCATAACGCTAGTCTTAGCTTTAACAGCTCGAGTGTGCAAGGCTCGGCCGAGCGCTAAATCACAACACTAATACCTTCAACTCCAGGGGACTAGGACAAACTCTTTGCACAGTAAAAACTTGTACAGTCTTACTCAAACATATTAAGAGGCTGACAAGACCTAATTTGGTGAAATTGATGTTATTTAAGCAGTTTTTTAAGAAAAACTATTTGATCTAGCACATCAAATAAAATATATGTTAATATTCACCATATTTCAAAGACCGTGGACGGGCTCATAATTGGACGAAATCGGCTCGATAGAAAATAATTGCAAAGATTGGTCTTAAAATCACAATAAACGGTTCTGTCTTTATTTTTTTGACGTATGGGTCTGCAATTAAAAACACGAAGTCAACATATTCATACCTAAACCGCTAGCGAGTCATATTTCACAAATAATCCACCCTTTTTTTATTTCAATATTTATGTAATATTATCTTAAAAAACCGGTCGATATATAACTAATATATTACTAAGTAGCTTCCGCCCGCGACTTCGTCTGCGTGGACCCGGGATAAAACTATCCTACATTTTAATCCAGGCACACTACTATCTTTGCAAAATTTCATCCAAATAGGTTAAGCTGTTTAAGCGTGAATAGCGTCATTGAGTAACAATAACAAACCTCCAGACATCTAAACATACAAACAATTCAAATATCCAAACTTTCGCATGAATAATATATCATCATCATATCAGCCGAAAGACGTCCACTGCTGGACATAGGCCTCCCCCAAAGAGTGCCAAAGCGACCGGTCCTGTGCCACCCGCATCCAGCGTAATATTAGAAGGATATATTAAAGATCGTTATCAACGTGCTGTATTGGTGGCAGAAAAACAAATACACTATATTCACTTTAAATGCTGCTTTATAAATATTACAACAAATATTATAATGAAATCAAGACTGTGATCAATGCTTTAGATTCACGTGAAGGAAGAACAATTGTCGACGCCAAGAAAATTTTTCGTGATCGCAATTTAAAATCAGATTTATTGTTGATTGACACAAACTTCAACATTATCGCCAAGTCAATTCAATTGCTGGATGATCCAAATCTAGAACTGAAAAGTTCATTAAAATTTGTCTCTGACTTGATAAAAAAAATGGCAAAGTAGAGATTAAGTACATCCCACGGGCAAGGAAGTTTATTATCAACTAAAAAATATCCTGAAGAAAAACCCCGGTTACAGTACTACGTCGTGCAGCAGCTGATTGAAGGCACAGAGGTGGGAGGGTATGCCGGAGGGTGTCAATAAAAATTGCGTGCAATATTTTAGAGACTTAAATTACCTTCCTGTGACTTCTGTTAACGTAGAAAGGTCATTAAGCAAATTTAAAGTGGATTTTATCCAATCGTCGTGAACGACTGGCAGCCAAATCTGTTGAACAAATTTTAGTGATTTATTCACTATAATTTGGATAAGTTGTTATAAATATGTATATAAATCTCATAATTTGTGGAATATATAATGTTTAAAATACTTGCGTATTTTTTTTTTTGTCAACCTTACTTTGCCACCAATACAGCACGTTGATAACGATCTTTAGATATATATAATTATATATATATATATACATATATATATATATATAACGCCTCTGAAAAAGGGTTACTATAAAACGATACATATACATGGTGTCAATTGATTATTATACTTGTCAATACAGTAATTTAAGTAATTTAAAGTAAAAAATAGTACATTGTGATTGATACAAGTGAGGTATGTTGATTTTCATCAGATTGTGATTGTGAGGTATGTTGATTTTGATCATTGGTTGACATCAGAGGCGGAATTATCACGCGAGCCGCTAGGTGAGCGTGATAAGAGAGCCGAGGATGTAATTATCAAAGCTCACACGTTTCATACGACGTTTTTCGTCACATTTTGCGAGGAAAAAACCCTTTTCATAAGATGAAAATTTATAGGCCTGCCAAGTTATTTTCTTTACTTATTTATGGCAACAGGTTTTCACTCACATATTGCATCCATCGCTAAGAATTTCCAGTGGCGTCCATTCTTATTATCACTTTTCTAGTCACCACGAGTCAACATTTTTGTTAATAACCAAACACGGATTAACAATGTTTACAAAATATCTGTGAAATAACCTATAATGGCGCGCAACAGTTTTTTTTTCGTGAAGTTTGCGCAGTGCGCGCGCATTAGATGAAATCTCTAAACAGCCAATACAAAATAAAATAAATATTTTCGTTTTAAAAGTGAATAGTTTTACTAAATTAAACGTTTCTATATCATATCCAAAAATAAATAGTCAATTAATTAACAAAAAGGATTTAATTTGTTTAGTCAAGTAAGAATCCATTTGCCGAGAATTTAAAAAAAAACTGTACATTCTGTACAACCCGGTTAATTTAAAAATGCACCATGTGCATGCATACATCTTGCTGCAAGGTGCCAACGTGACTTAATCGGGATATAACCATAACACACAAGTATCGTAATGTTATAACTTATAACACAAGCGTGTTTAATATCGAGGATTATGAGCCTAAAAGCGACACAATAAGAAGTACCTACGTTACGAGCAATTGTGTTGAAAATAATATTACAACCTCTGTATTCTTAATGTCAAACTTAAATAAAAAAGAAGGAATTTGACAGCTGCGCGTGTCAGAGGTCTTTATTATTATTTATTTCAATAAGATATTATAACTTGATGTCTCGTAATATAATTATTAGCGAAGTGTTTAGTGTATAATAATCAAAATCACAATCAATAAATCAGTGGCACAATGAAGTGAAGTGCATTCTGTTGTGGAAGACTAGTCGATCGTTGAATGAAGAAGTCAAAAGGTACCTACTCATTAGATTGACTTATATTACTTGCCTACCGTTTACGAGCTACGGTAGCCTAGTGGTTCAGGCATGCGGCTGTCAAGCGGCGGTCGTGGGTTCGAATTCCGGCTCGTACCAATGAGTTTTTCGGAACTTATGTACGGAATATTTACCGTTAGATTTTCCGTGAAGGAAAATATCGCGAGGAAACCGGTCTTATCCCAATAACGTCTAGTTTTCCCTCTGGGTTGGAAGGTCAGATGGCAGTCGTTTTCGTAAAACTAGTGCCTATGCCAAATCTTGGGATTAGGTGTCAAAGCGGACCCCGGGCTCCTTTAGGGGCATTACCGGGAATAACGCTAGGAGGATGATAATGACTTGCCTACCGCTTGTTAGTGCTAGTCTAGGCATGGGTGAAGCGTGTATTGACGCGGCGTGTGAAGCTTGTATGAAAACGCGCACACTTTCACGTAATACGCCAAGTGCGCTGCTAGTCCTGTCGCCATCATTTAAATATATCCCTCCATGTTTGAATATGCACTCTAGCGCCTGTATAGCGTACTGTACAGATAATTTTAAGCATATTGTTCGCTCCATAACACTATTATGGGACTTAATCTTGTGTCTGATCGCACTGTCAATGAACGTAATCTAGCTATGGTGTAAGATTACCTACTTAGTACTTTTTAAAGAAAATAGGTGTGTCCTGATTTTTACAGTTTGAGATAAAAATATGTATACGATTAAAACCGTATGTATAACAGTATAGATACTTAGTTCTAGTACATTTTTAGTTGCACACATGTCTTAGTCATCATTTTTACATAATATGATCGATCGCATAATTAGCAATCGAAATCGGACTGTCTAATGGACTTCCACAAACCTAGACAACACAAATGTTTTCCCAAGTCCAGTTAATTTATTTAGAGGGTGTTTATTGACGCAAGGGTGGCTGTCCGAGTATAATAATTGTGTTGACGGAGCCCCAGGGCTGTTTGTGGAGCCCGGGCCTCTTGTCCTACGGTTAATTTATTGAAAACAATACGGTCTTGCGACGGTCGGCTCTGCCAGTGTCTTGGCTTCGTCAAGTTGTTTTAGTAGGGAACTTGAGGACATTGAACATTATATCCACAGTCCTCGACAGTCGCACAGGATGGTTTTCTTAGCTAACAAGAACCTATTTATACTGAATGGATAGGTGTCGGTTATGTGTGTGCCAGTTAATTAAGGACCAAAGATATTCCGTTGCTTAATTGCATTTTTGGTCAGTAGAGATAATGTATATCTAAAAAATATTTGCGTATTTCATCAAGAGTTTTTCAAAGGAAGTCATGATTTTATCTTATACAATCAACCGGAAGGAACGGAGTAGTAACTGTTGAGCGTAAAATTTTAGAAGTGAAAACTTCTTTAGCGGCGCTGAGCACTTTTTGGGATGGGGATTTTTTTTAAAATACGCGACAGAGTTTTGTGACGTCAGATGTGAAGGAGGTCACTTTTTGCTGCTAGCCGATTCAACTTCATTCAAAACTGAACGCTATTCGTAAGAGTATAAAGCCGTTAAGCACTTTTTGTAATAGCATATTCTGCAAATAAATTTATAATAATACCAACGAGTCCTTCACCGTTTTGCTATTGAGAAAATTCGATTAGTTCGAATTTGGGCCTTATTCCTAAAGAGATAAAGCTTAGAAAAATATTTACCAACGGCAAAAACGAATTGATATTTTGGTCGCTACCGCCGTCTGCCGTTCTTGCAAATTCGAATAGTTCGAATTTAGACGTTATTCCTAAAGCTTTGAAAAATATTTGGCAATGGCAAAAACAAATTGGTATTGTGTTTGCCGCCGCCCGTCGGCGCGCCGACGGGCGAGCCGGCGGCCCCTCGCACCCAACGCGCCCGCGGCCCGTCCGCCTAAATAATTGATAATTGTTTATAAATTTGCGTCATATTCATTTTTAGGGTGACACCGTAAGATGTCACGTGACCTGATCGAAAAACTGTTACAATGTTATTGAGTTTTCACTTCTGCCGGCACTCCCGGAGTGCAACCCGGTCTTTTTTTTTAAACATTGTAGGTAGGTATTCATCAATTGCTTGTGCGTCCTCGACTTTGTGTAAGTAAATATACCAAAACTCCACAATATTGTTAAAAATATGAAATTATATACAAATGATAACAGTAATTCCATTGCAATCAATGGCTTCTTTGATTACTTATTTATTTTAAGCCAAAACCAATCAAATGCTGCCATAATATCAAACCGCTTTCTTAGCCAGAATTTATTAGAAGTTGTTAGAATGTAAAATGAAACAATGACTAGGGTACCATAGGCGAGTGAGGGCGGGTCTGATTGAGCTAATATTTATTTTGGAAATTAGCTTGTATTGCGTCGTCTTGGCCGCTCGCGATTATAAATAATATAAATTAAACGATTCCCCGGGGATTCTGCGGCCTGCCTTGTATCTTGTTATTGTTTCGTGCTATTAATTTGATAGCTTTGTTTCATGGTTTTGGAATAGGAATGTATTTAAATAATTTCACTTTTATTTACTTATTAATGTGATTATTAAATTGTGGGCTTATGCGTAAGTATAGAGAATAAGTATTCCCTTTGTTATGTTAATTTTATTATTTATTCCTTTTAGGCTTGCGGTTAAAAAACAAAATACCTAGAGAGAATACTATTATGCTAGTAGGTATACTCGTAAATAGTGCATTGTGATACAAGTGAGGTACGTTGATAATTACATCAGAGGCGGAATTGTTCATGCGAGCCGTAGGTGAGCGTGATAAGAGAGCCGAGGATGTAATTATCAAAGCTCACGCGTTTCATACGACGTTTTTCAACACATTTTGCGAGGAAAAAATCCTTTTCATAAGATGAAAATTTTATGACTTCCTAAGTTATTTTCTTTACTTATTGATGGCAACAGGTTTTTTACTCACATATAATCGCCAAGAATTTCCAGTGGCGTCAATTCTATTTATCACTTTTCTATTAACCACGAGTCAACGTTTTTGATAATAACCAAACACGGATTAACAATGTTTACAAATATTTGTGAAATTACCTATAGGTAATGGCGCGTTTTTTTTCGTGAAGTTTGCGCAGTGCGCGCGCATGTGTTAAGCCAGAATTAGATGAAACCTCTAAACAGCCAATACAAAATAAAATAAATATTTTCGTTTTAAAATGTTATCTCTATTGATTCATGTAAAATGTTATCAAGATTGAATAGTTTTACTAAATTAAACGTTTTTATATCATATCCAAAAAGAAATAGTCAATTCCTTCACAAAAAGGATTTAATTTGTTTAGTCGAGTAAGAATCCATTTGCCGAAAATTAAAAAAAAAGTTGTACATTCTGTGCAACCCGGTTAATTTAAGAATGCACCGTGTTCATGCACACATCTTGCTGCAAGGTGCCAACGTGTCTTTATCGGGATATATCCATAAAACACGAGTGCCGTAATGTTATAAAACACGCTTGTTTAATACCCAGGGTTATGAGCCTAAATGCGACGTAATAAGAGGTACGTTACGAGCAAATGTGTTGAAAAAATATTGAATTACGCCGAGTGGTCAATTCAAACTCAAACTAAGAAATAGACTAACAAATTCAACAGCTTGCTAATAAGGTACCTGGCAGGTAGTTAAGTACATGCTTTTTGATTTGTAAATCATCTACTTACTTTAATAATACCTGAAGGGTTACAGAATCATTTGCACAAACAAAGTTACTCTAATAAACCAAAGATTACACAAGTCTTGTAACATGCTAATCTTTATGACAGAAGTGTCACGGAAATATTAAGGCTCAAAACTCCCCTTTCGCGGGCCGAAGTGGCGGCTTGAATAAATAACTAATTTACATATTTAATAACAGGTATCGTAGCAGATTCAATTGTTTAAGCCGTGAATTATAAATCCGTGCCGCGAACGCTTATTACCCTCTGGCTTTGTTTTAATCAAATATTCAGATCTATTCTTTAATTAGCTCTGTGCAAACTTTGGAAAGTATATCTGTCGTTTTTGAAGGGTTATTATTTAAATTATTTTAACATTTAATATGATGCAAAAGTAGACAATAATATGCCTCCATGCACTCGTGAATCTAATCGGTTTGCATGAAAATGCCTTCATTTCTTGTGCCTACTGTGTCCTACTCCTACCTATAGTCCTCCTCGCCTTGTCCTGCGACAGCGACTCCGTCAATTATTCATATATTTGGATTATGGAACGCTCTAACGCAAAACCAACTTGCTGTAAAGATGCTGTCACACAATTCGCAATGAAGTTTAGCCGAGTCTTTCAGATAGGTATACCGCTTAGCGTCCAGGTCTTCTAGACGCCTCTGCTCATCTCAAATTGGTCTATTTTTCTGTGAATATAAGAGCGCCATTCCGATCGACGTTGTGCACTTTCCTCCTAATAGCGATCACTCAGTAGACCGCAGGCAGTCAGGTGGCGTTTGAGGACGTCTTTATGCCGCAGGTACTGACCCCCCTGTCTCCGTGTGCCACGAGAGAGTTCCGAGTAGAACACTGCAGTCTTTGGTTATCCATGCGCTCGACGTGGCCCCACCACCTCATTTGGTGTTTCATAATCAGAGCCTCAATACCGGGCATTTTGAGGCGACGCAGTAGGTACTTCTGTGTTTGGGACTATGTGTTGCCGCTTTATGTGCAGAACTAAGTTGGAGACAACGTAGACGGCAGGAGTATTTTTTTTGATCTGCTTTATAGCAGCACCAAGTTTCTGCATGAAGTAGTTATTAACTATACTCAAGGGGTTATATAAGTTTGTATACCTGGGTTAGAATAGGTCATATTAACGCGAGACGGTTATTTTCCCGAAGTGAAGGAAAATTGTTCGAGGGGGTAATGTGGCTTTTAGTTAAGAGTACATACAGTACACTTCTACTTTTCACTTCGATTGTGAGAAATAAACCATCCACAATTAATAATACATTCCACAGCGAAAATATTATTTGATTTGGCGGCATGATTATTTTTATAAACTGCTTTGACACAGATACAAAATATAAACACATGCCATTTAAGTCGCATCCAAACGTCCGAGCGCGGCGGACTGCATACAGGACGGGACATAAGCGATAGAGCGAGAAATTCTATTCTATTTCCAGCTTTATCTTATAGGTAAATATTTACTATAATAATTAGACAAATTAACCCAATCCGCCATTATTATTGCAACGGTGTTTTGTTGACTTTGCTATGTTGGAGGTCCTAAATTAATTCATAAAGGTTATTTAACTACCTACTGATACGTCAATTTATTATATTATCTTACAATTAGACTAGCATTAATAGAATAGAACCCTATTATTGTGCGCCCTTACAGGGTGTCATGAACTGGCCAATGATTGTAACACCTTATTATGTACATGACAATACAAGATTAAATAAATAGGTTATGGCCCGTATGCCGTAGGCGTAGGCGGGCACGCCGCGCTCGGACGTTTGGACGCGCATTTAATGTTTTTTTAATGATTGTGAAATAGTCTTTCATTTCTCATGGTTGCAAAGTTCTCCTTTGTGCTGGATGTAAGCTGCGCAAAATGCCACTTGTATGCTCTAGTGCACAAAGTATTTTTTGAAGTGAAAACTTCTTTAGCGGCGCTGAGCACTTTTTGGGATGGGGAAAAATTGTTAAATACGCGACAGAGTTTTGTGACGTCAGAGGTGAAGGAGGTCACTTTTTGCTGCTAGACGATTCGACTTCATTTAAAACCGAACGCTATTCGTAAGAGTATAAAGCCGTTAAACACTTTTTGCAATAGCACTATAAAATTTCGTAGAATAAACTTGCTATATTATTTCAATTGCTATAATCAATTTCACTTTCGTGTTTTCTATTACAAAATTAATAAAACCAGATAAACCAGAAGTCAATTTTGATTTAAAAACGAATCGAAACATTAAATGACTTGGCAGTATGCTTTACCTAAGACTAATATCACGTGTCGAAAATTTAACACGGTGTACCCACGAAAAACCCCCTCGCTCGCCGCCTTGCGGCAAGGTTACGGGAACGCTTGCGCACATATCCGCGACCCCGCCAGCGGCGCCCGCCCACAAGCAGCACGCCACGCCAGATGTTTTGGCGCCCCTGCCTCCTCGATCTCCACCTGGTTAGTAGCGAACCCCCCCCTGGCTCCGCTACGAGGAGATCAAGGATGCGGTAAATCCAGCACCCGGTGGCGGATCAGGTCTGTGGTTACTTCACCGACCACGTCTCGGCCGGCGGTGCACCGTAATACCGGTATTGGTCTTCGTCTACGGTCCCACCATTGCCGTTTCAGCGGAACGACCCCGCCAAATCCACAGCGGGTAGGGAGATCGGCACACCATTATACCAACACGCCTCTCCCCCTGCGACCCCGCCTCGGCCGCAGAAGATAGGGAGAACGGCGAACCGCAATACCGGCACTTTTCTTCTTCTGCGATCCCACACATCCTAAGCGGGCTTAGCCAAGCTCGCTAGAAGCAGCGCCCTCCCCGGGAGCAGCCGGCTGCAAAAACAGGCCGGCCCTGTGGCCATCGTGTGGGTGACCAGTCCACGGTTACTAAGCCCCCCCCGCCCGGACAAGGCGGTCACCCTCAAGGGGGCACTTGAAAAGCCTAATACTCGTATGACACACTTTTCGAGCACGAGATGTGAAATAGTATATTGTTTAACGAGGGGCGTAAGTGGAATAATACGAACAAGTCTAGCTTTTGATGGCTCGAGTTTGCAGTATTCTTACGCCCGTGTTATACACAATGTTTTTCATCACATTTGCGAGGAAACAAATACATTTTAGATGAAATTAATACTAATCGCTATAGAAACTGCAACATGTTAGTTGTCCACATTGTTGAATTTGACGTGAGGCGCGTATGGCAAAGACCCTTCAGTATACAGCCACGATTTGAAAACACTTAAAAATATTTTACTTAGACAATAACTACATATCAATTTTTAATAATTCTGTTAAACATGTTTTAGTAGTGTTTTTAAGTTTAAATTTATTTATAATAAATACGTTTCAGACATCGTATTTAATATAAAACCTCTTTGCTTTGTAACTGCCGCATGAGTGACAGATACAATTTAAGAAAAAAACCATTACGCCCCCACGGGCGTAATAGTTGCGTAATGCGTAATGGGCGGGGTAACATATGCTATTGTAGCTCTGTATGCCTGCGCATTATGAAGCCCTTTAAGAGCAAGTGTGATGAAAAATATATTCCGAACGCACTCCTAGATTCATGTCCAAAACCTGATAACTGTTCATGCTTAGGCATACCGACTTTTTAATTTTTCATATAGGTATTATTACTAATAATACACGGTGGAATTTAATCGGTGAACAGGAACCCATTTTTCTAATTCAGTAATCGATGGCGGTCACGTTTATGTAGTACTTAAGTGGAACCAAGTTTTTTTTTATCATAACTAATTTTTAAGTTGAAATTAAATTTTAATTAAAATTTATTATCACCCTACTAATGGTTTAGTCTGAAAAGTTTAATACCTGTTTTCAAACTATCAGCCATAGAATCATAATTTATCACATCATTACCCAATTCATAAATACTCTGTTTACTCAAGAAATCACATCATTAGTATTGCATGTAGTCTTTTTCTTCTTACCTTTACAATAAAGGCGACTGAAACCCTCGGGTTAAAAATCAGCGCACGCGACGGTTCCATTCCATACAGCGGTCAAAGAGCCTAAGGACCTGGCCATTCAGCTCGTCGCTGTAATCGGCTGATGCACTAAAGACATTTACTATAGGCTCATACCACAACTATTTAGTTTTAAAGCGAATTTTTAAACAGATTTATCTTGAAGGACATGGAAAAATAAGTGGATTATGGAAAATTGCAACCTAATTTCGATGAATCTGACCCTCGTTCACACTTTCACAGCCTAGCGGGCGCCAACGCCGTAGGCGCTTATACCGCTACCATACTATTACTTATTCTGCGCCGCTACATAGCAGAAAAAAACACAGGATCGGCAGCAAGCGTAGCGCGCAGAGATTCTTGGTAGTGAATTTGTTCTGTCCTTTTGATGATATTTGAAGCATTACCCCAAATGTGAAATTAAGCAGACTCAGATTGGTCCCGATCGCCAGCAACCTATGCCGGCGAAACAAGCGCCAGGCTTGCGCTATCCCAATCTTCAGCTGATATCTATCCCGGTCATTCAAATATCTTCCTCCTTCTTCTGATCGTTGAGGACGTCAGCCAACTGACGTGCACGCCAATGCACGGCTATCACGACACAGCCCGCGAGTTGTATCGCTTCGCGGCGATATAGACCGTCCTGTGATAACCGTGCTGGCGTTCTAAACCGGTGGTTCTCGTTGGTAGAACGTACGCGGCCGTCAGCACGTTGCTGAATCCACCCATGCTTGCATCATACTGTCAGTGCTCGTCTTAAGCCGGCTGTACACATTGGGCCAACGTTGGCGCGTTAGCAGAATGCAGCTATGCGTTAGAGGAAGAAGGCTTTATTTCGTTCTCATTCGTTTGCATAGCTGCATCCTGCTCACGAGCCAACGTTGGCCCAATGTGTACAGCCGGCATTAGACGACAGCGATCTCCACCGCGAGATCGCGACAACACAGACACATACAGTCCCTATTCGTCCCGGTACCGCCGCATACCGGGTAGAGTCAGTCCGACCAGGTCGGGCCTAGCTGAGTTTCTTGCTGGACTCTTCTCAGCTAGGCTAGGTTTTAGCGAACCAGCGATAAAACTCCCAGTAGTTCGACACCACTCACACCCCAGATTCGGTTGATACCGTTCAACCAATCTCACTGGAGCGCAAACTCGTAGAGTATTCCAGTGTATAAACTTTCCCGCGTGGTCGTGCCGGAGGCTTCCCCTGGATTTTCCCCAGGCTACCCTCCAACCATGCAATTCGACCGCTATATTGGGTCCGTCCTATTATAGCCACAGTCAGGTTCAACAAAAAAAAAAAATCGCTGATATAAGAGCGATGTGATATATTTATGAGTGAGTTGTTTTTTTACACTCACTAGGACCTCCTGCCCTGTTGGTGGGTGATTCTCGCTGTACTGTAGGGTAACCTTGGACTCGGGTTAGTAACGAATAATTATATTTATTACTAGCTGCCTGCACCGCTTCGTCCGCGTATTGCAAAGAACGCAGGCAATCCCGCGTGATTTAAGTAATAATACCTATAGCCTATTCATCCAAAAACTTCATTTTAAACTATTTTTGAAATCGGATTAGCGGTTTCGGAGATTACCATATACGGGGTAACAAACTTATAAACTTACAAAGCTACAACCTCACAGACTTTTCCCCTTTATTAGTTAGATAACTATTTCCTGCCTAACCTGTCGGGTTTTTTGCTATGCGTCTTGGAATTAACAATTATACTTCTCAATTAGCCTCCGCCCCAGTGACGTCACGGGGGTGCCGGTAAACAGGGGTGCGTAAACAACGATACAGCGAAATGCAGCCAGGGGCCTATTTCCACTATACGAAATTAGTAGGAATTAGTTTTGTATTAGTCTCGCGCGCTCTTTTTGACACGAAGGGTTGAGTGCATGGAGAAGAACTAACGCTATAAATATAAACTCGGTTTCAATTCAGTGCAGTTGGTGGATTACACGTCCAGGCTCACGTTCAATGGAGATTGAAGTGAAAATAGGTTTGAATGTTATTTTTGTGTTTCAGTTGCGACGGTAACGGTTAGATACTGTAATGATAGTACAATCTGCACTCGATATTTTAATAAATATTATATATTGAAATGGTTAGTGTACAATTTATAAAAAGCAAACGCGTAAGGATTCTATTGGAAGCTTTAACTCTTGGGCAATAAAAAAAATGCATATTGCCTATGCAACTTTCAAGGTCCATATCTTTTTATAATTTTAATTATATTTTTTAATTTATACTTTATTACAATAATTTGATGTTCACTTTTAGCAACAGTCCTTAATCAATTTAACATGTGTCTACACCGCTATTGTAAAAAAATAACGCTTTCTTTCGCGCACACGGGTGCGGGATTTTTTACTTACATTAGCTGTCATAGCATTCTTTTAATTTTGACATGTATGCAAATACATATTGTAAAAAATTTCTTATCAATACTAATATTGTAAAGAGGAAAAATGTGAGTTTGTAACTTTGTTTGTATGTTTCGGGTAACCTCCAGGACCGATTATCTGATTTAAAAGAAGCTTTCACCTGCGTGTAGAATGGACTTTCTGGATGGGATTATCCTATATTTTATTCCACGGGTTTGCTTACGTCCTTTGCATTTATAATAAATACATCTAAATCGAATCCAATCAACACAAAATTAAGCATGAAAGGTCTGTTAAAGTATAACAGAGTTCATCATACATTATTAACACTGCATCACACACTATGTATGATAAAATCGGTGTAGGTTTTTTTAACACGTCAAGTCACGTTATAATTTTTTGCGAGTTGTTTAATTAAGTATATTTCAGTTCAGTGTAAACGTGAAGTCATTGATTGTACTTTAATATAATTTGACAAAACCGTGTTTCTCGAAAATTGTATGTTTTACGGTGGAGCAATGACATTTATTCTTAGCGAGATTTGTCTTGACTGCCTCATTTAATTGAATTAAAATTCCGTGTTTTACTAATATCAATAAATTACTTAAACTTTGGGAAAGTAAAATACTGAAAAAGTATTCACCAATATTCGGTAATTACGCTTTAATACTAAATACTTTACGAGTCATTCATTAAATTCAGTACTGCAAGAATACATTTTATTACTATTTTACCCTTCGCTAATGTCGTTTTACTTTTCAATGTACATAAACAAAACAACAATAAACAACTTAAAAATAAAATAGTGGTACTTACTGATATCCAATTAAAGAACAGCCAACAAAGTTTCGCGTTGTTGACGACCGTAAACACGTTGTTGTTATTTATGTTTTCCTGGTACACAAGCGCAGACGAGCGGCCACCGGTGCTGCCGTCACTCTACTACTGTTTACGTAACACAAATCCTGGCGGAATTCCTTCGCCGATTTCCACGCATTTTCTCTCCAAATCAACCATTTTACTAAGACCTCCTCTCCTTCCCTCACTTATATTCTACTACTAAAGCGTATGGGCACCATAAGCAACCGTGACGGTTCTTCTTACATTGGTTGCTTCTTGATTTTCCGAATACTCGGCGAACCTGTCGTGAGCGTCCGGAAAACTTCGGGTGATTCCGGAGAGAGGCTCCGCCTGCTATTCTGTTCTGAGGATTTTCAGGGCAGGACGCTGCATTGCGCCTTCTAGTGTAATTTGTGAGGTTATATTAGAGTTACCTTCGGTTTAAGCGTCGATTGAACTGTACAATGTGAGCTTTTTTGTTGAAGATTTAACAAAGCATTTAGTCGTTCTAGAACGGATTGACCTTCGACGATAAATGAAAATAAAATTTTAATGAATATATCTATTAATAAAAAAAATACAATGAAAGTGCTAACAATGTGACGTCAATGAGCCACTCTAAAACGAATTGAATACATTCACCAAAAAGTGGTAGCTTCTGTACTAACAGCGTACGGAAAAGCGTACCAAATAGTTGATTTTATTGCTCCAGAAATTCTTACAAATGTTCAAAAAAATTTTTTTTATGTATTCATTCGTTTAAAACATCATTTGCCATCATAAAAGTAAACATTGCTCATATAGATAATAACAATATATTTTTTTGTAAAACATTTTTCTAGTATTTCCATTAAGGCGCCGTAGGTTCATGGTCTTCTCTCCCTCTCACTGAGCATAAGCGTGAGCGAGATGGAAGTGCGTGCTCGGAAGCGCGGATATCATGTTTTTTTAATTTTAATTTTTAGGCCGTTTAAATAAATAAAAATGTAAACACTGATTTCTCTCAAACATGATATTGCCGATTTTTAGAAGCAATTTTAATATTTATAGCTTTTGTGCATAATTTGTCACGAATATTTTAAGTGTATTTTTGTGTGTTTTAGACCTATGTTCGTGATTTTTTTCTATCGTGCGAAATTTCCTTAATCATGTTTCGAAGCACTGAATTCCCTGCAGAAAAGCCTCAAGATTACTATTCGTATTTTTTTGAAACCATATTATTATAAACAGACGCATTATATTGTTTCAAAAACTCTGTTCGCTTAACTTCGCTGAACCTACGGCGCCTTAAGTATAAGAAACAGTTTTCATAAAATAATCGAAGGAATGGGTATGTCTTTTTTTGCAAGATGTCTTTTGTGTGTTGCTATTTACATATTTTAGTTTAATTACTGAAAAAATATGGGTAATTTATAATTAACGGAAAAGTTTTCGCACGAGCGAGCGCAGCGAGCAAAGTTTTCCGTTTCAGCTTGGGCAAAAAATCTTTCGTATGTTTGACGTCTGTCCAGCTGTTCTCCTTTACAGAGGCTCTACTCGAAGTATAAGTTTTACCGAAACAAAACGGTACGACCGCGTTTGCGTTTAGCTGTCAAATCACATACAAATTGAGGGTAAAACGCAAACGCGATCGTAAAGTTTTGTTTCGGTAAAACTTATACTAGAGCCTCTGGTCGCATTTCTCAACTGATTCTCGTGAAATTTTGTGAGCAGGTTTAATACATGATGTACAGTAGGCGTCTATAGGCGTATTATATTGTTATTTCTATTGTGTCTGGAATAGTGTCCATCAACGTGTTAATAGTTTTTTTTTTTGAAAAAAAGTTACAGGCTCGCTGTTTTTGTAAGTGTGATTGGGTATATATTTCGGTAGTAAATCGCTCGAAGAATAACGGTAGTTGATTACAGTGAAAAAATATTATTCTTACATATTAACCAATAAAAATATCCCACTTCAACTTATTTCCAAAATTAAAGATTTTGAATTCCATAAAGATCATAAAAGGCACGGTGTTTGACCATAGGAAATCGTGAGGTCACTTACCTACAAATTTCATATTAATATAATGTTTTTGACGTTTCATAAAAAGTTGCTGACTGATTAAACTATATATCTGCCAACATTTCTATTATGACCCTTTAACTTTTAAACCGTGGCGTGGCATCAAAATGTTGGAAAATTCTACAGGAAAACGGTGAAAAATAACCGAAAAGATGTAAGTGACATGAGTTTCCAAAGGTACTTTCTATTGTTACGGAACCCTGCCGTGAGCTTTGGTCGACCCGCACCTGGTTTTACACTCCATTGCAGATTAATGATTTTAAATAAAATTATTTTTATTAGAAAATGCGAGTGCGCCGCAAGTGGGTCTTATTGATACTGAGAACATTGCGGCTTTGTAGGGTTCCGGAGCCAAAATGGTAAAAACGTAACCCTTTTAGTTTCGCCATGTCCGTCTGTCCGTCTGCGGCTTAGCTCAATAACTCTTACTACTAGAAAGCTGTCATTCGGCATGGATATATAAATCCATCACGCCGACTAAATGGTCGAATAAAATAAAAAATCTTTAATTTACCTCCCCTACACGTAAAATGGGGATGTATTTTTTTTCCTCGTTAACCACATGGTGGGGGGACCGTTTGGGGGGTGTCGTTGGATAGCGTGTTCAAAAATATTATGAGTTTTTAAAAACCAATTTTCAACTTGGTGTGATATTTGTGTGATATTGGGCTTTAAAGCCCAAAATTTTGTTAGAGTCGAATCATGTGTCCCCCCACCCCCTGCCGGCTAAATGGCTGCTACTGGAAATGCGAATAAATTCGTGGCAGAAGTACATAATAATGAATTTAAAAGGAAATATATCACGGCTAAGTAGACATTGTAATAGTCGACCAAATTAAAATGTACTTGAAAATGCCAACCTTCGTACAAATTCGGCCGACGCAACCGCACCATTTACATGGCGCTTGCGTGTCAATGTAACAAATACAGACAGGCAACTACGGAACCCTACAGTGCGCGTGGCCCGAAACGCACTTGGCCAGTTTTTCTAAAATATTTTTATGTCGTAAACCTGAATTGACAAACGGATTCTATATAATTATTGAACGTGCTTACAAAATTTGTAGAGGACACCAGCCGGACATACGAAATAATTTTGGCCCAAGTTGAACCGGAGGACTATGTTTGCTCTGGTCGCTCATTCAATACAAGCCTCTGTGCCGGGTGAAGTACCGCTTCGCGCTAGTAAGCACACCGAGCTTTTTGGCCTTCTAAGTGACTTTGGCCGGGTGGTGTTGGGAGGCGAATGGAGAAAATTAGCTGGAGAGAGAGGGTAACCAATGAAGAAGTGCTATAGAGTGATGCAAACCAGGCAGTTAATGAGAAACTTAGAAAAAAGAAGAGGGAAGATGATAGGGCACCTCATTTGACATATAATTGAAGGAAAGATAGAGGGGAAGCGAGGAAGAGGAAGACCTAGACTAAACTACATAGAGCAGCTTAAAAAGAGAGTTGATGTTGGGTCGTATCGAGATGTCAAACAGGTTGCCTGGGATTGGAGTAGATGGAGGGCCTACTTTGAGCTACACTGACATGAGCTTAGCTCTTAAATAAGAAGAGAAGAAGTGACTTTGAAACTGGACGTCGTTAGAAATTACATGGTTCCGTGTGGCGACAGTGAGTGGAGTTTTTGTAGCGCTGAACGTGCAGACTTATTTCTTGGCGGGGTTGAAACGGTACTGATTTAGCTACTCCCACTCAGTCTGACACATGGTTCCGTGTGGCGACAGTGAGTGGAGTTTTTGTAGCGCTGAACGTGCAGACTTGTTTCTTGGCGGGGTTGAAACGGTACTGATTTAGCTACTCCCACTCAGAGTCTGACACATGGTTCCGTGTGGCGACAGTGAGTGGAGTTTTTGTAGCGCTGAACGTGCAGACTTGTTTCTTGGCGGGGTTGGAATCGGGGTTTAGCTACTCCCACTCAAAGTCTGACTAGAGTGTTCTCGATTTTGGACACAAGTTGTTCGCGACTCTCTAACATGATGGAGCTCGGAATATTGGCACGGCCCATATACTCGTATTACGATTGATAATCATCCTCGGTGCTGTCATCTTCATAACAATAAATAGGTAATCTTGTTTCAATAAAAAAAAAATTGTATCATAAGTATGTACCTGAACGCAGTATTTCACGACCTAAACAGCAATTTACTTATTTTTCCATACAACGGTTAGTACAGAATTACAGATACGAAGTGTAGGAACTAGTGATGTACATTCTGTGACAGTTAGTGTGAGCCGTTTCTGCGTTGGCTAGTGATGTTTGACTTTGACTCTCATTTTTAGGGTTCCGTAGGCAACAAGGAACCCTTATAATTTCGCCATGTCCGTCCGTCCGTCTTCGGCTTAGCTCAGTAACTCTTACAACTAGAAAACTGAAATTCGGCATGGGTAATATAAACCAAATAAGCCGACAAAACAGTTGAATAAAATCCGGAAAAAAATTTTTTTTTGGTGTGACATGTAAAGTGATTATGTCATTTTTTTTCTCGTTAAACCTAAAGTGTGGGGTATTGCTGGACAGCTCGTTGAAAAATATTATGGGTTTCTTAAAACCATTTTTCAACTCAGTTATGGGTTTGGGAGATATTGAGCTTTTAAGAGGCTCCCATACGCCAATGACCTTCGATCTGAATCCCTTAGTTTTATAATGTTTTTTGTAGCTTATTATATTAACAACAACGGCTTTAAGCAATATAGTATCCCATATTTACTTCAAACTTCATTGTTTTCGAGATATTTGGCATCAAAGTTGAACAATTTTAGGCCAAAAAACTGGTTTTCTGGCCATAACTTTTGTGTTAATTGGTTTAAAATTAAAACCCTCTGCCAGTTTTTAGAGACGTCATAGACGAACCCAAATTTGTAGATTTCGTATATGTTAGATCTTTCACGTCAATAGAGATGCGAAATAAGTGTTTTTTTAGACAATGTTTAAAAAAATCATACAAAATTAAGTATTAATTTGTTTCAAAATCCGGTCTGTCAAAATGGAGACAAAAGATTGAAGAACCGATAGCCGTTTGATTTATGATTCTATCTGTAGTGCAAAAGTAGTAGATACGATTCAAAACTTGTCAAAAATCGATGAAAACCTCGGGTAGCCCCTGAAGCCCTAATTTTTGTTCGAGTGCCGGCTAAATGGCTACTACTGGGGATGTGAAAAAAATCGTAGCATTGGTACATATGATGAATTTAAAAGAAATACGAGGGCTGCCTTTTAAGTTCTGTCGTTTGCAACCCTCCCGTGATTGCATAAAAAAGAACTAGTGTCACGTTAAAATATTTGAATTTAGAATTCGAAAACAAAAGAATGACTCGAAATCGGCCCAACCGTTTTAGTACAGCGTTCGTTCAAAGTTGACAAGTCAGTTGTGAAAATGGAAATTTCGAAGGAAAATTTACGTGCGATAATTTTTTACAACTTCAAAAGGGGCTTAACGCGACTTCAGTGCTTCGAAGAGTTGACTACGGTTTTCAATGATAAAGCACCATGCCTTCGGACTGTGGAACGCTGGTATTTAGAATTTCAACGTGGTTGCTCTAGTCTTGGTGATAGACATCGTGAAGGTCGACCAAAAACAGCCGTAACCCAGGAGAACATTGATGCTGTACGGCAACTGATCATCGAAGATCGCCATGCGACATACCGTGAGATAGAAGCTTCCTTAAGTATTTCAGGGACCAGTGTTCACAGTATTTTGCATGATCACTTAGGCGTAAAAAAGTTGATCTCACGCTGGGTACCACATTTACTCAGTGAAGACCAAAAAACGGCTCGCGTTCGATGGTGTCGCAAAACTCTGCGGCAATTCAACCGAGGAAACTCGAAACATGTTTACGACATTATCAGTGGTGACGAATCTTGGATATATGCCTACGATCCCGATTCTAAACAGCAGTCGACTGTTTGGGTGTTCCAAGATGAGCCAAAACCGACCAAAGTAATACGCTCACGGAGCACTTCGAAAAAAATGGTCGCCACGTTTGTGGCGAAAAGTGGCCACGTTGCCACCATCGTGCTCGAGGATCGTAAAACGGTTAATGCTGACTGGTATACCACTGTCTGTTTACCAGAAGTCATCGGCGAGTTTCGAAAAAATAACCCAAGACGTCGTATAAGACTGTACCACGATAATGCGAGCTCGCACACCGCCCGGCAAACTATTGCGTTTTTAAAAGAGCAAAACGTCGAAATTCTGGAACACCCGCCGTACAGTCCAGACTTAAGCCCTAACGATTTTTTTACTTTTCCAAAAATCAAGCAACGACTTCGTGGTCAACGGTACCAGACGCCTGAAGAAGCGGTTGAGTCATACAAAACGGCCATTTTGGAGACCCCGACTTCGGACTGGAATAAGTGTTTCGAAAACTGGTTCGATCGAATGAAAAAGTGTATTACATATCACGGTGATTACTTTGAAAAACAATAAATACCATTTAACACTTAAATTGTCTTTAGATTTTCCAAACGACACAACTTAAAAGGCAGCCCTCGTATGATCACGGCTAAGTAGGCCTAACTAGTTACCGAGTAATAGTCGACCAACTTAAAATGTACTTAGAAAGGCTAACTTTTAGTAAAAATTCAGCCGACGCAACCGCACCATGTTGGCGAGCGCGCGATGTAACTAAGCCAGACAGGCAACTACGGAACACTACACTACGCGTGGCCCGACATGCACTTGGCCGATTTTTTTTCTTTATATCCTTTGATAGCTTTCCCGTGTGGTGCTCCAGATATATCTAGTACCGGCATCGGCTTTATCTGAATCTGCCATTAAACACTACCAGACTCGGTTCGGTTCTTCTTAGTGCCTGTCTAAGCACATGCAGTTACGTCCACTGTGGCTTTAACTCTTGAATCAAAAGGTCGCCATCTTCATTACAAAGTAACTCATACTATGTTAACTTATAATTTTAATATCCGCGTTAAACCACGCCTATCGAATGGGCGTGCTCTGACCACGCCCACCGCCTCTTACATTACTTGAGCCTTAGCCATCTCACATCCTCTTTTAAGAGACAATGTGAAACGGCACCGATTTGAAATGCCGTCCTCTGAGGAGAGGTGTAAGGAAAAATTAAGGTTTTCGAATTTGGTCGGTTTATTCGCGATATGGCGATTCCCATATCGATCCCGAACTTTGTAGACGATTGATTAAATTGCAGGGATTTGCCTTGACGTGTAATTGTGCTGACAGAGAGGAGATTCTATTTTAAGAGGCTACCTTTGTGAAATTATGCACTGAAGTCAATAGTATACTCATTTACGTACCTGCAGTAAGGTAAATTTTAAGTGTATTTGGTAAATTATAGAAACTATTGGTATATGTATGCTGCATACATAGATTCTCGCCTTTATTCACAAAAGATGGCTTTATACAAATACATTTTTGTCTTCTTATATTATACATACTTATTACTTATAATAATATTAATATTATACCTACTCTATTGCAAAACACACAAATGGCGAGCTTAATGCCAAATGGTACCTATATAACATGCATGTTTTTATTTGGAATAATTCACTTTTTCCGTGCGTGTTATTTCCGAATTTCACTCAATGGACATGTGTACCTACTTATAATGAAAAGGTATGTTTTTTTTAATCCTACAAATTGTCCCTCTTCTGGGCAAAGTACTCCCCCCTTGCCTTGTACTCGTCTCGGTCTGGAGCAATGTCTGAATTGAACGGATTTGAAAATAAAATATGACCTAAAGTATATTTTGACTTTATTAGGCCCAGTAATATGTCCATCAGTATGTTGTTGTCCATCGATTGATGTCGCGTTTTTTGAAATCCAGCTGACAATTTTGAGTAATATGTCCATCAGTATGTTTGTCCATCGATTGATGTCGCATTTTTTGAAATCTAGCCGACAATTTTGAATAATATGTCCATCAGTATGTTGTCCATCGATTGATGTCGCGTTTTCTGAAATCCAGCTGACAATTTTGAGTAATATGTCCATCAGTATGTTTGTCCATCGATTGATGTCGCATTTTTTGAAATCTAGCTGACAATTTTGAGTAATATGTCCATCAGTATGTTTGTCCATCGATTGATGTCGCGTTTTTTTAAATCCAGGCGACAATTTTGAGTAATGTGTCCATCAGTATGATTTCCATCAATTGATTTCGCGTTTATTGAAATCCAGCCGATATTTTTGGCACTAGCATGAAAGTTTGTACCGGGCATTTTGAATTTTACCAAATGCAATTGGCGTAAAGACATACTTAGTCAGGATTAAAGGGATCTATCACTACACCACGTGTTGGAATTGCTTGCAGCATTTTTAGTTTAGCCGGATTTGGGAAAATGTTAATATTAAAGTAGCTCATATTAACATTGTCTTTAATTTCCCTTATTTATTATTACTCATCATTTTATGATATAGCTCGTAGTTTTGTATGTATATAAAAGTGGAGTTCTAATTCACCGAAACTGCAAAATAAGAGAGTTCCCAACAAACAAAAATTACTCTTGTAGTGGCTTATAATGCCAAAAATAATGTTCTTATAAGAGCCATATTTATCGCTAATAAGGGTGCATTTGGGCACAAATTATAAGGGCAATAACCTTATTCCCCCCCCTTATAGTTGCTTTATTGTTAGCTTTTTTGTCTTGTATGTGCTTTATTATGATTATGACAAGCAACAAGGTAGTCAAACTTATAATGCCAAGGAAAATGCTCTTAACAAGCTAATATACTTATAAGAACCATATTGAAAGCGTTGATAAGGGCAATCGCCCTTATACGCGTTTTGTTGTAGTCAGATTCAAGGGAGTAAAACTTATAACGGCAAAACAAATGCTCTTATAAAGCCTTTGGCCCTTTCTAACACATTTTTGAAATACTTTAACAAAAAACATGTGAAAATTTTAATGGCAAGACAACGGTAAGTTATTGATACTCGAATATGTGCTTATTTGTAGTGAAAACTGTGTGGCAATTCAAATTCATGGTGAAATGTGGTTGCAGTGCCTTGTGTTATCAACGTGCCCTTGAAATTAGGCGGTTTTGTGCTAAAAAGTTAGTAAATTATTTTGTCATGTTTTATAAAAGCCCATTATAAGAGCAACAGCAATTCTCACATCGTCTACAAATACTTTATAAGAGTAATAGAGCTTTATAATAGCAACATGTGTTGCTTATGATTCGCCATTTTACATATCGTTAGGGTTCCTTTCTCACAAGTGAAATCCCGTACAGTCGAGTTCTCCAATATCTACACAGACAACCTTTCAAAAATATCTATACAGAGACTTTATTGTTACTAACATAAGCTTGGTCACGGTGACCGCGATAAATTAAGCACAGGCTCAAAATTATTAGCCAACACATTTTCAACTAAAGAAAACCTTGGAAAGAAAACGTTACCTGTTCCACACGGAACTTAAGCAGTGCGCTACCAGATCGTCCTTGGTAATGGGCATTTACTTGCTTAGTCGCTTAAATAGTTTTCTTGTTAACACAATCCTTAAGAGATAAGAGTGGGGCTTAAATGGCATGATAACATGAATGATGGATGGATGATAGTCAAATAAAGGAAACCAAATGAATGAGACACGTTAGCGGACGGATGCTGTTTGGAATTTTGGGAATAAATGCGAAGGTGATCGGGTGGTACGGGTCACGATCAAGGACTTTGCCCTGCCATTTAAAGGCAGCCAATGCAGCTAACGTTAAGCCGAAGCGAACTTACTAAGTGAAAATCTGGTAAGAAACTGGATAGGATACATCAAGTCTTTAAAATAAAGGACTAAGGTTACTAAGAATGACTAAGCCTAACACTTAACGTACGCCACTTAACTACAAAACCGTTGCCGATGAAACGTTGGCTTCAAGCTTGAGGAGTAGTTCGCCACATGACGCGACTTGAGTTTGTCGAGGACTTCGCCTAGCCGTAGCACCACTGGCGTAAATTTATGTTGAACGTCGCGCCTCGTAACTTGGGCCACGCGCCCCAACCAGAAAGCTACGAATTAAAACACAACGGTAAATACTACGATATTACTACTAACACTGTGAACCGATACGAGACAAGAACACTCCATATTTACCCAGACCGCCTCCCACGTCTGGCCTCAGAATGCAATAGGACAGTGAATAGCACGTTCACAACATACGCCACAATCACCAGCGTCAAGCAAAGGCAGGGGTTCCTGCGTCCTTTATTCCCCTCGTTCTGCCAAGCGCCTCACAGGCTGTAAAATCTCGTCCTGCGAGTGAAAACGCCGAAACTTTCGACAAAAAAGGTAGACTGGATAACTGTGATATCCGGTAAGCACTTGAATAGGGTTTCCAGCGATATAAAACTGTTTTCCAATACAAGCTTGTCTCAAGAATCTCTCTTTTTAGGCCCTTCAAAACTGACAACTCCATATTATCCGTATCTAGAATAATTCATATTTTAAATTTCAAATTGTCTATATAAAAACCAGCCAGTACTGAAAATAAAAAGTCTTAATGTAAGAACGGAGCACGTAGACGACCTGTAGTAATCGCTGCACTAAGTAAGTACTAATAAGGACAGCATAGCCGAAAAGTACCGGTATATTTTAAAACCCCTTAGACGTCAGATCAGTTTTCAAATAACGGTTTCGGTAGTACTTTTCTGATTCGTTCGATTTCATTATTACCACGACATTAACGAGTACGAACGTAAAGTTAAGATAATAATAGAAACTTAGCAAGTGCTTCTAGGTATTAGTTGTTATTATTTAAATAATGAATGTTTTGCATTATATTTTTTCATTGCACGTAGAACCGATGGCCGTTGGGGCGGAAAGGTTCTCGAGTGGCGACCACGTACCGGAGTCCGCTGGAGGCGGGTGGCGCAGGACCGGTCACTTTGGCACTCTTTGGGGGAGGCCTATGTCCAGCAGTGACCGTCTTTCGGCTGATATGATGATATATAACGTACTGTGTTCATGTTAAAAAAACATATTTTCGTTCGTATGTTTTCGATGGCACGATGCAATTTTTTAAACAGTACATTTTTCAAGTTGGAGTTGTTGGAACGACCGGGAAAGGAAGAGCAGGAAAAGCAGGGCCTCCTCTTTTCAAAAAAATGTTAATAAAATAATACATTTAAAGTTTCTTCACCCAACTTATTTTTGGGTCAAAAACAAAATTAAAGTATAACTATAACGTACTGTTCATATAAACAAAACATATTTTCGTTTGTATGTTTTAGATGGCGCGATGATAGCATCATTAATCAGCCAATAATATGCAACTTAAAAACACCGCCAAGACGAAAGCATTTAAAGCAAAGAATAGTGTGGATACAACGTATCAAATGAAGATTATTGAAATAAACGGTTCAATTTTTTTTTCTAGTTTTCATTAATTTTGTTGTGCACAGGTTTATATGTTTTATAGAGTTATTGCCAGTAAACTTCCCGAACATTAAATCTTTATAATTTTCCCAGCATTTTGAGATTCAGACTTTTGGGTTGCTCTTCAAGTAATTTCTCTAACGGTTGATACGAGTTACTGGGCTAGGCTAGGTGGGTTCAGCACTATTTGTTTGTTCCACTATTTCCTCTAGGTAAAAATCATGAAACTGCAAGTATTGTTCTACATCCAAATATGTCCTTGATGGTAACCTATCGCAATCACTAAAATGTTTTGACCGAATATCGTTTGTCTGAAAACTTTCGTATTTTTATGACTTCTCCGAATATACAATTCATTACTTTTTTCATTTACCATTTGATGTTATCCAAATGTTTGAGTTGTCCGAAAAACTTTTACCGCTACGGTCATTTGAGCGTTGGCTTGTTACACTTTTGGCTTTAAACAAACATATCGTCGCTGCGCTTGTAAAATCCGACATGTAAAAAAACCTAACTTTTCAGGAGACACAAAAAACATGTTTGTTTTGTAACCAGGGTCAAAACTTTAGAATTAAGTATGCCGAAAATTCAATTTATGACTGAGGCGTTGTATAATATGATGTTTAAAAAAAAATACTCATGTTTCTAGGCGATACAATTTTTTTTTTGTATTTTTGGCACATGGCGGTTTTTAAATGTGTCATTTTAACCCTCTATGTAATTTTGTGACACTAACCGGATTATTGCTCCTGTGATATACTTTTACAAACAGTCTCATATAGCACAAATCGGATTATATTACGCATGGAAATGAATGAAAAAGTTGGTGTTTTGTGTAAATATGTTTATTTACACATAAAAAGTGTGCGTTTTTGACAATAATAGTAATATTTCTTATGAACTACGGTGATTCAATTTAAAACTGTGAATTTAACAATGGTTGCATAATTTTTTTTTGTTTGGTATCAATTAGATTTTAGTTAGTTTGAATACTACCGACTGAAACCGATCGATGTTATTATTTTAAAATCTCAAATATTTTACTGATTTACAACTTACTAGCGTTAATTAATGATAATGATTGTAAAACTTACATTTTAGGCACAGTTTGCCACATTAAACAGATTTTACTGTTCTTTCACTAAATAGCACGTATTAACTTCCTTTAATTGTATGACGATAAGTAAATAAAAAAATCGAATGATTTGACGGTAATTAATTGTAAACTTCAATTATACGGGTACCACCTACTTGTCGTAAAATCCGCTAAGTGCCAGTGCAAGGCGCAAAATTTAATCACAGGTTTATTAGGCACAAGAAGCGCTATGTGGCGATGTAACACATAGCGCATTTTGAAGGGCATTTTCATACTTATTTCACATAGCTGATTTTTATTTTTCGGGAAGCAGTTACAATTTTGATAAATTGATTATAGAGGAAGATGCGCCTTCGGAAGTAGTTCAAAATTATGCCAAAAACCGAGTTTCAAAAATAAGCACATGTCGGATTTTACAAGCGCAGCGACGATATATGAATTAGTAACATATGTGTGCCCCGTATAAACAATAATATGTCAAATAAATAATAAATAAAGCCGATTTGATAAAACGCGAATAGATCGATTATCAACCGAATCATTACGTCGGTATAATGACATTGCGGGTATACCAATAATTGGGAATTATTGATTTGTCAAACAATTACAAAAGCTAAGCCATGGTATAACAACACAGGTACTCTCTTCCGAGACTCGCGAACCACGTGACTGACACAAGCCTTCGTCATCAAACGGCATTTAACAGCATGATGACGTAGGCTTGTGTCAGTCACGTGGTTCGCGAGTTTCGGAAGAGAGTACCTGTGTTGTTATACCATGAGCTAAGCCATAAAATGACCAGCCGTAGACGTCGTCGCGAACTAAAGTGTCGGACAAACAAAAAAAATGGCAAACGAAGGTTGTCGAATAGTAAATGCCGAAATGAAAATAGGACAAAAAAAAATATTGATCTTTCTTCTTAATGATCACAAAAATAATATTGACGTAATTGCGTTTTGGTAAAGAATAACCCCCTTATTCATAAAACTTAAAATGCCTCTGCTAAATAAAATGTGCTTTGTCCCTTTCTTACGAAAACAAATGTCAAAGTGAAAGATAAGGACAAACTAATTTTAACGCCATTTTAGTTAAAACTGGCTTGTAGGACGTTTATGAATACGGCCGTAAGAATTTACTTACTATTTACACTTTTATAACCAATAGTAAGCAAAAACAAAAAAATCACTCTCCTGTAAAGAATAAGAAACAACATTTAAAGCGTTCAATTTCAGGTCTTTTAATAAATAAATCACACACAAATTAAATAATATCTCTTCAATACAATGTCGCAGTCAGAGCTGTCAGACAGACGTCAGCTATCAACTTAAAAATAAATTGAGGAAAAAGGTTACATTTACATTAGTATACCAGTGTATAGTTTCCTTATATAACTACAATATTATTAAATTTAAGCTTGAATCATTACTTACAATTATTTACTATTCCTACATTAATTACTTACTGGTCTTCCTGTTAAACATTTGGTAACTTCACCAATAGATAAAAAAAGAGTAACCTTATTATGGTTCATGGTTTAAGACATTTATTTCTCATAAGATTTACATAAATCACTTACTGAGAAAACAATAATTTTGCTTAAATCTAAGTAGGAGAGGGTAGCATGCAAAATGGTAACAACCAAGTACAAAAGGCGCGTGGTAGCAACAAGCGCAATGCAACAAACAAGTAGAGGCCGGTAAACCGTACTACTCTTGTGACTACTGGTTAGGGCCCCCCCACACTACCGGCGTTTTGTGAACGTTGTCATACAAAATTGTGCGTTGCGTCACAATTTTGTATGAGAACGTTCACAAGACGCCGGTAGTGTGGGGGGGCCCTTTATTCTCGGTTACATATTATTATAGTTAACTAGCAAGTATGTTTTTTTATATATATTTTTTATAGCTATTATACTGTTTATGCCACTATAACTCTATGGATAGAAATTTATTAGGGTCACAGACTGCTGAGTTACGAAGAATGCCAATGTCAATGGTTGTATCGCACCGATACCTTAAGTTATCATGTACCTACGTGTTGTACGGTAGGTAGTACAGTTTTTAGTACCTAACGTCTTTACGGTAGCTCACTGTTTTTCCACAACCGTTAGGTTTCCTCTGAGCCCGCTCTAACCAATAGATTCTGGCGCTAAATTACAAACATCAAGAACTGTGCGTATCCATGTTGAGCCAACGTACATTTTTCTTCTAATGATAAAAATATGATGTTGGGCGCCCCTCCGGATATCCGGTGGATACAGCTACAATGAGCCGGTGATGAATTTGTACCCGGATGCTTGATTGATAGCCGGCTGTCGACGAGATCGCGGGAATTAACGTCACTTTAGGTGCTGTTCTCACTTTTGGTGAAAACAAACTTTGTCATTTATTATTCCTGTTTTACGCATACAACTGTAGGTATTTATTATAGATTTTTGATATAGTGATGATAAAAAATATTATTTTATTATTGTTCCACAATTGCAAATTGTACAATTCTTTATATTTTATAGCAATCAAGGCACCGCCCAACTGCATAACAGTTTGTTGGCGTAATAAGAGTAAATACGTGTATCTGAAATTAATGTCATATAATGTACCCGGCAACTCTAGGGCGAACAATTCAATGAAGATAATGTGAATTTACGTGCTGACCAAAAATGGCGTTGCGTCAAATACAATAGGCGACTTGTAGAAGTTGTAGATAGGTTACTTATTGGTTAATATCTTAAAATACGGATCCTGATGCCAGCCGTAGATTAGATACTAGCCAATAGTTTTAATTATTGCTACATTTTCTGTAAGTTTTACCATAATCTAAGAAAAAACAGAAAAAAATCCGATGTATAATATTGTCTGTCAGCATGCAGCGTTGTGCAGCGTAAATCATCCCTCGTGCATAATAATATAATAAAATAGGGCCCGATACTTTGTTTATTGTTTTGATGAGTCGGCCTTTTCTCCCCCTGCATTAGCCCGGAATGTGCCCGCATATGCTAGAAAAATAAGAAGGAAAAGAGTTCTCGAGTGCGAGGTATTTGCAAAAGAAAAAGTTTCCTAATTTTGATACACCTGCTCTCTAGCTCGCCAAAAACCTGAAGTTATATTGAGCTAGGAGTCTTATTTGCATAGTTGTAATGTAATGTGAAAGAATGAAGGCTCTCTGTTCGGGTTTCTTTAGACTAGGATGAAACAAGTTTTTATAACGAGATCTGCCAAATTATGTAACTAGAATGCAGAAGATACTTACTACCAAGTTACTTATATAATGTATGTATACCTACACACGTGAATGTAATTCATTTTCCCAGTAGTTTAAGGAAAACGATCCGTAGTCCGTCCGAAAATTGCCGTAGGAAATTCAACCTTTATATTAATGGCAAGGTTCCAATGTCCAAAATTCAAAAATGGTGAATGTAATGTAAAAAAGGTTTGACCATTATTGCTAATTATTGAGCTTAGAAAAATGTGAAGTGTTTAGCTCTGTTTATTCATTCAGACGATATTCAACTTTACCACGACATTCGCAAGTAAGGTCAGAAGTCGAAACTCGTTAAATGATTCCGTTTAATTTGCTTACCGTGCCTGCAAAATCCAAACCTAACGGTTAGTATTACACATCATTAACCTTTTATTGGCGAACAACTATCGCGGCAATTTCGTCCATTTGTTTGGTCGCAGTTGCGATTAAGTTGCTGAATTTTTTATATCGCACATCGTCGAGGAACAATCGGCGAATGTTTTTCACGTCGTTTTCGGAATTCACGTGATTGTCCCTTGAATAATATAGACCTTGCGAATGGTAGTTCAGATTTTTCAATTACCTCACAATGCGGTACAATGTTTGTCGAAGGTATGACAAAACGATCCCGATGAGTTTCACGTTGTTTGTATCGCGAGTTTAAATGCGTTTTTTCAATGCGATCGTTGTTTTCCACATGTCAACATCATGTTCCGAAAATGATTACCATGGTTTTGTAAGAAATATTTTTGGATCATTACAATTTTCTGTGTAAAATATCTGTCTGGCATGGAATATCTCACTGATCGCTTAAGAAAAAGATATCTTCGTTTCTATTCCTAAAGACTCTACAATAGTAAGTTATACTGTGTTGGTTAGAATATTGTTAGTCACGTCTTCGAGCTCAATCGAGATCTAATTACCTATGTTGAGAAAAACTTACATAGCATGGCTGTGCATCGTAGTGATCGTCCGCTTTGATGCAGACATTTTAACATCTACCTCTAATTAATTCACGTTGTAAAGTACATTTATTGAACACCATATTAATTGGCTATTTCGGTGCGTTTAAAATGTCAGCCAAACTTAATTATGCTCATAAGCGACCAGGAAAACATAACTCGCTGAAGCCCATACCACAAAGCTGAGGGAGGGTGGTAAAGCGATGGCCTGTCGCCGCGAAGTGGCCGGATAAATGAGAGCTCGTTTTTTGCGGAACTAGCGACGCTTTTTACCACCGATAATATCGGCAGTGTGCGACTTCGCCCGCCGTAATGTCCTAGCGGATTATTGCTATATAAATTGTCCACAGTAGCCCATTCGATTGGCTAGGGGTGGCACTGCCTGATCGCTGTTTTTTGTCTATTCAAATGTACTTTTTTTCGACGTTTTTGATACAAAAAAAATGTAGTGACACGTCGGAGGCAAACGAACCTACCTACGACCCATCATAAATGCTTTGATGACACTTGGAAATCTGTATCTTCTTCAAAGAACCCCATGGACGATCTTCAGCAGTGAGCACATTCTATTATCGCTCCAGGAGGAAATACTTCTAAAATCGTACATACGCTACGCGACCACTCTGGATCCACGTTGTGAGAATGAACACCCTACCGATGTCGAGCGGTACGATGGTAGAAAATAGCCATGGACATGGTATTCGAGCAGAATCCATTATACCCAGGCTATCAAACCCGCTCAAGAAGGCATAGTCAACTTGCGTAAATAATACATATTGCAATTCGTCAGACCAGTAAATTATAGTATTCAGCAAGTTTTCTTTTATTTCTCTAAATAAACTTTCTGCAAGAAATACTTTTCTTTTTCATTCAGTTTAGACCAATACTGACAACACTGACTTTGAAAAAAGAAGATAAACGATCAACTGTCAATGGTTAATCTCGGCTTGGGCAGCCCTACGTCCGAATTTTCCGCTTTGGTCAGTCCCCGAAGGAACATTTAACGATATTAGGGCTTTATTTTTTATAGTTCGGGACAAAACTCGGCCGGTATATTTAAGGAAGTGGCAATTTTTCCATTTTGTTTGTCATATTCACTTTAACGGATCAGTGCCCTGGGGAAATGGAAAGCACTCTAATGCAGACATTTAAATCCTTTAGAACATTATTGATATCGAACATGCTTATTTAAACTTTCACGTTTCCTATTACACTTTATTTTAATAATATTATTGGTCAATTGAGATTACCTCATTAACATTTCTTATTTAAGTATGATGTACTTATATATGTTGAATTGAAATACGTTGTTTAGAATTATACTAATATTAATTACAACGGTGATATGATCCGAACTCTTCAGGAGTTCTTTTTCAGGATAAGTGGTGTCGCAGCCGCGTCGCCCTGAGGCTCTAGTATAAGTTTTACCGAAACAAAACTTTACGATCGCGTTTGCGTTTTACCGTCAATTTGTATGGGATTTGACAGCTAAACGCGAACGCGGGCGTAACGTTTTGTTTCGGTAAAAGTTATACTAGAGCCTCTGCGCCTGGGCACATGCAGCGGCCCGCACATGACACACGCAGTTTAACAGTATTATTATGATGTATTTATTGTATTAGATCTAGTACAGACATAATAATACTTACAACTTATATCTATGTATGTTTTCGCCTGAATGACGGTATTTGTGAATCGAAGGGATACCCTTTATATGCGAGTATAGATGTTGCAACTTTATTGTTTGGTTTCGAAAGTGCGTCGTATTCTGTACGCAATGAGCCTTGTTGTGGTCCAGAAATACAGAAAAAAAAAAAAACCATGCAATGAAATTTTGACGTCGTGTTCATCAGTCGAGAGATCCGTAATGGAATTTTATACAAAATTCGGATTCGTGACCATTCAGCCATTAAAAAAACGTTAGTGTTTTTTTTTCATTGTATGTTTTAGAAAAATACCATTCATACCTCGGCGTGAAAAAGAATTGCCAGCCTCGTATCCGAATCCAGCTTCGCTACGCTCGTCCATCTATATCTGCTTGGTCGGCAATCTCTATTTTCTCGGCCGGTGCAGTATTGTATCCGGCCTAGTAATGTACAAAGTGTATCCTGTTGTTTCTTTAAATAGTTACTGGCAATATACAACAGCAAAAAACATCTGTTATCGATTTGTCAAACAAGCCGCAATGAGTAGAATTGTTTTTAATCCAGATTAAGAGGCTGACAAGACCTAATTTTGTTGAAATTGATGTTTTTAAGCAGCTTTTTAAGAAAAACTACTTGTTCTAGCACATCAAAAAAAATATATGTTAATATTCACCATATTTCAAAGAGCGTGGACGGGCTCGATACATAATTGGACGAAATCGGCTCGATAGAAAATTATTGCAAAGATTGGTCTTAAAATCATCTTAAACGGTTCCATGTCTTAGTTTTTTGACGTATGGGTCTGCAATTAAAAATATGAAGTCAACATATTCATACCTAAACCGCTAACGAGTCACATTTCTCAAATAATCCATACTTATTTTTATTTAAATATTTATGCACTATCTTCAAAAACCGGGCCGCTCAGTGACACTCGCTCTCGTTTACTCCGATACAAATAGACAGTGTGCGCGCTATCCCAAATCCTCAAGGCCATTTTGGTGTTGACAGCGCCTTAAATATGATTATTGAAACCGTGAGGTATTTTGGAAATAACTAGTGCTTAGTCGTCCTTACTTAGCATTATCTAAAAATATTATTCATCGTCTATTGGAGTCCCATGCTGCTGGTGACAAGTTGTCCACTTTTTAAAGTGGCCATTTAACACAAAAAACGATTCAAATTTTTCGGCACATTTTCTCTCTAAATACATTCAGGTGATATCAAAAGTTGCAACAAAGGGCCGTAGAAAAATCCCATTGTTATCGGGGGTATAATTTATTAGGGGCGCCGGCTCACCGGGACCTTTTTTTATATATCATCGCATTATCCCCACTTGGAGAGTTACAACTTCTTAAAGGAAATCAGGGGAAATTAATTTAAGCGTTTAAAACTGTCCCGGACACCCTGACTTTGTGCTGTTTCAAAGCAGTTAGAAGACGTATACCTACCTAGCTCGGAAAATAAATACCATATTTTTCCTTGTACGGATATGAAAAGTCACCATAGTTTTATACAGAACAGAAATAGGTATTAAAAATTACTTGAAATCCAATCTTAAAAAGAAAATAGAAACCTTGTGTGGCTCTAAAGTTTTCAATGAAGCAATTTTGATTATAAAATGTGATGAGTAAATAATAACTTTCTACTGCTATCAATCAATTACTTTTTGTAAGTAAATATGTAGCACTCGTGGTGGATATCATACGAGCTCAGTTAAAAAAAATCTATGGATTCAAGTTTGAATTCCAGACGTAATCAACGTCATACATTTTTTTAAATTAATTAAAATTGTTGGGTGCTGGCCAGCAAGTTTGGGGTAGCCCCCGTTCATCCGTTTCCGATTAAATTGTGTCCCTAATATTTTTATCTCCTCACATAAATACGCGGTAATGAGAGCCCGGAATTCTGCCCGTTATAAATTTATTCAAGTCTGCCCACCCACTCGAGTGTGCATAATTTTGATACAAAAATAATCTACGAGTGTTATTAAAACCCCTATTAATTCTGTGGATGGTCCTGCCGACTTAGAAGGCATATGTCTATCTGGATAGCTATATGTTTGATACCTTTTGTACTATGTATATAGTAGCACGTTTTATTGGAATTAGAGATGCTGTTACATACAACCGATATTTATTTTATGTCAATGGTATTTGCCATGTCCACCTAATTATGTATCATGAGTGAAGCTGGTTGTGAACAGGATTGAACAGTTGACCGGTGACATCTTATGGTAGCCATATCCGAGACTGTCACTGAAACAAATCGAATTTCAATCCAATTTGAATACATTAATACATGCAGTTAGTAGATCCTACTAATATAAAAAATCGAAAGTTTGGATGTCTCAATGTTTCTTAAATAACCGAATTAGTTAGATGAAATTTTGCACAATGATAGGATTCAAATGTAGGATATTTTTTATCACGGGTCTACGCAGACGAAGTCGCGGGTGGAAGCTAGTAATTTATTAAATGTATTTTATGACTTTTACTTCCTAAGTTATGCCATATTAAAGTAAGAAGACGTAACATCGCCCATTTAAAAGATTCGCCTAGTTCATGACTACATCAATATTAGGACTTCTCTCATTTGAGATTGCAATAATTTAACCTCGATAACCTGCGACCCTCGTGGCCACGGGGTCTTTAACAGAGGGCGAAGGTTCTCGCGTGATATCCTCTCCCAGGAAATGGCCTTTTTCTTACAATTTCCTATGGCGTGGCGATAGCCATTGCTTTAGTAATTTGAACACTTATTTATTTGCTAGAAATTGACATACGAAATAGGTGATTTTTACGAGGTTTATCTATTTAATTACATATACTGTCTGTATATTTTTATTTTTAAACCTTTTTAAGACCTTTTTCAGACCTACATTTTGTAGTTGACATACGAAGATTGGCAAGCAAGAGTGCGAAACACTTGGAAAAGGATCGGAAGCGGCGAACAAAAATAGACCTGAAGACGTATGTTATTTGTGTAGCATTTTTCGACGTCACCTCATTCATTCATTACTAAAGTTACTGGTCTCTAGTTTCCTTCAAAATAAGAAGAGGTCGAGCTACGAGTGTTGCGAGAGCCACTAATGGCAGCGGATAGCGTCTCCGCTGATTTATGGTGGCTGCAACTCGCCGTGAATAATTTGTAGCGATTTATGGACTCGGGCTTGGGTGCGTCGCGGGACTGATAGCCCAATGCGGGTGTGCAATCTTCAGGTGTTGTGTATAAATGGTATCTTTATATCGCGTCGCAGTCTTGATCTTCACTTCACCATCTGTGAGCATACTATAGTCATCACATTAATTGTTTATGGTGATAGAGCCGTTAGTTTTTCCACCTATACGAGATATTTTGACGCTCGTCTGTTCGCTCGAAATGTATAGTTCAGGCGATTGTTTTACCGGAAACAAATGAAATACATCAATGTTTTCTGTACTGTGTACATGTATGTACAAGCCCAGTTTCAACGTGCAACACAAACGATGTAAAAAGCCTTTCAAGCATCGGTACCTCGCCAGTCCGTGGAAAACAAATACGGCCGAAGCGTTGGTCACATCCAGAATATATCGTCGAGACTCTCAATTGTCGTTCCGAACTTAAACATTGGGATCGTATTGTTTACGCCCGCCCAATCAACAGGCGCGCTAACAAAACCAATCAACTTCGTCTCGCCTATATTTGCTTAAAAGACTTATTCTTTTTAGTTTTACATTGTCGCTGTGACCCGTTCGTCCGTCACCCGTTTCACGGATATATTTGATTAAAAAATAACGTCGTCAGAAGCGTGCAGGGGGATGTAAAAAGGAGTAAAACTCTCGAGCGGCATAGCTGTCATTGTCACGAACTGCCCAACGGTCAGCGTGTGTGTTTTGGCCACTATCTGCGAGACCGAAAGGTCGAGATGTGCCCAAAAAGAAGAGTACGGCCTAATTTTAAATTCTCTGAATACGCTTTTCATTGGATTCCATTGGCAAAGTGCGCGTGGAGCGCAGTGATGGTTTAATATTCGTATTTGGGTTCCAAGTCTACACTTTTTAGTGCAACAGACTCAAGTGGAAGACTGAGAGAGACGAAATTGTTAATATTTGTAGACGAGTGCACGCACATAGAAACGTCACTGCTGAACTTAAAAAAAATACTTACGTACGCTAAACGTTACGTTCTGCAATGCAGAGTGGTGTGCTTCCAGCAGTTGCACGTAGGTAATGTATGGAATGGAATGATAACTTGAATCAACACTTGGCTCGAACGTGTCAAATACTAATAGACATCTTGTTGCAGTCCGCAAAACCCTTGAACATTCAATATTGGGTTTTGAATACTTGCGAAGTTTGTAAATCGCTTCACAGTATCTGTATGTCTGTCCTCTGCTAACTAGACTAGCCTCCGTACTGCTTGCCCTTCGTTTGAATTATAAATTGCTCACTTTTTAGTTCTCGGCGGGCGGCGTGCGTGACAAAAGCGAGCAGATAGTGGTCCTAAGGACAATAGAAAGCGATTAGTCTGTCCGTTCATACCAATTTCCCTCTGCTATTCTTTTAATTGGTTTCAGATCCATTTCGGGCAGCCCTTGAAATTTTCAAACGTGCACGGTGGCTTGAGCGTCTACTTTTTAAAACTTGTTCAGGACGACAGCGGATTTTTTGTCCATTTAACTATTTTGTAGAAAATGGCAACGACGATCGTCGTTATATATTTTTTCTTTTCTTTTATTTGAATAGTTTTCAGGGTACTACTATAAGAATATTTTAATGGCAATAATAATTTATAGACACATGGCAGTGTGTTAAACCACGTTCTAATACATATTATTTCATGTCTTGTAGTAGATTTTAGAAGATTAACCCATTAAATCAATTTTATATGAAGTGTCATTTCTCCATGAGATTTCAACGAAATGTCGCACGCAGCAAGTCTCCCAAGGCTAAAAAGAGAGAACTGGTTGTAAAATCCACTGAACCTGGCTCGGTTTCGTTAGCTCAGTTGGTTAGAGCCATCGGCCTGGTCTGCCAAAAGGTCGCAAATCCGGGTCGAGGCAATGAACTCTACAAAATTTCCCTTTAATTTGATAGTTTAACCCGCTGCATTCAATTAATTAGACAAGCGTTTAACTTGCTCTGACACAGTATATTTGACACGTGCAGGTAAACACGATTAGTGTCCCTTTGTTCTCGCGTCAACAGCCGGCCACGTCAGCACAGAAGTTCAACCATTACTTACGGTGAATGTAAACACATAAATCGGAGGGCCTAATTGTCTAACTCGCTCCCAATACCCAATTATACCTACCCCTTATTTATTTGTTTTGCTTGAGAGCTGAGATAAAATGCGGCGGTAACTTCTTTCGTTTCGATGAGATTAGCTTGTTTGGTAAAAATATATATTACATGATTGTGTAATACATACGTAGTAACCGACAACGAACCGACAGATTTTACTTGTAATATCGGGTATTTGGTTTCAGGAAAGCATTTAAAACTGGCGACATAAGACTTCAGGTATGGTATGACCTAATATTATCAACACATTCTATAATGAAGAGCTCTTTAGAATTCACTATATTTAATAAGTGTATGGTAGAAATATACTACCACTCATCTACCACTTATAAATATTGAATTATATTGTATCTATAATATTTTTTCATACGTGTTTATTTCTAATTTCTTATAAAATCTCTTTTTAACTGTCCTCCATATTTTCAAGATTTGTTACAACATACAAAAACAGTACAATTCTTTATTTCCTTACTGCTGCAAATGCCATAGTAAAGCTACATAAGTAGGAAAGGAACCCCATTCTAGTGTTAGGTAGGACATGAAATTAAAATGAGTTTGTATGAGCAACTTATTTCCAAAAATGAGGTGATACACCTACCTACTTCAAAGGAGGTGAGGTACCATCTAATAATTAACATCTATCGGAAGTAAAAACAAGGTTTTTTTTTCAAGTGTAGTGTACAGTCAGCATCACATAGTAGCAGCCAAAGTAGCCAAATATATTTAGTAGCAGCCAAAGTAGCCAAATATACGATATATTTGGCTACTTTGGCTGCTACTAACTATGTGATGCTGACTGTACAATAGACCACCATTTACTTTCATGTTCAATATTCTTACTTACCGTCCTCCACTACATACAATATTGTATTGTAGATGGGGGAAAGTTAGGTGCGAGTGGCGAGTCTGGAGCTCGAAAGGCGAGGCTTTGAGGTTTGAAAGATAAATGAAGCGCGAGGTGATGACCGAGCGAGTGAGGAACCCCGGTGCCTCGTGAGGAATTAATAAGTACATTTTTCAAGCGTGAGTGATGCGACAATTAAATGAAATGAGTACCTACAAATGAGATGCCTCACGAGTGAGTAACCCAACACTACCCCATTCTATAAAAACATTTCAGCGCATAAACAGACAAATAAAACAAACTTTCTCAATCCTTTAACGATTTGTAGCTCTAAGTTTTAGTTTAATTTCGTAATGAAATCTTGGGCGGAAGGGGTGAGACGCAAAACTTTTAAACGCGAGATTCCGGGCTTTACGATAACCATCATAATAAAATATGGAAGTTTGTTGTAACACTAAACGTTTTATTATAAATACGGCGCCGGTTATTGTTTTGAGATGAGATAGGGTTAAAATGGGGGGAAATATATTATACCAATGTACTTATGTACAAACACCTGCAATAATATCTTGTACGTGAGTTGTACGACAAGGCACGCATATATTTGACGTGCTCTGTATGAACGCTGCAATGTATGAACTATCGCTCGTCGCCCCGCTGCCCACTGACGTCCAGACCGCGCGGCCTGATGGGGCTGTGTTTATGCAGATATTTTTTCTTGTTAGATTTTGTAGAGGTGATTTAGTTTTAAAACTTCCAGTCAATCGGTAAAAATATCACAAGTCAAACGAAGATAACACTAGCATAAAATATTTATGGAACATTAAAACATAAAACCTCATTGCTGTAAATACTTACGCAAATTAAGCCGTCACGCTATTACGCGCGGCGCAATGAAAATTTCGTTATCGGCCAAACAAAATGGTGGTTTTCTTAAACTGTAATAGAGAAAGTTGAGACAGCCGAGTTTTATCTGCAGCCCTCGAGGATCAATTAAAAGGCGGATGAACGCCGACAATTATTGTTGTGAGGCCTCGCCGAGTGTTGCGTTTGTTAGATTGTTTTTTGTATTGTAAAGTTTTCGGCTATGGTGTTTTTGATATTTTGTAGATACAAGATAGACATAAAGATTACTTATCATATAAAGTACCTACAAGTAAAATAAAAATAAAGTAAGTTATTAAATACAAGCAAATTTAAATTTAATTCGTTCTTGTAAAGTTCCGTGGCTAAAACGACTTCATAATTATGAAGCCGAACACTGCCTACGATTTAAGGTTTATGAAAAACAGTTAGAAGATCCATGGATAGTAAACTACCATTTATTACCCGGAAGTTACCCGTAAAAACACTGATGCCTCCTCAGAGATCGAATTAATGTCTCTTATAATGACACTTTTAATTACTATAATAGCTGTTTCCCAACAAAAGTCGTTAATTCATTAAAAAAGTTGATAATGTCCCAAGAATGCTCCCCCGCAATATTTTTAACCATAAAGTACTACTGGTAATAAATCTAGCATTAATTGAGAATTCCAAATGACCGAATAAAATACTTCAACGACACATTACAATATCATAATATCCTTGCTAATAATATTTTAAATTTGGAAATGTATTTCCGTTTGCCTTTATTCCTTAGAGCCATTTGTACACATGCGAATGTGGCATTAGTAAATACTTGGCATTCTTTATGTTTATATTAACATGTTCTATTTAACCGTGTCTGTAGACTCAGGTAAATGTGCCTATGCAGAAGATTGGGATTGGGCAGCGCATAAACTGAACCTCTTTCCCCAAAACTGCCAAAAAGTAAACGTTAATGAAAACCTGCAAACTTGTACTTACGTAGCGAATCCTCAATTTCCACTTGCCAGCGTTAAGGACAATGTAACTAATAAAGAAGAGAACAGCCGAGTCACCATTCCGGCGAGCAGGTTCAGGGTCGTTAAGTCCCACCAAACGTGTTACGGCAATCTCCGGACGTGCTAAATGGCACAGCTTTTTCCAAACGTCTCTTAGACACTTTGTTATTCGGTAACTTGTACATGTTTAATCGCTCCTTGGGGGACGCAGCGACTTCGCAATCGGCTCGCGGCGAAGGTAGACAAGTGTGTATAAGTAGGAGTTCATTTTTAAAGTTTAATTCTGTCTCTTTGTTGTGATACCCTAGTAATTATCTTAAGATCCAGTGGTCGGTCTTAGTTCATATTTTAGTTGAAAATTATGTACATCGCTACTACTTTTTCCGGACAATTTACTTTAGGATTATTAGCTGACATTACGTAAACGTTTATTGCTGTAAGGGTCTACAAATCTTGAATATTTGCCAAATCTTACCTTTGTTTTTCTTGAGGCGGTAAAAGTTTTCCAACCCTCAGTAATGTTTGTGTAAGAGCTTACCGTCTTTGCTCTTATCCGGCATGAGAATTATATACCTAATCAATATCTTCAAATAGGAAGGGAGCATTTCACTAGACCGCATAACACCTTTAAGGATTTTAGAAATGATCCCTATGTATCGTTGTACGCATGTGATATTTACATTGAATTCTAAAAACATGTAGTCTCATCTAATCTTAATAACTTATATGAAATAAGAAGAAAAATCGGTCAGGGACGTGTGATAGCCGACATGATGTTTAAGGCCGCGGACTGGACGAAGCGGGCAGCGAGGCGACGAGCCGCAGTTCGTACATCATTCAAGCGACTTCCATGCACTCATAGTGTGGCTTCGGAGTAGAAGGGCGAAGCACAAAACTGAGATTTTATTTTCTTGTTCACGTGTATATATAACAATTTGTTTTATTCAATTGTTATATTTATATCTACTACGAACGAGGTGTAAGATTGTACATGCTGTAATTTTTGAATTCCTTCAAGTGTACCTAGTTATTACGAGTGACGTCCTGATTTGTTGCTTTATTTACTGCAAAATAAGCAGGTCGTCATGCTTGGAAGCCGTCGTTCATAAGTATATTTTTATTCAAACAATAAAGTCACGTCTCATCCTCCTAGCGTTATTCCCGGAAGTGCCCCTAAAGGAGCCCGGGGTCCGCTTTGACACCTAAACCCAAGATTTGGCATAGGCACTAGTTTTACGAAAGCGACTGCCATCTGACCTTCCAACCCAGAGGGAAAACTAGACCTTATTGGGATTAGACAGGTTTCCTCACGATGTTTTCCTTCACCGATAAGCTAACGGTAAATATTCCGTACATAAGTTCCGAAAAACTCATTGGTACGAGCCGGGATTCGAACCCACGACCGCCGCTTAGCAGCCGCATGCCATGAACCACTATGCTACCGTAGCTCTCAATAAAGTCACGTCTATGTAACGAAAATCGTAAAACATTTTACAACACCTCAACCGTACTAATTTGACACCGTCTGATGAACTGCGAACTCGCTAAGGCGAAAATCAAAATGTATTTATTCCCCGCATAAAAAGGCAATATGAGTGGCAATAAAAAGAGGATGCCAGAGAAATAATAAAAGATAACCTCTAGAGTGAATAGGAGTGAATGGAAGAGAAAAGCCCTTGTAAGAAATGTTTGCATAGTGGATAAGACGCGATCATGGGGACACCTCCCCCTGTCGGGCCGAGTGCCGGCGAGAAATTAAAACTGCCTTTTACTACGTGGCGTCTATTCGCACTGCACTGTCAAATTTAGCTTATTCATGTAGTCAAAATTATTGGTGTGTGGTGTCATTATTTTGATTGTTGTATTATCTTTATTTTTGGGGAGTTTTAAAACTGATTTCTATAGCGAGTCATTGACGATTGATTGGAAATGAGTTACTAGAAGTTTAAATTGAAATACTTAGTAACAAAGGAAATTAGAAACTATAATCCATGACACCATTCAAATACCTTCGGTTAAAAATGAAATCAATGAAAAGATTGTAGCTTTAATTGTTCCTTCCTCTTTATTCATATTTACTCTTTATACTTCCAGGTATATTCGTTGTAAGAGAACGAAGAATAAGTATACTTAGTTGTACCTAATCTGTGAAGAAAAAAAAATATGCTAACTAATCAATAACAACACGTGGTTTTTGTCTTGCCTTCTGCCATTTCATTGCGCATCATACATATTTAACTATTGTTACAAATAGGTATATGTAATTGTTTTTTACGTACGCAGTCTATAATTCCGGTACCGGTATAATTTCTTTAGTCACATACGATACGATACTAATTTCAATAAAAGCCCATCTTAAAATGACTAAAACAAAGCCATTTCGGAATGACACATTCGTGTTACCTCATTTCTAATTCAGGGCTGTTCCACGTTAAGTCGGAACCCTTCCAAAGGTATTACGGGACGTTGTAACTTCATTTCTCTAAGACTCGTTTCATGAGTAGATTACAAGTAATTAATTTATAAGAATATGGCGGGAGATACGCCGCCGGAATGGAACGTTATGGTGGATTAGGGGGTTATGAGATTGTTATTAAGGTGCAATGTTGTTATTTCGTTGGTGGTCAGTTCAATGGAGGTTAAGTAGACTCCTATAGGGAGAACTTGGGTATAGACGAAAATTACAGACGTTGATATCACTGAATTCATGGAAGGACAATAAAGCATGATACACAGTACACCGCGCCGGGTTATTACACCCGTCAACGCGTTTTTCGTATATATATTCATCCGTCCGGACTATACTGCGTCCGAGCGCCGGCCTGCAAGCGGTGACACCCGTCAACATATCATAGTCAACAGAATGGCAATATTTAATAGGTAAAAGATGTGACTTAATTTAGTCGGATGATACCTACTTACGTTCCGGATTATACTTACGTTCCGACGTCGGCCCGGCCACGGCTCGGATATATGCCCCGGTCATGGTATGTATTTGAATTGAGTGCCTTTTTAATTATTGTCTTTTTCCGACTCAAATGCGTTATTTGTTTAATTTCACCGTATCTAAAAGGTATATTTCAATAGGATATATTTAAGGCCTGACCAGAAAATATAATAATATGATCATGCGCCATGCTGCGGAATTTCATTTGAACTAATTTCTTACACTGCCAATAATTTTATTGTCACTGTCATTGTGGCGGTTTACTTGAATAATAGTAAATAATAATAATTCTTTATTGGACAGGCAAGACACCCATAAAATGTACAACAAAGTAAAAGCAAAATACTTACAGTAAAAATATGATTAAAACCTACTTACTAAAATACTGAAATAAAACACTCACAAATAGTACTACACTATGCTTGGCCGTTCTCAAACCTGTGCAGTTTGCGCCAGTATTTATTAAATTCGTCACTGTGACCCTGGGCCTCTATAGTGAAAAGATTTAATTTTTGGTGGCTAAGAGTCTCGCCCTGAAGGCCGCAAACCTGGTTCTTAAAATGGCGAAGGAGTCAGGAACTCTCGCATCGGTGAACATGCCTTTCACACTGCAGAAACAGGATGAGTGTAAAGTCTTGAATATTGAATGATAAATGAAAAAACTGCCCAAATTTATTCATAGTCATGAGCGAAACGTTGTAAATAATGTATATAATAAACTGCTTGAAAAACGCTCGGGAAAATAAACTATTTCGCTAGGAAACTTTCCAAATTAACATAAGAGCCCAGGTAAAAAAATCAAAATATCATAATGGTCTGGTTATTAAGAATTGGTTAATGTCGTGTTATGTTATTCAAGCGAGGAAATACCCACAGTCAAAATATGAGTTTGTGTTTGACAATAGTTATTTGTTATACAAGGGTGCAAAGTTGTATTTTACCCGCGAGTGGGAATTGAAACACAAGCAAGCGAAAGGAGGACGCGATAGTTGAACCACGACCGAAGCGAGTGGTTCTAAATTAGAATCCTGAGCGTAGTGAGTGTTTCAACACACGAGAAGTAAAATACATTTGCACCCGTGTGTAACACAAAACTTTTCACCTCACTGTAGCGAGGAAAGTGCAACATTCAAAACAATTTTATTTAATTTAAAAAATAATATTTATATTTTTTTAACAGTAATCAATAGTAATAATAACGTAATATCAAGTAGAATTTTGGTCAAGTGCGAGTCGGGTTTTAATTTTCCCATACATTTTGAGACCCAGCGCCTGAATGAAGTCAACAAGCAATTCTTTAAAAGTTCTTAAATATTTATTTTATTCTGTTTTTAAGTATTTGTTGTTATAGCGGCAACAGAAATACATCATCTGTGAAAATGTTGTATTATGAGTGTTTTACGTTTTGTTATCTGTCAAAAGTCTCAAAAGCTACTTAAACACGCTCCAAGGTCAAATTAATTTCCCCACTAGTGGATAAAATGCGTTTTTGCTCACTAGTTTTAAAGGATAAAAGACGGCTTTCCGAGACAGTGAGGGGAAAATATTTATTATGGGCTTTGGAGACGATCAATTTTAATCATTGGCAATGACACGTGTAGCAAGCGTCCAAGGTTTTGGGATATACCTAGCAACACCAAACTCATCTGATATGATACGACTAATGCTAATAATTACACGGTTCAACTCACGTATTAAATGTCACTACGGGCGACATGTTTCGAACTGTTCGGGAGTTCTTCTTCAGGATGAGTGTTTTCGCGGCGGTGTCCCGCGGTGGTGATGAACCGTGTAATTATTAGCATTATTCAAACATGTTTCACAAAAGTTTAATTTTGATGATACGACTAAATAGAATTTACCTAAGTATCTGCAGTATTATTACAGTATGTATGTATGTAAGCACTTTATTGTACACAAGAACAGGTTAAAGAATATACATGTCACACGATAGATCAAAGTACAAACGCGAATTTATTCCTATAAGGGATCTCTTCCAGCTAACCTTTGAGCAATTGAAAGGAAGGTAATAGGTAGAACGAGATAGGCAAAATTATACCGTGTACAGAAAATGAAAAGAAAACCTAATAGGTATTAATCCTAGACAAATAAAAACATGCCAATACATATATAAATATACAATGTAAAATATGATACACACTATCATATGTAATATACCGCAAATATACAATAAATACTATAGGTATTCAACCAATTCACAAGTCATTGGAAAGCCACAACTTCTTCCAATTCATCTTAAGTGACGCAACAGACCGCGACTGTCTCAGCGACAAAGGCAAATCATTCCACAACTCAACAGCGCGCGCGGTAAAAGATATGGTATACTAGACTGGACTAGAGTACGTTCGCGTCTTTTTAGACGGTACAGCAAGAGTAAGGTTAGCACTCGACCGCAAGCGGTGGCCACTGCCGTCTGCCATTTAACTAAACCGCTCAGCATAAGGAGGGGAAATAGGGCTGAACAGTGTGTTGAAAAGTGATGACAGGATATGCACACAGTCATTATACTTTTAAGGTAAATGAGAGGCATCGATTACGAGAATTACGAGACAGTGTCATTCCTCCTCAGGTGATAGGTCGCCAAAGAGAAATAAACCGAAAACCAAAAAGAAGATACAATTAGACTATTTTTATCTATGTGTGACCTGACCAACATTGATTACGGTGAATGAAAGTAAGTCAAAATAAAGAGTTGCCAATTCACACTGTTCAGACATTTCACACTATACTGAACTGTTGCCATATAAATGAGAATAATAGCGCCCTCTTGACAATGATCATATATTTCTGGTCAGGATTTACTCGTCCGTGTGTTTCTTTTAGTATATACAGAGTTGTGTGACAGAAAAATGAAAGCGACTTTAAGTAGTACATTGTTGTAAAGGCTAGAAAGTAGGCAATAGATGGACGAGTGGGTTCGAGGTCCGAGCCGCCAGGTGAGGACCTCGAAGGAGACGAGTCCATCTGGAGCTGTGATTGTTCGAATCGCTGTTCAAACTGGTCTACAAAAACATTGTTGGACAGTTTGAACTCATAGATGGTCTGTTCGTGCGACGTCCATCTAACCCCAGCTTTGAAGCCTGAATTCTAACCATCTTTTGCCACATTTCCGAGCAGTGGCGTGAAAAATACATTGGTACTCCTAAATTCGCTTTTAGTCTTCTCGACTCATACGAGCGCATTTACTTTAGGTTTGTTCGAATTACGTGCAGCATCTTAACTTCGCTTTAATTACTTATATAAAATTATTTCAAGCTTCTCGCTTTAATCAATATGAAAATGCATAATACGCACGTTTTCACGTCGCGTAAAACCTGCAGGTTTATAATAATCGTTTTATTTTATTGCGGTGGTAGTATAATTTTCAGAGATTCCCTTCCCGTAGGTACAAGCTGTTACTTTTAATGCGTTATTCGGTTTAGAATTAATGATTTTATTCTTGGCAATTAACAGTGATTGCGGGAGGCGAGAGAAATTCTAAACAGATAAGTTTTGATCCTTCTTTTGCATGTCTTCTAAAAAGTTTAAAATTATGGAAGTAGTTACTTTTAAAAATAAATAGGATATTATTTATGCTTCGAATAAAAAAAAACAAAACACAAACTATACACCTTTCCATATAAAAAATAAAATAAAATAAATATTAGGGGACAATCTTACACAAATCGACCTAGTCCCAAACTAAGCAAAGCTTGTACTATGGGTACCTGACGACGATAAATATACTTATATAAATAAATAAATACTTAAATACATAGAATACATCCATGACTCAGGAACAAATATATAAAACGTTATTTGACATTCGCAGGCTAACGGTAGGTTTACGAAGGTAGGTATAAACTTACTTACATAAGTTGGCTTTCTATTTGCGCGTAATTACCCCCTTTCCTTCAAACTTGTATAAACTAGAATAATTTAAGAAATTAGTATTTGTCATATTTCGGGAAAACTATTTATCTCATATTGTTCTAGTCTACATAGCCGTTAGACTGCGAATGTCAAATAACGTTTTGTATGGAAAGCGAACCACCTTAAACAAAAACTAAACTAGGCTAAAACTAAACATGCTAGTAATCATCACGGGCGACATATTTTGAACTATTCGGGAGTTCTTCTTCAGGATAAGTGATTAATGCGCGAGTTGAACCGTGAATTAGCATTATTTCAACATGTCTCACGAAAGTTTAAATTCTACGCTAGATATCGCCTATATCGCCCCAGCCGCATTAAATGCGGGTGGGGCGATATAGGCGATATCTACCTATACAATTTTTCCTCCACAATAATAAATAACCAAACCAAAATAATAAATAAAAAACAATAGCAATTAGCAATAAACAGTTACTACTATACAAACTATAAAAGTTACGTTAAGTTAGTTATAGTTATACTACTATAAAAGTTTTTTGTACATTTCTTGGCGTCACAATTCTCTTAGTCTAACAAATGAATGAAATATATTTTACCCTAGATAAGACCAAAGACAAACATGTCTAGAAGTCAAACACATTCGGGAACAATGCTTCCGCGTGTATTTACGTGATGTGAGTTTTGTTTTTCGTCTCAAAGTTCCCAATATATTTCCATAACAGCGCGAATGCGGTAAACATGCATTCATGTTTACCTGTCTGACGACGAAAACAAGAATTTGATATTGAATGATATTTAACATCAAAGTTATGAGAGTATACTTATTTTACAATAATCACAAGGAATCTTTGTGATGTGAAATCTATCTAATATATTATAATTGAATAGAAAAGAAAATTATCGTGCATGTATTCGTGAATCGATATTGTTAGATGTCCAAAGACGGACGATAATATCCGCGGGGGACGCGATAAAACGCACTTGCGCGCATAATATACGTTTTATTAATAAAAAAGCTTCGCCCAATCGCCCATAAATAGCCCTAACGACCATCGAGACGGCGATTTTTTCCGATACATCCGTCGTATTTGTTTGACAAATCCCTGGGGAATAAGCGACACTATCCCTCGTATTATCTGCACCTTGAGGGATGGGGTCATTCTCGAGGTGGCGAAGGCATCTGAAGGCCCTCTTAAATCATGGACAGGTATTTTCTTGAAAGTGAAAATGTTGAAACCATCAGAATAAATAGTAAGGATTTGGGTTATTTATAGATTCAAGGGGTCACACGAATTATTTTGAATGAAAAAGAAAATTGAAAAACTTTTCATCCAAATCATAGTGTTAAGTTCTTACTTAGTTTAAATTTGTTTATCCTTGCTATCTTAATAATCTTGGTAATTAATTCCCGATAGAAAACCCAAATTACTAATAATTTGTAAAAGTATTGTGTGATTTGATATTTTTACCTATATACATAGTATATTTTTAGAAAGGAAAGTGAAATTGTAAACAAAAATATTGAACTGTAAATAAAAGAGCAACACAGTTATAAACTGTGACAGACGATTGTGAGGGTACAATAGAGCGATCAGTATGCAAAGCCAGCGTTGTGTATTAAGCCGATTCCGAGGAGGAAGCGTTAAAAGAAAATTTATAGCATTGAAAAGTCGAACGTAATTAATAAGACATTTGAAGTTGCGTGAAAATGTAATTTAGATTGTTTTCCGCCTTTGGGGGTCGCTCATCCTGCCAAGAAATCCTTACAAAGGAGGCTTATTTATATGGCCGCTTTGTATTAGCGTATTTTGGACCAGGGGGCATAATATAAAAAGAATCAGCATCAATGTCTTGCAGCGTCTTCCGGCGCGCGATAGCTGAACGCCCCGCCGCAAAATGGCGGTGCACACTCGAATAAATTATCCCACCCCGATTCGAATTGAACGATTGTTCGATTCTTTTGAGTCGTCTCGTTTTAAGGTAAGAGCCGTTATTAGTATAAGCCAGGGACGATTATCTTAAGCCACCATTACATATTCAAATTGAAGTCATTTTGCTTTGTAAGAATTGACGCGAAATAAAACGAAGCCTTTGAAAGCGTTCCTTGCATTAAGATGGTGGTAATGAGATTTTTCAGAGACATTAAGGTCATTTCGGGAAGTGGGGCTTTCGAATGACATTATGTAATTTTAAGAGACTTTTGAGGGGTAATCTAATCACGTAACGTTATGAACGCGCGTTACATAGATCCAACTGTCATTTTTCCATATAAAAATTGACATTTAGATCTACCTAACTTACGTACCTAGAATGCGTTAGGTGATCGACATGCAGACTTCACTTGCACGTAGATTTTATTTTGAAACAATAGGTATACTAAAATTAACCGGAAATTTTAGGACAAAAGTTTTGTACAAAATAATGTTACAGTATCAACTTAGTAAAATATAAAATGAATACGATGAATGTGGACTAAATTAAATGAAGCTCGCACGTTTCCACCCGAACAAGTTCGGCCGAGTCCGAAAAACATAATTTTTGCGCGAGTGACCAAAGATTAACATTTAGATACCGCAGCGGACTTTGTGCTAAGCGGAAACTGTTCCTTTGCACACCGCACTGTTGTTAAGGGACAATCTGATGATTTAATGAATAAGTGTATGCTCGGTTACACACAACCAGGGTAGGACAAGATTTTTTATGGATTACAGTAACGTTGGGGAAAAACATTTATAATTTACAATACTGTGGGGATTGCCGTAAGTATTTCATGATAAGGTTAGCGGTTTATTTGGTAATTTGGTAGCAGATTCCAATTTACCTACTGTACCGAACCTATCATCATCATCATCATATCAGCCGAAAGACGTCCACTGCTGGACATAGGCCTCCCCCAAAGAGTGCCACAATGACCGGTCCTGCGCCACCCGCATCCACTCCCGCGACCTTTACCAGATCATCAGTCCATTTTGTGGGGGGTCTACCCACGCTGCGCCGTCCTGTACGTGGTCGCCACTCGAGAACCTTTCCGCCACAACGGCCATCGGTTCTTCGTTAAGCCAATTAAGTTTAGCGATATAGGGTTAGGTATATTGGTTACCTTGGTTCTGCTGCGGATAGCCTCATTTCTGATGCGATCTCGCAGTGAAACTCTTTGCAATTCATTTAAAATAATTATTTATTTCTTTGTATGATACACTGTTATATATAGGTACACATATGCTGAGATTTTAAATGAATATATAAAAAATCATCAAACACCCAACATCCGTCGTCTAGTACCCATACCATACCTTTGCTTAGTTTGCGACTAGGTCAATTTGTGTAAGATTGTCCACTAATATTTATTTATTTATTTATACCTATATATATGTACACAATGTACGATAAGAGCGTAACCAGTAAAACTTAAAGAAAAAAAGGAAGAATTTCATGTCCAATACTTGAACGCTTTATTCTCAATAAGGCGTCCAGTCTCCTGAGTTACCAATAATCACTTGGCATCTTTGAGGCATACCTTTGACCAAATAGTCAGCATAATGCGAGGTAAAGACCTCTACGCGGACTTCAATTCTCAAGTTAAGTCAAGTACACTAACAGTATTTCTTCCCCGTAATTTAAGCTTCATCCATGCCCAAACATTTTCAATTGGATTGGCGTCGGGTGATTGTGAAGGCCAATCCAAAACATCGACGCCATTTTGAGTTTTCCATACAGTACAGTACTGACTTTGGTGTTTAAGGTCATTATCCTCTTGCAGAATCCAAGACGCGTTGTGCTTTGGGAACATATTTTTAGCGGAAGGTAACAAGGCCTTTTTATAAATTTTGGCCAATTTATATGTCCAGTGTACCGGTTAACAACTGCAAATGGCCGAAACCCTGGTTCGAGAAGCATCCCCAAACGTGTACCTTTACTGGGTGTTTCACGGTTCGCACGAGCACTCTATTATCTGCCGTAGACCAAGCCCGAGTCGAGTAACTAGCTGCCCAAAAATGAGCTTCATCGGAAAAAAAAATTATTCCAATCTGGGTTTTTGTTTTGTCTCGCCCACGATAGTCTTTTTTCCATGTGTTAAAAAAATCATCATGTTATTCTAGTATATCGTTTTAAAAGATGAGAACCAAACTACGTTTGTATGGAGAGCCGACTTAAGTCGACTGTACTGGGGACTCTTAAGACAACTTTTTTAAAGTTGTCTTAAACTTTTTTAACAAACCGCAAACGTAGATACATTTTTTTTCATTCTTGGGCCGTGCTCCGCTGTTACTTCATGGCACTTACCTCAAGTGGTTTCATGCATATTTTATCGAAATCTAGTCGTCACGTCGCCGCAATCTCGTAACAAGTTTGGACACTAATTTAGAGACTACTTTTCAACTTGGAACTCCCAGTGACTATACTATCCGCAAAACTATCTGGCCGGTAGGGTAATAAAGGTCCGCTACCGTTAGGGGTGTAACATGTCGATAACTTATAATGTAAACGTCGATATAATTATAATATTTTCAAATGAAATCTTATATCATTATTGATATTGTTTTTAAATAATGAATAATACTAAATGTTTAAGATATTTCTTAAATAATTAGCTAAATACGTGATTAGGTAAGTAGGTAATGAGAAATGCATCTATTTAAGTCATTAGGAATAATTGATAACAAAATATACTATAACATAAAAGGGTAAACATCACAATGCATAACTCATTCGTTATACGAACTTTGTCTGTGAACCTACGGCGTAATGGAAGATTTTTCAGTTTCAGAAGTTCAATATACTTATTTATATTTCGATAGTAACTATACAATACTGTTATATAAAACACCACGTAATTTATACCTTATTATTTTATTGTAATACTTTATGTCAATAGTTCAATATACCTATTTATATTTCGATTAAAGTCAGGGAGATAGAAACACTCATAAAGGCCAGCAATTCGAGACAATTTTATCAGAGACTGAAGACTTTCAAAAAGGGGTATCGACCTACTTCTCAATTTCTAGAAGACGATGATGGCAACCTAATTACGGATAATGCGGAGATCAAGAACTCGTGGCGGAACTACTTCCAACATCTACTCAACTGCCCTCCGCCGAATGAACCAGTTCCCTGTACTGCAAGTCGTAACCGGATCGAGGTGGATCCTTTATCATTCGATGAAGTTCGACAGGCCATAATGAGGCTTAAGAATAATAAGGCCCCTGGAATTGACGGCATACCCTCAGAAATCTGGAAATACGGCGGAGGAGGAATACAGTCCCATTTATACGCACTGATTCTGAAGATCTGGGAAGTTGAGCAACAGCCTCAAGAATGGAATACAGGGATTATTTGCCCGGTCCACAAGAAAGGCTGTAAAAAGAGATGTTCGAACTATCGTGGGATTGCTCTCTTACCAACTGCGGACAAGGTCCTATCTTATGTGCTGCTGAAAAGACTGGAACCATACGCGGAACAAATCCTAAGTGATTATCAGTGCGGGTTCCGTCGTAATCGCAGCACCATAGATCAGATCTTCCGTCTTAAACAACTTATGGCAAAAAGATGGGAATACGCTCAGAGCATCCACGTTCTGTTTGTGGATTTCAAGAAAGCTTACGACAGCATTGACCGTTGCGCTCTGTATACAATACTCAGGAACTTTAACATCCTCAAAAAAATTGTAGACTTGATCGAAGTGGCCACCAAAGAGAGTCAAATGAGGGTAAAGGTTGATAACGAGCTAACGGACGAGTTTGCAGTGGTCACAGGACTGAAGCAGGGCGACGCCCTGTCACCTATGCTTTTTAATTTGGTGCTAGAATATGCCCTTAGGAAAGTTCTTGCGCTAGGAGTCGGGCTGCAACTGAACGGAAAGCATAAGGTGATAGGGTACGCCGACGATCTAGCCCTGCTCGGGGAAACCAAGGAAGAGGTTGCAGTATCCGCAGCAGTCCTGGAGATCGAGGCTAAGAGGGTGGGCCTAAGTATTAGCCATGAAAAATCCGAATATCTCCACATGAAACGCTACAAAAACACACACGTTAAAAGAAAAGACCTTCAAACCTTCATGTAGGGGATATCACTTACAAAACGTGTCCAAATTTAAGTACTTAGGCTGCACAGTCACAGACACTAATACACGGGAGGAGGAAATAAACATCCGCATCCAAAGCACCTTGCGGTGCAGTCCCGCGTTCATAAATTGTTATCGTCCAAACTCCTCAATAGAAACACCAAACTCCGCATATATAAAACGGTCATAAGGCCAATACTCATGTATGGATGTGAGACTTGGACGCTAAGACTTAAAGAAGAAAATTAGCTCCTGGTGGCGGAGAGAAAAATTCTCCGAAAAATGTTAGGTCCGGTGAGGAGAGATGACGGAAGCTTCAGAGTCCGGAAGAACACCGAAATTGAGCATCTTGTGGCTACACCCAACATTATTGGAAAAACAAAAGCTCACCGTCTCCGCTGGCTTGGTCATGTTGAAAGGATGGAGGAAGATCGGGGTGCCAAACGGGCATATTTGGGACATCCACGAGGGCGGCGACCCGTCGGACGTCCCAGGTATCGCTGGAACGACGTCGAATTAGACCTGCGCGACCTTAAAGCCATGAACTGGAAGGAGACGGCGCAGGATCGGGTCAAGTGGCGACAACTCGTGTCGGAGGCCAAGACCGACTTTGGGTCGGTGAGCCATTGAAGATAGATAGAGATAGATATTTCGATAGTAACTAAATACAAAACTGTTATATAAAACACCACGTAATTTATATTCTTTGTTTCATTACTTTATCGACATTCCTTTTTATGCGTAACGCTACCTGCCCTATTGCTGCTCGGCCCGCTCCATAAGCCGTGCAGGTGTGAAAGAGATAGCACGATTCCGATGATTTATGACCTGACCGGCCAGATAGTTTTGCGGGTAGTATAACTTCAAATGGGTACTTTATTTTTTGGGAAAACTTTAATTTTAAAGTGCTTTAAATAGTCACGTAAGTACTCTGTAGACGATAACTATATCATTGCTTTATGTTTTATATAACACTTGCTCCTGCGGTTTGTAGGTCTGTAAATAAGTTTAATAGATTACTGTATCCGGATCTAATACGATATTTATTTATCTTATTTCTGACGTTGCACGGGACTTAAGCTGGTTTTCCACCGGAGGGGCGAGACGAGACGAGACGATTTAATCGACTGACGTCTGAGCAAGTTGTCAACGGAGTGGATACACAACATTTAACTACCTACAAAAGTATATTTCGAGTTAAACAACATTTTCTGCGGTCAGTTTAATTATGAGTGTCCTCTAAACATACCAACTATAACAAACCTAATAAAATTCGTATTCGCAGTTGTTGTCTACGTTCTCACACGGATTAATCACCAAATACGATAAAACTATAATTTCGATGTGTATTTGACAGAAGGGGAATCGCCTAGAATATAGATTTTCTTTCATGTCTAAGTCATTCTGACTTTGAAAGAAGAAACGTTCACAGTAAATGTTTACTAAGCAAAAACAAGTTTCAGTAAGGAGTGGTTTCTTCACTGTACTGCGATATTTAAAACCATTTTCATTCAAACGCCTTCTGAATGTGTCTCAAGATATCTTCAAACCTTTCGTCTTCAATTTTTCTGGCCCAGAACACAAAGACATAAGTGGATTTTTTGAAAACATCTGCAAGACCCGTTTGTCCTCTGCAGAGGAGGTCTTCTTTGTTTTCCCGCGTTCTGGTAAGTCGTCAACCTTTTTAAACTCCATATACATATCGCCTCACCCACTTAGTTACAAACGCCTTCAATTTATTCATATACTTAGCAGCTTGATTTCGTGACATTTTGGGTCCTTTTGGATGTCTGGTGTGTGGTGCCTCATAACGTGAACCGTAAGCGTAATTTTTGAAAATGGACTTTGTACCTATACCATAAATACAAAAAGCAACTAGTACTACCAAATTCAAGGCCAGCTGCATGTCACAGAACGGCAGTTATGTCCCCTTGGCATATGGCCAGGAGGCATATGGAAAATTGGCCTTTATATACAGAACACATTCATAAAGTTGACGAATTCTGGTTAAAAAATATGGAACCTAAGTTGGTGGTTGGTCAGTTTAATCAACAGATATTGTTGACAGGAGCTACGAACGTGGTATGCCATGTAGAAAAATTTCATTGCAAGATACGGAATAATCAAGTATTCAGTCTCTTCCTGATCATCATTTGCACCAGGACCAAGCACACGCGTCATCAACTTAATTTCTCGGTTTGGGAGTCCGCTGGATGCGGGTGGCGTGGGACCGGTCACTTTGGCACTCTTTGGGGGAGGCCTATGTCCAGCAGTGGCAGTCTTTCGGCTGATATGATGATGATGATGAGGTTTGGGATTGGAATAGCTGTCAACTTATATGCACTTGAGTAGCACATTTATAGTACATATTTTCATATTTAGCAAGTACATAATATTATATACAGTAGTACAATTGTCAACTCCAATCCCATTCTAATCGGGGTTATATTATACCTGTTTGGACCATGTTCTACTAAAAACTAACACCTCTTCTACAGTTTTGGTTATAGATTCCTTTATAACGGATCATGCCCCTGTACTTTTTTGCTGCAATCGAAAAATAAAATTACGCAAAGTTGTGTGTCATAAAGTCATCACAGACGAGTCTAGTTGTGTCGAGGCATTAGAAAATCATGATTTCACAAATATCTTAACCAATACTGACGCTGAGTCTGCAGCGAACGAGCTCGTGTCGGTGATAACAAAAATTGTACATATACATTCACGCTCTATAAAAATACCAAGTAGACAGCGAATAATTAAACCCTGGATGACTCCTGGTCTCCTGCGGTGTGTTAGAAATCGTGATTGTCTGTTTAGGCAATCTAAAAAAGATCCTGATAGTCTGACAGCCAAAATTACCTACACGCGTTATAGGAACTATTGCACTAATTTGCTGAAAAAGATAAAGCGTGCCTACGACCAGTTGCAGTTCCAAAAAGCAAAAAATGATCCAAAATTAACCTGGAAGTTAATTAAAAACGCCGCTCATTTAAATTCCAATGTATCCTCAGCCACAGACATATTATCTTCGCATACAAATCCAGAACACGCTGTTAATCATGTTAACGAATACTTCAGTACTGTTGGATTAAAGTTAGCGTCCAAATTTACTAACAACACTTCTGTGGACGCTTCCGTTAACCCAACCCCATCCGTAGAAAATTCTATGGTCTTTCTGCCAACAGATGAAAAAGAAGTAGAACGCACTATCCTATCTCTTAGAAATTGTGCAGTGGGATGGGACAATATCTCAGTATCGTTAGTAAAATCAGCTCATAGTTATCTTGTACCTGTAATGACGCACATATTTAATCTTTGCTTTGCCACGGGAACGTTTCCTGCTGTCTTCAAGAAAGCGCTGGTTCAGCCAATCTTTAAGAGTGGGGACAGGGACAGTGTAAGTAATTACAGACCTATTTCGATCTTGTCAACATTATCTAAGGTCCTGGAAAAAATAATTAACAGTAGACTGAAGAATTACCTTGATTCTTTTAAAATTATTTCTGAAAAACAATTTGGGTTTCGAAGTGGAATATCCACGGAGGATGCTGTTCTAGAACTAACAAATTCAGTCATAAATAACTTTAACCAAAACCTTAAGACTGTCGGCATCTTCCTGGATCTATCGAAGGCGTTTGACACTGTATCTATTCCCATACTCTTGAATAAGCTGGAGCGTATAGGAATTCGTGGTCATATTTTGGAACTCTTCAAAAGCTACTTGAATGGGCGAACGCAGTGTATTCGAATCGGTCCTTTTACCAGTCAAGACGCTCTTCTTACGTATGGCGTGCCCCAGGGCAGCGTCCTGGGGCCTACATTATTTCTTATCTATGTGAATGACCTGTGTAATATTTCATTGAGTAATTGTAAAGTCCTCGCTTATGCCGATGATACCGCTCTTGTCATCTAAGCTCCCACCTGGAAGGAAGCTCGTTCTCATGCTGAAGCTGCAATGTGATCTGTCATGGCATGGCTTTCCAAAAATCTTCTAACTATCAACTTAACTAAGACAATGTTCTTACCTTTCGCACCAAAATCAACTTCACTACCCGATCGTTCGTTCTCTATAGGTGCACACGAATGCAATCCTTATTGTAACAACTGTAGCTGTATTGCTCTATCGCGCTCCACTAGTACTAAATATCTGGGAGTACTATTTGATAGCCAAATGTCATGGAAGGAGCAGGTAGATGCAACAGTTGGTAGAATCAGGAAACTAATCTATATTTTTAAAAAACTCAGAGCTATAGCGGATCAGCAGACACTTAGAACTGTTTACTACTCTTTGGCTCAATCAGTCCTATCGTACTGTTCAACTGCCTGGGGCGGTTCCGGAAAAACAAGGTTCCTAAGACTTGAGAGAGCCCAAAGGGCTGTACTAAAGGTTATGCTGTCGAAGCCAATTTTATTTCCAACAATAGAGTTATACTCCCTTGCCAAAGTTCTAACAGTAAGACAACTTTTTATAATGCACACAATACTCCGTAAACACGTTACCATACCATTTGTAAGTTCTTCTTCCAAACGCCGAGCGAATAGGATCTGTAGGGTAATGCAATGTCGAATTGGGCTAATCAAGCAGCATAATGAATATCTCGGAAGTACTTTATATAATAAAATCAACGCGATCTTGAACATACATTCACTCACAGTGCGGGAAGTTAAAGTCAAAATCGTAAATTGGTTACAAAAATTATCATACAATGAGACTGAAACCCTTATTTCTGGCCATTAGTGATCCATACAGGTACATAAACACACACATACACCCACACACCCGCCCACACCCACACCCACACACACACACACACAGACACACACACACACACACACACACACACATTAACATTTAATATTATTATTGTTTTTAACACTTTTTTGTATCTTTGGTTATATTTATTTATTTAAACTTTATTGCACAAACGTGTAGTAGATTTATTTTCGCATTGTGTTCTACCACATCATCTGTTAGCATGTAATTAATAGTCTATATCTGTCTATATATATAATCTGGTTATACATCAGAACAACACAATTAATGTTTTAGAACTTAAGTCCTTTGTGTCCCGAGGTGGGCGTAATCGCTGCGACTCAGTCTTTGACTACTGCAGCCGATTACGAATGTTTTGTTATTCGGTATACCTGTTATTAAGTTCAATAAAAATCTTTAAAATCTTTAAATCTTTAAACCTACAGAGCTAGTGGTGTTATTTTATGGCTGCGATGCGGTCTTCTGTAAGGTGGTGGTCAAATGTATGGAGCACTGGGCTGTTATTCGCTACGCGCTAATACGGCTCACCCCGCCGGTCACTCATTACGAAACTAGATCTCTACCTACGCTTAGTTACTAGGCATTGCAGTATCAAGATATATTTGTGGGTGAGCGTTGAGGTGAGCTTAAAACAAGTCACAGAATAGGGGGGCAGCTAAGTGTCACTTATGTGCTTCCGTCGTGGGTACTTCCTTAGTTCAAGAGTTGACACACTTGCCTATTATTATTTGATGTATCAATGTACAAATAGAGTCTGACTTTAAAGCTTCGGAGAGCATGCCGAGTTGCAAAAAGAAGCACAACGAGAAACTGACCAGTTCTCTTTTTATCTGCCTACTCAAAGCTCCCTTTTGAAAAGTAGTTTTTCTTAATATGTATATTTGTTTATCGTATTGAAATAAAATACGAAGAGTATTACGTTAATTTATTCCAGGCCCGTTACTCAGCTGTGTGTGTGTTGTGTTTTATTTTTTTGACATTAATTCTACTACACATGACATGGTTCCAACGGAAGACCAGCGCAGCGCTGGTAATCGCTAGCACAGCACCATGCTGATTTGGGACCATTTCGCGACGTGTTTATTGTATTTTTATTAAATGTTTGTCGTTTTGTGTGTCACGAATACATGTTTTTCTTTCTTTCTTTCATGATTTTGTATGTTTTAAGTGGTTAATCACTCTCCTTTAGGTACGACCGGGAAAATGTTAGGATGCTGTCATAATGTAAGTCAGAATTGAGATTAAATACTGAATTCCCATGGTTACCTTCTGTCTCCATCATCAGATCTCGATGGTACCATAATATTGAATTGTCATCCAAACTATACTATTACCCAAAATTTCAGCTCAATCGGATAACGGCAAGTGACTGAAAAATGGATTGCAAATTTTGACGGACAACTTACATACACTTACATACGAACAGGTCAAGTTAATAATAAATCTTGTAAAAATATAAATTTAAAGACATATTTTTGTTCGTATATCCCAATTCCATTTTTCATCGCCGATCTTACACACAGCCTGGAGGTATATTTTATGACACTTCTTTAGATTTAGGAATAAATTTGAATTTTCAAATGTAGGTAGCGTGTGATACGATGGGTCAGTTTTATGCACACGCGTGGTGGTGATGATGACGAAGTCGTGTAGCAATTAATGTTGAAGGACCGCGGATAGTCGGGTTGTAAAAGAGAGAAGTCATAAGTGGCATTTTTATTTGGGGCATGCGAATCTCCTTGGTACGTGATTTCTTGAAATCAGTTGCATTTTTCTCGGATTCTCTTAAAAGTTATACGATAGGACGATCGATATTTTCTCTACAAGTTGGCAAAATCATAGCAAAATTGAATAACATTGATTCTTCTTCTCATGCTTATATTCATGCGACCTTAGTGGAAACCGCATAGAGTTACTAAACATTGTCAATCTAAAGGGGCTTCTAGACGGGCTATACTTTTCCGTGAATGTGTGGCCGGCAACTATGGGCGTCCCTCTCTTACTCACATGTTAGACAGGGACACCAATAGTTGCCGGACACATATTTCATTGAAAATATGGCCCGTCTAGAAGCCTCTTAACGTAGGTACTATTCACTTTTCAATTCTATGTCACCCACCGAAATATATCTAAGAAACATACTTGGAATAAGATAAGACATGTATACAAGTCTCTGTCATTTTCCAGTAAGATGTTTGGACAATTTACAATTTCTCTAAGGAGGTTGGTGACTGGTTTAAATCCTTAATGTCACCAAAAAAAAAATGTATACTAGGTCAGTGACCTGTCACAGTAAAGTGAGATAGTGTGCGTGAAATGTAGTGGTGTGCGTTACTGGGGATAATTACGATAACTTTGCGCTGCCTAGCGGATATTTTGCGTCGCGTATGCATCTTCATTCGAGTAAGAAAGTAAACACATTGACACTTCGACAATATCAAAGACAAATACAGGGCGTTTTCGTCACCAGAATAGGTCACGATATAAATGTAAATTTCAGTAGCAGTACTAAAGCAATGTACCCATACCAAGATAGGAACAGCCAAACTAGTATTTTTGTTTGATGCATTCACTTGCTTTCGCATTCGTCCCAGCTTCAAAACACCAAACATTAGATTATTTCTCTTCTCGTTACACCTAAATCAACACTTGTTTTATCCACGTCGGCCGAATACTTAATAAAATTATTGGCTCTTTCGCCAAAGAAAAGCAAATTGATATTTTGAATAATAAAAGGCAAAGCGGAAGTCGGAATTATTATGAATAACACAAACATAAGTCAATAGCTAGCAGCCGGTCAATATTGGATTAGCAGCCAAAAGGAGCCAAAAAGCAACGTATACAAAAACCTTTTACGGCAGTTTGAGCTTTGCAAAAATATTTATAAAATGTTTCGAGTGCATGGAGAGCGCTCCTTCATTTTAAATTCAAGTCTAGTCCTAGAATGTATTGGAATACAGAGGAGGTTCCGGGTATAAATTAATTCCTTATATTAAACTTTTTCTGCCAACAGCAAAACACCACTAACACCATACCAAATCATCAAACAGTACCAAACCAATCCCACAGAGATATTGTCACGAGAAGAGCTTTCATTCTAAATACAGTTATATAATTAGAAATGTTAATTGTCTCCGACTATGACATTTTTACTTCCAGATCAATTTATCTGAGAGAAAAAAAATCAGTTAAGTTCTAGGTTTTTAAACAAAACGAATGCCGAAATATATTGATTTCGAAAATTATGTTTTTTTTTCACGAACACACCTTTAATTGAGATAATTTGCAATAATATATTAAGTAGAATAAGAGAGATTATGAGTCATGGATTGATAATGTAGTAATATTTATATAGATTAGCTTCACTGCAATAAGATTTTTTTTTTAAATTACCATTAGAATAAGGGTCCAGTCGAAGCCGTCTCTCCACATCCGAGCCTAACACGTTTTAGGTCCTTAATAGTGTAGAACGTAGAAGGGTTGGGGCAGCCGCTGTTTACACAAAGTATGGAATAATATAATCAGATGTGAAGAAATAGAATTGGGTAAAAACCAACAGACGCGAGCGGTTTGCTTAGGCTAGCGAAATGAGCTGAGCTAGCCGTGGACGGTGCTTTGTCTGCTTTTAGAGGATTATGTGTGGATTTAAGCGTCCGCCAATTGTACCTTTATTTTTATATTTGTGCAATTAAATAATAATAATAATAATAATATAGCCTTTTATTCAGATCACTACAATAATTTAAACTTAAAAATTAACACTGGACTTATAAACTATTTATACTAATATCTGTTGTTTCGTTATCTTTCCAAGATCTGTTTGCCAGTCGGCAAAGGCCTCCTCCAACCTTTTCCATTCTTTCCTTTCTTGTGCTACTCTGTTCCACATGACTCCTGCCACTTGTCTGATGTCGTCATCCCACCTTTTATACGGTCTGCCTCTCTTCCTTTTGCCTTCTCTGGGGTACCACCGTGTCACTCTTTTGCTCCATTTGTCGTGTCCTCTTATTACGTGGCCAGCCCATCTCCATTTAAGTCTTTTGATTTTTATTGTTACATCTGTAGTTTTTGTTTTGCTTCTAATGACCAGGTTTTGCATTCTGTCCGACTTTTTGACATTTAGCATGCTCCTTTCCATTGCATATTGGCAAGTTGCTAGTTTGTTAAAAAACTCTTGGTTTAAAGCCCATGATTGACAGCCGTACGTAAGAACGGGTAATATGCAGGTGTTGAACAATTTACTTTTTGTGTTTATATGAAGCTTTTTGTCTTTCATGGCTTCTCTCAAGCTCCAGTATCTCTTCCAGCTATTTGCAATTCTTCTCTTGTTTTTTTTGAATTTGTGCAATTAAATTTAAATAAATAAATTGGGAAGCTAGAGGAGACTATTTATCATATTATTTTTTGAGTTTTTTTTATCTTTTGACAGTAATTTAAGTATGCTAAAATGTAATCCATATCCATACTATAATATTATAAATGCGAATGTGTGCCTGTCTGTCTGTCTGTTACCTCTTCACGCTTAAACCGCTGAACCGATTTGGATGAAATTTGGTATAGAGATAGTTTGAGTCCTGGGGGAGGACATAGGATATTTTTTATCCCGGAAATCATCCCCCAAGGGGATGCAGTGGGGGTGAAAGTTTGTATGGAGCTACGATATAAACGAGTTCCACGCGGACGGAGTCGCGGGCAGAAGCTAGTTATTTATAAGTCGAAGAGTCACATGAAACATCCTTAACATAAATACAAGTCGGTAAATTGTTAACTGCAAACCTTACATTAATCACAAGGAAAATACAGACATCTCCAATTACGAGTCACTCCTCCTTCCCGATGCTCGTAATATTGATGAAGAAAAATAAATTCCTCAACGATTTCAATTCATAAAGTCAATTTACCTTTTCTCATTTCGTCCGTGTCCAGATGTCGCCGTGCTTATTAAGACGCACCTGTCAATCTTTCCAAATTTTTATTTCGTCCCTCTCGGTGGAGTGGGCATTGAGCCATTTCTACTAACTCTTGTTTTGGCATATTTGTTTAGGACTGTAGGAAAATAAAAGGTCGTTTCATTTATGTAGCCTGATGGGTCTATGCAAATGTAATTATCTATTCAGTTTCATCCGCTTGATACTTCTCAATGTTAAATATCTCTGTTATTCTTATTTTGGTCATTTGGCAAATAATATGAAATAAGAGAATAGATGTCTGTTATAGTAACATATGCAAAGCCATACGATTAAATAAATAATTCTGCTAATAGTTCAACTATGTACCGATAATTCACACAGTTATATCGTCATTATTTGCTAAAATATAATTTACAGGATGTGTCATGATCCCAATGATATAATTATTCAATTTTAATTCAATTTCTTAGAAGCCTTCTACGAAATGGATTACGTTTAGGTAGGTAATTGGGAATGTTACAGTCCTGCAACATTTGTTTGTATTTTTTTTAGACCAGCAGAGCTAAGTGATGACTTAAGTCTGACGGTATGTCATCATATTCCATACTACCTACGAAGTGACTTAAACATCTAGACAAAAGCGTTTTTGCCTCCTCAAACACACTCCGATACGTAATCGAAAACCAATCCTAAGTAAACAACATTTTGAATTGCGACCGTTCCAGGGGTGTCCACACCACTTCGATTTTCGATTTCGCCCACTACATTAAATCGGGTGTTCATTAAAAATGCCATCAAGTCGGCCGTTAACGAAGTGGTGCGCAATTAACGCTGCTGACGTCACACCCTCGGCCCTTGGAGCATCTTGAGGGTCTCTTCCTGTAGGAGGACACCTTGAGACGGAATGGAAAAATTGATTCGTGATAGATGAAAGAAGACAGGAATCAATGTTACATAGGTGGATAATTCTGACCGTGGGCCAACCCAGATAGCGTTCATTTTGAATGTAGACTTATTAAACATTAAAACCATCTTCCCCGAGAATTAAACTACACACACTGTTGAGAATGTCATAATCGGTAGGTATAGTAATATTTTAAGTTATTGAGAACATGCAATTCACTGCGAACACAAAACACTACAAAGTCATACACAAACTCCTTTACTGATCATAAGTCATATTACCTTTTTTTTTAATGCGGCGCCTACCAGTACCAGTTAGTAGCATTCAGCTCTAATCGATCTTTATTTCACGAGTGTCAAAATCTTATTATTGTCGCCCGCATAAAGACATTAAGGGGCTCGAGATAAAACAGACCCCCATTAGCAAAGTCCTCGAAAAAATTCGTCGATGCTATCAGCTTGAGGTGGCAATCTAATTTTTTTTTGAAATCGCAGTCAATCACGAGAGAAATGAGCCTACAAGTGATCGTCAAAGGGACTAATGTTGATTGGCTTACCATGTGTTTTACAGATAATACATATTGTACCTTATTTCAGAGCAAATAAGTTTGTTTTTGAAAAGGCCAAGTTGTGGTAGGCGTTAAGGTGGTCTGTCACTGTCAAACGCTTCAATGTGATGAAGATTGATGTGTTTTGTGTGTACGTTAGCAAATAATAGTTTATAGCTGTTAATGTTAGACCAATAGGAAATAGTATTTGGTAAAAAAAGAGAAAGGATACCTTTAAAAAGGTATTATGTCGAGTAAAGTAAGTATGTAGGTATACCTACCTATAGTAGATCTGATCGAGAAGTGACAACAACTTAACTTCTGTTTGTAGATTACATTACAACGAGTAAGTGTACTTCACTTACTTATAGATTTGTAAAAATGAAGTCTAGATATAAATGGAATAAAAACAATCTTTGTAATAACATTGTAAAGTTCCTAATTTTGTTTCGAATGCTATAGTATAAATCCATCCGGGTGAAAACGCGGGCATACGTTAGAAAGCATGCCGTTTTTTATCCCTTTTAAAATAAGTGTTTTGTCAGGCGTTCTAAACCTGGGGTGGGTCGCGATCCGCGAAGGTGTCTCAATCAGCATAAAACAAAAGAAATCAATAGCGGCTCCCCTCACCGGCTGACAAAGAGCAAAGATTTCTTTTCACAATTAACCACCCCTGGCTTGGTGTTGGGTGCTGATAACCACGCCGATTGGGCTTAGCTATTTGTTTCTCTGTTTTTAAAATGCCCAACGCATTCCGTAACGATATTACTTTTGTATGCAACTCGATGCGCAAAAACGTTCGTTACGTTATTAAACTGTCCATGGAGCGCAAAATAAAAATATGGAATTTGACGCTGGTATTTATTTAACCCTACTTTGAGTTCCATGTATGAACATCTTTGTATACACTATTATGTATAGTAGATTGTTAACCAAGGGCTAAAAGGCACCCATTTCTGACGAGATATTTTGGCGCTAATGGTTCGAGTCAGGAATTGGTGACTTTCACCCGAGTTAAACACTCTACTTTTCATATCGAATACGAGGAAAGTAAAAAACACAGACGGATATTAAACAATATGTTTATTCAAAGTATACAATTCAAAAACGGCAGCCGCCATTATCGTGACGTCATCCGAGCCGAAAGAATAGTCCATCTCACCTGTCCTAAAGAAAGAGGCAAATATCTGTCTCGCTCGCACTTATGGTTATATGATGTAATGACGTCACTTACGAGAAAAAAATGGTGGTCGGCGTTATCGGTCACGTGACATACAGATAATAAAACTACGATTTTGATTTTTAAATTAAAAATATTTCTCATGATTTTATAACCAAATGCAAATAGTACCTATTCGTATTTCCTAAAGTCAAAACTATATAAATAACATACTTTCATAATTTAATTGTGATAGCCGAAAATAGCCTATTCTAATATTTTCATACTATTTGTATTTATTATTAGTATTAGTTGAAGAGTGGCTGTATGCGTTTCTGCCTTAGCTCAACATGCACAACTATAAGTTAAAAAAGGTGTGTGGGTGTATTCCATTTGTCACCACCTCATAGAGGCTAGCGAATATTTTAGCTAAAATAAAAGTAGTGAATTTACAACATAAACTTATTTTATATTTAATAAAATAATTTCCATGAACTAGTAAGAATAAAATTATTTCCCTTTGTCATTGGCGGGGTAAGAGAGATATTTATTAGAATTAGTTCCCGCATAATGCTTATAAGGCGAGGACTAATTGGAATACACTACTTTTTTTGCACTAGAGCAGAAACGTATCACTTTCTGCACACTTTTTGGAACAACAAGGACCCACTTTCAGAGCATGAGATATGAAAAAGTTTTTTGATATCTATTTTAGAAATATTATTGTTTGTGTTCATCTCCCTTTATTAATTAAGGTCGTATATGCTGTAAACATCGCTCCATTAGACGAAAGATAAACAAGAGGTCCAAGCGGGCAGTTATTATAATCTCTCGTCAACCCAAAGGGGTTGTAAGCTTCTCAATTAGATAGAATTCCTTTAATACATCAAATCTATTTGAATCAAGCACACATGTGTCTAAACTTTTAAAAGTACGTTTTACCATGATACCGGAAATTATTCTCGTGTTGGTAGACGTCTGGCCATTTAAACTTTTCTGAGCCCAGCTCGTTACTGGAGGATTATTAAATATTGAAGCAGTGTTTGCGAGATGAAAGCGTTCTAGACGACCGTGCAAATCCGCGGGAACAAAGGTTTTAACAAGGATCCGTTTCGATCAGTTCTCTTTTCTAATGTGAGGTTATATCTGCACCAAATTGTTCCTCAATATTCAGCGACACGATCTGTCCGGTGTATACGCATTAAGCGATGATCCCATACACCCTCAGTGATTGAGGGATTAGAAGGTTGGACTAAAAAATATGTGTTTTCATTTACAAACAATAATACATCTGCATGGAATGCTGAAATGGACTAATTGTGAAATATTGGAAGGGGACACAAATAAAACTGCTTGATAGGCACAGGCAAAGTATCGGAATCGGTGATTAGGAGCAGAGAAGCAGACAGAGGTCAGCAATAAAGTGACCTTTGTCAAGCGCTGCGTCACGTCCGACCGCTGCGACTGGTGAAACCCTCGTTTGCGCGCGAATCACTTTTATTGACTCTTGCGGTTTCTGCACTCCCAGTGACATTTTGTGTGTTCGAAAGTGAAAATGATTCGACGGCACCGGTTTCGGCTTGCTACGCTTATTTATTTGGCAACCATTGCAGACTTAAAAACATGTATAAAGAAAATCTTGCTAAGTGACAAGTGTTTTTATTTTTTGTACACAAATCGCATGATTTGACGACTTTTTGAAATAGTACCTATTTTATGCATATGCAAACATTATGTACTTATGCTTTTTCAGTGGAGTACCACGTTTGGGCCACGAAGCTTGCTGAGTAATTAAGGTACGAGACTTAAAAACGAATTATATAACTATTGTATACAATACTTTTTCTACGAGTCAACTGAACTAACACAAACTTGGTATCTATTGAAAATCTAAGCCCTGCTGAAACGAAGCGCAGCCAACGGCTTTTTCTTTTTTGTCGTTGATGTCTTTTCTTTTCTTCTGTAGTCAAGACGACGTCCTATTGGTCAAATTCATTATAGTTCAGTAAAGGCGCCACGTGGTTGGTCGAATTTATTTTAGTTGTAAAATGTTGAGTTGGGAGCGCCATAGTAAAAAGTATGCGATTTTAGTTTGGTGTACGAAGTCTTAACTCAAACATTAAAGTCAACGAGTATAAAAAGATTTTATTAACATAGAGTACTATATTAAAGTATCTACCTACTTTAAGTGTTTTCTTTGAGCTACGGAAACCTAAAAATGAACTTAATTGTAAAAGGACGATATAAACATTCTCGTTGAATTCTTCCACCCTCCCTCACGCGTTAGATGGTTACTAATATCATCCATTTTTCAAAGTCATTTGCATCTGGTTGGACATTTTGGACAACGGCTATTAAGATAGGGCTTTACTTTGGAACTAATTGGGGGACCTTTTTACTTAACCTTTATAGTCGTTTTGTATATTATAACGAATAAATTAAAATTCAATTGTGAATAAAATCGTATTGATCGGTGGCGAGTGCTAGGTTGTATTTAATATTTGATAGTTTGAAGTTTCCATTATCCAGAAATAACGGTTAGAGCAGTATATTATTAGCTGCAAATTAAAAAACGAAATGTCGCAACAACTGTGTTGGGTTGTCACATTCCCTTACCGCTCCCTTTGTCCGCCCATAAAACACAAATACTTACGGCAATAAAAAGAACACCCCGAAAATATCCTTCCTGGACACTGACTCAATACAATGGCCGCCATTCACACTGGATTATTGTATTTTTCCAGCACTCGAATTTTTAAGAAAGGAATTAATGAATCTACGAGTTTCTTGGCTATAGAATTTTAGACTCTAAATCAGAAACATCTGGGTTTATTTGAATGTAAGAATAGAAAAGTGCGGCCAGATTCGTTTAACAATGAAGGCTCTAATTAGCTGTCACGGCTGCAGACTTCGGCGCAACGTGCGTCCAATGTCGGTCTCTGAAGAACAAATTATTCAAACGATGTTTTTACAGTTTTTTCTTTAGAACAATGATTTTGGTGGGAGAAAAATTTGTAATGTATTCCTTCTTTTCAACCGACTTTCACAAAGGAGGAGATTCCCAATTTGTATATATATACTTCTACAATATTATAACTGACAATATGCATATATGTATACTATTGTTACGACTGATGCCGATACAAATGACGGCCGACTAGCTGTTCGTTTGCGTAACGCTTCATACGTACGTCGGTGACAGTACATCACAATGTAATTTTTTCTTCGAAAAAATTGACAGTCAATTTGGTGAATCTTCATGTCAAAAAACTCTGACGAAACTGCGATTAGAATGGGATTGGAGGTGATAGTTTGGCCATATAGTTACGACACAGTTCCCATACTATTATTCCCAAACTAATCGTCGTCGAATAATAGTTATCCCATCAAAACCAAAAATGTGAAATAAGAGCCAAGTTAAATATCATTATATATGCCTTGGTTCTTGACTTCAACGACAAAGGAAGCGAGATCTAAGTGGGTGCCAAAGTTCAATGGTCAGTACTGAAATGTATTTATAACAACATAAAATATTTTATAACAACTTTAAATATAACTTCTTGTTATAACTTAGGAAAATATATTAAAGCCCAAGGTCTGACTTGGTATGTTTTCATATACGAATTATATTATAGCCTTCGCAAGTTCTAAAGCTGTAAGTTCTTATTATATTCTTCCGAAAATTTGGCTTTCTGGTAGAAACTATAGCCATGCCAGCTCTTCCATGCCTGTTTTCATCATCATTTTCAGCCCGTAATCGCCCACTGCTGAGCATAGGCCTCTCTTCGAGTGTGCCTGTATTAGTAGGGACTTATTAATAATTTGTATGTGAGAACTATCCAAGTCAGACCTTAGGCTTTTATATATTATCCCAGGTTATAAGAAGAAATTATATTTAAAGTTGTTATAAAAGATTTTATGTTGTATAAATACATTTCAGGACTGACTATTGAACTTGGCACCCATTTAGATCACTCTTCTTTTGTCGTTGAAGTCAACAACCAAGGCATATATCATGATATTGAACTTGGCTCTCATTTCACATTTTTGTTTTTGATGGGATATCATTACTTTTTGTACAGAAATGATTAGTAGGAAGACCTTAAAATCCACATAAAGACCGGCTGTCATCAATTTTAGTTGGAACTTAGTAAAAAACATTAATAAAATGGTGGCGAGAATACGTAATACTGTAATGTTATGACTTGTCGCTAAATCGCAGATAAATCACCCGCAACAACAAACTACGGCACGCATTCAAAAACAATTACGAGGGCGCGAAATTTGGGTGCCTGCCTAATTGGTATGAGATTTCCAAGTGTTTCTAATTGCGTTGAAAATTCGCAAATCCAAGGCGATCAGTCACAACGCCATCCTGTTAATTAAACCATTTGTCTCGTTAGTTGAAAATTTTCATACTGATGTGCAATTTTTTCGCCAATCGTGAGTAATGTTGGCGCATTTCGTGGAAAATTGTCGACCGATTTTTATATCGAGGGCTTCGAGCTAAACGGGCGTATACGCTATCATGCGATTTTTCGTTTTTAACTGCATCTTGTTTGTCTAATAACTCAATCAAATTGAGCAAAATTTTTTTCATAGTTTTATTCTAATAAACTTAACAAAATAAGTAAACAAAAAATTGGAGTATCATTCAAGTGGCATATTATTGTCCGTCCAAAAGGGCGAAACGTGGGAGTAGGAAAAATAATATTATGTAGTCTCCAATTACAAGACGTTCGTTTTTTTATACACTATATATGTAATAATTATTAATACAACAAATATTTTATTCAAATTACTATATCCACTGTAACGATCAAAACCGTTCAGTTCACCTACACGAATACGAGTATACGGCAATGTTCAGGAATTTGCGTCATTTTTTACAGAAAGGTTCATTTTCATTAACGCCATCAACTCACATATTTGTCATAACCTGTCCCGGTCTTGTTGTGACTGCTTCTTTTTCGCACCATTTTTAATTTGCGCTGTTTCGGTTTTGTTTCTTCACGCTTCCGGCGGTGTTCAATGATGAAAATCGTCGGGCGTGGGTGCTTGAATAATTGTTTTAAATTAACGGATGTCAATGAGAAATATCATTCTCACGTGTAGCCAGTTAAATAACATATACAGAAGTCCTGTTCCAACCATGGGTGGTGTTAGACAACGGTACTTACGATGGTGAAAGACAAGTTGAAAATGTCCATCATATTCCAGTCCTCATATATTCAGAAGTGATGGAAATGGTCCCACTATATGATCTCTTTAAATAATCAAATATACATTGCCGTTCCTCGCACAATGGAAATTTATGTTCGCCCTGCCGCGTCTAGACGATTCAGCACACGACCCATCCCAGACTCTCTAATTCTTTTGCTATATTCAAAACCTATAGCCGAGAATAACTAGAATTGACATTTTTAGATTCATCAATTATTTCAGTTACTGCGATCGATGTTACTGCGTCCTTTTGTATTGCATTTTTAAGTACATTCATTTCTGAACCTGTCTGAGAAATCGGATTGCTCAGTATTTCCATACCTTTCTAAATATTTTTTTTTTATTGCTACGGATTTATTATTAGATATTTTATCTCGGTCTACAAGTTTTTCGACTAAGGGCTAAATTGAAGCGTGTAATTTTATCTGCAGTAAACAGCATCAGCTGATTAAATTTATTAACGATACGTTGTTATAAAATGTATTCTCTTTAGCAAGCCTTCGTTGAAATTGCATCCGACCAAGCATAAATATCTATTAAGCCGCAGAGAGCTACATTTTTCAATGGAAGCGTTTCTAAATAAAGCAATTGTGATGTCTGAGAACAAATACGGCTCCTTGGCAAACAAGGGTTGTTTAAGACGGGCTAGTAAATGATAAAATGGAGATTTTGGTTTGTGTTTATCTTCATTAATAAACACCCTCAAGGTTTTTGGATTGTTTCTAAACGGGACCGAAATCATTTTCTTTTAAAATTTCATAACACGTTTTTTTGCGTCGTTTCTCTAAACCCTCGGGCGCCGGTACTGGGACTGCAGGAGGTGCGAGGAAATTATATAGCTTCTAAGGTCCAATGTCAGACAATAGGTAGCATTCATACGGACCACGCGCGTTGAATACAAACAGCCTGATTATATAATCGCCAGGAATACCAAGATGGCGGCGTTGCTTGCAGTTCCTGCTTCAAATTGTACTTTCGGCTTGTGATATTCACAGTTAAATGGGTTTCTTAAAAGTTTTAACGATACAGACGCAGATGATTCCGCAATATATATAATTTCTTCAATTTTGCTACGGCTTTCTCGCTTGTATAAAATACGCCACGATATTAAAAATTGGGTACGTAATTGATGACGTCTAATAAAGAAAAGATGTCTATGACTAACTAAATCGCAGTAGGTAGTACTAAATTGAGTTTTCGAGCTTATCTAAAACAAACCAAGATCAGTAAATCGAAAAGTAGATCTTTATCGCAAATTCGCAAAGGTAGAAAAGTAAATACGCATTTCCCTAAACTTAGGCTCACTTCGAATCTTAATGGCGTTTCATTATATCGCTAGATAGGCTTAGGCCGGTTCCGCGGTGAGTTATGGTTATTTGAATTGTGCGAAACAAAATAAATTTACTGAACGTGCTCTATGCCGTTCTGCTCTTTGCATTTTTGAGTGCTTATTTCGAGTGGGATAAAAGTTTACGTTATTTATGGGACGCCTCTAAGATTTAATGTGAACTCAAACGGCGATAATGTGACTTTCGAATGAATGTATTTACCGTACGGCACCCCAGTTGTTTAAACTTAGGTTAATAAACGTATTTGTATAATAGCGTGTATCGGAGATCTAAATTACAAATGCGAATGTTCATCAAATAACAAGCCTCATTTCCCGGGTCCGTAACATTGCTTTATTGTCCATAAGTAGCCGAATATCCTCTCGCATGTGACTAGGTTACTACCGTTACTATTTCCTCCCCATCCGTTATCCGGGTTGCATCCCGTTACCCGAACCATTTAGCGTAATGCGCGGTTTGTTCGGATTGACAGCCCGCTCCACTAACTACCACGGCCTTAACGATAGTTTGAATTTATACCCGAACAATATGCGTTTTAATTACGTCAATTTAAATTTATTACTTAACACAGATTGCTTACATTTGAATCTGTGTTCAAATGTAAGCAATCTGTGTTAAGTAATAAATTTACATCGCTTACATATAAACTAATGTCTTATTGATATAATAAGTGTAACTTCGGTTGTGGTCTTCCCATTTGCATATTGGCTTAAATTAATTTGTTCTGTCCAAACAGAGTTAAGCTACCCCATATAACCTACATTTATTTTCGGATAATAACCTCATAACTGGTTGCAGAGAATAAGACATGTAGGGTTCGGCTGTCCGTGTGTTGCGAAAAGGGCGGATTAAGTCGGCAGTAAAATTTGTTAAAGAGGAACGTAGGATACGGGTGCCTCACGGCTATACAAGCTGGCCAAAATAATGTTGACCCTTGCAAAAACAACCATCGTGGTTAAAGCCGTCTTCTACAAACTGCTTTGTGGCAGGCACTGTGGATCTTTTTAAGGTGGTGATAGGAATATCACACAAGTATCCGCGGACGGCTAGGCTCGGCCCGCAACTATCTCCCACTTGCAGACACGAACACTATAATCCCCGATAAAGCCCGCACATTTACATTCAATTCTAATTTAGACTATTTTAGACCCGCTCCTACTCTGCTCTGATTGCCCGGTACTTGTCGTCGTTGATTAAAATTTAGCCAGAGATCCACTTTAATGCTACATGATGAACGTGTTTTGAGCAGTAACTCCTTGTTTAATTGATTGAACAGTATGGGTTTGACTATGAAATTGAATAATAGTTAGATGTGATTGCGAGATTTGTAATTTCTGTATTTTTAAGGATAACTGGCAACTGCTACATTTTTTCGTCATATACATAGAGCGCTTTTATAAGATGTAACTATGGCGTTATAAATACAAGGATAGTGTCCAAAGAGAAGCTGATATTTGGTAAAAAGTAAGAAAGCTTTCTGTATTGTAGGTACTAAACGCTTTTATGGAAGAAGCCGTGCACACGTAAAATTAAACATTTCAAAGTCAAAGGGCACTTAATTGAGTTTGTTCAGGACAAAACAAAGAACGAGAACTTTTAAATTGAACGTCCACGAAGTGTTGGCAACATGTTGATCTTTGCCAACTGTGTTGCTTAGGGCTACCTGTAGTCCTGTGTTAATATTTTCTTTGCTGAAAGTCTTTTAAACACTTTTTAAGTGTCGTAATTGAAAACTTGCTTTAGAAACAAATATGAGTAAAGTACTCGTAGTAAGAATATCGCTCCATTACAACATGTATTCATAAAAACCGGCCAATGCGTGTCGGGCAGTGTAGGGTTCCATGATAGTTGTCTGTTTTGTTACATCGAAACGCGCGTGACAACTAAATGGTGCGTTTGCGTCGGCCGAATTTGTACGAAACTTGGCCTTTCCAAGTACATTTTAAGTTGGTCGACTATTACTCGGTAGCTAGTTATGCCTACTTAGCCGCGATAGTTTTCCTTTTAAATCCATATGAACGATTTTTTCACATTTCCAGTAGTAGCCATTTAGCCGGATTGGGGGGACACTTTACTAAAAATTAGGGCTTTAAAGCCCAATATCACGCAAACGGATCCAAAAAACACGCAAAAGGAAAAATTGTTTTCAGAATCCCATAGGTAATATTTTTGAACAGCGATACCCCACACCATGGGTTTGAAGAGAAAAAAATATTACTCATACTCATACTTTATTGATCATAAAAAAATACATGTCAACATTATACATACGAGTTAAAATAAGCTTAGGTTATTTACATAGCCATTAATTATAAATTCCCCACTTTACGTACAGGGGAGGTACCCTAAAAAGAATGTATCGTACTGTTTTTCGGCATGATTGATTTATATACCCATGCCGAATTACAGCTTTCCAGTAGGACGGGTCACTGAGCTAAGCCGCAGACGGACAGACGGACGGGTATGGCGAAACTATAAGGATTCCTTGTTGACTACGGAATCCTAAAAAACAAACAATGTTCATAACGAACTAACTTTACAAATAACAGTATCCGTGAAACATCAACTTTTTATTGTCGTTTGATATTTCTATTACACCTATGATAAAATGTTACGAGCACAAAAACGAAAGGTACGGCGGGGAGAGCCAAAAATATTAGTTTTCTATTTTATTTACAAACTTTGGTTATGATGATACTACAGCACTATCACAAAACCAATTTTATCCCCTTCTCCTACCTATTCCATAAATCGGCCTACAACTGACTTTTGGTAACTTGCGAGCAGATTTGTAACTCGATAAAAACCGGGGCACGGTTTCCACTCCAGCAATATAAACAATTGAATTAATTGATTAGCTAAAGGCTTTTCTAAAACAAGCCTCAAGAAAAGCAAAGTAGCAAAGATTTATTTTACTTTTGGTAGCAATTAGCGTTGAAAGTGAAAAATCTTCGGAAAACTTCCCGGGGTTCTTATTGCTGGCCTTTAAATTGGCAAATTTTTCATCGGGAAACTTTTGATTCAACCCCTTACTTTGGAAACCAAACAATTGTTCGCCCTTGCACAGATTGACGACATTTTAAAAGATTGTTAACCATTTATGTTGCTATATTTGATCAAGATAACGTTTAAAGCGGTGTATGGCAACATAATGTTGATAAGTATTGAACAGTTTGAGGTGCCATAATCTTAATAGCGTTAGCCAAATAAAATGGAGCATGTAGTACTTGACAGTGTCAAGGCTTATCTTAATCTGTTGTTATATCACCAACATTGTTTGCTCTATATCTATACTTGTTAGTTATGAGTACTTATAGCTGTTCGATTTTAATTTAAACTTTCACGATTCTCACACATTATTTATACTAAACGGGACTTAATTATACGCGATTAAGTCCCGTTTAGTATAAATAAGATAATATTTTAGATTTTTTATCGATCGAACATTGCATTTAGTTACAAAGCGAGGCACGAACTAAAGTAAAGTAAAGCCTAACCCACTCCTATTTTGTTGAAAGAGATGTACCGAAGCTTAGTTGAATTCGTTTCTAAGAAGGGTGACCATATTGAACACACTGCTGAGGACTCACAATTTAATTTCCTATATGCAGACTAATTAATTTTTGAAGACTAAGGAGCTATCTCCAGGAGGCAACCCACATAAACATATTACATTTTAATCAAATCGAAGGCAGTTCGAGCGTTGACGTGGTGTGAGATCGAATTAGTTTTAAAGTCATAATTTAAATGTATAATTTCAGAAAGAAACTCGTCTTGTTAATGTTTTCCCAGTAACGTCCTCAGTTTCTGCTTTAAGGTCCTCTTGCTACCTCTACAGTATAATTAGTTTTGCTATGCAGTATGCTGATACAATTATATGGGAGCGTACAAATAAAAAAATCATGAAACCATTAACAATTTTATTCCTATTGCACTTTGCCTTTCATTGGCACTTATGGCGATGCTGTCAATATATTGTCTTCCGTTTCCATGATTATTACTAATTTAATAAAACGATATTCCACAGTATATCGCATATTATTCTGAATTAAATACATCCTGACGTTTCGAGCCGCTTCCAATAAATTAGATTTGGGTAGTTTGACGGTCTATATTTATTAAATAATATACGCGATAAAATCAGTTTAAATAGTTTTATTTACTAAATCAGTTTTTACGAGTGTTTAAGATGTAACATATAGGTTATTGTATACTGCTTCAGGATTCGACGCTATTACAAATTTATTGCCATGTTTGGTATTTATATCAAGACATAATTTCACAGTTTCTTGGGAAAAGTTTAAAAACACTATTGGACGAGATATTTTATCAAAATCTTGAGCAACTGTCATCAGATTTGAAGCTACAGTTGAGTCCATTTTCCTCAAGTTTTCTCCGTCTATTATTATTAAACAATTTGAAGTTGAATCCCGTGCAGCTTTCTGAACTGTGCGCCGTACATGCTCTGCTGCGCAGTACGATAATCTACCATTCAAGGGTATTGTGACTATTTGTCCTTTCTCAGTACTGACTATGTTTACATACATTTTTGGTCTTGATGTTAAGTAAAGCAATGTGGTAGCTTCAACAATGATTCCAATTACTATTCCGTATTCCAATCCAAAACCCATCGCAACTACCATTGTAACCAGTAAGAAGAATAATTCTAGTTTATTATTCCTCCAAAGTCTACCGAATATTGCGAAATCGATCATCGAGAACATGGCTGTCATGATTAAAGCAGCCAGAGAAGGCTTGGGTATAAAGTAAAATGTCGATGTTAGCAAGCTGAGTGCTAGAAGGATGATCAGCCCTGTAATAATACCTCCTGCGGGAGTTTGTACGCCAGAAGCATGGTTCAATGCTGTTCGTGTAAATGAACCTGTTATTGGCATGCTTCCTACTAATGATCCAATAATATTACAAAATCCAACAGCTATCATCTCTTGTGTGGCATCAACCGGTTTTCCTCCTGCAAATGCCTTTGATATCGCTATTGATTCCAGAATAGCAACCAAAGGAATGATGATCGATTGCGGTCCGTACACTTGTAACATGTCTACAAATGAGTAAGTTTCATTACCCACTGTAGCAGTAAAGGGCGGAAGTGTTACTTTCGGAATACCACCTCCAATTTCTCCAATCAATATTATTGGTTCGGTGTCAGTAGTTACCTTTAAGCTGTAAGCTATTATCATTCCTATAACAACCACTATAGCATTACGGCTAAGGGATATTAACCATTTCAATTGCTTAATAAGTCCATCATTGCGGCCACATCCTTCACCAAATCGTTTCAAAAGAATAAGAATGCCGATAGAAGTGAATCCAAGTATGGGGTTCCATAGTTTGATTGTCTTGAAATTTATCACAAAGTTATACACAGAATCTGCGAAATTATCTCCTGAGCGGCCATCGAGGCCGAATAATGCTTTTAACTGGGCTGAAGCAATCTGAAGAGCTGCTGCTGTTGTGAATCCACAAATAACTGGCATGGAAATGAATTCAATTAAAAATCCAAGGTGCAGTATTCCTACACTCAGTTCTACTACTCCAGCTATGAAGGCCGCTAACACGGCAAATTCAGCTGAATAGTTGTAAACATATTTGGCTACCATTGCTGCCATAATAGCAGTTGGTCCAACGGTTACGTTCATGCAGCTTCCAAATATCATATATACGATCCCACTTGTGAGGCTCGCATATAGCCCATATTCAGGGGATAAACCAGCTATGACAGCATAAGCAATTCCTTGAGGGATAGCGGTCAGTGCTACGGTGATTCCTGCGATTACATCGGGGATAACATTTGTTGCCTTGTATTTCGGTAGCCATTTTACTATTGGCAAGCGTTTTTTCACAATTTTTACACTACACATATCCTTCGAACACCTAATTCGGTTTCGTACGTTTCTCGAACTTTCGTTAATATTAACTGGTAAAATTGTCATTTTTAGTACGTAATACGATCTGTATCGCGTTGCAACATGAACTAAATGTTTTAGACAATATCAATCCCAATGTATCGATGCTTATCGTTATCTTGCGTTGGTAGATGTGCTTGGAAATGGTAGAACAACCCAAAGTTTATTTTAAGATTGAGTTGAAATTCTTATCCTTCATCATTGTATTGTACTTATATTGTTGAAATGAACATACATATAGTAACGAAAGATAACGAAATAAATTCGTCACGTACCTCGTACGTTACGTTACTCAGTAAGAAAATATCGATTTGGAACGTGAAAAGGCTATTATGGCTACTACCACTCGCTCCTCGCCTATGGAGTTGACCTCTGGGGTGACGCTGCAGAGCGAGGAAGGGCGTTCAAGCTGCAAAAACGAGCCATTCGCATCGTGGCTGGCGCCCTCAGGGATAGTCCAGCCAGAAATCTGTTCATAGAATATAAAACACTAACCCTACCTAGTTTATATATACTCGAAATTGCTGAATATGTAAGAAAAAATCTTGAACAGTTTTCCATATATGCTGACGTTCACGACCGCAACACCAGGAGGCGTCACGACTTGCGCCGCCTCTGAGTCGGCTGGCCAAGTCAAAAAAGTTCTTGAACACCATTGGTCCAAAAGTGTACAATGCCGTACCAATTAACATAAAAAACGAATCAACTGACAAATCGTTTATAGTTAAACTGAAAACAAAACTGATAACGAACTGACGCGGTATATACACTATATATAGTCATAGTCATTTATTTTTATAAAGCCAATTTACATGTCAAAAAAAAAATCATTTAGTATTTTATACATAAAGTAATTAGTCGCATCATAATAATTATAACAAATATTAATAATAGTAAAAGCAAAACAATCCAAGTGTTACATTAACTTAAGTCATAAATAATTCATTTATATTAATTCTTTGTACATTATGTACTCATCGAAATTGTAGAACGGGGGCTCAGTAAGCCAGTTTTTTAAACGGCGCTTAAAGCTCTGCAAATCTGGGGCTTCGGTTACATTTTTAGACAATTTGTTGTAGACCGTGGGGCCCGTGTATATATCTGCCGACTAAAAAAAAAAAGAAAAGTATACTGCAAGAGATTAAACCTTAGTCTTTTTTGCTCGTGTCTTTGTTACCCACTTATTCATAAAACTAAACTAGCTTCTGTTAACTAAAATGTGTTTTGTCCCTTGCGTTTGCTAAAGCCGTTTATAAAAAAAGCCCAACTATAAACGTTAACAAAAAAATGATGACAAATTATATCTTAACGAAGTTTTTCTCCATGAGATTTCTCCTTTACTTTTCCTAAACGGGTCTAGGAGGAGGGATAGATCTTTTTAGGGTTCCGTACCAATAAGGTAAAAAAAGGAACCCTTATAGGATCACTCGTGCGTCTGTCCGTCTGTCACATCCGATTTGCTCCGAAACTACTGGACCGATTGAGTTGAAATTTGGTAAACATATGTAAATTGGTGACCCAAAGATGGACGTTAATGAATTTTGAACATGGGGGCCACTTTTGGGGGGTAAACAGGAAAATGAAAATAAAAAAGTTTCGCATACTGTATTGTGTGACATATCAAATGAAAGGGGTTGTTGTAAGCATCTCAGATGTATTTTTTTTATAATTTTAGCAAAAACAGATTTTAAGTAATTCAGGAAAACAGACGAAAATTGACCATTCCCCCCCCTTATCTCCGAAACTACTAGGCTTAAAATTCTGAAAAAAATATGGAAAATAGTTCATTGCTTAAAGATTACAGGAAAACCTATAAGAAGTTTGAGTATTCAAAATAACGGGAAAATTCTCAATATCTTTGTGTATTTTGTATGGAGCGCCTGAAACTTAGAGCATAGCAATTTTTACTCTTGCACTTGCTTCTGAAATTACGTAGGCGCCATAATAGAACGTTAGAGCTTACATTTATCCAAAAGTGTCGTAACAATCGATTGATACTTACTTTGCGTACATCATCACGACATCTAGCTAAATAGCAAAGTAACATTTCTAGTAACTTATCCACGGGTCTTAACATTCAGAAAGTAAAAATGATTGCTTATTAATCGAAATTATGAAATGTTAAATAGCGTACATTTACTAAATTACTCGAATGTAAGGTTATACTGGTGTCATATTTTGATCTACCCTAGATACAAAATAAAGCAAACCTTTTTCGAACTAGTATGATATTATTTCGAGTAACTGTCACTGTTTTCTCTTGGCACACTGGGCACCGAGTGGTTAAATGTAGGTTAGGTAAAGAAAAACTCATCCAATACAGTTATTAATAGGAGTTTAGACACTAAATAAAATAATCAATAATTATATATTTTCTTGAAAAAGGATAAAGAATTTAGTGAAATGGTTAACCTGTTGGTCATAATCCCAAAGTTACGAGTATGTGTTCAAAGTTTTAATAGGGGGTATGGCTGTCCCTTTTCCTCAAAACGCACCTTCATATGAAACGATTGTCATTTACTATGACGCTCGAGGATCGTGACGTCACGGTCTGCCTGCGTTTCCTATCTCTAACAATAACAAGCAACATTAAAACGGTTGTAGCTTTGAGATATTTAAATGGGATTTTCGTCATTCGGCATATTTTTTTACCCGACTACCGAAGGAGAGGAGGGTTATTGCCTTCTTTCTTTTGAAGTAATAATAAATTTTGAGTCTACTCCCCTATTCTCTGCATTTAGTGAGTTTTGGCAGTCTCGCTTTTAACAACAACCACTTCACAGTAGGTTTTCATACAAAGTACTGTTTTGTGTGACATTGTAAAGTGGCGTTATGCCACCAGTCTCCTGACTGTTGCCATATCTCGATTGTGTACATGTATACATATCACACCTATTTAGTATTGTGCTTGACCTAACCTTTTTTGGGTCATTGTCACTCAGTAAAACAAAAATCCTCTTTTCAGTGGGCAATAGTTAAGGGCTTATGTTTTTATATAATATGTTTTTATCGCATAGAATTATAGAAGAGGCGACGCCGTTTATGCGGATTCAGAGTTCAACCAAATATTAGACTTTAAAGCCAAGACTTTGGCAATGTCCACCGAAAAGACGCAAACCTAAATCTGACAATGACACTTTTAGGGTTCCGTATTTAATATTTATAGTAAAATGTATTGTTAAAAGACAATATTCATGTTAACTGCCACTACTACACACTTGTGTTGTGGCGACAGCGGTTTAAAACCTCTATAGATTTTAGCCGCTGATCGCACTGGCTTCTGATAGAGAATGACAGCTGGTGGTTGTCAGGATTTTGCCGGAATGTATTGTATATTTTATGGTTAGACCATATACTTACTTTACTCTTTGATACATACTAAGCTGATTGCCCTTGCACGTTAGTACCAAATGGAGCTGATAGATCGCGCTGACCCCATTCCTACTTCGCGCTGTTAAGATTTTTCTAGAATTAATGGGGTTGAGACGGGTATATTTCAATAGCAGGTCAAAAAAAAATCATTCGCGATTTAATTGTCTTGGTAGTTCGCTGGTCTTGGTGTAAAAGCTATTCGATGTATGAAATTGAATTCTGTTGTGTTAAAATAAGTTATTTAACAAATATTGGGAAATTTACTTTACCTTGAGTTAATTGATAGTTTAAACGGAACCCTCGGTGCGCGAGTCAGACTCGCACTTGACCGGTTTTTTATATATAAACACAGTTGTAAAACCACCTCTGTGGGAAATACAATGAAGTAAATAAATGAATTAACCCGACGAGTTTCTTTATCTCGTTATTAATTCGTCTAAGGCAACGGCAGCCAGACGTCTTACAAATGAGAGTGCGGCAAATATTTGTATAAAGCGAACCGATTCACTTAATTCAATCAAGCTCGCTTCGTTATTGTACACTTTGAACTTGGTACTAGAGATATTAATCAGTTGAAATTTAATAAGTACTGCTATTTAAATAGCTAATTAATTATTTTATTTTACATGTTTTTGCCCGCGTGATCTGTACTTTCAACTTCCACCGTTTTTAAAAATGATTTTCGGGATGATAAAATTTTCAATCTTTTAATCCAGGTTATAAACTACACGTGTCGGTAACAAATTTGACTTAAATCCATTCTATTGTTTTCGCGTGTTCGAGTAACAAACATCCAAACTTTCACATTAAAAATATTAGTGGGTAAGAGTCGTAGATTTAGATTTATTTATTTCGAGATAAAAGTTACAATATAGTTTCGCATACAATGTCAAAATTATAAGAATCTTTATAACGATCGCCAAAATAAGAAATAAAAATTAAATAATATTCAAAATGGCAATACAGAAAGTGGAAATAGGATCTCCGATTATGGATTGTCATAAACAACTCATAGATAATTTATTTTAAACAAAAATAGACGAATGTCAATTTACGTATTACGATTTCAAAGTAGAAGATACAATGTAAATGTTACATAAGAAATAGTATCAGATCAATGTAACACAAGAATTAGTATCGTATTAAATACGTGAGAACGTCTTCAGACGCTAACAAATGGATATAAAGAAAACAGCATCCATCAGGGTCCGGAAGCCGTATGATTTGAATATAAAGGGAGTTCATGAGGTGTGGCTGAGGGCATGTGAGCCCGTCATTAGTCATCAGCCAAGGATCCTGGCAGACGTGACCAGGGTCCCGATGCGTATGCACTTAGGTGGCAATGGCGCACACGTGGCGTTGATGGCTTTTGTTTCAGGTTCGGGAAAAATTGGCGCTTTTCGTTGTACGAGTTCTATGCTTTCCTTCAAAATAAGGCTGAAACTTGAAAGGTACTTACTATAAAAGTGTGCTCACTTGAAGTGTATATATTTTGTTCGTTTGGTTTAGTTACATGCTGGTTATAGTATCAGGAAAGTCAATTAAATGATTTATAACGACCGACGAAATTAGTTTAAAAAAGCGAAACTACATTCACAAAAATTTAGTACTTACTCATCTACAATTTGGAATATCCGTTAATGGCTTAGAGCATACATACTTGGAGTACCCTTTATGTCGTATTTGAGTACAAAAAAGTCTGCCGAATTTTGCGTCGAGCAGACATTTCGTGATTTCCGCAAATAACTTTTGCGAACTGGGACCCCACGGACCGAGTGTCACGACGCCAAAAGGTACAAAGTTGTACCTTTGGCTCACTCTGCCGAGGCCTCTACATAATTACATATACGAGTATTTAATGCGTTTTAGATTTTCGGCATTTTCCGCTGCTGCACCGTTGTTGTCTAAAGGCGTGTCCGCTGCGCCAAAATAAATTTCAAATAAATATAAAGTAGGTACGGCAAAATCAATTAATTTTCGCGTTTTACTTGGCTGAATTTGATACTGAGATGCATCAAAATGTCTCGAACATATGGAACTTGTACGCGCAGGCACCTAACTTGCTTGCCCGCTGCATGTGGCGGTAATTTTTTTTTTAAATTCTGGGTCTCGGAAAACTGCAAAGTATACATTTCAAATAAATCATGTACACTCGGCAATTTGTGCAGGTTTTTAGTGAATCATACTTTTTATCGATAATTATTGATTATCGACACTACCCTCATCTCTACTTACGAGTCTCGTGACACTGATCTGTCATTTTAGATAATCCTTGCAAATATTATTATTAACTCTATTGCAATCGCAATTAGGTTAATTTTTACAAGGCTCGTGGGGAGTGCGTAAATTTAACTAATTTTGATTAATCAATGTTAATGTTATTATAGACTCTTTTTCAAATGCTATTAAGTTATTTCTTACAAAGCATGAAAACGGAGTCTCGTGGGGAGTGTCATTACATTACGTATCCAAGAAAGAATTGTAAATCGATTACATAATCGTTTAATTTGACGTGTCATGAAAATATTTTCATAAAAAAATTTTTAAAGCAATACAAAAATACTAAAATTACTTATAAATGCAATGTTATACCATATTTTCTAAGCTTGAAGTGGTTGAACGTTTATTACACGTGCTTACAGCACATGCGTCCATTTTTATCATACGTGTTGTCTCTTGCGATGCGATTGTGTGAATGACCATTAATCGATTGCGAAACTGTGTTTGCATAATTTTTTGCACATTGTGCAAGGTTTTCAATAGAGGGGTAAGTTACTGAAAGGCTACTCCAGGTATGTATGCTCTAAGTTTAATGGACATTAAAAATGTAGAAACCTCTCAGTGGATATAAATATTTTACCACAAAGAAAAATAAAATAAATACAAAAATGAAGGCACCCCAATCCAATAACTGGATTACGGAGGCACAGAAAGTGACAATTGAAACATCGCACAGGACCGGACCGGACTAAATTTAAATATACGAGGCGCATGCATGAGTGGTCACGAATCTTGGCGGTTATTTAGATGAGCATCAAATTTGTCGGATTTGTGTGGACACGCGGTGTAAACCCTAGGGATGGTGGCTGCCCTACTGGTAACTGTTGTTCTTTTTTATATATTTTTACATTCTGGATGTCACACTGTTAGACTGAAGGCCTCGGCTTCTGCTTTGAGCGTGTTCGTGGGGGAGCTAGATCGGAACCGTGGCCTCCAGCTCCACCCAGGCCCACCGCTGCCGCGGCCGCCGCCCCTGGAAGTCTTGGCCGAGCCCTGAAAAATTGCAGTTACAATGATGAAGAAACATGTTGTAATGAAGACAAGAGCCTACGAGTATATGATGCCACTGTTGAGGCCTAACTATGAATTTTTGAGGTCTAGTAACTTAATTAATTTAACATGTTTCATATAAAATTGCAATAATAATAAGCTTTCATTGTATGCAGAGCCTAAAGCGTTCAGAAGACAAAGCGCTACACGTAATGAAAACAAAGAAATAAAACGGGTCCTAAGTACACGTTGATGCATGGGGCCGTTGAAATAATATTATCGTTACCGAGTACTTACTCTAAGGAAAATCAACATAAAGTGAATAAAAGAAAATTATGAATCGCGCGAAAATAAATTACCCCGTGTTGGCGGCAAAATAACATCACATTTGAATGCCTTTTATGCTTTATGGGACTGTAACTATATGAAATAAGTCCCGGTGCCTCTTTATGGGACATGGGGGCACGTACGCGGCATAATTTTTGAGTTATTTGTTGCGAATACACAGCACTCATAGAAAAGTTGGAGTTAAGATGATTTTACTGCAAATCTATGCAAAGTTACTTTTGAATGTGGGTATGTTTTATTCCTCGGGCTGTTTTATTGTTTTATTCACCTGTTTCCCAAGTGAAAGTTCGAAACGGAGAATTTGTCTATCTACTCGGCTAAAAGGTAGGGAATAAATTTCCAATAATTACATTATCGAAAAAACTCACCTCACCGCTGGCAAATTTTTCTCCGTCGCACCGCAAGCCCATAATTCCTAATGACATGCAATAACCGTACCCCCAATTTCCAACATAAACCCGCCATAACAATATCGACATCAGCGAAAATTTTTCGAGGCATTTTTTATTTGAGAATAAGTAACACTTTTCGGTGTAATCAAAATTTGGCGGCCCCTCCGGCCGGGGTGTTTATCGGCCACTCAATTTGATTTTTACCATCGCACTGATTTCAACTCCTTCCACGGAGTTGAGGGACACGCGAGGAATTATAATGAAGTGATATATGGCACTAGTCCTTTACATTTTGAGAGAGGTAGGGCTCAGCGTTATGTCATCACGCTTGAATCTGGAGCAGCCCGACTGGGGGAGTACCTCCGCCTTACAGAAGACCACAGCCATAATAGCACTGCTGCCTACTCCGTAGGTATGTAGTGTTGTGTTCCTGTTGGTGAGTAAGGTTCCCAGAGCTCCAACCCCAACCCCCCCTTTCTAATGATAATGGCGCAGTTAAAGAGGTTACCCCAGGAGGGTACCAGCTGCACTAACGCTGGAGAATCCCTCTCTGGGCTTCCACGCTCAGGTAACATTATGCCTAAGCGTGGACGCCGAGACCGCCCCACGTCGTACTCTGGGGGGGGCAAAACCGCGCTCATTCATCTGCCATCTGCCCGAGGCAAGAGCAAGGCAGCTCCGGCACCCCTTGCTACGCTGGCCGTGGACTTCTGCAACATCAGGGGTTTACATTCCAACCTTAATGCTGTCCACCTACACCTCGAGACAGCAAAGCCGGCCTTGCTTTTCTTGACCGAGACGCAGATATCGACTCCAGCGGACACATCTTACCTCTCCTACCCTGGGTACGGACTGGAACACTCCTTTTCGCCCAGGGCTGGCGTGTGCGTGTACGTTAGAGACGATATCAGTTTTCGCCGCCTCAGCAATCTTGAAGGTAGGGACCTCTCCACCTTATGGCTGCGTATCGACAACGCTGACCATCCCCGTGTCTATTCGTGCCTATACAGGTCCCATAGTGGTGATGCCGAAACTGACCGACTCATTGAGCAGATCCAAACGGCTGCAGACTCTGTGCAGCAGCAGATCCCATCCGTTGAGATTATTGTACTTGGTGATTTTAATGCCCACAACGCCGAATGGCTCGGCTCTAGCAAGACTGATCATGCGGGTAGATCTGTTTTTGACTTTGCTCTGGCATATGGCTTGACACAATTGGTTACTGCGCCTACGCGAATCCCAGATGTGGAAGGCCAGGAACCTTCCCTGTTGGACCTTCTGCTGACCTCTCATCCGGTTGACTACCATGTATCCGTTGAAGCCCCACTCGGTTCTTCGGATCATTGCTTGATCCGGAGTACGGTGCCACTCGCGTGCCCGCCGCGTCGGCGAGTTGCTTGTGGCCGCCGTGTGTGGCACTATAGGTCAGCAGATTGGGACGAGATGCGGTCCTTCTTTGCATCTTACCCTTGGGGGCAGGTTTGCTTCACGCCGGATGATCCCTACGTCGTTGCTGATTCTGTTGCTGACGTGGTACTGCAGGGAATGGAGCTTTTCACTCCTTCCTCTGTGGTCCCTGTTGGTGGCAAATCCCAACCCTGGTTTGGTCGCTTCTGTAAAATGGCCTCTCGCCGAAAGCATGAATGTTACCAAGCCTGGGTAGACGCAGCGGCAGTACGGGATGAAAAGACTAGCGTATTAAAAAAGGAGTTTAACTTTGCCTCCAGGTCCTTCAAAAGAGATATTGCCAGAGCAAAGTCGCTGCATATTGGTAGAATTGGTGAGAAATTAGAGCGCCTCCCGTCGGGAACTCGTGCGTTCTGGTCTCTTGCCAAAGCTATCCAGGGGAATTTCTGCACGCCATCTTTTCCGCCTCTGCACATGGATAACGATTCATTGGCCCACGACGCAAAAGACAAAGCCGATCTTCTGGGTAAACTCTTTGCGTCCAACTCGACTTTGGATGACGGGGGAAACGCGCCGCCGACCATTCCGCGGTGCGAGAGCTGTATGCCGGATATCCGGTTCAACCAAAGCTCGGTGCGTAAAGCTCTTCTTTCCCTCGACACTCATAAGTCGAGTGGGCCTGATGGAATCCCTGCAATTGTGCTGAAGAGGTGTGCTCCCGAGTTGGCTCCGGTCTTAACGCGTCTCTTTCGGCTCTCTTATTCTTCTGGCGTAGTCCCAACCTCGTGGAAGTCAGCTTTGGTGCATCCGATCCCTAAAAAAGGCGACCGCTCAAACCCGTCCAACTACAGGCCAATAGCTGTTACCTCCCTTCTCTCGAAGATAATGGAGTCCATTATCAACTGCCAGCTCCTTCGGTACCTAGAGGACCACCAGTTGCTTAGCGATCGACAATACGGTTTCCGTAGAGGCCGATCGGCTGGTGATCTTCTAGTCTACCTGTCACATCGTTGGGCACAGGCGATCGAGACTAAGGGTGAAGCATTGGCTGTTAGTTTGGATATAGCGAAGGCCTTTGATCGGGTTTGGCACAAAGCACTTCTTTCGAAGCTACCATCCTATGGGCTTCCCGAGAGATTATGTGTATGGGTCAGCAGCTTTCTAGCAGACAGAAGCATTAAGGTCGTAGTTGACGGGGAATGCTCCGACTCCATGTCTGTGAATGCTGGTGTCCCCCAAGGTTGTGTGCTATCGCCCACGCTATTTCTTATGCATATCAATGAAATGCTGCAAATCAGCGGAATTCATTGTTATGCTGATGATAGTACAGGTGATGCCTCTTACACCGGCCGTACCAATATCTCTCGGGAAATCGTCATCGAGAACCGGAACAAACTTGTGTCTGAAATTGAGACTTCCCTAAGTGCAATCTCTGAATGGGGTCGACTTAACTTAGTCCGTTTTAACCCTACCAAGACACAGGTTTGCGCGTTTACCGCAAAAAAGTTAAAGTTCGACGTGTCACCTTGTTTTGAGAGCACTCCCCTGACTGCCGCAGCCAGTATCGGAATCCTTGGCGTCGACATTTCGAGTGAAGTCCAGTTCCGCGGCCATTTAGAGGGTAAGGCCAAATTAGCCTCAAAAAAGCTCGGTGTGCTCAATAGATCGAGACAGTATTTCACACCGGCCCACCGCCTGCAGCTTTATAAGTCGCAGGTCCGCCCACACATGGAATACTGTTCTCATCTATGGGCAGGGGCACCCCAATACCAGCTTCTCCCTCTGGATCGCATCCAACGACGAGCAACTCGAATTGTCGACAGCGAGCATATTTCGGATCGGCTTGACCCCTTGGCGCTGCGTAGAGATGTGGCCTCTCTCTGCATTTTCTATCGCATGTATAACGGGGAGTGCTCCGAGGAATTGTTCGGATTAATCCCTGCCGCTTCTTTTCGCCATCGTCCAACGCGACAACATTACCATCCTCACCACTTAGATGGTTGGCAGTCCTCAACTGTGCGCTTCTCCAGAAACTTCCTGCCTCGCACAGCTAAACTGTGGAATGGATTGTCGCCTGCGGTATTTCCGGACCGATACGACCTTCAAACCTTCAAGAAAAGAGCGTACTCCCATCTTAAAGGCCGGCAACGCACTCACAACACCTCCGGTGTTGCAAGTGTCCATGGGCGGCGGTAATCGCTTACCATCAGGTGATCCGTCTGCTCGTTTGCCACCTATATCATAAAAAAAAAAAAAAAAAAAAAAAAAACATTGGTATAAACTATTTCTTTGATACATATAATATAGTTCGCTCCGTTTATTACGACTTTACGCATGGTATAACAACACAGGTACTCTCTTCCGAGACACGCGAACCACGTGACTGACACAAGCCTACGTCATCATGCTGTTAAATGCCGTTTGATGACGTAGGCTTGTGTCAGTCACGTGGTCGCGAGTCTCGGAAGAGAGTACCTGTGTTCTTATACCATGACTTTACGTTATAACGATTTACCGTTATTAATAACGACGTAGTTCACCTCACGTTAGGTTTACATATAAAGCACTATTAAAGTACCTAAACATAGAAAAAAGACACCTACTTGATTAAAGATTTTTTTGAACAAAGAAATTAATTAAGGTATTTTTGTTGGTTTACGAAAATTATCTTAATTCAAGATGATATCTCATTCAAGATATTGACAGTTTTCGGTTTTTTCTCTTGATACAAGTAACTTTTTTCTGTGAATCAGTCGGTTTTATACGTTTTGTACGTACGTGTTGTTTTGTTACAGTGAGTGAGTTTGATCAGTTAAGGGATCACTGATCCCTTAACTGTAGTTGGATCCGGACTCTACTTTACTCACACAAATTTTAAAAAGTATTAATCGTGGAATAAAAAAAACTGACCTTCCTTTTAATTACAGTTTTACTATTTCTTTAATCACGATGCGAATTCAGTGTTTCATATCTTCGAAGATATCAGTACCTACAAACCAAGAAACTTTTCGATATTTATCGCATAAGTATTTACACATGTATTTTCCCTAAGTTCAAGTCGTTCAATACAAAACGTTTCGTATAAGATGCGGGCGAGGGACGTTAAGCCGAATATTATGAGTCGATCGCCGACACAGGTGCCGCTAAACATCCCTCTTGCGTTTGCCAAATATTTGAGAAACGTGCATAAAGAATAAACGTTACGAACAATTGATCAAACATTGGGTCAACAAAACCAAGAAAATGTAGGATGAGTTTAGAGTGTTTATGCTTTCAACGTTGCGAAAGAATGGGAAAATGTAGTGTTGCACGTCTCGTTTTTGCAAAACCGAAGTGCGAGCTAAAGTTTAGACTGCAATCAGATCAGATAACGATGTAAGTCGATGGTCATATCTTTGCAGTTTGGCATACATATAATATTAACGTTGAAGAATGACAGTGATGAAGTGTCACCTCTTCTGGGCACCTGTCATAAAATTAATCCATTGATCGATTATTTCCCAACCGCCATATCCAACAATCGATATCATTATGGTTATAAAGAGAAAGCGTCTACGTATAATACACATGTTTGGTGAAATAAGTTAACTACCTTTTAATGAGCCAATTTAACAGTAGTCCAATATTATGATTGTTTAGTTACAAAACTTTCTTATTTTCTTGCAATAGTTTACTCGTTCTATAGATAATTCTTTAGCTATAGATAATTGCATGTCATATCCATGTCTAAATAAATTTAATTTGTATCATCAACATGATTATCTTTATATACAAATATAGGTATATTTAGGAGTGTCTTGTCTTCAACAATCAAAAGATAACTGAAACTAAAGCCGTACACAAGATATACAAAGATTAGTCTTTATCAAAGGTATGTTTGTCGATCTGATTACAGCGGGCTCCGCCGTGGTCAGTTGTCCGAGATGATTCGGACCCGGCCGGACTGAATGCGCTCATTGGTGCATAAAATATTTCACCCTCCTTCTACATTACCAAATACTGGCAATTCTGAAAATCATAACTCGGTCCTACTCTAGAATAAGGCAATTTGAAAAGGACAACATTATATTTCAAATGAATCATTCTGTTTAGAAAATATAGGTTAGGAGTTGGAACGACAAACAAGCGACGTGGAAAGCGCAAAAGGGAGAATCGCACGCCATTACACTTCTCACCTGCTGGTCAGTCCTTTAGCAAAAGGAATGGCAGAAAATATGTAAATATTGCCTTTTGAAATGAGACACGAGGACGTTGTTATGTAACATTTTCATTGTAGACTTTTTTTACAATTATTATGTATATAATTTCATGTCTTTAGTTCAAGTCGTGCAAGCTTTTGAATCTGTTTCCAGCATTCATGAGGCATAATAAAAATTGATTAATATTAGAATATTTTGGCGTTACTGAGCTAGTCTGATTAAATAGTGATGATGGAAGAAGCCCGAAGGTGACCATAAAAACTCTGAACATTACTTGATTCAGTTTAATAATCTATGACAGTGATATGTAAAAAGACTGCAGTAAAATGTTTTTGTTTGACAAAAGTTGTTTGGTATAGTAAAAATGACAAAATGGACAATAACACGATTCTAGTTAGTGTCAATAGTATAAGGATTGGGTAGCTGCTGACTGTACAAAACAAGTTTGGTCAAAAATATTTTTTATTGTCGTTTATATTTTAGTACTGTACTCGTACATAATTAGCGAACATACTCTCAAAATAGAATATTAGGTATATACTTAACGAAAGCAAACAATAAACATAGCCAGACCTTAACGTTGTCCCAAATCGTTTAACGTTTTTACCGCCCTAAGTAATCACTACGAAAATGTGACGTCATCCATTTTCTGTGACCATTCTATTCCGTTGATAGTTTTCCCATAAACGATCACCTCGGGCTATAGCAATAAAACCCCCTGTTATCTATGGACTTTTCCAATACACTGGTCAGCTTCGAAGTATGAAACTGACCAAAACATTACAAATATCGTGTTTTGTTGCTGTTTCTTTTTACTTAATACAGTCTACAAAGGACAGCGTTATTACTCCCATGATATTGTTATGGATGCTGGCTCCCTCTGCCAACACAGCTAACAATTATCTAAATAGCCATCTACATTCTTACCCCTTACATTTTATTATTACCGGTCAATTTATCCGATACTATTTGGTGTTCGCGGATCTCAGCAAATCCTGCGGACTCGTGTTTGCCTAGTAGATTTAACGATAAGAAAGCTGGAGACTGACCAAGGAAATAAAACAGGGGATTTGTCTGTTCGTAAGTATAAGTTCTAAGCTAGCGATTTATGATTTTGTCGGGTGTTAGGGTTTAGGTACATTTTAAATATAAGTATTCCGATTTGGATATTGTGTACAAGAAACTTCATCAGTATCATTTTCAGGCTCTGATCGCCGACTGCTGAGCAGAAAAAGAAGTAATCAATTAATGAAGCATGATATTAATCAAAGTTGACTTCACAATCTTTCCATATAGAGAGGATAAAAGATCGGATCCACCGGAGGTCTTGTGGTTTCCCACAAATCTTACGCTTACCAATGGGCAGTAGTGAAACACAATGGCCGGTTTAAATGAGACACCCCTGCCTGTAGCTAATGTGCAGGAAAAGCTGATTTCGCACTCCAGAGATATCGGAAGAAATACAGGAGGCAATACTGGAATCTAAGTTACAGTATTAGACATTCCATGAAACTTTTTATGTAAAAAGCGATGGCTTGGAGCACATTGCACTTTAGTAGCAATATATTAATTAATGCGATTGAGCATCAGACTACTCAAATTAAGATAATGAGTGTAGATGCATTTTTTGTCTGCCTGGCTGCTTGTCTGATTTTGCAGCTTTAAATTAACTATTGACTAAAATGGACATATATTTATAGCTACTTCCTGAAGGCAAGTACTTGCCTTTGCTTTGGTACGTGTCTACTGGTGAGAAACCCAAAAACGCTATTTTTATTGCACCTGCATGTTGCATTTATTTAATTTTAATATTTTTTTTTTTATTACAAACAGATTTTAAACGGCAAATGCTAAAGTCAAAGCATCTACAAACCGTAGGTCTCTGACTCAAATATTCTAAGAGACATTGACTGCTGACGTTCGGCCTTTCCCACATTGTCTCGCCGCCCGGGGGTAGACAAAAGAATCGCATCACTCACTGCCCAGTCCCCTGTCCGGTGGACATTCGGCACAATGATCATACCCCGCTATTTATCTCCCGGATTAACTTGCTTATCGAATTTAAGGTATTGGTTTCAAAGGACGCTGGACTTACTCGTATTATCTTGGATCGTGCGTTGCTTTGGCGTTTACTACCTACTACATTAAGATGTTTCTCTTTAGAAGCGCTCAAAGAGCTATTATCTTAAATGACCATGTTCCCAATTTAACACTTTCTAAAAAAAATCTGGCGCACGATTTATCGGATGATTCCCAATATTCCAGACTACCACTAAACTAGGCTGTAAAAATTTTTTTTTTTTTTTTTTACAACAACTGTGTTTGCATAAAGAAAGTCGTTATTAAAGTATGTAGACATTCCATGATAATATTTCGTTAAAATACGTATTTCCTTTACATATAAATTCAAGTCATCAGGATTCCTCCAGTCTTCCTTTTTTTAAAGTCGGATAATGACAAGACAATCTCCACCCCAAACTGTTGATCATGCAAAAACGAAGCAATTAAGAGGTTAAATTATTCAGCTGACAGTCCCCAAGAGGGTGGACAAATGGCCGTTAGCACTTAAATAGTGCGAACGGTCCCCAGACGGCGGTCAAGCCGCGAGGACAGCCCGGAGGCGTTCCGAGGACATTAGTGGCACACAGAACCCTCCCCTACTCTGTAACCGCAAATTAACTTGCTAAGAAAACCAGCGCGGAATCTTTTCCTACCCCGCCCTCAAAATATTAATATTTGCTCCGCGTGCAAGGGGTACGAATCTACGAACACCAAATTAACATACGCCCGTACCTTTAGCAAACATCGCCAAGACACCGGTCCGTAATACAATGTTTGCTTCCGTGTAAGGGCCTTTCGATGAATCTTAATCTTCCTGAGTCAGGTTACCCTCTAACCCGCATGTGTATAACTTAATCGACACCCCTTCCCCATAACTTGCCTCTAATTGTTTGCTCTCGATATTGTCGACGGTCTCTTGTTATGGTTAATATATACCATTTACCTACAAGAGCTGCGTACACAATCCAATTTGGGTACCAGTTTATGTTCCTATTTAAACTATTCACTATTTAATTGTTCTCATATATTGCTGAATTGAGTATTTAGCCAATTAGCAGTAATTTACAAAAGTATAACAATACGATTGAATCTTATCTATAGTCTACCAGTCCAATATACTCGTAGTATCTACCTCTCACAATATATCGCTTCTTATTAACACACGTCCAAAGTGAAACGGAATTCTTAGCTTCGTCGAGTTTTATTGCATGTAGCTGCTTACGCGGAGGTGTTCCTTTCCTCATTACCCCTCCTGCTCAATTGTCGTGACGAATCGAGTCATAAAGTGCCATCATCTTCTACACGTCCCACGTACCCGAGTAACTGCTTCTTATAAACTTTTCGCGTAATTAAGAGGAAAGACGTTTAGCTACATTGTATACCTACATGCTCGGTTGTAGTAACGAAGTTTGTACTTGGCATCTCAATTGATTGCACGTTAGTAAGAATTGTCATTACGAAGTTCCCTTAAATGAGTTTGTCTATTTTCCGTATTTAGCTTATGTTGTAAAATAGTAGGTGTTATAGCTAAGTCATATCATAGGGTTACATTATTACTGTGACCATTTCAGTCATTGAAAGATTCTTAAAAGTAATCCGAGAAGATAGTCCGTGTCTATTCTGTTCGATCAGCTTGTTTTGAATTAATCTGTCTGAACAAGTAGTTGCCTGGGTTGAGTCAGCCTTTTACGATTTTTCTAGCCTCCGCCGCTGCCGAAGCAATTAAAAAGCAAACGGCGTCTCGCATCTCGTCCTGTACCGAAAATAAACACGGAAGCACGTTTGCATGTTTTCCTTTAATTAGCATATCACTGTTGTCTTGTACGCCCGGTTTGTTACATCATTTCCATATGGAAAAATGATTCGAATCTCGCCCTACTTGGAGCTCCCCATCGCAATATGTGCTTCGATGTCGCAAGAAGAGGGGGTATGTGAAAATTATACGGCGGTGGAACGCATTAATTTGCCATATTAATTTCGCCGTAAAACTCTGCTCGCGACAAGCCGACGGGGAATTTGCCGAGTTCGTCCCAGGCGGCCGCTTGTTCACACAATCGCTTGTTCAACACGGGCTTTATGGGTCTGCCATTGAAGAAAATACCTCCGAGATGTGCCTCGTTACCTATGTTGTTAAACCCTTGCCATATTGTTTCATGTAACGGCGATGTGTAACTTTGAACTATTTAATTTGGCGCTTGTCTTATTAAGAAAGTTTGCTTGTTTAGAATTTCAGTCGTATTACGAGGCTCTGAGTGCCCGTTGCAGGGTAGAATTTTGAAGTATAGTGAGTGATTGAACATTTTCTTAAAGTTGCAGCGAAGTGATTCATCTGTGCTGACAGACGGCGGCGGTCATTTTTAACGGCATTGTTGAGGTGTCTGCGCCGACCCTCGCGCCTCGAGGCGCGCTGTAATCGAACTATAATTTATGGTGGGCAGCAATTCGGCTAATGCACTTCATTTGTGCGATTCGCTAGTTGAGAGTTGGGGGATAACTGGACAGTGTAAATTTCACTACGCAAAATGTTTTTTTTATTTATATTAGCTGATAAAAAAACGGCACAGATAAAGTGAGAAATGATTTTATAAATTATAAATTAAAACAAAAATTAAAAAATGTAATGCTCCGAGCCGGATTCGAACCTGCGACCACGCGACGGGCATTCATGGCAAGTCGCTACTAACCAACTGAGCTATCGGAACAATCTGTCTCGGCCACTAAATCTTTCAATCAGTTCCTTCCTACACCTTAGGGAGGCGTGTAGCGACATCTACCAGTAGACTAGAAGAGAGAGAGAGAGACTAGACTTGCCCCCGTTATTGTGACATATATTAATGCTGGTGACGTAAAATAAGAAACCCTTAGAAGTTCGATTTCAATAAGTAATAAATGGTAAAATAAGAAAAAGTTATTTGTGTGTGTAAAGTTGTTAAGTGTGAAAAGTACAGATATATTTATCTCACAGTTATCACTAGATAACTTAAACACCTCAATCTGTATGAAAACCGACCGTGTCACTTTTTTCTACCTACTTTGACGTCACAAGGGCGAATTAGTGATTCGAATTCCCCGTTGTCCGCGCAAAATCGATTCTGCAATAAGGTATATTCACGGACAACCGGCTACCACAACAGACGCGCGCGGAATGTCAGTCGGATGGCCAACTCGGAGACCTAGTTTGGACACGCGAAGTAGATGCATTTGCGTGATCTATGTATATCTATATCTGTGGTGAAAAGTAATACGGCCGTGGAAGCAAATTACAAACTTTCAGATCTCACGGCAATATTGCTGCCCCATAACTCATCCCGTCGATCTTCGGGCGCTATCTAAGCCTCGTGATAAGCGTTTTCTCATGACTTGCATATTCCACGCCCTGCCATAGGGCTGCTACTTGGGGATGATGAAAAAATTGGTAGCAATTTGTTCTCCTATCGAATACCGATCGTTTGTAATCAAATGATAATTTATTTAAATAAAGACAAATTGGACGGATCTTAGCAAATTTCAGGTTTATTCGTAGAGAATACCCTGTTAGCTGACATTAAGCCCGCCATTTGACTTATTTGTTTTTGTACAGTGAAATTTAAATAAATAACTCTTCACAACTAGAGTAATGGAATTATGCTTAGGCTAAGGACGAGATTAAAATTGTTATTCATAAAGTTCCATAGGTTAATGTCTAATGTCAACGGATTAATACAGTTAAATTTATATTCTGTTAAATTCGATGAAATAAACTGTTTCGTTAATTGCAAATGTAACACTATAAGTCCTCAACAACCATCATACTAAACGATTACCATATTCGTACTTGTCTTAGATTAATGTATCCTTGCTGACAACCCTACTCCCCGGAGGGAACGCGACCACGCGTAGGCTTCTAGCAATCGACATGTTTATCGCTTTAATATAAAATAAAGGGAATATAGGGTTAACGTTATATCGATAGATGAAAAACGTCGACTTGTGATCGGAGGACGGGAAATTGTATTCGTTTTTGCTTCAGTGCTTAAGAATTTGGTTGATACAGACAGACATGTGTGGATCGTATGGTGGGGCTTTGTTGTGACATATTGTTTTCTGGATTAGCACTTCATCAAGACAGCATATAGTTATTTTTGTATAGTAATCTCAATATTTAAATGCTATTAGTAGTGTACTCGTAGTCTGTCCTTGGTGTCAATGTGAATCGTACATTTTCCATTCCTATTCCAATTTGTTTTTTGAAGTGAAAACTTCTTTAGCGGCGCTGTGCACTTTTTGTGATGGGGAAAAAATGTTAAACTCGCGACAGGTCACGTGACCGACAGATTCGTCAGATTGAAAATTCGTAAGACGGTCACGTGACCTGATCGAAAAACTGTTACAATGTCATTGAGTTTTCACTTCTGCTCGGAGTGCTACCCGGTCTTTTTTTTACGTCTGATTGGTTTTCATTTAACTTTTGTAGTTTTTTTTTCTTATGTAAGTTAGAATTAAAAAAAATGTTTAGATCTATCTCATATATCTTGTTTCAAAACTCTACTCATCCCATACATGGACACAATACAAAGGGGTGCATTCTGTAAGAGTAATTCTATTTGTTTATAATTTTAATAACCCCGCTCATGCACGTCGCGAGGGGTGTGCATACATTTTTCACCGGCATACAATAAGGAATATTGTCACTTTAGAATTTGCGGGCAACGTAGGGGCGATATTTATAGATTATCCTGGATTTTCTACTTGAAATATTCGATGTAAGGCCGTAAACATATTTCGAATGCTTGGCATAAAATAGTAAGTCATATTGAGACTCTTATTTATTTTAGTCTATTATGATAATAATAGTTTTGGGAGAAACTTTCGCAGATCTACAGAGTTCATACCAATTTGTGCAGGTTTCATTAAACTACATTTGATTACTTTTATTATTGTTAACGCTATTAAAACACCGACATTTTGAAAAAGAAATAATGAATCCGACAATTATGAGATAAATCCGGGTAAAGATTGTGTAATTAACTTAAGTCATCAATTTGATGTAAAAAACTGAAAGTCAATCGAAACTATCAGTGATATACTAAATTCTAGAATAACAATTTTTCTACGTTTGTGATTTCAAATTGCCATATTTAATGCCTTGTGATACGAAAATGTTATCCATCCGCGAGGACTGTGAGGTAAAGGTACTTATTGGGTCAAGGATATACCACGTAAGGTTTGCTAGGTACATTCTACAAATCTATTGATACTCACCAAGAGACGGCACAGTGTTTCTAAAGCCAGTACGTAAGTCAACGCGCGAGATTTGAATCCCAAATTCAAAGTCCTGGTTATTTCCAATTCACCTTTCTGTTTTTCTTCATATTGTTTATCTTCTTTCTTTTATTTTGTTATCGGCGGCACCCGGGGTGAAATGTTTGGTTATGCATATGAGGACGATATTTTTTGTTTTGACATGCAAAGTTGTTTTGAGTTATATGAAATCAGGTGCTTGATTTCATTTGCGGTAAAGAGACGAATTGTTTATGTCTCACTGCACATTGGCTTGTGAAATATATTTTACGCTGTTATACATGCAAGTCATTGTAGCATGTTCATTCCACGAGGACCCGCCCTGCTTCTTGTAAAAACTTTGGACAAAATACCTACAAACTACATAATTCGCAATGAAAAGGAGTGGGATGCTTCATTATGAATTGAACATTGTGCATTGAACGATTCGTAACTGTGGCGCTTTTATCAAAAACACTGCTTACATTAGGTCATAACAAAAAAGGCCGATAACTTGATTATGCCAACTGTCGATAGTTTTGAGAGATGTTACATACCTAAGTACCTACCTATCAAAATACTTCGAATTATCTAACATTAGTTTAATTGTTGTGCAAACAAGCATTTATGTTATTGTTATAATTTCCACTAAAATCCCCATGGAGCTTCTGAAGGACTTTCTCCGAACGAAGTCCCTCAACATCGGGAGTGCATAAGTCGAGAACGGTCACCCCTGTTGTCTTAGTAAGCACTAAACGCAGGTCAAGTAAACACCCATAATGGATTCTACCCAACTTGGTAAATTATCATCTTGCCGGATATTGAATATATTAAGCCAACATTGCCGTCTGATGCAAAACGACATCCTTATAATTGGTGGTCTCCTAGTCCCCACGATGTTATGGTTACGTATGTAAATGAGTATTTCGATTATCATTTCAGTCAGTTGTGTTGTAATTAGTTGCCAAGGGAAGGTAATTAGTTAGGCGAAATCAAAGTAACATTCCGAAGATGGCGTCCAAGCAATAATGGCGAAGGAGATGAACCAGACCGGCCGAGCCCTGAATATTAATCGACTTCGGGAAATGGATTAAAAATTCCGTGTCTCGACAACTGCGGCCCCATCACGATCTCTTGTGTTTTCAAACAACTTTTTTTTAAACATTCCAATCCTCATTTGCATTATTTTTTTATTTCCCTCGTGAATAATTTAATGAATCTTAAGAAATATCGCTTTCTTCTGCGGTTAAGAAAGGGACGTTTCCACACAGTATATATTAACCTGGGGTTTTATTTTTACATATAGACCGTCTTTGCGCGAGTAAGCATGCTAAAAAAATGGGCGCCCTGGTTTTAAGAGAAATACTCAGTCGGTATCAGATTTTTTAAATGTTCAGTTAAAGTTTGAGAAGTCAGCACTCAGAGTGTAGCACCCTAGGTGTCAGCATTTTAATTCAGAAAAAAATCTTAAATTGTATTACGCTGAGCGTAACAAAATTTAACGGATATTAAAAAGTTTAACTCGTCTTTGCGGAGTTAATATTGACGGGCGTAGCAGATGGGAAGAAAGGGGTTTCTTCAAAAGAATTCTAACGGTGACAAAAAGGCGTAAAGAATCACGGGGGAAGGGGTGAAGTAACTTATGCGGCGAAGAAAGGGAATTAACAAAAATAAAAGGTGACGGCCGCGGCGCTGTTTACGGGCCGGGGCGGGCCACCCTTAATTAAAGGCTTTCTCGGACTTTTCGCGATGCAATTTGCCTAAAAGACAAGAATTATTTTTATTGAAGTCATCACTAATTTCGACAGAAGGGGCCCGAAAGACCGCTTTTGTTGTGCATAAATGGTGGTCTAATTGCTCGGTTTTTGGGTTCTACAATTTTGGAATAATCGTCTGTCGCGCGATTACCGATGATTATGAATTAATTTTATTTTTTTGCTAATGTGTGGTGATTAACTTGCAAAGAAAGCCTCATCGCTGCTTGGCATTTCCATTGGCATTTATTTGAAGTTGCTCACACGGGGTGCGAATATCTAAGTGCGCAAAAATCATCTGTTGTAGGATTCATTTCAGTTGCTTCTGACTAACTCTCGAATATTTCCATGGTAACTCAAAGCGATTTTTAGGTTATTCTGGTTAAAGACATTTATTTTACTCAAAAGAAATATATACATTTCACTTAATGAGTATGAGTAACCTTATAATATAAAAGAAAATGATTTTTCGTGAGCGTTCACATATTGTTATTGCAAATCAAAAGTGAATCAATATGGATTAGGTGCGTAATATTTGGCTGAAGTTTAAAGATTTATTTTTTCAAGTGAACTAGGCAACTACGATTATAAATGACTTGACTCTGTTTTCCGATTTATTTTAAGGTTTTCCAAATTTATATACACACCTACTAGATGCCCGCGCGGCTTCGCCCGCGTATTAAAAATATACTCAGGCAAACCCGCGTTATAAAATATAGCCGATGTCCATCCAAAAAGTCCATTCTAGAGGAAAGAGTTTTTGAAATCAGTAGGTCCAGATATTTAGACAGAGACACGCTGATGCCTTCCGCGCACGAGGAAAAGAGATGTAACACTCTTCGGGCTAAAGTTTATGCACACCTCACACAAACGAAACAGTTACTAAGAGAAACATAAATGTCCATCCAAAAAGTCCATTCTAGAGGAAAGAGTTTCTGAAATCAACTAGGTCCAACAAAAAAAGTAGGTCCAAATATTACCGATTACAAACTTACAAAGCTACATCTCACAGACTTTTCTTCTTTATTATAGATGAATTATCGAGATCATGGAATTGCATTTGTAGTGGTTGTACCGTGATAGTACGAGAAAATAGAAAATTCAAATATAGAATGCCTGTAAACATACAATACTTACTACATATGCAATTCCATGCTCTCGTTAATTTATCTATACAAGCTTATATTAACTTGACTTGTTCGTATGTAAGTATAAAAGTAAGTATGTATGTAAGTAAGTTGTCCGTCAAATCTTGCAAGTTAAATTTGACCCAGTTCCCGGTGACCAATTGAGCTGAAATGTTGGGTATAAGTATAGTTTGGATGACAATGCAATATTATGGTACAATCGAGCTGATCTGATGATGGAGACAGAAAGTGATCATAGGAACTCCGTAATAAAACCACATAACCTCATCGAGTTTGGGCTCGTTAGAATCGTCTTAATGAGCAGTTGATTACGGTATACCGAAAAGTACAGTCGGCAATAAAAGCTTGTACCAAAAATGATTTTTTTGACAGAAACTTATAATATTAGTATAAATAAATAAATTGATTAGTTTATACTGTGCGCTATAAACAAGTAAAAAAACAGAGGTCAAGAACGTAGATTGCTAAATTCATTCATCGTTTGTTTCGTTTCCCAATGTTTTCATTGAGATCAAGAAAAAATCTAATTAAGTTTGAAAATTCTTAAACAAAATTTAAGTAGTATTAATTATCTCCCTCCTTTATTAATAAAAGTCGCAAAGTTTGGTTGAAAAAATCAGAGTGGAGACAGTTGTTCGGCAGTCCGAGATTTAGCCGAGGTACCTATTACATTCAAAGTTATCAGAATCTTACCCTACGAATTACTGTGCGTTGTTTCTTTCCTATCTTTCAGGGACGACAGAGACGGGTAGATCTTTGTACTAAAATATTCAACGTGAACCATGAATCGGAATAGGAAAGTAGAAATTAAAATCATAAGAAAATAATTAAAATCCGTAAGGGGATTTTTGGACAGTCAACGTGATTAATTGTTTCTTGGGAATAAATCCACCGAAAAGCAATAAGTGTCATTTAGTGCGTCCGGGAAATTTGTTCTCAAAATTATGTTGTAATGAAAAAGGTCTCCATGGTTGTGATGTTTTGAATATAAATATTCATTAATTATTTCTTTCAATAATGTAGTATCCAGAATTAAGTGAGATTACTTGTTTTATAGGCAATATGTTTCTTGTTGTTGTTCTTTACCTACTATTTAAGAGTAGGTAACTCAGTTACTCATTAATAGTGGTGGTAATGAGATTATGAGCATTTGGAATGCAATTACCTTCACACTTTTAAGAGCTAATTGGAGACCCATATTAATGTCAATATATGCACTGTGTAATTATTAAAGCCTGGAAGGCTCCTGATTTCTTATTTATTTGGCCATTCGTGACCATGCAAAAATTACAGAGCCGAGAAGTTTCAAGATATTCATTTATTTATGCCATACATAGTTAGGTAGGTATGTCTGAAATCCTAAATCAAAAACACCCCGATGTGTAGACGCTGTAGTGGTGCTGAATACGAAAAACGGCTTTTCTTTAAAATAAATGACCGAAACGAAGAACATTATTAATCAACCCTAAAATTGCAAGTTATTAAAACCGCCAAGGACAAATGATACCAATTTAATAATTCAGTTACAGCAATCGGTTCTAAATTGGGGTTCAACTTGACCATTAATAAATGGGAATGATACTTCAAAGTTAACCCTTCAGCCGACGAATAATGGGCGATATCAGCCACCACTCGTGCAGCTAAGCTGACGGCAACATCGTTTAAGATGCAATTGAAGGGGGTTAAGGATTATTAAAAAGTTGTGCTCTGATTTTCAGCTCCAAAGTTATAATATTTGGGTCTTATTTCAGTTACCACACAAATGAGGATTCAAAAGTGATATCTTATGAATTAGACCTAATACTACATGAGCGTCGTTAAAGCGTCAATAGATTCTCTTATATCCTCTTATATTGCACAAATCAAACAACCACGATTGAATAGGCACATGTTCCAATTACAGATAAATTCACGTGTCTTGTGCTAAATAAGAAACGCAAAGGGCATTTAGCCCTGTTACGCACTTAAAACCGCATAAAACATTGTCCGCCCTAACCTTTTTAATGGTTTCGCACCCTCAGGGAAAACAAAGAGCAGAAAAACTTTTCCCAAAAAAAGTAGTAGTGTGTATATAATATTTATTATTATATTAAAAGCAGATCTAGGGTCGGAACGCCGACGGCGAGCGGGCGATTACGAGGCCACCGAATTTATGGTCAAACTTCTGTGAGAAGGCGACGGCGCGAGTTTTTATTATGATCAGACCAGTGGACCGTGAAAGCAAGTGCCGCGGGGAAGCGTAATTTCCATACCCACCTCATGTCTGTTCTGTCGCCTTGGTACTTTCTTAATAAAAGTTGACTTTTTGTTTGAATTTTTGGCTGGCTTGGTAGCAATGTAATGTAATTTATTTCCATCGACGTAGCACGTTGTCAAGCCAAGTTAAACTTTAACGCGCAGTTATTTTGGATATTAGGTATAGTACACATATCGAGGTTAGCATCCAAAGAGGATAATCTACCTATGTCATCTTAAGGAACAAGATTGGCCAGTAATGTATGGAATGGAATATACGGAGAAAACCGGAACTTCGTACACACTTATGGCCTGTAACTAAATTAATACACTTTGATTATTGTTTAGTGCGATTCTATACTCGTTATATTTACTATCCTCCTCATCGATATCGATGACGGTGACCCTACCAAATTATGAGCTCTAATAGCTAGGCGAATTTTGCGCTGAAAAAATACCCTATTGCAAGATATTGTACTAGGTTGTACTAGGTAGGCATTTAATACCACATTACTTCTCATGTATATATGCGGCGCTTTTTCTGACAAAAAATTACAGTCGGTAGATGTCTTTGAATTTTGTGAAATAGCCTTTGAGACCTACTATATTATAGGTATGCGGTTTTTTTAATGCCAATCAACCAGCAATCGAGATTGAATGCCTCCTACAATGTATTCCTTACGTTCTCGTAGTGCCTATAAAAAAGTTAACGTACCTAACTAGCTACCTATGCAAGATAAACAAGAATCGAAGGTATAATTAGGCACCAGGAGAAAAAGAAAAATAAACAGACCGGTTTTCCCCAGTCACTCGGGAAACTTTAAGTAAGACGTGAAAAATGAAATGAAAAGAAATGATTTTCCGCGCGAGTCGTCTGTGCAAATGAGCTGAATGAGCTAGCTCAAGCGGATGATTGAGTGCTCGCGAAGTTTCGCGACGGCGAAACAATAATCGTTTACCTCTCATGTATCCCTGTGATAAGGCATCGATGACGATTAAGTATAAGTAACGAACTCAATTTTAATTCAAAGGAAAAAAAACATCGCTTCAAGTGGGATCTTCTGCGGGATATACCAATTAGATTTAAATGTGTTGCCAGTACTATTACTTATTCTGTGGGGTTGCGCATATACTCGCTTTCAGGCGCGCCGAGATAATTTGGCAGAATAAGTTTGTGTGTAAAACATTAAAACCAATAAATTGGTGTGATTTGGATCGATACCCTCGGATTCCTATCAATAATCTTCTGGCACACCGGGGCGAAAAAAATAGTTTTACGGCCGAATTCGGTTCGAGGTTTCATTCGAATTCGAACTTTAATGAATAATTAATTAATTAAGCCGGAGTTCTCGGGTTCGAATCCCTGTAAGGGCATTTATTTATTGTGTGATGAGCATGAATTATTTGCTCCTGAGTCATGGATGTATTTTATGTATTTAAGTATTTATGTATCTACATAAGTATGTATGACTTCATTAAAGTTATAATAGAGGGAAAGATAGAAGGAAGAAGAAAAAGAGGAAGACCACGAAGAGCTTACATGGAGCAGCTAAAGGAAAACATTGAAGTTGAATCTTATAGAGAGTTGGAGGAAAAGGCAGAGAATAGAACAGAATGGAAATTACTCCACCGACAAGAACCAAGCTCTTAAATAAATGATGATGATGATGATGATGATGACGACGATGATGATGATAAGTATGTAGTATTGTATGTATGTTTATTATTTTATTAATATTTTTTTTAGGTTTTTAGGGATCCGCACTCGATCTCGCAATCGATTTTGAAAACAGAGGAAATGATAATTACGCTCTTATATTATTATGCAGCTGTATAATTTAAGTAGTGCAAATCAAATATTATTAACAAACAGTTTATGGTTACTTCTATATTGCAATTTTATTTCAGTTTTCCGAATGATCCTGATATTAAAAATAAATGGATTGAAGCAACTGGTTGTAAAAAATGGTTTCCTACATTTTGCCTACGGTATCTGGTCGCATATTTAGGGGGACTTATGATGTAGCTCGGCCAGAGATTATAGTGTAGCGTCCGTGAGCAGGAACGTAAGCATTCAGAAATTTGTTTGGATGCTTAGGGTCTGAACATACTAAAAGTCTCGACAAATTCTTTCCTTCTATAGTGTAAAATAACTAAGACCTTTTTATTAATACTATTTTTCATTTCCTCTGTTGAATCTAATTATCATTTCCTCTGTCGGTTCTTATCGATATAAAATAAACCTACAAGGTATTGCAACTGCCGCGTGCTAATTAATCGATGTTGACGAATCGATGTCGCGCTTATGTTTCCCGTCACTAAATTACGCTCGTGACGTCAAAGTACCTACGCAAAATGTTACACGCTCGGTTTCCATACTAATCGACAAGCGCTTTACTTCTATCTTAATATAGTTCTGTGCCCAGTACCTATAAATAGGACGCTCCAAGACAAATAATAAACCACACACAAGTTACACAACATACTGATGCTGGCATCTGTTGGTAGTATTTGTGACCTGACTATGCGCTTGGTTCCAAATGCCATTGAAAGCTAACTGGCTAGGATAGGTAACGGATTGCGTAGCCGTATACTAGATGGCAGCACTGTCGGCAAAATTATAACTTCTACATCCTTCTGCTTGCCTGGTAGCCGCCGCAAAACTAGAACCATGTAGCGCAGATTCAAACCTTGAGAACTTTTGATTACAATGCCATCTAGTATACATTGCCCATACTTACTTTCTTTTTAGTGTGTATGTACTTTTTAGGGTTCCGTAGCCAAATGTTCGTCATGTCAATTCGTCATGTCTGTCTGTCCGTCCGTATGTCACAGGCATTTTACTCGAAAACTATAAAGTGTATTTGAATAAAATTTTCAGGATAGGTGTATTTTGTTAACCGCTACATAGTTTTGTAACTAAATTAATAAAAAAATTTTTTTTAGGGGTGCACTCCATACATAAAACTGAAAGTCAATTTTTTTTTTCATTGCAAGCCTACGTGTGGCACATCAATCGATAGGCCTTTCAAAATAAATATAAGGTTTCTCAGCAATTTTTTTGATTAAGTGAATAGAGTCGAAGATAATCTCCTCGAAAGTCACTAAAATTGTGTCCCCCCCCTCTAATTTTTGAACCGTGTATTTTTGAAAATATGAAAAAAATCATGCTCATAGGGCTTATTAAATTCTCTCAGCGAAAATTGTTTTGAACAAGATCGGTTAAAAGGTTTTTGAGATATTTCTAAAAAACTGCCTTCCTTAAAGAAAAGGACGTAAGTGCCATATGATTTCAGTAACGATACAACCTTTTTAATAGGCACGGAACCCTCGTTGTGCGTGGTCCGACACGCACTTGGCCGCTTTTTTTATTTAAAGTTCAAATTACTTGTCGCTATACAGATAGCGAAACATACCAGTGTCTTTTAACTCTACAGTACCTTATTTTGAAAATCGAAGTTATTTATGTATCAAATAGTGATTATTGGTTGAAAGTGTTGGCTGTAAAGCGCGCGGTTGTTTTGTGCGACAAACGCTGCGATTCCATAGATACTTGCGATTACCGCAGCGGTTCACGGTATTTTTGGGGTCGCAGCGTTTATCGCATAAAAGTGTCTAATGAGCATATTATGCTACTTACTTCATACGTGCCAGTCCTTTCAATTTCATTCACTCACTTCACTGCATTGCAAAAACGGCATTAATTTACTTCTACTAAATAGTAGAAGTAAATAGATACTGTTGTTTGCAATGATTATGATAATATAACGTGTTTATTAGATACTAGTTAAGTAAACTAGTATCTAATAAACACATTATATTATCATATATAGTGGGCAATTCTTAAAGCTCCGACATTGTACTACCATTGTGTTGTGCCTAATATGTCATATACTTAAGTACAATAAAAGTAGTCTAAAATCTATCATCATCATCAGTATTGAACGCCGACGAAAAGTTTCAAAAATTACGAAACTATCCCGATGGATATATAATTACTCAAATATTTATAGGGATTTTTTTAATTGAATTGCTTGTGACAGTTTCCTGATTTCTGAAAAGCTTATATTTTTGAAACCTTTCCGCAACTTGCACATCTGTAATGTATCAGTCATGATTGCGTGTTAATAAAATTGTCACTCATTTTTCAGTACTTGCAACAACTTGCCATTTTTTTCAACATGCTATATTAAGGCGAAGTGATGTTTATATGGTTTCCTGGTATCGATTTGTGCTTAAAACCTCACTGCTGATCTTGCCTTCTGTACTTTTTGTCGACATTCATATTTTCGGCGTATTTAATTTGTAGGATGTGTCATTAAAACAAGATGTTAATAAGTATATAACTTTATATTTTTAACAAATATAGAATTACACACTGAATCAGTATGTTGCACAAATGTGGGACGAATTACAATTATTATGTACATTGAATAACGTTAAAGCTAAGAGTCATTTAAATAATGTATTCTTTATAACTATAATTTCAACATTGTATGTGATATTTACATTTTACGCTAAATTAAATCAATAATTAAAGTATACCAGTCGTCAAAATAAAGGCAGTTGATTTATATAAATCTACATTACAAATTTACTTACAGAGAAAATCTAAATTGACTTTGTACACATAATACTTACTTACTCATTAAGAAAATTATAGTTGGACGGTTTCAAATAGTCTTTGAAGTTGATTAATAGAAATCTTATCACAATAAGGCACATTGACAATTTGTAAGACGCAACGTTATTAGTAGGAAGTAGAACTGCTGTCCGGTCGTAATTGCTTCGTTTGCACGTCATCGTACGCAATTGTAAAAATGCTTTTCTTCTCGGTTATTGGTAACCTTTTTATATTGCCAGTCTGTTGAACAAGCGTATTCATAGCTATGCCAGAATCATTATCGTCTATCTTACTTACGATTCTCTGACCTACGTCAGGGACATTATCTCCTCCAATATTAATTTTAGACACATGAACTTCTCCTGCATTTTTTATTTTTTCCTCATAATTCGTGGAAATAGATATGCTGTGAGTTAAGGCGCTTTCGGAAAGTTCCTGTTTTGTATCGTTCTGCTTAACATCATCTTGATTGACATAAATAGGCTGCTGCTCAATGGACTGCCTTCGTGGCATTGCATCTGGTTGTCCTCCTAGATATTTGGGAATATGAGTAGGCTGAATGTAACACAGGGGATTTTGATTTTCATACTGATGTTCGTATCTATGCTCCGAATGTTGTAATAATGGGTGTACGTCTGGTAATGGTCCTTCCGGAACAGGTGTCACTTTTTCTTCCTTTAGTAAACGAGGGTGAATGAATTCATTTTCTTTTGCTTTGGAGTTTTTTTTAACCTCTGGATTGGTAATTATTTTTCCATATCTACCCGTCTTATCCTTATCATCTTTTGTTTCTTTTTCAGTTTCTTTTTTGGTTTTAGAAGGACGTTTTGGTTTGCTTGGGATATTTTTTTCTGAAGGTTTAGACTCTGTTTTTGAAGCTGTACTCGACGATTTTTTATTACCATACCACTGCATATATCTCGGTAAACTCTTTTGGGCTGGTTTAGACGATTCTCCCTTAGATGATTCTGCATCAGTTTTTTTACTGTTTGATTCCGTGTTACTCGAACTATCTTTTTTGAATGGAGATTCTTCCATTTCAGGTGATTTTAATTTTACGGGTGATACTCCAGCTCTCTCTCTAGCTTCAGTTGAAGATCCTTGTCTAGAAAATATCAAATTATGATGTTTTTTTGAAGCTGAGCTGGCTCTGCTTTTACTCTCATTGCTTTCATGTTCCAAAGCGAGCAGATCGTTTACGTCATTTGAACTCTCAATAGCAATTGATGATTGTCTATTGAATCGCTGCCGTTTATCAAGCAACGCTGAGTCTACTCTTTCATCTAACGAGTCTGATATCTCCATTAGCAATTCTTTTCTTAGGCCAGATTTATTATCATTTTCAGACATTTTTATTCGAGTCGAACTTACAGTTTCGTGTTTTGATGTCGTTACCGTGCTTTTAGTCATGTCACCGTAGTTCTTTATGTGTTCCTCTCTTTCGTTGGTTTTACTTATTTTTACATGTTTTTCGCTTTCTAAGGATGGTGACACTTCACTTTCTTCTATTATAGGTGTTTTAATTTTTCTTTTTATGTCGTATACCCTCATGCTTCGCCTGGGGTCTTTATACTTGATTTTCTTTTTCGGTTTTTTTCTTTTAACCCATGCTACTTTTTTAGTATCGTCTTCAACTACCATTTCTGAATCGTCTTCACTATAAGAATCATTGTCACTTCTGGCTTTTCTTCTGGTTGGTTTGGAAATGTCTGGTTCTGTCTGGGTTCCAATATGACATTCAGTTTGAGTGGCCATTACCGAATGCCCAGGCAAGCTTTGTGTTTCCAATTTACTTTCTACTTGCGATGCTGTTTCGTGATTTTGCATCAACCTTTCTCGTTCTATTAGTATCTGATGTAATAATTCGTTCTGTTTCCTAAGAGAAGATTCTAAAAGTTCTTGATGTATCGTCGATTTGTTTTGCATCTCTAAAAGAGCAGATTGTAAGTAATTGGCTTTTAATGGAATGGCTCCAGGTACATCAAGAGGCATGTTGGAGTAATCATGAAATTGATTAGGCACATCACTTCCCGCTTGTGACCTTTGACCAAAACTTTTACCATCCTTGTCGTGTGGCATGTCTAAATCCGTGATTTTTTCCATTCTCTCTCTTATATTTTTCGCCTCTTCCCCTTGTTCTCTAATAAATCTTTCCATCAGTAAATCTTTACCACTGTCAACTACTACATATTGTGTATGCGGAATCAAAGTAACAGGTCGTTGTTGATGTGTAGGGAGATTGACGTATCGTTCTTCTTCGTTTTTCCCTCGAGTTACCAATCGTAGAATTTCCGTATTGCCCTCCTTTATAAAATACTGATCTCGGCCGAGTGAAGATTGAGCGCGGTTTTTACCCTTGCCATCAGATTTTTCATGCATTTTTCTATCATCAGCCTTAAGGAAAACGCCGACTTCGGAACCACGATCTATTTCATGTCTGCGAATTGAATCGTTGTCTTCTTCACGTCGCTGGTAATGTAAAGTTGCAATTCTGTCATACCCGTTCTCTAAATCTTCAATGTATTCCTTGTGTTTATTGGCAAATGCTTCCTGAAGCTGCATTTCTTTTGTATAGATTATGTTAGGACCATCCCTGTAAACAGAAAAAAAATATTTTACTTGTCGGGTTTTAAATGATTGTTTGAATGAAAAGATTTTTTTTATGATGGTTGAAAATCACATCATAGACATACATACATACATCACATAGATAAAATGTTTATTTTCAACCAAGTACTTAAAAATAAAGTAAATGGACCCTGGAAGGGTAGGTTAGGTTAGGGTAGCAACCATCAGGTAACTTATACTAGGTACATATAGTTCATTTTTAACTTACTAATATCGATATATTGATATTTATAAAAAATATGGAATAGTAATCTATCAGTTTAGATCTTAGACTGTGTAAGAAGGATATATTAGTTGGTACATCTTTTATCTGGTTGGGAATTTTATTATATATTTTTATTGCTCGGTACTATGGTCAATTTTTATATATTTCTCGTTTAGGTTCTGGAAGTTCCAGGTTGTGACATCTCCGAGTGTTTTGGAATTTAAACATATTTTAAGCAAGCATTTCAGATAAATTGAAATTACCTTTGTCTGAAGGATTGTCTACCGTCATTGTATTTATAGTCATTGTCAGTTGCGGCTTGAATGAATTCTTGACGCATGTCCCCCGGCGTTGACGCTGGTTTAGACTGTTCTTTAGAGCCTCTATATTGTCTCTTATTAAACTTCCACTGAGTCGGTTTTGTCCTCAAGTCTGCTTGTTCTGCACTCCACGCTTCCCTTCTCCTCCATTCGGTCGCTTGTATGGATTTATTTTCTACATTTTGCGTCGACTTGTTTTCTCTCCCAAGTCCTTTGTCGCGCACCACTAAATGCACGTCGTCCTCTGTGGAGTTGACACGTATCACTCTTTTCCTAGAATTTATTAATAGATATCTATGTACCTAGCTGTTCTGTTATATCTTAAATAGTTTTATAATTATTTATCACAAAAATTGACATGCCTGATTTTGGTTCTATGTGAAAAACACAACAACTACAACATTATAAGAAGCCGTGAGTTAAGTACAATGTGATGAGTAAATGAAGGGCATGTACCTACCAAAAGCTCAGGTGAAAACATGCTCGGATTAGTTGGTGCATTTTAGTCTGTTAATAAGAAAATAAATACAATTAAATGATGGAAGTAAGAAAATAAAATGTAGCAATGCGGTGATTTTAAAGCTAATATCAATGTTATTTACTAAGGATTTACTTGAAACGTAGATCTTTACCTTGGTGGCATGTAAAGGGGGCATCCCTCACAAATACAGCAACATATTAATAACAGTAGCACTAAAGCTACCAATATTGCTAGCAAAATTAGTAACCAAAATAAAAGACGGCTCTCAGCTTTGTAAATCTGTAACAAAGAATAAGGTAAGATTGGTGCCCCTGCGAACTTATTAAGTACTCCTTAAATTATTAGTATTATTGCGAAAGCTTTAAAACATAATTGATCAATGGAAATTTAACATTAAGCAACATTTACATCATCTTTTAAGAGAACATAGGAAGGCTTCTAACCCCCTTATTTAAAGTACTAAAAACTTTAATCAAAACAATGTGTACAAGTACCGAATAACGTTAACTGAATATTTTAAATAAAAATCCGACTTTATTACAGAAGATAATGTGTTTTATACTCACAGACTCCTCATCATCAGATGAAGTTTGGCCTTTATGTCCTTGCCCAATATTTCCGCCCACATTAGAGTTTGAACCTTGTACGTTCGAACCTGGGTGACTTCCCGAGTTAGTTCCTGTATTTGAGCCTGAATTCGTGACTGAGTTTGTGTTCGAACCCGAGCCTGTACTAGTTCCTGACCCAGTATTGTACATTGTTTTGCTTTTTGCTAGTTGTTCCTCGAGCTTGGCGACATTAATGGCTGTATTTCCTGTCATACGTACTACAGCTATAACTTCACTCCTGAAAATGTTAAAGCAAATATTACTTTACATATTTTTTACGTACGTCATGATGTTCTTTTTAGTAACATATAATCTTCTTCTATAATTATAACGATTTGTAAAAGTATATAACTTAGACAACATATGCGTTTACTCACTTTTCTTGACTAAATTCTTGACCGTTTGAATCTGTTGCACCATTGTCATGACCTTTATAAGGTTTTATTTCAATAATAGTAACTTTTCCCCCAGACAGAGTACTCAAAAGTTCTTCTAATTTTTGCCTATCGGGATTTGCTCCAGGAACTATGAACGACATTGTCTTAGTCTTGCTTTCTGGTGGATACACTTTTACTGTTGTGGTTGAAGATAATCTTGGGGCTCCTAAGTCGTGAGCTCCGATTGTTAGGACGTAATTCTCACTCTCTGGTTCATCACTGAACTGGCGTTTTTGTCTTAGAACGTTTTGCTTCTTGGTTCTCTTTAATACTCCAAGTAAATAAAGTTCACCTGTAAAATACCATTGAAAAGTTTTAGCTATGACCAATCAAGGATTAACACATAATAGTGACTTATTTATACTTGATGTAGTTTTTACCTGTTTTTTCATTGACAGAAAATATCCCATCATTATTTCCTTGTAAAATTTCATATCTGACTACATTATTTGGTGGTTCCGCATCTTTATCAACTGCCTTGACGAACGCCGCCGATGTGAAGTTATTTAAACTTGGCGATAGTACGAATTCATATAACGACCTCTCGAATTCTGGTGGGTTGTCATTTACATCTAGTAACTTAATAATTAATGGCACTGTTATTCTTAAACCTACGCCTTCATTATCTCTAGCCTCTACTAAAAAATGCAATTCTGGCATCGCCTCGCGGTCGAAGCCGTGGTTGTCTGTCGCTACCGTTATCATCCCTGACATGGGATCTAGGTTTAACGACGTATTTAAATATCCTAATATGGCAGTGTATTGGATCTTTCCAAAGGCTCCTGTGTCCACGTCATCAGCAGCGACCTGCACAACATTTGTCCCAGCTGTCACATTTTCGTAGAGCTCCACATCATATGATGCCGCTAAGAAAACTGGAGGGTTGTCGTTTACGTCATTTAAATAGACGGTTACGTTCGCGGTCGCTGATAAGTTTGTAGCTGGACCAAGTTCCTGTGCTACAATCTGAAAATAAAAACAAAATAAGTTTCATTCCAAAAGAGTTTTTCTGCCTTCTTATTTATTATCAGCAGCAGCAGCAGTACATTTTTTTTATTCATACAAACTAAATAGTATTTACAATGTACGTCCCAGGTACAACAAAATAATTGAAATAGCCTGTTGCACTGAACTACAATTTTAAAATCAGTGGGATTGTAACATTGCTGGTTTAAAGTGGTTGAGAACTCAAACTTATTACATATACGAATTGAATTATTTTCAAAAGTTGTAGACGATAAGCAGGTAAATTTGAGAAATTGATTCTTGCATTTTAAGCCTCATAATCGCGTACGCTGTAGTTTAATTGGGGATGGCCTTACCTGAAACACAACAGACTTGCGAGCCTCAAAGTCCAACATTGTGTTGTCCCGGACTTTGATGATGAACGGCGCGTGTCGCTCAGCGACCATCGGCGAGATCTCGAAAGTTCCGTTGTTATTGATCAACGATAGTGAGAAGACGCCGTTTTTACCAGCGTCGTTGTCGTTCACCTGCGGAATGTACGGGTCGCTGAAGGTTAGGGCTGTGCCTTGGGGTGCGTTCTCATCCAAGTACGTGATATAACTGGAAAAAAATATCATAAAAATTATATCATGTAAAAAAGAGTTCGTAAATTATATCAATTAATTAATCTAAACATTATTTCACTTTATTTGAAATAATAATAAATCATTTACAAAATTATTAAGCAACATGGGAAGATTTTTGGTTTTAATGTACCTAATATAATGTAGTTGCCAATATACACGTATTAGTCTAAGGGTCTGTTTCACAATCGCCGGATAAAGTTATCTATCTGCCAGTTAAAATTATTGCTATCTTTTTCTCCCGTCATATAAAAGAAAAGTGACAGCCAACATTTATCTGACGGATGTTTTAACTGGAGATTGTGAAACAGGTCCTAAATCACAATTCTAATAATTAGATCTGAACACTTACAACTGGTTTTCAAAGTAGGGCGGGGAGTTCTCGCGCTCCGGCAGTATGAAGGCCAGCTGCACGGTGGAGGACATTGCCTCGGGCTCCTCTCTGGACAGCCGGACCTCCTCGGCCACCACGGTCAGCAGGATGGGGGCGCCGGCGTGAGAGATCGCTGCTATCTCCTCGATTGGACGCTCCAAGGTCACTTCACCTGGAAATATTAATGAATCATATGTATGTAATGGACTAATTGGATTTGATTGTGCATGAAAAATGTTAACAATACAAAACCTAAGAATGATTTATGATTTTGATTTCAAAACATTTTTGTCTTTACTTTTAGAGTGCCAATCTTATATTTAAGTAGGTATATTATTATAGTATTTTATTAATAAATTACAACCCATGCATCCTTTGGTTTCTAAAGATTTTTTTTTATGGATTAAGTTGAACATTTATACCATTTATATGGGTAGAATATTTATACCTGCACTACTAATCTTAAGATAACATTCGTTAATTTTAGCTATTACTTATGCACAGCGCCATCTGTCGGAGACTAGAAAAAATTCAAGGTTATTTTACATACTTTACACCCCTTTCACATACTTTGTTAAATTGTTATGCGAATATTAAAAGGGGATGCCTACAACGAAACAAAATGTAACGAATAATACAAATGTGTGCTGACGTGTAGTTCTAATTTCGTATTTAAAGCTAAGTAAGTAATTGATATAAAACTTAATAAGTATGTGCGTGCCATTTCAATCCGTTAACATAAGTTTCTTGGCTAATCCGAAAATTATATGAGATAATACTTGGGTAGTGTAACGCGCGCCATCTATTACAGTGTAAGTAGCACGCCATTCAAGACGTCCCTACGAGTCCCCTTTGGTGCGATCTGGAACCCTGCCTTACCGATGTGCAAGTTATCAAAATAATTAAAAGATGGCAGCACCGTTTTCTATTTTGTCTCTGTATATTAGGGGAAACATAATACAATTTTATTCTTTACTCTCATAATTAACTATTTATTTCAAATAAATACTTAATTTCTTTTGGTTTTTCGTGTCACATTGACATTTGTTAACAAGACATAATACATTTTACATAATGTTCCGTTTTATCACCATGAATAAGGAAGTTAGCTAAGAACCACATTATGGTTACATTTTGTTTCGGCACTTTATAAATCATCAATGTAGGGTCATTTCGCTGGTTACGCGACCACTTTCGGTTAGCGACCACCTGAAGGAGAAGGTTTTTTCTATTGAAGATAACATCAATTCTACACATCTTATTGAGACAATTACTTGTAAATACATGCATTTTTTTGTTGTTTTAGAATATAAATCTACTAAAAAACCGAGAAAATATCCTTTCAGTTCACCAACTCAGCTTAAGTGGTCGCCCACCGGCACATTAAATTAGGTGGTCGCTAACCGGCGAAATGACCCTACCTACACATACAGAATGTATATATATCTAGATTTGATATATCTATAGGCGGCAGTTAGAGCTGTGATATAGACATGAATCTTAACAATCAACAAGAGCTACATTTGCCAGCACTATCACAGAAAACCCTGAGCAAAGCAGCTAACTAGTACAAAGCTATTCTCCGTTCGTCTTGCGTTTCATTATCCCAACAAGTTGTCACCGAGAGAAAGAATGTAGTTCGTAATTAGCATACAAAAGTAGTGTTCCCGCGATAACCTTTCGAGCTCGTTTCTTGACAACTGACGATGCTACGTCGCTAATTTGATACTGAGTGGGCCCGTACAATACCTTCCTATTTGCATACCGTGATAAGTAATTAGAACAAACGAAGTACACATGGGTCGCTGCCGCTGTGCCAGGCCAGTCCCACTTGCCGTTACGAAGGTAAGTACTTGGTTTATCGCGTCGCACTGCTCCGAGCAGACAATTTACCTGATCGCGGTTGTCACTCAATTGCACACGCGTTGCGCCATTAATAGTGTTGCTGGGAACATTAATATCATTATATTGAAGGAGAACATTAAACTAAATTCAGAAACTTGTATGGGAAATGGTTAAACAAAATTTAGACAAAAGAGTGTGTAGGTACGTCCCAGAAAAGCCGTGGAAGCCCTTTATTCCATGTGCTACTCCATACACTACCCTATACTGTGTACCTACATACTTTATGATCCAATAAGAAAATGAAAAATCGAATAATAACAGTGTTTTCTTTACAATTTATATCTTGCGTGACTTTAGAGACAACCCTATACATCTTTTATGAATATTTCACCTTTAAAACGCGAATGACTAGTTTTATTATAGCTATTTTAATAAAGACTTAATTTTAATGTAATAACTGACCAAAACCCCGAAACCTAGTACTACAATACTACCTACAATGTAAATCAACACTAATAATTAGAGCTACGGTAATTTGAACGCAAACTTCCTAAATCCATTACCGTTATGCGAACGGCAGATATAGTGCTTGGAATCTGGATTCCATTCAGTTCGTATAAGGTGTTCTGATTAATGCGATAAATTCGCGAGTATGCCTCTTCCAATATCGGGTAAGTTTCAATAGGGCGGTCCGCGGGCCTACCCATTGTCGGTTTGTCGCCGCCTAACTTACCTATCCGATCTTGTCGGCGCTAGATCGGATACAGTTACTCCTAACCTATAATAAAATTATGACAGTAAGTGCAATTGTCACCGAGTGTTCATTTATAATCATGTCATGCTGTCGGTAATTATGGCCCGATTCGTTTCATGGGAAGTCATGATTTACGATACTTCTGGGAAGACTTTAATGAAATTATTCATTGGCAACTAACTTTGTTCAATCTAGGTTATGTATTCGTACTGTTGTGTTTTGCACCATATATATCACTTAATTTCTTTAAAATGAACAAACATACTCTGACTTATCACTTATGGGTAAGGATTTAACACTGTTTGTCTTCCATTTTATCACTATTGACACTATAATTCCAGGATTTTTCATTTTACGTCGTCGCCTAAACGCGGTCTATTGCCATCCCTAGTAATAACGGTCCTGCCAAGCGCTAAGTTTGCGCGGGCGGGTATAGTTAGCGACTTGGTAATGTCAGCAGCGTGTATTGTTAGACCGCCGGGCGCTTACAGTGCCGTGATATAGTTCTGTTAATTATTGGTGTCATCATTTCAGAATTGATCTTTAATACCTACCGAAATTGAAAGAATAAACAAATCCTCTTTTTCGATCTACTAGTCGATTACGTAGCGCTTTGTACGCTTTGGCAGATCTAAATATCATTTTTTGTACGGGAAAATGACAGTTGAATTGTTCTAACGTTACGTAATCTCCCCTCTGTTAGAGTGATTTTTAATGGGGCGTTCACACTTCCATTTGACTGGCACGGAGGTCACTAAAATCGAGTAAAACGACCGAAACGGCGGCGTGGCGACTCGAGCGATCCGCCGGGGCAATTAGCTGAAAATCGAGCCGTGTAATCACCCTGTAAAGGTCAGTGAAACGATATTGTCGGGTTTCTGACAACACCGTTTCACATAATGCATGATAACACAATGTTTTTTGTTTGATCGAGTTTGGCCTACCCCTAAATTCAATAAATCATATTAAAAAGCAAATTCTACAGCCTTTTTAATAGGATGGTTATTACCTACCTACTCTAAAATGCGGAAACAAGTTTTTCCACAGCGTTCATGGTCACTATAACCAAGATAAAGCTAAACAAAGTTTACAAAAGGATTTCGATCTAATTATCCTAACTACGCTGTAACTAGGTGCACCGACAGTCGTGCTCTACGCGAAGGGACGTTCAAAGGCCCTTTATTATGAATTAAGGTATAAGGGCAAACAATGGCTGAAGGCGAGACGACGGGTTTGGTCTAATGAGCCATTATGCTGCAAGGCTGTGGCACTAGCGGTGTTCACCATCTCAGCATTAGTGGAATATAGTACCTGTGCGTTTCTGGACGCCTGGTATTGTCGTCGCCTAGTAACTACTAAATGAGGTTTATTAGATGCCTATTTAGCTCTACTAGTTGAAACAGTTATGCAAACCATCTATGCAGTAAAAGCTCGTAATTAAATTACTTCCGCTCAGGAATAATTCATTTAATAATTTGTGTGAAGATAATTAAATGAAAAAGCGGACCCCGGGCTCCTTTAGGGCGCAACCGGGAATAAAGGTAGGAGGATGATAATTAAACGAAAGAAATAAAAAGCATTATTTTTATAAAGAAATATTAGCAGAGCTACATGTTACCTTTACATTCATTTCCTTTAATAAGATTTCTTAATTTAGGTTAAGCCTCAAAAACAAAATAGTACCTACGTATTTTGCCAAAAGGCAAATTCAATTATGAATATTCTTAATTTTAAAACTAGAGGCTGAAAATGTAGAATATCCGCTCCACGCAATAGAATAATCCAATAATAATAGATTTTGCCAAGACATCGAACCTCATGGTAGACGAATTGTATACCTAATTATATTAACTATATTATTTACTGTGGTAGCCCAGTGGTTCTGGCCTTCTGGCATGCGGCTGTCAAGCGGCGGTCGTGAGTTCGAATCCCGGCTCGTACCGATGAGTTTTTCGGAACTTATGTACGAAATATAATTTGATATTAACCGTTAGCTTTTCGGTGAAGGAAAACATCGTGAGGAAACTGCAGACATCTGCGAAGAAATTCAAAGGTGTATGTGAAGTCCCCAACCCGCACTGGGCCAGCGTGGGGACTACTGCCCGTTCCCTGCCATCCATGAGAGGAGGCCTGTGCCCAGCAGTGGGACGTATATAGGCTCATTTATTATTTATTATTATTATATTATTTAATTGAAATAGCATTGTTATAACATAACTAAGGATAAATGACTTCCAGTACTTCCATTTTTAATTCATAGGTAAAGCTATACCCATATGCCATATATGGGTAAGGACCAAATTCTTGGCCAGTAGTTAGCCTGCTTAGTCGGTAGTTAGCCATACAAACCGAAGAAGTGAAAAAAGTTACGAAAATTAACCATACTATTCTATGGTTAATTTTCGAGCCACAACGGAAAACTTTTATTGAATTTTTTATTGATTGAGTTAAGCTGGCCAAGAGTTTGTAAGGTTACACATATTTAAGAGTACGGGCCTGGGTTAACTCTCTTCCCGAATAAACACGTTGTTGGCTTTAATTACAAAAGAAGGAAGTCAAATGAAACTTATAATGCAAAGCGTAGTTTCTGAAATAGCTTTCCCGACTTCCCCTTAATCCTTTCCAAGTTTCTACCATAATGAAAACAACCGTTGTTTAGGTATTAATTGTCTTACTAAATGACGAAAGTTTGCCTGCGAAAGTTGAAATCGTAAAGAAGTTTTTGTTTAACGAGCGCGAACTAAAATCTGATAGTGTTTAATAACACCAAACTGGGTCAGAGTGGCTACCAGGGCTGTAGCAAGGCTGTGGGAGTGGCGATAACGAAGTAGGATATCCTACGGAAGCCGCCGGACGTAAGACGGACGCGCTGATGTTATCATGCTAAAAAATGAAAACTACTCTACGTGCCTGCTGGTACCCTTGTGGAATGCAGTTGCGAAGTTACGGCTAAACAGGTACGTCTGGACTGATTAAACGATAATATTTGACTAAGGCCGTCAAAATTAAAGGTCACAGCTCATTAGAGCCACCCGGCACCCGACCCGCACCGCCTTGCTTTGAGCGGTTAGTATTCTTTATATGGATTTATATGGGCATGCGCTCACTACATCAACTCCTTAGTTAGTACAGTTCCGAGGCGAGGCGGTGCGGGTCGGGTGGCGGGTGGCTCTATTGAAGCTGTGACCTTTAGGGTTATTTTTTACCGATATTTGTGTTACATTTTGTATTGCGTGTAATTCGTGTAACGCAAATTTTGTGATATGCATAACACGAAACAAAACGTAGGACTAAAATAGAATTAAGTATTAAAAAAATATATATTAATGTAGACGGCCTTACCCATTTAGATATAAAATAACTGTGCTATATTAAACCACTGTATAATTCTTGCTTGTGGTTTTTGCTTAACGATAAAATAACCACCGCCAAACATCAGCTTATTTTTCTCTTTTGGAACAACAAATAACAACACATCGTTTTTGATACGAAAACTCAATGAAAATATAGAGGTAAAGTCGTTAAAAAGGCAGTAACCCCACGCTCGCGTGAATCAAAAATCTTTGTGCGAAAGTACAACGTCCGAGTGGGGCCAGCGCGTGGGTTAATAATTCCTCTTAGCCAGTAAAGCAAATGTTTACCCCCAAGAGGGTTCTAAAAACGGTGCACTTAGCCTCAAATAAAGTAGGTAAGTGTTTGCAGAGGTTCTAGCGATTTAAATAACGCATGGCTTTTAGACAAATTTTAAATCGTCTACTTTCAGTTAGCAAATTCGCCCTTTACTTAAATTTTCAGTAACATAGTCTACACTTACTATACAAAGTGAACTCCCCAGTGAGTTCAACACGAATGATTTTTCTATAAGTATCTTGCTTAAAATATCATAACTTACAGATATGTAAAAATGAGTTGGTTATGGTCAGAAAAAATTGCTCAGTATCTACGTTGTTTTGCATATGCAATCTGAACTCTTGTCTTTTGCCTATTTGACTCATCCATTAGGCAGATGGCTGCAATGCCATACAAAATCCGTCCGTGTTTAGCTGCCGTGCACTACCTGCCTACAAAACGCCGTGCTCCCCTCCCTTCACTATTTTACTAATGGACGTCGGGATTTTTGCTGATTTAGTGCGAAGCTTTCGACCTGAGTTCAACAACTGTTGATGCCAACACCCTTTATCCATTTTTGCCATTTTCGCAGACCCCTAAACTGATGGTGGCAACTGCTTTAATAATAAAAAATTAGGAGCAGTTTAGGCTACCTTTTTTAAAATCCGAAATCAAGTGAGCGGTTCTTGCGTCAGACAGAAGTTCAGAGCTGCTGAATTGGAAAGTCAATTAGTGAGTTTATTCGGTTACCTGTAGTTTCGTTGATGTTGAAGAACGGTGTAAAGGGGTTGCCTTCTGATACAAGACCATATCTGATCTGTCTTGGAGCCCCCTTATCCCCATCTTCAGCTCGCACCTTCACCACTACATCGCCAGGAGTGACCTGGCGCGGCAGGTGTGTGATGGGAGGAGCCGAGGTGAACACTGGAGGCATATCCTGAACATCCTGGATAACCACCACCACTTCCAAACTGGCTATGTTCCGCGTGTCCTTCCCAATTTCCACGTATGGGTCCTGCAACATTTCGATTACGACCAATTACTATCAAACCACATTTCATTTTGACACGAAAGGTTCGAAAGAAACTTAACGCAATTGGATTTAAAACGTAATTAAGTTCAACCAGGTGATTAAGCCGAATGTTTCGCATAATCACATTCCTTACCACGGCTAATAGCGTCAAGTGGTACATGGACTGCGCCTCGAAGTCCAGCGGGCCGACGAGGAATATCTGGCCCTCAGTGTTCTCGGTGGAGACGCGGCGCTGTCGAATCGCGAAAAGAGGTGATCCCTGTGGGAAATAGGATCATTAAGAAAAAAATAGGTAATTGCAGCAAAAGAACGAACCAGCGCCTGCCCAGATAATAGACGGACCGCTTTAAAATTACAGTACGTACACGTAAGGACACGTTCTCCATTATTATAGCATTTAAGTGGCCGATAAAGCGACCTCAGGTTACGGGTGCCTAGCCATTCTCCACGGACTGTGAGAAATTTAACACGCCTCGAGTCTTCTTAATGCCTGGTAATTGTGCAACATCATCAGCGCGGCTGCCGCGCGGCTGTCCGACCCTTCTCATTGCACACAATGGAATCCTGGAATTCCAGCGAAATCCTAAGAACTGCCATGATTTAATGTAAATAAGGGTAATTTTAAACACTTAACCTGCAATATGGAGCTATTTGTTTTATCTTGTACGACTGGATATTTAAAGCAGCATTTATTCAAAAGCCTTTTAATGCCAATGCTAATTTTATGGATAAAACGCGCCTACCCAAGTATAAAATTGCATGCAATGTACCCATATGTGTGTATACTACCCATACCCGGCCTCTTTATCCGCATTATGCAAGCGCTAATGAAATCATGACATGTGAATGATTTCATAAATATTTAAAATGGAAACCCGAATTTACGGCGAAACGTTTAACACGGATCATGTAATCCGAGTACCCAGTTCTCTAATTCCTAAAAGAGTAAATTGATTACATATATGCGGGTGCATACCTAATTTGCCTTACGTCAGCGCACTCCACGCTACTTAAATAATTGTAAAATGAAATTTGCGGGATCCGTCAGCGCTATCCTGGTGCAAACGGGCCTACGGTGCGCGCGAAACTTCATTATGCGGTTATAGCGACGCGTATCAAACACGGAACTGCGGAGCTGCGAAAACGTCATTAGACGCCTAATCATCGCCTCGTAACACGGCTCATTATATGCGTAATGAACCGCGTTACAGTGTTTTCGGCCGAGAAGTTAACTACGAGTATCCGCAAGTAAACGGTATTTTTATACGAACGTTTTTCGTATAGGCAAACCAGACAAAAAAACAATGAACCGTATGCATAAACCAGTTTGTAATAAGGTGATGTATGAGAAAAATGTGTTTAATATGTGCATAAAAAAATATAATAACCTACGGGAAAACTTTAAGGGGCTACCCGAGGTTTTCATCGATTTTTGACGAGTTTGAATCGTATATCCTACTTTTGCATTACAGATATAATTATAAGGCAAACGGCTATCGGTTCTTCAATCTTTTATCTCCATTTTTGTCTACCGGATTTTGAAAGAAATGAATAGGTTCTTAATTTTGTATGATTGTTTTAAACATTGTCTAAAAAAAACACTTATTTCGTATCTCTATTGACGTGAAAGTTCTAACATATACACGAAATCTACATATTTGGGTTAGTCTATGACGTCTCTAAAAACGTGTCTAAGGTTTTCATTTTAATCTAATTAACACAAAAGTTATGGCCAGAAAACCAGTTTTTTGGTAAAAAATTGTTCAACTTTGATGCCAAATATCTCGAAAACAATGAACTTTGAAGTAAATATGGGATTAATATATTGCTTAAAGCCATTGTTCGTACTATAATGAGCTACAACATTAGAAAACTAAGGGATTCAGATCGAAGGTTATTGGCGTATGGGAGCTCCTTAAGTTACTACAGGGACATAAGTTGAAACGAAAATGAGTAGACCTCCTTGACAAGTGTTTTTTATAGCGTAAAGCAATATTTAGAATTTAAAAATTAGTATTTTTATTTGTTTTTAATTTTATTTTTGATGATTATTTTTACCTATTTATTTTGATGTTGAAATGTGAAATACACAGAACTTATCCGATTGTACTGTATTTACTTACCACTGTATTTTAGCAATTTTTAGCAAATAAATATATATATATGATTTGATTTGATATATATTCTATTACGCGCACTTTACCCAGGGTCGATTATGAATGGTGCCTTATTCAACTTAATCATTCCAAATTAGGTAACCGTCAATGCAGTCAGGATACGACCGCTGTACAAGTTCCATTTTAGTGTACTATGTTAAAAACTTAAAAATTTAATTAAAACAAATGAAAGTAATCGTTTATTCACCCATAATTCCAGTTCCAAAGGTTTCGGCGATAGGGGGTTCTTCCTTGCGATCACGAACTCCAGATCCGTACCCCGCTTTGCGTCCTGTAAATAATATTTTTCCTTCTGAATTAAATTAAAAATGCAGTGCTAGGGAATTTGCTCAGGATTAGTTATACCTACGTAACTGGGTTAACAGTAGCAGTTCTCTAAAATGGAAGCGGAAGTATTCATCTATTATCATCATTCCCGTAGCCGTATCCCGTTTTCAACCAGTTCACCCGACCTTAACCGTAATGTTGTTAGGTTATACATTCGTTTTTGCAGAAGCAATTTCTACCTGACATTACAAGTCAGAGCAAAAACTAAACCTTTTGATTGGGCTTAGTAACCTGACTGATAAAAGTCTCTTACTCGGCTTCAGGACAGCTGCTGTCAAAAACAACAATCGATATCAAGGATGGAAGTAACTTTCTACTCCAAGCAGTCATCCATTAAGATCAGATCGCGGCTAATGTTGCTTAACATCCAGGATCGCTCTCGATCCGGGCGCTGCAAGTGTTTTGCTTTTTCAACTTTTATTTAGTATTTGAATTGCGACGTAACTTAATATTCATGCGTTCTTTTGTTTTGCAAAATTTTTCTTTTTCGAAATGCAATCGAATTTTGATAATGCATTTTAAATTCCAGGCTATGTGTGCGGATTTTAAGACAATTCAATCTGCAAGATAGTAAAACATTATTTTTATAGAATGTATTGTGTTCTGTGTGCGTGACAGTTAATAGAGAGTTAATTTAAGGGGGAGGGTGCGTTTGCCATCATCATCAATCACATCACACCAGGCTGACGCCGGCTCATTTGAGGCACGCTCTTATAGGCTAATCGCGCCAGGTGTCTTTAACACTAGAAGTACGTTGTATGCGATATTAGGATTTTGTTGATCAATTACTGCACGGCAATAGGGGTGTGACCTACGATTATTTTACGATGGCATTTTTTTTTTCATATAAGTAATATTCAATATCATCGGATTACACAAATCGACTTAGTCCCAGACTAAGCAAATCTTGTACTACGGGTACTAGACGACGATAAGCATAATACTTATATAGATAAATAAATACATAGAAAACACCCATGACTCGGGAACAAATATTCGTGATTCAGGACCTCTTGCTTCGTAGGCAGGGTCACTACCAACTAGGCTAAAGCGGTCTTTGTCATGGTCATTTGAACCAGTTTTTGGAGAGGAACAAATGTATTAGTATGGGATGAACTACAATTAAAGAACATACATACCCAAAAATCTTATTCAAAGATTATTGACGTCACTGGCAGCAGCCGAAACGATTCATACTAATTTTCATAAAAGTATGACGTCTGTCTATTTGTACTAATCGTTGTATAGAAAATCAAGTAAATTGCTGTTTCGGTCGCGAAATACTACGTTTTGGACCATACTTGTAATACAATTTTGTTTCTGTAAAAGCGTGAGGATTCTATACATTTTCTCCACACCGGACGATAAAAACAATAAAAACAATCCAACCCGTCCATATCTTTTTATACTTAATGTTAAATTATATTTTTTTATTTATACTTACAATAATTTGATTTTTAGTATCCATTTAACAACACTACTTTATCAATTTTAACATGAGTCTACACCCCTATTGGAAAAATATTTTATTAGTTTCATTGATGCGCCCTGACGGTCGGGTCGACCTTAACATTGACATGTTACACTCTTTTAGATTGTGATAGTATAAATAGAGAGAAAGAACCGTTTTCTCAGTGATCGATCGCTTATACTTTACGTACGAGGAGTATATTTTACAATTCAGTGCTTTACATTCGAGGGATTCTTATATACCTAATACAAATAGTTCAGTATAGATATTGATATAAACGACGTGTATTATAGGCAAACTATAATAACATGTGACAGTAGGGACAAGTTTACGAGTAAGCTTATTTATATATTGGCTGTAATGAAACGTCTGATCACGTTAATATACAAATTCTGAAACTATTTTGACGTAAACTATTTTGTAATTGTAACCCTTATAATCTCATTATTTACTCCGCTTGCGGTTCTTTTAATTTACCACCAGCAGGGACAAAATGAAATAAACTTTGGACTTAACTTGACATCAGGATCCAGCAAAAATCGTTATAATATCGGACAGAGCTCAGTAAAGATGTAGGTTGTATACAGTTTTGGCATTTACAATGTCGCGATTGCATGATGGGGATATGATAATAATATATTTATATTTTATAATATTTTAATAATATTTTCGTTGTAAATATTATATAGATTGTTGACGTGTAAATTATAATTACCAATAAATAACTGAATTGAACAGAACTGATAAAAAGATCACGTCAATTTGTGGACCGAATGCATTTTGAATGAATGAATGAATAAGATTTATTTCGAAACAACAACAACAAAAACAGTTTATAGAATTCTTATACAAAGTATTAGTTGTCTCAAAAAAGGAGTGATTTTGTCTCAGCGTCACTCATATTATGCACAACACTCAAAGGTTACATACAAGATGTAACATACCTCAGGCACCAAGACGATGGGCGGCTGATGCGGAAATATCATGTCCCGCGGGGTGGTAGCGTTGGTCCCAGTGATGGAGCAAGCGATCCTGGTACTCCGGCCCCTGGTGTTCCTAACGGACAGCCTGTAGTCCACGTAGCGGCCCGGCTCGAGCCTCCGGAGCAGGATAACGTTGGCTTGGCACACAGAGTTGTAGCGGGTGCACGGCAACGTCTCGATGCCGACGTCCAGGCGACCCATTTGACCTGCGATTGCACATAATGATTGATAGATGACGCGCAGGGCCGTCTTTAACCTATTGGAGGCCCTGGGCATATTAGGATAATGGGGCCCCCATGACTTTGTATTTGATCTGAGGGGGGCCCCTATCGATCGCGGGGCCCTGGGAACTTGCCCAAAGTGCCCACTGGGAAAGAGGGGTGTGATGACGAGAGACGAGCTATTCTACAAGCTATAAATTGAATATTGATGATGTATTGCTTTACAGCTACTCTCGGTGCTATTGAGTGCCGTGGTTTTCTCATTTATTTAAAATCAAATATTAGGATATTGTAAATATAGGTAGTTGTGTGGTCAAGCCTCTAAAAGCGGTTACAGGCGGCAACTTTTTGCTGCGTTAAAACCGCGCGTTTAATGAATGCGCGACTGTATTGCGACATTAGTCATCAATGTCAACATAGATCACCTGTCAATCCTGTCGTAGTCACCTGCATCACGTTTGTATCGCGTTTGTATCGGTGCAAAAAGTCACCATGTGTAACCGCTCTAACGGATGAGATACAACGCCACTCAGCCGTGGAGCTGACGCTTTTATCGATAGAACGAGCACAATTAGGAATAAATTGAATTGAATAGAAAGCTATTGAATGTCAAATAACGGGAAACAAAGGTGTCATTGATAATAATTGAAAGTGCTTTGTTTGAAAACAACTGACGCTTTCGGATCATTTTCGTTCTGCAATATGGGTAGGTATATTCTGTGGGGTAGTGTTTTCACTCATTTATATTAATACACATTCTTCTTTTCGGTAGGTATTGCATTGTGTAGTCGTGGAAGCAAAACTTAATTGTCTGTTCCGTTCCTGTTCCTCTGATCAAAGGATACTAAATCTTAATTTTTGATAGAGAAAATTGATAGGTTTGCATTTGGTTTAACCTATTTCAAAAGCATGTGTATATAATGCTGCTATGTTTTTGAGTACCGAAAACAGGAAAGACAAATTAGCACTTAAGGCAGTGTCACTTAAAGATACGTTTCCGAGATCTTTTTACGAGTGTCCAAAGCTGCGGAGTGACTGCTGCTGCCACGCGTAACGCATCAACCTTGAATCTTCGTCAACATCAACAATTGCTCACCGATCAGCTCAAAATGCAGCGGGTAGTCGAAGTCGGGGTCGGAGGCGCGCACCCTGTAGACGACGGAGCCGACGGCCGCGTCCGCCGGCACCAGCACGAGCCGCATCAGCGTCGTCGGGTCGAACACCGGCTCGCCGCCCAGCGCGCCCCATGCTAGGCACGTCAACACCAGCGCCCAGCGCCAGGTCATCCTGATGACAAGCGGTTTCATTACAATCACGATCTTTGACTTCACCCTAGTCCTTATAACTAATAAAAACGCGTAGTACCAATTTCATAAATCAGCAGTAGTAGTATTTATCAAATGACGGTAAACACAGTTAAATAGATAATACAAACGTTTACGGACTCGGAACCCAAATCATGGCCTCTAGGGAAAAAGGGTCAAACTCGCGTTATGCTACTATTTAATCGAGCCATTGGAATCAGTGTGCCGAGAATCGAGATACATAGGTACACAAAAACACAAAATCAAAACTCTACTTCTCCTAAAATAATCAATATGTTTATAATATTTGTGCTCATCATCATCATGATCATCAGCAATGTAACAATGAATCATTGAATTTTCCAGTTTGAAAACTTATAAGAATGGTATATTTAGGGTGCCAACTGCCAATATAACGCTTCCAAGGAACTGCCCTGATTAAAAGAAAGAGTCTATTAATAGGGTTGTAAAATAATCAATTTTGTCGTATTTTCTCGAAAAAGGGTTTAAAAATGTAGTCAAATGGAGAAAAAAGCAACGCAAGAGGTAAAAAACCCACGAAAATAATCACGAAGTTAGAAGTGTCCAAAGCAAAACGCAACTTCATAATGAAACGATGACGTTCGCAGTTAGTGACGTCACTAATAGACGGCAACGTGCCGTGCCCCATCGTGTTCGGCGCTGCCATCGACGCGGCCCACCGCGGGAGCGGCTCGCTCTGCGGCAACCTTGCGGATTGTGACGTCACAAACTGTTTACGTTTTCTCTCTCTAACAAGCAATATCAAAACGGTTGTAGCTTCGTAATTCTTTGAGATATCTGGATGGGATTTCGTTACTAGGCATATTTTTTTGCCTTCTTTCTTTTGGAGTACCTAATAATAATTTTCGAGTCTACACCCGTATTCCATGTAGTGAATATTTAACAGTTTGAATGGCTTAATTAAATTTTGTTTACTTCCGTTTGGTTAAAAAACGGTAACAAAACAGTACATTTCTCAAATATGTTATGGATTACGTGGCTTTCCTTATACCTACATACGTAAGAAGTTATAATTTTTCCCTTATTTTGTTTCAGTATTAATACTATATTAATAAATAATTTGAATTATGTATGGTGTGAATTGTGCCTTGAATCAATCAATGTGACTGCGTGCGCTCGTTACACGCGTATCGCAACAAGTGCGCAAAAAAAAATCAATTCAATACAGTACGGTAAGTCTGGCAGATTCCAACTACTAAAGATATGGTAATGTTACGATACCGAACGCAAAGTTAAATACGTACTAAAGCCATTTTGAAAACGCTAAAACGATATACGAACGAAACGCTAATACATTGAAAACAGCTGTTTTAATGAGATTTAGTGGTCTTCAAAAAAATTACCTGTCGTAATCTTAAAGTAAGAATTTCATATACAAAGAAAAAAGTAAGAATTTCATATACAGGGTGTGGCCTGTAATAGGAGCAATAAATGAAACGGTGGATTATTAAGCCAAGCAGCAATCAGTTCTAAGTGGTTTAACAAAAGAACAATCAAGAATATTTTTTTTTATGTTGATGTAACAGCATGCCTGGTTTCTTTTACTTAGCTGGAATACTATCAATACTATTTTACATTTAAAATACAAAAAATCATGCAAAATGTAAAAAAACCGCCAAAATTGATTTCATTTTTTTTTCCGAATTGAATAATTTTGAAACACTGGGACCGATATATAGCATAACTGCGTACACCTATATTCTATGGAGTCATCCTTTAAATTGATTGCTCCTATTACAGGCCACACCCGGTATAGTTTTAGGTCGTAACGTAAAACTAAACTTTTTTTTAACAAGTGCCTGGCGTTTTTTGTTTATACCACGTCGGTGGCAAACAAGCTTAAGTGGTCACCGTAGCCTATGGACGCGTACAACTCCAGGGGTGTTACAGGCGCGTTGCCGACCTTTTAAGAATTTATACACTTCTTTTTAAGAACCCCATACTGTGTAGTCCGTCGGGAAAACCTGTGTTTGACATTAGGCTTTCATTGTTTAAATTTTATGCATTAATGAACGATATAATGTAGGTATTCAAGATAAAAAAACCGGCCAAGTGCGTGTCGGGCCACGCGTAGTGAAGGGTTCCGTAGTTGCCGGTTGTTACATCGACGTGCGGTGCGGTTGCGTCGGCCGATTTTGAACGAAAATTGGTCTTTCCAAGTACACATTAAGTTGGTCGACTAGTACTCGGTAACTACTTATGCCTACTTGTCCGTGATAGTTTTCCTTTTAAATTCATTATATGTACTACTACTATTTTTTCATATCCCCAGTAGTAGCCATTTAGCCGGCAGGGGGGGGGACATATGCCTCGAACAAAAATTAGGGCTTTGAAGCTCAATATCTCGCAAACGAATCACTGATTTGTGAATGAATTTAAGAAACCCATAATAGTTTTTAACGAGCTACCCCCCCGATACCCCACACTATGGGTTTAACGAGAAAAAAAAAATTGCATCCCCGCTTTAGGTGTAGGGGAGGTAGCCTAAATATTTTTTTTTTCAAGATTTTATTGTACTGTTCTGTCGGCGTGATTGATTTATATACCCATGCCGAATTACAGTTTTCTAGTAGTAATGGTTACTGAGCTAAGCCGAAGACGGACGGACAGACAGACGGACGTTTTACCTATACTTAAACCAATTCTGACAGAAGAAAATCAATTGCATTGCATGAGCCAACAACGCAGAATTGGAAACAAGATTATCCTACCGTTCTTCAATCCAATGTATCAGCAACTCAAACAGCCTGAATTACAATAGTTATTTACGATACAAGTGCCGAAAATAGGAAATTCGCAACGAGTGGTGATAAATTAAAACACTACCGAAGGGAGTGTTTTAAATCGACACGAGATGCGAATTACCTATTCGCACGTGTATCGTACAACGTTTTACTGTACATATGGCTCTTTAAAGTTTCGACATATGCACACGCGGGCGGTGCGACAAAGTAGCACCACCATATATATGTACCGTAAAAGTTATTTTTAGAATAAGATGCCATCGATATTGTTCTAAGAGATTTCAAACAAACCCTTCGCATATTATTGCAATTTTGTTACAGAGTTGTTTGTCGTAGCATTATTGAGAAGTTGATGTTCGCAACTCTGTTCACTGCTTTTATTTCTGTTGGTTTAGTCATGTTATCATTTAGAAGTTTCGATAACAGTAAATGTTTACATAAAATATCCGATGCAAATCTAGACTTGATTGAGAGGGTTGGCTACATTCAGATCACCTCTATCTGTAGTAAAAGATGCACTGTTATTTTATGATTGCGTTACATTTGTCAGAAGCTAACCGTTGCAACACTCAGTTGCACAATGGATCTCGGCATCGCACCAGAATTACCAATCTCTGCTTCACGTGGACGTGTTGATTATCAAGTTAAACATGCGCATAGTGCTTTGATTCAACACTGGCCAATAAAAGTACTGTTTATCGTTTGGCAATGTTAGTGAAATCGTTCCTACTTTAGAAAAGATAAGTAGGTGTTACCGGCGTTTGTGTGAAACCTTCTTAGCTATTTTCACATACATAATAAGGTCATTGTTTTAGCTTTCAAGTTTAATCTTCTTAAGATTAAACTGATAAATATGAGCTGAGCTGATGAAGTGCCAAAATATATATCGATAACATCTTCTCATAAATACTCGTAGGTATCAAAACCTTAAGGCGCCGTAGGTTCAGTGAAGTTAAGCGAACAGAGGTTTTGAAACAATATAATGCGTCTGTTTATAATAATATGGTTTCAAAAAAATACGAATAGTAATCTTGAGGCTTTTCTGCAGGGAAATCAGTGCTTCGAAACATGACTAAGCACATTTCGCTCGATAGAAAAAAATCACGAACATAGGTCTAAAACACACAAAAATACACTTAAAATATAAGTAACTAATTATGCACAAACGCTATAAATATTAAATTTGCTTCTAAAAATCGGCAATATCATGTTTGAGAGAAATCAGTGTTTACATTTTTATTTATTTAAACGGCCAAATAATTAAAATTAAAAAACATGATATCCGCGCTTCCGAGCACGCACTTCCATCTCGCTCACGCTTATGCTCAGTGAGAGGGAGAGAAGACCATGAACCTACGGCGCCTTAATCCGCTGACATAAGAATTATGGGTAAGTTGTATGCACCCATATTTTTACACTTGACTGCACATGTATACCTGATAAAAATTACACATTAAATAAAAACATGTGTAAGGGACCGTACCTAATTTTGCACAAATAATAAAAAAATGTATCCATGGCTAAGACTTTGAAGTGGCAGTTGTCTTCAAGATTCGAAACCAATGAAATTTGTCTCGAAAGTGTTAGACTCGTGTAAAATAATAATATAATCAAAGTTTCATCGGCCAAGAAACTGAGCTTTTTGAACTCGGACTTGCGAAAGGGAAAATTGTTATGAAATCATAGCTCGGCTTCTGTCCGCCGGGAGCAGGAAGCGACGCTTTATAGCTTTGCGGGTGATAACTGGTTTGAGTATAACTCAATTTCAATTCAGTTTCATACATAAGAGTTGAGTTAATTTTTTAATATTACTGCGAGTAATCTTGTAGGGCTGAGAGCCGGTCCAGTAATGATTGTTGGTGGTTAAGGCGACAGTAGCCTCAATAATGTACGTCGCTTGCATGTGCTCGATATGCTGCACTCTTCGCCCACGAATGAACTTGCAAATTTTAAGTTCAAAAAGTGAATATTATTGCTTAGTGAGATTACCTCGTTCGCAAAAAATTGCATCGTTGATGGACCCTGTCAGGGGGAGTCAAAACAGCATTTTGATGGTGATAGCGGATAGGTACAACTGTCCCATCCTTTTTCACTGGGTGGCACAGATCAGGACATTAGTAAGATATATAAAATAGCCGTGATCTGTGTCACACCGCGTTTTGATTTTGTGATTTGTTTTGATTTGCTGTGTTTGAATTTTAATTTTATTTCATCTTTTTATTAATGTAAACATAAGTAACCTAGACATAAGTTCCTACTTTAACTAACCCGATATGGATATTAATCTGAAATAAAGTAATTGAATTGAATTGAATTACCTATTTCGAAATATCAAACGGCCAGATTTTATAAAGTTTTTTTTCGTACAGAACCGTGAATATACCAGTTGTGCTTTAAAGACACTAGCAAATTAAAGTTGAAAAATAGCCTCATTTCGAGATTGTTTTGACATAGTATTTAATGTATTATAAAATTCAAACGTTCAGATTATTAATGAAATATCATAGGATTACACATTGATTTAATTTTATACTAGTAGTAAGTTTAATTTATTATATAATTGTCTTTTAGACCTACATTTACTTAAGATACTTTCTTTTTTTGCAATGTAATTAGTAAACTGACGGTTAAATATCGATCGGTAATAGATTTAATTAACAGAATTATATTAACCAACAAGATTTATTAAAATTATAAAGTAATAGCTACTCCATATATTTTTTATTCCGTGATGTCATAATTTGTATCTACGTACAAAATAAATTCCTTAAAATCACGAAAGCATTCGTTTTAACTAGAATATGTTTATACATAAATATAACTTATGTAAAATAAGACATTCCGTCATTTTTATTTGTTTTTTTGTTATTATTTTTGCAGTTTTTCACTGCACATTTAGTCATGATTGACAACTGCCACTGTCTGTGGTCTGAACAAGACTAATAGCCAAACTACTGCCCAAGTCGATTAGGCATTAATTTTGAGTTGCCCTTTTTTCCATCAGCAGGAAAAAAGGGCAATGCGCAAATGTATCTAGTGTAATATTAAATCAATGGGATTACATAATATTTATGCTTTCGAGTTAATTTCGTTGGGCCAGAAGACGAAATCGGAAAGTGAAAAACGGATAGCGATGCTGCCAGTAATATGATAAATATTTTTCATTCTTATTTATTCAGTAGTGGTTGGTAAACTCGGAATTTTAACCACCCAGTTAAAAAAGTAAAATAATAAAATAAAATACCTTACCAGTTGGTAAGGTAACTATGTGGTATACTATTATTTCTTAACTAATTGGTCCAAACTTAGCCACGGCTATTCGCTGGTGATAAAGTTAAAAGAGACCTAATGCTCTTAAACGACCTTTCCCCATTTTATTGCTGTCTGCTTTTATAATACGGTTTCATTACATCTCAAACATCGAGTCATTTCCATATGCTATTATACAAATTACTTATACACATTAGTGTTTAGTAGTAAATTATTACTGAAGTCTTTCTCTGCGTAACGAAGTGTGTACAGAAAATGCGTCCTATGTTTTTGTGTTCAGAGCTATTGCCTCGACTCAACAGAAGAACACAGATAAGTTACAAGTTCTCTGGCAGCCAACACGGATCATCGTGCCAACGTAACTCGACTTTGAAAGCGGATCCAAATTAATTTCAGACATTTTTCACTTGGCAGGTTTGAGGCTTTACAAGACCTGCCAATTAACTGCCTGCGTTAATTTGTGTTTTATAAATACCTTTTAGTATCTCCTTGGCGTGTAAATTGTATGCAAAGAATTTATTTTACACTACGGTTGCATACTGCTTAACATTTCAACTTGCACTGACCTTTCTCATATTGATCCGATACATTATTATCACGAAACATACAACAACATTCTGTCTCCATAACATCCCCATAACAAAATTGTTTCCGTTGATGTCTACGAACGCGGGAAAGAAGTGGGTGATTCTTGAGAGGGTCAATTTTCAGCGTCCAGAGGGAAAAAGTACCCGAAAAAAGAAAATAATTGACCTTACACATTTTTGTACAGTAGTTCAACACTTAATCTAACTGGGGCAGGATTTACTTTTTGTTAAAGGTAAGTAGAATTACCCATAAAAAAATGTCAAACACCTAAATTATCATTCCCCCGGTGCGTCCATCCGCCATTTTGTGAACAATCTACTCTGAAAACAACTAGTTATGGATCAAAATCAAATATAGTATCGAGTTAAATCGTTAGAATATAAGTTAATGATTTAAAAATAAAAATATGGTTCCCCTATTTATCATAGTTTTTATAGGAATCTATATCAAAGGTTTGTCCAGAGCTAACCTATCATTTCCCTAATGCCTGACTAAACAACGCGTACATCCCTACTGCAACGTCTTGTAACGCGTAATCTCGGCCGTGTCTCACCCTCGTCTGTAGCGCTACCGAAGCCGCGGAGAGAGGACGCGTCTCGTCGCTGGAGCTCGGAGCAATGAAGGTAGATATATCATCCCCTAACTTTGGTTCACTATGATTATCATTACCCTATATTTACGTATAAAATCTATTTCCTGCAATTGGCATACAATATTTAGTGTAGAGAATAAATCATGAATGATTGCATGTGTTGATTTAATAGTTACTCTTATATTAATAACAGTTTCGGCATAATCGACAAGAAACATACTTTTTCTTATTCCCCCGACTCTCATTCCCTCGGTTTCTCATTCCCTCGACTCTCATTCCCTCGACTCTCATTCCCTCGATTTCTCATTCCCTCGACTCTCATTCCCCCGGTTTTCTGAACGGGGTAATGATAGATTTCTGAAGTTTCTTGAAAATGATTATATTTTATCATATGTACCGGGTGTGGCCTGTAATAGGAACAATAAATTTAAAGGATGACTCCATAGAATATATATGTCATAGTGATTAAGAGTGTTTTCTTGTTTGTTTTTTGTTAAACCACTTAGAACTGATTGCTGATTGGGTTAGTAATTCACCGTTTCATTTATTGCTCCTATTACAGGCCAAACCCTTATACCGTACTTATAACATATTATGGTCGACTCATCTTTTCAACAATTTATTTATAATATAATGAACGCAACATTACATTTTGTGTTAAATAGAAGGTCTTGAATATTTTTCTTCATTTCCACGAATAGAACATTTAACATAAAGCTTTAACTTGATATAAGTACATATAACTCTTGCCTCTTTGAATTCTAGAGTCTATCTAATGTTTTCTGGAATAAACTTTACTGGTTTTGTACTTATTTTTATTTAAATTACACTCGAGAGCAATAGTTTCGGGTCACTTGCATTTACTTTAATGTCTTGAAAACGAATAAAGCTATCGTATTGAAATATCGAACCTTGTGGAAAATGTAATGTCACTAAAATAAAATGCATTACACTTATTTATTACTGATCGTTAATTTTATTTTGTTTAAACGACAAATTAAAAATGGCGTCAATTTGGTTGCAAATATTGAACTTTTTATATTTACGTGTAGTTTTAACACAGTTAAGTACTTGGTATTACCCCCACGTGCTGTCTGGACTGCTGCAATGCGATTCGGCATGCTGTACACTAAGTTTCTGAAACACTATTGCGGAATGTTCTCCCATTCTCCAATACCAATGCATGTTTCAAGTCACGAAGCGTAATTAAAGGAGGATCTCGTTGTCTTACAAGTCATCCGAGCAGGCGTGCTCGATCGGGTTGAGGTTGGGGCTATGTGCTGGCCACACGAGTACCGAATCACCACCGTATGCCACCTTTTCTTCAATACAGGCTTGCATAAATCTTTCTCTTGGTCTTCGATACACCTTTGCCCTTCCGTTGTGTTTATACAGCATACATTTTGATTCGTCCGAGAACACGACATTTGTCCAATTTCCAAATCGTCCAATCCGAGTGCTCGCGTGCATGAATTCGTGTTGCTATACGATGGTGCCTCTCGAGTTTCGGACCAATTGCGGATCTAAATGGTTTCAAATTGCCTTGAGCAAGTCACAGTCTTACATTACAGTCCAAGCACTAGAGTTGGTTCCACCAAGCCTTAAAAAAAGATGAGTCAGTGCTGTTCCCGTAAGAAACCGACTTCGCAGCGTAGATATCGATCTTCTCGTGCCGTCGTACACCTGGGCCTGTTATTGGTCTGCGTAGGTTCGAACACGCTGAAGTGTAGACAACGATACACCGACTAGTTCCCGTAAGAAACCGACTTCGCAGCGTAGATATCGATCATCTCGTGCCGTCGTACACCTAGGCCTGTTATTGGTCTGCGTAGGTTCGAACACGCTGAAGTGTAGACATTATTATTATTATTATCTCTTTATTTATATTTCATCTTAAGCTAGGTTTTTACAATAATTATATAAAAATATATATTATTATTATTATTATTATGTATGTTCTTTCCATATCTCAGGACCATGGGGTCCCGGACTTTTGGAAGGCATGCGTGGGGCCGAAGCCAACAGCGCAGAGGCCCTTTAAAACAAATATAATATAAAGCGAGGGATACACATGGCAGATACCATCTCTGAGCGCACAACATGATACACCCGGTGATGGTCCCCGCCAGGTGCAAAGACTATTGCAGTGCAACACTGTGCTGCGATGGAAACTAAGGTCATGGGTTATTGGGTTGAATGGTGGGTGGTCTGGACAATGGGTTATGGGAGGAGACTAGCCACCTGCCGTGACAATAAGTCTCAAATTTGTGAAAAGGCAGGCGGTGACTCGCCAACTCGTTAAGTGGGCCCCACAAACAGTCGCACGCGCGGTGCGACAATGGAGCAACACGTCTGAGCGGCTGTGAGGTTGTCGAGAGGTGAGTCTGCGGTGCGCCAGATCCCGGTAATCCGTTCAAGGGCCGCCGGCGTTATGACATTTTACACTTCCAACCTGGAGCATAGGTTCTGCTCTTGCGACTCCACTCTGGCCGGCCGGTTAAGGCAAGCACAGAGGCGAGGGCCAGATCACTCGGGCCCTCTGGAGGTTAGGGGTCCGCGGTGTCGCCACTCACCGTCAGCTCGCCACAAGCTGCCCCCGCGGGCTTATTATTATTATTATTATACACCGACTATTCTTGCTGTTTGTCGCTGACTTCTCCCATTTTCCAGTATCGTGAGGATTCTCGTACATTCATCGGGTGTGAGTGACATAATTACTACTTTAATAATGACTAGTGGATACTTGGGAGACTTCTTATAAATACATTTTATGACAGAACAAAAGCAAAGACAGTTGCGATAATTAGAAGCTATAATTTGAGAAAAAAGCGATCACTATGTTAAAAACTTTTTTAATGCCATTACTTCACGTCAACCAATAAGTTTTTATACGTGTAATGAAGGATTATTAAATTGTCTATAAGGTTTAATTTATTTATTTTAGCTTGGTGAATTTGTGTTCGAATTATTACGATTTATGGTAGTGACCCGAAACTTTTGCTCTTGAGTGTACTGTATGAGCCAGTTAGCCCATACACTTGATGTTGTGTTGGAGTGCGTTGAGAGAACGGTGAAGTTAAGTTATAGTTATTAAACTGATTTATTACTTTTGAGATACAAAATAGTTCGATTTATTGGCCGTTCCTTTCAGTTGATGATTGTCGTATACGAGTTATGTTTGCACTAATATAATTTACTTCATAAAGTCATATTGTAGCGCAGCCTAAAGTAGGTCGCAACGTAAACGGAAAAATGTACAGTGGTGAGACTGTACATGTACCTTGTGTGGGTTTCTAGAATACGTAAATACTTATATCGATTCTCCTTGGCGTAGGACAGAATTTTATTATACATAATAATCGAATATTTAGGCTCTTCCATGACACGTTGCAAGTAAAACTTTTGTGTCTTTGATTTCCGATTGCTTATGAATATAAATATTTCAGGTCCACTTTACCACCACACACGACTGATATGACATCATCAAATTTAAAAATGGAAGAAAAGAAGAAATCTATAACGACTATAGTAAAAACGGTATTATTCCAGTAATACAAAAATATTATATTAATGCTATAAGTAAAGTTGCGAATTTTAGTTTCTTTAGGAATCAAACCACAAAGATGTTAATACTTAGGTAACTAATTAAAAGTCTGATTTTTATCAAGAAATGTAACTTATAAAAATATAATTGCTTTAAAACAAATGTCCAGTTAAATAAAACGATTTTTGTGTTATTTTTGTTGAACTGGACCTAAATTGTGTGTTGTTTCACTTGTTTCTAATCATGCATGCAATTTTATGGGATCTCAAAAATTAAATCAAGTATTTGAGAAAAAAACATAAAGTACCTATTTTAGTCTTTGATACGAAGCGTTTACTTAATGATAATCATTTTCAGAAGTTTGTGAATTTAAGTGAGTTCGATTTTATTAAAATAACGTCCCTGTTAGATTGTGAAAAGCAAAAGAAAAATATATATTTGTAGAAGTATTTTTGCAAAGCGGACCCCGGGCTCGTGTAGGGCACTACCGGGAAAAACGCTAGGATAATGATGATTTTTGAAAGTAATGCGAAGAATTAATGTCAATTAATGGTTAAGACTGAAGTCTCAAATTATGGTACTTAGTCTATAAGATTATTAAGAAAAAACTGTGATTTTTTCTTTATTCAAACTGATATTTTGTATTATTTAATAAAACATCTGATCTTATACCAAAGATTATCATTCCCTCGTCAATTTTATCATTCCCTCGTAGTTTTTATCATTCCCCCTAATTTTTCTCATTCCCTCGTACTTTTTATCATTTCCCCGTCATTTTTTCTCATTCCCTCGACAGCTAAACTTTGAATTGGTATATTTCCGTACCTAATTGACCCAAAGTGATGCCTATTCGATAAATATGTTTATTATTAAATACTTAATTTTATTTTATTGTAACTTAGTAGAAATTTCTTAAAATAAAAAACGCCGAGGGAATGAGATGAATAATGCAATTCTCAAGAATGACCCAAGTACACGATTGCCTAATTTAGTTTTATCTTACTTTTTTAAATCATAGTGCCATGTACGCTTTCTCGTCACTTTTTCTGCTTTTGCATTTTTCTGGTTTTCACTTAGAGCTATGTTTGGGATTACGGAGTAAATTTTAATACCGTGTTGATTAGTAAAACTTCATAATTACCAACCACTGCTGAAAAATCTTTAGAGGAAATCTTAGTTTGTAGAAATTCTTTTTTCTGGTTTTCACTTAGAGCTATGTTTGGGATTACGGAGTAAATTTTAATACCGTGTTGATTAGTAAAACTTCATAATTACCAACCACTGCTGAAAAATCTTTAGAGGAAATCTTAGTTTGTAGAAATTCTAAAATATAATAACCCTCCCTCTGTTATCTCCTAAGTTGCACTAGATCTAGTGCTTCCGCTTGCTACAAACCAAGGTGAAATATTTGTCTGACGTGCCATTCGCCTACAACTTTAAATCTTGTCGCGTGCGGCCGCTGATATCGACGCCTCGATAGCAGATTAAATGTACGTGCTACAAACTTATGTGCTCCTGTGACGGGAATTGGAACTAGCACTGCCACATACTAACTACCCTGAACATTGGCGCCACCAACGTTGGAACGAATAAGTTTGCAGGGCTGTCAGACAGTTATAACTTGCATATTAAATACCTCGTAATCCGATTATATTTTATGAGTAAGTCTGTCTTGAAGAAGGGTAAACATTTAACATATATCCATGCACTTGAATGATGTAGATACGTAGCAACAAGTCGCGAAATCTGGTGGTGTTGGCTTCTGTGAAATGTTTATCTTTAAATATCCTTTACATTAACAAAATCTACGTCGAATTCCCTATTTTCAAAAGCTTAATTGAACCGTTTTGGTCGGACAGAAAAGCAATTAAGATCAATCAATAACGGACAAAGCAGGCAAACGCAATTAAAGGATTATGATCCCGGGACCCGCGACCTTAAATCATAAACGACATTTTGTTATTCCTCTCAACGGCTGGAAATAGAACTGACATTTCGTACACATATAAACATACCTGCTAATAATAACACAGAGCCGGGGCCGTATTATAAGCGGAAACAACTCGTCCGAAATCGTGAACCGGTCTAAATGGCAGAACGTGCTAAAACGCTCTATCACATCCCCATAAAAAGTAATGAGGGTGGAACATGACGCGGTCTACTCCAGAAATGGTTAGAGCGCAACGATCGCAGCGGAATATCATTTGTCATAGTTATTTATGAGTAATATTTCTCGGGTTGGAAGCGGTCGGGCCGCGGGGCAGCATGAGCCGACTGGAACAGCGGGAGATACTGCAAAAATGGCAGCGCACGATGTCGCCGCTGACCTCAGAGCTACGCGGTCCCATTATCATAAGCATAACACCGAGTGTGTGCGCCAACGTGCGCTGATAGCGCCTCGCTTATTATAAATTCTAATACACCATCTCATAACAACGTTAGTTGTATGCCGATCGATTTGTAAAGATACGGTGTCGGCTAACCAACCTATTCACGCGCCGCCACGTGTTATTTTACTACTAATTTACATAACGCGTTTTCGCAATTAAAGATACACGCGTAAATGTTAAAATTTTATGAATATTCTTGTAATAGCTACCTCAAGAAGAACGCTTAACCCAAATCCAAGGAAGCCAGCTAAAGTCTGTATCGGATTATCTATATAATCTCAAACTCTGGGCGGATTACTAAATCCCAGCTTAGTACAATGGTTTTTCATAACTACTTTATCGACACGTGTAAGGTAATTTAATAAGTCTCTATATTAGTGTATAAAGATTTTATCAAATGGATATTGATCCTAATGTTTGGGCGTAGGCAAAAGGCAATGAATTTTTTAAGATGAAGTATTTTCGGAGCGATACTTAAAGAATTGGCGAATCCAATTGCTTAATGGATCACCACTCGTACATATTGATTTTGTTAATTTGATGTATAAAATGCGCTGGTCACGCGGCAGCGATGTGCTGGTCAATACCATGTATCGATTTTCCGCCCTTCGGGAGTTAATATATACTAAAAGCAGTCAGTATGTAATGTAGGCTACGCCGGACACATCCAATCTGAGTCTTAAACGAGGTTAACTTTGGACAAATGTTTCGTAACCTCAATTTTAAGTTACTTAGCAACTATGACCGATACGATAGATCAATCACAATTGTTATCAAGTGAGGTCTAGTGTAATATTACATTATTTTAATGTGACAATGAAATCATAGAGATCATAAAACGTCAATACGGTATGCTTCGCTTGCGAAAAATTAGTAAAAATGGCCCTAATAGGTAATAAGAGTATGTTGTCAAGTTACCCACATAGATGTAGACTTTATGAGAACCACACTGAAACTTTGTTTATTTTTACAACCTTTTATTTAGTTTCACCTGTCCCGTTGTCTGTCTGTAATCAAATCTTGCAAGTTAAATTTGACCCACTTTCCGGTGACCGATTGAGCTGAAATTTTGGGTATAAGTATAGTTTGGATGACAATTAATATTATGGTACCGTCGAGCTGATCTGATGATGGAGACAGAAGGTGGCCATGGGAATTCAGTACTTAACCGACGTAACCCCATTGAGTTTGGGCTCGTTAGAACCGTCTCAATGAGTAGTTGATGATGGTATAAAGGAAAGTACAGTCGGCAATAAAAGCTTGTACCAAAATTTTTTTTTTTTACAGAAGCTTGTTTAAACATAAACCTAGAGCATTCAAACAATAAAAGCAATGGTAAAGTTCTTAATGTTGTGATATTGCAGATAAATCTGAAAAATGAAAAGTTCTTCCATTCAAATAAAGACTGGCTGTTAAAATTTACAGTAGGTACCCGTACTTACTGTTTAAAAACCTTTGTATAACATGTGCTGGGTATACTAGGCCTATGCCGTATCACTATTACACGTTAATAAAAAAAAAAATGGGCGATATCTAAAACTCGCACATACATTCCTTGATAAAATAGGATGGTGTAATTGTCGATATTTAACAAAGATAATTAAGAAGATAAGGGCCTCTAAATAGAAGGAAGCGAATCTGTGCAATCTAAGACGGAGGCAAACTTATTAAGGCTTATTAATGTCGTTCGTTTAACATCGTGACCTCAAAGCGGGTCTATTATAACCATGTCACTATAAATGGTTTACTGTTTTCTTTATAACATTTCTAGTGCTTCTTGTATTTATTGCGTGGATATACCAATTAAAAATCTAGTCAATTCCGAAGAATATATTCTGGGAAAGAGTGAAACAATGCTAATCAAATCGCATCGTCACAAGTTTCTTGAAGTGAATCATACTTCTGCCTTCAAATATGTTTATGAATTCTTGAAATAAAAAAATCAAGTTTATCGCATTCACAAGTGACCGGATAAGTGTTCGGTGGTTAGTTGTTGGCGATGTGATCATTTCATAAATGACAGTGCATTTCCTCGACGTAACAAGTCGATGCCTACGGGTATCTCTTACTGAAATTTAAAATCACATGGAACCGCTGCACAGTCTTTCATTTGCGTGTCACGAAATGAAATGGCAATAGAGCCTTAATTATTCTACAACAATTTATGCTTTTATGAGTATGGTAAATACTATTCGTATTCGTACTTTAATAAAACATGTTAGCGCTTCATGAATGCCACATGCTTCATTTATGTTGATTATAAAAATATGATTGTGATCTTGATCTATAAACTGCGTCACTTTGTCTCTTCAACTCCGTTTTATTACACAGATAGTCTCTCTGTGTAATAAAAAATAAAAGGAAAGGACGTGGACTATCGTATTCCAAACAACTGTTCCTTTAATCATCACTCAGTCAGTCAATAAAACTGTCAAAAAACGTTTTACTCGTATTTGCCGTGAATGATCTCAATCAATCAGAGATGAATATTTATTATTTATTTATTTAAACTTTATTGCACAAATATAAAAATAGAAGTACAACTGGCGGACTTAATGCCTTAAGGCATTCTCTACCAGTCAACCATTGGGCTAAACAGAAACTTTAGTGGTGCAGGATCCTAAGTACGACCGACGACCGGTTAGCCTAGTGGGTAGTGACGCTGCCTACGAAGCTGAAGGTCCTGGGTTCGAATCCCGGTAAGGGCAAATATTTGTGTGATGAGCATGAATATTTGTTTCTGAGTCATGGAAGTTTTCTATGTATTTAAGTATTTATATCTATTATATATATCGTCGTCTAGTACCCATAACACAAGCCTTATTGAGCTTACTATGGGACTAGGTCGATTTGTGTAAGATTGTCTCCTAATATTTATTTATTATTTATTTATTTATTTATTTATTATAAGTACAGAGACTCGAATGGAAACACAAATCAATTAATTTAATTAATATACATACATATATAATGCATACAATATAAACTTACTTATACTTACATAAATACATACAATTAAATGTACCCGAACAAAGAATATTGCACTTTGTAATAATTAAGTAAGTCAAGTGTAAAAATATGTATAGCTCCTCCCATAAATATGTACCGAAAACTTAATCCGCTGACATAACAGCGATGGATATGTCTGAGTAAGTTGTATGGTACCTACCTATATTTTAACACATGCTTGTGCATAGGTAATATATAGTCCCTAATATGGTTTCATTTACGAAGTGTAACTATAATACAATTAACCTGTCACGTGTCCTCTTAATAAACCATTGCCAGCGACCCGATTTGTTTCGTTTCGCTATTTGAAAGTATACTGGATCAGTGTAGTAGATTTTTAAGGCGGTCGCGGTAAATCTGGGCAAGTTATCGTTATGGCAAGGATCACGCGAGTGGCCGGCCCTTTGACCCGGTTGCGCGGTGGGACTCAATGTGGCACACGGTGACATTAATTGACTGTAGCCGTGGTTTTGTTTAGTTTGCGAAAGTTCCACTTAAGGACCTGCCTGCGTACGAAGTTTCGTAAATAAAAGTTTTAGATGAATAGCAAATAAACATTAGCTGCTCACAAGCTCGTAAGCTTTGACTTTGCCGTGACGTTAAAATATTATAATTATTTGCGTAGGTTCTTAATCTTCATAGGTACATTATTTAATATTTTCACTAAAACCAGCTCATAAATGGTTCATTGTCAGATTTAGGTGCGCGTTTTTTCGGTGGACATTGCCAAAGTTAAGGGCTTTAAAGCCTAATTTTTGGTTGGACTCTGAATCCGCATGCACGGTATCGCCTCTTCTATAATTCTATGCGATAAAAACCTATTATATATAAACATAAGCCCTTAACTATTGCCCACTGAAAAGACGATTTTTGTTTTACTGACTGACAATGACCCAAATATTAGCTTAGTATTGCACCAGAAAATGAAGATTATATAAATTACAATCACTACGAGTACGCTTGCTACAAAAGTAGACGAACACGTGAAGTTCATCAATAAATTTTAAGTTATTTCCGTCAGTGGGTCCCAGATAATACGAAATCCCACCAAAAATATTACATGTAAAGTGATGCCAAGACTCCATAGCTCATACAGCTTTCAGCGTGAAAAAGATATCAGATCGCAATTAGCGCCAAGCTTCCTACTCCACACGGCGTAACTCTACAACTACCAGCCACGCTCTACAAATTCTACATCTTAGCTAAAAAGTATAGCTTTGTTGGGCAGATCCCGGTCGCCGCATAGACTTTCACGCCGAATGAATTTATGATGATATAATAAGTGACGGGTCTATACTTTTTAGCCAAGATATAGAATTTGTAGAGCGTGGCTGGTAGTTGTAGAGTTACGCCGTGTGGAGTAGGAAGCTTGGCGCTAATTGCGATCTGATATCTTTTTCACGCTGAAAGCTGTATGAGCTATGGAGTCTTGGCATCACTTTACATGTAATGTTTTTGGTGGGATCTCATTCCTTTTTGTAAGGTAATTTCTAAAGAAGTGAATGGGAAAACCCATACAAACTTCCATCCCCTAATTTAAAGAGTGGGGGGTGATATACTAAAAATCCTGAAATACATATCTTATTATTTATAACAAGGATAACAAGGACCCCCTATATCAATTTTCAGACCTCTAGCATCAAAATTTGCGGAAGTCTCATACAAACTTTTACCCCCTAGTTTAAGGGGTTGGGGGGTAAAAGTTTCAAGTTTTAAGATTTTTTCGTTGTTTATATACTGTTACTAGCTTACATACCAAATTTCAGCTTTTTAGGACTTCAGGAAGAACCTTAAGAATATTGATGATCATCAGTGAGTCAGTGACGAAATCGGGGTATTTTAGATATCAATAAAATCTAAAGTATAAGAGCTATGCAATTGAAACTTTATAGTTTTAATAAGTCAACCACTGACATCATATCCCGAAAATTTTGTTTATCTGGTATAATCCGAACCCAAGTTAAGAAGGTTCAAAAATACGACGAAGCGCTTCGAGAAAAGGTAGGTAGTGCCCTTGCGCTTCGCTTGGCTCGTCTTGGCGGGGGCACTCCCGTGCCCCCAGATAACTATGTAAAATATTTTGTAATAAGTGTTATTAAATTAGTGCTGATGGATTTTATCTTGCAAATGTATAAAGAACATATTCTAGATACCATGTCAGGCGTACAAGACATATTTTTACTCAAAGACCGCCACTACGTTCGTAGCGGTACGCCATAGTCCGTAGCAGCGATGCTATTTGGTACTGCATAAATGTTTAGGCGTAATAATCGCATGCGATATTTTAATGTACGTACTATTACAGCCTGTTAGCTTTACCATTGCTATTTCTCTGGATAAACAAGCTTTAGTTCCCAATATTGGCAACATGCGAGTTAGTCCGAACGAAAATTAATGCAAATTGAAACGGGGGCGGGCTTAGCAATCAACTGTGATGGATTTAAGGTCAAATAACTAACTTTTGTGTTCGCCTTTTTGGCTTCGGTTTTCGAACGAAGCCATTAATTCCTGACAAAAACTAAGGTTTAGCTTTTATTGTTTAAGTAATATTTTAACTCGAGATCGATTGTTTAAACATTGAAACAGAGTTTGGTCCCAATTACAAAAGACTTCGTATTCAATTAGTTGCCCGATTTACAATCGTCTTATCTTAAGCCGATATGTTAATCTATAGAGGCTAACAATTAATAACGAAACGGTGTTGTCAGTCATTACGGTATAGGTACTCGTAAGTTATTACTAGTAAGATACTAATAAACTAATACAAATGACTCTCAAATGGTATCGGTCGTGTCGACAAGGTTTATTGACAAACACGAGCGCCTAATACATTACATACGTTACATTACATTTGATCTCGATAGTTTTAGAGCTCGTATAAAATGTATTATCCGATGTTAATGTTATTGTGCAATTAGAGGCGGTACTGTTAACGCACCTCATAAAAATGTAAATGAATAATCGATTTACTGACGTAGTTTATTTTGTATTGGAGGTAGTTTGTCTCGAGGTGATATGATCTGCTAAGTTCGTCATGGCACAATGGAGAGGAAATAGTTATTTCACGACAATGGGCTTACCACAATCCAGAATGGTAAGGAGATACTCGACGTTGAAGATAGTCTGACATTCATTTGTTTCTACTGATGGGTCATGTAAAATTATTAACGGATTTAATGTCAAATTAAAGGATTCTAATTGTGTAATAAACAAGTAAGAGTAATTCATATTTTCAAGCACTTATGAAAAGTATCTTTCTTATTAACAATTACAGTTTATCTTCATATTTGTGTGAACAATATCATGTTTCATAAAAACATACTTCAAACAGCTTATTGATGTTTTTTTTTTTAATTTTTATTGTTTTAGGAGCTTATTGGTGTTATGTAGAGATCCTGCATAAGCATACTCATATACTTAGCTCGAAAATAACTTGCTTAAAACCTGACAATGTTCATCGCCAACTTAAGGTAAAGCCACGCCACAACAATACCTATAGCGAAATAACAAGACCCAATTTCTAGACAAATGGTGCAAAGATCAGCCAGCTACACTTTAGTTTCCCCACGCAATGTTATGCAAGGAATGGTGAGCTACCATCCGGTACACTTGATAAATTCGCACTCTGCGGACCACTTTCTCCGGTCACGTTCCATCTGAATACTGTGCACTTATTGCATGAAGTAATAAGTCCTTTTGCGACACTTCAGACCGACGTGACTATAATTCCAGATTGTAGGCCCGAGTCGTTTTTGGGTAACGTTACGCTGCTCTGAATATAAGACTCAATTTTCTTCTTCTTTTCTTTATCTTCACTGCACCTTTTATCATGTTAAGTTATACAAATTCTGGTGGTTAACAATTTTGTGTCATAAAACTGAGAAAATTGATGGCTACGAATAACCATCATTTGGGGATCTAAAGTGTGGCATTGCAAATCCTTTTGGTAGCGAAGGGTCTGCAAACGAGGTAACAGCATATTTTTATACATATTTATTACTTAACAATCTTGCTCAATTGAGATATAATAATGTCATGAGGAATTTGATCACCTTATGTAAACCGCTCTTACCGCGCTCATTATTTGTATTTTTTGAATTTTTTGTTTAAGTATAGTTTGTTATCTCACGATCTTTATGTAATATTATCTAAGTCATTTATTTACTTTTGCCTATTAATTAATTGTGACTATAATTTGAACCAAATGTAACTTGGCATTTTATTACAATTTTTATTCCCTTTGACGATCATAATATAAATTCATATAGATTAAGCTAGCTTTAATTTATATTGTAATTGTTTATTATGAAATAAATAAATCTAAATCTATCTAAATCTAGAGTACGGGTTTGTACGTTTCTTGCGATTTTATATTGATTAACCTATTACATGTATTGTGCTGTCACAATAAAGAACTATTCGGTCCGGTACTTACGAACAAAGAATTGCGAACGCCTGAATCTCACCAAAAACAACTTAGTAAGCTAAAGGTTTGTCAGCACTCCATGGAGCGAAGCATGATGGGCGTAAAAAGGAAAGACCAAAAACGACTTGATGATATTAGAAGACAAACAAAGATGTTATGTCTTCAACATAACTGTAAAGATAAGAAAAATAAAATGGAAGTGGAAAAATAAGATGGACACCTGATCAGAGGAAAAGACAAATTGACTCCATTTGTTGTGTCACTGCCACAATATGGTAACACAGAGACCAAAAAGGGAAGAAAAGATGACAGTATAAGAGATGGGTAGACGAAATCGTCCAAGTAGCTGGGAAAACTTAGACAAGACTTGCCATGGATAAAGATAAATAGAAAACGTTGGAGGTGGCCTTTGCCAAAAGGCATACAGCAAGTAACATGTATTTAGTAAAAAGTAACCGTAATAATGTGTAAATAAGTGACAATAATAGTAATAATCTGTATTTAATAAGAATGTAGTAAAAACGAATAAATAAATGTACATCAAACCAGGGACTGCATAACCGAAAAATACCGGTATATTTTATAACCGATATGGCGTCATATCGGTTTTCAAATAGCGGTTTCGGTAGCGGAACTTTTATATTTCGCTATCGAAATATAACGGTAACCTTTATTTTTTTCGGTACCGTGACCGCTTTTTAAAGGTTACCGATACTTCGATTTTGGCATCGTTGGCCAACCACCGGCGCTGCTGTTTTGTCTTTCAGTTTTGTCGGTTCTGTTCTGATACTTTTCTGATTCGTTCATTTGTTCCTATTGGAAGAAGTTGTCTGTGTAAGTGTAAGTTCGCTTGTTTTTTCGGTAACCTTTATAATACCGGTTTCGAACCGGTAGTGCAAACGTTTCGGTTACCTTTAAATCGATAACGGTAACCGATATTTCAAAACGGTTACGGTACCGTTATGTTGGCGCGGCGCGCGCAACCTTTACACCATTACGGTGCCGTAATGGAATACCGGTTGAATACCGATAAAACCGTAACCGAAATCAGTCCCTGCATCAAACTAATGTTAAATACCTACTAAATTTAAAACTGCCATCAATCTATTAAACGATATTTTTGTAATTTGTCTGAATGAAGGGCTGTTTTATTTTATTAGGCCCATTACGGTTTATAAAAATATACTCTTTTTCGTACTTAATTACATTAAATTAGTACATTTGCAAGTGTATGGTGAAGTTTAACTGTAGTCGTGAAAAATAAAAAAATAAAACAAATGAGTTGTTGGCACATTTCGCCAAACACGGCCATACAATTTGGAGCCAAAACCTCAACGTCTTTAGTAAACAGTTACCTCCTTATTAGACGCCGCTGTACATACCATTCACGGTACTTTGAAGTGTTCAATTACCTGCCGATAACAAGACCTTGTAATGTACTAGCCTCCAAACATAATTATTAGTTTAACCACAAACCATTTTAAACTCTATGGTGATAGCCAGATAGCACAAAAATGCAGAATAGCTACTTTGATTACACTGGACGCTTTTTGGAGCATCAATATACTGTAACCGTTAACTGGACATTAGATCACGTACATTGTGTAAAAAGAGTAAACGTGTCTTTGATTGTAGTAAAAACTCACGATGAATATCATCAATTCATCACTCGATAAGACGGGATTCTAACATCAACATTCTTTATGAAAGTTTGTTTACAAACAACATACTCCTAATATAAATGATAAAATGAATATAAATGCATCTTCTAATAATTATTTAACAAAGATTAAATGAAGCAATACATTAAAAGTCAGTTGACGACAAGCTTTTAACACTACCTACTCGAATGCGTGGGAACCAACGATCAAAACGAACGACATTTTTCACTCAACCGACAGTTATAGCTGCAACTGATTAAATTAACGCAAAGAAACATTTCATCTATTCAGCGCCCAAATTGATTTTCAAATAAGGAAACACAATCGTCGTCATTTCATGCTTAATTCCGATGAAATTAGATAGGGTTTTTGTACGATCAATGTACTTAATATACTCATAAATGATAGCGTAGGTACTTAGATCACTTCATGGTTTCGTTGAATGTCGAATGAAGTAGCATCTTTTAAATATTCATATTCAAAGGAATGCTTCGTACAATATGCAGGGACGATGTCTGATCTAGCTCAAAAGCCTCGATCCTTTTGTCATCCCACGCTTTAACAAAGCCATATTGTCCAGGGTGGTGAGGTTCAAAATAAAATAAAAACATATTTTAATGATATAGCTGGGCGGTGTCGTCGCCCGCGACAATGTTCGGGGTGGCACCGGATGCTGGTTATCGCCGAGATTATCATAATTATACACATTCGAGTATGACACATCTCTCAGAGAGACGAATTGTGTTTCAGTGGCTTACGTATCGCTACGTCAACTCGACTTTATAATATATAGTCATTGACGCATTAGCATTTAAATACAAGCACTGTCAAAAGTTAACTATGTTTAAAAGCCAGCTAGAATTTTTTTAATGTATCACATACTTCGTTGTTTTTCTCTTAAGTCGATGTCTCCAAGAACTTGTAGTTAGGGGAATTAACAACGAGAAGAGAGAGGAATTTTCAGGATACCTCTTAAATAAATATTATGTCGTTGCTTCTGATCTGGAGTGTACCTACGCATTTTGCTCAAAGGGACTGATTCGGCTAAAAGTTGAATATTACATGTAGGCCTGAGAGCAAAGAGCTAAGTAGGCAGCTGTGGTAGGTAAGTATAACTCCACCTAACATCGTGAACCCACGACAGAACCGTTATTATTACAACGTATAGTAAATATATTAGACAACACTATTCAATAACCACACTGTTGTTCTTCAAATACAAATACAAATACAAATACTTTATTAATAACGCCAAGTTACATGTCAGTTTTTTTTTTCATTTTTTTTACATAGTTAGGTACGTATATTTAATTCGTTGGTACATTATATCTACAATATCTACATCATTAATTCATTTCATCATTATCTATTTGTTTATTACATTTTATACTAGGTATATGGGTATTACAACACATGTGAATGAACCGCGTAGCAGTTACCACAAATGCGGAAAGTCGAATGGCAATCGAGTATATCACAGAATGCACTAGGGGCGCATAATAACGAACGGCAAGCATGAATCCAGAAGGATATTTAATGAGCGTGCACGGAGCAGATAGTTACGTCCAACTCATGTGTATTATTAAGCCTAAGAAGGAATGCGCCGCTGAACCGAGGTCACCGACAGAAGTGTACCGGTAGCTATCTAGCTAGTCTCACATAGGGTCGCCACCACATGCTCACTATCTGACCCTCCACTTACATTCCGCTACAAAACAGCTCTCGAAGCAATACATGAATATATTTTTCATGATCACAAAAATCACTATAATGTATAATGACTCTTCTTTGGCTTGTTAAAAGATTCCTGAGATATCGCGGCGCAATAAGATTTTTATTTCCAAAGGGCATGACTTATCTTTTGATATGAATCTCCGTCCACGTCTCTGTATAAAGAGAATGCTTTTATATTCATTTTATTTGGTAAGGTGGTAGGATTAGTCTGTATACCGATAGTGATCTGACCTCTGGCCTGCTAATAATCGTGTCGAACTCATCGAGTCGGCTGCGAGAGACTAACACGCTCATTCTTATCCATGTCATCGATATTTTTCGAATGAAATAGCAACCCATATCTAAATTAAATAAAGTTTTTGTCGTCATATTATTTTTAACATTGCTAAGAACTTTGCAAATAAACTCCATAATGAGCAACCAGCGTCATGCATTAATTTCCATGATAAAACTACATGAAGTCCATAAAATTTAAAATTTCCATTGTTCTAGTGAAATTTCTCATATTTAAATTAAATTCGTTTTATAGTATTTTAATATTGCGTAAGGTGAGGTGGAACGCAAGGCACACTGTTGAACCCGCAAGTTTTACTTAATTGCTTGATGCCACAAATGTTGGCAAGGCCAAACAAAGGATCATATCATAGAGGTTATAAATCTATTCGTGCAGTTGCAATAAATACTTATTTGCGATAGCGTGAGCTTGTCATCGTAAGGTACAATCAGCGGACAAGGGGCGGCCGGTCAGACGTTTGCCCAGGGCATTGTTCCATAGTGCTTTAGCGTTTATATTTGCTTTACTAAAGGCTTACATATATCGCGCTGTGTTGCGACTGATAAATGTGTTCTATATGATTGTAAATTGCTGGTTATTGAATGCGACTTTGATATGCTCTGATATGCCAGCGGGTCGCGGGTTGAATGATGATTTTAGTTATCACGATGTAATGCCGGTGCTTGTACGGATGGTACGCGATAGATTTATCTTAGTATGTGTTACAATATTTTAAATGAATTGGTTATATAAATCAATTCCAAAATAGGTACCTACATTTAGTTTAAACCATTTACATGGCCACACTCACTCTGCAAAAGATAGCAGGAGAATTGAAAGAACATGATAAAAGAACATAATTAATATTTATATGTTCGTTTTTACTTATATTGCGTAGGATTGCAAGGGCCTACTTTGAATAAAATTTGAGCCTACAAAACATTTTTAAATAAAAAACAAAGCGTTAAACATACCTACGTTTGTTCTCATAAACTTTTCTCGTCTGCAAATTTTAGTAAAAAGTTTGAAGTAAAAATGAACAGTTTAAAAGAATTCCCGTGCAATAATTTACAATAACCAGCGCCATAAAATTAGCTTCAACGTTCTGAAATAAATTAGGATTGGAATACGAATAAATAACTAGGCGCATGGGTCCGTTCATTAGAGCTGTGACGCATGCGTGCTGCAACGACCACTTTTAAAATTATAATTTACGACTAGTTTGGTGTCGAAAGATTGAGTGGGCGTTGGTTACGGAACCCGAAGGATTTCGAATCGATAGTTGTCATGTACACATTGTTCATCTCAGCTAGTAGTCGGTTTCGAACATTAACCGTGCCCGAATTTGATACTTGTCGTGTTTTGTTTGTTACGTTACATATGTGTCGACATTATTTTGTATGTGTAGGTTGTGATGTTCGCTACTTAGATGGCTACACTTGTAATCTAATTTTACTGTAGTAAAATGTTTCGACCAAATAGAAGAGGTTGCATTCTGTGAAACAAAAATGTTTGGCAACCAAAAGACTTACAGCCGTATTCATAAACGTACTATAAGACTGTTTTAACTAAAATCGCGTTAAAATTCGTTTGTCCTTATCTGTCACTTTGGCATATTTATGTGTTCGTGAGAAAGGGACAAAGCACATTTTGTTTAGCAGAGGCATTTTAAGTTTTATGAATAAGGGGGTTACCGTCTAACTTACCTCACGAGGGATATTTCTATTGCTAACTGAATGTTAATTTTTATTAGGTACGCTACAGATAAAACTTCTAGTTATTCATTAAGTCGTGTGTGTAATGTAAAATATTGTTACTTGATTTTTTAGTATCAGCTCGCAGCAAATCTATTAAGGACATATTAGAAAAACATATGGTCTGCGATAATAAAAAGTACGAAGCTACAAGTTGCGGCAAGATGGCGGTGGGGATAGCGGCCGAGATAGACCCTACAAGGGCTCGCTACGCGTCTACGGGCCCTGGTAAATTGCTAGGAAATGTTGTTAATTTCTTCGTTTTGAAATACAATCTTAGGTCATACATATTTAATGCACGACGATTATATTTTTTTCGTTAAGAAAGTATAATCTTAATGTACAGTTAATCAATGTTAAATTCAAATCAGTCTTTTTCGAAATGATTGTAAGTGCAACATCATAACATGTTTTACCTCGTCTATTTCGTAAATCGTGTGAAACAATGTATCTCTTAAATCTTTTGGCTAAACTTAAACTCAAGTCTAGATAGGTACCTTGTTTTTTCGTGCTACATCGTATATAAATGTTTTTGTATTTAATAATGGAAACTATATAGGTCTAGAGTTAAGAGAAAAAAAAGTAACAATGCTTTGTGTATATGACCGTTTGTTTCATTTACTCGTATTTACATAAATAAACAAATAAATAACCTCAACCTCCAAGTTATAAATACTAGACCTACTTTGAGTATTCAGAAAATTCGTCAGTTGATAAATAGTATTTATTTAAATATATTTTTTTCGTGTTATTTTTAACGAGGAAGTTACCCCGATCATATTTTAAACAGGGTCGCAGGTTCGAGTCCTGTCGGGGGCTACAGACGAAGATGGGTTATTTTTCTATTATATTATTTCTCTCTGTATCATCGTTTAAATAAGTACATGAAGATTATTTACTCCACTTTTTTTTTTTTTTGAATGAGCTTATTGGTGCAGTTAAATATGTCTAAATTTTTTACAATGTCATTATCGTTATATGTACATACATATTTTTGCCCTTGACTGTATAGATATTTTTGGCTTGGGTTTTGTTCTTATGTACTTATGTGAGAGTTGCGTGTATGGATATTTGTGGCCTCATATTTGGCTACATATATTTGACTGACACTGTACATTTATTTATGGCCATGTAAATGTCTAGAACTTTTTGACTAATAAAATGATCACATATTTTTGACCGGATTACCGTACAGATATTTCTGGCTAATCAACTGTACAGATATGTTTGACGCCTTGGGAACGTATATATATTGACTGTAGGTGCACTCTACATATAACAATAATAACTTAATAACATGCACGCTTAATAAACATATTTTTAAAGTAGTTTGTTCTACTACGTTTATATCTCAAAAAAAAGAAGCAAGAGGTCCCGGGTTCGAATCGGTAAGGGCATTTATTTGTGTGATGAGCAAGAATATTTGTTCCTGAGTCATGAATGTTTTCTATGTATTTAAGTGTTTATTTGTTATGGATGTTTTCTATGTATTTAAGTATTTATTTATCTATATAAGTATGTATATCGTCATCTAGTACCCATAGTACAATATTGTCCGAAATATTATTATTATTTTATTTATCTGAGTCGATATCGGCGTTCTTATACCAACATACATAGTTTATCATTATGTGTGCCCCTACTATTGACTATTTATTGAATTGAATATATCCTATTTAGAGAATATCCGGTAAATTATATATACTTAACATTGTGAATTTATCCTTATTGGAAAAACTTCCTAAACAACCTTCATGTGGACACAAAAAGTAATAAACCAAATAAGGAAGTTATCAGAAAAACAATAAATCACTCAAACTCATAAATCCGTAACTAAGCAGATATTTGTGAGTAGGAATCCTGACCTTTTGCCATTGGGAAGTTATTTTTGTTTTTTATTACGATGTAACTATTACTGTTCGACAAATGATAAATTGGATCCTTTTATGTGGGTATGAACTGTCGGATGGTGGCCGGTGGCTGGCACACGCGAGGTTTACCTGAGAACAAAAATATCATATTATATTATTTATTACCTACTTATATATAGTTTAGAAAATATATGCTTTATCTAAGCAAACAAAGAAACTATTGAAATGAATACCAATTATTTTGTCTTCATATTTATGCATTAAGTCAAATTTTACGTCTTTAAATTGCTATATAACCAGTTCTAAAGTTACCAGTAGTTTCCATTCCAGATTACCGGACTAAACGAACAAGAGATCCGACGGAAATCATTATAACTTTACTTTATGATAATAGACTCAATAAATAAACAGTTATTCTAAATGTTTTGAAAGCTAAGTAGTAGTGGTAGTAGTTAAACGCTTTATTTTACACTATAACAAAAAGTGAAATTCATAAAAAGAAAGGGCAAGTACTAGGGTTAACTAACAAATTTTCCGGTTAAACTCTGAGTAGATGAGAGAAGAAATGAAGACTATGAAGAGGTAGACAAGTACAGACAGCAGTCAATAAAAAAGCAAGAAATAAAATGTATTGCTGTAAGTACTATGTACAGTGTCTTTCATGGACGTCGAAAATGTAGCGGCACATTGTCAAAGAAATTTCCCGAACAATAATGCATTATAAAATTCTCATTGTATCGTGTATACTTCGATATATACGATGAACATTCACTTGCCATAGGAATTGGAACCTTAACGGTTTAAAGTAAAGGGTGAATTACTTTGTTGTAACTTGGTAGGTCGGACGTTTTTATCATCAGGGTATAGTGGGTATAGCTTCACCAGCCTTATCAGTTTACATCGTAAAGCACCTGCCAAAGATGACATGGTACTAAAAAATAACAATACATTGGCTAACTGTTAAATCATTGTTGATTACGTGGGGTCCGGTTAAGTCACGCTGATTCCGATCTGATAACATTACTACAAAAATATTGAGCCGATACTTCGATCGTGTATATTGTACAACGCAGAACTGATGGCGCATGTTACTGGTTAGAATAATTTCAGGTGCTAAGTTGGAACGACTCGGATTTATAGAGACATCAGACCTTATGTGGCATTGAGTGAGTGTGGCAAAAACCTACTGACGAATCTTTATAAAATGTAACCACGGAGGATTTTTAGATGAAGGACCTTCATCATTTTGTCATTATTTAATCTTCATTCAATGAGCTCTTGGATAAATACCTATTAAACGTTATACGACTAGCGTAATTCAATTATTAAACTATGCTGATTACCTAACTAGGGCACTAAGCCTCTAGCGTTTTTACAACTAACCTGTCCATTTACTGTCAAACTATCAGCACGCGAATAAACAAGTGACGTCACTGACAGTTATGAGACTAGTTTGGTATACTTACAGGCGTAATTATGGTCTTTCATCAGCATAGTATTAAACGATGGATGGATAAAGTATTTTAATTCTTAGTAGAGCGGTATCTTCTCTCTAGAATACTTAAAATGTGATAGGAATACAGTTCCCTTTTAAAATGTCTAAGATAAATACGAACAAGAGATTCGACAGAATAATAAATAAAGCGTTTCCTTTCTTTATTTAAAATTTGATTAAAAAAGGTTTCAAGTTATGTTAGTTTTTATGTCGCCAACTAATATTTGTATGAGCGTCCCAACCGTTCTGCGCTGTGCCGACTCCGACGGCGCGATCTCTAGTCGTGATAGATGGAGAATCGAAGTGTCACGCTCAGGTTCAATGACCTCGGGTCAGGGTCGCGGTCCCGGCTTTATTGCATTTATGCAATGCAAACATCGCATCCGTCGGATATGTCGCTACGAGTACGTGGAATATTAAAGATTAGCCATTGTCTAGTCTGTCTCGGTTTCAACCGTGAGAGAGGACTGGTGAGAATGGCTAAATATTGCATATTTGATTAAATATTGTTTTCTTATATCACGAACTCACGAAGTGACATGGTACCCACATAGGTTTTCTTCAAAATATGTGAGCTATCAAATCAAACTAGGCACAAATATATTTTAAGCACAGATGGGTAATGTAGGAGGAATTTATATATTTTTTAATCCACATCAAGTGACGAACATCCTCTATCTTATATATAATGAAATGATTTAAACGTACACGATTCTGACACACTATTTTTACTAAACGGGACTTAATCGCGTATAATTAGCTTATTTATTTACCTCTCTAAGGTCTACCGACGTTTCGGATGTGTCAACCTCCGTTCGTTGTTCTTGTTTCGTGACCATGGAGTGTAGCGACACATCGCACCTTAGAGAGGTAAAGTAAGTGAATTAAACGCGAATAAGTCCCATTTAGTAAAAATAATCTAAGTTAAAGGTGTTCCAGAAAATACGAAATAATATTATGTTTCCAATCGTATGTAGAAATAATTTGATAAGTTCTCAGCTTCACGTCATATAAGTTACCAGCACAGAATGGTATCAAATCACCATAAACTTGTAGACGAAGTTGCTCCGAAGGGCCAGTAACTAGCACGTGCGCTATTTGTATCCCGCTCACCAATAAACATTTTACGATGGCGGTGTTGGTTGGACAAATTCAAAATACACATTTTAAACATAATAGACCTGTTAGTCTGTGTAATATTATTATTATATGTCCGCGTGTTGCAAATAACGCAGGTAAAGTCACGGGATAAGATGTAGCACATGTCCAAATCAGAAGGTCCATTCTATTAAAGGTGATTTGGTTATTATTGTGGTATTGCCGTAGAAGCTTAATTATCCGCTCCTTTGCCGTAGATACGTTTAAATGCGAGTTCTTTTACGAGACTTTTTTCGGTTATATACGCACACACGATGTCTATAATGGTTAAGGGGCTCCACGCGCTTTTTGGCTAGTTTTGACGGGTTTGGAGTTGATATTCCTCCGTCAAAACTATAGATATATTTATGGCACAAACACTTATTGGTTCTTCAATCCTTTATCTACATTTGCACGAGAGTTTTTTTGAAAATATATATATTTTTTTTAATGATTTATTTAAACCTGGTCCAAAAAAGGTCTCTTTTCGATATTAGTATGTAGTTTATGCACTTTTATACATGAAATCTACATATAACTGTTTCTTATTGACTGAAATTGCCAAAGTTTGGTGCCATGTATCCCGAAAACTGTGAAATTTGATGTAAATGTGGGATACTATTTCGATAAACCACGTTGTCGTTAATACGATAAGCCAAAAAAAACACGAAAAAACCGACAGTTACAGATCGAAGGTTATTGGGAGCTAGGAGCCCCTTAAGTAATCAGTACAATCAAATACTTTAATTGAAAATAAATAGGTACTAGTTAAGTATATTTAAAACTTTCATGTACTAAAATAAGGAGACAGCGAATGTCTATACAATGCCGCCTTTAATATATTAAGCCAGTTGTTACAGACACTGTACAGACCTCTGCTTATTATTATTAGCACGAACTACATAATATGCACACAATGAATAAACTCCTTATTAGATGGCGCCAATGTCTCTATGAACTTATGAACCCACGACCACTTTTTGTTCCGAATTAACTTCCGATTAAGGCATCTATGTTTTATTTTTATATTTTTTAATCAAAATATATTTTGTTAATATTTGCAAATGAATATTGGGTGAATAATAATTGTATTTTACTCATTAATTGCTGAGCTACGCGCGTAGCGCTACGCCTAGCTCGTAGCAGCTTAATCTCCATATGTATCGAAAAGCGTCTGTAGGTACCCTCTGACACAAGTGTGTTGGGAGTAACGCTAAATGGACTAACGTTAAAGCAATACTCAGATGTGCATCCGGTGCATAAAAAACATTTAATTTAAAATGTCTGAGGGTCTGTCTGTCTCCCGTTACGGGGGGAGTAACGGATTTTTTTTTAGGAACTGCGGGTCAACAATTTTGTTTTGACCTAGTATGCGTGTGCCAAACGGCTATACTGTACATCGATTTGCGGTTTTTTTAATCGTACGGCTTACACTAAGTGTAAAAACATCAGCCCATTGAAAGCAATTAACAAATCTATGAATAATTATTGGACGCCATGTAAATGTTTGAATTATCGGTATTGGTTTCTAACGAGGCGATACTCGTAACATGCCAGCAACCATTTCAATGTAACATTCGTTTAAAAACACATTTTAATTTCTTTTTGATCACGGTGATTAACGATTTTATTACCAGGGACGTGTGGGCACATACCTTTTGGACATATAGAAATGATACGCACAGCAGCAGCAAAGTACTTAAAAGTTTATATACTTACATAAGTGTGTATCTTACTACTTTGCTGTACGTACCTGGTGACCTATAACAGTACAATATAAGCTCCCACTTACATCTATCATGAACGAAATAGTTACGGATTCACCTCACAGAGTCCGTCAGTCACTGTGCCGCACGCAAGCTATTTGACGTAAACACTTGTTTAAGTGACAGAAAATTTTATGATATTTCCTAAGCGTGTGACAGGTTCATTAGAGTGTGATCCTTAGCGGGATAGCTTCACTCGATACGGAGCGCACGAAATAACGGGGAGCTGTGCCGCGCAATGATGTACGCTTTATACTTTGACCTCTCCATTTTAGTACGAGATTATGGCAAAAACTTACATTGATTTTAACGATACAAAAAACGGTTGAACTAAATGAAAGAGGAACAGCATTTCTGTTAAAACTAATGAGGAAGCCCCATCAATCATTGAATTGGAAATAATATTGATTAGGTATGTTTTTGTTCACATCTGCGTGCGTAACCATTGTACCTACATTGTATCGAGAAATTGATAATTTAGTAACTAGTCATAATCAAAATAACTTCCAATAAATAATGGATAAGTCTCATTTTGTAATAAACTTCATGTTTGATAACCAAAATTAAATGTCATTCTTACAATCTAACTTGAGTCTACTTATTTTCTCATTAGCCACTCACAGTATGCCAAATTAGAAGCAGTTTAGGCTACCTTTTTTAAAATATGAAAGCAAGTGAGTGGTTAGAAACCCATAAAACTAGTACAACCAACACCATGTCCATTCTAAGTAGATCAATCAGAGTGCATTGTACTTGTTTACACGGCAAAAATGTAATTGACCAGGGTTACACTGCGCCGGCGATCGGCGCGGGAGCAGAGGTTAATCGAGTGTGGCTGGCTCACTTCACGAGCCACTATATACAGCCAAATATAAACTTCATTTCGTAGGATTAGAGTTGATTTTCCGTTGAGTAAGCTGGCGTTAGTTGTGACATTGTAGAATATTGAAAAGTGTGGGTCTTCTATACGTTTACTTTTATGTATTCTGTGGCCGTTTGGACGCGGAAGCGTTCCCGACTTTGATAACAACCACAATAACACAATGCATCTTATGTTGGAGAATTCCAGGATTTTTCAATAGAGATTTGAAAGTAATAGATAGTAATCTGTAATTGGAAACCCGACTTAAGTTAATGATTTTATAATACAATAATAAACAGGAATAAACCTAGCAAACATATGTATTAAATATCTAAGTAGTCCACATAGTGTACGAGCTTTATCCTAGAATCTCATTAATTTAGTGAATAATGTAGTTTCCTATGAATATAACCGTATAAAGTCTCTTATCTTTAACTTATAATGCGGCTTACAGATAACGCCTATCATCACCTACAATCTCATTATAATAAACAAAACATAAACTCCTAATTAAAATCATCCTACGCGCTCCACCGTCGCGTGCATGCATTCATTTTTCTCATCGAAAAAATATATTACGTATGCAATGAAAAAAGTGTGATTATCGAAATTTTAATGAGGCCATAAATAACTTTAGAGCGTCGATTATACCAATACAGGACAAATTGAAGATGCACCCCGGGCCGTATCAGCCGCGCCGGTAGATAGTTAACAATGCGCCGAGAGGGTCAAATTTTTTCCTCAACTGAATAAACCGCTTTGAATGGAGCCTTGATTTTATGATTTATAGGGCCCTTTATCCGGTCTCTGCTTCTCCGTATTTTGTTTTGATTGAGGCTCCTTTCACAGTCCCGAAGATGGATTGTTCTTTATGGTGTGGGAGTTTTTGTTGATTGCGTTTGAGTGTAAATATTTTAGTCTCATTCTTTTTACGTTTTGAAAAATAGCCCGTTGACTAGAGGAAATATCTATAACGTGATTGCTTTGATGTTAAATATTTTAACCACAGTTTATACGAAATGTTGGAGTGAATGATTGAAACTGGAATGTTACAGTATTGTGTTTGACATACCTATGTTTCTGAAATAACAATTACGCGAATGTAGCCTCGGGCTTAGCAAGAAACGGAGACCATCTGATCGTGCGCATCGCAAACTTTCAATATTCTAGAATTTTTCCTTCGAGCTTTTACTTTACATCCTCAAATAGATCCGAAAATATATACCTAAACAGAGCAGCAATACGATTTTTGTTAAAGGGAAAATAAAATACGGACGATTACACAAGTCGGCAAAACTAAATTGCGTTCCCGACTCTTTCCCTGATATACGAGTATATATTGTACCTAAGGCAGGCGAGTCAGGGGATGGCGCATCTGTTAGTCACGCGTCAGCTCACACCCGATGGCATTTCTCATTAGGCAGCTCGTAAACAAGGACTCTTCGACGCTTACTAATGTCCCACGTCACAGTTTTACGACTATTGGCCACAATTTTTAGACGCGGGATGTTCTCAAAGGAGGTAATAGGGTTGTAATAAATTACCAGACGGGAAGATGCAACTGTGACTTTCATTATACTACTAACGAACGAAGAGGAGATAAAAATCATCTTTTGGTCTCTGTCGTATTCTTGGGAGGTTGTCGTGTGTGTAGTTATACAAGTGTTTTTTTAATGTGTTTTATTAATGTTTAGAACCTACTAATGATGCCATGTGTTCCGTTTACTAAACCGTTGACCATTCCTTAATCTTATCCGGGAGATGTCGTGAGTACTGGCTAGGAGATAAAGATAACCTTTGCGTCCGTGTCTAATGCAGGGATTTCTCTATTAAAGATATTTGCCCACCGGGCAGGGGACCGCAATTGAAATGTCCCGCTAGCGGAGTGGGTGCGAGCTATGTCCATTTCCGCAATTTCAAGACGTACAAGAGCCGATCGTGTACCGACAATGGGCGCTATCGTGTGGCGTCTAATCACGCGGGCCGTTGTACTGTTAGGTCGCTGTAGCCCGCGGCCTGCGCCCGCGCTGCACTCTGGTAATATGCGTGCGAACGCGATCCGATCGTCGCTGGCTCTGCGCAACATATCCTAGCCACGGAATACATAATACACGAACTCTCATGCAGCTGAAATGTCGTAAATCGCTACAACCAAAATGATCTCGTAAACCATTGGAGTATGGTACCGACGTTTGGAAGGCATGTTTTCGTTAGAAGCTTGGAAGCAGTACTAACAACCGTGAAACGGCCAGCGTATAATGCACGTTTATCGATGTGAAGAGTAACTTGTTCTAACGCATGTAACGCATTTGAATACGCTTATGATGGAGATTGCAAACCTTTATGTTATGGTTTGTAGTTTGTTGCTTGTTGTTGCTTTATTAGATCATACTGATGCGAGTCTCCCGGCGAGATTGTGTGATAAACTGATAAGTTTCGTTGTGCTGGGGCTTACAGAACATGATCGTCCTTTCTTACGCAGTTGCCTATGTAAATGTCAAAGAAAATGTTACCAATGCAAAAACAAAAAAGTTACGAGTTCATAATTATGCACTCATTATGCAAGTCATGCAATTGTACATTATGAGAATACGAGCATAGGTATATCTCAGCATTTAAGTAAATGATTAGATACGGATCTTTGTGCATGTGGTTTTTAAAAACTCTGCTCTGACTTTAGCTTCTTATGATATTTTTTGTGATAACATCTATCTGACCTTGTAATTGAAATAAAAATGTAATTAATTTTCTATTCGTACATTGTATGTAGTACCAACATAATCGATCGCCATAATGTCGAATTAGTTGACAGTTAATTAGAGCTTGCCATTCAGCAGTTGTTTCGCAAGACAACAAGCCGGCCGCACAATGTGGCCACAGAACTAGTTGCTATTATTTTAAATATTTATGCCAAACTCGAGGTCTTGAACTGAATGGAATAATACTGGGCTAACTACACTAGTTTTAAGTATTTTCAGGTTTTGCGCAATAATTCTCTTTAAAAATCGGCCAAGTGCGTGTCGGGCCACGCGCAGTGTAGGGTTCCGTAGTTGCCTGTCTGTCTTAGTTACATCGACGTGCGGTGCGGTTGCGTCAGCCGAATTTGTACGATAATTGGCCTTTCCAAGTACACATTAAGTTGGTCGACTATTACTCGGTAACTACTTATGCCTACTTGTCCGTGATAGTTTTCCTTTTAAATTCATTATATATATGTACTACTACCACGAATTATTTCACATCCCCAGTAGTAGCCATTTAGCCGGCAGGGGGGGGGGGGACGACACATGACTCGAGCAAAAATTATGGCTTTAAAGCCCAATATCTCGCAAACTACTTACTGATTTGAAAAATGGTTTTAGGAAACCCATAAGATTTTTAAACGAGCTATTCAACGATACCCCACACCATGGGTTTAACGAGAAAAAAAAAAACATTCCCGGTTTAGGGTTTAGGTGTAGGGGAGGTACCCTTGGTCGACAATTACTCGGTAACGACGTATGCCTACTTGTCCGTGATAGCTTTCCTTTAAAAAAAAAAAAACGACCACGACGACGCACACACATGACTTTAAAGCCCAATATATCGCAAACGAATCACTACTGAACAAGCTATCCAACGATACCCCACACTATGGGAATAACGAATAAAAAAATCATCCCCATTTGAGGTGTTGGGAGACCGTAATAACTACCTAAATTCGTGACAGTAACTAGTAGCTACAAGACACGCACTTGGCCGACTTTTTTAAAAATATTATAGCCTATATCACTCACGCTTTGATCCTCCACAATTATGAGGATTCCAACGACACCTCATACTTATGCCAAAATCCAGTAGGTAATATGGTGCGCCATTAAGGTAATATGAGCTTGTCTAGATGATTTTGAGTTCTTCACTTGCGTGACTACTTCTGCTGCTTAGTTATATCTACGTATGTTTCGAGGAAGATTCTGCTATATTTTTCGCATACTGATGTACTGAACAACAACGCCATTACCCCTGTAACACGCTTGTTTTTGTGTGCGCAGTGGTCAAGGCATCGAAATTAGGCTTTCTTTTTGCAATTACAATTGGACTTACGTAACAGATCACACTTAGTAGTAAACAACAGCTTATAAAGCTTTCGCGTAACAGTGGTCAGCCCGCTCCGCGTCCATTTTATTACAACCAGTGTCAAATCAAGCTTGATCGAACAAATAACATGCCATAAACAACATTGTTTGTTCTTAACAAGGCTCAAAATCAATTGACTAAAGTTATGATAAGAGACTAAATTGATAGCGGCTACTACACGTATTGTTGTTAATTATACTTATACATATTCCGCAACGCTACATGATTTATTACCTGTACACCAACCGTAGATTAAACTCTTTGTATTCATTGACAAATTATGCGGCAACCATTTACTTTTATCCAGTTTGAAGTTGCTAAATGTCAGATAAATTTCAAGTCTAGATTATATGAAATCTTGTTGTGAACTAGTAAGTTTGATAAATGGAGTGTAGGGCACTTGAAGGTCTTGAGGGCTTTAGTGATAATTGTTTTTGCAGTTGTTGCATAAATCTTGATGTACTTAATGACAAATGGACTGACGGCCTTTGAGATATACTTAGTAGGTAACTATTCAAAGCACCACTGCTCCTGTAAATGCTAAATGGCTTGTTGAATGCTACACTTACTACTACTACTATTTTATCAACAGTCGGCTAGAATTCTCGAATTTAGTATATTTATTTAAGTACACACTTGCAATGAACTCAGCCAGAAAAGTTAAAAATTTAAATTTGTGACAAAAACGTACATTAAATAGATTCTTACTTTGTGCTTCGTAACGTAGCTCAATCTAAGAAACAGTTACTGCAGTGCATTCACATCTGCACGCCTTCAAAAGCACTATTTATTAAGGACAACAAAGAAACAGCAATGCGAAATCTCTCTTGTAGGAATAACCACTTATAAATCTATCTGAGACCGTATTTAATCATTCCTGGGAAGCGTTTCTATGAGAACTGAATTATTTTAATCCGTCGCACAGAGCGGGCATCTTTTAGTTGAGACTACGACCAAAGACATTTGTAAATGTGGTTTGTTCGTCGGCTCATGTTCGCATTTGGTTGGAGCCTTGGACGTGACACTGTGTAGTGTGGACAGGAAATACTACGTTAAGTCTAATTGAAATCGAGCTCTTAATTTAAATGTCAACACTTCAATTAAGATTTTCTTATCAGCCAGGTCTCACTTAGATTGACCGAGATATGATAGCTTTTTGCCTATGCTAGTAAATAGATTGACTAATAGCTCCACGAAGATGTATTTCCATCGACGTTCCATTGAAATATTATTTAAGACTACCTTGACTACTAAAAACTATACCTTTTTTCCGTTTTGAGCATATCCTCTCGTATAAGCTTGAATGTTTGCTACCAACGTTTGTACAAACTTTGCCATCAGCTTGTGAATGTAAAGCGGCGTCTTACTGCGCCGGGCTACAGTAAATCAGCTTAGCGGACAGATGGCACTGCTCCTATCTGCCAAGCTTTGTGTAGTGCGAATCTGTCACTATTTCATTCCACTACCATCCAATGGAAAAAGGCAGTAGAAGGTTCGAGTTCCTTATTGTACACCGTCTTTATCTTTGTGACAGCAACTATTCCTTTGCACGGTTGACTTACAAACGTACTTTGAACAAAGGTTCATATTTTATTTCACTTTTATGCAAAGCAGAGTTTCTTGTGTTAGGGGTTTGAAAAGTCTAGTCCTGTTCGAGGCGTGACTGTGAAATAATGTACTTTGCTTTTCCATTATGAATCCGCGCTCTTTACATTTAGGCATCTATTATTTTCCACGAGTACTGTAGATTAATGTTGGAAATAAGGTCCTTTGTTGTTAAAAAAACAAAGGCAGATATATAATCGTTCATCCTGAAACAAACATCAAAGATTGGTAGCTAGTTGCAGTTATTGTTCTTATACATAAGTACAGTAGGTATTGTCTACAATCATCACAACACAGTAAGTCAGTATGTATAAAATAAAGTTTAAACTTCCAGCCGTTACGTTATTAAACTTATGCATCTTGATGTGTCGCTCTCAAAAAAGCTTTTCCGGCGTTGGGAACATAATGCGTCTATCAAATATCAATAAATATTGATACTCAGGAAGTTTATCTTCGAGACCTTTCCATAAATTGAAGACGAGTAGGTAGGTAATAAAATTTATCAGTTTCCATCTTTCTTTTCCTGTCTTTCATTTCATCTTTACTCGGGGGTTTGATGCTGACACTTTTTCAACACCGTCTCTGAATTTCACTGCCATTTTATTCATTTTTTTTATCTGCAATGAACATTTTTTCGCTAAGAATACGATACAAGTTCAAATAATAACAAAAAATAAATTAACGCGATAGGAAAAGGCGCCGTAGGTTCAGCGAAGTTAAGCGAACAGTGTTTTTGAAACAATATAATGCGTCTGTTTATAATAATATGGTTTCAAAAAAATACGAATAGTAATCTTGAGGCTTTTCTGCAGGGAAATCAGTGCTTCGAAATCAGTCGAAACATGATTAAGCAAATTTCGCTCTATAGAAAAAAATCACGAACATAGGTCTAAAACACACAAAAATACACTTAAAATATTCGTAACAAATTATGCACAAAAGCTATAAATATTAAAACTCTCTCTAAAAATCGGCAATATCATGTTTGAGGGAAATCAGTGTTTACATTTTTATTTGTTTAAATGGCCAAAAAATAAAAAATAAAAAACATGATATCCGCGCTTCCGAGCACGCACTTCCATCTCGCTCACGCTTATGCTCAGTGAGAGGGAGAGAAAACCATGAACCTACGGCGCCTTAAGCCAGACTTAAATTATAAATACGTTTCGTCAAGATGCCGGCGATTGACAAAATGTAATGACGTTTAATGAATATAATTAAATGGCGTTATTTTATAACAATGACCTTTTTCGGAGTATCGTATATGATACGATAATTATATGACGAGTAAAATGGCTGTAATAAAATACGAATATGCTTTACGGTTTAAGTGGAACTGATTGGATAGATAAACTGCTACCTACCGTGGTATTTGGTGTTGGTACTAAATTGCCCATTTGCCACGCCATCTTTGACAGCCTTAAGGAGCTTTACATAATAACATAACCATAATCTGAACAGTTTTTCTTATGAGACATTTATAAAATGTTTGGACGTTATTTAACAATCATATCATTGAAATTACTATATATTATTAAATAGGAGAGCGTTTGAGGCTAATATAATGAGAGAAGGTACACAATTAAGCCGGGACTGCCGCTGTTTATGCTAAATACAGATTTTCAATGTATGAATAATTTAATGCAGGTATATCTACTTCTGTGGCAATGCTGATTATTTACATTTTTTTTTTTACATTTGGACTCTGTTGTAATTCGGCTTTAGTAGATAAATCTTCATTACAATCATGGCAGCGTAGTACTTTACGACGTCAGTAGATTTCAGTACATCGACCCAGCTCCATTAGAGTACATGACGTCAGCGACATAACCTACTTTTATAGCATCCCCTTTGTTAAATCACAATTTAAAGCACAGCGCGGCGCATTATATGCGGGCACAGAAGAAGTAATTTGTACAGTACTATGACTATGACAACGCGTACTAAATACGAAAGAGATCAACAGTTTGATGGAAATATGACTTTGAGAATGATCGTGAACGAAATGCCTGGCGCGATAATTCTTCAATTTGGTGGTAACCGAGCTTCTAAGTATTAAAATATTTTTAGGCGTTATAATATAGAATCAAAGTACTCGTTATTTGTGCTGCGGCGCCGCGATCGCGGTCAAGTGGCTAAGAGCCTTAGAGGAAAGCCTCACCTCGCAATCAGATTAAAATTATTTTCCTCACTTCAAACGCTTCTTGGTTACTTAGAGCCAACTTGCGTACGTAGTTACTTACGCGAATATAGTTACGAAGTCGCTACAGCTCTCGATTTTATTGGTAACGTATTTACTTCAACGGGTTGTTTGTATTAAAAAAGAACTTGGTTGGAGTAAACTCCTATAAAGCTCTGAAGCCTGGTTTTTAATAAACTGTTCTTCTGAGGAAAAGTTGATAGAAGCTTGAATACCACCGATCATTAAAATAATTCATTTAATGTGAGACGACATCGCTTGATTCTTGCTTTAATCCGCTCGATACCAATTAAAGACATCGATACTTTGAATAAAAAATAAATCGTCATATAAGCCTGCCACCTTGATTCGCCGACCTTTACGAAATGTTGAACCAATCCGTCTTAATACCAACACGTTTCAACATTATCAAAGTTAAGTAGCCAACTACTGGTATCAGTGCATCTGTGATGACATCACACGATGGCCTACTTACTACTATTCACTGACATGGTATGATTGGGATCTCTTCTCTGTGATGTGAATTGATAAGTCGAAAATGTGGGTTTACATATGAGCATGTCTGCATTCGGATGAGGAGATAAAGTTAGGCATGTGGCTGGTTAAGGATTGCATACATACATAATCTCGCAGTCCTTTTAAGTCTCAACACTTGTTTACCCCGTTGCTTTGCAGAGGCTCTAGTATAAGTTTTACCGAAACAAAGCTTTACGATCGCGTTTGCGTTTTACCCTCAATTTGTATGGGATTTGACAGCTAAACGCGAACGCGGTCGTAACTGTTCGTCGCCTGGCCATAATGTAGATGGAATTTGGCCAATTTGCAGACCATGAATTCAGAGGCTCTAGTATAAGTTTTACCGAAACAAAACGTTACGACCGCGTTTGCGTTTAGCTGTCAGATCCCATACAAATTGAGGATAAAACGCAAACGCGATCGTAAAGTTTTGCTTCGGTAAAACTTATACTAGAGCCTCAGTTCACAGTTGAATTGTGTAATCGTTAGGTAGGGAAAACTTCGATTACTTATTATTTGAAAAATAAATTCTGATTCCCTGAAAATGAAATACCTAAGTTCTACTAATTAACATTTTTATCTTCGTGTTCTCAATTGGAAATTCCTTGAAATAGATCCTAAAATACTTTCTACTTGGCAATGGTTGCTTTCATCGTCCAACCGACCAATTGATAATTCTTTGAAATTGCTTATTGGTAGACATACATTTTTTTACATCAATTTTGTTTTACTTACAACGTCCATGACGTCTCATATCCACAACTTCACCTTTGTTTTTATTAATTATCAACATCGCCACTCATAAAATAAAATAAATAAATAAATATTAGGGGACAATCTTACACAAATTGACCTAGTCCCAAACTAAGCAAAGCTTGTACTATGGGTACGATAAACATAATTATATAGATAAATAAATACTTGAATACATAGAGAACATCCATGACTCACCAACAGATATTCGTGCTTATCACACAAATAAATGCCCTTACCGGGATTCGAACACAGGACCTCTTGCTTCGTAGGCAAGGTCACTACCAACTAGGCTAAAGCGGTCGTCAATTAATACATTACATACATTTATTTAAAAAGAAAGTGGTCCTCTAAATCACCGATAGCCTAGTTACAATTAACATGAGATGTGGGTCGGGCCGATAAGACTTACTTTTAATTTGGAGCGATCGTGCGGTCCACAAGGTGCTTGGGCAATCGCGATCGCCAGAAGACCTGCGCCGACCTATTGTTCATCTCAGCTAACAGTGTAGGGCTGGCACACGTTTATATACGCACGCGTGCTTACATGTGCGGTGACGCTCATGCAAAGGATGATGGGCAGTTTTGTATGGACACTGGCCCAAAAACCAATAATGACAAGCTATATGTCATTTGAAAGGTTTTTTCATATTCTACAACTTTTTGTATGGCGGGAAAACTTAAATCGCTGTGTGAAACAAAACGAACAAGTAAAAGTTTTAGAACTTAGAATAAGCTATCCAGTGACATATGGATTGTCCTTATTGGTCAATAGGCCAATCTGCCTATCATCCTTTGATTCGAGATCAAGAAGGCCTTTTTATGAATGGGTTAAAATAAATCTGTTACATTAATATGGTGCTAAAGCGTTTCAATTGCCTTTCCCTTTGATTCTATTCCTTCTGACAATTTTACTCGTTGCAGGCGCATGAGTCTAAGATATTCTTATCGCTACCAGAGAATTTTCAGTTATAGTGTTTTCATGTATCTACCTTTTTACAACACATGCTTACAAGATAATTTTCGGGAACAATTTAGTATTATAGTGCCGACGCGTCGGATTGAATTTTTATCAATAGACGAATAACACCATCGTAATGTATGTATTCGCCTTAAGTATACCTCATCATCATATCAGCCGAAAGACGTCCACTGCTGGACATAGGCCTCCCCCAAAGAGTGCCAAAGTGACCGGTCCCGCGCCATCCGCATCCAGCGGAGTCCCGCAACCTTTACCAGGTCATCAGTCCACCTTGTGGGGGGCCTGCCCAAGCTAAGTATACGTAACTGGAATAAAGTCGTCGGAATAATTTTCGGAATAGATAAATAGTTTCGAGTTTAGAGCACTCCAACACCGACTACTTAGAATTGGTTATCGGCAAGCAGCGTCCGGTTGTGGCAGCCCTGCAACTCTTTGACCGATTTACGTCAGGAGCTAATCATTTAACTCGGATGGCTAATGACAGTGGGCAGTATTGTTCCCCAAGTCTTGCGCAACTTGTGCCGTAACGGCTTTGAACTCCAAACTTTCCTGTTATTAATTATGCTCCACTGCCTCAAAGTTAAGCTTGAATGCTTTGTTTGCGCCTTGGGAAATCTCTACTGTAACCATTTACGAATTATTGTTTATCAATTAGTTTGGATTGTTAAAGCTATGCCCTTGGTATTTAATGTCGTAAAGCTGACTTGCGATTTGCTGACTTTCCATCTGAGGAGGTACTTATTTTTACATATTTACCTAAATAACGACAATGCCTTGTTATTTTATTACGTGCGTACTACGTACGTTCCACCTCCGCCGTCGTTCTTCTAAAGTCAATAGCTTAATCCTTTTTATTAAGGTCGATTCGATAGAGATATAAGCGAATTTGACAGAATGCGCATACAATCAAACGTAGCCTGTCTGTACATATGGTATAAAAATTGTAATAAAATAAATTAAAACCGCGTGCGGCAGAGACAATGTTGCGTACAAATGAGCAGCAAAACGCAAAATAATACATTTTATGCGACGCTCCGTGAAAAATACTGAGCGTTTTATTTGCGCAAACGTATTCAGATTTCACGGGCTGTCATATTATACGCCGCATTTAATTCAATTACACAATTCGGGCACGCATCATGTGGGCTTGTTGTGTGGGAACGCAGTGCACGATAATGCTTGCAATCGTCCCTTAATGGGCCGGGACTGAACCCACATTCACATACTTCACTCCCGATACCAATAAAATGTAAGCACGCCATAATAATACTAAAAGATAAAACAACTACTGCGCGTCACAGCTCAATGACAACCTATAATGTAAAAATAAGACATGATAATGCATAATACCATTTTACAGGCGTCTCATTGAAATGCGAATAAATTAACATAAACGACGCGACGACGTTTTGCAGGAGCGTTTGCGGAACAACCTAACGCAATAAATATCTGAGTAAATGACGGCGCGGTAAGTTTCATTTGGAGATGGCGCGATTCGCGACCCGAAGACATAAATAAAGATTTATTGTGGCTGAATGTGCGACATCTCAGCACGGTTCCCCCCGAGGCGGCGAATTACTTCGAAATATTTTTGCCTATGAGTCGCGACCTAAATTTACGCACCGGTAATGCCTGTTATGCCGGCTGTACACATTGGGCCAACGTTGGCGCGTGAGCAGGATGCAGCTATGCAAACGCATGAGAACGAAATAAAGCCCTCTTCTTCTAACGCATAGCTGCATTCTGCTCCGCGCCAACGTTGGCCCAGTGTGTACAGCAGGCTTTACCCGATCGCCTAACGGCGCCGGGGGTTACTGAACAACATTTTTATTTGTCGACAAAGCCCTGATATTACACAGTTTTGAATCTAACGGTTCATGGTAAATCGTGACTGGCGATTAGGTACTAGGAAATTGAAAAGTAAACATAATCAAGATTGCAGGCTGCTCGTCGGTTGCAGCGATTACGAAACCATATTCAGCGTAAGTCGGCACTTTAAAGGGAAACTCATGTTCTTCTAGAAAAAGTATCCATCGAATTAGATGGTGAAGTATACAGTTATCATGCGGCATGCGTACGGGAGGCGGGCGGCGACGCGCAGGAGCGTGTATCGCTAGGGTATCTGCGCCTGCGCTCCTTTGTTAGCTGCGTGGACAGAATAACAAGTCTATCGGAACTATTAGCAAATATGAAACATTAAATTACAGTTTATTTAGTGTAAAAGTATCGAAAATGCTGCGGACTGGGCGTGTCAATACAGCCCAAGTGGTGTTACGTATAATTTATGTGCAATTATGACATAAGGTACAAGGTAAAAACTAAGACCTTATACAGCGATCGGGTCGTAAGTGAAAAGCAGGCGTTCGACTTGTAAATGCATCTGCTTATGGGATTTATTCTGAGCTGTTAGCGCTGGCCGACGGAAACACATACGCGTGTGTTTTGGTTTGCTCGCGTGAGAAACACGACCATCATGTGGCTCGCTTAATGGCCCTGGAGTTGCGTGTTTTAATGTGCAAACGTGAATTTAAAGATACTGCTGCATGAATTATTGCGCCTGATTTTAGTATATTATCTGTATATTGGCGGAGTCGCTCGGGGCTAGCTCAGGGTAAGTTTACGCGAGAGAATTGTAATTTACTATGAACAATGACCAGTATCTACGCAGCCTCACGTCATAGGTCAGCTAGTGATAGATTACATGAATCACATAGAATATATATGCCTTAGGTAAATTCTTGAGTTGCGACGTAAGTGCATTTATCTTAAGAATTTATAGTGCATTTGTTACTGTAGCGAGCTTCCTGGCGCAAGATGAAAGCTTGATGGTCGCCTGCGGATTTGTAGCTCTTTCAATCGCAGTTGCCGACAAATATTTAATTAATTGCTTTATTGTGGCTCGTCGTATTTGGCCCGAGATTCCCTCCGCCGCGATTTAGACGCGACGGTTGAGGTTTATTGCTTGATTATGGTGCTCCCAGCGAGTCTCCAGGACTTCCATGTTCTGTAGCTACTATCGAGAGCTTTCAAGTGAAGAAGTTGCCTTTTCACGAACATCGTTTTCTATACTATATTAATGAAACAAAAAAATATGGTGTATCGTAACTTTGTAAATAAAACGCGGCCACGGCAGATTCAAATTACCTTTCTGGCCACACCAAGTTTGCCAATGTAGGCACCATTTCACCATTGCTCATGAAGTATAGCGAATGAGTGTAATTTGCACATAGATTGAATGCTAAGAAAAGGACAGGTCACGGTTCACGAGTTTACAACCCGGTGATTGCATGCTTCCTACAATTGGATTCGAAACAACTACAATTTTACCATCAATCTTATATAATTCCATATCTCTTATTGATTCAACGAACGCCAATTGTTTGAATATACTCGTACCGTGATCATTATTTACAATTACTGTTCGGCTGTGATTGTTTTATTTTAGTTTGGTTAGAAAATATTGTGTCAGAATGAGGTATCGATATGCTCGCGCCGGCCCGACCGGTTTGTCGACAGCTAAACAATGCTGAAGGTGATTTTAGAGCAACCCAACTTACATAATTTTCTTCAAAGCATTTCGCAACTCTCCGTACGGTCAGATAAATGTCGTAACATAAAAACGGATTAACCACTTCCAGTATTTCTTGTCCACTTGGTATTTCCATTTGTACTAATAATAAATCATACGCTGTTTCCTATTTGTTATTTACTGTACGTCTGAACTGTGAACATTTCATCAAATTCGCTGCCCACAGTTTAGATCCGTTCACCGGATGGTGAGGCAACACCGAAATGCTCATGCACATTGTAGGTACTGTTATCAGATGTGTTTGTTTAATAAATCCTCGTCGGGTTGACTGGGGTTCTACTAATGCAGTCCTTATCGAATGATTCGTGGCAAATATCTGACTAGATTGAATAACCTCTTCGATCGTGACGAGACGGGAGCGCGATTGTGAAACCGAGCACTTTATTACCCTTGTGAATATTTTATGTTTTACACTCGGTGTGTGGTCTCATTTTCCATAATAAACGCAAGAAGCAACTAGAGAAACTATCTGTCGAGTTTAATAATAAAAATGCTTCACTGAGATTTAAGTTTTCCCGAAACGTGCAAATGTATTTGTAATGAAACAAAAATAATAATATTCATGTATTTTATTTCCCGTATAAAAGTAATAAACAGTAATTTATAAATGTAAATATTTCAAATTACTAGTTACATAGCCATTAAGTCAATGAGGACTAGTGGACCGGTGAAGATTGCAAAATCACGCTTCCCTGCCTTCATAATTTTATGTGGGAACAGTCGATAGGTTGTCATTATCTAGGATGCGTTTCTCAGGCCCTCGCCACGCAAAACGTTGTTTAGTTATTGACGTGAATATCTACTTAGGTCTCTCTAGATACTTGTCGGCTTCATCAGTTCAATGGGCGACTAATAGCCTCGTCTATGCACGTGTAATTACGTCAAGTTGTTCGGACACTCCCCTTACACTAGTTCCATTGTGGCCTCAAGTCCGTCATCAATCTAATTATGTGCATACCATCAATTTAATTATAAAGAGACCCTCAACGTTCCAGATGGATACCTAAGCTAGGGAAGATAGTCCTGCAGCCGAACCTATTTCTTACTTCTCTTCTTGATCTTTCTTATCTTTAAAACTATAGCATAATTTCTTAGTAGCAGTTAGTAGAAATAATGTTGGGCGTATTTTTATCCATATTTCATGGGCTGCCATGCTGCAGACAGCGCGCATCGGATTGTGTCGACATCTGCCTCACGCTTGGAAGGGCTACTTATAAGTGCCTCACTCGATTCAATCTGCTATCTACACGGATTGCATGTGTAACTGTAATACCACTGTAATACTATACTTACACTATAAGGTTTTATACGAGACAACATTAGCATAGAATCAAATTCAATAAGTTAATCGTCGGATTTAATTTATGAATTGTTAAAGACAATCAGTTATACCTCGTTTTATAATCTTTAGTCTTATTATAATTGCCTCTGTATGTAACTAGTGATAATACCTGAAAATGGGTGGGATGAGTAATTGCGACTTCGTAATGTAACAAAATAAACCAAGCTATTTTACGCAAGGGATCGAAACATGTTTTGCGTCGTAAACGTATTTATTATATTATTGCTCGTATTCTGTAATTTATTTATATACGAAATTGATTTCAGTTTGTCGCCTTATATTCGTCTTGTTTTAGAGAGCATAAATACTTTACGACAGCCTATAAATGTTCAACGTGGATCAAATTGCAGAATCAGATTACTCTTCCTACAAGTTCCTTGGGCCTTATGCTTATCAAGGGTACAATGCAAAGATCTGCGTGTACGCAACTTTCACTGGCTTTTAAGGAAAGTAGGTAATTACGACACCTCGCGCACATGTGCATTGACTGTTGCAAGGAAGGTATATGAGATAAGGTGCATAAGGTTCATTATGGACTGAGCAAAACAGATGTTGCAGCATAACTTTTAATTCACCAAGTGTTGTTCAAGTTGGAGTAAGTAGGTAAGCAAGTACCTTAGTATCATGTGATCACATTCCTTGAAGAAGCGTATCAGTATATATTGTTCAAATCTTAATCATGAACGAATACAAATAGTTATTTACTCATAATGCTACGTATTGACGAGTAAGTACCTACCTAATTAAGATGAGGTATACATATAGTATAGTACTGACTGTTACAGGTGGCTTCGGGAGTTTTTAATGTAATTATGGTGTAAACCGTCAATGGTTGTTTTACGGGATATTTTTTTAACCGTCTAGAGCCGAAGCCCAGTTAATGTATACATTACAAAGAATTAAAAAAAAAAAGGTTTTTTTTTAGTTTTTTTTAAATGTATTAATATTGTTTTTTTTGTATTAATATTAATTTTAATCACCCAGCCTAGTGACCGCAGTGCCGCTAGCCGCCATCTTATGTAGATAGGTACGAACTCTAACCGGGTGAATGAACTTCGCACCGCGCGCCATACAGGATTTTTCAAACTTAATTACCTGTTTAAACTATATGATACACAGATAAAGAATATAATGGAAAAATAAACTATCTTCGTCTGATTAGAGTGGTCCTAAAGGCTGTCAGTCTTTTAAGAGTATACAGAGAGGTCGCTATTAGTAGCAGGAATATGGTTGAAAGATACGCGATGTTCAGTCACTGTCCTCGTAGCTTAGTGGTTAAAGCACTCTACCGGCAATAGAGGGATCGGTTCGAGTCCTGTCGGGGGCTACAGACGAAGATGGTTTATTTTTCCATTATATTCTTTCTCTCTGTATCATATAGGGTAAAACCAAGATAGATGCCCCACTTTTGGAAATTACTTTATATCTCTTTGTACAAAGAGCAAGATTCTTTATTTGTAAAACGGGTAGGTACTTTGGTTTATTATCTTCAAATCTATGAAAGGAATGAACAACATCTTTGATATTTCCAGAGTATTGGCGGATCTATAAATTTTGGGACAACTATCCCATGTAGGGGATAGTTGCCTTATCCATGTAAATCACGTTAGGATAGATTAGATTAGATTCATTTATTTCATTTTGAAAATTAACATGTATTTTTTTATTTTATTAAATAGCATGAATTCACAAAAAGATCGTCAGAGTGTATAAGAATAACAATAATATAAATGAAAGTCAAAAATCAAAATATGTACATTGCAAAATGAAAACAAAAATAATAATAAGGAACAATTGAAATAATATTAAAATGGTGCAAATGTCAAAGTAGTAAAATGTGTTTAAATGTCAAATTATGAATAAAAGCTAGGGCATCCTATATATAAATAGTCAAAAGTCAAAAAAAAAAATGAATAGATAAATGAAAAAAATAAATAAAGAGATAGATGCCCCGTCGAGAAAGAGGAAATTTATCCCGCAAAAACTTTGATCGCACCTAGCCGTCCCATGCAATCGCACAGAGACATGCAAAACGGTCAACTTAGTTTTAGTTGCAGAGTCTCTCGATAGATCTCAGGGACAAATTTAAGGAGGCAAACATTCTTACTGTAGCATGCCAATACATTCTTGAGAATATCATGTATGTGCGGAAAAACCTTCATGAGTTCAAACTCAACAGTCCACCACTACAGTCATTTATCCACGACTACAACACCAGAAGTAAAAACAAGGTCGCAGTGAAGGCCAGTCGTCTCCGCAAGTTTAGCACGTCGTTCGTGGGGAACTGCATACGTTTTTACAATAAAATACCTACTGAAATTGTTAATTTACCTTACAGTAAATTTAAGTCTCATGTTAAGAGTAATTTGCTAAGCAAGGCGTATTATACTGTCAACGATTTCTTAAACGACAAAAATGCCTTTAAGCCAGTAGTAGTCTGATTCTATTAGGAATATACCTAAATACATGTAATCATATAATGAGTACCTGCCTGAAATAACTGTACCGTTTTATGTAAGAAGAGAGCACGTAATGCTGTTTCTCGCCGAACAAGTCGCTTAATCTTTGCTATTATCAATGTCCGGTGGCTTGAATATGTCATGCTCGCTTAAAAGGCTTTGCTTACGGTGGCGTCGTTGATCGGGTCGCCACCTTCCCTAACATATGGTTGAGGGAGACGATGGCTGAGATATGCGTCATACTCGTGATCGGGTGCTGTTTGTGGAGTCCGGACTGTTCATGCTTGCAAGGGCATAGTACCTAATTAACTACTTAAATACTAGTGTTATTATTATTATTATCGTATTGACGAGAGACACCATTCTGATCTTGACACGTTTTATTGTTATTGACCCTGTACATCTCTGACAATATAACATTCATGTTCCTTTTTTGTTTTGACGCTTAGAGACCGTATACATCTCTGGAATACTGAATAATATCATTAACTTCTGTTAATGCTGGATACAGATCTTATATCGAATGTAATGGTCATATTTTGCAATTTTGTTTTGTTTACATTAACTTAGTGACATTTAGTTTGTTAACCTTTTATATATATCATTTTAAATTATTATTGTGTAAGATTACTATTTTATTGTAAATTACCGTTTGACATGTAAAAGTGCCCTTGTGGCCTATTTGCAGAATAAATAATTGATTTGATTTGATTTGATTTCAGATAAATAAAATAATGTGTGTTTCATTCGCGAAACTACAGTAATTGCAATCAAGGCAACTATACCCCCGGGGCAACTATCCGGGTTTTACCCTAGTTTAAAATATGATCGAGGTAACTTCCTCGTTAAAAATAACACGAAACAAAATATTTAATAAATAATTTGTTTCGTTAAGAAAGTGTTAATTACCTTTTATCACTAAAAACTTAACAAATACATTTTTTTTTTACGAATGATTAGTAGCTACTAGGTACGTTTTGGATACTTTAAGCGGGCTTCGGCTCTAAGACGGTTAAAAAACACGTTGTATAAGTAATATACAAGTGTTATACAAGATTTATAATAGAGACAATGCAATATGTGAAATTAATCAATCTCTTAAACTAATGTATTGAAGCTAATACAATGTAATGGACACGTGTTACTTAGATTTCACTTTCAATGGAAGTTCATTTTTTACTCCACTAAGTAGTCTTGTCTTGTGTAACTAGTTACCTTCTAATTGCAAGCCAGCTGGAATATCGAGTCGCCCTAGACTTACAGTATCAATCCTTCTACTATAGTTAGTAACGCGTGAGTAGGATGGTTGCATTACTTGCCATACGGCTACAGTTGGGTCCCGTAATAGGGGTCGGTAACCAGTTTACGCGGAAGGACGGTTTAGGCGACTGGGTTTATGCGGCTCGTTGTGACAGGGCCTTTGCATGCGTACGCGCTGCGTTGGTCAATTAGACTTGTCACGACTTTAAATATCAACACGATGTGAAATATAGGTACTTTTATACATTTGCTCGCTCACTATTCAAGTTTACGTTTTATAAAACGGAAGTTTTACGTAAATGTGGTTTTGAGTGTGACGTCGTGTCAAATTTACCTAAATATAATGACTGTTAATGTTTTACGTTCCCATCTTACTGCTTGTGCTACCTGTTTTTCCTATTTTTGATGTTGTCATCTTATGGGAAGTTTGATCTGGCGCATAATTTAAAGGGGCTCACCTAAATCCCTAATCCCTAAGTACGGATAGTGGAAAAATCTATAATTAGAAAATATTGGTTTGAAATGAGATGAAATAATTTTAATCCAGAACAAGTCCTTATTAGCAAATACATCAGAATAATTAAATTAAATGAAATGCAAATGATAAGAAATAAATTAAATTACCCGCCTGTTTTGATTTGGCGAGTATTAACCGTAGGTAGAGATCAAATTAAATAAAACACATACAGCTATGTGTGAACGAGAATGTTGAAATAAATGAATAATATAACAAAAATGTTGTCACAACATAACACTTGACGTGAGGAGGAATAAAAAGTGTCTAGTTTCACCAACCGCATTTGGTTTCCGCGCATCATAAATCAAAAGCCGTAATCAATAATATTCAATCAGATGTTTGCGTAAATGGCTATGATTATAATGAATTCAATCAATCAGAAAGCTATGTGATCGAACCCGCCGGCTAACCGCATATGCCCACGCGTCGACTAACCGTCTATTATGTTAGTTTAATTCAACCGTGAAAAGAAATTTCAGTTTCTATTCAATTGTTTCCGCGGTATCGGTTTATTTTACATTCGGGATTCTCCCAGAATACGTATACAACTACATAGTTTGATTTATGAAAATTCAAAAACATGAATATAACTAAAATATTATTAATCTCTAGAGAGAGAAGAGAGAGTAGAGAGAGCTCTCTCTTCCTAGCTATGTATTCCACATGGTGGTGGAGTCAGCTTTCCTCGTCTTACTTCTCCGCTTCGCTCTGTCCTCGACATCTGTTTCGGATAACTTGCATTCTCTCATGTCTCTTAGCACAACATCCTTCCATCTTGTTCTGGGTCTGCCCCCTGGATCTTCGACCATAGACGGAAAGTTGTAGTGCTAAGTTGCCAACATAGTGTACTTTACTGAGTTCACGGGAAGTACTCTGTAGGTTTTGATTCCCTTGCGAGTTTCGAAAATTTGCGGCATAAACGGCTATATCTTTTGATTGCGTTCACAGCTCGTCACAGCTCCAAGGGACAGTATACCTGGTTATTTGGTATACATTTTAGCTTGATACCTCCACGCGTTCCTGAGATAAAGGGTTTTGACAGACGGACGAACGGACGGACGGACAGACAACAAACTGATCCTATAAGGGTTCCGTTTTTTCATTTTGAGGTAGGCACGGAACCCTTAAAAGGACAAAATTGAATTTCGATCGAAATTATATTTTATTACTAAATAAAGCATTCGAAGTTATGCTATGCTTTCGAAGTTATCATTATCATCATTATCATCATCATCATCATCATATCAGCCGAAAGCCGTCCACTGCTGAACATATCCCTTTGGGGGCAAAGTGTGCCAAAGTGACCGGCCGGTGGGCTGGATGGCTCGAAAAGAGGACATTCGCACTTTTTTCAGAAAAACATTTTTTAAAAAATGCTATCCAATAGAGAATTATATGAGGAACAATAAATGTGGTATACAAGGTAGAAGACGGGACCTCTAATAGTTTCTGAGAAACAAGATACCTATTTTTGGGTCCCATACAAAAAAACAGACTTTATTTTTTTCTGCTGTCAATATGCCTTATTTTGCAAAAATGTATACCACATTTATTGTTCCTCATATAATTCTCTATTGGATAGCATTTTTCAAAAAATGTTTTTCTGAAAAAAGTGCGAATGTCCTCTTCTCGAGCCATCCAGCCCACCGTGCGGCCCTGCGCCACCCGCATCCAGATATTGATATACATGTTACATTAGATAATTAATAGATATTATTTAAACCGGTTCAAAATCAATTTATATACCTACTACAATTCGCCATGCTGCTCTTTTGATCACCAAGAAACTAATGATCCTAAAGTTGGACCAATTCCGAACGTGTTCGATTCGAACCGTTTCCCTTCAAGTCCTATAAAATCGTTTTAAGCGTTCGTTTTTTTCTTAAAATAGCAGTTAAAGAGGCCAATGAAAACGAAAAAATGTCTTTAAAGTGAGTCGGGAAGGATGTCGCCGATTATCGGGCGTCATTACCGCGGGACTGGATGTCGCCGTCGACGGCGTGTCTTTGCGAATAACCCGCACCTCTTTATTGGTTGGGACTCGGGACGCGCCTTTAACTAAGCTGAGCGGGCTGTCAGAGTACTATGTGTTTAAGTAATTATAAAGCGGTATTTAAAACAATTATTGTAATAAAAAATCTGTTAGATAATCTTCGTACTCACTGCAAACTTACGAGTTAAGTTTATAAGACAAGAGAAAATATTAAGAACGATTGAACGTTTGCTTCGAACTTATGCAACGTTACACTTAGTTTAAAAAGCGATGGAAACAGGTCCGTGAGCTTTTTTAAAAAAAGTACACTTATTAGTGAGATTCTAGTCGTTCCACTACGTCACGATAGTTACCCATATAATTTATATTGTATAGTAAATTGGAAAAATCTCCCATACTTTTTGAAATCAATCATATACGAACTGTTGTATTTATTGGTCTTATAGTTTGGTTGTTACTTACTCGTACTATATATTATGCAATTATTGATTGAATCAATTTCACTATCATTATCTGATTCTATTTGTAGAAGTTTCAGTTGTGTTATTTCAGTGTAAGTACAATTAAACTTGTCTCCCGTCCCACGTACCTATCTCTTTTATTAAAGTTGCAAGCTTTCATCTCGGCAACGGTTAAAAGGGCTCTCGCAAGACACTTCAGCTAGTTTACCTTTGAACTCCGTTTTTGATGAAGTCTCAAGAAATTTGACTACTAAAGCAAGTTCTTTGTTTGCAGCACTTTATATTATCTACAAAATGCACATCCAAGCTATTTGAAAAATTCAACTTTCAACATATTTGGCTAGGAGGACTTTACTCGCAAGCATGTAATTTTTTCACGAATAAAGACGATTTCCAACCTTTTCGTATAGTAGATGTTAATGGTGGTCGCAAAAGGCGCAGCCTTACATCGACCCTCGATTTATTAGTCAATTCCGCGCCCCCACTCTCAAAGGCTATCGCGATTGCATTTCTAGACTACGCTTCAATATCGCCGTCCATCGCGCGGGGCAGATATTCATTGTTTTTGGATCCCATTCCGGACAATCAGTGGAAATAATTGTGATATTTCCTTTGGAGCCTGAGAGATATTTTATGGTAGAAGTCGTGTCTTTAATTACCAGTTGGCTTGAGTAGAGTTTTTGATTTTTATTATTTGTAAAAATGCCGATTTAATAATGGGTGTGCTCAGAAGTTAGAATTTATTACAGCAGACGCTAGGATTTGTCTTAAAAGGAATGAACATGTACAGTTATTTGCAGAACTGTTCAATAAAGTAGAGGATAATTGATACGGCGGTAGAACTCGCACTATATAGTGTGAATAATCTGAAATGTATTGCGGCGACAAGATTTAATGGCTTGAGTATAGACTGTGTAACGTAATGATCATTACTTTATCATTAGTATCATTACTACATATTTACTCGTGTAGATTTATTAAGTAACTTAGTATTTCTACATGGTTGAAGTTAGAAATTAAATGACATCAGTTTCAAAGAAGAATTAGATTGAGGTTTATGTTAATTTGTTACCCCCGAAGCAAACGACTGTTATAAGTTTAACATGTGTGTCTGTGAGTATTTGTATGGGCAGTGTGCGTGTATTTCTGGTTGTAGCATCTTAACTCCTAAACGGATTTACTGATTTCAGGGTGGTTAGTCTGTCAAAAGACGGTTCTTAGCAATGTTTGTGGACGGGGGTGGTACCTATACATTTTAATTGAACGAGCGAGCGAAGCGAACGTCTCTCCGGCTATTCACCTATATCTACAGGTCACATTTCTAAACCGATTCTCGTGAAATTTTGTGAGCAGGTTCAATAATTATATAGACTTATTTAGTCATCTCAGCATTTAAAATAAAAATAAAAATAACCAATAAAAGTCAGGTTTGCAAGTTTTATAGCTCACAGACCTACAAGTTTATGTAGTTATGACTGTAGGTAAGTATGCAATACCTAAGCTCAATGTAACTGGTATTGCCATTAGCATTATTTTGAAATTTAAATATTAGGTACACTCTAGGTCACAACACACTTTAAATAACCTTCTCCATAAATAGAGTAATTACTTATTTAATATGCAGATAAAGCACGTCTGGTGTTCATTCGAATTCCCTTACGTTAAGGGGGCCGATTTTTGATTCTCTAGCGCTCGACTCTTTCACTCGAAAACTGCCAAAAATTATAACATGCTATTTTGAAATAGCGATAGAAAAATTAAAAACAAAAGGTATGGACCACTCGTATTCAATTCTATCGGTGTAAAGTAATGCCCGCAATTTTGACACTACTCAAAAATCGGTTTCCAGTTCCGCCACAAATGCACGATTAATTAATTTGTCAAGCGTGTGAAGTGATTACCGAGTGATCCTGTAAATAACACGCAGGAGGACCGGGTGTGCCAACGAGGCCCACATTTCATTTGAAATTTGCAAGCCGACGTTGAGGGTCATAACTCAGTCGCAAAGTTATAAACATATTATGCTTATTCTAGACGAAGATGCGATGAGAAGATGTAAAACTGCGACTAAATCATTAGAGAATAACCACAAGCGTAAGAATTTTCTCGACGATATTTCTGGTTAATTTAACGACGTAGTATTTTGCACAGGGTACTTTACGTAAAGTAATATTTGTTTCTGAGTCTTGGATGTTTTCTATGTAAGGTATTTAATATATCGTCGTCTAGTACCCATAACACAAGCCTTATTGAGCTAACTATGGGGCTAGTTCGATTGATATAAAAAAAAACACTCTACTAATATTATAAATGCAAAACTTTAGATGTTTGGATGTTTGTTACTCAATCACGATTAAACGGCTCAACCGATTAGGATTAAATTTCGCACGAAGATAGTTTATAAATAGCCTAAATTAAAATAAAGGATAAGTAGTTTTTATCCCGGGCCCACGCAGAAAAAGTTGCGGGCGGAAGCTGGTTACTAAATATAATATTATGAAATGTATTTAATTTCGTGCGAGTCATCCTCTTTTTAGGGATGCCTAGTCAATGGGTTCTCGAAAACCATTATTTATTCATGGATCCGTTTGCGTTTTAATAGCCCTAATTTTTATTGGAATCAACTGTAATTTTTCAATAGGTACATTTGCAGAGAAAATAATCAGTACCACATTTTTTGATACAGATATTATTCATTTTTTAAATACGGGAAAAATTTAAAAATTTAATGCTCCGGAGCCGGATTCGAACCGGCGACCACAGGCATTCATGGCCCGTCGCTACTAACCAACTGAGCTATCGGAACAATCCAGTTCGGGCACCAAATTCTTCAATCAGTTCCTTCCTACAACGCCATAGGAAGGAACTGATTGAAGAATTCGAACAGGCCTTAGGATGAAAAGGCCAACGGATTCGAACAGGCCTTAGGGAGGCCGGTTCGAATCCGGCTCGGAACATTCAATTTTTCAATTTTTCCTTTTTTTAAAAATGTATAATTTCGTTAGCAGCGTAACTGCTTAATACAAAATTAATTACAGATATTATCGTTTTTTTTCTATTAGACGATGACGAGATGTTCTTTTAAAGGTGACTATGAGACTGTGTAGAGCATTCGTGTTTATTTCATTCCATTGAGTAGTATATTAAACAAGGTAATGCTACATATAATATAATACGTTTATTGCTTTATGAAATATCACAGGCCGTAATGTTCTTTCTCGGTACTTATCTCTGGCAGTAGAATCTCAGTGTCGACTGGATCTTGCTCATTAAAATTGTTCAAACCTAATTTTATAACTTTGGTTACTATGAACGGATGTTTCGACAATTGTTCCTTCTGCGCAGAGGAGCGTGCTTCGGTTATTTCTGGCTTCGTAAAGATTTGTATGTAACTTTTTAAGGTCAGGGTTGTCATATAACTCTATGAGCATTCATTCATCATTCATAATAAAGAATAAGGGCAGTATTCTAAGCTGTATACCCACAGTATTCTAAGCTGTATACCCACAGTATTCTAAGCTGTATACCCACAGTATTCTAAGCTGTATACCCACAGTATTCTAAGCTGTATACCCACAGTATTCTAAGCTGTATACCCACAGTATTCTAAGCTGTATACCCACAGTATTCTAAGCTGTATACCCACAGTATTCTAAGCTGTATACCCACAGTATTCTAAGCTGTATACCCACAGTATTCTAAGCTGTATACCCACAGTATTCTAAGCTGTATACCCACAGTATTCTAAGCTGTATACCCACAGTATTCTAAGCTGTATACCCACAGTATTCTAAGCTGTATACCCACAGTATTCTAAGCTGTATACCCACAGTATTCTAAGCTGTATACCCACAGTATTCTAAGCTGTATACCCACAGTATTCTAAGCTGTATACCCACAATATCAAATTTTAGCCACTTTAAGTTTGTATAGTTTCAATTTGTAAATAGTTAAGTAATAAGAAGTGAAGTGACAATTTTAGAACACATATATTCTAAAATAATCCCGTTATTCCAATATACATTACTCGAGGCCCGTTCCGAATGTAGACCCAACAAACATTTCTCAGGCATGCAAATGTCACCGAGCACGTGTACGTTTCGCGCCGACGAAGTAATTTGTCGGTTATTTATCGTCACCGACTAGATGTATTTCGAAAGGCGGGAAATCGCAGAATTATACGGCGCCACGTGGGTGTGTTATGACAATGTGCAAATCTGGATTGCTAAGTGAAAAGATGTATGTGTCTTCCATACGGATATTTACATGAGCTCTTTTGTGTGTCGGATGCTAAAATGTAACTCGTTATCCGGCGCGTGCTCGTTGCGAGCTGTCATGATACGAGAATACCTCTCAGGACTGTCAAGACATGGATTAATAGAGTATTTCAACAGTAAGACAAATTATCAATTATTTATAGAAGTGAAAACTTCTTTAGCGGCGCTGAGCACTTTTTGGGATGAAAAAAAATTGCTAAATACGCGACAGATTTTTGTGACGTCAGATGTGGAGGAGGTCACAAACATTTATATTTTGCTGCTAGCCGATTCGACTTCATTCAAAACTGAACGCTATTCGTAAGAGTATAAAGCCGATAAACACTTTTTGCAATAGCATATTCTGCAAATGACTTTGTAATTTTGTCCACGCGTACTTCACCGTTTTGCTATTGAGCAAATTCGAATAGTTCGAATTTGGACGTTATTCCTAAAGAGAAAGCTTTGCAAAATATTTGGCAATGGCAAAAACAAATTGGTATTTTGTTCGCCGCCGCCGTCCGCTGTTCTTGGCGTCGACGGCGGCGGGCGAGCCGGGCCGACGCACCCTACGCGCCCGCGGCCCGTGCGCCTAAATAATTGATAATTGTTTATAAATTTGCGCCAAATTCATTTTAAGATGTCACGTGACCTGATCGAAAAACTGTTACAATGTTATCGAGTTTTCACTTCTGCCGGCACTCCCGGAGTGCAACCCGGTCTTTTCTTTTCTTAAAGTTCATGCGCTATTCGGGAATCCCTATTTTTATTATAGCAATGAATGCATATTGCAAATACCAGTGCATATTTTACTAACCTTGACATGAGAAACAACACCAACTAAATAGGATCATTTCCTGCATTTTGCATCAAATACCTTGAGTGCAATAACCTGCCAAAGAGCTTGTACTAACCTAGCCGTAGTTCGAGAACGGGCGCTAAAATGGCTATCACGCCCTATAAATATGCGGGAGTTGGACGTACGTTTATGTATTCTAATGAATATTTAAGCTCCATCATAAATTTATAGTATTAGTTCTGAAGTCTGTAAATTTTATCATTTCATACAAAGTTAGTGTTAAGATGACGGTCTTGAAGATTGTATAAATTGGTTCATGTTAATTGAAAGCGTTTTCATAGTTCGTAAAAGCCAAGTGCAAATCCAGGTTCAGAAGTACAACCGTCCAAACTTGTGCGCCTAATGTCGCGACTCCTACCTGTTGGTTTCACTATATCTGGCTCGAAGCGTCCCATCCAATATTTACTCCTCATCCTTTGCCGGGCACTTTCTGTTTATATTCCTGCAACAAAGAAACGTTGACTTAAGAATCTGAGCAAGCTGTTAAATTAGGTACAATTAGTAAGTGTGAAATGTGCTTCCCGGTTTTCAGTGCTCTCAGTGTTCAATTAACACCAGAAGTGGAACGTTCCTCATTAGGAGAGCATAGTGTTGCAAGAGGTAGATCTGAGATAACGAATTACGCATGCGCGCGCCATTGTCTTCGCCCAGATGCCTAGATAATGCCGCGAAAGCTCGGCACCAAGTAATATGCAAAGCTTTCAGTTGCGTCGGCTCTGACTCATGCAGTATATGAGGTGTTGCCAGATAATTATTGTCATTGGTGTTGCTATTCATGAGCTAAAGAGTAAGGTGATTTGTTCATAGAAGTACATGCAACAATGTATTGTGTACTAAGTATAGTGTAAGAAGCCATTCAGCATTCAAGCTGCTTAAAATCCAATACGCTAACTGTCATGTGATGTAAGATTGATACTGTATAATTAATTCAAGTGCTTAATTATCTTCGAATACCTCGTGATGTTTGCTTTGAGCACGTTCATTTTAGTTTTGTAGTCCTTGTTATAAAGTTATATTAATCCTTACTAATCAGGAAGTAAGTCCCTACTAATATTATAAATGCGAAAGTGTGTGTGTGTGTGTGTGTGTTTGTTTGTCCCTCTTTCACGTCGCAACGGAGCGTCGTATTAATGTGATTTTTTGTATGGAGATAGTTAAGAGGCTGGAGAGTGACATAGGCTACTTTCTCCAGCGCGAAAACATCAAATTCCCACGGGAAAATTCAATATGCTACATTTTCCTATCAGCATCAGCTAATATCTTATATTTTTAATTTATGCTTCTAGTTTTTCTTTATCCTTTCTGCGAATATAACAATTGCAATATAAAAATAACAACTATTACATTAATTAAGTAGCACAATATGTTTTGTGGACGAACTTAATCCTTCAAAGTAAAGCAGGTCACAGTTTCCTTGATTATAATATTCACTCACGTAACTTGATTAAAACTAAACCTATTAGCAGTTCACAACTAGGTCACTGACCGTTTTGATTCTTTCATTTTGCGCGTCAAATATTTATAACGGAGCTATATCAATGCATTAAAAGTCGGAATCAAAATTGATTACGTAAATCAATTTGCGGACTAAGAGTAGATAAACTGACACTTTACAGTTTAGCACCGACTTGGGGTTATTGAGCAATTTAAAGTTCAAATCGGTTCGTAACTTCTTTTTATCTTGATGTAGTAAATAGCGATTTGTTAGTAAAGATAATGTTTTACGAAAGCAAAATTGTTTTAATCCTTGCTAAAGTGTACTAGCATATAATCTAAAATTTGTTTGTAATTTCATAATGGACAGCAAAGCCATTACGTTCATCGAATTTATGACATATGTAGTAGGTATTATATCTACGCGCTATAAGTTTAATTTTTAAAAGAAGCGGTGTGCTAGCACTTTCTTTCAAACAGTGACGGTTTCATAAAAATGTTCCTCCTACTACTTTACTGTTCAGTACCTACTTTTAATACTTCAATTTAAAGGTGCTATAATTTTTATTTTTATTTTTTTATTATTTCTTTATTTTCATCCATAGAATTAAAATGAAAATTACAAACAATTACATATAATACAAGTAAATGTCTAAAATAAACATATTACAAATATTAGATTGACCATCACTAATTTCTAGTAGGTATAAGTTGTCCTGAAATTCGTAGCAAAACTACTACGTAGGTAATTAGAAGTAAAGTTACTGTTTCACCTGACGTGAAATGTTGTCGTCTGGTCAAAATCAGGAACAAAAACAGGCGTCTTGTTTGTATGATATTTATATACAGTTTACGGACAAGCCTCGAGTGGGTACCGTACCATATGATGAGTCTTAGCAATAAAATTAGACCTTAAAACTTTGGTGGAGTCCACAGAAAAGACTAAAGGAAAACGAATAAAATTTTGATGTTAGTAAGCGTTACCTATGAATAGTCATATAAATAAATAATAAAAAATAATGTCAATAATAAAAAATAGTAAGGGAATGTCGTGAATTGGCGTGTACTGTGCGGCGAGTGCCGCGCGCGCGCCCGTGCGTGCCGCCTACGCGCATACCTAAACCCTAATGCTGCCTTTTCGCTACTAGTCTGGCACGGGCTACTTTTCAACTGTACGATGTATTATGATATTGTCTTCCTCACTAGTCGCCATTTATTGTAGGAGGAGTGTCAGTTTGCGTACATTTTTCTTTTTATGTCGATATAGTCTTGTATTCCAATAAGAAAAATATATTTTCGGTATTTAAACGAGGGTTCGATTTGTTTTGATATATCAACCTCTTTGCTGTAAAACACATTTGAACTTGTTTTATTTTGTTGGTCGAACCCAAAGGTTACAAGTTTGCCAAATTACTTGGTATTTAATAAAGCGATATAATTTACAGGTAGGTTAGTAAACCAAAAGCTACCGATAAATTTGTAAGAGTATCCACTCAGGTCGCTGGACATGTTCGTACTGAAACACGCATCCAACTGGCCAATTACCACTACTTCCTCGCGAGCGAAAGAATGATGCGAGATGCGCCGATAGCGGGCCTGTCCACCGCCGCTATCTCGCGTCAAGGTCGATGCAAATGTTCGCCGGAAAGACTGACAGCCTAGCCAGAGATCTTGATAATTTACAGCTATGTTCAGCAGGTTCGGAAATTCTCGAGTTTTCGTAGCCTTTCACCGTTTATTTTATAATACTATTGGGTATTCCCGCGGCTAGGTCACTGTAGAACTAACTCGGTAATCGCATTTCTATACAGATTGCCTCCTTCCTTGTCATCACAAGGGGAATGATATCATGGGAACCATTCAATGTCCTTTCTCAGGGACTCAAAATGTTTCCATGCCAAAAATCGTCTAAGTCGGTTCAAAATATAGGTTTAAGCGTTAAGCAAAGACAACTAACAGACAGGGGGATATACTTACACACTTTTTCATAAAAAGTTTTTTTTTAAATAAAAATGATACTGTGATTTTATAAAAGTAAGCGAAATAAGTTAAAAAGCCTTTTTATCAAAAATACAATTACAGACAGGCGTGTTTATGTGTTTATATGAATTTACGTTGTTTTACAGGAGGGATTTATCTAGGGAGATTATTTCCACTGCCCTGACATGCATATATCTTTCGCTGGTTAGAAATACTAAGGTAAAACACATTCCATATCGTGAAACTGGAACAAACACCGTGCAACAACGAATACAGCTCTTAGTCAACTATTTCAGAATCCTTTGTCAACTAGTCGTCAACTGCTCGCAATTGATTAGAGCTTTTATACCAAAGCACAGATCAACGTGGACCAAATTAGTCCAATGACATCATCAGTTCATCGCATTGTTGCGGCAAAACTGCCAGTTATGCAATCAGGATGATCTCAAGATTGCGGCATCACTTCTACTTAGCTTTCAGATATTGAGGCGAACTAATTCATAGTCTGCAAGTTACGGTTAGCTAAGATTCTCTAGAATTGTTTTGAAACTAGCTCGCTGGCATAGGAATTTGTACTTATCTTTTGTCTATAAACCATGAACAATAATGTGTTCAGTAAAGTGTCATAACGAGGTGGCATGTTATAAGTAAGTAGTATGGCCAGTCGTCCTTTTTACAGTATAAATAAATTGCATTGCTTTTCTCGTTTAGAAGGGACCAGGAGGTTTGATGTGATTCGGTAACATGCTATTGTCGAAACTTTTTGGTGCGACTATATGATCAAAATTGTCATTCGTATTATAATTTATACACAATAACAAGGAAGCCTTGATTCCCGCCAGGTTGATTGGCATGTGTCAATTGTGTCATATTTATTTTGAAGTGTGGGCAACACGGATTTCTACTCACTCATTGTTCTGCGGATGTGGTGTTTGCCGAACAACTGCCCAAATGGAGTTAAATGTAACGGTAAATATTGAACAAACCAGGCTTATCTCCGGCTGGAACTAAATACTTAGCGAAACATACGTGACTGAGATTGTTTTTTGAGGTCCAGCCAGCTGTTTCGTGATACAATTATTTGGTGTTTGTCTCAATGCCTGTTTCCATGTCAATACACTTGAAGGGGGTACGATAGCGTGAACTTTCCATAAAAACCTTCATTCGGACTTCATTACTCACTTATAAAACATTTTTGTGTTAAGTATTACCTATATATAATAAATACTCATTCCCGCAAAATTAATAAAGTTCATAAAATAGTAACGAAAAATATTTTATTTTTGCATTATTCATTGCATCTGGGAATTTGGAAATGCGGCCTTATACTTGATGGTCGCACTACACTTGGGAATGCGTGTTCGCGTTGCGTCGTTGCCTCTCTTTCATTTGCCGTAGGAAGAAAAAAGATGCAGCACGAATATTTGGGCAAATACCGCCAAGTGTAGTGCCACTATGACATTTTATTTACCGGGAAACGTCTATGTCCGTACTTAAAAGTTTTTATTTCCTTTCACTATCGCATTGTCGCATTATTATTTTTTGCGTTTATATAAGATCTCTGGTAAATCCCTTTTCTTTTAATTGAACAGAGGCTTTGACCTCGCCTAATTGCTTTAATAAAGATTATGTTTAACCGCCTGTGATTCTTTTTTTATTGTTCATTATTCTATTTAAACTGATTAGATATTTTTTTATTAACTGTTCAAAGCAACAAAAGCGTTTATTATACATTTTTATTGACGTTGCCTGATACATTCCAGTCAATTTCTGCACATGACATTTAAAGGTTAAACGTTAGAGTGCAATTAATTTGTTTGTTTTTTTTAGGCTTATATATGTATAGTGTGTTTTGCTGCGATGCCTGCTTATTCCACGCAAAACTAGAGAGAAGCTAATACAAGAGTTTTTACCCTAAATAGTACGGAACTCCACGTTAACCTGACTCACGCTTGACCGGTATTTTTCGTGTAAGACTTAATAGGCGTGGCAGTGTTTATGCATAGCTTAAGGTCACTTTGAGATATGTTTATTTATTTATCTTGACAAGACGTTAAGACATGTACACGACACTGAACTTTAAGCTGCATAGTGTTTAGTGTTCCAACTCCAAGGAGGGAAAATGCAACAATTATTGCTAGAAATTAATTCATAATTTCATAAAAATAAACAAATATAAATATTAAAAACCCTTATCACGAAACAAATTATTTAATTAAATATTTTTTGTTTTCGTGTTATTTTTTTTAACGAGGAAGTTACCCCGATCATTTTATAATCGATATGATACAGAGAAAAAATATAATGGAAAAATAAACCATCTTCGTCTGTAGCCCCCGACAGGAGGAGGTTTGTTTCTCTGTATCATATCAATTAAATAAAAATATTTTTACTATCAAGGTATATACAAAAAAAAGATTTGTAGAAATGCGAAGTTACCCCACCGAGTCATTTATAAATTAATTAAAACATTTCAAAATATGTAATGATCGATGAATCGAAAACCTTTACGGTAATTATGTTACCTCAACTAAGTAGTTTTCAGAATGTTTTTCTCACTCGTTTTTAAGAAAATCGCGAAATTGTATAAACTTGTTTTAAACCCTGTGTGACATCAATACTACATCTGCCATGTGAAAGATGTGCATGCTGCCATTACAGAGCCGAACTAATTTACTGTCAATGACGTCATAATTTACTTATGACCTGCTGGAATTCGCTACTTTTCTATTTAGAAATGGAAATAGAAAAAAAAAATCGAGACGCACAAAACGACAAGCGGAAAATAAAAAATACTTAAAAGCATTTCACGAAATGGTTCCGACTCAGCATGGTGCTGGCGATAACCAGCTGGTCTTTCGTTGGAACCATCAATGAAACCACGCCGGGTAGCTAATTTACAAAAGCTATACCTACTGATTGAGTCACGAGTCAAATTATAACAGATGAGCTTTTGTTTGTGTATATACTTAACAATATCTAATCTATTTCAGTACTGATTGTTCACTCAAACGGATTAGCTTTTTGTGAAGATAGTTTCAAACATTATTTATGACCAAAACCTAGTCGAGTAGAGTTTCACCGCCATATTTGACGTGTATTTGCTCGACACAATTTTTGCCTTACTTTAGATAATCGTTTTGAGATATTGTACAGTGCAAATATAAGAAAAGGAAACTTATAATAAAACATATTTGAGTTATATTGGGTAATAAAATTATTAGTTACATTATATTATTTGTGCCTTTAATGTCTGGTTAGGTTCGACGACGAGCGAAGCGAGGGGTGTTAGGAAGAACTGCGACCTCCCAGCGCGCGAGTCAAGCGAGCGAAGCGAGCGTGCCGCAGCAGCGGCTGGCGAAGCACCAGAAACGATTCGCTGGCTCGGCTCGTGCGCTATTAGGTCGCAGTTCTACCTTACACTCCTCCTCGCTTCGCTCGTCGTCGTACCTAATGGATGCTCTCATTGTAGTAGATTAAAATTTACACTGCTGTCTTTAAATGAAATAAAACCGGCCAAGTGCGTGTCGGGCCATGCGCAGTGTAGGGTTCCCTAGTTGCCTGTCTATCTTCGTTACGGTTACGGTTACGTTCGTACGTGCGGTGCGGTTGCGTCACCCGAATTTGTACGAAAATTGGCCTTTCCAAGTACACAACGAAGACGGACAGACAGACGGACGGACATGGCGAAACTATAAGGGTTCCTTGTTGACTACGGAACCCTAAAAAGCAAACCTTGTTTCAGTAATATTATATACGGAACCAGGATGTTGTCAAGGAATTTGCAACACCAAAAGCTCATCTCATAAAATCGAACAGACCGCAATAGACTAGCATTTGTTGCTGGATTGCCAGTATGAGTTTAGTTAACAAAGTCTACGCGATTTAACAAATTAGGGTTTTGTGAAGGCTTTTCATAAACAAAAGCTAATCGAGTTCAGTTCTCACTTTGACTCTAATGCCGGCTACAGACTCTCGCGAGAAGTCTCGCCGAGAAGTCTTGCGTCTCGATCTCTCGAGAAGCGAGAGAACGAGAGAACGAGACGGCGAGAATGCGATCACATTCACGCTTCTCGGGTGTTCTCGGGGGCTCTCGGCGCGAGTCTGTTTTCAGCAAAATAGTTTTGTAAAGTCGCCGCCGGGTAGCGCACAGCCGCACACATGGCAATAAACAAAACACAATAATCAGACAATAAAATAATTATAAAAAAAGGAATAAAACAATACATATGCACTCGTTATTGTAATATAAAAAAAAGACCGGGTTGCACTCCGGGAGTGCTGGCAGAAGTGAAAACTCAATAACATTGTAACAGTTTTTCGATCAGGTCACGTGCCATCTTACGGTGTCACCCTAAAAATGAATTTGACGCAAATATAACAATTACCAATTATTTAGGTGGACGGGCCGCGGGAACGTTGGGTGCGACGGGCCGGCTCGCCCGTCTGCGGCGGCAAACAAAATACCAATATGTTTTTGCCATTGCCAAATATTTTTCAATGCTTTATCTCTTTAGGAATAACGTCCAAATTCGAACTATTCGAATTTGCAAGAACAGCAGACGGCGGCGGCGAACATAATATCAATTTGTTAAAGCCGTTGGTAAATATTTTTCAAAGCTTTATCACTTTAGGAATAACGTCGAAATTCGAACTATTCGAATTTGCTCAATAGCAAAACGGTGAAGGACGCTTGGACAAAATTACAAATTTATTTGCAGAATATGCTATTGCAAAAAGTGTTTAACGGCTTTATACTCTTACGAATAGCGTTCAGTTTTGAATGAAGTCGAATCGGCTAGCAGCAAAATATAAAAGTTTGTGACCTCCTTCACTGTCGCGTATTTAACAATTTTTCCCCATCCCAAAAAGTGCTCAGCGCCGCTAAAGAAGTTTTCACTTCAAAAACAGATGGAGTGACGAAGTGAAAAAGAAAACACAAAAAACAATAATAAAAGAGTATGGCAAGACTTATAAGAAAGTATTCATAGGTGAGTAAAACAGTAAATAAAAATCGTAAATAAATACGAAAGAAAACAGAAAACCATTAAATGGGTCGAGCGGCGGTCATAATAACTCCTTCCTACGACTAGAGTTTGTTGTACACAGAAAAAAAAACATTTATTAAATCAATGCAAATATCGTTGATCCAAGACAATATTGTATTCCATATAAGGAACACAATATTGTTTCAAATGTAAAATAATATATTATTAAGATTGTGAACTAATTTACTTGATTCAAGTAATGACTTTGACAATTTAATTTTTTACATTGAATAAACCTGAACTTGGTTTAAGAAATGTTTTTTTTTCTGTGTACGAGCCCGAATGTAATAAACAGTCTTAGTTATGTGTTCACCTTTTTTTTTATCTGCATTATTATAGATTACAGGGGACTTTAATCCTACGTATGTTTAGATGTTTGGATGTTTGTTACTCAATCACGCCCAAACGGTCCAACAGATCTAGATGACATTTTGCACGAAGATAGTTCATAGCCCGGGCCAAAATATAGAATAGTTTTCATTTCGGTCCACGCAAACGAAGTCGCGGGCGGAAGCTAGTAACATAATAATGTAAGAAAAAAATTGTTCCCATTCCCTACGTGTGACTGAGAGATAGTTTATTACAACTTCGTGATGATCTTCACTTAATAAATAAATATAATAAATATTAGGGGACAATCTTACACAAATCGACCTAGTCCCATAGTAAGCTCAATAAGGCTTGTGTTATGGGTACTAGACGACGATATATTTAATAGATAGAAATACTTAAATACATAGAAAACATCCATGGCTCAGAAACTAATATTCATGCTCATCACACAAATATTTGCCCTTACCGGGATTCGAACCCAGGACCTTCAGCTTCGTAGGCAGCGTCACTACCCACTAGACTAACCGTTCGTCCTTTCTTCTTCTTCTTCTTCCAACCTGTTGAAGCATCCGGTTTAGTTATAATGACAAAAGCTTATTAATATTGTAACGTATTTATACCAATACAAGTTTAACTTTTCTTTGCTTAAAAGTTTTTTTCAATGAGCAGATTATACCTTTACATATATGTACGTACATACTCGTAGTTACCGTGCTGACAACGGCACCTTGTGGTAGAAATTACACATTTAATACGTAAGATAAACTAGTCAATTGCTATAAGCTTTAGGAGAAATGTATCTACTTGATGTTTACACAGCTTAATTATAAGTTTACGCCGTTTAATAGCAATTAATGTTGCTTGTTACGTACCGACGTTAATCATCGATTTGTCATAGTACGAAGTACCGAGTAATTACTTTTGCTTTATGTTCGCCAGTTGTGTTCGGGGCGAGAGTTGGAGCCACAGATGCAGCGAATATGACAGTTTTTGTTAAGGTTAGAGTATTTACTTTATTCTATCAAGTATTTGATCAAAATGGCATATCAATGCAACTATTTATGCTGGTAATGCCTACATATTTATATACTTTTTGCATTGTACTAATAACATGACGTAAGTTCATATAATGATGTACCTACTTACAATATCGAGAACCGAAGAAGGGGAAGACCGAATCTTACATGGAGCATATAAAAGAAAAAATAAACGCTTCACCGTATAGAGAAATAAAAAGGAATTACTCCACCGACAAGACCCTCGCTCTTAGATAAGAAGAAGAAGAAGACAATATCAAGAACGAATGATTACGGTTACTCTCCGACAAGAGCCTCGCTCTTAGATAAGAAGAAGAAGAATATAATATCAAGAACGAATGATTACGGTTACTCTCCGACAAGAGCCTCGCTCTTAGATAAGAAGAAGAAGAAGACAATATCAAGAACGAATGATTACGGTTACTCTCCGACAAGAGCCTCGCTCTTAGATAAGAAGAAGAAGAATATAATATCAAGAACGAATGATTACGGTTACTCTCCGACAAGAGCCTCGCTCTTAGATAAGAAGAAGACAATATCAAGAACGAATGATTACGGTTACTCTCCGACAAGAGCCTCGCTCTTAGATAAGAAGAAGAAGAATATAATATCAAGAACGAATGATTACGGTTACTCTCCGACAAGAGCCTCGCTCTTAGATAAGAAGAAGAAGACGACAATATCAAGAACGAATGATTACGGTTACTCTCCGACAAGAGCCTCGCTCTTAGATAAGAAGAAGAAGAATATAATATCAAGAACGAATGATTACGGTTACTCTCCGACAAGAGCCTCGCTCTTAGATAAGAAGAAGACAATATCAAGAACGAATGATTACGGTTACTCTCCGACAAGAGCCTCGCTCTTAGATAAGAAGAAGAAGAATATAATATCAAGAACGAATGATTACGGTTACTCTCCGACAAGAGCCTCGCTCTTAGATAAGAAGAAGAAGAAGACAATATCAAGAACGAATGATTACGGTTACTCTCCGACAAGAGCCTCGCTCTTAGATAAGAAGAAGAAGAAGACAATATCAAGAACGAATGATTACGGTTACTCTCCGACAAGAGCCTCGCTCTTAGATAAGAAGAAGAAGAATATAATATCAAGAACGAATGATTACGGTTACTTTATAAATCAAAATAAATTTGAAACTTTGGGTACAAGTTCGGTTCGTATTTGGTTTTTATAAATCGTATTAATTAGTCTAATCACGCACTTATTATATTGATAGCTTTGTATGCCACGCTTTGTTATTCGTGATTCTAATTTTACGCAGTTTACGGGTTCAGGCGTTGTATTATGTAATTGTTATTGTATACTTGAATCTTAAAGCCAAATGAGTATTGTTAGCAACGGTACTATAGGGACGTCACAGATACGTCACGAGCCCACTCTGAGCACCTCAGACTTTGGACTGCCCCGTACAGCCATAGCGGCAACACACTTCTTAATATAATTTTACCTAATATCTTTCTAAACGCGTGTAAGTAGTAATATTTCTACAGTAAAGAAGATTTTGTACTACTTAGGAGAGTTCTTCATCGACGATGTAATGGTCAGAAGAGGGCTTATAAAGAGGAGTAAGTATACCCAACACGTATTATTTATATTTCCGACTACTGTTCGATATCACTCTCGCTGAGCTGAGTGACTTCGGAGTGAAACCGATCATAACAAGACAAAGCCTTATGGCATTTCGTTTTGCCAATGCAAGCGCTTGGCTTGTTTTGTTTACAATAATGGCTCGGCTATTGTTGCTGGCCAGTAGCAAATTTAACTTGCCGCTTTCGTAATCTTAACCAGTTTTTGTTGTAGATACTAATAGCGCTTTTTAACCATGGTGATGAAATATCTTGATTCGTGATAGTACGTACGGTCGTCTAGTTATTTTTGTACTATCTCGTTTATATCGTAGTCCATATGAACTTGCGCCTCCCATTTTACCCCCATAGGGAATATAAACCTATGTCCTTCCCCCTTCCCGGAATTCAAACTATTATCTCCATACCAAATTTCATCTGAATCGGTCCAGCGGTTTAAGCGTGAGAAGGTAATGGAGAGACAGACAGACATATTAGTAGGTACTTATGGGTGGGTGGGCTTATAAGCAAAAACATATTTTAGTAATTTGATGTTTTAATAACTACTTAATTGATTAATTTTTAATTTCATTTAATTTATTTGATTTTAATTCAAATCGGTAAATGACATGCGCTTCTCCCAGAATTGTTGGCATCCGTAGGCTACGGCAACTGTTTATATACTATCTGGTGGGCCGCACGCTTGTTTGGGCTGATGTAATATACAAATATAATTATATACAGGAGAAAGGCTATTTTTTTTTGTACATTCAGATTTTCGACTGGCAGCACCTGACCGACTCGGGCGCAGATTTCGGACGCGTTAAGGAAAGCGTTAGCTAGCAATTTAATAATTCGATTTATTTAACACCATTCTAATTTCTGTAGTAACTGGAATATTGGTTTCGTAAGGAGTAATTAAGTCGTGATCAGATACTAACTATCATACTGTAGTAAGAACGTAGATTGACTATGCTGTGCCAGAATTACTCAATTAATATCGCTAAGTAACGATAGATACGCCCGGTTTCAAACTATCTGATAGTACGCATTCATATCAATCTTTGTTTTATCGTGTTGAGAATACTTAGTACAAATGTTGAAATATAACAGTCAGTAGGTGCTTACTATTGAAATCAGCGTCAAGAACGTTCTGATACATATTTTAGCAACCACATATTTCTCAATTTATACGACGCCCGCGCAGCTCGCCACGCGAATAACAAAGAACGCTGGCAGAACCACGGGATATACATATAGTATATCTGTTCATCCCTAAGGTCTATTACAAGCTTTTATTTAGTTTCACCTGTCCCGTTGACTAGCTGTCTGTCTGTCTGTCTGTAATCAAATCTTGCAAGTTAAATTTGACCCACTTCCTGGTGACCGATTGAGCTGAAATTTTGGGTTTAAGTATAGTTTGGATTACAATTCAATATTATGGTACCATCGAGCTGATGATCTGATGATGGAGACAGAAGGTGGCCATGGGAATTCAGTACTTAACCGACGTAACCCCGTTGAGTTTGGGCTCGTTAGAATCGTCTCAATGAGTAGTTGATACAGAAAGGTATAGTCGGCAATAAAAGTTTGTACCAAAAATGAAATTTTTGACAGAAGCTTGTTTTCCAAGATTTTTTGAAATCGGATGATTAGTTCCGGAGATTTCCTCCTAGAGGTACATTACAAGCACGCAAACTTTACCTCTTTATAATATGAGCATAAGTTTTTTTAGTATTTAAGGCATGCTTTAATGATCTGATCATTGTATACACGTAATTGTTCAGTCCTACAGCAGAGTTATTAAAAGTAACTTTTATGTAAAGATATTAAAATGCGGATACGTAATAACTGGTGGAGATAATTATTTTTACGAAGGGCAATCCACGAACTCTTTCTTCATAATTAGTCTCGACTCATCTAACCTGCCCTTAAGTAAAACCTGGCTCGAAGATTCTTTTCTTTATATAGTCGAGTTGTCGGGAAACGTAATTTTGTAGCCGAATTTGACCTTAATATGTTTCAAGAATTTCGTGAGAATCGTCGCACTGACGATGGAAAATCGTTTTTTCTTTGCCACAAGTACAAAGTACGAACATATAACATATGTGAATAAAGGAATAAGGGACGCCAAGTGCGAGCATCGAACCCGACGCTACCGGACGCCACTCGGCCTTGGCGACCGCAGGGCTGTCTGTTCAATGATAATCGACTACGTGACGATGACAAAATCGATTTAAAAGCAATAACGTTGTCATCTTTAATGCATACGCGTAAATAAATGTCGAGAAATAATCGATGATAATTATGAAATGCGATCATCGAACTGGCCGCCGCGCCGGTCGCGACGCGGCCTTGGCGCGCTCGCTGAGCCCGTGCGTTGCTTCACTTGCTACTCCGCCGCACTTTTCGCGACATTCCAGTAGGTAGACTAAAAAATGTATTTCAAGTAGCTTTTATCATTTCAACAGCTGCTTGCCCGCATTTGCAAACCAAATTTTAGCGCAGACTTTAATTCCGTTTGTAGTTCTATAAAGTAAAATTAATTATTTTATTATGACATTTATACTATTTATAATACAATAAATATGACAATATGTATACATACTATATGTTACTAGCTTCCGCCCGTGACTTCGTCTGCGTGGACTTGAGATAAAAACTATTCTATATTTTAAACCAGGCTATAAACTATCTTCGTGCAAAATTTCATCCAAATCAGTTGAGTCGTTTAAGTGTGATTGAGTAACAAACATCCAAACATCTAAACATCCAAAAATCTATTAGTTAGGATACCTATTCAATTTGACACCTAGGTATCTAAGCTTCTTGCCTGTTTTTTCATTGTAGTTTTCTAACTAGACTACAAAGTTCAAAAGCTGAAAGCTCCGTTGGAAACGTATCGTATAAGTAAGCATCATTTAAGCTTAGTTTCGAAACGTTCTTGTACGTATGAAAGTATGAATGAATACACGACCATAAAGAGCGGCCCAGCGGTATCGAATGTTATGCCTTTCGGCTGGGTCTCGAATCGGGCGAAGGTAAACAACTTGGCTTGTATTCATAACGCTTACTCACAATTTGACTCAGGCGAACCAGTATCAGCCTGACCTCTGATTACGCGTAGTTGTTACGATCATCAGCGAATTGATATACTAGAGGTGAGGAGGTGATTAGATACTGGTTTTGAATAGTATAACTTCTAGCACGGGTCTCCGGTGCCTGAGCGTGGGCGGGATCCACTAGGACTTTCTACTACGCAACTAAATATTAACTTAACCATGAGTTTACTATTGACGGCTTCTGTTTCTTTTAAAACGTGTTTATTTGCTGTGAGATGAATCGATCAAATTGATTTGAATTTAAACAGGCATATATTATGATTTTAATACGGTACGGAAAATTTACCGTTAGCTTTTCGGTGAAGGAAACATCGTGAGGAAACCGGTGTAATCCTAATAAGGTCTATTTTTTCCTACGGGTGGGAAAGTCAAACCTAATGCCAAATCTTGGGATTTGGTGTCAAAGCGGACCCCTTTAGGGGCCCAACGGGAGTAACGATAATAATATTATGACTTTATATGGTCATATCATTAGCACATACGCATGCCTATATGTACTATATTTTATGGTTTAATTCCAAATTTTAATTAACGCAAATCTTATAGACAATCAGCTGCTGGCGCTAAGCCTAAAATTCATATAATCAATGACAAGTTAATTAGGTACGTGTTTCACGCCAAATCGATACTGAACTGAACGTTATACTAATAATGTTTAAAGATATATTTCAACGAATTGAATTAAACATGCATAATGCAGTATGCATCGACATGTTGACAGATTATTCAATGAACGTACATAACTTACGTTTAACTACACTCTCCAAGGAAGTAAAAAGGTAGTAAGAACGTTTGATTTGAAATTATCATACTGCTTTTATCATTTCAACAGCTGCTTGCCCGCATTTGCAAACCAAATTTTAGCGCAGACTTTAATTCCGTTTGTAGTTCTATAAAGTAAAATTAATTATTTTATTATGACATTTATACTATTTATAATAGCTAAGCTTCCAGTGTTCAAGTTATTCAATAACCTGGAGCATAATATGTGAAATAGCCAGGAACTAACTTAAAGTACGGTAGTAGGTATGATAAGTTACAGTCACCAACATTATCTGCCATAACAAAACGGGTTAAACTAAATGACACGTTCTAATCTAACAGCTTAAGAAATAGAGTCGTGTAAGATATTTATGCGCGATTTGTTGTGGCAGATATTTATGCTTGGGACTGTACCTACCAGCTACCCAGGCGGAGCCACGGGATAAAATATGACCTACGTACATCCCGAAGCCTCTTTTTTTATACTGTTGAAAAAAAAATTTAAATTGCACGAGTGGTTCCAGATATTACCCCTACATTCAAACTCACAGACTTTTCCATTTAATCTTATTAGTACACTATAACTATAACTAACAAATTAGAGCTTTAGGTATAGCCTGAAGTGGATATGAAAACCGTGAGAGGTTTCCACAGATTTAGAACCAAATGAAACAAACATCCACAATTTAACAATAACCATGCAAATAGGTAAGTTAATTTACTCCATGATTGGAATGCAAGATATCGATAATCGAAGGAGCGACTAAAGCATAAATCTAAGAGGAAATTATAGTACGAGGTTTCACACCCATTCTTATGGAAAAGGAAAGTGGGTGGGTAATAAGGAAGCGAGATTAAACAGTAGGTAGCTTAGTTAATGGTCGAAGGAGGTTCTAAATCTGTTGCTGTGGCCTTCCGTACTTGCGCAAGTCTTCATGCCGTAGACCTATTGTAACAAAAAATAACACAAATTATTTGCTTGTCAGCCCGTACCTGCGTGTCTCCGTGCTGAGCCGTTGAGTCTGAGTAGGTAAGGAGTTGCTATAATAAAAATATACTAGCTTTTGCCCGCGACTTCGTTAATTACCACCAGAGGGTATTTACTATTCAGTCCTAATTATCGCACTCTTATTAAAACTTCTTCCTCCTATTTCACATTTGGATTGGTTTCGGAATATATTGTGTGTCCTCTTCCGGGACTTAGACGGTCTCCTTACCAAATGTCATCTACTTAAATCGGTTCAGCGGTGTAAGCGTGAAAAGGTCATATTCAGACCGACACATTTATATTCAAACTTATTATATTTACAAGGATAAACTCTAACCTCCACCGCTATCAAGCAGCTTGATGCTAAAATAGCCCTGCAAAAAAATTTATGATGGAAAAAAAATATCAACGCCTTCAAAACATACTTATTCGTCGTTGGATTCTTGATCCATTATGTTCCTTCCTACCCACAGATTTATAAGTTTAGTACAATCCAACTGATAGCTATGAAATGTGTAAAGCCCTTCAGACTCCGATGTGTCATAGATGTAGACCGCTCAGTGCAGGTCAAGACCTCATACTGAGAAACGATGCTATAAAATACTTAAAAGCATGTGGTCTTATATCCTTTGATCTTTTCACCCCAATTTATGATACAAATCCCCTTGTTGGCCGTTTTCACACAACAGTAATTTGTCAAATGTTTTTACCTGATGACACGAATATGATAATTACGAGTAGGATCACTGTAGGTACTACTCGAACTTGCACAATGCATATTTTCTACTTTCTAATATGATGATAATATGTATGTTAGTCTTTAAGGTATTTGTAATATGGGCCTTTGTTGCATGATTTAAATAAATAAATATAAATAGTGTTTTTGATGCAGTGTCAGTGAGTTTACATTTTAAGTTTTTTAGGGTTCCGTAGTCAACAAGAAACCTTTATAGTTTCGCCATGTCCGTCTGTCCGTCCGTCGTCGGCTTAGCTCAGTAAGCATTACTACTAGGAAACTGTGATTCGGCATGGGTATATAAATCAATCACGCCGACAAAACAGTACAATAAAATCTTGAAATTTTTTTTTACATCTAAAGCTGGGATGTTATTTTTTTCTCGACAAATCCATGGTATGGGATATCGTTGGATAGCTCGTTCAAAAATATAATGGATTTTCAAAGACCATTTTTCAAATCAGTGATTTGTTTGCGAGATATTGGGCTTTAAAGCCCCAATTTTTGTTCGATTCATGTGGCCACCCCCCTGCCGGCTAAATGGCTACTACTGGGGATGTGAATTTAAAAGGAAAACTATCACGGACAAGTAGGCATAAATAGTTACCGAGTAATAGCCGACCAACTTAATGTGTACTTGGAAAGGCCATTTTTCGTACATATTCGGCCGACGCTACCGTCGATGTAACTAAGACAGACAGGCAAATACGGAACCCTACACTGCGCGTGGCCCGACACGCACTTGGCTGGTTTTTTACTAAGTTTCTGTAGGCATGTAAATAATAAAAAAATTATCACGGATTTTTCAAATTATGACAATTGTGACGGGAGTATGTTGCATATTGCACAGTACCTATGTAGTTGGCTACAGTAGAAAGTTGCACTGCACAAGTCTGCAACAAATTTACTGCAACAAATAAAACCTCATCCTTTTGAGGAGCACGACTTAAGTGGCTATCGCCAGTCAGCCCTTTAAGAGTAAGCCTATTACGCAACGTGTGGGCAACGCGCCAACGTCACCGGCGGCGCATCAATGGGCCGCTTTGCGACTATCAGAGTTTGCAGGACTTGCCCTCAGTCTTTCACTGGTCCTTTGTCAGAGCTCTATGCAAAGCGTAAAGCTTGCTTAGCAAATAGCAGCTTTTATAGTCTTTCAAACAAATGTTAAGCTTGGGAACGAACCTAAAGGAATAATTGTGATTTAATTTGATTTAGCTTTAGTCTGAGATTACACAATGCAAATCTTTTAAGTTCCATTAACATACCAAGCCAGCCAGTATCAATCTTTTCAGTTGATATACTTGAAATTATTTAGCATCTTTGAGTAAAATTCTTGCTTTAAGTACTAATCCTATCCTAATCTTTACTAACATTATTTGAGAAAAAGTATTATGTAAACCCAGGAAAACGTCAATGTTTTGGAATGGTGTATTTAATGGTTTCGGGTCTAAGGACTATATTATAGGGACTGATCTATATATTATTATTTTTATTTTATTTTTTTGATAGGGCTAAACTGCAAGCACAGGACCGCTCGGCGCGGACAGCGTGAATTGGCCAGAGGGCCAAAACAGCATCTACATATTATACACAAACTATCTACATTTATATTAGAAACTACGGTAGCCTAGTGCTTCAGGCATGCGGCTGTCAAGTGGCGGTCGTTGGTTCGAATCCCGGCTCGTACCAATGAGTTTTTCGGAACTTATGTACGTAATATTTACCGTTAGCTTTTTGGTGAAGGAAAACATCGCGAGGAAACCGGTCTAATCCCAATAGGTCTAACTTTTCCTCTGGGTTGGAAGGTAAAATGGCAGTCGCTTTCGTAAAACTAGTGCCTATGCCAAATCTTGGGATAAGGTGTCAAAGCGGACCCTGGGCTCGTTTAAGGCACAACCGGGAATAACGCTGGGAGGATGATGACTATTAATGACATATAAACAAAACTGGATTATCCGTGCGAAACCGGGGCGTGTCATTAGGCATCAATAATAAGAATTAATATTTGTTATGTTCAATTACAAGAGAACCATCATAATCAAAGAAAACAGAAAGACAAGTTTAATTTAAAACATTAGGATTGACAAATTAAGTCCTTAAATTACCATGCATTTGGTCATTCTGGAAGTCCAAATAATTCCAGGAACCTTAGCTCTTGCGACTATAGTAAATGTCACAGCTAAAGAGGGATGTCGCCAGTCCCATACCAACCATCTTTTTCTCTCAGGAGCGGTGATTTCCGGCTATTGTACTCACAGTGCCGTCTAGAGAAACCCAAATTACATCTCTCACGTCGCATTGCTTAAGTAAGCAATCGCTCGTAAAAACTTCGAGAGCCGGTTTTCGTACTTTGTTGAAATTACTGAAGTAACAGTTTTTTGTCACTGATTAATGGAGTGTGGTGGCCTGTTTAGATAATTGCTTTATACTTAATTTGTAGTGAGAATTGAATTAGATAAGGTGCTTGGTTGATTGAGAATTGAATTTCTGTTTCTAAATCCTCCCAGAAGTACAGAGATTACTGTTTTTTTTTTGCATTTGCAACCTCTTCTTTATTTGATTTAGTAGGAGTTAGAAATCCGATATGGAACGAAGTATGTGCAAAGTACCAAGATTTCAAATAAATACTAAAGTCGATCAATTTCAATAGAAATGACATGAATGATTTCTATATGAAACCTAAAATCTCTCTCTACCTCTCGGTTTCAGTTATGCGATATTTAATAATTAGAGACCAGAGAAGTAAGTGTACCTCTTCTTCTTCTTATTTAAGAGCTAAGCTCTTGTCGGTGTAGCTCAAAGGCCTTAAAGTGTACCTATTAACCTAAAAATATTGTTTACATTGAAATATCTGAGCTACACACGTAAAAAATTCAAATTAGTAGAAAGTATTCGCTAATAGAAATCTGATTTGTAACAAGTATAACAATGATTTATAAAAGTAATTGAAAACACCTATTACATACATAGCTGCGAGCATGTGACCCGTTTGGCTCGTATCTTACGATTTCTATCCGCTTAGAACAAAGCGTATGTCGTACCCGCGCCGTGTGATGTTTATGTAATTTCACTCCGGTAACCTTTCCTATGGCGATTTGTACTGCACTAGTTTACAGAGCGTGCTAGAAAGTGGACCGGGCGACAGGAACTAACCTTTACCGCCGACCTTTAGCCGATAACTGCTCGATATGACCCCGGCAGCAGATACGCGAAAATCGTTACAAATTCTGCTCAGTTTCGTGACGGTGGTGGTGCTTTCCACTAAACCCTCGGGCTGGACAGCAACAGGTCTGATGTAACCGCGTCAACGCTAACACAGATGAAATTTGATTTGGTTGGGAGGGAATTGGAAGAGTGCTCTATATTTATTTTCATCACACTTGCTCGAAAAGGGCTTCATAATGCGCAGACATACAGAGCTGTAATAGCCTGTGTTACGCCCACGGGCGTAATGGTTTTTTTCTTAAATTGTATCTGTCGCTCATGCGGCAGTTACAGAGCAAAGAGGTTTTTATATCAAATACGATGTCTGAAAACGTATTTATAAATAAATTTAAACTTAAAAAACTACTTAAACATGTTTAACTGAATTATTTACAGATTTAATAATATTATGTAGTTATTTAGTGTCTATGTAAAATGTTTTTAAGTGTTTTCAAATCGTGGCTGTATACCGAAGGGTCTTTGCCATACGCGCCTCACGTCAAATTCAACAAAATGGACGACTGACATGTTGAATTTTTCATTACGATTTGTATTAATTTCACGTAAAATGTATTTTTTTGTTTCCTCGCAAATGTGATGAAAAACATTGTGTATAACACGGGCGTAAGAATATTGCAAAACGCGAGTCATCAAAAGCCTTCTTCTGACAGTCTCTTGTTCGCAATATTCCACTTCCGCCCCTCGTTAAACAATGTACTATTACGTCATACCTGGCCATAATGTGAGTTTTACCGCACGCTGCGCGTACGGTAAAACTCACATTGTGGCCAGGTGAAGACGTAAATATGTGTACTCACCACAAGCGGTAAGAAAGAAAGCCCTCTATCGCATATTTACAACCCTCGCCTGCGGCTCGGCTCATAAATACCTGCGATTTCGGGCTTTCTTTCTTTTACAGCCCTTGGTAAGTAATGTACTATTAAGGCCTCAACGGTGGTAAGCTAGCATACCGCTTGCCTGATGGTAAGCAGTCACCATAGCCTATGGGCGCCTGCGACTCTAGAAGTATCGCAAGCGCGTTGACCGGTTTGATCTGCGGTAGAGTGCCCTGTCAATTTATTGTACTCATTAATGTATAGATATGGTTTATCGCAAAACTTGAAAGTGGCTAAAGTCCATTGGTTTGGTCGTTTTAAATATATTAAACATATTTTTAAATGGAAATGGTTAATTTTATTAACATTATATAATGTCATATATGAAGTTCCAAGCCTGGATCTATAGACATTTCTGTTTACGAATACCTTTTAAGGGTTACAATCAAATCATTTTCATTTTTTTAAAGTGGCTTCGTTTGGTAAATTCTTGACATGACAGTGTAAATGGTACTTACTAATCATATGTCGAAAGCTTTTGAATGCGTTTCAGGGAATTTAAGTGGGAAATTCCGATATTGCTGGATATCGGCGTAAGAGTGGGCGTGAACATCGGTCACGTAGTACTCGTTCCTAGTTTAAAACGACATCAGTTGCTTTGGGTTGAGAAGATTTATACATCTTTTTGTAAACGCTATGAGTCTGAGTTATAACCCAGGAATGAAATAAATCTAGCTCCGAGTTAGGAGCTAAAGCGCACCACCCACTCGTCAGATTTACATACGTAATACGTTCGCTTCGTCACTTTTAACGCTTTAAATACTGTAATGAATCAACAATCATAAACACTGGGTTTAGTGTTTGTTTTAGTCAGTCTAATCTCCTATAATTTTAGGGAAGCCCCTTTGAAAAGGCAATATATTATTTAGATTAATGAAATAATCTTTTTTTATAGATTTTTTCATCAGAGGAATACCACCATTATTACTGGTCCGTTGTGTTGTCGTATATTTAAGTACCAAAAATAGTTAAGCTGGCGTCCAGAGTGCAGCTGATAAATTCTACTATGAGAATTGTTGTAGTCACGCATACATGAAGTTCATAATTTTGCTGTCTCCTTCATTGAAATCTATCAAGCTTGCGCATGGCAAGGTTATGCCCGCAGACCATAGAGCACAGTGAAGTGGAGCAGAGTTTAATTATTTCCACACCATACGGCAATTCAACGATTTCTGACCGCAGCAAATCATTATTATATAAAACTGTAAACTGTTTGTAAAGTTATTATACTTCTTGCTAAATACTTAATAATAGGAACGTGCGTGAAAAATAATGTGTAAGTAGCGAAATTGTATCGACCTTACCTATTTGCTGCAACATAGAAACAGTTCAACTACCTACACAAAACGCGAGCGATTTAAATGACATAATGTTAAATAGTTTAAGTAAAGTAGATAAAGAACTGATCCAACAAAACAAGTTAAAAACATCACAAAATCCTCGAACATTAAATTAGAAGTCTTTAAAAAATTGGCATTTAAGTTAAAACAGTTTTCTCGTCACATTTTTGCCATGGATAATTTTTATTCAACGGCGTAAAAATTGCCTTCACGCAAGCTTTTTAATTTGTCGCGGTGTAAACGGCAGTGTATCGGTAAAATTCGCAGTGAGGCGTTTTTTCATCAAAAAACCTTTTGTGGTAAAACCACTTCGTGCGTGCTATTAGTGAAGCAAATTAAAATGATGCAACGGTTAAATTTATATTATTTAAGCGCTCATTTTGTTTAGTTTTTTATAAGTTGCGCAAGAGTGGAAAGCGATACATTTACGCGGCCATTCAAACTGATAGATTGTACGTAAATAAGGCTATCCGATTTGTAACGGTTTCACTTATACCTTTTACACTTGAGTCGAAATACTTAAATACTTGAAGGTATTCAAATTATAAAATATCAACACACATTTTAAACAAATATGTACTTACCTATTGTATTTGTTTAAAATGTCAACGTCGTATTTTTATTGTTATGCACTTATCGACAGTTTCACATTTGTAATAATAGGATACTTCCCAAGATTAAACTTAATAATATTCCTAAACCTATTTTACAAATACTAGAACTATTCAATGCTGGTCACAAGCATTTAATAATGACCAAAGTAGGTATCCAATGCATTTTATTACTATTGGGTATGGGTACTGGCAGTGACAAGGGTTATTTATTAAGTAGGTACAAAAAGACACAGCTCGCCTTTTATCTCGTACATAGCCCGTAATGTGACAATAAGAAGAACTCCCATTTGAATACCAAGCCTTGAATGAGTTTTATTTTAGCTCAAACGACTTTCCGAGGGTTTTGTAAGTCCATTTGTTTTAAATGTATAAGTAAATTGACTTGTACTGAAAAACGTTAACTATGCGCATTGTTAATAAATTTTGGATGATTTAAAAAATTATAAAAAATGTTAGTAAAATGTAAAGTTCCTAAAAATAACGAATAAAACGTTACTGTGAACAAGGTATCTCACAATTCTCAATCTTAATGCGTTTCTGAGGTGAACAATTTTTAGTGGCCAAATCGGCAAGATTTCAGGTTTTGACGAACTTAAATATCCATATGAAAATGGTTTCATTTCTTTGTAAAAATTCATATAAAACGAGCTGGCAAAATATATTTTTAAGGAAGTTTCTTGCCTACTTTATACAATCTACACTTACCTTTTTTATACGATCGTACCTCCAGTTACCTTGTAAAAAAAAACTGTTTAGCCTGTATTGTCTCGTAAGTATATTTTTATTCCAGAGATTGATTTTCAATGTATCAGATAAGATATTTTAATGTATGACCCTAAAGGCTGTGGGGCGATGTTTACTGCCCATCGGCAGGCTCATAAAACGCGTGACGGTCGTCCGCCGGAGTCAGTGCGACAAGCCATCAGAGGTTATATTAGCTTGGTATTTTGACCGCTTATGACACGCTAAATCTTTGACAGCGCCATGATAACATATATCCACTATTCATGACGTAATACATTTAAAATTATAGACCACCCATGTGATCGCCACTTTGGCATATGATCGCCATGTCACGAACTGTCACTGAATCAAGTCGAATTTTACCCTAGTTTCACGACCAGCCCACCCTGGTAAATCGTAGTTTGGCGACTTGGCGAGCAAGATTAACAATAATTATATCGTTATTTTCGTTTTATTGTTAACAACGGAAACAGTATGGTTTAATTCGAACAATACAGAAACGCTTTTTTTAATAAAAGCATAATTTATTTATAAAATATTTGTATTTAGAGTTGTGCAGTGACATAGGTAATATAGATTTTTTTAATGGGATAAATGTAGGTAGAAACTGCTAGGTCAGTAGACGCTGCAGGCCGAAAACAACGTATTACTACTAGTTAATAGTCTTCCAGTCAAATAAAGTTAATACAAAGCAGTAAACGTCACTTAAAATTAACTACTAGGTACATGTTTGCCGCACCTTCTGTATTTAAAAGTATCCGCGCCACAATTTTCCTTCGAACTATACCGATGCATTGTTATTTTAGTCGATATCTAGATGCCGAGCCGACGAAAGAATGCGCAAGTAATTGTTAAACTATGCAAATCACGGACTAAGCCAGTCCGAGATTAAAAGTTCCACGTCCAGATAATACCGCATGTTAATTAAGTCCGTTTTGTTCAACAAAGGCGTAACTTATTGGCGACGCATTTCTGCTGTGGATGCTAATTTCTAAACAAATTCTCGAGCCTCGATGCTTTGTGGCTTTGGAGGATTAAGTGACTTAAGTGTTTTTGCGGTGAATCTAACATTGGCAACGTTACGAGAGTTACTACCTACTTAAGCAAATTTTTTTTTTATTCAATATTAACTTCGGGAATTGATTACATAATGATAGTGATAGACTCTAAACCATTTCTGTTTCCTAATTTATTGTTCACACTTTTGAACCTTACCGTCATCATAATTAATTATTGCACAAGATCATAGAAGGACAGGGGGACACAGAATACCGATTAATTATAAAGATAATGACGATGCTTTCTGAGCTTTAACGTCATTCTAAAAGAAAGGTGGTTCATTAAAACGAATTGATTCAACTTTTTTTTAATATAAGGCTGTATTAATAATAAGTTTATACCTATGGATTCGCCCGCCATAGAACAGAATCGTTTAGCCACGACATAAATTTATGGTAGCAACCATCTCGCAATATTTACGGGCAATAAATTGCGTTCAACATTGTATAATTTTCATTGGTTTTGCGTACGCAATTGTTTGCATGAGGCGGTCAGATGGCAAAGGTAGCGCGAGAGTTTTTTTAATCGGACAATTAGTCAGAAAGGAAATTAAATAAATAAATGATAAGTAGCGGGTTAAATAAAAAAATATAAAGGCTTCAGACCAATCGCGAATAAAGTTTGGTTTGATGACAACTTTCTATAGCTACAACTACGTCAAGAGATGAATGGAGCTTTCATACAGATTAAGTAGCGTAATATGTTCTTAAAATAATAAAATAACTCGTGAGTTTTTTGTCGCATAAAATAATCGCTGCCAATACTTTCAGTTATACTAGGAATCAATCGAGTTTTATATTGACATCGATTCATATACCAATGTCATTGGGCCATTGTTACATATGTATTGATTCTTACTTCACAAAAAGGCCAAACGCTTCCACCCGATCCAACGGACGGGCACTACGAGTATTAATAGAGATTCGTTTTTGTCTGAAGGTAAAAACTGACGAAGCTGGGTTGCCATGTCATACGTGGATACAGCAACCTCATATTTCATTTTATTATTCATTGAGATATGAACTTTATTAAGCGAAACACAAGGTTGTTTTTCCATAAAAATAGAGAGCCATGTACGAGTTTAAGAAAACACGCGCTCCATATAAAGGCTTCTTAACGTCCTCATTGTTTGGACTATTTTGTATTGTTCTCAAAGTCTGTAAAATCTAACATGACGTTGGCAGGTTACGTAAACCGTTTTTTGTTGCCTTTTACATATTTATGATGACTCAATTACGGGTATCTGAATACGTATAAAATTTTGTGCTCATTTTTGAAAACAATGAAAATTCAACAAAGCTCAAGAAATAAAATCAAATATCAAGAAATAAATAATATACAGTAAATGATACTTATTAATTCTAATATGTAACAGATTTTACAAACATCATCATCATCCGTCGTAGCCTATTTTACTATATACAGATATTATCGTAATCTCACAAAACATAAGTAATATATGTAGATGTTCAAAAGAATCAAATTACACGGCAACCTGTCGAATCGATGAGGAAACGCCATTCATGATTAGTGAGCCAACTCCTCTGGCAATTAATCAAAATCAATAATGAACCACTGCTAAATACATATGACTTAATTATTCTAGTAGGCTGTATCGTCCCGAGGTGTAGGTAGTATGTTCTGATATCGGATCCAAAACGCATTAAGGGGATGCCTTGATTCGAGTCGAACACGCCCCTTGACACGCTTATGCCTTCCGCGCACGAGAAAAAGAGATGTAACACTCTTCGTGAATGGCTTTTTTGGACAAATTTCGATAAATATCAGAGAAGTTTTATTTAAATTTCATCAAGTGAGATTTTAGATGAGATAAAATACTATTGTATTAACTTGATTGTGTCGTAAAGTAATGTATTGTTTGAGTAGGCTGAGTAAAAAAAGGAAAATACAGACCCAACACTGGATTTTTTTTCTATAGAAAATTTTAAGCAATCATGTAGGTATCGATAAAATCAGATAAACAATCATATATTCAAGAATCATATATCTGAAAATCAGACCTTACTGTTTCTTAATCTAGTCTGAACGGCGTTTCAAAGCACGCGATAATGTCCAAAACAGCGATTCCCGAAGAGTGTTACATCTCTTTTTCTCGTGGGCGGAAGGCATCAGCGTGTCTCTGTCTAGGGGGCGTGTACGACTCAAATCAAGGCATCCCCTTAAGTCGAAAAGCTAATACCAGCGAAAATGAGTCTTTATTCATCTCTCATAAATTGAAGATGTAATATCGTACACGTCGATTTATCACATTACTATGATGAAGGCGCAATTATTTAATACAAACACAATTCTTACCTGTCAAAAGCAATGTAAGCATTAACATTATTTTTCATTTATCAAAACCAGGATCAGAATTACCGATGACCTTCATGTGTCATGCTAATAAAAATATGATTTATCTACATGACAAAAACGTAGTAATTACATGTGTGGGTACGGTTTTATTTCACGAAATATTAATAGAAACATTTGTTTGCATCTGGGGGCACGGTAGTGCCCCCGCCAAGTCAAGCAAAACAGCGACACGGCCGTACCATCCATATTTCGAAGCAGTCCAGGCCATTATTGACGCCCCTATAACTTCGTTGTGGATCAAACTAGAAGCCTGAATTTTGCAGTTACCAAGCAGGCATTGTATAAACACGGTATATTTCAATTTTCATTCAATTTGAACCAGTAGAATTATTATAACTAGTCAAAGTTTCTTAATTTTGTCACTCACCGACTCAACTGACTGACTGACCGATCATCATAACTCTAAGGCACTTCCAGCAGACATCTATTTATGCTAGAATAGATCTAGCTTCAAATTTAGAATACAATTAGTGTTTAGTGTATAAATCAAGGGAAAACTATAATACGTATTTTAATTTTATTTAACTAGCACTACGAAATAATCACAACTTTTAACGGGGGTGAGTTCCGAGACTTGGCCTCATTTTTACATGGATTGTTTTTTATGGGACTATTATTCTTTAACAGTACCTAGCTATGTGTTCAGGATAACTAAAGTAAATTACAACATAAATACATATTTTGATCGCTAAATAAAATTACCTAATAATAATATGTAGTCGTATATATAAACATTTATATAAATAATTGTCATGATACTAATATGCAATTGTGATTAATAATATGTGACATGTAATATTTATTTAATATTATGAATAAATGAGTATGAGTAATAATTGCGGACCATGACAAAGGCACATCATTGATGTATTCAGTGGATCGATCGTTCTAATCATACAAGTAACACATGCAATAAACATTAATAATTGTGGTGACCTACATCCATTTTGCTTCAAAAACGCGACGTCGCTGATATATATCAAAGTTCTGGCCGTTTTGCGTGAACAAACCGTTTTTAATTAGTCCCTGTGACCCGAATACCTTAAACCTTACTTCCCCTTACTTTATTGGGTTATTTACAAACGACACATTTTTACTGTTTTAACAAACCAACTAGCCAGCAGGTGATATGTAGAAATGCCAAATTTCGATAGCCATTTGAGGCGATATGACCTTTCTCAACATATTAGAATAGGCCTACGCAAATTACATAAACAATGTAATTTTTTGAATTAATTAATATTACCAAATGTAGGTATGTCACCGGTGGTACAGTCAGCATCAAAAGTAACTACGCAATCGAAGACGTCAAAAGGTCTTATTCCCTTTTTAATAAAGACTTTTGACGTCTTCGTTTGCGTAGCTACTTTTGATGCTGACTGTACAACAATACCAATGTTGTCGCAAATCTGGGCTATTATATTCATATCAAAGTGATCGGCTAGTAGTAAAATTCTAAAATGCTTTACTTAGTAGTAATTCGAATACCAGTGGCAAAATTTATATCAATCCTACTTCAATTTCCCATTAGCTTTCTGTTTAATAATAATAAACTTAGAATAGGTGGTTTTTTTTCATATCACAGATTTGGTTATGCAGATCATAGCGTGTACTTTATAACTTCAAATTGATCGTGCCAGATTTAGAAGTTGTTCCTACCTTAACTCTTCATCTCATCATTTACCGTGCCATCGTAGGTATCAGACCTAATGGAAGTTTACAAATTCCACATTATTTATCGCGTACGTGCAAAACTCCATATTTGAGGCTTCATTCCGGCGTTACACGAACGTGTTTAATTCGATCCATTCACATTAATGCAACAGCCGTACGTTAACTAAGCTGGCCATTTAATTGGAAATAGAGATAAGAAATAAAACGAACGGTCCACCGGTGACATTTAAGCGTACGTATGGCGTCAGCGGCGCCGTCTTCGGCGTACAATTAGTCGTGTCCATCAGTTAAGGACTGAGGAATTCTAGCGTGGGTATTGTTTAAATCAAAGTCTTGGGAATTCCTGTCTTCTAGGGTGTGTTTTATAAGTAATAAGCGTTTTTGCCTGATTAATGAATACAAAATGCTTGCTCAGATTGTTTAAAAATATACACAACATGATGAGTGTGTAAATTCATCTAGGAACTCCTTCACAAGAGTACGAGTAGTAAGCGCTTATACTAAGCTAGGCTTGCGCAATATATTTTATGATATTTATTTTACGTTTTAATGAGACCTTTTAGTATATTTGTCGTTCCTAATTTAGCTACACACAAGGCAACCTTTCGATTTCGATTAACAACGTTTTTCAATAGGTACATATAAATTCTATTATACTTTGCCATCTATTTTGGCAAACAAATGAAATGGAAGCTTTTTATTTCGGATATACAATTGCGAATGTAATGTCAAGCATTGAATATTTACTTTGAATGTGTAAAAACAACTTGGGCAGCGAGTGATTGTTTCTATAATTTCATTATTTTTATTACGTGTCCTATATATTCTTGAATGTATCCCTTATTTTAGGTAAGTACAAAACAGTAACACAGCTCCAAAAAAAGAACACGCAAAAAGGCCAACTTATTTTCTGATGCGATTAATATTGTGTTAATTTGGATAAACGTAAAATTGCTCCCACTTTCATTAGCATCAGTATTTCTCACATGGATGGCAAAAGCGTCACACGTGTCGAGTGCTTTTATCTACTCAACAGCTCATATTATTGTTGTGAGCTGTAACTTCTAAGCAAATCTAGACATATACTTATTTTACTATTCGGACACCCTCGACCTATTAGTAAGTATAGCTACTGCACCACGCGTTCCCATAGCGACGCAGACCACACACGATCCACCACTCTACGCGGACCCTCGCCGCGAACGAACACATATGCAAATGAGGGCCCTAACGTATTCAACGAACATTGAATATTTTACGCGCTTCGTCTTGCAAGATTAATCAATTAAATGCAATCAATTGCCACGATATAACCAGTAATTGAATTATTAATGCTCAATTTGGCACGTCTTATAATTGTTACGTGAATTTTGTTTATGGTGTAGAGACATTCTGTCGCTTTTACTGCTCATTGGCAAACCTGAGGGCCTACCGCGAAACGAAAACGAACTTCGTCCGTGTTTCTCCCTCTCTGTTGCACTTGCTGGATCGAGCGACAAAGACGGAGATACACGAACGAAGTTCGTTTTCGTTTCCCGGTAGCCCCTCTGTGTATGGTATAGTGGAAATGTTAATAATCAAACTTGAAAAGAGATTTTTATTTTTTTACACATTTTTTTATTATTTTCTCTTAACATACCAGAATGATTTGGAATGCGCAGTAAATATTCATTCAACTTAGAGACATTTAGTTTAATGCTTTTTAGTGATATTGTTTTTCTGGAATTCGTTTATGCAAATGGTGTACAAAGGCCACATTGGTACCACAGAGACAGCGTGGACGAGGTCCGTCCGCCTCGCACCCACGATCCACTTCGAGACGATATCGAGAAGACAATTATCTCAAGACCGCGGTCCGATAAATCGCTTGTCCAGCTTGACCGTTATTGCCATCGCGACATGCCCTATCTGATCCTGTACTCCTGTGACATATTGCTACGAATAACCTACTATAAGTACTTTCGTCGGGCTTCAGTCACGAATGGTCGCAGATCCTATTCCGTTCTTTGTCTCGCTCGAGGCGTATCGCAAACGTTGCCATTTGATATCTACGCAAAGGCAAGGGTACTATGTCTTTTGAATATTGAATGCGTAAATGGTGCAATTAGAGTGTCTGTATTAACTTAACTTTTGTGAGTGTTTCAAATTGCATTATACCTATTTGAGACGTCCAAGCGAATACGTTCCTTATTCATGGTATTTAATATATTATTATATGTATATACTACCGTTTCTCTTGTTTAATTAGGTACATACGGTACACTATATGCTCCTAAGTTATAAACATTTTACGGCACTTAGAACGGGCGCGTAAAATGTGTTAAAACTTTTTGCCGGCTGTGAAAATTGATGTGTCCGCATTTTCCAAGTAGCGTCGACCATGGTTTGCAATGTCCCAGCTGGCCTTTTACGGGCAAGCGAATGAGTTATCCTAGTACAGGCTCACGCAGTATAAGCTAAACCCTGTCAATAAGATGCTATCTAAATCTTAAAAAACGGCTGCAACTCACAATCTAAGCTACTGCCATTTTAGACCTGATCGAGGCGTGTTAAGATGGATATTGCAACTGATTAGATTGTTGGACTTACGGTTTGAGGATTGAAAATATGTGAGCTGACCGCGCGGGCGGTAGCTAGCAGGCATTTAATTGACCCGAACATCGGTGAGCATCGACTAGAGATCGATAGACTCGGGTTAATAAATTAAGTTTAATCGATGCGGATATGCAATGCAACCGGCGCCGGCGCGGCCGTTCTGTCCGCCGCGAAACTAACATTATATACGGGAGCGATCAACGAACACGTGCTAACCAATCTTGATTAAACTAGTTCCCCTTGAGGAAACTGTTCGCGTAGCCAGGCGGAAAAGTTGAGAATTCAATGTGATTTTGCTATAAATGGCTAGTATTTGACCATAAGGTAAGTAGTTTAAAATAAATCACTGTCGTACATTTGCACTAAACGTCATTTAAAGTTAGTGCATAGCTATTGAGCGATCAGCGCTAGAAAATTAACGCTAGACAATCAGTAAGTAATAACTTTCGTTGGACTAGCGCTGGGTCTAAAGGTCGTGTTATTCACGGCTCTGACGTAAAAATTGGACGCATGATTCAGTGCCTAATGACCGGGCCTTTCCATGAAAGCTTTTATTTTTGCCGTTTGTTGTAGGCACCACGCGACGCTGATAACAGTGTTGGCATTGAAAAAATACTATTAGATAGGGCAATTTTGTACAATTATATTTATTACAAATGAATAATCATTTGAACCTGACATATTTTTTTAGGTCGAAATAGCACGTAACAGACCAAGTACGAGGGCTGCCTTTTAAGTTGTGTCGTTTGGAAAAACTAAAGACAATTTAAGTGTTAAATGGTATTTTTTTTTTTTCAAAGTAATCACCGTGATATATGTAATACACTTTTTCATTCGATCGAACCAGTTTTCGAAACACTTATTCCAGTCCGAAGTCAGGGTCTCCAAAATGGCCGTTTTGTATGCCTCAACCGCTTCTTCAGGCGTCTGGTACCGTTGACCACGAAGTCGTTGCTTGATTTTTGGAAAAGTAAAAAAATCGTTAGGGCTTAAGTCTGGACTGTACGGCGGGTGTTCCAAAATTTCGACGTTTTGCTCTTTTAAAAACGCAATAGTTTGCCGGGCGGTGTGCGAGCTCGCATTATCGTGGTGCAGTCTTATACGACGTCTTGGGTTATTTTTTCGAAACTGGCCGATGACTTCTGGTAAACAGTCAGTGGTATACCAGTCAGCATTAACCGTTTTACCATCCTCGAGCACGATGGTGGCAACGTGGCCACTTTTCGCCACAAACGTGGCGACCATTTTTTTCCAAGTGCTCCGTGAGCGTATTACTTTGGTCGGTTTTGGCTCATCTTGGAACACCCAAACAGTCGACTGCTGTTTAGAATCGGGATCGTAGGCATATATCCAAGATTCGTCACCACTGATAATGTCGTAAACATGTTTCGAGTTTCCTTGGTTGAATTGCCGCAGAGTTTTGCGACACCATCGAACGCGAGCCGTTTTTTGGTCTTCACTGAGTAAATGTGGTATCCAGCGTGAGATCAACTTTTTTACGCCTAAGTGATTATGCAAAATACTGTGAACACTGGTCCCTGAAATACTTAAGGAAGCTTCTATCTCACGGTATGTCGCATGGCGATCTTCGATGATCAGTTCATCAGTCAGACGTACAGCATCAATGTTCTCCTGGGTTACGGCTGTTTTTGGTCGACCTTTACGATGTCTATCACCAAGACTAGAGCAACCACGTTGAAATTCTAAATACCAGCGTTCCACAGTCCGAAGGCATGGTGCTTTATCATTGAAAACCGTAGTCAACTCTTCGAAGCACTGAAGTCGCGTTAAGCCCCTTTTGAAGTTGTAAAAAATTATCGCACGTAAATTTTCCTTCGAAATTTCCATTTTCACAACTGACTTGTCAACTTTGAACGAACGCTGTACTAAAACGGTTGGGCCGATTTCGAGTCATTCTTTTGTTTTCGAATTCTAAATTCAAATATTTTAACGTGACACTAGTTCTTTTTTATGCAATCACGGGATGTTTGCAAACGACAGAACTTAAAAGGCAGCCCTCGTAGACCTACAGAACAAGTAGTGGCATTATTATGGCAGCGGTCTTATGTTGGAGGTACTTCTACATATGGGGGTGCTCCGAAATATGAGTGAGATGACAATCCCCTGTGCCCTGGGAACTCTTTGTTTTTTTTTAAGTGAAAACTTCTTTAGCGGCGCTGAGCACTTTTTGGGATGGGGAAAAATTTGTTAAATACGCGACAGAGTTTTGTGACGTCAGATGTGAAGGAGGTCACTTTTTGCTGCTAGCCGATTCGACTTCATTCAAAACTGAACGCTATTCGTAAGAGTATAAAGACGTTAAACACTTTTTGCAATAGCATATTCTGCAAATAAATTTGTAATAATACCAACGCGTCCTTCACCGTTTTGCTATTGAGAAAATTCGAATAGTTCGAATTTGGGCGTTATTCCTAAAGAAATAAAGCTTAGAAAAATATTTACCAACGGCAAAAACAAATTGATATTTTGGTCGCCACCGCCGTCTGCTGTTCTTGCAAATTCGAATAGTTCGAATTTAGACGTTATTCCTAAAGAGATAAAGCTTTCGCCGGCGCCCGCGGCCCGTCCGCCTAAATAATTGATAATTGTTTATAAATTTGCATCAAATTCATTTTTAGGGTGACACCGTAAGATGTCACGTGACCTGATCGAAAAACTGTTACAATGTTATTGAGTTTTTTATTTTACTTACACAAGGCTTGCGATAGAAGATCTGATTGAGTATATTTATTAGACACCGTAAAGCCGAAGGCTACTCCCAACGTCACCACGGGCTGGTGTGAGGGCTCTAGTGGGCGCGGCACGCGACGCCAGCCCTTGGGTCTTATCGCGAACTATGCTCTTCCTGTTTCGCAACTCTTCTATGTAGGTTAATAACTCTACAACTAGTGTAGTAGATTTTGCTCAGCATAAAAACATGTTTCGTAACTAGCTTGACTCTAAGTTAGTGCCGTCAGTGAAAGCCTTTTTTGTACCTTTTTATTAGGAGAGTATTGACCGTTATTTTCTGTTTAAGGTCACCACGCTAATTTCAATACAAATCGATACATAATTCATATTTCTTAACAAATGTACATTGAAATCTACTACTTTTTATACATATATCGGATAAAACAAACATTCTTTCATTGGTTACCTACACATTACAATCAGTCAACAATTTCCTAGTACACGAGGTTGAACTAGTTTATCGATATTAAACTACTATAAACAGACAAACACCGCCCACGTCTTATCGACCCATTACATGTGAATGTCAAGTACATGACAACTTCGTGTCACACAACACGAGGACAAACTGATAGCCAATCAATTTTAACAGAAGTCTAACCACATTCCACAGTTTTCGAACCCGGCGTTTAACCAGGCAAAATAGCCGCGCAATGTTGCAATACGCAGGAACAGCTTGAATCATTTCAATTTTTGCCCCGACAGATATAAACATGAAACCTTGTCTTAACGAGTAATTTTAATCTAACTTTATCAATTTATGATCGATAACATAATGTTTTATTCAAAAGATAAAGATCTTGGCGAAGATAAGGGCGGTGGTGAAGCAAAAAGGGACTAAACTTCAAAGTGGCCGCTTGTTTCTTTAATGAGTCACCAAACAATTATACGTCAGCAAAACAATTGAACATGAATGAATAATGTATTTAAGCGCCGTATGGGTACAGCCGGCCTAGATCTGATTGTACAATTCGCTCTTGAAGCTTATACCCTAATGTTTTTAAATATCGGTCTGCAACGGAAAAATCAATCAGTTTAATCATCACAAGATATGCTCACGATGATGGTCACCATCGAGCAAACCAGGGCCTGCGGTCGGCGAGGGCGTGTGAAGACTCTACTATATGAGTAACGTAGTGCTATGATTATGCTGTCACATAGGTATATGTGTCAGCATAATCATATAACTATCATAAGCAAATTATTCCATAGTGCCGTATTTTCCGTATTTGTCGAGACTACACTAAAATTATACACAAAAAAATTTAGTTGTTGTCTGAATTTAATTGATAATAGACACTGACATTGAAAAGTTACACTTTTTTTATCAAATAGACCCTTCGAAATAAGTTAAAAATCTGCCCAATAGTTATTGCGACATTTATCGCTAACTTTACCTACTAGCTATTACTGAACTTGGTCCTAAAGTGAAATATAGGACGCCAATCCGTAGATCTTTATTACGACAAATCACGTTTTTTACGCCAGGTAAAGTAGGACGCCAGACGCTTGAATTAAGGACGTCAGCCATTTTTTTACATTAACTCGTTGAATATTTAACGAACACTGTTTCCTTACGAACTACGTAGAATATCTACTTGAAATATATAAATACTTATTCAGATTACGATTAGGCATTTTGTTAAGTATGTTATATTAGGAATCACGAATTACTTTAACTTGATTTTAGCAACCGTATTTGACATTTCAGAACACGATATGACTTTAACAAGAGTGTGCAGATGTATCAAGGAGCCACTAACTTTATACCCACTGGGTTGAGTGATGTTATTAATTAAAAGAGTATAAGCGTAATCACCGACTGCTAAAACTACCAGAAACTTAGAAAGTGGTATAGGGGCCTGGCCCCTATACCACAAAACTTTCTAAGTCTACAATTCGACAAAATTGTACAATTTTTCATAGAAAAATTTGACAATTATGTCAAATCGCTTGTATAGTTTTGTGGTATAGGCCCCAGGAAGTCGAGTCAATTAATACAATCTTTACATGTACACCACCTAAGGGAACATTCACACCGGTGTAAACCTGAAATATTATCAGGTTTTTTTTTTACAAAATTGTTTATAGGTATCACTTGAGTAACTTGTTATTAAATTTGACAGTAACAGGTTAGGTTATGTTATATTAGGTTTGTTTTATAATAATCTTAAAGCCTGATGTCTGATCTTGAAGCCTGGTACTTTCCACAAAATTATTACTTTATCAGTCGCTACATTTATGTGAAACACTATGCACCCTTTTCTTACGGTAAATGTTCAGAACGACGTGTTGACCTAGATGCTGACGTTAGGTAGATCTAAATTACATTTTTTGTATGACTCAATGACAGTTCGAAAAGTTAGGTAATTACACCTCTGGGAGGTGTATTAAACTATAAATTAAAAGGATACTTAACCTGACGTAATACCTATAAAATTTGATGATGATGATTCTTGCTGTTTTCTGCTACCGTTGGCCGGCTACCTCTTCACAACGAGGTACCTAAGTGAAATCTAATATTCTGTCAGGCCGGGCATGTTCTTGTTGGGCTGGTAACTAACTAACTAGTCTTGTGTGAAACTGGGCCATAAACTGAGTCACTTTGTCACCGGCAGTGATGCAAGAGTTTATGCACTAAAGAGCAATGATTTACGAGTACAGTTGGTATATGATTTCTACCCAAAGTTAATCCGTTTTCGTTTTTGCTCTAAAGTGATCAAACTGTACCTACCTAGTTGTAGCATTTCGTTCTGAAGGTCAACTTCGCCGTTAATCAAATTATTGCCGTAAGCCTAGTGGTTCAGGCATTCGGCTGTCAAGCGGCGGTCGTGAGTTCGAATCCCGGCTCGTACCAATGAGTTTTTCGGAACTTATGTACGGAATATGTACCGCCAGCTTTTCGGTGAAGGAAAACATCGTGAGGAAACCGGTCTAATCCCAATAATGTCTAGTTTTCCCTCTAGATTGGAAGGTCAGATGGCAGTCGCTTTCGTTAAACTAGTGCCTATGCCAAATCTTGGGATAAGGTAACCGGGAACAACGCCAGAGTGACGATGAGCTCACTAGCTGCCCGCGCGGCTTCGCCCGCATATTACAAAGAACGCAAACTAACCACGGTATAAAGTATCCTTTGTCCATCCAGAAAATCCATTCTATACTGAGAAGAGATGAAATATTTTTTTAAATAGGATAAGTGGTTCCGGAGACTACCCACTACGAACTAACTTACAAAGCTATAATCACATGTACTTTTTCTCTTTATAATATTAGTATAGATATATAGATTGCACGACCCCTGGTACTGTATAAGTAATTTTCCTTTAAGGTTGCACGGTGTGGTTAAGGCGTCAGGGTGAGAGGTGAGTGGTTCCCGGCGGGTACAAACCCACACACTCAAATGACCAGATTAACTAACCGCTATTATCTGTAATTGGCATTGAGCATCGCATAAATTCCATTAATGGCTGGATATGTTTGTTTATATATATATCAGATGGAGAAAATTGTTTAGTGTATTTACTTAGTACCGGATTTACCGTTATTCTGAGACAAGCCAAAGGGCACTAGTTTCGTCCAATTTTAGAACTCTTACAGTATCAGTCTGCATAATACTAGAGAGCCCAATACACAGGGTAGGCGGCATTAGAAATTATTGTTTACTATTTAAGTATATGTTACGTAAAGTTCATGGCTGCTGACAAGAAATATCATTGCAGAAATCTAAGCTTATCCACATGGGTTAGACATTACCATCGGAACACTTTAAGACGTCTACATATATTAGATGTGTGGGTTTGATTACTAATTTAATGATATAAAAACATAATACATCAGGAGCAAGCTTTTGATATAAGTTTAACATGAAGGTATAGAGTCGAATGCAAAAACATGAATTGATTTTCTGCCTGGTTACATCAAAAAGTTAAATGTTTCTTTATAGTCGACTGTGTGTCTGTATAAAAACGAGCCACTTGATTGTATTGACTTGCGCGTGAGTTAACTGTACAGGGATATCCTATTATTATAAATGGGAAAGTGTGTGTGTTTGTTTGTCCGTCTTTCACGGCAAAACGGAGCGACGAATTGACGTGATTTTTTAAGTGGAGATAGTTGAAGGGATGGAGAGTGACATAGGCTACTTTTTGTCTCTTTCTAACCCCCACTTCTATAAAATGTGGGGTGAGAGTTTGTATGGAGCTACGATATAAACGAGTTCCACGCGGTCGGAGTCGCGGGCAGAATCTAATATTACATAAGGGAAAGAGAAAGATAGTGCACTTTATCTTATCACACGCGGTTCCGTGTTAGCTGTATAGAAAGTGTAAAATATACGTAATTCAAATCGCTTTATTAGATTATTTAATGTTACTTTAATCAAGGTTTCATAACGAGAGTAGTTATAAACCTTACTCTACTTACTGTTATTTATCGCGATGGTTTCTTGTTAATTGAAGTACCTAATAATCTAATGAATGTTAATTTTTACATACTAATAAAATTATTTCGTATTCATAATAACACATAAATCCTAATGCAATGATTTTGTTTGTTTTATATCCTAATTTCTAAGAATAACGACTACCGAATACATATTTGTATTACATAAATAATTTGCCTTGAAATACAATTTAACAAGCGTTATCAATATATGTATTTATAAGTCGAATATTTGTTAACATATGCTATACGGTTTCCAACTAAGTAGACAACGTGTAGAGCTTTAGTGTCCGTAGCTGCGCGCGCGCCGCCCCTGCAAGAGAGTTCAACGCGCCGCGCAAGCGCGAATAAAGTCCTCGCCGTATTGTGATGCTATCGGCGTGGTACCGCGACTGATTCCTTTTTTATTTAACATTCTATCTCCATAAAGCTTTTTTTATAGTACTAACGTATATTTTTAAATGGTACTGTCGGCTCCTAATTTATGATGGCTGAATTTGATGACCAGAATCAGGCATGTGTGATATTATTTAATATTTTAATTCAAATTATATTAAGTTACTAGCTATAATAAAATACTAGAAAGGTCCAGCCATCATTTTGAATTTAAGCGCTTAATAGATATTAGGGAATATCTACAATAGAAAATGGTGTATCACACCGCTTTTCCGTAGCTGGTAATCGTATTAAGCAGGAATGTATACTCCGTTTCTAAGGAATTCTAAAGAAACAGAGTACCTAGTGCTTAATTCCCACTTCAGCGGTCTAAGACCTTAGCGTCACCGAGGCTGAGCCATTGTAGTGATAAGTGGACGTAGATGCGCCGTTTAGATAGGCCGATCGCAGGGCGCTATGGGATCGATGCCACCAGGCTTTTTAAGGGTAAACCAAATCATGGCTGGGTTGGAGTCAGCTCACTATGAGTGAGTTGTGATTACATTTTCAGTGCCCGATCAGTATTTTTAACGGGTTTTCATTTTAAAACTCATCATCATCATCATTGGCCTTTAACATCTATATTACTAGATTAAGAGATCAACATGATCGGAATTTCAGTACAGTATGGAATAATAGATGCCTAACTACAAACTACACAGTATATCAAACAAGCATCTTATCCATGCTTTTTCAAAATTAGAACTGTGAGCGAATGCATAGTTTTATGTGACGCGCTCAACAGCAGGTAAGTTGCCTATACCATAAAAAGGAATTAGTGAAAGAACTAACTGAAAGCATACGTCCCTTAGAAGGAATGACTTGTCTGTCGCTTGTCACACAAGATGAACGCATGGCGCGCAGTTACGTAATGATGTTGGTCACTGATACAAAGTAAACGTCTCGCTGGTTCGCAATACAGACTATTCTGTGCTGACTAGTAGAGATCGCCTTCATTGCGTAGTGCCCCGGGGTGCCAGGCTATGCTATGTTACGTTCGGAGCCAGGTTCGCTATGTCAGCAGCCTTGGGCACTCGAACTGTGATAGCTGCGAAATATTTTGCAACCATGAAAGGTGACAATGGCTAGGTTATTATGAAAACGAGATTTATTGCAAGGACGCCATAGACACAGGAGCATAATACAGTAGACAAATATAATACTTTGACGGATATGTACTCGTAGTATTTACTCCCAAGAGTTAGTCGGAAAACTGCCACACGAATGTGTAAAGCTTCAGTGAAATCGCTTTACAAGCTTAAAACTCATTCACGAACGATAAAAATATTTCTTTCTCCAACTTGAAGCTTACACAGGGTAGAAGTTCATTCTCTGATTTGAACCTTATGTTGAAGTAATTAAAGATCAAAATCGGAGGCAAGCTGAATAAGCTTTTCCTTGGTATTTGCAAAAAATGTTTAATTGCAGTTAGTTATTTGTTTCTTAAAGCTGAATGCATAAGTAGCTCTAGTTTTATTGTTAAACCACATACAGTCATTAAAATATACGTATTTACAGACAAGACATTTAATGCTATGCTATAATAAAAAATACATAAAATAAAGTAACCTTAAAAAGTTTAGCAAAGTCTTCTTACTAAACTGTAAGATTATAATTTTATAGTAAGTACGCGCAGACTCAAGCAGTACAACATACATATAATAATAAGATAAACTGAAGCCATCATAGTAATCATTGCTAAACTAATAAATGATAGTAAAAGCTCTACACAACTTACAGGAAATAGACAAAGAAACTAAGTAAATCAAGTGGCACTTACTGTTATCACGCAACAATTACAACTTATCAGTTACATAAACGCGCGGGCGCACTTCGCGAATCTCGTAAATTTAGAACGATCGGGCCAAAATCACGGTTTCACTGGGCACAGTTGTATCACACGTTCACTGTCAGTTGTTTGTTTTGTTTTGGAGTGCGCGCGCCGAGCGAGGCGTCCGCAGCGCAGCCGGGTCCGTCCTGTACTAGCGCTAGCCGCTACCGTGAGTGGGCTAGCCGGATTCTAATCTAACTGGCGAACCAAGGTTCGGTAACGTTCTTCGATACTGCCCATGCCCAAAGAGCATGGGTTGCCAAGCACGAACCCTGCACCGTTACTTTGGGAATTTGATTTTTCAACGGATGTCCCTAGCAAACATTTCATGCATGCGTGCTTTATTTAGGTTCGTTTTAGTATACATATTTACTAACGGACTTTAAGTAGATGGATAAGAGACGTAGGTAATTCGTTTATTGGAAATATTTTTTACAAATAATCAATTTAGTAGCAGTAATTTCTAGTTGAAATTACGTTATCGTTATCTTTTAGATCGTAGTGTACTTTTAGTGTAGAAATACTATTGTGATTTTTTTGTACTATTTAGTACTAGTACTTAAAAACAGAACACTGACAAATTTATTTCATCAAATACCTAACCTAGGAAGTGACATAAAAGTAGAACTAAAACGTAGTCTTTCTTCGAAACTGCAAAGGAACTTTACAATGCCATTTGTTAGTAACTTGCAGAACCAGTTTCGGCGACTGTACAAAAGTTTAGCAGCAGTTGTGTCAATAGAATCTGGCTAGCCATACCCTACAGCACTATAGCGCTCATATATTGCCTTCGAGCTTTCTCAACCTCACGTCTCTCCTTTGCGTTTTTCCGGAATATAAACTCTATTTTGAGAAGACTAACGTTTGTTTTGCAACTCTCCAGCCGAGTTAAGACGCGAACTAGTAAAGGTAACTATTCGATATGAAAACTTATAGTACCTCGGCTATTCTTATTGCACGTTTTACAGCGCTCGAGACTTTTTGTAATGGCAGGATTATGCGCCTTTAAAAACCCTGGAGTAGACTTCGTCGTACACGAGCCACTTAACGACATACTTTGCCTACAATCTCGCCGCACAATAGAATTATTTACCTCATGGAATTCATAGGAAGAGTTGCATTTTCGTTCCAAGTAGTCGTCGACGGGTAAACATAAAATCAAGCTCCGGATCTATCTCCAAGTTAAATAAGAACTTGCATAAGTTCTTCAGGCAGGAGGGCCAAAGTTTGAACGAATATTTGTTTATTCGATACCAAGTTAGAGGCAATATCCTATAAAGTCCTGAACTTATTTGTCGGTGCGAAGTTCGCGTGCGGCGACCCTCGCGGCCACCGTCTCGCATGTAATTACCTATACAACGGAAGTTTGTTTCTTTTCGGGGTCGGAGCGTGACTTTCTGCGAACCCTCCAGCTTAAAAATATCATTAACTACCCATAAAAGGGTGTTCTATGCCTCCCAACACAATCAACAAAACTAATTCCCTGTGTCATAACTTTTGTGATAATAAATCTTAATTTCCAATTATACTGTCTGCATAAAATCTAAAAGAATAGCCGATTACTATTCAGTCGGGTTATAGGAGTAATAAAGATTACAAAATTGATTCATTACTTATTTCATGGTTCAGGAATGTGAATACGTAATATGACAAAAAAGTTAAAATTGGCATAATATATGCAAATGAAGACGCGGCGTGTCATTATGAAAGAGCGGTGGCGACTCCACGGAGCGGCCGGCGGTCGACAATGGTTAATCAAAAGGCCGTATCTCATTCGGCGGGACCTTGCCCGCTCTGGCCAGACGTTACGTTATTTCGATTTCATTTGCGTGCTCGTGCGCGCGGTTTTTTACTTCTTGCTAGGCCCTAGATGCTCAACCTACCTCGGCTCGCAGCAGAGGTCATGGCTTGATCCCGCCAAGCCTTTGTTATTCCCAGAGAAATATGAAGGGAAGTCGGCGGATACCGCGCTCGAATAAATGGGATTCTTTCAAGGAATATTGAAATATCTCTAGGCGATGCTGAGAACTCGAAGAGATTAATTCCTCGATGATGAATGGCCGACGTAAATCTTGTTTGTAATTTACTACTAGTTAGTGATCGCCTTTGTTTCGCCTGCGATAGTGTTATTTATCAATATTCCAAAATCTACACTTAATCTTCAAGCCTGTTTATAGGGTGCTCGTTTACTCGCTCCATACGATCGCGCATTATTCAGTTGATCCGTTACTTAATTTTTTTAAACAGGAGAAGATCTTTAGAGTGTATTAATTTTTTATAACAAAAAGTGGTTACGAGTCACGAGTCGGCCGCTCGGGTGCATAGGATTAATTGAATTCTAAGGTGTGAAGATGGAGAGGGGCGCATAGTGGGTTTTTTACATCACAGAAAGATTTAAAGTAGTAGCAGGCAAGTAGCGGACCGACGCTTTTTGTGCTTACAACATCATAGCAGCCTCACTAGATTTGATATACCTACTTACTTATCATTAAATTAGACTGCAAGGATTCGACAATTAACTATTTCATTTATTCATTTATTTGTGTTTCCAGTCGAGTCCTAAATATTAAGACATACACTTATAACAATATATACATACAGCTTCTATTCTATAAACTTATACAGAATATACTTAAAACTCAAATTATTATAACATGTCACAAGGTACCTACATGGATTTTATAATACATTTGTTTTTAAAGTAAAATAAGATAAGATAAAAGGCTTAAGGCTTTAAGTCCACCAATTGTACTTTTACTTTAATATTTGTGCAATTAAGTTTAAATAAAAGATCGAGTTAGGTTCATGTAAGTCAATTAAAAATCAATCTGTAAATTTCATTCAAATTCCATTCTAATCTCGGAAAACCAATTAAGGTCTTAATCACATAGCTAATGAATATTCATAAGTATTCTGGCGCATAAACAATAACTTTAAAACTACCTTTCATCCCTAATATTATCTGATAATTAAACAGAGATTGGAATAGCATAAGGTCCATTTTAAGTTATCGCATATTACATCTATAAACTTGGACCGAAGCTGTCGAAAGGTTCATCATTGCATGTACGATACACCCGCGTGGTTCTCTCTCAGGTATTGTTTTTTTTTTAACGCGAGATGACATAACACGTCGACGGATGTAGCACATTAGAACCGGTTGCAGCTTTTGCTACAACATAAGTTGAACTCGAAGTTTAGATGCGAAGAAATATCAGGCACGTAAACAACAATAACAACAAAGATCATTCAGATTCATTGTGTTGGTCATATTTACTGTAAGTAAATAAAAACGATAATTTTCATTTAATTTCCATCAAGATCGGTTTAAGAGTATGTTTACTGTTTCAGGCATTAATTTATTTTCTGCCCGTTTTTGTTCGAGTATGGCAATGAAACTTACGTAGTTTTAGGGTGTCCCTTGTTTTCTCGACAAACTTTTCATCGAATTTTATTTCATCGAAAATATTTCAAGTAACATTTAGTTCACGAATTATTGTTTGATGTTATTTTATTTCATGACCAGATCATTCCATTTTTTATTATTTCATAGAATAACTGTTCCGGGAATATTATTTGGCAAATGTTTCATTTTGTATGAATTTTAAATGGCAGAATAACAAAACAACGAATTTCATTTGTTCGAAATTTTATTAACATTAAAAATACAAACAACAACTGATTACAGGGGTTTAACTAGATTAGTGCTGCTAGAAAGAGGGGGCTCGGCTTCGCAGTAAAAAAACAAACAACCGTAACAATTGTATTATAAGTAGGTTAGGTTAGGGTTCACTTGTGTCCCTCAGAGCGAAAATAGGCACCCCGCGAAGCGGGGTGACGTCGACTCGCTGGCGGTTAGGTTTGGTTTAGGTTAGGTTAAAATAATTGCCATAGATAACTGTGTATGTCAACTTTTTAAATTTTAAATAATAATCCTTGTAATAATTTGTATGTTAATAAAAAATACTTGAAACAATAAATCACAAAACGTTTTCCATGACGTAATTCAACTATTTAATGAATCATCCGACAAGTAAAAATATACGATTTAAAATTACTTGTAATGACCATTCCACGAACTGAATTGTCGACGAAATGAAAATACATGAAACGTTGACTTTAAAGTGAAATTCGACGAAGTGAGTGTCGACAATTTGATGATAAACCCTAATATTTTCTTGCAAACTCAACTCAAACTCGGCCCCCCATCTCTGATTCATAAAGAAACGGTAGGTATTTTTGAAGTAAAAACTTCTTTAGCGGCGCTGAGCACTTTTTGGGATGGGGAAAAATTGTTAAATACGCGACAGAGTTTTGTGACGTCAGATGTGAAGGTCACTTTTTGCTGCTAGCCGATTCAACTTCATTCAAAACTGAACGCTATTCGTAAGAGTATAAAGCCGTTAAACACTTTTTGTAATAGTATATTCTGCAAATAAATTTGTAATAATACCATCGCGTCCTTCACCGTTTTGCTATTGAGAAATTTCGAATAGTTCGAATTTGGGCATTATTCCTAAAGAGATAAAGCTTAGAAAAATATTTACCAACGGCAAAAACAAATTGATATTTTGGTCGCCATCGCCGTCTGCTGTGCAAATTCGAATAGTTCGAATTTAGACGTTATTCCTAAAGAGATAAAGCTTTGAACAATATTTGGCAATGGCAAAAACAAATTGGTATTGTGTTTGCGGCCGCCCGGAGCCGGTGGCCCGTCGCACCCAACGCGCCCGCGGGCCGTCCACCTAAATAATTGATAATTGATTATAAATTTGCGTAAATCATTTTTAGGGTGACACCGTAAGATGTCACGTGACCTGATCGAAAAACTGTTACAATGTTATTGAGTTTTCACTTCTGCCGGCACTCCCGGAGTGCAACCCGGTCTTTTTTTTTAGATTAAACTGTATTCATAAGTTCAGTATATTGACAGCTTCACATTAATTAAAGGGACTTGGAAACTCCGTTTATAAACTAATATCTACTGCTACTCTCAGCCTACAATTGTCTACTTTTCTGTCCGACAATAATGGATTATTGAAAACTTCAAACTCCCTTCTTTGCGGATTAAAAATAAACAACAAGTGTGGAGAAATAGCTTCCAGTCTCTGGAAAGTGACTAGGAATGCATGAAATCGGTGGCTACACGGTTCACACTTCATTTATCGTGAATGAAAGCGTGCAAATTCGACGTCAGTGTCAAGACGTGTGCATTATGACGCGCCATGGACACCCGGTAGTTTGAGCCACTCAGAAAGTCCAGTGCACGTTTTCTTATAAAGGCGGTAGCCCACCGTAGTGCACGCGACATACGTATGCTAATTATTAGGGTTCCGTAGTCAACAAGGAACCCTTATAGTTTCGCCATATCCGTCTGTTTGTCTGTTCGTCTTCGGCTTAGCTCAATAACCCTTACTACTAGAAAACTATTATTCGGTATGGATATATAAACCAATTACGCCGACAAAACAGTAGAATAAAATTTTGTTTAACTCTCTTACACGTAAAGTGAGAGTTTTTTTTTTCTCGTTGGATAGCTTATTCAAAAATATTACGGGTTTCTTTAACCATTTTTCAGCATAGTGATATATAATTTTTGTACGATGACTGGATGACAGGTATCGTTTTGCAGTAACATTTTCATTTCATTTTCGAGTCTACCCCATTCAAATATCAACCTTTCGCTTAAACAGACCAAGTCTTGGAAGTTGATTCACATTTCATTTAAAAACGTTAAAAGTCCGTTCTGGGATTGGACCCCAAGTTTAGTGAACTCAAACAACACAGTTATTACCAGTTTTTGAAAATATATGTTTCTTGCGTAGTTTTTGGACAGTTACTTGTTGTGAGCTCCTTTTACTGCACTATTAGCCGCTGGATTATCCTTATTTAATAGCTATAGGCCTTATGTCTGTAATAATGTTACCGCTGTAATTATTTCCGTATACGGTAAAACATTACATTGTATTGATCGCTTAGACCTACTGAGGGTCCTATGTCAATGAATATATTTATTGTCGAATTTAAACTTTCGTGAGACATGTTGAAATAATACTAACAATTACACGGTTCAACTCACATATTTGATGTCTACAATCGAGATACAAGCGACACCGCCGCGAAAAACACTCATCCTGAAGAAGAACTCCCGAAGAGTTCGAAACATGTCGCCCGTAGTGACATTAAATACGTGAGTTGAACCGTGTAATTGTTAGTATTATATTTATTGTCACTTGAAAATTCCGTTAGCTTAGCGTTGTGAATAAATAATGTTGCAAATTCAATTTGTCAAGGGATGTTAATGAATTACCTACTTCACCGTTAAGGCGCCGTAGGTTCATGGTCTTCTCTCCCTCTCACTGAGCATAAGCGTGAGCGAGATGGAAGTGCGTGCTCGGAAGCGCGAATATCATGTTTTTTAATTTTATTTTTTTGTCCCTTTTAAATAAATAAAAATGTAATCTCTGATTTCCCTCAAACATGATATTGCCGCTTTTTAGAAGCAATTTTATTATTTATAGCTATTGTGCATAATTTGTTACGAATATTTTAAGTGTATTTTTGTGTATTTTAGACCTACGTTCGTGATTTATTTCTATCCAGCAAAATTGCTTAATCATGTTTCGAATCACTAATTTCCCTGCAGAAAAGCCTCACGATTACTATTCGTATTTTTTTGAAACCATATTATTATAAACAGACGCATTATATTGTTTCAAAAACTCTGTTCGCTTAACTTTGCTGAACCTACGGCGCCTTAAGCTACTTTAGCCGAAGAAGCGTCTGTAGTCGAGCGGTAAGACACTGACTTTAGATCTGGAATTGGTGAAGTCAAACCGGCATGTACCACACAGGGTTTAAATAACGTATGTACAAAATATTCGTTGATTTTTAACGGTACCTTTTCGGTGAAGTAACTAAACCTTATCGTGAGGAAACCGGTGAATCCCAACAAGGCCTAAATCCTTGGGATTGATTGCCTAAGCGAACTCCGGGATCCTTTATGAAACAACCGGGCCCGCTATAAGGATGATGATGTCAATGTACCTGTAACCTATCCCATGTTTTAACCCAAGTTACAAAATGTTTCCCTTTTTGAATTGTTATTATTTCGTCAAGTAACAAGCATAAATCATTCAGACTTTCACATCTGCATTATTATTAGGATGAAATTGATCTGAAGAATTTAAAATATATTACAAATACGCTTATTGTTTGCACATTGCACGTAGAAGCGATGGCCGTTGGGGTAGAAAGGTTCTCGAGTGGCTACTACGTACCGGAAGGCGCAGCGTGGGTACGTGGGTAGACACCCCACATGGTGGACTGATGACTAGGTAAAGGTGGCGGGAATCCGCTCATCCGTCATTATGGCACTCTTCTGGGGAGGCCTATGTCCAGCAGTAAACGTCTTATTATTGTTTCAAAATAATATGCGGTTTATTTCCATATTGACTTCCTTAATAGGTAAAGTACCGTACCACCAACCCATCAAACACCAAGAAAGGAACCACCTATCTCCGATTACTTGTTTCAATTTGATTCTGCTTTGCTCTCTTTGGATATTGCACTTCGTAATAGTATGTATAACGTTTGATAACTCAACGCGTTGAAAAGATACTAAGATGTAGGTAAAAAACTTAAACACGGCTAATCTTTTATGTTGTTGTATCCTGTTCGAAAAGACTTTTTATTTTTTGTAACACCAACAAAACTATTGCCTATTTGAAATACGGTTCCAAACTCCTACCGTATGTAAAAAAAATGTTGCCTGTGCCAGACTTTTGAAACAAAAAAATAGTAGAAATATTATAACCGCAGTTAATTAACATAGGAATGATAAATACGATTATGACCCGGCTTTCCCACGAAATTGTACAGAGTAAACCTCAGAACCTTAAGTTTATTCTTACGAATTCGATTAGCTATCGAGAATACGACGATCCGAGAGATTTATCGAAGAGCTGAGACGCGCCGCGGAGCTGAAGCTAATGCCGTGTTTCCACAGACAGCGAAGATAATGTCGCTATAAGCACAACAAGGTCTAATACGAGATACCACAAGGACATCACAAGTTTTCACTGGAGGGTCAAATTTTGTTTTCTGTGACTCCACCGGAAACCCGATTTTGCAAGAGAAAAACAAATAAATTAAAAGTGAACGTGACGCTAAAGCAGTAACTTTATCGTCGCTGTCCACGAAGTTTTATTGTGATCCGTCAAATTGTAGAACAGTTCCATGATGCAGTTCGTCAAATGACGCCTTTTGGACTCCTCTACTAAGAAGTTGACCACTCGTATTCAAAGTTGGGCATCGTATAGTAACGTCATAAAAGTATCGCATATATGTATAGCTGGCTGTAAAACATATCCCTAAAGCGCATCGTTTTTAAGGGTATGTTAAAAACATTTACAGGCCGTCGGCCTATTAACACTTTTGGACAGAATTGACTTTTGGAATTTGAATATTTATTGGTTTAATATCGTTTTCAGCTCGCTTCAAGATACTAAAAGACATAAGATCTTTCTTAGAGATTTTCGCGTTTATGTACTAGCATGAAAGCATAGCGCACTCTGGGTCTAGAACACATTTGAACTTCGTTGATGCTGCAATCTCTACAATTCATGCATTTTGAAATGTTCATTAAAACCGATAAATAATAGAAGCTAGGATTCATAATTTTCTTGGCGAATGACAAATTCAACTATTTTGTGGGAAAGATATTATTCCCAAGGCAATACATTTTTCAGATCAAGGTTTTCTTCTCGTAATATGTATACAAGAAGTGGAAGAAATATTGGAGTATAAAAAATAAAGAAGATTATGAAAAATAAATACATAGTGATCCTACCCAGTTTGACTGCCAAACATAGACTCTACGTAAAACAAAAGGAAAATAAACTAATTGTACATCGACGCAAAATAGAGAGAGGAGTACGCTAAACATAAAAATATCAGATAAAATTAAAAATTACAAATAGGAAAGAAAACAAACGTAACCGATATTTTGGAAAAAAAAAGAAATTTAAAATTGAAATGGGCAGGACATGCATGTAGAATGCCAGAAGACTCGTACCGCGCGGGTACCTAGAGATGGACAAAGAAACAAAGGTAGACAAAGGAAAAGATGGGAAGATATATTTAAAGAAAAATGTGGACCAGACTGGAGAAGACAAGCTAGATGGTGGAAACTGGGGGAGGCCTACGCCGCAGAGGCGACTTGTACACATAACAATAGTAATTTTGAAATAGTAAAGGCTATTTTTATTTTATTTTTTATTTATTTCATTTTATAATATGTATGCAATATTATCTATTGAACTACTGGTATTTTGTATCGCTTAAGGCGTAAGTGAAATTTTGATAATTCAAATCGTTTCATTTAGTTCGTTTGTCTAATGTTAGTAAACATTAGATAGACGAACTTAAAACACTATAATTTCACTAACAAATTGCCATTTAATTGAAATAACGGTTGCCATGCAATCTGATAGGTACTAATTCAGTAATAATGGTTTCTTGAAAAAAAACAACCGTTTCTCGTCTGGCCGTTCCGAGTTGTATCCTTTTTCCGAACTTTTGATCTTTTTTTAACTTTTGAAGCCCGGGGCGACGTGGAATCCATTATGGTAGGTTAAACGATACGGCTAGGGGCAAGGTTGTCAGAAAGCGATCGAAAATACCTTTATGTATTCCCGTGAATCCTTCATTCGTTGATTATACGATTTGTAAATATATTTTAGGTACATATGTTGCACAGGGATTACATGACCGCTTAGTTTTACCGCCAATGGTTGACTGGTAGAGAATGCCCTATGTTTCGTAATATGTACTTGTATTGTGTAATAAAGTTTAAATTAATAAAGAAATAAAATAATAAGGGCTATTATGCATCCATTTCAAAACGACATGGATAATTTGAGAACACATAATCCATGTTCTCTTTGTGTACGAAACTAAACTTGTCAATGAATTGGATATGAATGAATTTAAGTATGAGACGAAAAAACCTTTAACCCTTAAGTGGTTAACGGCAACATATTTGCCGTCATAGACGAAACAAAAACTATTGTAATCTGACCGATTTACGATTCCAACTCAGGATTTATTGATAGACTTGTCAAATAGACAAAGCGATACAAATATAAAGCATACAAATATAAAGTATAGTGAGCAGGTAAAGTAACAAGCACGATATAAAGTACCCTAAACTGGACACAATTAAATAAAGCAGTAACATCTCGGTGACAACCCTGCCGCCGTAAACGCTATTCCTTACTTCTTTCAAACGGGCTTACGAAATCACTATCATCGTTACTTGGCAGAAAAGACTGAGGCGAGCGTAAAGCACTTAATTCTCTCTCGCTAATTTAACAGAGACGCCGAAATCTTTTTGACAAATGATCCATTTGTTGAATTCTATTTGTGGACAGTGTAAGGAAAAAAGATTTTAGTTTACAACACAATAAAACGTGATGCGTATTAGGAATGTATGCTGTCATAAATTGGGATGTTAGAGGCATCCTGTCTATTCGGATAAAGCCGCTCGTTTTTTACTAAGGTATTTTGAACACAGCTCTGATTGGAAACTGGGGTTGCGGCCGTTGTGTTGTCTTGAATTAAAAATTGTTGTTTTTCAATGCTGCATTATATGAAGCACGATATTATTAAGCTATGGAGAGGCCACCTACCAAAGGGCTATGGAGAGGGCTATGTTGGGAGTTTCTCTGCGGGATCGCATCAGAAATGAGGCTATCCGCAGTAGAACCAAGGTAACAGATATAGCCCTCCGAATCGCTAAACTTAAGTGGCAGTGGGCGGGGCACATAGCACGTAGAACCGATGGCCGTTGGGGCGGAAAGGTTCTCGAGTGGCGACCACGTACCGGAAGGCGCAGCGTGGGTAGGCCCCCCGCAAGGTGGACTGATGACCTGGTAAAGGTTGCAGGAGTTCGCTGGATGCGGGTGGCGCAGGACCGGTCACTTTGGCACTCTTTGGGGGAGGCCTATGTCCAGCAGTGGACGTCTTTCGGCTGATATGATGATGATGATGATGATTATTAAGCATTTCGTTGCATACTACTACCTATACATAATATGGACCTTTGTAGGTCATTTTTTATAGGTCTTGAGAACCATTCAATAGGGAATATTCATGACATTTTTTTATTTTTTTTATCTATTCTATAAGTAATTATATAACCGGAAAAAATAGAACACTTTCACAATATTATTAAATAAGCTAAAAAAAAATAATTAAAATTACTATCATTTTCGGACGATCAAAACGCCACCATTTTGGCGCGCTCATTTGTGACGTCACCGTGCAGCTTAGTGCACGGCGGTTCTTAAACAAATTAACAACAAAGTGTTTGATTCACACTTTTAATAAATGTGAGTGATTAAAGCTTATAAGATCAACTTATTGTAATGGAAGAGCACACAAAAGCTTATTATAAATATTGTATTGTCCCTATGTGTGAAAATCGCATTAAAACTGCAAATATTTTCATATGCCCAAAGGTGCAAATATAAGGATAAAGTGGTGTAAGGCGATGAGGAGAGATAATGTATCGTGCTTGAGTAGTTTATATTGTTGTGAAGATCATTTCGACGTGAGTATTAAATATGTATGTACCTAAAATCTTTTTTATTACGACTCGCGAACAATATAGGTAAACAATAACCTAACCTCAAAATTGTATTATATACTTATTCATAAAACTATTCTGATTCCCAATTTTTTTAGTTATTAATGTTACAAATATTATGATTTTTGTTGATCAACAGCTGACTACGAGTGTTGATTTTGATCAAGAAACGTTTTAGCTAAGTTTCTTTGTTTGCACTGTTGATCGAAGAAAGTTAAAAGAATTTAATCCTTTTTACTGAGTGACCTACACAAATTTGTTTTATTTATAAGCCTTGACGAAAACAACCTAGTTTGTTAAAGTTCATAAAGATGTTCTCCACATTTAACATTCCTAATAGGTACCTACATATCTTTGATTATATAATACTAGCTTCTGCCCGCGACTCCGTCCGCGTGGAACTCGTATATACTATCTCTATACCAAATTTCATCCAAATCGGTTCAGCAGTTTAAGCGTGAAGAGTTAACAAACAGACAGACAGACACACTTTCGCATTTATAATTTATTATTAAGTAAGTATATATAAAATATATAATATAACTAGCTTCTGCCCGCGACTCCGTCCGCGTGGAACTCGTTTATATCGTAGCTCCCCCCATATCCCCCAAAGGGATGAAGTGGGGGTGAAAATTTGTATGGAGCTACGATATAAATGAGTTCCACGCGGACGGAGTCGCGGGCAGAAGTTAGTATATATAATATATAAAGTTATAGTATAGTAAAATAGTATATAGTATGGATAAATATCTACTAGTTTTTTATTCCACTTATTTAACAAAACACCTATTTGAAGTAGTTTAAAAGTCTAGCTATTTGAATCGCCAAAATAGGTTATAATTATTTAATTGACCAATCTCACGAGTATAAAAACAAGGAATATGAAAATTTATTGAATATCTGTAACTTATTTACCTTGCAGCTTTTACTCCTCTTAGTTCAGCGGACGTAAAGTCACAAATATTTGCGAAGTATGTATTAAATTTAGTCATCATGAACACATCAATTTTAGGCAGATTATCCGACTGTGCCTTGACAAAACCGCCTTCAGTCATTGTGGCGAGTCTTTTTTCACTTAATAATTACCAAAAAACACTTATTATTTATCATAAACAGCGGCCAAACAATGCGAATAACTTTCAATAATCATACTAACGACCTGCACGCTGACGTCACGTTTCGCTCCGCCAATAGCGTTGCGTTTTGGACATTTGCGAGGGAATTTGAAAAATAGTACTTTTAAACAATTTATTTTATCAATAGAAACATGATAATTTGAAAAAATAATCATGTGTGTATATTTATTAAGCAATATAGATTACACGTGATTTTTTTTGTCCATTTCTAAATCACATGCATATTCCCTATTACGTTTGTAGCTCATCTTACCTACTATAAGTGAAAGCCCAAGAATACGTAGGAATTAAATTATTTAAATAATGTTGAACCGAAAATGATATCAACTGACTTGAATAGGCTTTAAATCCCATGTTATTCAAACTCGAAGAGCATTACAGTGCATTATGGTTGTATCAATTTCTGAGTTCCTGAGCGGGTTACCACGTTATCTTTCCACTACTATCTTAATAACAGAAAAACCTTGTCAATAGCCATTACTGAGAACCGAGTGTACCGTTTCAACGCTTTTAAGGTTACTTCGTAACAGTTTAAAGTACTGCAGTGAACCATTACCGCCCTCTCTTTTTTGACTCTTATACTGTCTTAGATAAATCACCACTTAAGGGATATATTTATCCAGGTGTATATTACGTCTTCAAAATTTATGGAACATATTATTGGGACGTTACTGTAGCTGTTAGTGGTCGGGACGCGAGAGAGGATGTAAACGGCACTTTAAATAATATTTTTATGACGCCGTTGCATTTTGATGGAGTTATTATCAGATGTATCTTCGAAGATCTGTCATCCTGAATTATCAAAGTTGTATACCTAATTTATCCTCAGAAAAAACGTATTTAATTAAAATACTAGAAAATTAACGTCATGTTGTATAAGTAGCGTCATTATTAGTATTAATAAAAAGAAAAAGTGGCTCGCTGTGGTGAGCTGTAGGACTCACGCGTCCGACTTGTAAAATATTTTTTGCCCAAGTTAAAACGGGCCAAGGCTTATAACTACAAAATTGCATTATACCTCTTTATCAATATTCCCAGATCTCAAAACTTCTTGGTCTCAAAATACCTAAATTGCAGAATGACTATTTTCACCGGAATCTTAATATGGCCGAATTTCAAAATAGCTTAGTCTCATAATGCCTAAACTCAAAACACTTTCATGGCAAAACAACATATACTTAAAACAACCAGACCTCAAAATACCTAAATTTGTATTACACGGAGGTTGTCCATTTTTACATAAGATGAATAAACCTGTATTGTGTGTAGGTACTGTAGGTACAAAACTTGTTGTAAGGTTGAATACTAGATAATAGAATTAAATAAAGGCAATTTTTATAGCATATATTCCTGTATTTTTAACCGACTTCAAAAAAAAGGAGGAGGTTCTCAATTCGGTTGTATTTTTTTTAATTTTTTTTTTTCAATGTTTGTTACCTCAGAACTGATGAGCCGATTTGTAAAATTTATTTTTTGCTTGTAAGTATATGCTCCCAGGTGGGTCCCATTTTAAAAAAAAATCAGTTAGATGATGGGATCCATGAGGAATTGAATTATATTAGGCACGCATGTAGTGATTTTGGTATCTCGTGTATTTACACCCGAAAATCATAAATTTGGTGTAGTGGAATTGATGATGAAGACCACAGATGACTTATGGAATTCCTCAATTATGTACTTAAAAGTACAAAAGTACGTCACAGATTCTGATAAGATTCCGTTAATAACAGCTAATGAAGTGCCAAAGGCGATCCTTGTCAATCCTGGTGTCCTGGTGTCCTTGGAATCGACGGAAGTCCTCAAATATTATCGGCCCACATACAGCGATTGGGTTTTTTTCTCTAATAATCAACGCATTTGCGCTTGGAAATCAGTTCATGTGGTAAATTGGAAAATAAATGTGGAAATGTTCTCGTAGCTTGGCGGAGTACTAAATTGAAGTCGGTTAAAACTTTGTTTTTAAAGTAAATTATTATTTAACGCCGTAGTAACCTAGGTACAGTCCATCTCATATGTAGGGTAGAGCGGGGCACGTTGAACAGGAACTATACTAAAGTCATAATATCAATATCAAATCATTCTCTCAAATAACCACTTGTAAAAAAAATGGGCATTTTGCCATTTAGGTGTTTTCAGTTTGAGTTATTTTAATATTTTAATATTTTGTCATTTCTATCATTCGGTATTTGCAGGAATTGTGCATTTAAGTTTTTAGGTATTTAGAGAATATGACGTTTTAGGTCAGTCATAATAAATTTCGTTCATTTTAAGAATGAGACAATTTGAAATTTTAGGTATTATGAGCCCATAGTAATTTCAAAAGTATTAGTGAATAAGGTATTATGAAATTTAGTGGTTTTAGGCCCAAAGCGGGCCAAAGGCAATTTTTTTTTTTTTAATGTATTTCAATGTTGTCATTCATATTATTTATTGCTTTTATCGCACTTTTACACTAGTGGCTCAGTGAGCTATATAATTAAGGAACCTGCTTGACTAGCAGAACTAAAAAAAAGCAAAAAGTATGCAATTCATATAATTTTACGTAAGAATCTAACGCTATTTAAACAATAGTCATACGAAGGGACACCACAGAAGAACTTCATTTATTTGCGATAATATTGGCTGGTTTGGAATGAATGCGATTGCTGTTCACGATCTGTTTACGGTTGAGGTTAGCCAGTAATGTCGATATCTCAATTTGTGGTTAAGGACGCGGCGACGGCGAGCCGGCGAGCCGCATCGCGACAAGACAAAGCTTTTACTATATTATACAATAAATTAGAGGGTCAGTTTGCTTTGTGCGGCGCAGTTTATATAACACACTAATACACTATTAATACATACCTTGCAATTAAAACCAATACAAAGTTATTTTAACCAACCTAATAAATACATACTATATGAGTACAAAAGTGGTATGTCGTGTATTCATCATATCAGCCGAATGACTTCCACTGCTGGACATAGGGCCTCGCCCAAAGAGTGCCAAAGTGACCGGTTCCGAGTCACCCGCATCCAGCGGACTCCTGCGACCTTTACCAGTAGTACTTGTAGGGGGCCTGCCCACGCCGCACCTTCCCGTACATGGTCGCCAATCGAGAACCTTTCCGCCCCAACGGCCATCGGTTCTACTTGCTAGTGCCCTGCTCACTGACCACACTGACCACTCGTTATGACCTGACGGAGCGTAGCACGTGTTTTACAAGTTTATAATACCTAACAGTAAAATAAAAGCATTATGTATTTCAACAGGGGTCCAATTCGAGACCTAGATTTTTTTCAATTAAAACATAGGTACTTATGCATTTGCGCTCTAGTACTTTTTTAACAAATCAGGCAATGATGAAAAGTTTAAAAATTAAAATTAGTATGAATTTCATATGCGCTTACTTGCCAAATTACCTGGACTCATATTTCTTATATTTATAATCGGAACAAAATAAACTACTAGTATTTTTTTTTTGCAAAAATGTGTTTAGTAATAATATTTTGAGCGCTTGCAAAATACTTCGAAATACCGCGAGCGCTTAACCTTTTTTGCCAACTGGAAGACCTACTTAAAGCAATTAAAAGCGAAAGGTCAGAGAAAATATAAGTAATTGGCCGTATTCAGGCATTTGGAATGTGCCGGCTGCGAAATAGATTTAACGGAGTGTCCCTACTGGTTTAGTGATCTGATAAGGGTTCCCTACAGAACAAATTAGCTACTGATTCCTTCTCCGACGGCTATAAATCGTGACAATGCGACTTATTCGTGTAAATGGACTCAAATGAAACTTGGTTACAATTGTTTTAATTAACAAATAAATGTTTTAACAGACCACGATAGTAAGATCTCTTTCGTAGCAGGGCGGCCTGGAGCTAAGAGTCCAAAGTATTTTGGTCGGGAGCTGTAAAGTCTGGTCCCTTGTTCTCGTTATCCGGCGGATGGCAAGTGGTTACAAATGTGAGGAGTCACGCAACTGAGACGGAAATTGTGCCTAATAGAGCAAGTCTAGATTCTGAATGCAGACAAATTGAACCCCCTTGTCGTATGCTATCTTTTTTTGCATTTTACCTACTTCATGATGATGATGATATCCGACTGATAGCGGCCAAAATTGACACCTTGCCTGTTACCTTGCTATGACTTAAGGTGCCAAGGTCAACTATTGGGGCAGTGTCGGCCATTGGGAAATTTATTCTTTATAAAACATGAAAATACTAGTCAGTAACAAAGCCAACGGTCAAAGTCAAAATCCGACAGATTAGTCTTGACTTAAACATTTAAACATTAAACTTGACCAGCCATTTTTCTTGAAACTCCCCATTAACGCCGTGGAATGACGTAAAAGAAAATAATACAACATAAAGGCAAAATTATTGTAAGATGTTTCTCTCTTGTAGTGGTGCAATAAAGAGTATTTATTATTATTATTATTATTATAAAGTAAGTTACTTTAATTTTAAATTATTTTGATATTTATAGCCTAAGAGCAGAATACAATAATTTTTACAGAAATTATTTACAAAATACGCACGTTTTGCGCTTGTTTATAAAATCTTTTTACAAATTTTGTATTGAATTAGTACCAGCAACTGAATAATTGCGCCAGAAGGCTTTACACATTACTTGTGCTTGTATTTAGGCGCCTAACCGGGTGCCCATGCCCACACATTTGACCCCCGGGAGTGTCATTTCCGTGATACCCTTCCTAGTAAGGCTTACCTCATCGTTTGGCTCCTAACAATAAATTAAAACTTGAATTCCTTATTTTAACAGTTGTATTTGAATATCAACATGAGTCATGGATATTTTCTATGTGTTTTAAGTATTTGTTTGTCTATATCAGTATTAGCTTGGCTTTGCTTAGTTTGGGACTAGGTCAATTTGTGTAAGATTGTCCTCAAATATTTATTTGTATTTATTTATCAGGAATATCAAGTAAACACGGGTCATAATATGTAGGGAGGTAGGTATGCCTAATACTTGGCTGTTATAAAAAAGCGTATTTTTGACAACTGTTTATGGAGTGTACCAGATATTTTTATTAGTAACCATACTTTGCAAAAAAGATAGTACCTATCATATATGCAATAGTAAGTAAAATACCAAAGTTTATTTTGACGTATAAAGAGTGCTTCGTTGGCGCCGGACGGCGGCGGCGCCGACTCGCTCCCAAGTCCCTACAGTCTCTCGAACATGGCAAATTTATGCTTCAAGTTTTAATTAAAGTGACAAAGTGCATTGCTCAAACTATATTTCCCTAGTTTAATACCAAATCATGTATCACTTTGCAGTTAGGAAATGCGTAGACGCATGGGAAAACATTTATACTTACGGTTAGTTTAACTCGCTACCGCGAATATTTCATATTCATTATCTACGTGTATAAGAGGTCAACATCTGACTTGTAAGGAGCCTCGTGGTGTGTCTGTCTGTCCGAGACTTGTGCAGCAGTTGTTTTATATTTTTGTACTATCCTGACTACGATAGTTGAACTTTTAAGAACATAATATTCAAACACTTTTGTTCGAATGTATACCGTAAAGCTAATAAAGTAGGGGTGTATTTCGAGAAACTGTCAGAGAGCCTTAAGACCATTTCACGCGATGCTTTTTGCATTCGGATCCATGGCTCGCCGTGGGCGGTGCGGTACTGGACAAGCAATATGAATTGTACTTACGTTAGTGTAGACGCAACTTAAACGAATACGTCGATGTAAATATCAGAATCGCCAAGACATTCTCTATTTAGCGTGAGAAGTAAATACCAATTTGAATAGTAAAAAGTCGCATTTCAATTATAGATACATTTTAGATAGGGTCGAACGACGTGTTTGTGTTTAACAATGGCCTAAACGTTTATCAAGCGATCAGTATTATTGTTTTATCTTAATAGTGGCATCCCTAGGGCGTTTGAAGCAACTGGCGATAACGAAACTTGGTCAGTTAATGTTATAGTCTCGACGATGGCGCCAAAAATTAGTTCCACTATTCATTTTGTGCGATTAAGCTAGGTTTACACACTATTAAACTTCTGTCTATGCTAAGCGTGGGTATCTAGAAATCTGTGATTCCTAAGTACGTAATTGTGGTTCCTAGAAATGGGGTTTAGGCGAAAATGTAATTAGAACTCGCCGCCTTTATCATAGGATTAGTACGAGCCAAGTTGTTAACAGACTCTTGTTTGTTCGTGGCGATGATAGAGCCAAATCACACACACGGACAAAGGACAGATTTAAGGCTACCATCAAATCTCACGCTCTTTGTATCATTCTTAGATTTATTTGACAATGTAAAGCTCTGTATAAACACGTATAACGACAGTGTCAGTGGGCTCTGAAGAATCCTGGGCTGCACGTATTTGTATTCGGCCAAATTCAACACAACAAAAAAAACAAAAATATAAATGGACACATTCAGCAATTTCCATCTTGCAGTCCCGATATATTTGAAATACAAGGTAATTTCAAATTGATAATACAAAATCGATGTTTTACATACATCTTCGCTACCTACTAAAACTAAAACCCCTCTACCAATTCTTATAGTGTTCATTTAATCATAAGTATCCGTTTTCTAAGGTTAAAATTATCCCATTTTTTGGCTATGAAACATGGCATTTTAAAACAAAGGGGTTCGAAATATTTCAAAAAACAACTCATTTATAATTTATGAAGATTTGATTAGTTATTGTCAATTACCCTAGAAAATATTTAGATTGAAAACATCGACAGGTACATATTATGAAGGGTGCCACACTTTGGGATTTTATTTTACTTGTTCTATTTGATAATTAACGAAGGCAAATTTTAACAACTAAGTTAATGCAAACCTACACTATTTGTCATTAACTGATACAGAAACAACTATGTTGTGTTATCAATTTGAAGTCACCTGTATAAGCACTTACTAATTGTACCTATTCGTGTTAAAAAAGAATAAGGTTAGCAAACCCTTCTAACTATACTTAAGTCATCTATTCCAGGTGAATAATTATCAGTAGGTATCGGTATCAGGTAAATAATAAAATGCGGCTAAGTTCTTAAAATAACTGTTACACTAAAATAAATGTGAACGACTAATTTCTAAATTTCTATAGTAATTTTCGGTACATACGTAATAATCAGTGTATGCTAACCTTTACTATCACCCTTACTCCTTGCACTATAGACTTGAATTGTGCATTTAAATAGCCCCCACGATGACAGTAATGTGTCGAGGTACAAAATTATTTGAAGTTAGCGCTTTCGACACGGCCCCATTGTGTTCTGTTTCAGATGTATGCTAAGTGAGTTCAAGCATTATGTATTATTTATCGTGTGACGTACAGCATCTCATTAGCGAGTTACGATAAAAGTACTATCGTTTTTAATGCATGAAGGTTATATTTTATGTATAAGGTGACTAGATGTCATGTCAGAGATAAGTAAGTTCTAACGATGGCTTGAATTAGCACAAATTAAGAAGTGATTTAATTGCTTATTCGAAGTGGTCGTTACAATACCGACCTTTGGTTACCAGAGTTACCTTATTAAAATACATTGACTTGAATAGTATTTCCCAAACATAATAAGCATTCTATCCTTAGATATTCAATTAGATTGGTATTCGTATAACAACGATAATCTCACTTATCTTCACAATCCAATATACTAAGAAATCCTTAATATAATAATTAAGTCCTCCCCGTCAATTTCGTGGTCTGAAATATGTTTGGGCCATCCTAAGAGATTCTTCTCGACTTAGGAGTTCACAGACCGTGGTTTGCAATTCCTCTATTGTCTCGTTAAGACCAACCCTTCACAACTAAGTTTGTAGACGGTTGAAATGGTTGTCGTTTCAAAAGTAAATGGCCAGCGTTTTCTTCGAACACTCGTGCTGCGATATGTGCCGCCAACAGCAGCGAAAACCTCGCTTCGAATGCAAACACGATCGACAAACAAACTGATATTGAGTCCGTATACGCCCAGACAACAATTTCTGCCCGATGACGTAAATTATGACGTGAATTTTTGGTGATTTTTTTCAATTTTACGTCTTAAGGAAATAAATGACGTCAAAAATCACGTCGAAAGTTTTAGTATATCGGCTTACGTCTGAAAATGACGTCACTAATCACGTTGTTAATTATTCTGTTCCGTCATAAGTCTGATAATGACGGTGCTAATCACGTCGTAATTTGTCCTATTTCGTCAGTGGTTTAAAGATGACGTTGTAAAACACGTCGTAAATTTTCGTATGTCGGCATACGCCTAAAAGTGACGTCGCTGATCACGTTATAAATTATTGTGTTTCGTCAGAGGTCTGAAAATAACGTTGCAAATCACGTCTTAATTTGTCCTGTTTCGTCAGTGGTTTAAAGATGACGTTGTAAAACACGTCGAAAGTTTTCGTATGTTGGCATACGCCTAAAAGTGACGTCGCTGATCACGTTATAAATTATTGTGTTTCGTCAGAGGTCTGATAATAACGTTGCAAATCACGTCTTAATATGTTGTGTTTCGTCAGTGGTTTAAAGATGACGTTGTAAAACACGTCGAAAGTTTTCGTATGTTGGCATACGTCTAAAAGTGACGTCGCTGATCACGTTATAAATTATTGTGTTTCGTCAGAGGTCTGATAATGACGTTGCAAATCACGTCGTAATGTGTCGTGTTTCGTTAGTGGTTTAAAGGTGACGTTGTAAAACGCTTTGAAAGTTTCCGTATGTCGGCATACGCCTAAAAGTGACGTCGCTGATTACGTTGTTAATTATTCTGTTCCGTCATAAGTCTGATAATGACGTTGCTAATCACGTCGTTATTTTGTCCTGTTTCGTCAGTGGTTTAAATACGACGTTGTAAAACACGTCGAAAGTTTTCGTATGTTGGCATACGCCTAAAAGTGACGTAGCTGATTACGTTGTTCATTATTATGTTCCGTCATAAGTCTGATAATGACGTTGCTAATCACGTCGTTATTTTGTCCTGTTTCGTCAGTGGTTTAAATACGACGTTGTAAAACACGTCGAAAGTTTTCGTATGTTGGCATACGCCTAAAAGTGACGTAGCCGATCACGTTATAAATTATTGTGTTTCGTCAGAGGTCTGATGATGCCGTTGCAAATCGCATCGTAATGTGTCGTGTTTCGTCAGTGGTTTAAAGGTGACGTTGTAAAACGCGTTGAAAGTTTTCGTACGTCGGCATACGCCTAAAAGTGACGTCGCTGATCACGTTATAAATTATTGCGTTTCGTCAGAGGTCTGATAATGACGTTGCAAATCACGTCGTAATATATCGTGTTTCATTAGTGGTTTAAAGATGACGTTGTGAAACGCGTCGAAAGTTTCCATATGTCGGCATACGCCTAAAAGTGACGTCGCTAATCACGTTATAAAGTATTGTGTTTCGTCAGAGGTCCGATGATGACGTTGCAAATCACGTCGTAGTATGTCGTGTTTCGTCAATGGTTTAAAGGCGAGGTTGTAAAGCGCGTCGAAAGTTTTCGTACATATGTTGGCATACGCCTAAATTACACTTCACTGATCACGTAATCAATTATTGTGTTTCGTGAGAGGTCTGATAATGACGTTGTTAATCACGTCGTAATATGTCATGTTTCGTCAGTGGTTTAAATACGACGTTGTAAAACACGTCAAAAGTTTTCGTATGTTGTCATACGCCTAAAAGTGACGTAGCTGATAACGTTGTTAATTATTCTGTTACGTCATAAGTCTGATAATGACGTTGCTAATCACGTCGTTATTTTGTCCTGTTTCGTCAGTGGTTTAAATACGACGTTGTAAAACACGTCGAAAGTTTTCGTATGTTGGCATACTTACGCCTAAAAGTGACGTAGCTGATCACGTTATAAATTATTGTGTTTCGTCAGAGGTCTGATGATGCCGTTGCAAATCACATCGTAATGTGTCGTGTTTCGTCAGTGGTTTAAAGGTGACGTTGTAAAACGAGTTGAAAGTTTTCGTACGTCGGCATACGCCTAAAAGTGACGTCGCTGATCACGTTATAAATTATTGCGTTTCGTCAGAGGTCTGATAATGACGTTGCAAATCACGTCGTAATATATCGTGTTTCATTAGTGGTTTAAAGATGACGTTGTGAAACGCGTCGAAAGTTTCCGTATGTCGGCATACGCCTAAAAGTGACGTCGCTGATTACGTTGTTAATTATTCTGTTCCGTCATAAGTCTGATAATGACGTTGCTAATCACGTCGTTATTTTGTCCTGTTTCGTCAGTGGTTTAAATACGACGTTGTAAAACTCGTCGAAAGTTTTCGTATGTTGGCATACGCCTAAAAGTGACGTCGCTAATCACGTTATAAAGTATTGTGTTTCGTCATAGGTCCGATGATGACGTTGCAAATCACGTCGTAGTATGTCGTGTTTCGTCAATGGTTTAAAGGCGAGGTTGTAAAGCGCGTCGAAAGTTTTCGTACATATGTTGGCATACGCCTAAATTTGACTTCACTGATCACGTAATCAATTATTGTGTTTCGTGAGAGGTCTGATAATGACGTTGCTAGTCACGTCGTAATATGTCATGTTTCGTCAGTGGTTTAAGAGTCCGTATACAGCCGTTTGCTGAATTCGCTAGAATTATTGAGGTCATATCTCATGAAATATTCGTTTTCCTACAGATTTTATTGTGTAATATGAAAGATCATTTCAATTCAAGTCAAATAAGTGGAAATGTTGTTTACATTTAGCTCTCAATTTACCATATTTTGGCTCAGTCCAACAGCTGTTTTCCCAATTTTCGCTCGGAGAAGTGTAAAACGACTTAGATTTGAAGAATGAATTGATTTCAAACCGACATAAAACAAATAAATATATATTGGATTGATAGTCTTCTTAGGATTAAGTGGAAAACATTTTATTAGTTACATATTAAATTGTTGAGTAAAACCGTATTTCCATCCAACAACTTTTTAGTAAAAACACACGAAGAATCGCCAGTATTTATGGCCATTTAGCACATTATTTCAAAAATATGAAACCATAATAAGAAACTCCAGTTCAAGCGCTATTCGAAAAAATAAAAAAAATATTTATGTGTAGAAGTAAATTGTGGCATAAAACATATTTCAAATCACCCTAAAATTCGTAATAAAACACCGTGCACGGCGCTCGATGCGGATTGCGGCAGTCACCGCCAAGCGGTTTGAAAGAGCGGTCACGTCGCTCGTCGATTTCAAGGTCACGCGGGGGTGGGCGCTTGGGCTAGCGGGAATCATAGCGCGACGAGGCAGTCTTGATTGATCATTTGGTAAGTGATGCTTTTTCTTACTTTTGACTTTTTATATGAAATTGCATTTGTACTATCTAATGGAAATATGTTCATTGTACTACTAACATTTTTGACCTATGTTCCATAGAAGGAGGTTCTTAATTAGTCTTCATGTTTTATCTATATATACATATAGCGATAATTCTAAAAGTACTTACGTCATTGAATTTTCATCATCATCAGCCTATATATACGTCCCACTGCTGGGCACAGACGTCCTCTCCTGAATTAGTTTGACTGTTCAGGTTGTTATTTTGCAGTTTCTTAATTTTGACAGTCGTTTGTAATATTTCCGATTTACGGAATCTTATTCCTATTGCCTTTATCTGTGTGATATAAACTGCTTCCTGCAGTGTCCTGCCCCCCTAGCACACTAGGTTTTATGTCCGACATAAAGCATTTGTCCCTCTTGCACTCACATATTGGCCAGAACGGGACGAATGCTTTATGTCCGACATAAAACTTAGCGTACTCTGGTGCTACTTTTGTGGCCTTTTTAATCATTTCTGGTTTTAACCATATTTATTTTTTTATGCAATTTTATCTAACATCTGCTTCGATGACAGGTCTCAACATATCTGTCAGTAATAATTGGTCATATTTGAAAAATTACTCCAACGGTAGTCTAATTTTATGGGTACCTATCAGCTTTCTTTTTAAAGGATAAAGCTAAAATCGGGGGGTATCATCGGTTTCCTCACAAAAAAAATAACGCAATTTCTGCTTCTTCTTCTGCACCTTTGTTAGTAATTTCTGCACTCTGCAGTGTCATTCCACTACTTTTATAGAACTCACGCTTAAAGAGCATATCGTTTTGCATCTTGTAAGTCTTTTATGACCTTATAGTGATAATATGCAAATATTATGAAATTGATGATACAACTATACAGGGAGGAACATTTCCTTGGACTAAGCTGAAAGGACAGTGTTATATAAGTGACGTACAAACGATCTATTATAAATGTTAAGCTGGATATAAAGAAAAAAAAAAACATAAAAATCGAAATATTTTATCTTAGTGACAACCCTAATACTATACATAGTTATTATTTTCATTTGAAATTGACACATGTCACAAGTCACAAGAATCTTGCTGACTTCATTGAATCTGCTGGATAGGGTTGAAACATACAGTTTTTTTCACCAAAGTTTAACAAGTTGTATCTCGGTAACTGTTAGAAATATCAATATGGTTACTAGGTGAGAAGTAAAGCACTAAACCTGATCTATATCCCATTTGCTTAAAAGTCCATCGATCTGTTCCACCCAGTATATAAAGATTAATATGAAGTTGTGTCATCTTTCACTTTAGTTGTGGACGGACGGTGCAACATGTTTTATCTCCGTATCTTTTTAACCGCCCATCTTTTCCTTGCTCAAATTCTTACTATTCATGTCGCTAAAGTAGTATACTATAATACAATATTTATCAATTGATTGGTTTTATTATTTTAGATTCAAGTATGGCGCCTAGGAAGACAAACCGTTCATTTGGTACAGTAAAAAGAAAAAAAAAAATTGTGACCCTAAAACATTAACACCAGACTATAACGACATCAGCACAACGCTGGAATCTGGAAAGGTTAACGAATTATTCTTATTTATCTGGTGATTAAGCTAATTATACTTTAGCCACATTAACTGTAAACAAAAATAAACTGAACCTACATTTCTAAATTACCTGGTATTTTATTTCAACACCTACACTAAAACAAAGAAACGAATAAGTCAGGTAAAACCTTTTTACCTAGAATTTGATAACCTGGAAACTGAAAACTCTAACAGTAATTAAGTATCGACCGAGTGAGCGGAAGCGAATAAGGTATCCCTTTCATCTTGGACAAAAATGCTTTCGTATGTCTGTCCTGATTTCCGGCTGTTCTCCTCTAGAGGTGGCGTTTCTCAACCGATTCTCGTGAAATTTGGTGAGCAGGTTCGGTAATTATATAGAACTTTTTGTCGAGCCCGTTTTTGGAAATTTTTCAAAATGGCGGAGTTTGCAAAAAGACACTCGCGAGGTCTACAGCTCACAGAGCCACTTGTAAATAATATAAATAACCTAAGTTTTAATATGAGTAAAGATAAATAATAATAAATATTGGGGTCAATCTTACACAAATCGACCTAGTCCCAAACTAAGCAAACCTTGAACTATGGGTACTAAACGACGATATAAATACTTATATAGATAAATAAATACTTAAATACATTGAGAACCGATATCCATGACTCAGAAATAAATAAATGCCCATACCAGGATTCGAACCCAGAACTTCCAGTTCGTAGGCAGGATCACTACCATCTAGGCTAAAGCGGTCGTCAAACAAGCAAGTACTTACTTAAATTAATTTGTAGTAATTACATAAATACATTATAATGAACGATACAGTTCTAAGTTACCTGATTTTTATTTAAATACGTATAGGTAGGTACATATAAATATTAAGAAACGAAAAAGTCAGATAAAACGGTTCAGGCACCGTAGGTTCCGCGAAGTTAAGCGAACAGAGTTTTTTAAACAATATAATGCGTCTGTTTATAATAATATGGTTTCAAAAAAATACGTTTAGTAATCTAGAGGCTTTTCTGCAGCGAGATCAGTGATTCGAAATATGATTAAGCAATTTTCGCTCGATAGAAATAAATCACGAATAAAATATTCGTAACAACTTCTAGAAATCGGCAATATTATGTTTGAGAGAACTAAGTGATTACTTTTTTATTTATTTAAACGGCCAAAAAAAAACATGATATCCGCGCTTCCGAGCACGCACTTCCACCTCGCTCACGCTTATGCTCAGTGAGAGGGAGAGAAGACCATGAACCTACGGCGCCTTAAAGTATCAAAACTACTCTACGCCGACCTAGCCGCCTCGCTCGATCCCCACTACCAATACCTGCGCTGGCGCGCTCGCGCTCGGAGACGGGTAATGATACCTACAATCGAACTTTTTCCGGGCCGATACGGACTCTTAAAAGTGACGTTGTAAAACGCGTCGAAAGTTTTCGTATGACGGCATACGCCTAAAAGTGACGTCGCTGATCACGTTATAAATTATTGTGTATCGTCAGAGGTCTGATGTTGACGTTGCAAATAACGTCGTAATATATCGTGTTTCATCAGTGGTTGAAAGATGACGTTGTAAAACGCGGCGAAAGTTTCCGTATGTCGGCATACGCCTAAAAGTGACGTCGCTGATGACATTCATAGACCGTGGGCCCACTCCCAATACACCTACGTCTCATGACACCATGATAGAATGCATGGCAGCAAGTCGAGAAAGTTATGCTGAGCAAGGCAAAAAAAAAAAAAAAATTAGATCTTCACTTCCGGTCAACATTTGTATGGGGATATTTACGTCATGTCACAAAAGTACGAGACGTGTAGCATCCTTGAGCCCTTTATTCGTAGAGAGAGAAAACCTAAGCCGGCCAGTCCTGAAATGGCCGAAAGAACCTACTTGGCAGACGGCGTCAGAGTTGCCAACTGTGGGGTGTTGGGAGTCTTGGGAGTGGGCCCACGGTCTATCAGGGGTTTAAAGATGACTTTGTAAAATACGTCGACAGTTTTCGTGTGTGTATACATTTTACAAGGGCCTGAACTATGGATACCCTGAGGGGCTACCGTGAAACGAAAACGAACTTCGTTCGTGTATCTCCCTCTCTGTTCCTCGAAATGAGCAAGTGCGACAAAGACGGAGATACACGAACGAAGTTAGTTTTCGTTTTGCGGTAGGACCTCTGTGTTTTAGGCAGTAGTAAAGATCAGTATAACTATTTTAAACACACTTGCAAATACGTTTAAATACAGTACAAAACTTAAACAATTACACAAAGTACTTTGCCGTTCCCTTAATTCAACCAATGAAAGTGTGGCGTTATTAACGCGCGCTAGCAATTTTTCCCGTTCCGACCAATCACACGTCATAATCGCTATCTCTGATTGGTCGAAAGCTCGCGGTTGTTAATTCGCGCCAGTCACATTGTTCTGTGAATCTGGCTTTAGTCGTTTCCGGAGTCACTTTAGTGTTTAATAACTGTGTAAAACTATAACCTGTATACCCTCAAGTGTATAAAAATTAGTATGGAAAACTAAGAACAAATATTTTATAATTATTATATTACTCATTAGCAAACAGAAGCTGAATATAAAATTTACAAACACCGTTTTCTTTTCTCGCCATAAAACCTGTTCGAACCCGTCGCGTCGCAGCCATTGTTGCAGTTGCATCATACTTAGGGATGTCCCACGTTTACTTGATGGGCTAGGTGTCAGTCGATATTCGATAGTAAAAAAAATACATTGCTTTGAAATTTAACCGCCAAACTCGCACACATTTCTAATTAAAACGAAGAGATCGCTGCTAATAATAGTGTTAGGTAACTTTTGCGTTTAAACATATCGACGCTGGAAATTTTACAAGCGACATTTTTGGTGATATTGAGTTACATACACGTTAGAATCGGCAGATTTTTCTGTATCGAATGGGCTGGCAGTCTCGTGTCCGATCTCCGTGATCCCTTCGGTGATTTAGCAGATCACGACCATTGTTTTCTACTAAACGACTTCGTTTTTGACAATTTTGTGCAAAATGGAGATTAGATTAAATGTTTTTTCGCGAAAATGAACCACAAGAGCTTTTTACTTTTATTTGTAAGAATAGATTAAACTTAACTTATGTAGATAATTTGGTTTACTTAGTTGCAAATAACCTTTCACTTGTTGGTTAACCGCTTTTAACAGATTATTGGTTGTTAGACAACTTTACCGTTCTGTTTTATTATGAATCAAGTAAGCATGGTAATAGGTATATACAGGTATATTTATGACACATAAATTATTTTTATTGTTGGTACCTAACAATTTATTTCGACCTCAGAGCATAGAATCACTATTACTATCACTACATAGTATAAAACAAAGTCGCTTCCCGCTGTCTGTCCCTAATATGTATGCTTAGATCTTTAAAACTACGCAACGGATTTTGATGCGGTTTTTTTTAATAGATAGTGATTCAAGAGGCAGGTTTATTTATATGTATATTATAGTACCCGTGCGAAGCCGGGGCGGGTCGCTAGTACTACTTATATTCATACATCTGTGATTTCGACACTTTCAAGGGAATGATCCTATAAGGGTTCCGTTTTTACCGATTGAGGTACGGAACACTAAAAACCTATAGCCTTAGATTTAAAATGAATAAAGGAAATCCTTACTAATATTATAAATTCGAAAGTGTGTTTGATTCTCCTTTTTAGGGTTCCGTAGCCAAATAGCAAAAAACAGAACCCTTATGGATTCGTCATGTCTGTATGTCTGTCCGTCCGTATGTCACAGACATTTTACTCGAAAATTATAAAGTGTATTTGAATATAATTTTGAGGATAGGTGTATTTTGTTTGCCGCTACATTTTTGTTATTAAATTACAAAAAAAAAAAATTTAAAGGGGTGCACTCCATACATAAAACTGAATGTCAAAAAAACTTTTTTCATTGCAAGCCCACGTGTGGCACATCAATCGATAGGCCTTTCGAAATAAATATAAGGTTTCTCAGCAATTTTTTTGATTAAGTGAATGAAGTCAGAGATAATCGCCACAAAAGTCACTAAAATTGTGTCCCCCCCCCTCTCATTTTTGAACCGTGTATTTTAAAAATATGAAAAAAATCATGGACATTAGGGCTCATTCAATTCTTTCAGCGAAAATTGTTTTGAACAAGATCGGTTCAAAGGTTTTCGAGATATTTCTAAAAAACTGCCTTCCTTAAAGAAAAGGACGTAAGTGCCGTAAGATTTCAGTCACGATACGACCTTTTTAATAGGCACGGAACCCTTCGTTGTGCGTGGTCCGACACGCACTTGGCTGCTTTTTTTGTGTGTGGAGAATAGTTCTAGTTAGAGTGACATAGGCTACTTTTTGCCGGGATAAAACATATTATTCCCGTGGGAAGATCCATTATGATGTTAGTTCCCGTTGACCACGCGGGCGAAGCCGCGGGTAACAGCTAGTAATAATAATAATAATTCATGAAATCATAATAAAAACAAGTAGCATAAAAAGTCACATCTACACAGAGCAAATTATTATTTTAAACCTAAACCCAGTTTTAAAGTTTCGTTTCTTAGTATTTGGTGGATAAATATTATACAAAATACTTACTAGTACGACCGTCAATCGAGCGTTAATATCGATATCGAATTAGGTATCGCTTTTCGCATTCTCACGCACTAGTCGCGACTCGCACACTCGCAGTCGGGAGTTCCATAATTTCGTTTGTTTCGTTGTTTTTGACCGGAAAACTGGTGAGTATGCCGATAATAATTTAGTTATTAAACGCAATCAATTAAAACATCAAGTACTGGGTAAGTGAGTCTTGTCTTTTGTGAAGTGTTGTAACATTTGTCTATATGTATATGTAAATTATTTCAGGTTGTGTGTGCTCGAATAATTGTGCGGTTTATTTTGTTGTATTATGGACGATAAAAACACTTATACCGTCGCGGAAGGAGATGACGAAGAAAACAAGAAGCATTTTGGCCAAGATTTAAACAAACTTCTCAATGATTAAACACGAAGCACCAGACGATCAAACATGGCAGGTAGTGTAAGACTTTTGTGACCGTTTCGTTGAAGATCCCGCATAGTTTTTTTACCATAACCTAGTTGCGTTGGGAGGACCCGAATCGTGTTTTTTTATTCATTTTATATCTTATTTATTATTTATTTATTTATTTAATTATGAAACAAACGGTCATACAAAAAATATTGATACAATTTCTTCTCTTAATCTAGACCTATAGTTTCCATTTTTATTAAACATATCTTTATATAAGCACGAAAAAGTACCTATCCTGGATCTTCAAGCCAATGTTTCATCAAATTCACCCTAATATGTGCTGTTTGTCTTTGCAGCGGATTTAATGACTGCCCGTATAAAGGCAAAACAAGCGGAGTCAACAAGTGATTTGAATGATTACGATGAAACCAAAAAACGAGACAAAGAAGCCAATTCGAGTAATTGACTATGACGCTTCATTGTCATCTGAACCTGAAGAAAGTGCCCTGGACTTGTGTATGATTGGTGAGTTATTTTTTTTTGACAGTTAATATAATTATCACTATTATCAGAAACAAGGCATAAGAAAGGTTCCAATAATCAATCCACCGATAGTTTTCCTTACCGGCAGTTACATTTTGACAGATTACCTGTAGAAAATGTGTCAAAATGTAACTGTTGATAAGGAAAACTATCGGTGGATTGATTATTGGAACCGGCCATTAATCTAAATAAGAACCTACTACCAAAAACAAAAGAACTAAATTAATATAAAAACTTAAAGTATAGTGGAGGAAAATGAAAGTTTGGCACATGTCAACTCTATTTGAATGACGTTAAGGTCCAAAAGTGCTAAATATTCAATTTCCTCGACTGTACATTGATGATCGCTTAAGCCTAGTTGGTAGTGACCCTGCCTTCGAAGCCAGAGGTCCTGAGTTCGAATCCCGGTAAGGGCATTTATTTGTGTGACGAGCACGAATATTTGTTCCTGAGTCATGGATGTTTTCTATGTATTTAAGTATTTATTTATCTATATAAGTATGTTTATCGTCGTCTAGTACCCATAGTACAAGCTTGGCCTAGTTTGGGACTAGGTCGATTTGTGTAAGATTGTGTCCCCTAATATATTTACAATTAATTGCTTCTAACTAAAATTTAATTAAAACTAAAATAAATCTAAAAAGTAGTGCCCTCGCGGCATGGTGCCGAAGATGCTGGCATCATTTCCTCGCTCAATAGCAATACTAATGCATTGTGCAAGGTAGCTGGTAGCTCTTTGGTGGCCAGTCGTTTTGGTTAGTGAGTTAGTTTGAGTTATATATATTAGGTAAGGTCGGGTAAGACTAACATAGTTTATTAGACGGGGTACTTTGTAGTATATATTAAAGTCCATATTATGGAAACTTGTAGTCTTGCCCCGGTGACTGTCATACCCCGCCTTACCTTTATTAATTTACTATTGACGACCCTATTATGTATAAGTATGTTTCTCCATTGCTAGTTCCCATAGCTCAAAGAGCTTTAGTTGCTTTATTTGGGACAATAATCTTTATAATATTCTTTTAATACTGTTTAAAAGAATATTAGGTTTACTTAAATTAAATTAAAAATGGTTTTAATAAAGTGTCTCCTAATGTTGTATAGATAATAGTACGGAACCCTTTGTGCGCGAGTCCGACTCTCACTTGTCTGGTTTTATTTAAAACTCTAATCAGGCAATTTATAAAAGACTTGTGTATCTCAGTGGTCCCAATTAGTGGGACTATGGCTGTAAGTTACATTTAATTTTCAGGTAATGTAGCAGGGAGCTTTGTAAAAAAGAAAAATAAGTTAAATGAAATATCACAAAATGACTAAAACATTGAAGGTAAAATATAAAATATTTATTCAAAGCAATATTAATTTTTTATACAACGACGGTGGCAAACAAGCGTACGGCCCGCCTGATGGCCTGATGGCTTGGTCTGATGCTGCAGCCAGGATGTCTAGCATTGAAAAATAATAGGAGATATTATGTCTGGATTAAAATCAAGTATTTTATTTATTATAGTTGATTTGTGGGCCGCTTATGGCCGGTTATGCCGCTTCGACCAGCAAGTGATCTATTGTGGCAGCCCTTTTTTTAAAGGATTATTTGTAGCTTTTCAGTTTATTTTGAAGTCTGTACTTTTTTATTTTTTTATCTAAATTAAATTCATGTTTGTTTGTAGGTCATCAGCATAAAGTTATGCATTTTTTGACAACTCTGGTAGAACAGAACAACCAAATATTAACCTGGATTAGAAGCCAAAATGAAACTGATGAAATTATGAGAATAAAAGAACCTATAAAGCTTCCTGTACAGCTGCCTATTCGTGATGAAAATGAATTATCAACACTGGAAGAATATCTCAATAATGATGTAAATTTTGGAGAACTTTACATTAAAAAAAATGGTTCTAGATTATTTTTTGAGTTAATAAAGACTTTCATGGCATACACTTTTGTTTTGTTTCAGATACAATTAGGTCTTTGGGAACATGTCCACTAACGACTTTGAAAATTCTAGCACGAAAGTTACGCGAGGTCACTATAAGTCACCATTTGGTCATTAGGCCATTTGTCATTAGGTATGGCGTCACGTTTACTGTGACGTCTGCTGGCGCTTTTCAATGACGTCGGTGGATGTGTTTCCAATGACGTCTACAGACGTCATCGGGAATTCATGACGTCGATAAACGTCTATACTATGATGTCGACAGACGTCTACCCGATGACGTCTATAGACGTCTTACTAGTGGCGTCACGTGACGTCAACTAACGACGTCGTGTGACGTCCATTAATGACGTTATCCCAGCGTCATCACAAAGACGTCATGCGACGTGACCTAACGACGTCGTGTGACGTCCATTAACGACGTCATGCGACGTGAGATAACCACGTCGTGTGACGTCCTTTAATGACGTTATCCCAGCGTCATCCTAACGACGTCTTGCGACGTGAACTAACCACGTCGTGTGACGTCCATTAATGACGTTGTCCCAGTGGCATCCCAATGACGTCATGCGACGTGAACTAACGACGTCGTGTGACGTCCATTAAAGACGTTGTACCAACGTCATCGCAACGACGTCATGCGACGTGAACTAACGACGTCGTGTGACGTCTAATAAACACGTGATATATAAGGACCAGTAGACGTCGCCGTGACACGTATACTGGACGTGCAAAATCACGTCATCATATGTATCAAAATGACGTCAAGTGGTGACGTCAATAATGACGATAAATTTGTGACATCGCCACGTGAAACATGACGTCAGTACTTACGTCTAAAAGACGTGAACTATGACAACCTGTCGACGTCTTAAATCACGTCAACATATGTATCAAAATGACGTCAAGTGGTGACGTCAATAATGACGATAAATTTGCGACATCGCCACGTGAAACATGACGTGAACTATGACGACGTCTCAACGTCTTCCTACGACGTCTGACGTCACGTCACTATACGGATCAAAATGACGTCAAGTGGTGACGTCAATAATGACGATAAATTTGTGACATCGTCACGTGAAACATGACGTTTGAAATCACGTGATGTGACGTCTAAAATGCCCAATAATTCACGTCAATAATGACGTGACCTTGCTGTCTGGGCGGTGACCGCCTGCGAACTTAGAAGTGGTTTACATTTACGGAACATGATGGAAGACACACTGTTTATTTCGAGTTAACTGTTAAAAAAAATGTAGCCCGAATGTTTAATATAATATAATAAACTTTGGTGGCGTATATTTAATTTGAAATCAAATTGGGCTCTGTTGTTGTGACGTATTCGCATGCACTTTGTACAAAAACCACAGCACGTTTTAAAATTGAGCCCCTGCCCTGGTTTTAACAACGCTAAAGTATGACTATTATACAACGTGTTAATAAAATAACGCAAAACCTGAAAACAGTTTGTTCAGAATCGAGCATAGAATGCGAAAAAAAAAAAAAAAAATTTTTTTGACAAGATTTATTTTTTACATTTGTATGGAGTGTTGGCCGACTGGGGCGACCTGCTCCATACAAATGTAAAAAACAAATCGCGTCAAAAAATTTATTTTTTATTTTTTTCGCATTCTACTCTCGATTCTGAACAAACTGTTTTCAGGTTTTGCGTTATTTTATTAACACGTTGTATATATATATTGACGCTTATCTCACAAAAAATTATGACACAAAGTCTGGGTACACACGGCGCAAGAGGTGAAGTTTGTCTAGAACTGGTCGTTCGAGTTTTTCTAACTACCCGCATTTGGTTTGATTTCTAACTGGTACTCAATAGTTGTCATGTACACAAATATACGGAATCAGCGACTGCAGATAATACATATATTTGGTTCATGAATAAAATTAGACGCACGAATGAACACCTACTAAGTTCCTTTTAAATGTTGAATATTACTTTCTAACTAGCATATTTTGCAATATCTCTGTAAGTAGTAACTACAACTTTTAACATGCTAAGCATTTTTCAGCTGCAAAAACCTTCTGTAGCGTTAAAGAAAAAAATAACCGGCCAAGTGCGAGTCGGACTCGCACACGTAGAGTTCCGTACCATTGTCTATAAGAACGGCAAAAAAATCACCACCGCAGCTTGGGTAGACCCTTACAAGGTGGACTGATGACCTAGTGAAGATCACGGGAGTCCGCTGGATGCGGGTGGCGCAAGACCGGTCATTGTGGCACTCTTTGGGGGAGGCCTATGTCCAGCAGTGGACGTCTTTCAGCTGATATGATGATGACGATGATGACTCGACCAACTTAAAATGTAAGTACATTTTAAGGCCAACTTTCGTACAAATTCGGCCGACGCAACCGAACCAGACGTATTGTAATTAAAGGTACCAAAGTTACGGCTTTTTTTCAGTGCATGGTAGCAATGTTAAGGACCTGGAATCAATTTAACATTTATGTTTCATATTTCAGTTATGTTGCAACATAGTTCACGCGTCCGCTTCCACGCGCGCGGAGCTAACGTAACCACGCAAATCGCGCAAATCACGATCATATCAAGTTGGAATGCAATCTGTAAGTTCGATTGACCCCCTGTAGTAGCGCCGTCGCCGTGGGCGCCGGCGCCTGATAACGCTGTTGCCATTCAAACGGCAGCCATATTTGGCCAACCTCCTGGCAGATGCCAAAGTCCCGAGTTTCGGTCGGATCGAGAGGTGAAAGGTTTAGTAGTCAGCGAGTTAACGGTACAATTTATAGATGCCGATTTTATGTTGTTTTGCCGATACATTGTTTTTTTATTATTACCTATTTACATACAGTCTGCTGGAGACCTACTTTGATGATAAATATTTGTATCATAAATATCGAAATCAAAAATACCTACCATATACTTTATCCATAACTTTAATGAAGTAGAGAATTTCCAACGCAATGGCTTAAAGCATGTGACATAATTTAATGATAGCTACGGATGATCAATTTTACGTGTACCTGTGTATATATAATGGATAAGAAATTATCGCTGTAGTACTTTTCAGCGGAGAGAACAGAACGAATCATGTTTGAAAGTTTGTTTACTTAAAATATGAAATACTATTAGCGAACACAGGCACCGTTAACAGCGTCAAAAGAAAGAGCAAACCGACTTAACTGGCCAACGAATGAATCGTATGAATTCCCACGCTTGTGCCACAAAAATATTTTGTGCCGAAAACTCTCACAACTCACAACAAGAATAGCTAAAAACCGCATTGACAAACAAGACATTTTCATTACAAAACACTGTTCTTAAAGCAGAGACAGTCCCCTTATACACATGTTAAAATTACTAATAATACCACCTTTACCTCGGGTGTTAAAAAGTCATCATCAATTAATTACTCCCAGGTACAACTTCCCACGCCTACACACTAAATTATTAAGATTGCAGACAGTTAATGGATTCCTGTCTATGTCACTCCTGTCACAACGTCCAGCTTTCCGGCTTCGAGAGTTCCTTTATTATTTCACTTGCACAATGTAAATGGAGCCTTATTTTGATTGGAAAAGAAATGGTATTTCCCTGTGTGTTTTCGTGTTTACATAGAGTGCCAACGCGTATGTCTCCTGAATATGGCTGGGGGGGCTACGTCACACATTAGTGTTCTACCCACACAAGATTGCATTGTTCAAAATGTGTACGAGATGTGCAGATATTGTCTGAGCGTGGACTAAATCTAATCTACCTCAGTGGTTTGGAGAATCGATTAGGATCAAGAGGTTAGGAGTTGCATTAACAGCTATTTGCTATCTTCAGTCTACTATGAGTTTTCCTGAATTATCGTTAATTACTGTTTGTATAGGGTTCGTATATTAATATAGGAAACAATGCACCTACAGTGCGCGCTGTGGATATCTTCCAGAATTAGCAGCAGTAGATAATTTGGGAACAATCGAATCTTACACGAATTGGCTTATTTCCAAGCGAAGCAAAGCTGCGTACCTACATATTTACTATAAATATCAACAAAAAACGTGTCTTAAGTATAATATGTAAATATACATAGACATAGCACACGCTTTTTTGTCTTAAAGAAGATAAAATACCACTTTTCATAAATAAACCAAGGTGGATCCATTGATATTAAACCTATATTATATTTCGTTAAGAATCGTAAAAATATATCAACACGTCACAAAATTGTCTATTAATTATTCTTATGGTTTATCCAGGTCGTATGCAAGGTAGGATGTTAAATTAACAGCAGTCAGAACACCAACATAGCCGCATTCCTAAAGTCATCAGTCTATGTAGGGGAGGACGGGGCTTCAATTAACAGGGGTAAGTATTAACAAGCGAATACCCACAAAGTAACAAAAAGACGGGGTAACTATTAACCTGTTAATTCTTACCCCATAGGCGGGATCATCTCTCACTTATAATAAATCTCTAAATTAGAAAAAGAATCAGCCAGATCAAACTAAGCATTGAGTTGTACCGCATGATCTCAGCTTCCCATGAACGGAAATACATGAAAATTTTTTTACAAATACATTATTTTTCTAGCTTCCGTATAGAATAGTTTTTATCCGACTGCGACGATTAATTAATTTTCGAAAACATTTGACCTCATTAAATTATTCATTTCTTCTGCTTGAAATCGTAGCCTATCTGTAAACTGTCAGTGACGTGAAAATGGCGGCCTTGCCATAACTATCCGACAGTAATAATTTCGATCCTGTGTTGTGATAGACCTTCACAATACGCATATTAAATTCTAAAGCATAAAAAATAATCGATTCTGATATAAATAAATAAATAAATATTAGGGGACAATCTTACATAAATCGACCTAATCCCATAGTAAGCTCAATAAGGCTTGTGTTATGGGTACCAGACGACGATAGATTTAATAGATAGAAATACTTAAATACATAGAAAACATCCATGACTCAGAAACAAATATTCATGCTCATCACACAAATATTTGCCCTTACCGGGATTCAAACCCAGGACCTTCAGCTTCGTAGGCAGCGTCACTACCCACTAGACTAACCGGTCGTCAAACGTCGTGATATGGAAACTTATATGCGCTAAATTCATATTGAGGCGTAATTTGAATAAATGTATCAACAAATTTCAACAAAGTAACGTCAAACGTCAAAAGTCTGACTCTCTTTCTTTTTTTTATTGGCATGGCATACCGCTGGTCTCGCGTTCAGCCATAAAGTCTATTTGAGTTTCTGCAAGATTACACGCTGAGTATTTGTCACAATACTGCAAGGCGATCACAACACGGCGCGCGAGCTCTCTCGATTTTTCTCGCACTATACGTCTCTTTCTAAGTTGTCTAATAAGATAGAGACGGATAGTTTGAGAAAAATCGAGAGAGCTTGCGCGCCGTCTTGTGATAACCGTGCTGGTTTGTCAGTATTTCTATTTATCAGCAATAACCAGTATGTATTAAATCAGAACAGAACGGGATTTTTATAAACATTAATTATCAAGCGCGTCAGTATTAAGGCGGTATTATTACTTCGTACTTCGCGCCTTCTAGTTGACATTCAGCCAATATAGAGACACAGAAATGGGCCAACATACAGGAAAATAATTTTACCATGACGCCTGCAACACAAATTTCATTAAGTTGGCAATGGCGGGAACATACACAAAAGAATGTGATAGTGCGATCTGAAACATTGTAACATGAAAAAAATAGACATATAACTTTAATATTTTGTATAATTACTTAAATAGAAAAGAAAGGGTCACGGAGTCGCGTTATGGTTGTAGAACTTACCTAGTGGTTAGGTATAGTTTGGAAAATATAAATTGGCCGTCTGTTGTCTAATTAAAAAGATATTTTTTGTTCCGCTTAAACACCTACCGGTCAATGGGTATTCGAAAGGATTATCTATTATCAATTCCTAACAAACACACAAACAAACACATCTTTACCTGAGAGTTGGAGTGACTCACGATCATTTCGGTCATCACGTTTTATATTTATTTAATATCAAACAGTGTTAAAAATATGTAGAAAAGAAGATCCAAGTATACTAAACGTTTACCCCCTTATTCATAAAACTTACAATACATCTGTTAAATAAAACGAGTTTTGTCCCTTTCTGACTAATTTAAATAACAGAGTAACAGATAAAGACAAACGAATTTTAACTGCATTTCAGCTAAAATAGGTTTATTCAACGTTTTACTTGATAGGCTAAATTAGAACTGCATGTGTCCTATGTCCAAGAGAAGAAATGCGTTAACTCCCACCACATTACCATGCAAACGAAGCTAGTCTAAAATAATGCTAGAAAATCCGCCATACTTTTCTGACAACCCCGAAAAACAGGCACTAGAAAAAGAAGAGGCAGCCAGGAAGTGAAAGGAAAGGGTAAAGGAAAGGGAAAAACGTCAGATAAAGGGAAACAAAAGATGGTGGATAATGCAAAGAAAAGGATTTTGGAAGAAAGCAGCGACAGTACACCTATATTATTAATATTTCTGCATTATGTGTGACAACACCCTTACAATGAAGATACATTCGGTCGAAATTGGGTGCGATGCGTCGTATGTGAGCAATGGGCCTAACCTAGATGTATCAAAGGTGACATTACATCATAAACTTGCCTTAACTGCGATTCTGACGATTCTTTGTGATATTATCTGTAACTGATTTTCGGATTTTAATGAAACTTATAATATCTTGTTCTAGCTAGATATATTGGCTAAACATGTTAGTATCAAGACTGATGAGTAAGTTTGACACTGAAAGTAGTTATTTATTAATAGTGATTTAAAAACAATTCAATTTTTTGTTTCTGTGAAACAAGGTTGGTTTTGAGTTTTTTGTTTCTTGACATTTGGTATGATTAGACATTGTTGTATAATAAATTCTTTCAAGTTTTCAAGCCTGATGTTATTTTTAAAGGTAAATAAAAATAAAAACATGACTTCTTTAATAATAATAAGAAAAAAACAAAGATGACATTCTTGCCCCTTTTGTTAATACTTACCTCAGACACGTTAATTCTAGCACCGTTCACGGGGTAAGTATTAATTTCCGACTTTTCCCAGAAAAACTGTTTTGTTGAAAAAATTATCTACTTCTTGTAAATTATTTACCAAGTACACGATAGCTGAATAGATTAAGCATCATTAAAAATAAATGACAAAATGCTAAGTCGTTTGGAAGTTATAGAAGAAAATATAAATTTTGTTAATTGTGGCCCCGTCCTCCCCTATATTATTGTATTATGCTAAGTGAACGTTAAGCGAAAAATGGCATTGATGTTGAGTTTTGTTTAATAAGTGTGATATATTTTTGTTTTAGTTGGTACATACAAATATAAATTATTAAGAATATAAGGTATACAGAGTTTATTAGCGAATGAGTTATGGCCACTTTATATACCTAATAAATAGCAAAGACATACGTATAATTGAAGTAATAGAAGCCGCTTACAAACCCGACCCGTGCAGAATATCTCGCAGTATTATGCTGTAAAGTTAAATTAAAAATCATCATTTAAGAACAAGATCCGAGTAATTAAAGCTTTTTCACGTAGCTACTGGGCAATGCTCAAGACTAAAAGCCTGGCAACGTTGAGGTACGAGTATACACAGTTAAGTTCGTTTGTACTTCACTTCACGACTGGTCACCACTACTGAGAACATGTGTTTTACTATCTGGTAATAAGAGTTAAAATCGATTGTTTTATTATCCCGTCGGATTGACGCGTGAGTTTGGATTGCGTGAACGCAACAAAGATGGTACCCGCGGCGGAACGACCTCTGGGAACCGATCCCGTGCAATAAGGAAATCGTTCCTGGACCGCACGAAAATCACCTCTTCGTGAGAGTCGTTCGCTGTGCCGACACTTACACACATTGTGCTCAAAATAGCGTAAGACGCATTAAAAATGTGAAATTGTAGCCAACCGTTTTACAAGTACATACGTTTTTGTGATTTATACAAAATGCAATTGCGATTATACGTTTTTGGAATGTCACTTATGCCGTTTATTTAACGATAAGTACTAGTTGGTAGCGTTAATGATTATATTGAATCGGTATTAGCGAGTACACGCCGTAACCGCGCGGATGCCGGGCGTTCTTCTGCACTGAATTAGATTATTATGCTCAAATGCGGCAATTTGCAGTTTATTTTATGGCTGCTGATGCTGCGATGGTTTGGGTTCATATTGTTAGTGATAACAGATTATTCAGTATACTTGGCCGAAGCAAAACTTTCTTATTAACAAATAAGAAAGTTTTGATTTGGACACACAATGATTTAATATAAAAAAGTGGTAGATAGGTTCTAAACTTCTAACTAGGGTTTGCAATTCGAATATTCGAATATTCAAGAATTCGAATTATTCGCCACAAATATTATTCGAATTCGGCAACATTCATTATTCGAATAAAACGAATAATACGAATAGTGCAGATTTTTTTCTGAAATTATTTACCTTTGCGAAAATCTTAAATAAAATGCTGAAAATATCCTCCACATTAACAATTCCGTGGAAATAGATTTAAATATTTAAAAAAAGCTTTAATCTAAGACATATAACATATTATTTTATATTCTTGCCAAAACCAAACTATAATAAGCGGTTATTAGGAAAGGCCTCAACAGAACTTACAGAACCTAATTATTTCGTGAAAGTTTAATAAGGCAACTACCTACATACTGTTTTGTCTTATACCTGAATATTTATTTAAAGTATCTTTATGTAAACAAAGTAATATTTCATTAATTAATTTTATTTTAGAATCAGATTAAAGATACCATTTTGACATTTGCTTTCTGGCATCTTCACCAGATATAACCAAAAGGTACCATAAAATTCAGTTATGGTGAGTCTGTTTACTAATACTAAACCCATCATTAAAATTGTTGTGTTTGTGCGTGTTCATATACGTATTACGTTATGCTAACCGTTTTTTGTACACATGGAAAAAGTTTGTTTGTTACCGATTTAATTTTACTGTTACTTGTAATACACAAAGTAATATTATATTTTAATTGTGCTGTGATTTATCTCAAAAGTTTAATTATTATAATGCAAAGTAAAACTGGCAAATTTTAAGAAAATACCACAAGTCATATATTTTTAAATTTTACCAGGAAGATATTTTACAATTGCATAACTTGTAAAATTAGTTTTTTTTGTTAGTTATATAGTTTAGTAAGTACCTGTTGATTTTTTAGAAAAAAATAATTTTGTTGCTCGCGATTCTCGCGAAAAAGATGATATTCATATCATTACACAACCTACACATGCACGGAAAAGTGCTCCTTATTGATTTGTATTTATTGTAACTTAAATAAAGCAAGTAAAATTGTATTGCTTGTAGCTGTTAGCTGTGATTAATTTAGTAATTATTATTTTAGAACTTTAATTGTTATCATCAACCATAAATTTTGATACTTTTTAATTGTAACAACAATTACACAATTTGAATCATTATTTTGTTTTATTTTCAAAAATATTCGTTTTATTCGAAATATTCGAATACCTCAGTTTTGCGTTGTCAATGGAAACGTATGACCTAAACGTGTCTGAGCTGTTCAGGTTTGGTGGCCATCTTTAAACACGGAATTTCGTATAGTGAGCCTATATACCTACCTCTTTTTAGGGTTCCGTAGCCAAATGGCAAAAAACGGAACCCTTATAGATTCGTCATGTCTGTCTGTCTGTCTGTCCGTCCGTATGTCACAGGCATTTTACTCGAAAACTATAAGGTGTATTTGAATAAAATTTTGAGGATAGGTGTATTTTGTTAGCCGCTACATAGTTTTGTAATTAAATTACAAAAAAAAAATGTTTAGGGATGCACTCCATACATAAAACTGAAAGTCAATTTTTTTTTTCATTGCAAGCCCACGTGTGGCACATTAATAGATAGGCCTTTCAAAATAAATATAAGGTGTTTCAGCATTTTTTTTGATTAAGTGAATAGAGTCGGAGATAATCGCCCCGAAAGTCACTAAAATTATGTCGAATCCCCTCCCCCCTCTAAGTTTTGAACCGTGTATTTTAAAAATATGAAAAAAATCACGGACAAGACTTATTAAATTCTTTCAGCGAAAATTGTTTTGAACAAGATCGGTTCAAAGGTTGTCGAGATATTTCTAAAAAACTGCCTTCCTTAAAGAAAAGGACGTAAGTTCCGTAAGATTTCAGTTACGATACGACCTTTTTTATAGGCACGGAACCCTTCGTTGTGCGTGGTCCGACACGCACTTGGCCGTTTTTTTTTTATATTACATAACTATGGACACACGTAACTTAACCTTTCGTATGCCTTGTTCCTGATCCGACCAGAACGGTTCAAACTTACAACTTAAACTTCAAGGTCATGATTTGATTTAATTTTTATGACATCGGCATACGAGAGTTTAAGTGCACATATACATACATACATATGTATTTTATAACCGTACAATCTCCTAACTATAGTCTAGAAGCACAGCTGCTACTAATGGTCCAAAGTGGTCTATTTTAGTTTTTTTCGCTTTTTTGTAGTAACATTGTCTCTCATAGTGTTCATCCACAGTGATAGTCACACCAAATCGTGTAACATCCGAGTTTATTTGGAACTTAGTAGTGAACTGGTTGGGAGGTTTTACGGAATATAAAATTATAAACGACTGCCAAAAAAAGACGTAAATATTGCTAACAATCAAGTTATAATATAGTAAGAGTGTGGCGGGATCGTGGCGCGTATTGACAGCAAAACAAGGAACGTTTATTTGCAAAACTTTAAAACTAAACCAAAAACAGGTAACACCTATCTGCGTACGAGCGCCGACCCCCAGAAAGAAAGAAAAGCAAGTATAAAGAAGCCGTGTATCTTGTAATAATTAGACCCCGTTATCTTGTCGCACTGACATTGCTTTTCCGTAGAGCGTGAATGTTTTTTTTTATCGACCATCTAAATGTCAATAGTTCAGTACGTAGAGTTATAAGTCAACTAATAAAGAGTCACTAGGAAGTATCGGATATATATGAAAAAAAAAATAAGAAAAAAAAAAATCTCTGTTATTCAATTTATTCCAAGGGATATTGGAGGAAATCATAAATTTTGTCACATCCACCTATTAAACTGTACTTGGTTTGCTTTTTCGCCTACTAAATTGTCTTTTTTTTTAATTAAATGTTTTGTATGGTGTCTCTTTTTGGAAATATTCGTAAATTGCACTATGTACAAACCAATTCGTTTTCAACGTTTATCAAACAGTCAAAATCGTTAGTGTAATTTGTTTTTAAATCTTCCATTGTGACATAGTAATACGATTAAGTACTAAGTAATTAAATAAACTCCACGTCAATACTAAACAAACACTATTAACAAAGAACGGCAAGGGATTGCGGCTGTCAATGTGACATACAGTAGCAAATAAGTAAATCATTTATCTAATGTTATCGCTTCACGTAAGACCAATGAGGTTATCTACTTATTATTAATCAAGAAGTTTTCATTGAGATTGAGCAAAGATTTAAAAGGCGAAAATTCAATCGCATTGTTGCATTATATAAACATCGATATCCAGACGGTCGATAAAAAAAACATTCACGCTCTACGGAAAAGCAATGTCATGTCAGTGCGAACGGGGTCTAGTAATAATCAAAATCATTAAATCAATAATAGAAATCACATTCGAGTCTTATACATCCTACGGCAAACAAACGTTAGCGCGATGTAACTGACCGGCAGCGCCATCTCTTATGAGATTAGAACACTAACGTTTATGTACCTCAGAAATGGTTAAAACTAACGCTTGCGCGATGTAACTGACAGGCAGCGCCATCTAGGGGTAATTGGGTAGGTTGTCGCACAGTTCTTGTTTGTGTATTTTGCTACAATATGACTTATAATATGACTATAGGTACCTAGTAGCTAGCTATAGTGAGTGAGCCCGCTCCCAAAATGCCTAATGACATCACTATAAACTGCATGGCACACAGTCGAAAAAGTTCGGCTAAGCGAAAATCAGAAAACTTATCGCACCTCGTAAAACTTAACGGAAACTTGAGAAAATCCTTCAGATTCGGTTTAAAGTTAAAGGGTATGTATACGTCATTTGGCATCAGAGGCTCTAGTATAAGTTTTACCGAAACAAAACGTTACGACCGCGTTCGCGTTTAGCTGTCAAATCCCATACAAATTGAGGGTAAAACGCAGACGCGATCGTAAAGTTTTGTTTCGGTAAAACTTATACTAGAGCCTCAGTTAGTCCATAAATCGTAACTAGACATAAGTCTGTCAGTTCTGAAATGGCCGGAAGTACTTTACAGACGGTGTAATTTAACCTGTTACTTACCGGCACAACTTCACCCGCGTAGGTATTGCAAAGGACACAGGCAACCCCGCTGTATAAAATGTCCATCCAGAAAATCCATTATATTGGAACACATGTGAAAAATTTGATTGAAATCAGGGGGCCTAGACAAGGTTACAATCGACAAGCGCTAACGCCAATAGAAAACTAATAAAATGTATGGGAATGACAGATGTTAACGAAAAGTGTTTCGTCGGCATCTGTCATTCCCCTACATTTTATTAGTTTACTATTGGCGTTAGCGCTTGTCGATTGTTACCTTGTCTACGGCCCCAGTACGTCAAATATGTAAAATAAAAGCATACAGTAATTATGTATCAACATACTAATTGTATTATTTATTACCACGTGACTAAGGATTGAGAATAAAGAGCTAAAATACTGTAGTATTCACTTACTTACCCCAGTAATCTATTATTCGTGTACCCTCTTTAGACAGTTCGTTACTGATGTGTTGAAAAGACTAGGGAAATATACTATATTTGTAATAAAAATCATTGAATTAATATAACAACTCTTTTATTGGGCAATATACCAGCAAAAACATTTAAACCATAAGTATTCATTTATTTATCATTAAAGTATCCAAAAGCCAATTAATCCACTTATAATGTGACTAATAATCGAAGCATCAATAATAATTTAAGTACATAATGCAGTTGAAATATATACCAATATCACAAGCACATAATTAATAAGGTTACTTAACTGACTGAACTTCCCAAGAATTAAATACTGATATTCATTTTATTTTTAGTGATAGCAACATTATTAGTAAGCCAACGAATATAAACTTACCCGATGTATTTTCATTGAAGTGTCAAATCAGTATCTAATAGTCTGGTGACGCAGAAAAGTGACAAACTAATCAATAAAGAAAGTTAATTCGTGTTTCAACTTAAATTTATGGGCTATATTACATAGTAATCTAACAAGCGCGACTGAGCGTCTCCTGTCTCACTCGCACCGTGCAAAATAGATAGAGGAGGGTAGATCTTTCTCGACTCGCGTCGCGGCGCGGCATGAGTTGTGCTAGCCCCCCTGATAAGAGTATTTGTATGTAAGGGGAAAATACATACAAAGTTATGAAGCTAGAATCAGACAGACTTCTCTCCTTTATTATATTAGTATAGATGTACATAGGTAATACTCGTAGGTATACGCAGTTAGTTGTTTTAAACTGTTTATATTACAGTAGAGAACTCATTCGTACATGTCAAAATTAAGATATTAACAATTCAAATGTTTGATTTTCCTATGCAAGTTACTTCTTAATAAGCCCGCTGTACACACTGGGCCAACGTTGGCGCGTGAGCAGAAGGCAGCTATGCGATAGAGGGAAAGGGCTATAATTCAATCTCTTTCGTTTACATAGCTGCCTCCTGCTCACACGCCAACGTTGGCCCAATGTGTACAGGCGGCAATAGCAGCCATAATTTTAATTTTTATTTTTTTTTATTTATTCATGCTAGAGGTGTGCGCCGATGGCAAAATCATCGGCGGCGGCGTCCGGTGGGATTTTGATCGGCGGCGGCGGCGTGATCGGCGTGAAATCGGCGTGGATTTTTTTTCCCGGAGTATCGAAAAATAACTATATATATAACTATATATATCTCATTTATGATACATTTTCTGAAATGTAATTGTACCAAAAATACTAAAAAGAAATATCAAGCAGGAATTTTGATAATCTTCTTTGTTTTCTTGAGCTCTGCCTCTATTTCTCTTTCCTTCGACGCAGCCAACCATTATCATCTTCTCCAAGCTGGACTGGTCTCGGCGAGCCATGTAGTCCATGAATGTCATCATTCTCTGGAAGCATGTATTTGAAAGCTGGGTGTTAATACGAAGGCTCCTTGAGTATCGGCGTTGTATACATGAGATGCCCGACATTCTACGCCAGCACATGATGATGATGATGATCTGTCCGACCTTTTTCGGCCTTGGCGACCACTCCGACTCCTATCTAGCGTTAGTCCATTAACGGGAGCGGTCAGTTGCGCAGGATATTTTAAGGCCAGCACATAGATGCATTTAAAATGTGACAAATGCATCTATTATTGATTTCACGCGCGGCTTCCATGTCCATGTTTCAGAGGCATAGAGAAAAATAGAGAAGATAAGGGTGCACGAAGTCAGTCTTTGGTGTTGCGGTGGATATTGCTGTTCCTCCATATCTTTTCCAAGCGCGATCTTCTGATGACCTTTTTCATACAGTTTCCGTCGTTGAAGATCTGTGAGCCCACGTAACATGTCTTGTTGTACCAAATCCAGCTGGTTGATTACGCAAAGCACGCGCGTCAGGTAGATCTAAATGTCAACTTTTGTGTTGGAAAATTACAGTTGAATTGTCCTAAAGCTCGTTCAAAACGTTACGTATTTTCCCCTCAGGCCTCGCAGTTCCCATGCCCTCTGCATCAACCCATCTCTACCTATAAACATCAGCTTCGTTTTTTCCTGTTGATGTGGCGGGGCACTATTGTGCACTGATCAATTTGACTTTCTTTAGAAGGGTAGCTAGCTTAGCCTCTTTGAGTCCTTTTATGGTCGTGTGTGTCATTGAGCCATGTCTTCCAGCCGGACACGAGATTTGGACGGTAGGGGTTTTGCACTTAAAAGGACAGATGTTCAGGTATACCCATTTCCCCAAGCACTTCAAACATTTTTCGCCAATTTATGTAGTCAAACGCTTTCGTGTAATCGATGAAGCATAAGGCCATGTGTATGTTCAATTCTCTGCTCTTCTGAATTAACTGCCTGATATTTAGGATCTGCTCTATTGTGCCACTACCCTTAACTGCATGCTTGCTATATTGTGACTTTTTTGCTTATGTAGTACTCCAAATGTTTGTTCAGAATGTGCAATAGAACTTTACCAGCATGGGATATAAAAGAGATAGTTCGATAGTTGTCATATTTACGGGAAGAGACTTTCTTATGTAGTGGGATAACAGTGGAATCTGCCCTTTGTTGTATACCCAGAGGAATTAGGAAACAGATTTCTTCATGGAATGAGTTAAAAATATTTTGGTACCGGAATTAGACCCAGTCGATTATAAAATTAGGTCACGTGCTCAAGGATGGACGTGCTAGAGAAAGGAATTCACATTTACTTATCGTCGGCTAAAGTCGAAAACCTTTTCACTCAATCGACGACCGGTTGTCTAGTGGGTAGTGACCCTGCCTACGAAGCTGAAGGTCCTGGGTTCGAATCCCGGTAAGGGCAAATATTTGTGTGATGAGCATGTATATTTGTTTCTGAGTCATGGATGTTTTCTATGTATTTAAGTATTTCTATCTATTAAATATATCGTCGTCTAGTACCCATAACACAAGCCTTAATGAGCTTACTATGGGACTAGGTCGATTTGTGTATGATTGTCCCCTAATATCTATTATTATTATTCAATCTGAGCCAATTTTACAGGATGTCCAAAAACTAGTATTCACGGTTACATCACAACAAAAAATACGAAAAAAGTACGATTTGCAGTAGTAGTACCTAAAAAAGTCATCATATCCGCTTAAAAAATACGCTTTGAATTTTTTAAATAAGTAGCATGTCTTGTTTTTTATTTTCAATTTTTTTGATGACATTGACTTTTGAGTTGTATAAAAGAGTCAAAGCATGATTTGAAAAATGGAATTAGGGTTGTGACTAGACTTTTAGAATGTTCGCACTAATATTATAATTATGCATGTATATAGCACGAATCTAAACCACGTGAGGGCATTCATTTCGTTTGAACGTGTCCCGCTGCAGAATTGCCGATTTTTATTTTATTGCGAAGCGAATTAAATCAAACTCTTCAATGTAGAACATTACAGAGTTGACATGTGCCGTAAAGAGTCCTTGTTCGGCGTTAGAATTAAAATGAGTTAAATAAATTGCATATAATAATCAACACTGTTCCAACAAAAACGAAATTACGCCACGCCGATTTCACGCCGGTCAATTTGATCGGCGGCGGCGGCGTGGAAAAATCGTCGGCGGCGGCGGCGCGGCGGCGCGGCGCACATGTCTATTCATGACAACAACACATACATTATATTTCTATCTCTAAGTGCATATATGGAGGTAATACTTAATCCTGGTCCAAATGTGCAATTAACCCCCGCAGCATTCTGCACTCTTAAGCATAAAACGTGATTTATTTCGTAGTCACCCGTTTAAACTAAAAAGGACGTTCCATTGAAGTGTTGTAATGGTACTTATGCTTGTACTTATAATAATAAGTAGATATATCGCATACGCAATGCTCATTAGGCAGGCATTTAATCGGAGCCTTCACGTTCGAGTGGTTTTATTTTCTTAGTACTTTCAGAAATGGTAGTGCCGTATGCAATAAATGCATAAACCTATTGACTGGCATATGCAGGCTATATAACTCTTTAAGTTATTACAAGTAAATTGGTGCATCGTTAAAATGCTTTACCGTATACGATAAAAACACTATCCAGGATGTCCCGTAAACCGAGGATAATCCGTGGACAGCTGATAGGACCTTTAATTTTAGGTTTAGTATAAACACCTTCGGTTTCGAGATATTGTAATTTTTGTAATTCAAACAAACGATTCCAATTAACCGAGCATTTCTGAAAAGATGCCGTGCTTGCATTACTGGAGGTGGTAAACAATTTGAGCATTTAATTTAATTGTTTTATCAATAAAAGCCTTAAATATTTTGCGAGGTATTTATCATATCTATTAGCTCCTTATCCTCGGTTTACAGGACACCCTGTATATAGTTCATGTCCAAGTAGTTCGTATTGCATCTCTTTCTTTATTATAGAAAAATAAAAGATATGTGAAGTCACTTTCACTTAATTTTTTGCACTAATGAGGCCAAGTTAAATCGTAGTTACGATACGTACGATATAAAATACGCACATATACATATACGATATAAAATAAGTATCGTTTTGGATTAATCTAAAAAAATGTTGGAAACCATTCATTGTATAAAGCAGGGGCTGGTAAACTATGTACCTGCAATGCCTAAATAAATAAACACATGTTTAGGGATCAATCCTACTACCTACTGTTATTATTATTATTATATTATCTGGGGGCACGGGAGTGCCCCCGCCAAGACGAGCCAAGCGAAGCGCAAGGGCACTACCTACCTTTTCTCGAAGCGCTTCGTCGTATTTTTGAACCTTCGTAACTTGGGTTCGGATTATACCATTTAAACAAAATTTTCGGGATATGATGTCAGAGGTTGACTTATTAAAACTATAAAGTTTCAATTGCATAGCTCTTATACTTTAGATTTTATTGATATCTAAAATACCCCGATTTCGTCACTGACTCACTGATGATCATCAATATTCTTAAGGTTCTTCCTGAAGTCCTAGAAAGCTGAAATTTGGTATGTAAGCTAGTAATAGTATACAAACAACGAAAAAATCTTAAAACTTGAGACTTTTACCCCCCCAACCCCTTAAACTAGGGGGTGAAAGTTTGTATGAGACTTCCGCAAATTTTGATGCTAGAAGGTCCTTGTTATCCTTGTTATAAATAATAAGATATGTATTTCAGGATTTTTAGTAAATCACCCCCCACTCTTTAAACGAGGGGATGGAAGTTTGTATGGGTTTTCCCATTCACTTCTTTAGAAATTACCTTACAAAAAGGAATGAGATCCCACCAAAAACATTACATGTAAAGTGATGCCAAGACTCCATAGCTCATAAAGCTTTCAGCGTGAAAAAGATATCAGATCGCAATTAGCGCCAAGCTTCCACGCTCTACAAATTCTATATCTTGGCTAAAAAGTATAGACCCGTCACTTATTAATATCATCATAAATTCATTGGGCTTGAAAGTCTATGCGGCTACCGGGATGTGCCCAACAAAGCTATACTTTTTAGCCAAGATATAGAATTTGTAGAGCGTGGAAGCTTGGCGCTAATTGCGATCTGATATCTTTTTCACGCTGAAAGCTTTATGAGCTATGGAGTCTTGGCATCACTTTACATGTAATGTTTTTGGTGGGATATTCTATTATAATATTATAAATGCGAAAGTTTAGATGTTTGGATGTTTGGATGTTTAGATGTTTGTTACTCAATCACGCTTAAACGGGTTAACCGATTTGGATGAAATTTTGCACGAAGATAGTTTATAGCCTGGATTAAAACATAGGATAGTTTTTATCCCGGGTCCACGCAGACGAAGTCGCGGGCGGAAGCTAGTCTTTTATAAATCGAATTAGCTCTATAGTAAGATCAATAAGCCTTGTGCTACTGCAACATATTTAGAATATAAATAAAATAGAATAGGCCTCCATATAACCCGGGCGTCGCCTGTCGCCATTCATTTGTCAAACTGGACGGGCAGGAAAGCGAGAGTGCTGGTAATCGCAATTACGGCACCATTAGCTGCGAGGCCGCTGGCGGATCTGTGCTTACATAATTGCCATCCTTTTTGTATCGACGCATTAGAAGATGGCGTTGCCTAGCTAGGAATTGCCGTATTCCTTATACTTAAATGCATTTTTATCAAGCACGCATGTAGTATTTACTAGCTGCCGGCTCCATCCGCTCTTCGAGATTCATCAAAGTATAGACGTAGAAAGTAACAGATAGATAAACAAAAATTAGGGGAGAATCCTACTATAATCTACTTTTCTTTTTTTTTTTTTCTTAGCGGACAATCTTACACAAATCAACCTAGTCCCAAACAAAGCAAAGCTTGTACTAAGGGTATTAGACGACGATAAACATACTTATATAGATAAATAAATACTTAAATACATAGAAAACATCCATGACTCAGGAACAAATATTCGAGCTCATCACACAAATAAATGCCTTTACCGGGATTTGAACCCAGGACCTCTTGCTTCGTAGGCAGTCACTACCAACTAAGCTAAAGCGGTCGTCAACCTACACTAATATTATTAAGAGGAAAGATTTGATTGTTTGTTTGTTTGTATTGAATAGGCTCCGAAACTATTGGACCGATTTGAAAAAATATTTTACCATTAGAAGCCGACATTATCCCTGATGAACATAGGCTACTTTACCGCGAGAAAATGCTTAATTCGTACGGGAAAACGGGGAATCTGTGCAAAGCCGGGCCGGGCAGCTAGTAATAATATTATAAATGTGAAAGTTTGGATGTTTGTCACTCAATCACGCTTAAACGTCCCAACCGATTTGGGTGAAATTTTGCACGAATATAGTCTAAGTATAGCCTGGACTAAAATATAGGATAGTTTTTATCTCGGGTTCACGCAGACGAAGTCGCGGGCGGAAGCTAGTGTTAAATAAATGGAACTACTTAGCCCCCTGTAACCTCGAAAAGGCTGTGTTAAAATTAGATGACGATATATTCAAATACATCCAAGTCTCAGAAACAAATTAGTATTGCGGTATCTGAGAACAATATTGCGTCAATCATTCCACCAATTCTAAGAATATAAAGAAACAATCGAATTACCTACTTGGTTATATTTGACTAGACAATAGTTGCCGGTTAATATCCGTCAAAGGCAGACAGACATACAAGGAAATACCTACTGAATAGGAGTCTGAGCGACTTTGTCGAATCTTTGTGTATTATTTGGATTCATTTAATTAAAATTTTCTGAGAGGGCTGTTTCAAGAAATAATGTGAATAATTCAACGATATTTTTTAGTAGGAATACGTATTTTGTCTGAACAGTACATTAATGAATTGAAAGGGAAACAGAATAGTACATTACTTACCAAGGGCTGTAAAAGAAAGAAAGCCCGAAATCGCAGGTATTTGAAACCCGAGCCGCAGGCGAGGGTTGTAAATATGCGATAGAGGGCTTTCTTTTTTACTGCCCGTGTTGAGTACACAATTTTACGTCTTCACCTGGCCACAATGCGAGTTTAACCGTACGCGCAGCGTGCGATAAAACTCGCATTATGGCTAGGTGTGACGTAAAGTCTTTTTTGTAAATATTGACAACCACATTAGCCTATTTGGTAGTGACGCTGCCTACGAAGCTAGCGGTCCTGGGTTCGAACCCCAGTACGGGTATTTATTTGTGTGATGAACAGTGTTCACATGTTCCCGAGAGTATAGTTTGTAGTAAGAGTCGTCGCTGTTTTCTGTCTATTTAAGTATTTATTTAATATTGATCTATATAAGTATGTATGTATATCGTCGCCTAGTATTCGGTCGATATGTGTGAAATTGTCCCTAAACTGTAGTCAAACTACAACAAAGACTTTTTTTTTTAATTAAGTAAATATGTATGAAGGCTGACCTCGTTTACCATAAAGGTCCACCTATTAATAATGACATTGACATACATTACCGATAGACATCACTAGATTATTGATAGCCACCAAAACGCTGAAATGTGACGAGTTAGGTTCCGTCAACTATGGCAACTTTGCTTAGGTACTTGTAGTAGGTATACAAATACATACATTGTCACATACTTATTTTTAATAAAAACCCTTTTTAGGGTTCCGTACCCAAACGGTAAAAACGGGACCCTATTACTAAGACTTCGCTGCCCGTCCGTCTGTCTGTCACCAGGCTGTATCTCAAGAACCGCGATAGCTAGACAGTTGAAATTTTCACAGATGATGTATTTCTGTTGCCGCTATAACAACAAATACTAAAAACAAAATAAAATAAATATTTAAGGGGGGCTCCGATACAACAAACGTGTTTTTTTTGCCGTTTTGTCTGTCGCCAGGCTTCTCAAGAACCGCGATAGCTAGACAGTTGAAATTTTCAGAGATTATGTATTTTTGTTACTGCTATAACAACAAATACTTAAAACAAAATAAAAGAAATATTTAAGGGGGGCTCCCATACAACAAACGTTTTTTTTTTCAGGCTGTATCTCAAGAACCGCGATAGCTAGACAGTTGAAATTTTCACAAATTATGTATTTATGTTGCCGCTACAAAAACAAATACTAAAAACAAAATAAGTACGGAACCCTTCGTGCGCGAGACCGACTCGCACTTGGCCGGTTTTTATATTAATGAAACGACGGTGGCAGCATAAGGTCCACTTGATGATAAGACAAGTTAGCCTGTTATTGCGACGCCAGAAGAGTCACAAGTAATTATTTATTGATTTGAGGATTTTTGTGTTCAGTCTCAACTAGCGATGTGCTGTTCCTAGGAATATTGAAATTGTGCATGTTTATATAATATTAATTGAAAAAATTCCGGAAGGCGCGGCGTGGGTAGGCCCCCGACAAGGTGGACTGATGACCTGGTAAAGGTTGCGGGAGTCCGCTGGATGCGGTTGGCGCAGGACCGGTCGCTTTGGCACTCTTTGGGGGAGGCCTATGTCCAGCAGTGGACGTCTTTCGGCTGATATGATGATGATGATGATGATGAATGGAGGGAATTTAAATAATACTAAATTTCCTGTTCCTGCGCCCCACGCTTTTACAATCAATTATTATAATTAAAAGCACATAGTTTACACTTCAGCCCAGAAATAGAGACAACTTGGACGATCCATAATTTATTTTTGGTTTTTACGTGCATTTATAAAAGCGTGTTTTTCTAGTGTTCTTTAAACTATTAATTTATTTTCATCACACTTGCTCGAAAAAGGCTTCATAATGCGCAGACATACAGAGCTGTAATAGCCTGTGTTACGCCCACGGGCGTAATGGTTTTTTTCTTAAATTATATCTGTCACTCTTGCGGCAGTTACAAAGCAAAGAGGTTTTATATCAAATACGATGTCTGAAAATGTAATTATAAATAAATTTAAACTTAAAAAACGACGTGAATTATTTACAGATTTAATATGTTGTTATTTAGTGTGTATGTAAAATGTTTTTAAGTGTTTTCAAATCGTGGCTGTTTACCGAAGGGTCTTTGCCATACGCGCCTCACGTCAAATTCAACAAAATGGACGACTGACATGTTGCAGTTTTTATTACGATTTGTATTCATTTCATCTAAAATGTATTTGTTTCCTCGCAAATGTGATGAAAAACATTGTGTATAACACGGGCGTAAAAATATTGCAAACTCGAGTCATCAAAAGCCCTCCGCCTTCGGCGTCGGGCTTCTGATAGACTCTTGTTCGCAATATTCCACTTACGCCCCTCGTTAAACAATGTACTATTTTATCTATATATTATTATGGCCTTTTATTGTAGTTTTTTACAAACGCTTGTTCCTCCCTAAAAACTGGTTCCAATATAGCATAGTACAAATATTTAGGATTCTAGCCTAATTTTCTATATTCACGAATGTATTGTCTGTTAAATATCAAATTGTGCAGTAAGCGTAGTGAAACAAAACATGCGTTTCCAATTTCCGAAACCGGTCTCACAACATCGTAGTGGCTCTACAGGTTCACTATTGTCTTGCAGAATCTTTTTTGACATATACCTATATATTTGATTTGCATAATGATACTTGGCAGAATTAACTTTTGGCAGAAACAACTTACGCAGATTATACTATGGCATAAATCATTTCGCAGATTTTTATAATATGGAATCTTATATTGGCATAATGTTGATGAGCATAACTTTCGCAGAATTTGTTTTTTCATAATGATTACACCAACATACGGGACGACAGACGGACATGGCGAAACTATAAGGGTTCCTTGTTGCCTACGGAACCCTAAAAATCGGCTCTGGCGCTTCGTCTACATATAATGCCGAAAACTACAAAGTCGGCCAAACTAATGTTCTACAAAACAATGTGCTGCAAAATGTGTCGTACGTGTGGTAGTAGTAATGCCAACTATACCTTTATGCAAAATTAATATTCGACCGAAAGTGTATCTGCGAAACATGTTATGCCAAATGTATTTCTGACCAATATTATTCTGCCAGATGAGGGTAACCCGCCTCTACATCATCTTAATTATACTTCCGATCTAGTTTTAGATCAAATTTCACACCCAAGTTAGTACTGAAATTAGATATTATTGGCTAGTTACCTTTACGAAGTGAATCAATACCACGCGCCAGTTAGCTTGATAATAATATGCTCCTAGCCTAAATAAACTAACCTCATCTATCTGAGTGGCCTGCTTATTATTTTATTAGGAAGTATCATCAACTACTCGTTAAAAGGGTTCCAACCACGGCCAGTTTATCTTGTCTACGTTAGGTTCTGTCTCAATCATCAGATCAGCTTCGCAGTGCCATATTGCGATGTCACGTGATCATGCTCAATCAGATAATGCAAGTGGCTGTTTTTTCTAAATGTTTAAGTAGAACTTGCAAATTAAATAACAGCTTAAGTAATAGTAAACAGGATGATCGATGGAATGACAACGCAGTGCTCTGCAAGACGTGTATTATTATGAATTATGAACCAATAAAATACCTATATTATACACAGAGAGAAACAATATCGTTCGAATTAAAAACCTGCTTTTTAAAAGGCGTAAATACCAAGTATTATTAATATATACAGTTTTTAGAACGTTGTACTAATTTCATTATGTAATAACTACATATTAAATGGTTTTATTCTATTCCGAAATTAACATTCATTACTTTCGGTTACAAAAATGTATAAATACCAGTGTCTTTTCTTGAATTGATAACTAGTATACTTATATCAAGATGAAAATGTTACTAAAAATTACAATAAGATTTATTAAAGTGCGAAGTGCAGATATAATATTTAAAAGTCACTTTCTTATTCCTACAATTGGTGAACCAGTAATTACAAATCGTTTTTCATATTTCATAAAAGTTTTGTTGTTCCGTAGAATAGTAAAAAACTATTTGTTATTACAGTGACGGCTATTCGGGTTTACAATAAAGTTTACAAATAACAAGAGTCAGCGACCACCCTTGCCCCTTCCGACCGCTCATTCGCTTGGTGACCGCTCATTCGCTTGGTGACCGCTCATTCGCTTGGTGACCGCTCATTCGCTTGGTGACCGCTCGCGGTGCTAGACGGCGTTTTCTGTTGCTGGAGTTTAAAAACCGTGTAAAAAAAAGCAAACTGGAAGCTGATCCAAGTCATCCAAGCGTAATCTGAGATTTCGTGTAATGCGTGATCATATCAACTGATCAACTTTTGATCGTGCATCACCGCGATCCAAGTGTACGTGTGTTGTTATGCCTTGTATTCACTTTGATTAGTGATTAGTGCGAGTCCATATAAAAGCTACTCGCACTCGCAGCAAATGTATGAACTCGCACTAATCACTAATCAAAGTGAATACAGGCCCTTACGTGGAGCGCTTCTATCGCATTTGGATTGTTTCAGATGTGGAGCCACTTTATAGTCTGGCAATCGAAACGTGACATTGAAAATAATCGAGTAATTTAAAATTGTAGCTATGGTTTGCCTGTATGAGCTGAGTTATAATATGTTGATGCTTTTGTCATTAATTATGAAGTTATTAGTTATTGACAAACGTATTAAAATCGTTAATTCAGGCATAATAGCTACATTTTAGATTTTCGCGGTTATTTTCAGTATCACGTTTCGATGGCCAGACTTTAGTTAATATTAAACAAAATACTGGGAATTACATCACAGCTTACTGATTTATTTTCTAATTCCTAGTAACAGGAGTATTAATTCCTAAAAAATATATACTCTCACCGACTACTGAATGTTATCGGTGTAACTAACACATATTAATAGCAAGTATGTTATATTATTTGCGTTCAAATAAATTTCATTTGTCATTAGTAAACAATATTGTAATTACAAAAAGACATGTTTCTTTGCTGTTAGTAAATACCATAAGTAAAACTCGTTTGTAACCGGCAGTATACTCTCCCAGGAGGGAATAACTAATATTTTAGTTATAATTACTATTTTTTATTTAAATGTACAAAAGTTTTTAAGTTAGTCTTTAAGTTAACACATTCAGGGCCCATGACGACACATATGCGTCAGACCGCTGTAGTCGCTTTCCGCTACATACGAGGAAAACCACGGGATCGGCTACGAGCGTAGCGCGTAGCGATTCTTGGCCCTGGAAAGGATAGAAAGCAGCAGCAGCTGGCTAGCAGGCATTATATGAGTAACTGGTAGCTGACATGTCAATTACTACTAAATATAGGGAGATGTTTTTGGAGTGTTTTTCATCAATACGAATAATGCAACGTTTTATCATTTTACAGCGAGGAGATTTATTACGGGATTATTCCATTAGCTCATATTATTTCAATCTCCTTGTGAACCCACAAAAACATTAAATAAACTGCATCCATAAATAAGAGTCTTAAAATGTAAACAAACCACTTACCGGTAGAAAAATACACATTCCTGGTGTAATCACACGCAATAACAAGTAGGCAATTGTTGTAACATCTAGGTAATCACGTGCAACACCATTATTTCTATAATAATATGTCAATTTTATCGTAAAACACTTATTTTTTTGCAGAAAACCGAGATCGCTGTAACCTCAAACCTACAACTGACATTTTAAATACTCTGTATTGTCTTTGGTGGATAGGGATGGGATGTTCTTTCACATCGATAAAAACTCGATGGCAGAGTAGTCTTTGGTCGAGGCAGTGATGTTGAGCTAGTAAACAAATATTAAGTATTCCGGTGCGCCAAATTTCTAAAAAAAATCATTGTTTGCCGAAACATATTGTTGCAGACATGTCAGGCAAATGGCTGAAAATCAAAAAAAATGTACATAGTTAAGGGCCTTAATCTAATCTACGCTTAATTAACTTACTCTGGCTAACTTAAATGGTAAATGGTAATTTTTTTATTGTAAATGGTCATGTTTTCAATTCTGTCCGGTTATCTAGCAAAAAAAGCATTTTCAATGAGATTACTAGAAAACCGCACACAGAAAAAAAACAACGCTACGCTCTGACAGCAACCGTATTGTGCCTTCTCTTTCACACTTAGAAAATTTTAATTATGCTGTCCTGCTGTCATAGTGAACGGAGTGCAGCCTTGGAACGAACTACATGTAATCTTTCGTTGCGATCTGTTTGGTTGCCAAAGATAACTTAATTATTTTGTTGAATATTGTATGCAACACCATGTTTGTTTTGTGTTTAGTATTGCTTAAAATCTCATTGAAAATACTTTTAGTTTTTACCCACCTACAATAATATTCTACAATAATTATATTGCAAAATTTTAATTAACCCTACCGGGCACACGGACGACAATAAAATTTATCAATAAAATTGACTAATCACTTATGTCAATATTCCCGTGAAAGCAACATGTCTGGTAAATTAAATTTTTAAGTTAGTTTTTTGTTTACATTGTAGGAAATTTCTATTGAAAGATGGTTTATAACCCTATACTCAATAAATTATTCACGTTTTTTATCATTTATCATCGTAATTCATCATTTCCGCTATAGTAATGTTGCCGACATCGACATTATTCGACATACAACACATCACTATAGTAGTCTATGGTTATCCATTCCGCCATATTTGTTTACCTTTTAAGACTCTTATTTATGGATGCAGTTTACGTATAAATTAACCCGACGATACGCGGGCCGGCAACAAAAACAAAATTCACTTCACACTTTTAAGCAATTTAAATACCTTAATACCTGAACTGTCACTCAAGTTAGAGCGATTAGCAGGGCGGCCGCGAGCAAGTTTTTTTGGACCTTTTAATGTTAATTTGGGGCGCTTTGTTGTCTGACCGTCTGCTTTGATGCTATTATGTTTTTTCTTTTCTAGGAAATTCTTCGTTAAATATCTGCAGTCGTATGGGATTGCTCTATAATTCTCAGAAAGACCTCAATGCCAATGCTGCAGTGTAATGGTTACAAATATATTTTAGACTGTTTATATAGTATGATGGTGGCAAATAAGAACAGTCTCCCTGATGGTAATCTACCTAAACAGGGCTTTTATTCGAGGTCCTATTTTACCATGCCCGTGATCATAATAAAAGCTAAAAGTTACATAGGTACAGCTGTTACATACGCACAGCTGACTAAATAATAACTTCCAATTGAAGAAAGAAAGAAAGATGACATTTATTCACAAACACACAGGACAGACATATTAAACAATAAAATAAACAAAAAACAGATAAAATATCAAACAAGTGAAACTTATCAACAGGGATGATAACATCTGTTGTTACCGTATGTAAATATGTTGGGCTAATTAAAAAACCAAGTGCGAGTCGGCCTCGCCCACCGAGGGTTCCGTAATTAACTACAAATTAATGTGTAGTTTTCAGTTTTTTTTGTATAAGACGATATTACTTGCCAAACATAGTCCTAAGTCAACGGAAAGTACCCTATACATTTCGATTCCCTTGAGAGTGTCGAAATATACTATTTTTTGCGGCATAAACGGCCGTATCTTTTTTATGTTAACTTAGAAGTTTTATTTTTTCACAGCTTCAAGGGACTGTAGATTTGAGTATATGGTTTTAATTTCAACTCGATACCTCTACGCGTTCCTGAGATAAAGGGTCTTGACAGACAGACAGACAGGCGACAAAGCGATCCTATAAGGGTTCCGCTATTCCTTTTGAGGTACGGAACCCTGAAAATCTAATCTATTGCTGCATTGGTTATACGAGATTACTTTCAAAGTTCGATTTACAAGCAGAGCTCGTTTTTTTTGACAGGAAGGCTTGTTAATTTACATGGGAGGGATCCGGCTCGCCATCAGCGGGATTGTCCACACCTCAACTCCGACGGCCGTGACCAGCCCTATTGTGGCCCGAATCCAATTCAAATTGGAATCAATCGAGCGCCAATGTCAAAAAACTCTATAAAAACTGTGAGAGTCGTTCAGGCTTCACTGTTTGGGTGACAACAGTTGGACAAGTGTGCAATCGTAAGATTAGTTCGACTGGTAGTTCTTGAACTTTGGTTGATACTAAGCAACATAAATACCTCCACAATAGGCATGATGCCTCATGTTCAAATTGATAACGTAGTGATGCTAAATGTATAGTAAACCATCAAATTATCGTTAATAAAGTATAAATTATAAAATATAATTAAAATCATAAAAAGATATTCAGAACCTTGAAAGTTTAGAAAAAATATGCATTTTTTAGTATTATCCAAGAGTAAATTAAAAGCTACCAATAGAATCCTTACGCTTTTCTAGAAACAAAATTGTACGACAACTATGTACTTAAACGCATTATTTCGCGACCGAAACAACGATTTACCTGATTTTCCATACTACGATTAGTACAAATGTGACGTCACACTTGTATAGGCACACAGTATGAAGTGTTTCGCGCTGCCGCCAGCGAGGTCAATCTTTATCTCAATTTTTTAGGTATTTATGTTCTTTAATTGTAGTTGCTCCCATACAAACATTTGTTCCTCTCCAAAAACTGGTTCGAATGACGTCTTAAAAAAATCTTAATCATCATGCATCCCTATTGCACGATAGATATAAATTATTAAAGGTTACGAGTTTACGTAACTGTTATTAAATTGAAATCTTTCTAGTGATCATAATATTTCTGACTACCTTGTGCTGCTTTATAATTAGCCCTGCCCTATCTATAAACAAAAGAGCTTCAGATGTAAGTAGCTTAGTAGGTAATGAGTACCAATAAGATAATCTACAAAATAAAACAAAACAATAATAACACAGGCATTGTTCTAATCCGAACAATGATGCTGTGTAAACAATATCTTAAGATGAACTCTCGAAGAACAAGGTACAATTGTTTTTGTTCAATGTTTCGATTGAAAAGTGTTCAAGATTCGGTATAATATGTCATGCATATTAGTTTGGTATTTCTATCGCAATTATTGATACAGATACATACAAATCTAGTTATTAATAAGTGCATAATATCTTTTTAAGTACCTACTTAAATGATAAAATAGTATGTCTGAGGCTGTACTATACAGATTGTAGAAAAAAAGTATTTTTTCAGTGTTCTAAGTATTGCCCCACTGTCTACAGACCACCATACCATCTTCTCATCGACCGACCACGGCGCCGTTGCCCATTCTGGAGCACCCACTCTGTAGCTATTTTATCCCACACTCTGTGGGTGCATACGGTATACGTGACCAGCCCAGTCCCATTTGAGCGTAGCAGTCATGACTCCAACATCGACAATGCCCGTTTTCAAACGCATAGCACGCACGTATATTTACTGTTTCGGATCCAATCTATCCTTTTCACTCCAAGTATACCGCGCTCCATGGCCCTCTGGCAAAACTCTTCCATTCGTTTTGGATCGCCTTTCGATTTCTATACCCTGTCTTTGGTTGAAAAAGGCTAACTGACTTAAATACGGATACTCGTTGACATAGTGTATATAGTCTGCCCATCAACCTCGATGGAATTATATAATGACTATAGTACTAAATACGGAGAGATGAGCAATACGAGCAAGTAGGTATCACAGTATTTTAGATATACAAAGATTAAACACTATGGGTGGAAATGATGCTCAAGAGACAAAGAAGGTTTGGTCGCAGTATAGCCATAGTTGCACGTACTTGTATCAACTCGGTTGGAGTGGCCCGAGGAACTGCTCCGTCCTCTAACATGACCGGTGGCGGGTCAGACTAAGAAAAACTTTAACAAAAACTAACCTAAATTTACTGTTTCGACGCACGTATTTGGAACACAACTGACTACGCTGAGATAGGTTTAGGTTTGATCATTTTAGAAATCGTTTCCTTAAGTGTAACGCAATCCTAAAATTAATACCCGTACAAATTTAAAATTTAGACACGTATAAGATACGATAAGATACGAGATAAATGTAGAATCAATGGCATATGTCCATGAGTACCTTTATTTGGGCCAACTAGTTTCCTTCCAGGCGCGACAAGAGAAGGAGGTCGAAAGACGGACTGAAATCTATTGATCTGTTGATATGGAGCTATTGGTTATCTGAAACATCTGATGAAAGGTGACCTTCCATTGTGCATTCTTCCAATTCTCACCTACAGTGCACAAGCTTGGAGTCATGGAGCGCAGCATATTAGGTATCAAATTAGTGGATCGTATCCGGAACACCACGCTGCGCTCCAAAACTCAAATAGTCGATGTACCTCGGAAGTCAGCCAAGTTGAAGTGGGACTGGGCTGGTCATGTCTGCCGCATGCCGAGTGAACTGTGGGCCAAGATCGCCACTGAATGGCAGCCCGACAGCTCGAAACGGAGACGTGGCAGACCTCGTCGGCGATGGAGAGACGAGCTAGACTGAATGGCCAGAGACTGCTCAGAATCGGGAGCACTGGAAAAAGTGAGGGGAGGCCTTTGCCCAGCAGTGGGACACTACAAGTTCACGATAATAATAATAATAAGCGGACCTGTTGGGCGTCTTAGGTACGGTGGGGCCACGAAGTCCAAAAAGACCTGAAAACTTCGGGCCGTCAATTGGACAGAAACGGCATTGGACAGGGAAGCCTGGCGGTCTTTAGTGTCGGAGGAAAAAATACACTTTGTGTCGTTGTGCCACAGCAGTAAGTATAATACCTAAGCAACAAAGGTAAGTTTCATTAACACATAGCCTATATTTGTTCATTATCTTCGACGGCGTTCCAAAGTTTACTTTCATGAATTCCGCATTCAAAATACGAGTAACTTCAGCATTGTATATGATAAAAGAAAACGAATTACAATCATTTGTAAAGTAACGACGTTACGATTGTTTTTAGTTTATTTTGTTAAGGTAATAAGAAATTGATCATATAGTGCGAAGAAAACATCGAGACTACTTATAGAAACTGATAGGCTGACGCCGTAGTTCCAAACAGATGTCAAACTGAACAATATGGGCCACCCAAGTTTTTACAATACCTATCTCAACTTCAACGTCAGGTTGGATGTGTTATAACAGGGAGTTCCCTATTGTAGCATCACTCACTTGACACTTCACTATAACGAGTTGACATGTCAAGAGACTATTCGTGACATCAACTCGCTATAATGATACGATGCTATAAACATTATCAAACCGCGAATAGAATACACTTCGAAAGTACCGTTAGCACAAAAGCTAGAAAAAGCTTGGAAGTTCCTCGTACTGAATTACTTACGAGTATCAACATAGGTAGGTACTGCAGTAAACTATTTATATGCTGTCAAATGTGAATATGTGTATTTAACACTATTTAGCACACTAATTATATATTTTACTATCTTTGTACCAGGTGATGAGGGAATAATATTACATTATTTGTATTTTATTTAAATAGGTAATACAATTTATGTTATTTTCTAAGCTATAGATCTTCTTCGTACTGAAATAATTATTTTCATTTATCTGCACACTCTACCATTGACAATGTCATATTATGTATAAATTTGAAAACGGCATATGTGCTCAAGTGTATTCTAATCGCAGTTTGATAATACATACATACGATGTTGCTATATACTGTTACTGTATAATTAATTTGCCTATTTAGACAAACCATTCCTTATGTCGCCATAGAAAAAGTAATAATTTATTGTAATTCATGCATTCATTCTTAGTTCACGTTTGAGGCTAATGCTTTACGTATTGAGATGGGCTTACGTTCATACCAAAGACGCAGATCCGAACGAATCTCGCAGTAAGCCTCTTAACAACAATAACTCGATTTATTTCGATAGATTTCGCATGACGTCGCGGTAAGTTAAGTAGGTACCTTCCTATCTATGCTGACGTGGCTGTAGAAGCTTATATGAATATGATATTATGATGTGGTATCCCATATACTGTATATGTGTATGAGAATAATGAGAACCGTCAGTATTATAAATTATAAGTTCTTGAGGATCAACACCAAAAAAAATAGAAATGCGAAAAAAGTTTGTACTTATGTATTTTTTTTGGTAAACTTCTTTGTGGTAACCAATGTTGTATCGACAGGAAAGCAGTGTAGTTGTAGGTAGTAAAATGACACTCATTAATTATTTTATTCACTTTTTCATACAAAACGAGGCCTAGAAAAGTCAATTCTAAAACATTTTACAAAGTGTCTGTTGGGTTTTGTTATTTATATTGTTGACTTTTTTGCATGGCGATGGGCACCTGTTTGTTGTGCATGTTTAAAGTTTTGCGAGATGATGGATAGCAGGCAATCCAGTGTTCCAATATAATTTATAGTTTCTTTTATGTACCTATGTTTACCAGTGCATTGGTTAAGTTACAACTGTTAATGCTGTGTAAATAAATATTATAATAAATAAATAAATAAATAAAATAAATAAATTGTCGTATTAGTTTACTATCGCAAGGATTGCGTTAATATCGTAAATGCCAATTTAGGCTCGTCTGCTATAATTTATTTTAATTTATAACATAACTAGTTACTTACTTACATTATTAACGTGTTTTTAACACTTTACCTATGGTTCAAAATGTTTTTATGGCATGACTTTTATGTTCATTGGAATTATTTTATAACATCCACTACGATGGGATCTATGGAAAATCAATGGTTAGCGGTTTAATCAAAAACATAATTTCACGATTTATTTTAACTTTTTAGTCTAATACCTTTGCCTTTTTATGAAAAGGGGTAAGCCAGGGGTCCAGATTACGTACCACCACTTCTTTTAAACGATCTACCAATAAAGCAGGTGTCACAGTTCAAGTATTTGGGACATGTGTTAACCGAGGATCTTAAGGATGATAAGGACATCGAACGTGAGCGCAGGTCACTGTCCGTGAGAGGCAACATGCTGGCTCATAGATTTGCTCGTTGTACTGTGCCTGTAAAATTATCTCTTTTTAGAGCCTACTGTCAAAGTTTCTACACGAGCAGTCTATGGGTCAGTTTTACGCAATGAGCGTACCTACAATGCACTGAGAGTGCAATACAATAATGTTCTCAGGGCCCTGTTGCGGCTCCCCCGATACTGCAGTGCGTCGGGAATGTTCGCCGACGCAGCCGTGGACGATTTCTATGCAATGATACGCAAGAAGTCGGCGTCCATTATACGTCGTGTGCGGGGGAGTGGCAACAGTATCCTGCAAACGGTCGCCGAGAGGCTAGACTCGGGCATCCTGGCGCGCTTCATAGAATTTAAGTTCACTTAACTCATCTTTTCGAATACAGAACTACCTTAATAATGAACAGAAGACCTTTCCAATCTAAGTATAGTAATAATATGATAGATAGATTTAGTAGTAAGCTGAAAACAAACTATGTTTAGTCTTATTTTTAACATGCTGTTACCACCTGTATGAAAGAGCGTTTCCCCCTAATACAAGTGTCTAACTTAAAAGGGAGAAAAGAACACTAAATGTAAAAACCTTGTTGAAAATAAATAATTTTGAATTTTTTTTTTTTTGAATAGACCAGGCCCCGTAGCATGGATGGCGTTATCACGCGATAAGTGACAGGATAGAGCTTCCGTCCCTGGCTGACACCGTTCGATAGACGAGACGACGCGCCTATCCTGTCACTTATCGCGTGATAACGCCATCCATGCTACGGGGCCTGCACGTCTATAGGGATAGATGAGTCGCGGGAGGAGGCTGTTTTATTTTATTGTTTAATTTTAATTTTATTTATTCTGAATGTCTAACATAGTTCTTTAAGGCAATTGTTACTAACAAAAGTATGGAACATGTTTTCCGAAATAAACGTTTTTTTTAATTTTTTTTAATAGGGAAATAATACATTCTCATAAGCACGGGTTTGTAACTTAGTCAGGTAAAAGGATCAACTAGTGCCAAACTTCCTTAGTTGTATTGTACTTTACACTAACTTATTATCCTCATTGTAGAGTGATAAATACTAGCCTACTAGTAAGCTAATTAGGGCTGTATTATACGGGCGGTCGTGATGATCGAAAAGCTTTCACTTTCAGCGCGCGCGCACGCCTCCGCGGATCTACTTACATAATGCGCTTGACATACGACTAATAACTTTCCTCTCCTCGTATTCTAATAATGAGCCTTGTTTTAAAATCAACCTACGTCTGAATATCACAAGGTCGAGATTTCAAAGACTATGGCAGAGAAATAAACGTAGCTAGTAAGTAGTGGTTATTTTAAGGAGGCCACAAACTGTCTTTGTTTGTACGCACTGTACGAGTTAGTGATAAGTAGTAAAGTTGGTAATTGATTACGGTCCATTCTAGAATTTTCTTTTGTTTGCCTTGTGTTTGCGAGTGCGCTACATAAGCGCTTATAGGAGAGGCGATATTTGTTGAGTTGGTTTAGTTGGCTGGTTAGTTGGTGCCAATATTGGTAGCGTAAAACAATAAAAAGTCACGTGTTCATGCTAACGCCGCTTAATAAAATATTGTTTTTGGTCTGCCTATCTAGTATTCGGTTTTATGTAGCACCTACACATTTTCGCCAATATGTAAACATCAAAAATTATTAGGTAGGTAACGTGATAAAAAATATATAGCATAGGTACCACAAATGTGGCTAAACGTGTTTGATGCATATTAAACTTCCCTGACAGAAAAAATATACTTGCATAATCTATAAATTGAAGTAGATCGCCATTATCTTGAATGAAACAGAAATTGTCTTGAACTAAGATGAATCACTAAAACAAAAGGAAAAAAAATGGCTCCATAAAATTTTGCTACATTTGAGATAATTTAACATCTTGCCAATGAATTTCTTAGTTCACGAATAAAAATGAAAAAAACGTTTATTTCAGACATTTGGAGTCCATAAAGTGTTAGTTTAGAAATTAACTTAAATAACTATTTTAGTATCTGGGCATTTTCAATAATTCGTGCACCCAATTACCGTGAATTGTTAAATAAAAATTAACTCGGTGTCAGTTTTGTAACGGCAATTAAGCATTCAGTTTGTATAAAAACTAACTTTTTCTGTTTAATTTATGAATGATATATCGTTAGTGCCGATGCCTATACACGTTAATTAAATATGAAAAAAGTTCATTTTCAAATGATTTGTATGCTTAATTTTCGTTACCTAACTGACATACATCTACCTAAACTGAAATGTTGAGTGATCCATTGCCTGATTAGGGCACTGTCCCATCGCTCTGCCACAACGGCCAAGAGACTGTGGCGGGTTTTTACCTGGTTGGAAATTTGGAGACTTAGGCAATTTTGATAGTCATTAATCGAGACATATATCCCTTCACACTCATATCGGAGCCCCATAACTAGTTTTCTCTGCACGGTATGGCTGTGCCTTAGAATGTAACGCATTGATCATATCAACATCCTGTGTCTATATCGGGAGCTTTACTTTGCGATTTACTTCATACTATTGTAGACATCTCAGATAGAAATAATACTTTTATGTTCTGAGGTAGAAACAGCGAGATTATCTTCTCTCAAAAAGATTTAAATATGTTTACTCTACAGAATATGTTTTCTAGTCACTTACCTTTGGTAAAAATCGGTTGAATTCTTATCCCCATGTCATATATATCCCTTTTTCTCTGTCATTCGTATTAAAATATGTACCTCCGTCCAGTATTAGTGGTGTAGTGGTAATTTATGGAATTGTTTTTTTTTAACCATCATTATCCCTACGATCCGAACACAAAAAGATTAGATATTATAGGCCAGAGGTATTTAGAAAAAAACCCTTTTTACAGGGACTTATATTCAATTAGAATCGACTTGTCGACATCGATGGCTGAGATATGGGTCATACTCGTGATTGGGTGCTGTTTCTGCTTGCAAGTACCTGACTACTTAAATACTAGTGTTATTATTATTATCATCGTATTGACGAGATACATCATTCTGATCTTGACACGTTTTATTGTTATTTCCCTGTACATCTCTGACAATATTACATTAAAGTTCCTTTTTTTTTGTTTTGTTTTGACGCTTAGAGACCATATACATCTCTAATGGCCGGTTCCAATAATCAATCCACCGATAGTTTTCCTTACCGGCAGTTACATTTTGACAGATTACTCGTAGAAAATGTGTCAAAATGTAACTGTCGGTAAGGAAAACTATCGGACGCTCAGAGACCTTATACATCTCTGGAATACTGAATGAATATCATTAACTTCTTGTTAATGCTGATACATACCTTATATCGAATGTAATGGTCATATTTTGCAATTTTGTTTTGTTTTCATTTACTTAGTGACATTTAATTTGTGAACCGTTTATATCGGTCCTTAAATTATTGTTGTGTAAGATTATTATTATTTTATTGTAAATTACCGTTTGACATGTAAAAGTTCCCTTGTGGCCTATTAGCAGAATAAATAAGTGATTTTGATTTTGACACAAGCGGATACTCTCTCGATTATGTACTTTATCTATACTTATATAGAATTTGTATAAATAAACCAATACGGTACAATTGATAGGCTAGATGTAGTGAAGCGAAAAAGGCTGAATTACTGTGTGTTTACGAGTTATTACTTATTAGTAGTACTTTTAGTCGGAACTGGCCGGTTGCTTTGTTCCTTTTGAATTTTAATTTTGACGTGGAAAAATGGGCAGTCGAGTTTCGATTTTTTCGTGTCAATTAAAAATTGTTATTGGCAAGGATACCGTCTCCGAACCTTCGTGTACTTTTTTGTTCAATCCATTTTCGCAACCTTATCCTGGTGAAGTTCTTGTTGTGAAGAAGTGCATCTTGGTTTTAGCTTAATTGTTATAGTAATTTGTAAAGCGTCTTTTTTTCAGTTTTAATAAATAAATTTCACGTGTCATTTGCAGTGTTTTTAACCGACTTCAAAAAAAGGAGGAGGTTCTCAATGCTTGTATTTTATTTTTATTTTTTAATTTTTTTTTTTTTTCTAATGTTAGTTACCTTAGAAATCCGTCATTGATGAGCCGATTCGTAAAATATTTTTTTTGTTTGTATGTATATGCTTCCAGGTGGGTCCAATTTTTTTCAAAAAAACAGTTGGATGATGGGATCCAAGAGGAATTGAGGGGACTGCTCAATTATATTAGGCACGAGTGTAGTGATTTTGGTATTTTCTATTATAACTCGTGTATTTACACCTGGAAATCTTAAATTTAGTGGAGTGGAATTGATGATGAAGACCACAGATGACTTATGGAATTCCTCAATTATGTACTTAAAAGTACAAAAGTATTTCACAGATTCTGATAACATTCCGTTGAAATAGCAACTAATGAAGTGCCAAAGGTGATCCTTGTGGAATCGACGGAAGTCCTCAAATATTATCGGCCCACATACAGCGATTCGGTTTATTTCTCTAATAATCAACGCAAATTTGCTCTCGGAAATAAGTTCATGTGGTAAATTGGAAAATAAATGTGGAAATGTTCTCGTGGCTTGGCGGAGTACTAAATTGAGGTCGGTTGAATCTCTGTTTTTAAAGTAAATTATATCTTTTGTTTTCCTACTAGTAGTTATATACTTTGTAACATACTACGTACATTTATTTAAAAATCTGTATTTTTTTGTTATTCAAGTAGAGCCAGCAGCAGAAGAAGCCACGTGTACGAAGAAGGCAAAATGTCTGCATTACAAGGCTCTCATAGTGTTTTTAGAATATTTTGAGCTCTTCACCCGCGTAACTATTTCTGCTGACTATACCCTAATATTTTATTGGAATAATCCATATTATTTGAAACAACACAGACATAGCGGTCCTTAAATAACCTAGGAAGTATATAGGAACCCACGGCATAGATGATCTTGCCTTGTAAGATAAAAGCTATCTTACAGGAGCTAATTGAATTCCATCCCGTTAGTAGAATTTAATTGTAGGAACGGAGTTTATTCATTTTGCCATAAATTTCTGATCAAATGCGATCAACGTGCTTTGATATAAACACTTTGAGATAAAAACGACATGTGTGTAATAGGGCTGCCAGTAGTACCTACCATTGTTCGAAGAAATGTCCCGTTACTGAAAGTAGGACGGTTAGATGTTCCCTTCATTAGAGTAACCCGAGTTAATATATAAATATTAAGGTCATTTTAGTTTAACTCCGATCTTCTAAAGGCAAGTAGGTACGTAACATTATCATTTTTAATGACATCCTATTAAAAAACAAAATACTCGTAGTATAGCGCATATCGCAAATAATCGCTGATCAGACTGATCAGCGATTGCTTAGTCCTTATTAAGGTAAATTGTATAATTATAACTTAGCTACTAATCTTATTAATATTATAAGTGTGAAAGTTTGGATGTTCGCATGTTTTGATGTATGTTAATCAATCAGGCTTAAACGGCTCTATCGATTTGGATGAAATGCACGAAGTTGCAGGTTTATAGCCTGGATTAAAATATAGGATACTTTTTATTCCGGGTCCACGCAGATGAAGTCGCGGGCGGAAGCTCGTATCCTACTAATATTATAAATGCGAAAGTTTGGATGTTTAGATGTTTGGATGTTTGTTACTCAATCACGCTTAAACGGCTCAAGCGATATGGATGAAAATTTGCACGAAGATAGTTTATAGCCCGGATTAAAATATAGGATAGTTTTTATCCCGGGTCCACGCAGACGAAGTCGCGGGTGGAAGCTAGTAATATTATATAGATATAACTGCGATAGTTTGGATGTTTGTTACTCAATCACGCTTAAACGGCTTAACCGATTTGGATGAAATTTTGCACGAAGGTAGTTTATAACCTTGATTAAAATATAGAATAGTTTTTATCCCAGGTCTACGCAGACTAAGTCGCGGGCGGAAGCTAGTGTGAAGTAAAACACTCTCCTAAAATGTTAATAACCAAAAAACATTCTTACGTACTATGACTAAACCACAAAGGCAATACTATGCCACCAAATCGTGGCATTAGGTGTCAAAGCGGACCTCGGGCTCCTTTAGGGGCACAACCGGGAATAACGTTAGGAATACTCCTAACGTTATTCCCGGTTGTGCCGCATCATTCGATGAAGATGATTATTAGTGTGTACGAGTATTAATTCCTGTGTATTCTATGTATTTAAGTAAAATTAGTGCCAAATCCAAATCTTGGGATTAGAGACAAAACACTAGAAGGATGATGACAACGACATTATGTTGCAAAATTCAAGTTTCGTATTCTTATTATTCGGTATTCGGCATGTTTTTAATGTTCGGTATTCGGCCGATTTATTCGGTTTAGCTGCCGTATGTTCACCGAACAATTTTATGAGGTTTTTGTTACAAATTACAAGAATGTAAAATAGTTACTGCTTCGTAAAATGAGTAGGTACTCTTAAGTTGGTTCGATTTCCATACAAAACGTTATTTGACATTCACAGGCACGTTTAAAGTAATATAGCTTGTTTTATCTTCGGTATTAAGTTGAAACTCGCGCGGGTTTAGTTTTAATGATATCGTTAAAAGAAATGCTAGTGTTAATCAGGTACTCCCATGACATTTAATAGAGCCTGTTACAATGTGATCACTGTTAGGATTAAACGTGCAAGTCAAAAGCGGAAGGCTAGGAAGTCGAGACGTCGCTTTCACCTTAAAGCGAATCTAACTCTCAAGTACGAGTATATACATATGGGATGCTATATTTACTTATTTATTTAAATTTTTGATCAGTAAGTTTCAGCTGACCATGATGCGACATACGCCTTAAATAACGTTACTAAAATGAATGCTAGTAAGTCGAGACGTGGCTTTCGCCTTAAGCGAATCTAACTCTCAAGTATATACATATAGGATGCTATATTTACTTATTATTATTATTCTTTATTTATGTTTCATCTTAAGTTAGGTTTGTACAATAATTATATATAAAAAGTAAAATATAAAACTATACATACAAAACATAAAATCATTATAAAAACCTAACCTAGGGTGCAGCCGGCAGCGAGGCGGGGCCTAAGCCACCGGCGGTCAGGGCGGCAGAGACAGGAACCTCCTGACTATCCGCGCAGTATCCAGGAGTACCGCCTTCTGTATCTGACCCTTGATCCAGCCATCTAGCGAGAGTCTCTTGAGATGATGGTCGAGACTCTTCGCTATTAAACCATTCGCCGAAACGACTATCGGGACGATGATCGTCGAATCAACATCCCACATGGCGGTTACCTCGTGAGCCAGGTCCAGGTACTTGCTGGCTTTGGCTTTAATTATTATTATTATTAAGAGCCTTAAGTGTCCCACTGCTGGGCAAAGGCCTCCCTCTTTTTCTTCCACATATCCCTGTCCTGGGCAGACTTCCACCAGTTTTGGTCAAACACGTCAAGCTCGTCTCGCCATCTCCTACGTGGTCTACCGCGACGCCGTGTTTGGTTCTGTGGGACCCACTTGGTGGTAATGGTAGCCCAAAACGCTTCTGGCATGCGGCAGATGTGCCCGTTCCAGTCCCATTTGAGTTTTGCGGCTGTGTGGGCTACGTCAGCTATCTGAGTTTTGGAACGCAGTATTGCTTACTTATTTATTTAAATTTTTGGTCAAATAATTTCAGCCGACCCTGATGCGACATACGCCTTAAATAACGTTACTAAAATGAATTCATGCATATAGACTGAAAAACAAACAAAAAGGCCCTTCTAATTTTCTGTTTTATTGACCCTAAAAATACTAACTGTCTAGCTTGTAGAAATGTAATATACTCATCAAAACAATAGTTTTCACAATTTCCTGGAGCAGACATAATTATAACAGTACGAAAGTAGGTACCACGTGATTTAACATAAATGTCGTGAATATTTGGAAACATTGCACTCATAACACTTTACTGGGTATGGTACCTATAATTATTTAATAAGATTAAGATAAGATAAGCTTAATTTCCTTATGACAGAGTTTGAAACGATTTTAAATTGTTTGTTTTATCTTATTCTTGTTTCACTATTATTAAAATATAATTCATCTTCTGTATAAGGACCGCCTAAAGCGGTGAAAGCCTCCTCCAAAGCTTTCCCTGTCTTTATCTTTTCTTCTCCAATAGTATCCAGCTGTCCTTTTGATATCAACATCAAGTAGTTAATAGCAGAGTTTAGTAATAAGTAGTAAGTACGAAGGTACCTACTGAAACAATCAGGATACGCTTTTGCTTCTTGTTTTCTGCCTACTATATCCTACTAATATTATAAATGCGAAAGTTTGGATATTTAATGTTTAGATGTTTGTATGTTTGTTACTCAATCACGCTTAAATGGCTCAACCGATTTGGATGAAGTTTTGACGAAAGACGACGACTAGAAATAGAGAATAGGGATAAAAACTATCCTTTATTTTAATCCAGGCTATAGAAGCCTGGATTAAAATAAAGGATAGTTTTTATCCCGGGTCCACGCAGAAGAATTCGCGAGCGGTAGCTAAAGTGACTTCGTCCGCGTGGAACTTGTTTATATATCGTAGCTCCATACATACTTTCGCCCCTTTAGGGAATGATTCCCGGGATAAAAAGTATCCTATGTGTTAATCCCGGTTATACACCATATGTATACCAAAATTCATCTTAATTCGTTTACTTAGCCGTTTTTGCGTGATTGAGTAACAAACATCCAAACATCTAAACTTCCGCATTTAAATATAATATTAGTGGGATTGAATAATAACTTGTTTTATACAACACACAACACAAAAAGCAATAAAATGTATTCACATAATAATATCCACAGTTATTTATTCATGTTCCTTGTTTGCCTGCTGGCGAAAGTTAACCTGACACGTTATTAAAGTCGCTAACGGCATTCTAATATTTCGAGTTAAGACAAAAGCAATCAACTCAATTTATTTTATATTTGACAGCAATTACATAACTGACTTAGCTGGAACACTATAAAGTCTTAATTTATATATCCACGTTACTTCAGTTTACCCACCTGCTTCCTGGTTGTTTTGGATATTTTACACAACAGTTAGCATAAGTGTTGTTTTAATAAGTAAAATAAAAAATGGCAGGTTTTAATTAATGTTCCTGCTATTGAAAATGCGTACTACCTATTATTGTAAAAACTGACGTCATTTTTATTTTGAATTCGGCATATATTTTTTCATTGTCCCTAACGCACTGAAAAACGCTGTCTTCTTTTACATGACTTCTTAGTAGTATTGGAATAAAAACACGAACGTGACAAATGCCAATCGTACCACTCGTTAAAGAACAACTACTTATTATATTGGGGAAGATGAAGATGACTAGTAGTTAAGGTAATTATGGAGCATAATGTGTTCTCACTGATAGACACTGACAGACTACAGACAGAGTAGCAATCCCATTTCGGTAATGGTCCCACCGGTTCCTTTTCAAAACTCTTCTAGGCGACTTCCTGACTTGGAGGGGTGGGATCGGTATGAGGTATTTCGTTACTTAGCTTACATATGTGGCAGTCGTGAGTACCTACTGAATTCGTATTCGTACCTACTCGTTTAAATGTAGGCGCGCAGTAAAGAATCGGTACTGCAGACCCGACTGACCGTTAACTCTGACCTCTGACAGCTTACCGAAATTGACTACATGCATTATTCCTACGTACTGACACTCGCAAGTCCTTTATTGTTCACAACCTAACCTACATTATAATTACATGTCTGTGATCATAAGAGATGGATAGCTATTACCGGTTTAGTAAAACTTTAAAACCTTTACAGTAGTAATGTAGTAAAATCTTTTTGTTTCAGATCCATTGTCCATCCTTGTCCAAAAGGTATGTGTATAATCATATATTCAGACATCTTGCCTTGAGGAACACATTTGTACTCATATTAATTAAGGGCCTAATACAGACTGCGTTTGTTTTACGCGCCGTCGACGCGCGTTCCGCTACTAACTAGCAGTAGTAGTAGTCGCGTGAAAAAAATCTACAGCTTGGAATTGTGGCTACATAGAGGCCTTGGATCCCACTCGAAATATACATTTAAAAGTTAAATAACGAATATATTGTAAGTCCAATTAAACAGGTACTTATTACTTTCAAGGAGCTTACTGGACTAATGGAATATGAATGCGATAATTAGAGAATTTTACCTTCTAGAATGATAAGTAATTTTGTTTGATACAATTGTTAACATGAATTCTTGCGGCCTTTGCTGGGATATTTAATTGTTTACTGTAAAGCAACTAACAGTAGGTATTAAGCAATTTAGTTGCTTTGGTTGATTGGCTTCGTCCCTTCCACAGGATATTTTATCACAACTAAAGTAGTTATTTGACTGACTACGAGCTGGTGTAATGTGGATTCGATCTCAATACACACTGATTATTAGACAAAAAAATAAAATTTGCGCTATACAATTTTGATATAAACGGATAACTTTAAAAAAATGTGTATAAGTCCCTCATATAACCGACTGATCAATGAAAATGAAATTAATAAATAACGATCATTGTACCGGACGTGTTGTTCCTATTGTAGAATTGGTCCCTACCCAATCGTCTTAGGGCAATTGGCAACAATTCCAAACTGTATTTACTCTACTAGGAACAAAAGTAAATAGTGATTAAGATTGCCAAACAGCTTTCTTGTCTAATTGGAGGGGAAATATGTCCACGTACGGCACCGTGTACTTGGGGGTAAAAAAGGGGGTAAAATAGGAGGCCAGATGGTCGGACCACATTAATAAGGCAGCAGTACTGACCTGGACCAGGGCTGCTGCATCCATTTTAAGATTAGTTAAGAAGCTATGTGCAAGAGGCATATATGCAGCCGTGGACGCAATCATGCTGAAGAAGAGAAGCAGATTGATAAAAAATGCACCCCTTAGTCCATATAAAGTTCCCCTAACAACATGATGGAACAAAACAGTATTCAATAAGAAGGAATAGAATAATTTCTGGATTGAATAATTAAAAAAAAAATATATATATATATTAGGGGACAATCTTACACAAATCGACCTAGTCCCATAGTAAGTTCAATAAGGCTTGTGTTATGGACTAGACGACGATATATTTAATAGATAGAAATACTTAAATACATAGAAAACATCCATGACTCAGAAACAAATATTCATGCTCATCACACAAATATTTGCCCTTACCGGGAATAATTAAAACTGAAATTATTCTAGCAGGTGATTAGAACAACTAGTTGATATGATACCTATTTATAATTTCAACAGTCAGACCTATTACGACATGAGTCTATATTACTAGATATTACTTAACGTAATAAGTTCAACAGCAATATAGTTAATGCCAATAAGCAAACGCAATTTACAACGTGCTCAATAAGGGCCTAGCGTGCGATTTTATTCATAAAATATTTATGTCTATAATTCAATAGAATAGACTATCCCCCTTATACATAAAACTTAAAATGCCTCTGCTAAATAAAATGTGCTTTGTCCCTTTCTGACGAATACAAATGTGAAAGTGACAGATAAAGACAAACTAATTATAACGTCATTTTAGTTAAAATAGGCTTGTAGTACGTTTATGAATACGGCCGTATAAATAATTATATCTTTCCACCACCAACGTTGCGTAGAGTTAAGGCCTCCACCCACCGAACGCGTGTCGTGCGCGGCGCGTGTGCTGCGCGGGCCCGCGCAAGTTGTAAAGCATTGAAACTACACTTCAAACACATACCGAACGCGGTCCGAACGCGGGCCCGCGCGGGCCCGCGGCGCTGAAGTTACAACTCCGCAGCGCGGCCGCGTGTCGTGCGCGTCGCGCGTGATAGAGATAGTGCGGGCCCGTCATATCTCTCTCACTACCAACACATTTAATATGTATCTCACTATCTCTATCACACTCAGCAGCGCGGCAGCAGCTGCACACGCGTTGCTAACGCGTCGCTGACGCGGCGGGCCCGCGCGGGCCCGCGCGTGCCCGCCGCGTACCCCCGCGTTGCTATACGCCGCCCGCTTGCGGTGTGAATATACCGCTTCAACCGCGCCCGACACGCGGCGGGCCCGCGCGGGCCCGCGCACGACACGCGTTCGGTGGGTGGAGGCCTTAGAATGTTCATGCTCTCATTTTTGGATGCGAGATGAAATGAGGTGACATATCCGCGACACGCAAAACGCGCCGCGTAAGGCGACGCTTGTCTATAAAAGGAGAGAGTAGGTTATTAGTTATGTTACGCTTTTCTAGGTGAAATGTATTTGAACATAGATAATCACTATAATCAGACACTGACCTTGAATTTTGATCTTCTTTCAAAATACCTATGTACATAAATATAGGCACCGCGCAAAATACCAAAATATCTTACATCAATCGAATTGAAGAAATTGCAACTTTTTTAGAAAAGGATTTGGTTATTCTTGTGATTTATACCCGCAATGTTGCGCCGTGTGTGTGAAAAGCATTTATGCAGGTATTCACAAAGCTTACCTACCGTCATCTCACGAGACTCGCAGTCAGAACCTGATCTCCGCTTACGCATGATCGTTACGAGTCTCGTGATCATAATATAAGGGGTGAGCGGAGAGGAGTCGAGACTGTTTGTGAATAGAATAGCAGGATGCGATTGAAAGGAATCTATTTCCACTAAAGGCTGGAGGGGCATTGAGAGCGGTATAATGTCAATAATCAATCAGGGTGCGTTTTGACAGGTATACATATGTGGCGGCTGTCGATATTCCTATATTTTAATACAACCCATGATTGATCAACCTGCATACAGAAGCTGGAATCTACCGAAAACCCTGGAAACAATTGGGCTACTTTAGACTTTAAATTGTGATAAGCGCACCTTCCCGTGGTAGCTTGACTCAACGAGTTATTCCCATCTATTAGGTACCACCTTGGTTCGATCTTCTTCTGTTTTAACGAGAATAGAGACACCAGCGTGCTTCTGTCCGTCCTACATTACCGTGCACAACATTTACTTGTAAAATAGTCGTAGCTCCCGTATCGAGTTAAGTACTTAAGTTCCGCACTATAACATAGGCGCTCTGCTTAAATCAATCTATCATAGATGTACAATGCCAATGATAAGGTACCACCAAAGTTGTTACCACTTGAAACAGATGACAATTTTTATAGTCCTCCCATTTATTTCCCCCCATGCATGCCCTCTTACCACTAACGTGTTGGTGCTCCGCTACCGTTAAAGATGACAGGGGTAACAGCTAGGAATTACCCATTCATTCTACCAAGCAGTCAGAAATCTGCCCAATATAGGTTCCTGAAGAATAACGGTATGGCACTGTAAATTAATAATTGATATTACGTAAATTTTACAGTATAGGTAACAGTTGTTTACTTACTGTTACGTCAAAAGGCGCTATAAAATTTGTCATATATATATGTATATTATTATTGTTTGAACGTACCTGCGGCTGAAAAATACTGAAATGTTAATCAGGAAGAAAAACATAATATAGGTACTTACAGGCTGTTTGGGATAACGATGTAGGAACTTAAAGAGGTGATAGACTGGACTGTTAGGAGAAGTTTGTACCTTAAATGTCTTAGTCCAATCGTGATAGTATTTTTAATTGTCATGATTTTTTTTATTTCAAACAAAGTATGATTTAAATCAAATTTATATCTTTAATTAACGTCGCACTTAATAGATGAACCAAAAAAAAAATCCTGAAATTTTTTTGTACGATTTTTTTTCTCTCTTTTGGACAAAGAATTGTAAGGTCAAACTCTTCTTAATAGTCCAGTCTATCACCTTTTCCGAACCGTAATATATGATATACCTACTCGTACATATATGTATTACTACATATGTTTTATTGTTTTCGGAGCATTGGGCACTGCCGGCTACTATAAAAACCTAAGGCAAATGTTTTGATGTGTATTCAAATCAACATCACTGGATGAGAATAACTTAACCTTTAATTGCTACCTATATATTTAGCTCGGTTCTGAAAGTCACTAACCACGAACCAGTGACTTTTAACATTAATTGTAATATCTTATATCGTCCATGATTTCATTGAAATATAAACTTTATTTTGCAGATCTTAAGATCGCTATTCATTTTCTCTTAGCATACGAGTTGGCGTCAAGGGATTAGCTTTCAATTTGCGATTCTGCAATCACCCAGTTATAGTTTACCAAAGCGGGTTAAGGGCCATCCGTCATGACGTAAGTACAGATGCAGTGGCTACATTAATCTAATATTGCTAATAAGTCTTGATTATTCACAGAAAAACGACTGCTGTCTAATACTCAATAAGGTTTAATATTGAATAGTCACAATTTTTTGTGGTAAGGTAAGTACTATTTACGTTCGGCCACTTTACTTAGACACATGGTATACATATATGTCGCAGTGATATAATATAATCCGCCGTATTAATTACAGCTAGCTCTTTTTCAAAACGGGGCCCCTCGGTATTGCGGAGGGCCGACGATTAGCGGGATTGTAAATGCCTCCGTTAGGGTACGACGACAAGCAAAGCGAGGAGGAGTGTAAGGGGCTATTTACATGGGGTAACAACTCGCATGCGAGTTTTATTACATTGCAGGGTTTGAACGATCGTCGTATTCCGCTAGCCCACAGCCCGAAATGTAATGAAAATCACATACGAGTAGATGTACCATGTAAATGGCCCTTTAGGCAGACTGCCCCCTTGCAGCGCGCGAGCCGAGCGAGCAAAGCGAGCGTGCCGCGACAGCGGCCGTTGAAGCGCCAGAACCGAACATGTTTTTCACTTTCTCCGTCTAGGGGGTTGGGGGGATAGTCTGGTCTCAAACATATCAAGGGTCGGCAACGCCCATGTTACTCCTTCGGAGTTGCATGCGTCTATAGGCTGCGGTGTCCGCTTACTATCAGGCGGGCAGTATGCTTGTTTGCCACCGTCGTTGTATTAAAAAAAAAAGTATTAGCTAGCTGTCATGTAATTTGCAAAACGGTTTTGTTTTGAAAAAAAAGCTAGCTGTAATGTAATAGGGCGGATTACACCTATAAGCAGTTAATAGTACATTGTTTAACGAGGTGCGTAAGTGGAATATTGCGAACGAGATTCTATAAGAAGCCCGACGCCGAAGGCGGAGGACTTTTGATGACTCGAGTTTGCAATATTCTTACGCCCGTGTGATACACTATGTTTTTCATCACATTTGCGAGGAAACAAATACATTTTAGATGAAATTAATACAAATCGTAATAATGTCAACATGTTTGTTGTCCGTTTTGTTGAATTTGACGTGAGCCGCGTTTGGCAAAGACCCTTCGGTATACAGCCAGGAATTGAAAAAACTTAAAAACATTTTACATAGACACTTAAATAACTAGGTACATACCCATTAAATCTGTAAATAATTCTGCTAAACATTAAATTGCAGTCAAATTTGATACAAAGATATGTTTTATACATATTAAAAGTTGGTTGTAGCAAACTTTTGAAGATATGAAATACACCTTGGCTGATTGGAAAGATGCTCAGTCCGAAGTGAAGTATGAGTGGGTTCTATATTTTAAAACTAAACTTAACAGCCCGTGGGAGGTGAAACGGCTATAACTGCTCTGTACGCTCGCAAGTAATAACGCCATTGACGAGCAAGTGTGATGAAATAGTACATTACTTACCAAGGGCTGTGAAAGAAAGAAAGCCCGAAATCGCAGGTATTTGCGACCCGAGCCGCAGGCGAGGCTTGTAAATATGCGATAGAGGGCTTTCTTTTTTACTGCCCGTGGTGAGTACACAATTTTACGTCACCATCTGGCCATAATTTTAACGACCGGTTAGCCTAGTGGGTAGTGACGCTGCCTACGAAGCTGAAGGTCCTGGGTTCGAATCCCGGTAAGGGCAAATATTTGTGTGATGAGCATCAATATTTGTTTCTGAGTCATGGAAGTTTTCTATGTATTTAAGTATTTATATCCATTATATATATCGTCGTCTAGTACCCATAACACAAGCCTTACTGAGCTTACTATGGGACTAGGTCGATTTGTGTAAGATTGTCCCCTAATATTTATTTATTTATAAAAAAAAAAAAAAATGCGAGTTTTACCGTACGCGTAGCGTGCAGTAATACCTACTCACATTATGGCCAGGTGTGACGTAAACATATTTAATTGCGTGTGGCATTCTTAAACGTATTTAGATACAAATACACCTCTAAAGTAGATACAGTTTTGCCATTAGATATTTCGGAGCAAACAAGGTCCTAAGAAACATCTGAAGTATATATACTATACACGACTCCATTGTCAAGTCATTAGAAATAATACCATGGCATTTATAAAAATCCGTCTTATCAAAATTAAATCTAAAAACGAAATACCTACACTAAATACACTAAAATCAAAAAACGTATTAAGGAGTAAGAGTCAGAGTTCTTAGCAAGCTATTTAATTTTCCAAGAGAAACGGTAACTGTTGTAACCAGCAAAGTTGGGTCAATAAGACTTAACTGTTTATAAAATAAAGTGGGTACCTACGAATTTAAAGGAACAGATTAAGTTGGACATAACATAATTTACGCGTGAAACTTCTTCTTCTTCATAATCATAACGGTCCGAGCAATGATTTAATATAAATAAAACCGGCCAAGTGCGAGTCGGACTCGAGCACAGAGGGTTCCGTACCATTTTCTATAAAAACGGCCAAAAAAATCACGTTTGTTGTATGGGAGCCCCCCTTAAATATTTATTTTATTTTGTTTTCAGTATTTGTTGTTATAGCGGCAACAAAAATACATCATATATGAAAATTTCAACTGTCTAGCTATCGCCGTTCTTAAGATACAGCCTGGTGACAGACAAAACGGCAAAAAAAAACACGTTTGTTGTATGGGAGCCCCCCGTAAATATTAATTTTATTTTGTTTTTAGTATTTTTTGTTATAGCGGCAACAGAAATACATCATCTGTAGTCAGACAGACGGACGGACAGCGAAGTCTTAGTAGGTAATAGGGTCCCGTTTTTACCCTTTGGAACCCTAAAAAGAGGTTGTACGTTGTCTATATGAAATTCCGTGTTTAAAAATTGCCACCAAATCTGACAGCTGAGACGTCCATTGACGACGCGACATTGAGGCAAGGTCATACAATTGGCTGAGTTTTAGTGTGCCACTTTTGGAGCGCTTATAGCCTATCCGTCCGAGGGTAAAATCATGTGATAACTTGCCTTTACGAGTAAAAAAAACGTTTGTATTGCCAATTCGAGTTTTAGTTAAGAATATTATTTTATTTTTTACTATTTATGTTCCTATCCGAAGTAAGAATTCATATTTCCATTTAAAGCCGGCAACCAAAACCAAACCCGATTCCAGAGAAACAATTTAGGAGGGTAATAGACGCGTGTCAAAAACACGTTAAGAATTTTGAAATTACGTTTAAAACAAGAAAACAGCGTCTGCGGTTTAACCCCAAAAATATTTCTCCTACAAAACAATGAACATTTTAATCCAACATTCGATTGAACATTAGATTGGTAGTTGGTAACGAATGAAATATATAATTGCTTAAAGAGGTGGATTACGAGTATAGTTGCGTTGCCCTTGATTTTATTCAATTATTTTAGGGGGAAAGTATGATTTCACCCGCATGCTAATTGTGAAATGATTTCGGCGAGGGAGATGACATTTGAAACCAACGCCTAATATGAATAAAAAAACCAACATTGCAAATTATTACAATAAAAGTATTTTTAAGCTCCGATGCAAACGAGGGGTGTTAAGTATAAGTTTAAGTGACATGTGTATCTGTCTGTCTGTCTGCGGCATCGTAGCCCCCACACGGATGAAAAAGAGTGCTTTTTCGTTTAAATCCAATGGCTTGAGATGATTTCTTAGTTATACTAGCTTCTGCCCGCGACTCCGTCCGCGTGGAACTCGTTTATATCGTAGCTCCATACAAACGTTCACCCCCCATTTTAGGGAAGTGGGGGGTTAGAAAGAGACAAAAAGTAGCCTATGTAAACTTCCATCCCTTCAACTATGTCCACTTAAAAAATCACATAAATTCGTCGCTCCGTTTTGCCGTGAAAGACGGACAAACAAACAAACAAACACACACTTTCGCATTATTTTATAATATTAGTATGGATATGTTGTGTATGACTGGAAATCGTAACCAATGGGCGCTTACGTCCAAGGTAGCCGTTGCCGACCCCTTAAATATATGAAGAAAGTATTAGAAAGAAAGAAAGAAAGAAGACATTTATTCACTACGCAAAAGACACACAGAGACAAAGGTATTACAAATACAATACAATTTACACATAATGTGTGTGTCTTCGCGGCAGTGAATCGGTCGCTGTCTCAGCATTATGCCGAGGTGTCAGACAGACACCTACAGCGCTGATTTTCAGACAGCACCGTACGTGACCCACGGAACGCAACACAACATACCGCCGATACAAACGTATACACAAAATAAATAAATAATTAATATACTAGTAAAATAAGTAACACAAGCACAATGGGATGGGAGGCAATGTGAAAAACGCGAAACGGTTGGGATGTTTAATAAAAAAAAAATGGATAAAAATTAAATAAAGTGCTGGATGGGTTAGGGTTGGGATTTTTGGAGCGTCAACAAATAGCCCTTAAGCTGGCGCCTAAAGGTATACCTGCTACTATTAGTACTTAATAGTATGGAAGATTCACTGAAGTTCCGTTGTAGTTGCCGCAGTTAGCTCAGTTAGCCAACTGCCAACGTTTACTAAGTACAGGTAATATCATCGTAAACATAATTTTATTTTACATAAACACTAAGTACCATTTGAGTTTTCATACCTTTCCCTGAACATTCTCAGTTACACAACTACAATATTTTACAGTTCAGCAGCTTTCTAACTAAACTTACCAGAGGCTCTAGTATAAGTTTTACCGAAACAAAACGTTACGACCGCGTTTGCGTTTAGCTGTCAAATCCCATACAAATTGAGGGTAAAACGCAAACACGATCGTAAAGTTTTGTTTCGGTAAAACTTATACTAGAGCCTCTGGTAAGTTAAGTTAGAAAGCTGCTGAACTGTAAAATATTGTAGTGGTGTAACTGAGAATGTTCAGGGAAAGGTATGAAAACTCAAATGGTACTTAGTGTTTATGAAAAATAAAATTATGTTTACGATGATATTACCTGTACTTAGTGAACGTTGGCAGTTGGGTAACTGAGCTACTCGTAACTGCGGCAACTACAACGGAACTTCAGTGAATCTTCCATTCTTCATATACCTCAGATCTCTACTATTAAAACTTAAATGCGAATCAAGACTACAAGTACGCGTATAGTTTATTGTAGATCACACAGCGAAAACAGTCCAAAGGCCGATAATCATTAATAGGCAACAGGAGGTAATCTTATCTCTGAAAAAAGATATCTTCCAGTAAATTTTTGGTAATACTAGAAGAAGTTATAAAAGGATTGTAGCTTGGCAATATTACAACCAAGTCTGCGCTTTTCTTGTGTAAATGCTCCAGGCAATACTCTTAATTCTAGAACTGTGTCATGCACCTTTAAGGATGTTGAACAAATGTGTAAGTAAGCATTCATATGGCTGAGTTACGGCCCTCATATATCATGGCCAGAACACGGCTGCAATCTACAGACATTACGTTGTTATCCTTGTAAGGCCTGGGTCGGGTGGCCCGCAATACCAAGGCCCTGCTATGACGAGACGAGATTAGAAATGAAAATTAAATGAGGACATGCATGCTGTATCAGAAATCGGATCTAAACATAATAATACCTTGTATATTTACTTACTTACACAAAATTAACAATATCAAAATTGTTGAGTCAAACTAAAAAACTTTATCTGCATCAATTGTAGGAGCGAAAATATTTCACCTTTGTAATTTTTTTGTGTTTCAAGACCACTTTAGTCTTCGTTGGTAGGGACCGTGCCTACGAAGCTGGAGGCCCTGGGTTCGAATCCCGGTAAGGGCATTTATTTGTCTGATGAGCACTAATATTTGTTCCCGAGTCATAATAATATAAATAAATAATAATAATAAATAAATATTAGGGGACAATCTTACACAAATCGACCTATTCCCATAGTAAGCTCATTAAGGCTTGTGTTATGGGTACTAGACGACGATAGGGGAGATTAGTACAAAACCGGGTATGGGGGTAAAAACGGGACATGGCACTATAGCTTCCTAGCGAGTTTCAAATGTACCCGCGCTTTGCACACTTAAGTCAGCCATCTTGATTAGTTTGTCAACAAAAGTTGGACGGCGTCCGCGCATGCTCGTTAAAAATATTAAAAAAAAACGTTTTTACGGTGGTTTGATCTAATATTCCATGGGATTCATATGTGTACCAACCATCCGTACGTTGAGGTAAGTGGATTTTGTTTTTTATCTAAGATTTAGTGTGTATTAAGGTTCATAAAACGGCATTTAAAATTTTGTTGCATCATCTTTTTAGGTTACTGGATTTTTTTGTTGCTCGTAAATGCGCTTGGGGTAAAACCGTACGGGGTCATATCGGGTGGTACCCGGTTTTGTACAAATATTTACGTCGTTCTTTTTTTCCTTTAGATGTAATTTTGTTTGTGTTGTTGTTACAGTTGTAAGAGAAAATGCCACGAAATGACATTTTACCTAAGCCTCATGTTGTAAGAAAAACAACTGCCAATGCTCGTCGAGGTAAAACTGCAATCATTACCTCATCACCGTACAAATTGGAACTAAAGGAAGCTAAAAACAAAAAAATACCGAAACTAAGAGGCCTCATTGACAAATCTAAAAAGAATAAAAAATCAGACGATACGTGTATCTACTGCACCGAGATTTATGGAAATACGCGAAAAAGCGATGATTGGGTGCAATGTCTAAAATGTAAAAAATGGGCTCATGAAGGATGTACAGGCTGGGACCAAGAAGAACTAGATGAGTTCCACTGCTTCCGCTGCTAGGGGCAAAGTCGGGTATAGGATTTTGGTACAAAACCGGGTATACCCGGTTTTGTACTAGGCATGGGGCAAAAACGTAAAAACGTAACATTTGGAAATATATATTTTTTTGTTATTTAGAATAAAGCAAATTGTGATCTCGTTCAAGAAATCTGTTCTGATTAAGGTTATCTAGAAAAATAATAATAAAGTTGATTTAAATATATTATGGTTTTTTTTTTATTGAATTTTTCCCTTAGCGTCCCGGTCCTACCCCACTTTCCCTTTTTTTATATTTTTTTTTTTATATATAATATATATAAATACTTAAATACATAGAAAACTTCTATGACTCAGAAACAAATATTCATGCTCATCACACAAATATTTGCCCTTACCGGGATTCAAACCCAGGACCTTCAGCTTCGTAGGCAGCGTCACTACCCACTAGGCTAACCGGTCGAGTCATGGAACTCCATTCGGGATCTAGGCGTGAAGCTGGACGCCTGCCTTAACTTCCATGATCATATTAACTCCTTAACACGTGCTTGCTATAAGGTTTGTTATTAGAAACGCAATGGATTTTCAGGACATCGGAACCATAAAACTGTTATATAGTGCTCTAGTGAGAAGCAAGCTAGAGTTTGCTTCCGTTGTTTGGAGCCCTCATGAAGCTACCTATGCCTTACTTCTTGAGAGGGTGCAAAAGGTGTTTCTACGGTTCCTGTACAAGAAACTGTGCGGATACTACCCGTTTTATACCCAAACAAATTTTTGCTGAGCGTCTTTGCTGAGTAACTCTCTTGAAGTAAGGCGTAATTTTGCGCTTCTCTCTACAACCTGCAGCATCTTGCGTGGCGATTCTGACTGTGCAATTAATACGCCTATATACTCCTATGCTGACCAAAATTTGTTTCCGCCCTCGTGAACGCTGTCTGCTGGCAATGCCAACGTCACGAACTATGGCCCGTTGGAGTGTACTTTGCAGCTTCTGAATGGGCTCCTTGCATCAGCTTCCGAGTGCGATTTGTTTGCAAGTAGATGGAATGTTGTGCGTGATGAATGTCAGAAGTTCTGCGAGAAGATTGATGTGCGTCGCTCCTCTGTTATTTATAAGAACTGTTTTTATTGATATTGTTTGGTGTAATATTTCTAATTTAAATTATGTTGTAAATATTCATCTATAGTCTCACAATCGTTTAGTTATTTCTGTTATGCTGTGTTACTAGTTTAAATAAATAAATAGATTGTCTATGTATATAAGTATGTACCTATGTGCATATATCATCGCCTGATATGGTACCCATAGTAGGTACAAGCTGTACTTAGTTTGGGACTAGGTTGACAAATTGTTGATTTTGATTGACCCCAAATACTTATTTATTTATGATTTGTAAAAACATACTCATCTTTTCAAAAGAGAGTATGAAGTTTGAACGAAATTGCCGCTTTATGTGCATGTATAATGTATTTTATGGGAAAAGGAAAGTATTGTATAATTTAATTGCGATGATAGACTAGGTAGAAATAGGCTTCCAGTCCTAGTTTACGCTCAGTGTCGTGATATTTACTATTAAAGACTAAACGATAGTTTATCGTAGTAAGGGCGCTAACAGCCATTAACTAACCTAACACTAAACGCATTAATATTTATCGCGATGCGTCTACGCCGTATTTAGATTGGACGATTATTAATGATTTATTGGACGCGGACTTATCGGCCAAAATCATATCCATTGCATTTAATGAGGTCTCATTATCATTGCTGTTTCATATTAAATTATTTCATAACAGTTACGCGACAATGTAATTTCATGCAAAGAGTACTTCATATAGAAGTACCTATACTATAACAGAAAGAGGTAATATCTGTAAGTTTGTATGTAGGGGGTAATCTCCGAAATGGTGTCCTGGTGTCCGGCTCACCGGCTGTTCTCTTCTACAGATTGCATTTCTCAACCGATTTCCGTGAAAGAGAGAGAGAGATTATGTACTTTTGTCGATAATTTTTCTATCAAAAGTCGCTCTCGCTGGTTCTTCAGCCACTAGTTATAATGGGTAAGTCTTCGTTTTAACGGCGCGGGGCACACACAAGGGTCGCGACTCCATTTGTCTTTCTTGACAGAAAGCGATATCCCTATTAGGATAACACTTTTGCATGTCCTTCATTTTAATAAAAAAACAGACATCATTTTCGTCTGAAATTTCAAGTCACTTGTAGATACCTAAATTTAGTTTGTCACCGCAGCAAAGGCTTGGAGACGGTAGCTATAGAGACTCAGTGAAACGAGGCAACCGACGTTTACCTACACGCGGCTTGTTTAACACTATACCGAATTAACCCAAGCGTTTTAGAGCAAACTATTTGCCAGGCTCTCGGTTCTCAACATTGTCACTCAGATACTTATAAATACATAAGTTTAAATTTGAAAATAGATGAGATGAGATTTTGCTTAGCTGGCGGTTAAATATAATTATTGTTGTCTTTACATCAGCCGTACAATGCAACTGAGTAATGTAATGAATCATAAAATAATAAATCGGGTTAAAAGAAATGAAAACGTCGATCAACGTCATTTGGATGCCCGATGACGCTGCTGTGTGTAAATGAAGTTTACCCTGATATTTCATGTTCACAGGGTTCCGGCGCAAGCTTAAAAGGTTTATAATACCTCAAAATTAGTTACAACAGAATCATAGTAATTGCGAAGTGTGGAGAGAATACCTACGGATACACACACATACAAAAAAACAGAATAAAATATGAGTTTTTAATTCGATTTAATACTTGTGACATTTTAAGTTCTACAGTAGGTAATTAGAAGTCCATGTCTTCCTAAAATCATTTACTTAAGAATTAGTCAGTGTATGGGGATATTTACAACCATGCTATAAGATTGAAATAAGTGTGACCAGAAAAACTAAGATTTTCGTCAAACAGGTCCAGATTACGTTCAGGTATAATATGTATTGAAAGATATAATCTGCTTGGATACCTATAAAATACTTAAGTTGATGCACACGCTAAACATGTTCATAAAATTGTCATTTGGCTTTCAGTTATTGCCATGTCACTTTCGGATTCAGCGACAAGAACGTCAATATCTGATAAAAAAAATCTCTAGGAGATTTAATTATTGCTCCCACTGACCCCTAAATGGATTGTTTTAAAACAATGAGCAAGTTCTTACTCCACTCTCATCTGTCTGTTGTGACCAAAGCATCTACGGGACAATAACTCCTGAATAAAACATCACTTTCAATCAGTCAACAGTTCTCGGATCGCAGAACACTTCCCATTTTAGTTCGTGTACCTATCAAGTGCCAGTCCATGGATATAGTTTTATTCCTATCTATTCAAGTAATATAAAAAACAGCTTTTAACCTATCTAGAGGTTATACGCGCTCCAAAACTGGCATTCTAAAACTTGGTCCGTTAACCAACCTCACCATAAATTATATTTGTCTCTGTTTCGCTCCCAGAAATTAGCATTCCGTCCTGCTTTAATTTGTCATCTATGTTAAGCGTAAGCCTGGCCATTTTTCACATAGAATTTCGTAACTATTGGTAACATATCTCTTATTAAACATCTTCAAAAAAAATTGTTTCTCATTTCTCATTTTCTTCATCACCTGTATGTTTGTAAGTATGTTTGTCCGCGATTATCTCGCGTTTGGCTGAACCGATAATTTCTAGATTCAAACTAAACACTATTTAAGTAAACAATATTTCTGTCATGCAAAATAAAAATGACAAAGACATCATCAAATAACACACAAAGAAATACCAGCCCTTAGCTTTCTTCAAATTTACTTCCACCTCCAACTGCATCCTAGCTAAAATTTATCAAATTTACCCATATGTCGTCACGTATTGGCACTCATTACCTTACGCAACAGAAAAGAGAAACCTACACAATGGTGAGCCTTGTATTTCTTAATAAATAGGGAGTACAAAAACACAATTATCTTCGCAATGGGACAGTTGAATGACAAGCAATTTAAATAACTGGTACAGAACATGAATACTAACTGAAAGTAAATAGTCGATGAGACCTCGCCTTATTCGTCTTAGTTAAGCTATGTTATTTCATAAAATGTAATAAGTAAAACTATTTAAGCGGATTTTATCGTTTATATCATGTCATAAATTGTTACATAATTCTAACGTTTCCGTTCATAATGGCGCGGATAGACCGATAGCTTAGGCTCCGCCTTGCTACCGGTGGCACCCAAGGACTACTTAGTACTTATTATGTGCCCAAAGTTATGTTTTTTATAGTGTATTTCAATTCAGTTTTAGTTTTGTAGATATATTGTAATGTTGCATACATATTGTACAAAAATCGGCCAAGTGCGTGTCGGACCACGAGCAATGTAGGGTTCCGTAGTTGCCTGTCTTTCGACACGCGCGCGCCAACTAACTGGTTGCGTCGGCCGAATTTGTACGAAAGTTTGCCTTTCTAAGTACATTTTAAGTTGGTCGACTATTGCGCGATAACTAGTTATGCCTACTTAGCCGTAGTTTTCCTTTTAAATTCATTATAATATGGTAGGTACTACTGCCCAATATCTCGCAAACGAATCACTAATTTGAAAAATCGTTTTGAGAACCCATAATATTTTTGAACAAGCTATCCAACAATACACCACACGATGGGTTTGACAAGAAAAAAAAATACATCCCCACTTGAAGTGTAGTGGAGGTACCCCAAAACAATTTTTTTTTTAATTTTATTCTTCTGCTTTGTCGGCGTGATTAATTGCCCACGCCGAATTACAGTTTTCTAGCTAGACCGAAGACGGACGGACAGATGGACGGACGGACGGACGGACGGCCAGACGGACATGGCGAAACTATAAGGGTTACTTGTTGACTACGGAACCCTAAAAACGAGATAAATAAACAGCATAATAATTATTTGTTCGAACATCTTGATCCACAATCTTTTATTCCTATGGGTATCAGTAAATATTCGGAGCGGATAAAGTAATATTAATCGCAGAAGCCAGACATTTTGTTTGATGTGAAGTTGATTTAGTTTTTTTTGTTTTGCATATACCTACGAAGATTACTTAATTTAGTACACGGATACTAAATATAGGTAGGTAATCAAAATAAGCAGGTACAGATTTTGTCATTTTTTTTTTTTTTTGGTTTAGGCTTAAAATGCGTTATGAGAATCGATCATACCTGAATTGGAAGTGAAACAGACGATATATTTTTCATCATGTTCTGTTCGTGGGAATATGTTGAATGAGTCCACCTAATCACCTAATTTGGTGAGGTAGGGTACCTACAGCGAAATATCATCCCGCTCGAATTTGGAGCAGCCCAACTGGGGAAGTACCTCCGCCTTGCAGAAGACCACAGCCATAATAACACTACTACTCGCTCTGTATTAGTGTTGTGTTCCTGGAGGTGAGCAAGGTCGCCAGAGCTCCCGAGGATGCGTTGTGTTGAGAGCGAGGGAATTTGTTCCTTCAGCTCTCAACACAGCGAATCCTCAAACTTATCAAGGGTCGGCAACGCCCATGTTACTCCTTTGGAGTTGCATGCGTCTATAGGCTGCGGTGTCCGCTTACCATCAGGCGGACCGTACGCTTGTTTGCCACCGTCGTTGTATAAAAAATAAAACAATGTTTTGCTTCGCAAATCCGTTTATGAATGGGGTTTGGTTAATAAGCACCACTAAGAGTCGGTCAAACCCCAATTAGTCCAGCGTTGCGCCGCTTACGCACGTCTGGTTGCTCCGTAATTGGGTCGAGTGTTTATGTATAACTAACCGATTAGTCGGCCACGTGAAATGGCAAGGCTGAAAAATCCCTAGTACAAAGTTACTTGTAATATGATCATTTTCCTATTCCTGGCGTGGCGTTAAACATGTTTGAAGGACGCTTGGAATCAAAATTCTATGGACGCCTCCTCAATTCTACTTACCTATCCTACCACATAGACATCTTCGATAAAATGCAATTATTTAAATTAAATGCAATTGAATGTGCCGTTCGCCGCAAAATCACGTAAACATGGATATAAAGCGTGCGCAGACAGTACATAACATTAGCGGGACCTTCGGCTGTGTTCAGCAGGCCGAAACATTCTCGGGTCCTGTCAGGGCAATAAACCTCCGTAATTACGAAATAACTCCGTACCTGTACTAGCTGAGGGACTATTTATTTAATCACTTTGACGTGGAAATAATGGAGAAGCCTGCCGGTTGCCCTCCCATCAAAATTGTTCGAAGGTAATCTATCGCATATCGTGTTGGCCGAGATGAAATCCCTGTACGCTCTCGTGTGGCAGATTAAATAATTTCCTTATTTACTGCCTTAAGAACGTACATACGGCCTGGCTATCGGGCACAGTTGCGGCCAATGTTCATCCTCTGTGTCTGTAGACAGCATCTTTGATGGGTAATAATTGGGTATGTGCCAGAGACATGAGGGGTCATGATCGGGTTACAATACTAACGTAAAAACGACATCGTAGGTAGGTACCACTGATGAGTTTACATTATGTTATGAATCGAATAGAGATTGACATCCGCGTGTAAACATAAAAAAAAGTTAAAAGGGCCATAAATTCTCAACTTTAGGCCGCGGCGCAGTATTTGGAAATCCACAGCGCCTGACAAATGCTCGCATCGTGTCTTAGGCTATGCGTAGACGGTACATATCACTATCACTCTTTAAAATCAATAATATGGGATGAACACTTGTATAAAAAAAAAACATGTAATTTCCAGTACCGACTCATCATCATTGTTGCTCTAAAGTCAATAAAGGCAACCAATCTTATTTGAGAATGAAAAGTTGCAAAAATAACAGGTACTTACTACTAGCGGTCGGCGCGGCCCTGCTCGCGTATTACAGAGGGCCCAGGCGGAGCCGCGGGGTAGTGTTTTTCCATCTATAAAGCATTCTATATACTAGTGAAAGATTTTTTTAAATGGATAGCGTAGTTTTGGATATAGTCCCCACATATAAAGTTACAACCTCGCAGACTTCCTATTTATAATATCAGTAAATCAGTATAGATTAAGCATAGTTTATGGAATACAAGACTTTTACTACAAATTGACGTTCTTCATTCTTCTAACTCCGGCACTGTTATTATGCCATCTTACCGTGAAGTCTACGGTTATATCTCCTTAACGAAGATATTGTTACTGCCATTAAATGTGCATTGTTGCTTCGGTGTCGAGGAAGAGGCACTTGTCTGGAACACTAATGAAAGTGCTAATATTTCACTGCTGAATACGCCCATTACTGTACACACCCCTATAATCCGATAGATTTTACCTATGCATTTCTGAAGTATGAGCAAAATAAGTTTTTCTACTCCTGTACCTGTCAGTTTAAATATAATGACACCGTTAATAAGTCGTCGAAAAACTCTATGCTCTATGGCCCATAAACGCACTGTTTAGCGTACTTTTATGGTTCATACATTTTGCATTGCACATGTATTTATAAACTAAAATAAATAATTTTGCAGCAGTAATGTGGTGCCGATGGATTTACCCATCCAAGTACCTTTTTCGATGTATTGCCTGTTTTAGTATGCCCAGCGAGCGTCGCATACTCGTAGTTGCCATTTTATCACTTATAGCCAATGATGTAATATAAAGTAAAGTTTTTCTATTCTATTCTATTCTATTCTAATATAAAAAAGAGGTAGATACGTTGACTATATGAAAATCCGTGTTTAAAAATGGCCACCAAATCTGAAAGCCGAGACGTCCATTGACGATGGGACATTGAGGCAAGGTCATACAATTTTAGTGTGCCACATTTGGAGTGCTTATAACCTATCTACCTCTTTTTAGGGTTCCGTACCCAAAGGGTAAAAACGGGACCCTATTACTAAGATTTCGCTGTCCGTCCGTCTGTCTGTCACCAGGCTGTATCTCAAGAACCGCGGTAGCTAGACAGTTGAAATTTTCACAGATGATGTATTTCTGTTGCCGCTATAACAGCAATTACTAAAAACAAAATAAAATAAATATTTAAGGGGGCCTCCCATACAACAAACTTTTTTTTTTTTTACTATTTTTATAGCGAATGGTACGGAACCCTTCGTGCGCGAGTCCGACTCGCACTTGGTCGGTTTTTTATATTGCATCATTGCTTATAGCTGTGAATAAGGGTGACGGATGTCTTATCCACAATATTATATTAGTGAACCCCGTGAAACTGATAATGGATGTAACCGGGTTGACGCTATTGTTTTTTGTTATATTATGCGAGTTATTGTATCTACTTATATATTGATTTGTTTTAAGTAACCTAATGTTCTAAATATTGATTAGTTTTACGTGGCGAATTGTTTATATTTACCCCACTAAATCGATACTGTCTCAATTTGCAATTATTCAGGTGCGAAATCTTTACGAGAGTGCTATGTAACAGTTATTAGTAAGTTAATGCTTGGTTAACAGTTGTTTATGTTACATTTTGTGATTTCTAATCCATACTAGGTATTACCGACCACGCGACGGGAACCCAGCCATAAGTCACGTCTGAAGAATTAGTGATTTCGAAGTATCGATATTTTTAACGATAAATAAAATATATATTACGTGTTATTTGGGACTAATATAATAGATACAGAAGACTCTTAATACCTTTTGAGACTCGCCAATATATTATATTTATATATTTACACACTTAACCTAAAAATCTTTACTTATTGTTTTTATATCTACTTATACTTTTTTTATTCGCCTAAAACACCATATATGCAGTTTAACTACATATGTACATACTATTGAACCTGCAACTAAATCCCTGACTAGAAAACTACGGGTAGGCCAACCCGCTGTAGGTTGTGCACATTTTGCATCTTTCAATAATTGCCCTATTGAAACAAATTAAAATACTAAAAAAATATATCTTTATTGCACCACGACAAAAAATAAATGTGGAATAAGTGTTGACTAAATAAATATTAGAAGCAACAGGCGACCTTATCGGTTTTAAAATAGAATGTGCATTTAATCAAGAATGTACCTGTAGACAGAAATGAATGTTAACTATTATTCTCTACTCGGAAAAACAGCATTTGCATAGCTCCATCCGTTTGAGAAATACAATGCTACAGACACTCACAATATATTATACAGCGACCAAAGGCGCCACCCTTGGCGCCTTTGGCGCCTTTGGTACCTACCCCCTGGTAGGTCAGTAGTATATTGAGAAAATGTAGGGTTAAGAATACATTATTAATCTTAATTAATAATTAATTTATATTGATAAGTAATTTAAAGATGTTATTTTTAATTTGAATTGAAAATAACATGACATTTATGAAAAAAAAGGTAGTCTGTACTAGAGGTGTGCGCCGATGGCAAAATCATCGGCGGCGGCGTCCGGTGGGATTTTGATCGGCGGCGGCGGCGTGATCGGCGTGAAATCGGCGTGGATTTTTTTTCCCGGAGTATCGAAAAATAACTATATATAGCGTAATATCTCATTTATGACACATTTTCTAAAATGTAATTGTACCAAAAATACTAAAAAGAAATATCAAGCAGGAATCTTGATAATCTTCTTTGTTTTCTTGAGCTCTGCCTCTATTTCTCTTTCCTTCGACGCAGCCAACCATTATCATCTTCTCCAAGCTGGACTGGTCTCGGCGAGCCACGTAGTCCATGAATGTCATCATTCTCTGGAAGCATGTATTTGGCTTGGCTCCTTGAGTATCGGCGTTGTATACATGAGATGCCCGACATTCTACGCCAGCACATGATGATGATGATGATCTGTCCGACCTTTTTCGGCCTTGGCGACCACTCCGACTCCTATCTAGCGTTAGTCCATTAACGGGAGCGGTCAGATGCGCAGGATATTTTAAGGCCAGCACATAGATGCATTTAAAATGTGACAAATGCATCTATTTCACGCGCGGCTTCCATGTCCATGTTTCAGAGGCATAGAGAAAAATAGAGAAGATAAGGGTGCACGAAGTCAGTCTTTGGTGTTGCGGTGGATATTGCTGTTCCTTCATATCTTTTCCAAGCGCTTAACTGCTGTTTAAGCAATTTGCGATCTTCTGATGACCTTTTTCATACAGTTTCCGTCGTTGAAGATCTGTGAGCCCAAGTAACATAAAGTCTTGTACCAAGTCCAGCTGGTTGATTACGTAAAGCACGCGCGTCAGGTAGATCTAAATGTCAACTTTTGTGTTGGAAAATTACAGTTGAATTGTCCTAAAGCTCGTTCAAAACGTTACGTATTTACCCCTCAGGTCTCGCAGTTCCCATGCCCTCTGCATCAACCCATTTCTACCTATAAACATCAGCTTCGTTTTTTCCTGTTGATGTGGAGGGGCAATATTGTGCACTGATAAATTTGACTTTCTTTAGAAGTGTAGCTAGCTTAGCCTCATTGACTCCTATTATGGTCGTGTGTGTCATTGAGCCATGTCTTCCAGCCGGACACGAGATTTGGACTGTAGGGGTTTTGCACTTAAAAGGACAGATGTTCAGGTATACCCATTTCCTCAAGCACTTCAAACATTTTTCGCCAATTTATGTAGTCAAACGCTTTCGTGTAATCGATGAAGCATAAGGCCGTGTGTATGTTAAATTCTCTGCTCTTCTGAATGAACTGCCTGATATTTAGGGTCTGCTCTATTCTGCCACTACCCTTAACTGCATGCTTGCTCTATTGTGATTTTTTTGCTTATGTAGTACTCCAAATGTTTGTTCAGAATGTGCAATAGAACTTCACCAGAATGGGATATAAAAGAGATAGTTCGATAGTTGTCATATTTACGGGAAGAGTCTTTCTTATGTAGTGGGATAACAGTGGAATCTGCCCTTTGTTGTATACCCAGAGGAATTAGGAAACAGAATTTCTTCATGGAATGAGTTAAAAATATTTTGTTACCGGAATTAGACCCAGTCGATTATAAAATTAGGTCACGTGCTCAAGGATGGACGTGCTAGAGAAAGGAATTCACATTGACTTATCGTCGGCTAAAGTCGCAAACCTTTTCACTCAATCGACGACCGGTTGTCTAGTGGGTAGTGACCCTGCCTACGAAGCTGAAGGTCCTGGGTTCGAATCCCGGTAAGGGCAAATATTTGTGTGATGAGCATGTATATTTGTTTCTGAGTCATGGATGTTTTCTATGTATTTAAGTATTTCTATCTATTAAATATATCGTCGTCTAGTACCCATAACACAAGCCTTAATGAGCTTACTATGGGACTAGGTCGATTTGTGTAAGATTGTCCCCTAATATTTATTATTTATTATTATTATTCAATCTGAGCCAATTTTACAGGATGTCCAAAAACTAGTATTCACGGTTACGTCAAACACAAAAAATACGAAAAAAGTAAGATTTGCAGTAGTAGTACCTAAAAAAGTCATCATATCCGCTTAAAAAATACGCTTTTAATTTTTTAAATAAGTAGCATGTCTTGTTTTTTATTTTCAATTTTTTTGATGACATTGACTTTTGAGTTGTATAAAAGAGTCAAAGCATGATTTGAAAAATGGAATTAGGTTTGTGACTAGACTCTTAGAATGTTCGCACTAATATTATAAATATTATAATTATGCATGTATATAGCACGAATGTAAACCACGTGAGGGCATTCATTTCGTTTGAACGTGTCCCGCGCTGCAGAATTGCCGATTTTTATTTTATTGCGAAGCGAATTAAATCAAACTCTTCAATGTAGAACATTACAGAGTTGACATGTGCTGTAAAGAGTCCTTGTTCGGCGTTAGAATTAAAATGAGTTAAATAAATTGCATATAATAATTAACACTGTTCCAACAAAAGCGAAATTACGCCACGCCGATTTCACGCCGGTCAATTTGATCGGCGGCGGCGGCGTGGAAAAATCGTCGGCGGCGGCGGCGCGGCGGCGCGGCGCACATGTCTAGTCTGTACTATTATGTATGACAGTTGGTTTCATAATAAGTAATAAAAAAGTTATTTAAAGATTATACAATTTAATGTCATTATTTACATAAGAATTGCCGGCAACCGTATGAGGTTGAAAAAAAAACTAAATGCAACTTGTTTTGTTACAAAGGTCATAAATATCAGAAATAAGTAGGTACTTTCTTCGTAAAATCTAAATTATTATTATTCTCCTTTTGCTGAATACAGAGTAGAACACACAACATATTTAAAGAAAAGTTTATACGTACGCTTTTCACTTCCATTATTTTAAGTACCTATCTTAGTACAGTGTATCATTCTTGTGTAATAGATATACTTATAAGTATAACTTCTGTACTAAGTTATTTTTATTTAGTTTATTTAGAACACAAACAGTCGCATATAGTACCAACAGACATAATGCTAAAGACCTGGAGGTTCATTAATATTATGATAATATTGTAAACAAAACCACCTAATCCTAGTTTTAATGTGAATGTGAAGTCCCCAACCCGCTCTGGGCCAGCGTGGGTACTACTGCCCGTTCCCTCTCATCCATGAGCACGTAATGATTAAATACGATTATTTTATGGACGGTAAATGAGTCAAATATTTTCTAATTATCTTTTTTAATCTCGATATCGACAAATAATCTCGCTACACACTGACCGCTGCTGACGTCACCGCATTGCATGAACGAAGTAGGGGTCACCCGCGGTCGGCGGTCAACGGGCCTGGGCCGCCATGTTCGATCTCTATCTTTGGCGCCATAATTCCCCGCCATCGACGCACCGATTTGCACAGATTGCATTCAAATTGCTCTCGCTATTTGCTTAATTAATACTGACACGGTGTTTTATTACACCGTTCTGTTCTTATTCAGTTAAGCGCATGTAAGTGTAAGTGTAATTACGATCTTCAATGTTACACCTACTTATTAAATTCATTTCATAGTTCAGTAGATGAGTAGAGGGATGAATATATTGGGGCAGTCTAAATCCAATATATTATACCTAGTATAGTAAGCTCTAAATATTAAAAAAATATTGATGCTATACCAGGATTAAAATTTGGAGGGGGGGATTAAGTCAAGCCGGTCGTTTTAGTAGTTTTGCTTGTAGCTTGTCAAGCGCCTACAAAAAAATAATAGCATCTATAACCCTACGTGATTTTGCCTGCTCTACATAGTTTTTATCGATCTACAACTATGTTGGTTTTTAATTCATATTAGCGTGTTAATATTGCGATGATGCTGTGTTTATTGGGCCTCTTAAGAGTGCAATTAAGATCCGCCTGCGTAATTGCTGCACATATATATTGTTTTTACGGGGCTCAATTCCGGAACGCATTTACGATGTATGGTAATGAATGTGAATTGTCTGTGTGCATGCCCTTATCATTAGGAGTAGTCGAGCGCGTGTAAGTGCAATGTAGGTACAGCTATTGAGATGAGATTGGAATGAAACTGACATGATATTGTTAGTTGCAAAGTATAGGCCCAGTGCTCGGGTTGAGTCATCGTGTCCAGGAAATTGCGCTCGCTTGGCGCCTGAGTCAACTGAATAACAGATTCGTATTTCGTGGCTTTGACTAAAAAACACAATGCAACCTTAATAAATACGAGGCACATTGAGGGACGAATACCTTTGGAATACTACGTACTCGTCCATACAAAAAGAGAAAATGTTTTTCCACTTCTAAATATTTTACAATCTCATTGATTTTTAGGGTTCCGTACCCAAAGGGTAAAAACGGGACCCTATTACTTCGCTACAACGAATATTATCCATATGGATTCGGGAGCCCCGGTAGACCACGCTGTCAGAGTTTTTATTGAGTAACTGTATAGCTTCTGCCCGCGACTCCGTCCGCGTGGAACTCGTTTATATCGTAGCTCCATATAAACTTTCACCCCCCATTTCACCCCTTTATGGGATGATTTCCGGGTTAAGACTATCCTATGTCCTTCCCCGAGACTCTGACTATCTCTGTACCAAATTTCAATTAAGTAAATCGGTTCAGTGGGTTAAGCGTGAAGAGGTTGTTACCTACAGACAGACACATTTTCGCATTCATAATACATATAGTAATTTAGTATGGATTTATACCCCAGTAAATAAGTATTCTTGCGGACATTTGCATGCACTCTACACGTATTATCTTCCAGTGTAGCTCCTAGCAAGGTACCATCCTCGAGTTAAAAAAAGTCTGTCGTGTCGTTCTATGTAGTTCACATAGTTTTTACCTTTTTCTACTGAATGGCAGAGCAACGGCAGGCCGCATAGGACTCAACGACATAATCATGCTAAAAGCATGAGCTGCATTCTACGCCGATTCCTAAATAATGAAAACTTAGTGTCGTGGGAATTACTTACTCGTGGGACGTATTTAACACAACGTATCCGTGATTCTAGATCATCCTATATATACATGTATAGTATTTTAATTCAAGTTAAAAAACCAGCCAAGTGCGTTTCGGGCGACGCGCAGTTTAGGGTTCCGTAGTTGCCTGTCTGTCTTAGTTACATCGACGTGCGGTGCGGTTGCGTCGGCCGAATTTGCCGGTAACTACTTAATTATGCCTACTTGTCCGTGATAGTTTTCCTTTTAAATTAATTTTAAGTACTACTACCACGAGTTTTTTCACATCCTGGGGATTTAAGTAGCCATTTAGCCGGCAGGGGGGCACACATGACTCGAATAAAAATTAGGGCTTTAAAGCCCAATATCTCGCAAACGAATCACTGATTTGAAAAATGGTTTTGTTTTTAACCCACACCATGGGTGAAGAAATAAAATTACATCTCCGCTTTAGGTGTAGGGGAGGTACCCAAAAAAATATTTTTTTGAAGAATTTATTGTAGGTACTGTTTTGTCGGCGTGATTGATTTATATACCCATGCCGAATCCCAGTTTTCTAGTAGTAATGGTTACTGAGCTAAGTCGAAGATGGACGGACGGACGGACAGACGGACATGGCGAAACTATAATTGACTACGGAACCCTAAAAAGTAACGTAAAAAAAAGTTGGAAGGAATTAGTAGTTTACCGTTTACATCGAGAGGTACATAACTACATACTGACAAATGCGTTTAAGCGAAGAATATAAGTCCCTACAACAAAGAACCTATGTATACGAAAAGATACACTTTAAATCTTTAGTTGAAACGACCTGCTCTTCCTTTTACCTGCCTTAGAAAAGCCCAGGGCCTTAAATTTGCCAGAAACTTTTATTTTTTAATTTAATTGAAATATAATCTAGTTAATCATGTGGCTTACTCAAACTTGGCGGTGCCCTACAGCAAGAGAGAGCGCATGAACCAAGACGATGCTCAATATGATCTTATGCACGTTTCGAAATAAAATTGTGTCTCAGTTGGGTTCAAAGCCAGCGAGTGACACGTCACTTTCCCCGCTCCAGCTAGTTCAGGCTGTTATTCGCTACACCCCAACTAGCAAAAGAGTCTCAGAATGCGCACTTTATGAGAGTGGTAGGCTTATAGCGCTCTTATAATGGTTTTGGAACCTCTCAACGCCCTTATCTCAATAATGCTCAGTCTTATTGCTTAGTCTTACACATGTATATAAGAGCATTTTATAAAACGAATATAAGCCTCTTACAATAACATTTACGAAGACTCATTGGACTTAACAAAACCTGTGCTTCTAACAGTCTCAGAATGCGCACTTTATAAGAGTGGTAGGCTTATAGCGCTCTTACAATTGTTTTGGAAGATTTCATCGCTCTTATATTAGTCTTAGACTAGCTAGTACGGACTCAAGAGCGGTCAGTCTTATTGCCTTGTCTTATACAGTGTGGAAGTCTAATACAAGCAAATAATTATACGGTGGTTAATAAAGATCCTAAGACGAGTATTTAGTTAGTTTTTATCCTAAATGACGCCAAAAAAAATTTCCATACAAAATAATTCAGCCCGCAGTGTAAAGCACTCATTACGCAGCATCACTTTACTAAAGCTGATTGACAGGTAGGTACTTGTCAGACTTTTTGACAGTTGTTACGTGGTGTATTAGCTGTGTGCATTACATTGCTGCTTGATATTTTTTCAAAAATTATTTACAGGCTTTAAATTAAGTCTAACTTAAAAAGTCCTGTTAATTCATGATTACGGTACTTAATCCTATACCTGATTTAATTATTTGCTTGTATTAGACTTCCACACTGTATATGTATATAAGAGCACTTTATAATAATTATAAGCCTCTTGCTCCTACAATAACTTTTACAAAGACTCATTACACTTGAGAAAACTGTCGTTATAATAGTTTTAGAATGCGCACTTAATAAGAGGGGTAGGTTTACAGCGCTCTTATAATTGTTTTGGAAGATGTCATCGCTCTTATATTAGTCTTAGACTAGCTAGTACGGACTCAAGAGCGCTCTGTTTTATTGCCTTGTTTTATATATGTATATTAGAGCATTTTGTAGTACTATTATAAGCGTCTTGTTCCTACAATAACTTTTAAGAAGACTCATTGCACTTGAGAAAACTGTAATTATAATAGTTTTAGAATGCGTACTTTATGAGAGTGGTAGACTTATAGCGCTCTTATAATTGTTTTGGAAGATGTCATCGCTCTTTCTTATATTAGTCTTAGACTAGCTAGTACGGACTCAAGAGCGCTGTGTTTTATTGCCTTGTCTTATACATGTATATGTCGCAGGGAAATGGCCAAAACTGAGATTTGAACAAATCTCTAAGGGATATGATCAAATCACGCAGGATGTTAAAATGGCGAATCCATTTTATCATTTGCCTAGAAAAAATCTGTCATTTGATCAAATCTCTGAATCTGTTTAGTGAAATGACGAAATCGGCCAAAAAGGGCAACTCGTTTTTTCATTTCACTAGATTTGTTTAGTGATTTGATAAAATCCCTGAACCGCGTCAGTGAGTTGACGAAACTAACTCGCAGAGTCAACTCGTTTTATCATTTCACTAGACACGTTTAATCTCAACTCTAGTACAGATTAAGTCACTCGTGCGGTCGTGTTACCTCCCTCCTGCACCTTACCGCTCCCCGCTCTCGCCCTTGCGTGTTAGGCACGCCATTTATGAAAGTTTGTTACATGAGTTTCTTAAAATATCACGCCGTTACCCTGCGAATGTCAAATAACGTTTTGTATGGATTGCGAACACCCTTTAAATGATTATATTTCGTTTTACAACCACCTATTCTTGTACTCGATTAAAAAAGCTGATTTAACAAACAATTTTATTACCTAGTTTCGTCATTTTATTTTACCATTTCACTAAATCATGTCAGAGATTTGAACAAATCTCTAAGAGATATGACCAAATCACGCAGAATGTGAAAATGGCCATTCCATTTTATCATTTGCCTAGAAAAATCAGTCAATAGATCAAATCCCTGAATCTATTAAGTGAAATGACGAAATCAGTCAAAAAAGGCAACTCGTTTTTTTCATTTCACCAGAATTGATCAGTGATGTGATAAAATCCCTGAAACAACATGTGAGAGATTTAATCAAACTTAATTGTAGAGTAACACTGAACCATTTCAGAGATTTCATCAAATCACCTACACCATGTTACATGTTACAGTCTAGTGAAATGATAAAACGAGTTGACTCTGCGAGTTAGTTTCGTCTACTCACTGACGCGGTTCAGGGATTATAACAAATCACTAAACTAATCTAGTGAAATGAAAAAACGAATTGCCTTTTTTGGCCGATTTCTTCATTTCACTAAACAGATTCAGAGATTTGATCAAATGACTGATTTTTTCTAGGCAAATGATAAAATGGATTCGCCATTTTAACATCCTGCGTGATTTGATCATATCCCTTGGAGATTTGTTCAAATCTCTGTTTTGGCCATTTCCCTGCGATATATATAAGAGCATTTTATAATACTATTATAAGCCTCTTGCTCCTACAATAACTTTTAAGAAGACTCATTGCACTTGAGAAAACTGTAATTATAATAGTTTTAGAATGCGTACTTTATGAGAGTGGTAGCCTAATAGCGCTCTTATAATTGTTTTGGAAAATGTCATCGCTCTTATTTATTAGTCTCAGACAAGCTAGTACGGACTCAAGAACGCTCAGTCTTGTAACGTCGTCTCATATATGTATATAAGAACATTTTATAATATTACATTAAGCCTCTTGCTCTTACAATAACATTTACGAAGTTTCATTGCATTTTAGAAAACCTGTTCTTATAGCCCCATTCTCTAAGCTCATTTCATTTTGTAATAGACTTGCTTAATGCTAATGTAAGAATGTCAGACTAATATCAGCATAGCATAAGAGCACTGTAAGTAGGTACGTCTCGGATCTTATTTAAAGCTGTTATAAGATATTAGAGTGATATTGGATAAACATGCTTACAACATAAAATACAAGATCACTAAAAGGTGGTTTGATCTTAAATCGATTTTGGGAACACAATTAATTGTAGATAAGAGCAAGATTTTATATTTTATGTACTAATGCTGCCAGGACAAGGTAGTGTTGCGAAAAATATTAGTGAGGTTTCTGCAGGTTCTGCTTGCATACAAGAGGTTGATATTGAGGATAGTGATTAAGGCTTTCTTATTCGAGTAAAGCGCGACAAAAACGATACGCGACACAAAATATCCGCTAGGCGGCGCATTGTAATCGTAATTCTTCCCAGTAACGCACACCATTACATTTCACGCACACTATCTCACTTGACTGTGACAGGTGACTGACCTAGGATTCATTATTTTTTTGGTGACATTAAGAATTTAAACCAATCACCAACCTCCTTAGAGAAAACCGAAATTTATGGGGCTTCTAGACGGGCGGAGTATATTTTCCGGAAATGTGTGGCCGGCAACTATGCGCGTCCCTCTCTTACTCACATGTTAGACAGGGACACCAATAGTTGCCGGCCACATATTGCAGTGAAAATATGGCCCGTCTAGAAGCCTCTTAAAAAGTCAATAGTACCTACGATATTGACAACGTTATACTAACTCTATGCGGTTTCCACTAAAGTGCAAAATCGCATGAATATAAGCAGGACAACGTAGTTTAAATGTTTGCTATGATTTTGCCATTTTCTACAGAAAATATCGATCTTCCTATCGTACAACTTTTAAGAGAATTCCGAACAAATTCTATAAAAAAATACTAAGATGAAGTTATTAGTTGTGTCGAACACCAATACGCTTATAATCGGTGCCCAAATCCAGCCTTATACGGTGATATAGAATCAAAGTAAGAGCGAAAAACGTCGTAGTCTTGAGACTGTTGTAGGCCTGGTTTTTGCTAGTTGGGACGCTATTGCGGCTCACCCTGCCGGTCACCCGTCACGAAACTAGACCTCTACCTACTCTTAGTTACTACGCATCGCGGTGTCAATATATGTTTGTGAGTGAGCGTTGAGGTGAGCTTAAAACAAGTTACAGAATAGGGGGGCAGGACTGTGATGTCACGTGTAGTAAGGAATGCCACTCATTAACGTCGCATACCGCGGCGTCACAGGGCAGTGAGTAAACAGAAGCCACATGGTAGCGCTACCAGAGATTAGATACGAAATGGATGTAAAGTTGGTACAGTTCTATCAAAACGTTGCATGTTTTAATGTTTCGGGTCACCAGAGACAGATTTTTATCTGTGGAGCTGAGATGTGCGAAGATGAATATTCATTATATTTGACACGTCGAACAATACTAACTATGTCCTTTGCCGATGCTTTCTTATTTTGTAACCAAGACATATATATATATATATAAAGTGCTAACAAATTAGTTACCAATACTTTAAAGCTGATAGTACTTGTCTCTAGGAGTAGAGTTAAGTAAGAAACATTTAAAAGTGTGTATCACGTTTTGGAGATAATAAGGGAAACAACGTTACTAAATAAAAACATCCTGTTGATGAGATAGTCAACAATCAATCATTGACGTTTGTCACAAACGACGATGTTCACTTGACAGAAAGTGTTTAAACATCCTTGTCAGTTAAATGCACAGGATCATTATGTTTGGGCGAAATTTTAATTTATTTATTTTGTTCCTTAAATTAAAACAAAAAATCATACGAAAAGTTTTCTTAATTTATATTTAAAGTTAATTGTTTTGATGTAATGTAACACCTCTTAAAATATTGGTACCTAATTTGTTAGCACCTTATACATATATGGCCCACAACCGCGACCTACGTTGATATTTATTGAGTAACTCACAATCTATTTTTTCAAGTCAGTCTACCCAAACGTTATGGTAAAATTAACGGTAGCACTATTTGTAGAAAAGGCAGAAACGGTCAAACGATACTACTACTACTGTGGCTTCTCTATCTTATATACTCTCGGGGAAATATGACACTCTCAAATTTTCAATGAAAATATTTTCTACAATTTATGAGCCCTTTCATTAAGCGGGTTTCACAAGCCCGTCGTCCGTTGAAAACACCCTAAGGTGAGAAGAAAGCTAAGGTGCTATATACTTCAGAACAGTTTGCATGTAAGTTAGTATCGCATTTAAAAAAAAAACAAAATTGGTTAGCCTAACCCTATATAAGGTCTAAATTCCGCTTTGGGATAAAGGGTCAGGCAGTCGGCAGGCAGTCGGCAGGCAGTCGCTGCCGCGAAAACTACTCATGGTATGAGGTTTCGAGACCCCGGGCTCATTTTATTAATTTTGGGTTGCAACTGGGATTACGCTTGAATAGGGAGGAAAGAGGAAAGACAAGGGCCTTATTCCATAGAAACGTAGTCCCGTTTTCTCCCTGGATAATGGCAGTAGAGCAATTTTTTTTTCCATAAATCTATGGCTACTATTGACATGTTCCTATGTTTTCCTTTTTGTCATAAATTTATTCTTAAAAGAGATATTAACCTTCAAAAACCTAAAAAAATGCCAGATTTTCCGCTGTGTTCAAACATCCAGAAAACAATTTTGACTAGATTATTTAAAAAAAAGAAAACATAGGAACACGGCCAAAGCCATTCTTTGATTTTTAATAAAACAAATAGTTATATAGGTCAAGTTTTGGAAAAGAAATCAGGGGACTACGAAACGTTGATTTTATGTATTTTCGGTCCAAGCTGCAGTTGTCTCTATCGCGCTCTGCGGGGGGAGGCAGCATTACATTTTACAAATACCTATTTCTCATTTATCTCGACCTTAGTGTTTCCTATTAAGGGACGAATGAAAATCTACGCCAGTCTCAGCAGCTCAGCACCAAAGAGCGGAAAACTTATGTATAGCAAAAATCAAACATCAAGAGGGATTCAACATTCAATGATATCGACTATCGACAAGTCATTCTCACGTATCTGAAATGAAATTAAATCTATGTATGTGCATTTATGACATAAAAATATTGAATAAGCTGCCACGTGGGATGCCAGTGCCTACTGTCAAGTTGGTCTAATTGACGGACATTCAGATGTACTCTTTGAGCAATGGCATCACAGTTCATTTATGATACCACTAGCTTCCGCCCGCGACTTCGTCTGCGAGAACCCGAGATAAAAATTATCCTATATTTTAATCCAGCCTATAAACTATCTTTGTGCAAAATTTCATCCAAATCGGTTGAGCCGTTTAAGCGTGATTGAGTAACAAACAACCAAACATCTAAACATCCAAACATCCAAACTTTCGCATTTATAATAAAGTAGGATTATGTATTTTCTAAAAAATGTAGACACGTTCCGTAAAATGCATAGTGCGAGACATAAACACAAAATTACAATAACCAAGTTTCGGGTCAATGCATTCATTTCTATAATAAACTACCCAAGGAAGCACTAAAGTTACCCTCTCCTAGGGTAAAAACATATATAAAGACTTTTCCACTGAAAAACGCATATTTACCATTGAAGAGTTTTAAATGATTAAGATGACTGGCCTCTTATAGGACTACATAAAGACCTTGATAATAACTGAAACAGATATACATTGAATTAATTAGAATTAGGTGACATATTAATTATTTTAATTAGGAAATGTGTATGTGTGTTTGTGTAACAGAATGCTAATATTGGTAATAAAACGGATATATGTATACATACGAGTACATACAATGTAATCGTTGACGATGCAAAAGTGATTGTGAAATCCTTCTTGAATAAATGATTTATATCTTATCTATCTTAATTACTCTAAGTTATAGTAACATATTGCAATGTAATATATAATAAAATAATAATGTAATTTAACTACAATTTAAATAGGTACATCAGAAATGATGAAGAAGTAAGTAACTAGGTACTACTAGGTAAACAGTACCAGCTTCCGCCCGCGACTTCGTCAGCGTGGACCCGGGATAAAACTATCCTTTATTTTAATCCAGCTTATAAATTATCTTTGTGCAAAATGTCATCTAAATTGGTACAGGTAACAAACATCCAAACTTTGGCATTTATAATATTAGTAGGATAAAAAATCAATTATCAATCAATTATCTAATAACGGAATCGAAATCTATATCGTACCTCCGCTATCGAGTTCGTTGCTTTTGTTACATAAATAATCATTTTCTTTTATACATTAACATGAAATTATATATACAGTTGCATTTGCAATTCCCGCAACGTTTATCGTCGGGAAATACGTTCACCATCCCGTATCTTGTTCGGTTTAAATTCCAGAATATAGCTTACAGCTTAGCAGAGTCAAGTTTCTTATTAAAAAGCACTTTGCATCTCAGCCTTTTAGCTTACACTGAGATATAAAATATATTTCATCTCGCTATACATTGAAAGTTTCACTCAGCCACTTTACACTTTATACACTTATAGCTGTCGCATCCTTTATACGAAATGAGATTTAAGGTATGTTTCATTTCGTAGTGTTTCAAACCGTATTTTCTTTTAAATTGAAAGTGGTCAACGAGAGTTTCCATGCCAAAGTTTATCGGACTACATTGCTTAGTTACAAAACCATTTTACGTGCTAAAATAAAATCCCACTAAAAACATTTAATGTAAAGTGATTGCCGAAGCTCCCTAACTCTTTAGCTTTCAGCATTAAAAGGTTATCAGATCGCAATTAGCGCCAAGCCTTCTACTCCACACGGACTAGCTCTACCACCCTTTACTTTTATATTGGTCAGGGAGGACCAGGCGGGTGTGTGGGACTCCCAGAGATAATGCCCAGACTACCCACTAAACCCCCAACGATACCTAAACTAACCCTAACCTACCGTAAGCCGCCTCTACAAATTCTACGTCTTGGTTAAAAAGTACAGCTTTATATTATAGGGTATATTCCGGCCGTCGCAAGTACACTCGCCATCAATGTTATACCTTACCTGTAAAGGAGGGAGGGAAGGGTCTATTCATGGCTGATCTCTTAATTGGTCTAAAGTTTGTGTCACAGATATAGATATACATAGATCACGCAAATGCAAGTCCTTCACGTGTCAGAATTCGGCCTCCGAGTTGGCACTCCGACTTACATTCCGCGCGCGTCTGTTGTGGTAGCCGGTTGTCCGTTAATTTATTTATTTATTTATTTATTTCACAAGAACGGTTAATACCAATTACACTTGTGCAAAAGATTCTTAAATATAGGGATTAAGTACATAAAAGGTATTTACTTAAATATATTACTTACATGTACAAGAAGTCTTACTTAAAATGAGTTATGTATTCATTAATCATTCATCATCTCATTACTCATGCATTCTTTAAGAAAATACCTTATTGCAGAATCGATTTTCCGCGGACAAAGGGGAATTCAGATCACTAATTCGCCCGTGTGACGTCAAAGTAGGTAGAAAAAAGTGACACGGTCGGTTTTCATACAGATTGAGGTGTTCAAGTTATCTAGTGTATATCTATATCTGTGGTTTGTGTGCTTCGGAAGCATACAAAATCTCAGCTTCCTAGGGCTTCGGGAAGTATCTGAAGCACCTATTTAAATTTATGTTTACTTACAATTTAGCATCTCTTTGTGGGCGGTTGTAGAGTCAAAGTAGTAGGTAAACTTTTTCATTGTAATGTAGTCTAAGTCCATTTTAATCTATGTACCCAATTTCAGCTTTCTAGGACGTCAGAAAGTACCCAAAAGTTTTAATGATCACTAGTGACTCTAGTGAGTGAGTGAGTGAGTGACTGAGTGACAAAATATGTGTGTTATCAATAAAATCTAAAGAATAATAGACAAATTAAACTTTGTGGGTTGCCAAGGTCTCAGAATAACCTGAAAATTGAAAGAAAGAAAGAAATAAAGAAAGAAGGAACGAAAGAAAGAAAGAAAGAAGGAAAGAAACAAAGAAATAAAGAAAGTAAGAAAGAAAGAAAATGTTTATTGTCACACAAACAGATAAGCAAAATAGATATAGAGGTAAAAAAATTAACAAGATTATTTGTGTGACAGCATGTGCTGTGACAGTCATGGCGAGCTGCACAGCGCTGGTTTTCATTGCGTCCCCTTTTCACTCATACCTCATTAAATGCTAGTGTAGTCGAGGTAGAACAAAAAAAAATACAACACAATACAATAAAAAACGGTCAAAAAGAACACTTATCATGTGTAGGGAAAATACACTTGTAACTTGCTGTTTACTACTGAGTTTAGTACCTTCTTTTGGAACAGGCAGGTTAATTTATTTTTAATGCACGGAAGTTAAATAATAATAAGAATAATAACAGGACATTAGATTTAAATATTTATATTTTACCCTTCAGCTTGTAATTGTTTCGATATCAAAATTAGGCTTTTAATCGCGTACAATTAACTTATTTATTTACCTCACTGAGGTCTCCCGGCAGTTGTCCCGTGACCATGGATGTTGCAAGTTGCAACATATCCGAAACGTCGGGAGACCTCAGTGAGGTAAATAAATAAGTTAATTGTACGCGATTAAGTCCCGTTTAGTATAAATAATGTGTGAAAATCGTGAAAGTTTAAATCAATATAAAATTAGGCTCAATTTGCACTTAAACGTGGTACGTCGTTCCAGATCTTAGATGCCGAGTATTTAAGACAGCCCCGGAAACCCACTGTTTTGTGCTCCGGAACATTCATTTTGCTTGAAAACTTACTGTTGAAGGTTGCTAATATCACCCAGACTATTTTGGCAAAGTTAATAAATAATGCAGTGAGTGCTTACTATGATCTATTGATTCTTTATAGGTACCATGTTTGATGACTTCAACCATATCAGTATATTATCTGGGTCGGAAATGTAAAACGGAACTGTTATATACTGAAGAGAATCGAATCTACTATTATATACAGAAGTAGGTATACTAGATAGGTATCCCGTGGGCATCGCAAAAGACTCCAAGAACATTAAGTAAGTCTTGCGGACGCCGTGCACAGTAAGTGGATATTTATGAGTTTTGTTTAATGTTTATAGACACTAGATAATAGACAAACTTTGAACGTTCTTGTTACTATTTTGACCATTCGCTCTCTGGAGGGTAAACATTTTGAAAGAAGGGTAAAGCTGAACTATGAAAATAATCTAAAAAGGGTCGTTGTCAGATTCAGGTTCGCGTCTCTTCTGTGGAAATCGACAAAGTTAACATTTTCGCTACAAGGAACCCGCCTAGCGGGCGCCTACGCCGAAGTCGCTTTCCGCTACATACGAGAAAAACCACAGGATCGGCTACGAGCGAAGCGCGTAGCGATTCTTGGTCGCGAAAGTGTTAAGGGCTGTAAAATCGAAATTTTTGGTTGAACTCAGAATCCACATAAACGGCGTCGCTTCTTCTATAATTCTATGCGCTTCGGCTGATAATGTACAATACGCAAAATGTACACTACACGCATAATGTGCAAACAAGAAAATGTACATACGCAAAATCTTAAAGTCCTTAAGATTGACCACAGAAAGGGATTGCCCAAACATAGAATAGGCAAAAGGAGCAGTCGTCTTAGAAGTAAGTACGTTACGTGCAAAACTATTTTTCGTACAACGGATTAGGGTCGCCACTGCATAAAATATGTATAGGAGAATTCGCGAATAGACTTGAAGAGTTCAGACGGCAACTTTTTAACCGACAAAAATATTATTTGAAGAAAGTAACGCTTTGTAACATGTTAATATGTTTGTATTATGTCGGTCTTTCGGTAATGATTATTTACCGAGTTCAATAGAAGGATAGAGGTTCTCAGTGTGTCTTTATGTTTTTTATGAGGGCTATCACAATTTTAGGATCCTACAACTAGGAACTCTTAATGAAATTGAATTATCTTGTGATCTGAAAAGTCGTACGAGTATATTTGCCTTTGTGAAAGTGCTATGTCAAAAACTGTAGAGAGTGGTATAATAAGTTAAAAAAAAATGAAGTTGCAATAAATACTAGTCGCAAACGCGATGACATCATATCATCGTGTCACGTATAAGCTGATTTGATGAAGATGGAAATTAACTACAAACTCAAGTAGACCTTTCATCGTATACAAACACATCGTGTCTTTGTACCTATCATGTTGTAGGCATTACTGGGACGTAGATAATTGTTAGCTACTTAAGTGCCGCATGGAAGCATAGATGGCGGCCGCCGTGGATTAGGTGGGTAAAAATACCACATAACCCAGTCATCCCCGACGAATGGGAACCCACTTGTTTTACAGGTTTTTCCTTAAAAAGAAACCAGTTGCCAGCTAGGAATCAGTTTTTTTAATAAATTTTTGTTAATTATTTATTATCTAAGGCAAAGTAGATTGTGTCTCAAGGGAGCAAAATTAGATGTTTACGGCGAGGGTGGTATATTGATTCCTGATTGATCCTGAAAAGATTCTACAGTATAATCTTGCGCACAGCGAGGGATTCTGAAGTAGAACCTTGAGCGTAACCAGGGATTCAAGTGTTTAAGCCCTAAACTAAATTACGTTAGATAGTTAGTAAATAATTTTGGGTTCTCTTATTTATTGCCGTAAATTGTATTGCCGATTATCAGTTCGCAACCATTTTTTGGTGCTACGTCTAGACGTCTACTAATTTACTGATTCCCTTATGTTTTCTTTCTCTCGCACTATGTGTTTATCTCTCACCTTCGGTTCGGGCCACAAACACCTGCGATCTGGGGCATTCACGAATTCACCGCCCTAGGTACGTAATGTACTATTAACCTAACCTAAACCTAACGTAACTGCCAGCGTGCCGACGTATTTTTATTCCCGCTCTAAGGGACACAAGCTAACCCTAACCTAACCTACAAATAATACCACTGTTACGATTATTTGTTTTTTTTTTACTGAGCCCCCTATTCCTCTGGGCGGCCCTAACCTAATCTTCTGTGTTATGATTGTTATAAGTTATGTATGTTATACGAAATTATATATACAGGGTGATTCAGGAGACATGAGCAGGATCAACCCTACGGATTCAATAGTTTATAAGCTACTCAGTCGTACAGCATTGGTAAGATTAACGTTAATTTTTTTTTAGTTGTGTAGGGTGACCATGATTTATTGTGAATGAAACTTTCACACAAAATGTAAAAAAAAAACTGTGGGCGTTTAATTTAATTACGATGGTAAAAGATCCATTAACATTAACTGTATGTGTAGGGTTGATCCTGCTCACGTCTCCTGAATCACCCTGTATATTGATGTTATATCTCGTGAGACGCACCCTTCGTGCGCGGCTCGGTCACGGTTCTAACATACTCCTCCTCGCTTGGCTCGTACACACACACACGCAGGCACACACACACACACAGACACACAGTATAGATTAATAACGTTGAATAAAAGTCTGACTATGTTATGTTGTCTTGTTCTTTGAAGTAAAAAGTTGCCTAATGTAAGAAAAGGGAACTGTTGCACTGACGAAACGTTATTCGGTTAATAGTTTCTTGACCAACTGAAAGATTTGCCAAATGATAGGTATCCCTAAAATTTAGAGTCATTATTAAATAATAATCGATTCTAAAATAATTCTACCAAATAAATCGTTGTCATACAAACATTTGCCATTAGTTGTCAAAGTGAATCATCGGCGAAAAGTTGGTTGGCAAGTGAAATTCGGACATAACAAGTTCGGAGTAAAGGCAGAACCCCATAATTTTGCTACTGAGTGACACATACTCCTTCTCATATTCATGAATAGAGTTGGTTAACTATTACCTATCGATAATGAGCCGTAGACAGTGTGACAAATTTTTTAGATAGGTACCTAGTGGTGGAAGCGCCTTAAAAGGCGGAAAGCTGACCCAATTTCGGAATCAAGAAAAAGGCACGTCTTACGGAGCGATATTCACTCAACTTAATATAAGCAGTTCGCAAAATAACAAGTATTACAGGATACTCCCGAAACAATTTGTCGCAAAACGGCGTCGTTGGTTAAGTTAAGATTAAAGGTCTCTTAATTGTTTCGCGATATAAAGGAAGATTTATAGACGTCCTTTGAATTATTCGATAAAAAATGGTTGACCATGATATTAATTCAGAAACTTACCCAATTTCTAATATGTACGTCAAACACCCGTCATGTGATGTAAAGAGGGTGCATATCGACTGTATTCGTTTCCTCCTATTCCACGGCAATCCCGTCGCAATAAGCGAATGCCGTAGAAGAGACGTATTCACTGAAACAAAATGGGATACATTCACGTGACAGTATCAGAAATACGACAGGGCTATCTTATTGTCACCAATAAACGTCAATCAGTAGACAGACATATATTTCCACCCTTTCATTTAATACATTTATAACATACTATAGCCACTTTGCCATCATAGTTAGAACTCTTAAATGAAAACTGCCGCCATCGTCCCGCATTTAAATGTATTTTGGTAAAGAAACCAAAATAGGCATGTAACCTACTTTTATTATACGCGGAGAACTTACTAACGTGAAGCTAAGGTTATTAAATATTTACTGCGATATCGTGTAGGTATCGAACATCCAAGTCCATAAGTAATCTGAAAACACTTCAATATCGTTTTCTCGGAACCAAAATGGTCGCAACTTTTCAGCCGTATTGTAATACTTTTAAGGCGAGTTGATTCGGGGTTCTTCTAGGATATGTGATTTTGTAAATGGTTTTATTTTGAAATACTACATATTAAAAATTAAAAAAAAAACTGTAATATTATATTTAAGACCTTTATCTAGTTCCGTCGGATGTCCGTTACATAATTGGATAAACTTTGATCGATAGAAAAAAATGCCAAACATACCTCTATTCTCATCGCAAAACTGACATTATTCCAATCTTACGTAACTTGATGAATAGAAAATTACACCAAAATAAGCGTCTATGATGATGTGAGTGATGTCGGTCATAATATTTTTAATTTATTAAGACATGTCTTTTTTTACCCAAAATCAACGAAATTATGGCACAATTCACTCCCGCTCCGTTCCCGCTGCACCGCGGCAGTCCCGAGCGGAACGCATTGGAGGTCGGACGTACGCGCATTTTCGCAGCACAGCATTTGTTAAAAATGGGTAACAAAAAAATTAAAAAGAATATATCGTCACTGGGGCTTCGGAAACTGAATAAGCAGAAAAGGTTAGTACATAAAAAAAACGAATTCCCGTATTAAATACATCAACCACACACACACGCGCGCAGATTACACCGCGTACGCTTCCACAGTTACACAGTATAGAGAAAAACAGTACGGGAACTACTAAACATATTTTATACTATAATAATTATGTGATTAGCATTAAGAAATATTTAAAAAAAAACCCTTGACACGACACTCACTAGTTTCCACTGATAAATAATAATTGCGAACAGTATACAGGGTGGAAATAGATTTTGGGTCACTGAGAGCAGCTACCAGATCCCGTGTTGCTACGTGAAATTAACGAAGATTGGCGTTTATAGATTTTGGAAAAAACATACAGGTTGCGAGAAAATGGTCATTTTGACAAACTTTTTTTTTGATGCCAATCGATCCCATTCCAGTCCAGGATCAAAAGCTTGTATGGGACCAAATAGAAATTTCCGGCTAGAAAAGCCATAAATCGTGAAAAACTTTCCCCATACAACTTGTATGAAAAAGAAAAACGTTTTTTTTACATGTATTTTTTTAATATCAATCGAATCCATTTCTATCCAGTATCAATACTTTCCTAGGGGTCAACTTTCGGTGATGTACAAAAAAGCCAGAAATTAAAGAAAACTGTTTTCATACATTTACTACGAAGAAAAAGTGAACTTTATTTATTTTTTTCTGTCCCGCTAATCAGTTCTGTTACATTGAAGGATCATAATACGGTATGAAAATCACAGTAATAATTGCAATCACTCACTCACTCCGTTCACTTTTTCTTCACAGTATATGTATGTATACTGAATGTAATCGATTGACATAAAAAAAATACATGTAAAAAAAACTTGTTTCATTTTCATATAAATTGTATGGGGAAAGTTTTTCTCGATTTATGGCTTTTCTAGCCAGAAATTTCTTTTTGGTCCCATACAAGCTTTTAATCCTGGACAGGAAAGGGATCGATTGGCATAAAAAAAAGGTTTATCAAAAATGACCATTTTCTCGCACCTTGTATGTTTTTTCCAAAATCTGTAAACGCCAATCTTCATTAATTTGAAATCGAAGGAAGGTCTCCTGATCTTAGGAGTAGTCCGCGTAGCAACACGGGATCTGGTAGCTGCCCTCACTGACCCAAAATCTATTTCCATCCTGTATAGGTCAACATGACATTTTTTCATGTTTTTTTTTTTATAATTATACTATTCCCACGGTGTTGCCCGCGTTTACTTTGAAAGTAGATTCTAAATATTGCCAAACTCACAAACTCACCACATTACCTCTTTATAATATTTGTATAGAAGACCAAAAATATAAGAATTCTATTTCTGCAGATTGAAAGTGAAGACTATGGTGAACTTGTTAGGCCCATCTTCTGCTGATTGTCAAGACGAGTAAGCTAATGTATTTATTGTACATATACAGGGTGTCCCAGGCTATGCCACATAGAGGGGAAGTACTTTAAATATTAAAGATAGGACATTTAACAGAAATAAAACCTCATTTAATTTTTAAAAATAATTATGACTGCATTCACAGGTTCGATTCCCGGTTCAGGCAGTAAATTTTTCAAAATCTGTGAAAGCAGTTCTAACTATTTAAAAAAACCGGCCAAGTGCGAGTCGGACTCGCGCACGAAGGGTTCCGTACCATATATAATAATAAGTTACAATAGAATTTGTACGAAACTATTACTTCTTGAAGTACATTTTATAAGTTGGTCGACTATTACTGGTAAACGTGTAAAGCCTAATACTTAGCTGTGATAGTTTTCCTTTTAACTTCGTTATATGTACTACTACCATGAATTTTTTCACATATCCCAAAACAACCATTTAGCTAGCAGGGGGTGGGGACACTGGAGTCTAACAAAAATTAGCACTTTAAGGCTTAATATTTCACAAACGGATCGTTTAATCGAAAAATTGTTTTCACAAACCCCCAATATTTTTAAAAGACCTATCCAACGACACCCCACACTATGGGGTAGACGACAATAAAAAAAATCATCCCAACTTTACATGTAGGGGAGGTACCCTAAAAAAAATGTTTTTCAAGATTTTATTTTACCACTTTGTCGGCATGACTAATATGTATATTCATGCCAAGTTACAGCTTTCTAGTACCAAGAGCCTCTGAGCTAAGCTGCGGACGGACGGACGGACGGACGGACGGACGGACATAGCGAAACTATAAGGGTTCCGTTTGTGCCATTCTGGCTCCGGAACCCTAAAAATGAATGAATGAAGTCTTCTTTCAGTAAAATATCTTATCTTCAATATTTAAAGTACTTCCCTTCCATGTGGCATGGCCATGAGACATCCTGTATAGTTTTTTTTTAATAATTCTGGTTTTTATTGGTTTATAGTGCTCACAGTATACTAACTACTAAAAAATCTTGAATTATGAATAACAAAATATGCTACTATTCAGAGCAATGACGCATAATTCAATGTCGGAGAGGCAACCGGATGGCTCGCGGAATTTGAGCTCCCGAAGTGATGTGGAACCGCCCTGTGCAACCCGAAATGAGCCAACTGTTACTGGTTCGGAAATAGGAGCGGTGGTAAAAAAAAATTTATCGCGAGTCAACCGGATGACAAGCGGTAGTCTGAAAGTGTGTACGCTGTTTATATAATGAAATTTTTATGCCATCCCTCCTAGTGCGACCGAAGCCGCGTGAGCGAGCGAAGAAAAAAAAAATTGGCAAGCAACCGCTTGCAAATTGGCACGCTTGTTCTTCATCACAAACAGACAATTTCAAGCAGTTTCCTGCCAATTTTGTTTTTTTTTTTCGCTTGCTTACGCGGCTCCGGTCGCACTAGGAGGGATGGCATAAAAATTCCATTATATAAACAGCGTACACACTTTCAGGCTACCGCTTGTCATCCGGTTGCCACTACAATCGGTAAGATGAGTTAACACTACAATCGGTAGAAGATGAGGCGATGCCACAATCGTTAGAAGACGACGCAATACTACCTACTCGAGCCGTGTAAACCGGAGGACAGTGTATGATTTCGACGAATTTTAATCAAAAACCTTTATATTTTCAAAAAAAGGTTTATGATTAAAATTCGTCTATGAAACAACAATGTGATTGATTATAAAATGATTGTTAAATAATTAGTGTTTTTCTACTTTGTGTTGTGTTTTCTTTTATAGGTTTCTGCACCCGTGGGTGCCAAACGGAACCATATTACTAAGTCTATACCAATCAATTCAATTCCATCTGTTTCTTCATCGGACCTTTAACTGAGTTTTCCCTAAACCCGCAAAAAATCTTAAAATATGCACCGTTATAGTGGACAAATTGTGAAATAGTAAAATAAACAATACAGGGTTTTTTCTGTAGTCCGAAACCCGTACATAGTTCACACCCATCACAGATAGCAAACTTGACCCTTGCACGGTCCAGTTAATATACGGCGATCGTAAGATCACTTTACTGTGACCCGTCTTGTCTGTGCAATTGCTACCACGCGGTCACGTGCTCGACGAGCGGGTCGGGGCGCGCGGGCGGCGCTTCACGGATTGCCGCGCACCTCACCCCCTCAGATTGCTTAGCGCGTCGAATCATATCGCCTTAAAGGTGTTGGCCTCATTTGGGCGACCATTGTATGTTGTAAAGGATAATCTGTGGACAGAAAATGCAATATAAAAAAGTTTTTTTTTTTTTTTTTCAAAATTACTGATTAACAATCCGATGCCGATTTTAACTAGGTACGAGTATGTACGCGTTTCTAAACTGACTTCTGTAGAAAATATTTTTTATTACAGTCTTTTAAAATACAATGCGATCCAATCCAGCATAATCAAAGGCTACATACAACAATACATTACTGTGACACAAATAGCTTTGGGACATTAATTAATTTAACTCAAGTTTCGGTCAGATTTAATATGTGTTAGGCATAATAATTCAAATGGCTTTTGTGGGACCCGCCATTTTGACATTTTACTAGGCACGGAGCAATCAGTCAAGCGGTTTTTGCTTTCAGAAGGTCTCGGAAATTTCATGCCATAATTACGGATTCTATTCAAAGAATACTCGCGTATACAAGAAAATATTTTTTAAGAAAATGTATAGTTCGGTTTTTCTATTTACATATTTAGACATTAAACGGTGAAGAGCAGAAAAAGAGTTCAATTCTTTTAATTCGGATTCAACAAAGAAATATCATAGCACTTAAGTAATTAAATTAACACCTTCAAATTAGTGCCAACTATTTCATTCACTTTCTTTTTTTCCAAGATTATCAATGTATATTTATCATTAAACTTGTAGGCATAGTCAGCAAAGAAGTTTGAAGTGCATCCTGCATACCTACAGGTTTCTATATAGCTCTGCGCAGTTATCTTCGTTGCTGACTGTACATAATGTTTTGTTTTGTAGGTCACTCGCTGCCGGGCCATTCTCCCCAGAAACGCATATACTTAATTATGTACGTCGAAGGCACTGAATTTCTTAAAAAATGCGTCAATACTTAATAAATAATATTACGTCATTTAGATTTTCAGAGATTTATATTATAATTTAACTACTCTAATGACATGTATGCAAATCTGTAATGTAATTTTTTATCATCAAATAAATAATCTAAAAATCTAAAAAAAAATGTACACCATAATGAACTTTTAAAATGAACTGAATTCAACCAATCTCCATAAAACGTGGTATAAAACGGATCGCTAAAACTTTTCTTGTAAAAAGCACAATGCTCGGATAGGGGTCCGAAATACAAGGAAAAGGGACACGCAACAAGTGCTGAAGACAGAGTTCGCGTTCATTACAGCGCCCAGTTTATTAATGTCTTTTAATAATGGACCGTTTTTCAGACATTGGCCTCTCTCTAAATTTTACTAAATGCGAGAATTTTTAACATAGGCACAGTTCTGGATCCAAGCTGCCTGAGAATATCGGTATGCCTCAGACTTGGAGCCAGAATTTGTGTCGCTCATACGTGTAGGGCCGTGGGAGGGCCGTGGACCAGCTGGGTAGACATGGTCTTTCTTGCCATAGGAGCGCCGCCCGCCATGGCACTTTAAATGATTTGATCCGTCGTTCGCTTGCCACCGCCTCCGTACCAGCAATTCTCGAACACGTTGAACCTCGTGACGATGGCAAGCGTCCAGACCTGGAAACCTTGGGTCCCTGGTCGTCAGATATGAGTATTTTTTTCAAGGTTTTGTCTTCGCGGCTGGTCCAAGCAACTGGAGACCCCAGAGCTGGCGCTTACCTCTTGCAACGAATTTCCATTGCGATTCAGAGAGGTAATGCTGCCGCCTGCCAGCGTACTGGGGTCCATGCCGCAGTCTGACCTCCTAGAGGCGGTGTCCTTTTTATAACTTCCCTTTTTATGCTTTCATTATTAGTTATACCTAGCCAATTTTGTTTTTTTTTATTGTTTATGATTACTTATCTTGTATTTATGATTAAGCTAGTTTTAATTTATATTGTAATAATTATTATATTAACTATATTAATTGAAAATAATACTTAAAAAACAATATACCTAATATTTGTTAAAAATATATTTTCTGTTGTATCTTTTTATGACGGACGGACGGACGGACGGACAGACGGACGGACAGACAGCGAAGTCTTAGTAATAGGGTCCCGTTTTTACCCTTTTGGTAGGTACGGAACCCTAAAAAGTAACACAAGACAATAATTAATCACAATTTTACTGTTGATAGTTTTAAGAGGGAGTATACTTTGACCCTTTTCTAGAAAACGCACCTTCACATGAAACGCTTGTCATTTGCTAGGACGCTCGAGACCCGTGACGTCACTGTTCTCAAGCGTTTTCTTTCTATCAAGCAATATTTGTTAAAACGGTCGTGTCTTCGTTATTTTTCTAAATACAGACCATTCTGTATTTATATAGAACCTTATTACAATGGACATAAAGTGCACGGATGGTCAGTTAGCTGTGTTGTCGCTAGTCGATAGTACCTGAATAGGATTTTCGTCATTAGGCATATTTTTTGCCTTCTTTCTTCTGGAGTAATAATAAAATTAGGGTCTGCAACCCTATTGAGTTAACGCTCTCAAACTTTTATCCCCACTCAAAACGTTTAAATTAAATATATTAAGTTATAAGTGGTACCTATGGTTACTTAGTTTAAGTACACAATGGTTTTCTTTTGAAAAACAATATTTTAAAATGGATGGTGACCATTATAACTCCCTTGTATGGGTGAGTGAAACGATATCTTTATTTAAATTGACGACCGCTTTAGCCTAGTTGGTAGTGACCCTGCCTACGAAGCAAGAGGTCCTGGGTTCGAATCCCGGTAAGGGAATTTATTTGTGTGATGGCCACGAATATTTATTTCTGAGTCATGGATGTTTTCTATGTATTTAAGTATTTATTTCTTTATATGTGGCGTTCCATGACCATTTAGGCATGGAATGCCACATATATATACGAGTATGTATGTATGTTTAGCGTCGTCTAGTACCCATAGTACAAGCTTTGCTTAGTTTGGGACTAAGTCGATTTGTGGAATATTGTCCCCAAAATATCTACATTTATTTATATTTTATATAAACTGACCTGAGGAACTGGTTTGATGATGTTATTACAAGTAGGTAAGTATATTGTTCATGTCAGGATTTTTGTAAACATAACGAAATATACCTATATATGTAAGTATATAGGTACAAATACAAAAAATGTGGTATCAAAAATATCCATACGCTTCTTATAGGAATGTATGATAAAGTGATAAAGCAGGCAAACCAGTGGTAAATCGGGTTCTATGGACGCCTCACCACTGTTACACACTGTTTATAAAGTTTTTTTCCGTGAACCCAATTACGAGTACCTAGGTAATATTTTGTCGTCACATCCGTACATAAAACAGGTTCACTAAATAAAACAAAAAAGAGGAAATATAATGATATTGCAGGTAGACAAAGTATCGCAAAGTGTCATAAATCGAGGTGGCTCTCTAGGGTGTCGCTCACCCGTCTCAAATATAGACGAGGGATTACACGTTTTTCTCTCGTTCTCGTAAACAATTTGAAATTGAGCAGACCGGACTGTATTTATTCAAAGTCAGTTTTTCATTACATTTTCCACCCCCGCTAACCCAAAAACAAGCAATTACCCTTCTGGTCTATAGAAAAAGTTTCTTCAGTAGGTACACCTGTGTTGTAAATCTCATCGAAATCGTTTTAAGACGCATTAACGAACAATAAATAAATATAATTATGCATATATTATTTTTTGCTAAACGGGACTTAATCGCGTATAATTCATCATCATCATCCTGGACCTTTATCCCTATTTGGGGTCGGCCTTCCTTGTCCTAAGCCTCCAGGTGGCACGGTTCCTGGTTAGGTTCTTGTCAATGTTTTGATCTTTAAGGTCTTTTTGGACCGTCGTCCACCAAGTGGCGGGGGGTCTTCCGCTTCCACGCTTCGTCGTCGGCAAGTATAAGGCTGTTTTGACGATATGGTCTTCGGTTCGTCTTTGTATATAACCGTACCATCTAAGGCGTTTTTCAACAACTTTCTCGTTTATAGGAGCGACTTTAAAGCTGCCTCTGACATATTCGTTTCTCACTTTATCCATTAGAGTGACGCCAGCCGACCATCTTAACATGCGCATTTCTGAAGAATGGAGTTTATTTAGGTGTTGTTTAGTAGTGGCCCAGCACTCAGAACCATGGAGTATGGCGGGTCTAATCGCGGTCTTATATAGTTTTCTTTTTACCCTCAGTGGCATTTTAACATTGCACATTACTCCCGTGAGCTGTCTCCATTTTAACCATCCCGCAGATGTTCGATGCTCGACGTCTTTGTCGATTTTTCCGTCATTACTAATGATGGAACCCAGGTATTTAAAACGGTCTACACGTGGGATTAAGGTTTTCCGGCATAAATATGAACATCATCTGTGTTTGTGCTTGTGTTTTCAAAAATGCACGACATGTGTTCAGTCTTTTTCCTACTAATCTAAACCGTTCCGTTCTACCGTTCTCCTCCAGGGCTTCAATCCATAAGTTAAAGTCGGCTTAGAGTGTGTCTTTATCTTCGGACATATGAACGACATCATCTGCATATAAAATATTCCAAGGCAGTGCTTTTTGGCATGTTTTAGTTAGGTAGTCCATAGTAACATTAAAAAGTAATGGGCTTAGTGCAGAGCCCTGGTGCACTCCAACCGTTATAGCGAACTGTGCAGTGGTCCCCGCTGGAGTTACTATCTGAGTTGTTACGTTCGTGTACATATCCTGAATTAAAGCGATGTATTTTTCGGCTACAAGTTGAGCTCTTAGAGCTTCCCATATCAGGTCGCGAGGGATGTGGTCGAAAGCTTTTTCTAAGTCTATGAAGACCATATGAAGGCTGGTGCGGTTGGTTTTGGCCTTTTCAAGCAGTATGCGGACGGTTTGGGTCGCATCAGATGTGCCCTTTTCTGCAACAAACCCACACTGGTTGGGGGTAAGTGTAATTATATCATTTAATCTATTATTAATGATCCTCTCCCATATTTTAAGAGAGTGGGACATAAGTTTGATGGCGCGGTAATTGCTACCGTCCCTCACGTCACCTTTACCCTTGTAGAATGGTATAAGAAAGCCACGAGTCTGGTATTGGATCGCCAGCCATAAGCTTGTTGTACAGTTCGTATAGCCAAGGCATTCCATCTTGTTTCAGCATTTTCCAAATCTCTACAGGGATCTCGTCTGGTCCTGTGGCTTTGCGGTTCTTCATTTGTGTTATCGCCTTTGGTATCTCTTCTGGCGTTACGGATGTAAGAGGCCTTTTGACGGATTCTGGTGGCTGTTGGGTTGGTTTTCTCGGGTGTTTTATGTTCAAGAGGTCCTTATAATATTCCACCCATCGGGATCTGATGTCTTCATCGCTGGTTAGAAGTTGTTTTTTGTGTATATCGTGATCCGTTTCAGCCCTTTCAAGTTTATCATAAAACTGCGCATTGGCAATCTCTCTACTGATGGCAACATGTTTCTTGGTGTCTTTATTTATTTCCTTATATTTTAAGCGATCTGTCTCGTGTCCTGTAGATTGCCATGTTTTGAAGCATTGTTTCTTAGCTGCTACCATGGTTTTAATGGATTCGTCCCACCAGTGCGTTTCTTTGTAAGGGCCTTTTCTTTTCTTAGTTCTGCCCAGATGTACAACTGCAGATTGTTTACAAGACATCTCAAGCTTATTCCTCATTGTGTTAGGTGATAGGTTTGTGTGATCGTTTTGCTTAAAATGTTGTTTTAAATCTTCAATTACTGGTATACCACGTTTGGCCATTAGATTCCACTTAATTTTGGGTTCAAAGTTTTGGGTAACTTTAATTGGTTTGGGTAAGTTAAGTTTAGACACCAATAACCGGTGTTGGGTTGTCAGAGGCTCTCCCGGTATGACCTTACAGTCTTTATATCGGCTTAAATGCTTCCTTCTTGCTAATACATAGTCAATTTGAGTGTGATTTCCGCCGCTGCTGTATGTTATCAGGTGGGTTTTGTTCTTTTTGTAGTAGGTGTTCATTATAGCTAGTTCAAGACTCATAGCAAATTGCAGAATCCTCTCTCCATCACTGTTTCGTGTTCCATAACCAAAACCACCATGATGACCTTCATAACTGGTTTTATGTTCTCCAACATGGCCATTGAGGTCACCTCCTAGGTGTATTATTTCGTCTTTTGGTAGATCAGAGAAAACTCTGTGAAGGTCATCCCAGAAGATATATTTAATTGAGTCATTGCTCCCTGTTTGTGGCGCGTAAGCCGAGATGATATTTAGGCACGGTTGGTTGTCCAGAGCGATTTTTACTACCAGTATTCGGTCGTTCATTCTATCAACATGTACTAGTCTCTGTGATAGATGTTCAGAGAGAATTACGCCCACTCCGTTTGTGTTATTGGTTTCGCCATGATAATTATCTTATAGCCGTTGCCTATTTTTCTACATTTCGAGCCCTTCCACTTGGTCTCTTGCACACAGCATGCATCTATATCTCGTCTTTTAAGAACGTCGCTCAGTTCGGCACTTCTGCCCGTCATGGAACCAACGTTCCAAGTAGCCACTCGTAGTGATACGCATCTGTTGCATCGACCGTCGCTTCCGGGGGACGCCCTAGTATTTGTGCTCGTATTCTTTCGTTGTGCTTTCATGATTTGGACAAGGAATAAAAAATTGGCTATATGGTTTTACGGCCGGTTGCCACCTGACGCCAAGGTGTAACCCTCGTGGAGGGCTCGGGGGCCGCCGTTGACCCGAAGGTTCGTCCGCCGCCTCCCCTACTGTGTGTTCCAGCCCAACACCTAGCACGACTGCAGCCTCGCCTCCGAATATGTCAGAGAAGCCTGCACCCGGGGTTTAGTAACGGAGTTTCCATCTCTGGCCTTGTGGTCCGCGGAAGGTATTTTATTTCCCTCCTACCAGCTGGAGGATTTCTCCTTCAGTGAGCATTCCACTATCCGCCACCTGTGGACGCGGTCTCTAGGGAATGAGGCTACCCCGAGACCTTAATCGCGTATAATTAACTTATTTATTCACCTCTTTGAGGTTTCCCGAAGTTTCGGACGTGTAACAACATCCTTGGTTGACATCTTCTTGCTGCGCGGGTTTTACAAACTACCCGCCCTTGTTTTCGATCGCATCGACGACTTATAAATACACTAGGGTTGTCACCCGGCCGACACACAACACTAACAACGACTGGTGATATAATGGATGACAGTCCCGTTTAGTAAAAATAATGTGTGAGAATCGTGAAAGCTTAAATCAATACTCAGACCAAGAAAAAAAGATGTTTTCTTGGTCTGTTAGTTAATAAATTACAAAATTGTGAGAAAGGTCATTGGCCACTGCCTGAACTAGTAATCAAATTTATTCGATATTATGCATCTTATATTATTAAAAACTTGTTTAGCCTCGGAAGAAGCCTACGATCAGTTTTATCAACAGACTAGCGACCCCCCCGGCTTCACACAGGAACTATATGATATACATATAAACCTTCCTCTTGAATCACTCTATCTATTAAAAAAACCGCATCAAAATCCGTTGCGTAGTTTTAAAGATCTAAGCATACATAGGGACATACAGCGGGAAGCGACTTTGTTTTATACTATGTAGTGATAGTGATAGTGATGAAACCTAATAAATGCCTCAAATAAAAATATTATGTACCTACACCTACCTACATTCAAACATTACCACGGCAAACCGCTAGGAATCCGCGAACGTTATGAAACCTACCAAATGTTCGGTCGTGTAAATAATTCATAGCGGCATTTCATGCTCGCATCTCAACCGGACATGCGAAGAATAGTGTTGTGTAGCTCGTATAACAGCACAACCTCCATTTAAGTCGTTTGAAAAACTGATTGCGAAGCCACCACACTCAAATCTCACTAGACATATCGCATACAAATATGACATTTTGCTCAGACTCGTTCTCATACAGTCAGCAGCAAAAGTAGCTACGCGGATCAAGTGCCCATTTTGACCTACACAAGACTAATGTCAAGAGGATAAGGACTGTCTAGATCATTTTGAGCGTGTTATTTTGCGTATCTACTTCTGCTGCTGACTGTACATTCGGTCAGCGCCCGTGGACGCTGTATTAGCACTTGTGTAGATAACGGATAGCGGGTAGAAAACAATTTTCAGCCTCTTCTTTATTGGCCGACCAATAAATAAAATCGATTTCGTTACCATGACAATATAAACTTTTAATCTTTGAGCATGGGAACCCACAATAAATCCCACAGCTGGTTTTGTGCTACCTAAACCAGCTGAGTAGCGAGAAAAGGTGCGACAAACTTATATTCTAAAACACAAATGTCATGCATTTCCTTCATGTCTTGCGTTCGCTGTACAATGATTAAAATAGGTACACATTGGTACAAGCTTCTTAAAAAATACTCGTTGCGCACCAAGTTAACACGTCGTCAATCTCCCTTCGGCAGATTATTATTGGTAAGCTAACTCATTTCGGTGTGGGGAGGTGCGTGGTTATACTGTATGTAGGCAAGTGAAATTATGCGTCCATGCCGAGAGAACAACAAAGGCCTGCTTTCAGACAGAAACGTTAATATTGGCTGAGACTGGTCCTTTATCTATGTAAGTGTCATTGAGATCTGGGAAAACAAAAGTTTTCTATCCTGTTGCCGGAAGTCAAGGACGCTGGAAGCTTTCCCGACATAGTTTGGACTTGTATCAAAATCGTGGTTATCTAATTCTGCCGCGTCCTGAATTATAGGAAACGGGAGAGACTTACACATCAATCTCTTCACGATCTTTAAACTCGAGTCGCACCTGAACGTTATCTTAGCTCAGCTCTGTAAGTCAACTCTGTGGTGGTTTGATACAAAGTCTGTATTGAATTGAATATACGAACAAGTTACCCGCCACGCCAGACTGAATTTAGTAGCGCCAGTTATTACTGCAAAGTTAGCTTTTCACATGAACACAACTTCACAACTAGCTTATAACTCGCTTAAAATCAACGGTGTGCCTCAACTTCAGAGGGGATTTCCGGTCAACAACAATTTTCCGACAATTTGATTTTACTGAAGTTGTGTTCGTTGATAAGGCAAAGATTTGCGTTGTTGTTTAAGGGCTGCGGAATTGGATTACGAAACTAAATTTAGAGTAGGTCTTATTCGTTTAATTACCAAGGTACTTATCCATACTAATATTATAAATGCGAAAGTGTGTCTGTCTATCTGTCTGTCTGTTACCTCTTCACGCTTAAACCGCTGAACCGATTGCGATGAAATTTGGTATGGAGATAGTTTGAATCTCGGGGAAGGACATAGGATAGCTTTTATCCCCGAAATCATCTCCTAAGGGGGTGAAATGGGGGGGTGAAAATTTGTATGGAGCTGCGATATAAAAGAGTTCCACGCGGACGGAGTCGCGGGCAGAAGCTAGTATTAAACCAACGTTGTACCTACATTACATTACATTATTTTACGAGTATGTAGGTAGTAATTTGACGCCAAAAGCGGCTTATGATCCTCGTTCCACATGCTTAACATGGCATAACCCTTCTTCACCCTTAACCCGTATCGGTATTATAAATATGTTATTAAAAAATTCACAGGTCATTTTTGTTTCGGAAATGACGCTCTGTAAACATCGCACGAGATAAAATATATTCTCTCGTGCATAACGTGGCGAAAAAAGTTGAAATTAGGTATTCTTACGCTGTAACTAATTTAACTATTAAATTGGATTATATGGAAAATTAATGACATGATAACATCGCGGTTCAAACCTAGTTCAGGAACGAGAGGACTATTTAGCCGTCTCAGATACCTAGTCAATAATAATTATGCTCACGAGTGGCTGAAAATTATGATGAAAAGATGATCACATTTATCATGATTCTGACTTTTTGACCTGAAAACTTTGAGCTTACTGGTAGAACAGTGTGGTTTTCTTACAAACGAAACGCATTTTTACCTTTAAATCTGTGATTTAAAATGTTCGATTATAAACAGTAAATCACATCAGTAATCACAGCCTTTGCAATGTTCCGATTTCTGAGTTTACTCTAACACATGCAAGACTCATTTCGTCGTCCTAGATAGGAAAGTAATTGGTAGGGCGATCGCAGCGGATATTGTTTTCACCCACGCGACTTCAAAACCCTGTACATCGTCTCTGAAACACGTCACCCAAACTTCAGTCATCCCTTTCACTCGCGAGATTGAATATTTCGAGAGAAAGGGGTAGCAAATACGTGATTTTATTTTTGTTTTCTATGTGATCTACCCTGACACTGCCTCTTCCTGTTTGGAGCATAGTGAGCAAGCGGCATGGAAATGTGGAATGTAATGTCCGTTTAAATAATTGAATAAATGACGTTATCATACTCATACTCACTCATAAATAATATTATAGAGCGTATAACATGTCACATATTATATAGAACAAAATTGCATATAATAATTATGTCAATTCTATTAATGTTCAAGCATTTATTATTATCATAAAAATATTCAATACATTTAATAACCTCGTAAGGCCCAAATTCATTAGCTTTTTGTAATAATATTTGAACTCTCACAGGGCTCTCAGTGGCTTCACTTCAAAATAGTTAGTTATTTATGACCAATTTTTAGGACACTGTGTCGTTACGACATAGGTGCTAAAAATAGATTGGGCCTTACGAGGATAAAAGGTATGTCCAATTAACTAACGGAATTAACGAACGGGCTCAACGGTCTGTTCTTAAAGTTTTATTAGGTAAAAATATAAGATACAGCACCGCTGACGTTTACAATGATGCCGACGTTCTCTCTGTGAGAAAGTTATACATCCTAAATTGTATATTAAAAATTCACAAATGTATTAAACCAGATCCTCGTATACTAAAAAAACGCAAACCCTATTTAATAATCAATCGAACACAGTTAGAACTTCTTTTGCAAAACGACAATACAATGCATTATCCATTCATATTTACAATAATATTAACAGATCAACCAATATCTATAATAAAACGTTTGCTGGATGTAAAAGGCTAATTACAACATACTTAAAAAGCATAAATTATCATAAGGCTGAATCTATCATGCATTAACACACTAATTTCATGTTACAGTTGCACTTCACATAATAATATGTTAATCTACAATCTACTTTGTTATATGTACACAACTAAGTTTAGTAAACTAATATAATTCTATAGTTAATCAAATAATCACTAACTTCTCTTAACTATGTCATACTCTTTTAACCGTTAGGATACCTTTAAGAACTAATGTAAGACTAGTGAAATAACAAAATAATATTTTTTGTTAACTTTATCATATAAACTTGTACGAAAGAGCGAATACCTCCTAATACAAGTGTCAAAATTAAAAGGAAGGTTCGACAAATCTTATGTAATAAAATAACCTAAGTTACAAATAAAATAATTTTGTTTTTTTTTTTGAACTAAGTATATTTCATCACACGGTTTTGTCATACGGGTAACAATAATGCTATTCTTATTACATAGTTGTGTACATTAGTCTTTTTGATATTTTGTGTAGGTATTGTACAGATATTACGAATGCACTGAAAGAAACATACTAAGTAGCTTTTGATTAATTAAATGTGTTTGGTCAATTTCCCGCAAACACGTACATAAAGTGGCAGATAGTAACAAACGACATTCTAACCGTATTATAACTGAAACGGTCATAAAGGTACCTTTATTAATTTTTGTAGCTGCTCAGTGTAATATGAATAAATAAATCTTAGAAAGTCCGAGCATGAAGGCAGCTCGGTATCAACAGCAACCGTCTTATATTTCGTTAGTGAGGAAAACGACGTTTTCTCAATGGGACCCGCCCGGCGCCCAGCCTAGCCCACGGCTGTTTTCTCAATGGGACCCGCCCGGCGCCCAGCCTAGCCCACGGCTGTTTTCTCAATGGGACCCGCCCGGCGCCCAGCCTAGCCCACGGCTGTTTTCTCAATGGGACCCGCCCGGCGCCCAGCCTAGCCCACGGCTGTTTTCTCAATGGGACCCGCCCGGCGCCCAGCCTAGCCCACGGCTGTTTTCTCAATGGGACCCGCCCGGCGCCCAGCCTAGCCCACGGCTGTTTTCTTTCACGACGGAAAATCTCTGTTATTACACTCTATTTATTTTTATGAACATGACTAGAGCAAATGCCTTTCTCGTTAAGAATGTATCCGAATAGTGCTAAGACACGAACCGTAAAGATGGGATTCATAATATCGTGTGTCGTTTTAATCACACCGTTTACTTAATTTTATTTTAATCAAGGATCACCAACATTAGCAGTGACACTAGCTATGTAAGTAGGTATATGCAGTAAATAAAAAAGACAGTTTTATTTTAATGGTAATAAATAAGCTACAATCGCTAAGGCGCGTTGTGAGATCTATACGAATTATGGCTATTTAACTAAGTCATAGTAGATACAATTAATTGGTAGGGTAAACTCGCATTTTTTGGTGATACGCCCAATTCGGTGAATTGGTACATGTTTTGAAGCGCGCTACCCAATAAATCTGGCGAATTCACCGAATTAGGCGTGTCACCAAATAATGCGAGTATACCCTACCTTTGAGATTAAAATGCAGCAGAACAGAACCAAGTGAAATATTTGAAAAGATTTACTAATAGTCGAGCCGCGCAGTATACCTATACTAGATAATTTATGTAATGTACCTATACCTACTACACATACGAGTGGATAAAGATACTATAATTAAAATAGGTAGGTAATGGTAATAAATGTAACTACCCTTTATTATATCTTATATGACCCAGCTGTCCACCATTATCTTAATTCTGAATTTACATTTATAACTACCAGGCTGTGAACTCCGCACCTCCCGTAAACTTGTCCTCACTGTCCCTCATCAAGTCATCACCGTTCCCATTCCATGTCCAGTTCGTTCACTGTGCAGGCTTCTCGTCTATGATATTTGATTGCATTGTTTCCGGTCTGGATGACAAATGCAAGATGGCAGGTATATTTTGTGACTTGTCCAAGGCTTTTGATGTGATTGATCATGAATTGCTTTTGGACAAGTTACATCATTACGGGATACGGGACTTGAGTTACAAGTTAGTTACATCGTTTTTGTCCGACCGGAGACAGGTAGTTAACGACAGAAGTCTAGTGCTGGCAGCGTGAATATAGGAATCCCTCAAGGTTCGGCATTAGGAAATACCCTTTTCCTAACGTTTATGAATATGTATGATACCTTACCGCTGCCATTACAGCTGGTCTCTCTGTCTTATTCGCGGACGATACCACAGTGGTCGTCAGTGCGCGCACTCATGAACAGCTTGTAGAGAAGATACATGGCGGCTGTGATCAACTGCAGAGGTGGTTCTCTACCAATCGCTTACTCTTGAATATATCCAAATCCAACGTCTGCAACATCCGACTGCCCACTGATCATAGACAGGAACCATCTGACGAAGCATTTCGACGCCGCCTTAAATACCTTTTATTGGAAAATCCATTATACTCAGTTAAAGAGAGATGAGTCTGGACTTGACATGTTAAATTATTATTATTACTAACCTATTTCAATTTGTATGATTATGATTTGACTTTAAATGTATTGTGTCACGTATTTAAATATTGTAATAAATGACGATACCTAGAGAGAGGTTGATATATTTGTGTTCTTTTTGCTTTTGGTTTGTTTCTTCTATTTCCTTGTTATTGTGTTCTTACATTTGTTGACATTGTCTTTGACGATCGTGATAATAATTCTTATTTTTTTGACATGTATGCAAATCTGTAATGTAATTTTTTATCATAAAATAAATAATCTAATCTAATCTATGGAATGCTCTCCCATACGACAGACTCAGAGTAAATTTTCATTCAAGCGCAAGTTGCGCAAGCATCTACTTACTTGAAAATTCTCCAGATTAAGACTTTGTAGTTTTTAGTAGCAGGTATTATATTATATTGTAATTATTATATTTGTATTATATGATATTTATGTGATAGTAATATGGATGTATATTATATTACATTTAATGGAGTTATCCGTTTAACATACCAGTAATTTTTCCTCTTACTTTATTTCTGTGTTGTTCTCATACCATACCATCTATGCTTATTTTCTGTTTGACTGGTAGAGAATGCCTTATGGCATTAAGTTCGCCTTTTGTACTTGTATCTTGTTACTGTGCAATAAAGTTTAAATAAGTAAATAATATAAATAATGGCTAGGTACCCTCAAGTTTAAAAAGAATACTTGTTTAGTTTGCGATATCAAGTCTTATTCACTTTGATATACTTAATAAATACTTGTTTCCCGCTGTAAATAACATACCTAATCATTGTCGTTGTCATATGGTATACACCAACGACACACCTGCCTGATGGTAAGGAGGCACCATACATAGCACCGGAGGAGTTACAACTGTTACAAGCGCGTTGCTGCATCATAACAACATTTGCTGTGGCGTGAAAATATGCCACTTTTTGTTTTTATGTAGCTTAATAACTTATAACCCCTAAAAAAAATTAACTAATTCGTTTTTTTACTAAATTAGCTGCCTCTCGGCTCCGCCCGCCACGGGGTAAAATATAGCGTTTAACCGTTCCAAAGCTCTCTTGTATAAGTATATACTGGTTAAAGTTTTTTTTTTCAATTGATACACGGATGAGTATTTCTGTAGATTTTCCCCTACGTAGCAAGGTCGTTACTTCAGTGTATTTAGTACGGTTCCCCACCACCTTCCCTGTTGTAGCAGTTGAATAGTAGGTAGGTAGCTATCCAAGGTTTTAGTATACCATCTATCCATAGGTTTACATCCTTACGAAGCGCCATTTGTTAATCTGTTTAACTGAAAACGAAGTGTGGGTGTGGGGTTGTAGCACAATGCCGGCACGGTGTTTGTAGGTGGAAACCGGTGGGGGTCGCGCGGGCGACGGGGCAGTCAGCCGCCCGACGCCGGCCGGCGCACACTGCACGCCGCTCCGTGCCGCCCGTGCCCGTAAACTTCGTGAAGTGACCGGCATGTATCGGATTATCCAAGTGTGCTAGATATAGGACTTAAGGTAAATTTTGACATAGTTTATGGTGGTGTGATGGGATTTTTAAAATGATGTTTGTGGAAATAATTTGAGAGATTTTTTAGGTCGCCCAAATAAGGTGTCGATTAGTTATCTAATTACCTTCTTATTAAGGTGTGCCTATTTATTACCTATACCTACCTACCTTAATATGCAAATTTAATTAGTCCCAACCAACCTAACAAAAACCTTTTTTAATAATTACACTGGTGGTTTCCAAGGTTTAGGAATACAAACTATGTACTTAAATCGGTACGATATCTTTTGATTGCATCTTTCATGTCATGGCCTGATTTGTCTCGAGAAATAAACGCCATAATCTGTTTTTACAATGATCTTATCCGTTATCCAACGATGTCCACAACGGTCAGTCGTACGCTGCCCGCATTTAGATTTCTTAGAGAAGAAAAAATAATATACGTTGGTATTTTTTATCGGAAAATTTCTCAAACAAGAATATCTGATTACTTAGGTACTTAGCCTACTAATGAGTTTTCATAATTTATCGGGTTACTTCCACATTTAGTTACCCAAATTAGAATATTTAATTTCAGGTGTATTACAAATATAATCATACCTTATTATTTCGTGCTGGGATAATTGTAACTACTTTAGGTACTTAATATTGCTACATGGTAGCGACTATATACTTACCTAATTACCTAAGTATACCATTATATCTCCGGTCATAAATGATGGAGGTGATATCACGCGGGAAAAGGTCAGCGACACATTACCGGCACTCCAGTCACTCCAGCCAGGGGGGAATATGACCACTTATAATCATTACACAGGTCGTTACGGGGGGGCTCTTTTCTTAAGAGATTGCCCGTGAGGAAACATTATGGTAAACTGAAAGAAAAAATATCTATTTTGCTCCCATTTCATCATGCCGCTTTTAAGGGCTTGTGGAATAATTTATTTTGGGGGCAGGTTGCGAGAGAATTAAGAGACGTAGCATAAAATTTGCAGACCGTTTGTTGTACCAAACACGCGAGGGTTGGATTGTCATGTCATGACGTAAGGAAGCATAAATCCGCACTCCGGCTTAAAATGTAACGTTAATTGAGTACGCTACAAGTAGTAATTTTTGGTGCAAGATTTTATTGCCGACTGTATTTTTTGCACAGTCATCATTGTGAGGATTTTTTTCGAAACAAGACGGGTTCTTCATGTGTAAATTGAGAAATGCCAGTGACCACTTGCGGCCTCTATCATCAGACTAGCTCTTTGGTACCCTAATATTGCAAGAACTAAAATAAAGGCCTCCACCCACCGAACTCGTGTCGTGCGCGGCGCGTGTGCTGCGCGGGCCCGCGCAAGTTGTAAAGCATTGTAACTACACTTCAAACACACATCGAACGCGGTACGAACGCGGGCCCGCGGCTCTAAAGTTACAACTCGGCAGCGCCGCTGCGTGTCGTGCGCGTCGCGTGTGAAGCGCGGGCTCGCGCGAGCCCGCGCTGCTGAGTGTGATAGAGATGGTGAGATACATATTAAATGTGTTGGTAGGGGGAGAGATATGACGCGCGGGCCCGCCGCTTACCCCCGCGTTGCTGCACGCTACCCGCTTGCGGTGTGAATATACCGCTTCAACCGAGCCCGACACGTGCCGCGCACGACACGCGCCGCGCACGATACTCGTTCGGTGGGTGGAGGCCTTAGACGTGTGTGCAATATTGCAACGCCATTGGACTTCGGGAAGTTGGTCACATTTGACTTGCAAGAATTCCTAACAAACATATTGTAAGTTATTTAAAAGCTTACATTACAAGGGACAGTACCCACTGATATTGTTACAATTACCTACTGCAAACATGATATAAACAAACTAAAATCAATATTGTATTAACCAGAAGGGAATGTCTAGTGGCATTTCTTAACGATGAGGTCTTCAGCGTGGGCATTTGGTTTAGCAGTTGTACGTGGTTCTGAAGAGATGTGTTTGAATGTCTGAATCTCAGACCACTTGGTACTACGGTCTTGCGATATCGTATCGCATACTATTTTTGCGTAGTGCCTTCAAACTGTTCTGACATGGTGTGTTATTTGGTAATATTTAAGTGTGTCTAGAGTATAGTGATTTATACATAACTAGCTTCTGCCCGCGACTCCGTCCGCGTGGAAATCGACGTTTATATCGCAGCTCCACACAAACTTCAACCCCCCATTTCATCCCTTTAGGGGTGATTTCCAGGATTAAAACTATCCTATATCCTTCCCCGGGATTCAAACTATCTCCATACCAAATTTCATCGCAATCGGTTCAGCGGATTAAGCGTGAAGAGGTAACAGACAGACAGACGGACAGACACACTTTCGCATTTATAATATTAATAAGTATATAAGTATTGTGATGTTACAGCGTGAGTTAGAAAGCTACGGAACGGATATTGATGAAACTTCCGTATATAGATTTAATTATCTGCTTAAGCTTCTGCATAAGAGCATTAATAATTATCTTTGTCATGCTATGTATTTAGCATGTGGAGGCTGATTTGTAAAATTATTAATAAAACAAGTCTTAATGCAGCGCTCGTCTTTGCCTAACATATAAAACATCCCCCCAGCCGGTATTTAAAACGGATTCAATTTAAACTAATAAAATTTCGGTGTAAAAGTATACGTGTAAATAGTGTAAAATAGGGTCATTACGCTGGTTACGCGACCACCTTCGGTTAGCGACCACCTAAAGGAGAAGGTTTTTTCTATTGAAGATAACATCAATTCTACAGACCCTATTGAGACAATTCGTTGTACATGCATTTTTTTGTTGTTTTAGAATAGAAATCTACTAAAAAAAAACCGAGAAATATCCTTTCAGATCACCAACTCAGCTAAGTGGTCGCCAACCGGCACATGAAATTAGGTGGTCGCTAACCGGCGAATTGACCCTACGAAAAGTTTGAAAGAACATTGGAGGCAATTTTACTAACCACCCTCAACATGCTATATACATATGACAATCTTGTCTCTCTATCCCAAGATAACCTTTGATGAGTTTCATAAAACAAAAGTAAATGGATCTTTAAGAGGAAACACTAAGGGCGAGATAATTGATAAATAGGTATTTGTGAAATGTATTGCTGTCGCGCTAACCTCAAGTCTTCCCCCACACGACAACTGCAGCTTGGACCGAAAACACCTATTAAAAGTACATAAAATCAACGTTTCGTAGTCCCTTTAATTTATTTTCCAAAACTTAACCTATTTAACTATTTTATTTTAATTAAAAATTAAAGAAAGGCTTTGGGCCGTGTTCCTATGTTTTCCTTTTTTTTAATAATCTAGTCAAAATTGTTTTCTGGATGTTTGAACACAGCAGAGAATCTGGCATTTTTCTTAGGTTTTTGAAGGTTAGTATCTCCTTTAAGAATACATTTATGAAAAAAAGGAAAACATAGGAACATGTCAATAGTAGCCATAGATTTATGGATAAAAAAATATTGGTCTACTGCCATTATCCAGGGAGAAAACAGGGGACTACGTTTCTATGGAAAAACGGCCCTTGTGTTTCCTCTTAAAGCCCTGATGTGAAAAATATTACCTGCGGAACTCCAGGGATTGCAGCTGGTGCAAAAAACATAGAAACAACGACAACACCGATATAATTGTTGTAGATTCCCATGTATTTTTATTTATTTGTTTACCTTTGCGGGTGACACTGACATTGCAGGGAAATTCCATATGGTAAGGCTAAAAATTTTGCAGTTCAAAAAGTCTGTAAAATTTTCAGTTTCGGTCTCGGCCGAAACTGAAGCACATGCCGAAATTCGGTTACGGTTTCGGTTTCCGATGAAAATCGGTCGGACACTAATTAATTATTCCCTGTGGAGTCGCGGGCAGAATTTATTATTAGTACCTAAAATCAAACACAATGTTTCAGAACGTAGGCCAAGCAGGAGTAAGAGATATTTGTGCATTTTGAATTCTAGGTATTTCAAAAAATATTAATGAAGCAACTGTTATAAGTCTTGGTAGCTATTAAAATATAAGTATTTAGACTGAGCCGTATTGTTTTAATATTTATAACGGAGTGGGTGACAATAGAGCTAATGTAAGGCTTGTTGTAATGTAGGTATTGGTTCCCGAGGGTATTCGATGATAGCACTTCTCGACGCAGCCTGCGTTGCGTACCTAGTGATGTTAATTTAATGCGTCCTAAAGCTTGCTTTACACGTTGTCACGTGTGTCTTGACACCATGTCACGTGTGTCTTGTCACGTTTTCAGTTGACTTGAAATTATTGGTGTGATTACTAATATAGGGCCATCCATGTAGTAAAATCAAATCACTTAATTGATAATGCGAAGATCGTTAATCGATAATCGCAAGTTTTAACTTTCTTTGTGCAATAATTTGCAATTTCGGAAATATTTAAACACTAGCTTCCGGCCGCGACTTCGTCTGCATAGACCCGGGTTAAAAACTATCACATTCATCCAGAGTATCTCCGTGCAAAATTTCATCCAAATCGGTTGAGCCGTTTAAACGTGATTGAGTAATAAACATCCAAACATCTAAACATCCAAACTTTCGCATTCATAATATTAGTAGGATTTACGAAATAAATCATGTAGTACATGCCTAGAAGTTTCCCTATTCAGATATGCAGCATGCTTTAGTCGCTTCAATCTACAGACGACTGAATTGATTTTTAAAGACGAATGTAGCGGTCAAAGTTTTGTGTCGCTCGCTCGCTCGCTAATGTTACGAGTAGTTCAATATGTTGTGCATGTCAATCGCGCGAGGAAACTTGCAAAAATCGGCATAAAAATAACTTTCTTTCACTTCACAGGATGTCCCAAAAGTCAACGTCAACGTTAAAAGGAGTGTGAGATGCATGTTGTTAATTGTGTAAATACGGCATAGGAAATTCAAAGTTCAATAAATTTTCGTTAGGTATGTAAAAAAAAATTGTTTAATCGTGACCTGGATTTTTTGGATAACTGGCCTATCACCCGTTTTTGGCATGACGTCGACTTTTGGGACAAGTATGTCTACAATTGAATAATTATTAAACCTATTTTAAATATTTTCGGTTTGGTTTTATATTAGGGAAGTATTATTAGTTAGTATATTGTTGAGTGGATGCCCCGAAAACGCTGATTTGTTATAATCATTTTAAAATTAACGTTATGTGGAAATTGTCTGAACGCAATATGTTTTTGTTTTTACATAATAATGACTTGAAGCCGTGTAACATATCGCATCCATATTCAAGTAATACGCGAGAGTCTATTAAGTCCCTCGTAAACCCTAAAATTACTCTTGGGCCCAGTTTGTCTCGTTGAATCAGTAGTAAGATTGCGTATTATGCATATAGATCTATTGACTGATCTTTGTTATGCAAACGAAGGTCCACCATTACTTGTTAGAGTATCGCTATCAACTATCATTGCAATACTCGCAATGTATGATTTTATTTTATTACGTACTTTTAAATCTTTACTGAAGAGGAAAATATTGATGAAATATTGATGAATGAAATGTGACATCCTCACTCAAACTTGTAATTTGTATTGACTTTTTTTACATTTTACATTATTTTGAATTGGAATTAACCTACATCTTTTATTTATTTTATTATGACTGTATTTGCTAAATTATGATTCATATATATTACTTTATTTACTTGCTCAATTTCTACGCCTTTGCGGGTAGAATATTATGTTGTAAGTACTTACATGTAATAACACCAAAATTGAAATTGTAATTACGTTATTCTACGAAATAAATGCTTTTTGACTTTGACTTAGAAAAATTAGTGAGGTTGAAAGTTTGTATGTAGGGGGTAATCTCCGAAACTACTCATCGGATTCTTTCACCAATATGTAGACTTAATTTTCAGTATAGACATAGGTTATATTTTATTCCGCGGGTTCGCACGTCCTTACTTGAAGCTAGTCCATAATAACACGTATTATAAAGAGGATAAGTCTGTAAGGTTGTACCTCTATGTAGAGGATAATCTCCGAGAGTACTTACATACGATTTCAAAACAACGGGAAATGGGAAATAGAGCATGTTTTATTTAATGTTTAAAAATACATGTAGTATACAGGGTGATTCAGGAGACATGAGCAGGATCAACCCTACGGATTCAATAGTTTATAAGCTACTCAGTCGTACCAGCATTGGTAAGATTAACGTTAATTTTTTTTTAGTTGTGTAGGGTGACCATGATTTATTGTGAATGAAACTTTCACACAAAATGTAAAAAAAAACTATGGGCGTTTAATTTAATTACGATGGTAAAAGATCCATTAACATTAACTGTATGTGTAGGGTTGATCCTGCTCACGTCTCCTGAATCACCCTGTATAGTAAAGTTTATAGTAAAGCTCCAATTTCATTTGTTGTCATAGTTTTCTGGTGGGCTTTTTCTTTGGCTGAATCAATCTGAATGTAATTTGTTCTTGATCATTTCGATTAAGTAGCTATGGCCCGCGATCAAAATTTTAAAAAGTTTACCGTAGCATTAAATATTTATTTCATACAACTAGTAATTTTACTCCCACAGGTAGAGGTATCCCGTTAAGAGCAAATATTTGTGTGATGAGCATGAATACCTATTTGTTTCTGAGTCATGGAAGTTTTCTATGTATTTAAGTATTTACATCTATTATATATATCGTCGTCTAGTACCCATAACACAAGCCTTACTGAGCTTACTATGGGACTAGGTCGATTTGTGTGTCCCCTAATATTTATTTATTTATTTATTCATAGGTAGTGAAGAACTTTAACTTGTTAAAAGGCAATACAAACACTAAGCACTTCGTGTGTTCGTTTTTTTATACCTTGCGACTGTCCTAACATGTTAGGTAATAATAAATTAGTTTATCCTTGTTTGAAAATTGTCATACGTATGATTTTCCTGTTTTTGACTTGGTGAGTGAATCGTAACATTTTATGTTTTTTGTTCCCATCATGTCGTAAGCCTCGTATGCGAGCTCTGGTTTTGTTGTTCCAACCGACACATTGAACTCCGGCGTGTATTTTGCTCTGACGGCTTAACTACATAGTTGGGCTGCTTTTACTTATTTACCGATGTGACGTTTAGTACACCAATAGTTACTTCTTTTATTTATATTGTATTCTTTTATTGTAGATTGTAAAATATAATAGGTAAGTATGTGTTTTTTTTTAATGGCCGACTGTGCTTTTTACCCGACTGCGCAAAGGAGGGTAATGTGTTTACAGTCTATGAATGCATGCATGTTTCTTCCTTTGTGGCACTGTAGAGATCAAACGCGTAGGTCGATTTTAAAGAATGATACGTCAATCAATTTGTATTGTTGCGGGTGTCACATGGTCACCAAACGCCGTTTTGTAAAACTAAAAAAAAAAAAAAAGTCGACAAACTATAGCACGTGGGGTATCGTTGAATAGGTATTTTAAAATAATTATTAAGTTACTTTAATCGTTTTTTTAGTTAAAATAACCGTTTAGTATTTACAACGATTTAAAGTTCGCTTTACAACAATTTTTAACGTCCGCCGCTAAAAGAGGGGTGTTATAAGTTTGACTATATTGATGACGATATTAGGAAGATTGCGGGTCACTTATCTGGATAAGATTAGCTCAGGATAGGGAGGGGTGGCGTACTCGAAGAGAGGCCTATGCTCAGCAGTGGGCGATTACGGGCTGAAAATGATGATGATGATAAGTTTGACGTGTATGTGTGTCTGTGTGTCCATCTGTGGCATCAACCAACTTGATGGATTTTGACATATGAGGTATCGTTGGATTCCTCATAATCGTGGGAGCGATATAGGCTATAATATAAAAAAAAACTGTTGGGTTTTTTGAAAAATCATTTGATTTCACTGTTTTGCATTGTTATGTATGTATGTAAATACTTTATTGTACACTTTGATATGGGTAAAAATACAGACAAAATAGGTTGTTATCTACTACTCATTGAGATTAAAGCGCCCTAACCGTTGGTTTATCATGTATAATTGAAGAGTTCCCATTGCCACCTTCCGTTTCAATCATCAGACTAGATTGATGGTACCATAATATTGCATTGTCATCGGAATTACATTAATATGCCAAACAGCACAATTATATACCACCAAGTGACTAAAAACGCCATTTATATTTTAAACGGGCAACTGACATTCATCATCCTACTAGCGTTATTCCTGGTTGTGCTCTGAAAGGAACTCGGGGTCCGCTTTTACACCAAATTCCGATATTTGGCATAGGCACTAGTTTTACGGTAGATATTCCGCCCGTACATAAGTTCCGAAAAACTCATTGGTACGCGCCGGAATTCGAATTCGCCGCTTGACAGCCTGAACCACTAGGCTACTGTAGCTTCACGTAACGGACAACTGACATTGTTAGGTAGTTACTTACTTATTTACAAGTGTGAATATTTTGCAAAAATAACAGAGAATATAATACTAACAATTACACGGTTCAACTCACGTATTCAATGTCAGTACGGGCGACATGTTTTGAACTCTTCGGGAGTTCTTCTTCAGGATGAGTGTTTTCGCGGCGGTGTCGCTTGTGTCACTGCCCGCGCTCGCTCGGAACGCCGAGCGGCGCGTGACGCACGCGCCGACAGGGCGGGGGAAGGGGGGCAGTCTAGCGCTGGAGTAGTTGTGTGAGATTGCGCCAGGAGGTCATCTCCTCCGAGAGATGACACGCACACTGAACTCACTGTGTCCACGGGGTTGTCACAACACACTGTCCACTTTAATATAGCAATAACATCCAGCCACCATCACGATTAAAATTTGGGCGGCGCCCAATCTCAATCGCCTCGCGAATCTTGCGTGGCACATAACCTTTCTCCCATACCAGCAATTTCGCCTTGTCGAAACGAATTAAATGTGACGCGCCTATATCGCACGCATGTTTTGCTAGCGCCGAGTTCCTAACATCCATCTTCTTCACGCTGCGTATGTGTTCCAGCAATGTCGTGGAGACGTTCCGCCCAGTTTCCCCTACGTACGCCTTACCATACGTAACCTTACCATACCTTATATTGAATACGTGAGTTGAACGATGTAATTGTTAGTATTATTTCAACATGTCTCACGAAAGTTTAAATTCGAACAGAGAATATCTTTAGTTCAAGCTGGCTGACAGTGCTGACTGACACTTACAAGTTCAAACGACAAAAAATAAAAAGACGATCAAAGAGTTTATTTTTCTTGGTGAAGATTGTTAAATAAAGGGCTAAGAAAATAAATAATCACTAACTAAATGTTACATACCCCTTCTTAGTGTAAGGCCTGAGTGGACGCCCCGCTCGGAGCGGGGCGTCGAGCGTCCATATAAATTGCATTTGTTTTATATGGACGCTGCACGCCCCGCTCCGAGCGGGGCGTCCACTCAGGCCTTGCAATCCTCAGTGCACACAAATGTTGTACAACATCGATAGCCGTTTGCGTTGTTAATGGGTCCACAGATTGAGCACTACACATGAATTTCAGATGTGGGTTAACGCAAGTTAATTGAATATGCTTTGTTAGCTGCTGACCGATAATCGGGAGTTACTGCATACAAGATGCCCTCAGCCGTAAATCTGCTGAGCTTAACCTTCGATAGGTTTCCTAAGGTCGAGCTAGATATGCTAAATACATCGCATTAAAAGAACTCGAACACCAGCTCATTTGTTGGAATTCATCAAGCATCTTGACCTGGAGGTGGTAGCAAACTATCAATACTTAACGAACAATTTAATCCATTACTGTGTTGGGTTTAGCCGTCGTCGGGTGAAATGTTAATATTAATGTAGTTCATATCCTTTTGTGTAAATCAAAATGGATTTGAAATTCTCCCGAGCTTCAAATTCGGAGAATCTTCCCAGGAAGGACATTGAGGGAAAATCTTACTTGTGGATGCATTTTTCTACATAAAGATACGTTTTCTCATCAAGGTTGTGTACTTACAGGCTTGTGCAGAATTTATTCAGCTTTAATGTTACTCTAGACCATGCTTTTTTTTTTTAAATACAACAACGGTGGCAAACAAGCGTACGGCCCGCCTGATGGTAAGCGGACACCGCAGCCTATAGACGCATGTAACTCCAAAGGAGTAACATGTGCGTTCCCGACCCTTGATATGTTTGAGGATTCGCCGTGTTGACAGCTGAAGGAACAAATTCTCTCGCTCTCAACACAACGCATCCTCGGGAGCTCTGGCGACCTTGCTCACCTCCAGGAACACAACACTACTACAGAGCAAGTAGTAGTGTTATTATGGCTGTGGTCTTCTGCAAGGCGGCCAGTTGGGCTGCTCCAAATTCGAGCGGGATGACATTTCGCTGTGCCCTACCTCACCAATACCATGTTGTATGTTTTCATAGAGCATGTAGTTTTCACACAAAACCTGAATTTCTTACGAATGGAGCACATTTTCCAAGATAGCGGCCGATCTACGAGGTCCTGACCCGGGGACTTTTAGGACACGTAAACAGGGTTTCCAACGAACATTCGTACCAAATATCATCAAATTCTCCAGGATTTCGAGATTGGACAATATCGACTGTATTATGAGTTTCACTGTCACTTAAATTCTGAATACCTACTTATTATTCTGGGGCACGCTCTGTCATTGAACTTTTATTTCTTTCTAGTGATAGTGTAAGTTATGATACCCAAAATTAATGATACTTTTTGTGATCAAAATGGTGGTCTTGGCTCGTTTCAATCGTTTTTTGTCAAGTTCTTAATTTCGACCCGTCCTGCTTTCGTCACCCATTTTTCATTAATCACTTTCGTTGTCATCTTTGGTCATATCTGTTGTCTTTTTCCCCGTGTGGTGTAGTAGGATTTATTATGCTTTGTAATTTTTCTTTCTAGTCACCTAAAACAAAACAAAACTCTAGTCATTTAGCGAATGGGATGAATATTGAACGAGATGAATATAGAATGTGCCCAACAAAGAACGAGATAAATTCCAAAAGAGGCGAAATGAGAAAAATACAAACTTAAGACTACTTAAGAGTAATACAAGAACAGTATAGGACAAATAACGAGTGAGTCTAAAAACAACATAGAGAAACATCGAACATGCCCAAAGAAGATGTTTATGAATACCGTAATGAGCCGGAATAAGAAAAGTACAACCAAAAAAGATTACCAAAAATTAAATAAGACTACCCACGAGAGTGACGAATGAAGAATGGGTGACGAAAGCAGAACGGGACGAATTTAAGAACTTGACAAAAAACGATTGAGACGACCCAAGACTGTTAATGTCACCTAATATAACCGTTAAAATATGAAAGGCGAAGACAGAATTGTTAAACTACCCGTTCAAGTTGAAAACTTGTTCAAACTTTGAAAAAAGTATAACAACTTTTAACAAAACCCGAGATCGGTGGAAAGTTTGCAAGAAAGGATTTAGTCGGAAGATCTGCTGGGGAACTCAAGTTGGGTCGGAGCTGTTAAGCTATAAGTGAATCCATTAACCAGACGGAAGATTCGAGTGGGGATATTTGCTTCCGAAGTGAAAATACATGCATGATCTGAATTCATTTTTAATATCGTAAATAAAACTTCTGACCTACCCTCGGTTTTATATCAATACGTTACACCTTATTTGGGTCAGTTATGTCAAAAAAATACTGAATAACTATTATTTGATCTGATTTTGGTCTAACACCTGACTGTTCTGCCGGGTACCAAAATTGGTCCAACGGAACACTTATACGATCACTCGGAGGCTGTCCGTCTGTCACAGCCAGTTTTCTCGAAGACCGTTTGACATAGGAAGCTGACATTTGGTATACATATAGAAATTTACGGCCTAAGTACATAAATAAAGCCAAAAAGGTGTAAACTCCAATAAAGGGGGCAGTTTGAGGGGTAATAAGGGGTTTCGCAATTATTTTTTTAGATTGTAAGGAACGTCTGGGGTATGCGAAAGCTCGTAAATTTTGAGTTCTCTTTACGATAGCTCTTACTAGTGTAAAATATGACCAAAGTAACTTTTTTTCATACAGTGCTGTCCCCAGCTCTATTTCAAAAACTATAGGCAACTAAGACTTGGAAATACACATGCATATCGGAAATTGTGTGTAGATGGCGGGAAAATTATCTACCATGACGCTAGATTTAATAGTTAAAATTATATTTACAAATTAAAGTAAATAAAATCGGTATAGCGTCTCATTTTACGCTGATTCTTCAGTATAGCCGTGCCTGGTGACGTACATTGCACTTCGCAGTCTGATAAATGAATATTGATATAATGATAACACAGCATTGTATTTCGTGTTGTTTCCTGTTTCCGATTAGTTCCGACCGAAACCGAAAAAATACCCGATGTCAAGTAATTAGACAACGCAGGTCTGGTGGTTTCAACAATTACCCACGATCCAGTTAAAGTCTGACCTTCGATTCGGTGTAGTTGTTGCGGATCTGGGAGTCGATATATACTCGTACTAGAGGTGTATGGTAGTTTAGAGATAGATTGTGAATCCATACTATCCATATCCATATCTATATCTATATCTATACTAATATTATAAATGCGAAAGTGTGTCTGTCTGTCTGTCTGTTACCTCTTCACGCTTAAACCGCTGAACCGATTACGATGAAATTTGGTATGCAGATAGTTTGAATCCCGGGGAAGGACATAGGATAGTTTTCATCTTGGAAATCACTCCCTAAGGGGATGAAATGGGGGGTTGAAGTTTGTATGGAGCTGCGATATAAACGATTTCCACGCGGACGGAGTCGCGGGCAGAAGCTAGTAGTTTATATTTTCCGTATTTCGGAATGAATCCGACGAATAATTTGCATCTAGTAAAAATAAGATTTATTGTTGTCATAATCGATACCAATTCAAATAAAGAACTCCGTACTTTATGAATGTTTGTTTTTAGTGTTCCATATTTAAAGCTGATACTTATGTATCACCCTGTACCTGTGTATTTACCAAAGGTTAATAAACCAAATAGAGGCGTCATAGTTATTACATTATTTAGTGTTCCCATATTCAGTTTTGTGCAATTTCTTTGTTTGTATAAGTGCGCGTGAGCGTTTGCTAAACTTATTTGGCTTGGTTGAAAAACGGCATCACTAGGTTATTCGTAATGCTCTGTCTATTTTTTTTCTTTGTATGAGGTTATCGCTCGCGGATTCGACTTTAAAGTTATTATTAACACAACACAGTAAAGTAAAGTAGGTAACGAGCCCTTACACAACACACAACAATAAGTGGCAGTGGGTGCGGCACATTGTACGTGGAACCGATGATGGAGCCATTGGGGCGGAAAGGTTCTCGAGTGGCGACCACGTACCAGAAGGCGCAGCTTGGGTAGACCCCCTACAAGGTGGACTGATGACCTGGCCCCGTATCATGGTCTGCCTTATCACGCGATAAGTGACAAGATTAGAGTGTCCGTCACTGGCTGACACCGTTCAATAGAACGAGACGACGCTCTTATCAGCCCTGGGATCGAATCATTTAAAATAACTGAATGTACGGAACATTAATTGCTGAGTTCCGACTCGCACTTGGCCGATTTTTTTTGAATATGATTATTCGATAACTATTAGGTAATCGAATTTAAGCTTTCGTGAGACATGTTGAGTTCGAAACATGTCGCCCGTAGTGACATTGAATACGTGAGTTGAACCGTGTAATTGTTAGTATTAACTGTTAGGTAAGTACATATATATAATTCTTCAATCTGGCATATTACTTACTACAATCTTGATGTTTTACAACTTCACGTTTTTTTCAAATACAAAAACAACAATAAAACACAAAGGTCAACAGCAAAAACCTATTAATAAAATTATCTTCGCTTCGAAAGCCAAAACAAATGCAACTTGAAAATCTGACCAATCGAAATAAATGTTGTTTGTTCTTTGTATCGACACGAATATTGTTCAAAAGTCGGACAGTAGACACTTTAATTGGTCTTGACCAAATTCCAATTTGCTTTGACTAAAAATTAATGCAGTCTTAAACATAAAAACCGGCCAAGTGCGAGTCGGACTCGCGCACGAAGGGTTCCGTACCAATATATATAATAATAAGTTACAATAGAATTTGTACGAAACTATTACTTCTTGAAGTACATTTTATAAGTTGGTCGACTATTACTCGTAAACGTGTAAAGCCTACTTAGCTGTGATAGTTTTCCTTTTAACTTCGTTATAATATGTACTACTACCATGAATTTTTTCACATATCCCAAAACAACCATTTAGCTAGCAGGAGGTGGGGACACTGGAGTCTAACAAAAATTAGCACTTTAAGGCTTAATATTTCACAAACGGATCGTTTAATCGAAAAATTGTTTTCACAAACCCCCAATATTTTTAAAAGAACTATCCAACGACACCCCACACTATGGGGTAGACGACAATAAAAAAAATCATCCCCACTTTACATGTAGGGGAGGTACCCTAAAAATATGTATTTCAAGATTTTATTCGGCATGACTAATATGTATATTCATGCCAAGTTACAGCTTTCTAGTACCAAGAGCCTCTGAGCTAAGCTGCGGACGGACGGACGGACGGACGGACGGACGGACGGACGGACATAGCGAAACTATAAGGGTTCCGTTTTTGCCATTCTGGCTCCGGAACCCTAAAAATGGATACTACACTCTGTAAAAGTAAGAAGGACATCGCCGCGAGAGAGAAAGAAAAATTGCGAATGACCTTTATTTGGACTTGTAACAAAGCTAATTCACACTACAAACTTATCAACCTCTGACAGATTGACCACAAAACCCCAAACAAAAGATATTGAGTCGCCCGAATGTAAATGTCACGCGAGGGATAAGTTGCTTATTCCGCAGAAAGGAGTGCGAACCATCTTTTGTGTACCGAGGCTTTGCTAGCGCTGTGCGGATAGAATTCAATTTCATCTGTTTACTTTGCGTCTCCGCAAATCTGGTTTTTCTGACAAAGCACGTAAATGACTAGCCTTACTTTGGGCTGCTATATTAAAAACAACACAACAAATGCATTCTGTTCTTTTATAGGTATGATTAAATTAATGATTATCGTAACAAATATACCAAATGCTTATTATTTTTACTAGTACTTTAAGTTTTTCTATTTAGCAACTATATATATAATTACTAGCTTCTGCCCGCGACTCCGTCCTCGTGGAAATCGTTTATATCGCAGCTCCATACAAACTTCAACCCCCCATTTCATCCCCTTAGGGAGTGATTTCCAGGATGAAAACTATCCTATGTCCTTCCCCGGGATTCAAACTATCTGCATACCAAATTTCATCGTAATCGGTTCAGCGGTTTAAGCGTGAACAGGTGACAGACAGACAGACACACTGTCGCATTTATAATATTAATAAGTATGGATATATTATTCAGTTTGACATACAGCCGCATTTTGATTATCACTAAAATAATCAAACTATTCAACTGAATGTCAGTAAATGACTGATTTTTTGGTTGCGTGACAAAGCAAATTATCACTTGTTTATTGCATAGAGCTTTCTTGCATGCCTAGTGAGGTCGATGACTTGAAAATTGAATATTTTTTCATAAAATAGGGTTGAGCTAGTTTATGTATAATACGAGTATAATCCGTATTAATCTCTGTTTTTTGAACTATATGCTGCTATTCAATATACATGTGTGGATTGTAGAGGACGTGGGCTAAGTATACACAACATAATAAATATGTAGGTATCTTATACTTCGCTCTTGGGTAACTTTAGGTGTATGTTTAGTTAAGACTTATTACTAGTTCAAGATTTGAAATTAATTTAGAAGAAGATTAAGTCTGGGGACAAGGCAGATAACTAACTGAGAATAAAACCTTTTGTTTATCTTGTAATAGTTTTTTTACACTGCGACATGCATAATCATACGAATGCTTAATATTTATGACTACAATATCATCATCCCCCTAGCGTTATTCCCGGTTGTGCCCTAAAGGAGCCCGAATTCCGCTTTGACATCTAATTCCAAGATTTGGCATAGGCACTAGTTTTGCGAAAGTGACTGCCATATCTGACCTTCCAACCCAGAGCAAAACTAGACCTTACTGGGATTAGACCCGTTTCCTCACGATGATTTTCTTAACCGAAAAGCTAACGGTAAATATTACCTAGCTACATAAGTGCCGAAAAACTCATTGGTACGAGCCGGGATTCGAATCCACGACCGCCGCTTGACAGAACCACTAGGCTACTGTAACTGCAAGTTTACAGTACTTGTTGATTATATTCATAAAAATAGGTACCTAATTCAGACAAATACTATAAAACCGTTTCACACGGCCGGCGCTCCTTGAAATTGACCTTACGTCAACATTGGAACAATAAAGCACAGAGCTGGTCTCCTATTTCGTCTTTGTATTATGGTTGAGATTACTTAATGTGGCCGGCCTTTTATAAAACTGTCATTGTAATTAGAAGCTTCTACCTTCGAACGTAGAGTTGCTTTTTGAATGAACCACTGATGCAATTTGGTCAACTTAAATAATCTCATGTATACCATTCAAGTGTTTTAGGTACTTGAAACTCTATGCGACCAGACGATAACAAAAAAAAACAGTTAATGGGCTTAGATCCGAAAGGACTTATATTAGTTGCAAGATATAACACATATGTCTTTTGACTAATTTATAGTAGGACTATTAATTATTGTAAACCAAAATGACGTATGTTAATATGGCATGTAAAATAATTACACCTTTTTAATATTGGACAAGAATCCATGTATAGGGTTTTGTCTTTACATTAGAGCAGTCGAGTTTGGACCTCGCGACAGGTTGCAATTATCCCATTCGGTTTCCCTTATAATCATCAATTAAATTTGATATTAGATTTCCGCGCGCGTTTCGCGTTTTATTTGTATGAAATAGTGTTCAATTACTAGAGATTTTATAGTGATATTTATAACAGACAATTTAAGACATTTTAGAGACGAATAAGTGAAATTAGTGTAGGCACGTATTTTTTAAGACAATTGACAATAGTGCGAGTGTGCAACATTAAGTGTTTGATTTGTTTTTATATGAATAGTTAATAATTATAGAGTCAGTGTTCACATTAAGTATTTATAAAAATTTACCTATGTAGTTATTTAAGAGTAAAGTGTTTATTTTTGGTTTGTAATATTTAGGTCGTCGCTTCGGGAGATTAGCTGGAAATATAGTTCTGCGTGCTAATTGCTGAGATAGTCATTTCCAAGGCTTCATAAATTAAAGGTATAGTTAGTTCTTTTCTGCAATTCAACGGGTCCGCTGAGCCGTTTAATCGAACATTAATAGGGGCCATAGGGCCAGATATTATTCTAAATTTTAATATTATGTATATACTATCTCTGGTATGAGAGTGGATTTAAGGATATACTACTATTGTCTTGAAATACAACTCTAATTTAAATAAGGATGCATGAATAGGTATAATAAATGATAGCATTGCAATGTGATTGAACTTTGGAAGAGCACACACACACATCTCAATTTTATAACTGGCTCTTTTTAACTTTTTAAAGCATTGTAGTGTTATGCATTTAATGGCTTTTTTTGATTCTATTATTTGTGACAAGATAGTGAACTTAAAAAAAAAACTTCTATACACACCCATTGTATTTCGTGGCTTTAGCCTGATTTCAATGGACATACACTCATACACATATCACATTTACACCAACATACATAGCTGACACACCACGAGCTTAGATTTCATTTGAATACACGCACTTAGGTACACTCGACGCAAAGCTTTTTGGCTGATACTAGATCCTGGATTGCTGGAGTCGACTCGAGTTTACACCTAAGGAATCTGACGTGTCAATTTCTTAGAAGCTGTGAACTTTTCATACACAATAGGTATACATCAAAAGGCCTGAGCTGTGTATATGTCTGTAACGTATTCTCTGTTTTCCCTGGGGCGCATCCTTTCGATAAAGCTGACCCCTGACGTCTGATGTCGTGTGTGAAGGCAGAGAGCTCTCCGTCCAATTTAAGGGGTCTACAGTACAGACTATGTTATAGTGTATACGTAGTATTCAGAGCACCTTGTACATAATCGACAACAATCACTATCTCTGTTACAAATACCGTGGCTGCACGAACGTTTAGGGTATGCGTAAATTCTGCCGCGCGTTATGTTTTGCGTAATTATTAAAATTAATCTTGGCAATCTGCGTAAAGTAAATTTAAAAGTACTTAAGTACTTAAGATTCGTGTAAGATGATGAATGTGTAGGAGAGATGGTTTGAATCAAATAGATAGTAAGGGTTGATAGGTTGCATCATGACGGATTTGTTGGTTTGGCGAGGGTGTAGGAGCGTTGGGAGCCCTCGAAAGATTCAAGACATAACAATAGGTATAGGCCCCATTTTTCAAGACCTAAGGTCTAGAATCCCAAGGTCCCCTTGTAGTCTGTTTTTTACAGGTCATCGTTGTCGTTCGTCGTGATGGAGCATTTTTATAGTATAATTTTAGTTAGTTCTAAGTTAGAAATAAATGTATGTAATTAGTATTAGATAATTATAATTCGTGTACGGTAATTAACTAATTAAATCAATTATCTTTGTTCGAGTTGTTCCTGATCGGGTGAGTCGCATGTTCACTTATGTAGATAGACTATTTGTTGATCTCAATTTTAAATTTTCATTTTGATTTGCGGATTTAATAATTATTGCTGATTTTTTACGGCTTGTTTTATCGTGCGATTTGATTTGCGGACGATAAAATTTATTGACGGATTATAATTTACAGTAATGTTTACGATTACTGAAATGACCTTTGACGTGTTTTGATTCGGTTTTTTGCGGCTTATGATCATACATTTACGTATGATTTTTGACGTTTATTTAAACGCATTATTTAATGCGTCGATTAAACTACATTTACGTTCTGATTAATTTTGAAATTTTAGTTTCATTCGTTTTATTTATTACGAATGTTATTTATTCACATTTATTTATTGCGTTTGTTACGGTTTCATTTGGAACATCATTTGACATTATTATTTTATACAATGCGTTTTACGACGAGATTTTAACACAACGTAGAGGGTCCTATTCGTACTTCTTGAACTAGACGATCACAAGTATTTTATTTATGGCCAGTATTTTAGTTAACTTATTAAATAGTATTTTATTTAAAGGAGGCTAGTTTAGACATTCTACAGTGTTGCCGTGAGACCAGGATTCAAGTCATTCAAAATTGAGTCTATTTAATTGATTTAATTACTTGATTACGAATCTGAGTTAAAGTTTAGTTTATATGTCATTATTCGCAAGTTGCTACACTTATAACAAAATTGTAAAAGATACAATTAAAAGGTGTTATTAGCATTAAATCGTTTTTGTGTAGTAGTTTGTAGTTTTAGAATAAAACATAAAATATGTACGCTTTATTAGAGGCAAACCCTATTTACGAATGTGAGGGCGTACAATTGATACTTATTACTCATGACTGCGTAATTTATTATTATCTTTACTAAACAGTCGTGCGATTTCTTTGTGAATATAATTTTTATGGGATGTAGTGTACGTTCTGCCTATTATCGGACAAAGCATGTACTTAATAGCAATTGTAATTAAATTAAATAAATATCGTTTCGGTCTTAGAGAAGTGAGGGCGCAGGTTTATGCTTAGTTTGCTCAGATGCTATCAGGGGTTTGAGTACATTACCTATTGAGATAGCCTCACAATTTCATCCTTTTCAATTCTAAAATTGTATCGTCAATCTGAGGGCGCTCTGTAACTGCAAGTTTACAGTACTTGTTGATTATATTCATAAAAATAGGTACCTAATTCAGACAAATACTATAAAACCGTTTCACACGGCCGGCGCTCCTTGAAATTGACCTTACGTCAACATTGGAACAATAAAGCACAGAGCTGGTCTCCTATTTCGTCTTTGTATTATGGTTGAGATTACTTAATGTGGCCGGCCTTTTATAAAACTGTCATTGTAATTAGAAGCTTCTACCTTCGAACGTAGAGTTGCTTTTTGAATGAACCACTGATGCAATTTGGTCAACTTAAATAATCTCATGTATACCATTCAAGTGTTTTAGGTACTTGAAACTCTATGCGACCAGACGATAACAAAAAAAAACAGTTAATGGGCTTAGATCCGAAAGGACTTATATTAGTTGCAAGATATAACACATATGTCTTTTGACTAATTTATAGTAGGACTATTAATTATTGTAAACCAAAATGACGTATGTTAATATGGCATGTAAAATAATTACACCTTTTTAATATTGGACAAGAATCCATGTATAGGGTTTTGTCTTTACATTAGAGCAGTCGAGTTTGGACCTCGCGACAGGTTGCAATTATCCCATTCGGTTTCCCTTATAATCATCAATTAAATTTGATATTAGATTTCCGCGCGCGTTTCGCGTTTTATTTGTATGAAATAGTGTTCAATTACTAGAGATTTTATAGTGATATTTATAACAGACAATTTAAGACATTTTAGAGACGAATAAGTGAAATTAGTGTAGGCACGTATTTTTTAAGACAATTGACAATAGTGCGAGTGTGCAACATTAAGTGTTTGATTTGTTTTTATATGAATAGTTAATAATTATAGAGTCAGTGTTCACATTAAGTATTTATAAAAATTTACCTATGTAGTTATTTAAGAGTAAAGTGTTTATTTTTGGTTTGTAATATTTAGGTCGTCGCTTCGGGAGATTAGCTGGAAATATAGTTCTGCGTGCTAATTGCTGAGATAGTCATTTCCAAGGCTTCATAAATTAAAGGTATAGTTAGTTCTTTTCTGCAATTCAACGGGTCCGCTGAGCCGTTTAATCGAACATTAATAGGGGCCATAGGGCCAGATATTATTCTAAATTTTAATATTATGTATATACTATCTCTGGTATGAGAGTGGATTTAAGGATATACTACTATTGTCTTGAAATACAACTCTAATTTAAATAAGGATGCATGAATAGGTATAATAAATGATAGCATTGCAATGTGATTGAACTTTGGAAGAGCACACACACACATCTCAATTTTATAACTGGCTCTTTTTAACTTTTTAAAGCATTGTAGTGTTATGCATTTAATGGCTTTTTTTGATTCTATTATTTGTGACAAGATAGTGAACTTAAAAAAAAAACTTCTATACACACCCATTGTATTTCGTGGCTTTAGCCTGATTTCAATGGACATACACTCATACACATATCACATTTACACCAACATACATAGCTGACACACCACGAGCTTAGATTTCATTTGAATACACGCACTTAGGTACACTCGACGCAAAGCTTTTTGGCTGATACTAGATCCTGGATTGCTGGAGTCGACTCGAGTTTACACCTAAGGAATCTGACGTGTCAATTTCTTAGAAGCTGTGAACTTTTCATACACAATAGGTATACATCAAAAGGCCTGAGCTGTGTATATGTCTGTAACGTATTCTCTGTTTTCCCTGGGGCGCATCCTTTCGATAAAGCTGACCCCTGACGTCTGATGTCGTGTGTGAAGGCAGAGAGCTCTCCGTCCAATTTAAGGGGTCTACAGTACAGACTATGTTATAGTGTATACGTAGTATTCAGAGCACCTTGTACATAATCGACAACAATCACTATCTCTGTTACAAATACCGTGGCTGCACGAACGTTTAGGGTATGCGTAAATTCTGCCGCGCGTTATGTTTTGCGTAATTATTAAAATTAATCTTGGCAATCTGCGTAAAGTAAATTTAAAAGTACTTAAGTACTTAAGATTCGTGTAAGATGATGAATGTGTAGGAGAGATGGTTTGAATCAAATAGATAGTAAGGGTTGATAGGTTGCATCATGACGGATTTGTTGGTTTGGCGAGGGTGTAGGAGCGTTGGGAGCCCTCGAAAGATTCAAGACATAACAATAGGTATAGGCCCCATTTTTCAAGACCTAAGGTCTAGAATCCCAAGGTCCCCTTGTAGTCTGTTTTTTACAGGTCATCGTTGTCGTTCGTCGTGATGGAGCATTTTTATAGTATAATTTTAGTTAGTTCTAAGTTAGAAATAAATGTATGTAATTAGTATTAGATAATTATAATTCGTGTACGGTAATTAACTAATTAAATCAATTATCTTTGTTCGAGTTGTTCCTGATCGGGTGAGTCGCATGTTCACTTATGTAGATAGACTATTTGTTGATCTCAATTTTAAATTTTCATTTTGATTTGCGGATTTAATAATTATTGCTGATTTTTTACGGCTTGTTTTATCGTGCGATTTGATTTGCGGACGATAAAATTTATTGACGGATTATAATTTACAGTAATGTTTACGATTACTGAAATGACCTTTGACGTGTTTTGATTCGGTTTTTTGCGGCTTATGATCATACATTTACGTATGATTTTTGACGTTTATTTAAACGCATTATTTAATGCGTCGATTAAACTACATTTACGTTCTGATTAATTTTGAAATTTTAGTTTCATTCGTTTTATTTATTACGAATGTTATTTATTCACATTTATTTATTGCGTTTGTTACGGTTTCATTTGGAACATCATTTGACATTATTATTTTATACAATGCGTTTTACGACGAGATTTTAACACAACGTAGAGGGTCCTATTCGTACTTCTTGAACTAGACGATCACAAGTATTTTATTTATGGCCAGTATTTTAGTTAACTTATTAAATAGTATTTTATTTAAAGGAGGCTAGTTTAGACATTCTACACTACCGTACCTATATTTTTTTTTTCGTAAGTTGTGATTACAATATATGATTTTATTTTATTTATTCTCTCTCAGTCTTTGTTGTTAAAAAGAAACATCAAAGATTTTTATTTTACCGGCCTTTATGTCATTTATCATATTATCTTATATTTTCCCTTGTCTCCAACTCCTTCAATTTTTTCTTAATATGTACTAGTCGAAACAGAGCCAGAACAAAGAAAATTATAAATTACTAGCTTCTGCCCGCGACTCCGTCCGCGTGGAAATCGTTTATATCGCAGCTCCATACAAACTTCAACCCCCCATTTCATTCCCTTAGGGGGTGATTTCCAGGATGAAAACTATCCTATGTCCTTCCCCGGGATTCAAACTATCTCCATACCAAATTTCATCGCAATCGGTTCAGCGGTTTAAGCGTGAAGAGGTAACAGACAGACAGACAGACAGACAGACACACTTTCGCATTTATAATATTAGTATGGATTAACCCGACTTTTTGCCTACTCTATGATAATGTTGAGATAGCCTATCCCAAGAAAGTGTATCTACTTGCATGAAATCGAGTGATTAGTAAATCTGTTCTCCTATTTCATGACTAGCTAAGTGTTGTATAGACAACCACATTCGTTACCGTTGTACATCTTACGAGTTTCGTAGGTACTTGCTATACAACGATTTATCTTTTCGGTAGTCCATACTGTTGCCAAGCGCTTACAATAGTAGTAAATTGGCTGTCGGTAAAATAAAATTGGAACGACAAGGCTCAGTGCATCGCGACGTCGCTGCCAGGCGGCGTCAGACCGCTTTTATGTTACCAGCGAATAAACTACGTCTCCCTTGTGGGCGACGTTTAAACACGACTTGTACATACTATAAAGTTCCCTAAATATGTATAATCAGGTGAAAGTACTTGGGTGACTGGGTTACGCTTAGCGCACTATAGTACAGGTGTGTTTATTTAGTTTTGTTTGTATCTTTTTGACATACTAAAAGTCTAAAAAAATCAGTGTGCAAAACGCCTTTTCTTTACCAACATCATGAACAAAAAAAAAACCTAATATCTATACTATTTGATTTTGGGGTCATTGACTCGAAATGACAAAAAGTGACAAAGATGAGTGAACTACACAGATATAGATATATATCTTTTCACATTTCTCTGACGACGACGGCATCAGAGAAATGTGAACGCAACCATATTAAATGTATGAAACCGATACCGTTTCTGATGTGCACAACACAACACGACAGACAAATGTGAATGCGGCTTTAGGCTATAATTTACTTTAAAAACAAAGTTTTAACCGACTTCAATTTAGTACTCCGCCAAGCCACGAGAAAATTTCCACATTTATTATCCAATTTACCACATGAACTGATTTCCGAGAGCAAATGCTTTGATTATTAGAGAAAAAAACCCAATTGCTGTATGTGGCCCGATAACATTTGAGGACTTCCGTCGATTCCACAAGGATCACCTTTGGTACTTCATTAGCTGCTATTTCAACGGAATCTTATCAGAATCTGTGACGTGCTTTTGTACTTTAAGTACATAATAGGGAATATTCATGACATTTTTTTATTTTTTTTATCTATTCTATAAGTAATTATATAACCGGAAAAAAATATAACACTTTCACAATATTATTAAATAAGCTAAAAAAAATAATTAAAATTACTATCATTTTCGGACGATCAAAACGCCACCATTTTGGCGCGCTCATTTGTGACGTCACCGTGCAGCTTAGTGCACGGCGGTTCTTAAACAAATTAACAACAAAGTGTTTGATTCACACTTTTAATAAATGTGAGTGATTAAAGCTTATAAGATCAACTTATTGTAATGGAAGAGCACACAAAAGCTTATTATAAATATTGTATTATCCCTATGTGTGAAAATCACATTAAAACTGCAAATATTTTCATATGCCCAAAGGTGCAAATATAAGGATAAAGTGGTGTAAGACGATGAGGAGAGATAATGTATCGTGCTTGAGTAGTTTATATTGTTGTGAAGATCATTTCGACGTGAGTATTAAATATGTATGTACCTAAAATCATTTTTATTACGACTCGCGAACAATATAGGTAAACAATAACCTAACCTCAAAATTGTATTATATACTTATTCATAAAACTATTCTGATTCCCAATTTTTTTAGTTATTAATATTACAAATATTATGATTTTTGTTGATCAACAGCTGACTACGAGTGTTGATTTTGATCAAGAAACCTTTTAGCTAAGTTTCTTTGTTTGCACTGTTGATCGAAGAAAGTTAAAAGAATTTAATCCTTTTTACTGAGTGACCTACACAAATTTGTTTTATTAATAAGCCTTGACGAAAACAACCTAGTTTGTTAAAGTTCATAAAGATGTTCTCAACATTTAACATTCCTAATAGGTACCTACATATCTTTGATTATATAATACTAGCTTCTGCCCGCGACTCCGTCCGCGTGGAACTCGTTTATACTATCTCTATACCAAATTTCATCCAAATCGGTTTAGCAGTTTAAGCGTGAAGAGGTAACAAACAGACAGACAGACACACTTTCGCCTTTATAATTTATTATTAAGTAAGTATATATAAAATATATAATATAACTAGCTTCTGCCCGCGACTCCGTCCGCGTGGAACTCGTTTATATCGTAGCTCCCCCCATATCCCCCAAAGGGATGAAGTGGGGGTGAAAGTTTGTATGGAGCTACGATATAAATGGGTTCCACGCGGACGGAGTCGCGGGCAGAAGTTAGTATATATAATATATAAAGTTATAGTATAGTAAAATAGTATATAGTATGGATAAATATCTACTAGTTTTTTATTCCACTTATTTAACAAAGACACCTATTTGAAGTAGTTTAAAAGTCTAGCTATTTGAATCGCCAAAATAGGTTATAATTATTTAATTGACCAATCTCACGAGTATAAAAACAAGGAATATGAAAATTTATTGAATATCTGTAACTTATTTACCTTGCAGCTTTTACTCCTCTTAGTTCAGCGGACGTAAAAACACAAATATTTGCGAAGTATGTATTAAATTTAGTCATCATGAACACATCAATTTTAGGCAGATTATCCGACTGTGCCTTGACAAAACCGCCTTCAGTCATTGTGGCGAGTCTTTTTTCACTTAATAATTACCAAAAAACACTGATTATTTATCATAAACAGCGGCCAAACAATGCGAATAACTTTCAATAATCATACTAACGACCTGCACGGTGACGTCACGTTTCGCCCCGCCAATAGCGTTGCGTTTTGGAAATTTGCGAGGGAATTTGAAAAATAGTACTTTTAAACAATTTATTTTATCAATAGAAACATGATAATTTGAAAAAATAATCATGTGTGTATATTTATTAAGCAATATAGATTACACGTGATTTTTTTTGTCCATTTCTAAATCACATGCATATTCCCTATTGAGGAATTCCATAAGTCATCTGTGGTTTTCATCATCAGTTCCACTCCACCAAATTTATGATTTCCGGATGTAAATTTTCGAATCGGCTCATTAATGACGGAGTCCTGAAGTAACAAACATTAAAAAAAAAAAAAAAAAAAAAACTGAATTGAGAACCTCCTCCTTGTTTTTGAAGTCGGTTAAAAAACGCTGGAAGCATGCTATTTTCTGTAACTATTATTGACGTATATAAGTATACGTCAAAAATAGTTACCTACTTACTGACTTAAACGTTAACTACTCACTACAGCCGTCTCTAATAAACCCATACCAAACAAAAGCATTTCCGTGAGATGAATTCAACTTAACGATCGCTCATATTTATCATATCAATATTGATGGTTGATGTAAAGATTATATTATATGATTACAAAAGCGAAATAATCCATACTAATATTATAAATGCGAAAGTGTGTCTGTCTGTCTGTTACCTGTTCACGCTTATACCGATGAAATTTGGTATACTTAGATAGTTTGAGGCCTGGGGAAGGACATAGGATAGTTATTATCCCGGAAATCAACGTCAGTTTGTATGGAGCTACGATATAAACGAGTTCCACGCGGACGGAGTCGCGGGCAGAAGTTAGTACTCTATATTATTCTGCAATTAATGGATTTATTTGTGTAAATGTCAGTCTTGAGAGATATAACTAAGTATTTGGTTTCTACATTCGAGAGAATACAAAGTGAGTTTTACTCGACATTCAAGATTTATCACTGCATTTCTGAACACCCATTAGACGCCAACAAAACAAGGCAAATAAAGGATTCGCAAAATTTTCTTGAATATAGCACTATTTTTTCTAGGAATAGTTGACTGATTATGAGTATTATGACACTCACCCTGAAAGTAGGAACAATGAGTAGTATCACTTACACTGACTGCAATTTGTTGTACCTTTTATAAAAGAGCATGTCTAATAATTTTTCGTGATATTTGCATTTCAGGCATGTTTGCTTGCTGTGTAGACATAAAATTTTCCAGTGTAAGGTATTTTACTCTTTTACGCTTATTAAATACGTCACGCAACGGGGGCAACGTTGTTTGAGGGTTGAGGCAAACAATGGGCTTGTCCAGCTCAGGTGGAAGTGGGGCAGCTAGTTTTCAACGTGCAGTAAAATTAACGTTTATTAGACCGCGATAGCAAAATGTATAGTCAACACACATGTAGGTATAATATCTTATTTCTAGCTCGGAGATAGTAGAGTTAACGTTATAAAGTTATAATACACAGTTATAAATAAATTCGAGGGGTGCTCAATATGTAAGTACTGGGAATCGGCATGATTGCATCTCATGATGACAATTTCTGAGTATTGGGATGCGTAAAAAAGGATATTAATCATTTGTTTTTCTTTAATAGCTTAACAGAGATGATGGTATACAACAGATTCTGACGTCACTTAAATGGGGGATATTTTGTTAAATGTTAGGGGCGGTGTTGGCAAAATTCTGGTGCCGTAATCAAACAAATGTTTTTAAAATTAGAAGTTATCTATTTCGGTGCCACGAAATTAAAAAATCAAACTGGTGTCATAATCTTTTTAAGGCTCTCACCTAACTATGTTCGAGGTAGGTTTTCAGGCCATCAATGACTATTATTTTATTTATTTAAATAGGGTGAAGGTAACAAATATATGAATATAAATACTAAGGGAGAGTGAATCATGATAATTCTACAGCAATGAAAAGAGGTCGTCTAAGAAAACAACAATTTTTTTATAGCCTGACTTTTTTCCACCAGGACTGCGCTTATAAATCTACTCGTAGTTATCTACCGTGTAATCTAGACCAACTCTTTTTCTTATTCTTAGATATTTAACACTCCTTAATAAAATCGGTGAAATTGCTCCGATGTAGGTAAACAATAAGCCTTATAACAACGACCAAACGTTTTTTTAAGCAAAATTAAAATATTTAGAACATAATAAAATATGCATATAAATAAGAAAGACCGTATCGAAAAATTACAAAACCGGCCAAGTGCGGGTCAGACTCGCGCACGAAGGGTTCAGTACCATTATCTATCAAAACGGCAAAAAAAAAAACCCGTTTGTTGTATGGGAACCCCCTTATTTATATTTTTTTTAATTATATAAAATTTGAACGAAAATCTCAACTGTCAAAATACTACAGATAGGTAGAACGAAAGTCAACGCAACACTAGTCTTTTATCAATATTTTATTATCATGAACCGTACATGCCTTGATTTGAGTCGTACACGCCCCCTAGACAGAGACACGCTGATGCCTTCCGCCCACGAGAAAAAGAGATGTAACACTCTTCGGAAATCGCTGTTTTGGACAAATTTCGATAAATACCTAACTTTTATTAAAATTTCATTAAGTGAGATTTTAGATAAGATAAAATACTATAGTATTTACTTGATTGTGTCGTAAAATAATGTATCGTTTGAGTAGGCTGAGTAAAAAAAGGAAAATACAGACCCAACTTTGGATTTTTTTTCTATAGAGGAAATTTTAAGCAATCATGTATCCATAAAATCAGATGAACAATCATATAATCAAGAATCATATACTTATCTGAAAATCAGACCTTATTGTTTCTTAATCTAGTCAGAACGGCGTTTCAAAGCACGCGATAATTTCCAATGCACCGCCTTAAAAAATTACGTATCTACTTACCTAGATAAATATTATAATTTATAATAATTTTGTCACAAGTTTTTTTGGCGATATTTTCAGTGGATTATATGGCAGTTACAGCTGCGTTTCATAAGGAGCATACAATATGTAACGAGAACAATGCTCCTTTGCTTTTCCGCTAACTTATCATGGGCTTTCGTAAACATACCTATATTGACGACCGGTTAGTCTAGTGGGTAGTGACGCTGCCTACGAATCTGAAGGTCCTGGGTTCGAATCCCGGCAAGGGCAAATATTTGTGTGATGAGCATGAATATTTGTTTCAAAATCATGCGTGTTCTCTAGGTATTTAAGTATTTCTATCTATTACATATATCGTCGTCTAGTACCCATAACACAAGCCTTATTGAGCTTACTATGGGACTGGGTCGATTTGTGTAAGATTGTCCCTTAATATTTGTTTATTTATTATTTATTTATTTATACCTATGTTTAAAATGTTGGCCGCCCCGAGTTGTCTATTGAAGAGGCTTTCAAGGACAAACATAACCATGTGCCCTTCTCCTACGAGATCTAGAACCTCGTTACGATTACGTTTCTCATTCGATTTTAACTCGTTTTATCGGTGCGAGAATGGGCAATATCGAATAACACTGCCATAAAAACCTCTCCGTGAAACCAATCTACTTCCTTATACTGTCACGATGCTCTTTTGTTTTTTTTTGCCATGCGTTTTCAAATTGTCACTCCCGATGTAGCAAGTGTGATGCACCGTGCCATCGCGCCTAGAGCACATGTCCAATGTTACTCGTAAATTATTCGATCGCGCGGAACTGAAATGGGTTTCGTGCAGATTTATAAATACGCTTTTTCTATGCACTCTGCATAGTTTTGCTGTCAGCGTCACATTATATATTATTGCATTGTTAATACAATAACGCCGTTGTTTTTCCCTTAATAAATATGCCAATTTAATGACTTGCATTGTATCCTAATAGGGGTGTAGTGTAGACACTAAATAAAATAATCAATAATGTCGTATTTTCTCGAAAAAGGATTAATGTCGCCACCACGCGATATGACGAAACCCTCTATCTTTTCATCCTATAAATTTAATATTATATGCTGTTGAAAATTTCTACGCGTTGTTGAAGTATAGCTTTCCATGATGAAATGTCTCGATTGATTTTTATATATTCCCGCCAAAGAAAGCTACTGTTTTTCCAAAATGGCCGCTACACGCTGGCAACTGGCAAGAGCATGCATAGGCATGCTCGAAATTTGCCTGCTATTTTTCAATAGTAAAAAACCCTATATTAAAATAATATTGCAGTAAACTCCCTTTGAAGCAAGCAAAATGGTCTGATAAATTGATTTAATTTAAATGCCTAATTGAAATGGCCTAGGTAAGGCCGCTTATGTTGAGCAATTTGGCCGTTTCAAATTTATCATGCTGATTAAATAAAGCTGGCAAGGCAACACCGAGAGGTTTCAAAGCAATGTTCTTATATCACGTGATACCTATGAACTCTCAAGGTAGCAAATGAGATAATTGATTTAAATAAAAATTATTAAAATTTATTTCCATCAAAAACTTAATGAAAATTGATGATTGTTTCAAACACGTGGAATAACGTTTTGTTTTAAGTCAATAGAAACATGTTTTTTTTTTCTTCTAAGCTACATCATCTATTGACGTTATTTACCAGTATGATCTATAAGCTTTATAACAACTATGTTACGTTTTATAGTAACGTCATGATTTTTTTAATGTCACATTGGTCTTAATTTGTGGCCTTACCCGGCTAGATCGCAGTATTCTGCACCTTGATTTGATCAGTACCGCTGGTCCATCTTATGGGCAATCTTCCGGGTCTCGTCGATTTAAGGAAACCAGCAAGGCATGGTTACAGGGCACATCCATAATAGAATTAACAGTATCTTTCCCAAGTCAAAAGCCGGCAGGGATAAATATGTTTGACGTGATCCTATTGTTTGGGTTTGTTTGGGTGTCCTTAATATACTGAAGTATTAGTGGCCGGAGTGAAGCTTCTTCTGGTGTAGGTAATTGAAATAATGTATCGTCTTGTGTATAAGGGGGTGTAAAACGGGGTCAGTCAGCTCATGAGAAACCAGTAACGGTACTGCCGTAAGTCATGATGAATAAATAAATAAATAAGGTCACAAGCTCAAGTGGGTACACTGTTTGAGATTATAATCATTTTTAATAATTTTCCCCGTGTGGTGTCGGGTTAAAATAGCACCACCCCCTTTCTTCCTGTGGGTGTAGTAAGAGTCGACAAAGGGAGTTAGGTTGAAGTGTGTTGTGGGCGATGGGCTAGCAACCTGTCACTGCGATATCACATGTTGTCAATCTTTTATACCCACATTTATGCTTAAAGTGTTACTGGAACACAAGTCTCATGTGCTCTGCCTAACCCATTTAGGCATAAAGACGTGAATGTATGTATGTATGTTTAATAATTATGATGTTTAGTTAGTTATACGCATGTGTATATTTGTGGCGTATTTCTTTTTAGTACTAAAGAAATACAATATTGTTATTTTATTTACTAATATGATACTATGCTAAATATGAATTGTACACACTGCCGACGTATTAAACGTACTTACTGATAATATTAAGGTCGGTCGTTCCAAACCGCCGGTACTCTTAAGTTGCGCCCGCTGAAATTTGACTAAGTATACGGGAAGTTGTTCGGTTTTCTTTGGAATGACAGGTGCTGGCACCATATTAAACAGTTAGCGGCCTGTAAAACGTAGTTGTTGCAAACCACCTTTAACTTTATAAGGTTCCTGTTATATTACTTTACCTACTGTTTTTTATGGGAGTCTAAAAACGAATACGTTTTTATTACCCTTTTAGCGCGCATGGCCCATGGGCGTCGGACTGATGCCACAAATTTTCCACAAGGGGCCAACCTTGCACGTCTTATCTTCTAATTTCCTTTCAATACGAGTATGTTTCGTGCACTCACTTCCACTTGTCATACTAATGAGTCAGAAAGAGAGTACATATCGAAATCGTTATTGAATACGAAACGAACATCGCAGATAGGCCGCGTGTTACCATCGCAACATATATTATTAAGGTATAAAAAAGTCAGAATTTCACTTTTATTCCTTTACACTGATATTCCTTATCTTGTAAGTAATCGAAATATGACCATAAAGTCATTTTCAACCACTTTCATAAAAACGCATGTGTAACTCGGAAACTAAGTGCCTTCAAATGGACCCTAAACACTGACACATATTATAGAGCAATGGCTTATCTTTTTTTTTTCATTAAGAGCCTTGCAGCGTAGTCTTTGGTATCGGGTTTTACGTACATTGCACTTTACGCTATATACCTACGTTTGCTAAAGTGTGACGACTCGAGTGCAGTAGGTCTAGCACAACTTGCTGAAAAGTCGCTTCTCACTCGCACCGTGCAAATTAGAAAGAGGAGGGTAGATCTTTCTCGACTCGCGTCGCGGCGCGGCGTCAGTTGTGCTAGCCCCCCTGATAGCCTGATATTATTACGGCGTAGCACTGCCGCGCAATGAATCAATAAAAAAAAAACTTTTCACACATGCTTATTAGAAACTGGTCATTGTTGCCCTCAGATGAGGGATCAAAGTTGTACTTTTCTTCCCCGATCGTGCTATTCAGAAAAAGAGTCATTGCTGCCCTCTGATCTAATGAATGATTTCAATTTTCCTCATAGAGGGTGCTAAGAGCAGAAAAACAAGTAAGTAGGTTTTAGCAAATTTTCCAGGAGAGCCATAAAACTGATTTTAACTTTCAAGGTTATTTTCTCGGAAAGTAATTAACGTATCGAAATAAAAAAAAGTCAGGGGTTCGTGAGTATTGACTTTATAACATATTATTTTTTAATTGATGTTACTATATCCGTTTAGAGATGGCAACCGAGAATTATTTTTTTCTGCTTGGTAATTTGACAAAAACAGACATCAATCACTTGGTGAACCCAAGTAACTGTACTTACTTGTTTTTAGATAAGTCTACGTTATTGTTTGTAGAATAATACATCAAAGCAAGTACTACTGTAGATTTAGTTAAATGCATAATATTGGCACAAGAAGGTCAATATAAAACAACTTGTATTTTAGCTAAATATGTATTTATTAATCATTATGTACAGTAATTTTAATGTTAAACATCTTGCATCAATGCTTCGTCACGAATAAGATCACCAACATTGTCACTCTGTGGTAAAGCATGCCAAAATGCTTGTCGACTGATTGGCATTAACGGTACTAATTGAGAAATAATTTCTTGTTTTTTTGACGATCGAACTCCACGACTCCACGTGGTACCGAGTTTTGTTTTGGGAGCTGGTCAACTTTAAACCTTTTTTGAATACCTTTTATAAAATCCAGCGTAACATAGGAGGCCTCATCCTCAAACGATTTCTTGTAAAGTAAAGTTTTTTGATTTTTCAAAAACTTTACTTCCACGATGTTTTTTTTAGCAAAAAGGTTTTGAGGAAGCTGCACTAAATTATTACGAACCGTGACGATTCAAAACAAACAATCCACCTTGAAACGAGCAATATTAAGAGCATGCCTAGCTGAGCAACTTTTCAAATCTCGAATTTTTGACGCAATGTTTCTTTCGCGCTGCTGTGGATTCCGCCTCCAATTCGTGCGATAAGGACAACTGCAGCTCGGACTAAAAATCCCACGCAAAAAACTCAAAAATCGAGTTCTGCTCTCGACTGTTTCCTCCTCCAAAACGCAACCGATCATTATAAGATTTTGGGAACTGCAAGAAGAAGAAATAATCTACGCCGCTATGTTTTGATTTTTTGATATTTGTTGTCATATTTGTATACTGCGCCTTTTTTGGCAGCCGTTTTTAAGCCGTTTTTGCGATTTTCAAGGCGCTGTAAGTTTCTTTAAAATAAAAATATCCAAAAAAGGAAAACATAGCGGGCATAGATATTGATGATATTGATCTTATTTGAAATAAATAAATATTGTTGAAAAACCAGAGAGGAAACAGTCGAGAGCGTTTGTATGGTAAATATGGTTTAATCGAACATAGTAAGGTATCTTCACATTTTCAGTTAAAAAATGTAACCAAATAATGCCTTACCAACATTACGTTGACCATGGTGAAAACACGTAAGTTTTCTATCTAACCATGTTAAATTCAAGTAAGTTCGGATAATTTGTCGTAATTTATTAATATGGCAAAGATGAAAACGAGTATGTGCCACGACCAAGGAAGAAACAAGTAACATCGATAGTATTTACTTGATTTCAACGTAGTTAGGTTCAACATACTTGAGTATAGCATGGTTCTTGACGTCGTTTTGACTTGCTTGAATTCGTTTTTCGCAAATAACTGAAAAACTATGCCACATAAAAATAAAACAAACATATGAAAATATGCGGCTTAGGTCAAGGAATAAGAAAAACCAAAAAAAATATTTTTCAAAAAAAACGAGATACTTGTTTTCACTTTGGAGCAGCCGAGTACCTACCTATGTGCCACTCGTTAGCAAAATTATTTCCGTCTTCGGCGTCAAACACGTGTATCCCGACGTGTGTACCGATAGCTTTATTTAACGGTATGACGTCATATCGGTTTTCTATGGGCCATTTCGGTAGCCGAACCTTTAAATACATATTTCGCTACGGAAAAATAACGGTTACTTATAATATCGGTTTCCGGTACCGTAACCGCTTTCACCATCATCATCCTCCTAGAGTTATAATATGTGCCCTGAACAAGCCCTGACAAGCTTTGACACCAAATCCTTGATTTAACATAGGCACTCGTTTGGTTTGACGAAAGCGACTGTCATCTGACCTTCCAACCCAGAGGGAAAACTAGACCTTATTGGGGGACCGTAACTGCTTTCATAAAGGTAATAAAAATATGACACGTGTTACCTATTAAGGACATTACACATCAGACAGTCTAGACGTCCACGTATCTAAATGTATGATACTTCCCATTCATTTTATTCCCGACTAAGTTTAACACTCACTAACATAGATGTGTGTAAGAGAGCCCGACCTCAGAAGTGCTGTATCAATTTCTCCTCGATTTTGTCGGAGCGGAAATAACAAGGAAAACGTTTCTTATATACAATGTCTTTTTTCGTAGATAAGAGGCTGGGTGTTCAGCCTATTGAAAGATAAGAGCTTTTAGATATATATTGGTAAAGTAGGTTAGATTTGACTTGGCCAGTTTTCATTACATAAGTCATTTTATAAAGTTATTTAACATAATTATATATATATTTATATTAATTCTGATAGAAACTGGCCAAGTCAAATCTAACCTACTTTAAAATCTCACATTTTTAAATAACAGCAATTGTTATAGGTATCCAATAAAGCAAAGAAATAAAGTTTAATACTTGTTCATAATGTTATTTTGTTCCTATAAATACATATTTGGATTTGCATAGAACTTGGCACTCATTTAGATCTCCATTCTTTTTGCGGCGAAGCCCACAGCCAAGCATTATTTTTGTATTGAACTTGGCTCTCCTTTTTTACATTTATGTTTTTGGTGGGATATCATTACTTTTTGTTAAGAAAACTAGGCAGGTACAGTACGATTACTGTTAGTTAACCACTGACAGATAGTTTGCCTTCATTTAATTTTCAACTTGAATGTCATACAAATAAAGCAATTTTCAGAATACTGTTACCCACGTCTACCGATTTAGAAATAACTACTTAATTTGTATGAGGTTAAAGTAGAAAATTAAATGAAGGCTAACTATCTGCCAGTGGTAAATCCCAAATAATTCTACGGTATTGAGATTTGATGTGTTTTCTTGCGTTTCCGCTCCATGGTTTTCTTTTTTTTCGCGCGCCGCCGACGACACACCGTTGGCCGGTTGTTTAGCGCGTAGGTATTACAAGTTTTTTGTATGGGGACCACTTATTTTTTGATTTAACTTTATTTTCATATTTCTGTTATATAGCAAATATATTAATACATATATTGGGATAGTTTCAAATATCTGCATGTAACGGTTCCAACGCTACAATTAAGACAATTTTTTTTTGTATGGGGACCCCCCTTTTTTTATTTTTTTTTATTTTTAGATTTTTTCCTACGCTCACACACAATTACCGAGTTGGATTCCAAATTTCATCCTTCTAGGTCATCTGGAAGTAGGTTAGATTTAGGTACTATATGTCAGTCAGTCAGTGCTAAAATTTACGACTTTTTGACCTTCATATCTTTATAACCGTTTGAGCTAGCTTCATGAAATTTGGGCTTCTAGATGTCCTTATGGATATAATTAAACACACGTAGTTTTATGTGTAAACGTTAAAGAGGTTTTGAGTTATAGAAGGGTCAAAAGTGGCACCAAGTGGTTCGTGTAATATTACACTCGGCGCTGGCTAGCCAGTTCCTTTGCTTGAACTTGGCTTGACACGCTGCCGCGTGTCTAGATATTGTCTAGTTCTACTATTGTAAAGGCTCTTTGACTTTTCAGGTAGCAAGGTTAGTGTGGCTTCCTCTGCCATATTAGTTATTTCTTGAGGAGTTAAAGATGATTCGTCACTGTCACTACTCATTTTCTTAGTTTTTATTTTAACTTTTTAAGTTTATCGTTGAAAAGAAAAGTTATCACATCACACCACTGGCGTCCGTAATGTTGCAGTACTGTGCTGTGATTGCCTAAATACTAGCGTACATTTTTTATTTTTTTATGCCCTGGATACAGCAGCAAGTTCAAGTAGATTTTTGACAGATGACGCAACGCTGCAACGTTCCGAAACGCCATAGATGGGTAAGACACATATTAAAAAATACGAAGTTCTATTAAAAAAAAAAATCGGTTGTCTAGAGCGTATCGAAAAAGTTACTTCGGTTGTTTCGCAAGTAACATAGACTATTCAACGATGAAAAGAGTGACGTTGCAGTATTCTCTATGAAGTCTTAATACACAAATTTTAAACGACCAGTATAAAATAGTATTCTATGCAATCGTTATATAATGTATGCTTTTTCAGTCGAGTACCACGTTTAAACCACGAAGCTTAGAGTCCTTACGCCCACATAAGCAGAAGCGGGAGCGTATTTTGCAAAATGCTTCCTTTTTCATTCAAGATTACGGCGTAACTATTAGTATTTATTCAAAAACTGAAAACGTATTTAATAATCATTTCTTAACCTCTTAATAATTTTTAAAAAATAAATTTCGGCGCGCGGCATCTGTGCAGCGTGATTTATAAATCTTTTAAAAAAATATACATTTACGGCAGCGTAGGTCCTATAGTTATGATTATTTTTTTATGCGTTAACAAAGTTATAATTTGCTATCATATTATTTTTAGGGCAAAATAAAAGTACAATTTGCGGTAAAAAAATATAAAGTAACCCTGTTTTCACCAAAAAAATTAAGAAAACTCGTAAAAGCCCCTCGTAAAAGATTTGGTGATGTGAATTGTAATCATTCATGTACCTAATGATTCTTGTTTACTGCAAAATTGAGAACCGAAACGACACTTCTCACTGCAAAATTTGAAAAAGACTCCCAAGAAAACTCATTTATTTTAGGTTTATAAACAGAAAATGAAAACTTGAACCATGTTAGCCCCTAGTTTAAGAAATAATTATTTCATTACGTTATCAGTTTTTGAATAAATACTAATAGTTACGTCGTAATCTTGAATGAAAAAGCAAGCATTTTGCAAAATACGCTCGTTTTAGGCGTAAGGACGGTAAGGTACGAGACTTAAAAAGCTAATAAAATTATATAACTATTGTATACAATACTTTTTCTACGTGTCAACTGAACTAATTAAACAAAATTGGTAGGTATCTATTGAAAATCTAAGCCCTGCTGAAACGAAGTGCAACCAACGGCTTTTTCATTTTTATGCGTTGATGTCTATTACCTTTTGACTTTCTCATGACGGCGTTCTATTGGTCAAATACTTTGTAGTTTAGTAAAGGCGCCACGTGATTGGTAAATTCCACTTTAGTTGTCTCAACAGTTATGAAATGTTGAGTTGGGAGCTCCATAGTAAAAAGTAAGTGATTTAAGTTTGGTGTACGAAGTCTTAATTCAAACATTAAGGTCGACGAGTATAAAAATATATTTTCAGTCGGTTCTTGTGAGATTACCGTGTCCACCCTTGCAACTATTTGATACAGGTACCTATTTGAAAAAGGTTGAACAGAATGTATATTTTGTCTGAGCACTACAGCCCGCAAATATGTAATAATTAATAGCTAGCAAGCATATTTATTACTCAGTATGTTTATCAAGCGGTCACAGGCATTCTGCGCGAAAGCGCTTTGATGGAAATATTTTTTACGATACATATTAAAAAGATCCTTTTGACCGCGGGCGTCAGCCGGGAATCATAACTAGATATTTTCCCGAAGTAATATTTATCGTTATTTCAGCTTAACATATTTCGACTCGAGTTCCTTGAGGTCGGTTGTGGAAATTACAATCGTTTCAGGAAAGCATAAATTGAATTTTTAAATAATTAATTGCACTATAGGTGACCTTTATTTTTGATAGCCGTGCTGTGCTGTTATTGTATGTACTTAGGGTCTTAAAAAAACATTCGATTAGGTAGCGAACACAGTACTAGCCCATTTGAGGCCACTCACCGCTACGTGGTACTACGCCCTAGGGCGAAGCAGCATTTTTCCGCTCTGTAGCGGGTATCGTAAGTAGAGGCATGATTCATATTATGAGTCATTCGTTATGAATGGCCTAGTAACTGAAATAGCATCCTAATTATATTCATGCTAATGAACTTCCACTGCAATTCGTTACTACATATTATATTAAAGTCTAATTTTTAGTGTAACACCATTCAACAATTCTAAAATGTAGAATCATTAAATCAATAGTTTGTAAGGGGGACTAAGTAATTAACACGCTAGTACCACCAACCGTCTCCCTCGTATTTGCGCCGAATTGTTTACACTTGGTCTAATTACGAACGCTTGCGAACACACGGGTAGATAAACATCTCGCAAATGAGTTTGTGTAACTATTCTTAAGCTGTACCTGTAATTTAATAGACGCCTACAACACATCCCAAAGTTATATTAGATTGAAGGCTTTAAAGCTCAACCCGTGTAGGGAACTACACAAACTGCGTAGTTAATGACGAAACCGATCGGACAGCCGCCGACGGGCAATTTATCAAGGCGTGTATAGACAAGTCCAGTGACTAGTCAGAACCCAACACAGGCCCCGGATGTGGCCCAATTTTGCGTAAATATTTATTACGTAAATAGTCATATTAGCCCTCTTCGAGGCGCTCCTTTTTCATAATCGTTATTCAATAACGTGACTCAAGTTATTTGATTTCGTTAACCGTGAAATTACAATAGCTTTGTGTGCGTGAGGTATTGTGCATGTTGTGGGCTGTCGATTGTCGATATATAACTTACAGTAGGGATCTATCTTGTCGTAGTATTAATGACGAATTGATACTTTTCCTGCACAACTTCTTCAAATAACCACACTTGTACACTTACTAGTTACCACGTTTGCACGCTTTTAATTTTTTTCTTATATTCTTGATTGTACAGAATATTTATTCTGTTAAGTACAACCTATCACGGGCAGGTACACCTATGAAGCTTAAGACAAATAAATGACATTTTGCGATCATCCAGCTATAATGCCCTGAACTAGTTCCAAAGCGACAATTTGTTATAATAAAAGTATCAACTCGGATTATTTCCCCACTTAGGTGACATATACATTTTGTGAGGGCTAACAAAATAAGGTACAATTTCGGTCCTCAATTTTTCGCCGAGTAGTAAATTGTTGAGCCTCTAGGGAAAAAATAGTACAAGAAAAAAGGGCATAGACTCTTCAAAACTACTTATTACTTTGGACGAGGGACTATCTTGCTCCAGTCGGTCGCCTTATGTGTTTCGTATTTTGTTTGCCAAACAGAGTAATTTGGCGGCCATGATGTGGACATTCGGGCTATTTCGATTTTTACCTGATATAAAATTAACTTATCTTATAATCTTTCAATTAGAATTCAGTGATATTCTCACAGCATACGTTCCTCAAAGGGATAAATTATAGGATACTGTAAAGTACTCGATATGTTACTCGAATACTTTTGATGAACAACATACGAAGAATTAAAATAATCTAAATGCCGAGTACCCAAATGTTATTATCAGCTAGTCAACAATAAGTTGCTTACAAAAGGCTGCCAATAAGTATTAAGAAGCGAGATTCTTCTTTGATATATTTGTGAATGTCACCTTTTATGCTGTAGTTTAATGTAATTTCTGCATACATGTACAACTCAAGTATAAAGAATGTATCATCATTCACCTAGCGTTATTCCCGGTTGTGCCCTAAAGGAGCCCGGGGTCGGCTTTGACACATAATCCCAAGATTTTGCACAGGCACTAGTTTTACGAAAGCGACTGCCATCGGAACTTCCAACCCAGAGGGAAGATCTTATTGGGATTAGACCATTCAGGCTCCTCACGATATTTTCCTTCACCGAAAAGCTAACGGTAAATATTCTATAGTTACATAAGTTCCAAAAAACTAATTAGTACTGGACGGGATTCGAACCCATGACCGCCGCTTTACAGCCGCATGCTTGAACCACTAGGCTACCGTATCTAAAGTATAAATAATATAAATATTTTAGATTCCATATATTATATGGAATCTAAAATATTTAGGTACTAATTCGTTTCTCGTTGATTTGAACTGAATAGAAAATATGGATGCTCAATAATCCTTAAATACAGAAGTAGGCATGATTTGAATGTTACCTTGCCCTTACAATGCTACCACTAGATAAGGCCTTTACTAACCAGGGCTTTGTCCATCAAAAACGTTAGAAGTGAGAGCCGAAGTTGGGCGTGTCTCTGTGTTACTTAGAAATGCAACATCTTTATGAAGATCGACCCAGGATAAAAGAGCCATTTATATCTTTTTTTTTTTAATACTACACGCTAAGAACCCACTAGACGGGTTTTCGCTAACCAACCCTGCTATCTGCTACGAGCGTAGGGCTACGAAAACGTTGGCACAATCGCAAAACGTTTGACGTATCGCCAATCGTTTCTTTTATTACGATCGGGTGAAAAAACACAAAATTCGTATTCAAATGAAGGGTTGAGCAATAAATTATTTGGGACGAGAACAACGAGTACCGCAAAATGGAGTGAGTTGGGTCAAAATAGACAATCACACCACAACAAAAAAATATTTTTACATGAGGCACGTTGAATTTATACATAAAAAATGTTCCGGTCTTATGTATTTTAGTTTTATAATGATTATCGGTCATTTATTATCATAATTTTAACAATAAACATAAACATAGTGAGAAATCCCACCCCACCCCTTAGTGGGGATAGAGGGGATAGCCATGGGGTGAGATGGGAAAATGTATGGGGAAAACCTTTCGGATTAGCTTGCCTCGATCCGCGTTCCGTCCCACTCTTCGCTCATATCTATCGCTCCTCTTCCGCATGATCGCTCCCCAGAACCCTGGTTCCACTCCAGGCCGCATATCTTTCACCTCTGACTTCTGAGGACTCCACTTTTTTTAAATGGTATATTGGGTACTCCGTGTTGCCGCAAGATAAGAAAATATGTCTAAAACTATAATAAAATTACTTTTAGAGCAACCTGAGCCAGGAAATTAACGTAGTTACTGAAAATATTCGCGTCCCATCTACCACCTCAATCCCTTAGTACCCCATTTTACGGTACCAAACCAATTTATTCGTTTTGTAAACCGCAAGGAAAACCTGTTTATTGAGATACAATTATTTTTTCACAGAAATATACAGGCCGACAAACCAGCCTGGCAAAAAATTTTAATGGATAATTAACACAGGAAAGGGTTAAACTTACCGCCCCTTTTCTAAATTCACGAGACATTTGAAGCTTTTATTTAATTTAGTTACTTTGACGTAATTTCCTTACTTGACGTTACAAGGTTCGCACAAAGGTACAAGCATAAAAAATAGATTGTTCTTTTTTGTTCCAGATTCCTGACCCTTGACATCCAACGTGCCGTTACAAGTTTCATAAGACAATGTTGAAAAAATGCTTAAAGATGCAGATTACGTTGCTGTGAATGAGGAAAATGAATTTACAGTGATAGAACGCGCAGAATGCGACCTGGCAGTTCCGGACTAACGTGATGCAACTTGTAATGCTAAATTTCCTAATCATGTTCGACATAGTGTTCATATTTTTTCTGTTCCTGATTGCGGTGACGTGTGTGATGAACTACATGCCAGGAAAGAGCAAGAGACAGGAGGTGATTGAGGAGGAGGTGGACGATGACGTCATCCCACCGCCACCGCTGTTCGACGACGAATGCCTGCCCTCGACGAGCCGCGACACGTACGTCGTCATTCCGCCACCGCTGGACCACGTCGCTAATACAAAAGACGGCTGTCCCATACATGTGGTGTAGTATAAGTACTGAATAATATGTAAGTACCTAGAGTTTCTTTCTTAACCCTTACTAATTTGCTCAGCTATTTATTTCCATACAGCCTTGAGACGATAATATCTTCTTATTTGTTAGGCGTCGATCGTCCGTCCGTCGTACCCGACCATATGATAGCAAACATATAACTTGATTCATCTGTGTCTCAATAATGCCGCATTCACGTATCATCATAACTATCATAAGTTATATATAATCTTATAACAAAGAGGACCTCTTATATCAATGTCTAACCGATTTCCTTTCAACAATAGGTACCGTAAACCGGGGTGGTTATTATCAATTTTAGACTTTGACATAATTTTTTGACGGTCCTAATAAACGTAAAAATATGAAATTAAAATGTAATAATCGGGTTTTTCTCTTCTTTATACCTACATAATCAAAGCGAAAGAAGAAGAAAGCGAAGCGAATTATCAAAGTTATATTAAGAATGAATGGGTTGAAACCACTACTTTTTTTGCTGCCAATCTAAAGTAAGGTCAACTCGGCGAAGACCGGCATACTTCATTTAAAAAATAAATAATCGACAAATTTTGGCTATCCTATTGCCTGAAAGTCAATTTTTCTGAAAGTGGTTAATTAAATATTTAGTTGGTTGCTAATTAAACTTGCGAAATTCACATAGCATGCATCGGTTAGTGAAATAAACACTCGTTTTTAAAACACGGCGCAATGGACGAACTTAGCGCCAATGTCGGATAAGATCGTCTAATGGCGAATTTACCTACACATAGGCAGCTTACGTAGTTACGGATATTTTGTATGAGTGCGAATAACAATAACAACTGAATGTGTGCCCTAAGCTCTCAAGAATAAGGTTTATTATGGCTGTTTTCGTCAAAAGAAGCGTTTGTCGGGTAAGGCCGGCATACAGATACATTCAGGGGTAGAAAACACGTCACTTAAAATAAAATAATTATTTTCGTAGTAAAATTTTATTACAAGAAATTTAAAACTTGTAAGTAGGTAATTAAACCATCTTCAAGTACTAAACGAGTGTTCATTCAATGTATTAAAAAATTGAGGCCACTAATTTACCACAAAAAGTAACAAATAGAGCAATTTACAGGCGAAAAGGTTAACGACTTCTGAAAACGGCAAAGATCGGCACATGACGATGTTATCCTCCAAAATTTTGACGGTCTTCGCCACTACTACATTTTTAGGTTCGTTTTTTTTTCACCAGAAATATCTGCGTGGAATACGAGTTTAACGTTATTGTAATATAATATAGCATTTTGTCAGACCTTTTACACGTGCAGCCTGTGGACAAATTATACTAAGAAGGCGCTCAATGCCCTGCGCATTCAATATAATAACGGGTTCAGGATGCTGTTGGGGCTGCCCCGCTTCTGTAGCGCATCAGGTATGTTTGCGGAGGCACGTGCTGATTACTTCAGTGCTATAATACGCAACAGAACTGCCTCCCTGATGCGCCGCGTGTGTGACAGCTCCAATAGCCTCGTGCGCCTGGTGCTGGAGACTCCTGCCTGCGCTTTGTGGAAACACTGGGACTCGGTGCATATGGAAGCTCTGTATATAAGATTGTATGATATTTTATTTTAATTTTACTTTTATTTTATTTTATGACATGACAAAGTAGATAGATAGAGATAGATATAACTAACTTAGGATAAGTAAATGTAATGTATACTAACACTATGGACATTGTCTGAATTAAATAATTTGAATTGAATTGAATTGAATAAATATACATCAATAAAGAATAAACTTACTTGCTTGGATCTAACAAATACTTCAGTTTAAACACTTAAAACTTTTTTTTAAGTCGACGTGGTATGCTCCGAATGCTAGTTACGAACCAAAAAATTTTTGAAAGGCCGGTTTCTCTCTTTATGCTAGATGTAGCACCATCTGTGTAAATTTGTCAGAACTAGAACGGTTTTATCATTTTGTAAATTGTGTTGCCATTCTCGCAGCTGTGCAGAATTTGCTGTAATTCTTGCTATACGATCTTTGCCGACAGACGGTCTTCGCCGAGTTGACCTTAAACCCGCTAAAAAGCTTGTAAAAAATAAAAAATAAAATCGCTTAAGTAGTTTTTAAGTTACATATATATTTGATGTGTGGGGTGGGCCCTATCACACCAAATGATACAAATCAATAATTTTAAGCGATTTATTAGATTATTAACTAGAAAAAACGTAGGAACGTTACTTATACAGGTATAAAAGTACCTTTACCTTTTAATACCTTTTGATCACAGACATAATCAGCCTTTTTTCAAGGATTTTTCAAAGTAATATTTATAATTATGTGACTCAATCTTTCTCTTGTCATATTATGGTATTGCTCCTACAAAAAAAAACCATACACACTAAGTTATAATTCATATGAATAACAAAAAGCGCCAAAAAACGAATTCCTGAGGCTTAATCATTAGGTCAATTTCACCACATATAGGTGATCAAAGACACCCCTACCCATACCCATGGATTCCCCGGCTGAGGGTGCAGTTTTGGATTTTAGGATAGAGGATTTTTTTTGCTAACTCACTACTAACCAGTGATCAACTTAAGATACCGAACAAATAACTTGCATTTATTCTTGATATATGTACGGTCGAAGTTTTTTAGCTATGATAATCAAGAGAAAAAGTGTCCTTGCCGTTAACATTTTTTTCTCCATGAAATAATTGCACTACGCATGTACTAGTTGAGTATGTGACGAAGTAACTACCAGTGTTGCCAATAAATAAATAAATAAATATTAGGGGACAATCTTACACAAATCGACCTAGTCCCATAGTAAGCTCAGTAAGGCTTGTGTTATGGGTACTAGACGACGATATATATATAATAGATATAAATACTTAAATACATAGAAAAACTTCCATGACTCAGAAACAAATATTCATGCTCATCACACAAATATTTGCCCTTACCGGGATTCGAACCCAGGACCTTCAGATTCGTAGGCAGCGTCACTACCCACTAGACTAACCGGTCGTCAAAATGTGAATGTGAATAATGTGAAAGAAACTACTAAGGTGCTTTTAAACTCTTTAATATAAGTATTTTAGTAGTGGATGGAAGTTGTTATCAAAGTCGACCCGCAAATCAAAGTAACCCGGTTTACGGTACACGGAGGTTAAAGTCGATATTTAGAGGTTAACGTATTATTTGATTACACTACGAGTAACTTATTTTTCGTCTGTTTCAGATCAACGTAGGAGTTTATTACGAAGAAGCCTTATGAGAATGTAGATGTCGAAAACAAAATGTAGGCATTTTTTACCAATTTGTCATGTATAAGTAAAATTTCTTGTTACGTAAGACTAAAGGGTGGAATTTGGGACTCAAGTGAATGGTATGTACTAACAAGCAACTGGGTTGTTCAATATGTAATGTATGTCGGAGAGGTACCGAGTAACTTTGTTTGCAGGTTCGCCTCCTCAGTGGAGTGCGATATTTTCTTGTTGTTTTGAGTCGATATAAGTAGACACATTTAGCGAGTAAGGAACCGATTGTGTAGTTTTAACAAAAGTAACGCTTAATTGTTGGCAAACTTTATATTAGTTGGCAAACTGATCTCTATTGTGTTCGTAAAATCCAATTTCTTTCGCGGCCATGCGTAAGCTATACACGGTAGAAACAAGTTTGTTGCAAATCACCACTGTTGTTTTGCTATCGTACCCACTTACGTTCGGCGCAAAGTGTTCACATTTCATGTTTTTGCAAGTGCTTGTTTAAGAAAAATGTGACTGAATAATAGGTAACATAGATAAGGTTTATATGTTATAGTAAATTAAAATCATACGCTATACCTATTTTAAGCTTGCATTTTGTAATAGGTTGTATGTTTTCACAGAGAGTATTTTGGTTGTAAAATTTTAATATGAGTGGTAATTTAATTTGAAACTGATGTAACTTCAACACTTGTTGTCGATGTCGAGGAAACATTGATAATCCTTCAAATTCATTTTTCTTTGTAAGCCTTCAAACATTGTTTCATTATCATCACTGAATATAATTACTCGAGTGTCTGAATAATCTTTTTTCTAGGTTGATTAGAATGATAGATGTCACTTCATGATAGCATGTAACTTTGTAAGGCGCTAAGCAAAATTCATATTTTTTCCAAGGAAAAATATTGCTTGTAAAGATTAAATCACGTCTAATATGCGGATTTGATCTCAAAACAGTTAATAAAAGGTCTAGATACCGTGAAAACACTACGTAATATTTACTTATATTCTTAAGTGAACGTCATTACAATGCAATGTTGTTTCAATACGCTTGGATTGCTAGAGGTGAGGGTTATCGGTTAAGAAAAAAACGATGAAATAATATGTTACAAAATAAGGAATTGCAATATAAATTGGCAGCACACATAGGACCTCCGTGCCGTGCCGCCATTTTGTATTTCGATGTCACCGCTTGTCAATAACAATAATCAGCACGGCTATCACGCGACGGCGCGCGAGCTCTATAGATTTTTCTCGCACTATCCGTCTCTCTCTTATTAGAACACTTAGAGCAAGAGGTAGAGTGCGAGAAAAATCGAGAGTATGTCGCGGCCTTCCCATGATAGACGTGCAGAGGACTTACCGCGAAACGAAAACGAACTTCGTTCGTCTGTGTCCCTCTCTGTCGCACTTGCTTGTTCGTGCGACAGAAAGGGAGATACACGAACGAAGTTCGTTTTCGTTTCGCGGTAGCCCCTCAGTACGCAGTCAGACAGTACGAGTGGAAAGATCGGACATAGCGCTTGCTCGCTTTGACTTCTTATCACAAGTGAAAACAATTGACGACTGGGACAAAGTTGTTTTCCTAGATGAAACATGGTTAAATGCGAATCATAGTGTCGGAAAAATATGGACAGACTATACACCTCAGTCGTTAACGAAAGTTCCTGAAGGAAAGGGCCAAAGGCTTATTATATACCACGCAGGGAAGGCCAGAGGTTTGGTACCGAACTTCTTACTTGCTAGTAAGCAGTTCGATGGAAATTCGTACTGACTTTTATTTCAATACCGTTACAACGTTACGTTCCCAATAATATTAAGTATACCATCGATACTTTTAGCTCTAGGTATACACTGCATTCGAATAGTATCGATAGTTTGCATAACAGTGGTAGCACCTCTAGTTACGTTAGTTTGGCATCTGTCATTCTAATCAAGCTAGAAAAAATTACATATAATCGAGGATGACTAAGATTGGTACACTTAGTATGTTTGAAGGTAAATTGTCAGTGAGCGTAATCCATAAAATGAAGTGCAATACAAAAACGAAACGAGCGTGTAAAACAAGTGTGTTTTTTACCAACCTAAATATATCAAATATATTTCATCCGTAAGTAATTAGTTACTTTATCAATAAGCCACAAAAGTATCGAATGAGTTCGAAGTTTGACTAGCATGGTCAAGACATTTATTGAAATGTTAAGTGACGATCTTCTTTTAATAGTGTTTAATAGTGTCCTCTTACAGTTACCAACGCATGTATTTATGATTATATTTGATTTGACAATAAGACACCAATAGAATAATCTTGTAAGCAAAGTAATGTTTCAAATCCCACGTCGTTAGAAATGTGTGGTTGTACTTACAACACACCCGTTTATTATAAGCGTATACTAGAAATAAGAGTTAACGTAATAAATACTAAAAAAGACAATACATGTATTACGAAATGTTTCTCATATCATTTGAATTAAGTAAGTACTTAATTAAAATCTGCGTTCAACATAGACTTTTAGTTTAGTTATATTACTTAGATTGATAGTTTCACATTACTAGTCTAATAAAAAAATGTGTCAGAATTTAGAGACTCAAGAAAGTAACCAAAAAATATCTAAGAATCGTTTGGCACTTGAAATTACAATTTAAAAGCAAGATATTGTCGACATATTACTGTTATATTATGGATATATAAAATTTAAAAAATATATTCTTAGTAAGAAAAGGCTTCAAACGTAGGTCATCAGAGAATCAGGAATACATTACACGATGTGATATATACACAATTTATAAGACGTAGCTATGGAGGATATATTGTTTTTAATTTGTTGTTATATGAGCGTCACGGAGACGCTTATTATTGATGTAACTAATAAAATGCACTACAGAGTGTCGTCATATCAGAACTGTTGTTTTATTTGGAAATGTATATCATGTGTGAAAATCTTAAAAGGTATGATATCAAATCACTGTAAATTTAAAAATTTCTAATCTGTTTGGTCATAATGCTAGAAAACTCAGCGATTTGATCTCTTTAACGGTTGAGTGAAAAGACAAAATCGGCTTGGTATGCCAACACGTAATGTCATTTCATTTATAGATGTGTATAGTGATTCTATAATGTCTTAACTGTTACAGTAAAGTAGCAAGAGGACGGGCACCAGAAGCAGGACAACTCGTAGTTCGCGATTATTCAATTAAACGTTTCTTGTCGCCGTTGGTTACGCAAATAGAGAATCGGTCTTTGGATTACCTGTCCACTGTGTATCACCTCTCCGCTACCGTTGCTGCTGGTCAATCCAGAAATTATACTTGAAACCATAATTCGATTCCAAAAATATAACCTTAAAATTGCCATTAAAATGAAAAAATAATCGACACTGGTAAACTTACACTCTTCCAAATGATGGACGTAGCTAGTTTTTAGCTATATTTTTGGAATCTAATTATGGTTTCAAGTATAGTGGAAACAGTGCAGTGTCCTAACTGGTTCGGTAGAAATGCACTTAATGAAATACAAATAAAACTTCACTAAGTTAGGTATTTAACGAAATTTGTCCAAAGAAGCCATTCCCCAAGAGTGCTGCATATCTTTTTCTCGTGTGCGGAAGGCATACGCGTGTCTCGGTCAAGGGAGCGTGGTCGACTCGAATCAAGGCATCCCAGCTTGACATTCAGCCAATATAGAGACACAGAAATTTACCAACATACAGGAAAATACTTTTATCATAATATGCCTTGCCACTTTACTCTCCAATAAATGAAAAACAAAAAAAAAACAAAGTAATTATGACAAAGGGGCTCGGGGTCGCGTTAAGGTTGTATAATTTAAGTGGTTAGGTATAGTTTGGAAAATAACAACTGGCCGTCTGATATCTAATTCAAAATAGATCTTTTGTTCCGCGTAAAGCCTTACCGGTAATGGGTATCTACTCGAAAGTAGTATCTATTATTCATTCCTAAACACATCTTTACTTCTTGAGAGTCGGAGTGACTAGTCCATTTCAGTCATCAGCATCACGTGTTTTGTTTATTTAATATAAAACACTGTTAAAAATACGTAGAGAAGTTGCTCAATATAATATGTCCAATATGTATGTGTGTGTATATATATATATGTCCTACCTTTTGGATCTATTGCCACAAATATCTACTAAACTTTTATCCTCTTATTCATAAAACTTAAAATTCCTTTGATAAATAAAATGTGGTTTGTCCCTTTCTTACGGATTTAATTAATATCAGAATGACATAAAGACGAATTTTAACGGCATTTAGTTTATTATGTTTATACTCGGCATTAGAGTATGATTGATAATACGATTGGAAACCATAGGTAGGAATGCTGATACTGTATTATAAAAAAAATATTTGAGCATAAATAAACATATAAATGTTTAAGTCTTACTAAAGGTTAAAAACGGTATAGAGCATTTCCTCAAAAAGAAAACCATCAAATGATATATACCTTACATTTACAAGCAGTTCCTCCGAAAAAACGTTTGATGTTTACTCACGAAGTCGCAATATCAATTGGCGCAAACAATAATACAGCACTTAAAGTAGCCGTCAATAGAATTTGCTAAGTATGTAAACAAACCGCCATATTGAGATTATCTTTTTATATGGCGGTTTGTTTACATAGCTAGCAAATTCTATTGACGGCCACTTTAAAACAACATCGAAAATATGTAAAGAAACAAAATTTATCGCACAAAAGGCGACCGATTACTTGGTATTCCAAGAAACACTCTCTCAGATTTATAGCAATCTAATCTATTCCATTCCCAAACACTTGCGCCTACCCGGTGGGGAAAGGGGGAATAAAATTCCTAACAAGCCACTTTAATTAATAGGCGGGCCAATAAAATGTCAAGATAATTTTAGCCTTCTCCGATAGCACCTGTGCCAAAGTTTGACGGCAAATCGATAGCACAATGCAACGAGCGCCTCGAGTCTCCAATCTCCAACCGACGTAGTACTCCGAATACCTACATAGGACACGGTGTAAGGAAATTATACACGACCCCGTATTTCAAAACGTGTCCCGACTGTTTATTAACCGACAATGTGCACACTGAACCAAATTTTCAGGATGTGCACATCTATTCAATAATTTCCTTTTCAGTAGGTAACTCTATCCTTCCATACTCGTGGAAAAAACAGTTAAGTACAATTTTTAGTTTCACTGGAGAAGAACTAGGAATCTTTGTTATGTAAAATTCATTGCCTACAATGTACAAATAAAAATAAAAATTGGGGTGATACATATTATATTGAAACGTGTTATTCATTAGCTGCATAACATAAATGTGAATAAAATGTCAATGTTATATAGTCAATGTAACTCCAGTGGAAATGGCTTGTCAAATTGACGACCTACAAACTTATCAGGTTGTACAGAAACAAAGTATTTTATTAAAAGTCGTATTTTACATTTAAATATCGACATATTTTGTCCGTAATAAACTACATCATTTCAGTGACTGACCTCAGAAATCAATATGATGCGGTCCTATCTATTGGAATAATAGTTTCCTCAGTCGGACGAAAGAGGCAGGGTTATTCAGGAACCTTCACTATGCTGGGAGGAAATATCTGTTGTAATCTTTGTTATTATTTATTTATACAGGAAATATAGATTTCATTGGTTAGCATAGTATACAGGTAGGCAGGCGTAAAATATACTTCAAATTCCTTTTCTTTAGCAGGGTAAGAGGGGCACACTGAAATGATCGGGAATAGAAAAAACCAATCGGAGATGTAACTTAATTATGTTTTTTTTAGGTTGTTAAGTATAAATTATGTTGATATGAGCGCTTTTGCCTAACATAAAAGATTTTATTATGTTAATGATTCAAGGCAGAAGTTGACATTCAAATGATGGCAAATGTTCGTGCTTTTCTGCCGTATTACAAAAATCAAACCTCGATCAGTCCCGGAAAACGTGATATTTCAGGCTTTTAGCAAGTTTCCTAATTTGCAACTAAAAATATATTGTTAATGGCTTTTGACGTTTCTCACCGGAACTTTTGTTGAGTAGGTGAGAAAAAATCAACATAAGTCGCATTTCTTCTTCGTATAACATATGAGGGAGCGCAAAAGAGTTTATTTTTTAGCTACACTATGTACGATAAGAGCGTGACCAGTAAAACCTTAAGAAAAAAACGGTCAAGTGCGAGTCTGACTCGCGCACCGAGGGTTCCGTACAAACTATCAATTAACTCAAGGTAAAGTAAATGTCCTAATATTTGTTAAATTACTTATTTTAACCCAACACAACAGAATTCAATTTAAAACAACGAATAACTTTTACACCAAGACCATCGAACTACCAAGACATTTGAATCGCGTTTTTTTTCTGACCTGCTATTGAATTAAATATACACGTCCCAATCCCATTAATTCTAGAAAAATCTTAACAGCGCGAATTAGGAATGGGGTCAGCGTCATCTATCGGCCCCATTTGGTACTAACGTGCAATGCAAGGGCAATCAGCTTAGTATGTATGTTGGTGTGCGATAGCGATCTCGATTTTTTTATTTTATTTGAAAGAGAGTACTTCTATGATTATTTAAAAAAAAAAAAAATACGCTAGACACAGAAAAAGTTATACTTTTCCAGTACTTAATATTTAAGTTTATCTTAATCACAAGTAATTAAAGTGCAACTCAAGCCCTTTTATATGATGCCCCACTTGACCTAATACTTTTTTTTTTTTTGCCCTCCTCAAAAACAAAACAAAACAAAAAATACCCTAGATACAGAAAAAGTTATACTTTTCCAGTAATATTTATGTTTATCACAAGTGTTCATTTCAAACTTTTCGCTTGGATAATTTTGGAGATAAGGGGGCGGAATGGTTATTTTTAACATTTTCCTTCATAGATCGAAATTTTACCTATGTAGAAAAAAATACTGTTTCAAAAAGTGCAACTCAAGCCCTTTCATAGATACCCCACTTGACCTGATAGTTGGTTTTTGTTTGCCCCCTCCTCATATTCCTCATTTCTAAATTTCGATCATAGTGGAAAATTGAAAAATTATTCGCCACGAGCGGGATTTGAACCCACAACCTTTGGTATCCGTCCATCGCTCTGCCAATTGAGCTACCGTGGGTCCGCTGATGGCGACGAATCTTTCAATCCCTTCCACTATTGTATTTTACACCTTAGGGAGGCTCGTAGCGACATCTACCGCGAAGTTATTACAACTTCTGAAACGGCACCAACGTCTCAAGTTACATTGAGAATCGTTAGTCACAATGCGCTAACCCATTTTTAACAGTAAATGTTTATTAAGCAGAAACGTCCGCTAACGAAATTCCAAATATCGATCATAGTGGAAAATTGAAAAATTATTCGCCACGAGCGGGATTTGAACCCACAACCTTTGGAATCCATCGCTCGTGGCGAATAATTTTTCAATTTTCCACTATGATCGAAATTTGGAATTTCGTTAGCGGACGTTTCTGCTTAATAAACATTTCCTCATTTTTCATAGAAAATTAAAATGGATATTTAAATTTATCTTTTTCCATGCACGTGGATAACTCTCATTTATAACCATTCCAAATTTCAAATTGATAGCTTAAGTAGTTCGTGAGATATTTCACTTTGTGACAGACAGACAGACAGACAGACGGACGGAGTCGCACCATAAGGGTTCCTTTTTTACCTTTCTTTGGTACGGAACCCTAAAAAGTAAGAATTTCATGTCCAATACTATTATTATAGAGTTTTATTATTACACATGCATGCTTTATTTTTAATAAGGCGTCCAGTCTCCTGAGTTATCAATAATCGCTTGGCATCTTTGAGAACTTTTGACCAAATTGTCAGCATAACTGCGAGGTAAAGGCCTCCACGCGGACTTCAGTTCTCGAGTTAAGTCAGAAACACTAACAGTATTTTTTCCCCGTAATTTAAGCTTTATCCATGTCCAAACATTTTCAATTGGATTGGCGTCGGGTTGTGAAGGCTAATCCAAAACGTCGACGCCATTTTGAGTTTTCTATACAGTACAGTACTGACTTCGGTGTTTAGGGTCATTATCCTCTTGCAGAATCCAAGACGCGATGAGTTTCGGGAAAATCTTTTTAGCGAAAGGCATCAAGGCCTTTTTATAAATTTTGGCCATTTTAAGGGCGTCGAGTGTACCGGTGAACAAGTGCAAATGGCCGAAACCTGATTCGAGAAGCATCCCCAAACATGTACCTTTACCGGGTGTTTAACGGTTCGCACGAGCACTCTATTATCTGCCGAAGCCCAAGCCCGAGTCGAGTAACTAGCTGCCTTGATCTGCCTGCCTGATCGAGTAAGAAGCTTCATCGGAAAAATAGTACATTGTTTATCGAGGGGCGTAAGTAAACAAGAGTCTATCAGAAGCCCGACGCCGAAGGCGGAGGGCTTTTGATGACTCGAGTTTGCAATATTCTTACGCCCGTGTTATACACAATGTTTTTCACCACATTTGCGAGGAAACAAATACATTTTAGATGAAATTAATAGAAATCGTAATAAAAACTGCAACATGTCAGCCGTCCATTTTGTTGAATTTGACGTGAGGCGCGTATGGCAAAGACCCTTCGGTATACAGCCACGATTTGAAAACACTTAAAAACATTTTACATGGATACTAAATAACTACATATTAAATTGTTAATAATTCAGTTAATCATGTTTAAGTAGTTTTTTAAGTTTAAATTTATTTATAAATAAGTTTTCAGACATCGTATTTTATATAAAACCTCTTTGCTTTGTAACTGCCGCATGAGTGACAGATACAATTTAAGAAAAAAACCATTACGCCCGTGGGCGTAACACAGGCTATTACAGCTCTGTATGTCTGCGCATTATGAAGCCCTTTTTCGAGCAAGTGTGATGAAAAATATATTAAGTATTCCAATCTCGGTTTTTGTTTTGTCTCACCCGCGATAGTCTTTTTTCCATGTGTTTTTCAGTAAGGAGTGGTTTCTTCACTGTACTGCGATATTTCAAACCATTTTCATTCAAACGCCTTCTGATTGTATCTAAAGATATCTTCAAACCTTTCGTCTTCAATTTTTCTTGTCCAGAACGCCTAGACAGAAGTGGATTTTTTGAAAACATCTGCAAGAACCGTTTGTCCTCTGCAGAGGAGGTCTTTTGTTTTCCCGCGTTCTGGTAAGTCGTTAACCTTTTTAAACTCCATATACTCGTATCACCTCACCCACTAGTTACAAACGCCTTCGATTTATTCATATACTTAGCAGCTTGATTTCGTGACATTTTGGGTCCTATTGGGTGTGTACAAAGGAATACTGCCTTGAAAATGGACTTTGGGCGGGAAACTGTCAATTGTTTTTTTTTGTTTTTTTATGTAGCATTGTAGCCAAGTAAACATTCTATTCAGTCAGTAACTTTTTTTTCTATGCCACATTCTTAAAAGTTATGTATGTACAGGTCACGCTCTTGTCAAACACACGTAACTTGTTCTTTTTAGTCGTTCGAATACTTATAGATAACAAAATGTCGAGGTATGCCACATGTAGATTGTGCTATATTATTATTTTCCTCTACCGGGATGTACTCAGGAGTCACCACTGTTTTTAGTCGACCTATTATAGAAGATAGAGAAATACTGAGATGGTAGCGAGACATTATGGTTGGACTGGATTAGATTAAATAGCATTGAAGTAAAAATCATCAAAAGAATAAGCTTACCCAGGCAACATTTTTAAATAACCGTGGTGATAGTTATGAAAAAAAAATTGACTCAGTGGTTTTTCCGTGCAAACTCTCGATCATTGCAGACTTTAAAAACATAAGTAACCAGATGTTTAGTAAAAATTCAATAATTTTTCATAATTATTTGAATGACATTAAGTCCAATGTTAAAGTCATAAAATAATATTTTCTCAAACATGCTCGGAAATGTATGCGTTATTATCACGAAATGAAGACGTGAAGTTTCTTGTTTATGGCTCCCTACATTACTTCTTGGCCTTAAGCCAAGAAGTAATGTATGAAAACCCTAAGTAAAACCATTATTGTCCGCTACTCAAACTTTTTAAATTTGCTTACTAATATTAAACTGACAAAGGAAAATTTACATACTGCCAACCACCACTAGACACTGTAAGCATACTTGCTTCATAGAAAAAATAAAAATAATCTATACTTTATGTGCGGTTAAACATGGTGCTCGAACGGCTTGTTCAAATGGCATGTTTAAAAAATAAAAAAAGGCGCAAATTACCTATTATTTAATTGTATTTATTTTAATTTTAATATTTCCTCACATCATTTGAGAAAAGTACTATACAATCCTCGGCCGGAACAGGGATTGCTGGACTCGTTGTATTCGGCCTCGTCTACGACTCGGCCGTCTACCCCATCTCGTCCAGCAATCCCTTACTTCACGGCCTCTGCAGTAATCTACTATTTCAGGTAACTTAGTCCTAAGTTATCCATTCCCGATCATTTCGGAGTGCCCTCGTATTTGTAGGTACATACCTACTTAAACTCTGCGCCATGTATTTACTAAGCAACAAACAAGTACAAGTAGAGTAAACACGGAGTCATTCGTTAATAATTTGCAAATACCTATGTGTATAACGTTTTACGCCCTCAACTCAACTCAACGCGAGGTTTTAATTGAAACATTCAGTCCCCAAGGAGAACGCGTAATGAAAGTGATAAATCTGCAGAACAATTCTGACTTTATTTTTACAGTCCCGACGAGTTAATATAAACAAGTGAAGTGTTCAGTTCATGATTCGACGATAAACTGACGTGTATATAAAATGGTTATGGTATTCTCACAGATGGCGTCAATAATACCGAAGTGGCTGTTAAAGTTAGTATCGCTATAACGGCAGAGATTGTAAATCGATAGTATAAAAGTGTGTCATCTAAGCCTTGTCACTTTATCCACTCTGGATAAAGTGACAAGAGAGTTTTATAAATACGTCAGCAACGTCATATTACGTCCATATAATTGGCTAAGATAAGAATTTGCGAGCGTTGGAAAATCACCAGAGGACTATTCAAAGCGTGCTAAGCTCCCGAAATACTCGGATGGGTATTATTAGTCAATATAGGTTTTAGGTCAATGGATCCATTTCATAGCAGCCCTCATCGGTACCTAAATATCAAAAATACTTACAACTCTATAACTGTTTCGACAGTTAAATAGCGAACGAAATTAATTGGAGTAAAAGCTGATCATGCTCGTCAATATTCATTTTCATAACTAATAATATAGCTTATCACAAAAATTACCGCAGAATATTTTTATATTATTTTGCCTGGCCTGAGCATCAATGGGGCGGCACTCCTAAACGTGTGCAGCAGGCGGGGCGAATTCCGATTTTTTTTAGGTTTTTTAACGCGCTTATGCTGTCTATACAAAATTATTCAGCTATATTCCACCCACAGATAACCTCCAATAGATAGAGCCTACCTATAGGGCGACGTGCAGTCACCACGCATATATTATATGTTATTAAATAAGTTATTGCTGTTTGAAGTGGTGTTGGAAAAACTCCCGAACGTCTAACTACACAATCGACGGAATAACATTTCACAGGTAAGTTAAATTTATCATATAAATGTAATTTTAATTCTGTCACGCGGAGTTCATTTTACGCTGGTCCATAAGAAGTAGTGAAGTATGCATGTCCCTTATCATCAAATGGAAATGGCAATATACTGTTCCTTTCTCGCGAAAGCACGTGACACTCTAGTGATGGGCTAGTGATACTTTCGAATTTTACCGATTCCGATTCATTTAAGGAAATAGTATATGTTAATTCATCCGTACTTTCGTGTAAGTACTATTTTAATACAAAATTCACTAAAGGTTATATTTATATCCTTGTCATTGCATTGTCAACATTATTTTGTTAAAAGTCTCTCATGAGTCATAACATAATATAATATACGATGTACTTAAGGTTTAAGCTGGATCAAGAAGGCGGCGTGGCGGACTGCAACCGTCTTGCAAGCTATGAGGTAGAGGGAGACGTAGTAAATTACTATTTCGCTCTATTTTATAGCTTCCAGCATGTCTATCATGTGACGGCCGCGACATACTCTCGATTTTTCTCGCACTACCCGTCTCTTTCTTATTAGAACACTTAGAACAAGAGGTATAGTGCGAGAATAATCGAGAGTATGTCGCGACCGTGTCACGATAGACGTGCAGAGCTAATGAACGGAATATATTATTGTAGTACCTACTGGAAGTTTTTGTTTAAGACTTGTTTGTTGGTTTAAGAGTAAATATGATCCCATAAAAAACATTCCACGTAAAAAAGAGGCCAAGTCTCGAAACTCTTCCACCGTAAAAAGTTGTGAGATATTTCGTAGAGCCAAGTCTCAGGCATTCTTATTAATCTTTATCTGCGGGCTGTGTAGCCTACCTATGTATATTCTACTCTAAGGCAGGTTCCCGTTAGGTATGACGACGAGCGAAGCGAAGAGGAGTTTTAGGAACAACTGCGACATTAAAGCGCCCGAGCCGAGCGAGTGAAGCAAGCGTGCTGCGGCAGCGGCCGGTGAAACACCAGTGCCACACATTTTTTTACTCATATTTGCATAGGTAAGTACAAATGTCCAGGGGATTATCTAATATGAGGAAGTGAAATAGCATGGCCCACTATGGTGTAATAATCACATAATAATTAATAAACAGTTACATAAGAAGTATAACGCGTCACACGACTTAAAACATCGTTAATATTTGACGATCATTATTAACGCAAATTGCTCTTGCAAACTCTAAATAATTAACCATCAACGGTTAATTTGTATGTAAGCGCTTTTGTTCGCAAATAATTAATTACAGTCTAACAAAGTGCGCATAATTTAGTGAAGTTTAATGTTTTAACAACAGTTTTGGATATAAATTACAGGCCTGTTAGAAATGGCTTGATTTAAAATATATACATCAGAGAGCGCTGATTTGAAACGACTGAAACGATTTTCGTGGGACCCAACCCACCCTGGGTTAGTTACTTATGTCCCGTAAGGCTCGGTTTTATAATTTCCGATAAACATTATGTCGTCGTGTATTGACACACTTCTGGGGCCGTAGACAAGGTTACAATCGACAAGCGCTAACGCCAATAGAAAACTAATAAAATGTAGGGGAATGACAGATGCCGACGAAACATTTTTCGTTAACATCTGTCATTCCCTTACATTTTATTAGTTTTCTATTGGCGTTAGCGCTAGTCGATTGTAACCTTGTCTATAGGCCCTGAGCCCAAGTAATTTTAAAAGGCGACAAGCCATGTACTTTTGGTAGGTAATCAAGGTATAGAGTTTTGTACTGGCTTAACATTAGTTGTATTTCGCTGGAACTGCGTAGGATTCATACGAAATGTTATCAAATACAAGACAACTATTTGGGACATACAGAGTTAAAAAAGTAAGAGTAAACGACCTCTGTGGTAGCCTGAGGTGGAGTAGGTTTTGCGTAAAGGGCTAACAGGCACATATCAAATGCCGTAAAATTGAATAAGAGGAGACGTCGTTTATGCGGATTTAGAGTTCTAACTAAAACTTAGTTAGAACTAGAAGAGTTCTAACTTTTATAACTTTGGCAATGTCCACAGGAAAGACATGAAATTACTCGTAAATCTCTGTATGACCCATTTTATGTAACTTAGTAAAACGAAACTGTTGACTGGTACGGAACCACCAGTCAACAGGTCTCTATGTTATGGTATAATAATAGTACATTGTGATACAAGTGAGGTATGTTGATAATTACATCAGAGGCGGGATTATCACGCGAGCCGCAGGTGAGCGTGATAAGAGAGCCGAGGATGTAATTATCAAAGCTCATGCGTTTCATACGAAGTTTTACAACACATTTTGCGAGGAAAAAATCCTTTTCATAAGATGAAAATTTTATAGGCTGCCAAGTTATTTTCTTTACTTATTTATGGCAACAGGTTTTTACTCACATGTTGTATACATCGCCAAGAATTTCCAGTGGCGTCCATTCTTTTTATCACTTTTGTAGTCACCATGAGTCAACATTTTTGTTAATAACAATAACCAAACACGCATAAACAATGTTTACAAGTATCGTGAAGTTTGCGCAGTGCGCGCGCAATTAGATGAAATCTCTAAATATTTTCGTTTTAAAATGTTATCTTTATTAATTCATGTAAAATGTTATCACAAGGGCATAGTTTTACTAAATTAAACGTTTCTATATCATATTCAAAAATAAATAGTCAATTAATTAACAAAAAGGATTTAATTTGTTTAGTCGAGTAAGAATCCATTAGCCGAGGACTAAAAAAAAAGCTGTACATTCTGTACAACCCGATTCATTTAAGAATGCACCGTGTGCATGCATACATCTTGCTGCAAGGTGCCAACGTGACTTAATCGGGATATAACCATAACACACAAGTGTCGTAATGTTATAAAACACGCGTGTTTAATATCCAGGATTATGAGCCTAAAAGCGACACAATAAGAGGTACTTTACGAGCAATTGTGTTGAAAAAACCTATTAAGTACTTCCCGGTGACCAAGAATGATGAAATTTGGCAAGTCTTACTTACATAACAAGTAAATAATAATTCCGAAAACTGAGAATTGTATAACTAGATAATAATATATATCATATTTTGGATCTTTAGATTGCGTTACTTTAGAAGTTTAATTGTTTTTACAGACCTGATTATTTGATATTAATTTATACTTACTTGATACACATACGCGATTTCGAGAAAAAAGTTCTTGACAAACATACCGACAGCAAAGTAACGGCTTCCTTTGTACCTTTTGAGGTACGTACGATACCCTAATATAATAGTCATTAATTATCTAAGCATCCACCAGATTTGTCCGAGCTAGCGGAGCGGTGTGCGAGGAAAAAATCCAACAGCATTACTAGCTTCGCTTTCGCATCTCTATCTATTGGTGGGTTTTTCCCTCGAACACCGCTGCTTACACCCAACCGCATTTTTTCTAAACCTAAATTATGCGGCTAATAATGACGTGGGAACGAAAATATTTTCTGTGTGATTTTGGTAAACGGTTATTTTTAATTTGCACGGGTAACACCTGCATTTAACCGCTGGGACGCGACGAGAATCATTTCGTGCAAGATTTACATTTTTAACCAGAGAATAATCGCCACCTTTTCATTTTACGTCTGGCTCTACGGTTAACGTTATTTTTGGGCAATCAACTTTAAAGAAAATGTTTCGTCAGGGCATGCTGATACCTACCGAGTAAAAACGGTAAAATAAAAAATAGGTTAAAAGAGTATTTAATTCTACTGAGAAAACCTCTATGGTAAAAATTATGGTTGGCAAATCCTAAGCCGATTGAGGGCGGTAAATATATTTATATACTTGTGTAATAGAATAAGCCGTGTTTGCGTCTACCGACTAACGTAGTCTCGTAACTTCAGCGACTTATCGTCAAAGTACAATCACAATTCACATCTTGTCTTCAGGCAGTTCTAGAAACTTCCTGACGCCTGTCGCCTGCGTTACATTTCTGTTGCAAATATTTCGTTAAACATCCTCTGAAACTGGAAACACTGCGGCGCTCAACCAATACCGACTGACCATCTAACCAGTGTGACCGTTTTAGGTGTAAGGTGCAATTGTAACTTTTAACATTGTAAACGGGCCTCAGGTTTGGTGACTACACATTGCAATAGGTGAGAGACAGAGTGGGAATTGAATGAGTCTACAGTCATGCGCCATGCCGTGCCGCCGCGCAACACATTGAAATAACATTTCGCTGCGAAGACACGGACTAAATTAATGATGATGAGTACATTCCTAGTTCTTTTACCATTGAAAAGTAAATATTAAGTTATTAGGAAGGTACTTATATAGTGGATTGAAACAAGAATAGTGCGAGTTCACGATTTTTATAAATATTTAATGCTAAAATGTAAATAAACAGTATGAAAAGTCAACGCAAACGATCGGTAAACAAAAGTAGTTCAACAATTTATCAAACGGGCAAAGTAATTATTCAATGGGTAGCTACATCGACTTCAGCTAATGAAAAATATTAAGTAGTTGGCGATTGGTAGCCGGATCCGAGTCAGCGAAACTTTTAACGTCATTAATTCGGTAGCAATCCCGGAAAAGTTAAACCTCAAGAGCGGTCAGGAAGCAATTATGCAGAGACGGCGACGGCAAATAAAGTACAATGCTGCCATTAATGCCGATTGCGTGAATATGATACGTATATATTTGCATAGTCAGTGGAAAATTCTTCTTGTGAAATGGTTCCACAATGCGAACAGATATATAATTATAAAGTTTAAAGACCCGATGAATAAATATTATTTATCGATGCAGTAAAGCCTACACACACCTTGGGTACACCTTGTTATAATTTTTTTAGGAAACCCACATGCAAAACGATCACGAAATAAATAACCGCAAAGCGTTCCTTTTATTACAGCAAAAATGATTTTTCTCTTTTGGCGAGCAAAACTCATTCGTTTCAAAGCATTGTTCGGCAAACAGTCGGTCCGCTGCATTCCGTTTGCAGATTCTGGCTTGAAGCAATTTGGCAACGCGCCTGAACATTCTTCGCTGAGTGAGAGCTAGTGTGTCTAACTGAACGACCACTGATTACCAGCGGCCACAACAGCAACAGTTGTGAGAGAAACACGATTTCCATCAAATGGGAGTCAAAATAATATGGGCAAATCTTGCATTCACAATCCAAAAAGCACTTTTATATCAGCATATCACAGGGTCATGCTCGCTACTCTTATCAAACATAATATTTTGTTGTAAGGTAATTGCTTATTCATCGACTTTATGTCTGATGTGTATGTAACCATATTCTTTCAAATAACCGTACTCGTGGATTCCCATGGGGTGTTCCTTCGGTGTCTTTACAGAGTTAAGTGGTGGAAAGCCGCAAATATCCCTGTAACAACAAAAACTCTTTACAAAATTATACCGAAATATCTCGAGTTAGACATACAGTCAACAGCAAATACAGATGATCATTTTAGTACTTTGTCACAATTAACGTAACAATACTGCGACAGTCAGGATGCGTCAAAGTAGTGAGAGTGACAAGGTACTAGAATGATCATCTACTTTTACTGTTGACTAAAAATGTCTAAAAATTTTATTTTATCTGCGTCAACATTCATACTTTGCAGGCCAAGACACTGCATGCATATGCAAATAAATTTAAAGGGTTGTATATGTAGCTAAGAAATCGGTTGACTGCGGGGTCCCCCAAGGATCTGTCCTTGGCCCCTTGTTATTTATTATTTTTATCAATGATCTACAGTGTAATATATCTTATGTAACAGTTTACCTCTATGCAGACGACACAAGGATTATATTTGAAAATGAAAATGATGTAGCATTTTAAGGCTCAAATTGGCTAGACCTGGCGCACTGGATTGAATGTAATGGTCTTCAGATTAAGTAACATGGATGACGCTGTATTTCCCTTTTCTAAGTCATACAAACAGCATGACGTACGACTTGCCTTTACCCATAGTAAAAGTCGCTAATGTCAAGTTTCTAGGCGTAGAACTAGATACACAGTTGCGCTGGTCAAACCATATAAGTCTACTAAGTAAAAGACTGGCCAGTGCATGTTGCACTCTTCGGTACTTAAGACTACTATTTTGAAAGCTTAGTAACGTACGACCTTGAGGTTTGGGGCAATAGTGTTCATGTGAACCGTGTTCTCATACTACAAAAAAATGCTCTTAATAGCCAAAATCTAGTAATTATGTACATTTTAAAAGAAGTATTGAATATAATGGTATAAAAGTTTATAAATAATATGTTAAATTACGACATAAAGCAATGCAATAATATTAGTGAATTTTCTAGAAAATTCAAATCCTACTTGATTACTCGACCATTTTATAGCTTGAATGAATATTTTGATAAATTATATAAATAATTATTGGTGTGAATTGATTAGTATTATGACGTTTTCAATTATAATTTATATTTTGCATGCCAAACTATGGCGGAACATGCCTTCATGTAAATTAATTCAACTGACATGTACATTTATAACACCTGTGTATGTTTTGCTAAATAAATAATTTAATTTCAAGCTGCTAAGACGCACTAGACCAACGTGAGGACGATAATATTATAGTGCATTCTCTCTCTGCTATGAAGGAAAGCCCAGCGTTATTATCAAGACGCACCAGACCAACGTGAGGACGATAATATTATAGTGCATTCTCTCTCTGCTATGAAGGAGAGCCCAGCGTTATTATCAAGACGCACCAGACCAACGTGAGGACGATAATATTATAGGTAGTGCATTCTCTCTCTGCTATGAAGGAAAGCCCAGCGTTATTATCAAGACGCACCAGACCAACGTGAGGACGATAATATTATAGTGCATTCTCTCTCTGCTATGAAGGAAAGGCCAGCGTTATTATCAAGACGCACCAGACTAACGTGAGGACGATAATATTATAGTGCATTCTCTCTCTGCTATGAAGGAAAGCCCAGCGTTATTATCAAGACGCACCAGACTAACGTGAGGACGATAATATTATAGTGCATTCTCTCTCTGCTATGAAGGAAAGGCCAGCGTTATTATCAAGACGCACCAGACTAACGTGAGGACGATAATATTATAGTGCATTCTCTCTCTGCTATGAAGGAAAGGCCAGCGTTATTATCAAGACGCACCAGACTAACGTGAGGACGATAATATTATAGTGCATTCTCTCTCTGCTATGAAGGAAAGGCCAGCGTTATTATCAAGACGCACCAGACTAACGTGAGGACGATAATATTATAGTGCATTCTCTCTCTGCTATGAAGGAAAGGCCAGCGTTATTATCAAGACGCACCAGACTAACGTGAGGACGATAATATTATAGTGCATTCTCTCTCTGCTATGAAGGAAAGGCCAGTGTTATTATCAAGACGCACCAGACTAACGTGAGGACGATAATATTATAGTGCATTCTCTCTCTGCTATGAAGGAAAGGCCAGCGTTATTATCAAGACGCACCAGACTAACGTGAGGACGATAATATTATAGTGCATTCTCTCTCTGCTATGAAGGAAAGGCCAGCGTTATTATCAAGACGCACCAGACTAACGTGAGGACGATAATATTATAGTGCATTCTCTCTCTGCTATGAAGGAAAGGCCAGCGTTATTATCAAGACGCACCAGACTAACGTGATGACGATAATATTATAGTGCATTCTCTCTCTGCTATGAAGGAAAGGCCAGCGTTATTATCAAGACGCACTAGACCAACGTGAGGACGATAATATTATAGTGCATTCTCTCTCTGCTATGAAGGAAAGGCCAGCGTTATTATCAAGACGCACTAGACCAACGTGAGGACGATAATATTATAGTGCATTCTCTCTCTGCTATGAAGGAAAGCCCCGCGTTATTATTAAGGACCTTCTTTCGAATTATTTCTTTGCTTGTGCTAAACATTTATTTTTTCTCTTGTTATTGGCATGTAAGAAATAGAAAATCTACGATTAAAGGGAATAAGCTCTGCTAAACGAATATCCGGCGACTATTATAATATTCGTTTACCACTACGACGGTAGGCTGGGTACAGTGTAATTCATCCTAACTTTCTATTAGGTAATTTACCAAGTAAAATTATCGCTGCAATGTTTTCCCCGAGGCGTGGAAAGACGTTGATTGCTGTCGCAAATTTAAAGATATAAATTTATTTGCCGAAACAATGCTCAGGGAAAACACCATAAAAATGCAGATAACCGTCGGAAAATATCCATAAATAAATGTTAACACTTTCAAGTTGTATCCAATTCCCAAGGAAGAGTTTGGCAATGGCTTTTTACCATTGTGAGTTGACACTTATAGCACCGTAAAACTGTCCGTACCGTTCGTTTATAATCTATCTAGTGAGATTAAAAACTGTCGGGTAGGTTAGTTTTCATCACACATCCTAGTAAAGGATGGCATCAGACGCAAATATTTATACTGAGCTGTAATATATCATATTATTATATTATGCATAATGCCGTAATAGTACATTACGTACCTATGATGATGATGTGAATTCGTGAATGCTCCAGATCGCAGGTGTTTGTGGCCCGAACCGAAGGTTAAATAAGCGAACTCATTGAACACATTGTGGAGCGCTGCCCTAAGCGACGCTATAAAGGCGACCCGGAGGACCTCTACACTAACTTAACATCTGACGCGATCGACTGGCTGTGCGACCTGGATGTCGATTTATAATAGTATATAAGCCTACAGCGTATACGCCATACGATTAAATAATAAATAAGCGAACTGGGGCTTTACGAATTACCGCCCGTGGTGCGTACACAATTTTACTTCTTCTGGGTGTGAAGTGAGATTTGCCGCTGCGCCCGAGAGCGATAAATCTTACTTACCGCCCAGAGTAAAGGTTTTTTTCTGAAATGTTTTCCGTCACTTATACGTCAGACTTAAACCGAGAAGGTTTTAAATCAAATATGATGTTAAAAAATTTACCTACAAGTAAATTTCAATGTTAAAACACTGACAAACAAATAGTTTGAACTGAACATTAGCGCATTACCAATTTGGACGGGATTCTTGTGGTTATTTTTTTAGGTTAAATATACTTACCTAATTTAGGAAAGCCTCGTTTGTTATATTATGCTTGTCTAGTAAAATTGATTGCCGACAAACCCCAAAAAAGTGTATACTCGTTTTACATATAATTTAGAAAGATAGGCTAAATATTTATGTATCCTTTCAAGTCGTAATTAATTGTTTATATGTTTAGAAATTTTAAATTAAATTTCTAAACATAATATTATTATTATTATTATGTATGTCTTTCCCGCTCACGGGACAATGATTTCCCGGACCTTTGGGAGGCGTGCGTGGAGCTAGGTACCTACAAAGTACCAACTGACCCAACACGTCGAGGCCCTTTTGACAATTTAATGAAATGCAAGGAGTACACCGAGCGGATGCTGTCCCTGCCCATGTCATGGGACGCACACAGAGACAGCACCCGCTGGGGTGTATAGGGCCTATTGATGGTTGATGGAATCTAAATGAAACGGGTTATTGGGTTAAAATGATGGACTAGTGGCTGGGCTATTGGATGAAACATCGGACGCCTGCCTAATAAAACTGTCTCACTTTTTATCTCTGGCAGACGGTGACTTGCCAACTGCTAGATGGGCCCCTATTAATAGCGACATTAAAAAATGGCCTAAAGGCAACACCGGTCAGAGAGCTGGGGGGTAGAGCGGTGATGGCACTGGACTTTAAACATATAGCCAACTCGCCACTTAGGTGTCCACATCTACCCTCGAGCAACAGCTCTTGCGACTCCACTCTGGACGGCCAGTAAAGGCAAACCAGAGGCAGGGGGTCTGTCCGTCCAACCATCCACCCGGTCGGCTCAACCTGACCACAGGACACCCCCAGGAGTACTGAGGTACGTAGGGTCGCTACTCCCTAACAGCCCGCCACAAGCTGCCTTACGTTGACTGATTGCACCAGAACTCTGGTGGGCGACGGGGCCGTCACATCCCTACGCCATTATTATTATTATTATGTTTAGAAATTTAATACCTTACTTGATATCTATATTACTGATGCAGTTTGCTTCTCTTGGCAATAAAAAAACATTTATATTTAATAGCAATAATCTCTCGTGAAAATAAAATGTACGGAAAAACAGTTACATGCTATCAACCAAACATGACCTCACAAAAAACATAAGACAGTGTCGCTCTCTATGTCGCCCCCGGTTGACACGTTTCATCCTTTTCATCCGAATGCCTATACTAATTAAAACGCGTTCCTTTCGCGTCCCAGTTTTTAAAGAGGCAAGAAAATGCAAAAGAAATTCGTTACGGCAAAAACAAGGGTCGCCTTCGTAATAAGGGAGGGGAGGGGAATTTGCGCACATCTAATATTCACTCTTTTATCGTATCACCTTCATGAGTGTGAGATCCCGTATCCTATCGAGTTAAATTGAAAAATAAGAAGAGAAAAGGTGAAGCCTCGATTCTCGTTTAATGACATTGAAAATATGTAACATTTTGATTGACTCGTATTAAAGCAGTTCAAAACATTAATAACGTAAGTACTTAGATGATATTTAAAGCCTTAATATTGCAATGAATGAAAAATGAAACGCCCAGGTTTTGCATTATTATTGATACTTTTTGTAATAGGTTGAACCGTGTCTATGATTGGCAGGTGCATATGATTGGTGAGGGGCTCGTTAATTAGTTCTTATCTTGTCTTCTTTTAAAAAATGGCTTCCATTTAAGTTAAGATGATTTCGCCAATGTCAAGTTTGCTTATAAAGCGACGTTGTTCGGTAGTTTAGTTAGTCGTCAATAATGCAATCAGCGCCAGAAGCTCCGCTTAACAAGCAAGGCGTCCACCGCTAATTCACCATCTTGTCGATTGTCACTTGACTTTGTCAATTCCATATAGTCCTAGCGGTACGCCAAAATAAACTGCAAATGGTGTTAAAAGCATGAAAATCGCAACGATTTATCTTTAGGCCATACGAATCAATTTGACCAGTAGCACGAAACAAAAATAAGTCATCTTTTCTTAGTATAAGATTTTTGAAGTGAAAACTTCTTTAGCGGCGCTGTGCACTTTTTGGGATGGGGAAAAATTGTTAAATACGCGGCAGATTTTTGTGACGTTAGATGTGAAGGAGGTCACAAACTTTTATATTTTGCTGCTAGCCGATTCGACTTCATTCAAAACTGAACGCTATTCGTAAGAGTATAAAGCCGTTAAACACTTTTTGCAATAGCATATTCTGCAAATTTTGTAATTTTGTTCACGCGTCCTTCACCGTTTTGCTATTGAGCAAATTCGAATAGTTCGAATTTGGACGTTATTCCTAAAGAGATAAAGCTTTGAAAAATATTTGGCAATGGCAAAAACAAATTGGTATTTTGTTTGCCGCCGCCGACGGGCGAGGCGCCCGTCGCACCCAACGCGCCCGCGGCCCGTCGACCTAAATAATTGATAATTGTTTATAAATTTGCGTCAAATTCATTTTTAGGGTGTCACGTGACCTGATCGAAAAACTGTTACAATGTTATTGAGTTTTCACTTCTGCCGGCACTCCCGGAGTGCAACCCGGTCTTTATTTTTTTTGTTTGATACCTATCGTTAGGGGTATTTAATGAAAGGGCTTAGGTATTAAGCCGATTCTAAAAATATATAATATGATTATACTTCAGTCATTTGATTAGATTGAAAACTCCTCTCGCATTAGTATTTATCATTCTCATAGTGTCTAAAATTTAACTTTTTATACATGTTTCAGCTAATTGTGATTTTAGCACAATTTGTACCTAATTTTTAAAAATGATAAAAAAATACTAAATGTAAATATTTTTAAAATTGGTTTCTTGGGGTTGGATATGAGGTTATTACACTTATTACATATCATTTTAGGTATATTTTACAAATAATGATTCAACCGTATCATATCTGTAAGAGCCCAAACTTGGTATGTTTTGAAAATGATTTTTATTTTAATTTAAAACAAGTGACTGAAATATAATGATGTGATATATTTTTAGAATCGGCTTAGTAAGCCCTTTCATTAGATACCACATACGATAGGTTTCAGAACAAAAATATTTTATTTCCGATACTAAAAAAAGATGACGTTATAACTCCTCTCCTTTTTTGTTATTTTTTCGTGCTACGGGTCAAATTGGTTCGTATGGCCTAAAGATCAATCGTTCCGATTTTCATGCTTTTAACACCATTTGCAGCTTTTTACTGAATTTCGGGGTGTACCGCTAGGACTGGGCGGAGACATTTAATTTTCTGCATCGAGAAGTAAAATGTTTGCTAAACATCGTCCTTTACTTATTTACCAGGCTATTTAAGTCAAATGGTGTTGACAGGTTACAGTTACAACTTATAAGTTCGTGATATACTTAGGGGCCTGATAGCTTTACTTTGGTCGGCGAGAAATTTATATTTCGTAGAACAATAAGGTTTTTTTAATTCTTAAAAAGAAAACAACACACCAATCGCCAATATTAAAGCTAAGTCACACATATAATTTTGACATAACCTTGTTCTATATTAAATGTCTTATATTATTTGATTGGTACATTTGGTAGATTATTGACATATACCTACCTACACTTCTCTTGACATTGTGATTTGATTACACACATGAATAACCTGACGGATTTTTGTAAGTATATGGTATGAATTATATTTGGCATTTTATTTCATATTATTTTAATTTTAATTATAGGTACTTATAAACCTATATACATTTATTGTATATACCTTATTATATATATTTTTTTCGTTATTGTTGCATACCTCGACGATCGCTTTACGATAAGTAATATAATTTAACTCAAATGTACTGTATCATGTGAAAACTGTACAATGAAATGAAATAAAGTAAACTAAACATCCCTCAATGGTAAAAGTAGGTAAGTATAAATATGTAAATTATGCTGGCAAAACTCATACCAAGAACTCGTCGTTTTATAAAATGACAAGGATAAATAATGTTGATTTATTTAATCGTATAGCGTGTACAGTCAAGTGCAAAAATATGGGTGCATACAACTTACTCATAAATATGTCCCATATCTCTTATGTCAGCGGATTAACGTTTTGGTACATATTTATGAGAAGATTAAATCGATACATATTTTTGCACTTGACTAGGTAAGGCCACATCCAGGGTCCCGAGGTACGTGATAGCATCAGGTATTAACTTATACAGATCTTCTGGACGCCCCGAGCATGACTGCAGGGGGCAGCGTTGTGTTGTGTTTGCTGCGCTGCATGTTTGTTGTATTGTATGTTTTGATCCTCCTCGCCACAGTCGCAGAGAACGGAGTCCCGCCCCACCTGTGCCGGAAATAGTTACAGCGTCCGTGACCCTGACATAATAATGTTGATAAGAGTACTTTACATTACAAAACAAAACTCCTGTCTGTTTCTCTACGTAGGTATCCGTAATTATCTAAAACTTAACCCTTACGTTGTTGGTTCAAAGATTCTGACTAAAATAAACACAACTAACTTGTTATTATCCGAATTCAACAACGAAAATATACAGAATAATATTCAGTGATGAGTAACGGCGGTTTATAACGTTTAATAGTTTTCGCAAGTTATCAACCCTCCAGTTTATTTACCCCGCCCTTTCCGGGCTCACAATAACAACGCATCATCATTAAGCCGATAATGGCCAGTAGCCCAAAATTGTTCAGCAATTTATCATGTTGAAGGGCATTTGTCGAAATGTCATTATTCATTTCGATTCTTGAAAGCAACAAAAAGCGGCGTGAAGCGATGACGTCGCTTTTACGTTAATGTAGTTATATTCATCCAGATAAAAGAATTGAGGCTGAAATCTTAGCGCAAAATCACAACGACTTAAACAGCATTATACCTCATGGCTAGCGAGCCATCGCACGATTTTACACTTATTTATTACAATGTCGCTTTGGTTATATAATTATGGTAGGGATGTATGTCCGAGTAGTACTCCAGGCAAAATACGGTTTTGAAAAACATTGATTATAGCGTTTTTTTTTGTTGATTTCATTTTAAAATGTTTTTCTAAGATGATTAATTCAAGAATCCGACAAACTTTCCACCCGGAAGTAATTATGTAGATTTAAATGAAGCATGCACTGTCTTTTTTTGTACGATTTATCTTGAATATTATAGAGTAAATGTAAATGAACCAAAATAAAGACAAAAATATTTATTAATATTTTTTCTGACTTTTCAGAAGCTAGTTAGTTTATCGTTTTTTTGATGTCTGAAATTTTGCCGGATTTTGTCACTGGGTAACTATTTAATTGATAATATATCCGTTACACATTAAAAATAAGCTATTATAAATTATTTCCAAAATTGTCATTTTTTCCATACAAGTTGTCAGTTCATTGCCTGGACTACTTCTTGTTTGTGTTTTGCACTAAGAGTGAACATCCAAACATCGAATAAATTACAAAAACATAATTTGGCTGGACGCGGCCGCGGGTTTGAACCCGAACTCTCAGGTTGACATTAAACTGCAGTCTAGTTGCCACTGGGCCATTTGCCATTTGGATGGTAGATTGAAATTAATCATCAGTTTGTTTTTGTACACCTTCAGATATCCATTACGACTACGTTTAGTATAAACATTGAAGAAGGTAGATAGATGACATATAACTACCGTAATGTTTTTATTACACTCACTTCGTATTCATTCGTTAGCCGTTTACCAATTGATTCCTTTCTTTACTAATAAACGATTGGAGGTGACAGTTTTGACATATAAATACCTACATCAAAGTTTATATGAAGTATAGCAGTATATAGAATGAGATTTGATTAGCTGACATATTCAAACCCTCGTAGGTAATATGTACCTACTAATTATGCGTGTTTTCTATTCTGGCATCAATTCCAGCAGGTATTATGGAAAAAAAAAATGGCGGCCAAGTTACATGATGTTCAGTACTACTAGCAAACCACTATCCAAGAATCCATGAGTGCTGTCCATTTCTTGGTTTGGATGAAAAGCCAGGATTCTTGTACCTATTCAAAATACTGAAAGATTCAGTTTGATCAGTTCAGTTGTTTGACAAATTAATTACAATAACCGAATAATCACTGGAAATTAAAATTACAAGACCACTTTTATGCAGCGTAAAAATATAGAGTTTTACACAATACGTTACCTACATTTGAACAAAAAAGTTTCTGCATTTAATTTAAACAAATTCAAGTTTTGAGAGGTCTTACAGCCGCCAAGCTTGTATTGCAGCCATAATTTTTGAATATAATCCAAACAAATTTAGGGCCTCTATTCTTGTAACGTTGGAATCGAATATTAATTGCATTGGTAAAGAGGGTATCCGCACCTGATCGGCCGTAGGTACTAGGTACTAGGTACCCCAGAGATCAATGAACCGAGTCGATACTTCACATGTTTGGCAAGGTTAATTGAATGTGTTTCGTGCTAACATGCCCAAATGTGCCAAAATGCGTGCAACACATTGATACCATAATAATATGCGACATGTCGAAACTTTATCACTATTTTACTGACCACAATTGAAATACAAATCCACTTCATATTCGATTTGTGCGTTGTAAAACTGGAGGCCAAAGACGTAAGGTTAATGGGGAATTTACGTATAACGATGCAGCGGCCGTATATTAAATTATTCAACTTTACTAAGTGAGCCCACCTGTACCATACTCTAGGATCGACTAAAGTGTTATAATCAATTTTACTTAGCATGGTAACCTACAAACGGAACGTGGTTCGGATATTTTTTTTTACAATGTGCCTTCGAGTTTCGCTGTAGGTTATTTTACACTAAACCGTTTTACAGGGCTGTTTAGACCAATTTTGCCAAAGTAATTTGATATAGGAATTTTAAACGACTTTATGAGCTTTTTAGAGTTCCCTAGTCAACAGGAACCCTTATAGTTTCGCCATGTCCGTCCGTCTGTCCGTCTTCGGCTTAGCTTCCCTTACTACTAGAAAACTGTAATCGGCATGGGTATATAAATCAATCACGCCGACAAAACAGTAGAATAAAATCTTGCAAATTTTTTTTTAGGTTACCTCTCCTACACCGAAAGTGAGGATGTAATTTTTTTTCGTAAACCCATTAGTGTGGGGTATCGTTGGATAACTTCAAAATATTACGGGTTATAACCATTTTTCAACTCAGTGATTCGTTTGCGAGATATTGGGCTTTATAGCCCAAATTTTTTGTCATATGTCCCTCCCCCCTGCCGGCTAAATGGCTACTACTGGGAATGTGAAAAAAATCATGGCAGTAGTACATATTATAATGAATTTAAAAGGATAACTATAACAGCTAAGTAGGCATAACTAGTTACCCAGTATTAGTCGACCAACTTCAACGTCAATTCGGCCGACGCAACCGCACCATTTACTTGGCGCGTGTCGATGTAACAAATACAGACAAGCAACTACTACAGGGAACCCTATACTGCGCGTGGCACTTGGCCGGTTTTTTTGTCTTCTAATTCATGAGACTTGTACATATGAATAGTATTTTTTCAAAACACTTCACTTGCGGATACCAGCGCCATCTTTTAGTATGTTGCTAGGCATGTCTCCTGGACCCCAAAACTGCCGGGAGACAATCTCTAAAGAGTCGGTCTCCCGAGAAATGAAGTCACCAAAATCACTGCGGCCGCGTTTGGAATAGTGTCAATTACATCCAAAATATGCAGCTTACATGTACGTAAACGGTATTAAACGAAAGCTGAATAAATGCTCTATACTTTGTTATAGTTTAATCTATACGCAAAAAGAACTATTTGCAAAAGTACTAAAAAGTTCAATAAAAATCTTTGGATTTTCAGACATTGCGGCAAAACTAGAAAAAAACGTCAGACTCGCCCACCGAGGGTTCCGTACAAAGTCACAAATGTGTAAGACGATATTACTTGGCAAATTTCATATTTCTAGGTCAACGGAAAGTCCCCTATAAATGTAGATTGCCTTGAGAGTGTCAAAATATACGTTTTTTGCGGTATAAACGGCCGTATCTTTTTTGTACGTTAACTTTGATTTTTTCACAGCTTCAAGGGACTGTAAACTTTGTAATTTCAACTCGATAGGCGTTCTCGAGTTAAAGCGTCTTGACAGACCGACAGACGGCATTGCATCTTTTTTACGTTAAGGCGCCGTAGGTTCAGCGAAGTTAAGCGAACAGAGTTTATGAAACAATATAATGCGTCTGTTTATAATAATATGGTTTCATAAAAATACGAATAGTAATCTTGAGGCTTTTCTGCAGGGAAATCAGTGCTTCGAAACATGATTAAGCAAATTTCGCTCGATAGAAAAAAATCACGAACATACTCGTAGGTCTAAGACACATAAAAATACACTTAAAATATTCGTAAAAAATTATGCACAAAAGCTATAAATATTAAAATTACTTCTAAAAATCGGCAATATCATGTTTGAGGGAAACCAGTGTTTACATTTTTATTTATTTAAAGTGCCAAAAAATTTAAATTAAAAAAACAGGATATCCGCGCTTCCGAGCACGCACTTCCATTCCATCTCGCTCACGCTTATGCTCAGTGAGAGGGAGAGAAGACCATGAACCTACGGCGCCTTAACTTAGACGGAACTAAAAATCGAGCAAAGCAAACAAACAAACAACAGCACATTTCTTTTTTTTTCATTTAATTCTTTGTTTTTTCGCCAGATGGCGATTCTCGAGTAATCATGCCAAAACGATTGGTAGTGTTAAAAACATGGTTAAAAATACTATTCTTGGACTTTAATCTGCTATATATACTGCGTTATGAACTCTGTGCTTGTGTTAACATGTGACAATAACAATTTGAATCGGTGACTTAAGTATTTATCAGATAAGACCATTTAAATCAGTGATCTACGTACCCAGTGTTAAAATACCGTTATCCACAAAAACATTTGACGTCTGAACTCGATAACACTCACTACTTAATCAATTTCTACGTTACGGAACTAATTTATTATACCGAACAGTGCAAACAAAGTGATAAGTTTAAGTTAATTAATCCCACTGAATGTCAAAATCAGCTATATCATTGCCGTATCTCTATTTAACTACAGCTCCACCTGTGATAATTTCTGCTAACTACTACCAACGTACCGTTCCAGCTAACGTAGCTGCCAACGATCCCAGTCAATAAATAGCGTTGTATTTCTAACACTTCTAACTAGAGGGCAGCCCCAGTATTGTCTCGCGCTGTTTATATTACGTATTGCGTATTAAGAATGGAGTGTGGAGCTCAATGTCACAGTGAAATTAAACTCACTGACAACGTACTCAGTTGTAATGGATGTCTGGGAAAATACCATAGGCAATGCTTAGGTATCAGCAAAGAACAGTACGATTCTCTTCACCCCGAAACTATGAAGACATGGGTGTGCCCGAGCTGCACTGATGTTAACACTCGCTGCCGTAGGACGAAACCAGACACCGGTTCGCAAACATCAAGTGCCTGCAGGAGACATGTGTTTGGATCGCAGCCTGGTCGCCTCTGGCGTTAACCACACTCTCAGCGACATTGGTACTCCAATCAACCGTTTTACCGACGACCGCGAGACTGTTACATTGGGCAAATTAAGCACATTACTGGACCAAAAAATTCAAACTTCGGTATCCAGTTTCATAGAGGAGAAACTGAACAGTTCGTTGTCCGCGTTTATGAACACTTTCCGGGCAACAATCCAAGAGGATGTCAAGAAACTGGTCCAGTCTGAAATTAAATCCGCCGTCAAAGAACTGGAAAGTAACTTCACGGCCACTACTGATTTTATATGCGCGGAACAGGAAACTCTCAAAACTCTCGTCTCGAACCAAAACAATAAAATCAAATTACTCGAAAGTGAGAATATTAAGTTGCAGGCTAGGCTTCAGAACATGACAACGCGTCTGTCTACTACGGAGAACATGTCGGGAACCTATAATTTAGAAATTCAAGCCGTCCCAGAAAACAAAAACGAAAATGTACTCCTGCTCTTCAAAAATCTCTGCTCTACCGTAAAACTGCCATTAGCGGACAACAGCATCACGGCCTGTCGTAGAGTTGCTAAAATGGACGCCAAATCTGCCAGACCTCGAAATATTTTAGTTTCCTTATCATCCCCGCTTCTTCGAGACACAGTTCTCTCGTCGGTCAGCCGCTACAACAAGTCAATTAAACATTCCGCTGATCCCACTGCTGCTCTGATGAACAGTTCCCATCTCGGAGTGCCCGGGCCAGCCGCACGAGTTTACGTCGTGGAACACCTTTCGCCGGAATGCAAAATGCTACACGCGGAGACTCGAAAGGTAGCTAAGGCTAAGGGATTCAATTTTGTATGGACTTGGTACGGCAAAATGTATGTGCGCAAGGACGTTAACTCTGATGCTATCCATATTAAAGATACCAATAGTCTAAACAAAATAGTGTAATTCTGTTATTGATCATACTTTGTTACTTATGATTATTTACTAAATAAGAGCAACTATAATGTTAATATATTACCAAAATGTTAAAAGGAAGCAAGTTAAATGAAATATATCTTAACATCTTAAACTGTAACTACGACATTATTTGTCTCACGGAAACGAACTTAGACGACGGAGTTTATGACTCAGAATTTTTGGACTCTAGGTACAATATTTATCGCAGAGATCGCGGATCTACGTCGCTCAGCAAAACAGAAGGTGGTGTTGTAGCTATTGCTATAAAAAAACAACTGACCGTTGATCGTTTGAGCACGTGGGAGAGTGAGATTGAAGATCTCTGGCTTCAAGTAAAAATTACCAATTGTCGTACACTGATTTACCACCAGATCTTGAAAAAGACAAACTTAAGTCGTTCTTTTGTAATTGCCAGAGAAGAATGTCGCACACTAATAATATTGATTTCATTTTATTGGTTGACCTTAATGCCCCTCACATTCACTGGACAAAAGCCCCTAGCTCGTCACATTATGTTATCATAAATTTCTACACACGATATTAGATCCGATTTACTACTTGAAACTATTTCTCTATGCAACCTCACACAATATAATAATGTACCAAATAAAAACAATAGGTTTTTAGATCTCATTTTGTCAAGTTTCAACAGTGTTAATGTCTATGGTGCTGTCCCGCTCAGCCGCATTGATGCACATCACCCGGCTTTGCTAGCAGATATCCACATCGATGCTTCACCACCCAAGACGATTAATTCTAGAAATACAGATAGACCACATTTTTATACTTAAGTTAACTACGACGAGCTTCGGAAGGACTTAGCCGCAGTTGACTGGGAACAAACTTTTTCATGAGCCTCCGTGGATGTTCATGTCCAAATATTTCATAATAAGTTAAATGAACTTATAAAGAAACATGCACCTAACAAAAAAGTATGAAATCAGTTATACCCAAACTGGTTTAGACCTGCTTTAGTTCGCGCCTTAAAGGAAAAGTTAAAGTATCACAAACGCTATACAAAATTTGGCAACCCTCTCGACTACGACACATTTGATCTTTTACGCGCACGATGTAAGAAACTTATTGATAGTTGTTACAAAATCTATATCAGTTCCGAACAAGTATCTGGGGGCACGGGAGTGCCCCCGCCAAGACGAGCCAAGCGAAGCGCAAGGGCACTACCTACCTTTTCTCGAAGCGCTTCGTCGTATTTTTGAACCTTCTTAACTTGGGTTCGGATTCTATTAAACACAACATAAAGCATTTCTGGAGATTTGTCAAAGACAAAAAAGGCGCCACGTCTATACCTGTCACAATGAAGTACAATAATTTGGTATCATCAAATCCCATGGAGGTTTGTGAAATGTTCTCGAGCTACTTTGGTTCAGTTTTCGAAAAATCAACTGGCTCCAACACGTATGCGTTTCTAGTGGCCCCGTCGCAGAATACAACTTTAAGCGACATCAATATTAGCATTGATCTTATACGAGCTAAGATTAAAGGTCTGAATTGTAAGAAAGGCTCGGGCCCTGATGGCATTCCTCCACGATTTATTAAAAAATGCTGTGATGAACTTTGCCTACCGCTTTGTATCATTTTTTGTAAATCTCTCATGACTGGTAATTTCCCTGCACTCTGGAAAACGGCTCATATCATATCAATACATAAGTCAGGAGACAATAACCATTGCCAAAACTACAGGCCGATTAGTATTTTATCCGTTTTTCCAAAATTATTCGAATCAGTTATGTACGATTATTTATATTCCCACTTTAAAATGATTATATAACCCAGTCAACACGGTTTCGTTCCTAATAGGTTCACTATCAGTAATCTACTGGTATATAGAAATTGTCTATGTAATGCATTTGCTAAAAGGACTCAAGTAGATTCTATATATACCGATTTTTCAAAGGCCTTCGACAAAGTCAACCATTCAATCCTAATACAGAAACTAGAAGGTTATGGTATTCACGGGAACTTGCTAAGATGGATAAGTTCTTATCTTAATAATAGAAGTCAACTTATAAACATTAAGGGACATCTTTCTGCACCAATTACTATTTCATCTGGAGTGCCGCAAGGATCGCATTTAGGGCTCTCCTCTTTATCGTTTTTATCAACGACCTGGTTCAGCAATTGTCATGTGGTCATGACCACATGTCTATTATACGCGGACGATCTTAAGATTTATTCTAGTATAACTAAAACCGTGGACTGGATCCGAACCGATCTGAACCGTGGATCTTGCAGAATAACCTTAATGCTAGAGTTGATTGATGTGCTGCAAACTGCATGTTTTTAAATTCTGATAAATGCTGCATTATTTATTTTACAACATCCAAGCAAAAAATTGTTTTGAATTATTCTCTTATCAGTTTTACATTAAATCGTACATCTGTTATTCGCGATCTTGGAATTAACTTTGATGAAAAATTAACCTTTCATAATCACTGTGACGTATTACTCGTAATATCCAAGTGCACTAAGTTGGCCGGTTTCATTTCTCGCTCCACAAGAGACTTCAGGAATACAAACACTTTCGAATAATTATATTACGCATTGATTAGAAGAACTTTAGAGTACGGTTGTGTTATTTGGTCACCATATTACAAAGTTCATATCGATAGGATAGAAAAAGTCCAAAAGTAGTCATCCTTTGCTTCAGGCTTCACCTAGGACGCAATCTCAGGCCATACTTCAGCAGGCTGAAACATTTCAATATATCATCTTCTTCATCTCGCAGAAAATGTTGTGAATTGATTTCATTATACAAAATTGTACACTCACTCCTGACACATTAATTGTCCTTCCCTTCTTTTTATCTTGAACTTTATTACCAGGTAAAAATCTCGTAGTCCATCACAGAGATTATTCCAACTCGAAATTTACAAAAATAACACATCATTTTATAATCCCGTTATCCGAATGTGCCGTTTGTATAATGATATGGTGGCTGAACATCCTTCTTTGGACATCTTTATGCAACCCTCGTTTACAAATAAAGTTAAAGATGCATTCAAATTAGGCATTTAAGTTTTAAGTTAGAGTTAGACGAATATTATTAGACAGATATTTAACGCAATATTCTGGTAAATGTCATGTTAATTATTATATGTAAAATAAAATGTTATGCACATTGCCTATCCTTGTAAGTTGGGCAATACTCGTATGTAATTCCATCTAGTGAATAGTATTGTAGTCCAGATCTAGACACTAAGCTTTTAATGTACTGAACTGTAATTTGTTGTGTGAGCCTAATAAATAAATTAATTAATTTCTCGAAGCCATTCAGGGGATTTCCTACCCCAGACACCCCCCCGTAACTTTGTTGTGGATAAATCTAGAAGTCGAAATTTCTAGCTAGCAACAGGGCATTACAAAAGTATCTACTGGTAGACATACACCTAAATTACATGCAATTTGAACCTGTAGGTATTTTAACAGGTGACAAAGGATAGATACTTCCATAAATAGGTGTACTGAATAAATTTTGCTAATTGACTTGGTTTTACGTTACGTCTCACAAGTCACAACTTATTGCGGTAAAAGAACTTGCATTTTTGTACATGATAATTTATGTTTCTGAAAGAGAGAGAAACCATTTTTTATCACAGGATAAACACAGTCATTAAATGCCTTCTGATGAAAATAACATATTGGCTCTACAATAATTTATTTTCATATACTGCCATGAACTAATAGATGAAATCATAATTCATCTCATCACCCTCTGAATAATAAACCAAAAATATGGGGAATCTAAAATCCTTAATCAAAAGCAACCACGACCGTGTTACAAGATCCTATCGGAAAAGGTATAACGAAAATACTTTTTCAAGATTGGGGCCTAAAAGCACAGTATTGATTTTCTGATTGGGCACTCCAGAGGACCCAATTTGTAAGAAACACGATCCCTAGAAAATAGAAAGGCACCTTTGAACGTAGCCGTTCTTTGTAACTGCGGCTATGCTTCTCGAAACATTGTATTAATTTTAGAATTATTTACTATTCCCTATTTTGATGGCACCATTTTAACCCAGTTCGTGGCAAATTAACCGCAAAAAGAGTATCAAGAAAATGATAGAATGTCAAGAAAAGAGTTCAAATTCATAATTACATCAGATGACTGGAAAACAATTGGCGTGGTGTGAAATATATCCGGATGCAAATCTCACTGATCCACAAACTTTCTCAATAAGTTGACACCTACGCCAGTTCTTCTGGGTACTCGTAGTTTAATTCGATTTTACCGAGCGAAAAGAGATCTTGATGGTGTCAATCCAAAGGCGTTTTAGCAGAATAGAATCAATTTAAATTAATTGTCTTCCTACCTACGCGTATATTTCACAGTCAGACTATGGGTTTGGGTAAATGTGTTGTCATTTTTTTTAGATGAGCGGCCACTCGTTATAGTGGTATATTAATGATAGATCTACTTTAAACGAACATATTTTGTTATGAAATGTAATACTCTAAAATGCATCGGAGCCGAGATATTTGCTATATATATTTCCGCACACGGAATAATGAATCCTTGGATCATAGGTCATATTGAAAAGTTATAAACAAAACTTAAACCTTAAATATCTCGGCTCCGATACACGTTTAATTTTATATATCTATGCGTATTACGGTTCTCTAAAAGATCATTAGTATCATAACAAAAACATCGTTGGCCGCTGCAAAAAATAAAAACGACAATTTTTTTCATACAAGGTTACCCAATGCCCTTTAAGACTCGACATTAAATATATACAGAGTAATTTTATTAAAGTTATTAAATAATAGCTATAACATGCGATCTCGTTTAAATCGTTCCTCCGTACAAACTTCCGCCCCCATTTTACCGCCTAAGGGGATAACTTCCGGGATAAAAGTATCCTATGTTCTTTCCCGGGTTTAAAATTATATTATATCCTTACCAAGTTTCATCTACTTAAATCAGTTCAGCGGTTTAAGCGTGAAAAGTAACAAACAGACAGACAGACATAATTACTTTGGATTTATAATACATGGTATACTATATGAATTGAAGGAGTGGTTGTGGAATGAGCTCCATGCCGAGGTTTCCCTGAAGCCCGTATGGGGTTCTTCAAAAAATGAGTGTACATACATTCTTAAAGGGTCGGCAACGCGCCTCTAACACCTCTGGAGTTGCAAGCGTTCACGGTAACCGCTGACCATGGGCTGTAAGCAGTGTGGGGCAAAAAGTAAGTGCATTACAAATTACAATAACAAAAAGTAATTTCAATTGTAATCGCATTACAGATTACAAAATGTAATTTGTAGTGCAATTACAAATTACATTTTGTGATTTTAATTTGTAATGAATTACTTCGTAAAATTACAAATTACTTTGATTTAATAGAACATTTTGAATTATTAACCGATTGAAAGAAGCGAGCAAAGCGTCTCCGTTTCAGCTCGGGGAAGAATATTTTTGTACGTCCGTTTGACCGTTTGTCTAGATTTCCGGCTATTCTCGACCACAGGTCGCATTTCTCAACCAATTCTCGTAAATTTTTATGAGCGGTTTGTTAATTATAAACGGTGTTTTTTTAACCGTCTTAGAGCCGAAGCCCAGTTAATGTCTACATTAGAAATAACTTAAAAAAAGATTTTTTTTTTATATATTAAAATTGTATTTCTTATATTAATATTAATTTTAATCATACAGCCGAGTGACCACAGTGATCGCTAGCCGCCATCTTATGTATGCATTTTTTCCAAACAGTATACAATATATGTATAGTCTTTCAGTATCAGAGTATTTATTACCTATAAGATTACATTGCCACAGTAGAAAGCCTGTTTATTTATTTTGCGATAGATTTCTAGTGCAGGACTTTATCACTGCCAAATAAAATCCATCCATGATAAAATCGTTTATCATATAATATGCTTTTGAAATAAGTGTATTTACAACAGATTTGAATTTAGAGTCAGTAAGTTTGGTAATGTGTTTTGGAATTTTATTGTAGAATTTTATAGAATTTCCCAAGAACGACTTTGTCGGTTTTACTAGTCTGTAAAAAGTTTTTTTGAGCTTCTCGGTGTTCTGGTAATCTTGGGCCTATCAGTGTTCGTTGGGAAGTTGTATAAATTCTTCCTAACATACATTTTAACCGCTCTAGTTCGTAAACGGTCAAGTTACTCATAATCAATAAAAGATACCCTTTTCACGGAACAAATGATTTAATTAAATATTTTTGTTTCGTGTTATTTTTAACGAGGAAGTTACCCCGATCATTTTATAAACGATATGATACAGAGACAGAATATAATGGAAAAATAAACCATCTTCGTCTGTAGCCCCCGACAGGATTCGAACCTGCGACCTTTCTATTAACGCTAGACTGCTCTACCAACTGAGCTACGAGGACAGTGACGCAAGTTGTATATTTTTCCACTATATTCCCGCTAAGACTAGCACCCTCTCTGTATCGAGTTATAGACTTGTTTCACAGTCTTGGCACCACTCTAATGGGCGAGCTATGCGCTCGCTCCATTCTAATCGAACCACATCAGGTAGTTTCGGACTTAGCGAGAGAGATGGCGCTGGTGTACATTATACCCTTTTTACGGAACAAATGATTTAATTAAATATTTTTATATACAACTTGCGTCACTGTCCTCGTAGCTCAGTTGGTAGAGCAGTCTAGCGTTAATAGAAAGGTCGCAGGTTCGAATCCTGTCGGGGGCTACAGACGAAGATGGTTTATTTTTCCATTATATTCTGTCTCTGTATCATATCGTTTATAAAATGATCGGGGTAACTTCCTCGTTAAAAATAACACGAAACAAAAATATTTAATTAAATCATTTGTTCCGTGAAAAGGGTATAATGTACACCAGCGCCATCTCTCTCGCTAAGTCCGAAACTACCTGATGTGGTTCGATTAGAATGGAGCGAGCGCATAGCTCGCCCATTAGAGTGGTGCCAAGACTGTGAAACAAGTCTATAACTCGATACAGAGAGGGTGCTAGTCTTAGCGGGAATATAGTGGAAAAATATACAACTTGCGTCACTGTCCTCGTAGCTCAGTTGGTAGAGCAGTCTAGCGTTAATAGAAAGGTCGCAGGTTCGAATCCTGTCGGGGGCTACAGACGAAGATGGTTTATTTTTCCATTATATTCTGTCTCTGTATCATATCGTTTATCAATAAAAATGCTTATTTTTTTTTTATTATTTAATATTCTCATCAAAAAATTTGTAAAAATGCAAAAAAAATAGTCCTAAAATTGCCTCCCCCTTTTGCTATAGTCTGACCCAGACATTTCGGGAACTCACTAGGACTACAGCTCCCGGAGCTACTAGTTTTTACAAGATTTTATTTAACTTGCAATGTTTGTTTGTGGGTTTGTGGCTGATTGCATTGACAGATTGCAATTGTCACCAAATATAAATAGGCACTTGCTCCTTTTTAGTTTACTAAAAAAAGTTTACTTAAAGTCAGTTATTGAATAATTTAATTACCAATTAATGTACTTTCAATTACAAATTACGAATTAATTCAAATTACATGTAATGCAAAAATATTACATGACGATCTTGTTGAAATGGTAACTATACGAGTAGTTATCATGGTGTTTGTAATATGGTAATATTATTTGTTTAATTGTGCTACATGCTACTGCTACCACATACCACGAGTACCTATATAGGCACGTTTATTTCAGTCTCGGATGTAACACGTATATCTCTAAAAAAAAAATACCAGGCGTGTCTTATACGAGGGCCACACTAAAAGTTTTGCGTAACTTGTAACTAAAACAATGTATTGCTTCTCAAAATATTCGCCATTACATTTTAGACATTTATTCATACGCTCAAACCATATTTCTAAGCATGAGGCTCAATCACTTGAGACCATGTATTCGACGTGTTGGTGGTGTTGGTTAAACGTCGTCACCGGTTCTTCGGGGGTCTTAAATGTCAAACCTCTCAAAAAATTTTAGGTGAAAGGTAAAAATCGCAGGTTGCAAGGTCTAGACTATAAGCAGGTTGAGTCACAATCTCCACTTTTTCAGCTTCCAAAAATGCATTAGTCGTCATCGCGGTGTGAGGAGACGGATTGTCATGATGCAATAGAATGCGGCTTCTTGGTCGACTTTCTGGGACCTTTTCAAAGACACTGGGCAGACAAATGGTTGTATTAACCGTTCTCTTATTATCTCTTAAAAACTCGCAATCATTTGTTTCCCAACAATTTTTGCCTGGTGCACTTTTGTTGGCATTTGATCACCTTCAATTCTTTGACTGTTGTTTTTTTCTGGATCATAACTTTATATCTGTTTCGTCTCCTGTAACTATAACTATTATATACCGCATTTGAACGCCCGTGATTATACTTTCGCAGCATTTGTTGGCACCAATCAACACGGGCCTCTTTTTGAGTAGATGTAAGTTCACGGGGCATCCATCGACAACAAATCTCCCTGACTTTTGAATATTCTTGCAAAATCTTTTGTATTTCACTCATACGTATCCCTAATTGTACACAAATTTTGTCATAGGTGATTCTTCGGTTTTCCTCTATTAATCGCCTGATAGCAATAACAAATGTCTCACAGTGCTCAAATGTAGTGCTTCAAGCCAAAAGGCATTTTGAAGACGAGCACTACATTCTTGCGGAGAAAGAGAACTTTTAAAATCGTAAAAAATCCTTACTCTAAAATCTTTCCTCGTCAAATTGGTGCCGGTTAATGTACAGTCATGATATTGCACGGCCAAAATAATGTACAGTCCAATAATCCGCGTCCATTGTGTATATGGATTATCGAGCCGTGCATTATTTTGCTGTGCTTTATCACTCTGAGCAAACTTGTTCCGGGGCAATAATTGGAAGCCAATTTTGTACGAGCTGATAATTGTACGGCCCAATAATCCGAGTCCTTGTGGCTTCGGATTATCGGGCTGTACTATATTATCTGTGCGGACTGATAATCTCCAGCGAGTCGACGCCACCCCGTTGCGCGGGGTGTCCATTTCTGGTCTGAGGGACACAAGTAAACCCTAACGGTTGGGTTAGGGTTTACTTGTGTCCCTCAGACCCAAGACAGTTCGCTTATGACAAGCCATTTTATCCACCCTGATAATGCACGACCCAATAATCCGCGTCCAGAATAGTTGACGTGGATTATTGGGCCGTGCATTATCACCCTGAGCCTGAGCAAACTTGGTCCGGGGCAATAATTGGAAGCCACTTTTGTCCGGGCTGATAATGCAAGACCCAATAATCAGAGTTCACTAAAAGTGGATGCGGATTATTGGGCCGTGCATTATTGGCTCCCATCAAATTCATTTTAAGTGCCACTTTAAAACGCCAGACAAATCAAATGACGATCAGTTTCCCGCCAACAACTATTCAATTACATTTTTTTTTTTCATAGTTCGAAATTCCAATGTTTACGAGTGGCCAGGAGTTCAAAACTTTCAGTGTGGCCTAGGTATACTTACATATAAGTACAACATCCACATTCACTTACTAAAAATATGGATTAGTTTCGTAAGTGTAGCGCTAAGAATTTCAATACATATCCAAAACTCACATCTCAGATGGGTCGTTATTATTATCTACTATACTACTAAAACTTTATAATTACTTATAGAATGTGCAACGTTTGGTGTAAGCATAACACCGAACTTTTCACTTAACTAACTTTGTAGGTAGCTACTAACTTCGTAAGACCACTTTGTAAATCGCTCCGTTGCGTTCAAACTGATACTGATCGTGATCAAACTCTTTCATTACAAAACTTGTTAACATGCAGCCGACTTTTTTAATGAATAGGTTTTAATAAAACGTTTTTGCGCCCACGTTCCTGGTACTATTTGTCTTAGTCTCTGTGACATAGAGCTATTGTTCTGCGGGCCTTGTCCACCGCAATATTGACTTGTTTTTCCTTCCCCAGTTGTTATTAATAGGTTTTGAAAACGACTTTCTGCCTAAACCGGCTGGGACGCATCCATTCGTTACGTTGGAGTAGAAATATTCCAACGGAGACCCGTGAAACAAATAACTTTTTGTTGTTGCTTTGTTTATAACTAGGGTAAATAACCGGGCTTTCTGTCATTCTATATATTAATAACATAATATTTTGAACTTAAAGAAATTGTCATGCGGCATTTTTAAAGAGCAGCCTTTCCTCCAATACTTAGTAGATGCAATGCCTTGTTAGCACATAAAAAGGAAGCCTTATACACTCGCGGACAAAGAATACGGGTTGGTAAAATAACGTCATATTTCCTAAAAAAAATCGGCCAAGTGCGAGTCGGAACTCCGCAAGTGTTCCGTACATTCAGTTATTTTAAATGATTCGATCCCATGGCTGATAAGAGCGTCGTCTCGTTCTATCGAACGGTGTCAGCCAGTGACGGACGCTCTATCTTGTCACTTATCGCGTGATGAGGCAGACCATGGTACGGGGCCAGGTCATCAGTCCACCTGCGCCTTCTGGTACGTGGTCGCCACTCGAGAACCTTTCCGCCCCAATGGCCATCATCGGTTCTACGTGCAATGTGCCCCACCCACTGCCACTTATTGTTGTGTGTTGTGTAAGGGCTAGTTAGGTACTTACTTTACATTATTGTGTTGTTTTAATAACTTTAAATTTGTCGAATCCGCGAGCGATAACCTCAGACCAAGAAAAAAGATAGACAGAGCATTACGAAACACCTAGTGATGCCGGTTTTCAACCAAGCCAAATAAGTTTAGCACACGCTCACGCGCACTTATATGTTCTTATACAAACAAAAAAATTGCACAAAACTGAATATGGGAACACTAAATAATGTGATAACTATGACTCCTCTATTTGGTTTATTAACCTTTGGTCTATGTATCAGCTTTAAATATGGAACACTAAAAACAAACATTCATAAAGTACGGAGTTCTTTATTTGAATTGGTATAGATTATGACAACAATAAATCTTATTTTTACTAGATGCAAATTATTCGTCGGATTCATTTGGAAATACGGAAATATAAACTATGCGCAATCTATCTCTAAACTACCACACATCTCTAGAATATATTGACTCCCACATCCGCAGCAACTACGCCGAATCGAAGGTCAGACTTTAACTGGATCGTGGGTAATTGTTGAAACCACCAGACCTGCGTTGTCTAATTACTTGACATCGGGTATTTTTTGGTTTCGGTCGGAACAAATCGGAAACAGGAAACAACACGAAATACAATGCTGTGTTTTCATTATATCAATATTCATTTATCAGACTGCGAAGTGCAATGTACGTCACAAGGCACGGCTATACTGAAGAACCAGCGTAAAATGAGACGCTATACCGATTTTATTTACTTTTATTTGTAAATACAATTTAAACTATTAAAGCTAGCGTCATGTTGATAATTTTCCCGCCATCTACAACCAATTTCCGTTATGCATGTGTATTTCCAAGTCTTAGTTGGCTATAGTTTTTGAAATAGAGCTGGGGACAGCACTGTATAAAAAAAAGTTACTTTGGTCATATTTTACACTGGTAAGAGCTATCGTAAAAAGAACTCAAAATGTGTATACCGCCTCAAAATTTTACGAGCTTTCGAATGATACCCCACACGTTCCTTACAATCCAAAAAAAAGTTGTGTTAGGTTTAGCTTACAAAGAGATAATTTAGCTTTAATTTTAACAATTTTCTTATACCTATTATGACTTGAAAACGTTATGCGCAAACCTATCATGGCGATCGATATTTATGCTTGAAGCTTTTATGCCTAATACATTAATGGTAATTGTAATTTATGCTCTTAAATATTATGGTTAAAAATATATGCGATATAATTTATGACTTTTGTCGGTTATGCGTAATGATGATTATGATACAAGTGTTTATGCCAATCAAAACTATGGCTTTAAACATTACTACCAGGATATTTCGCATAAATTATGACGACAACCTATCAAATTTAATAAAAAGTAGATTATTGTACTTCAAAATAAAATTGATCCTTTTCATAATAATTACAATGTTTGTGTTCGATTTGTATTGGAGTGGGTGATTATAGGCGCGCGGGTTTGCACGCATCGACCGTCAATTCAAATTAACCCTCCCCTCCCCTCCTGACCCTCTTAAGTCTGTATAATGTGACGGACGTGGGACAACGGAACCCCACACTGCACGGCGTGGCCCATCGTGCAACTGGCATTTTTTCTCTTCTTATTTCTAAACTAATTCCCTTTTTATCACCATTGCATTCTCTTAAAACCTCCTCTACTATATCTTAGTCTCCCCTGCTCTACTCAATCTCTCTTTATTCTTACATTATTACTATTTTCTCTAAATGTTTGGGTCTTGAACGTGAACTTGAGTCATGAATTAGGTGGGTGTGCTACTATAATTCAATATAGCCCTTACACAGCAGTAAGTTTTGACCCTTGGTATCTAAAGTAACGCGAACGAATCGTATGTTATTCATTATTGAGCTTTAAAGAATCTATATTCGACTTTTAAAGTCCTATTTATAAATCCCGACGTGCGAAAATCAGTGTCAGTTTGAATCAATTTCGCGAATTTACAAGCGCTGGGACGTAACTGAGTTTGCAGCGCGTCGCCGCAGGCTGTCATGTAGCATCAGATGTCCAGGGGTCAGTCTGAGACATACATTTCGCATTATAATTTAATTTTAACGTAATTCGTGTGCTTGCTCTGACACGCTATCGTTAACGACGCACATAGACACAACCTCACGAACCACATTAACACAAAATGAAATACACACGTATTGTGGTGGTATTTTCTCCAATTGACACCCAAACACACAACTGGATATAAGGAAGTCAAGACTCACTCAAAGCTGTGCGTATTTATAAATAAACGGATGATTAGCAGTGTAAATTAAAACATGTCATGAAGGGGTTGTCGCAGACTGAATTTTTGAAGTGAAAACTTCTTTAGCGGCGCTGAGCACTTTTTGGGATGGGGAAAAATTGTTAAATACGCGACAGATTTTTGTGATTTTATATTTTGCTGCTAGCCGATTCGACTTCATTCAAAACTGAACGCTATTCGTAAGAGTATAAAGCCGTTAAACACTTTTTGCAATAGCATATCCGCGACCGGTTAGCCTAGTGAGTAGTGACGCTGCCTACGAAGCTGAAGGTCCTGGGTTCGAATCCTGGTAAGGGCAAATATTTGTGTGATGAGCATGAATATTTGTTTCTGAGTCATGGAAGTTTTCTATGTATTTAAGTATTTATATACATTATATATATCGTCGTCTAGTACCCATAACACAAGCCTTACTGAGCTTACTATGGGACTAGGTCGATTTGTGTAAAATTGTCCCCTAATATTTATTTATTATTATTATGTATGTTTTTTCCATGTCTCAGAACCATGGGGTCCCGGACTTTTGGAAGGCATGCGTGGGGCCGAAGCCAACAGCGCAGAGGCCCTTTTAAACAAATATAATATAAAGCGAGGGATACACATGGCAGATACCATCTCCGAGCGCACAACGTGATACACCCGGTGATGGTCCCCGCCAGGTGCAAAGACTATTGCAGTGCAACACTGTGCTGCGATGGAAATTAAGGTCATGGGTTATTGGGTTGAATGGTGGGTGGTCTGGACAATGGGTTATGGGAGGAGACTAGCGGACACCTGCCGTGACAATAAGTCTCAAAATTGTGAAAAGGCAGGCGGTGACTCGCCAACTCGTTAAGTGGGCCCCACAAACAGTCGCACGCACAGTGCGACAATGGAGCAACACGTCTGAGCGGCTGTGAGGTGGTCGAGAGGTGAGTCTGCGGTGCGCCAGATCCCGGTAATCCGTTCAAGGGCCGCCGGCGTTATGACATTTTACACTTCCAACCTGGAGCATAGGTTCTGCTCTTGCGACTCCACTCTGACCGGCCGGTTAAGGCAAGCACAGAGGCAAGGGCCAGATCACTCGGGCCCTCTGGAGGTTAGGGGTCCGCGGTGTCGCCACTCACCGTCAGCTCGCCACAAGCTGCCCCCGCGGGCTTATTATGATTATATTCTGCAAATAAATTTGTAATTTTGTTCACGCGTCCTTCACCGTTTTGCTATTGAGCAAATTCGAATAGTTCTAATTTAAACGTTATTCCTAAAGAGATAAAGCTTTGAAAAACAACGGCAAAAACAAATTGATTTTTTGTTCACCGCCGCCGTCCGCTGTTCTTGCAAATTCGAATAAAATTTTTTTGGCAATGGCAAAAATGGTATTTTGTTCGCCGCCGGCGGCGGGCGACCCGGCCCGTCGCACCCAACGCGCCCGCGGTCCGTCCGCCTAAATAATTGATAATTGTTTATAAATTTGCGCCAAATTCATTTTTAGGGTGACATCGTAAGATGTCACGTGACCTGATCGAAAAACTGTTACAATGTTATTGAGTTTTCACTTCTGCCGGCACTCCCGGAGTGCAACCCGGTCTTTTTTTTTGATGTTCGTGTTACAGTCAGCGTCATATAGTTAGTAGCAGCCAGAGTAACCAAATATTTCGTAACACACCCTTATTCTTACAGTAATAAAGACGTGTACCGATAATTTGGATACTTTGACTGCTACTAACTATATGACGCTGACTGTACCTTTCACGTTTCAATAGTCTTTAATTCACCTTATACAATACGAAGTATAATGTGACAATACGTAATGAATATCAAGAAAGACAAACAAAAGATTCAGAAAAGGCATCCAAATTATTAATGAACTATCGCAGTCGGATGAAAAATAACAAATCGCACGCAGTAGATGTTGAGATTCTAAATTGACAAGTAAAGACCTCACGTTAGGTACGTCTCACAGGCAATTTTTTGAGCACTTATTAGATAGGTATACAAACCTATCATATACAGGCTAGGTATATCTAATTGTTTCAGGGTCAGTAGGTCCTAGCGTCAAAAGTAGCCTAACATTTCACACTGTAATTCTTTGATTTATTAATCATTTAATTATAATTATAAGGAAACTGATTACGAAAAGCTTCAACATTCGCTACTATAAATGAAAAGCAAACGCTACGATTACATTCGGGTTGAGCCTTTGTGAATCCTTATTTTACCATCGCGGAACGGGAAGCACGGACCAGATTAGAGCCTTTAGTCGTGAAAAGCATAGTAGGTAGCTTACTCTTTTCAGATTTTTATTTACACAACGCCTGTATTCGTCCCCTAGCGGTTTGGGAAGGGACGACTCATTCACAAATGATACGTGTCAAAACGGATTTTGAACCCTCATCATTGCACAGTTGAACGTGTTTAGGAAGGGTGTATTGAAGCAACTAATCGATCCCAGTAGCGTCGCAGTAAACTAGGCGTGTATTCATTTGTTTATCCGCCCTTTATGGACTAATCGTGAATCGTGACGCTTAATTTCTAATTTTACGTCAATTTCATTCCGCATAGAATTACGTAACGGTTACACGATTACATAACATTCGGCCGATAAAAAAAATATCGGAAATTCCACAAATTAGCCAGAGAGCCAGTTCGCCTTTTACTCGATAAGTATAAGTAGGTATTTATCTGCGGGTGGTGGAGTGGACATCATTCAAATGGAATAAAACAGCTTATTGTAATATACTTAATATGATACAGTTATAAAAGCAAGAGCGTGTGATGTGTGTACTAACCAGTGCGGGGCAAAAAGTAATTGCATTACAAATTACAGATTACAATTACAAAATGTAATTTCTATTATTGCATCACAATTTACAAAATGTAATTTGTAATCCATTACAGATTACAAAATGTAATTTGTAATGAAATTATTGCATTACACATTACAAAATGTAATTTGTAATGCAATTAAAAATAACATTATAATTTGTAATGCATTACTTCGTAAAATTACAAATTACTTTGATATAATAGAACATTTTTCATTATTAACCAATTGAAAGAAGCGAGCAAAGCGTCTCCGTTTCAGCTCAGGGAAAAATGCTGTCGTATGTCCGTTTGTCTAGATTTCCGGCTATTCTCGACCACAGGTCGCATTTGTTCGGGGGTATAGGAAAGGAGGTTTTAGGACATTTTTGGATTTTTTCATTGTTTTTAAATTTTCTTTTCCTATCGTAAAAAATGGTAAAAATAAGCATGTTTTATTCCTTAAACTTTTTCTCTCATATAGATATTTATCGCATTACATTTGAAATGGCATTACATTTAATGCCATTACGAGTAATGAAATTACACGTGTAATGCACTCGTAATTGCAATGTTATGCAATTACACGTGTAATGCATTCCTCGTAATTATGCCATTGCATTTACATGTAATGTAATTTGTAATGCGATTACAAATGTACTGCATTACGCCCAACACTGGTACTAACACATGACACGGGCACGGCTTTCGGATTTGTATCAGAATACCTACAGAGCCGATATTTTTCCGCGTCGAGAATAATTTAAATTTAAATACAACTGAATCATTTAATTGGCACGTTTGTCCTCGTAATTTTGTAATTAAATAAGTCAAAAATTATAGCGTAACATAATTAATAACCATGACTTGGATGGTATTATTAAATACAGTATGAGTACATAACATTATGAAAATGGCAAGGAAACAAAAACACTCAGCGAGGCTGAAAATCATAAAGCCTTTAAACAAAAGGTCAACCCTAAATTTTGGCTTGGAATCGTGGTTCTGGAAACTAACTGGTAAAGGTTAGAATAATTTGGGCGGAAAAATAATAAGCGCCGTAAAGTTCGTCGCAGGAATGTTTAGATCTAATGAACTACTCTAATGAACTAAACATTATTTTTTCCTGGGTAATCCCAGAAAAACATAATCGCGTCTTCATTAAAATAATGCCTTTTTTATGTATTTTCAAGAAGTACATATAGAAGTTCATAACACATATTTATTCAATTTCAAAACTCGCCAAACTGTCAGAACAGTTTGTTGGCGACACCGCGCTTATTTTTACCCGACTGCCGAACGAGAGGAGGGTTATTTACAGGTCTATAATCCACCTTAAGTTACTTACTACTTAAACACAAATATAAATCTGACCAAACTAACTAGAAATAGGAACAATAAAATTATTTTGGAATTTATACAATAGCATACGAGTATCAAAACGAAAAGCATTTTCAGTAATATGGGTAACCGAAAGCGCAATAAATCATGGAAAGAGTCGTACTGTCACTTGCGATGATCCATTGTTCCACCCAGATACCCAAACTTGATAAATAGGGGGTAAGCCGCGGGCATCAGCTAGTAAATAATAAAGAAGATCATCCGAACAAAAAACTAGCTACTTGTCTTCGACTGTAGCCAACCAAGGTTAGGAAAGTGTGTGAAGATCATTTTTATTCAAGAAAGCTTGCAAGAATTAAACGTTGAATCCAAGCATAATTAATAAATTATGAGCACTAAAAGGAATTCTATAACATGAGTATAGACACGGAGTAACGATTTTTACTGTCTGATTCGTAACGCCTTGGTTGGGCAATCAGGCCACCAGATGCTGAGATTGCGTTTTTGTTCCGATATCTGATTTGATTTCGCCACAGAAATATTACTTCTGGTGATACCTTATATTCTCAGAGAGTAGGTAGTGTGAAAAGATTGAATGATCATCGTCAGCATTACTGGCTGAAGCATTAAGACTTGCGACCGAGCAGCCGCATTTCCATGGCGATTATCACTTAGACAAAACGGCCCGCGCCGAGTGCAGCCACAATGCAGTGAGATAATGCCTAATATCGCCGTTTCCACCCGGCCGCGCCGCCCGCTTGCTTAATCTATGTTTTATCCTTTCATTTCGTTCCAATAGATTCTAGCACCGCTTGGGATTTCTTTTTAGTGTATTTCTATTTGAAACATATGCCTGACACTAACATGTATATCTTTACTTGATCCTTTTTTGAATTCGAACTTTACAGTAGAAAACAAGGAAGCAAAAAGATCGAAGACGTTATTGCCTAAGAAAAGAACATGCTCACCTCGTCAACTATGTAGAATACAAATATTTAACAGCTCTCCGAGTTGCATAGTTTGTTCATATTAAAATTTTGTTGCAAAAGGTAAGATTTCCTGGAAAACCTTAGTAATTTCTTCTGACATGCTTATATTTGAGCAGTCCAGCGTATTTTATTTGTCCCTGATTTCACGAGCAGCCTTACGATTCCAACAACTGAAAATATAATAACGGCGAGTTCGCTTCCCATCTATTTTGACTCTCTAGCGCACTTTCCTGCTCTCTTTGGAACTTGGCTCGCAGTTACAAGTGCACAATTTATGGGGCACTGGAGGTTTGCAGTGCTTTGTGCACTATTTAAATTAAGGGATCCACGAGTTTTCACTTACGACGAAATTAGTAAATCTAGTAATTTGGTAAAAAAAAAATATAACGAGCAGAATATTAATTTTCTCTAACATGCAATGAAATATTGACGGTTCTTCATAATGGGCTTCGAAGTGTCACGTTTCGGGCGCAGCGAGACGAGAGACCCGTAATGGCATTTCATACAAAATAGTCATCCCCCGGTGTTTGGGTACCTGGCTCGCAGGTTTTCTCGATCATAAAAAAAAGTCCTGCAAGATGGTCTTTTTAAATTTCCATTCCACAATTTGTGGCACAGGATCACGGCGTTCAGCCATGAGAATTAAAGTTTGATTTCTTGGAGCTTATTTAATTTATTTCATTCCATGTTTGAGAAAAGCAATGTACATACCTCGCTACGCTTGGCCGTCTGTATATTAATCAATTAGCTTGTATTTTGAATCCGAATTGTTTTTGACATTTGTATTTTTTTCGAATGAACAATGTTATACCTATAGTTAATTATGGTGAATATGATCTTTTTTTTTATTAACTTTGGTTTTAAATTTCTAGCCTTTTAAACATAATATATATTATTATTTTTATCAATAAAGAAATTAATAAGTTTTTCAATATGTGCATGTAATTATACGTTGAATATAATTAAAAAAAAACCCTTAGGTACCTACGATCAGTTATTCTGAACGCGTTTTTTCGCGTTACCTCATCTGTCACGCCTAACGAAATAAAACCTCTGAAAACGCTTGGTTACTACGAATCGCGGTGTCAAGATATATTAGTGGGTGACGTGTGAGGTGAGGTCAAAGCAGGTTACAGAATAGCGGGGCAGGTGACTGTCCAGAACAAACGATAATGACAACGCTGTTTGTGAAAAACAATACCCACAAGGGAACTGCTACAATTTCAAACAAGAATAATTGTTTCAATACATGCTCTGAATTCACAAGTATTATTGAACAATAATTGGAGGAATTCGGGAGACGCTAGGACTGCTGGCCAATAGCGATTTTAACCGCGAGATAGTTGTAATGCACAGTGTTATAATGAATAGTTATTCTACCCACATAAGAGGCACGCCAACCAAGCAACCAAGGTGTGGGCGCTAGACACAGAAAGGAACTTATTATACCTATTTATGTACGTAATGTTTTAACTAAGTCACGCTATTGTACTACGTGCTTATGAAATTGTCGAATCCTTGCTAAGGGTTTATGTAAACGTATATGTACCTGACAAATGAATATTGTTATCGAATATTAATTCGGAATGTTTCGTCGTTATTTGACGCGAGGTGATTATCAGACATGTATTGTTTATTGACTTTTTATTTTCATTTACAAAAAACCGTCCAATATAACCGAAACCTACAGTCGTGTTTGTAGTGTTTCATAAAACAATCTAGGTGCATACTCGTAGGTTTGACAATCTAAATTATATTAGCGAAACTAAAGTTGAAACTTGTTTATACCCTATAATGAAGGGCACAGTTCACAGAGTAGGCGACCCAGCATTCATTAAACGCGGCGATGGAGTGCGGAGCACGGGGGCGGCAACTTGTGAAGGAAATGAAACACGGAGAAACGTATTGGTCTTTCCAAATAATGGATTTATTTTTGCTGTTGAATTTAAGTTGGAACTTTTGGAGGTGTATTTAAGTTTGTCGCTTTCGATCCCCGTGTGTGGCTGCTGAGTTTTAAATGAGGGCGTGAAACATATTAAAAAGTGATAAGGATGTCAACGAAATCAATAGAATTGACGACCTGTGAACTTGTGTCCTTATCTGTTTTATTCTACGCAAAAAAGACTAATTCGAATGTTACACATCTCAACCGTCTTCTATGACGACCTCTGTAGCCTAGTTGGTAGTGACCCTGCCTACGAAGCCGGAGGTCCCAGGTTCGAATCCCAGTAAGGGCATTTATTTGTGTGATGAGCACGAATACCTGTTCCTGAGTCATGGATGTTTTCTATGTAGGTATTAAAGTATCTGTTTTTCTATATAAGTATGTATATCGTCGTCTAGTTCCCATAGTACAAGCTTTGCTTAGTTTGGGACTAGGTCGATTTGTGTAAGATTGTCCCCAAAATATTTATTTATTTAATTTTATTTATTCCTTAAATTCCTAAAGTAGCTGTAAATGTACACTAAGCCAATTGGTTAGAACAGCCTCAATTGGCTTTACATCGCCAATCGCGATCGTTGCGCGGGTAGACAAACTTTAAGATGGTAATTGATAGAACTCTATTTCAAACTGCTAAGTGTTATTATCGTTTGGCTGTGTTTTCTGGGTACCGTGGCCGGGGGATTAAGCAAAGATGGGATGTGGACCAAGATCGAAATAAGTAGGTCGTTCCCTTCACTCGCTCCTTAATAAACGTTCGCCGCAGAGTAAGATTAAAAAATAAAGGAAATGTAGATTCGGCAATGGATTGATCGCATTATTTAAATAAAAATATCATCATTAAAAAAACTTTAAGACAATCGTAACCAAACAATTTTTTTGAAGTGAAAACTTCTTTAGCGGAGCTGTTCACTTTTTGTGATGGGGAAAAATTGTTAATCTCGCCACAGGTCACGTGACCGTAAGATGTCACGTGACCGTGAGATTAGAGAGATACTCGCAACAGGTCACGTGACCGTAAGATGCGACATATTGAAAATTCGTAAGACGGACACGTGACATGATCGAAAAACTGTAACAATGTTATTGAGTTTTCACTTCTGCCGGCACTCTCGGAGTGCAACCCGGTCGTTTTTTTATACTGTTTGCGAAAAAGACAATTAAGTAACTAAATACATGGTGTTCCCATGACCAGCAGCCAGTATTTGCCAGCGGATTGTTCACATGACACCAATTACAAAACACTGTAAAAATATGCACTTTTATTTTTCCTCAAAGATTAATAACCCTGAATTATGGTTAGGGCGCCGTTTCAAATAGGGCTTGGCAAGCCCGCTAGGAGCGCCCTCCCCGAGGGGTTGGCTGGCCCGAGTCAGCCAGCAGCCCAAACATCCCGGCCCTACGTGCCTCTTAGTTTCGCTGTGGGTGACCAGGGCACGGTTCCTTAGCCCCCGACCCGAGAAGGTGGTCACCCTGGTGGTTTTTCTTACCTTCATTAAAGTATGAGCATCGACTAACATTATTATTTTTTCTAAGGAAGAGTAAGTAACTTACTCTAGGCATATTTATATTAATTCCACGGTTAAGAAAACATACAACGTTACTGAGAACTTTTGTGCAAAGCAAGATTCAGGAGCCGTGTCTCGTCATATCTACGAAGTTTATAATCTAACGGTTAGCGGTTAATAGAATCGGAAAACCATCACCGATGCGCCTCGGCTGATTAAAGGTTGCGCTAACAAAGTTCGATCAATTTACTGTAATTTGCTGCTCGTGCTGGGATTTTGCTCCTTTGTTAATAAAAGGTGTGCGAAGTAAAGCGTAACCAGGCTCAAGAGTTGCGAACTTCGGGAAGGGTACTTAGCGACGATTCGTAAAGTATTGTTTTGGCAGATATGACACGTACGAGCACGAACCTATCGATACTCGTATTAAAGAGTCTGTGAGGTTGAAAGTTTATTAGGTTGTACGTTTGTATGTACAACCAGGGGTATTCCCCAGAACTACTCATCCGATTTAAATTGTCAATTTCGGCCTTGCTAGCGTATAATTATCAAACCACGATTAGAATGGGATTGAAGATTGAAGGTGATAGTTTTGCTATTGTTACGACGGTGGCGTCGATAACTGTTCTTTTCCCATAGTGACACGCCGTCAAGGTAATTCAATATTTCGCCATGTTGTCACAGGTATAAAACTAAAACAATCAGGTAAGGCAGCAGTACTTGAAGGAAACTCCAACATCTCATTACTTTTTAGTTACATACGTTTACTAATTATAGTTACACTTATAAACTTTTACCAACAATTATAAATGGTAGGACAGTAACATTACGCCGTTGACGGCCAACACCAGAATGCCCTCCAGGCATCAACCCCTGACCTTGGCTGCTTGCAACTCACTGTTTTGGTGGGAAAATCCAGCTCTCTGACTGGCTCCCGACATCACGCGATATCAGTGTCGTGAACCAATCAGAGAACCGCTTTAATTTCGCGCCACAAATTGTACTAATTAAGCCAGCAACTGTGTTGCCATTTTTGCGAATTAAGAGTGACTGTCGGGTACGTTGGTATATGTACAATTACTGCATGTGGGTACTCGTAATAAACGTGAGTCAGTCTTGATCTGAAACTGGTGTTTGATTGTAGCTTCCTCGTAGGTACCTTAACATGGCGCAGCCTAATTAAAGTGAAATTGGTTACCTATGCATAGTTGAGTCCTGAGTACGGGATTAGTCGTATGAGTGCAGTGATTTTGTAGACATTCGCATTACAAAATTAACATACAAGGGATTTTGGTGCCACAATGGAAGCCGTGCTACCGCCGCCGCCACCATTTAATTTTACCAATAATTTAGAGAATGTTACGTCGGGGAATCTGTCCAACGAATGGGACAAGTGGAAGAGTGCGTTTATGGTTTATTATGAAGCGTGCGAGTTAGCAAAGAAGGCGGCTAAAGTGCAAATTAATATATTGTTGCATGTGATCGGTGAGCAATGTCGCGAGGTTTATGCTCAATTTGATGGCCCGTTTGCAAGTGTTACGGAGCTACTGAACAAATTCGAATCGTTTTTTTCGCCTAGAAAAAATATTACCATAGAACGACACAAGTTCTTTACTCGTAGTCAAAAACACGGTGAGTCTATCGAGCAATACGCATTCGAGCTGAGAAAATTAGCAAGCGCTTGCGAGTTTAAAGATTTAATGGACGACCTTATAAGAGATCGTCTGATATGTGGAATACAGGAAAACGCGCTTAGGGAGCGTTTGTTACGAGAGCCCGATTTAACGCTAAAAAAATCTCTGGAAATATGCAATATAGCACAAATATCTAAGTTGCATGCGGGGGCGATCAAGAACGAATCAAGTGAACATGAAGCTTGTAATTATAATATTACGGCGAGTAATTATCAAGACCAGTTAATGATTGAAGATGAGGGCAGTCCGCACGGTCAAGTGAATTGGATATCGAATCGTGGAGGCTACCGCGCGCGAGGCGCAGCGCGCGGCAGAGGCCGCGGCTGGTCGCCGGCAGCCCCGCGCCCCGCGCCGCTGCGCCGCAGTACTGCTCCTGCGCAAACAGCTGGTTTTTCGCCGTATCGTGGTAATCCGTATCGCCGTATCGGTAATAAATCGGGAGTGCAGTGTACGAAGTGCGGGTTCACTCACGGTGTTGATATGCGGTGTCCGGCGTTAGGGAAGATCTGTTTAAACTGTAACAACTTTAATCATTTCTCGCGAATGTGTAATTTTTATGATGTGCAAGCTGAGGGGCCCACCGATCAGGTAATATTTTGCTTTCATGATTCGAGTAGTGACTGGTCTATTAAATTAGCTTTTGGATCAAATCTCATTGAATTCAAACTGGACACCGGAGCGGACGTGAATGTTTTACCCCTAAAATATTTATGTCAGGTGGGCGTAGACCAGCAAGATTTGATAAAATCATGTATTAAATTGAAAGGTTATTCGGGTAGCGATATCAGCGTTCTCGGTAAATGTCATTTGAAGGTTGAGTATAAACAAAACTTTTACATATTGGAATTCTTGGTGGCTGATGTATCTTCGCCGCCTGTATTGGGCCGCGATTCTTGCAGCGAGCTCAACGTAGTTAAGTTGGTGTTAGGTATTAGCGGTTCACAAAGTCACGAATACGAAGGTTTTTTTCATGAGTACAGGGACGTATTTGAGGGGTTAGGGTGTATGCCCGGCGAATACAAAATAGAACTTGATAGCAGCATTAAGCCCGTGGTCCATGCTCCTAGGAAGATGCCGGTAGCTTTAAAGGATAGTATTAAGAAAAAACTAGACGATATGGTCGAGGAAGGTATAATTGCGAAAGTGGAAGGCCCGACAGATTGGGTGAACAGCATGACTGTGGCTCGAAAGGCCAACGGTGAATTAAGACTTTGTTTGGATCCGCGTGAATTAAATCTGGCAATAAAACGAGAGCATTTCAAACTACCGACCTTGGATGAGATAACGGTTAATTTATTAGGGTCTAAATATTATAGTACGCTGGATGCAAAACAAGGGTTTTGGCAATTACGTTTACACAAGGAAAGCACAGATTTGTGTACATTTAACACAAGTTACGGTCGGTACAAATTTTTACGATTGCCGTTCGGAATAACTTCCGCTTCAGAGGTATTCCATAAAAAAATGTTCGAGCATTTTGATGACATACCAGGAATATGTCTATTCGTTGATGACTTGCTCATTCACGGACGAACAAAACAGGAGCATGACGAGCGGTTGAAGAAAGTCCTAAATAGGTGCAGGGAAATAAATTTTAAAATTGAATAAAAATAAATGTAAATTTGGATTAACGGAAATGGACGGAAAACCATCAGAAAGCGTTTGATGACTTAAGGGAGTGTTTGATAAAGGCTCCAGTTTTACAATTTTACGACTTAAATAAATCAGTGACAGTATCAGTTGATGCGTGTAAGAATGGTTTAGGATGTTGTCTTATGCAGGATAATTTACCGGTCTGTTATGCGTCGCGATCGCTTACAAAAGCTGAACAAGCGTACGCTCAAATAGAGAAGGAGCTATTAGCTGTTGTTTACGCATGTGAAAAGTTTTATATGTATATTTACGGTAGAAACGACATAACAATAGAAACTGACCACAAACCACTGGTTAGTATAATTTGCAAGCTAGGTCGGTTTGGGCTTACCGGGATGAGTTGTCATTGGCTTACGGCATGTTGTGGAAAGGTTATAGAATTGTTATCCCTCTCGTAATGCGTAGCGAAATATTAAGACGTGTGCACATCGGACATTTAGGATTAGAAAAGTGCAAATTAAGAATTCGAGAAAGTGTATTCTGGCCGAACATAAACTCGCAGTTGGAAGATTTTATAAGTAACTGTCAGGCGTGTCTTACATTCAAGAACGAGAATAGAAAAGAAACCTTAATTCCCCATCCTGTGCCAAACAGGCCGTGGTCAAAATTAGGTGTTGACATATTCCATTTTAAGAGTAAGCAATACTTAATTGTAGTAGATTATTTTAGTAAATATGTAGAAGTTGCTCAATTGAATTCATTAACTTCTGATCATATTATCGACGAACTTAAAATTATTTTCAGTCGGCATGGTATTCCCGACATAGTCATGTCAGACAACGGGCCTGAATTCAGATCTAACAGTTTCGAAATATTTTCTGCAGAGTGGACTTTTCAACATTTGACGTCATCACCACGCTTTGCACAGTCTAACGGTCAAGCTGAAAGGACGGTACAGACCATTAAAAACTTGTTAAAAAAAACATACCACGAAAAGACCGATTTTAGATTAGCATTACTTGAATATCTAAATACACCTATCAGTAACAAGCTTGCTTCACCCTCTGAACTTCTCAACAGTCGCAAACTAAGAGGTATCGTGCCGTGCCCTCCGAAACTTCTTTTGCCTAAAATACAAAAGAACGCGAAAGAAGAATTAGAATCCCGTCAACAAAAGCAGAAACATTATTATGATAAAACGGCTCGAGATATGCCTGTATTCTGCCCCGGGCAAAATGTTAAGGTAAGGGTAAATAAGCACTGGGTGAGTGGTACCATAGTGACTTTACGCGGCATAAGATCGTATCTGGTGAAAATCTGTGGTGGTGGCACACTAATTAGAAACAGACGTCACCTCATCAAAGATTCTGACCGGCGTGTAACGTCCCAAGACGCTTCATTATGTTCTCTGCCTTACGATGATATCGTTACTCGAAGTGATAACACGATGACGTCACGCAGTAGTGCGCCGCGCCCGCGCGCTGCCTGCACCGAATTCGATGCCCGTTATGCAATGCGCTCCGGTCAATCCAGTCAAACTCCCACCACTACTAATAATTATGTTACTCGCTCCGGCAGGGTGGTGACCGCGCCTGATCGGTGGGGTTCGTGGGGCTGGTAAACCGTAAAGACTGGTAATGTACTATTTTAATGTAAACAAATTTATAAAAGTCAACATTACAAGTCATCTACTATTGTTCCAAACCCGTTAAGTATTAAGTGATTTACATTTTGCATGAAATTATTATTATGATGTTTTTTATTTTTTATTTATTGTTACCTACTGTTAAACCAAATCATATATTTTTTATTAGATTTACTATTTGTTTAAATAAAAAATACTAATGTATTTTACACTGAATTATTGTCGATATTGTTTTTCTTAATGATTATACACTGTATCTTATGAATTATCTACAGACGAATTCCGAATTTAAATGATGTGCATTATTTGATTTATTAGTTTAAAGAGTTGTTATTTGAAGAAAAACAAGAACAATGATCTTAAAAAACATAAATATTATTAACCAACAGTATATAATAATATATTGTACTCTTTGGTTACCAAATTATTAGCTAATTAGGCATGTAAATTTTAGTTTTTTTTTCTTTTTTTTTAAAAAGGAGGATGTCGGGTACGTTGGCATATGTACAATTACTGCATGTGGGTACTCGTAATAAACGTGAGTCAGTCTTGATCTGAAACTGGTGTTTGATTGTAGCTTCCTCGTAGGTACCTTAACAGTGACTACTTTACAAAAATCTAAAATAGTTAAACTCTGTTTAAATGATCAATAAATCTTAATAAATTAAACATTATAACTATTTTCTGCCTAAAAACGTAAGCAATTGATTGGTAAAATACTGAAATCTAACACGACACAGTTAGACCAGTGATACAGACTGCGGCCTCAGAGTACCTGGGTTCGAGATCAGCGACCGACATGCACTTTTATACAAAAAAAAATGTTATAGTTTTAAATTCATAGTGAGTACATTTTTCAAAACGCCGAATAGCATGGAATGTTCTAGAGAAAGAAAGCGAATAAAACATTCAAGCAAGGAAAAGCCCATGCTATTCAAAACAAATGAGAAATGAAATGAACATCGGAAAGAATATCGAAATTAAGGTCTAGAATCTTTGGAAAGGGGTACCTATATAACGGCACCACGTTCGCGGTACGAGTCAATCTTAAGTGGAGTCTTGGGAGTTGAGTTCTCGGAGTAAGATACTAAGTGAGTAGTATCGGGTGAGAACTGGAAGAAGAAGAACAGTTGAAACAAGTGGTGAAAGTTAAGTGGTCTAGTGCAAAGTAACAGTGAAGTGTGAGCTGTGTTCAGTGTTAGCTGCTCACTTAATTTCGGATTTAAAAAAAGGTACCCTTAACTGCTTCAAATTGTTCATTATCAAAGCAGCCCATACTTCGTCATCAGTTTAGGGGTCCGCGAAATTGGCAACTGTGGTTGCCACAAGCAAGTGAGTGGCTTGTAGGCGCGGACTCAGTCACTTGAGTGAGTTAATTGAGTCAGTGTTAGTAAGCGTGGACTCAGTGGACTTTGCCCGGTGTAAATCACAGAATACTCTATCCTACTCCCCACGCTCGTCCCACCGCATTTTTGAGGTGAAAACTTCTTTAGCGGCACTGAGCACTTTTTGGGATGGGGAAAAATTGTTAAATACGCGACACCTTTTTGTGACGTCAGATGTGAAGGAGGTCACAAACTTTTATATTTTGCTGCTAGCCGATTCGACTTCATTCAAAACTGAACGCTATTCGTAAGAGTATAAAGCCGTTAAACACTTTTTGCAATAGCATATTCTGCAAATAAAGTAATTTTGTTCACGCGTCCTTCACCGTTTTGCTATTGAGCAAATTCGAATAGTTCGAATTTGGTCGTTATGCCTGAAGAGATAAAGCTTTGAAAAATATTCACCAACGGCAAAAACAAATTGATATTTTGTTCACCGCCGCCGTCCGCTGTTCTTGCAAATTCGAATAGATCGAATTTGGACGTTATTCCTAAAGAGAGCTTTGAAAAATATTTGGCAATGGCAAAACAAATTGGTATTTTGTTCGCCGCCGGCGGCGGGCGAGCCGGCCCGTCGCACCCAACGCACCCGCGGCCCATCCGCCTAAATAATTGATAATTGTTTATAAACTTGCGCCAAATTCATTTAAGGGTGACACCGTAAGATGTCACGTGACCTGATCGAAAAACTTTTACAATGTTATTGAGTTTTCACTTCTGCCGGCACTCCCGGAGTGCAACCCGGTCTTTTTTTTTTATTTAAACAGGTGTCGTCATATAAGCCTTTCTCGAAGCAAATTCTCTCCTCATCTGTTTTTGTGCATAAGATGTGAGGGTAGCATGACTTATCAACACTCGAACAAGGCCTCGCCTTTTCCTCTTTACAAGCTTATTTGAACAAGCTTTTGCGGTTTCATATTGTTCAGTATTCGGTATTGAACTCTCAAATACGCGTTCTGTATATTTTATTTTTTTAATACTCAATCTCGATAATAAATGGTTCCTTTTATACAGCAATCGACGAGTCAGCATTCCGCCCATATTTTAAGCAAATTATAATATTTCCCCGTAAATTCGCATTTTACTGTTAGTTAAGGTGTATTGACTTTCAAAATATTTGTTATTTAAAACAATATTAAGTATTACATTATAAGTAGGTATTACAAAAGTTAATTAATACAAATTTTATACAAAAAAATAGCAAGACACGCTTTTTCACAGGAAATAGGCGTAAGAAGTAGATTGCATACCTACGCAAATTATTTTCTTACTAAAAACCTCAACCTAACAGCCGCCTAAAAATTCATAATAATTATTCCTACTTCATTGAATACTAGCATATAATCTTTTATAGATTATTTATAGACGTCATGTATGCAATTAGTTATTTTAGTGTCCTTTGTAGAAACAATTGTCTTGAATGCGTATTTAATGATCAGACTTCAGTCCAGTCACTAGGTCCAGTTTCATAAGCATGCATTACACCAAACGTCGGAACAAGTACATTTTTTGACATTAGTTATCGACATAAAAGTCTAACGGATCTATATAAAACTGCGGGTAAGTAACCTAATAAATTTGTTACTACCGTATCAGGCACGTTAGGTAAATGGAAAAGTTTACCTCAAAATCTAAATAGCCTGTTAAGGTTCAATCGGTTATAAATAAACACGTACAAAGCCTACAAGCGCTAAGTATTGGAGCTGTCACTGCCACCGGCTCTCATAACTCAACGCTTTGTACCCGCATTACCAATGTGGGGTGCGACGAATCCGGGACTGGTATTCACAACGCTATGCAATTTACAACGAACCAGCATAAGTCTGACTTGTATACACACTGTTGTTACTAATCTCGGGGTCGCGATATACTAGGAGTGAGTCGCGAGACGAGACAGGTTGTGAATCTCGTATTAAAGCCATGCGAACTTAGTGCGAGCAGTGATGGTTTAAATTAATGCGAAACTTAACTATTGGTATTATAGGGAGATAAGACTGTTATTCTGAATGTATTAATGTAAAGGCTGGTTTAGTCATACCAGATTTACCCATCAAGTGCTTCCAATCCGGAACCCCTATAAACATTTGGGAAATAAACAACTATTTACATATTTAATAAAAACCAAACTTCTGTTGATCGATTACGTAACGTTTTGTACGTACGCTAGGTAGATCTAAAATAAATTAATTTTATCGTATTTAAACTTTTGTGAGACATGTTGAAATAATACAAACAGTTACACGGTTCAACTCACGTATTCAATGTCACTACGGGCGACATGTTTCGAACTCTTCGGGAGTTCTTCTTCAGGATGAGTGTTTTCGCGGCGGTGTCGCTTGTATCACTGCCCAAGAGTTCGAAACATGTCGCCCGTAGTGACATTGAATACGTGAGTTGAACCGTGTAACTGTTAGTATTAAATTAATTTCATATTTTGTGTGAGAAGTACGGTAGGCTAGTTCAGGCATGCAGCTGTCAAACAGCGCTCGTGGATTCGAATCCCGGCTCGTACCAATGAGTTTTTCGGAAATCATGTACGGAATATTTACCGTTAGCTTTTCGGGGAAGGAAAACATCGTGAGGAAAACCGGTCTAATCCCAATAAGATCTAGTTTATTTCTGGGTTGGAAGGTCAGATGGCAGTCGCTTTCGTAAAACTAGTGCCTATGCAAAATTTTGGGATTAGGTGTCAAAGCGGACCCCGGGCTCCTTTAGGGCTCAACCGGGAATAACGCTAGGAGGATGATGATGTTTTGTATGAGAAAATGACAGTTGAGTGAGTTGTCCTAGCGCTTATTCATAAAGTTACGCAATCCCCTCTGTATTGATGGGATACTTAAATGCTCTTTTACTGTTGCGATGTGGCACAATCGCTTAGTGCGCAAAGAGGTGCACGGACCTAAAACCGCACTCATACTTTTCTGACGTGTCGTATCGTGACGCGACAGAACGATATTCAAAAAATTCAAAATTCAAAATTTCTTTATTTGCCGGAATATGGTTACATGTAGGGTCTTAAAGCTATTTTTGTTTCTCATATTCTACCTGCATGCAGGTGTGCAAAGTATTACTATGTCATAAAACTAAATTTTCGTGCATGTCATTTCATCAGATTATTTTATAATTAATAATTCCCTAAATTTCTATGTATGTCAAAGAAATAACTTAACTACTTATGTCTGTTGCCAAATACTCATTTATACTATAAAAACACTTCTCCTGCAGCCATTTTGTCAACTTACTTTTAAAAGAATTCTTATTTTCTAATTTAAGGTCATCGGGCAAATTGTTATAAATGACTATACACATATTGTAGCAGTTTTTTTTATAAATAACTGTTTGGCAGCGAGGTTGGTATAACAGGTTTTGGTACTGGGCCCTTGTATGTCTAGCACTGGTGTCGTACCGATTTACAAAGTGACTAGGGTTGTCCTTAACGAAGAGACATGCGTCTCTTATGTACAGGCAAGGCAGCGGGAGTATATTAAATTTTATAAATAATGGCTTACAGCTTTGCAAAAACCACGCGTTGTCCAAGGCCCTAATGCATCGTTTCTGAAGTTTAAATGCTTTATCCGACTCTACGGAATTTCCCCACAGTAATATTCCATAGTTTAAGACCGAGGAGACGTAACCGTGGTACGCAGTTAGAGCTGCATCTAACGACACTGTTTGTCTCACTCTTCTGAGTGCAAAGACAAATCTGTCTAGTTTTTTGCAAACAGTGTCAACATGAAGCTTCCAATTTAAATTGATGTCAATATTAAAACCTAAAAATTTTACAAAGTCAACTAATTCTACATTTAAATTGTCATAATTAATTTGTACAGGCAGTGGGCTTGAATTGTATGAACAGAATTGCATTGCTTTAGTTTTTGTCATGTTTATTTTCAATTTGTTATTTTCGAACCATTCAACCGCTTCTGCTAATGTAATGTTAACTTTTGATTCAAAGGCAGCATGAGAATTGCCGTCCCCTTGTATTATAAGTGTAGTGTCGTCTGCGAAAATAATGCAATCCTGTTTCTCTTTTAGACAATGTGGGAAATCATTGATTGCTATTAGAAATAGCAATGGTCCCAGTATGCTTCCCTGTGGCACGCCGGTTTTATTAACTAGTTGATCAGACTTATACTTTTCTTTTAAAACGGTGTTTTTATTTATTTTTACAATTTTTTCAATTTCTGTATACTGCGTTCTATCCGTTAGATAACTTTGTACCCAGTCACATGCTTTACCTCTTATTCCATACATTTCCAATTTTTTCAAAAGGATTGAATGATCGATAAGATCAAATGCTTTACTCAAGTCTAAATAAATTGCCAAGAGAGGATTTCTCCTATTTAAACCCTCTGTGACAGTTTTTACTAAGTGAAACCCGGCTAGTGAAGTAGATCTTCCTTTGCGAAACCCAAATTGTTTTGAAGTTAAGATGTTATACTTATCTAAGAACTCATTAATTCTACATAATATAGACTTTTCAAATACTTTTGACAAAATTGGGATTATGGTTATGGGCCGGTAATTACCTGGGTCTGTTTTTTCCCCTTTTTTGAAGAGTGGTTTGACAATAGAGAGCTTCAATTCAGTTGGAAAGACTCCATCCATAAAGGATAGGTTGATTATGTGAGAAAGGGGACGACAGATAATATTAGCACATAACTTAAGAACCATTGTTGTGATTTCGTCATGTCCAGCTGTTCTGGTATTGTTTAATGACATGAGTATTTTATAGGTTTCGTGTTCGTCTGTAGGTTTCAAAAAGATCGAATGAGTGTTGTATAATGATCTCTCCAGTTTTATAACTGGCGGTTTGGATATATTGTCATGAATGGCTTGACTTATCAGATACTTATTCAAAAAATTACATATTTCATTAGGATCTGTATAGGATTTATTTTCAAAAATTAAATGATCAATATCTTGTTTGAGAATCTCATTCGATAATGTTGTTGAAATGGTTTTCCAAGTGGCTTTACATACATTTTTACTACATTTGATAAATTTATTGTTGTATATTTGCTGGGCTTTTTGTAGGCACGATTTAAAAACACGGTTATACCGCTTATATTTAGTTTTGCTTCTTATACTGTTAGCACCAGATGTCCTATATTTAAAATACAAGTTGCGTTTTGTTTTACTCGATTTTTTTTACCCATATGATAGCCACTTGACTTTCTTAGGTCGATTATTTCTTTTGACTTTAATAATGGGAAAGCATAATTTATAGAATAAATAGAAAATGTCATAAAAATGATTGAACGCCTCTGAAGCCGTGCGTGAGGCAAACACATCATGAAAAGATAACTTCGAGATATAATAACAAAACTTTTGCAAATTATCCTTACTGTAGTCTCTTTTATATTCGAACCAAGTGGTTATTGCCCTATGTATACTGGCTTTCACGTCTATCATTTGCGCTGTTTCATGATCTGAAAGCCCTAAATGGAGTATCTCTGCCTCTACTTCTTTGATGTTACTCGCCATTAGGTCAATGCACGCGCTCTGTCTGGTCGGTGTATTTATATGCACACTGAAATTAAAATTGCGTAATATACATAATAAGTCTTTTGTGTTATCTTTCATTGTGTCGATATTCCAATCACCGCAGATTATAACTCTTTTTCGCTTGAATTTTTCGGTAGCGAAATGTAACAGCTTTTCCAGACTACGCATAAATAAACCTATCTGCAACTTGCCCCTATGTGGAATTCTGTAGATGCAGAAGACTAATGTATTCAGACCAATTACCTCAATTCCACAACATTCGAAATGTAATACCATTGCAATCCCTGTCGGAATATTTACAGATCTGAATTCGAACAACTTGTGCACAAGAATGCATGTACCCCCTCTACTCTTTTCCCGACAGAAAGATGCCGCCAATTTATAATTGTTCAGTTTAATATTGCTCTCTGATCCCTGCCTGACAAAAGTTTCGCTGAAACATATTATATTAAACCTCTTTTCCATTGTTTGACAAATCATTTAAAGATATCGATTTCATACATTTAATACGGTTAGACGTGACGACTCCTTTTGTGTCGGGCATCAGAGCGCATGAGAGACCATCACGTCAGATAACACATTCACCAAGAATCGCTACGCGCTGTGTTTGTAGCTGATACCGTGGTTCTCCTCGTACGTAGTGGAAAGCGCCTACGGCGTAGGCGCCCGCTAGGCAAGTTTCTGGCAGTGTAAGTGATAAGTATGAATCCGGCTTCAGTAGCCGCTGTTCCTAAATCACGACGGATATAACGTGAACCCTTACAACGAGGCATATTGCGGGCGCTGCACAACACTCGTTGTTACGGCCAAATCAGACGTGAATGCTCTCGGAGGCAATAAAATCCTTCATATGAATTTTCCAACGCGTATATCTGCCGCCATAAAGCAAAAAATCTGTAGGCATACATATGTCCAAGCCGCATCTTCACTGTTACTTCTTGTATATTTAACAAAATTTATAAAAGTAGGCTAGTATTTGCAAAAACTATTTGTTGAGATATTAATTAAATATAAATATGAAGGGACAATCTTACACAAATCTACCAAGTCCCAAACTAAGCAAAGCTTTTATTACGGGTACCTACTAGACGATGATAAATAGTAGAGATGCGCCGAATATTCGGTAAGTATTCGGTATTCGGCATATTCGGCATGTTTTTCAATGCTCGGTATTCGGCCGAATTATTCGGTAAAACTGCTGAATATTTACCGAATAAACATATGATATTTATCTGATAATAAATAAATCATTCATACTATTTGTAGCTCTTAAAAGTTAAGTTACTTATATATTTATTGTTATTATAACAACACTCCGCAATCCGTGTTACCACTAATTAAGACATCGCATAACCACAGAATAAATAATAGTACAAGCATAACTAAACACGACACGCGAGCTGGCCGGCCGTCTCGCTGGGCCAACACGGGTAGCGGGCGGCGAGCGGGAGGGGTCAAATCGCGCTCAGCGAGCCGCACGGACCTGCATAAAACTTGTTTAGTTTTACCAAATAATTCGGCCGAATATTCGGTTCGGTAAGATCTGAACCGAATGTTCGGCCGAATATTCGTATTCGGCAAAATCCGTATTCGGCCCATCTCTAATAAATAGGTACTTACTTACTATAATACTAGCTGCCTGCGTAGCTCTGCACGCGTATTGCAAAGAACGCAGACTAGTCCGCGGGATAAAATACACCCTATGTCCATCCAGAAAGTCAATACTATACACGGGTGTAAAAAATTATAAAATCGGTAAATGGTTGAACAGAACACGTAACAACTTACAAAGCTACAACCTCAGCATTTTCCTGATTATAATATTGGTGTAAGTAGTAGAACGTTTGTGTTATGGACATCCGTACTAATATTATAAATGCGAAACTGTGTGTTTGTTTGTCCTTCTTTCACGTCGCAACGGAGCGTCGTGTTGATGTGATTTTTTGTATGGAGATAGTTTAGAAGCTGGAGAGTGACATAGGCTACTTTTTCCAGCGGGAAAACATCTAATTTCTACGGGCCAATTCAATATGTTACATTTTCCTATAACCACGCGGGCGAAGCCGCGGGCATCAGCTAGTAGTATATATTATATTACAACCGTGTGTCACTATTAACACGACCTATTATATTGAAAAGTTTGTTAGTACAAATTAAGTACGTCAAGTAAGACTAAATTAAGTAATATAGGTACATTTTTTACTTTCCACTTTCGTTTTCATTTTAATTTTTGTAATATCTATGTAATTATACAATTCATTCAGATTTTTTAGAAATTAGAAAATATTTTAGTATTAAGAAAACATTAATTATCAAAAAAAAATATATTTTTCATATTAAATTACTAAAAAAATTATAACAAAGGAGAAAAATTAAAAGCGTGTCTTCATTGACGTGCTTAATTGCTTAAAACCCTTCGCAGTTGCGGAAGATACTTAAAGAATTTAAAACATTCTGTAATGTTAACTACAAACCATATTAATAACCGCTCGCCACCCTAACGTTAAACTTCGAAAGTGATTAAAATTGACGATCATAAAGCTATGAAACTTAGGCGGAATTTGTCCGAACAGAATTTTGTAACTCTCATTTCGCCATACTTCGGACAACTTCAGTTCCATTCGGTTTCAAACAAAAATGTTAATAAGTTAGGCACGTGCAGATGTTTATTTTGCTGCATTGCGAGTATTATTTATTTTAATATGGAACGTGTCGGTGGTTGCTTAATGGTGACTGTCCTACAAATTTCATCTGACTTTTGTGTAACACACAATAATCAAAAAATCATAACTTTGATTTAAACAGCTCTGGGCAAGAAATTTGCTTGTGGTCTGTTTAACACCATGTAAAACTTCAAAGAAATGGTTTTCCAGGTTTCTAGAAACAATATTTTATATCTATATCTTATATCAAAGCAAGCCTAAGTGGTTCAGGCATGCGGCTGTCAAGCGGCGGTCGTGGGTTCGAATTCAGGCTCGTACTAATGAGGTTTTCGGTTTTATATTTACCGTTAGCTTTTCGGTGAAAAAAAACATCGTGAGGTTTAATCCCAATAAGGTCTAGTTTTCCCTCTGGGTTGGAAGGTCAGATGGCAGTCGTTTTCGTAAAACTAGTGCCTATGCCAAAGCTTGGGATTAGGTGTCAAAGGTGTCAAAGCGGACCCCGGGCTCCTTTAGGGCACAACCGGGAATGACGCTAGAAGGATGATGATCGGGGAAAGATTTCGTTCCTTTGTGTTATGTCAGCTGTGTAACGCTACATTTTGTGCTTTTAAGACTGCATCCGTAACATGTTTGGGTCATTGTCAGACCGTAAAACAAAAATTGTCTTTTCAGTGGGCAATAGTTAAGGGCTTATGTGTATATTTTTTTATCGCATAGAATTATAGAAGAGGCGACGCCGTTTATGCGGATTCAGAGTTCAACCAAAAATTAGTCTTTAAAGCCCTTAACACAAGCGTATAATATGTGTCGATAGCCATATTCGTTTTTATGTTGTGGTACGAAAATTGAAAATTGAACAAGTATATTATATAGTAGATTGTATGACAAGGGTCTAAAATAAGCTATATTACCACGAGATGGTTATTTTCCCGAACGAAGTGAGGGGAAATAGTTCGAGGTGTAATAAATAGAAATGTTTTTTTAAAGAGTTGTGATTGGTGGATGTCATACGGTGAACTGTTTTGATTAGTCAAATTAAAATGTTTCATAAATCATAAATATGTATACATATTTTTCCTAGGGGCTAAATGTACTACTTTAGCCCCGCTAGCAAAGCATAATATGATGCACTTTTTGAGCATGAGAAGTGAAAAATATATTGTGTTTTGTCTTAATTAGATAATTTCTTCGCTTTATACTGCTGTTTTTACATAGTTGGGTGGTGTTATAAATAGGTAATCGGGTTAGGGAGGTTTTTTTTTTATTTGCTTCTAAACCTCAATTTTACTTCGTTTGTGTGGCGTTTTTGTGTCATGTGTGTAACGTTTTGTTGTTACAATAAAAAAAATCCATACACATTACCGTCCAAATAATTACTTTGTGTAACATTTTTGTGAATATTCCTTTGCTTTACGTACATTTTTTTTTGTAATCCACCCAGGATGCATATACACGTTATTTAAATGTGTAACAAGTTAATTTTCACATATTTTGTATGCTTATTTGTCGTCACAAAACTCACGCGTAATTTTTGTTTAACAACTCACGCTAATTGGGTACACATTTTTTTTTTAAATGCTTTGGACGGTTTTCTTTTTTTGCCAGTGAAAAAATAGGTATACGTAGACTATTATGAGTACACATGTCGCTATGCAATAGTTCACAGTGTTCACATATTTTGTATGCTTATTTGTCGTCACAAAACCGACAATTAGTTAATTTTAGTTTAACAACTCACGCTAATTGGGTACACATTTTTTTTAAAATGCTTTGGACGGTTTTCTTTTTTTGCCAGTGAAAAAATAGGTATACGTAGACTATTATGCGTACACATGTCGCTTTGCAATAATATAAAATAGTTCACAGTGTTCACACTAAACATTCACAAAGAGTGTTCTACATTTCGCCCGTGTCCGTGATGGACTGATGGGTTCTGATACAAGTGAACACCCTGCATGTACATATATTTAGCGCCGAACAATCCCTGCCATTTCAGCATCAGATAGTATCGTTGTGTGACATCGCCGTCGCCACGGCTGACTGCTGGCCACGCACCCCGGGGAATTCGATTCAAACAATTCAACTTTAATTGTAGGTAGGTATACGATATTAGCATGAAAAACCTAAATATTTTCAAGATCCATTGCATATATAATTCGTTCCCTCTCTTTTCACCAAATGTATTTTTTTCTCGAACGTGCGAATACGTGCATTGTGATAGATGCGATTGCAACTGTGGAAGTATTGTGAAGGTACGTTTAGTATTCTGTAATCGAAGATCCAATGTGTGTTGCCAGTGATGATATTTGGTACTGAATCGTGGTTGCTTACTATGGGTGTAGGCAATGGAGAGGGCTATGCTGGGAGTTTCTCTGAGTGATCACATCAGAAATGAGGCTATCCGCAGCAGAACCATGGTAACCGACATAGCCCTCTGAATCGCTAAACTTAAGTGGCAGTGGGTGGGGCGAGAACCGATGACCGTTGGTGCGAAAACATTCCCGAGTGGGGTCCACGTACCGGGAGGCGCGGCGTGGGTAGACCCACAGAAGGTGGACTGATAAAGGGATGACCTGGTAAAGGTAGCGTCCGCTAGATTTAAGTATGTATGTTTGTCCGGGTGGAATCTTGCAACTGAATTTTGAAGCAGATATCTTCAGCCGATTGAGCTGAAATTTTGGGTAGAGGTATAGTTTGAATGACGATTCAATGTTATGGTACCATCGACCTGATCTGATGATGGAGACTGAGAAGGTGGCCATGGGAATTTAGTACTTAACCGACGTAAACCCGTTGAATTTGGGCTAGAATTGTCTCAATGAGTATTTAGTTGATGACGGTATACAGAAAAGTACAGTCGGCAATAAAAGCTTGTATCAAAAATTATTTTATTGACAGAAACTCATTTTAAATTAAGTAGTTGAGTCTCTTTGACAAGCCAAACGAAAAGAAAAACCTGTTAAATATAGAATTGACTTCTAGTTCGATCCCTAAAACAATCGTTTTAGTGAAGTGAATCACTTAAAATATTGAACAATCAATACCTTTTCTTGTAACCTTTTTCCGTCTCGGTCACAAGGTGCGCTTGAAATCAATTTGTAGTCACATCTCGAGACCCACTAAGGTTTAAATTTAATAAGGGTCAGCAATAATGAAGATTTATTTTCCATCGAATGAACCTGTAGTTTCTTTTCTATTTTAACATCCGTCCTTAAATATCTTTTGAACGAAATAAATAATCTAATCTAATCTAGTCTAATAAATGTTTCGAGTTTTTAAATTTACACCTATAATCCTCAATGCATCCGGTAACTTTAGTGTAAGTTATTAATATTTTATATCCTTAGAATCATTACTCATAGAGAGTACATCTGAATATTCTGAATGTCCGTAAACTTAGACCAGCTTGAAAGGACTGGCTTCCCACGAGGCAGCTTGACCCTCTACAAGTTGTAGCTCTATTAAATGTAGCTTAGCATATTAAAATCATACAAAAGATTTTAAATCTGATTTGTTTCAATCTAAATACAGATGTATTTGGCTATGGAATGAAGAGTCCCTCAAAACAGATCGTATAAATGAGTAAACCGACATTCTATTAATTTATATAAATAATTAACATTCAGATTTATAACGTAGGGCTTATGGCCAATGAAGATAGAATGATACTTGTGACGTTCTTGACTGGTAATGTGTTTTCATCCCCTTGCTTCGTATCTCGCCGCATTGTCCCGTAGACAATGGTTAGTTAAACTTTACACACCCACTCTCAAACAACATTTCCTTCCATTTGTATGTTGGATAAACGATTCTGATGGCACTGACACTTACTACTTTACTTGTATAAGCAATAATAATAGCACTTAAGTGGTAAAATATGTTTGAATAACTTAGCAAAATACTCTTGATAGATGTAGTTGTTTGACGAGTAGGTAACGGTACTGCCCGCTTGCTGCAAAAGGCAAGGCGTCCACGAGCTGAAGGCCTGACGTTCTTGTACAGACTGTCGGAATTCCTTTCAACAAGGCTTAAGAGGAAACACTGGCGAGATAATTGAGAAATAGGTATTTGTAAAATGTATTGCTGTCGCGCCTCAAACCTCCCCCCGCAGAGCGCGATACAACAGCGATAGACAACTACAGCTTGACCGAAAATACCTATTAAAAGTACATAAAATCGACGTTTCGTAGTCCGCTGATTTCTTCTCCAAAACTTAACCTATTTAACTATTTTTGTTATTAAAAATCAAAAAAAGGCTTTGGCCGTGTTCCTGTTTTCCTTTTTTTAAATAATCTAGGCAAAATTGTTTTCTGGATGTTTGAACACAGCGGAAAATCTGCCATTTTTTTTAGGTCTTTTAAGAATACATTTATGAAAAAAAGGAAAACAGGAACATGTCAATAGTAGCCATAGATTTGTGGAAAAAAAATTATTGCTCTACTGCCATTATCCAGGGAGAAAACAGGGGACTACGTTTCTATGGAAAAACGGCCCTTGTTGTAGAGAAATTGTATTAGGGATCCTCAAAATTTGAGCGACTGACTGATGAGAAGTGTTTCACTACTTTTGCATCTCTCGGATACTTAAAAGCTATGGACATTGCATAAAATTTGGCACTTAAATTACTTTACATTTACTTACGTAATTCTATAGTGCCTATTGATTGATAGCGTAACGTTCCGTACGAACGTTATAAGTTAGGATAGGTTAGGCAATATGGGTTAAATTCGAACTGAGAGGAGTTTTCTTCATTCAAATTTAAACCATGTCCCTTTGACATAAAGTACCCACGTAGTAACGTCGAGGACTAGGATATGTACCTTAGATGTATTTTTTTAAATGTGAAAATAACAGTTGAGTTTACGCTCGTTCTAAAAGTTACGCAATCACCCCTCTAATCATCGATTTGAAATCATCGTGTATTTGTTAGTGTGAAGAATTATCGTTCCATTCAATTATAAGTGCAGGGTTGTGATCGATAACTCGTATAAAGTTAATCAATATGTTGTTGACACTCCTCATTTACAGTTTGTTTAATTTCACGTGCATTAATCATTCTCCATTGACATGTTTGGATATAATATTGTTGTTTATTAAACTAGCTGCCCACGTGGCTCCGCCCGTGGATTTCATAACGCAGGGAAATCCACGGGATTAAATTTAACCTAAGCCCATCCGGAAAGTCCGTTCTATACAGGTAAGATATTTTTTTAAATCGGATAATTTGGTCCGGAGATTACCCCCTACATAGAAACTTACAGTCTCACGGATAAATATATAAAAGTATACGAGTGTACAGTGTTTGGGTGGCTGCTGCAGGTTACCCACCGACGGAGCCGCAGCTGACGTGCACGGGGCTTCATGAATCATGATACAACATTCTTAACCTTCTCACAAGATATCGCACGGGGGTTGATTGGCCACGAAAATCTGTTGCTAGCTCAGGGGCTACACAACTTTGCAAAACTCTTCAAAGAAACGTTCCCTTCCGAAGGTCAGTTATGTCAATGTTATTTAACTTTGACAGAATGTCGTTTTCCTCGCCTTAGACAAAAATAATTTCGCTCTATAATTTTCCTTTACTGAATATGACCTTTTAATGTAAAGAATATCAATGATAAATTGGAATTTCCTAATAATAATATTGACAATTTGAATTAAAACTGCTTCACATAAACAAGATTTCACTTTGTGAAAATTTCAATTAGTTTAACGTTTCAGGTGAAAATACGAAACTTGTTTTAATTGGGTATTTGACAACAGCGAAAATTAATTGTTTTTTCATTAGCAGCACATAAACATTACGTAAATTTGCTTATTTAAGATTTTTAAATTCATAAAAACGAACAATAAGGACGTTATTTGATTGTGACGTCACAAGTAAGTAATCCTTACAGATTCCATACTCACACAGCGTTTTTGACGTTTCATAAAAACAAGCTGATTTGACTTTCGTCAAATACCGTATTGCCTTCAGGTGTGACGGCTGATCCCAATAATCAATCCACCGATAGTTTTCCTTACCGGCAGTTACATTTTGACAGATTACCCGTAGAAAATGTGTCAAAATGTAACTGTCGTTATGGAAAACTATCGGTGGATTGATTATTGGGATCGGCCGTAAGTACAAGTAGTGTCAGTGATTACAGAGTTCGATATCAGTAACTTCATTAAAAAAAGAATATTGATAGATTAAAAAATAATTACATCTTGATTATTGAGTAAAATCAAGTATTTCATAATGGTTTTAGTAAAATAGGTCATCGACTTTCTAGGACAACCATCGCGTGCAGCTGTTGGCCAGCTACCTAGAATTAAGTCTTAAATTTTACAGTGGATGGTTACGTATGGCCCTCTAACTTCACTTTAATTATACGCTTACCTGGCCTGTATACTACAACTCTTATTAGTTGCAAGTAATTCATTCTTGCACTGAGTTTTTCCTCGGTAATTTGTGGCACTAGGCATCAAACGTAAGCAAAGCTGTCAACGCACTGTGGGCTGAAATTCGGCTACATAAGCTTTAATAAAATCAAGTGTGTTTTGCTTGAAATGGGTTTCGCTAATTTATGATCCTGACGTGATTTGGCAGGAAAATGTAAGGAGCTGGAACGAAAAATCGGGATATCTTTGGAACCACAATAAAACCGGTAGTATCCTCCCAGCTGTTTATAGTAATAATCAATGCATTATTTTGAACTTTACCGAGAGCTTATTTTCTATCTTATCTTCGCTGTTATAACCGAAAAACAGTCTCCGCGAAGGATACTGGCGACTGTATCCACGATTACTGTGAAGTTAATGATTTCTAATGGATGGAGTGATTCTCCGTAGGTTGCAATGGACGATGGGAGAAAGGGGGAGTGAACTACGTGCCGTTGAACTTTTTCAGGCTATTTAGGAGGTGACGAATTTGCAAAAGGCTAGAGGCTAAAATAACATCGATAGCTTACTAATGTCGCCCAGATTTCCCTAGTAGTTGGTATTCAATTTGCGCAGCATACTATTATTGTATTGCGCAGAAGTGGTGCGGAATGCAGTATACCTACTGCATTCGTACCGCCCCGCTTCCGCCCATCCCGCGCCAATCTGGAAGCACTCATTTAGATGCAGGCTCGCATTAAAGAAAAAACTGTACTGACTTGACTGCCAGTTCACAGGTTGCTGATGTCGCACCGACTTCGCTTCGCCAAAAGTGATTAGCAGGTCGATCACGCTCGCATTGTTCGTATGTCAGGTAAATAGATCTAAAAGGCAGTTTGTGTATGGAAAAATAACAGTCGAATTATCCCAATTTGCGTTCGAAAAGTTCCGTGATCACCCCTCTAAATTACTGAAATGAAAACTCCGAGCAGTAAATTTGAACCTTTGTAGGCCCAGACGAGGGTAATTGTCCCTAAATTAAACCTATTAGGCATGCAATGTTCTCAACAAGCGGCGCGAGTAGTTGTTGTATCGTCGCGGTTTGATGTTAGATTAGCCCTGGACGCGTGCCGGGGTTGTGTAATACGAGTTGGTGCTAGGCAAAGCCGTGTCATGGCAACGCACAGTGGCCCGGTCAAAGGAAATAAGTCCAGAAATCGACAACGACCTGGATGTCATATCATAATGCGAAATCACTCACTAATAGCCATAGCTCACAATACTATATAAGGTTTCAAAATTATTTGCAATTATCATTTATTTTCGGACCTTTAAAGAGAGCACATCATTAAGCGTCGTTAACCTTATCAGTGACACGTCGAAAGTGAAAGTTTGTTTACGACTTATTTTTGTTAATTAGTCGCTTGTTATCTAACTGCATCATTATGGAAGTTGTTGACAAAGGTATGTATTATTACTGTTTATGTTAAATTTTAATGTATTCTTAGACCATATCTATTTATTTGGGGTCTACGTGACTCATTTATGTCCACAAAATATTGTTCTGCTACCTATATTCACTTAAGCTTCTAACAATAGCCCCCTGTCCACCCCGGTTATTTTTTGTTATAATTATGATGAAAATTAAGCCTTATTATCAGGGCAAAAGTATTTGTCCGCCATATTTTGCCGTAGATCGTTCAAAAGACCCTCTACGAATTTCGTAGAAGTGCTACGCCGAGAGCTTAGTTTCGAGATGTCGTTGGTAATCATATTTTCTTTTCTTTTCAGATGTGTTTTATCACTGCCAATTTTCAAGAATGTACATATTGGAGTTGTGGAAGTCTGCTCCTGGTTTGCCGATTGAAAAAACACGACAAGTTCTGCAGTTATTACTTGAAAAGATTCCCACTGAAAATGTACAAAACGAGAATTTATGCCATCGTGTTGAATATTTGTGCAAAAAACTAACTGGATATTGGAAGACAGTAAACAGAACCTATACAAGTATGGTGCGTCGTTATTGTGATTGGTTAAACATCATTGAAACTGTCGAATTGCCTAAAACAACCGCCGCGTCTTGTTCAACCCGAGCAGCGGCAAAAGACCAAGAAGAATGTAACAATAGTAATTCGAAGATAGGAAGGCCAAAAAAAAATTTCGAAGAATGTGGCACGCGAATGCAGCGTAGAAGATTAACCGAACTTTCAAAAATTGATGAGTCTGCCGTCAGCTCGTTAATGGATACTTCTTCTAGCAATAATGTTAAATGTGAAGTTAATGTCGATGAAGTGTTATCTTTAATAATGGAGGCTAAATTGACAAAACACCAATATTTAAAAATAAAAGAGTTTATCAACAGCAAAAACTCACCTTGTTTACCTTCATATCATAAAGTTTTACAGTCTAAGAAACAGTGTTATCCAGAAAATCAAACAGTAACTGAGACAGATCTTTTAAATCGCCTTTTATTGAACTCCGATCCATACATTACGGGACTTAGGAAGTTACCAAAGAAGAAAAAGACTGTTTTATCTGAATCTGTAATTAACCTGTTAGATTTTAAGATTTGATTGTGCTTTAATATTAGGTTTTGTTTAATTAAATTTAAGTATGTTTACGATGACAAATCGAATTGTACGATATTTGATAGCCCAAAAGTCGCACAACATAAAGCGACCTTGTAAGTAATGTTTATTGAGATTGTTAATAGTTTTGGTAGTTTATTTATTCTATAAGATGTATTTTATAATAATTGAACAAAACATTGTTATTTAAATATGATTTGTATTTGTTAGACACCACTGAAAAAGAGGCAATTTTATGTTTATTTTTGTTTTTTATTATAATTTTTTTTTATACTGAAATATATAAAATCTAAGACGATTTTTTGTGTTTTTTTTAGACCTTTTAAATCCCAGCAGGGCATATTTTTTGTTTTGAAATATCTTTGATACTTTTCGAGATATCGACTTTTGTCACTTCCTCCATACAACCTGGACCACAGTGCAACGGGCGCTAAACATTCCTTGGGAAGTAGGCCATCGCCCGTCCTGCCCAAGACAAGAATCTCTGCCCGATCCACTGCAGTTGATTCGATGCTGGCCGACTAAGTTATGTATGATACGACATAATGCAGATTTTTGATCTTATGAATATGCATTGTGAAATCTTATCTAGTTTAAAATTCTCTATAACTACAACTTAGAAAAGTTGAAAAACCCCCGACATTTTCATTTGAAAGTCCAATATCTCAAAAACGGCTTAACAGATTTTCATAAAACATGGCTAAGACCAGTTGAGATAAAATTATCTACTACACAATAAAGACCGCATTCAAATCAGTCCATCCGTTTGGGAGCTACAATACACACAGACAGATACACAGATACACAGACACACAGATAGATAGATTGGCTTATCGAGCAATCGTTTTATAGCTACGACGAATTCAGTGCGTAATAAGCCATAATACTTATACTGTGTTACTGTATATGTTAATGTTCCACCATTGTATTATTTATTATTGACGTGTAAATTGGTTTTATAAATAAATTATTATGATTATGATTATGATTACCCAGACACGTTAAACTTATAACACCCCTCTCTTTGCGTTAAAAATGAATAAAAAAACACACAAGCAAAGTAGGTAACAAATTATATGTACAAAGTTTCCATTCAAAAATGTCTCACAGAAATTGAGTGCATTGCACTGATCTCGTCGGATTCGTGATGTCAATTACTGTGTCAATACGAAGCGAGTAATCCAAACATGGATCGCAGGAGCGGGACCCGGCATTTTATCCATGTACTCTAGCATAATCCTATCACATCTGCTGTTTTTGTTGTAAAATTAACTCTTAGGCTTTGTGTATTGAGCGTTCAAATTTGAACTGACTCAGAAAAACAATATGAGTTCATGAAAGTACAGGCGTTTCGTAAAAATCCTGCTGTTCACGTGTAGTGCAAATACAGGTTTTATACGAGCACTAGGAGATTTAATCAACGTTGCATACAATTAATGTGCCTACATAGAGAGAATCCTCACGAGGCACCGTGTATTTATTTAAGTAATTTAGAATGCAGGGCCCACACTATACATACTACCATACATCTATATCATTCATTACATAAGGTCAGATAAGGTTTATGTATAAGGTGTATTAAAGGAATACCGAAAAACACAGTGCCTAGATAGGTATAAGATTATAACATATATTAAGTTGACTCCAAATTATCAGAAAGTTATAAATATAACAAGTACCTACCTACACATGATCAGACAGAGCTGCGCTAAGGTTGAGTTTATTTCATATCAACGACTCGATCGCGATTTAACAACTTATTGTCATTGGCATGTTCAGTCAAGTGTAAAAATATCGGTGCATACAATTTACTCATAAATATGTCCCATACTTAGGTAACTCTTTTATGTCAGCGGATTAAGGTTTTTGGTACTTATTTATGAGAGGATGTTATAGATACATATTTTTGCACTTGACTGTTCAACCTATTATCGAACTTAAGCGCAAATTACACATACAAAAATTGCATGCAAGTTTAACTACATTGCGGGGTTTGATAGATAAAACGTAGTATAAATACCTCGGTAACCCGCAATGTAATGAAAATTGCATACAATATCTTGCATGTTTAGATTGCGCTTTACAATTATTTTAAGTGCATTTCCTGCATTATGCCACACTCGTATACATCTTTATCAAATACAATATTTTTGACTAGGTCAACCGATGAAGCAGGAATTTTTTGAAATTATTCAGTACATATATGCCACAGGACAAGTACCAATAGATTACTTACTTAGTAAAACAGTAAAACTTAATACACTTAAATGTGAAGAACACCCAACGTTAAGCCTTATTTCACAAGCATCCAAAATAATTTTCAAAATAATTCAAAATAGACTACGACCAATAGCTGAAAACTGTCTTGGACCTGATCAATATGGCTTCCGACAAAATAAAGGGACCAGAGAAGCCATTTTAGCCCTCAAATTAATTATTGACAGACGATTGGAGCTCGACTTGGACACACATATAGCTTTTATTGATCTAGAGAAGTGAAGGCTTTTGACAAAGTAGACTGGAAAAAAATGATTATTATAATATTATTCTGCGTGAAGTTGGGTCGATTACAGGGATAGAAAGATTATATACGAACTCTATCGAAACCAGGAAACCATCATAGGAGTAGGCGAAGAAAAGGGGAAGGCAAAGATCAGGCAAGGTGTAAGACAGGGTTGTCCACTCTCACCTCTTATATTCAATATCTTCATAGAGCGGGACATACAGATAGCAATAGATTCAGACTTTGGGGGCATTAAAATAAATGGAAACAAAGTACAATTCATTAGATTTGCATCTTTTGATTTGTAGCATTTGCTGAAGATAGTAATCAGTTACAGCAATTAGTATTAAAGCTGGATGTCAATCTAACCGGACATAAAATTAACTGCAATAAAACCAAAATTCTCACTATCTCTAAACGCACAACAGTATACAGAAACCCAATCGTAATGAGAGATACGACAATAGAGCAAGTTCATAAATTTAAATATTTGGGAAGTATCATTACCAGTAACTCTAGGTCAGGTAGGTGAGCTCTAGGATCCTAACATCATACAGAGGATTGCTATGGCCTAAAAGGCATTTAATAAAAAGCATCTCTTAAAAGCACGCATATCAAAAACAGCTAAAAAGCGCCTGATTAAAGTTTACATTTGGAGCATTGCTTTATATGGGAGCGATTCGTGGCCGCTAACCCAGAGAGACGGAGAACGACTAGAGGCCTTCGAAATGTGGTGCTGGCGAAGGATGGAAAGGATTAGCTGGACGGAGAGAAAGACAAACGAAGAGGTTTTAAGGATGGATGAGAAAAAATGTTTGCTAGGATGTATTAGAAATAGGAGAGGCAAGATGGTGGGCCACCTGATACGGCACGACAGTTTCTTCATAAACATCCTGGAGGGTAAAATTGTAGGCAAGAGAGGCAGAGGAAGGCCTAGGCTAACATATTTTAGCCAAATAAAAGATAAAGCTGATGTCGAGTCATATGAGGAAGCCAAGAGGCTGGCAATGGGCAGAGAAAAGTGGCGGTTACTCCACCGACAAGAGCAAGGCTCTTAAGTAATGATGATGATGACCATCATGTAAGTATTTGTAAAGTTACATAACTCACGAGTACATGGGAAGGCTGTTATACTATGGGGGGTGCATTGGAAATTATAATAGAGTTCTTTGAAATGCCGTTCTGCCTAGATTAGGAAACAATAAGGCCTAATTCTTAACTTGATTTAATCGATACATGATTGCCAAAATTTCCGCGATCGAAATTAAAACAAAGATTTATTTTTTTTTTGGAGATGAAGATGATTTTTTTTACTCGGCCTACTCAAACAATACATTATTTTACGACACAATCAAGTTTATACTACCTATAGATAGTATTGTATCTCATCAATAATCTCACTTAGTGAAATATAAAAATTGACTAAGTGAGGTATTTATCGAAATTTGTCCAATAAAGCCATTCCTGAAGAGTGTTGCATCTCTTTTTCTCGCAACCATAAGCGTGTCTCTGTCAAGGAGGCGTGGTTTTCACGAATCGACTCAAATCAAGGCACCGTCTTAAATGGAGGACTACCGTGTGAAGCTCTGTCGTGTCGCTAGTAATTTATATATTTCAGCACATATATGTTAATCACATAGGAATAGCTAATGACATAATTTGCCTTGTTTTATGAACAATATTGTAAGAATTTCTACCCCTTTAGGAATTTATTATAATATGTCTAGCGTGTGGAAGGTTAGTTTTTCCGCACAAGGGCTTTTTACTTTTCCACAAAACAACGTTCGTTTTTACGAAATAATAAAAGTAGTAATTTTGGATCATCAGCAATAACGGCAAAACGGATTAAGTTGACATTCGACGTAGAGAAAGATTAAGTAAACCCGGATTAAAACATAATATTCTATCCCTTTGGGGGACGATATGACTGAAAAGAAGTAGGTATTTTATATTTAATGTTAGCAGTGAAAAGTAAACTCAGGATTTAACGTTATTATTCTACTCATGTACAATGTGACGTCTCTGTGATTTCTCTGTCTTATGGGTGTCGAAGAAAATGTGAATGTAACAAATGACAATGTAAGTATCTCAGCATAACGAAACAAAAGACAAAGCCGGTGACAAAAGTGCGTAGAAAAACACTTATTTGCACACAATCACGCTTCGCCAAGCGTTTATGCAAATACAATTGGCGAGGAAATTGCTCCAAATAAAATAAGCAATAGAATTTCACATCCCTGGGTTAACTAGCACGGGCCCCAGGTAATCCTTTAAAGGGTTATGAATGCGTTTAACGTGCTCTAGGTTAGAGAGTACCTAGTTATGCCTAGGAAATGTGTTTGCTTAGGAATAAGTCAGTCAATAGGCTTTTAAATTATTCAACATTTAGATTATCACAGTGCTCTTCGTGCCCTTTTTCACCTTTCCAGGCTTATTGGTCCTCTTCATATAAACAGTTAATCTAAGACAAATAGAAGGTTCATTGATGAAAAGTACCTGCCTACATAAAATAAAAGACCAAGGCGACTTCACAAATGTGGACTGCGGAGGAGGTACAATATTAGTAGGTAGGCTGTCAGTCGAGTCAGTACCGATTCTTTACTGCGTGCCTACATTTAAAATATGAGTACATTCACACTTCCTTGTATGTTAAATACTACTGGCGCAAATGTAATAGTGACACTATACCGAACAGTGAGGAAAGTTAGACATCAGTAAGCTAACGTCAACGTACCAGTTGACTGTACAAAATACCGCATAGGTACCGATCGCATTCCGCCAAGTTAGGAAGTCGCCTTGGGTGTATGATGCTATATATTGCTTGATTCATACACCCTCGTCATCGTTTCAATCGATACTCGTGTAAATACGAAATTAAACAATCATGCTAGCTCCGCCAGGGAACGCGTGTCCTTATCCATAAACAAAGTCTTCAAAGCCTATATTCCATACCGCTAAAATCTAATATAGATTGGATTTGTTACGAACGCCTTCACTCTCTCACGCGTTGTCAAATGTATAGGAAGGTAAAATAGGTCACCAATACTCGTTTTGGTTCAACGCTATGGAAATAAAGACTCTAGTTGATGGGCGGCAATGAACGCGCGCCCGAAGCCGTGGTGAAATGATTTAATTTTTATTCCAATTAAATCGCTTGATGACGCGTGGCATCTAAGGTGTCGCTACAAATTGAGTTTTATGGGCGCGTGAATTTAAAGCGAACGTAATTTAAGGGCCGTAATTAAGTTTAATTTATACAAATTGATTAATAGCTGCGAGAACCTTGGAAACGAACATGTGATGTTTCACGGATGGAATTAGATGTTTGCCATTTTCATAAAGGTCTGATAACTAAGTAGTAGGTATTTAGATTTGACATAGGTAATATTATAACAATTGAAGTTCACACAAATGAAAGGCATACTGCCGATAAGTAAATTGATCTGTCATACAAAACTACTCACATTTTTTTACACGATGTTGTGAAAATAACTTCAATTGTAGTACTTAAATTTTATAATAAAACACATCTTAAAAGTTACATTTTACGTATTCACCTATAACATTAAAGTTATATATATAACATAAAAAATAAACATATATATTGAACGAGAGGAGAGATGTGTTGAAGGCGAGTGCGTAGAAAAGTCAAAGTAAGTCGGAGCGTAATTCAAAGCCACAGAGGTCAAACGCGAGGCTAAAATTACTCCGGAGCGAATAGAGAAAGTATAAGAACGTAAATACTTCAGCCAGGCCCAACTAATAGTCTCTTTCTAGATAGCAAAGTTTGCTATAGATATAACATTACAACTATTTGTTTTATGCACTTCGAATATAACAACATTAACAACAATCCGTCGATCGCCGATGATGTCGCCACAAGCTGGCATTAAAAAAAAACCGGTCAAGTGCGTGTCTGACTCGCGCACGTCGAGGGTTGCGTACAAACGTTCATACACCATACCCGTCACATTCATTCTTGAACAATCGTAACAGCTCATAGTGGAAGTTACCGCTGTACAGCGCCATCTGCATTTTGGTACTAATAACTTGCAACCTAGTATGTTTATTTCTCAGCGATAATTTTTATTTCGTGTACCGATTTCGATAGTACTTTTTTTATTCGATTGAAGGACATTAACAATAATCCCAAAGGAATTTGAAGACATAAAATGACATACTTACAAAAGTAATAAAATTACAAACTTAGTTAAGAAATTATTTTTTATAAATAAAAAAAATACGCTAGACTGAGGTATTGTTTCCTTTTATCCGTACTAATTACTCTCAATGTATTACTTTCAAAATGTTCGCTTGCTAAACTTCAGGGATGAGGGGGGAAATGGTATTTGTGTCAACATTTTCCTTCATAAATCCCAATTTTACCACTGTAGAAAAAAAAAGGTTTTAAAATTGCAACTCAAGCCCTTTCATTTGATACCCCACTTGATATATTAACTATACTTTGAATTTTTAAACCCTCTCATATTCGTAATGTTCACAGGAAATAAAAATCTTTATTATATTTTTTAATTTTCTATACACGTGTATAGTATGTATTCTTTACAAGTGTTTCAAATTTCAAATTGATAGCATAATAAGTAGTTCTTGAGATATTTAACGTTGTGACAGACAGACGGACAGACGGACGAAGTCACACCACCATAAGGGTTCCTTTTTTACCTTTTTGGTACGAAACCCTAGAAAACGAATTTGACTTCTTGAAAAAATGCTTCAGCCTCCAAAACTGAACAACAATAAACCATAAATACTCTACAACATACTACTTGTGTAGCATGATCTAGTTTGTATATTTAAACTATGACTTATTATTATTATGCAAAATGCATTATGCGTCAAAGTTTAAGATGCAGTATAGGGGTAAAACAGGAACTTGGCAGCCGCTTGATTCTGGAGTTAGCGTATTTAATAGCAGGCTAGTGGCTGAGAATTATGGAGAGTCTTACCAGGGGTTGCAGAACGCGCTGGATAAAAACTCATTTGACAAACTAGTCAAGCGCGACTTTAAATGAGCAAGTAAGTAAATATAAATATATGTGGTGCATCATACAATTTTAAGTTATCTTCACTTTAAGTCTTAAAGTGAGGACAAATTTGTTTCCTTGTTTATTTATTACTTGCTTGTTTATTCACATTTTTGGTTTATAACATTTTCTCAAAAATGCCATGTAATGTTGCCATAACATCGCTAAAAAGACTAGAGCAAGTGGAACATACCGAAGACTTATTAGAAGTGTCCAGTAAAACGCGAGATTTTAAACTTGGAATCAATATTTTGTCCAGTAAGTACGTAATTCCTATTACGTATCATGCGTCACCGACCTATAGAAAAACTAAGGATGTGAGGGCAATGAGGTCGTATATGAATTTAAAAAGATAATCAATCATCTTGAACGCAATTTTATTTCAAATATACTTATTGTTATTTAAAGTATACTTTTTAATATGCATACGACTAATTGTTTTGATTATAAGTACACTTGCAAATTATTCCCAGAATAAATTTAAATGAAAAAAAGGTCAGCACTGTTGGCAGTACTTATAAAAGAAACCAAAAAACTCTGATGCAAATAAAAAAAAGTAACGACAAGGTTAGTGCAGAAAAGTTTGAATGCTGCGTTTAGTTCATAACTGTGTTGTGTAAAATGGTGGTCATAAGTTAAGATTATTGTTGATATTCTGAATTCTTTTATTGTGTTGTTTAAAAAAAAACGTCTGAGTCCAAATTAAAAGTATGAACATTAGTTACAAAACACAACAATAATTAAATTTTATCATTAAAAAATGAGATTGGTAGGACAGTGCAAAAAATTAATCGCAGTATTTATAACAAAAAAACGCAATGAAATTAAGGCGGGATTTAAAAGGCTATAACTTGTTTGTGTGATGCAAAAGTTGAGAGTTGAGACTAGTCTGATTCCGAAATAGACGGCACTCCTCACTTAAAAGAGGAGGCGGAGTTAGCTAAATATAGCTTACTTCCACCTAAATCCAAGGATACATATTTAAAAAATACGAGTTATTCATTACGTGGAAGGAAGAAAATAAGGCGGTTCTCCCACTAGCACGGCGTCCCGCCGCGGTGCCCGCGCGGCTGATTTTTTACACGCGGAATCACTCGCATTGCCGCGTCGGCAGTGTGAAGTACTAGGCGTGTTTTCTATATAAATTGAGATTCTTGCATACGATGGTAAAATCTGCCGCTCCGCGCACCGCGGCGGGACGCGTTACTAGTGGGAGAATCGCCTTAAGCTAATAATTGGTCAGAGGATGTGATTCTGGCTTGTTTCAACCATCTGCGCCACATAATGCAGTCGATATGCTCGACAAAGATAACGTTAACATAAAAAACTGTACAAAAATAGCATGGTTAAAGAGAATCGGATGGCTAAAAAGGAAAGAAATCACAAATATTCAGTAGCGATGAATGTAAATAAATGCTGCCAGTATTTGATAACATAACGATATTTAAGAATTAGATTGTAAAGAATGTCTGTACATTCACTTCCTCCTAAGAGTCAAATTCAGACATTCAACTAACGAATATAAATGTTCCCGGGAAATCAATAAAAATACCTATTTTACAAATGCCCGAATATGAATGGTACCATTAATGTTTCTTAAATATATTTTTATCTTATTTTCATGTTTCATTTTTGAGAAAAGAACTATACTTGCTTCGACTGTAATAGCCATCCTGGCCTCGTATTGTAGCCGGACCTCGCCGTATGGCTTCCTAACTGGTCTCTGCCGTAATGTACTATTCCCAACATATTGACAATAGCAAGATAAATAAGCTTCATGTTAGTATTTCCACGAATGCATTCAAAGGAAATTGTATTCTAGTTTTCACGCGCTACGCGTAGTGTGTCGAATTCTTTAATTAAACTCCTATAACCACTCTTTAAGTAAGTCCCAAAAGTCCCCATAATAATGATAATTATTTAATGAAACTCCCATAACCACTCTTTAAGTAAGTCCCAAAAGTCCCCATATTAATGGTAATTCTTTAATTAAACTCCCATAACCACTCTTTAAGTAAGTCCCAAAAGTCCCCATAATAATAGTAATACTTTAATTAAACTCCCATAACCACTCTTTAAGTAAGTCCCAAAAGTCCCCATAATAATGGTACTTAGTACCTACAATGAAATAAGTATGTATACTATTGTATACATACTTATTAGGACAAACCTTATTCTTCTGCATTATTATTGGCCTATCTTAGTTACTAAACTAAGACAACTTGGCGTTTGTAGTTCCATTATAGGTTACGGGATACCTTCCATATATGTAGCGAGTTCCAAGGAGCACACTAGCGGTATAAGCAGACATTATACCGTTTAAAGGTGGTACAACAGCGGTTTAATAGAGTTTGTATACTCCTTAAGCTGTATATAAGGGATATAAATAACTTCAAAAAGGCTAAGGTGGTACAATCGCGATACAATAGTCAAAGTAACGGCTTTGACGGTATAAGAGAGTATTACAGCGCTTTTGTACCTGTTTCAGTTGCATAAGAGAGGTATAAGGATCCCATATAACTCTATAAGATCTATAAGAGAGGAAGAGAAGGTTAAAGCGTTACAACAGAGTTATAAGCCTGCGTTATATACCACTTAAAGAGTTACTAGAGTGTAATATTTAGGTTAAAGCGGTACAATGGAGATATTGACATTCTTTTTACCACCTTTACCGTAGTAGAGTATTATAACTCTTTACTATCTCTTAAAGTGGTATATCTGGAAATAATGACGCCTACTTAGAACTATAGCCTGCATTATTCTCTCTTATACGATTAAAGGAGTTTTTAACCTCTTCTGTATCGCTAATGTACTTTATCGTAAGTTATTCGCCATTTTGTTAATACGTCAACGTGGTCACACCGCTGTTGTGCTTATACGATCTTATTATTATTATTATTAAGTTAAGAAAGCGAATACCCACACCACTTTAACTCCTAAAGCATAAAAATAGTTCCTAAGGTTCTACAAAAATCGTACATTGTAAATCCTAATGCTCGACAATAGCGATAACTATAGCTATAGTAGATCCTTAGCCTCTAAAATAGCGATTACTATCGCTACAGTAGATCCTTAGGCTCCACAATAGCGATTACTATCGCTATACTACCGCTAATACAGTTAAAGTAGCGATAGTAGATGCTTAAAGCAGGTACTATCGATATACTACCGCTAACACAGTTAAAGTAGCGATAGTAGATGCTTAAAGCAGTTCTAATAAGTCGCCATTGCTATTTTGATGAAATTTGTATTCATGTAGATTTCATATATTACTTTTCTTATATAATACACTATAATTACCAATATAAACACTTTGAATTTGCATATAATGGATTTATAAAATTATCACAAGGCTCTGTCTGACATGTGTGAACCAATTCAAGATTACGTTTAATTTTACAATACACTTCAATATATTTATGTATGAAATGCAGATTTCACGATTTCGAGGCGCGCGTGAAAAATATAACTATATTACGGTATAATTTGACAGTTAAACTGATGTTCGCACAAATAATTCATGTAATCAAGTAAAAAAACTATACTTACTTTAGGACTGCTATGTAATTATTTTTTATTCACCATGCGCACATCACAACTTATGACACCGCACACTTTGTAGAATGTTTTTTACATCTTTATTATATAGAATTTAGGACGTTTATATCACTAATTTCAAGTCAATAGGAGTTAGAAAACCCTTTAAGTTGCATATTAGAGTGACAGTGCCGATAAAAACCGTTTAAACCTCTATAAGAGGGGCATAGAGGTGTCTTATAAATCTTATTCTTATTTTAGCTCTTACGATCGCTCTTCAAGCGCCATTATAACTCCTTTAGCTCTTACTACCGCTCTTCATGCGCCATTATACCTCTTTAGGTGCTCTCTAACTCTGTTGTAGCGCTGTTGTATCGCTTAAGCTCGTATTAAAGCGACTCTAGCGATATATGACGCATAAGCCTGTATAAGCTGGGCTCTTTTTAGGGGTATAATAGAGATATAGAACTTCTATATCGCTACTGTAGCGCTTGCTTGTGCAGGCTTAGCCGTTACATATAGCCCTTATACCGCTCTTTTAGCGCTTATTATAACTCTTGTGTGCTACTTGGTTACCGCGATAGGGTTCGAGTTTGCTTAGTAACACGGACGAAGTTTAGCGCACTTGGATGCGCTCTCATTTACATAACACCTCTTTGCCCAACTTCGAAGGCCTAGTTTATTCGACGAGTAATTAAATTTTCTCGCCATTTAATTGTTGGGGACGAGTAAGCTGTAAAATAGACGTTGCTGGAAGTGGACTTTTAGCACGCTTTGATTATGGACTCGCAGTGCCTGCAGAGATGCGAGTACATTATAGTAGGTAGGTTGTAGGTATACCTACATCTTAATATTCCGACAATTCCGTAACTACTACGTTGGAAAAAAATATCTTATGAAAAGACTATATTGAATGAGGCTAAATAACTCAGTTTATCTCACACGTGCATGTTATAAACTACTATACTATATTGTTTTAAATAATGCAATAAAATCTATTTTAGTTAGCATAGTAGCAATTTTATTAGGCATTTACCGAGAGCTTACTGATGTCGCCCCCACAAAATTGTTTTTCTCTATTCGCAATTCTTCACAAATTGAGTTCTTACCTATACATACTCGTATATAACATTTGCCACATTCGTTATTCTTCACAGTCCTCGATTTTAAAACATCGTTTCTTTGTATTCGAAATCCTTCTTTGCAAACGGTATTCTTTACCATGAGGTTTTGAAACTGGTTCCAGCGACAGCAATAAAAAATACCTACTATTATTTTAAACCATCGTATTGTGATTGCACTATAATTGTGAACAGGAAGAAAGTGTAAAAATGAGGACTGAAGAATAACGACTGGAGAATTGCTGAAGCGAAGATTAGCTTTTGCGCAGAATTGAGAATCAGAAGAAACGATTCTATTCTACCTACACTTCGCGCTGTGTAATACCTAGAGCAATCCTCTTTTCTTAAACAACAGAACCGTATTTAAGTTAAATAGAATTTGGAATGCGTGAAACCTCCAGCGTATAGGTAGGTACTTACTTAGAAGACCGCAACGAATTTTCAGATGCTAAGCTTAATAAAGATCAAACAGTTCGAATGCTATAATCTAATCTACAGGAATATTATATTGGTATGAACCACACCAGAAATTGCAAAGATTAATAATCAATTTATTAAAAATATTGTGTATAATTTTAGCGCGGTAGGGCACAGCAGATTTTATTTTATATCACGTCGGTAGCGAGCAAGCGTCTTATGCCGCCTGATGATAAGCGGACACCGTAGCCCATGGATGCTTGCAACTGCATGCGCGTTGCCGACCTTTTAAAAATGCACTCCTTTTTTTATACTTTAGTCCCTCATATTTGTAGCAGCCAGACTGATGGGACAGTGTCTCCAACTTGCAGAATGCTGCAGCCTTAATAACAAGATGTAGTTATTAAGAGCAATGCCTAGCTGAGCAACTTTTCAAATCTCGAATTTTTGACGCAATGTTTCTGTCGCGCTGCTGTGGGCGGGAGGACCAATTCGTGCTATAAGGACAACTGCAGCTCGGATTAAAAATACCACGCAAAAAACTCAAAAATCGAGGTTTCGCTCTCGACTGTTTCCTCTTCCAAAACGCAACCAATCATTATACAAATTTGGGAACTGCAAGAAGAAGAAATAATCTACGCCGCTATGTTTTGATTTTTTTGATATTTGTTGTCATATTTGTATACTGCGCCTTTTTTGGCAGCCAATTCAATTAAGCCGTTTTTGCGATTTTCAAGGCGCTGTAAGTTTCTTTGAAATTGATCTTATTTGAAAAAATCATTGCTCTATGTTCAAAAACCAGAGAGGAAACAGTCGAGAGCGTTTGTATGGGAAAATCGCAGGTAGGCATTCCTCTTAACTAGTGTTGTGTTCCTAGTGGTGAGTAGGTACCAAAGGTCGCCAGAGCTCCAGAAAATGCACCGAGTTGAGAGTGAGATCTCTAGTAGCCACACAACGAAACCAATAAAGGGACAGCAATGTGCTTGTGGCATTTTTGGAGCCTAGTGTAGTGTACTAAGTACTCACTAGGTAGCCTAGTCTATCATTTATCACCAGGCAGGGCACTAGGCAGGCATTTTATATAATATGCGACGTTGGCAAACAAGCATACAGCTTGCCTGATGAAGAGCAGACACCGTTGCCCTACGGACGCTTCTAACAGAAGAATCATAATCGCGTAAAACCTACGCGTGTAAACGTGTGCAGGCTAGTGAAATACTTTCCATTATGCAGGCCATATGCTTGTTTGCTACCGTCGTAGTATAAAAAATAACATTAACCATACAAAATTGTAAAACATGAAGGTGGATTGGGAATTGCTATTTTGAAGTAAGTAAGTAAATAAGTTTCTGTCAAAAATTAAATTTTTGGTTGAAGCTTTTATTGCCAACTGTTGCCAATTACTCGCCGAGACGATTCTAACGAGCCGAAACTCAACGGAATCACGTCCGTTAAATCCTGAATTCCCAAGGCCACCTTCTGTATTCATCATCAGATCAGCTCGATGGTACGATAATATTGAATTGTCATCCAAACTATAGGTACGTAAACCCAACATTTCAGCTCAATCGGTTGAAGAATGTCGTTGTAACGATTCTAACGAGCCCAAACTTTACGGGGTTACGTCTGTTAACTCCTGAATTCCCATGGCCACCTATGTCTCCATGATCAGATCACCTCAATGTTACCATAGTATTGTAATTGTCATTTAAACTTTACCTTTACCCAAAATTTCAGCTCAATCGGTTGAAGATATCTGCTTCAAAATTGAGTTGCAACTTATCTGCTCCAAAATTGAGTTGCAACTTATCTGCTTCAAAATTGAGTTGCAACTTATCTGCTTCAAAATTGAGTTGCAACTTATCTGCTTCAAAATTGAGTTGCAATTTATCTGCTTCAAAGTTGAGACTCCACGCGAACAAACTGTAAAAACGAAAATTACCGCACGGACAAGTCTCCTTGCTTCGAGCCTTGTCAAGTTATGTAAAAGGCTATTCGTAACAATCCAGGGTACGATATTACCCAGTTTGCGAAGCTTGGCGCGCCGGCAACGAGAAACAAATTATTGCCATATTGCAGCTTCCGGCCGCCCGGACAAATAAATTGCAATCGCTGGCATCTGACTGTTTCGAGTAATTCGGATTATTTGAGGCGTACTACACATATTACAGAATTTGAATAGCCAGTAAATATTATTTCTAGTAGCCCTTGATTGACTTGTGGTACCTAGTTGTGGTGTATTACACCAGGTCGATCACGTAACGCATTGTGCGTACGTTAGGTACATCTAAATGTCAATTTTTATATTGAAAAATGACAGTTGTCTGTCCTAACGCGCGTTGGAAACGTTACCTACGTGATCACCCCTCAGGTTTACTAAAAGTATAAGTATGAGTTTATAACTTTTATAAGGTACACACAGGTTACACAGGTTCCAGCAGGATAGACTTTTGACAACAGGCTAGAGGATTTTAGTTTTTTAGGGTTCCGTACCCAAAGGGTAAAAACGGGACCCTATTACTAAGACTTCACTGTCTGTCCGTCCGTCCGTCCGTCTGTCACCAGGCTGTATCTCAAGAACCGCGATAGCTAGACAGTTGAAATTTTTACAGATGATGTATTTCTGTTGCCGCTATAACAACAAATACTAAAAACAAAATAAAATAAATATTTAAGGAGGGCTCCCATACAACAAACGTTTTTTTTTTTTCAGGCTGTATCTCAAGAACCACGATAGCTACGCAGTTGAAATTTTCACAAATTATGTATTTCTGTTGCTGCTATAATAAAAATTACTAAAAACAAAATAAAATAAATATTGAAGGGGGGCTCCCATACAACAAACGTTTTTTTTTTTGCTGTTTTTATAGATGATGGTACCGAACCCTTCGTGCGCGAGTCGGACTCGCACTTACCCGGTTTTTTTATAAGTAACTCCCTATGACCCAAATATGATTGAGGCACATGCACGTCAATTATTGGGACTTTACAGTAGTTATGTTTAGTGGCCCGCGCGTCCGAGCGGTTTTTGGTCAAAAGTCATGTCAGTCAATTTTCGTTTCTTTCAGTAACAGGTAGGTACAGAAACTTATGGTGTTGCCAATAATTCATTATTATTATTTTGATAAAACTCAATAAATAATACTTATTCTTTCTTAATTACATATGAAATAATACTAATTAGACTGACTTCTAAAGATACAAAATAAAAAAAATAAAAAATTAAAATGTAGGTTTTTTTTTTCAACAATTTTCGCTTCTTGCATATTTGGAACGCACCGTTTAAAAAGTTAATTTCTAATTTGAATAATTTTTGCTTTTGGGGTTCCGTTCCTCAGAAGGAAAAAACAGAAACCTTATATGATCACCTTTTTGTCCGTCTGTTTGTCAGTATACAGTAGTAGTCTTACACAGTATAGGGAAAAATCTGAAAACTATACATTTGTCAGTTTGTACGAAACCCTCGGCGGGCGAGTCCGACTCGCACTTGTCCGGTTTTTTTATGTTCTAAAGCCACAGTAAAATCAAACTACTGGAAGTTATTCATAGACTTTAGTGCAGAAGATATGTACATAAGTATTACATAATTTTAATGCCTGCTAAGCTTAGCGGAAAAAGTAAAATATGCGTATTTGAGCCTTAGTTTACCCGTGAGTACCTACCCAACCAATTTGTTTTTGCCATTGCTAAATATTTTTCAAAGCTTTATGTTCTTAGGAATATCGTCCAAATTTGAACTATACGAATTTTCTCAATAGCAAAACGGTGAAGGACGCGTGGACAAAATTACAAATTCATTTGCAGAATATGCTATTGCAAAAAGTGTTTAACGGCTTTATGCTCTTACGAATAGCGTTCAGATTTGAATGAAGTCGAATCGGCTAGCAGCAAAATATAAAAGTTTGTGACCTCCTTCACATCTGACGAAAATCTGTCGCGTGTTTAACAATTTTACCCCATCCCAAAAAGTGCTCAGCGCCGCTAAAGAAGTTTTCACTTCAAAAATTTCCAAATCGATCCGGTTCTTCGAGTAATCGAGGAACATACCAAAAAAATAAAAATTTCCGATGAATTGAGAACCTTCTCCTTTTTCTGAAGTTGGTTAAAAATGTATTCGCGTGTACGCATTGTTTATGCATTTGTTTTATTAGACAACAAGGCGTCTACATTTGCTGGCAGATACTAAGCGATCGTTGGCTCGCGTTCTACGTTATTTGCCCTCGTCTATTTTCCCTTTGAAATTAAATGTAATGAGTAGGGTCTGTTTACGGGTTAGCAAATGGGGTTCTGTTTATCGGATGCTTTAAAATACTTTTTTATGTGATGGGTAGGTTAGGCTAAGGGTGAAAATACATGTATGTACGTTCCCAAAGGTTCAGAAATATTTGAACAATCTTGTGCCCTTAACAAACTCGTGTTCACATATTATATATCTATATATCCGTGCACATAATTTCGAACTCAACCGCACCTATCCAAAATGTCATCATCATCATATCAGCCGGTTCACTGTTGGACATATGCCTCCTCCAAAGAGTGCCACAATGACCGGCCCTGCGCCACCTCCAGTGCCCCACCCGCATCCAGCGGACTCCCGCGACCCTTACCAGGTTATCAGCCCACCTTGTGGGGGGTTTACCCAAGCTGTGCTTGACGGTGCGTAGTCGCCACTCGCTACCCGAGAATATTTCCGCCCTAACGGCCATCTGTTCAACGTGTAATGTGCTCCGCCCACTGCCACTTCAGTTTAGCGATTCGGAGAGCTATATCGGTTACCTTGGTTCTGCTGCAACCACCAAACCTCCCAAAGATGTGTTTGAACATTATTTTCGCACAATAAATCCTTGTCTGTCACAGCCATACTCCATACAATAAGAGCAAATCAAATATTAGCAATCAATTAATTACCTTAATAGCGTTATTAGCTATCAATCACAATAACAGTTGCTTGCGCCAAAACAATTCTATACATTTTTAATGCACACTATAAATTGTAGACAATTTGGCCATCAGTCAACCCCTTAAAGACCGCATCGATGGCAATGTCGTGGCTTCGACATTTGGCACACAACACCATGTATGCTATATGTAATATAATAGTTTCCTAATAGTTGATCTTATCGCCGGGCTACGAGTGTGTATCGATAGTCGTGATTATCGATATGTATTGACATATTAACATTTATTGGAATAATGATTTAATCGTACTCACTTGTTTTTTTTTCCTTTTAACATTTAAAATCTCGTAAAATTCTTAAAATATCCAAAAAAATAAGGAAGAACCAAAATATAATATCTACTTAAACCAAAATACAGTAGCAAGAAATTAAATGCCTACATACTACAATATTGTGATGTACCTACGTAAGGATCATAACCTTATACAACCATTTCTTCGCTTTCAAGTAATTTCAAACATTAGGGCAGTCATCCTCTATTGCCAATATTCGAAGGGCTCTCCAAGTCCCCATCCCTCATCCCTTTACTTTTTTGCTCCTATTAAAAACCACGCTCAAAATATTATGGAAACTTTTCTTCTATAGATGATAAGTAAATCTAGGCTCATCTAAACAATAAAATCGTCAGTGTATGAATTCGTATCCTTATACATACAAACATAGATTGTATCTATTAAGTGATCAAACAATTGTACACTATGGGCCTCAATATAACTATGAGTCCTGTGGTTACTTAAAAATAAACTAATTTTAATTAATTTAAGAGGAAACAAAAAGGTCGAGATAATTGAGAAATAGGTATTTGTAAAATGTATTGCTGTCGCGCCAACCTCAAGCCTCCCCCGCAGAGCGCGATAGAGACAACTGCAGCTTGAACCGAAAATACCTATTAAAAGAACATAAAATCAACGTTTCGTAGTCTCCTGATTTCTTATCCAAAACTATGTAACTATTTTTTTTATTAATAATCAAAGAAAGGCCTTGGCCGTGTTCCTATGTTTTCCTTTTTTTAAATAATCTATTCAAAATTGTTTTCTGGATGTTTGAATACAGCGGAAAATCTGGCATTTTTTTAGGTGTTTGAAGGTTAATATCTCTTTTAAGAATAAATTTATGTAAAAAAGGTAAACATAGGAACATGTCAATAGTAGCCATAGATTTATGGAAAAAAAAATTGCTCTACTGCCATTATCCAGGGAATAAACAGGGGACTACGTTTCTATGGAAAAACGGCCTTTGTGTTTCCTCTTAAAGTCCCTCAAAGGGCAATAAGGAGACAGAGGGCTAGTCCGCTGGCTGCGGGTGGCGACGACCGGTCATTTTGGCACTCTTTGGGGGAGGCCTATGTCCAGCAGTGTACGTCTTTCGGCTGATGTGATGAAGTGATCAAACAATTGTACATATACGTGAGAAAACATGTTGTTACTTACTGTTAGAAATCTGTATAAGTGGCGCCATAAAATGGGTTGGTTTTGATAACAATGCAATAATAAACTATTTTAAATAATTGTTTCAATATTTTAGTTGGCTTCATTAGCTATCAATTTATTTTTTAGAACGAAAGCCGCATTTAAGGCCTTTTAATGCCTAACTTTGGAACTGGACCCATACGCCATGTGCGCCTTTGCAACTTATAACCACAACCGGAACATAATTTGTACGGGTACATAGTATAATTGTATGTATTTAAGAACGTATAATTAAGTTTATATTGTGCATTATACAAAATAAAATAAAATAAAGCTTTTATTGTGCCACGATTCCATTTGTCTATATTTTATCCGCATGCTGCATGCTAAATCATGTTGTACCAATTAACTCTTTATTAATTGCATTAGTCTTCTGCCAATCTCTAATTAACATAAGTAACTTATATTTGACTAGTAATATACAATAATAAATGCATACAATAATGTAATTAATAGGGGTGTAGACTCGAAAATTATTATTTACTCCAAAAGAAAGCAGGCATAAAAAAATGCCTAGTGACGAAAATCCCATTCAGATAATCTCAAAGAATTACGAAGCTACAACCGTTATAATATAAGCAATATTAAAACGGTTGTAGCTTCGTAGAGAGAGAAAACGCAAACGGTGTGTGACGTCACATTACAGGATGCTCCCGCGGGGGCCGCGTCGACGGCGGCGCCGACCACGATGCGACGCGGCACGTTGCCATCTTCTGTGACGTCACATTCTTCCAGCGTCATCGTTTCATATGAAGTTGCATTTTGCGAAAAAGGGACAGAAGGGGTATCCCTTCTTAAAACTTTGGACACTTATAACTTCGTGATTATTGAACTTTTTGCTTTGATTTTTTCTCCATTTGACTACATTTTTTATCCTTTTTCGAGAAAATACGACATTATTGATTATTTTATTTAGTGTCTACGCCCCTATTGATTTATGTTTCCATTCGAGTAGATCCTGCACCACTAAAGTTTCTGCTTAGCCCAATGGTGGACTTGTAGAGAATGCTTTGAGGCATTAAGTCCGCCAATTGTACTTTTATTTATATTATTTGTGCAATAAAGTTTAAATAAATAAATAAATAATTTGTAACTAGTTACCTGAACCGTAAACTATCGTATTATCTACGTTGATTTTCTACGTTGTTTTAAATAGATTTCAACATATCGATAGAAACGAATGTTTGCTAAGCACTATCCTTAGGCCCCCATTTTGCGTCGTCTGGCGATCACTGACAACGACATATGTAGTTACAATGGACCACAGATGTTAGACCATTTATATCGCCAATAGACTCTCGAGATAATAACTTAGGCTATTTAGGCTCTACGGCAGCAGATACGCACTGACTCATAGGGGACATTGCTTTGATCTTTTTAGATCCATAAATGACAATTCAATGACTCTAAGTTCTACGAGTATGTCTATAGTATAAGATATTAATACTGGAGATGTAGATAAAATAAATTACTGTCAAAAACTACTCATTGAGAAGATTCTAAGAAGACACAAAAACGACGGTTTTTCTTCTGTAGTTTTGGTTTGCTTATAGCCTGCAGATCAACTCGGTGGTACAGTCGAGTTCTCCAATATCTACACAGACAACCTTTCAAATATATCTATAGATACAGAGACTTTATTGTGACTTACTTACTTTTTTGGCAATCGGATATCGACAAGTGGTTGAAAACTGATTTGAAAATATTGAAGGACACCTTACATACGAACAGTGTAAGGGAGTTAAATCCTTTGTAAAACGATATTAATATCCTCAAAAGATTTTATCTTGGCCAGAAACACCTCTCTGTATAAATATATCTTGTATGAAATTAAAATTAATTTCAACACTACACACAATGATAAAACGAAAAGTCTGGTTAGGTACAGGAGAATAATAATCCGTTACCTAACATTCCTCTTTGAACGTAACATCGCAACATTTCAAGATTTGTAAGGTTGTACTTTTGTGAGTGTAGAGGGTTACCTCTGGAACTATTCATCCGGTTTCAATACTCTTTCACCTGTATATAGAATAGGCCTAAGGCTACATTTCATCCCATGGCTTCGCCAGGGTTCTCTGTAATAGGCGATCCGCTTTAAAAGAAAAAGAAATATAAAAAAAAAATTAAAATTAACCGCCAAGTACGTGTCGGGCCACGCGCAGTGTAGAATTCCGTAGTTGCCAGTCTGTCTTTGCTACATCGACACGCGCGCGCCAACTAAATGGTGCGGTTGCATCGGCCGAATTTGAACGGAAGTTGGCCTTACCAAGTACACATTAAGGTGGTCGGCGACCATTACTCGGTAACTAGTTATCCCTTCTCACAATGTACTTCTGATATGATCACACGTTAATAATTCGGTATTATATGTAAATAAATACGCCTTATTTATTTTTTCCAAACAGCCCCGCCATCGTCTCCTCTAATAAATAGGTCCCTATTAAATACTTCTGTTAGGATCATTACCTATTTGTAAACGTTATTTGGGGAAAATACCGTGTTGCTGGAAGCCGAAAACGTGCGCGGACCCCGACGCTGGTTACCAATTAAAAGTTTTCAGAAGTTTTCATGTTTCCTCTTTATTAATATTTTGTAATGTATTCATGGAACATAACATACCTACCACTGCCGGCTTAGCAAATTAACAAGTGTTTCCTTCCAACTATTTTACAAAAAAACAAGAAAGGAACTATAAAAAAGTGGGGTGTCATATATCCCTACCAATCGATACTACTAATAATACACCTACCTCTTTGTATTATTATAATTTAATATTATAAAGAGGACAAGTCTGTGAGATTATAGCTTTGTAAGTTTGTAGGTTAATCTCCAAGACGACAGATCCGATTTCAAAAAATCTTTTCAGATGAGTATAAAAAGTACTTTGTGGATAGACATTTTACACAGGCTATATTTCATCCCGTGCGGATTTGCCCGTGTTCCTGCAATACAGGATATGCGTAGCGAGGACATTGTTATTTTTTATAATAGCAAATAGAAAATAGCTTTAATATAGGTACCTACATTTTTCAATTAAAGTCAAACGAATACATCTTAAGAATTTATACGACTCTATAAACTCCAATGTCCCATCAGTTCCTTATGAAGACTATAGTCTTAAAATAAAATCTCATTTAGCCGATTTCACTAAGTGTAAAGTATCAAAATAGAACAGTGTATTCAATATTAATCGACTGCCTTTCTACTAAGTTCAGGTCATGACATTAATTATTAGAGACCAATTTAAGGGATAGGTTGATCCCTCGCGATAAGTAATAGAGAGGGAAGTTGTTACCCTCGCCTCTGTCACCTTTAATCCGGGGAGATATTGTTAACAGACATATCTTTTGGATAGGTTGATTTGGTTTGAATACGAATTAGATTTTATCACACTAAGGATAAAGCAAAATACAAAGATAACAAGCGATAAAAAAGGTTTCGGTACGATAGGAAATTTCTGTTCGTTTCTAACACAATAAATTTCATTTAAGGTACCAAAATAAACCTACGGACATGGGTGGATAGCGTCGATGCATGGAGAAAAAAAAACTGGAACCATTGTAACAATAATATCTTGCCTGTAAACAAAACATTAGTGAATATATATCTACATTTTTAATTTTTAATATATATTTTAGCCCTCTACTTGATCTCTGAAGTTTAATTTTTTACTGAAAACTGGTGATATTTTGTTATTTTATTTATTCACATAAGTTGCAGAAAAAACGTTTCTTTAAATGTAATTCCTAAATGCCTAGAACTGATTTGCAAAAATAGTTTATTCTAAAAACAGTATAAAATTGTTACAACAAATATAATCGAAAATTTAAAAAACTGTGTTTTGGATCGGTTTTTAAACAAACACTTAAAATAAAATTGTTTAGTTTCAATTTTTTTTGCGTTAAAAAGGGCAATGGTGTTCGCAATTTAATTCTGGAACGAATAAATCCATCTCTTCTGGTCTTTTCACTATCCACGGCGAGCGACGCTTCAGTTACTTCCCATTCTAACACAACGTTCAACTGCTTGAGTGTGGCAAGGCTATGCCGGGAACTCGGTGATATCTAGTTGCTGTGATTGAACAAGACTCGCCTCGTTGGTGGAGCTGTACAACATATACCTATTACTATTCTAACTCCCGGCTTAAGATGATTTCGGGCAGCGATTATTCGTTCTAGGCCGTTTATATGAAGTCTTTCATCGAATAACATGGACAAAAGCATATTTCTGGATGTGTAAAAAATGCGTTTCTTTGATCAGATGTGTAATCACGTAACGTTCTAAACGTACGTTAGGACAAAACTCAACTGTCATTTTTCCATATTAAAAGTCACGTTTCAGATCTACCTGACGCGCGTACAATGCGTTACGTGATCGACCTGCTGAACTCAAGCGTCTTGAATTACAATTCATTCAAACACGTGTTTTAGTCCTTCCTTTAACGAGTTTTCTTTCTTAATGCTAAACCAAACCGGAGCATACACCTTAACAATGTATTCAGTTAGCTTTTTCAAGTTTTTTGAAGGATTAGGTGGCTACATAAATTCTTAAAATTCTGTTGGCCGTTGTCAACCAGCGTCAGTGAGCCATTTTCCCCGGATTTTTATGAGACAATTCTTGGGAACAACTACCACTTCCTACAGCTTGACACATCTCATATAAATATTTTTTATCAGTGCTGAGATCTTTCTCAATCACTTTTGGTAATGTAGGCACATTAGATGTATAGGTAAATCGACGACAGGGAGACTGCTACAGAATTCCAAATATTTTTCTATCGGCCCCGAATAAAGTTGAGGTTCTAGTTTTATAAACAAATGTCGAAGTGGTAACTCATTGCATGCAGTTGACATATGAACCATTGCATTCTACAAAATGTTTTGGTCCGCTTTTAATTCCAGTCAGTAAATATTCGTTGCAGGGGCCGATTTTTCTACCGTTGTCGCATTTTGGAAAAGTAGTGTCCAAATACAAATTGATGATTCTGGTAAAAAAAATACTTTTTTATGTCTATTAAGTATTAAGTAATCTATATAAAAAATATAGAAATCCACAGGTTTATCGTTTAATTTGTCAGATAATTGCATATTAGTGGGATAATCAGCGGGCCGACGTTCCCGTGAGTGAAGAAATTGTAACGGTTCGAATAGTAGATACTGTAAAACCACAGAATAAATAATAGTACAAGTAAAACTCGAAAACAATTAATTTTATTTCTTGAAGTATAAACATAGGCCACAATAATCCTTCCCAAACAAAAAAGTTATTATTTATTTAACAAAATCTTAGAAAAAACAGATTTTCATTTCCACTGAGTTACATTTTGTACAAAATGTACCCTAGCTTTTATTATAATTCAGTGAAATGACTAAGTAAAAATGAAATGTATTTTTTTAATACAAAACAAACAAACAGCCATAAAAACTTACTAAAGATTGTATATTTTGCAAAATTTTATAATTTAGTCAAAAATAATGGAGGACAATTTCTCAGTGGAGCGTAACGAACGAATAGGGGTGTATCCACAGTGACCCACATTTTGGCCAATACCTTATCTATACATATAATAAAGCTGATAACATTTCAACTAAATAATGTGTACCAAAAACCACCTTTAATTTTGTACTTCGCTATCGCTATTATGTAAACATTTTCACATTACCTTTCCACTTAACTACATAAAACGCTTTCCAAGGCCTAACGCGTTGGCAACAAAAGAAAATAACCAAGTCCTTGAACATGAGCCGATAATATTTGAAGAGTTCCATCGATTTCTCAAATGCACCATACTTACCTGAAGGTAAGGTAAGTACTGAAGTAGCTCATCATCATCATATCTGTTGCACTTCAAATATATATTTTGATGATTTGTTGCTAACTTAACGAAATATTATCAGAATCTGTGAACTGAGGAGTTCCATAAGTCAGAAAGGTCAACGTGATATATTGTAGAATATACCGAAATCGCCATATGCATGCCCATTATATTTGAAGAATTCCCTTAACTCACGGATGCCATCATCAACTCTATGCCAAATGTATGCAAGACTACCTTGCTTGCCAACAAAAAAAGAAATATCGAAATCGGACAACGTGGTAAAGAATTATCACCGACGATATACAACAAAAAGTCGAAACGAGAACCTCCTTCATTTTATTGAAGTGAAAGTCACGGGAAAAAAACTAGTCTTCAAAATTGTTATCCACATCTGTGCCCATAAAACAGCTTTATCGTTCCAATGAGTGACTGTTCGTTCCAATGAGAAACGAAATCTCTAATAGGAACGTCACGTTTCGTCCTTGCGAAACAAAATTTAGATTATTATCAGTAGTAAAGAGAATTTAAAGATTATTTCAATAAACAAGATGAATTTGTTAACGAAACTACATATTAAAAACGTACTGAAATATGAAACTTACCTTAGAAAAGTCCGTCACTAAGTGGAATTCACAATATGCACTCAAAAAACCTCCGCAACGAAACCTGTTTCACCTCTAATTATTTGACATTACTATCTATAAACAAATATGCCCGGCACGGTATAGGATGTTGCCAAACAAAATAAAATGCTACTATTGGTAGGTATTTTTAACAATAAAAGCACTGGTTCCTCAAATTATAATTATATTTCACATTAATAAATTACAAGCCATCGACCCTTCGACATTATCGTAGACGCGCGAGCAGCCATGATGCCTCCAGTGTTGCCAACACGCCCATATTAATTAGGCGCGTTCGGAAATGCCGCTAACAGTTTAATCAAAATATCATCGAAAAATGTTCGTTTCTTCATAGGAATTTCTACTAGGTTAATCTTTATAGTTAGATTTAAAATCAATTTTTATATATTAAATAGTTATTAACTATGAGGAAAGCATTAAAATTGTTAAATATGGATACATTTTGAAACATTATAGGTCGTAATATCATATTAATACCTTGCAGAAATATGTAAAAATATGCTAACAATTTTATATTTCGCGGTAGGACATGGGAAAAACAGCAGTGTTGCTGATTTTAAAATTGAATTATTTAAAAAGTTTTCACTATTTTAAATAAATAACTATACAGTATTGATGCCAAATTATCCCTTTATACGTAAAATATTTTTAACTTCATAATTATCTATTTAATAACAAATAAGCGATAAAAAAAACGTACGTAGGTACATCTATTTCCCGCGTCTTATCGAATGTCGATCTTTAAAAAACAAGGTAGAAGTTCACCCCCGTTGTATTAACATGTTATTAGGGCCGATCGCATCGGCCGGCTCTTTCGCGTTTAGTCTGGTTCATATACTTATTATACTCTTTGGTCTGGTTTCAGCCGTGAGACTTGTTGGTTGTCAGTTACGTCTAAATGTTCAGTCAAAAACTGCGTAAATACCAAAAAATAAGAAAGAAAAAAGGATGGGATTTATTGCTTTAAGTAAGTTCTTTTCATAACGTAACGAAATTTGTGTAAACTCATTGTAATATAATAGTTTTAAACATGTTTTAAATAATTAAGTGAAATAATGACAAAGTCGCGGAACATAAATCTAAGGAGTCGGTATTAGATACTTTTTTTATGATGTCATTACCTACATAATAGGGATGTGGACTAAGATTTTTTTACGATGCCATTCGAACCAGTTTTTGGAGAGGAACAAATGTTTGTATGGGAGTAACTACAATTAAAGAACATAAATACCCAAAAATTTGAGACAAAGATTGACGTCGCTGGCGGCAGCGCAAAACGCTTCATACTGATGACGTACCCACGTATGACGTCACTTGTACAAATTAGTTAAATCATTGTATGGAAAATCCGGTAATTTGTTGTTTCGGTCGCGAAATACTGCGTTTACTACATAGTTGTCATAAAATTTTGTTTCTATAAAAGCGTAAGGATTTTATTGGCAGCTTTAAATTGACTCTTGGACAATAAATAAAAATGCATCATTTTTCTAAACTTTCAAGGTTCATAATCTTTTTATGATTTTAATTACATTTTATATTTTATACTTTATTACGATAATTTAACTACGTTATCCATTTGAACATGAGGCCGCATGCCTATTATGGTTTTCAATTTAAGATTTCTAAGAAATCCTCAGCGACGTGCAAAATGGGCTGCAGTCATAGCACGCGACAGTCGAGATGTTTTTTTTAAACCAAACGACTCGCGTGTAGTTTTTTCGAATATATATTACGACAAAAAATGGATTGAACAGGCTTACTAAAACTGCCACACCTCTCATGTAATATGCGAATGGGAGGGTGGAGAGAATGGGAGAGAAGCAACAAAGGTATTAAAGTAATTCTTGAGCGTAAACATTTTTAATTCAAGCTCAGAAAAAGACCACAGCAACAATCATAGGATTGTTTTAATAAAATCGATAGCTAATCGCTACTTGACTGTACGCTTACAGTACATCACAAAAAAAGAAAGGATCATAAGTAAAGGCAGGTCCAAAAGACAAGTTATTTAACAAACTGAATGTATTTCAAGGAAACTAAAATGACTTCTTTTTAAGGGCTCTGTCAGCTGCACTGTATGTACTTACGGCAATCTCACCCAACAATTGTTTTGTATATAATATTTGTACATAAATTTGAAACTGTTTATTCCCCACTTGTAAAATAAAGAAACCTGATTTATTTGTGCTATTGGTCTTTCTGTTTAAATAAATAAAACATTATTAAAATAATTTTATAACGCAACTCCATTCATTCGCTAAACGCTAACTAAAGTTTTGACATGAGCAGTCAAGTCACATTATGATATGTCTCAATAAACTAAAAAGTATTTAATCTTTGGATGTTTGTTTGTTTATATGGTGCTTAAAGTCTAAAACACTGAGTTTTTTTCTTATGAAACATATATCTTGATGCAGGTTATAAGTTAACTCTATTAGTAACTACTTAAATGTAGCTAGAGGTGTCATTCTGGGGCACATTTCTTGGCATATTTGTTTGACATTGTGCATCTAGTTCCAGTCCTCTGAAACTCCAATACTGAGAACAAATGTATGGGTTCGGATGCTCGTTTTGCCAACCTACAAGACAAATATATTGGATGGCAACACTCGTGCGTAGTCAAATTGACAATACTTTTGTATTACTTTTCTTTAAATTTCAAATTCTGACGTCTAATTGTCATGTCGTGTTTTTCCATGTTTTGGTGAAAATTTAATTATTCTTTCTAGATTTCCTGGAACTCCTTTGCTCGCGTGCGCGCGTTTATGAATTATTGAGATAGAGACTCGTAGTGTGTTTTGAGATAGGGACTCGTAAAAGTGTTTGTATATGTAACCAGACGCTGTGATGCCTGTGTTGTGTCCGAGAACACCTCAGGGGAGGATTCTTTGCCAGTTTTCCCAAAGATGATTACCGGTAAGTCAAAAACATAACCTAGCTACAGGTACACATTTACCGTTAGTTTTTTCTTAGTGGACGTTTTTAGGGTTCTGTAGTCAACAAGGAAGCCCTAATAGTCTCGCCATGTCCGTCTGTCCATCTGGAACGCAGTGGTTATATTCTCTTTGTCTAGTTCTATATACTAAATCAATGTTTCCGATGTCTTACATCTTGCAAAACTGCACTTGCGGCTGCTGCAGCTGTGCGATCGGAGACGCCCTAGCGGTCGCATATTTAAGCTAGGTTGGTAAAGACGCAGTATTTTTAACGGTGGTTCAATTGGTAACAACGAACTAGAATCCAGGGATCGGATACCGGTATTTTCATCCAAACCGGTTTTGGCTCTACACCCCAAACTAAAGTATATTGCGTTCTTGGTTTCGGTTACCGGTTTTAGAACGGTTTCATGACAAAACCGTTATTTAGCCATTTCGTTTCTGTTGAACAGAATTAACCGGTTTTCTACGACCGCGATACAACGAATTCTTCTTTCTCATTTGTAATATTTGTATATTAAATAGATGGGTTATCTGAGTAGATAACGAATAAAACTCTATGCATTTTAATCTTTCACATTTTGTTTTTTTTGTGGTTTCATCATAACAAAACATGGAGTAGATTTTGGATTATTTCTTCCTTCCCATTATTAAAATCAATTTTATTGATTGCTTTTGATGCCTAGCTAGATGTCAATGTCAATCAATCAAACATAATGGCATTTATAACTTTATCACAACAAATAGGTGTAACGTCATGCGTGCATTGCTGGTTGAAGAAAATATTATAGATAAGCAGGCATCGTAAACTGCGAGCAAATCCATTGAAGTTCTAGGGTTGTTTCTTAGTCAAGTCAAGTCGAAGTCAAAAGTTATTTATTGAGTAGGCTTAGCAACAAGCACTTTCGAATCGTCAGTTATGCTTCTTATACATATATATGGAGGAATGTGTTTATTTATCATTAATATCATTATATTATTAAATCATTATGATATTAAACTAAAACTTCTTGGAATTGATAAATATATTGTCTATAGATTTACGAACTAGTATCCCAGAATCTGCATTGCTGTTTCCTCTGTCTCCTGGCAGAACCTGCAAGTTGCGTCCTGTTTCATAACCATTTGAAATAGGTGCTTGTTTAGTTTGCAATGTCCTGCCAGAATTCTCGTCACTGCGCAAGTTTGGTGCCTTCTGAGTTGTAATAGCTCTTTAGACAGTTTGTTATTGTACCCTTTGATCAGGGCTTTAGCATTTTTTTGTTCTTTAGCGAACTTCCACAGCTTTATTGCCTCTGATTTTTCTGTGTTATTTAGTAGAGAATATGCTTTCCGTTTGCCGTACACCACCGTTCTGTGGTATCATAATACCACAGAACGGTTCTGGGCCGACCAGGGTTGTGTCTGCGCCCTTCCTTGCAAGTTCATCTGCTTTTTCATTTCCTACTATATCGGAATGTCCTGGTACCCATCTAAGTATGACTATGTTGGAATCAGCCAGGGTGTTTAAACTGTTTTTATAGTTCTGGACTAGTTTAGAGTTGGACTCTAGTGATTCTAGTGCCAGCAGAGCAGCTTGGCTGTCTAAATTGATGTAGATGTGTTGGTTTCTTTGGTTTCCTTCAAGATTGATCTCTACGCATTTATTTATTGCGAAGAGTTCAGCCTGATAGATTGAGGCCTCTTTCCCCATGCTGACGCTAGCTTTGAGCTTTGGCCTCTCATCGTAGATACCGCCCCCAACACCATCACCTTTTTTTAGATCCATCTGTATACCAAACGTGGTTTCCCTCCTTGAAGTCCATTTGGTCGTTAAACCATTTGTCTCTCGGAGGTATTTCCACTGTATACAGTTTGGTGAATTTGCATTCCACTTTTTTATACAACGACGGTGGCAAACAAGCGTACGGACCGCCTGATGATAAGCGTACACCGCAGCCTATAGACGCATGCAACTTCAAAGGAGTAACATAGCCGCTGCCGACCCTTGATATATCCACTTAAGTATCGTCTGTGGGCATGTTAAGTTTTTTGTTATCAAAAACAAGGGCCTCCAGTTTGATAAGCGCTTGAGAGCGCCATTTTGGCCTTGTTAGTGTGCATATCCTGTAGATGCACTGCTTCGCCTCCTTTTGCACTTGCAGGTGGAGTGGCGTTAGATCGAGCAGTGCATCCAAGGCTGCCCCCGGTGTTCAGCATAAAGCTCCTGTTGCTGTTAAGCATGCTGTACGCTGTAGATGCCTAACTTTTTGGTGGCTGTCTTTTGGTTGGCTTTGTTGCATTAGACTGCAGAGGCGTACGTGATAACAGGCCTCACTACCGCTGTGTAAAGCCACATACTTAGCATTTTTGGGTCTTATCTTGCTCCTGCCATTCGACAGCAACATGGCCATTTTTGCCTTTTGTATTATGCTATTCAAATGAGCGTTCCGAGTTAGCCTTTGGTCAAAAGTTACCTACGTACTTGACCTCATTTGAATAGGTATGATGTTTCCTGTCCATTCAGTTTTAGTTTGGCGAGCTTGTCTAGTTTCCTTGTTTTTGTAAATGGCACTAGTACTGTTTTGCTCGCATTGATGGACTCTTTGCATCATTTATTTGTGGTGTTAAGCGCTCTTTGCATTAGGTTCGAGATTTGTGGAGGCACGGACCTTTGATTATGACTACAAGGTCGTCGGCATATCCTTGCGTGTCATAAAGTATACCTAGTTCATATAGAATTGGCACGGAACGAAGATCTCGTAATTTTTAAGTTTTTAATGAAACAAGGTAACTCAGGTAAAAATTGAAAAGAATATGTATATTTTTATTACATTACTTATAACTACAAATATTAATTTTTATTTATTATGTAAAAAAAATCGTACTTTGGCCGTGATCGACTTCATCATCGTCTGAACAGTAGTTTTGTCCACTTTCTTGGCCTGTTGGTTCCACGTAGATCGTAACGAATCGATGTTTTGGACAACTCTACATGTCTTGTTTATTTTTTTTTTCATAATTGCCCAGTAATTTTCGATTGGTCGAAACTCAGGGCAATTTGGGGGATTCAGCTCTTTGGGTATGAAATCCACTTGGTTTTCACCATACCACTCTATAACTTTTTTTGAATAGTGGCAGCTGGTCTGTGTCTTGAGACCGCAACTGCAAATTCCCTGCCATATCATACATTTTTTTGCAAACTTTTCATGTTTGACAAACTTATATTTTTCAGCAACATTTCCTCTTGCGTCGGCCATATAATATTTAGTGCCCGGTTTACATTATGTCTCGTCGTCCAACAACAAGCACCCGTTAAATTTTGTCAAAACTTGGTCGTACAGTCGCCGAGCTCGAGTTTTGGCTGTTCGGTTCTGTTTGTCGGTCCGATTGGGCTGTTTTACGGCTCGATAACTCTTATAGCCAGCTCGAAGGCGGATTCTTCTAACCGTACTGCGATTTTTCTTAAATTTTCTGGCCAAATCATAGTCCGATAGACCTGGGTTTTGCTTAACTGACCTTGTAACTTTCTTCTCCAGATTCTTGTCTTGAGTACCAGACCTTCAATTGGTTTGAGTCTTCCTCTCGATAGATAAGGTCTTCTTGTATCGTTTTATAATCCTGAAGACGGTGGTTTTCGGAATTTTTAGGAACTTGGCAAATCTTGGTTCCGGACCAATACGGGTTTTCTAGGTACTTGTTCACGATTTGTTTCCTAATTTCGATTTCCATCGTCGAATACTAAGAATTGCGCAAAGCTAGCCCTAATGAATTTTCAACACTTAAACGTCACAGTCTTGTCATCAAATTACGATAGTCAGTTTTTTTAACACGGTACGAAAAAGTTTGGTTATTCGTCTGTAATTATGTGCCAGTTCTATATGATGTACTTTAGTCTAGGTCCTTCATAGTTGCTAGGAGTTGGTCCACTGCTAAGGTCCATAGTAGTGGGGATACTACGCCTCCTTGTGGACATCCTCTTGTGGTGTAGAATGTATGCTCAATTGCATTAAGGGTCACAGTGACTATTGAAAGCATGCTCTGGATCCATCTGATGGTGCTTTCATCCACGCCCTTTGATGCCAATCCTTTGAGAATACTTCCTGTGGGTGTGTTGTCGAAGGCACCCTCGACGTGAAGGGAAACACATAGAGCTGTTTGTTTGTCCTCTAGGGATTTTTGCACTTTGTCGACCAGATCAAGTAGTGCAGTTTCCGTAGATTTCCCCTTTTGGTAAGCGTCTTGGTTCAGACTTAGTGGTCTGACCACCAGATATTTCGCTCCAATGTGCTTCATCAATGATTCTTTCCATCGTTTTAAGTAAGAAAGATGATAGACTAATTGGTCTGAAGGATTTGGGCTGTGAGTAGTCCTTTTTCCCTGCTTTTGGTATGAAGCGTACCTTGACTCTAGTCCATTGTTCTGGTATGGTCCCCCAAGCAAAGCTAGCTCGGAATATTCGTAAAACGGATAACTCAGAAATCTAGAGCAACTTCATTTGAAATTAATAAATTTACTTCGTTTATTTTTATACGCTGAGTATATTTCAAAAATTAAATTGACAACCCTAGCACAGTCTGGTTTCTGTACGGTGCAGGCAGATTATTTTTGCGACTTTGCCCACTCAAGATTAAAGCTTCTGCCCGCGACTCCGTCCGCGTGGAACTCGTTTATATCGCAGCTCTATACAAACTTTTACCCCCCATTTCACCCCCTTAGGGGTTAAAAACTATCCCATGTCTTTTTCGGCGCTCAAACTATCTCTACACCAAATTTCATCCAAATCGGTTCAGCGGTTTAAGCGTGAAGAGGTAACAGACAGACAGACACACTTTCGCATTTATAATATTATTATATTCTGAGTGAGCATGGCGGACAACTCCTTAGGTACAAAGACGTGCTTAAGCGTCACATAAAAAATTGTGAAATTGACCCACTGCAGTGGGAGAAGCAGGCGGCCAACCGCCAGAAATGGAGATCTTCGGTAAAAATTAAAACATCCACCTTTGAGTCCCGTCGATGTATGGCCCTTGATCTCAAACGGGACGAGCTGAAAGCCCGGCCACCTACGGCAGTCAGCTATAACTTTGTAAATGGTGTGCTCACGTGCCCGTTGTGTACTCGGGTCTTCGTAAATAAGATCGGCTACGTGAGCCACACCAGAGCACACGAACGACATCAACTCCATCAGAGTTGAAGCAGTCGCCGAGGCCGAAACCGGTCAGGAGGGGTATTTGGTATTATTATATTAGTATATATTAGTATATTAGTATGGATTATGCTTAAATCACTTTTAATAGCATAAAACTATGCCATATTTATCGTTAATTATAGTCTTAGAGATGTATCAATAGAGTCGCCAATGCTAAAGTTATAAAACATAATACAAAATTAGGAAAACTTGAAATTATTTCAAGGTTTTGGCCCGGTCCTTTGAGTAATAATTTCTAAGGTAAAAAACACGTTTTAACACTGCGCACTGCTGACACACACAACGATAAGTATATATGCGTATAATCTTATATGCGTTATGAATAAGTAATCCAAAACGAGTCATATATGAAATAAATAAATAAAGTTGAAAAAAGCGGGAAAAGTTGCCAGGTTTTACGGTAATGAATAAATAGATGTCTGAATCCTAAGTGTTTTGGAGCGTGATCAAAAACATTTTTGTGTATAGTCTTCACATTGGTTCTATTTTAGAATGTCATATATTTTCGACAGACAAAATCAAATTAGAATTTTGTGTACCGTACGTTTTACAGAATATACTAGTATGTTGGGGCATCTATTGGTGTTTTTCTGTACTTTAGCTTAGCCCCACGAACGACCTCATGCATCTGTTTTGAACATTATGTATATGATAGTATTTAATCATCATCATCGTCATATCAGCAGAAAGGTGGTATGATGCCTATGTCCAGCAGTGAACTTTATATTATACATAGGTACTTATTTTTATACCTATCCATGATAGGTGAGTCCAGCAGCAGTATAAGCTTATGATAATGATAATGTCTACACGTATTTTTATTGTATGTGCGAAGGAAAAATATGTAATAAAGTCTTGAATGATACCTATGATTCAAGAACATATAAGTAATTTCATGTTTATTCAGAAACAACAGTCCTCCAGCCTTTAATTAATTGCTTAATTCCAACCAATGTAAATAATTCAACAATCCGATTGACAAAGTAGCACAAACGCTCGGCTACATAGAATAATATGTACAAGTTACGCTGCTGAACAGCTGTTCGCATTAGTCAGTGGCGCATGCTCGTATGGCCACGCTGCATGGTCAAGTGAAAAACTATGTCAGTGCGAACAGTTGTTGCGCCTACGTCAGTGCCGTCGTGTTTCATACACACATAGGTTCAAGGGGAGCCGGCCAGCACTGCGGTCTCTATTTATAGTGTCTCGCATCTATTCGACTGTTAGCTCGCAGTGCAGAAATGTCCGGAGACGCGAACGTCCAAAAACCAGCGCGGAAGCACCGAAAAACGCGCGAGAAATTCAGAACGCGCGGGCGCGTGCTTCCTTCAATACAATGTTCAGTGATCGATCGATTCGACAATTTCAATCCACCCGGCGCTGATAATCAGATCTGGCCAACTGACGCAAATTAAATCCCAGTACTCATTAGACGGTGCAATTACGCGCAATCACGGCACGCGAGCTTATGCAACTGTTTTCAACACCGCCTGTTTGTTACAGTGTCGTATTCAGTAATCATTTCACAGTGCATGAAAGTGACCGAGTGTCTGTGTTACTCTTTAAAAATAATGCGATTATTGTGTTCGTCATATTGTATTTATTTGCGGTTGAAAAACAAAAATGACATTGAAACTATTTTAACCGGAATGCGGGTGAAACGCTCCGCCTGGCGACTCGCCAGAATTAACACTGAACAGCTGACTGTAAACAAACAAACAAGTACTTACTGATACAAATGTTCAATATCTATTCTTAAATATTTGTAAGATGGCGGAAGAAGAAAACGGCAATTGTAGTGACGATCCCGTAATAGATGATAATGTAATAAGGATTCAGTTGAGAAAGCGCTACCAACAGAAATGGGAGTTACGGACGCGAAATCTGTCCCCCGGGATCAGATTTCCGACGATACAACTTTTCGATAGTGACGGAAATCTTTTAGTGGAGACAAATGACGAAAATGTTTCCATAAAGACTTACGATGAGCACCCCGTTAGGGGCAGCCAATCATTGCGGGAGAAGGACTTCAAACATTACATAGGCAAAAACTCAATTAGGAAACATAATTCCGTCGCTGGAGACAAAATTTATACAAGAATATTTCGTACGCCAGTCGTAATTAACGATAATGTTGAGGAGGGCAATAAACGTTACGTTATACGAAATTGCGGCAGTGTACCAAACATTTCGAGTAAACTCACATTAAACACGAACTTTTCTAATTTGCAAATAAATAGCTTCGAAACCACCCCTTTCCAGTCTGAAGGCGCTAGTGAAGTTAGCAGTTACAAAAGTTCTGACAACGAAAGCTGTATCGATGACACGAAGCCAATATCGAATGAAACCGAAACCGAGTCAATATTGAAAACGAATGGAATCATTTTAGCAGAAAGTTCGTTTGACTTTTCAATGGATGCTAAAAGGAATGAATCCGAAATGGAAATAGGCACAATGCTTCATAAGTCCCAGTCATTGAAAGATGCCACTCAAAGAAGAGGTTCTACAAAGAAGCATAAAAATTATACCCTAGTGCGCTCCAAGTCCGGAGTTTTGTATAACGCCCCTCACAATAAGGTATCATTCCTGAACACTTACTTAAAAAGCTTACCCGCGCGGACGGCATCTAATCCGGATTGGTTTGATCTACACAGACGGAAAATAATGAAATCTGTACTAAATTCGAGTGCAGAATTGAAACTCCGCGAATTGCCGGAATTCCTTTTGAGAAAATCGCGCCTCCACAAAACACGAGATAACACGTCAGAGCATGGATTCATTAATATTCCCACGGACGTGGCGACAGCTTGTGAAATGAGAAAACGCCTAAAAATTTACAGACGTGGCTTATCAGAAATTGAGCCCCGGAATCATTTAGAGAGTGTGACCATGAGAACGCGCAGTCACTCAGTGACGGATGACGTGCGAGTCGTCCGCACTTCGTCGTCCGAAAGTGTGGACGAAGCCGACATGGTGCTCAGCCGTCTGAAGAGGAGAATACTCAAGAATAAGTTGAGAGAGAGAAAACGGAGCCTTGGCGTTAAGTATCTTTTGAGTAAGTGTTCCCACTTTATTTCCACGCTGTGCAATATGAACTACTTATGCTTTTAAATATTTTCGTAAAATTGAATGATAAAAATATATAGGGGCATTTGGAGCAACTCTGTACATTGCACATAGGGGTGAATTACAAATTTAGGCGGCCAAAAATCGTTTTTCCAAAGTTAATCCTACATGAATAATAAAACCTTCCTGATAAGGTTGAATAGTCCTAGAACCATAAACAACCCCCCTAGCCCTTATCTAAGGACTTTCATCGCTACGTCAGTCGGAACTTGATTGTCATCCCAAGTGCATCATTTTATTCTCTTCATTCGTGTAAACGCAGTTTGTTTAAAGCTCAGTGGTTTTCTCTGTTTATATTTTGAAAAAGGTCTTGATGTATCTGAATAATACAGGTAAGAGAGCATATTTTCCATTCAGTTGCATGTACATATTTTGAATAATTCTTATTACATTTTAAGATAGAAAATACTATCAAAAATATTAGTATAAATACCATGTGTTAGATATTTCAAAACGTTTTTGTTGTACTTCTAATCACGTTCAAGCAAGGAAATTAACTTTTTTATAAAGAAGGGTCTTTATACAAGGTAAACATATTAGTTTCAGGTGCGATCTCCTGCGAATTTACTTTTTAGAGACTAATGAAAGGTGTGAAAAATAAAAGATTTTTAATTTTTTTTTCTATGTAGGTACTATCGAACCAACTGAATCATGACCCACCATGGAACCTTGTTACAATTAACGAACATATGTAGGATCCTATGACGTTAATATGTCAGTTAATTGTAACAAGGTTCTATGGTGGGTCAGGATTAAATTTTGTCGATAGTACTTAAAATCGTTTTTTTATATATTTTAGGATCAGAGGGAGTTGCAGAAGCTCGCGTAGTAACCCAAAGGTTTCTATTTGAGAAAATGCAGGGGCAAGAAATGATCAATTTGGACAAGAAGTTGGCATTCCTGGAAACATATATTTTTTCGTATGAAAATTATTCTGATGATGATGTTAAAGAACTTAAACACAAAATAATATGTTTGTCAACTCTAAAAATACACAATATCTTATTTTTATTACATTGGAGAGACAAAATAATTTTGGCCGCCTAAATTTGAAATTCACCCCTATGTGCATTGTACAAGTAATAAGAGCATTTAGAGCTCAAAAAAAAGTATTAGAGCTATCGTACGCGCTAAACACGATGCATCCTGTAAGCTAATCTTTAAATATTAAATACTTATCCTGGGAAGGAAATATGCACATTCGTCAAAGAAAACGAGCACTTGTTCCGAGTAAATAACACGAACGGTGTAACAGATGCACACGGAAGGATAATTACTTATATATGCCTAGATCGAAAAAATAAATTTACAAATCGGCTCATCAATGACGGAGTTCTGAGGTAACAAACATTGAAAAAAATAATTATAAAAAAAATAAAAAATAAAAAAAATACAACCGAATTGAGAACCTTCTCCTTTTTTTTGAAGTCGGTTAAAAAAGGACCGCCCCGGATAGTTGGTGGCCCGAAAGTTCCCATGACACTGGCGGCGTTGTACATAAATGGTTAATGGAGAAACGTTTTTATTCAATTAATGATTACATAAGCCTAAATGAATCTACTTAATAACTTTATCTACGCACATATCATTAGTACTCTAAAATGCGTTCAGAAACCGTAGGAAATGATCAGCATTATTACAACCAATTTTACTATGAGAACTTTCTTGTCTGTGGTAGTAGGTAAAATCTGTACTGTAATGTCATTACAGTACAGATTTTTGTAAGGTTATGAGTTTAAATTTGGCACAGCTGTCAAAACTCAAGTGGGTCTCTATTCTAGTATCCATAGATATTAAAACAGTTATCGATGCGAAACGTCAATTCAGTATGTTTTTTAATATAAACCGCACGACATTTGATCAAGAGTGACATGAGAATAGGGACTTCATTCGTTTGTCTATGATTAAAAAAACATTCGTCTTGACGTAGGATTGAATTGCCGCCATTACTGTTGTCATTTCTTTGTTGCTTTTTGCTGTGACGAAAGTAGAATTGTGAAAAGTTATTTTTAATTCACATTTTAGTTGAAAATATGAGTAGTAGTGACTCCGAGAACGATATGAACACTCCGCCGGATATCGTAAATGCAGCAATGATTGCAACAAAGACATTTTACAGGTAGCACTATAGTAGCAATGCAGGTCATTTTCCTACGGCTTCTGAACCCATCTTAGAGTACTTATGATATGTGTTTAGATAAAGTAGTGTATGCAACTGTACATAATTTAGCCTTAAAACACTCGTGTGATCCTATTATGAAACTCGCTAACGCTCGTTTCATAAAACCACACTCGTATTTTAAGGCCTCTGATTATGTATCAGTTGCATAAACTACTATTTTCTACTCCTCTACCGTTATCTGTCATTTATATAAGCTCTAGCTCAAATACAATGACACCGATAGTATGTCGTCGAAAAACTCTATGCTCTATGGCCCATAAACGCACAGTTTAGTGTACTTTTATGGTTCATACATTTTTCATAAAAGCACTGTTTACCACGATGTCAAATCATCTAACTTTTTTTCAATCGGCCGCCATATTGCAGTGGTACCAACTTCATAAACAAATTTTTCGAAATAAAAAGTTTTACTATCAAACATTTGTAGAACATAAATTATTTACTAAAATAAAAACAAATGATCATGAATTGTGTGTATACATGTTTTACCAATTATTGGTGTTATTTATAAATATAAACCGATCCGATTCGGTTGGCATCCGGGTTCAGTTTGGTTCGGATGGCAAGTTCAAGGAAATTAAAAATAAAACAGACCATAAACAAGAGGTGTCAATGTGTCATATTTCTAATTTCCCACCAAAGTTCCAATTCACAATTAAAAGACGAAATAGACACTTATTAACTATTCGTTATTAATAACTTATTAAGATTTGATTCGTGTTTGTGAATTGAAGAAAACTGTGTACGTTCCTTTTAAAATGGACCAAGAAGAAAATAACTGCACCGCTGAAGAAATTGCGTGAGTAGTAATAGAACTAACGGAAAAACTACTGGCGAAAAGTCAAATGCTATTTATTTAGAATTAGTCGTAGAAAAAGTTTTGTATGCAACGGTGTATAACTTGGTCTTAAAACGCTCGTGGCGTCTTTAATTGCGATGATCGCCAAGGCTCGCATCGCAACTCACGCCACTCGCGATTTAAGACCCTACTTATACAACAGTTTCATAAAATACTATATTTATCTATATTTATATTACGATGTTATAATTTCGAATTAATTTTAAGACCAAATGTTGCACGCCTAAGACGGCAGAGCATGTGGAATTGGCAGCTATTATCACCAATCCAACTGTATATAATTCACCCATGTTCAGCAATAAACAATTTTATTTCATTTCATTTCATAGGTACGAGAACATCGCACCATTTTCACGGCTAGGTATGAGTATCTGTTACAGAATAGGTACACTCTAAATAGCAAAAAAGGGCTAATATATTACAAAATACTTACATTCACTGTTTACATAATATATAGACCTATCAAGAAGGGTATTCTTAAGGTTAACTCAGGCTATTTGTTACATGCGTAGGTAAGTACCTACTCTCTACATATAAAAGTGATTGCCCAAATACATTCCACTCTCACCATTACGATTACGATTCAAATCCTTGTTTCTCATATTTACTCGTAAGTATATATCCTAAAAAAAATCCGCGGCATTCCCAACATTTAGTAATAACGCACTGCGATTTAACACGCGAAGTTTGTGTGTAACATTTACATAAAATTTTTGGAAAACGTATTTAGATGAAAATCTGATGAATTTAGCTACTTGAAATACTTGAATGGAGGTAAATGTACGAAAAACTTTTTTTCGTTATTGAATAAACGTACTAATCTGAGTATGTATGCATGCATTATATTAATAAGTATATAAAAAATGTTGAGCTGAACTTTGAAAAAGTCCTGTATAAAAGTTAATAAATATGTTTACAAAGTTTTTAGGTGTCGTGCCATAAATTAGTGAAATAGGAACAAATGCATTTCACTATAATAGACGAGCCTTGCTACAGCTACCACACACAATCCGTTATATTTTTTGGAGCAGTTCTAATTTCGTAGGACATCGATTTTTTAAACTGTTAAAACTTAAAAACTCCTTCAGATAATTAAGGCAGAATAACATATTTTTACATAGATTAAAGTCCTTAACATGCGCCAGAGAATTCAGAAAATCTCAACCGAAATCTGATATTCACCCAGGCATATAATGAGCACGAATAAAATTATTATAACACATTTAGTGAGTAAAAAACATGAATATTTCGAAATGGTTATAAGGATATTTTATTTAAATAACGTTTTTATTTATGTAAAGGTTCTCATGCACGGTTTGGTACGGACAACAGTATATTTAGTTATGAACGAATGAATGAAACGCTTAAAATCAGGTTGTCTTTTTGAGTTCCAGTTTAATCTCTCTTGAAGAGTACAATATCTTATTAATATTGAGTCATCAATCACTAGAACCATCTGCCAGGCCTGTCCCTCTTGGGTTAAACATGATTTAAAATGTCTAGCTGGCAGCAAATATCGGTTTTGTTAGTTAGTGGACCTTCTGTGTAAAAAAATACGTCTGCATAAATAATGACATGATATTCATAACTCGTAATGTTCCTCGGTGTTCTCGCCCTACAAATTTATTCTATTGCAGTGTGAGCAATATCTGTGAAACCACAGATATAGATATACATAGATCAGATCACGCAAATGCATGTACTTCGCGTGTCAGAATTCGAACTCCGCGTTGGCACTCCGACTTACATCCGCGCGCGTCTGTTGTTGTAGCCGGTTGTCCGTGAATATTAAGAAAATACTTTATTGCAGAATCGATTTTCCGCGGCCAACGGGGAATTCAGATCACTAATTCGCCCGTGTGACGTCCAAGTAGGTAGAAAAAAGTGATACGGTTGGTTTTCATACAGATTGAGGTGTTTAAGTTATCTAGTGTATATCTGTGTGTAAAACCTTTAATTTTTTGAGACCAATAATACTATAGTCAAAGTTCAAAGTTCAAAAGTTCAATGTTTTTTTATTTGTGAGTATATGTCAATCTGATTACAGTTGTTGTAAATAATTAATTATATGTAGCACTATACCCTGCCTGACGGCGTACAAATTCTGGATTATAGCAATGTTTCTAAATACTAACATGCAAAGTAAAATATCTCTATTGTTATGTCAGAAATCATGTCATATTGAATTATAACAGCACATTAATGTTTCGTAAATCTTCCTTTTCTGTTTACTTGCTGTTAAGTTTCCGATGTCTTCAAACAATTTCCATATTAATGTAGATTCAAAACAACAATGATTACTATAATACCTGCCATTTTGGTAGACAAAAAGGTGTCAAGGAAAATAATAACAGTGTATTCATAACCTTTCACCCGTTGCGGTAAAAGATTGAAGGAAACCTCAGGGAAGAGCTGAGTTATGGTAATGCGGTGTTCTCCATTGTTGTAGATATCTATTATACTGTTCTATGTATAGATAGCTTTTGCCCAAACATGTACATACATAATCTAATCATATACTAGGCATGTAGGCAGTCAAAAAATATTGGGTAGTTTTGATTAGGCTGCTCATTTTTGCCATTCCTAAATAAAAAATTCCATCAGAAAAAAAATCAGTTTTAAATATAACCAGTGAAATTAAAATGTTTTAAAAACCCGACCGGTTTTTTAATCGCATGTTAATCCATCAAGCGGTTAAAGCTGGTCACCCTCACCGTGCTGCATACTTAGATGCGGTCAAGTCTAAAAATATGTATACGATTTTCTGTCCTGTTCTCCAGCCAAACATAAGTTCGAAACCGTTGTTGAAAAGTTTTTAGACGTGACTGTAGAATTGTAGATACATACCTCAGAACATAAATTCCTTTGTATGATCTGCGATATACATTCCAAATAACTACAACTTAGAAAAGTTGAAAAACCCCCGACATTTTCATTTCAAAGTCCAATATCTCAAAAACGGCTGAACAGATTTTCATGAAACATAGCTAAGAACACTCGGGATAAAATTATTGATGACAAAAACCGCATTCAAATCGGCCCATCCGTTTGGGAGCTACGATACCACAGACATACACAGATACACATACACGTTAAAGTTACGAGTATAATCTCTTTGCGTCGGGGGTTAAAAATACAGTTTCCCTCCTTCTGTAGCAGTCGGATAAAAATACGGCTCTGAAAAAGTGACTGCGGAGAGTTCTTAGCGGTACGCTCACGGTTAGTGAAAACGAAACTAATGAATGAGTACATTGTTATCTATATTACAAAAACCTTAAACACACCTGGTGTGGCCTGCGGTGTCGGTTAAGTTTTGACAATTACTCTCAAGTTTACTACTGACCGCCTCCGCAGGCCGCGGCCGCACTAACCAGTCAGTGAGGGGCCCTATCCCTACAAATCATTCAAAAAGAAAACGCCATCTCTTATCTGTTGGATGAAATAACTAGCAACATGGAGTGCGTGCTCTAGGCTAACTCCGTGATTCCAATGAGAACTGGCGTAATACCACGCCCTCTTACGGAAAACGGCCTAAACTACGCAGTTACCCTTTTATGGTTAGTAGTTTCCGGAAAACACCGCTGTACTGAACGGCGCTATAACAAAGCATAATAAATCAGCCTATCGTATATACGTCCCGCTGCTGGGCACATATTTGATTCTAGATAGTCTAGATATTATTTTATATAACCTGCACAAACAACTCTGATTGATTGCTTTTGTTACCTAGTGTAATGTGTCCCTGAAATTGCCCTATAAAATAAATGGTAATGAGATGCTCTAAAAGTGCCCCCAGTTCTTACTTTTCCGCTGACAAAGATAACATTCCAGAGTTGTACAGTAGATAAATTGAATTTCTCAAAGGAAACAAGTTTGATATTTTTCTTCGTGCCAGCGGGAAGTGAGAAAATGAAAATGCTGAAATTCCATTTTCCTCGCGCATCTCGAGGTGATGAGAGAATGTTTCGTTGGTGGAAAGTTATAGCTTTACTTTAAGGTAGCGCTTTGCTAAATTAAAGGGAAAGTTTATACTTTGGTAGGTACAGATAGATTCACATATTTAGCGGAGTGGACTCCGCAATATCGCTCGTTGAGTAGGGCATCTAAATAGGTTCTACAATATCTACACTAATATTATAAAGAGGAAAAAATAGTTTGTTAGTTTGTATTGAATAGGCTCCGAAACTATCCGATTTGAAAAATTATTTTACCATTTGAAGCCGACATTATCACTGATGAACAATATGAACATAGGCTACTTTTTACCGCGGGAAAAAGATTCATTCCTACGGGAAAACGGGTCATCCGTTCGAAGCCGGGCCGGGCAGCTAGTTTCAATAATATGTGGGCGTTATATGTTTCTAGGAATCCAAAGTCTGAAATTATGATGAATGAGACATTTAATATACCTGCTACATATTCCTAACATAACTATACCAATAGGTACCTTTATATATATATACGCATGTACTAAGGTCAATGATAGGTACCTTAGGTAAATTACTGGTGTAATGACCCCATTTCCCTACTACGGTTTGCTCTGGGCGTCATTTCAAATGTAAATGCCTCAATAAACATGACTTCCCTAGTCTCGAAACGTCGTAAAAGCAACATTGATTCCTATTACGTAAAAAAAAAGACGGTACCTACGTCGAAGACGTACGTCGTACAGTCGTTGTGAACGATATATTTACTTTCCATCTTAGTCCATTATAATAAAACGAAAATTGTAGGTACGAATGTGTCACATATTTTTGACATCGACCAACGTATGTAGGCGTTAATAGGGGCGTCTGGTTTAAACGTCTAACGGGTAGCCACACACTTTTACACAAAAGACTTTGCCTTTGATTCCATAAATCTAAGTAATGACTTCCTCTGTTTTTAGAGTTCCTTTGTACTTACGTGTTAAAGTTCGTAGTGGGCTTAATATTATTAAGAAAATAAAGCAGTGTATTTAGACAATTGTCTATTTGGGTATGATTGGCAATCATGCGGCTAAAACTAAGGCTGTGTTTAGTTAGGCCTAGCGGCTTTATGAAAGTCGCAATGAAGCTTGAGTTCTGCCCAATAGTTGTCAAACGTGTTTTCTATAATTTGTGGTACTTATTTTCACGGTTCTTTCGAAATAATATCTAATGGATTAGAAGATATTAGATCGAAAATCTGAACGAATGGTATTCCGAAATAATCGTTTGTTTTGTCAATATTTATGATTTTTTATTCCAATTTCGCATGTTGGTCGGTGCGCTGGCGAAGAGAAGAGCGCAGCATATAATTATGTAACACTAGCGAGCAAGCGAGACAACGTTTTGAGAGCTACAGTCACCTTAATACGTCAGAAATACAGATAGTGGTTCACCGTTTTATTTAGTTGTCAGTTATTTTAAACCAAGCGGAAGTAATCAAGCATTTTAATTATCTAAATCTATTTCGGCGCGGCAATTACTCATGGGAAACCTCACACTTTCAAGTTTTTTGTTATTTTTCCTCCTCCTTGCCATATAGATACAGAGATTTACCAAACGGGATGCGTTTGTTATTTCTTGGTAGTCATACTTTCCAAACGCTTGCTTGCGAAGAAAATAGAACCTTGACGACCGCTTTAGTTAGCCTAGTTGGTAGTGACCCTGCCTACGAAGCAAGAGGTCATGGGTTCAAATCCCGGTAAGGGCATTTATTTGTGTGATGAGCACGAATATTTGTTCCTGAGTCATGGATGTTTTCTATGTACTTAAGTATTTATTTATCTACCTATATAAGTATGTTTATCGTCGTCTAGTACCCATAGTACAAGCTTTGCTTAGTTTAGGACTAGGTTGATTTGTGTAAGATTGTCCCCCAATATTTATTTACCTCAAATATAGCGCGTCGTCGTTACAAGCCTTTTACCAAATGCATGCGATTGCAATGCTGCATGCATGCGGCTTTCTTTTGTTTTATTTACATGCCCTTAAACCTGAAATTGAATAATACATAGATTCACATGACAATGAAACCCTACCATATATACATATATCATATATATATCATGGATTACTACCTATACATAGTTACCGAATATTGCAAAGCTCCCAAATATACTCGTATACATATAGGTATTATATTTATAGATTATCACCAGATGCTAGGTATTGTATTATTTGAGGATGCTAGTTTATGGAATTGGTGAATAATGTTAATTATGTTTATATTAAATTAAAATAAATCTTAATTGTAGCCACCAACACACTTCCCTTAAGAGGATGACAAAACCTAATTTGGTGAAATTGATGTTATTTAATAATAATAATAATACATACATACTCTTTATTGCACCACTACAAGAGAGAAACATCTTACAAAAAATTTTGCTTAATAAATAATGGTAACAACAGGCGGTCTTATCGCTTTAAAGCGATCTCTTCCAGACAACCTTTGTACAGCAGGAAACACTTAATCTAGAATTTTAAAATTTATTTAAGCAGTTTTTTAAGAAAAACTATTTCTTCTAGCACATCAAATAAAATATATGTTAATATTCACCATATTTCAAAGACCGTAGACGGGCTCGATACATAATTTGACGAAATCGGCTCGATATAATATAATTGCAAAGATTGGTCTTAAAATCACATTAAACGGTCCTATGTCTTTATTTTTTTGACGTATAGGTCTGCAATTAAAAACATGAAGTCAACATATTCATACCTAAACCGTAAGCGAGTCATATTTCACAAATAATCCACCCTTTTTTTATTTCAATATTTATGTACTACGTATTATCTTCAAAAACCGGGCCGCCCAGCAACACTCGCTCTCGTTTACTCCGATACAAATAGCCTGTGTGCGCGCTATCCAAAATCCTTTGGTGTTGCCAGCGTCTTAACTTGGCTTCACCGAAAACGACATAAAATGTACGAAATCTAATTAAAAGAACCAAGTTCCCAGTTACCCGCCCTCTTGGCGAGGTGTCGGGGTATGCACGATGACAGTTCCATCCTGTTTCAGCACTTGACACTTTTGTTACTGTTTCGAGGACATTGCTTTTTATCTGATGTCATTTTATAAGTACCTACATACAATATAATTTTGTAGGCGCAAGTCTATCGCGAGAGAGCTAATCTGAAATTAGGGCTTTCTACTCATCAAATAATGGGAAACCAAGTTTTGCTGGATTTTTTATCGCGTTTTCCCGTGAAGACGAGTTTTCCCGAAAACGCTATAGCTAGATCGACTTTTCACCCCTGTATTGCAAATCACATCGAAATTGTTAATAGAGCCCTTTTCGAGATCCCATTTACATACGAATAAAAATAGAAGTGACGTTGATTTAAAAGTACATCATGAAATAATATGTAGTAATATTTGGCCAAGCATTGCAACCTATATTCTCATAACATTTTTCAAGTGTAGAATTGTAGATATCGAAGGCCAAATACGACCAATTAGGAACTAGGACTCAATTGGAATTGAACTGGGGACAGATTTTTAAGTTTCGAGCGCTCGACTCTTTCACTCGAAAACTGACAAAAATTATGAAATGCTATTTTGAAATAGTGATATAACATTGAAAAATGAGTGGTATTGACCACTCGTAATTAATTCTATTGGTGGTACCTAAGTGCCTGCCATTTTGACACTACAAACGTATATACTTTTATTTGATTTTCGAGCGCTCGAAAGTCAAAAATCGGTCCCCTGTTGGTTAGTCTCGCAATAATTGTCATTCTTCTTTTCATTGGTCGAATTGCTCTCGATCCTCGAATTTACTAGTAATTCTCAATTAATCACAAGAAAAACCTTGCTATAGCGGTTAGGCGGACGGAACCCAGCATTCACGGGCCCATTGACTTGCTGGCATCCCGGCCTGCTCCTCGCGCCATCGAAGGCGAAAACTGAGAAAAAAGTGACATTCGCGCGGGGAATCTTTGGCGGCGCGCCAACTCTGCAGCCCCGCGCGTCTGCACTTAAGCTATCTAAAGGATTTAACTTGGAAGTTGATCTTATTCTCATCAATTCTTTGATATGGTCAGTCATAAAACTCTTTGTAACGTTTGAATAATTTGGACGAAGAAGATTATTGACGGGTAAAAATCGAAAGGGCCGTAGTAACGCAGTTTGGGATGAGAATCATCCGTTAAAAATAATTACATAAGTATAAAGAATTTCCACTATCACTTAAACCGAATTGTTCTCAGATGGCAACACAAATTGATGAGACCTACATGTAGGAAGATACTGATCGAAAGATGGTTAGAAAATATAGTCGTGTTTTAAACAGGCCCACCTAAGAACTAATTTACCCTGAAACGCAGTTTTCGTTTCTAATAACTACCAACACAGTAGGTAAGTATTAAGTATATGAAATTCATCATTATACTGTCTGAACATTCCAAAATTCCTTAATACCAAAATATACTTACTTATAATCGTCTATATATATCTATATCTATCTATATTATATATACTCGTATATGTATATAAAAGAAGACTTCCTGACTGATTCATCACCGCACAGCCGAAACTACTGGGACTAGAAACTTGAAATTTACACCAGAACTTCCTTATATGCCTACGGGCAAGGGATAAGACGGGATTTTTGGAAATTCCATCCCTAAGGGGGCTAAATAGGGGTGCAAATTTTGTATAGGGGTAACTTTTTTTTTACTAGAGACATGAAACTTTGTAGGATTTGTAGATTACTTATTAAGATACAAAAAAAGTACTTTCAGCGTTTTAGAAAATTCCACCCCTAAGGGGGTTAAATAGGGGTGCAATATTTGTATGGGGGAAACATTATTTTTTGAACTAGAGACTTGGTAGAAAGATTACTTATTAGGTAGAATACAAAAAAGTACTTTCTGTGTTTTAGATTTTTTTTTTACGATATAGGACGCAAACGAGCAGACGGATCACCTGATGGTAAGCGATTACCGCCGCCCATGGACACTTGCTGGTGTTGCGAGTGCGTTGCCGGCCTGTTGAGGACTGCCAACCATCTAAGTGGTGAGGACGGTAATGTGGTCGCGTTGGATGATGGCGAAAAGAAGCGGCAGGGATTAATCCAAACAATTTCGGAGCACTCACGACGAACGAAAACGACATTTTAAAGATATTTATTGTATCCTGTTGTCAATCTTACAATCCTTCGCTAGCTCGGCTTTCAATACAAGCACTTGCGCCAAACAATAACTTTGCAGCCTTGCATAACAAATAACTATTAGGGTTTTGGAAAAACCCACCCCTAAGCGGGTTAAATAGGGGTGCAAAGATTGTACTGGTGTGATATAGTATAGATATAGTTTGAGTCCCGGGAAAGGCACTAGCATCGTTTTCATCCCGGAAATCAGTCACTAAACGGGTGAAATGGGGGGGTGAAAGTTTGTATGGAGCTACGAAATAAACGAGTCCCACGCGGACGGAGTCGCGGGCTGAAGCTAGACTTACCAATATATTTTTCTACCCCAATATTTAACCAAGAGTTTAAGGTAATAAATATTAAAACGTCCACATTTTCATTCTAAGTATTGACGTTCCGCCAAAATTAACATACTAAGTATTAATTAACAAAGTGCCCGTGGCAAAAGCGTCTACGTAGAAAATATGTAGGTACTCGGTCGGGAGAGGAAATAAAGGCACCCAAATTAAAAAGTTTTAATGGATTACTCAAGCGTATTGTTTACAAAATAACATCGCATTTCAGACTTCTAAAGTTATATAAAATCCCATCGATAAAAAAGCCGGTGTTAAAAAATACCGCTAGTGGGGGTCAAGGTCGTTGGATGCAGCGGTTGTCGCGTCCCAGGGAAGGTGGGGGGACGGGTAAATATTGAATTCTAGTTACCTGAATGTATACCTAGTGCCTTATAGCTTTAAGAAATAGTAATACATTATGGTACGTGAGGTTTTTGTTGTTATTGGACGTAATTTGAGCGTAAACCAAACAGTAACACATGGGTCGGGGCATGCGCAGTGGCTGCGAGGCGAGTCAATATCCCCTCTCTGTGGCGCCGCCGCCATGTCGCTCCTTTGGCGGCTCGAACGTAAAAGGGCACAACGACGAATACGGTTGTTAAAGATTTGGAAAAAAGTTCAAGTTTTAATAAAATGCCAGTAAATATTTTTACACAGATATTAGACCATACTAATCACTTTTCATTTGGGAAAAAATCCGAAATGTTACTTTTATAAGCTTCCTATCAATCGAATTTAGGTACATACCTACTTATTTGTATGGAAGTTACGATGTACCTACCTAATATGTTTCTGAATATGTAACTTAAATGACGTGCCCCGCACATGAGGGTAGTTCTAAAATAAAATTAAGGTACCTATTTTCACATTGGTTTGTGATTGATTATATTTCCAAGTAGGCATATTCAGATTCTGGTAACTTTTCAGGAAAACAACATTTACTGTACATGTTTCCTACTAATATGATTCCTGAAGATTCCTCACTTTTCACGGAGAACTAGCAAACGGATTTCGATGAAAGTTTCCAGGCTTATGCGTCAGAAAAACATATATCGACTACGAAGTTGCGGGCAGAGGCTATTGAGAGACGCTAACTTGAAATAAGCTTCAAATTAAGTTACGTCCTTGTTCACTGGAGCGTCATTAGTTGCCAGTCCGGCCGCCAGAGTGGGCCTGCCAGCCCAGCTGGTTGGTTTGACAGTCACCACTCGGCGCGCGTCGACCGGACCGCAAGCCGGCAACGCGTACGTTGCACGTGCATGTGAATGCTTTCCAGTGTAACCTATCAACTTTTCACTAACTTGGAAAAGTTCACGGTCTTGAAAACCACCCAGCCAGTGACCATTTGAACGGTTATTTTTTTGTTTTTGGAACGTTTTCTATTTGTGTTTAGTTTAGTTTCGTAGTGTGTGTATTTGGTTGTGAGTGCGCGGCCGGCCGGGTTGTATGTTTTGGTATTTTTGGTTTCGTTTTTAAGTTTTGGAACGCACCGAAGGACAGGACGGGAGTGGAGGTAATTGTTACCTATATAATAATAATGATATAATATAACACGGCTGCTGCTAAATAACCTGAGTTGGATATGTTTAGCCTTAGCGCCTAAAACCGGACCTACCTACCTGGTTACTCGCATTACTCATTCGCTTATTGAATCTCTAAAAAGGCTCACTTTAATCTTGCAGAACGGATGCTGGTGTGTAGGTATGAAGCGATAAAAGAAATTGGTAGACTTTTTTGGGTAGATTGCATAATAATGTGTGATATAATAATAAAATTAGTGGCAGGATAATAGATATTATGTACATATATGTACATTTGAATTGGAAATCTTACTTCTATTTGATAGCATTTTTATCAAACGAGCATAGGTACGTGCTCATTCAATTGGTAAGTGGGCTCCAATTACCATTAATATTACAATTTAAAGTTTCTTCTCATTTCACTGGTTTCCTTGCCTACTACGTCCCACTAGTTCTACCCCAAGGAAGCAATCCCAAATGAAATATTGGCATTGGCAACGATTTGGATCGGTATATATACCATGCTCAAGGTCCTTTTTTTACGTTGGGGGAATGCTTTGACGCACCGTCCGGGCCGGTCAGGGGGGGACCGGACGGGTGTGTGAGACTCCCGGGCAGAAGACTAAGTACGCACTAAACCCCCAACGATTATCCAACCATGTCGATGCCAAGGAGGGCCAAAGGTTCGCACTGGCTCGTTTGTGCGAACATGGCCAGGGAGAACGCCCCGGGATAATTTTGGGGCGCTACGATCCCGTGTTGGACGGCTAGGGTCTTCCGACCCTGGGGGGGAGTAAGGATATGCGCATATTGACGGCGTGCGCACCCCGCTTTCCGTTTGCGGATGTGAGGAGCCTCGTTATGTGCCATAAAGTACTTGCAGATGGAGTCCATAGCTTCCCAGGACTTCTCATTGTCGATAAAATGGTCGGCAGCGAGAGGGCGCCACCCACTTTAGCGGCCAAATTTTGCCGTTGTAGCTCCCACGCCAAGCATACCTCGAGTGTGTGGCGCACATCATCTACTGCTGAGCCTCACCCATGGGGGCTTTTCTCTCGACCGGCGACTTGGTGCAGATACTCCCCGAAGCAACCGTGCCCTGGGAGTACCTGCACCAGGTGGAAGTGTTGTTTTTTGGCGTAAGGGCATCCTGCACACGGGCTCCATACAGTCTGCTCGAGATCCTACCACTACACCCAACCTAATCCCACTTCAGAGAACGGTTTTTTTTTTAATTATATTTCATATTCCGATTGTACCTATTTTAATTAAGGCGCCGTAGGTTCAGCGAAGTTAAGCGAACAGAGTTTTTGAAACAATATAATACGTCTGTTTATAATAATATGGTTTCAAAAAAATACTAATAGTAATCTTGAGGCTTTTGCACAATGCACACAAATATGCACAAAAGCTAATTATATTAAAATTGCTTCTAATAATCGGCAATATCATGTTTGAGAGAACTCAGTGATTACTTTTTTATTTATTTACACGGCCAAAAAATTAAAATTAAAAAACATGATATCCGCGTTTCCGAGCACGCACTTCCATCTCGCTCACGCTTATGCTCAGTGAGACCATGAACCTACTGCGCCTTAATGTGTTAACGCTCTCTCTGACACGGTAGCTCGGCGCGCGTAGAAGTGCGACCGTGTGAAACACATTGAAATACAATTGAAATGTGAAATGTAAGTATTATATCTGGGACAAAACGTATTGACTTAGAGTATCGGAAGCATGTTAGTTACTCACACGTATAGCAACAATCTAGCGTAAGCGGAGCCCCTTAAACTCAATTAAAATGTATCATAGGCCACATTAAGCCACTTTCATGGCCTTATTGGCTCAAGCTTTAGCCTGCATATTCATCCAGCCGAAGAGTGCTAAAAGCTGTAGCTGTGTTTCATACAAATGGCAATCTAAGCTTTGAATCTACGTGTCACTTATGTGGTACAGTCAGCAGCAGAAGTTGCTAAGCAGTTCTAGTCGTCAAAATGATCTACACACGAACTCTAATGTCAAGGGAATAAGGATCTGTGTAGGTCATTTTGAGCGTGTTATTTTGCTTAGCTACTTCTGATGCTGACTAAACTAATAACACTACCTATACCTACTTAACAAGTCTATGGTGGATACGCACTCGCAGTCTTAAGGTATCTACCTAAGTATTACTAATAATTAATACCTACATACTTTTTTCTCTAAATGTAAGCTAACAGACAAAATCAACGTGAACAACCTGCACTTATAAACTCCAAAGAGATCCCGTCCTCTTTTATTTTCTGAAGCTGTAAAACGTTAGAAAAAAATCTCACAAAGTACCTACGCTAAAGTACTTGGGAGAATGTTCAAGCCGCGCTGAGAAGATAAGTAGGAAGCAAAGTGGACTCAGCCGAGCTCGCTAAGTACAAGAAAAAAATCCAAGTAGTTTGTAGTTAATGAGCAATTAGCAAGAAACCGGTAGCGAAAAAGTGTACCTAGATAACTTTGGATAGCCCATAAGTGCCCTTAGTTAGGTTAAGTGATACGTCTCGATATGCAAGATATTTCTATACCAAACAACGGATTCTGCACGTGGGACATATCGAGATTCGAGATATTCAACAGTGACTTGACGCATAACCATTACGTTGCTGAATGTCTAGTGTCCCAAACATTTCTCGCAGTGTCCCAAATCTACGACCATTATAAATTAGGTATCTATAGATAAATTGAGAACGGTATATAAACAGACGCATGGAAATAATCGAATAATAATATCCATATTAACGTGTTTTCTTAATGATTGAAATCAAATAGTGCAAAACAGGTTGCAAGTACAAAGACAACTCGTAAAAATCGCCGCAGCATGCATCGGCAGGTAGAAAACCTCGTCTTAAGTCAACAAGGGACGTGCCCGACAAACTCAATGCGATTGGAGTGAAGACAAAAGCCATGAGATAAAAAAGACCGCAGTAAGATAGAAAGAAGTAGATATTACAGAAAAAACCCAAATGCAATTTTTTTTTTATCGAAAAGGAGACGCGGAGGGCCTCGTCGGCGATGGCGGAATGAGTTGGACTCATTCTTAAAGGACTGGCTGGAGGACTAGGGGGTGGCCTGAAGAAGGTAAAAACCGAGAGCAGTGGAAAAAGAGGGAGGAGGCCTTTGCCCAGCAGTGGGATAAATCAGCCTTTATATAATGATAATAATCTGATCCAGACAAAAACGATGGATTGTAGCTAGCGTGGAACCTTGAGCTCAGCAAAGTGTTCAATCTGTCTCGCCCGCTTCTCGTTAAAATGTGTTTAACTTATTTTATGTAATAATCAACAAATATCTTATTTGAAACAAGCTGTTACCAGAAAGTTTTCTGCGTACTAGGTACGTCAGTTGGTTACTTAGGTTAAAACTGCGACCGCAACAGATATAACATGTACCAGAAAAGATAATATAACTGTGTACGTTAAAATGACGACTCTAACAGAAAATGGGCTAGTTAATAGTCTGTTTTAGTTAAAGTAAGTAATGTAAGTATACTATACGAAATGATTTAATACCGGCCAATGTACGTGTCGAACCACGCACAATGAAGGGAGGGTTCCGTACCTTTTACTAGCTAACCCGCATTAAAAATCACATTCCTATACCGCAATAAAAAAAAGTATTACCTTCACAGGAAACACACGATACTTCTTGACGTCGTTTTTTTAAGGGACAGTTTTTCAGCAATAACTCAATAACCTTTGGGCCGATCGTGGTCAAAATAATTGTCTTTGAAAATATTTTAAAAGCACTGTCCGTGTTTTTTTCATATTTTTCAATTACACGGTTCGAAAGGTAGATGGGATGGGCACAATTTTTGTGACTTTCGGAGCGATTCTCTCGAATATATTCTCTTAATCAAATAAATTGCTTTACATTTATTTTAAAAGACCTATCGATTTATGTGCCACCAGTGATATGTATTTTTTTACTTCCAGTCCAGTTCCAGTCATATGTCATGGCCCCCTAAATTTATTTATTTTTGTCAATTGACATTCGAATACCCCTTGTAATAGTTTTGGAATAAAATGCCTGTAACATACGGACAGACATGAAGAAACTATAACGGTTCCATTTTTGCCATTTTGGCTATAAATCCCTAAAAATCATGACAAATATAAAGGGGAAAGGGGAACCGTAATCGACTATCGACAACAAGAACATATTTCTAAATAAACACTGTTCCAAATAAACACACTTACTGAACAGAAAGAAAGTATTACTTTGAAGTTGAAGAATATTATTTTCTTATTACAACAGACTGAATAGGGAATATTACTCAAAACTCTACGTAGGGTAGGGGGCGACACTAGCACATACCGTAAACAAAGCACCGTGACACATCATGTCATATGTATTTCATATTTATTAGTATCAAATAATTCGTGAAAATATTTTAAATTATAATAATTGTATTATTATTCGTGTAGTAAAAAATCTGTATTGAGTTATCTTGGCATCCTACGGACATTTAAAAACGGTTTACGGTATGTGCTAGTGCTGCACTCTGGCGGCAGAACATTGCAGAAATACTCCCTATTGAAAAGCACATAATTCCATAAAAACTATCAAAATGAGAAACTGGGGAACTTCTTACGCAATTTTATTAGTGTAGACAGGTAGGTATGTTTACTAGAAATAATGTACCAATTTATTGTACAATGATTTTTTTTTAAACTTACGTAACAAATACTGAACTAAGAAACCATAATCGACTTAAATGGAAAGAGCGAGCATTAAGTTTCCATGTGACGTACCGCACCGCGACCAAATTAAATAATTGATGATTGCCGAACCTCGAGGCGGTGGATTGAGCAGTTTCCTTCCGCAATAGGGAATATTCATGACATTTTTTTATTTTTTTTATCTATTCTATAAGTAATTATATAACCGGAAAAAAATATAACACTTTCACAATATTATTAAATAAGCTAAAAAAAAATAATTAAAATTACTATCATTTTCGGACGATCAAAACGCCACCATTTTGGCGCGCTCATTTGTGACGTCACCGTGCAGCTTAGTGCACGGCGGTTCTTAAACAAATTAACAACAAAGTGTTTGATTCACACTTTTAATAAATGTGAGTGATTAAAGCTTATAAGATCAACTTATTGTAATGGAAGAGCACACAAAAGCTTATTATAAATATTGTATTGTCCCTATGTGTGAAAATCACATTAAAACTGCAAATATTTTCATATGCCCAAAGGTGCAAATATAAGGATAAAGTGGTGTAAGGCGATGAGGAGAGATAATGTATCGTGCTTGAGTAGTTTATATTGTTGTGAAGATCATTTCGACGTGAGTATTAAATATGTATGTACCTAAAATCTTTTTTATTACGACTCGCGAACAATATAGGTAAACAATAACCTAACCTCAAAATTGTATTATATACTTATTCATAAAACTATTCTGATTCCCAATTTTTTTAGTTATTAATGTTACAAATATTATGATTTTTGTTGATCAACAGCTGACTACGAGTGTTGATTTTGATCAAGAAACGTTTTAGCTAAGTTTCTTTGTTTGCACTGTTGATCGAAGAAAGTTAAAAGAATTTAATCCTTTTTACTGAGTGACCTACACAAATTTGTTTTATTTATAAGCCTTGACGAAAACAACCTAGTTTGTTAAAGTTCATAAAGATGTTCTCAACATTTAACATTCCTAATAGGTACCTACATATCTTTGATTATATAATACTAGCTTCTGCCCGCGACTCCGTCCGCGTGGAACTCGTTTATACTATCTCTATACCAAATTTCATCCAAATCGGTTCAGCAGTTTAAGCGTGAAGAGGTAACAAACAGACAGATAGACACACACTTTCGCATTTATAATTTATTATTAAGTAAGTATATATAAAATATATAATATAACTAGCTTCTGCCCGCGACTCCGTCCGCGTGGAACTCGTTTATATCGTAGCTCCCCCCATATCCCCCAAAGGGATGAAGTGGGGGTGAAAGTTTGTATGGAGCTACGATATAAATGAGTTCCACGCGGACGGAGTCGCGGGCAGAAGTTAGTATATATAATATATAAAGTTATAGTATAGTAAAATAGTACCTATATAGTATGGATAAATATCTACTAGTATTTTATTCCACTTATTTAACAAAGACACCTATTTGAAGTAGTTTAAAAGTCTAGCTATTTGAATCGCCAAAATAGGTTATAATTATTTAATTGACCAATCTCACGAGTATAAAAACAAGGAATATGAAAATTTATTGAATATCTGTAACTTATTTACCTTGCAGCTTTTACTCCTCTTAGTTCAGCGGACGTAAAGTCACAAATATTTGCGAAGTATGTATTAAATTTAGTCATCATGAACACATCAATTTTAGGCAGATTATCCGACTGTGCCTTGACAAAACCGCCTTCAGTCATTGTGGCGAGTCTTTTTTCACTTAATAATTACCAAAAAACACTGATTATTTTATCATAAACAGCGGCCAAACAATGCGAATAACTTTCAATAATCATACTAACGACCTGCGCGGTGACGTCACGTTTCGCTCCGCCAATAGCGTTGCGTTTTGGAAGTTTGCGAGGGAATTTGAAAAATAGTACTTTTAAGCAATTTATTTTATCAATAGAAACATGATAATTTGAAAAAATAATCATGTGTGTATATTTATTAAGCAATATAGATTACACGTGATTTTTTTTGTCCATTTCTAAATCACATGCATATTCCCTATTTTCTTGATATTAACGTTATAGGTATTATTGTGGCCAAACTCAATCACTTTTTTTGTTTCGGTTTCCAATTAGAATTACACGTGGCGAAACAAATTTTTTGTCTAAAGTTATGAGTAGGTATTAAATCTACTGAACTATCTTCTATTACTAAAACTATCTACTTAAACAAGTCGTTAATATCACCGAACTGCAGGAGTGACTGTAGGTACTAAATGTGCAAATATCACCTAGTAGTAGTAAACATGTTCTGTAGAGCTGTAAAATAGGTTAATGGTTGAACAAAGCATACCACAGGTTCAAGGGGGCCGGCTGACGTTGATAAATAACACTTAATTTCGTTGTTACTTTGTTGAAACGTAACCTTAGTACATACATAATAGGCCAGTTTCAGCTGATATACAGTTATTTAAGGAAATCCGTGATGTCGTCATGTCGAAGCTAGTGCCCTAAACAGTCAATAACTGAACATAGTTTTATTTGTTCATTTGTGCACAAATCAAATGATATATATGAATAAAAAACCCGGCCAAGTGCGAGTCGGACTCGCGCACGAAGGGTTCCGTACCATCCATATCCATATCCATATCCATCCATACTAATATTATAAATGCGAAAGTGTGTCTGTCTGTCTGTCTGTCTGTCTGTCTGTTACCTCTTCACGCTTAAACCGCTGAACCGATTGCGATGAAATTTGGTATGGAGATAGTTTGAATCCCGGGGAAGGACATAGGATAGTTTTGATCCTGGAAATCACCTCCTAAGGGGATGAAATGGGGGGTTGAAGTTTGTATGGAGCTGCGATATAAACGATTTCCACGCGGACGGAGTCGCGGGCAGAAGCTAGTACTATATAATAATATAACTGCGAAAGTGTGTCTGTCTGTCTGTCTGTCTGTCTGTTACCTCTTCACGCTTAAACCGCTGAACCGATTTGGATGAAATTTGGTATAGAGATAGTTTGAGTCCTGGGGAAGGACATAGGGTAGTTTTTATTCCGGAAATCATCCCCCAAGGGGATGAAGTGGGGGGTGAAAGTTTGTATGGAGCTACGATATAAACGAGTTCCACGCGAACGGAGTCGCGGGCAGAAGCTAGTTATGTATAAAACGGGGAAAAAAAATACTTCTGTTGTATGGGAGCCCCCTTAAATATTTATTTTATTCTGTTTAGTATTTGCTGTTATAGCGGCAACAGAAATACATCATCTGTGAAAATTTCAACTGTCTAACTATCACGGTTCATGAGACAGACGGACGGACAGCGGAGTCTTAGTAATAGGGTCCCGTTTTACCCTTTGGATACAGAACCCTAAACACTTGCTTTTTAGAAACGTAAAACCTGTCAACTGCAAGTTTCTTGTGTTATAACTTATAACACTCACTTCTTGCCATAATTCATGTAGTATGTACAATTAGTAGGCTCTATTGCCCGATTATGTTGCCCCTCCAAAACAAGCCTCATATTTGTGGCCATCTTATTAACTTAAAAAAAAAAACTTTCTACCAAATGGTTTTATATAATACTCGCTTCGAACTCGTTTATATCGTAGCTCCATACAAACTTTCACCCCCCACTGCATCCTCATCCTATGTCCTTCCCCACGACTCAAACTATCTCTATACCAAATTTCATCCAAATCGGTTCAGCGGTTTAAGCGTGAAGAGGTAACAGACAGACAGACAGACAGACACACTTTCGCATTTATAATATTACTAGCTTCTGCCCGCCACTCCGTCCGCGTGGAAATCGTTTATATCGCAGCTCCATACAAACTTTAACCCCCCATTTCATCCCCTTAGGGGGTGATTTCCAGGATCAAAACTATCCTATGTCCTTCCCCGGGATTCAAACTATCTCCATACCAAATTTCATCGCAATCGGTTCAGCGGTTTAAGCGTGAAGAGGTAACAGACAGACAGACAGACACACTTTCGCATTTATAATATTAGTATGGATGGATAGTATGGAGTATGGATAGTATGGATGGATAGTATATATAGTATAGTAATAATTGCCCGACTTTTTACCTTGTATATAAAATGTGTAATATAATTCATATACTTACGTACTTTACAAAAGCTACTGAAACCAACATTATTTTTTTTACCTATGATGTTTGTCCTATTTATAACCTAAATAATATACCCTATTTCAAAAAAAAAGGTAGGGTTATAATTATTGCAGGATATGTATGTATGTATTTAATTAAATAAGTACGTGCAGCATTAAACCAAAATAATACCTATCTACTGTAAAACTAATTAAATTGTCACAAAGTTTTATAAATACGTATCTACTTTAATGTTTTATTATCGGCTTTGGCTTGTGGTCGAGTTGAGAAGTGATTTATTGTTCTACGGGGAACATTAATTTTATTTTGCGGCTTTAATCTGTTCTGTAAACTACCTTGCAATAACTTGTTTAGATATGAAATTAGATAAAGCAGCAGTATCTATACATATAATAAGTACACGAAACACAATGCGAAATACATACATAATATTAAATTTACGTATTTACAACTTTTAACTACCCTTTCTACTCAATTAAATACACAAGGTCTGTCTTTTTTGGAATAACATACACATTTTTATATGAAATGAGATAAAGCAGCAGTATCTATACATATAATAAGTATACGAAACAATGAATAATACATACATAATATTAAGTTTACGTATTTACAACTTGTAACTACCCTTTCTACTCAATTAAATACACAAGGTCTGTCTTTTCTGGAATAACATACACATTTTTATATGAAATGAGATAAAGCAGCAGTATCTATACATATAATAAGTATACGTAACACAATGAAAATTACGTATTTACAACTTTTAACTACCCTTTCTACTCAATTAAATACACAAGGTCTGTCTTTTCTGGAATAACATACACATTTTTTGCTGTTGTTTTTCCCATGTTTATTTATTCTAAAATTTCTGGAAAGTGGAAATTCACAATTCCTATATTTTTTTATAGAAAAGTATTAAATGTTTTTTTTTAAAACGGTCACATTGTAAACGTACTTACTGAAATATGAAATAAATAAAGAAAGAATGAAGTTATTTATTCACAACACAAAAGACACGGAGACAAAGGGAGTAGACATAAATTACAATTGACACATAATGTGTGTGTCTATACAATTTAATACAATTTAAGTACGTGAAAAGCAATCGTAATCCTATACCTATTTTGATATCTTCTCTTCATATTACTTGGCACCGTTAGGGTCTGGACACATGTCGCCGGTACGGTGCCGTCTACGGTGTCACGGCGCGGCGCCGTCAAACGGCGTCGTGCCGAAACACGGTGCCGCGTACGGCGTCGTACCACGGCGCGGTGCCGTGTACGGCGCCGTGCACGGTGCATCGCTTGGTAGTTTAACTAGTTTTCGATTTGCTGCTGAACGCATAACACGCAAGTACAACCAAATCCCACCAGACTCGTGGACCCACTGCGATGACCCACTAGTGGGTCCACGAGTAATTTTAAGTTTCCTTGTGGTCCCACCGCTTCGCTCTTGACAGTTTTCAGGAGATATTACGCAATATGGTACGTTACTGTCCAAGTACATATTTGCTTTCTGACAGATATTTTTTTAGAAAACATGGTGTAGGGTTTTTTCCCTTTTTCCTCGTGGCTAAACCAGTTTGTACTAGTTAAACTGACGTTTGACGGCGCCGCGCCGTGACACCGTAGACGGCACCGTACCGGCGACATGTGTCCAGGCCCTTACTTCTACGTGTCGTGTCTCTGTGTGCGCATTCTTCGACTTTAAGAAGTGTAACTTAGTAAGAAGACGTGTGTAGTGATCGACAACGATAAGTGCCCGACTTCACAATAGCATTATTGAAAACGAGAGTAAGTTCTAACCGCGCTGGTCCGGTTGCCGTTACTTTGAGTAGCCATTTGTGAAGCAGAGCCCGTTCTGACTGTTGGCGACTGGCTGTGCTGCCACCTTTTTATACAGAAATGTAACCTTTTTGTTTGTATTCTGTTTTTATATGTCTTGCTTGACGTGTTAGTTTTAGTTGTCGAGCTGCCTTTGCCACGTCAATGTTATTAGCTGGTTATATGTACTGATATTTTAATAAATACCAGTCTAAAAGTGCTAACCTTGTTTCCATCATCTCACACATCCATCTATACAGTCCACTCTCATCCACTCGTTATCACTGACTTTAGTAAAGTTATTAAAAGTACCATTACATCATTGTTGTCATCCCGAGAATCGTATATTCTGCCATATTAACACGGACGCAGGGGCAGGACTGCAGTGGTTTTCCTGCGCTAAATTCTGTAGATACTGCGTCGTCTATTTGCCACCGACGTTAAGTAGCCTTTTGATTTGATTGCATCGCACGACAGAGAAAATATGTTTAATTATTCCGACAAGATTCAATCTCATAATTTCTGTTACAATCACCTAGAATCTGTTTGTTTTCGATTAAATTCCGTTTTGTAAATTCATTCTCGTTAAAATTCCGTTCTTGATTGCTGATGCTGCTTTTCTTTTGAATGCCGCAATGTTGTACTATAAGTGAACGTTTCATTTATGCCCGGCGTTCGTTTTCCAGGAAAATATCCATATTCATGAAATCGGAAGCGACCATTTCGTGGGAAATTCTGCACAAAGTTGCTAGCGTTTGCTGTTCTTTTAAGCATTAATGGTTTTCGGTCGGCACGAGCCTTTAGCTTAAATTGATTATTCCTATACACAAAACGTCTAACCTATATCTACTAAGCTAATGGTTAAAAAGCTGCATCTTGAAATACGTTATCGTAATCTAGGATCAACGAAAGAAAAAATCTGATTCAGGTGTGGAAAATGTGATACCTTAGTTGGTCAGAAAAACTGTAATTATTAAGCTAATTTACCGTAGTATTGGTATTGTAGCGTATTGAATTCCTTCTTTGGATGTTCTTTGTTAGTAGTTAAATCTTAGATAAAAAACACTTTTGTCTAAACAAATATCTAAGGTCCTCTAAGTAAAAAAGTTAAAAGTCGTTCGAACTGCTGTCGACTCCTCAAACTGGAATTAGAATTTCCGTTTCCCTTTCACGAGTTCTTTCACGTTTATTTCATCAGAATGCTAATTCGGCTCACGAATAACTTAGCGAATTAGCTAAGTTAAGCATAATACCAGGTTGGATATTTTGTTAAAACAGTACCTACTACTAGGTTGGATATTAAAAAATAAACCAATTCAATAGTAATCTATAGGTACGAATTACATATATCATAAAGTGGAAAAGTACTTATGTGAGGCTGTACATTGTAAAGTATGTTGAGGGTTATCTCCGTAATGACTCCTCCGATTTCAAAAAATATTTCACTAGTATATGGTTTAGGACCTGTGCTATATTTTAGCCCACGGCTTCGCCTGCGTACTCTGTAATAAGTGTGAACAGTCGGCAAATTAGTATTAACCTAATAATTTATTTTTGAATATTCGATATTGTATTTGTATTACAATAAGGCGGAATAAGTGAATTTGTAATAGGGAATATTCATGATATTTTTTTATTTTTTTTATCTATTCTATAAGTAATTATATAACCGGAAAAAAATATAACACTTTCACAATATTATTAAATAAGCTAAAAATAAAAAAAATAAAACTACTATCATTTTCGGACGATCAAAACGCCACCATTTTGGCGCGCTCATTTGTGACGTCACCGTGCACCTTAGTGCACGGTGGTTCTTAAACAAATTAACAACAAAGTGTTTGATTCACACTTTTAATAAATGTGAGTGATTAAAGCTTATAAGATCAACTTATTGTAATGGAAGAGCACACAAAAGCTTATTATAAATATTGTATTGTCCCTATGTGTTAAAATAACATTAAAACTGCAAATATTTTCATATGCCCAAAGGTGCAAATATAAAGTGGTGTAAGGCGATGAGGAGAGATAATGTATCGTGCTTGAGTAGTTTATATTGTTGTGAAGATCATTTCGACGTGAGTATTAAATATGTATGTACCTAAAATCTTTTTTATTACGACTCGCGAACAATATAAACAATAACCTAACCTCAAAATTGTATTATATACTTATTCATAAAACTATTCTGATTCCCAATTTTTTTAGTTATTAATGTTACAAATATTATGATTTTTGTTGATCAACAGCTGACTAAGAGTGTTGATTTTGATCATGAAACGTTTTAGCTAAGTTTCTTTGTTTGCACTGTTGATCGAAGAAAGTTAAAAGAATTTAATCCTTTTTACTGAGTGACCTACACAAATTTGTTTTATTTATAAGCCTTAACGAAAACAACCTAGTTTGTTAAAGTTCATAAAGATGTTCTCAACATTTAACATTCCTAATAGGTACCTACATATCTTTGATTATATAATACTAGCTTCTGCCCGTCCGCGACTCCGTCCGCGTGGAACTCGTTTATACTATCTCTATACCAAATTTCATCCAAATCGGTTCAGCAGTTTAAGCGTGAAGAGGTAACAGACAGACAGACAGACACACTTTCGCATTTATAATATTATTAAGTAAGTATATATAAAATATATAATATAACTAGCTTCTGCCCGCGACTCCGTCCGCGTGGAACTCGTTTATATCGTAGCTCCATACAAACTTTCACCGCCCACTTCATCCCCTTGGGGGATGATTTCCGGGATAAAAACTATCCTTTATCCTTCCCCAGGACTCAAACTATCTCTGTACCAAATTTCATCCAAATCGGTTCAGCGGTTTAAGCGTGAACAGGTAACAGACAGACAGACAGACAGACAGACACACTTTCGCATTTATAATATTAGTATGGATGGATAGTATGGATAATATATATTATATATGAATATATCCATACTTCCATACTATATACTATATATACTATATATACTATTATACTATCCATACTAATATTATAAATGCGAAAGTGTGTCTGTCTGTCTGTCTGTCTGTTACCTCTTCACGCTTAAACCGCTGAACCGATTTGGATGAAATTTGGTATAGAGATAGTTTGGGTCCTGGGGAAGGACATAGAATAGTTTTTATCCCAGAAATCATCCCCTAAGGTGGTGAAATTGGAGGTGAAAGTTTGTATGGAGCCGCGATATAAACGAGTTCCACGCGGACGGAGTCGCGGGCAGAAGCTAGTATACTATATATACTATATACTATAATATTATAAATGCGAAAGTGTGTCTGTCTGCCTGTCTGTTACCTCTTCACGCTTAAACCGCTGAACCGATTTAGATGAAATTTGGTATAGAGATAGTTTGAGTCCTGGGGAAGGACATAGGATAGTTTTTTATCCCGGAAATGAAAGAATGCTATTATATTAAAGCTATTTGAATCGCCATAATAGGGTATAATTACTTAATTGACCAATCTCACAAGTATAAAAACAAGGAATATGAACATTTATTGAATATCTGTAACTTATTTACCTTGCAGCTTTTACTCCTCTTAGTTCAGCGGACGTAAAGTCACAAATATTTGCGAAGTACGTATTAAATTTAGTCATCATGAACACATCAATTTTAGGCAGATTATCCGACTGTGCCTTGACAAAACCGCCTTCAGTCATTGTGGCGAGTCTTTTTTCACAAGGAGTCACAGCTTTCAGTTAATAATTACCAAAAAACACTGATTATTTATCATAAACAGCGGCAAAACAATGCGAATAACTTTCAATAATCATACTAACGACGCACGGTGCACGGTGACGTCACGTTTCGCTCCGCCAATAGCGTTGCGTTTTGGAAATTTGCGAGGGAATTTGAAAAATGGTACTTTTAAACAATTAAATTTATCAATAGAAACATGATAATTCGCAAAAATAATCATGTGTGTATATTTATTAAGCAATATAGATTTACACGTGATTTTTTTTGTCCATTTCTAAATCACATGCATATTCCCTATTAAAACGTAGCGTAGCTTTCTCCTGCGTCGATGTAAGTGCCACTTGCCACTCGACCCACAGCTACCTCGCTTATAGCAAGCAGTACGACAATAGTCTCCGTCGTATTTATTTCCATACAGTTTATTATTACCCGGCCGAGTTTAGATTGCGCCTGCGCCCGTGCTTCTCACCGCAACAAACGCAGTCACGAGACTTATTTAATGAAGTCTTCCGTTCTAGGGTCAATGATTTGCTGTGAATTCTTGGTATTATGCTCTATCCTTCTATATTGTAAGCGGCGTTATATTCGGTTCTCATTTCTCATGCGACTTTACGATCATCGATCACTCGGTGTCTGTCCATCTGTCATAGGCGGATTTTTCTATCTACCTTTCTTGTTTTTTTTATAGGTTTTAAAACTGGTGAAAAAATACTTCCATATAATCAAAATTCTGAAAAAGCAATAAAGTATTCTTAATTCTGCGAAACTAAAATGTCTACGTAATGAAATTGTATATACTGATATGAACGTCCACAATGATGAATACTTATTTGTATCCTATTTAATTTAAAATATTTCAAAATGCTTGTTTATTGTATAAAATTCATGTGACCTGTGCTCTCAATAATTCCAGTCATGATTTAAAAATCCCAAACTCTTTTTACAGTATTATACTTTATTTTGCTTCGAAAAATCTGAAAATATGTCGTGCCGGGAAGTATCAGGCACGTCTGCTGAGGGTGCCAACCCCACGCTGGCACAGAAACCAGGCGCATACAGCCAAAGAATAACTAAGTAACTTTAAAAAAAATACGCATGCTGTGTCGTGCCATAACTTTGAATATTTTAATATTACATAAGTCATAGACAAGACTAGCACAAAATTGTGACGTGAAAATAGCTTGTTTGTTGGCAACGTCGTTTTGCAGATCTGGCCCCTATTTCACCAACTTGACAATTGTGTCAATTAGACGTAACTACATTCCTGGGTGGACAAGTAAATGTGCTTGATAATCGTTAACTACCCAGCAATACGTTGAATTGCCATTGTCACGTAACAATTGCTAATTTGATGAAATAGAGGTCTGATATATACCATTTGATAGTATGCTTAATGATAGCGTTCGTTTTTTGGAAATAAAATTCCTTAAACAATTGAATTGGTATTTAACTCATTAAAGTAACAATTTAGTTGAGCCCCGTCAAAGTTTTTTTTTATACCTGTAGATTTCAGCTTACTTCTAAGCTACTCTTATCCAAATTGGATTAAGACAAGGATTGAGTTTTTGGTTGATATTCAACTGATGATGAACTGATACTATCGGCATTCGTTGAAAGCGAATAAAGCAATATTAAATAAAATGATGACGGCATTTATTTTTAATCCTATGTAATTGCAACGATCTCAAAACATAATTGAGCTTAAAGGATTTTATTCTGCACTGCTAGAATTTTTCACAAAAAAAGTCATACTTTGCAGGATCGTACCTAATTACGATGCTGTCTGGTTAAATGGGTTAGTTGCAAAAAACAATACAAAGGGCCTCAATCATCTATGCTTTGACTTTTCTCCATTGTGTAACGAAAGTTACCCGTATAAAAATATTTCATAGATATGTTTTTTACAAATATGAAACCTAATGGTTTAAAAGTCAACTATCTGGTAAAATGTTATAAAAAAACACTAAAAATACCTCGCAATCCGCTTATGGGTTTCACTCCCCTGCATGTCAGAATTTTTAATGAAGACTGTAGATTTTCGTTGCATTTCTGGTTATTTGATAGTTGTCAAGGACCCCTGCCAAATTAAGGACGGTTGAAACGCTCTGAGAGTTATCCTTACCTTGGCGATTATGTTCTTATGGGGATGCCTCCATTCGATTCGAGCACGCCCCCTAGAGAGAGACACACTTATGCCTTCCGCGCACGAGAAAAAGAGATGCAACACTTCGGGAATGGATTTTTTGCACAAATTTCGATAAATACCTAACTTAGTGAGGTTTTATAAATTTTTCATTAAGTGGACGTAGTTACGCGAAAACGTTCCAATCCACAGCGACCCCATTTTGAGATAAACGCAATTTTATGTTTTAGCGGTACACTTTTTCCCTGTAATTATTTCAGGCAAATACTATTGGTTTTACTGTGGAATGCAAAACTGGCTATTGAATGATATGCATATGTTTTGTAAATACATAATGCAAGGGGCATATAAATAGGTAAAACGAGTTTGAAACGTTTTTGCTAAATTTAATTTTGTATGAACCTTGTTAAATAGCAATTATGCATAAACGTTCCAAAACGAATTTAAGTGTATTATTTTATAAATATATCTTAAATAAATTTAATGTGTAAAATAATAAATAACAATGCGGAACATACAAAAACAACAAAAAAAAATTGAAAATGTATTACAAAAAAAAATAGGACGTGATCTTTTGAGCTTAGAAGCTATGCCAAAAATTAGCTGATATGGTTCCAAAAGTTATCAAAAACTTATATTAAACATTCAATCATCATCGTATTCTATGATCTCGAAGTCCGGAACTCCACCAAACCCATCAACATCATCAGTAGCTTCTTCAGAACTTTGAAGCGTTCTATAAAATTGAAGGCAATCCTCAGGTATGTAGTGGTACATGGATTGTAAGTCCACTAATTTCGCTGAAGCTGGTTTGCCATTAGGCCACAATAAACAAAAATCAGATTCTGTTATGTATTGCAGTTCTCGCTTTATTCTTTTATCAATTTTCAACTCATTGAAATCGTCTTCCATCGTAGACCGCATAACGTTTATGCATAATTGCTATTTAACAAGGTTCATACAAAATTAAATTTAGCAAAAACGTTTCAAACTCAGTTTACCTATTTATATGCCCCTTGTATTATGTATTTACAAAACATATGCATATCATTCAATAACCAGTTTGGCATTCCACAGTAAAATCAATAGTATTTGCCTGAAATAATTACAGGGAAAAAGTGTACCGCTAAAACACAAAATTGCGTTTATCTCAAAATGGGGTCGCTGTGGGTTGGAACGTTTTCGCGTAACTACGTCCAAATATACCATAGTTATTTATTTTGGTAAAAAATATTTTTTTCTCTCGAACATATTTAATAGCAAAAACGGATCAAGTATTATGTGGATCGTTTATAGCAAAAATTTGAAAATAATATATTATAAGTAATAAAACGTTCCAATTTATTTAGAACAGTCTTCGCAGCCTAAAAAAACAGTATGGATTAATCTAAAAGGTTTCAAATTACATGGAACATTTTTGCAGAAATAAAAAATGTATAAAGATTTTGCAAAAACGTTCCAACCCACATGGATCATTTAAGAAGCAATTAAATGTGCGTTTTATGAATTTAGTATAATGTTCCAAGACAAGTGGAACATTATAACGATATGTTATTCTATTAAGAGTTTTTAACAATATGTTTCAGTATGCATGTAATGTTTTTACTTTATTTTGAGTACACGTCCTTGGCATAATGGCGGGTTGGAACATTTGGGTCAAACTTTATTGATTGAAACTAACCTGAAAATACTAGCATCTTTGTGTGCACATGATGTAATATGTCAAAAATAGTACCCTGGTTATGGTAACTCATTTTCGAGTGACTTGTGGGTTGGAACGTTTTCGCGTAACTACGTCCAAGTGAGATTTTAGATGAGATAAAATACTATAGTATGAACTTGATTGTGTCGTAAAATAATGTATTGTTTGAGTAGGCTGAGTAAAAAAAGGAAAATAAAGACCCAACTTTGGTTTTTTAGGGTTCCGTAGTCGACTAGGAACCCTTATCGTTTCGCTTTGTCTGTCCGTCCGTCCGCGGATAATCTCAGTAACCGTTAGCACTAGAAAGCTGAAATTTGGTACTAATATATATATCAATCACGCCGACAAAGTGGTAAAATAAAAAGTGTTTTTTTTTATTAGGGTACTTCCCCTATACGTAACGTGGGGAGTGTTTTTTTTTTCATTTCAACCCTAACGTGTGATATATTGTTGGATAGGTATTTAAAAATGAATAGGGGTTTGCTCAGAATATTTTTTTGATCATGTTAATATTTTCGGAGATAATCGCTCCAGAAGTAAAAAAAAATGTGTCCCCCCCCTCTAACTTTTGAAGCATAAGTTTTAAAAATATGAAATAATCTCAAAAGTAGAACTTTATAAAAACTTTCTAGGAAAATTATTTCGAACTTGATAGGTTAAATAATTTTTGAAAAAAAATAAAAAAATATTTCTGGACGAAAAACTACGGAACCCTACACTGAGCGTGGCCCGACACGCTCTTGGCCGGTTTTTTTTCTATCGAGGAAACTTTAAGCAATCAAGTATCGATTAAATCAGATAAACAGTCATATGGTCAAGAATCATATATCTGAAAATCAGACCTTATTATTTCTTAATCTAGTCAGAACGGCGTTTCAAAGCACGCGATAATTGCAAGTATAAGTGACGCGATAAGTAAATAACACAAAGTTTTTCTTCCAAGCAATAGATTTCCTTTCTATTCCTAAAATTGGGCAATTTTAGTTCTTGAAGTTTACCCCCTTAATTATATCGGTTTCAACGTATAGGTGCAGCTTACATTAAAATTGTAGGTGTACCTAGCAATAATCCAAAATATAGGTATGTAATCCCCAGATAGCAACTACTTAGAAGCAGACAAATATAAAAACTAACCTAAATCTGTGTATGACCAATCAGTATGTTTTGTTTCCAGCCAGCATACTGCAAATGTCTTATCTTTATTTAGGAATGAAGAAACGTGACTTTTCCCCTTTCAATGTTCGCGGATTTTCGACATCTTTTCTGCGGACACTGGCTTTAATCTCTCGTCGGGTAGAGAACGTGGACAAACAAGAAACTTTCTTCGTAACGAATAAAACCTATAAATCTACATATAGGGTAAAACTTTAAATGGGTCAACAAGGGTGGCTACTGAACAAGATATTAGGAGATTTTCACTAACTTTACAAGTTGTGTCAATTGTTTGGAAAAAGTATTGCATTTTTGTGACTTTTAGCTAATCCTGGTTTATCTCTCACTTATAATAAATCTCTAAATTAAAAAAATAATTAGCCAGTATCAAACTAAGCATTGTTGTGTCCCCCGAATGATCTCAGCTTCCCATGAACTTCACGGAAAAACATGTAACTTTTTTAATAACTACATTATTACTCTAGCTTCCGTTTAGGATAGTTTTTATCCGACTGCGACGATTAATTAATTTTCGGAAACATTTGACCTCATTAAATTATTAATTTCTTATGCTTCAATTCGTAGCCGCCATATCTGTCATCTGTCTGTGACGTCAAAATAGCGGGCTTGCCATAATTATCAGACAGTAATAATTTCGATCCGGTTTTGTGATAGACCTTAACAAAACGCATATTAAATTCAAAACCATTAAAAAAAATCGATTCTGATATGGAAACTTATATGCGCTAAATTCGTATTGAGGCGTAATTTCAAATGTCTGTTGTCTAATTAAAAATAGATTTTTGGTTCCGCGTAAACACTTACCGGTCAATGGGTACTCGAAAGGATTATATCTATTATTAATTCGTCGTCGTCGGAGTGACTCAAGATCATTTCGGTCATCACGTTTTTATTTATTTAATATAAAACAGTGTTAAAAATATGTAGAGAAGAAGATCATTAAACATTTAATGCTGCAGCCTGTGTCCTACCTTTTGGGTCTATTGCCACAAACATCTACTAAACTTTTACCCCCTTATTCATTAAACTTAAAATTCCTCTGTTAAATAAAACGAGTTTTGTCCCTTTCTTACTAAGCGCCGATTTTTCAATCTCTGGATAAAGTTATCCGTCAGTTAAAATTATCACCATATTTTTCTTAAGTCATATGAAAGAAAAGGACAGAGCTAACATTTATCTGACAGATAGTTTTATCTGGGAATTTAAAAATCGCCCCTAATTTAAATATCAGAGAGACAGATAATGACAAACGAATTTTAACGGCATTTCAGCTAAAATAGATTTATTCAACGTTTTACTTGATAGGCTAAATTAGAACTGCATGTGTCCTGTGTGTCCAAGAGGATGAGATGCGTTAACTTCCACCACATTACCATGCAAACGAAGTCGCAGGTACAGCTAGTCTCAAATAATCTTTTGACCCGACCCTTACCGAAGTCGGTGAGAACTTCTAACCCGAATGTCGTCCGGCATTTTGGTCGACCGAAGGTAATCTACATCGGGCTGAATGAAGTTGAATGTTTACGTCATAACTCTTTTTTGTAAAAACTGGCATCAGCTAAAACTGAATTTTGAGCATAGGATTCAGCCGTATTTCACACGTGTGCATGTGACAAATGCACATAAATTCGCGTGTCACTCTGATTTCTGTGACGGCGGTTATTGACTCATGCTCTACACGACTACAATTTTGCTCTGTAAGATTTTAAATATGTAGTCGAAATTAACCAGCTCTTTAGAATTATACTAACTACTGCACGACTAAACTCAGTATAAACTGTCACTACGGGCGCACCTACCACCTACCTTACCTTTCAGGAAATCTTATGCAGGATGAGTCAGTTGTGTTGTATTGTTACAGTGATGATACGTGAGTAATTCTAAACGTAACTCACGATAGTTACAATTCTGTAACTAGCTGTTGTTGGAACAAATTGTTAAACAAATTATTTACTATTCTTAACTATTGTATCTGTGTCGACCTCTAACGTGTAGGTACAGAAACCGATTGTAAAAGTTTGAAGTCAATTTTCAATCGTTACATGGATTACATAGGGGTGATTGCGCACTGTATAGGCAATATTCTAGAATGAGTTAAATGCAAGACCCGCCATTGAATAAGCCAGACAGTGCACGAGTAATGAACTTGACAGTGGCTGGTGGAGGGCCTTGCATTCCGGACGCTATAAATAAGTCCCCCGCGCCCGCCCGTGCCACGCCCTGCTAGGGAGGCGGCGTGACCTGCTAATACAAATAACTTTAAATGAAAACCGTCAAAATATCATAAATCGGTAGCCTACAGATTATATTTGTTGTACCTACGTAATAACTTTATTTGATTTCATTTTAATGTAGGTACTAAGAGTGAAGAGTGCATTTAAAGGATTGGCTAACAATTCAAATATGTATATTCTAGGAAATTGTTATGGTAATGATCAATACCACAGATTAAAGAATACAAGTACAGATACCCAATCTCATAGAGCAAAAGCGTACCGTCCTAATGTAGGCAATTCTGTATACAATTTTAGTCCCGTAGCTACACCAGTAGATGTAGTATCCGAGCTAACACGGCTATGACGCTGTCAGTCTTTAGTAATACATTGAGATATCACCAGATGGCGTTGACTTCCCGGGCAACAAATAGAGTATTTTTGATTTTTTCGATATAAAAGTAGTATTTTAGAGACAATATTACACATCACACAAAAATATACATAACCAAATGCTTAGAGCCTGTGGTTCCATAGAACTTACGCGACCTGTGATGGCGCCATCTAGTGACAGTACCCAATAATACGTAGCAAGCTTGAAAGCTGACTCGTATAGTACGCGTTACATGGATTTAGTATCAATTTTATTGCATTTACTAAACTTATAAAATATACCTTTATTGTATGTGCGGAAGTATGTTTGTGATATAATTAAGGTACGTTGAATTTATTAAGGTATAAAAATCATTCTATCTTCACGATTACTGGTTCAAATGTTTCGCTCGGTACCTGTGTCGCCATCTATGAGTTCTTTTTAGTATCAATTATACGTTGTTCTAGTTGGGAGGCCATGTCAATACCCTTTAAAATCCAAGGCATGGCATTAAGTAGGTAGTACTAGGTACCTACTCAAACCGTTGAATTGTGCTCAATAGTTTTCTTTCCGGCAAACGTGAAACTAAGGCATTTATATACGCACATCTAAGTCATTAGGTGCGACATGATATTTATATGTACGATGCTTTACCGGTTCTAAGAAGGAGGCCTTCAAAAGGGTTTATACGATATTACATGAAGAAGACGTTGACACGGCCCTTAAGGTGACGTATGAAGGCAAATGGATAAAAAATATTTCAACAGCCCTTGGGGAAAAAAGGTTAATGTCGCATTAAAAAAAAACAGACATGAACTTGGCTTGTTATAAACTAAATAATATAGGCGTGGACCAATACCTAATGTTGAAGTCTGGGCAAGTAGTAAAGAGAGTCTATAGGTATAAAAATAAGACAAATAGCAACTTCTCGCCTCCTTTATCTTGCAGAATAATGGGTCTATTTTCCTAGTTCACTATCGTACTAAGACTTCATGCAATTATTACCCTTGTATGAGTGCCAACATACCCACTTATCATTGCACTATGCGCTGATAAGATAAGGTAACTGTGTACTACTATACCTGTCAGGGTAATGGAATGAGTAAACACTTATGTAACGTCAATAAACCTATCTTTGAAAAGGTTCAATGTTTGTTGAAAAAGCAGGTATTTTAATTATATGGTACTAGCATTTATCCTATTCAAAGTTTTAACCATTGCGTGAATTACTTGGTATTTTCTAAAATTCCAAAGAGCGGAGAAAGCCGTAGTTCTCATTGACACACAACATCTGTATAAATAAGTAAAATTGCTTGTAATAATGATGTGCTAAATTCAACAAGAGTAAAACATAATGTATCGTAGAACGAGTAGCAAATAAGACAGCAAGACGGCTTTATTGCCTATTTATCGAGTAAATTGTGCTGTTCCGAATACTCCCTGTAAAATACTGGCCTAATGTCAAAATGCAAAGCCACGAACCATATTACCGCATTTTTTTGCGTTGTTTAGGTACTACATTCGGTCGGTTATCGTAATGAAAACGGGAGTACCATCATACTAAAATGATGTGTCAGGTAATCGCCAGTGAACAGCTCCAATGTAAATAAGGCTGAGTAGCGGGCCGGTGTTTCATTTGCGATATTTGTCAGCCATTTTGATGTGTCTGTCATTCTCAGTTTGAAAGACAGAGACATGAAAGTGGGCTTATGTCCCCTTCCATCAAATCTCGCGGATGGAATACCGTTACTGTCACGAAAAAGGGGAGCAGTCATCATGTCACCCAAGTTGTACTGAAATCGCCGTCGCGTCGCGAATCGCCCCACCAGTGCGGCCCCGACAAAAGTGTCTGCACCACGTAGGTCGCCAACAACACATCATAAATACAATCCTTCTACACAAGCTACAATCTCACAGACTTTTCCTCTTTAGTATTTAAGTATGGATTCTATATACCCACCCCCTTATTCATATAACTTTCTGTTAAAGTGACAGATATCTTTATCTAAATCTAAACGACGTTTTAGCAACTTAAAATAGTTTTGTTAAACTTTTATGAATCAGGGCATTAGCGTACATATATGTAGATAGTTTAGAGGGAGGAGGGAGGTTCCTGTGTTGCTTTCAGTGGGTATTAGACCAGTCAGGTTGTCTCTCGAAATAATTGCCAACATGTAAACATCCCACATGTACCTATTGTTACGAGATAAATTTAGGCCGTATTTCACTGGGAATGTATTCAGTAAACAAAGGGCGGTAGATTTGAATGAATTCCCGAAGAACATACACAGGTATAGGCACCTGAATACCTATTTATATTTATGTGGTAAGTGGTAATTACACAGGTATCACAATACGTCTGTTTTAATTCAACGTCTATAGAGTTATGTTCTAAGTATATTTTTAAGTATTTAAATAGGCTTATGTATGTACTAGCGACCCGCCCCGGCTTCGCCCAGTTACTATATTATACATATAAACCTTCCTTTTGAATCACACTATCTATTAAAAAAAACCGCATCAAAATCCGTTGCGTAGTTTTAAAGATCTAAGCATAATAGGGACAGACAGCGAGAAGCGACTTTGTTTTATACTATGTAGTACAATGGTTTTTTTGTTACGTATAAATAATTTTCATTTTAATTTCTTCATAAACACGTACTTTGGGGCCTATACATAATTTTAGGAATTATTTACACATTCCGTTCCCAAGCTTGATAGGAAAAGTAAAATGATGAATGAATGATAACTCACAGAACACCGAGCCGTGCCCGGACCGACGCCGTAATATGAAACTCGACTAAATAATGTGTATGTCACAGCTACCTACATATTTCGCCGTTTAATTATTTTCATTCGTTTCCTAGACGATAATAGTTATTTACGATACAAGTGCCGAAAATAGGAAATTCGCAACGAGTGGTGATAAATTAAAACACGACCGAAGGGAGTGTTTTAAATCCTCACGAGTTGCGAATTACCTATTCGCACGTGTATCGTACAACGTTTTACTGTACATATATGGCTCTTTAAAGTTTCGACATATGCACGAAAAGTGCTCTTTTCCGCACTAGTGCGGGAAAGTAGCACCATATGTACTGTAAAAAAATTGACGCGTGTGACCGTGGTGTGTCCGTTGTCCCACAGACGCGGTACAGCCATACTGTGTACTGTATCCTTTATGAGAAATCACTTCGTGCTCTATCCGTCTGTATAAATCCTTTTTTTTACAAGCTTTTATTTAGTTTCACCTGTCCCGTTGTCTTGTCTGTCTGTCTGTAATCAAATCTTGCAAGTTAAATTTGACTCACTTTCCGGTGACCGATTGAGCTGAAATTTTGGGTATAAGTATAGTATAGTTTGGATGACAATTCAATATTATGGTACCATCGAGCTTAATTCGATGATGGAGCCAGAAGGTGGCCATGGGAATTCAGTACTTAACCGACGTAACCCCGTTGAGTTTGGGCTCGTTAGAATCGTCTCAATGAGTAGTTGATGATGGTATACAGAAAAGTACAGTCGGCAATAAAAGCTTGTACCAAAAATGAAATTTTTGACAGAAGCTTGTTTCTGAGAAACTGGTAAGTAAATTATCCAGTAGCCCGCGTGTTGCAAAGAACACAGGCAAACTCGCGAGTTAAAATATAACCAGAAAGTCCATTCTACACGCAGGTGAAATAATTTTTGTAATCGGATAAACGTTTGCTGAGATTACCCAAAACATACAAACTTACAATGCTCTCACAGACTTTTTCTCTTTATAATACCTATAGATCATCCGGACAAATCAATTGACGTTATAAATTATTAGATAAGTGGGTCATACAGTCAAAAAAATTAAAATCAGTTCAGGGCTTACGTGCACATCAAAAGTATTTATGGCATAAAATTATATAAGAGGAAACGCCGCTTAAGTGTGGATCGTGAGTAAAATCAAAAATTTATAGCCAACCGATGCGAACTTAGATGAGAAATCTCTCTATGACTTGGGTATTCAATGGCAAAATCTACGAGTAGTGGCATACGTGTCTTGCTAAATAAAATATCCGTGAGATTCTTACGCCAGCTCTAACTACTGAAGTACCCAGAACTCCAGTAACAAGAACGGGAAGCCATTAAGTAGATACTGCCGTTGGATTAAACTATTCGAATAGTCTCGCGCGGAGAACTGTCTCCTAGGATCTATTTCGAGCTGCGACTTCGCGAGCTGCCTGCGTTCATCACCTCGGAAATTCCTTTACCCACTCGCGTCCTTCGACGGGATTTATTTTACGATTGCCATAAACGTGCGTCAGGGTCAGGCTCTTTGAGCCGCCAATGGATTTCATGCAATGTTTTTTACCGTTTTTGCTATTAAGTGCTCGTCTTAATCGTAAAGTGAGCTAAATAAAGCGTGCAGTTATTTCACGAATAATAGTTCGGTGTCTTCTCTTTAAAATGTAATTCAGTAGGTCGACACTTTTTCTTACTGTAAAATAAATACTAAGTGCCATTTATTCTACTTTAGGCTTAATAACTGTACATTATTATGCCTTTTGATAACAACGTCGTCGAAAACTGATGTAAACTGATTCAAAATAGGTTTAAATACCTATAAGTCCCTTTAGTCTTAGCAATCCCTCTTTGCTTCTTTAATTGAGGTTAAAATAATGAACCGGAAAGTCATAATTGTTATAATACAAACAGCCAAAGAAATTGATGAATTGACAGCGGGACTGCGCATCATTAATAAAGTTGCATGTCGGCTTCCGTTCACACTGGCAACTCAGATAGCGCAAGGAATAGATAGAAACGGTTATTTAATTGTGAAGTCGAAGGAAGCAGTTAGCGGCACAACGGAGCCGACTCATTTGTGTCAGCTCTTTAATTGTCTCAGCAAGATTTCATCGCGACCCAGATTGAGAAGGTCGAATTCCACAGGCCGCCGAATAAAGCTTTTAAAGTATAAAAGAATGCCTGTCATTTTTGGTGCCAATCTGGGAATGTTCTACGTGGAGGAGCACGCCGAGCTTTATGCAAATACGCTAATGTTATGTAAGCAGAGCATACATTGTTCCTTACTCGCTTATTTGACGTGCGGCTTCACACATGCTGCCTGTCAGGCGACTTTGCTGTTCAAGCTTGGGTAGTCGTAAATACGAGTAGGTATATGCCATGCCTTATCTATGTTTATCTATTTCGTGTAAAAAATAAAGATAGGTAATTGAATACATTTTATGTCATATCTGGCGATAAAATGGCCGGTAATTGGCTCGCTAATAAACGCGGCCACTCGCTACTACTAGTGCAAACTGTAAGCCACTCCCGCAGCTTGTGGCAGCCTCTATGGTGGATGTCACACTGCGCCGCATCTCCGGACGGAGGTGCGTTTCTCGTTGTATGCAAGTACCTCAGTTTGTATATAAATTCCGTGTGGTACGGCACACTGCACCGCAACTCCGTCCGGCGAAATTTGTAGTGTGACGACCGCCTAAACGCCCGGTGTGGTGTGCGCCGATGCCTATATAAATTGTCTGAATGAACTCTGCAGCTTGTGGCGGCGACTACTGGCTCAATGTGTAGGCGGCTCTTAAATTTTTGCATTCACCACGGGCGGTAATAATGAAAGTCTCTTTTGCAGGAGGAGACAAAGGTGACACTTGTCTTCTCCTCGTACAGTCGCCATCAGATATATCTGAACACGTCTCTATTGTCGAGGCATTACAAACGTGTTCAGATATTTTAGAGCACTTTGGCCGCTCCTATGTGTCTGATGGCGACTTTACGACAAATACCTGCGGCCTGATACATTCTTTGTTTTACAGCCCTAGGTGAGTACTTACTAATTGTCACATCATCATGCACATACAATATCATACTCCCGATGGTTTTCGATTTCAAGGAGAACATATACCTGATAGACATATTTTTTGTTATCGTTATTAGCACAACGCTACAATACAAACACAGGAAACTGAAGCATTATACTTATTGACAGAATGTAAAGAACTTGGTTAATCTGTATTGCATCTAATGTTTTGTTTGTCATCTGAGACTAACATTGCCACAATATCATACTAATTAGTCGGTAAACAATAGCTGCCAAAGGACGTCTGCGCTGTATGACAAAAAGGTCATTGTTACGCGTCATTTCATAATACCTCGCTGTCCTTTGTCAATGCTCAGTTAGCCGAGACAGTAATGCTTCATTATTGTTATTGCCGATGCTCATTTTACTGTTCTAGGATAGTTTTTTACTATGCCGTACGTATGTACATGCAATAGATAACTGGTTGCATTGTTATGGCAGTTTTATGGAATGTGACGATTATCTATTTTGGCCAAACGTGACCTTCCGAAGTACCTATATATATGCAACAACCTATAGCATAAGTTTCTGTCAATAAGTTAATTTTAGGTACAAGCTTTTATTGCCAACTGTACTTTTCTATACAGGGTGTTTTCGGGGTCATGATCCGGAATGACAAAAAGCGAATAAGATGATCATACTGAACAACCTTTCCCATGGGACCAACCACGAAATCGCAAAAAAAAGAGCCAATTAAGAGTTAACTGTGAGTTAACTGCGATTTAATTGAGAGTTATGTATGGAATACCTGTTTTTTTTTGCGATTTCGTGGTTGGTCCCATGGGAAAGGTTGTTCAGTATGATCATCTTATTCGCTTTTTGTCATTCCGGATCAAGACCCCGTTAACACCCTGTATACCGTCAACTACTCATTGAGACAATTCTAACGAGCTCAAACGGGGCTACGTCGGTTAAGTACTGAATTCCCATGGCCACCTCCTGTCTCCATCATCAGATCAGCTCGATGGTACCACAATATTGAATTGTCATCCAAACTATAGTTATACCCAAAAATCCAGCTCAATCGGTCACCGGGAAGTGGGTCAAACTTGACAGACACCGGGCCAAGTGCAACTAAATAAAACCTTATAAAAACAAAAGACTTAACGGCAATTTCAAATGATATTGTACATTTTATTTTAAAAGACGAGTGGTTTTTAATACTTTTTCCCACGGATACATTGTCAATGCAACTTTTTGATGGCTAATGGGGTCCGTTTCTCTCTACTTTTGCCAAGGTATCATTTTACCTGCATTTTTTGCCACCGTCATAACAATGCTATCTCACGTAGGTGCCGTTTCCGTCTGCTCCATATATTGTTCTAAGTACAAATAGACGTAACGTGAAGGAAGTAGCATTGTTTGCACTATGCCGCTGCAGGGCTATTGTTTATCGACTAATATACTTACTAGTGGATCTATGAGCTGTAAAACTCGCGAGCCTGCGCTACTAATTTTTTTTTTTTATAATTTCGAGAAAGTACTCTACAAAAAAAAACTGTAATTAACGAACCTGCCCACAAAATTTCACGGAAATCGGTTGAGAAATGCGACCTGCAGGCGGTCCATCACGTAACGTATTGTACGCGCGTCAGGTAGATCTATATGTCACATTGTATATGGAAAAATAACAGTTAAATTGTCCTAATGCGCGTTTGAAACGTTACGTGATTACCCCTCTGGAGAGGAGAACCGCGGGAAAGCGGGACTTCCGGACATCTAGACATTTGGACATCTAAACTATTTTCGGCTCAAACTGAAGCACAGAACTTCCTTCGCTCCGCTTGCTCGTTCTAAAGAATAGATAGGTCCTATTTAAATAAAGAAATACTGGATTCGGTGGCTTTTTAAAAAAAAACAATATTTTAATAAAAATATGAGGTCCTCGGTGGCAACCACGTACTCAGGGCGCAGCGTGGGTAGACCCAACAAAGGTGGACTGATGCCCTGGTAAAGGTCGCGGGAGTTCGTTAGATGCGGGTGGCGCAGGCCCGGTCATTGTGGCACTCTTTGGGGGGCCTATTATCCAGCAGTGGACATCTTTCGGCTGATATGATGATGACATTAAAATTAAGTCACGAAACATTTAAACAATATAAAAGGCGAAATTATTTGCTAACTAACACTCAACTTCTTCACGTACCTAATGAATATACGATCTCAACATGATTAATGTAGTAGCTGTATGTGTCTTGCCAACCATAGGGAGACTTGTCTGAAACATGAACTTTTATCTCGAAACTTTCCAGTTCTTCAAAATTGTGTTTGGTTTTTGTATGACAATTTAAGCCAATATAAATCTGGCAGATAAAACTCAGCATAATAAAGCGTGCGTAATTCTAGTACTTAATTATTGTTGGCTACTGTTCTCTCTTTGAACAGTGATTATTATTATTACCCCATTATTCATAAAATTTAACAAACCTCTGGTAAATAATTGTACAATATTGCAGAGGCCGGGAAATAGCAATTCGTGGATAAGTGGAGATAGATCCGAATTCACAAATGAATTGCTGTTCTCCAAAAATGAAAGGTTATCAGAAAAAAAAAATGTTTCAGAGATACATATGTACCTACTTTAAAACGCCAATATAGCTTTATTTAAGTAATCCAGGCAATGATGAATATAAAAAAGAGGTAGATACGTTGTCTATACGAAATTCCGTGTTTAAAAATGGCCACCAAATCTGACAACTGAGACGTCCATTGACGACGCGACATTGAGGCAAAGGTCATACCTACAATTGTCTGAGTTTTAGTGTGCCACTTTTGGAGTGCTTATAACCTATCTACCTCTTTTTTATTTTACATCATTGAATCCAGGTTTTATCATTTTTCGTGACATCTACAAAAGTTAAAAATAGAATAAGTACATTGCGTTTGGATGTCAACATACTTTTGGTTCAGAGACGTTTAAATAAGTTCATAATTATACCTAAGTACATATTTCATATTTTACATACTTTAATAATTTTTCGACCGCATCCGAATTTAAGTTATTTAACTACTATAAAGCTTTCATCTTTATCTTGTGTAGAAGCTAGAATGAGTCTTCCTCTCTTAAATAAATAAATAATAAATAAATAAATATTAGGCGACAATCTTACACAAATCGACCTAGTCCCATAGTAAGCTCAATAAGGCTTGTGTTATGGGTACTAGACGACGATATATTTAATAGATAGAAATACTTAAATACATAGAAAACATCCATGACTCAGAAACAAATATTCATGCTCATCACACAAATATTTGTCCTTACCGGGATTCGAACCCAGGACCTTCAGCTTCATAGGCAGCGTCACTACCCACTAGACTAACCGGTTGTCTCATTATTCTACAATGTGTTTACTTAGTTTATCTATTGATCAAAATCAAACAAAAACCGATGAACCCTCTACCCTCACTTTCGCAAAGTATCCACCGGTGCCACAGCTATGTACCCGCTACCGAGAGCGAGTGTTTGCGGTTTATATCCCTAATGAAGTTGCTCTCACACCGGGATTCATTAATCTTGGAGTACTGCGAGCAACACTTTCATTTAGCGAAAACATTCTTAACGCCTGAGAACAGAAGATTCTAGCAATTATGAGAACGCTCATGGCCTTAATGGGCATTTTAAAACGTTCATTAACAAGTGTTGTGCTTGAATGTATGAGCATATTTACCCTAGAAACGGCTGGAAACTGTCGAGTGTTATGTTATGAGGCAAAAGTTATAAAATTCCCTATATGAAGTAATAATTGAGTTTTTGTTGATCCTGCATCAGTCAACCTTAATCAGCCTTAACCTTAACCACCTTTGAACCTTAGGCAGCGCAAAAATAGCTTTAACACAAAGGTTGACCGTGTGAGATCTGTGCTTTGTACTCCAAATCTAACGTAGGTAATAATATAACGTACTACAGTCTACAGAGCAAAACATTTTAATGCTAGTCCAGTTAATGAACTGACGACTTGTATGGAAAAAATGGGAATTTATAATATGTTATATTTTATGTGTAACGGATTATATTATCAATTAAATGGTTACCCAGTGACAGAATTCGACAAAATTTCAGATATCAAAAAACATTATAAAAATAACTAACTTCTGAAAAGTCAGAAATTTTTTTTATAAATATTTTTGTCTTTATTTTGGTTTATTTACATTTGCATATTCAAGATAAATCATACAAAAAAAGACAATGCATGCTTCATTTAAATCTACATAATTACTTCCGGATGGAAAATTTGTCGGATTCTTGAATAAAATCTTAGTAATAACATTTTAAAATGAAATCAACAAATAAAACGCTATTATAAATTAATGTTTTTCAAAACCGTATTTTTCCTGGAGTATGCGTGGATTTTGATTGACCAAGGCAGACTAGGATGCCTCTTATTTGTGCTGGTGATTTCCAAATACTCTATAAATTATTTGAATCTATTAGCCTGCTCTTGCTGAGTTGAGGAAGCTGGTTTAATTGTAATCAACTTTTAGTTGCTAAAGACATTTCGCTATACATACTTAGTTTTAGAGGTAAAAATTATATCTGGAAAACACATAATATACTTACAGACATAATTCCATTTAACTCCTCGGGAATGCATTTGCAATGTTAATATTGATTGCGTATCTCGAAAAAAAGTATTTGTTTGAAAATAGGTATTTGTTGTAACATGGTAATACTCGTAGCTATTACAAAGCATTTATCCAGCAGCAACGAAGGCTTGAAGTCTATGTCTTGTGGTAGGTACAACATTCCAATCGTTTGGAATCCTAGGATATTGTTGGAGCGCTAAAGTATCTTCGTCTGCTATTATTTATTACAGTCACGCATTGTTGAAACTTGTGTGAAAGAACGATAACCTTGTTGTGTAGATATGCTTGAAAAGCCAAAAGTAGCGCGGGTGCTGACTCTCTAGCGACCATTATTCTTAAATAAAATATCGGCGGCTACAAACATCCATTCGGAGCCTTCATTTACTTTTGTTTGAATGTTATAAAACTTTTCAACTCGATTTACTAGCAGCCACCTCTAGGGAACGCATTCAGGCTCGAGGCCAATCGGAGAATAGCATCTGACTTTATATAATTAATACGTGGGGCATACTGAAAGTTTCTGGAACCGGCCACTTACAACAAGAAAAATTTAAAAAGTACTTACTTATTAACATTTTGAAAATAGAACTCTTTGCGAACATTATACTTTTTAATTTGCGAGACTGTCATTTGTTTTTTCAATGTAGCGTCCTTGAGAGAATTGTGTGTTGGTGTAGCAATATGTCGTGAAAATTTTCGCTCAATGTTTTTTTACGACTTTCGCTGTGGCCTTAGTCAACAAGAGAGTTGCCAGAGACTTAAGTTGGCATTTGGTGATGAAGCCCCATCTCGCAGCTCTGTGTATGCATGGTTTGCAGAATTTAAACGTGGACGAGATCATCTCCACGACGATGTACGTGAAGGTCGGCCGGCGACTGCGGTTACGGAATATAATATCAATACTGTACGACAGCTAATTGAAAGTGACAAAAAAAATACTAGCCAGCAAATTCGTGATTTATTGGGCATTGGAATGAGCCAAGTACAAACAATTTAACATGTGCATCTGAAGGTCCGGAAGCTTTGTACTCGATGGATACCGCATGATTTAACAGAAGACCAGAAACGACTGCGTGTAGAGTGATGCCGTAAAATGATGAAAAAAATTGATGGAGGACAGTCATCACTGTCTATAATATCGTGACAGGTGACGAAACCTGGGTGTACTGCTTTGAACCGGAAAGAAAAAGCCAGTCGGCAGAATGGGTCTTTCCGTTTGAAGATTTACCGACGAATGTTAAAAAAAAGTCGTAGCACCGGCAAGAAAATGGTCAATTGAAAATCAAAGAACAGTAACTGCAAATTGGTACGCAAATACTTGCTTACCCAAAGTTTTAGAAAAGGTTCGCGAAAAGCGTCCTCGCAGCAAGGTCGCCTTGCACCACGATAACGCGTCCACCCATTCCGCTAAGATAACGAATGCGTATTTGAAGGCCTCAAATGTGGAACTGATGACACTTCCGCCATACAGCCCCGACCTCGCGCCTTGTGACTTCTATTTATTTCCAAAAATTAAAGATACTCTTAGGGGTGTACGATTTCCAAGCCCGGAAGCGGCGGTGGACGTGTTCCAAGAAGCCATTGAAGAGGTGTCTTCAGAAGACTGGGCCTCCTGCTTCACACAATGGTTCGAACGAATGCAAAAATGTGTAAATAGTGTATATATACTTTGAAAAACAATAAATGTATTATTAATATAATATCTGGTCTCCTTTACGAAAATCCAGAAATTTTCAGTATGACCTAAGTATTATCCGTATTTCATTTTATTAACTTCGAAAACAATGTGGCTCAATTTAGACGCCGCGTGCAGGGCAACGCTAGTGGATTTATTTGACTTTCATTGAAAATTTAAAAAATATTAGTAGTAAAAAAAGAACACTATAACCTCTTAAATACTCTAGAGCGACCGGGTAGCCTAGTGGAATAGTGACGCTGCCTATAAAGCTGAAGGTCCAGCCCCCTACTCTGTAACTTGTTTTAAGTTCACCTCAACGCTCACCCACCCACAAATATATCTTGACACCGCGATGCGTAGTAAATAACCAAGCGTAGGTAGAGGTCTAGTTTCGTGACGGGTGACCGGCGGGGTGAGCCGCTTTAGCGAATAGCGAATAACAGCCCTGAGTTCGAATTAGCATTGTGTGATGAGCATGAATATTTGTTTCTGAGTTTTGGATGTTTTCTATGTATATAAGTATTTATATATATTAAATATACCGTCGCCTAGTACCCATAACACAAGCCTTTTTAAGCTTACTGTGGGGCTAGTAAGATTTGTGTAAGATTGTCCCCTAATATTTCTTTATTTGTTTGTTTCTGTCTTGGATGTTTTCTGTGTATATAAGTATTTATTTATATGAAATATATCGTCATCTAATACCCAAAATACAAGCATTATTTCGAAAATATGGGACTAATTCGATTCGTGTAAGGTTGTCCCTTCATATTTATTTATGTATTTATTATTTTAGATCAAGAGTAGTACAGTTTCAGCCGAATCGTTGCTTGCAATTAAAGCCCCATGGTCAGAGGCCCGCTGTTATAATGAGAAGTGAAGATTAATCAGGGTTATTATCATCATCATAATTGGCCTTAATACATCTATGAAAAGATTATTTAAACAGCGGCACTTACTCGTACGTACGTGGCTTGTAAGGCCGATACGGGAGTGACAGCCGCGACCGCATAATTGGCAAGTAAATGTCCTGCCCGGAGATCAAAGAGGAAGAGTAGCGCGGCGTTGGTGTCTTAAGGGGAAACAAAAGGGCCGTTTTTCCATAAAAACGTAGTCCCCTGTTTTCTCCCTGGATAATTGCATTAGAGCAATTTTTTTTTTTCCATAAACCTATGGCTACTATTGACATGTTTTCCTTTTTTTCATAAATTTATTCTTAAAAGAGATATTAACCTTAAAAACCTAAATAAAATGCCAGATTTTCCGCTGTGTTCAATCAAACATCCAGAAAACAATTTTGACTCAATTATTGAAAAAAAGGAAAACAGGAACACGGCCAAAGTCCTTCTTTGATTTTTAATAAAAAAAATACTTAAATAGGTCAAGTTTTGGAGAAGAAATCAGGGGACTACGAAACGTTGCTTTATGTACTTTTAGAGCCTTATCACACTTGCGATTTGCGAGCGTGTTTTCTATACAATTATCAGTCGCGGCGAACACGCTGCGTGATCGCCTTCATACAAAATACGCTTGGAAATCGCAAGTGTGATAAGGCTCTTAATAGGTATTTTCGGTCCAAGTTGCAGTTGTCTCTATCGCGCTCTGCGGGGGGAGGCTTGAGGTTGGCGCGTTCGCGTTCGCGCCTATAGGATCGGAGATCGAACCAAGTCTTATCCCGTTCCACCACTTCATTACGTAGGGTCTCCCTCCAACGGTCTCGATCTTGGTATTGTTCTTCCCAGGTTGTGGGGACGATCCTAAAGGTGTCCCGTTTAGCACTGTCCTTAAAACGCAACATAGGGTTATTATAACATTACAACAAAACAACATTGTTTGTAAATTGTGACAAAAAGCCTCCGTTAAATTTTATTCTGTCGGCCAGAGACAACTGAGCATCGTCGTAATTAGTCCTCGCGACACGTCGTAATGACTCGTGACGTTGGAACTACGCGCAGTGCGGAACAAGCCACATAATGCGCTATTTATTACAAAACATAGTTATGAATAATAGCTATTATATTTTGTACGTTGCAGGATCATATTTAACATAAGTTTGGTTGTTTCACCATCAAAAGGCGTTTGGGAAAATATGGTGTAAATTAAAATAAATATGGTACAGATTTCCTTACTTTTCAGTATACTGTCGATATAATACCGATATTGCGTGGAAGCGGGGCGGTACGCATGTAGTAATGAATTCATGACACCGCGCTTCCGGGCATATCCTACTTGACTTGACTTGGAAAGAATATGTACCTACTGACTTGATACTGACAGCTGACAGCTTACCTACTGGTCATACCGCAGACGTGGTTCAATGTTACGAATCGATAAAGAAGCAGAGGCTCTAGTATAAGTTTTACCGAAACAAAACGTTGCGACCGCGTTCGCGTTTAGCTGTCAAATCCCATACAAATTGAGGGTAAAACGCAAACGCGATCGTAAAGTTTTGTTTCGGTAAAACTTATACTAGAGCCTCAGAGTATTTTAAAACTTATAGGAATTATCTTTGACTTGATGAGTTTATCTCTCGATGCATTTTAACATAAGCTAAATTGTCCATAGTATAGCTATTTTTATTTGCTATGTCGTTTTATAAAACCGAAGTAAATATGAGGTACTTAGTCGTTATTCCAAAGCGTTACCTTTAAACTAGATTATTTTGATGATATTTTTTTTACTCGTACAAAGTTACAGAATAGGTACCATTAATGTTTCATAAAAACGATTGCGAGTATGGAAATAAGCACTTATTATTTAAACCCCGTGACATTGATTGCACCTATTTTATTTTTCTTACCTGCACGCGATAAAACCAACACTGCTTGGAGGTATTTGCTCAGTGAAGTTATTCCACGCTGCCGCGGTGGACGTGCCGCGACACCCTCCTCCTATTTAAATAGATAATTCCGCCGCAGGAGCTAGCGTAGATAGCGACTTGGTCCCAACTAAACTTGATTTTCTAAGGAAACTCAACAAACGATGTGTTCGCATTTTAAAACGACAAAAAATACCCAAGTTTATTCGCGAACACCTAACGAAGATTATATTTCTGCTTTTAATTCAATCAGAAAAAGTTAATGACAAATCCATGTCATGCTATTATGAACCCGCCAAACCCTTATCAAGGTTCGTTTTTGTTGATTATCAGAGCTTGATTTGAATAATATAGCCAAGCAAAGATGGCTCTCGTATCTCAGTTACCAAGCCCGTTAATACCACTAAGGCAAATCAAACTATACCTTCTCGTAGTAGGTATACGAGCATGGCATTCCTGGCAATGGTTCCGGAGTTTACCCTTAGTTACACACACATATGTAATTACAATCTGACATACTTTTTCTCTTTATAACATAAGTAACATAAGATTAGTGACTAGATCGCATGCGGCTCGGGTCAATAAATGTCTCTGTTGTACTATCTACTTTATACAAAGTCGAGTTTACTTCACGCGACGGTATTTAGAATATATTTTATAGTTACAAGTAGGTATTTCAGTCGCGTAGGTGTGAACTCCTCTTTTCATACTCGCAACATTAAAGGTTCAGACGACGGTGTAATTCACAAGGATTCCACAACTTAGCTTTAGATCTCTACTGAGCAGTCACAAACAATTTATATGAAGCGCTCGGACTTGAAATGGATTTTGTAATACGGCATTGTATCCGAGACTCGTTTGTTGCCGCGGCGCGAGAATAATCTATATCTATACGTGCTTTGAAATAACACGGGATTACTTTCACTTTGGTTCTATAAAATCACAAGATGCAAGATCTGTGTTTAGAATTTGTTAGGTGTATAGATTCTGTAAGCGAGTATCAGATCTTATATCGAAGTGTTGTATGCCGTACTGGTTTGAGGTAATAAATTTCGTGCTTCTTTACAGGTAACCGTAACTGCTGCCAGAGTAACGATCAGTCAACAGAAGATTGGCGCGATGCAGGGGGCGGGGCCCTGGTGAGGTCCCGCCACGGTATGGGCTCTAACATCAGCCAGCACTCCGCCAAAGGGCTAAAAGGAAGACGCGCCAGGTCTAGCGGCGACCTTTGCAATGGCGACACAAAGAGTCAGACTGAAGGTTCCGTCTGCGGATCGGTGGTCGGCGACGCTATGGGTTGGAATAGATCCCTCCCGAACCATCTGGACGGAAACAGGCATTTAGCCGACTACAGCCGGGTGAACAACAACTATGGGGAGTTTGGAACGTACAACAGGACCCACCCTAAGGGTGGACGTGGCCTGCGGTACCGAGTGTCCAAGTCTGGTGAGTACATGAATGGATGTTTAATAATTTACATACTTTTATTATCGTCGTGTCAAACATGCTCCGGTATCCACAATTCGCGGTCCAGATTCAAATGGAATAAAAAAATGCTAGGTTGTAACTTCAATAGGCGAACACTGTTGTGTCATACATGTATGAGTCTGTCGAACTTATCGCAAAATTACAGTTAAGTAATAGAATGTGCATCGATATTATAACCTCATTCTTTTCGAACATTCCATTTGAATATTGGCCGTTTTCAGCGTATTGAGCGCAGGCCTTTAAATAGCGCTATTTTCGTATAGCGCTATCATTTATAACGTTATTATTCCTAAAACCGCTATACTCGAAACCGATATTTGACGCGCTGTATAGCGATATCCATTATAACGTTATAAATCTAAACCATTAATATAAAACCGATACTTTTTTAACCGATATAATAATGTAATAACGTTATAGGCTACCCCTTTCTCGCATTCAGTATAGCCTACTCGTGCAATGTAAGCGATGTGATTACGTAACGTAGGTTGTTTGTTAGAGTGCACGACGTCATAGTAAAATAGAGAATTTTTCGATTTGCTCGGCTTGTCGGCGCAGGTTGTAGCCTGATACGAATATCCTGACTAATAATTTTCAAATCAGATTGTCTTTAGCTACCTACTCTGTGCCTCATTAATCGGAAATTCATCATCCCATAAAAAACATGCCATGTAAAAAAGAGGCCAAGTCTCGAAACTCTTCCACCGTAAAAAGTTGTGAGATATTTCGTAGAGCCAAGTCTCAGGCATTCTTTTATCTTTATTTGCTTGCTAAATAAAATTTTGTGACTTGGCAATCACACAATACTACATAGTTTTAGGTATGCAGAAATCCATTAATGCAGGAAAGTTGTGTGATTGCCAAGTTACAGAATTTCATTTAGCAAGCAAATAAAGATTAAAGAATGCCTAAGACTTGGCTCTACGAAATATCTCACAACTTTTTACGGTGGAAGAGTTTCGAGACTTGGCCTCTTTTTTACATGGAGTGTTTTTTATGGAATCTCACTTCTTTTTGAAGGTTAATGTGTTATCCATACATACAAACTATGAATGCAGGCCCATTCTTGCTTTTGAATTTTCCCATTCACTGCAAATGTAACTTTGTAATCCTATATATTTGTATAGGATTACAAAGTAATGTATACAGTTGGTGTATCTAGAAAACTGGGTTGAAATAGCAATTTTTTATAGTTTTCCCTTTATGTGGCCATTAAACCCTAACTCTGTACCAAATTTCAGCTCTCTGAGTTTATGGGAAGTACTAGTTCTATTTTGATGATCATGAGTGAGTGTCATAAATGCGAAACTTTGCTTTCGCTTAACTTCGGAACTAAATGACCTACAGACTTGACATTTTGGATTTAAAGTATGTGATTATAGCTTACTGGATGACGAAAATTTCTGCATTCTGGTCTTATCCAGAGGTTCTCAAATAGGGGCCTGAAAATGTGGCGAAATGGTTCCAGTAAAGGATGGTACGGCAGTGTTTGCTTCGCGCTCGACTTGGCGGGGGCACTGCCGTGCCCCCAGATATTAATGGCATTGTTATAACATGGTAAATTATTTCATCAACGCACAGCCGAAACTACTGGGACTAAAAAGAAGGGACAAGATGGAATTTTTGGAAATCCCATCCCTAAGGGGGTTAAATAGGGGTGCAAAGTTTGTATGAGGGAAACTTTTTTTTTAACTAGAGACTTGAAACTTTGTAGGAAGATAACTTAATAAGATGCATAAAAAGTTCTTGCAGCGTTTTAGAAAATTCCACTCCTAAGGGGGTTAAGTAGGGGACAGGGGTGCAATGTTTGTATGGGGGAAACATTATTTTTTGAACTAGAGACTTGAAACTTATTAGAAAGATTACTTATTAGAATAGAAAAAAGTACTTTCTGTGTTTTAGAAAATTTCATCCCTAAGGCGGTTAAATAGAGGTGCAAAGTTTGTATGGAGGGAACTTTATTTTTTGAGCTAGAAACTTCAAACTTTGTAGAAAGATTACTAAATACAATACAAAAAAGGACTGTCAGCGTTTTAGAAAATTCCACCCCTAAGGGGGTTAAATAGGGGTGAAAGGTTTGTATGAGAAACACTTTTTTTGAGCTTGAGATTTGAAACGTTGTAGAAAGATTACTTATTAGAATAGAAAAACAGTTAGTACTTTTAACGTGTTAGAAAATTCCATCCCTAAGGGGGTTAAAAAGGTACTTATGCAAGATTAGGATGAGAAACATTTTTTTTGAGGTAGAGATGGGCAACTTTGTGGTACGATTACTTATTAGAAAAAAAAAATCCTTTCATCGTCTTGGAAAAATACCACCCCTAAGGGGGTTAAAAGTGTTAAAACGGTATTCAAGGTTTATATGGAGAGCAAGAAAATATAGTAAGATATTTCTAATGTCAGTCTTAGTCTGTATGTTAAAAGACAACAAAACTGATTTCAGCGTTTTTTTTTAATTCATCCCCTATAGGCGTTAATGGGGCTTCCAAGTTTATATGGAGGGAAAAGTAATTTTTTAAGTAAGATTTTTTAATTTTGGTCTTAAAATAGAGAGAGCAGATTAGTAGATTTTTTTATTCATCACCTAAGAGTGTTTAAAGGGGATTCGAAGGCCGTATAGGGTCAAGACAATTTTAAAGTAAAACATTAGTGTAACTACGATTTTAGACGGTTTGTTTAAAACTAAAAAATACATTTCAATGTTTTTGAAATTCATCCCCCAAGAGGGTTTCTAGGGGGTTCAAAGTTTATACGAAGAGCAAGATATTTTTAAAATAATAGATTTATTACTTAGGTTATGGACCGTTTGTTTAATGATTAGAAAACGATTTCAGCGTTTTTTTTATTAATCCCCTAAGAGAGTTAAAAGGTTTGAAGGTTGTATAGAGAGCAAGACCTTTTTTAAAGTAAGATTTGAACAGTTACCAGAAATGTAGGATAGGTTAGGTTAGAACTGCGATGCTCCCAGAATCGAATAGATTTAATCAACATTGGGTACTTATTATTATAACAGTAATGTAGCTTAGTAGACATATAAAAATATAGTTTTCTTTAATACTGTATGAAAACGTCTGTTGATGATTCTTAAGATATTTATGTTTGTAAAAACGAAGTTTTCAATTTAGATTTATCAATTTAAACTAACGAACTCATCGCACTGTTACCTTTTACGTAGGTCTAATCCCTGAACGGATTTAGATGAAATTTCCCGTACAGATAATATGAGACCCTTGGAAGGATATAGGATAGTTTTTGTATATCATTAAGATGGTAGAAGTTTGTTTGGGACAGCGATAAATAGCTTGCACCGAACATAATTTAATAGCAATATTTTTTCTAAGACCATAACTAGTTCCACGCGAACGAAGTCGCTGGCAACAGCTAGTTATTTATAGAAATATTTAGTGACTAAGGATTAATTAGAAAAGGAGGATGAATCGTAAGAAAAGGAGGATCGAAACATATTTATGTGTACCAACCGTCCTTGGTCTCCCCTATCTATCGCGAGCCTATCTAGACAGATTATGGCGAAGAACCGGAATCGAAAATTCACACATTCTTTGGTTTCATAATCAGATTTTATTTAACTTGACGTTTTCGGAATGGCTCTAAATCAAAAATAAAATAAAATGTCGGAAACTAAAAGTATATTTTAATTTTATTACGATTAATGAACAAAAGCACATACCAACATACCTATGCATAATTTTTTGCTCACGGCAACACCGTCGGTCGTAGGGCTTGTTTGGAATAGGTCCTAATACTGGGAGTCTGCGATTTAGTGCCGAGACAAACAATTAACATAAAAAATATTGACCCTCTTACATATTGTAATAGTGTTTACCTAGGGGCTATTAAGATTGGCACTCTTTCTTTTTATTTATGAGCAAGTCCACGAATCTGTGGACAGCGTTGCGTTTCCTGCGTCCCATTTTTATTCCGCCATTTATCGTCGCAACCAACCAAATATTCACAATTCACAACCAATTTGCAAATGATCGAGGTAAACAAGCATTAATAAGATTTAGAAGCTAAAACAACATAACGGCAACGTCGCACGTCGCGCTACGGCCCACGTGGTGGCATGTTGGCATTGGCACAGAGCGGCAACGGCGCAGCCGTAGCGCGCGGCTCGCATTTTAAAACGATATTATAACGTTATTATATATCGTTCTGTTATTCATTCTGTTACGGTATTTATATCGTTATGGAGAATATTGATTTTGTTATAACGTAATTTTCGAACACTAACGGAATATACCGTTATAATTCCGGTTCATTTTATAACGTTTTAAAGGCCTGATTGAGCGTGCTGACTACATAAATTTGGTGGGTTTTAGCGGGTAATCTCTTTGGGCCGTTTGACGTGTTAGCGTGTGTGTCACGTTGAGCGACATTTTGACGCCGCCGCTGTGGCCAGCTGAGGCCGATTTTGATTAACAAAGCATTGTCAATGACACGCTCATTTTATGACCTAATATTATGTCTCCGTAACATGACGTGCTTTATTAATAGTGTAAGCCGTACGATTAAAAAAACCGCAAATCGATGTACAGTTTAGCCGTTTGGCACACGCATACTAGAGGTCAAAACAAATTTTTTTGAGCCGCAGTTCCTAAAAAAAAATCCAATGAATGCTGAGACATTTTATTTTTTGTATGGAAAAAAAAAATCTTTTCAGAAACCTATCGTGTGTTATCATATGAAAGGGCTTTTCGAGGCGATTCTAAAAATATACCACATCATTACATTCAGCCATTTTTTTTTTTAAATGAAAATAATTTTCGAAACATACTTGCCAAGTTTGGGCTCCTCCAGACACGATATGGCTGATTTTTTTAATACAAAATACCACAAAAGATACGTGATATCCTCATATCTAACCTCAAAATAGTTATTTATGCTACAAGTGTGGAAAGTAAGTGATTTCCGACGAGTGTTATTTTTATAATGTATAATTCGACACGAGTCGGAAATCATCTTTACGCGCGTGTATCATACAACGTTTTACTATGCCTTGTGTGAGGAAATATATTAAATGTTGAAATGTTGGTTTAAAATAGATCTACGTTAAAATTGAAGAACCCAGGTAGATTGTCAGGTACCTACTTATTATCTGGAATTGCATTTAAATACTTCTCCACATCTTTTGCTGTCAAGCTTATTCACTTAAAAGTTAAAACCATTGTATTGTGGTTTTAGAACACAATTAATTTTGAGTAACTCAATATATTAAACAACAAAAAGACGCTGTACCGTCGTTGTTCTAAGAAACATACTGACTCTATTGAAAACGCAATAAATCATTATTATTATTGATTACTCACTTTCACTCGACCTTTTTAACATATTTACATAAAATAACTACACAAAACTGACAATAAACAACAATGGCTGGCTTTTAGATACATGCGCGGTCAACATATGCGCATTGCGCATGTGCAAGCCGCCATACTGTCTTAAGTATTGTAAAAGGCATAAGAAAGATGCGTTCAGCCAAACACATTAAGTGAATATTTAAAATTAGGTTATTTATTGACCAAATTAAAAATTCATAAACATTAATAAATCATTTTATACGTTATTAGTATTTATGTACCTTTTATATGAAAGAAAACGTGTAATTGAAATATATGTAAAACTTTTCTCGAGTAATAAAAACTCTATGTGTCGGGCTGACGACGGACTTGAAAATTAAAAAGAAATTAAAAGTAAAAAGCACTAGTGCGAAAAAGTGGCACTTTCCGCACGATTTTAGTGCTTGGAAAACGCTCTTTTCGAGCACATGCATTGTAAAATATGTTTTTTTTCCATACAAAAAATAAAATGGCTCTCAGCACTCCATTTTTTTAGGAACTGCGGGTCAAATATTTTGTTTTGATCTCTAGTATGCGTGTGTCAAATGGCTAAACTGTACATCGATTTGCGGTTTTTCTTTGAAATTGGGCTTCCATACTAATATTATAAATGGGAAAGTGTATGTGTGTGTTTGTTTGTCCGTCTTTCACGGCAAAACGGAGCGACGAATTGATGAGATTTTTTAAGTGAAGATAGTTGAAGGGATGGAGAGTGACATAGGCTACTTTTTGTCTCTCTCTAACCCCCCACTTCCCTAAAATGGGGAGTGAAAGTTTGTATGGAGCTACGATATAAACGAGTTCCACGCGGACGGAGTCGCGGGCAGAAGCTAGTAAAATATAATTTTGCTATAGTGATGCTAAAATTAGCTAACATAATAATTAATAAACAAATGCTAAAATGTATGCATACCAAGTTTATGGACCGAAATATATTACTTGAATAAACAAATTGAGCTATAACTCCGGTAAAGTAAAGAGAAACTACTCACACAGTACAAGTTTTATAACCAGCACCTTATCACGACGCCTTGCGCTCCTCTAAGTCGTAATACAACATACCTAGTAAGGTAACTTTATCACTTACTGACAGAAGCACTGACACGAATTTCTTTTGAATTATTTTTCATTCTTATAATTAAGTAGCTACTTGTATCTGTTAGGAAAACAGTCCTCTATTGCTCTACTGTAGGTACCTACAAACTGTTCAGTGCAATTTATTTCTGTATTCTAATAGGAAAATGTCAGATGAATTTCAAAACATTTATTGCATAGTAAGCCAAGAAAGAGTTCGACCAATTTTCAACCTTAACATACAAATACAAACAAAATAGGTAGTTAGATCACTTTCTTTGCTGACTGTACAGTGTCAACGTACTGATATCCTTCTATTGTGCTATGGGAGGAGGAAATTTATGTCGGTTAAAATCTTCATAAGATTCGGATTAGGCTACTAGCTCGGTCATTAACACGCTCAAAATCGTTTTATAACTATATACATAAACCGTTTCGTGGAAACCGTAATTTAGTCCTGTAAAACGCAAGTGGCTTCTAAATAATTATAAGCAATCAATATTAAATATTATATGTAGACCATTCAATCCACCAGGGCCGTTACCCTACTATTTCTTATTACGTACCTACTTTTTTCACCGAGTAGGTATTAACGGGGCCCGTCTTTTGTCAAGTTAGAGAGTTGTTTTATTAAATGTCAGAATTTTATGCGCCACTAAGCTCATACTTCGCGTATAATAAAATTCAAATTTCACAGTTATCCTGATTAAAAAAGACCATGAATACCCTTCACATTGCGGCGCAATATTTTGTGCCATCTTATCACGTAACAGGCATTATCTCGGTGTTAAATTGTACACTTAAATGTGTGGTTTATTCATACGCATCATACGTAAACTCACTAGCTAAATCGATTTATTGTAAACCAGTGTTCGTGATATAATAACGTATTCAGTGGTTGGCTCGCAAATATCTTTTTAATAGTGGTTAGGTGTGGCGCATGGCTGAGCACCTTCAGCAGAACCCCTAATGTCTTGGCTATCGATCATCGCACCTACGCGTTGCCCGGTTTTTGGGCTCCTTAGTCACTTGAAGTAAATATAAACGCGTTCTTTGCCTAAAAGGGTGTTACTTATTAGAATTTCCTGTATTCAAATATAATTTTGAGTTTTTTACAATATTCATATAGGAGTTGTTAAAGTATAAATAAAGTACATATTAAATAATAGTACATTGTGATACAAGTGAGGTGTGTTGATAATAACATCAGAGGCGGAATTGTTCACGCGAACCGCAGGTATAAGAGAGCCGAGGATGTAATTATCAAAGTTCACGCGTTTCATACGACGTTTTACAACACATTTTGCGAGGAAAAAATCCTTTTCATAAGACGAAAATTTGATAGGCCTGCCAAGCTATTTATTTTCTTTACTTAATGATGGGAACAGGTTTTTACTCACATATTGTAACATCGCCAAGAATTTCCAGTGGCGTCCATTCTATTTATCACTTTTATAATCACCACGAGTCAACATTTTGGATAATAACCAAACACGCATTAACAATGTTTACAAATATTTGTGAAATAACCTATAATGGCGCGCAACAGTTTTTTTTCGTGAAGTTTGCGCAGTGCGCGCGCATGTGTTAAGCCAGACAGCCAGACTTAGATGAAATCTCTAAACAGCCAATATAAAATAAAATAAATATTTTCGTTTTAAATTGTTATCTTTATTCTTTCATGTAAAATGTTATCAAAAGTGAATAGTTTTACTAAATTAAACAATTCTATATCATAACCAAAAAGAAATAGTCGATTAATTATTAAAAAGGATTTAATTTGCTTAGTCGAGTAAGAATCCAGTGGCGTAATGTTATAAAACACGCGTGTTTAATACCTACGATTATGAGCCTAAAAGCGACATAATAAGAGGTACGTTGTACGTTACCAGCAAATGCGTCGAAAAAAAAAACATACGATAACCTTGAAATCCTAAAAAGATACAAAGTATGAGTGTTAATTTAAATTGTATTTACTAGATGAATTCTTTAATTTATCAGAAAATAAGGGTTTGTCAAAAGTTTCATTTTTGGTACTAATCTTTTATTGCCAACTGTTATTTTATGTATACCGTCATCAACTACTCGATGAGACGATTCTAACGAATTCAAACTCAACTGGGTTACGTCTGTTAAGTCCTGAATTCCCATGGCCTCCTTTTGTCGCCATCATCAGATCAGCTCGATGGTTCCATAATAAATTAAATTGTCACCCAAACTATACTTAAAACCAAAATTTCAACTCAACCGGTTGAAGATATCTGCTTCAAAATGGAGTTGCAAGATTCCACCCGACGAAATATAGTTAATTAGTTACATAGGTGTACATTGCAAGTTAAATAAAAGCTTGTAAAATTGTTCATGTTCTCGAAGGCTGTCGTGACTCATGAAGACATTATCGCTAACTATTCGCGATTTGTTCCGGTTTTCGGCATCGTGAACCGCTTCAGTGACTCGGATGTTTAGCGCGGTGCGGATTTAGTTTATCCAGCGCATCGGGGCTTTTCCCACGCGCCCAATTACGCGTCAAGGCACTACTCTGAATTTTCGATAAATACATACGGGATTTTGCAAGCCACGGCCTACGGTATTGCGCACGTCTCACACGTTATATTTGCACCTTTTTGAGAGCCGCTGTAGCCGAGCGGTAACACACGCGACTTTCAATCAGAGGGGTAATCACGCAACGTTTCGAATGCGCGTTAGGACAATTTGTTAACTGTCATTTTTCCATATATAATTTGTCTACCTAACGTACGTACAATGCGTTGCGCGATCGACCTGCAGGAGGTCGTGGGTTCATACCCCAGCTCGTACCACTGGGATTCTTCCAAAATATTATTTGATAAGCTTGCGGTGGCTTTTCGGCGAAGGAAAACATCGTGAAGAAACCGGTCTAATACAATAAGATCTAGTTTTCCCTCTTGAATTGAAAGGTCAGATAGCTTTCGAAACCACGCAAAGCGGACCCCGGGCTCGTTTAGGGCACTACCGGGAAAAACGCTAGGAGAATCATGAAGGACATTTGCAGCTTTTGCGAGCATGTTGAAACATATTTTGTCTGCCAGAAGACTTCAAGTCGCCAATAAAATTCTTGAAAAGAGTTCTTTAAAAAGATACTGAAAACTATCGCATTGCATCGCCTGATGGAAGTAAGCACAAAGTTTCCGACTGATGCCACCCCCGGGCCGCAACTTCTCTGGTCGAAGGAGCTTGAGTCGATACGTAAACGAATTTTGCAACGCTGGGACCGAGCCCTGTGCGGATTTATTTTCTACAATCTCTACTACGACAAATTCAAAAGAATCTTTTAAACCCAATTTGAACATGCTAGTATCTCAAATAATATACTTAATATAAGACATAAGACATTTATTCAGCAAAAATAGTAAGTAAGTACTCGTCCCACCCAAAGGGCAATGGAGAGGGCTATGTTGGGAGTTTCTCTGCGCGATCGCATCAGAAATGAGGCTATCCGCAACAGAACCATGGTAACCCATGTAGCCCTCCGAATCGCTAAACTTAAGTGGCAGTGGGCGAGGCACGTAGAACCGATGGCCGTTGGGGTGGAAACTGGAAAGGTTCTCGAGTGGCGACCACGTACCCGGGAAGGTGGACTGATGACCTGGTTAAAGTCGCGGGAGTCCGCTGGATGCGGGTGGCGCAGGACCGGTCATTGTGGCACTCTTTGGTCCAGCAGTGGCCGTCTTTCGGCTGATATGATGATGATGATAATGATTATGATGAACCCGGGAAAATATAAAATCGTCGCTTATCGCTGTAGGAATTTCCCTTTCTCTCGCAGCTAAATGTAACGAGGTTTATACCCGTATAGGTACGAATCTATTTATTTGGCAGACTCGGAAATCTCGGAAGTCGGAATAGTCGGCGGAGTACGTAATTGGTGATGCTTGCATTTGCAAACCACGGACAGAGATGAAAGCCGGAAACTAATATTCCCGGATGCTTTGGTTACATACAAAATGTTTATACAGGATGTTTGGCAGCCGGGTGCAACGATTTTCGGGGACGTTATCTTTGACCAGAGGGGTAAACTTGTTATTTCTCTAACGAGCGTTAGGACAATTCAACCATTATTGTCCCATTCTAAAAGTGACATTATATCTGCCTGAGAGAATTACTAACATTTTCGAGGATTTCGAAATTTATAAGTATCCTTTCGTAGAGACATCTTCAAAATTGACCAGCCCTGAGAGTCTTCGTACTTACCGTCTAAACTCCCTCTCCAATAATAAGGGCTATGGCTATCGAAGAAGCGACATGCCAGTCATCATTACGTGCAACCGTCGTCGACCCAATTACTGGCTTTGTTTCCTGAAAAGGTATTCAGTGTATGGCGTCTAATCCTTGAAAAAACATCTAGCTGCTAAGGTGACGTCACTTGGTAAGAGCGTCGTCTATAAACATCCAGCTATAAATAGACTCGTGAAATATCGATTCCACGTCACTCCAACACTTATACGCTCCATAAATCTTGATATAAAACTGACGTCACCTCTGGATTTAATAAACTATAGCATAGGCATCTGCCTATCTACCTGGTATCTACCTGGATTATTATATGACGCCTTTGTTAAATTTAATAAATCTCGTAATAGCCGTCCTCTCCTTATGGCGCTTGGGTTAGAATAACACAACCTTTTGTTCCCTTGGGTTTGTAGGAGGCGACTACGGGATTGGGTTAGCGTACTGTGTGCGATAATTTTTCACTGCAATATCTCATGTTTAAACCTACAATTGCTAGAAGTGGCGCTGATAATACGCTGTCGTTTTTCAGGGCCGGCATTCCATTCGATATATTTTTCAAATAGGGGTCATGTGCCCAGTTTCATGTGTGTTTTTTACCCGACTGCCGAAGGAGAGGAGGGTTATTTTATTTTATACAACGACGGTGGCAAACAAGCGTACGGCCCGCCTGATGGTAAGCCGACACCACAGCCTATAGACGCATGCAACTCCAAAGGAGTAACATGGGCGTTGCCGACCCTTGATATGATTGAGGATTCGCCGTGTTGACAGCAGTGCTGCGTGTTGGCAGTTGTGTGTCTTTCAAAACCAGAATGGCTATCTGTAAACCTACAATTGCTAGAAGTGGTGCTGATAATAAAATTGCATGCGCTTATGTACTAGTATGTATGTTGTAATAGCCATCACATAAAAAGCATGTGTCGTTTTTCAGGGCCGGCAATCCATCCGAGATATTTGTCAGAAGGGTTGGTTGTGTCTTTCAAAACCGAATGACTTAATATCGCGGATTAAATACCGGCCCAGGTACAAGATACATATCTACTGTTTTATGTCAATGGCATTTTTTTGACTATTGACAAATATGTACTTTTTGGCAACTTTTGCCTGAGAACGACAATGACATATTAGGGACCGTCAATTTAATTTTGATCGTAATGATTTAAGTAATATGTTAGAAAGATCGTTAGTTAGCCCCAGCCTGTCTGGTGGTAAGCAGGCACTGTTGCCTGTTACTACAGACATGCTTGCCACTACTGAGAAGCCTCAAGCGCATTGCCGATCTTTTATAGATTTGAGAATTCGTTGTGCGACAGCCCGAGACTAATGCAGGTCACTTTCAACACACCGCATCCTTGGCAATGCTTTTCAGATAGCTTGTACGGAGACACCTATCATTTAACTTTCGTCCCCGTGTGATTTATAACAATTATAACCTTAAATCATAAAAGAGTTTATAAAATGTACTGCGTTGACAAATGTCACCATATCCACACAGTTTGAAAAGCACTATAGGGTGAATAAATATATTTTTTACTTTTTTTTTTTTATGCAACGACGGTGGCAAACAAGCGTACGGCCCGCCGGATGGTAAGCGGACACCGCAGCCTATAGACGCATGCAACTCCAAAGGAGTAACATGGGCGTTGCCGACCCTTGATATGTTTGAGGATTCGCTGTGCCCTACCTCACAACTTACACTAATCTAATTTCCTTTACAATAATCAGCCAATCAAATAATTGTTCCTCATTCGTGCCAGGTGCAGTATCAGATTCTGTTTGGCTTTAATTAACTTAGCACAGTACTCAGCGGGTAATTACCGGATTCCCACAAGATAGATTACGGTACGTGTGTTGCTTTGTTATTAACATTCCGGTAAACGCATCAGTCAGAGATGTTGCGATTACACACCCCATTGTACCTGAATATTTGTCAACATATTACAAAAACACTAAGCAACGACTATCATAGATGAATTTACTAACAACAAAATAGAAAATTTGTTCGTGGATGTTAGGCACGAGTAGTAGGATTTTCATCACTACTTTTTTAAAACTACCTGCAATTAGTACGAAGACTAAGCTCCTATAAAATCTGACACGTTCTAACGAGAAATCTTACACAACTCGAACTTGTAAGCTCTATTAGGTTGGCGTTACGGGTACGACGACTATACGTTTAATAGATATTGCATCCAGGACTATTCATGCTCATGCACATCACACAAATATTTGCCCTAACCGAGATTCGAACCCAGGACCGTCAGCTTCGTTAGCAGGACTTATCAGGTTGTGGGAGATGGTTTTGAGATCTTTATATGCAGCAACAATGATGTAATATAAAATAGAGGTAGATAGGTTATTTATAAGCGCTCCAAAAGTGGCACACTAAAACTCATCCAATTGTATGACCTTGTCTCAGTATCGCGTCGTCAATCGACTCGTATAAACATGTCTCAACTGTCAGATTTGGTGGCCATTTTTGAACACGGAATTTCATATAGACAGCGTATCTACCTCTTTTTTATATTATATCATTGTGCAGCAACAATAACGTATATTAAAAATTCGTGTTATAAAATCGAAGTTAAAATTCTAAAAGTCCTATTAATATTCTCATAATGGAATTCCAGTCGTCATAAAATTATTCTGACGTCATATTGAATGCAGCAGACACACGGCTCTCCGCCTTTTACAACCTTTTCAGCGCTTTTAATATGTCGGCGCTGCACTCCGGGCGTGAATAATCTCGAGAAGCTTTTCAACGACTCCATTCTGTAGCTAATCCCATTTGTTTTCTCTAACAATTTCTATTACGATATGAATTACAGAACTTTTTCCAGACGGTTGATTGATTGCTGTAAACAAAATTTGTGAACTAAGAAAGTAAGAACATTTATCATAATCATAAAATTTAGGGACACTTGGAATGATTGGCGTCAGCAACAGTGTCCTGGGGGCCTTTTCCCTGAATATCAAATAATGTTATAAAATACGCAATTAAGCTTTTAGCTCAACCACTTCGACAAAACGGGAACATTTTAAATGATTTTATCGTATACAGTGGTCGTACCTATCTATAGGCAGATAGACGAAGTGAAATTTACATGAGGTTAAATTATCTTCGCAGAATAATTACAGAATATTTCTTTTAAATAACAAAGACGATGATACCGACGGATGCCGCCCTTCAGCAAATTTCCTGTTCCCCAATTTCACAGCATTATTCCCTAGATGTTCATGTCGTCATACCTTGAATAATACATCGTTGAGCTTTCTCCCCTGACACCCGCCTGGTGAGAATTTGTTTCCTACTGCCCTCTCGTTATACTTCCACAGATAATTATGACTCCAAATCTTTCATCATTTACTCTTCTCCTTATTGGTATCTGCATTTTATTATGATACACCCTACAGGGTTAATACTTAATACCGCTAATGGCCGTGGTCTCCGTTTTACCCCCCGTTCTCACTATGTCGTCTGTCGGGAGGATTTTTTATCGTGTGTCGTCGCCTCATACAAATTGGTGTCCGACAAGTGTGAACAGTTTCATATAAAATGTTCTGCCACTACGACACACGATAAAAAATCGTCCCGACAGACGACATAGTGGGAACCAGGGCTTACGCGGCACCCGCGTATAGTAACTCCGCTCCGCGTATAGTTTGAGAAATGTAGTTGTAGATATGTACATCCGTACGCCTTGACGCTGGCTTTCGCTGAAATCGATTCGTTGCTTTACAAAAACGGCTGTGAAAAAACGGCGGAGTCAATGAAAAATCGAGACAAATCCTCCCATGAAGCGTCGTCAGTGATGCGACTAACATTTCACCACTCATCCTTTTGTTGAGCGATAAGCCTAATGTCGCTTAGAATGCTTAGAAGAATAATTGGAAAAGACGAGCTTTTTCGCTATAGGGGTTCCTCGTGTCATTGTCAATTTTCGATAATTTCCAGGCAGTAAAACCACAGAATATGTACCTACTTTTATACCAGTTAATAAATACTACTGAGTAAATAGATTCCCAAATCGCGAATCTTACTAAATTGATTGCAGAATGCAACAAAAAAAAAGACTAAGAACATCAAGAATATAATATACCTAGGCAGTAGTTACTAAAAATACCTATCATTTTTCTAGGTTAGGTCCTCCTCCTAGCGTTTTTAACACGCTTTTATTAGGTCGACCTGTATGTAACTATGTAATGGAATCTAAGGTAACTAATTTAACTATCTTCCAAGGATCGTAGCGTCATGAAAATTGGCAGCTGTATGTAGTTCTGATGACAATACAATAATATGGATCGTAGGTATTAGTATTTGTTTACAAGAAAGTATTTCCTGTTCCAGCGCCCCACGCTTTTACACTCAAATATTATAATTAAAAGCACACAGTTTACACTTCAGCCCAGAAATAGAGCCAACTTGAACGATCAATAATATTTTTTTTTGTTTTTACGTGCATTTACAAAAGCGTGTTTTTCTAGTGTCTTTTAAACTATTAATGTATTCCTCCTAAACGGCCCGAGGTCCGCTACGGCACCTAATCCCAAGATTTGGCGTAGGCACTAGTTTTACGAAAGCGACTGCCATCTGACCTTCTAACCTAGAAGGAAACTAAACCTTATTGGAATTAGACCGGTTTCCTCACGATGTTTTCCTTCACCGAAAAGCTACTGGTATATATCAAATGATATTTCGTACATAGATTTTTTTAATGAACCCAGTACACGTCCAAACAGGAGGCTATCTTCAAAGTCACAAATCATACTACAAAATAGGGTTAATACTTTTTCACTTACGAATATTAAACAAATGCTATAAATGTCTTGATCTGTCTAGATATTTGTATTTGCAACAAAGAGGCTAACCCTATTTTAATTAACAGAGGCTTCTTAAATTTTACAAATAAGGTATTCATTTTGAATACATTTCCGGGCTATACATCAACGTCGAGCCACGCCCTGACCGCTCCATTGGGATTAATAATGGACTTACACTTGCCCCATTTCTTAACTGATCACAGAAGACGAATCGGCGAGGACGTCGGGAACAATCCACAATCTTCTCATAAAATGCTTTGAGATAATAAAGAGAATAATGATAATCTATTCCCTAGAGCAGGGGTCGCCATATGGCGGACGGCGGTCCGCATCCGGACCGCCGACCCGTTTTGTGCGGACCGCGAGAACACAGCAACTTGCACTACAGAGTACCTACGTAATTAAATAAAAATGTATCTCCCCGCATTTTTTTTTCTGTAATGTGCGGCCCGCGATGGTCATTTCATTTTTTAAAACGGACCCTGAGCGAAACTAATTGGTGACCCCTACCCTATAGAGCCTTAGTTTAGCTTTATGTGCGATTAGTGTTTACAGCTATTTATTCCACCTTGATCTTAGGGATGCTAGGCGGAAGACGTGTTTATAAAGCTAGATCAGGGTGTAAAAACGGTGCCTTATATCTCATTTTTCAAGACTTACCGCTTCATTAAATTAGTACCTATTCTTAGGACCTTTTGATCAACTTGCCACATATCCTTTTAACCGAAAACGACAAACTCGTAGACGTCTGATCATCATAAATTGTCAAAATTATAGTTTGATGACTATCATCATGAATCATAATCATCATCCTTATGACAGAAAGGTCCTTACCTCTCTGTATGGAGCGTTTGTGATTTTGATTATTTCTTTCTTTAGCCGGTAGGTAAGAAAGAAGGTGCTTCCAGTGCAATTTTTCCAATGTTTCTGAGAGTCTGATCATTTCTGAGGAAAGCCATCTTAAACAAAATTTTAATTTCCGGTATAAGGATAAATGTCCGCAATTTCTAACGTAAGTATTTCCACCAAAATCGTTGCATTTTTTAATTTACCGTATCTTTGATGTATCTTTAAAGTACTTTTACTTGGAAAGCTTCCCCGTCAACTATGCCAGCGCTGGGATAATGGTCCCTTCCCGGCCTTGACCCGCAGCGCAGCGTGACGTCACCGTCTAGTGAAAACAAGCCAGTGCGGCTGCGTGCCCACTGCCCGCCGCTGCAGATTTGTCAACTCACCGTTTTCAGTTAAACAACGGGTTAGGGACGCCGTTTAAATGCCTATTATATTACCTAAGATGTTAATTAATGAAATTTAACATGCCTAAAAATATGCTAAGAGAAAGTACTTATTTGATTTTCTTACTGACCAGCAAATGAAAGTTTAACCTATGATATGATATATATGCGCATCTTCGCCCGCTTATTACGACGGAGCCGGGGGATGAAATATAACCTATGACCTATGTCCACCGGGAAGGTCCATTCTATACACTTATGTTTTTAGGGTTACGTATTTTTAATCGGATGAGTAGTTGTGTTGGCAAAGTGGTCTGCCACTTTTCGACTCTATATTATTAGTATGTCAAGTCAAGAGTGGTAGACCATTTCCTTGGCTTACTGTACATGTTTCATTTATCCGTTTAGTGTCCCACGCTATTATTAGATTTTCTCGTAAAGCCCATTAATCTAAATATAACCATGCCTCTACCCAATTAGGTGAACTGAAGGAAATCAACTGAATAAACATGAGGGCAACTAGTAGGTTTCTGGCTATAAATAAATCCTTCACTTATCCAAAAAAGGAATATTACGGTGTGGGATTGTTGGGTCCGGATTTTTATACGCAATTGTTTTTCTTTTCCTTTTGAGTGAGTTGAAAGTTTCGCTTTTATACCTTCCATCACTAGGTACGTAACAAAATGTATAACTACATACATTAAAATGAACAACACAACAGGTATAGGTAAGAATCCACTCGCATAGACAAGACTTTCGATTAATAAATACTGCACTCAAATCTGTTTATCGGTTCGGGAGCTACGAAGTCACACACAGAGATACACATTGTTATAATTATAACGGTTAAAAATAAACTTCCCTGAGTCAAATACGAGGTTCATAATGAGTCAAATAAAAGTGCCTGGGTATAAACATCAATGCCCTACAATACACCTACACCTCCGCCAGTATTATTGCAGGACATTTGTTTTCTTTTTTTCTTCACATCTGAAGCGAGTTCTATAGAACAGGCGAAAAAACAACCATTACTCAACATTCACAAAAGCTGTGCAGGTGTAAATCAAATCTGCAAAAGCAAGACCGGTAGGCCATTACGATAAACCAAACATATTTCTGTTAAACAGGCCACTACGCCAAAGCGACCCTATAGCTCCATACTTTCTTATGTTATTAGAATGAGTTTTGCTTGAAAAACTGCTTTATGTTAAGTTAATCTTAGACCTTGTTTTGTTTTTCCTTTTTACTAATAGGTACTCTGTGGATTATTGTAGCCGGTGCTAATAATCGACACGTATTCTCGCTTTAGTCCATATTCGAGTATACATAAGAGAGCCTTGTGAAACCACTAGTCACTACAGGCTTTTATAGGTTATGTATTGATTATACTTCCAGTTTTCCGTTTGGAACATTGGACGAGGCTCGAGGTTATTCTTTGTTTTGAAACATTGCTACAAAAGCTAACTTTTTCAGTAAGAGTTTTCTTTACCGAACAGTAAAAAAACGATTAAGTAAACTAAGAAAGGTTTTCGCGGAATGCAATAAGAGCATTTCAATTGAACGGTTCCTAAATGTCAATAAAACAAATCGATGATCTGATATCTAATCTTTATGTCCTGATTCTGCGTGGTCGACAGTTTGACACAAAGGAAGAAAAGGAATTGGTCTTGCTTGAGTCACTGTTGAGAATGTCGATTATAACATTTGCTTTGTTAGGGTCCGTGGATACCGAAATATCTTTATCTGCGGTGTTAAAATGCAACGTCCCATTGTATGAGGTTTAAAAATATTGGGATTATAGATTTTGAGCAAAAAAAATTGTTCTCATCTCGTAAACCAATGCTCGATGCTTGACATTTGATTGGAGAAGGCAACTTATTCATTTCACAGCCGTGTACGCACGCGTGTCACCACTGCTAAATGTTCTAAGTAATTTTCGTATGAAATGAAGGGAACGTAACGAATTAATTCCGTTCCTGTTACACGGGATTGTTCCTCCTACTGAGCTGGCTGGAGCGCGGTTCGTTTAACACATATGTACTTAATCTACATATTTTCATAAATCCCTTCCCCAAAAGCACACAGCGAGTTGGCAACATAAATCAGTAGGTAAGAGTAACGGTGTAGGTATTCTGTAGTCTAACTAAGTCGAGGCACGCAAACCGATATTTTACGTTGGTATAGCATACGCTGGGTGACTTCGCTGTTTGCATGAGCGTGTGACTGTACTAAAAGGCTAGTAACCACCGATGGCGCCGACATTTCGGAACCATTTTTGGTTTCGGTGACGAACGAAAATGTTTCTCTCTCGCTTGCTCTGACACGCTCTTATATGCCAGCATATACGATTTCACCCGAACCCGAATATGTTCTAAGAGCTCACAGACATCATTTAGAACTACCTCGTCTTAACTAAACTAAAGCACGAGATTATATGATAGTATCTACCACCCCTACACCCCTATTGGTAACAGTCAGATTTTAGTGGTAGGTACTATCATATAATCTCGTGCTTTAGTTTAGTTAAGACGAGTTAGTTCTAAATATGGGTCATTGTCAGATTTAGGTGCGCGTCTTTTCGGTGGACATTGCTAAAGTTAAGGGCTTTTAAGCCTAATTTTTGGTTGAACTGTGAATCCGCATAAAAAGCGTCGCCTCTTCTATAATTCTATGCGTTAAAAACATATTGTATATAAACCCAAGCCCATAACAGCAGCAGCAGCATAAGCCCTTAACTATTGCCCACTGAAAGGACGATTTTAATGTCGTATTTTCACGAAAAAGGATTAAAAATGTAGTCAAACGGAGAAAAAATCAACGCAAAAGGTTAAATAATCACGAAGTTATAAGTGTCCAAAGTTTTAAGAAGGGGTATGTTCTGTCCCTTTTTCGCAAAACGCAACTTCATATGAAACGATGACGCTGGAAGAATGTGACGTCACAGAAGACGGCAACGTGCCGCGCTGCATCGTGGTCGGCGCCGCCGTCGACGTGGCTCCCCGGCAGCATCCTGTAATGTGACGTCACACACTGTTTTCTCTCTCTAACAAGCAGTATTAAAACGGTTGTAGCTTCGTAATTCGTTGAGATATCAGAATGGGATTTTCGTCACTAAGCATATTTTTTTGCCTTCTTTCATTTGGAGTAATACAATACAATACAATACAAATACTCTTTATTGCACACCTCACACAAACAAAGCAGTTAAAAAGAGAAATAATACAATAACATGTAGGTAGAGGTAGACAACAGGCGGTCTTATCGCTGAAGAGCGATCTCTTCCAGAAAACCTTTGGGTATCGGAGAAAGAGATAAAACTAGATTATGTAGTAGGTGGTGCAGAGATTATAATAAGCCAAAAAACCAAAATAATTATATCAATACACGTAATATTTAAATATATATGTGTCGTTTACCGTCAATACGATGCCAATTGAAATCGTCCTTAGCAAAAAAGCGGTACCTTATTACTGGGTACGACACCCGTTTCAATAACTGCATGTAACTCTATACAGATAAAAGCCGTTGGATTATAAGGATCAAGTTACTAACATTTAACTATAAAGTTTCAACGTTCAATGTCTGTCGACAGGGTCGGACGCGGAGCCGGTCTGGAAGCTTCAAGACCCAGGCTTCGACCAGGGCTACGGTTCCGAGCGGTCGCCAGAGGATGACTGCGTGCCACCTGTCGTGCCCGCTGCAGTCTCTGCCAGTTCTTTGGAGGAGTACGAAGCGGGACTGCGGATCATGTACCCTTTCATCAACAGTGGTGAGTCGTTTTACTATGTCACGTGGTTGCTAATACCGGTATAGGGAAAACTTTCGTTCAGTGACGTTTAATTAATAGCCATACGATAAATCTATATCTTTGTATTAGTTATAATATAAAGTGGTAAAGGTGAGAGTGCACTCTTGTGAGAGTGTATTTATTTTATTTTATCCCGCGGTTTCGCTTGCGTCATTTGTAATTCGGGGCCGAGCCGCGCGGCCAGTAAACTAATAAACTCAAGAATTTGCCGGCAACAGCAAAATTTTATATGTACAATTGCGTAAGCATTATGAATTATATTGTGCTTAAATACTCGTGCATCCCATTTTGGTTATTTGACGTAATACAATAAAGCCATTGACTAACGATGCATGAAGTAACAGATATTCACTTGAATGCCTTTAGCATGATTAATTAATAAAGTCAATTTTGTAAATCGGTGGAATAGCTTCTTCTTCATGTTGCAACTGACAAATTCATTTTAGACCATTTCCAGTCCTATCATGCGCGTCGCGCGTCGCGCTGACCCACACTTAGTGTAAGGCCTGAGTGGACGCCCCGCTCAGAGCGGGGCGTGCAGCGTCCATATAAAACAAATGCAATTTATATGGACGCTCGACGCCCCGCTCAGAGCGGGGCGTCCACTCAGGCCTTACACTTAGGCTGCGTTTACGTTATTTAATTTTGCGCGGCATTCCTTCCATACATTATTCTGACAAGCACGCACGACGTCCAGCACGGCTAGCACGCGACGGCGCGCGAGCTCTCTCGATTTTTCTGGCATTATCCGTCTCTCTCTTATTAGAACACTTAGAACAAGAGGTATAGTGCGATAAAAATCGAGAGTATGTCGCGGCCGTCCCATGCTAGACGTGCTGCACTTACGCGTCGCGTGTGCGCGGCTATAGCTCGCACTAACGCAAGAGGACGAATCATATAACCAAATTCATGCGGCAAAAACGCGCAAAAAAAATTGGGTATATATTATTTCATACTAATATTATAAATGCGAAAGTGTGTCTGTCTGTCTGTTACCTCTTCACGCTCAAACCGCTGAACTGATTTGGATGAAATTTGGTATAGAGATAGTGTGAGTCCCGGAGAAGGACGTAGGATAGTTTTTATCCCGGAAATCATCCCTTAAAGGGGTGAAATGAGGGGTGAAACTTTGTATGGAGCCACGATATAAACGAGTTCCACGCGGACGGAGTCGCGGGCAGAAGCTAGTTTGTTTATAAAAGTGTAGCGGTACCTACACATAATACCTAGGTAGTTATATAACACCCATTCCAATTTACGTGCAAACTGTCCAATTAGTACAACTTCCAACTTGAATTTTCCTAACTCAACTTCGCGAACTATCCGAAGCATCCCTAACGTAACTTCATCATTATTGGACCATTTCATAGAACTTCCCTTCTCTCCTTAAAATTATTTCTCCGAACTAAATTATTTTTGTATGAAAATATAAATATGAAACCTTGATTCGTTTTATATCTGTCTCTCTGTAACAGAATAATATATCTAGATAATATTTAACAGGGCTGAAATAACTGACAAGCTCTTCGTGTAATCTCCTTTGTCGGACGCTAATACCTCCGTAACAAGGTGATGGTGACCGTTGATATACTGAGTTCGTTCTGCTGAGAATATATTTTTTCGAGAAAATCGGCGGTGCGGGTAATTTGACTGATCTTCTTTGAACATATTTTAATTAAATCGATGTTTTTTCATTGGTGTTTAAAATCAACAGAAAAATCTGTGAGCCTGAAACGCGTATATGTAGATAAACGTCAGAAATCTATCCAAGCCTAGTCTGCAGCAAATTTAATTCGTTTTTTTTTTAGCTCTATAAATGTCAAGACGACCCATGTTTCGATATTTGGCAGATAATTAGTTACACTGCGGTGTTGAAGTATTCCTTTATGTAGTACGAGTATGTATCCTCAAAATGGTTGTTACCACCACGCAAAAGTTTGGAAAAGGCCCACAATCAACTTTCATATTATTTTCTCCGCTGAAACAAAATGTTAATCGACAACAGAGTGTCGCAATAAAATAACGACGAACATAGTGCAAAGCTTTTCAGTACAACTTTATGTTCGGTCACACGGAGTCCAATACCGCCGGAGCGTCGGCACTCCGGATTTACGACGCTGACTTTTTCAGCTGATTTAAATTTAACTCTGAGGGGTGATCACGTAACATTTCGAACGCACGTTAGGACAATCCAACTATATTTTAACGGGAACAAATATAATGACCACCAGAAAATACTTTGATACCCTCAAGCTTTCTTACCAAAAAAATGTACTGAACACCAAAAAAAGAATTCTACCATTACAATGGTACTACCTGTTTTAGTAACGACTGCACAATTAAATTGTATTCAAAGATCAAATTTAGTAAATGATTACCAAATTTAGTAACTGAGCACCTAATCTTAGCGAACAAATTAATACAATATTTCTACCTAAATAACCCACTATGATTGCAATAAAATGTATTTAAAGACCAAATTTAGTAAATGTTTACCAAATTTAGTAACTGAGCACCTAATCTTAGCGAAGAAATTATTACAATATGTCTACCTAAATAAGTCACTATGATTGCCATAAAATGTATGCATATTACCAAATAAAGTAGTACTTGCCGCTACCAAATACCAAATAGCTACCAAAACCCGAATCAGCGTACCCCACTTCCACGTGGTCTTGTCTGTCTTATCCCTAGAGTGTATATAAAAGCCCGCGGAGACAGAAGGGCGGAGGGCGGGAGACTGAGTTAGTTTTGGGTTAGCAATGATTAGTTGGGAGACATTTTCTTTAATAGGATAGTAAGATGTTATAATTTGGTTATCAATTAACATAAAAATGGTGATTAAATCTTGGCCCTCATTAACTATTTTTGGGTTAGCAATGATTAGTTGGGACACATTTTCTTTAATAGGATAGTAAGATGTTATAATTTGGTTTTCATTTAACATAAAAATGGTGGTTAAATTTTGGCTCTCATTAACTATTTTTGGGTTAACAATGATTAGTTTGGAGACAGTTTCTTTAATAGGATGGTAAGATGTTATAATTTGGGTAATTATTTCACATTAAAATGGTGGTAACATTTTGGTGATCATTTACTATTTATGTGTTAGCAATGATTAATTAGGAGACATTTTCTTTAAATAGGATAGTAAGATGTTATTATTTAGGTTATCATTTCACATTAAAATGGTGAAAAAAATTAGGTGCTCAGTTACTATTTTTGGTCGTCCAAAGTATTTTTTTTGTGTTCATATTTTACTATATCTGGTGGTCCGTTAAACATATGCCTATTTTAACCATATAAAAATTGACAGTTAGATCTACCTAACGTACGTACAATGCGTTACGTGATCGACCTGCAGATCGCAGGACTTGTAAGCTTACGGGGGTCGTTCTTCTTTTTTACCGACAATGCCATACATTTTGATCGGAGTATATTTATTCACGGTTATCCAGTCCCAATAAAAGAAAGTTGCATTTTTATTGGCATTATTTAATCTTTCCTGACAGCATCTGACAGCTTATTCAATCTGCTATTTTAAATAAGGAAGCTGATCGTTTTGTATGGCTTAAACATCAAACCTCTACAGTACCTACTTAGTTTATGTAGTATGTCATGTTGAATTTGAATAAAGATGTGTCTTCAACAAACTTTTAAAAAGAGGACATTTGCAATTTGTTTTCAGTTAGGTTAGTATTCATGGGAATGATAGTTATATATTAAGTCAATTTTATATTGATGGGATTAAAACTAAACGAAATTTATCGCATACGCTTAACTTGACTTTCAAGTATTCAAATACTAAAGTCAAAAAGCATTGCAATTGACGCCTTCAAAAGCTTTTAATAAAGACTTTTGACGTCTTCGTTTGCCCAGTTACTTTTGATGCTGACTGTACCTCGCCCGAGCGGAATTCACGTTACGCGCGGTACTGCACTACTGCAGTTAGTTCAACGTTACCGAGAGTAAGCGAGTCTTAATTACACTTTATGATCACTACACTAGGTCGGCTTGGCTTAAACTAAACTTATTGGTGTAGTTTTTAATTTTTGATATAACTGCAGTTATGATACTTAATGTATGACTTCTAATAGTGTTATTCTATCTAGATTCACTTAGACTACATCGGACATTTGCAGATGTTTTACTTTCTGGGATACGGTCGACGTCTAACATAATATTTAACTATAGTTTTGCACCTTATTCCTTTGCAATAAGACGAAACATGTATACCTATGTGCCTTTGACTTCTACTGTACCAAAATCACACCCAATAATCAGTTTTCAATGTAAATCAGCTCTAAATGTCACTTTTTATATGGGATAATGACAGTTGACTTGTCTAACCCCGTATCATGGTCGGCCTTATCACGCGATAAGTGACAAGATAGGAGCGTCGTCTCGTTCCATCGAACGGTGTCATCCAGTGACGGACGCTCTATCGTGTCACTTATCGCGTGATAAGGCCGACCATGATACGGGGTCTGATGTGCGTTCGAAAAGTTACGTGATCATCCCTCAGTATTGCAATATAAAAATATATGCTGCTAAATTAGAGAAGACCCATTGATTTCTCGCACTACGTTGGTAAAGAATTGTCACAGAGCATTCATACAAAGTTTATCTTTAGCACGTATTCAATAAGGATAGGATTTAGAAAAATCAATACATTACACCGCTGATTAATACTTTTACATGCCATCAATCAAATTGTTGGCTAACCTATGTATCAAATTCAGTTTTAATTGAACAAGCGACAGTAACATGTTCACAACATAGAACATTGTATTTGAAATGTGTCACGTTACTAATGAATACATAATATACATTTAAGCACATCGCTATAACCAGCGATACTGTGGCCTAAATCAGTCTAACTAGATGCTCAATTTAACATAACACATTTCGACATAATTTGCAACGCATTCAAAGGCGGAATACGAGTATATGTGTCAAATTATCCAAATCCAAATGAAGGTAAGACATAATTGTGCTTTTTTTTGCCTCCTAAATTCTCTACAATACCAACACAAATAAAAACCTGCAAGGTTTTTTTTTAAATAGGCTTTCTTAAAAGGTAAACTTAAGCTATAGGAAAGGCACCTACATAAATATTGAATAGAATCCTTATATATTTCAACCCCGCAGCCTTTTGGAATGAATACTAAACTGATGCTAGGAGCATTTTTATCAATATGGGATGTGATGCGTTTTCATACAAAGGTGATTATGGAAGATTGTTGGATCGATTTTTTTTTATTATGAATATTAATAGCTCCATTTTTTAGTTAGCAGTATCCTTAAAATCCCATCTCACCCCCGTTTCATGCCTTGTCTCCCCATTCATAGCCCAACTCTCCTCGCGATCCCTACTCACCCCATTTTACGGTACTTGGTGCTATATTTACTTTACCCGTATTACAATGGGTTATGTAATGGTCGTGCTTGATAGCCTACAGTCATAAGCCAAATTATCATATTTTAATGATGGATTTACATTTTGTATTTATGGTTTATTAATAGCCAATCAGCGTGCTTCGCGTCACGTGTTGGCATCGGACCTCTATACGGTCGTGCTGGTGCAATATACTCGATTTCAAATCAGTTTAGAGTTATGTAATTTGGCTTATATACTTACTTTACAATTCTCGCTTATATACTTTATGGGATGCAATCTGATATCTTTATATACTTCAATACGACTGACGTTTTATATTCATCTGTTTATTTACTTTAGGTACGCTTTCACTTATGTATTTGAGTTACAACAATATTTCTTCCTATATACTTAGGGTTATCTATGGGGGTTCTCTTTATTTACTATACATGAGGTTATGACTTTGTTTTCTCGTGTTCTGGCGTCTGTCGTCCATACTAATGTTGTATACGCCAGTTTAAGAAAATATTTTCAGTTTCAGTAATGTTTGCAACTTAAGTTACGACAGTGCCATTTTAGTGATAAGTTTTTGTCAACAATGAATCATTTGGTGCATGTCTTGGTTGCCTTCTGTACTTTATCTAATTTATTTTGCACAGTCATCAAACTACTCGATCTTGCCTTAATATTGCGCTGTTACCAAACTTACATAACTATACCAAATTTCAGCCCAATTGGATACGGTAGCACCGGTAGCTGAAAAATATATGTACATTCATGCCTAGGTATGACCCTAAAAGGGGAGACGAAGCAATATGAAACTTGTGTTCCAGTGACACTTTTAGCATAAATGAGGGTATAAAAGATCGACAAACTGTGATATAGCAGTGATAGGTAATGTGATATAGTAGTGATGAAGACATATTTTTTCACTGCCTTCAGATCAAGGGTAGGTACAGATCTGATGTTGCACGTACTTTTCGCTTTAAAGGACTCATTCTTTGACTGCAATGGTTTGAGGTCATTTTCAACGTAGTTATGTGAGAACAGAGCGTTAAATACACGTATATATCGAATCTACATAAATAATGTACTATTGATTTGATACGTATATACCACCTACATATTCAATATATGTTTTTACTGGTTTTATCCAAAGGTTGCAGGGTTTGTAGGGGTGTCAAGTGCCGAGATAAGGGAAGGGCACGGTAAGAAATACGATTTGAATCAAGACGTTTTCTTCAAATAGATTTCTCACTTTTATTACAAAAGCTGATTTTCGGGTAAACGTGTGGGAATTTATTTCTTTCATACAATTTACCCTTCCTATTTTTATCTCTAAGCTATATTGATGATGCTCAGTAAGCTTTGATATCCAAAAATCACATATTTATAACTACCTACTGCAGATGTCCGTGTATTACAAGGAACGTAGGCGAACCCGCTAGAAATATATATATGTTTTTAATTGGATGAATGTTCCAGAGATTATGCCTACTGACGCACTTACTTAAAATTATATTTATCCATTTACGTTACATTTGCGCATAATTTCAAAAGAAATGAGACTAAAACTATTTAGTATATGAATTCGACCGAATGCGAGTAATATATTTTTTTTGTCGCGTTAAATGTAAGTGAAGTATCTACTATTGTATAAGTAGTATTATTGTAGATAAACATAAAAGTATGAAAAGGATTCCTTAAGATTGAAACGTTAAATAAGCTTAAAATCTGTTCATAAACTAGGGTTGTCAAAGGTAAAACATAATTCGCTAATAATTTGATCATGTAACTTCGCGGCATTGACTAATTGAACCACATTTATTTGCTTTTAAGCTGTTCTCATTATAGCATACAAATTACTCAGTTGAATCAACCTATAAAAGAGATTTCAATCTCCACAACATTTACACTGTTTCACAGTTTCCTGCTGATTGACCGCATAAAATTATTTACATATGATCATTATACACAGAGAATATCATGCGATGCCTCATGTTCAAATTAATAACGGAGTGTTTTTTGAATGATGAATTTAAAGCTACCAATAGAATCCTTATGCTTTTATAGAAACAAAATTGTATGACGACTATGTACTTAAACGCAGTATTTCGCGACCGAAACAACAATTTACCGGATTTTACAACGACTTTACGATACAACTACTTTGTACTAACAAATGTCAGTTGTGACGTCATACCTGTCTGTCTATCAGTATGAAGCGTTTTGCGCCGCCGCCAGTGACGTCAATCCTTGTCTCAATTTTTTTGTTATTTTTGTCTTCTTTAATACTGTAGACTCGAAAATTTGTATAACTCCAAAAGATAGAAGGCAATAAAATATACCTAGTGACGAAAATCCTATTCAGATATCTCAAAGAATTACGAAGCTACAACCGTTTTAATATTGCTTGTTAGAGAGAGAAAACGCAAACGGTGTGTGACGTCACATTACAGGATGCTGCCGGGGGGCCGCGTCGACGGCGGCACCGACCACGATACGGCGCGGCGCGTTGCCGCCTTCTGTGACGTCACATTCTTCCAGCTTCATCGTTTCATATGAAGTTGCGTTTTGCGAAAAAGGGACAGAACATACCCCTTATTAAAACTTTGGACACTTATAACTTCGTGATTATTTAACCTTATGCGTTGATTTTTTCTCCATTTGACTACATTTTTTATCCTTTTTTGAGAAAATATGACACTATTGATTATTTTATTTAGTGTCTACGCCCCTATTGTAGTTAATCCCATACAAACATTTGTTCCTCTCAAAAAACTGGTTCGAATGACATCATAAAAAATCTTAGTATCATCCCTATTATAAATGAATATGTAGAGTAGAAAGTAGATACCTATATCGCATTGTCCATAACAAACGCCGACATGCGTTCGAATATTCACATCCAATTTCAATCAAAATAACGAATTCATGTGCTTGCGATATTGTCGTTCCCAATACAATTATGTTCATTCGCAGGCATTGATGACTCTCTAAAGCCATATTGGCAGTATCAATATGAAATCGAATGCCGAACCTGACGCTGTATTTAACAGGATATTGGCCCAATACACGGGGGTGTTTTGGACCTTTTTAATTAACTTTGTTCGTTAGGCTCTGCGAATGACCATTTATTTCCATAATTCCTCGACCCCGAATACGATATTACGCTTAATGGGAACACCCTAAGTTGGAACCTAATATCTATTAATTTGCTCGGTAGAATTAATTTACAATCTCCTGGTAAATATTCAAGTTGTTGAAAATTTATTGGCAGTGTAATAATACTAATAATCCTACTAATATTATAAAATGCGAAAGTTATGATGTTTGTTACTCAATGACGCTTCAACGGCCCAACCGATTTGGATTCACGTTTAAACGAACATAGTTTACTCGTATAGCCTGGATTAAAATATAGGATAGTTTTTACCCCGGGTCCACGCATACCAAGTCGCGGGCGGAAGCTAGTATTAAATATTTTATTATACCAGACTACGACTGTGTGTTTATAGGTACCTAGTTCTGATTTATCCAAACAAAGCAATCGTTAGTTTTACAGGTATCCGTTTCAATGTGATGTTACAAATGCCGAATATTGTTGCTATCATTCCACCTCCGTATCAAAATACGAAATTGTTTTACTAACATAAAACAATTTCGTAGTCGAGGAATTATAAGTTTCGACAGTTATCGACCTTATTTCTGTTTCTAAGCGGCGATCCTTTTCATCCTGCGTCTGTACCTGGGTGTTATTGTTTGCTATTGTATTCCTAGGAACGCTACATAGAAGGACGACTGTAACATAACACTTTGCATTAGCTCCGTTCCGCGACCGGCGGCGACGCTCGATTAGCCGACTCAAGTTTCCATTTTTCAATCCACATGCTTCAACCGACTTTGTTAACATGTAGGGGCAAGACATGTAGAATATTGATATCGAACTCAATGTTGTGGAAAATTGCTTGGATGATAGGAAGAGATCTCGGGTTAAACGGTTGAGATGACTGACCGACTTCTAGTCTATCGGTAACCCCCAAGTCAATTTCGAATTTGATTAAACTGGGGCATCTTGGGATAGATAAACGATGTATGTACATCGTGTGATGATGTAATTAGTACCTATTATCTATCTGCAGAGACTTACGGTATTTGAGTAATTGTCAAATCAACAACTATTTATGAAACGGTAAAAACTCCAAACGGTTGTTGTGTGCAATCAAGTTGTGTATCTACTTGAAAATTCGCGAGATTAAGACTCTTCGTAGCTTTTAGTAGCAGATATTATATTGTATTGTATTTATTATATTTGTATTATATGATATTTATGTAATATTAAATTATAATATTTATATTATATTACATTCATTGGAATTATCAGTATAACATACCAGTATTTTGTTTGAACATGATGTTTTCCGAGTATATTGTGAGTTTCATTTATTAGTAATAGAAGAATAATTGCTGTTGGCAAATACTGTACTTGAATGATATCTACTGATTTCTACGTTATTTATACCCGTTAAAATATTGCATGAAAAAGCTTTTTAGTTGTGGACTTGTCAGTTGCTGCACGTCAAAAATAAATAAAAGTTGTGCTTCAATACACGGTCATAACTCCGCTGTTTCCGGAAACTCAAGTCAGATACCGACACAATGGTTATTAAACAAAACGTGTCCTACTTTTCCGGAACAACAACGATTCATAAAGCAATCCCATATCGCTTACCACTACAAAACATTCGACGGTCCCCATTCAAGTTCTATTGGCAGCCCGTGCCACCTGCGCTGCGAATACAGAGAGAATGTAGAGTGTTATCTCATTTACAAGTTCCATTTGTATGCAAGGCCTAGGGCTCCCCTGCCGCCTCAGCCCCCATCGTTTGCAGGCTCGGCAAACAAAATAAAAGTAGGAGTCGAGTTACACTCGTGTCAGAGCCCGACCCGTTTTATGAGTTTACAGTGGTAGGTAAGGCGGCTACAAATACTGACCTAGTTTCCTTAATAATTCACTTTAATACATTTAAAAGTGGTTATTTAAAAATGGTACCTGTAAATCTATATTTACAGGTTATATTTATATAGATAGCATATCGTAATTGTTTAGTTTAATCAAAACTTGGTAGCAATTTCTGTAAAAATACAAAATAAATCTGCAGTCTAAGCAAGGAAAAATAAGTTGTACACAATCAAACCGGAAGCAAAACGAAATGTTTCCCTCGCGGCGTTCACTTTTCATTACTTGAAATTGCTTTCCTTTAACTTAGCTGGAATTCTATAGGAGTGGGAGTTGAGGTCGAGCATCAAAGCATTGCAAGCCCGAACAACAAACTGGTTTAAATCCAGGTAACCTGAGGCCCCCGGGGAATCTAGCGTAATTTAATGGCTTTCCCGGCTTCAATAAACGCCGTTTTCTCTGCGGTCAATACCATTCTCTCAATAGCGACCGTGACGGAGAATACGTAATGTGCAAACGCACGTAGGGCTGGTGCCAGCACGTAAATGCTAGACGGACAGCTCCTTTTTCTCTAATCAGAGTGAAGTTTGACATTTCGGGTCCTACCGGGTTAACCTTGCACTTTTTGATATTGTAACGTAGGTACTGGTACAAATACATGACATTTTCGTTCGACTAACCTGAAAGTTACGACTAACTGTGTACGACCCGAAAAGAGTCATAAAAGCAATTAAAATCTACCGTACAACACGGTAAAGGTTAGTGTTCCCATCAAAAGGGTCAAGTGAAACGACCAGTGATGTAATTTCACATTAGTGTTTTTGTTATAGTCTAGTTAAGACAAATACAATACTCGTACAATCAATCAATACCAACAAACAAAAGACATCAGTTTTGTTTCAACAGAAATTAAAACGTTAATTTAAACTTTAACCGTTTCCGAAAGTTTATGCTCCTATATCCTTAACTGTAAGAAACGGGAAAAATAAATTAGAAACTAAAAGCGTGATAATCCGAATCGATATATTTATTGGACAAGCCAGCTACGATGTTGTCGTAGTCGGAAGTTCGGCTCCGGACGGTGTGTTTTACCGTAACTGGTGTTAACTCCCACGGAAGTAACCAAGACGTTGTACCTACTTACTCTTTATAAAATTTCAATCAATCTTATAACTATTGCTGGTTGTACAAGTACTAACTTCTACACCTTACAACTTCATCAATACCAAGGACGTCAGTTCGACATCACTGCCCGACCGAGAATGCCCCTTGGCGCCGAATCACCTCACTCGCGTTAGGGCCCCCCCACACTACCGGTGTCTTGTGAACGTTCTCATACAACGTTCTCGTTCACAAGACGCCGGTAGTGTGGGGGGGCCCTTAACGACGGTTACCATGACGTCACCAGAAAGGTCCGTGGAGGTACTTTTAAACTATAATTTATTCCATTAAAACAATAAGACCTTACACTGGCAACCCTACCTGCAGGACTACAATTACCCTGCCATTCCCCGGATGTATATAGCTCGCATATTGAAAGAATTGCTCCATTAATACAAACAGACATTGTTAGTGAAAAATAAAGCCAGGTTTGTTGTGTAGGTAACTTTTTATTTTATTTTGTTCGGATAAAAATATGAGCCGCACGATTTTCTTTCAAATATTTCACCGTTCTATAACACTATAGTATACATAAGTATAAAAAATATTTGAAAATTTATTTTTCCTTAAATGAGGTTAAGGTAATCCTTTCAGATTCCGTATCAACATACCTAAGATTTGCGAAATAACTCGCTTTCCAATCAATATAACCAAAAGCTTCAGCGTATTTTGAAAATTTGTCATTGCAACAAGATTGTTTCTATATAGAATTATTTTATTTTAAAGTATATTGCTGTGTAAATAATTTTCTCCGCACGACTTATCGGACGTGCCAGAACTAAATACGAAAGAAAATAAATTCTTTATTCAAATTTTTCGTTTGCACAAAACTCGGCCGTCGTTTTACAGACGTCCTTTGATCTTTTTTTCTTTTTTAACTTAACAGCCCTCCGCTTTAGGGTTCCTTATTGAAAACAAATTACCTAATTAGTAAGGCACTATTTACTAAAAAACGTATCAAAACACCATAAAGTTCGCAAGAAATAACTAAATTAAGCTATTTCTGAACGGATTAAACTCCAAATTGGTATACCACGAGAATCTAATGCCGGCTGTACACATTGGGCCAACGTTGGCGCGTGAGCAGGATGCAGCTATGCAAACGCATAATAACGAAATAAAGCCCTCCTCCTCTAACGCATAGCTGCATTCTGCTCCGCGCCAACGTTGGCCCAGTGTGTACAGCAGGCTTAAGTAGTTTTGATTCGATACATTTATTGTATTTGGACAGAAATATTTAGTGTACCGAGTCCTCAAAATTGATGTACCTGCTTAAATGGTCGTTTTGCTAATCACTACTCCGTATTGTACTAAAAAGCTAAATAGGGGTGGGGTGTAGACTCGAAAATTGCTATTACTCCAAAAAAAAAAGGCAAAAAAATATGCCTAGTGACGAAAATCCCATTCAGATATCTCAAAGAATTACGAAGCTACAACCGTTTTAATATTGCGTATAAGAGAGAAAACGTAAACGGTGTGTGACGTCACATTATAGGATGCTGCCGGGGGGCCGCGGCGACGGCGGCGCCGACCACGATGCGGCGCGGCACGTTGCCGTCTTCTGTAACGTCACATTCTTCCAGCGTCATCGTTTCATATGAAGTTGCGTTTGGGAAAAAGGGACAGAACATACCCATTCTTAAAACTTTGGACACTTATAACTTCGTGCGTGATTATTTAACCTTTTGAGTTGATTTTTTCTCCATTTGACTACATTTTTTATCCTTTTTCGAGAAAATATGACATTATTGATTATTTTATTTAGTGTCTATGCTATTCTAACCAAAATGCGAGTTAAGACGAAGTCATTTAGTACTTTTAGTAGGCACCTTTTCTTCGTATACCTGAATTGCTAGTTCCACCACCTTAAAACATACAATTCAATATTCTACCATCAATTGGTTTTCGTAAAAAGCCACTTGGTATACTTACATTATAATTATTATTTCCATTTTGAACTATTCGATTATTGGTTAGCCATACCATTAGTAGGTAAAAAAGGGATGCACTTATCAAATCAAATCAAATACTTTATTTCGACCAACAAGGATCATATACAATACAATTATTCATACAAAATTATTTAATACAAAATTATAATATTATATTATTAGATTCAATTAAAATATTAATAAATTATGTGTTAGTTCAAATGACTTATGACAGACGCTCAATTCTCTCAAGCGCAACCGAATATATAATTAAAACCTGATTTAAGTCCTTAAAATCTGAACCCTCACTAATGGTTCCGTCTCACGCTCCACCCAACGCTATTTTTCCCTGTAAAAACTTGCTAGGCGCCCTGTGCTCCTTAATTAATTAAACATCTAGTGGCCATAATTAATAACGTCAACTTGTGAATATTCCGTACACTTGGAACTCGCGGTGGTTTTTTTGTTCAAACACTTAGAGGAAATCAAATCACAAATGGTTGACCCTCTGAATAAACACCGGAGTTTCGGTTTAAAAGTTGTTTGTGCAATTAAGGCTTTATAGGGTTCCGTAGTCAACAAGAAACCCTTATAGTTTCGCCATGTCCATCCGTCTGTCCGTCCGTCTTCGGCTCAGTAACTGATAGAATATATATAAGTGGCAGAGTAAGATTTGTAAAAGTATTATCGTGATCTCTATGCATAATAAATCGATCCTTTAGATAGTTACATACGTGTACGCAAGGTAAACCTAACAATTAACGTCAACCTTTAAAATAAAAGCTTGTTCCTCATTATTTGAATTTGAATTGACAATCCTGCAAAATCTGGGTGTCATGTCCGGTATTTTACTATTTGAAACATTTCAGATTGATGTTACAACGCATTAGAACCTATCTGGGGGCACGAAAGTGCCCCCGACAAGTCGAGCAAAACAGCGGCACGGCCGTACCATCCTTTTCTCGAAGCAGTTCAGGACATTTTCGACCCCCCTATAACTTCGTTGTGGATAAAACTAGAAGCCTGAATTTCAGTTACTAAGCAGGCATTGTATAAACACGGTATATTTCAAATTTCCGACCGATCGTCAAAACTCTAAGGCACTTCTAGCAGACATAGAAGCTTCAAATTTAGAATACAATTAGTGTTTAGTGTATCCAAGGAAACTAAAATATTTTGCAATTTCGGTCCAGTTTTCTAGATACACCAACTGCTAGCAAATAAAGATTAATATAAGAATGCCTGAGACTTGGTACTACGAAATATCTCACAACTTTTTACGGTGGAAGAGTTTCGACACCTGGCTTCTTTTTTACGTGGAATGTTATATATGGGATTTCTAATTACAAAAAAATCCTATCTTTAGTTTTAAAAATCTTTTGCATTATTTTTATCATACCTCGCAACAATGACAATAAGAGTCGCTGCGGACCGCCGACGTTGGAAAGAAAGTATATCTTTCAAGTTCCAGTTATTCACAGTATATTTATACTATGCATAAGTGACGCACAAAATATATACACAAAATATATACACCATTTACAAAGCAAGCACAGAATATTTACACGTTTACCAATTACACTATGTAAAACATAACGGATGCAAATAGTATAGAAACGCAAATCGACACAACATTACAACAAGCATGGGAGAAAAATCAATAACATAAAACAAAACACGCGCGCTGACGGCGGCGTCCGCGCAAGCCAGCCTGCCAGCGCGCGGGCACCGCGGAGGTTGGTGATTTGAACGCGTCGTCTACAATCATCTTAATAAATTACGATTTCATAGTCCATGTCTAGTAAGTACATCAAGAATTTCGGTCGACAACTGAATACACAACGAACCAGCAGAGCTTATAGTACGCTAATGCGCGCACTAATTACGGGTTCGATGGGCGGGCGCAGATCAATCATGCGTGTTCCACGCTCGCCGCACGCGGGCCTCTCCGCCCGCTGCCTTTACAACACTATGTAACGTAATGCTAGCGAATTCGACATTATACGTCTAGAACCTTGCTATTTGAATAAATAAGGAATTACGAGTACACCGAAACCGAGACCGACCGGTACCGAGAAAACTTACGTTAACAACGGAATACATTTGGACAGCACAAGCCCTACAGACCGTTCGGTTCGCTAATACACGCACTAATTACGGGATCGATAGACGGGTGCATATCAATAATTTATGTTTGCAGCCTATACAACACTTTGTAACAAAACGCTACACTACTAAACATGATGCAAACTATTTGCCATTCATATTCCCCATCATAATATCATAGTGTAAGTTTTTACACTCTCAGAATCAGAAGAGTGCAGTAGTAGTAGTAGTTTACGAAAAATCTTATTTTTATATAATTGGTTCTAAGTATAGATAAATATATCTATTATTGAGCTACAGTAGCCTTGTGGTTCAGGCATGCGGCTGTTAAGCGGCGGTCGTGGGTTCGAATCCCGGCTCGTACCAATGAGTTTCTCGGAACTTATGTACGGAATATTTACCGTTAGCTTTTCGGTTAAGGAAAACATCGTGAGGAAACCGGTCTAATCCCAATAAGTTTAGTTTTCCCTCTGGGTTGGAAGGTCAGATGGCAGTCGCTTTCGTAAAACTAGTGCCTATGCCAAATCTTGGGATAAGGTGTCAAAGCGGACCTCGGGCTCCTTTAGGGGCAATAACGCTAGGAGCATGATGATCTATTTGATTACTTCATTATTGCGTGTTTCCGTAATAAACCCTGTGAACGTGGTTATGTAAATAAAATATTTTTTTTATCGCTATTATCGCAAGTTCGCGCGAATTTTACTCGCGCGAACGCGCGATCAAACCTATTGGACTCGAATAGATGTCCTAATTGATAATCGCGCGAACTTGCGATGTCGATTAGGACACCCATTCGAGTCCAATATGTTTAATCGCGCGTTCGCGCGAGTAAAATTCACGCTAACTTACTATAATCGCGTAGTCGCGTCGTATTAGGACGATCCCTAACCGCTCGACTACAGTGGCTCTGCGATTAAACAAAATAATCATAGTTTTAATTTATGAATAAAATAAATAAATTGAAAGCAATACTACAAAAGGTCAATAAAATATATGTTGAGATTAGACATTAAACCAAGTAGGTACTACTCTTATTTTCGCATTGAGTTGGTGGGAATTGTGAGCAAGGCTTGCGCGCGAACTTTACGTACAAACTCTAGAATTGAGAAACTTCCACTACACGGTGATTAATGTAGGCTCTTTATCTAAGAATAATACACGATGCATTCACTTTGAGAGCACTTTACTTAAAACAATTGAGTAACATAGCACAAGGAAGAACCATTTTTAATGGAATAGCAAATAAATTTGTCTGCAGTTAGTTTTGGAAAAAAAAACGTATGAACTTAATCGAGTCTTTTTGCTATTTACCGTTTACAGGCTGTATAAGAATCAATACCCTTTATAAATGAACCCTTAAGCCTGAATCAAGCCTGAATCACAATGACGCGGCTTACGGTCTATAGCAAACTTGAAAGTTATTGTTACTATTGCCCGCCACCGCAGGCCGCGCCAGTGTGCGAGAGGCTTCACACTGGCACGGGCTGTGATGGCGGTCAATAGTAATAAACGTGACGGTCAATGTCATGTGATATAAGCATATTTAATTTCACTGTCCAATAGAGGTGATATGAAAATTCCATTGTGTCTAACCAATGTAGGTCTGTATCAGGAGCGCATTTACGCGGGATGCGCGGAAGTGCGCGCTAGGTCCACATGCAGTAGGTACCTGCTTCATTCGCTTCCGGTCAATTTAATGCTATTGGCAGCATACCGATAATTAAGGAAATCTGCGCGATCTGATAAGTAAGCTCTCCATAAATTACAAAATACCGCATACCGATTCCCGCCTGCCAAATGCGGAAATACCCTAATTTTTCGGCGTTTTTTTTTTTCTCATTTGTTCTGACCCCAAACGAGTCCTTTAGTAAGGCTCAAGAATTAATTAAGGAATAGAGTCGTAAACTCAGGAATAAATGTGATAGTCCACGCTTCGGGTCGTACCTGGGGATCGATTTTTGAATCTCACCAAGTGACTAATTCTCACCGATGTGAGTGATTTCCGAAAGTTCGTATTTTTGAAACTCACCGGTGACTTACATTTGTCATACCTATGATATCGATTTACGAGTGCCCCTACCCACTCGTAATTGAAATCACCATGCGATTGTTTTTGACAGTTGACGTTAGTGACATCTGCCAAAAGTACCAAAGTATGTTTTTCGGAAGAATTAGCAGCGGGGTTCGATTGTGATATTTGTGATTGCGACGATTTATTGAGAATATAAATAAGCGGCCAAGTGCGTGTCGGACCACGCACAACGAAGGGTTCCGTGCCTATTAAAATGGCAAAAAACGGAACCCTTATAGATTCGTCATGTCTGTCTGTCTGTCTGTCCGTCCGTATGTCACAGGCATTTTACTCGAAAACTATAAGGTGTATTTGAATAAAATTTTGAGGATAGGTGTATTTTATTAACCGCTACATAGTTTTGTAATTCAATTCCTAAAAAAACTGTTTTTTTTTTTTTATTATTGCAAGCCCACGTGTGGCATATCAATCGATAGGTCTTCCTCCACCTCAAAAACCTTTGAATCGATCTTGTTCAAAACAATTTTCGCTGAAAGAATTTAATAAGCCCTATGTCCATGTTTTTTTTCTTCATATTTTTAAAATACACGGTTCAAAAATTAGAGGGGGGGGACACAATTATAGTGACTTTCGGGGTGATTATCTCCGACTCTATTCACTTAATCAAAAAAAATGCTGAGAAACCTTATCTATTTTTAAAGGCCTATCGATTGATGTGCCACACGTGGGCTTGCAATGAAAAAAAAAATTGAGTTTTATGTATGGAGTGCACCCCTAAAAACATTTTTTTTTTGTAATTTAATTACAAAACTTTGTAGCGGCTAACAAAATACACCTATCCTCAAAATTGTATTCAAATACACTATAGTTTTCGAGTAAAATGCCTGTGACATACGGACGGACAGACAGACAGACATGATGAATCCATAAGGGTTCCGTTTTTTGCCATTTGGCTACGGAACCCTAAAAACCGCTATCAAGGACAACACTATAACATCTGCGTAAAAAGGAACATAACGGGAAGATTGTCTCTGCCTGACATTGTAAAATTTCTGCATGTTGGTAAACAGCGTGTGACTTTCAAAAATACGGCTCCTGGAAAATGGTGACATAAAAGTCATCGGTGATAATTTTAGTCACCGGTGACTTTGATATCACCAGTGAGATTCAAAAATCGCACTCCTGGTGCTAAATTTTATTTGCCGTTGAGTGCGCGATACTGCTGCAGTGAGATAAGTGCTTCAGCTAGCTACAATTTGGGGCAGACCATTTGAGTTTCTGAATTGAAATAAAAATTTGTTTACATGCCTGTTGGTGTTACCTATGATTTTCATAATTTTTGAATCCATGCAGATAACTTCACTTATTTAAGCAGCCCTCGGGGTAATCACTTAAGGTTTCCAAAGCGAGTTAGGACAGTCCACCTGACATTTTTCCATATAAAATAGTCATTTAGATCTACCTATATATATAACGTACGTGCATTGCGTTACGTGATCGACCTGCAGGTGTGTAATAAGAGAATTGTAAAAAACTATCTTGATACCGCAAAAGTCATCAACACAGCTGTGCAAGTTTGCGCAGCAACACAAACAGGGCGGTGGAGGATTTCATAAATATCGGGAAAATGGAGCAACGCAACGTTTGTTCAGGGGCATGTTGCAATATTAGTGTTTGATACAGTGTTGATGTGATTTTAGCGAAATAAAAACACGGCATAGAGCAGTTGGTCAATATTATTGCGTATATATGTATAATTCGCGACTTCACTAGTTTGAAGCCGAACTGAGCATTTAATGGGAAAGTATATTGGCAGTTTTTAGTATTCTGTTTCAAAATATCAGTTTTTGACTCAGCGTTTGAAAATAATGAATCAACATTACTTACCAACAGTGTAGAAAAATGCATGATAGCTGGGTATATCTAATATATTAACGCAAGATAGTGCGTCTGAACTATGACATACGTTACAGCATTCTATGTAAGAATTATTAACAACTAAAACCGGAGTAAACCTATGTCATTACAAGATTTACAAGTAAGGAATTCATCCAACAATAGCAAAGAGCGTAACTGCACTTTACACTGAACATGATTTATTCATAGGCGTCATTATTACTCGACTGTTACTGATATCTTTTATTGAACACATTATCGATTCGCCGCGAACGTATTACCACGCCCGTTCACGCGATGCGTATCGGATAGAGCAAGTCGATTTACAAAAGCTGATAAATTATGGAGTCCCGTTTGCCTTAAGCATTTCGGATCTTGCGGTTTGAGTTGAGACGAACTTATTCACGGCGTTTCGGCTATTCAGGTTGATGGATGATTAAGACAAGGTCACGTATCGATCGATTCACCAAATTCGGTCTTTGTAAACGTAAATATTCTGAACCTTCGAAATGTCATAATTGCTTTTATGGCACATACATTTATGTACTACATAGTAATACATTTTTTTCATGTGTGTTGAGATCGGCTTGCAAGATTTAATAGGTTCAGACTTCAGACTGGCCAGGTGGGAAGGGAAAAACAAGTTACCGCGTCTGAAACATTGCTGAAATGGGAAAGGGTCAATTGTTTATGTGCAGTGATTCCTGAAGCTCGTAGGTATAGTGATGGCCTCAACATGGTAACGGCCTTGTTCGCGAGACCGCCGCTGGAAGGCATCGGTCCCCGGATTAGCCCTAGTTTAAAACCTACAAACCTCCGCCTAATGGACGGATCAGCCCCCTTACACAAGAAACACTCTATACTCGCTTGTCCACTCACGAAACCAAAAGGCTGTTTTGAATTCTATTTCCATATCAGAAAAGGCAACTGATTTCACTTTAAAATAAAGAAAACTTCAATTCACTGCCTCAGTTTGATTTCATTGCAAGAAAGTTATTCAACTTTGAGCTGAGCTGAATTTAAAATTCTTTTGGGTTCTTTGTGAAGGATATAAATGGTACCTACGTGTTATTTATTTTGCTTATAGTATTTAGAAAAGAAGAGCTTTTCTAAGCGTCTACTTATTTATTTATCAACGTTTGTATTGAACTATGTTTATTAGTGATTCAGTTCAAAATAAGAGCGATATTGAGCTTTATTTGGAAACTTAATCGATGACTGCCGTTAGATACCTAATGATCAAAAATAACCCGTCAATTTTGGTAACAAATGGTCTACCAGATATGAGGAAGTACCTATAATTAGTTTATTGGGGTTCTGCAGTCTAACTGTTGCGGTTTCCAGAAATGTATAATGGCGGGATCTGGTTCCCGGTCACATATGCGATATAAATTACGCATTTGGGGATGCTATAAAGTTGATATTAGATGTTACGCGGGCAAAACCATGTGTTATCGCAGTAATCCACATAATCCGGAACTAAAACGATTAGCGATGTTCGTTGTGCATTGCACGTGACATATGATGTAAACGCATTTGCAGAGCTTTTTAAATGCAGCACCTCCATGTTAGTTTGCTAAATAGCATAGCATTAAATGAGATTAAATGAACTTGATTAATGATTAAAAACTGTTCTATGAAACCTAATCATTATTTTTTGGTTTATCCAACAGAATAGTATCCTAAAATATGAGAATAGGCGGTTGTTTGGATGTTATTGCAATTTTGACCGATCATAGGTATCATACGTTTGTGTTATCAATCTGTTACATAACATGTCGAGTCACGTCCCGGCGGACAATTTGATCGCTCAACATGAAATTGTGCATCCTCGGCATCGAGGGACCGCGAATTTGTCACGGCGACAGCATGTACGTCACCGGAATGGATCGACATCTCGAGCCGAATCCACGCTATTTGCGGTTTTGTTTTGAGAGTTGGGACAGCTAGAGATGATATTAAATGTCACAATGAAAAAGCACGTATGCAATAGAACGGGATGCCGTGATTTGAGTTTTCTAGCTGCCAAATATCGTTTTATTCGATAGACGACCTGTAAGATAGAGATGTAAGAAAGTATATAGGTAATATTATTTTATTCTGTGGTATACGTCAAACGTTAATTAATGCTTGACATTTTTTCTAACAAAACATTTCATTTGTCTACTGTTTAGTTCAGATGATAAAATTTTAGGACACATTTTTTTATATAAATACCCGAAAAGAAAAGGTCCTTAAATAAAAAATTAAGTCCTTAATTTAACATCGTTGCAGTAATATTTATACCTCGTTAATGCTTAAATTAATGAGCAGCCCGACTAGCAGTTCCGCTAGTCTTTAAATTTCCCCCGAGGATGTTTCTCGGCCACGACGTAAAGGGTTATTTTCCGGTAAATGTTTGAAAAATAACACTCGGTTTGACCGTAGAATTTTAGGATGAAATAGTCGAAACGTGCTAACTCTGTGAAGCGGAATAGCGAAGATTCTCAAAGCTTTTGTTAGTATCTCCCTCACTCTTTTGCCACTGGACAGTTCGTTTTCCTTTTGTCTAGATTTTCTGTAACATCGTAATATTTTAATACTTTTTTCTTTGGCGTGTCAGCGGGATGGTATTAATCCCACCGTAGATATATTGTTATCGGTGCCTCTGTCTGTAACCTTTCGTAGTCGCCTGTTCGAGCGAGCGAGTTTCATTCATTATGTTATTCACACTGAAAACACGAGAAAGGTTATTGGATACTTTTTCTGACTGCGGAAAATGGGTATATTTATTATGGGTCCATATTGGCTCATATAAACTCGATGTGTCGATTTTTTCTAGTAATACCGCTTTGTAATCATAATCATCACTCTTCATAATTCTTTACTTCCTACCTTTTATGTTCCTAAATTTCTGTAACTATCATCGGAACTCATAACGAACAGTCTTCATAAAATTACTAAGAACAGACTAGATAGAACTCATAATTTGGTTTTTCATAACAGTTTCCTTCATAATATCATAAATCATAACCTAGAATATAACTAGTTAATATTTTTTCGCAAACAAGTTTTTCCGCTCTTTTATTAAAAAAATAACCTCGAAGACGAACGACTTGCGTCTTCTAACCTATCCGCGATCCGAGTCTGTTTTGCCACTAAGTCCCTGTTCACTACTGCCTACTTGAACTTATACACCACTATCTTGGCATTAGTTGATCTCAGAGAGAAGTTTATTAATACAAAATTTAGCAATAACTACTAGTATGTATAGAAATAAATATGATATTAAACTATATTGCTAAAACCATTATGATATAAAAGTATATAAACATAGATAGTAGTAACAGTTATCCTTATGTTGAATAACATTATGAATATAGACATTTCGGAGTTACGATAGTTATTAGCAAAAATAATTATGAATAATGATCATTATGAGATAAAATTGTGTGAGAAAAATTTTCGGAAATCCAATAATCGAAGCTGCAATTTTATATGAACTTTGGCGCACCCATTTATTATACCTGCAAAGATCCGGTACATGGAGTTTACAGTCCCTCTTTATCAAATTTTCCGTACGTTTCGGTATTCTTAGTCATTCTTAGAAATAATAATATTGATCTCAAGAAAAGTATATACGACCAGTTAGCCTAGTGGGTAGTGACACTACATACGAAGGGTCTGGGTTCGAATTCCGGTATAATTATCATCCGGTATTAGTATTAGGTATTTATACAGCTCGCTTAAATGACAGTTTATGTGAACGTTGTCACAGCTTATCGGCCTAATTAATCGATCGGTGCGATGCTATGTTGATAATTTCAAAACAACGCAGTGAGTTATCACCTCAATTTTGCTCTCACGCTAAACACGCTGAAACCTTCTGCATTTACCTACTATTTCGTCCATAGATCGCATTTGTTCCAAATTACCCCGGCCCGGTCGCAAAACGAAACTTCGTTTCCTCAGACACCCGACGCCTTTAATATAAGATGGTGTACGCAAGAGATTAAAACAGCCGTGTGGCAGGTGGCACACGGTACGCTAGCCAAAACCAACGTGTTTTTGAACTTAACACAACAACATAAGACCTATTTCGACTCTCACGGAAAAGCGAATAGTTTACACATTAATTTTCATTGTGACTAAATGTCTTTCAAGCCAACAAAGGACTTATTTTATTACTGTTCTTTTACACGAATAATTCTGAAACAACTTTATTAAAGAAACTGTATGCTTGAAACAAACAGTGGAACAAAAGCTTACATGTGATTATACCTTCTGCTACGTGTTAGAAGTACTATGTGTTAATTTTTAAACGTTTGGTTTTATTTTAAACCCGATAATATTATTTAACTACCTCATTTTAGTGCCAATTTCCAACCATCTGTAGTCCAAAGGTTTATGTAATTAAGTAGGATTGAAAATGTGGATGCTTTAACCATTTGTCTTCTGCGTTGAAATTCAATCGCATGAGGAGTACGTGAGTTCAGACTACGTCTAACGTCAGCGTTAAGCTGTGATTTGGCTGCTGTTAGAACGGCTGTTAGGTTAAGTGCCAATTTAAATTGACGCATTAAACGTTATTGTTTCACCGTCTTATTTTTACTTGCAAAAGTTGCAATCAACCATCCCCAACCAACCAGCTCCTGCTTAAGCTAACAAGTTTCGTGTAACTACTTATATTATTACTGTGTACTGTACTTTACACCTAATTCAACTCTTAGACCCAGTAAATATGGCAAAAATGTATATCCAGTACACAGACTAGGTACGTTTTACTCTCTATACCGTTCCACCGATATCGATGTCTGTATGCAATGCACCAGCAATCCACGTCACTATGCGGTGGCTACTGATCCAGAACACGCGATAGGTTCACCCACAATGTAGTCGTTATGACTTCTAATACCGCACCCATAAGGTCAGTTCTTGCAAGTTCGGACGCCACGAACCGTGTTAGGTGCTTTATATGTAAATAGGACAGCGTTTACGGGCTTTCATGATTTGTTGAACTTTTACGTTCGATCTTGGATTACAATTTCGCGTACCTACACCGCAGCGCACGCTCTCTTGCTGTGCAAGTTAAAATGCAACTCTTTTAAAATCATTTCCACTACAGTAAAATGTTATTTTTATCTCATCGTTGTGCTTTTACAACTTGTTTGGGATGTTTGTGAGCTAGTAAATTCTGGGTGCTACTTATAATGCTTAAGTACTGTGGATTTAGTTGTATCTTTAGATTATATACATGTATAATGATAATGAATTTACGTTATTTTTCGTTATTTCGTTTTAATAGCTTACACGTTTTGGCCACCTTTGTCGATTACTATTCCGAAGTGAAAATGTGTTCATTTTGCTGCCATCTCGGTAAATTATAGTCTGACCGCGAAGCGCTCATAGCCTAGCGGTGCCTGCGAGTCGCAAACGATAACGCAGGTTAAGCAAAAATGGCAGTGGTCAGTCTTTGGATGGGTGACCGCCTGTTTGAGTGGTTACTATAAATGAGCGCTTCCGTGCTTTGGAAGGCACGCTAAGCAGTTGATGTCGGCTGCTGTCTATTGACAGTAGTCGTTAAGCCGAGTTAGAGGCCTTCGGGCGGCATAAAACTTCTAACAGTCGAGTTGCCCACTCACTTGACAAAGGGGGGACAGGACAACTGTTACTCGCGTCCGCAGGAGCTAGGGTGGCACTAAAGAGTGACAAACTTAAAAAAAGGCCAAATAATTAATGCCATACGATTAAATAAATAAATAGTCTGACCGATCTGGCCCTAAGTTAGGGTGATTAAAGAGATTATTTAATTAATAGGATCATCTGTAAGCTACTCGCCAGTGACACAAGTGAGAAATACTCGTGGGAGTGTGACAACACGCCATGTTCGAGGGCATTATTTCATATGGGACGAAATACAGTTGCTTGGTTACCTGCCAGCCAAGGTCCGCTACCCATTCACACATTATTAATTACATACCTATATTGATATTCCCTATTGTGTTATCGTTGTGTTACGTGGAACGATTCATCGTTACGAGTACGCTGTGATGAACCTGAAGGTCTAGCAATACACACTATTATGACTACATATACTGTTGTAAGGGCAAAAGAGATAGCATATTGAATAGACACATGTGAAGGAGTAGGACGATTAGAGAGAGACAGTCAAATATACATTGTTATGTGAAAGACAAGGAAGGGAGGTTACGAAAATAAAGAGATTACCAAGATGTCCGTCTTTTAATTGAAACGCCTTTACACTGTAAATGTGAAAATTTTATGTTTGGATACTTGTTACTCAAGTTGTTCAATCAGGCAGAAACCATCCATCCATCATCAGCTCCAAAATCATGCCCTAATGGTAAATTTAAATGTTCTAAGTGGAAGTAGCAAGAGAAAGGTTTTTTTATACTCATCGACCTTAATGTTTGAATTAAGACTTCGTACACCAAACTATAATCACATACTTTTTTCTCTCAACTCACTTTTTACAACTGTTTAGACAAATAAAATGAATTTGACAAACACGGGCTATCATGAAATCCAAACCGTTGCACTTTATGGAGGGAATAAAATCTTTATATTTCTATTATTGCCCCACAGAATGTACTGGCAACATTGTTTCCCTTATATTTTATTAAAGGGCGCGGCGCCTTTACTGAACTATAATCCAATCAAATCAATTATTTATTCTGCAAATAGGCCACAAGGGCACTTTTACATGTCAAACAGTAATTTACAATAAAATTATAATAATCTTACACAATAATAATTTAAAATTTGCAGATTAAGGACCGATATTTTAAACGGTTAACAAACTAAATGTCACTAAGTTAATGAAAACAAGACAAAATTGCAAAATATGACCATTACATTCGATATAAGCATTAACAAGAAGTTAATGATATTAATTCAGTTTTTCCAGAGATGTATATAAGGTCTCCGAGCGTCCCAATACAATTAATAATTATTCTAATGTTCGTAGAGATGTATACGGTCTCTAAGCGTCAAAACAAAACAAAAAAAAAAGGAATTTTAATGTAATATTGTCAGAGATGTACAGGGTCAATAACAATAAAACGTGTCAAGATCAGAATGATGTCTCTCGTCAATACGATAATAATAACAACACTAGTATTTAAGTACTATGCCCTTGCAAGCATGAACAGTCCGGACTCCACAAACAGCACCCGATCACGAGTATGACGCATATCTCAGCCATCGCCTCCCTCAACCATGTGTTAACATAATGAATTCGACCAATAGAACGTCGTCTTGGCTACAGAGGAAAAGACATCAACGAATGCTAAGCCGTTGCTGCGCTTCGCTTCAGCAGGGCTTAAATTTTCAATAGATACCAAGTTTGTTTAATTAGTTCAGTTGACTCGTAGAAAAAATATTGTATACAATAGTTATATAATTAGCTTTTTAAGTCTTGTCTCGGCAAGCTTCGTGGCCTAAACGTGGTACCTACTCGACTGAAAAAGCATAGGTACATTATATAACGATTGCATAAAATACTATTTTATACCTTCCCCTATTAATTATTATGCCTTGTTCAATTCGCCCAAAAGCGTCCTACTTCAACCTGGAAGGCTATGGATATGGCAAACTAGTTATCCTAGCAATTTGGAGTGGGGCGTTTTTTCGTGGATTATAGGATCTATATTAATACTGATCTATCAATATAATCTAATTGTTGATAGCTATATTTCTATATCGAATCTACAAAATGTGTTAAATGCCCAATATGTTTCATTACGAAGTATATATATTCGAAAATCCGCGACCGGCGGTCGGCGGGTGAGTGGAGGTGGGGGGCGATCATTGAACTCGTGCGCGTGCGCTACCGAGACGTGGGGAAGGCTAGGGTTGCCATATTACACTTACAGTCGGTTACCTATACTTAATATAGCAAAACTCTAAAGATCAGATCAGGTTGTTACTCTGACAAGCCTCACAGTCATAAAGGCGATGAATAAAGAGAGATACAAGACCTTCAGCACTGAAAGCCACGACCATTGGAAAACAGCCCCACGCGCATCCAGAGGGGCTAAGGGGATCAAGTGTCCCTACAAAAATCTATTATTCCCCAAGCGGTGTCAAACCCCGCTCAAAGCAAAACCGTGGATCCACCACTATTGACCAATACTGATGCTGTGCATCCAACAATGCGATGCCAATGTTACGAATACACTCAAACCTAAAGTTTATTTGGATCATCATCATCATTAACTCAAGAGTTATCCTCTTGTCGGTGGAGTATTTTCCATCTCTCTCTGTCGTACGCCAGCCCTTTGATTTGCTGATACGACACGGCACCAGCTTTTTCCTTTATTTGGTTCATATAACTGCGTCGTGATCTTCCCCTGCCTCTCCTTCCTTCTATCTTTCCTTCCATTATGATTTTAAAGAAGTTGTCGTGCCGTATCAAATGACCAATCATTTTCCCCCTTTATTTTGATAAACTGACTAAATAGTTAACGTAGCTTTCGATCATAGTTGTAAGCAACGTTTGCAATTTTGGCTTTAAAAATAAAATAAAATACTTAAAAAAGAATTTCAATAGCTTATCTATAAATTGTTAGAGAACAATTCAATTCATAGCTAAATTGTGGTCCGCTCGCGGTCGTCAGCCCTGGCGGAGGCAACTATTGTTCACCCGGATCTACGGTCGCTCTACATCCAGCTAAAGTCGACTACATTTGACTACATTTCTTTTTTCCACGCTCAAACCGACAATAGCATCGAACGATTCGTAAGCTCTGAGAGAAAATCGTAAGCTTTGTTAAATAAAGCCTTCTGATTTTCTTGTGTGACATATGCACAGTCAGCAGCGAAAGCACTTGCAAAGAATAACGTGTAAACTTTGCACAATTTGAGTCTAGTTGTACGGTAAGGGGTATTCTTATACGTACATAAAATAAGGACGTAAATATCTATAGGTACACGTCTTTATGACATTGACAATAGAGTACTGTACAGATATTTATGTACGCATCAGGTAAACGTCCGAGTGCTCGACGCTGTACTAGTATATGGCATGGGCACTCTATGTCAAAGCAATGGGTCCAATTTGAACTAGAAGGATTTTTCTTCATTCGAATTTAAGCCATGTCACTTTGACATAGAATGCCCATGTCTTTGCAATTGTATTTAAGAACCGAATCAGCCTCTGAAATTAGACTACCTAGTAACCTTTGTCTAAAAAGTTGTAGGGTCCACAATCGATAAGTACTTGCATTTACGGCATGAAGTGCAAAATACCTTTTGTATTTAGTAAACGAACGCAGAAAACAAACTCAGTAAACAAATGGGCAAATGGAAAAAAGCTGAAATTGTTTGATCAAACGGTTGGACTGGAAATAATGCAAAGGATCTTCTATGTACTGACAGATTATTTGTTTGCCGGAGCCGACGTAACTCAATCTGTTGCTATGTTGGCTTTCCATTTGGTTTTTAAATGTTGAAGTATTGATATATGTGAACAAGTTACACCTGGAGTTGTTCTTTTTTTATGAACATCTTCCGATATTTTCTTTCCCTATAACGAGAGAAGTCACCGTTAAGAATATGCCGTGACACTATATGTATATTACATCAGATTCTGTTTTGTTTAAATTATGCCAGGGTAAGGACAGCCTTCCGTGTAAGGAAGTGTTTCTTTCTATTCGCAATTCTTCACGAAAGAACTATAAAATAATAGTCGACCAACTTAATGTGTACTTGGAAAGGCCAATTTTCGTACAAATGCGGCCGACGCAACCGCGCCATTTAGTAGGCACGCGCGTGTCGATGTAATAAAGACAGACAGGCAACAACGGAACCCTACACTGCGCGTGGCCCGACGTGCACTTGGTTGGTTTTCAGTATAGAAGATCAAATTAGGACTCGAATAATTGTTGGTGTTAAGAATTTTTTCAATTGCGTTCGTGAAGAATGGCGTATAGGAAAAAACGCTTTTGTGTAAAGCCCAGGCATAATTATTTTGCTAAGCGACTTCAAAAAAGGAGGTTTTCAATTCGGTTGTTTTTTTTAATCATTATTTATATTTTTAATGTCTGTTACCTCAGAATTCCGTCATTTATGAGCCGATTCATTTTTTTTTTTTCGTTTATATGTATAAGTATATGCTTCCAGGTTGGTCCCATTTTTTTCAAAAATCCAGTTGGATAAGGCGATCCATGAAGAATTGAGAGAACTCAATTATATTAGGCAAGCGTGTAGTGATTTTGGTATTTTCTATTACAACTCTCACTCACAGATGGCTTATGGCATTCCTCAATTATGTACTTAAAACTATAAAAGTACGTCACAGATTCTGATACGATTCCGTTGAAATATCAACTAATGAAGTGTCCTCGGCCCTACTCTGTTCTTGGTGTACATTAATGAACTGTGTAACATGTCCATCGATGCTGGCACTGTCTTTACTTATGCTGATGACACAGCTGTGGTTTTCTCTGGAGATACGTGGGAGGAGGTCCGACGCGCTGCCGAACTGGGCCTTGCAAGGATTGCCAGATGGTTGCAAACAAACCTGCTCACCCTTAATACCGCCAAGACTAATTTCATTTGTTTCAGTAAATATAACAGCTCACAACCAGAATCAGATTTTTCAATTAGGATACATAACTGCGGTAACACGCTGGCGACCTGTTCCTGTCCATCCATACATAAGGCTAAACACACAAGATATCTTGGTGTTACGGTTGACCAGCGCCTTACATGGCACCTACATGCTGAAAATATTATGAACAGGATCCGTAAACTGATCTGGACCTTCAAAAATCTCAGACACGTTTTAACAAAAACTACTCTAAATCAAGTTTACATATCTCTCGCTCAATCCGTCATCACATATGCTATCCCGGTTTGGGGTGGAGCAACAAAGACCAAGTTCCTTGAGCTTGAGAGAGCTCAGCGAGCACTACTGAAGGTTATGTACCATAAGCCCTTCAGATACCCAACGAGTGAGCTCTATCTACTTTGTGATTTACTGACTGTGAGAAAATTATACATTTTAAAGCTAGTTCTGAAGACTCACAAGAAAACCATATACACCCCAGGGAAAAAAACATCCACACGTAGACGAAAGGCTGATGTAATAAACACCCCGATACTGAAATCCGCGTTCGCTAGGAGACAGCAACATGCACAATCATGTAACCTGTACAATGTCATAAACAAAGTCATAGACATTCACTCCTGTTCTACATACGAGTGTAAAAGTAGATTGACCAACTGGCTAAAATCAAAAACCTACACAGATATAGAAAACCTTATTAAATAACTACAATTATCACACACACCCCGCATATACACACACACACACACCCGCAAACACATATACATATACACACACACACACCCACGCGCACGCACACACACACACATACACACACACACACACACACACACACACACACACACACACATATATAATGTTAATCTCCCTAATCATTTTAAACTGTAAACCTTAGTATTAAGTTAAATTTGTCATCTCCTTTCCTAGTACACTTAAGATTTATTGTCAAGCTATAACTATGGAAGAGCGGTGCTCTCTTAGCACAAGTGTCTAGTGCACTTAAAAAGAGGCACCAGCACAGATATTGTTACTTATCTTAGCTACTGAATATTTTTTTTTTTTTTTTTTTTATAATGAAGTGCCAAAGGTGATCCTTGAGGAATCGACGGAAGTCATACATACATACCACATACAGAGCGATTCGGTTGTTTTCTTTAAGAGCGTGCAAACAAAAAGTTCTTATTTTAGCTAACGTAAGGCTTTTTCAAAGGCCATATTTTCGTTCAAATTATTACATTCTTAAAGTAAACTACTGTTTTGTATAGATAAACTCTTATTCTAGACCATAGCATTGCTATAATTCTATTTATATAAACGGTTATTTAAAAAAAACAGGTTTTCGTTGAAGTGCTTTCTAAATATACGCGTCAGAGCTATCTTTTAGGTAGAATATTTCCATTTTAAACTTCCAAAAATGTATAGATGTTTGCCTTTTACAATAGAATATATAGTCTTTTAGTACATAGCAGTCGCACTAGTTCTAAAATATTGGTTTTTCCTATTAAAAATAATCTATGCTTTTGCTCTCGGAAATCAGTCCATGTGGTAAATTGGAAAAGAAATGTGGAAATGTTCACGTCGCTTGGCGAAGTACCTACTAAATTGAAGTCGGTTAAAACTTTGTTTTTAAAGTAAATTATTTATGTATATCTTTGTCTGAGCTGCTGTGTTTTTTTTTGGGTTGAATTAAAGTACTATTATATTCTATTCTAACACCGCATTGCTCCTGAATCATCGTAAGTATAAGAAAGGTGGCGGCACAACGATTCCATAATTATATAATGAAATTTTTAATGATATGATTCGTACCTACTTCAACTTATTTTAAAATCATCTATAGTCCCCTTGTAAGTATGTCTTCCCATTTTGATTATTATACGCTCGTGAAGAAAACAGCTGGTGAAGTCATATTCAGCGTGAGAACATCCAGCACTTATCCATACTCGTATAGCAATAGTAGGCCGACCCTTATTTCCAAGATAAATATCTCAAACGCAAGCTTAGCAGAGATTGTTTATAGAGCAAGTTAGCGTTACTTGATTATTATGCTCTGAGGTGAGAACATAGAGGAGCTTGCTTAATTAGTTGTAGATTGTACATTCATGTGATTAGTGGGGTTCTAACGAGTTCCTCAGTCTTTAGTGGAAGATAATTATAGTACAACTAATGTGTATACTTCGTAGTCTGCTTATACTAGAACTGTTTAATTAGTAATATTTTGATGTTGATAAATATAACCGACGCATTATTATAAACGTTACAATAAGGCCACGTTTACGCACCCACGTAAACGCAGCCTAAAATAAAACTTCCGAATACTTGATACTCTTCCATAAGTTGGCAGGAAACATTTTACAATTAATTCATAGCTATAGAAGTGCAAAACATTGATGTCAATTATTGGAATTAGTGTCAGCATTGGGACTTGTACTGAAAAGTAACAGATATAACTCGAAACAAATATACATTGAGGACATAGAGACAATACACTACACTAAATCCATTTAAACATTGTGTTCTAGAGTGTAGGCCGGGACTGAGCAAACACTCTAGACTGCGAGCATGTAGGACGCCCTCGGGCGAGACAGGGCGACGCTGCGACGCTGTTTTGAAGTCGTGATGAAAACAAGTTCACGGCCAGGCATAAGATGCTTATGAACTGAAGAGACTAATTCAGATGATACACCAACGTTTCTAGCAAAATTAATTGTGCATACTACAACACATAGATATAAACACAACGTTCCGCGAATTCAATCCGGGTGCTGCCACTTGAAAACAACCAAGCGCAACTGACCGCGGGGATAGCCTCTTTAATATACTCCGCGGCGAGAGAAATAGTATAAATAACTATATTTGTGTCACAAGGAAGCAAAATAGTATATTTACGGCGAGGGCGGTGTATTGAATCCTGAACGTAGCGAGGGATAATACAATAGAATCCTGAGCGTAGCAAGGGATTCTAACGTAGGATCTTGAGCGTAGTGAGGGATACAAGTGTTAACGCCCGAGATGAAGATAATTTTGCTACTATTTTTCACACCGACTATGAAGAGATTTAAAAAAGATGCTGTTAAAATTACTTAACAATTTTTAACAAATTTTCTTATATTTTATTGCAATAAATATTACGAAAAATTCATAAATTTTCATATTGTTGTTAAAGTTAAAACTTGAAATAAGTTCGTTTTTAATCGATTACAATGAAATTATAATCGATTATTTTATTAAGATCTTTGTTCAATTGGCACATTGCGTAAATGCTACATGCCAACTTGAATAAATTAAAAAAGTAGCTTGGTCAGAAAAGTAGCATTTTGATCCCTCTCGTCGTGGAGCAAAACTTACTTTTCCGAATGAAAGGTGTGAAAAAGAATTGTACCAGTTACTTGGCCCATTTTAATTAATCTGATCATCCAGTAGTTGACCCTTTACGGAAACCATTGGGAACAGGATCAGTGCGATATTACAGTTTGTGGGAATGATAATCAATGCGCAATGTTAAGAATTTTATCTGAGAACGTACGATGTACGTACGAGTATGACGACTAAGTAGTTGGTTTTCTTACATATCTACATCAATCAACAAATATTTATTTTAATTCCCGTTTAAGTCCCGTTCATTAAAGTGTGAGAATCGTTTAACTCAATATATTTATACGAAATATTTAGTGTGAAGAACAATTTAATGGAGGAGGAAAGCTATTATCGGATTCATTAAAAATAATTGAACTTAGATTGATATGTACATCCATATGTCTATGATACAGCATTAACTCTGTATTAGTAGAACCTTAAATGTCAGCTTGATGCACAGTAATGGTAGAAAGTGCCAGTAAAGTTCAGGAAACCAGTAAATCTGAGAGTGTCCATTTATTTTTTATGCAGCCTAGCATTTTATCGTGTTCCTGACACCCATACTCGTAACAATCCATCAACAAATGGAAGAAGGAGTGATTGATATTCTGATGATTTAACAATTATATTTCGCATGTAAGTGACACAGACAATATCAGTATACTTAATGGAATAAAACTACCTGCCTACGTGTCAATCAGTGCCTCGCGAATGTTTTTTTTTCACAAATGAAGCGGTATTCTTTACGTGGAATTCTTTTGGCAACAAATAATTTCTTTATAGTCGAAAATTGGGTACAAAATGACTAAAATCACTCTCGACTACGAATGGCAGGGCCACCTTAATGTATAATTCATGTTTCTCGCTCCGAACGTCCGTTTTTGGCCGAAAAGGGACTTAAATTGACCGTGAATCGACACTCATCCTCCTTTCATTTGCAATATTGAAACCTGATTAATTATAGGGAAACATTTTCAGTTTTTGTTTTTGTGTTACTTAAGATGAATTGAGATTAAGCAATTTGATCTTCTTTTTCTTAATTGAAATAGACTCATTGTTCGTCTGGCTCTGACATGATTTGTAGCTGATATGGTTAGTTCATTTTGTGTTTACAGATATACATATTGTGTAGGTTCTATTTCAACGACGTCAATTATTTTAACACCAGACCTCGTATCATGGTCTACCTTATCACGCGATAAGTGACAAGATAGGAGCGTCGTCTCGTTCTATTGAACGGTGTCAGCCAGTGACGGACGCTCTAACCTGTCACTTATCGTGTGATAAGGCCGACCATGATACGGGGTCAGAGGGAACCACTTCCGTTAAGGGTCAACCTGACTCAAGGAAGAACGCCTGACCTTGACGTAAATTCAATATGTCGCTATATCTAAACTAAATCCTTATTAGGGACAAACAAAAGACAACAAAAAGCCAATTGCCAAATAGTTGGAAGGGCAACAGCTGAGTGCAGCAGCTGCCGCGTCGTATAGCGAAGTTGTCCGGTCACGACTACTCCTAACCCGCGTATAATAGCATTCCTAATAGCTGCCTACTACACTACAAAGAGTTTTGGGTGTTCATATTATCTGGACCTGGAGTTAATATAATGACGGTAGGTATTATGCCCTTTCCAACGAGGATAGACGAGCCTAAATTAATATGGAAGAGCTTTTCTGGTATTTCTATGAAAGGCTTTTCATATTTGTTTAATATACAAATCCAATTTAACAAGTACCTATACCCAAAGTAAATCGATTGTAACTAAATATGTGGTAATGCGCCTGATGCTTTAAAGTGTTTTCTATGTGTTTAATAGTGAGTGAGTTATACAAGTGAGGTATGTTGATAATTACATCATAGGTGGAATTGTTCACGCGAGCCGCAGGTGAGCGTGATAAGAGTGCCGCGGATGTAATTATGAAAGCTCACGCGTTTCATACGTTTTTCAACACATTTGCGAGGAAAACATCCTTTGATTGAAAATGTTAAGTATAGGCTCCTCAGTTATTTCCTTTAGTTATTGATGACAGCAGGTTTTTACTCACATATTGCACATTGACAAGAATTTCCAGTGGCGTCAATTATATTTATCACTTTTCTATTCACCAGCAAGTCAACATTTTTAATAATAACAAAACACGCACCTTGACAATGTTTACAAATATTTGTGAAATTACCTATAACGGCGCGCAACCATTTTTTTTGTGAAGTTCGCGCAGTGCGCGCGCAGGTGTAAAGCGAGACTTAGATGAAATCTCTAAACAGACAATACAAAATAAAATAAATAGTAGCCGAAAGACGTCCACTGCTGGACATAGGCCTCCCGCAAAGAGTGCCAAAGTGACCGGTCCTGCGCCACCCGCATCCAGCGGACTCCCGCAACCTTTACCAGGTCATCAGTCCACCTTGTCGGGGGCCTACCCGTAACATAAATATTCGTGCTCATCACACAAATAAATTCCCTTACCGGGATTCGAACCCAGGACCTCTTGCTTCGTAGGCACGGTCACTACCAACTAGGCTAAAGCGGTCGTCGCGGGTGTTTAGATGTTTTGATGTTTGTTACTCAATCACGCTTAAAAACGGCTCAACCGATTTGGATGAAAAGTGGTACGAAGATAGTTTAAAGCCTGGATTAAAATATAGGATTGTTTTATTCCTGGGTGCACGCAGACAAAGTCGCAGGCGGGAGCTAGTTTTTTTATATAAATTATGTAGGTACATATTATTTTTATTATTTTTAAAGATGTGATGCGTGTAGATTAAATGTACCTAATATTTTTCATGAACATAAGGAACTATAAAACGTAATAAAAACTGAATGCTGGTTTTGTGTGTAGTAAAACCAAGTAAACAACTGAGCATCGTTCGTTTCATGATCACAAGAAGGTCATAATAATATAGGCAGTGACACAGCGGGTCAGGCCTTACCTGGCTTGTGACAACACGGGCCCCATGTGGGCCGCAACACTAAAGCTGTCCCGCCTAATCCATATTAAATATTCGACGTTCTCGTTATTACGGTACGTATTAATTATTACTGCACAAGTTTTATACACAGACTCCTCGTTGAGTAAGTTTATAATGGACTTGGAATGTGTGTCCTTCAAGGTGGACGCAAATAGATCACAGTGAGAGCACCACATTTAGGCACCTATATTTAATTTACATAAAGGTATCAGAATCGTGTGCTCATTGATATTATTTACAGTAAAGAACATTTATTTTTCTTTTTTCTTAAATGTTTTTACCTATAGAATAAATATTACTTTATTAGTCAGACTTGAAGTTCCTCATAAATACGGAAACACTCTGTTAAAAGAACTTGTTCTCGGGTTTTTTTTTTCATATTGAGAATCCAGATAAGAAGTAAGTAAGTAAGAAGTTGAAAACTTGTAGTCATGAATATTTGCTCAAGGATTACTACTGCAAAGGTATTGCCATTTTGTCATTGGAAGATTATCCCTTCGTAATACCGGCTCTGTACTCTCTTGTGCTTTAAAAGATCTTAAGCAAAAGGTTTTCGAGTCTTTAGGCGTCTGGATTAGTCGTCTATTTCAACAACCGCGATTAATCAAAAGTTTAATGGTGAATTCTAAAAGTACTTTTTTACATTAGGTACCTACACTTATAAATAGTAGGTAAGTGTATACTTATAAATAGAACTATTTTGTTTCGGTAAATGTACGTAGAACAAACCAATTACCTTCCTTATTCCTGATTTGGGGCGTTCCTATAAATAAAATAACGTGTGCAATAACATTTCCCAATTTCACTTGTCCACATTTCAGCGACGTTAATAGAAACATGACAATTTTGGGAGCTTTTGGATACATGTATAATTCTATATCTCTCCAATCAACCACTTTTCCAATCAGCAGGTCGATCACGTAACGCATTGTACGCACGTTAGGTAGATCTAAATTTGAATTTTTAGGGTTCCGTAGTCAACAAGGAACCCTTATAGTTTCGCCAAGTTCATCTGTATGTCCTTCCGTCTTCGGCTTAGCTCAGTAACTCTTACAACTAGAAAACTGTAATTCGGCATAGGTATATAAATCAATCACGCAGACAAAACATAAAAAAATAGGGTAATATAACGAATTTAAAAGGAAAACTATCACGGATAAATAGGCATAAGTAGTACCGAGTAATAGTTGACCAACTTAATGTGTACTTGGAAAGGCCAATTTTCGTACAAATTGGGCCGACGCACCGCAATCGCACCGTCGATGTAACTAAGACAGACAAGCAACTACGGAACCCTCAATAAGAAAAGGAAGCTTCAATAAGAAGAAAAAGAAGCTATCGTCAAACAATGGCCCTAAGATAAAATGGATAACGAAAGGCATTAAAGTCTCGAGCACCATGAAGCGTGTTTTTGTAACCCACAAAACCTGTGCAAATGACTCGGTAAAGAGCTACAGGAAAAGATTAGTCAGAATTTTAAAACAAGTAATAAGAAATGCCAAGAAAAATGCGATTCAACAACAAATCGAAAAGGCGAAAGATTCGTCTCAAGAGATATGGAAGATAGTCCAAAAGCATCGTTGCAAGGTGCGACTAAAAATAAAACAAGAAAATGGGTCTAATAATATACTTGACAACCCAGCGGAAGTAAGTGCCGCCTTTTTGGACCTATTTACTCAAATAAGACATGCAGACCATAGCTCAAAAGAACCCCTCTTACTGCTACGGGCCAATGCAATAAGAATTAAAAATGACATGGTTTTTGACCATGTAAATAAGGCTGAGCTGATACATAATATATGTTCAAAAAACTTAAATCTAAACCATCATGTGGATACGATGAGATTCCCATTTCAATCATCAAGGATAACTTAGATATACTTGCGGAACCACTGGTATATCTCTTCAACGAATGTTTTAGAACTAGTACTTTCCTTGACTAGTTTAAGGTGGCAAAGGTCCTCCCTTATTTAAGAAAGGGTGTAAGATGGATCCAAAGAACTACAGACCTTATCTCTTCTCCCGACGCTGTCTAAAATCATGGAACGACTCATGAAGGACAGGCTCATAAAACACCTTAATTTTAATAGTATTTTGAGCGACAGGCAATTTTGATACCAGAAAAGCAGGGGCACAAATCATGCTATTACCACTCTGATTGCTGACATTGCTCTCCAAATTAACGACAAACAGAAAGTGGCCGGTTTATTCCTCGATCTGAGCTCCGCTTTTGATACCGTTGATCACAGAATTCTGCTTGCAAAGCTGGAACACTACGGTGTAAGAGGGAGAACATTAAATCTATTCAGGTCTTACCTCGCAAATGGAAAACAGTTTGTTCAGTGAAATGGAATCAAGACAGCAAAGAAACGGCACACAAATCTAAGAGGGTCAACATAGAAAGAGGATGAAGATGTTGTATGTACTGCTGGAGAGTGTCCGGAGCGAGGCTGTGAGAGCGGCTTGGTTCGACAGGAAACTGTTAGACACTGGATATGTTAACAGTATTTTGTCTCTACCTATATCGGATGAAGCCGAGATTCTGTATAATTTAAGTTATTATAAGTAATCTAGAACATAAGTTATTATAAGTTTTTTGTAGATATATTGTTGTCCTTACGGGGCGGTATGTTCGCGTGGCGACAAGCCCCTTTCTATCAATAAATAAAAAAATTAAAATAAAAAAAGAGGAGTTCCACAAGGATCCAATCTTTTTTATAATCTTTATCAATTTAATTATGTTGAAAACACAAAACTGGTGATATTCGCTGACGATACTAACGCGGTGGCAGAGAATATGACGCATCTAAATGAAAGAGTGAACTTTGCTTTGGAAGCTCTAAACACATGGTTTAGCGCTAACAAACTTCTACTTAATTGTACCAAGACTAATGGGTTATTATTCAAAACGACTTCGAGAAGCAATGACAGCCTAGAGATATCATCAAATGGAGTAAAAATTCAGCAAGTAACTTCTGTGAAATTTCTCGGCGCGGCGTCTGGATTGATTCAAGTTTAAATTGGAAGAATGAACTGTCTTCATTAGTCAAGTCGATCTGCTCTGCTTGTTACGCACTAAGAAGTTTAAGAGAGGAGGTAAAGTTGCCTCAACTAAAAATGGTGTATTATGCCTTGGTGGAATCGAAACTAAGATACAGCATTAAATTTTGGGGCAACAGCTACCGTTACAACATTCAGTCCGCCTTTGTGGCCCAGAAAAGAGCCATCAGAACCATGGCCCGAGTATGTCAGACTACATCTTGTAAAACGTTTTTTTCGGAGTTTCAAATTCTCACTGTTCCTTGTCTATATATACTTGTACTTCTTAGTGATTTAATCAAGTACCTAAACTGTATTGAAACACCGGAAGACGGACTGAAGCGCCTAGCAACAAGAAGAATGGACTTACCACGAATGTTTACCACCAAACTCAATGTTGTCAAGCACTCTTCGGGATACCAAGCGATTGGTCTCTTTAATAAGCTACCCGCTGAATTAAAATGCATTCCTAATTTAAACACATTTAAAAATAACCTAAAGGCTTTTTTGTTGCAGAAATGTTTTTACTCAATTGAGGATTTTTTGTCAGCATAGGGTTTAAGGCGAAACAAGTCGAATGAAGCTACATACGCGACACTAAAATAACACTAGGCGGCGCAACATTATCGTAATTTTTCCCAGTGACACACACTACTACATTTCACGCACACCATATCACTTTACAGCGGCAGGTCACTAACCTTGGTTTTTTTTTTCTTTGGTGACATTATGAATTGAAATCAGTCGCCGACCTCCATAGAGCAAGCAAAATCGTCAATACATCTTATTGAAAAATGACAGAAACTCGTTGACAGTTTCGTATTCTGAGTAATTTCTTAGGGTACATTTTGGTATATGAAATATGTGCTATTGATAAGTCAATGTCAAGTCAATTTATTACTAGGTATATCGCATTCAAAATTTGTATAACCAGCGTAAGCGGGCACCAAAACGCTGGTAAACAATTCGCGACGGAAGCTCACGTTAGACTAGACATGCAAAACTTGCGAGTACGGTACGGAACGGAACCCTCGTGCACGAGTCCGGCTCGCACTTGACCAAGGGGCAAGCAGAGTATAAAGCAGCACAATATGTCTGATCTAGTGAATTCCTTAGCTTGAGAGTAGGTAGGTTAAGAAAATGAAACAATTACTTCATTTGTATGTTTTATACCACAAGAATGTAATTTTATGTGGAATTACGTCATACAACTGCATCATCAAATATTAAAATAAACAATATCTATTATTTTATTTTTATAGGCTTGTAAATGCACATCTATCTATATGCCATGGAATACGTTGCTAATTTAGCTGCATTTATATATTACAAATATTTGCTACCTACTTCTTCTTCATTTGACTCTTAAACTCTTACTCAGGTCTGCCAGGCGCCCGCTAGGCGGGTTGCTGGCAGACCTGGACACCGTAGGCGCTTTCCGCTACAAACGGGGGAAAACCACGGGATCCGCTGAAACAATGACTCGTGTCATAATGAGCGTAGCGCGTAGCAATTCTTGCTAGTGAATCAGTTAAAAACATGGAGCTGAAGTGTAGTTATTAGGTATCTTGAAGAACTGTATCCAATCGGGTGACTATATTTCGTCTTGAATTGATCACAATAACACAATTTGCCTCATGCTTGCAGATTTTATCAATATTCTGACAATTTATTTCCACAATATTCAATTCGTTGGCACTGCTGATTTTTGAGGAAGAAAACACGACAATTTCATTGGACGGACGGCTTCATTATTACGGCGGGATCGCAATATATTATCATAATTGCCTTAGTTTGTACAACGATACGATGTTCCTTGTAGTTATACGAGTATTATTTTATTTATGCAAATGCACTTGCAAACTCAATAGTGTCTAAGACAACATAAATGACAAATGTCAAACCTACCTATATGTCAGATGTAATGACAAATACACACACGTACACCCACGTACACCGTATAAGACAATGTGCCCTGTGTGATAAATAGTAGATTATACACTAAGGGGATAAAGCACTGTTTTATGTCACGGGAGCGAATTGAATCCCGAACGTAACGAAGGACTCATAATTTAACCCCTGAGCGTAGCGAGGGAGTTATAAGTTAATTCCTGAGCGAAGCGAGGGAATTAAGACTGAGTCCTGAGTGCAGTGAGGGGTTCAACCGCCCAAGACTAAAACAGTCTTATCCCCGAGGTGTATACTCTACTTTTCACACCTTATGCGAGACAAAAAAACAGGCTCAGTAGATAAATATTCAAAATAGACCAGAAGCACTGATTCAGACACAGACTTTACGCCTTTTACAGCTTTCCATTTGTCAAAATCGTTGTAGGCTTTTAGGTATTTTTCCTTTGACTTCTCTGGCAGCAGATTGTTGACAATGCCTATGGCATCTAATTTGATAAACTCAGGAGTCAAAACACTTTCATCACTCGACATTTTCAATATTATTTTTGAAATTAAATCTTCTAGGGGCACCTACAAGAACTCGATTTGTTCGTCACGCGTGAACAAATGAAGGCGCGCGACGTTCCAAATTCGAAAGCACAAGCCGTGGTCCTAGATTCGAAATTCGAATTTCGAACACCGCGCTCCTCCGGACCGGGGTTCACACGGAGGCAAACTTCATTTATTTTGTCAAATCAAGTAGGCCATGGCCTAGGACAAATTGTGTTTAGCAAAATTAAACTTTATGCATATAGTAATAAGAATTATGAAAAGTGAAATCATATTATTAACCAGCGGGTTATAATGAAATTCAGTACAACATTATAACCCGGCTAATACCAAGGGATTCAATGTCTTGCTTTCGGTAGGGTTTACATGACCTATAATTCGGCATTGTCGAGCATGTGGTTTGAAAAAAATATTCCACATACTAATTAAACGTATTCGAACTTGTTTGATTAAGAACGGGCTCTAAGAGGAAAAATATGAAAAATCGTGTGTAATGGTAGGGTTTGAAAGTAATATTGGGTATTATAGTAGCACAAAGGACAGAAAATCTATTTTGAACGTTTAACTATGCACATAACAGCCTATGAATTTTCCCTAAAAACGTATTATTTTCAGATTGCTGGTATTAAATTAGCGAATTATACAATTTTCAAAACGAAAAAATCGCGCCAGACGTCCTTCCAGTACGAGGCCTTATGGCCATCTGCCTACTAAAATTGAAAGGAAGTGACTTATGCGTGTCCGATTTGTGCGTGATTTTGTATTTATGTGCTTAATTCTACTGATTTATGTATTTTACAAATAAAAGGAGCCCACTTGCTTGTCACACATATAATAAGGAACAAAAGGATACAAAAATAAATACTGAAAATTGAATAGCAAAAAAATGGTTCAGGTTTTTAGTCTACTCGGGCTACCAAAAAACGCAAAATCAGAGCTAACTTTGCCATCCTAATCTATCGAAGCAAATGAATCAAATCGTGTTTTGGGCGTCATATAATTGTAGCAAATATCATCAAATATCATTTAAAGAAGAAACTGTCCCATTTTATGTAGTTTTCGCGTAATAAAGTAGGAAATTCGAAGTCCCATTTTACACCTTTGTGATAATTTCCTCAAGAGGCCTCACCTGAAGTATGAAACTTGTTTGACGTGGTATAAACATTTGATTCGAATTTTTGTCATTTTTTTTAAACTATAGACATCTTATTTTCAAATTGTATTTGTGTTGTATTGTATTTTATATGAATTTATGCTTTGTTATATTTTTTATTGTGATTCTATTAATTTAACTGTTTGTGATAATTATATTTTTTTTAGTTTAGTATCTACATTCATTATTATTATTTTAAATTATTATATTCAAACACAATGTATATCGTTATGTGAATAAATGACTATGACTATGACTATGAGGTGGGATGGTGTAGGGACACTGCGCGTGGCCCGACACGCACTAGCCGGTTTTTTATATGGAGACGCGCGTTCGAAACGTATTTAATCTATTATAGTGTAGGTGTATTGCCACTTTCAACAGTGTATATTGTTCCATTTAGATAGTTCTGCAACTATGGTTAGTTGGTGTTTGTTATTAGAAGTAAATTCTGACAACTGTAATTTCAATACATCTTATAACTTAAAAGTGGCTAAGCCTTGTTATCAATTATCCTGATGAGACACTATTTACCCTTCGCTTATGTTTATTGACATTTATGAAATGAAAGACAAACTTACTATATCTCTTTCCGCCTTGTTACAGAAAATACATTCACCGTAGTGGTGGAGAAGGACGGAAGAGGTCTGGGCATGTCGGTGTGCGGTGGTGGGGGTCTGGTGCGGATCCGGCGCCTGTACCCGCCGCAGCCGGCCTGGCGGACCGGCAAGCTGGCGCCCAGAGACCTGCTGCTCGCGGCCAACGGCGTGCCACTCGCTGGGCTAAGCACTTACGTAAGTCACATTCGCCGTGGTAGTGAAGGACGGGCGAGGTCTGGGCATGTAGGTGGCGAGGGTCGACTGTACCCGCCGCAGCCGGCCTGGCGGGCCGGCAAGCTGGCGCCCACAGTCCTGCTGCTCGCGGCCAACGGCGTGCCACTCGCTGGGCTAAGCACTTACGTAAGTCACATTCACCGTGGTAGTGAAGGACGGGCGATGTCTGGGCATGTCGGTGTGCGGTGGCGGGGGTCGACTGTACCCTCCGCAGCCGGCCTGGCGCACCAGCAAGCCGGTGCCCAGAGACCCGCCGGCAACGGAGTGCCGCTCGCTGGGCTAATCACTTTTGTAAGTGGTATTTGTTAGTTCTATCTTGTCTATGGTGATACATATATAATTTCTTAAAGAACCCTATTTCCCCATTAAGTGCAATATAATTTCCTGAATACGGCTATGCCCCGCCTCACACTGCGTTATGGACACAATATTTTGCGTGCGACGAAGCTGGCGGACATATTAGAATCTAATTGAATTTCACTTTTTTTTTTATCAATTGCTTACACTAATATACCTACCTGAATATTAATTGAATGGGTTTTTGATCATGTTGCATTTTTTTTTTGTAGTATTTTCGGTTGTTTTCGAATTAACCAAATCTTAATCGCTTTTAATAGGTTGGTAGGGTCATTGTGGTAACAGTGAATCACCTTTTTTTCAGAGCGACGTAGATACGTCACTTTATTAGTTTGGAGGTTTTGACTTAATTTTTTTAAAAGGTAGACTAATTGGCTTTATATTTGTCATAGACAGGAACTGTCTATCTTTAACGATGTAATTGTTATTCTTCTTTTTTTAATAAATAGAACTTGATCCACAGTCTACTTATAGGTGTACACACTGAATATAGTACAAAGTACACAATGGATTGGGGGTGGGTACAGTGAAATAGGTATCATGTTCTTTTGATTAAAACAAATTTTACTTATTTATTTTTACTTTTTGTACTTACAATTGAATCAATCTCAACTTACGCATACACTGAGATCGAAAAAATCATCACAAAGTTACACAAATAACTGGCACAAACATAACTAAATTATTATGTCTTAGGAATAAAAAACAAACAAAACGTACAGCTTTTTTGGCACCAAAAGTTATAAAGCTTAGTTTTCATGTTTATTAGCATAGTAATATAGTTTATAAATGCAGCTAACTGCTATTTAATATCACTATAAAATGGTAAAATAATTGATAATTAATAAAAGTTAAAAATTGATGTTTATAACAATTAAATCACAGACAAAAATTTGTTCTTACGATATTATAATAACTATTATAGGTTTTTTACTTAATTAATACCTAGTAAAAACGTACATAATAGGTACTAAGTATTAAAAAAAAAACAAAAACATTAACGACACTATGACGGTACACACTGAATCACTATCCACCGTGGACCCTACGCGTTTGATCCACTGAGTACCTCCACTCCATTTCAAATTTATTACGCCATTAAGGGAAAAATATATGTGACAAGAGGTATCAACTTTACGTTCTAAATAAAGCTTAATTAATAGTTGTCTATTGAGAATATTTATTAGGGACATAAAATAATAGATATGTGCATAGGAACTATAAAAACTTACTTGTTTTTAAAATTTTCGGCACGGTGCAAGACATAACCTGTCCTAATACATGTACGCGATGGCACAATGGCTCGCGGACTAATGTGGCAGAGAGGGGCAACCGTAAGCATGCCGTGACACAGAGATGGCCGTGATACCGAATCATTATTTCTCTCAATCTAGCGATGTTCCACTGTGTACACTTGATCCACTGTTACCACAACGACCCTACCCTAAATTAGATTAGAATGACCAGCAGGTCGATCACGTAATGCATTGTAAGTACGTACGTAAGGTAGATCTAAATGTAAATAGAAAAGTGACAGTTGGATCTACCTAACGCGCGTTCAAAACGTTACGTGATTACCCCTCAGCAGGCCGATCACGTAACGCATTGTACGCGTGTCAGGTAGATCCAAACGTCAATTTTTATATGAAAAAATTACAGTTGGACTGTTCTAACGCGCGTTTAAAACGTTACGTGATTACCCCTCAGGCCTCCCAAAAAATAATACCTTCTACGAAGATGCCATTTAAGGTCAGATTCAGAAGTCCATTTATAATTAAAACATTCCTCGTCTCGAAGATCAATGGCGGGAATAGAAGGGAGGAACGAATCGGGACCAATGGGCCTGTATTAAACGTACTCTCACATTAATATTTAATCCAGAGCCCGAATCTCTCGTATTTTATCGTAGATTTTCCCTTAAATCACAGTGTTTATTTTACAATTAGGAAGCACGTTACAGGCACTCGCGGCATGTTTAAGTTGGCGTATTTATAATTAAGTCTCCTAGATGTCTCTTTCAGGTAATGTTGACGCGTTGTAATTCGAATCAATTTGGTTATTTTCAACCATATTTATCCTGGAAATTGAAAAGGTACAGATGCTATTCGTTCCCAGAAAACCATGAAATGCCTTCTTAATTAAATTGGCAGTATAAGTACCTAGCTAATATGTCTCTACACATAAAAATCAAAATCAATTGAGATAAAGGAAGTCCAGAACAGTTCAAAGGATCAAACATTTCAAGGAAGCACCAATTCCACAGCGGTTTAAATAAAATAAAAAAACGACCGGGTTCAGTCCGGGAGTGCCGGCAGAAGTGAAAACTCTATGACATTGTAACAGTTTTTCGATCAGGTCACGTGTCCGTCTTACGAATTTTCAATCCTACGAATCTTACGGTTACGTGACATCTTACGGTCACGTGTGACCTGTTGCGAGTATCTCTCTAATCTCACGGTCACGTGACACCTTACGGTCACGTGACCTGTGGCGAGTTTAACAATTTTTCCCCATCACAAAAAGTGCACAGCGCCGCTAAAAAAGGTTTCACTTCAAAAATGTCGTGTAAGACAATATTATCTCTTTCTATTATTCAGATCCTTGCTATTGACAATGACGTTGAACAAGTTATACCCATGTGTTTTCAAATCTCATATAAATTCTCTTTGTTTTGTATCCTTATTAATCTTCGAATCTAAGTCCGACCTTTAATTTATTTTATCTTATAACAGATTAGATAAAAAATGCTCTCACAACACCATAAAAGTTTTATGAAATGGTGGCTGGGCTTAAGCCTCCGTGCGGATTATCAGAGCCGGATGTTGGCGTGGAAATCCGTTAGAAATGAAACCTGCGCAACAAATGTATAGATCGTGCGCAACTAATAACTTACACGGCCAACATGAACATGACATATACCCACATTATACGCATTAACTAAGCTTACAACAATACGGTACTCAACTAATAGTATAGGTAGTGATAGTCAAATCAGCAACCTTCGGTCATCAGTTGGTAGGAGGTTTTTGGGATTGTTGGGAAAATACAAACAAACTGACATCACCATTTTCTATGGTCAAATAGCATTTTTTTTTTGATATTGTGTTGTAATCTTTGAAATAACGAAACATTATGTACCTAGTTGAATTGAAGCTTGATGTTTTCCGAGTGTTAAGTTCGTTTACCTAATGGTAATGTAAAATAGTTATTTGTGCAACAAGAGAGCAAAGTTTGTTTTTGCTGCGAGTGCTGATTTTGAATCTTGAGCGCAGCGAAGGACTCAAAAGCACGAGATGCAAGTACTTTGCTCTCGAGTAACACATACAACTTTTCACCTCAGCAGTAAGAACATATTCACATTGAAAACTATATAATTGTATCGCGTACCTATTCGTCTCAAGATTGTTCAGGAAGAAAACTTAATTAGGCGTTCGTTAGTACTTGTTTTAACTCATCAGCGCCGGCCGCGCCGTTAGTACTAGAAAGGCGAGACAAGGCGCGAGCAACCAAAGGATATTTCAGTATCTATACGAGTGTCGCGCGACACTAACACGTCACTAAAAACTAACCGTATTATTGTTAAAATTCACAGATTTTACTAATATCTCCGAGATATTTTAGAAATATTTATCATTATCACAAGGATATTCCGTGTCTCGCGTGCTCACCAAAAACTAGCCTAACATAACGTAAGTATGAAGAATAATATAGGTACCTAATAAATTCTGAAACAACTAACAGCGCGCATTTTTTTTAGAGGGGCGGGCCGCCGCGCTTGCGTTCGGAAACTGCATCTGTGGTATACGTGAACGTATACCACAGATACAATTTAAGATTGTTTAAACTAGAAATATTAATTAGCTAGCGTAATGAAATTCATGTTTACCTACCTATTTATTATGAAAAACGGAGTTTATTCTGAGATCTTTTATTTAAATTATCTTCAATAGAAAATTCCTTTGTATAATGATTTTGGTAATTTAAACTTGTCAATTTGATAGTTTTTGAACGTGTTACTTGTGTCGCGTTATTTGGGGGTCTACTTTGAAAGTCGATGGTCGAACTATGGATTGACCTATGTCTGCCATTTTCTTTTTTCGTAATGGAATGTAAGGGACAGCGCTAATAAAGTATTCTGATCTTGTTATAGACCCCATAGGACGAAATGTCAGTGCTCCGCATCAAAATTAAAAAGCTACTTTGTCTCACGGAGTGAGCAAAATCGCATTTTGCACACTGTTTTCACGCAGCAAAATATGCTTGTTCGAGCTGCTGAGGTGAAAATATATTTTTTTGACTGTTGAAAATTTATTCATTCATTCATTCATTTATTTCTTGATAAAATATTGTATTTTACATGTCAACTTAAATAATAATGATTTACATTTCGTTTCTAAAATAATGTTAATGTCAAAAAAATATAATCATGCGATATTTTTCATGGTACATACTTATTCTAGTAGTCATATTTTTCATTTTGTCTTTTATCAGTCAACGCTATCCGACAAACTGATCGATGCTATAATATGCCCGGTCAATTAAAAGCGTTTTCAGTTTATATTTAAATAATCTATCGTCATCCAATTCAGATATGTCTTGTGGGAGCGAATTGTATAACTTGGCCCCAATGACACCAAGTGACTTCCTAGATTGATACTATAGGTAATCACGCGAGAACATTAGGGCCATATGCAGGTTTATCGATACGAACGCTAAATTGCCCGAACCTAAAATTAATAAGAAAGTCCCCAATGGGAAATAATTTAGTTATTGAATGTTTAGCTCCTATGTAAAAGCGCCGTTTAAGACATAAATGTGACCATTTGACCGATACTATATATTATATTTTACTGTTCAGGCTATAAAACATACCATAATAAACAAGCACTCATCTTAAAAATGTCATTTACTGGAGCACTTTCCCTGGTCCAAAGGCTAGGTTATAAACATAAAAACTTTTATGAAAACACCGGCGCGAGGGTCGGGACAAAACGTAATAAACTGTAAAATGTCCACCACAAAGTTGTATAAAATTGCATGTTGTTTTTACACGTGTTTTAAAAGCATTTCACGGTAACAGGTATGCCGGGTGGAGTGAAACAAATTTAATTTGCGTAAGTGTTATATACCTACGTATAACTATACGTATGTAACACTTACGCTAGGAACAGCATAGTGTTACTAGCTTTTATTGTTAGCGTTTGTTCCACATATGGTTAACCTGTATTGTGCTAGGCTACTTAGTGCAGCAGGTCGATCGCGTAACGCATTGTACATACGTTAGATATATCTAAATGTCAATTTTTATATGGAAAAATGACAGTTGGATCTGCCTAACGCGCGTTCAAAACGTTACGTGATTACCCCTCTGGTAAACTTGCTCCTGGGTACAGTACTTATGTTTTAAAAGTCGTCGTCGTTGCTTATTACGGATAGCAAAAAACTGTTTGCAATGCGGAAACATTCTTTACTATTTTTAAAACGTATTGCAAGTAATGTTACCTGGAAGGGCCAATCTAACGTAGATTTTTAATAGCGAATCATAAAAAAGAGAACCCAAGGAAGGCACCGTCCTAATGTGAACATAAAATGAGGACTCGACGAGCATCAATGGCAGCGCTATTCGTTCGCGCCAACACAGAGCATTAGAAAACATAATTAAAAAATGAATGACCCATTTTAACTCAATTTTGTTTGGAAAATTCAATTATTTCCGTATTCGACCGTTATGCCGCGGGGTGCGTCCGTTTCGAACAGATGCTATGCTGCGATTTCACTAAATTGACGGTTGATTTGAGATTGCCTTGGTACATGGTGTAAGAATTTAATCCCAATTAATTAACATTTATACTGTAGGTACAATCTATGCCTTCGAAATGCGGAATTTAAAGTGTTTTGCCATGTTTACATTTTATCACTCGCACGTCGACATTTTGATCCAAATTTTGATGAAATGAGTGAACAATCCCTTATCCATATTATATCTGGGATACCACTTTATGATACCTGGGAGACCGAGCTATATTTGGTGTTCTTCGAGAATCGAGTTTAATAGCATAGGATGTAGGTAATAATCTAATAATCATCATTCAAAAATCTGACTTTATTTATTTAAACTTTTCTTCACAAAACCAAAAACTTATCGTCCAACAGGCGGACTTAATGCCATATGGCATTCTCTACCAGTCAAACCTTAAGACAAAGTGGAACAGATTGTGGACAGCGCAAATAACAAATGAAAAAAATACGGTACCTACTCCTATATAACATATTTACACAAATACATGTACATAAATATAATAAATACGTGCATACAAATAAATATATACATAAATATACAATACATATGAATGTTTCAAAATTTAGATTGTAAGTATGTACTTACAAGCGCATTTTTCAAACCTAATACTTTAAGTCTTCTTTGATCTTCCGGCAAAGAAATTAAAAATAAATTTAGATATTCAGGAGAATGTGGATCATTAAGAATAGAAAATAAAGTGCAAAGCACGCAAATATTTCGCCGTTGCCGGATAGATAGATAGCCAGCCGAGCTGAGACCAAAGATGGACACGTGGTCGTATTTCCGGAGACAGACAATGAAACGGATAAAGTTATTAAGAAGTCGATCCAGCTTATCGAGAGGTTCTTTATTTAAGTCCGGAGTAAGTCTTTAACACTCTGACTGTGTAGGTTATAACAGTTCCATTGAACTGCGTTGGTGTACTATAGTCATAATTGAGCTTTAATAGTTGCCGAAAGCTATCGATAATGTGTCATCTGTCACTTATAATAAATCTCTAAATTAAAAACAGAATCAGCCAGTATCAAACTAAGCATTGGTGTGTCCCGAATGATCTCGGCTTCCCATGAACGGAAAAACATGTAACTTTTTTTATAAGTACATTATTATTCTTGCTTCCGTTAAGGATATTGTTTATTGCGACGATTAATTAATTTTCGGAAACATTTGACCTCATTAAATTATACATTTCCTCTGCTTGAAATGGTAGCCGCCATATCTGTCAACTGTCAGTGACGTTAAAATGGCGGGCTTGCCATACATAACTATCCAACAGTAATGATTTCGATCCGGTGTTGTGATAGACCTTCACAAAACGCATATTAATTTCTAAAGCATAAAAAAATAATCGATTCTGATATGGAAACTTATATGCGCTAAATTCGTATTGAGGCGTAATTTCAATAAATGTATCAACAAATTTCAACAAAATAACGTCTAACGTCCAAAGTCTCACTCGTCCTTTAATTTCTGCAAGATTACACGCTGAGTAGGTATTTGTCACGATACTGCAGGCTATCACGAGACGGTGCGCGAGCTCTCTCGATTTTTCTCGCACTATAGGTACGTCTCTTTGTAAGTTTTCTAATAAGAGAGACGGATAGTTCGAGAAAAATCTAGTTCACGCAGTCTTGTGATAGCCGTGCTGGTTTGACAGTATTTATATTTATCAGCAATAAACAGTATGTATTAAATCAGTATAGAACGGGCCTTTTATAAATTGGTCGTCGTTGTCTACATTGAGTTATGTTACTAGAGTAGACATCAACTAGCATAAGTTTGCGCATGTCAACATACCCGTACGCGCAGCGTGCGGTATAACTCGCATTATGGCCAGGTGTGACGTAAAATCTATTATTATACTATTTTAGACAGGGAACTGACGCTTATATTTACGTCTAAATCATAGTACACTTAGCACAGGTTCACACTGCTTTAAATAGTTGGTCGAGTCTGTTTTTAAACTGGATAACACTTCTAGAGTTCACTACGTCTGAGGGTAATTTGTTCCATGCATTTACTATTCTATTTGAGATTAAGTTTTTGCCGATGTTTCTTTTATATTTATTTGCTGACAGTTTTAAGTTGAGTCGCTCAGTTCTAAACAGTCGTAACAGCCATTTAAGATTTTAAAAGTCTCAATCAATAGCCCTCGTTCACGTCTCTTTTCGAGTGTTTTGTTAAGCCTAATTTGTATAGTCCTAATTTGTATTTTCTCGTGAGGCAATTATTTGAGCTGTGTGGGAATTTAGGTGAATCTTCTCTGAAAAAACTTGTTGTGTTTTCTATCACAGATAAATGTGCAAAAAGGCGCTTTTCGCAGGGATATAGCCTCCAAGTCGTTGTCGTTATCACCAATACTCAGAAGCCACCCCTACAAATTCGGCGTTACAGTGGAAATTAATAATTATTCAGACTTTTCGCTTAAATCCGCAAAGTTTTGCATAATACCAGTGTATTGTAAAGGTCCAATTCTTGGTATCGTGCGGGCTGGAATGGAACGCTACGGTTCGGTTTTCCCCAACTTGTTTATGACGTGGCGTGATTTGTAGAGCCTGCTTTTTACAGGCCTTGCTTCCGCCCTAAATAATCCGAATGGAAATAAAATTTTCAAGAAATTCATTGTAAGGATAACACAATAGGAAAGAAATAACCTACTGCTCTATTGTACCCGTTTTCAGCATGATTAAGCAAATGTTGCTTTCATTCGATTGAAATTGAGCGTTTTGTACCTATTTATCCCACCTGTTAATACTGACATGTGTATTGTATGTAGTATGACATATTCAACGCTAAGAGGTCATGTTTAATTTCTAACTCATGGAGTACTTTAAAGAGACTTATGAAGAATCTCTATTTTATTACTACATATTTGGGTTTATTGTCCACTTGTAAGTTGAAAAAAATGTTACACCATGATTATTTTTAAAAGTTATGCTTACTTATCACGTTGACGGTTGTAGTGAACATGATTTTATAGTCCGTGTGAGAGGTAAAATGGGTTCTACATTTCGCATACATTGATGTCATGTTTTATAGAAAATCTTTGTTTTATGGGTTCACCTACCATACGTAGCCATACCCTTGATAACAGTACACCGCCCAACTGGGTAGACGAAAAAAAAACTATAGAACCGGCGATAGGGGTGTCCCTGGCCTATACATTTATATAGCCGTCGCCGCTTTTATTGTGAAACCTATGTCTCGTCAATAGATTCATATAAATTCATGACCACCTCGTCTTTGGTTATATTATACATACAGTTAATTTATTTACACTTAGACAATATTTACACTATCAGGCAAATTATAGACCCTTGCTAATGTCGACAGATTCCTCGTGCTAATGTCATATTCAACAAACTACGAGTATATGGATGCTAAGATATATCATACAGTTAGGTAGATTATATTAGATTATTTATTTCATTACAAAGAATTGCAGTACATGTCAAAAAAATAAGACTTCATCTCGATCGTAAAAATCAAAGAAAAATAAATATATAATATTAAGACAATGGTATGGGGTGGTAGTTACATACAAGTATCGGATAGCTACTCCTTCGTTTTTCCAAGTTCTATCAACTGGTTACGTAATATTGAATTCAACTCAGTTATATTATCACTTATTTTTTTATCGCATATGGAATTCATTATTCCACCAATTTGGCTCGGTGCGACCACCGCTGTCTGCGTCAGTTTGAAAAATACTCACTGTTCATGTCGGCCCCAGTGGGTCTGTTGAATTATCTACGTTGCACTGTGAAATAGATGGTTTAAATATCCTACTTAAGTCATTCAATAGCTGTTCTTATCCGACTGCCGAAGGAGAGGAGGTTTATGTTTTTCCAGCGTATGTATGTATGTGACCTTATTCTTTGGCACGCCCTGCAGCCTAAACCGTTTGACTGATTTCGACATATGAAGTGTCGTTGAATTCATCTTAATCGTAGGAGTGACACAGGCTATACAATTTTAAAAAGGCAGTTGGATTTTTTGAAAAACCTTTTTTTTTTTGTAGACTGACAACTAATGGAAATACAATTTTATATTTTTCACATCCAGTGAAACGTCTACAGCCAACAACCGTACCTATAACAACAATACCTAAGTATATGAATTCGTCATCGCCCCGCAGGACGTGGTTAATTCATATTTGCTTACCTTTACGAAATCAACCTTAAATTAACGCCTTATCTTGTCTGAGTTTTTAGACTAATTGGTTTCTAAACTGTGCCGCCGTGCAAAGTTTTCGGGGCCGGAGATGTCTTATCCAAACTCATATTTGTTGTTTTGTCTCTAACTCCCACTTGCAATATCTTTTAAATTTAGCTTATTCATTTGAAGAAGGTCATAAACATGGCTAACATTTAGAAAAGACATATCTTAGCCCCTTTATCTGTTCTGAAAATTCGATTCGAACAAAAAACATTCAATATTTTCCTGGGATTGTATTTACATTGCCTCGAGTCTCCCAATGTTTTCCGTTCCTTGAAAAACAGAATTGATGCATTGAAAAACAGAATTGCAAACTTAGTGCCCTGTCTCTTTCGATGTATTGTCACACAATACTAGACTGAGCGTGACAGAAACATCGAAATTCTGAATTGGAAGCCAATAAATAACTTAGCCGGCATCAATAGATGAACGGGGCGTCAGTATAAATCTTTCAAACAATTGGGAGCCTTCACGGGAATGCGACTTGTTTATAGAACTGGGTTACATCGGAGCTTAATAGTTAATGTAAATTCTGAATTTTGAATTAGTCTAACATAGGTATGATAGAGACTAATTCAAAATTCAGCGCAAATATGTGTGTTATTTTCATTTTATATTGCTCCAACATTCAATTTGAAAGTACCTACATATGTACCTACTACTTAGAGCGTTAGAACTGATAAACTAACAAAATAATATCGGATATTGATGTTGAAATCGGATACCAACGAGTACCTATTTCTGCCTGTAAACCAAACTGTCTTCGTTAAGTATCCATCAATTGATTCCCCTTCATAGTTAATGCGTTTGCTTACACGTGCTCAATAAACAGACAACACAATTGTCTCACACTAACTGTCTACTAATGAATGCAAGTGTCATAGACAACCATTTGATTATATCTTCGTTCAGTTGACTTAAGATATTTGTCAGTAAACACTATAATTATTCGCTAATAACCGGGTGGATGACGTGTTAATCTCTAATCCACGTATTTGACACCAGGAAGCCCTGGAGGTGCTCCGGACGGCGTCGCCGAGGGTGGAGCTGCGGGTCAGCCGACCCCCCCACGATGTGCTGGAGAGCGTAACGCCACCTGACCCCCCGACGCCCCCCGCGAGGACCCCGCACCCCCCGCACTTGCCGCTGCCTCTGCCGCTGCCGCAGCATCTCCCGTTAGATCCGCTCAACTGTCATCCGATGCATGCAAGGTAAGTCCACCTTATAGGTAACTTAAATATGATTCATTAAATGCGCGGAAATACTTATGTACATCGTACCGGGTGCGTCTCACGAGATATAACAACAATATATATCATTTCATATTAATAACGTTCACTAGATATAATGAACGTTAGCTATAACAAAACCAATACTTTTATAAGGAACTAGCTGTACCTACCCATGCCGAATTACAGTTTTCTAGGAGTAATGGTTACTGAGCTAAGACGAAGACGGACAGACAGACAGACAGACAGACGGACGGACATGGCGAAGCTTAAGGGTTCCTTGCTGACTACGGAACCCTAAAAATGGGTCTCAGTCTCAGCATGTGCTGGGCAGGTGGCCCCGCGCTGGTTTTCAGACTGAGCTCTAGTGTTGTCGCAGAGACTAAAAATGTTGGGGTTTGGTGCTTATTGCCAAATTACATGTTTACATAAAAAAGTATAACAATATAACGCGTGTGTGTGTGCGCGCGCGTGCGTGTGCGTGTGCGTTTGTGTCAATGTGTGCGTGCGAGGGGGAAAGGAAGAGACAGAGAGGCGTTAAGAGGGAGTATAGCATGACAGATGCATCATTTTGGTAACTTAATGTCACCGATGACATTTATCAGTGACAGTTGTTGAAGTTTTAATACTAAAACGGAGGAGGATTCAAATGTAGGACGTGTCATTTCAGTGTCAACGAAATTGCTTGCAATTTGATGTGACAAGGTTCTAAGTAAGCTCAAAATTTTCATGGGCCGACTAAGTACAAGTACTATTTGTTTAACAAAGAGATAACAATAATTCCAATTATGTATATTATGCAATTTAAATTGTAGGTACAAATATAATTAATAACGTGACACGACACGTGCCGAGACAGGGGCGATATTAAGACAAATCGATTGACGCGTCATTTGTCAAACTTTGACAGATGCCTTGGGACATGTGAATGCGAACATACTTACGAGCAGGGTAAGACAAGCTTATGTTGCATATGTATCCTTATATTCCTTATCCTTATCCTTACTAATATTATAAATGCGAAAGTGTGTATGTTTGTCCTTCTTTCACGTCGCAACGGAGCGTCGTATTGATGTGATTTTTTGTATGGAGATAGTTTAGAAGCTGGAGAGTGACTTAGGTTACTTTTTCCAGCGGAAAAACATCTAATTCCTACGGGAAAATTCAGTATGTTACATTTTCCTATAACCACGCGCGCGAAGCCACGGGCATCAGCTAGTAATAAATAAAGTTCAGGCTACATGACATACCTACCTAACACGTAACTAGTACCTAAAACACCGATATGTGATTCATAATTTAATTGTGATAGACGAAAAGAGCCTATTCAAATATTTTCATACTATTTGTATGTATTATTAGTATTAGTTGAAGAGTGGCTGTATGCGTTTCTGCCTTAGCTCACATGCACAACTATAGGTTAAACAAGTGAGATTAAAAGATTTTTCACCTGCCTAATGCTTTTTCCAAATTGTATCGCTTATGTCACTCCCACGATTAAGAGGAATCCAACGACACCTCATAATATGTCGAAATCCGTCAAACGGTTTAGGCTGCAGGGCGTGCCAAAGAATAATCCTAATCCTTCGGTAGTCGGGTAAAAAGGTTAGTGGGTGTATTTCATTTGTCACCACCTCATAGAGCCTAGAGAATATTTTAGCTAAAATAAAAGTAATGAATTTACAGCATAAACTTATTTTACATATATTTAATAAAATAAATTCCATGACCTAGTAAGAATAAAACTATTTCCCTTTGTCAGTGGCGGGATAAGTGTTGATATTTATTAGAATTAGTTCCCGCATAATGCTTATTAAGGCGAGGACAAATTGGAATACTTACACTACTTTTCAGCACTAGAGCAGAAACGTATCACTTTCTGCACACTTTTTACAACAACAACGACCCACTTTCAGAGCATGAGATATGAAGAATTAATATATACTCGTATGTAAGAATCAAGAATATTGTTAACTCGAAGTGGAAAAGTAAATATTTCTTTATCCTATCCTAACATTCCTAACTGTACTCCACCTCGATTTCGCGTGTTAACCTTCGAACCCTCTTCAGAGCGAAATTCCCACTAGCAAATGCTTGTTTGTTACCAACATGCTCGAGAACTACAAACACCCACGAAACTTTTATGTCGTTCATTTGTACTCGTATTTATGATGTTCCCTGCATAGATATGGCAACGACACGAATCGGCTTGCTTGCCTCGAGACATATCTGCCTCGATGTACAATAAGTATTGTGTTTTTACTCATATAGATATCAATGGATATATAGGAGTCTTAACGGTAAAAAATATATAAACATTGGGGGCAACCTTACACGAATCGACCTATTAATCTCAAACTAAGCAATTGAAGCTTGTGCTATGGGATGGGTACTAGACGACGATATACATAGGTACTACAGCTACGTGACCGCGTCTTAAGCAGGGTTGCTATCAAGTTACCAACTAGGCCAAAGTGCTCGTCAACGGTTACCTAAAGACAAAGCTATACCTGATATTTACTAACATAACTATTCTTATATGTTCTTATTTTATTTTGTCACAGGTCAAAGAGTTTCATTACAAAGTTTGAATATTTAAAAAAATAAGTTGAGAAGTGTAAACATACCTTTGACGTCAACCGTACATGCCATTAGATAATAATTAAGAGACTTTTACAGTAAAAGGTTAATGCATGCAGTTTTTTATCTACGAAGTATGTTTATCTTTTATGATGGACGATAATGAGGTAGCAAAACCGCACAATAGGACATTGGATTGGACACAACTAAAACCGAACAACTATACCTACTCGAATGTATTTTGCACGAAAAATACATCGCAGGGCGATGACAAGAACAAGAGTTTCTACATCGCAGGGCGATGACAGGAGTTTCTATTTCTCGAATAATCACAATAGCAATATAATCTCGTACCGCATAGCACTACAAGTTTTCCTGCACTACCTCCACGTGAACATAGACTATTTGTCTTAACACAAATCCGTGATCCTTCGCATTTCAGCAAAATAAAAGCGGGTCAGCGGCGCTACCACGAACTTCGAAAGTCGAAGTTCGTAATACATGCATCCCTGTCACTCGAGTACAGGAGTGCGATAGAGATGGAAATACCCGAACTTCGACTTTCGAAGTTCGTGGTAGCGCCGCAGGGTAACATATCATTTGCCGCGGTTCATATTGTTGCATCAATTTAGATACGCTTTAATTTTGGTAGGGATAGGGATCCCCTTTGCGCAATGGAAAATTTATAGTAATCCGTGAAAATAAAGGATTATGGATTTTTCTGATGTAATATGACGGTAACCTATCGCAATCACTAAAATTCATTGACCGAATATCGTTTGTCCGAAACCGAAAACTTTTCATAGCTTTTTTCATTTACCATTTGATGTTATCCAAATGTTTCAGTTGTCCGAAAAACTTTTACCGCTACAGTCATTTGAGCTTTGGCTTGTTACAACTTTTGTTTCACAGCCAATTTTTTACTTATCCATCATTACTTTCCGCATTTCATATGTTTAGCCAAATGTTCATTTTGAGTGAACTTCAAAGTAGTTTATTAGGTAACAACCATTTTTATACACAAACATATGAATTAGTAACATATGTGTGCTCCATATAAACAATAATATGTCAAATATAATTAAGCCGATTTGATAAAATACGAACAGATTATCAACCGAATCGTTGCGTCGGTATAACGATATTGCGGGTATACCAATAATTGGGAATCATTGATTTGTCAAACAATTACAAAAGCTAAACCATAAAATGACCAGCCGTAAACGTAGCGAACTAAAGTGTCGGACAAACGAAAAAAAAGGCAAACGAAGTTTAAATGGCGAAATGAAAATAGGACAAAAAAGTTTACTGATTCAGATAGGCAACCGTACAGGACTCCATGTAAAAGTCATAAAGGCGGGTACAGATATTAATGTACGTATATTAATACCCCTGACCGTACCTAATCGTTTTTAATTTGAATCACAAAACCATAAAAGATGCACCAAGTATTATTAGTACTTTCATGTGTTTTGATATCCAACATGATTTCCGTCATTCCGACTAGGTTATCAGCAACCACTAGCAGCGCGACCACCTCGTCATCCGAAGGCCGAGGGCGGCGCGAGGCGAGCCCCGAACCAGACCGGCGGGAGCTACGGCTTCCGGACCTCGACCGGCCACTCCCCGTCTACGACATACAATACGGGGTAAGGAAATTAATGTTATGGTACCCTAGTATTCGTATCACGGAAACCACCAAAGTGCTGGCGATACTAACCCTGATTTACTGTGGAGTTTATTGCAGTCCCCGTTTCTAACTACGACACAGTTACAGGGCGCTCGACACCGCATAAACGTTTTTTTTAATGTTACGTTGGAAAAAAGAGTTTAAACTGAAACTGTAAATAGTAAAGGATGACATAGAAATGTTGAATAGTAAAAAGCACAAACGATATGATACAGAGAAAGAATATAATGGAAAAATAAACCATCTTCGTCTGTAGCCCCCGACAGGATTCGAACCTGCGACCTTTCTATTAACGCTAGACTGCTCTACCAACTGAGCTACGAGGACAGTGACGCAAGTTGTATATTTTTCCACTATATTCCCGCTAAGACTAGCGCCCTCTCTGTATCGAGTTATAGACTTGTTTCACAGTCTTGGCACCACTCTAATGGGCGAGCTATGCGCTCGCTCCATTCTAATCGAACCACATCAGGTAGTTTCGGACTTAGCGAGAGAGATGGCGCTGGTGTACATTATACCCTTTTCACGAAACAAATTATTTTATTAAATATTTTTGTTTCGTGTTATTTTTAACGAGGAAGTTACCCCGATCATTTTATAAACGATATGATACAGAGAAAGAATATAATGGAAAAATAAACCATCTTCGTCTGTAGCCCCCGACAGGATTCGAACCTGCGACCTTTCTATTAACGCTAGACTGCTCTACCAACTGAGCTACGAGGACAGTGACGCAAGTTGTATATTTTTCCACTATATTCCCGCTAAGACTAGCGCCCTCTCTGTATCGAGTTATAGACTTGTTTCACAGTCTTGGCACCACTCTAAATATACAACTTGCGTCACTGTCCTCGTAGCTCAGTTGGTAGAGCAGTCTAGCGTTAATAGAAAGGTCGCAGGTTCGAATCCTGTCGGGGGCTACAGACGAAGATGGTTTATTTTTCCATTATATTCTTTCTCTGTATCATATCGTTTATAAAATGATCGGGGTAACTTCCTCGTTAAAAATAACACGAAACAAAAATATTTAATAAAATAATTTGTTTCGTGAAAAGGGAGTAAAAAGCACGTTACTAATAGAAATAGTACATTACTGCCGTGGCCGTGGCAGGCTGAGTATTTGTTTAAACGGACGAGCTTGCGAGTCCGTTTAATTATAATACGAAGCCTGCAATTGCCATTCCGGCTGAGGCTAATATAGTGCTTTTCTCAAAAATGGGGGAACAAAAAACACTAAATTTATATAAACTTTAAATATCGTTGCACAACGTGAAAATATTTACGATTTCCCGCCGTTTTTTTTAAACAGAATCTTAAGTGTATTTTTGCACCAAAAAAAGGCAAACTATTTGAGACACATACAAAAACGTCGTGTTTGCAACAGAAAAATACGAGTTTAATTGGCTGAATACGAGCTGTGCCGTCTTTTATATGCCAGCCTCTGCTTTTTAAAAAATTTGGTACTCGACAAATAAAGGAATTAATATAACATTCCAGGCGGCCTGCAATGTTTTTTATTTTTTAATTTAGATCTGACCTTAAACTATACAACTTGTACACACAACTTGTACACAGCAACAATTTGACACACAACAGAGACTGACACACAGAGAACATACACACATACACTTTACCTTCCAATATGTGCGAGTTATGTTCACTTTGCGGGCCATTTTTGAGAAAAATACATTTATATTCGTATTTACAAAGAAACTGGATCCTTCTATGTAGATTAAGCCCTAATAATAAGTACGTTTCCAAGAAACCCTCATCATCATCATTCGCTTGTCCTTATCCCATTTACTTGGGGTCGGTGCAGCATGTTTCTTTTCCATACCTCTCTATCGCCCGTCAACTCATCACACACATCCTTCCTGTTCATATCGTCTCCCGCAGTCCATCCATCTTTTTCTTGGTCTACCTCTTCTCTTACAACCCTCCACATTCATACTTAACCCCTCGTATGCGGATGTCAAAACTGGATAATCTATTGATTAGCCAGTTTTGACATCCGCATCTCAAGATTGTCTATTGACAATCTTGACATTTAAAACTACCTATAGGTTCAATTCAAATGCTCGGCACGGATCTGTGTATAAGCATACGATGGGTTAATGCCCTTCTAGTAACATGACTATCATCCCTCCGCATAGCATGTCCAATTGTCCATACCAAGAAACCCTCATAATTTATTTAATTTTGCCGCTGTCCACTTACATCATTACAATGAAATAAGCTACTTTTAGGTGTTTAACGGAAGTTTTAAGTAGTAAAATTATCGGTACCAATTTTGTGCTTACTGAACCGACTCGGTCAGTATGCCGTCCATAACTTTAGTTCTCATTCAGGGCAAATAGGAATGCCGAGCGACATAGGGGCGCGGCGTTATCATGAGCTCGGACACGCAAAACATCTATTGCCCTAATAGGTAACGAGGGTAATCACCCTAACCTTTTCCATATTGGCTAATACTTGAACAGATTTGCTTGATGAGTTTTCGCTTTAGTGATATCTGGTAATTTCGGCCCTCCCCTAAGTGGTCTGAGCCAGATTAGACACGCCGTAAAACGTAATAGACAACGCGATTGCCTATTAATATCGTTACGGCAACCTATCTCGATTTTCATGTAGCCATTAATAAACCTTTTTGTTCACGCCTCAAAGGATGATGGATCGGTGGTAAGTACAGTTTGACCGTTACGAGGAAGAGAGTTATTTTTGTGTGATAATTAATAACTTTCTAGCCATAAATATATCACAACCCTTATATATATATCATAATCCTTGATTACGTTACACTGCATTGTTGTTTATTATTCGTCCTAATTGTGTTTTTTTTGTATCATTAATATATACTACAAGAAAGCGCGCATAAATATCTGACACGACTCCATTTCTAGTGCCGTTAGGACGTGTTAGATATGTTTGCTGGCTTTGTTGTGGCAGATATTAATGCTGGTGACTGTACCTATCTTGAGGGTTAGTTTTAAATTAATTAATCCGTTTACAGTAAGAGTAAAGGTACAAGTGTATCTGTACACCTTTTACATTGGAGTGAATATAATATTTAATTTTGCTAAGTAGTACCTACGTTGAATTATTGTTGTTCTTTTATAATACAATCCGATTGTTCCAGGAGTTCGACATAGTGATGACGAAAGTGAACGGCTCCCTAGGCTTCACCCTCCGCAAGGAAGACCACAGCGCGCTGGGGCACTACGTGCGAGCCCTGGTGCGGGAGCCCGCGCTCAGCGACGGCCGGATTCAGCCCGGGGACAGGATTGTTGCGGTATGTCCCATCTTCGTCATATCAGCCGAAAGACGTTCACTACTGGACATAGGTCTCCCCCAAAGAGTGCCACAATGACCGGTCCCGCGCCACTCGCATCCAGCGGACTCCCGCGACGGGAATAACCCCGCTGCGCCTTCCGGTGCGTGGTCGCCACTCGCGAAATAAATTATATTGTACTAGCGACTCGCCCCGGCTTCGCACGGGTACTATATCATACATATAAACCTTCCTCTTGAATCACTCATCTATTAAAAAAACCGCATCAAAATCCGTTGCGTAGTTTTAAAGATCTAAGCATACATACATAGGGACAGACAGCGGGAAGCGGCTTTGTTTTATACTATGTAGTGATATAAAATAAAACTAGAACGCTTACTGTGACAGAAAACACAGACTCACTTTGTCTTGGTGTTTCCCTTTCTAATGTAAGTACTCGTAAGTACTATATTTATGTTATGTGGAATTTGGGATAGCTAGCTTTTGCTTGCAACTTCGTCGGCGTAGAATTAGATACGCACTCTCGTATAAACTTTCATCCTTAGGGGAAGAAGTAGTTTTTCGGGTGCGATACCTACTAATTAGCGTTAGCTAATAGAACAATTAGCTAATCTAACAGGCGGACAATTTCAATATAAGTATGGATAGGTACGCCTGACGTCTTGTATTTCTACTTTTCCACCCGCAGGTAAATGATACTGCGATGTCGAACATGTCGCACGCGGCGGCGGTGGCGTTCCTGCGCGCATGCGGCTCGGAGGTGCGGCTGCGGCTGTACCGCGACCACGCCGCCACGCCGCTGTCGCCCATGTCGCCCAAGGAGGAACCCACCGACTCGGACCCACCACCCAGGCCTAAACCCCCGCTAAGGTGAGTATCCCGCACTAGTCCCCGTAGTCGCCGCCACGTTGTCGTCCATGTCAGCCGAGAAGGAGCCCACTGACTATGATCGGCCGCTCATGTTTTTTCCCGAGGGGAAATGCTGCAGCATGGGGTTTTTTAAGAAAACTACAGGTTTTTAAAGTGTTGGCAACGCGCATGCGGGTCCACTGGAGTTGCAAGCGCCCATAAGCTGCGGTTGCCACTTACATCGGGCCGTACGCTGGTTTGCCAACGACGTGGTATTCAGAAAAAAAGAAATGTGTACCTATGAAACAACTCTAAGCTAAGTTATGTAGATTAAGGTTAGGTAAGTAGGTAGTACTCTTTATCGTACAAAATAAACATAGTTGATAATTAACAAGTTTAAGTTATGTAGAAAAGCGTACTTATCTATTTGAGGGATCTCTTCCAGTTACAGGAAGGCTGTAGATATACATAGACGTGATGATGAAGGTGTCCTGACCGATTTCGGCCACAACGACTGTGTGATCTGGAGTTAATATTAACGACTAGCAATATGACTGGAACGTTGTTGTTCTACTCTCTGGTGCGCTCTGATGTGGCTTGCATAGTGCACACCCTATCTTTTTTCACATATAAGTATAATAAGTAAGTAAGTTACGTCTGAAGGGTTGCTTATTTAGTGAAACCCGCAGGCCTGAAGCAGTCTCGATGCTGTGCGACCTGGCGGCGCGCCGGCTCACTCCGGACGCGGTCGACGGCTCGCGCTCGCCCTGTCTCTCGCCCCGCAAGTTCCGCAAACTGACCAAAGACAACAACCACTATGAGCAGCCTAATGGTACGTTTATCTAATTCAGGGGTCGCCAAACTACCGCCCGCGGGCCAAGTCCGGCCCGCGAGTCCTTCTAATCCGACCGGCGGAAAAACGCGGAGAGTTCGGCCCGCGATAGCGATAGCGATGGGGTATGGCTGGTCGTAACCACCACCAAGTCATGGCCCGCACGAATTTATATTAAGTGCAGTGTGGCCCTTGAGTCAAAAAGTTTGAAGACCCCTGATCTAATTATACGAGTAGTGTAACAAATTTTAGTTTAACTGAAACGTAAACGCATATTGGACCTATAGATACTATTTAGCTTCGAAGTATTCATAAACGTATCTACTAGTAAACTGTTTCAGTTTTTAAATATATTAAATGGTTTGATTAAATACCTACATTCATCCGCTGTTGCGCATAAAGGAATATACTGAACTGTAGAGATCATTTAAATCAGTATAAAGATAAAGCGAAGGTTACAATTTTTTCAACTTTCTCAGCTGCATACAAAGCAAAGCCAACTGCACACAAAGCAAAATACCTGTTACTAATGATAGAAAACATTTGAATTTCTAATATTACGTAGAAATAAAAATAAATCTGTAGCAGGTCAATCACGTAACGCATTGTACGCGCGTCAGGAGATCTAAAGGCATGTGCCCACTAGATCGCATCATACCATGACCGTAACAGGACCGTGCGAGGCATGGAGCGGAGCGTACCGAATTACACCACTATGCCCACTGAAACGGATTAACACCGTTTTATACCCATATGATGCCAGTATGCAACGCGGTATCATTCCCGTATGCAACGCGTATCATGTCATGACCGTAGGCGAGACATATGTTCGCATGCACACATTAGTAGTGTTCGTGTAGCGTGACCACCATGTTGATTTCATTTCTTTAGTTTCCTTCTATGCTGTTTCTTTTTTTGGTGGTCCATATTCTACGTAGGTGCAATCGGTATATATATCTAAACATCACGAGAAATGAGAGACAGAATGAACGCAGTTGCATTCATCGACTGCCAAGGAACAACTGACCTGTCTGGACCTCACAGCGGAGCATACGCTGTCAGAACACTTAGAACCCGTAGCAAACGCGGACGACACGCGGCATCAACGCTGCGCGCCGCTGGCACACAACGGTTTAGCACCACAGCAGTTTCTTTTGCAAAATTAAAATTATTCAAGATTTCACTAATGCCGGCACTCCCGGAGTGCAACAAGGTTTTTTTTTGCATCTGCATTTTTGCATGTTACGGTCATGGTATGATAAGGTCTAGTGGGCACTGACCTTTAAAGTCACTAACTTGAATAGTCCTAACGCGCGTTCGGAACGTTACGTGATTACTACCCCTCTGAGTTACCGCAACGATTATGATACAAGAAGTGATTAACTAACTGCAACAAAACCGTGTTTCCGTGACAAAGGGTCAATCAGACACTTACGTTTCGCATCCCAATAATATATCAATGTGTATCGTGCGCTCGTACTGACACGTCAGCTCGGCACGCGAGAAGCGGGAGCGCGGAACACATTTCATATCCAAATGTAATGCGAGGTGGCTGAATGACCCCCATTTTTTTAAATTAGCAAACTGATGTTGGCTGCCTCGCTTGTTACGATCATTTTAAATACGTTAGGATAACATCTTGTTGCAATTTGAATCTTAATTCAGCCTCATTAGAATATGAAATTTATTGCTACCGCAACAACGTGTGGATGCTGCACGGAGGTATATTTACATTACGCTGCAGGCGAACTGCCCCCCTGTTCTGTAACTTGTTTTAAGCTCACCTCAACGTTCACCCACAAATATATCTTGATGCCGCGATGCGTAGTAACTAAGCTTAGGTAGGTAGGTAGGTCTAGTTTCGTGACGGGTGATCAGCGGGGTGAGCCGCATTAGCGCGTAGCGAATAACAGCACTGTAATACGATCTGACTGCGGCCTTTAGCTCGTATTTATCTACGCAAAACAAACTCATATAGTGCATAATGAATTAAGTTCCATTTTGAATAAACAGTGTTGTACTAGTAAGGTTCTATAAGGAAATGTAAACAAAAATTATGAAGGTAGCTATAAGTTAATAGAAAGGACGACTCGTTTGTTTTTTTTAGTGATCAAATGTGTTACTTATGTCAAAAAATAGAGCAGTTGAACCAGACTATTAGTTGTTCATATTTCTGCTCGCATAGCGTCACAATAATGACGGAACGGACTCCTTATTTTTCGCAATCAGAGTAGCTAGAACATACAAGGTTGGCCCCATGACTCCCACAAGTCCCACAACCCTCTGAGGATTTGCATTTTTGTTGCTGTTACGATTAATATTTACCTGTTAGTACCCACCGGAAGCTGAAGGTATCTAAGACAAAGGTCCCAGTGCTTGACACTGTTACTTCGCAGTTTTGCACCTTCAATCTTAACGCATGGCAGTATAGCTGAGGTATAGGGTTAAAAATACGGGAATTAAGGTGTCGAACATTGGTAAGTTTACCTTAGATATATTATTATAGCTGAAGTTCTGAAACAGTGTAGGGGCGTATGTTGTATGGAATTTGTTTGCGATAATATTGTACTTGCGAGGCAGTAAATACCGACTCATTAGTATAATAGCACTTACCCTGCGGCCACCACAATTTACGAGGTCACGCCATAGCTAGATAATAAATTAGAAACGGAACATCAATAAATAAATGTATTAGTTTACTCTATTTAAAATTCGTCGATTTAAGTGTCTAGCCGTGTCGACATAAAGTGCCAATACACTAGTGCATGTTGGGTATTTAGGACGCCTACCTTATCTTTTACTTTGTACACTTACGCGAAACCTTAATGCTCAGATTTGCCATCTGTCTAAGCCGATGGAGCATAACAGCTAGATGCTAGATCAAATCAGATCTGATGTAACTTGAAAATTGTATAGATATATTGCTTACTAGCTGTACCTGCGACTTCGTTCGCATGGTAATGTGGTGGTGGGAGTTTTAATTTAACCTGTCAAGTAAAACGTTGAACAAACCTATTTTAGCTAAAATGCCGTTAAAATTCGTTTGTCTTTATCTCTCACTTTGATATTTAAATTACTAAGAAAGGGACAAAACTGGTTTTATTTAACAGAGGTATTTTTTTAAAGTTTTATGAATAAGGGGGTAGATGTTTGTGGGAATAGATCCAACAGGTAGGAAACAGGCTGCAGCATTAAATGTTCATTGATCTTCTTCTCTACGTATTTTTAACACTGTTTTATATTAAATAAATAAAAACGTGATAACTGAAATGATCTTGAGTCACTCCGACTCTCAGGTAAAGATGTGTTTAGGAATTAATAATAGATAATCCTTTCGAGTACCCATTGACCGGTAAGTGTTTACGCGGAACAAAAGATCTCTTTTTAATAAGACAACCATTTTTAATAAGACTGGCAACCCAGACCATTTTTCTAGGCGTCTTTCTTCCAATCAGGCCGCCATCTATGAAAATCAAAGAGTATATATGTAAACGTGCAGTAGATGCAACCATTTTCTGAGTTCGGATTCAGTTATGGCCATAGCGTGATAAAATAAAACACTGGTATAAAAAGAAATACTTATTGATTTAATCACCGACATTTGGTTTTTGTACATTTTTCATACGGATATCTTTATAGTTCCCGAGGATGCACTGTGTTGATGCAATTTGTCTCAGCGATTTGTGTCAGATTTGATGACAAAGTCCTATTTAAGGTCCATGCGGATCGTCAGATATGGATTTTGATAGCAATCGCAGCAGGACAAAAAAACTAAATTACGACCATTTTCAGTTTCAGTCAGATCCATACACATTTAAGGTCCCACGGGATCCTCAGATATATATTTTGAAAGCATATAGAAATTAATATAATAATTATAGTCTCCTAAATTGCTAATGGGTACATATTCGGAGACCATACTCGCGTCGCGTAAGGTACATTATTTATATAAGAGAACTGACCTAGGATTTAAATAAGTAGAACTTAAGATCTAAATAGCAACTAAACGTTGCCAATAAAAAAAATCATAAAAACGATAAAATAAAAAAAGCAAATGGCGCAAAAATTAAGATTTTTAAAGCTTCAAATCAGTAAGTCTAGTAAGTTTAATGTTCTACTAATAATGCAAAATAGTCTTAGGAAATTGTCACTTCTACATTTTTAATCTTTGAAATAATGGCCGCCATCGGCGCGTATCTCACGTATAGTGCGAGAAAAATCGAGAGAGCCCGCGCATGGCTCGCGCACCGTCTTGTGATAGCCGTGCAGTATCGTGACAAATACTCAGCGTGTAATCTTGCAGAAACTCAAATAGACTTTATGGCTGAACGCGAGAACAGCGCTACGCCATGTCATTAAAAAAAAAAGGACGAGTCAGACTTTTGACGTTATTTTGTTGGAATTTGTTGATACATTTATTGAAATTACGCCTCAATACGAATTTAGCGCATATAAGTTTCCGTATCAGAATCGATTATTTTTTTATGCTTTAGAATTTAATATGCGTTTTGTGAAGGTCTATCACAACACCGGATTGAAATTATTACTGTTGGATAGTTATGGCAAGCCCGCCATTTTAACGTCACTGACAGTTGACAGATATGGCGGCTACGATTTTAAGCAAAAGAAATGAATAATTTAATACTTATAAAAAAAGATACATGTTTTTCCGTTCATGGGAAGCTGAGATCATTCGGGACACACAAATCCTTAGTTTGATACTGGCTGATTCTTTTCTTAATTGAGATATTTATTATAAGTGAGAGATAAAATAGATGGCGTTGCACTGTGGATCGAAAATGGCCTCTCCATAGAATTAGGGACTTAATTTTCAAAGGGCCTATTTTTTAAATTGAAATTGAGTCTTCTCTTGATAATTAGGTAAAAAAATGAATATGGGTAAATTTGGCTAAAAAACCGCCGAGTAATATTTTTTTTACGAAAATTTTGTATGCAGCGTATATGAAAAAACGGAATATCTCAGAAAGTGCACCATTTCCCGTAATATCCTTCCGCACAAATTTAGTACCAATTATTTATGATTTTTTGGCGTACTCAAAATTTCCCGGCCAGGTGCACTTTAAAAAAAAAAATGTAAAACGTTTTATATGGGGAAAAATAGGTTTTTAGTAGGTATTTAAGTTTGCAAGACACGTTTAATCATGGAATAAAATTAAATAATGGCTTTAGATGAGATGCATTTACAAAAATGAGTTCATGGGAATAATTACATATCTCACTTTTTGGCCCTTTATCCCCCTGCCCCCTAATAAGCACATTTAGTGCTCATTAAGTGTATGATTCAAAGTAAAAAAATACTAAATGACTCTTAATAAAAAAATAAAAAATATGGAAACACAGCCAGAAAGTTTTTTGAGGACCCGTGTAAAACAGCAAGCATTACAGAACTAGATGAGGGATTAATCAGGAGATTTGCAGTAATCTTGCAAGCAATCACTTCAGGAGAGGTTATAGATGTCAACAAATATAAAGATTACGCCCATGATACAGTAAGAAAATATGTGGAATTATACAACTGGTTTCATATGTCCGCAACGGTCCATAAATTACTGGTGCATGGAGCAGACATTATAGCCCATACCGCAGTTATACCAATCGGCGATCTCTCAGAAGAAGCGTCAGAGGCCCGGAATAAAGATTTTAGAAGGTTCAGGGAACACAACTCACAAAAAAAGAGTAAACAAGATTCAAATCATGACATTCTCAATATTATGTTAATTTTGTCATCGGATCCCAAACTTACCGCAATGAGGCCAACACTAAATAAAAGGAACAGACGAACCTTATTTATTGAGACCTTGGACCTTCTAATCAATTCCGAACCGCAAAATGGTTCGGAATTGGATGCCGAAATAAGAGTCGCAGAACAATAAACAATAAAACTTAACTGCAATCTGATTATTGCACATTACTAATGAAATCTGGATATTTATTATTTATCATATTATCATCCTTAATAAAGAGATAAGACAATTTTTACTTTGAACCACACACTTAATGAGCACTAAATGTGCTTATTAGGGGGCAGGGAGATAAAGGGCCAAAAAGTGAGATATGTAATTATTCCCATGAACTCATTTTTGTAAATGCATCTCATCTAAAGCCATTATTTAATTTTATTCCATGATTAAACGTCTCTTGCAAACTTAAATACCTACTAAAAACCTACTTTTCCCCATATAAAACGTTTTAGATTTTAAAAAAAAAAAGTGCACCTGGCCGGGAAATTTTGAGTACGCCAAAAAATCATAAATAATTGGTACTAAATTTGTGCGGAAGGATATTACGGGAAATTGTGCACTTTCTGAGATATTCCGTTTTTTCATATACGCTGCATACAAAATTTTCGTAAAAAAAAGATTACTCTGCGGATTTTTAGCCAAATTTACCCATATTCATTTTTTTATCTAATTATCAAGAGAAGACTCGATTTCAATTTAAAAAATAGGCACTTTGAAAATTAAGTCCCTAATTCTATGGAGAGGCCATTTTCGATCCACAGTGCGTTGTCATTTGTTTTATAATGTTAGTCCTAGGGGACTAATGAGGTCGGGCAAAATATCCACTGCTACCGTATTAAACTGTCGAATAGTTATCGCATGAGGTACTTTTCTGCCAAATGTTCAGAACGATGTTATACTCGTAAGTGTACAGTCAGCGTCATATAGTTAGTAGCAGCCAAGGTAGCCAAATATTTCGGTACACGTCTTTATTACTGTAAGAATAAGGGTGTGTTACGAAATATTTGGCTACTCTGGCTGCTACTAACTATATGACGCTGACTGTACCTACTCCTTTATTTTTGTAGGTAACGTACCTACGATTAATGTTGGCTCTTCGTATTTACCAAATGAGGCTGTTGTGTTATCGCTTTTAAATCGCAATTTAGGGCGGGTTGCACCAACCTACGATTACAGACAGATCAACGTTAAATTTATATGGCGCCAGCAACTGTCATTCCATAGAAACTTGTCCAACTTTCCATACATTGAGATTTTGGTGCAACCCACCATCATTATAAAAAGTGTGCGGTACAAGAGCACAATTGGTAATCAAATGATGTACTTCCAAGCACTGCATAGGTGGTCAAACCCGACACCGTCACATCACACAAGTAGTTAAACTGCCACATACGCACTAAGAGATTCTATCCACCGGCTTAATGCAACGGAAAACAACATTGTATTATCATTATATCATCAACATTATGTATCTACATATGATTCCAAAATTTAAATTACCATAGTTTTCTTCAACGGAGACACATTCAACGTGCCTAAGAACCAGCTGATCTAATAAACAGGCACATTCCATTGCGTGACAAAGCCGAAGGATAAATTCTTAAGCCAAGTGTTCCACGCAGATGCTACTACACTACCGAGCGTACTAAGCTCACATACGGAAACTCCGGAAAAGAGGGCGGCGCGGGCCCACTCTGTAACTCTGGCCAGCCCCACAGCCCCGCCGACTTGTAGAAAGCAAAAGCTAAGCCTGGCAGGTGAGCCACTACCCCTGCTATGCGATTCACAACCTATACGACTCAACTCACCGCTCGTTCTTAGTATAACCTAACCCCGAAGCACAACACCACAGCTATTCGTAACCTGAGGTCAAACTTATACTACTTCGCCGAGGTGAGTTGTTGGTAAGCGTTGTGAATACCAGCCTGCTCAGTCGTCGTCCCAATTCGACCTTTCACTCTCTTCCACTTCATACCATAAATATTTCATAATTCTGTCTAAAATAAATCTAGCCATTCTTGACACTTCACGTACCTACAGAAGAAAAAGTGATAAATAGATCTTGTTCCTAATTATAGCTGACACGTTGTGGAAACCTCATTAAAAGCTGTTTGAAATGATGAAGTGCATTGTGAGGTTTGAAGTGGAATTTAGTGTAAGATATCTTATTGCTTGAACATACCTAATCCGAATCAGTGAATAGACCGACTGATGAAGTTAAACCATAGTAGTAAGACTATGTGTGCACGGAATTGCCTGCTCCCACACCCTGACAACTTTGCCTTCGTTGCGACACCCACCCCACTCAGACTGACATCTTTACCACCCGCTGTAAACCATTAAGTAGGTATAAGTATATACGGTATGGATACAATAATGTAGGGACTAACACTGGAATAAAAGCCTAAGACCTTTTTTTGGGCTTATAAATTCTTGATGCGTCTTGGAGGACAAAGAAGAAATGATTAAACCTCTAAAATTGCACTATCACAAAACATCTACCAAAATTTTGAGTCATTTAATTTCCGAGCATTCGTTGTGTGAGCGAGCGTTTGTTACGCGAACATTCTCTTGCGAACCAAGCATGTATTTGGCGATTCTCAGCAACTATTTGTTTCGTCGTGTGCTCGCGTCGCAAAGTTTGTATAACGAATGCACTCTTTCAGTAACAAGTTATTCAACATCGCAACTTTTAAAAAGTTTCCAAAAAGAAATCCGTTACTGAAGCTAATTAGTACCGCAAAAGGTAGTAACAGAACGAACTGTAGTGTGCAGTTCGTCTCTTTAGGATTCAACATCATCATATCAGCCAAAAGACGTCCACTGCTGGACATAGGCCTCCCCCAAAGAGTGCCTAAGTGACCGGTCTCGCGCCACCCGCATCCAGCGGACTCCCGCAATCTTTACCAGGTCATCAGTCCACCTTGTGCCGCGCCCACGCCGCGCCTTCCGGTACGCGGTCTTTAGGATTGATTGATACAAATTTGTATAGGTACCTAGTTACTTAGCTTCACCAAGAAAGTTTATCAATAATGTTCTGTGACAAATTTAGAGATCCCAGCATTGGTATGGAAAAGCGTTATTTGACACTTTAACCTAGACGATGGCTGATATAACGGCTCAAACTCAAACGCATTAAATACCATCGCTTATAGCAATCTTGACATTTATTAAACTATCACGTTTTTACGACTATGACCATCATAAAATGTATTTACGACCTCTATCACCATTCATGACTACTTCAAGTGTGTGTTAAGATTCCTATCCATCAGCCTACACAGTTTTTACTAAAAAATCTGCACTTTATGTCGCATCAATGTATCTACTTGAAAAGGTGACCATGTACCTGTCACTGCCTCTTAGTCATATGCATCTACTTAATGCTCAGCTTTCATTTTTCGTATTTTATGTTTGTATCTTTTTCTATGTCTAAATTATTAGACGTCGCATAACGAAAATATATCGTGCCTCCAGGGTTTTTGTAACTCAAAGTCCACATGAATAAATAACTTGGTAGCCATTATTACGGTACGAAACGACATCATAAACTTAGCAGTGCACTGCCTAAGTAAATACGTAGAAAAATATCTACCTTGACACGTTATTTCCGTTGTGTGATCTCAAAAAATTTGGACCTGACCTGTGGCCCATACCACCATACAGTAAAATGTAACAGGATATTATTTTAGCAGATTGAATTTCCGAGTTCGTATCGTTGAATCGACTCCTTTAAAAGCAAATAGCCCGAGTAATAGCCTTAAGAGATCAATTTCTGGGAGTATTTTAATAATTGTTGATTCTTGTAGCGTTATGATCTTATTTGAGCCAAATATTACCTACCATGAGATATATTTCTGTAAATTGGAAACATTTTACCATAACGTATTTTGTATAATTCCAGTACCACCGCACGGATACGAGTTAAACAATCTAGACAACGATGCGTTAGATGCCCGGAACGTCTACCAGGAGGACAGAAGTAGACAAAGATACGAGCCCTCGTTCCCAGTGGACTCAGATGAGCCCGTCTCCATGCCGGCAGAACTGTCGAGTGACGAGGCGAGGTTTAAGCACTCGACTCCCATGTACCAAAGTGCCATCCTCATGTCTTCTGATGGGGAGGTTAAGGATGACAGTGAGTCTTTATTGTCTTAATCTAAATCTGATGATAAAATCATCTAAACCATCTCAACTGTAAGTGGCTATATAATATTGCAAGGACAACTTTTATTTCAGTATATGTAAAAGTAGGTTTTTCCTATAGGCCAGGCAACGAAAAGATATATAGGGAAATGCTTGGATCACAATTTTTGGCTTTGTAACTTTGTTTGGAGTAGTTAGGAGGTGAACATATCAAAAGGCCCCGCCCGTGAGGCGGGGTTTGAAGGTCCCATTTCTCCGTTTTTCGCTTATATCTCGAAAACTATGCGTCCAGCGACATAGCAAACTTGCTGCAAGTTTTACTCAGTCAAGTTTTTCGATATCTTGTATAGTTTTCGAGATATCTGCTCTTGAAAGTCTGTAATTTTGGAAAACAACAACTACCACGAAAGTAGATGTATGTAGTCTTTGACACCTTGTCTCTAACCTCCAGCACAAAAGAAGCAAAGCATCACTCCATTTCACCGGAGACACGCATTTGCTCCCTCTATTCATTTTTTGAGCATTCGTCGCCTGGCCTACTACCTAGGCCTACGCATCGTTTTTACATAATTGGGATCGTTAAACTTAGCCCAGTAGTTAGCACGTCAGTATACCAAGTACTAATATGGCAAATCAAACAAAACATTGATTAACATCGTCACACTGATGTTATCTTATCGTTTTAGTCACTAGATTTGTCTTTGTCGATGTGAAAAGAAAACATCGTATTTACAAGGTTATGAACTAAGAAAAACTTGGAGGATCGCAGTTTAGGAGAGGATCAACGTACTCGTAATCTCGTGACGAAATAGTTACTAGGCTGTTAGTAGGTATGTCATCTGAGTAATTGTTTTCATAATGCTCTGTAGAAACATGTGGTTTCAACTGGTTAGGCTAGCCGCAGACCTGTGGTCGGACTATTCAGCAGCCTAGTTAATGAACTAGGCTATTTGAAATGACAGGTTTTGGTCCGCATTATATCAATGGCTAGGCATAATACGAGTATGTGTGACCACATTTACTTCAAAACTGTATTTGATTTCAGAGGTGCATTCATTTTGATTCATTAAGTATTCCAATCACATATTGGTAAATTTTTATATATCATCGTCAACAATGTTCGTTCTTCAATGTCTTTTTGCCCTAATGCTGTCATCATAGATTGTGTTTCTCGCTTCTCTTTTTGCCGTAATACTTTTATATAAGGTATAAGCACCAGTCATCAGCCTGTGAACCTCTCTCTCATAAATAAACCTATTTTATTGAGAGTAAGTAGAATATTTTTACTTATTAAGAATTGACTGAACTTTAACTATTATTTTTTATACAACGACGGCAGCAAACAAGCGTACGGCCCGCCTGATGGTAAGCGGACACCGCAGCCTATAGACGCATGCAACTCCAAAGGAGTGACATGGGCGTTGCCGACCATTGATATGTTTAAGGATTCGCTGTGTTGAGAGCTGAAGGAACAAATTCCCTCGCTCTCAACACAACGCATCCTCGGGAGCTCTGGCGACCTTGCTCACCTCCAGGAACACAACACTACTACAGAGCAAGTAGTAGTGTTATTATGGCTGTGGTCTTCTGCAAGGCGGAGGTACTTCCCCAGTTGGGCTGCTCCACATTCGAGCGGGATGATATTTCGCTGTGCCCTACCTCACCAAAAAATAATTAGAATTGAATAGGGCGGTAAACTTAAACATCTTCGTGATACAACGCCGGCCGCAGCACGATGAATGTCACTGAGTGACAACCGCGTTCGGGTACATTGTAAGCAAGTACCTCAGAGGTGCGCGGAAGCTGAGTTTAGCCGAAGTGGCAAGAGGGACAGGCCTGCCAGGACGGCTGACCACTGGTGTCTGGCTGACCATAGCCTCTACCCTAGATTGAGCACATTTTTAAAATTGTAATACAATAATGTAATCACTTCCAGTAAACGGATTAAAGAAGTGGAAGGCCGTGGCGCTGTCCCCGGACAGCGAGCGGAAGGCCAAGCTGGAAGCACGCGCGCCACCCAAGCTGAAGGAAGCAAATGCCGTCCAGAAAGAGAACATACAACCTGAGACACCCAACACAGATACCAACAATTCAGAGCCTACGGTAAATATAACATATCTATTCTAAATATTTGTCAACTAACCTAATGTTTTGAATTCCGATAGATAAATATATGTCGGCGCCAAAACAATGAACTAGTTAATTTTCCATTGTTGTTTCGCTTGCACCAGCGACTGGAGTCTTGAGCATATTTTGTAATTGTTTAAATGGCAACAATTTTACCTTCATATACAGTACCATTATCATCATTATCATCATCATCATCGTCATCGTCATCATCATCATTGTCATCATCATATCAGCCGAAAGACGTCCACTGCTGGACAAAGGCTTTAATGCGCCACCCGCATCCAGCGGACTCCCGCGACCTTTACCAGGTCATCAGTCCACCTTGTGGGAGGCTTACCCATGCTGCGCCTTCCGGTACGTAGTCGCCACTCGAGAACCTTTCAGCCCCAACGGCCATCGGTTCTACGTGCAATGTGCCCCGCCCACTGCCACTTAAGTTAAGCGATTCGGAGGGCTATATCGGTTACCTTGGTTCTGCTGCGGATAGCCTCATTTCGTAAGCTTTAGCTTATTTAATCTTTATTGCACACAAGAAGAACTTACAGTATAGGTACATGGCGGGATGAAAGTTGTATTAAAAAGTATTATCCCGTGTTCCAGATAGTAACGGTGGAGCTGAACCGCGGATGGAACAGCCGGCTGGGGTTCAGCGTGCAGAGCCACCCCGAGTCCGGGCAGAGCTACATCTCCGCCGTGTACAGCGACAGCGTGGCCGCGCGCGACGGCCGACTCAGGCGCGGAGATGTTATCCTACAGGTTATTATACTATACTTTATACCCCATTGTTAGAAGAAGCGTAGAATAGTAATAGTACATTACTACAGAGGCCGGGAAGTATAAGGAGTTGCCGGCCGAGTACATATAGACGGCCGAGCGTAGCGAGGTCGGATAGTTATGAGGCCAGCAACCCCTTTTCACGCCGAGGTATGTATAGTGCTTTTCTCAAACATGCAATGAAATAAATTAAAAAACTCCAAGAAATCAAACTTTAATTTTCATGGCTGAACGCCGTGATCCTGTGCCACAAATTGTGGAATGGAAATTAAAAAAGCCCGCGCCCGAAACGTGACACTTCGTAGCCGATTATGAAGAACACAACGTCAATATTTCATTACATGTTTGAGAAAATGTTTATTAAGCAGAAACGTCCGCGAACAAAATTTCAAATTTCGATAATAGTGGAAAATTGAAAAATTATTATTATTTCTAAAAATATAAATAAACATTTACTGTTAAAATGGGGTAGCGCATTGTTACTAACGATTCTCAATGTAACTTGAGATGTTGGTACCGTTTCAGAAGTTGTAATAACTTCGCGGTAGATGTCGCTACGAGCCTCCCTAAGGTGTAATTACAATAGTGGAAGGGATTGAAAGATTCATCGCCATTAGACGGTAGTCAATTGGCAAGAGCGATGGACGGATTCCAGAGGTGGTGGGTTCAAATCCCGCTCGTGGTGAATAATTTTTCAATTTTCCACTATGATCGAAATTTGAAGCGCCTCGGCGTACACGGCGGTGTTTAACCCCACTGAATTGTCGTATCGAGTTATTTAAAGGCACAGGTGTAAGCCTACAAGTCCTACAACCACCCGCACTTTGAAGCAGGGCATTCAACGCCGTTTCAACGAAATTTATATGCATGCAATTTACATATGGAAAATTGCGACCAAATGTTGCGTACGTGCCAGCAAATCCGTGGAGACCATTTGACCCATGTGACACTGCATTTTTTTTTATATACAACGACGGTGGCAAACAAACGTACGGCCCGCCTGATGGTAAGCGGACACCGCAGGCTATAGATGCATGCAACTCCAAAGGAGTAACATGGGCGTTGCCGACTCTTGATATGTTTGAGGATTCGCCGTGTTGACAGCTGAAGGAACAAATTCCCTCGCTCCCAACACAACGCATCCTCGGGAGCTCTGGCGACCTTGCTCACCTCCGGGAACACAACACTACTATAGAGCAAGTAGTAGAGTTATTATGGCTGTGGTCTTCTGCAAGGCGGAGGTACTTCCCCAGTTGGGCTGCTCCACATTCGAGTGGGATGACATTTCGCTGTGCCCTAACTCACTAGGCTGACGGAGACTCCATATAAAATCTTTTACCGTGTGCTTTATATTATAATTCAGCTAAAATAAAAATTATAAGTGTTTTCTTTATAATTCAAAACTTGCGTGATTTTGGGACACACTGACCCCCTTATTCATAAAACTTAAAATGCCTCTGCTAAATAAAATGTGTTTTGTCCCTTTCTTACAAACACAAATGTCAAAGTGACAGATAAGGACAAATGAAGTTTAACGCCATTTTACTTAAAACAGGCTTGTAGGACCTTTATGAATACGGCCGTAGGTATATTCGGTGAGCCTGTAACTTGAATAGTTTACGATGTGCTCACATACCCTACAATTTTCAGGTAAATGATGAAAACGTGACATCAATGAAGACACCTGAAGTTATAGACTTGCTCCGGCTGCTCCGTGGATCAATCTGCATCACTGTACTGAGGCCTCCGAACCCGCAGTGAACAAGAGGACTAACTTATTATATCCAAAGAATGGTATCTCCGATATATAGCTAGACAGAACCGGAACGTCTAAATAAAACGAACATACGTTCGTTCTCTGGTCTGTTTCAAGCTTTTACGACTACAAATTACGTACATAAGCCAATAATTGTGTATTCATTTTGTCATTCAGCTTATACACAACTCAGAACTACAGCACGCGACATATCTCCATGATGTTATTCCGTTACTTCAACATAAACTCTATTGTAAGCTAAGAAATGATTAATTCGTTTACGTGGCGTGACAAATTCACATTTGGCGAACAAATGGCTCTAAAATTATTTTTAAAGTTCCTAAACATTGGCTCATAGAATGATTATTCTACTACAGCCAGAGAAACTAGATACCTATTCGATAAGATACCTAACTTGTAATACACTGTTATTGTTAGTTACCTTATAATATACATAGTTTTAACATGCGGAATTGATCTCTATAGGATTCTCAAAATTTTATCGTTTTTTTTATTAAATGGATCTAAAGATTAAAACGTTATTTATATAAAATTACTCTACCACCAACCCTCGACCAACCCTGCGCAACGAATAAAATACTAAATTAATTTCATCCTAATACTCTTTATATTACTACTACTCCGTATTTTAATATTTTTTTATCAAAGGTTAAATGTAGAAAGTAAATGAAGTGCATTCCACACGATTGTACATAATGTAACATAACATAATAGTTTGTGGTAGCGAACACACTGTAGGCCAACGTAGCATCACAAGTGGTAACTTTAGTGGTATCAGAGGCGGATACGGTGTGTGGTGGCTTCGTTGTATGTCGTTCGTTTATAGAAAAAAGAATAAGGTCACATACATACATACGCTCGAAAAACATAACCCTCCTCTCCTTCGGCAGTCGGGTAAAAATATGGGAAAAACCGAAGATTTGACCAGTGAAATAATTTAGTAAACCCCAAGTACAGTCAGTTATATATCTCATTTGTGGAACATTGATATTATAAAGTTGATTAAAAAGCACGCCACGGTTTTCAATAGGTACAGAGAAATTCTAGTCAAATCTAAATTAAATTTAATCGTAATAATCACATTGTAGTCCTCGATTATAAATAAGACTATGAATATTATAATATTGATTAATCTTAGACACGTAGAGATCTTGATAAAAACTATATTACTTATACATAGATAAATACTACTCACAGAGTTATATTAAATACCTAGATACATTCTTAACTGTTTTCTTATAAAGGTGTTGTCAACTTAAAAGATTTTATCGACAAATCAACTCAAAAATCTATTTTATTATAACGATATTAGATTTTAAGGTGAAAATGTAGGAAATCCTTACACAAGTTACACATAACAAACCTGAACGAACGAAACAACTGATATTCTAAAATTATTGTGATGGATATGTGTTAATATTAACTACTGTATAATGTAATGTGACTAGCGTAAAGAATACCTAGTTTGTTGGCGTAAAGAATAATGAATACCTACTTATTACAGGATTGTTCTATTTAATCAATCATTTATTCATTTGAAATTAACGTTGAAAATTGTGTATAGGTACCTACACCACTGAATAAATAATAGTGGCTCGCCAACATTCCACGTTGATTTTGAATGACATATGTAACGATTATTGCGCACGAGTGAATTGTTTATACTTTGGCTCTTGCTTATCATTCAAGTCATTTTTACACATGCTTACATAACCTTATGATGTAGATGAATGTGTATAGAAGCCTGAAATTACCACTAGCTGTTACTCATACAATTTTGACTCGTTCGCGATAGTCGAAATATTGGTACGGATAGACCAAGGCCTCGTAAATTAGTTACTTTAAAATTTTGTAGTACCTAATTAAAATTAATTTACAGGCCTTTTTATTTTGCTCAACTACATATTAAATTTGTTTTGATGAATTGTTTAAATCTGATTAATATCCTAACTTTATATTGATACTTAGTGTATTTTACAATGCTTGTAAACTTGACCATATTATTTAAATTTTATTTGTTTATTCAACCAGTTTAAAATTAAATCAGAAGCAGAAACTAAAATCTGTGAAATTGACTAAATAGTAGAATTGTATGCCTCTCTCGTGTATTTGTTTGTCAAATTCAAAAAAATGTTGCGGTGGATGCCTTAAAAGTAAAGTCTTCGCCATATTATTTATATTACTGGGACGAGGGAATTATTTTTTGGATATATGTGTGTATGTATGTCAGTCAAAATATAAAAGTTTAAAAGGATGTACGATATAAACTTAATTGTACTACATCATAAATAAAGAATAATGAATAATTTTGTGTTTTATTTCGATATTTAAGTCAGTTAATGTGAAATAATACTTAATCTTAAGTCAGCCATGTTAAATCAAGGGACTTGTACCGGAATTTATGAAAAAGAAAAACATCCTAAATTCGAAATATTTTTCGGTTTCCCAAAATTGTATTTAGGTAATGTCGCTGAAATATTAGATGAGTATGTTAAAATACAAAAATATGAAATAATAAGCTAGATACCGAAATTGTACACCGGTATTTTGATTGAAATAATACCAGTATACCGCCCCTAGTTAAATCACCTATCGAGTTCTTCACAGAGAAGACCGCGGATTTTTTTGGAAGTGAACGATGATAATTTAATTTAATGGTTGAAGTTACAGTGGCAAATATATATACGTATATACGTACGTACCGCCTGACTACCCTGCCCTGGCATAAGGTAAATGTCCCAATGCTCGAAATCTTAATGCCTAATAGTTGACACCTATTGTTCGCTTCTATTGATTTGACATAAGATTGAAAGTGCCGTGTAATAGGCCGTTTACCTCAATTAGGACATTTACCTTATTTAAGCATTTTGCACTGCTATGGAACTGCCTTTTTTAGGGTTTCGTAGTCAACAAGGAACCCTTATAGTTTCGCCATGTCCGTCTGTCTGTCTGTCTGTCTGTCCGTCTTCGGCTTAGCTCAGTAACCATTACGACTAGAAAACTGTAATTTGGCATGGGTATATAAATCAATCACGCCAACAAAACAGTACAATAAAATCTTGAAAAATATATTTACGTCACACCTGGCAATAATGTGAGTTTTAACGCACGCTGTGCGTATGGTAAAACTCGCATTGTGGCCAGATGAAGACGTAAAATTGTGTACTCACCACGGGCAGTAAAAAAGAAAGCCCTCAATCGCATATTTACAACCCTCGCCTGCGGCTCGGGTCACAAATACCTGCGATTTCGGGCTTTCTTTCTTTTACAGCCCTTGGTAAGTAATGTACTATTTCACCTCACCGGCTCGAAAAGGCTTGCTTTATCGCTCAAAATCTGCCCCCAAAAGCCCATTATATCCGCTAGCGTGGAAAGAGTTTTTGAATTTGGAACGTGACGGTCTATCGCCAGATCCAACTTTTTTCTATACAGAATGACTGAGAAAAATGAGACTGAGACGTCAAATTGGGGATGTCCCGTTTCTGTCAAATATCCCGGTTCGAATACCGGCCTTGAAGTGCGTTTGAAGAATATTGAAATGGGTCTCCGTTTATAGGGGAAACCTGTACGAGTTGATCCCAAAAGGTGAGTTGATCCCTTTCAATTGTGAGCTGACAAGTAGAGCCATCTAGACGGATTATACGCCATTACGTGGCTGTACATACCCCCGCACCTCAGTCGAAGTGTCATGGCGGCGTGAGCGCTGCGTCGGATTTTACGTAAAAAAATATAAATTGTTACCGGCTGATATAAGGTAAGGTTGACTTTGAGCTTATGTTACTTTTATAATAGACAGTTATTTGCAACGTGTGTTATGTTTGTAGCTTTCTAATACGTTTATTTTTGACATTCTGGCGTCGAAATGCTACCGGCGTCCTTGTAGGTTATGTTAGGATCGTTGAATGAAAAAAATCAACTTGGGGCAAGATGATTCCCTGCTGTGTGTACGAGATGATCCCCGGGGATCATCTCGTACCTCAACTGTATATTTTTTTCATACATCTATCTACCCAAACGTAATTTAATATATTTAAATTTTGTTTGTTAAAAACATTTAAAGTTCATATAGAAGGTGTCTTTTGTCTGTATAATTTTATACTGGGTTAAATTTGTTCACTGATTTAATTAAATGATTTTTTTTAGCCAAAGGAAAATGCCGCGTAATTATGTAAGAAAATCGACTCGAGGTAACTGGGATCCCACATCAATGAAAGCAGCTATTGATCTCAGTTTATTATATATAAGTATTATTGTAAGTGGTACATTGAGACTACTACTTAGAAAACTGTTTTTTGTTTTTGTTTGTGAAATCTAATTCACTGTTGATTTTATTGAGTTTATGTATCTCAGTTTAAGTTATGCTGTATGCTAAGACAATGCCAAATCGTCTTACCCCTATAGCAAGGATCATCTTGTCCACCCGGGTGTACGAGATGATCACTTCATAGGGTTTAAAAAAACCCCAAATATTATTATGAATCCTTAATAAATTGAATATTTTTGGTATTAAAATAGAAACTTACATAAATTTGCAAGTATTAAATGTCTACACTTTTAATCTGCTTAGAAAAATATAGATATTACGGCAAATCCCGCTTAAAGGGATCAACTCGTACAGGTTTCCCCTAATAGACACTTTTTAACGCTTCATCATGAGCGACCACTGCTCAACCTATCGTAAAGTGCAGTAAAACTAATTACATAAGGAAGCATGGAGCGTGACAACCTAACGGTCCCTCGTGGACACTGGACAGTTGTGGGGCTGCGACCATCGTCGAGACGTTATGACATTATTTTACAGGTTAAGTATACGAAACTTCGTCGAAGTGCACAAAAATCGTCAACATTTTGAGAAGAGTAAGATATTATTTTCTTTTTATACTCGTCGACTTTAATGTTTGCAATAAGACTTCGTACACCCAACTATAATCACATACTTTTTACTCGTATACTCGTCGAGAGTATAAAAAAATACTTATCTCAATCGCAGAAGAAGCAAATTCTATGTACAAAGTACAATCAACTGCAGAGAAAAGTTATCCCCTGCATAAAAACTGGTATGATTCATGGATGCAGGGTGGCATACGTGTGCCTTGCCGAGTTGCCACCAGTCCACGTAGCATATGGCACGTCACGGTCACCACCCTCGACCGTCCGTCGCGTCCGAGGGATCTTTGCAACGGTTGGCTGCACGTGCTATAAATTCACGTTACTTTCCCAAGCGGGTATGAGCCTTCCGCATGTTTAAATAACCATGGACTTTATCCCTAACAATTCTAGGGTCATTATTGTAAAATATGCAACCATATAAAATGTGAGATGGTTAATGTATTCGAAATTCAAAACATAACAGAAAACAATTGAAGACTACGGACCTTTCACGCGCGTCCGCGAATTTCTATGCGATAGTCCGTTGTTTCGTTTGCTTGCCAAGTTTCGCGTAACATCGTAACTTTAAAAACTTGACGATAAGTTTGTCACTCTCATTTTCTTGTACGCTTACTTCACTTTCTCGATTTTCATATTATTTATGAGAATACCTAAGTATATTTTTTACTCATTGGTAGAAGGAAGTAGATATTAGGTAGGTACCTACCTACTTGTAACTTCTGAGAGGAAAAAAACACATAGTTTCTGTAGGTATTTATAAAAGTTAACTATCTTTTGCACACTTAACACACAACAAGCATTATTGAGAAGATAACATTTGATTATTTAGAATTATATTGTTGATGTTCATACTTTTAATGGAGATATACATTATCAACGGCAATTGTCATAGAGTGGTAATTGTAAGGGTTGTTAGTAAAAACAAATGTGAATAACTGATAAAAAAGTGTAATTCTCTACGCTCGTAGCGCTACGACGTAGTGCGTAGTAACAAACTCCATGTAGCGAAACACGCGGGTAGCGCTCTGACTGGCATATCATGTTGTGTCGTGAATTCCGTTGGGCCTGAATCACACTGGCGATGACGCGGCCTGCGGTGGCGGTCAATGGTAAACTTGACGATAACTGTAAATGAATAGACCAGTTATCACTGACATTTTGGATAAAACTATCCAGAAGTTATAATTTTTAGGATTCCGTAGCCAAAGGGTAAAAACGGGACCCTATTACTAAGACTTCGCTGTCCGTCCGTCTGTCTGTCGACAGGCTGTATCTCAAGAAGCGCGATAGCTAGACAGTTGAAATTTTCACAGATTATGTATTTCTGTTGCCGCTATAACAACAAATACTAAAATCAAAATAAAATTACTATTTAACGGGGGCTCCCAAACAACAAACGTTTTTTTTTTTTACTGTTTTTATAGATAATGGTACGGAACCCTTCGTGCGCGAGTCCGACTCGCACTTGGGCGGTTTTTTTCTATTATGAGTTGAATTTTTTCACATGCTATTTTTAGGTTTAGGAGGATCGCAGATTATAATTATGATTAACCTATAAGTAGTTTAGCAAGCACAGCAATATTCACAAAAATAACAATATCTTGATACCGACTCTAGTGCAACATGAAGTGAAACAGTGAAGTTAATGCAATTGTTTATACATAGAGCTTGGCTTGGCTTGGCTTTCATTACATAGAGACGGTTTCAATAGTAAAATTTTACAGCTGATGAAACATTATGTAGGTATAATATTGGTGGATATTGATTTCACAAAAATACATTCGAAATTATTCTCACCATGTCATTTTATACTCTGTTCATCATGTATTACAAAAATTTGACACCGCGGGGCTGGCGCGGGCCTCGCTCCGACTAACACCGTGAACAGTCGACACCGACCTCCGCCCCGCTCGCACCTGTCGGGCGAAAGCGAGCCCGCGAAGCCGGAAAGGAAGTGCAGTGACTGAATCATTGTTAGACGTCCAATTTTTTATTCCGAACGCGATCAAGGACGAATTTGAGTGAGTTTTTTTTCTTTTCAAACGTAAAACCTAGGTAATTGGTGATGGTGACGATGTACTATTAGGAACATTTTGCGATTAGGTTATTTAAACATCGGAATTACAAAGTTTAATATTATTATATTGTATTTTACTCGCAATAGGGACGGGACATACTGTTTATTTTAGAAACTAATAACAATATAACAACAAAGTAATAAAATTGTATAATATGTGGGTATTAGGTATATACGGTTGCATTTAATACGATACTGTATTATTATTCTTTATTTAATAGTCTTTATGCTCTATATTTCGGTGTTAACACAGCCGGAAAATAATGCGTCATCTTTACCTAATGTAAACCAATCCAAAAATAAAAACAGACTATCGCCATAAAACGATTTTATGAACTGATGCCTAATATAAATGTAAAATGGCAGTCCACTCGCGATATACAAACAATTTAAAGCGCTAACTAGGTTGTGACAGATCGTATTATTGGGTCAATTTTACGACTAAAATCATCAACAAGAAAGTGTCTCAGCGTTACACTCAACTAGGTACTTATAATGACCTTACATCATTAACCCCCTGGGAAACCATTTATAGTAGCAATAACACTTTCATTTTCCTAAATTAATTTGACTCAAACATGTTACAATTATTATACTCATTTTAACAATAGCTTAACATGAAATTTTCTCATAATTTTATTGTTACGCCTTACGAGTTATACCAACATATCTGTCAATCTGAAGTTAATTGCGGTTAAGTAAACTGAAGATTTCTCTTGTATGAAAGCCGATAGAGCTCGGAATCGGTTCCTGCGATTGTTGCTATCGATTGTATTGTCTGTGGAAATCGTGGGAAACCCCGACACGTGGGGACAATGCCTTCCGAGATATCATCTCGCGATAATCGGTATCGCACGGGACACATACCGACGTGGGATGTACCCACGCGTGTATTTCAATGTTTGTTTAACAAAACAATGATACTTTTAAATCGGATGACAGCCTGAAGTCTCCAAGCTTTTCAGAATGTCAATATGCTGAATTTTCTGAAATCACAAACACAAGTTGAGGTACTGAGTTAGATTGATAGAGTTGTACCCTAAAAAGGGACTATTTACAAATTACTTCCGAACTGTGACATGTCTCTTTATGTCAAATCAGAATGGCAGAGACATGCAACAAAGTCGAATACCGAGTATGTACCTACGCTATACCTACTTCCAAAACAAGAGGAGTTTTTCAATTCGACTGTAAAATTGTTAATATGCTGACCCCAGAACACCGGCTTTTTTGAACCGGTTAAAATCTATTTATGTACCTAATTAAAACACATGATCCAACGCTTTTCAACATTTCTAATCCACCAAACTCCTCAAATATTTTTAGCACAGTAGATACGCACTTTGATATAGCACCTACCCAATGTGGGTTAACCACACGCGTTCCTTCTGAACTCGAAAAGTATGATCACCGGATCGGATGGGGTGACGGAAGTCATACATTTCCAATTTAGTAGTTAACAGTCATGTTTTTTTATCAAACTAATAGGTATTTAGAATTTGCATTGTTAGAAACGTTGGTAGTTGCTGATGGCGTTGCTGTTCCGACATCTTTCTCTTTGGTGATGCAACTGACAATGAGGAAAAACACTCCTCCCGTGGCGAGAAGTACAAGTCAGTGCGATAAACTTTTATAAAGGGTATATTTACTAATCGTAGGTACCACACTATATCTATTCTGGTATCTTTAAAAGCCTTTTAGGTTCGTAACTTTATATACCGTAAAACGGGGTGAGTAGGGACATAACTGAAATTCAAACGTCGATAACATTTTATTTTTACATATGTAAACTGAATGTTGTATATAATAAGTGTTCCGGACGTTTGTATTTTAGTTTTTTTATGATTTTGTGTAGTTCCATTTCATAACTTTAACGATAAACTCGATATCCCACCTCACCCAGTAGTCCCTCGTAGTTGGGGTGAGATGGGATTTCATACAAAGTTGATTTTGGAAGATTGTTGGATCGTTTTTTTTTATTATGAATATTACTATAGCTCCATTTTAAGTTGGAATACATTATGTACGTAGCAGTAGCCTTAAAATCCCATCTCACCCCCTTTCATCCCTTCTCTCCCCATTCATAACCCAACTCTCCTCGCGATCCCTACTCACCTCATTTTACGGTACTGCTTATTCGAGATGTTGGGAGCTTTGAAGTGATCAGTAAAAACTTTTTACACTTGGTAAAAACTTGGTACCTAACTAGTCTAACTACCTAGTCTTCATTTTTGAAACCTGCAAAATAATTACAAATTATTTCAAAGGAATCGCAAGAATAACGACCGCTTAATTCGAATGATACTGGAAAACTGAAACTGAAACAAGTCTTACTAAATTATACTTATGCTAATATACATAGTTACCTAGACCTAATGCTGTCATTCACTGATCACATATCGTAAACATGCCAACAATCTTTAAAATTGCATAATACCTAATCCTCAATCACGTTATGATATGCGACTGAAATATGGGTATCAGTAATCCTAGATAGGTAAGTATCCAGCATCTGCGTGCGTAATAATTGCACGTACAAACTGTACGGATGGAAAATTGCAGCGACCGAATTGATTTCTTTTATTTTGCTAAGTAGGCGAAAGTTATATGCGCTACTACCTACGAGTATAAAAACACCGTATTAAATATAAACAATTTAACTTTACGAGGTCTGAAACACCTTTAGTTATTGTTTATGTCCAATTAAGAAACGCGGACCGCGTTACTTTAGTTAGTTATTACATAGAATGGCATGTCAGATATGGACATAGTGTAAATGCTGGGGTTAACTGATAATTGTGGAAACCAGGCCACTGCAATGATCACTTCTCAGTAGGGCAGCAGGAAGGTACAAATAAGGCTGCATTCCATATATGTGTTTTTAGTAAGCTCTGTAGAGTTCTCGTGACACATTGTGTGAAAAAGAGATCCCATAAAAAACATTCCATGTAAAAAAGAGGCCAAGTCTCGAAACTCATCCACCGTCAAAAGTTGTGAGATATTTTGTAGAGCCAAGTCTCAGGCATTCTTATTTAAGGATGGTACGCCCGTGCCGCTGTCTTGCTCGACTTGGCGAGGGCACTAACGTTTCCCCAGAATATAAGGAAGCAGGGCCACTACCACTCACATCTTCAAGCTTAATTGCCGTTAACGTAATTTACATTTTTGAGACGTTACGGTTACATTTTAGTTCGGAAATTGGAGCGCCTACTACGAGTATATATATTATTTCACTTCTCATGCTCGAAGAGTGTGTCATATTAGGCTTAGATAGCGGGGCTTTAGTAAGTAGTACATTTAGCCCCTATACGGGAAAATATGTAAACATATTTATGATTTTAAAACATTTTAATTTGACCATTCAAAACACTTCAATGTATTAAATCCACCAATCACAACTGTTTAAAAAACCATTTGTATTTGCTATCAACTAATCAGAATACAGCTATATACATATATATTAAAATCAACCAATCAGAAAACAGAATAAATTTCTAATATTAGGCGTTTTTTATTCCCGAATTCACAATCATTAAAAAAAAAACGCCTCTGGCCGTCTATAGCCTCGTCCAAACGTTCAAGCGCGGTGGCCTGCAGACACGACATAAGCTATTAGATTGAGCGGGATAGACTGCTGTCTATCTCGCTTTATCTTATGCAGCGTATGCTGTGTAGGGTTCCGTAGTTGCCTGTCTGTCTTAGTTACATCGACGTGCGGTGCGGTTGCGTCGGCCGAATTTGTACGAAAATTGGCCTTTCCAAGTACACATTAAGTTGGTCGACTATTATTCGGTAAATACTTATGCCTACTTGGCCGTGATTATTTTCCTTATAAATTAATTATATATACTACCAAGAATTTTTTCACATCCCCAGTAGTAGCCATTTAGCCGGCAGGGGCGGGTGGGGACACGACTCGAACAAAAATTAGGGCTTTAAAGCCCAATATTTCGCAAACTAATCACTGATTTGAAAAATTGTCTTGGGAAACCCATAATATGTTTGAACGCTATGGGTTTAACGTTTAAAAAAAAGAAATCCCTCTTTAGGTGTAGCGAAGGCACCCTAAAAAATTTTTTCAAGATTTTATTGTACTGTTTTGTCAACGTTATTGATTTATATACCCATGCCAAATCGCAGTTTTCTAGTAGGTTACTGAGCTAAGCCGAAGACGGACGGACAGACGGACATGGCGAAACTATAAGGGTTCCTTGTTGACTTCGGAACCCTAAATAGGACCCGGCTAAGTACGGTAAGTAGCGTTTATTCGTGGAGTCAATATATCTGTGTCAAACAGGTTATTAAAAAAAATATGCCGCCAAATTGAACAATCTTTTCGCTGTGGAATTGATTATTGATTGTAGATGGATAATCTTTGTTTTCACTATTTTCTCGCAGGCTAAGTGAAAAGTAGAGTGCATATAACTCTGGTCTAAAAGCCATATTACCACTCGAACAATTTTCCCTCACTTCGCTCGGGAAAATAACCATCTCATGGTAATATGGCTTATTTTAGCCCCTTGTCATACAATCTACTATTTAAAGTCTATATGGAATGAGAGTACCAGGCATGCGACGCGACGTAAAAAGGAGGTCGTGTTTTGGAATTCAAAATCGTACCAATGAGATTTTTTGAATTATTCTATGGAATAATACGTTGGAAATCATAAGTATTTCGGTGATCCCAAGATATCAGAGAAATTTCCAATCCGTAATCAGTACTGGCCCAGCTCGGGGACAATGCCCATTCCCTCTCATACTTGAAATAAATCTTGTACCAGCAATGGCTCCCTCCGGAACTACCAATTATAATGCGGTTAATAATATTTTTCATGTTATTACGTCCGCACAATTTCACTGACATTAAATGACTTTAACCGCAGACGGACAGATGGCCAGACTTAAACAAAGTGGAAGTGTTTTTCTTCGAGGCTGTTTTTTTCATCGGCTACCATTGCCTAGCAATTGTAGAAGACTCAACAATCTTAATCACGCACACCAGACTTTCCACGTGAACGACGCCGCGGGCAAAAGCTACTCACGTAATAATTGGTAATAATGAAAGTTAATAACTTGAATAAGTAAACAATATGTATTGAGTAACATTGTGGCTCATCATTCAACTAATTAGAACAACACATTTCTCCTTGTATTCATTTGTATTTTGGTTAACATCAAACCCCCTTATTCATAAACCTTCCGTGACATTACAAAGCGCAAAGGAGAGAGAGAAAAATAATTTAATTACTAAAATCCATAATTATCTATACTAATATTATAAATGCGAATGTGTGTCTGTCTCTGTCTATCTGTTACCTCCTCACGCTTAAACCGCTAAACCGATTGAGATGAAATTTGGTATGGAGATAGTTTGCATCCTGGGTAAGGACGTAGGATCCCTCCTTATGGGGTGAAATGGGAGGTCAAAGTTTGTATGGAGCTACGATATAAACGAGTTCCATGCGGACGGAGTCGCGGGCAGAAGCTAGTAGATTAACAAACCTAAAAAAAGTAAAAAGAGAAAAGTGCTAACGACTTCCAAATATCTTCCTTCTAGTGAACTTGACATTGTAAATATCTTCTCATGCTCCTTGTATAGAGGTAAAACGGATACTTGATATAGGTAACCAACAAAAACATATCGCATCGATACCGGATACGGGCAGGTTCGGTTCCCGGGGGAGGCATGCTCCAGCGCGCCGACACGCTCGCTGCGCGCGCGCCACTCGCCTGTAGACGCTTTTTATCAATTTTAGTTGCATAGTGCATTGGGTTGAAACAAAAGTACAACAACAAAGTGCGGGATCACATAAAAGATCAGAAAAAAGGAAGGTGTTACAATCCATACTAATATTATAAATGCGGAAGTGTATCTGTCTGTCTGTCTGTTCCTCTTCACGCTTAAACCGCTGAACCGATTAGATGAAATTTGGTATAGAGATAGTTTGAGTCCCGGGGAAGGATATAGGATAGTTTTTAGCTCGGAAATCATCCCCTAAGGGGGTTAAATGCGGGGTCAAAGTTTGTATGGAGCTACGATTTAAACGAGTTCCACGCAGACGGAGTCGCGGGCAGAGCTAGAGTACAATATAATGCAAACTCTCTTTCTTGCACACCTCACACAAACGAAACAAGTTACAAAGAGAAACAAAACAATAACATGTGGCAGAGATAGACAAAAGGCAATTTTATCGCTAGAGAGCGATCTCGTCAGACAACCTTTGGGTGGCGAGGTAGGTGAAGAGAGGTAGTGCTAAGGTGTTCCAGGCGCGATATTTGACAGAAGGGGAGGTGTTCTCACTTTGCTGTGTCTGTCATTCTGATTTTGAAAGATAGAGACATGAAAGTAGGGATATCCTACTTTGTGAAATATCGAGGGTGGAATACAGGCCCATATTTGCTTAGAAATCTTAACATATTCCCTAACTTACGTCTATAATAGACCAGCACAAAAGTGGGCCTATGTACCTATATCCAATTAGATTGAAATCGTATTAATTGGTGCAAGCCAATTGTGTGAGAACACGAGGGCACTAACCTACGTATTTGTAATACCTGCTTATCGACTTTATTCATACAAATGAAGATACAAGATCAACTAGTGGTGCAGTGTTGACCACTGGATCTTTAACCTCCTTATCAAGAGATTATGGTCGTTAGTCCAATTTAGTGACCGCTCTATGTTTAATGACCGAATTACCGAATGACTGTCAAGATTCCTTTTCAGTGTACGATCCTTTCCTTTAACACGATGATACACGACATACACGTACAGCTAGAAAGTAAAAAAAAAGACCGGGTTGCACTCCGGGAGTGCCGGCAGAAGTGGAAACTCAATAACATTGTAACAGTTTTTCGATCAGGTCACGTGACATCTTACGGTGTCACCCTAAAAATGAATTTGACGCAAATTTATAAACAATTATCAATTATTTAGGCGGACGGCCCGCGGGCGCGTTGGGTGCGACGGGCCGCCGGCTCCGGGCGGCGGCAAACACAATACCAATTTGTTTTCGCCATTGCCAAATATTTTTCAAAGCTTTATCTCTTTAGGAATAACGTCTAAATTCGAACTATTCGAATTTGCACAGCAGACGGCGGTGGCGACCAAAATATCCATTTGTTTTTGCCGTTGGTAAATATTTTTCTAAGCTTTATCTCTTTAGGAATAACGCCCAAATTCGAACTATTCGAATTTTCTCAATAGCAAAACGGTGAAGGACGCGTTGGTATTATTACAAATTTATTTGCAGAATATGCTATTGCAAAAAGTGTTTATACTCTTACGAATAGCGTTCAGTTTTGAATGAAGTTGAATCGGCTAGCAGCAAAAAGTGACCTCCTTCACATCTGACGTCACAAAACTCTGTCGCGTATTTAACAATTTTTCCCCATCCCAAAAAGTGCTCAGCGCCGCTAAAGAAGTTTTCACTTCAAAAAAACAATGAAAGTCACACATTTTGCATATTACTCGTAAATACTTTTACAATTACGCGTTTGATGCCCATCAACGGTGGATTTTAAACATGGTTACGTACCTAACAACCACATGTAACACGTGATGACTATGACGATTACGACACAGCCTATCTATTTCCATTTATTACCTTCGCATTTTATATATTCTTTTCACAAACAGTCTGTTATTACGGTACATCTGAATAAGGAAGGAGCCCTGTAATTAAACGTAATAGGCGAGGCCCAGATACTTTCGCGTAAAAAGCCGCTCACCCGCTTCTATTGACGGAACTGCGAGACTGTGTCCGTTGTCTTTCATCTGAGTCGCAGGTGAAACGAGATACCAATGTCAGATAGTTGTCAGATTCAATAACACACTGAACCCAACGGGTTCTTCAATCATAAATGTCTTACGATTATCAGTTGTAGTCGATAGACTAACAAAATTGGTGCTAGGTAGGTAATTTGGTTATAAAACACCAGAGCAGATTCGTTATAATACACCGAACTCAAAGAGCTCCTTATACAGGTAGGTATACTGTAACAAAAATTTGGACTAAGTATTTTAATTATTATTGCATTGCACCTTTTTCATAACTAACCTTCAGTAGAGCTAAAATCCTTCAAAATGTAGGTTTACTTTTAGGATACAATTCGTTAATATATTATTTCCTCGACTCGTATACTAAGATGCTAAAATGTCCTTTGGTTTCTCGCTCCTTGTCTCGCCTTTCTAGTAATATGTATTTACTAACGGCGCGGCCGGCGCTGAGGAGTTAAAACAAGCAAACGTCTGATTAAGTTTTCTTCTTGAATAATCACGAGACGAATAGGTACGTGATACTATGATATATTTTTAATGTAAATATGTTCTCACTGCTGAGGTGAAAAGTTGTATATCTTACTCGAGAGCAAAGTATTTGCATTTTTGAGTCCCTCGCTGCGCCTAAGATTCAAACTTTAGAATCTTTCGCTTCCTCAGGGCTCAAAATCAGCACTCGCTGCAAAAACAGACTTTGCTCTCTTGTTGCATTAGTACATTACTACGGAGGCCACGAAGTAAGGGGTTGCCGGTCGAGTACATATAGACGGCCGAGCGCAGCCAGGTCGGATAGTTATGAGGCTGGCAACCCCTTTTCACGGCGAGGTATGTATATTAGTGCTTTTCTCGAACATGCATTTAATTTAATTAAAATAACTCCAAGAAATTTTACTAAAATTTTCATTTTCACAAATTGTGGAATGGAAATTAAAAAAGAGCATCTTGCAGGCCTAGGCCTCCAATTTTGTATGAAATGGCATTACGGATCTCTCGTCTCGCTTCGCCCGAAACGTGACACTTCGAAGCCCATTATGAAGAACACAACGCCAATATTTCATTGCATGTTTGAGAAAATAACTATTGTTATTCAGTAATCGAATGGAAACGCGGAGCACCAACCCACCAAATGACGTTTATTAAGTACATAGATAGCAAAACTTTTCGTTTTGTTAGTGAAGTTAGATGATTGACTTACATATAATAGCTCTGTTATATTACAATGTTAACACCGTCATTACAAGTAGATTAGTGGGATGGGAATAAATTGAAATAGAAAGTCTCCCAGGCGTAAGAAAATCTTTACATTGTTATTAAATAGCTCAATGCAATAAACTGTTTGCGCTCAATAGCATTCTTACCAAGGGCGTTACGTGTCTTCACTAACCATAAAATAATATCTACAATAAAATGAAATATGCCGATTTACCATAGATAGCATAACACAACATTGATCGGCCTTTTATTTTTAACACGATATTGGTATGATCACGCATGTCTAATCTAAATTAAATAGAAACTCTTGCTCTTCATTTTTATCGTTTTTATTTTACTTTACGCAACACAATCGGTTTTGTAGGTGCGTTTTCTTCATCGTGTTTCGATCTTCATTCCAATCAGGATTGGCACCTACGAGTATATGCAAATCCACGATACAATTTATATCATTACTAGCTTCTGCCCACGACTCCGTCCGCGAATCTATCCTAAAATAAAGTTTTAATTTTAAACCTCAAAAAAGAGTTCCCTCCATACAAACTTTGCACCTTCAGTTAACCCGCTTAGGTGTGGTTTTTTTAAAACCCTAAAATTAATTTTCTCGTATTGTATAATAAGGAGTCCATACACAAAGTTTCATCCCCATACAAACTTTCAACCCCCTTTTTACCCCCTTGAGGATGGAATTTTCAAAAATCCCTTCACAGTGGGTACTTCTGTTATATAAACTACCTATTGTGAAAAAAACAGCTTTCTAGGTTCCACGGTTTGGGCTGGGCGTTGATTTAAGTGAGTGAGTCAGTCAGTCAGTCAGGACTTTTACGTTTATATATATAGACTAGCTGTACCTGCGACTTCGTTCGCATGGTTATGTGGTGGGAGTTCTAATTTAACCTATCGAGTAAAACGTTGAACAAACCTATTTTAGCTAACATGCCGTTAAAATTCGTTTGTCTTTATCTGTCACTCTGATATTTAAATTAGTAAGAAAGGGACAAAACTTGTTTTATTTAACAGAGGTATTTTAAGTTTTATGAATAAGGGGGTAAAAGTTTACGAGTAGTAGATGTTTGTGGCCATAGATCCAACAGGTAGGACACAGGCTGCAGCATTAAATGTTTATTGATCTTCTTCTCTACATATTTTTAACACTGTTTTATATTATTAAATAAATAAAAACGTGATAATTGAAATGATTGAACTCCGACTCTCAGGTAAAGATGTGTTTAGGAATTAATAATAGATAATCCTTTCGAGTACCCACCAATTGACCGGTAAGTGTTTACGCGGAACAAAAGATCTCTTTTTAATTAGACAACCATTTTTAATAAGACTGGCAACCCAGAACATTTTTCTAGGCGTCTTTCTCCCGATCAGGCCGCCATCTTAAAAATCAAAGAGTATGTAAACGTGCAGTAGATTCGACAATATTCTGAGTTCGGATTCAGTTATGGCCATAGCGTGAATACACTCGTATAAAAAAAATTACTTATTGATTTAATCACCGACATTTGGTTCTTGTAAATTTTTGATACTGGATATCTTTATAGTTCCCGAGGATGCACTGTGTTGATGCAATTTGTCTCAGCAATTTGTGTCAGATTTGATGACAAAGTCCTATTTAAGGTCCATGGGAATCGTCAGATATCGATTTTGATAGCAATCGCAGCAAGACAAAAAAAAACTAAATTACGACAATTTTCAGTGTCAGTCAGATCCATACACATTTAAGGTCCCACGGGATCCTCAGTAGATAAATATTTTGAAAGCAATTATAAATGAATATAATAATTATAGTCTCTTAAATTGCTAATGGGTTCATATTCGGAGACCATACTCGCGTCTCGTACATTATTTATATTATATAAGAGAACTAACCTAGGATTCAAATAAGTAGAATTTAAGATCTAAATAGCAACTAAACGTTGCCAATAAAATGATTCATAAAAACGATTAAGTAAATAAAAAAAAGCAAAAATTAAGATCTTTAAAGCTTCAAATCAGTAAATCTAGTAACTTTAATGTTCTTCTAATAAGGCAAAATATAGTCTTAGGAAATTGTCACTTCTACATATTTAATCTTTGATATAATGGCCGACATCGGCGCGTATCTTATAAATTACAGAAAAAAACATGTTATTCAAAAAAATTGTGAATTTGCCGATGAAAAGTGATCCCCGAACTTTTACTATTGTTGGGTTTGTTGTTGGTGCAATAGCGCAATGCAAAATGAAGGAATTTTTATTTTGGAGTCAAAATCGCACTCGAACCGACCGCCATTACTGCCCGCCACAGACTAAACCAAGATACTCTCATGAATCATGATAGTATGTTGACATGCGCTAACTTATGCCAACTATTACTTCTTCTGTGCTTATGCTAGGTGATGTTTACTCTAGTAACATAACGCAATGTAGACAACAGACAGCCAATTTATATTTTCCAAACTATACCTAACCACTAGGTAAGTTCTACAACCATGACGCGAGTCCGAGTCCCTTTCTATTAAAGGTAATTATTAAAAATATTAAAGTAATATGTTTATTTTTTTCATATTGCAATGTTTCAGACCGCACTATCACATTCTGCCAAATCTTGTGTATTTTCCCACCATTGCCAACTTAATGAATGTGTGTGCAGGCTTTATGATAAAAGTATTTTCCTGTATGTTGGCTAATTTCTGTGTCTCTATATTGGCTGAATGTTAACTTGAATTTCTATACTGATTTAATACATACTGTTTATTGCTGATAAATGTAAATACTGACAAACCAGAACGGCTATCACAAGACGGCGCGCGAGCTCTCTTGATTTTTCTCGAACTATCCGTCTCTCTCTTATTAGACAACTTAGAAAGAGACGTATAGCGCGTGAAAAATCGAGAGAGCTCGCGCACCGTCTTGCGATAGCCGTGCAGTATCGTGACATAAATATTCAGCGTGTAATCTTGCAGTAACTCAAATAGATTTTATGGCTGAACGCGAGTACAGCGCTATGTCATGCCTTTAAAAAAAAAGAACGAGTCAGACTTTTGACGTTTTACGTTATATTGTTGAAATTTGTCGATACATTTATTCAAATTACGCCTCAATACGAATTTAGCGCATATAAGTTTCCATATCAGAATCGATTATTTTTTTTATGCTTTAGAATTTAATATACATTTTTGATAAAGGTCTATCACAACACCGGATCGAAATTATTACTGTGGGATAGTTATGGCAAGCCCGCCATTTTAACGTTACTGACAGTTGACAGATATGGCGGCTACGATTTCAAGCAGAAGAAATTAATAATTTAAGGAGGTCAAACGTTTCCGAAAATTAATTAAATAGTCGCAGTCGGATAAAAACTATCCTAAACGGAAGCTAGAGTAATAATGTACTTATAAAAAAAGTTACATGTTCTTCCGTTCATGGGAAGCTGAGATCACGCGGGACCCACCAATGCTTAGTTTGATACTGGCTGATTCTTTTTTTAATTTAGAGATTTATTATAAGTGAGAGATGAGAGATAAGTACCTAAGTACATATGTAAGCGACAAATGACGCCATCCTGTCTTTGTGATTTTAATATCCGACTAATATAATTATGTATTTGCTTAAGGATATAGGTAGGTAGAATAGAAACGTATTCTGTCTCAGTCCTCAGATTTCAACGTATTTGCAATTTTATGATTGTTTTCATATCGGTCTCAGAATCCATTTACCATCGGGTGGCCCGTGTGCTCATTTACCCACATCTCAAAAAGGTTGAATTTGTACGGTATTTCAATTACTTTTTATGTGTGTTATTGAAATCGTTGTATAGTTAACGTTATATGTAAGATAGCAATCGTGAGAAACGGGGCAACTACATATTATACCAGCATTTTGATGATCTATAGCAAAATGCTATGGGCACGCGAATGGGCATGGGCAAACAACTTATTCATGAAGTGTGTATAAGAATAAGATAGATAAGGAATCCAAATTCTTATTTATTTTTGCCCATTTTCGACATTGGGAAAACATGAAATAATTAAAATACGTGGGGTTATTTTATTAGGCCTACAGCTGCGCCATATATTTTCCTACTTTTATGGCCACAAATAAACCCCGCTTACCTTAAAATGTGCCCACCAACACCTTCCGTTTGCATGAAAGGTGGTTTTCCGGGTCATAGGGGGCCCAGTCGAGCTCACTAATCTTTACTAATGACTAATAATCCGTTTAGCCACCACTGTCAAGGCTTCTATAAGTCACAAAGTGGGATAGAACTTAGTTAGGTACCCAATTCTTGTTGATACAATATTAAGTATTGTTCAATCCCCGATAGAATAAAACTTCATTAAGCTGCTTTGGGCTCGTCCAAAATCATGTGATCGTTTATCGAGGGGGTGGGGGTCAGAAAATATCACAAATGATCACGATGGGGGGGGTCCGATGAGACACATCACGTGTATTTTTTTTTACTCAATAATTTTCTCATATCAAAATAATACGACGTCTGTCCCATCATCACCATCCAGGCATCCATGGACCTATAATACTCAGGACAAGCTATGGTAATAATAATACCACGTGCGAGCGAGCTGGTAGCATACAAATCTCGATAAGTGTTACAGAAAGGGAAATATCAATAATTAATTGTCCTTGTCATAGTTCCACTTTTTTTATTTGCCACAACTGATTTAGTATGAAGTTGTGGCACATAAACCATTACCCGTCCATATTAAGTAAGTTGTTTATGGCAAGTCATCAGCCATTTTGCGCGAAATTCCCCCTTGCCTTGAATAAACTTGTATAAACTAGAATAATTTGAGAAAAATGGTTTTCCCAAAGTATGACGTTACAAACTAATATCTCAAATTATTCTAGTTTCATCACAAATTGAAGAGTTAGACTCTTGTCGGTGTAGCTCCCTCCACCTGACTCTGTCTAGAGCCGCCTCCTTGACCTCTTTATACGACGTGGCTGCTACTTTTTCTTTTATTTGATTCATGTAACTTATCCTTGGTCTTCCCCTTCCTCGCTTGCCTTCTACCTTGCCTTCTATGATGTTATTAATAAGAGCATCATGTCGTATAAGGTGACCAATCATTTTCGCTCTCCTATTCTCTATCGTTTTTATTAGTTTCCTTTTCTCTCCTACTCTTTTCAGCACTTCATCATTTGTAACTTTTTCTGTCCAGCTAATTTTCTCCATTCTACGCCAACACCACATTTCCAATGCTTCTAAATATTCTTTATCTCTTTGGGTCATGGTCCACGCTCCGCACCCATATAACGCTCTTCGCACCCATATAACGCATTCTAGTTTATACAAGTTTATTCAAGGAAAGGAGGAATTTCGTGCAAATGGAATGCCAATTTATGAAAGTTAGTTAAATAAGTTTCTTAAAAAATCACGCCGTTAGCCTGCGAATGTCATAAAACGTTTTGTATGGTAAGCGAACCACCTTAATTAAGCTGCATAGGAGCCTTTTGGTCCCTCGCTGTGGCAACACTTATAGCTTGTCCTGAATATTATAGCTCCATGTCACCATCCAAAACATTTGCGAAAACCCGTGGACCGAGGACATGATGTAGCGTGAGATGGCTTAAATTAAAGTATTAAAACCAATTTGTATTAAAAAAAAATGACTAACAATTCATACTTAGTCACAAAAATACACGTGATCTTGAATGGGGGGGGAGGGGGTAGTGTTATAATCATGAAAGGGGGAGGGGGGGTCAAAAGTAGGCCAAATAAGATCACGTGATTTCTGGACGAGCCCTTTGACACACTATTCTTATACGCTAGAGAGGCTCATATTTACTGGGCGTGATGAAGGAAGGAGGAGCAGAGGTCGTGCGCCCAGGAGGTGGACATATTATGTAGTCCAAGAAGTTATCAGGTCCACTCTACAGGCACCATACAAAAGGCCACCACTTTTGTCGAGTGGTCGAATGAGTCACCCATAAATGTACGTCCCTCAGACATGAGGATACGATCAAGAAGAAGAAGTTCCTATCTTATGGAATACTTTTAGCTAGAAGCCCTCGATACAATGATGCAAGGGTTACGTTTGACATATAACATACTAGCTTCTGCCCGCGACTCCGTCCGCGTGGAACTCGTTTATATCGTAGCTCCATACAAACTTTCACCCCCCACGTCATCCCCTTGGGGGATTATTTCCGAGATAAAAACTATCCTATGTCCTTCCCCAGGACTCAAACTATCTCTATACCAGATTTCATCCAAATCGGTTCAGCGGTTTAAGCGTTAAGAGGTAACAGACAGACAGACAGAGACACTTTCGCATTTATAATATTAGTATGGAAGTATGGATATGAGTTGAGGCTGTTGTAATTTCATCTTATCACAGCCCTCATCTGTATAGTAAAAAGGTATCTGATCGATTGTTTATTTGTTAGCGTAGCCTTCTTATATATTCTCTCTGGTACCTGCTACCTTAAAATACTGCAATCGTTAACACTACCAGAGGAAACAGTGAATAAAGACGAAAAAGTATCTCCATTTCCTGTGCAATTTACACCGATTGTTTGTACTACTTCACTGACAGTATTAATTATGATGCACGTGTGTAGCAGAGGGTGGAAGGCTTTCTCCCATTTGGGCTCCAACTTGAACTCGTTTCGGCAGTTTAATGATATCGTTCGTTGCACTTATGGCACACACTAATTTAGACAACGTGAAATTCAATAATAAAACTTTCAGCGATATTGTTGTGACAGTGACCGTAATTGAATCGAGGTAATGGCAATACCGACGTTATAAAATTGCCCACGTTTAGCTTAAATTATATCATATACGTAAATTTATAATAAGATTGTAAGTAGGTCCAGACAACTTTACCACAGCTTTAACAGTTAACTCTGAGGTTGTATCCAAAAACGCATATGGCTAATTGGCTATTGATTTGAAATCAACAATGCATAGTACCATGTACATACCTATAAATATGCTTTTCAATACGTACAGTCTAGATCATAAATATATGTACGTTCCCAAAGGTTCAAATATATCTCACCAACCTATTGGTTAGGGGGGTGATTTGGAAATTATCACGTGCTTTGAAACGCGGTTCTGACTGTATGTATAAGAAACAATAAGGTCTGATTTTCAGATATATGATTCTTGACTACATGATTGTTTATCTGATTTAATCGATGTGGATGTACATGATTGCCTAAAATTTCCTCGATGGAAAAAAAATTACAAAGATTGGGTCTTTATTTTCCTTTTTTTACTCAGCCTACTCAAACAATACATTATTTTACGACAGAATCAAGTTAATACTATAGTATTTTATCTCATCTAAAATTTTACTTAGGTAATGAAATATCAATATAACTTCACTATTCATCGAAATTTATTTTGTCCAAAAAAGCCATTCCCGAAGAGTGCTGCATCTCTTTTTCTCGTGCGCGGAAGGCATAAGCGTGTCTCTGTCAAGGGCGGCGTGGTTGACTCAAATCAAGGCATCCCCTTAATTTGGACAATAAAGTCGTGTTCAATTTTTAATGACTTGTCCATGCACATATTTTTGATCTCGACTGTGGGTACCTATCAAAAGTTTCAATCGGTTACTATTAGGATTAGGACCGAGAGCAAAAAAAGGAAAAGTTTTTTTTTTTAATCATATTTCCTTTATGAAATCCTGTTCGAAGGACCATACACATGTACAGTAGCCATAAGCTGATGATTAGTGCCTGGTGTATATAGGAGTACACACCTATCGTACAAAGAGTGTGACTACCTAGCTAGATTATTTATTAATGTCATTTATACTCGTATAATATGCTATTCAACAATTCAGCATCACATTATTATACGTCTACATAGGTAGTGTAAAATATGTACTTAGTCTGTATTTAACTATATAGCTTATCAAATCAACTACTGTACAGCTTTACAACTGCACCATGCATGTTATGTAGGCAGCGAACGAAAAAAACATAGAAGTAACCTATAAGTAGCGCCGCGAAATGCCCCATGCGGGGATGGGGGCGGGTTGTCAAAACGATGCCAGGCAGCTGTTTAGTTCGAACATACATACCGAGTTTTAGGCATGTGTTTGGGTAGAAATTTGTAAGGAGCTCGCATTCTGTGTTTTTCGTTCGCTGTATATGTAGGTACTTTAATTGCGGAGACTTACCTTAACGGCGTAATGGTTTACGAGCCAAAAAAGGTCATTCCCCGGGAACTGTACTACTCTGCTCATACAATAGTCATAGTAGTCATTGGCCTTCGCGCCGTCGCGGTATCTGCCCCTTTTGTTTTAAGCACGCGTCGTTGACAGGCGGCCATTTTAATTTTTGCCGCCTAAATGTACGTGAACCCGTTGACGCGATGTTACGCATCCGGAGGGCGCGAGGTCATTTTTGATTGTCTATGGACTTATGTAATTGTTATTGTTAATTGTTTCGTAATTAATTATGTTACATGTGAATGAACCTAATTAAAATATTGGTGCGTTTTCATAACTATTACATCATTTAATTTAATGGAATACCGATATGTTTGTCATTGACACTGATTTCGATGTGCATAAAATTTTAGTGCGAGAAAAATCGAAAGAGCTCGCGCACCGTCTTGCGATAGCCGTGCAGTATCGTGACAAATACTCAGCGTGTAATCTTGCAGAAACTCAAATGTACTTTATGGCTGAACGCGAGAACAGCGCTATGCCATGCCATTAACAAAAAAAGGAAGAGTCAGACTTTTGACGTTTGACGTTATTTTGTTGAAATTTGTTGATACATTTATTGAAATTACGAGTCTGAGTCCCTTTCTATTCAAGGTAATTATAAAAAAAAAAATATGTTTATTTTATTCATATTGCAATGTTTCAGATCGCACTAAAGGCCGAAACGCACTGACAGCGGTGGCGGAGCGGCGCGGTGCGGCGCGGAGGCGGTACCGGTTGTAATGTTCGAGCTAATATGAAAGGATCCGCACAGAGCGGCGCGGCGCGGCGCGGTTTTCTGTGCGGATCCTTTCATATTAGCTCGAACATTACAACCGGTACCGCCTCCGCGCCGCACCGCGCCGCCCCGCCACCGCTCTCTGTGCGTTTGCAGCTTAACACATTCTGCCAAATCTTGTGTATGTTCCTGCCATTGCCAACTTAATGAATGTGTGTTGCAGGCTTTATGATAAAAGTATTTTCCTGTATGTTGGCCAATTTCTGTGTCTCTATATTGGCTGAATGTGAACTTGAAGCCGCGAATTACGAAGTTATAATACCGCCTTAATACTGACGCGCTTGATAATGATTGTTTATAAAAGGCCCTTTCTATACTGATTTAATACATACTGTTTATTGCTGATAAATATAAATACTGATAAACCAGCACGGCTATCACAAGACGGCGCGCGAGCTCTCTCGGTTTTTCTCGAACTATCCGCCTCTCTCTTATTAGAAAACTTAGAAAGAGACGTATAGTGCGAGAAAAATCGAGAGAGCTCGCGCGCCGTATTGTGATCGCCTTGCGCCTTGCAGTGACATATACTCGGCGTGTAATCTTGCAGAAACTCAAATAGACTTTATGGCTGAACGCAAGAACAGCGCTATGCCATGCCAATAAAAAAAAGGAAGAGGGTCAGACTTTTGACGTTTGACGTAATTTTGTTGAAATTAGTTGATACATTTATTGAAATTACGCCTCAATACGAATTTAGCGCATACGAGTATAAGTTACCATAACAGAATCGATATTTTTTTAATGTCTTAGAATTTAATATGCGTTTTGTGAAGGTCTATCACAACACCGGATCGAAATCATTACTGTTAGATAGATAAGGCAAGCCCGCCATTTCAACGTCACAATAATCTATATATATATATAAAAGAAGAAGTGCTAACTGACTGACTCATCAACGCACAGCCGAAACTAATAATGTTACAGAGTTGATTTTTGCACCGTAGGTTACGTTTATAACGTGGGGCATAAGAAGGGATTTTTGGAAGCTCCATCTCTAAGGGGGTTCAATAGGGGTGCAATGTTTGTATGGGGGAAACATTAATTTTTGAACTAGAGACTTGAAACTTTGTAGAAAGATTACTTATTAAAATATAAAAAAGTACTTCCAGCGTTTTAGAAAATTCTTACCCTGAGGGGGTTAAAAAGGGATGCAAAGTTTGTATCAGAAACACTCTTTTTTAGCTGGAGACTTAAAACGTTATATAAAGATTGCTTAGCAGAACAAAAAAAAGTACTTTCAGCGTTTTGAAAATCATTTCTCTAAGACGGTAACAAGTTCTACGCGGATGAAGTCGCGGGCAACAGCTTGTGTACTTATAAATAAAGTTACATGTTTTTTTCCGTTCATGGAAAGCTTAGATCATTCGGGATCGGGACACACAAATTCTTAGTTTGATACTGGCTGATTCCTTTTTTAATTTAGAGATTTATTATAAGTGAGAGATGTAGCAAAAACTCGCCACGAGGGTAGATAGGGTTAAGGGACTCCCATACGCCAATGACCTTCGATCTGAATCCCTTAGTTTTCTAATGTTTTTTGTAGCTTATTATATTAACAACAACGGCTTTAAGCAATATAGTATCCCATATTTACTTCAAAGTGCATTGTTTTCGAGATATTTGGCATCAAAGTTGAACAATTTTAGGCCAAAAAACTGGTTTTCTGGCCATAACTTTTGTGTTAATTGTTTTAAAATGAAAACCCTGCACCAGTGACGTCACAGACGAACCCAAATATGTAGATTTCGTATATTTTTGATCTTTCACGTCAATAGAGATACAAAATAAGTGTTTTTTTAGACAATGTTTAAAAAAATCATACAAAATTAAGTATTTATTTGTTTCAAAATCCGGTGAATCAAAATGGAGATAAACAATTAAAGAACCGATAGCCGTTTGATTTATAATTCTATCTGTAGTGCAAAAGTAGAAGATACGATTCAAAACTTGTCAAAAATCGATGAAAACCTTGGGTAGCCCCTTAAGTAAAAGCTTGTTAAATCGATTACCGGCGGGATCAATCCTGTCCTGGTATAAATAAACTAGACTGATCACATGGTGGTTAGGCATATTCTGATAAAGATATGATAAATAAGCATTCATCTCTTTTCTCTATCTTTAAAATAAAACTGAAAGTGAAAGAAATTACGTTTAACTTGTGTAATACCAATATCGTTTTTCAACATTGTGATTCGACTCAGTTGCCGGATTCTGCCGCTCCTCGTTTTTTGGCTAAAAAACTATTAAGCTTCGATTAGTTATGAAACACTAGATTGACATTTAACAGTAGCTAACTGTAACGGGTCTGACCCGTGTCTAATGGTGAATGAAAACAGTTGGACAGATTCCTATTTGAAGAACGACGAAACCATAATTCACTGTAATAGAAATGTTCAGTAGATTCATGTGGATCTCCTGAATAATGTAGGTAGGTACACCTACCTAAGATTCAAATAATATCACATAAGATTCAAGCAGTCCCGTAGGAACCAACAGGATCGGCTGCAAAATGTTGAATTGTGCTAAACTTCGATTTGATTTGTGTATTGTGTCCTGTCTTCTGTGTCGTTCACATACCTACTTATCACCTTTTTCTGTGACTAACCAACTTTAGGTATCGGAACATTATTGCAATGTGCTAATCTTACAAAACAAAACAATGAGACACGGCTGCTTAACGAACGCTGACACGCGCTAGTTCTCGCTAGATAACCCACATGATGAGATCCCATCTCCGAGTTAAAGTTTAACTCACTGCTAAAATTACAAGTTAAATAAGCCTTAGTGCTGCTTCTTACAAAGTTTAAAGTGCGCTATCATTGTTCGTTAGCAGTTTTTATTTAACGCAACTGCAATAAATGTTAGACTAACGAAAGTATAATGGATTTCGATTAACTTACTTACCTACACGAGAAAATAATACAGATGCAGATGGCTTTGTTTGCATAGATTGAACTAACGATACAAAAAATATATACTTTGCTATACAGATTACCAGTTTGCAAGGATAACCAAAAGAATTCGATTATACCTAAATAAACTCGAAATTCTGAAAAGTATTCCCCTTTTCAGACTTCCGACTTTATTTATAGTCGCTAGGTAGCATGATTGCGTTTATCTACACTAATATTATAAAGAGGAAAGATTTGATTGTTTGTTTGTTTGTATTGAATAGGCTCTGAAACTACTGGACCGATTCGAAAAAATATTTTACCATTAGAAGCTGACATTATCCCTGATGAACATAGGCTACTTTTTACCGCGGGAAAATACTTCATTCCTGCGGGAAAACGGGTAATCCGTGCGAAGCCGGGCCGGGCAGCTAGTTTCGGATATAATAAAGCATTCGGCTTAAGGCGGTGCATTGGAAATTATCGCGTGCTTTGAAACGCCTTTCTGACTAGATTAAGAAACAATAAGATCAGATTTTTAGATATATGATTCTTGACTATCTATATGATTGTTTGTCTGATTTGATCGATACATGATTGCTTAAAATTTTCTCTATAGAAAAAAAATCCAAAGTTTGGTCTGTATTTACTTTTTTTTACTCATCCTACTCAAACGATACATTATTTTACGACACAATCAAGTTAATGGTATAGTATTTTATCTCATCTAAAATCTCGCTTGATGAAATTTAAATACCATTACTTTTTATTTTGACGACCGGTTAGCCTAGTGGGTAGTGACGCTGCCTACGAAGCTGAAGGTCCTGGGTTCGAATCCCGGTAAGGGCAAATATTTGTGTGATGAGCATGAATATTTGTTTCTGAGTCATGGAAGTTTTCTATGTATTTAAGTATTTATATCTATTATATATATCGTCGTCTAGTACCCATAACACAAGCCTTAATGAGCTTACTATGGGACTAGGTCGATTTGTGTAAGATTGTCCCCTAATATTTATTTATTTATTTATTTTATTTTTAAATAAAACTTCACTAAGTTAGGTAGGTATTTATCGTAATTTGTCCAAAAAAGCCATTCCCGAAGAGTGTTACATTTCTGTCTAGGCGAGCGTATCTCTGTCTAGGGGGCGTGTTCGACTCAAATCAAGGCATCCCCTTAACGAGTACCTATGTATGTAAGTGCAAGACGGACAAATAAATAAATAAATATAAATATTAGGGGACAATCTTACACAAATCGACCTAGTCCCATAGTAAGCTCAATAAGGCTTGTGTTATGGGCACTAGACGACGATATATTTAATAGATAGAAATACTTAAATATATAGAAAACATCCATGACTCAGAGACAAATATTCATGCTCATCACACAAATATTTGCCCTTACCGGGATTCGAACCCAGGACCTTCAGCTTCGTAGGCAGCGTCACTACCCACTAGGCTAACCGGTCGTCATGCTTTATGTCCGAAATAAAAGTGATGATGCTAACTCAGTTGAGGATCGGATAGGAGCGTCAAATTATTTATTAAGCGTTCGGGGCTGGTAGTCACAATTACAACACTGATGGGGTATACGGATTATGTGATTTGATCCCAATTTGTCAGTACAACATGTCGAAGTCATAATTGGGTGTAGCGTACAGATGTAACAATCCGACCACATGTGCAAGCAATTTCTCAGTACAACTCGTTTGACAGTTGGATCAGCAGCGCAACATGCCTCCAGACGATAGCAATTAATTAGCTTCTGATAAATTGGGGCTGACAAATCATGACATGTATATACCCCATTATCGAAATGAACTGGCCTTAGGAGAACCTACGAGTATATTAGTCTGACCACCGCTTAAACTTTATAACTCCCGAGGTAAATCGAAAAACTAGAGTATGAGTGGACGCCTAACGATAAGGCTTCATGGTTTTTCTAGTCTATGTATGTGCTTATAAACTGCGGACTAGTGCCGACTACGGACATTTGAAAGGAAGCCTGCTTATGTTGCAAGATTTACGGCGGAACGTTCCAATAAATAAATAAATATACGTGGACTCGCAGATCTACTTTATCCGTGATTATGATTAGGTCTACTAGGTAGGTCTAGATATGCTGAAAAAGATCGGGTTGCACTCCGGCAGTGCCGGCAGAAGTGAAAACTCAATAACATTGTAACAGTTTTTCGATCAGGTCACGTGACATCTTACGGTTTCACCCTATAAATGAATTTGACGCAAATGTATAAACAATTATCAATTATTTAGGCGGACGGGCCGCGGGCGCGTTGGGTGCGACGGGCCGCCGGCTCGCCCGTCGGCGCGCCGACGGGCGGCGGCAAACACAATACCAATTTGTTTTTGCCAGTGCCAAATATTTTTCAAAGCTTTATCTCTTTAGGAATAACGTCTAAATTCGAACTATTCGAATTTGCAAGAACAGGAGACGGCGGTGGCGACCAAAATATCAATTTGTTTTTGCCGTTGGTAAATATTTTTCTAAGCTTTATCTCTTAAGGAATAATGCCCAAATTCGAACTATTCGAATTTTCTCAATAGCAAAACGGTGTAGGACGCGTTGGTTAAAATTACAAATTTATTTGCAGAATATGCTATTGCAAAAAGTGTTTAACGGCTTTATACTCTTACGAATAGCGTTCAGTTTTGAATGAAGTCGAATCGGCTAGCAGCAAAAAGTGACCTCCTTCACATCTGACGTCACAAAAGTCTGTCGCGTATTTAACAATTTTTCCCCATCCCAAAAAGTGCTCAGCGCCGCTAAAGAAGTTTTCACTTCAAAAAATATTGACAAGCTAGCCCTATCCTATTTCACTTCAATGCCGGTTCACATTTTCTTCTAAATAAGTAACTTTAATATACAGGGTGGAAATAGATTTTGGGTCAGTGAGGGCAGCTATACTAGATCCCGTGTTGCTAGTCGAAAATGATCTTAGGAGACCTACCTTCGATTTCAAATTAATGAAGATTGGCGTTTACAGATTTTGGAAAAAACATACAGGTTGCGAGAAAATGGTCATTTTTGATAAACTTTTTTTTTAATGCCAATCGATCCCATTCCTGTCCAGGATTTATCTGAATAGTTGACTGCTGTAATTGTAATTAATCATATAATACTGACATTGTAATTGATAATAATAATAATAAATATTTGCACATCTGCATGCAGGTAGAATATGTACGTACTTACTTAGCTTTAAGACCTTATGTTACCATATTCTGGCAAATAAATATTTGTATTTGTATTTGATCAAATGCTTGTATGGGAGCAAAAAGAAATTTCCGGCTAGAAAAGCCATAAATCAAGAAAAACTTTCCCCATACAATTTGTAGGAAAATGAAACAAGTTTTTTTTTACATGTATTTTTTTATGTCAATCGATTCCATTTCTATCCTGTATGAATAGTTTCCTTGAGATCAACTTTCGTTAATGTACAAAAAAGTCAGAAATTAAAGAAAACTGTTTTCATACATTTACTATGAAGAAAAAGTACTACATACTCGTACTTGCCGGCCACACATCCATCGCCGTTAAAATGTTGCCCGTTTAGAACCCCATTAAGTTTAAAATGTAGCTTTTATATAGAACTTGTATCTTTTGCAGGTAAGAATTGGCACGTAAAGCAGACGGCGTGAGGTGACAACACTTTCTATCGCGGTCACGCATCTTCCCACGGTGCGTCAGGGAAAACAACAGGAAAATGCACCTAATTAACATACGATTAAGGATCCAATCAGTCAGATGATCACCGAAAGAGTCGAGAATGCGGGATTACTCGAACCGAGTCAGGTTAAAATGGATTGTTGCGGTTTGGCTGTCGGTAGTCCTTCGGGTGTCAGCCAACCGACCACCGAGGTTTCTCATAGAGGGCCAGTCGGAAATTGTTGTGAGGCTCAAGGAGGGCGCTGATACTCCTGTCGGTAAGTACATAATATGTGTATTGTATTAGTATTCATAACATTAAGGTAAACGTTCCAGTGCTCGAAGCAGACCAGGGACGATAGGTGCCAAGTATTGACTTTGCATCTATACACTTGATCGTGTTGCTGTTGAAGAATTCATCTTGGTATGAACTCTAAGCATGTTTATAAAATACCGTTCACCTTATTTCGGTAAGTAGGTGCCTACCTAAGTATTGTCAGAAGGGGTACGTTGTTTCATACCTACCGAGTTACTATTTGTATAAAATTCCATCTAACATTAACTCTGACGGATGTTTATAAAACCAGAGTGTCAAACAAATACGTAACTTTTCGAAAGAGCTTTACGATTCATTCCCGATCCTATACAAAAATAGTTGATTGTTAACCGAGGGTTGAAAGCCAACCATTCCTGACGAGATATTTTAACTGCAATAGTTCGAGGCTGAAATGGGTGCCTTTCCCCGAGTTAAACACTACTTTTCATTTCGAACACGAGGAAATGAATTGAAAGTCAAAAACTTAAATATTTTCTAAATCAATAAGATCCTATAGAAGCCACTTTAAAAGCGTTTCTGTATGGATCAGTTGCATTAGGGCGGGAACTGTTGACATATTTTAATAATGTTAGTGGACCGTTTCCTGTAAGCGCTTTTGAAGTGGTTATATCGAAAAACGAATGTTAATAGTTCCATCATAACTATCAACAAGCTTCGAAAATCAACACTATTTTATGGAAGTGTGGCAGTATAGTTTTTTTATGACTTGAAAAATATTCAATAGTTTTCAAATAGCAATAATAGTCATCCAATAATTAATTTATTATCATTATTAAAAAAATAACGCATGATAAAAACTTAAAACTGTGGCTGTACAGGTTTCTTCCATTGCTTTTTTATTTTTTAATACTTTTCAGTCCTAGGGGCGACATGCCTCACTTTCAACCCGCTGTTTAGATAAACAATGACCTACTTTCAGAGTATGAGAGATGAAAAATACATTTTTTATACACGTCGACCTTAATGTTTGAATGAAGACTTCGTACACCAAACTTAAATCACATACTTTTTACTATGGAGCTTCCAACTCAACATTTCATAACTGTTGAGACAACTAAAATGGAATTGACCAATCACGTGGCGCCTTTACTGAACTATAATGTCTTTGACCAATAGGAAGCCGTCATGAGAAAGTCAAAAGGTAATAGACATCAACGCACAACAAATAAAAAGCCGTTGGTTGCACTTCGTTTTCTAGATACCTGTTTAATTAGTTCAGTTGACTCGTAGAAAAAGTATTGTATACAATAGTTAATATAATTTGCTTTTTAAGTATCGTACCTTAATTAGGCCACTCAGCAAGCTTCGTGGCCTAAACGTGGTACTCGACTGAAAAAGCGTACATTATACAGGATGTTAACGGGGTCATGATCCGGAATGACAAAAAGCGAATAAGATGATCATACTGAACAACCTTTCCCATGGGACCAACCACGAAATCGCAAAAAAAAAAACAGGTATTCCATACATTAACTCTCAATTAAATCGCAGTTAACTCACAGTTAACTCTTAATTGGCTCTTTTTTTTTGCGATTTCGTGGTTGGTCCCATGGGAAAGGTTGTTCAGTATGATCATCTTATTCGCTTTTTGTCATTCCGGATCATGACCCCGTTAACATCCTGTATAACAATTGCATAAAATACTATACTATGAATAAATAAAATAAATAAATAAATAAATAAATATTAGGGGACAATCTTACACAAATCGACCAACATAAATAAATATAACAAAAAATTGCGAATGTAATTATAATACAATGATGTGATGACGTATAACGATGTTATTAATAAAATTTACTTTACTTTACTTTACTTATATATAGATTAACCGAACCTACGAAACTTTACGCAATCGTGGTCAATTATATCATGTCCCAAATAACATGAAGGACTATTATAAGCGTAGGTTCAATATACAGTATAGTACAAGAGTACTTAAGTAGGTTCAATAAGTAGCAATTACTAGTAATAGTAAAGGTCTTCGTGTTGCGAGTTTTCAAACTTTTCCGTTCAAAGCTATTACAAACTTTGAATTGCTTCAAAGTTTCAAAGTGCAGTTATTTAACATGGACAGACAACCGGATATTGCATACGGGGTGGAGAGTACAACGGTGTTGCCAGGACAACACGGGCCTAACACAGGGAAACCCTGCACCCTCGGTGCGGATTATTGAGCGATATAGCGATAGTTATTAGTCATCAAGCATGAAACCCTAGTGTTGATCCGGTCTTTTAATGACTTGCTGACTCGGGGGCCTACTTATAACATACGTTTAAGTAACAAATTGGATGGGTTCTTTTTACAAGCTTTCTATGGCCGGTTCCAATAATCAATTCACCGATATTTTTCTTTACCGGCAGTTACATTATTTTGACAGATTACCCGTAGAAAATGTGTCAAAATGTAACTTTTGGTAAGGAAAACTATCGGTGGATTGATTTTTGGTACCGGACATTACCTACAGTACCTAGATTGTCTAATGGTTATTACCTATGCGACAAAATCAAAACAAGTGAACGTAATTATTTAAAAGTAGTTTTTATATTAAGAACATACTGTAAATGTTAACTAAGCAGAAACGTCCGCTAACGAAATTCCAAACTTCGATCAAAGTGGAAATTTGAAAAATTATTCGCCACGAGCGGGATTTGAATCCGCGACCTCTGGAATCCGCGATGGATAGAGCGATGGACGGATTCCAGAGGTAGGGGGTCCCGCTCGTGGCGAATAATTTTTAAATTTTCGTCTGATTGAAATTAAGTACCTACTTGATAAGTTCTACAACGATGGCACAACTAGGTAGGTATTTACCACGAAAACTTAATAAGTAAGGTACGTGAAGCTATACCCGAACGTGGGTAAACATCGAGTTGCGAAAAGCACAAATTAGTAAATGGTAATAAGTCACTTGCAGTCGCCATAACATAGCTAGCAAATATTAGGTACGATGAGAGATGAGTGTGATGGCAACTGTAGTCTGTAGCTAAGTAGGTATAAGGTTTACAATATTGTACAGTATGTAAATACCTCTTATATTAACCGTTACTATTCCAATTACAGGGAGTTTAATATACCGACTCAGAGGCAGTGACCCCGACGGAGATGAATTAAAATTCGGAATTAGAGACCAACTTGGTAGTAATATTTTAAGAATAGAGGCCATTACAACCAACGAAGCTAATATTTATTTAGTTAAGGAATTAGACAGAGAGGTTTGTATTTACATTTATACCTAACTACATAACTTACTTATTTTTATATGTATATATGAGGTAATAGTATTAGCCTGTTTTTAACCCCCGACGCAAAGAGAGGGGTGTTATTTGATAGGTAGTTAACTTTTAAAACATTATCATATCACCGATTGCACATTCGTTATTATCACTATTATTATCGCGGATTTCTAAATTGCCTTATCATATCAGCCGAAAAACGTCCTCTGATGGACATAGGCCTCCCCCTTAGAGTGCCACAATGACCTGCGCCACCCGCATCCAGCGCCCTCCCCTATCCCCTACCCCTACCTAAGTACCTATCCCTACCTATCCCTTCCCTTACCTATTTTTAATTAATTAATTATTTTGCATTAATGTGCATCAATCACGTGATACCGCTTAAATATTTTGCGAAACGCGTTATAACAAAGACGTTTGTACTTAAAATGATGATTTTTTGTACGAAATTGCAACTTTTTAAAATGTTCGATAAGGACAGAATTGATCTATTAGATAAGTCAAGTACCTTCCTAATTACGCGTTTAGAATTTACTTTCTTTATTTTAGGTTCGTGATGAATATTCGTTCGTATTAACGCTTACGGACGGCCATTTAGGGGAAGGAAACTTCATCACGCAAAGCTTTTTGTTGTTAGTCGAGGACGTAAACGACAACGAACCCATATTTAAACCGTATCCCTCCGCTATCACTGTTAAAGAAGATGCTTCTCCTGGTATACTCACAACTGTAGAGGCGACGGATCTCGATGAGGGCGCTTATGGACAAGTAAGTTGAACATGCTTAGGAAGCTAATAAAGTCGCCTGTCACAGGAAGATTAATAAATTCTGGGCTTAATAAATGTGTACCCAGCCCATAACTTAAAAAAAACTTATTCATACTTGTCAAGAATATATTTACTGAAGACGAGGCAGTATGGCCCATGGGCTTAGCCTGTCCGAATGGACGAATTGAAAAAAAAAAAAGGATGTCAATGTCAGGCATAACAGGTGTCAGATGAAAATATTTATTTACTATACTAAAATATTGTGATATGATTAGGGGTCAAAATCCTACTTCAAACCCTGAAATGTTTTCAGGTGTTATACCACTTGCAAGAACTAGACGGCGAAGTTGAGAATTTCGCGATCCAAACAGTGAATGGCAAAGGCGTTATTCGTTTAACCAAGCAATTGGATTACGAGCGCAAATCATTGTACCAACTTCGGGTGCTGGCTATCGACCGTGCGAACCAGGGCAGGGTGAACACTGGGACGGCCGCGATTCTGGTAAAGGTGCAGGACGTGGAAGACCAGCCTCCGGAGTTCGTGGTTGTCAGCCCTGTGACGAGGATTAGCGAGGATGCTGATGTCGGGACGTCAGTTTTACAAGGTACTACGCTTTGAACCACTACTAGCCCTTGTACGCACTAAGCGGTTAGCCGCGTGCGGCTTGCCGTGCGGTTGGACAAAACATAATATGAAAACGCAAACGCAAAACCTCTACACACTAAGCGGTTGGCCGCAACCGCACGCGGCTAGCCGCTTAGTGCGTACAAGAGTCTAATCTAAGGGAATGTATGTTGAAAGTTTCCATCTAAATCTTTTGATGCTGCAATTTTTCCTCCTAGCGTGATCCCTGGTTGTGCCCCTAAAGGAGCTCAGGGTCCACTTTGACACCTAATCCCAAGATATGGCATAGGCACTAGTTTTACGGAAGTGGCTGCCATCTGACCTTCGAACCCAGAGGGAAAAGTAGACCTTATTGGGATTAGACCGGTTGCCTCACGATGTTTTCCTTCGCAGAATAGGTAACAGTAAATATTCCGTACATAAGTTCCGAAAATTTCATTGCTATGAGCCCGGATTCGAACCCACAACCAACGCTTGACAGCTGCACTCCTGAACCACTAGGCTACCATAGCCAATGCTTATGTTAACTTCAGGAAGGACTTCATACACAAAAATACGACATTTAGATAATAGTTTTGAATTTTAATTTCTACTAAAATCAAACAAAACATATGAAATGCTAGTCTCTTCCTTTCAAATGAGTTGCAATAGTTGCACTAAATGGAGCAATATTGTTCTTTCTGTAGGAACCTGAGACGCAGGGGTTCAATTGGTAATAATAAAAGGAGTACTATATTTAAATTACTGTAACTATTTATCCTTAAAAAACTGTGCAATCAAAAAATCAATTTCTAAACATATTTTTTAGTGCTTGCCATTGATGGAGACCGAGGCATCAACAACCGCATCTCTTACAGCATCATTTCTGGTGGCGAGGAGCACTTTGACATTGACAGTAGCTCGGGCATTGTGTACACAGTCAGCCAGCTTGATAGAGAAGACCCTAGGAACAGCAATGGAGCCTACATTCTGGAGATATTGGTAGGAAGCTTATTTAATTACAGTATTAACATTAATGTTGATGATGATCTTCTATTGTTTTGCCCATCTGACTTTGTCAATTCTAGCATAATGCTTTGAACTCAGTATGTCTAGCACAACTTGCTGACAAGTCGCTTAGCGCGCGACTGAGCGTCTCCTTTCTCACTCGCACCGTCCAAATTAAAAAGAGGAGGGTAGATCTTTCTCGACTCGCAGCGCGGCCCGGCGTCTGTTGTGCTAGCCCTGCTGATTGCAATCTATCCTCATCAGGTATATTATAATGAATTGCATTTTGATTCCCATAGGCTACAGAAGAGTCCCGCATGGTATCTCCCATGCCAAGTGCCACGACAGAGGTCACGGTCATTATCACGGACGTGAATGATGAGACCCCGCGGTTCCGCAGTGAGAAGTATGTGTGTGAAGTGCTAGAGAACGCCATACAGAACACCCCTATTACATTCCTGCAGGATGCAGTGCCAGAAGTGTTTGATTATGATCAGGTGTGTTTTATTTTACGCATTTATACAACGTGTTTTTTTAACCGTCTTAGAGCTGAAGCCCACTTAAAGTATCCGAAACATACTAATCATTCGTGAAAAAAAAAATATAGTTAAGTTTTTAGTAATAAAACATAATTTAGTTTGAAAAATCCAGTATGGCGCACGGCGCGAAGTTCATTCACCCGGTTAGAGTTCGTACCTATCTACATAAGATGGCGGCTAGCGGTCACTGCGGTTACTCGCCTGGATAATTAAAATTAATATTAATGCATTAAATAAAAACAAAAAAAACCTTTTTTTTAAGTTCTTTGTAATGTATAAATTAACTGGGCTCGGCTCTAAGACGGTTAAAAAAACACCGTGTATAGCAGTGACGCCAGTGACCTAAATCACGTAAAGTATGGAAAACTCATGCAAGTGGGATGCAGTATAACAAACTTGTAATTTTTTTTTTCCTGATTTTTTTCTATTTCTGGTATTAAAGATTTATTATTCCCCTAAAAAAAAAATTGCAATTCTCTTTTAATGAGAACTTAAATATTGCGCGCAACCTTACATGAAAAAAAAGTGCTGGAAGCTGGTTAAAATTATTACAGTTAAGTACTACTTAATTCAATATTTTATGTTGTAAGCATATACTGCCGATATTTAAGTCAGGATTATACCCTGCAAGATTATCCGCCATTTATCCTTAATCCACAATGTTTTACAGGGTAAAAACGGGACTTTCGAGCTGTTCCTACAGGGCGATAATGGCGTATTCGACGTCACGCCCTTCAAGGGGATCAACGAGGCTTCCTTCCTGATTCGAGTGAATGACCCATCCTCCTTAGACTATGAAAAAGTCACTGTGATGAACTTCAGTCTGATAGCCAAAGAGATAGTTGCGAATAACCCCAAGATCAGGTATGTTTCAACAAGCATGCTCATAAAATATATAAGCATACATCCTTTTTATTATGTTTCTTTTAAGTACAAACATTTTAAGTATTTGAAGTTGTAAATTCGTCCATCTGTTCCTTTAGTGGACGCTCTACTCTACCTACGCATTTCCGCATGCAATGTTGACAATTACTGAAAGTGTTATGGAAATGAAACGACACCTAAACTGCACATTTATTTCAGCGTGGTCCCAATAACCGTCCACATAAAGGACGAGAACGACAATTTCCCCGAATTCACGGAGTCGTTGTACACGGTGTCGATCCCCGAGAACTGCGGCGCGGGCGCCACGGTCGCGTGGGTGCAGGCGCTCGACCAGGACTCGGAAAATTACGGGACCAGGGGGATTAGGTACACCAGTCTCGGTGGCAGCATTGCTAATCTGTAAGTACATTTACCAGCTTTCTGCCACTTTTTAGGTGCAATCAATTTCACGACTGTTAGTGAAATAGGATTGCTGATCTGACACTCACAAATCTGAGATCACTGCTTACTACTGCTGTACTTACTGAAAGCTTCTCTGATTGGGACATGATGTTAACCCGTTGAGACCAGTTGTTGACATTGTTGTCAATCCAAGTTGGAAAACTTACAGATGACGCTTTCAACTTAAAGAACTTCTCCATAGTGAAGTTGCCCACTCAATGAAGTCTAACTGCAACAAGATCTACTTTCCGCCATGAGTTGGATCATCACACGGCAGTAACTACGCCAACAACTTGTCGTTGTCAGCAGAAGAATAGTCAGAATGGATGATGATGATTTATATATATTTTTAGGTTAAACCTCAACCCAATATCCGGCGTAATAACAGTGAAGCAAGCCGGCGGCGACAGTTTCGACCGCGAGCTCGTCTCCCGGCACTACCTCACGGTGGAGGCGCGGGACGATCTCGGCCGAGGCAACCGGAATACCGCGCAGCTCATCGTGAACATTGAGGATGTGAATGACAATGCGCCCATGTTCCTCGCTAACAAGTATGAGGCTAGACTGCTGGAGAATGAGAGGCAGTTTGAGAACTCGCTGGTTTTGGAAGCTAGGGACATTGATTTGAATGGTAAGTGATATTAGGATAATTAGGATTCGATTTATAAATATGGAGACATTATTTGTTTCACTACCCCATTGGGGAGGGGAGGCGCGCGACTACCTCGCCCGTGGCAAACGAAATACCGCGCAGAGCATTGTGAACATAGAGGACGTAAACGACAATGCGCTCATGTTCCTCGCTAACAAATATTAGGCTAGACCGCTGGAAAATGAGAGGCAGTTTGTGAACTCGCTGATTTTATAAGCTAGGGATATTGATTTGAATGGTAAGTGACATAATTGGTTGTGACTATTGTATAAACTATGGACACGTGATTTGTTTCACTCAGTGCGGTCATAATGTGCGGTAATTGTTAAACCACTGTAAATAATATTCCGTCACTATGTCACATATATGGTATTTCTTTTATTATACCCAAACGATCCCGGAACGAGAAAGATCTATCTGACAGTGACACGAGTAGCGTAATTGCATGGTTTTGTAATGGTTTTCTCTGATTTTATCTCGTAAAATTCAATGCCACAGTGACAATACGTGGCATACTTTTGAGCACTGACATTGGAGTCCGTAATGATTGTATGTGACGCTCTGCCGGAAAAGATGTGCCGGTCGTCGCTTGTGACGCTTATTTGTTTTATTACGATAGCATATTAATGGACGCAAGCAACGAGCTATAGTGACACCACTTAAGTTCTATTTTGAATTGGTTTCAACAAACATCGGCTCCCTCCTACCATCGTCAAAACCTCTTCGTTTGTCTTCCTTTCTGTCCAGCTTATTCTAAGTAATAGTTAAGTATTTAATAAAGGGTCTTTCATTAAGAGAGCTCCAACTTAGAAATGTAATTAAATAACTTGAGTAGCTGAGATTACAATTTTTTTTATATTATTTTAAATTATAAAGTACACTTGATGACATTATTTATGATATACAATCTCAACCAAATGGCCGCAGCGACTCCGCTGTAGGTGGTGGACCAATTCTGGGCGACATTTTCGCATAAATGGGGATCAATTTCGTGAAGAACGCGGGTTTCGTTGGCCTTCAGAACAGCAATAGGGATGCGGACTAAGATTTTTTTATGATTGGAAACAGTTTTTGGAGAGGAACAAATGTTTGTATGGGAGCAACTACAATTAAAGAACATACCCATAAATTTGAGCCAAAGATTGACGTCGCTGGCGGCAGCGCAAAACGCTTCATACTGATAGACACCCACGTATGACGTCACTTGTACAAAGTAGTTGTATCGTTGTATGGAAAATCCGGTAAATTGTTGTTTCGGTCGCGAAATACTGCGTTTAAGTACATAGTCGTCATACAATTTTGTTTCTATAAAAGCGTAAGGATTCTATAAGTAGCTTTAAATTTACTCTTGGACAATAAAAAAAATGCATAAATTTTCAAAATTTTCAAGGTTTATCTTTTTATGATTTTAATTATATTTTATAATTTATACTTTATTACGATAATTTGATGGTTTACTATCCATTTAGCATCACTACGTTATCAATTTGAACATGAGGCCGCATGCCTATTGTCTGCGGTTTGTCTGCATAGACAAGAGATTTGACGTAGCCGCAGATAAAGCAGTCGAGCGGTATTAAGTCACAAGATCTCGGGGGCCAGAGGCTCTAGTATAGGTTTTACCGAAACAAAACGTTACGACCGCGTTTGCGTTTAGCTGTTAAATCTCATACAAATTGAGGGTAAAACGCAAACGCGATCGTAAAGTTTTGCTTCGGTAAAACTTATACTAGAGGCTCAGTTGATGTCGCCACCAAGCGATATGACGAAACCCTCGAACTTCTCATTCAATAAAGTTAATGTGTCCCGTGCAAAAAACAATTTCTACTCGTTGTTGAAGTGTATAGCGTTCCATGATGAAATTTCACGATTAATTATATATTCCCTCCAAAGTCAGCTATTGCTTTTCCATGATCGCCGCTATACGCTGGCAAAGTTCGAGCGTGTCTATTGAAAAATCCTATACTACGTGTATGCGGAGACAATACTACTACATCTACAAAATTTATTTTTACATGCTGTTTGATTACTTCGCGTCGCTCCAACTCAAAGTCAAAGTAATTTATTTTGCTTAAAATGTGGTAGGTACATAAGATGGCATACATTAACAATAGAACACACATTTTACCAACAAGTGGCATGCAAAATGAGAATAAATCGAGAAATTCCTAGAATAATTTAGTTAATTTAACATGTCAATAAAATAAAATATCACAATCACTAAAATTTAAAATATTTAAAGAGAAATTTCTGAATCATTTAATTAATTTAACATGTCAATAAAATAAATCACTAAAATTTAAAATACTTAAAGATAAATTCCTGAGTAATTTAATTAATTTAACATGTCAATAAAATAAAATATCATAGCCACTAAAATTTAAAATACTTAATCAGAATAACAATTATGACTAAAAACTTGAAAATAATAATAATAATGTATGTGTTATGTCCACATATAATATCACAATCACTAAAATTAAAAATACTCGATCAAAACAATATAAGTATCATCCAAGGAAGTTACGTTCCTCATAGGTGTTGTATGTCAAGAAATTCCTTTAATGAGTAAAATTTTTTATCATTAAGCCATTGGTACAGTTTCTTCTTAAAAAGCCTTATATTCATGAACCGTAGCTCGATAGGTATTTTGTTGTATATTTTTACACTGAGGTTGAAAAAGCTCTTTTTGTGCTTTGCTATTCGTGAAGGGGCATCCGGTAGAAGTCTGTCGGGATCTCTCTTATTCCATAGATTGAAACTCATTTGACTTAATTTTTTGCGCTAGTGATCCATGCCAAGAATATTTAAATTGTTTTTGTGAATCGCCAACACTTTTTCATTCCGCAGGTACTAAGAACAGTCACATAGAGTATTCCATAGTGGGCGGCGACTACAAGAACAACTTCTCCATCGACCCCAACCTGGGCATCATCACGCCGGTGGGCGAACTCGACTTCGAGCAGATTCCGGGGGACAACACTAACATACGACCTATACATTTGACTGTAAGCTCCAATCTATTTATAAAACATCCGGTTCGAAGGACCATTGTCGCCTTTACTTTTAAACATCATAGGCTAACTAGATTCCTGTGAACAACGTTTAATTTGTAGTACTGAAATAAAAAAGCTTAAGTTGAAGCTTGTTTATTGTGCTTGAGCACTTTAAGTTCCTTTAAATAAGAAAAAATGTCCTTATCCCAATATAAAGTGCTATAGTATTGCAGTGATCCCGTACCTTCTATTTGAAGTGAAAACTTCTTTAGCGGCGCTGTGCACTTTTTGTGATGGGGAAAAATTGTTAAACTCGCCACAGGTCACGTGACCGTAAGATGTCACGTGACCGTGAGATTCGAGAGATACTCGCAACAGGTCACGTGACCGTAAGATGTCACCTGACCCTAAGATTCGACCGATTGAAAATTCGTAAGACGGACACGTGACCTGATCGAAAAACTGTTACAATGTCATTGAGTTTTCACTTCTGCCGGCACTCCCGGAGCGCAACCCGGTCTTTTATTTTTATTTTAGTAGTATTTTTAATTCTATGGTCAGATTATATAATTAGTCACCTCCAGGTGCGCGCACGCGACTTCGGCGTACCGCCGCTGTCGTCAACGGTGCCGGTGACGATATACGTTCAAGACGTGAACGACCACGCGCCGATGTTCCAGCAGATGATCTACAAGCGCTCCATACCGGAGGACATGCCCGGGGGCACCAGCGTATTAGAGGTAATTATAGTATTAACTCAGGAAGAAGTTTTGGTGGGCGATTAGAAGCTGAAACCAGAGATCGACACCGATGGAGACAAATCATCAGCGCTGCGGGATCCGTCACTGATCACGTTTCAACTCAGGAAGAAGTTTTGGTGGGCGATTAGAAGCTGAAACCAGAGATCGACACCTATGGAGACAAATCATCAGCGCTGCGGGATCCGTCACTGATCACGTTTCAACTCAGGAAGAAGTTTTGGTGGGCGATTAGAAGCTGAAACCAGAGATCGACACCTATGGAGACAAATCATCAGCGCTGCGGGATCCGTCACTGATCACGTTTCAACTCAGGAAGAAGTTTTGGTGGGCGATTAGAAGCTGAAACCAGAGATCGACACCTATGGAGACAAATCATCAGCGCTGCGGGATCCGTCACTGATCACGTTTCAACTCAGGAAGAAGTTTTGGTGGGCGATTAGAAGCTGAAACCAGAGATCGACACCGATGGAGACAAATCATCAGCGCTGCGGGATCCGTCACTGATCACGTTTCAACTCAGGAAGAAGTTTTGGTGGGCGATTAGAAGCTGAAACCAGAGATCGACACCTATGGAGACAAATCATCAGCGCTGCGGGATCCGTCACTGATCACGTTTCAACTCAGGAAGAAGTTTTGGTGGGCGATTAGAAGCTGAAACCAGAGATCGACACCTATGGAGACAAATCATCAGCGCTGCGGGATCCGTCACTGATCACGTTTCAACTCAGGAAGAAGTTTTGGTGGGCGATTAGAAGCTGAAACCAGAGATCGACACCTATGGAGACAAATCATCAGCGCTGCGGGATCCGTCACTGATCACGTTTCAACTCAGGAAGAAGTTTTGGTGGGCGATTAGAAGCTGAAACCAGAGATCGACACCGATGGAGACAAATCATCAGCGCTGCGGGATCCGTCACTGATCACGTTTCAACTCAGGAAGAAGTTTTGGTGGGCGATTAGAAGCTGAAACCAGAGACCGATGGAGACAAATCATTAGCGCTGCGGGATCCGTCACTGATCACGTTTCAACTCAGGAAGATGTTTTGTGGGCGATTAGAAGCAGAAACCAGAGACCGATGGAGACAAATCATCAGCGCTGCAGGATCCGTCACTGATCACGTTCCTCCGAAATAAGGAAACGACTGAAGAGAGACATGGTGAAAATGATGATGAAGGGGGGTAAGGTGGTGGTAAGTAACGAATGGCAAACGGGGGGTCCATAAGTTGTTTTGACAGGACTTTAGTCGTCTTTGCGTTCAATGGGTTGAGGCCAGCAAATAATTGACACTTATATGGATGGCAGTATCATTAGTTTAAAAATTGTTACTGTCTTAAACAGTCAATTAAACTTTCCGTCCGTTTAATTTCTCCACCTTCTGTATGACTACACTTTGTTTTTGAATCCCAAAATAAACGAACAATGTTCTAATTATCTGAATTTCAGATAAAAGCCCGCGACAGCGACGGTTCGTCCCCGAACAACCGAGTCGTGTACCGCATCCAGCGCGGCGCCAGCGACAAGTTCGTGATCGACTCGCGCTCGGGCGTCGTGTCCGTGGCCAACGGCTCCTCGCTGGACCCCGACAAGACCAACCCGAAGAGCAACCGGTACACGCTTACTGTCGTGAGTATTAAACTCCTATCGTATCGGATGAGAGGATGAGTTCCGGGATAAAAACTATCCCATGTCCTTCCCTAAATTAAAACTATATTAAAAGCAAATTTTATCTCAATCGGTTCAGCGGTTTAAGCGTGAAAAGGTAACAGACAGACAGAGTTAACGCGGCACGAGCGACAAGTTCGTGATCGACTTTCGCTCCGGCGTCCTGTCCGTGACCAATGGCTCCTCGCTGGACCCCGACAGGACCAACCCGAAGACCCGGTACACGCATACTGTCGTGAATATTTCTTACTATTAAAGCCCTATCGTAACAGTAGCTTTTCCCCGCGTTGAACCCGTGTATATCGTATCTCCATACAAACTTCGTCCCCCTATTTCACCCCCTTGCGGGAAGATTTCCGGGATCAAAACTCCTTCCCCTGGATTCGAACTATCTACATACCCAGTTCAATCAGTTCAGCGGTTAAAGGTGGGTTTAAGCGTAAAAAGGCAACAGACAGACAGAGTTAACGCTGCGCGAGCGACAAGTTCGTGATCGACGTGAGTTAGCGCGGCACGAGCGACAAGTTCGTGATCGACTCGCGCCGTGTCCGTGATCAACGGCTCGTCGCTGGCACCCGACATGACCAACCCAAAGAGCAACCGGTACAGTACAGTAAGCGTACTGTTGTGAGTGCTGTTTCTTAGTATTAAAGTCCTATCGTGTAAATCGGGGTCGTCAACATTTATTTGATTTTTTTTGAAGCTAGCTCGTTTTCAGGACACACAGGATTTTATTAAAGGTACACAGAGGGTACTAAATATCCGTAAACATACCGTTGCCATTTCCAATCCACCCGCCATCCTGAAGCTCGGAAATGTTTTATTCCAACACGTCGTCGTGTACCTTGTTTAATCAATCTTGAAAATAGGCATAGTAGACATCGATCATAATTTGCAATTGCTAACTGAGGTAAAATTAGCTAATAGGTATATATATAGTCTCCAATTACTATGACGATGTATGAATTTGTACTTTGTGAACCCAGTAATAGAGATCACATCACACCATAGGGAAGATGCAATATTTTCATTTTGGCTTTCATTTGAAAGAATCGCATCGCAGACAATGAAAGCATTAAAAAATTAAAACACTTCAATTTATAGTCAAAAACTCCTGTTACAAACGGACAATTTAAACTTTCGCACCTAAACGGATCTACAATTCCTGTGACGTCACTCATGTGTGTCACTCACTATATTTGTTTGTCCGTGATTCGTCCCTAGATGACATGAGACGAGACAGTTGCCTAAGTTTTGCCTTTTGACAGGAGTGACGTCACCAGACGCTGACTGTTGGATTCATGGACCTATGATACTCAGGACAAGCTATGGTAATAATAATTCCACGTGCGAGCGAGCTGGTAGCATACAAATCTTGATAAGTGTCACAGAAAGGGAAATATCATTCATTGTCCTTGGCATAGTTCCACTTTTTAGGGTTCCGTACCCAAAGGGTAAAAACGGGACCCTATTACTAAGACTTCGCTGTCCGTCCGTCTGTCTGTCACCAGGCTGTACGAGGGGTGATCCAAAAGTAATGATAATCGGCATAAAAAACAGAAGTTATCCGTTATATATCATTTTTAATTATTAAATACACTCTTTATTAGTTTACTTACCTATATAATATATTAAAAATGTTTTAATTTTGCTACATATAAAAAAAAAAACTTTGGATAGACGAAATGTAGACTAGTTTTTACATCGACGCAATGGCACCGATTTTATTGACGAGTTTTCAATATCTAAGAATAAGAAGTAATAGTAAAAGAGTTGGTCTAGATAACACTATAGGTAACTAGTTTTATAGAATTCACAAGCCTGAAAAACAGTCCTGGTACTCGGCAAGCTCGGTCAAGAAAAAAACTCATACAATTGGTACTTTTTTTTCTATGGTTTTTTCTGAGACGGCCTCACTTAATTGCTATAGAATTATGATGTATCACTCTCCCTTCGTATTTATATTCATATATTTGTAACCTAGGTTCACCCTGTTAAAAAAAAAAAAACTATATATATTGATGGCCAGAAAAACCTACCTTGAACTTTGTTACGTGAGCTGTGCTTAAAAAAAAACGATGACATGAGTTTAATTTATTAATTTTGTGGCATCAAAATAAATAAACTTTAAATTTTATTATATTTTTTTTTTATTACCACACCAGAATTTTGCCAACACCGCCCCAAACATGTAACAAAATATCCTCCGATTTTACTGCCGGCAGAATATAGTCCATACCATCATATTTATTTAGCTATTAAAAAAAAAACAAATGAACGAAATCGTTTTTTAAAGTTTTTAGTGTATTATTGAATAATTGCACAATAGGAATGACAATCACAAATTCTCATCACGAGACCAAATCATGCTGATTATCATTACTTTTGGATCACCCCTCGTATCTCTAGAACCGCGATAGCTAGACAGTTGAAATTTTCACAGATGATGTATATCTGTTGCCGCTATAACAACAAATACTAAAAACAAAATAAAATAAATATTTAAAGGGGGCTCCCATACAACAAACGTACTTTACTAATTTTGTATTAAGCAGTTACGCTGCTAACGAAATTATACATTTTGAAATAAAGGAAAAATTGAAAATTGAATCGGAAGCCGGATTCGAACCGGCGACCACAGGCATTCATGGCCCGTCCGTCCGTTCCGATAGCTCAGTTGGTTACTAGCGACGGGCCATGAATGCCTGTGGTCGCCGGTTCGAATCCGGCTCGGAGCATTAAATTTTTAAATTTTTCCTTTATTTAAAAATGTAAACGTACTTTACTTTACTGTTTTTATAGATAATGGTACGGAACCCTTCGTGCGCGAGTCCGACTCGCACTTGGCCGGTGTTATTTTTGTTTGCCACAACTAATTTAGTATGAAGTTGTGGCACATAAACCGTCCAAATGAAGTAGGTTGTTTACGGCAAGTCATCAGCCATTTTAAGACCAGTTCTTAATTTAGCTGCATAGGAGCCTTCCCGTCCCTCGCTGTGGCAACACGTATAGCCTGTCCTGAGTATCATACGTCCATGGTTGGATTAAAACACGTTCCGTTTCACATTACTTCAAATCGTAATTATGGTTTGATTGAAATTAGTATTATATTTTTCCCGCTCATGGGACAATAATGTCCACAAAGTACCAACTGAGCCAACACGTAGAGGCCCTTTTGACAATTTAATGAAATGCAAGGAGTACACCGAGCGGATGCTGTCCCTGCCCGTATCATGGGACGCACACAGGGACAGCACCCGCTGGGGTGTATAGGGTCTATTGATGGTTGATGGAATCTAAATGAAACGGGTTATTGGGTTAAAATGATGGATTAGTGGCTGGGCTATTGGATGAAACATCGGACGCCTGCCTAATAAAACTGTCTCACTTTTTATCTCTGGCAGACGGTGACTCGCCAACTGCTAGATGGGCCCCTATTAATAGCGACATTAAAAAATGGCCTAAGGGCAACACCGGTCAGAGAGCTGGGGGTAGAGAGGTGGCACTGGACTTTAAACATATAGCCAACTCGCCACTTAGGTGTCCACATCAACCCTCGAGCAACAGCTCTTGCGACTCCACTCTAAGTAAAAATGATTATATTTATTATTATCTTCCCTATTACTTGGAACAGGTGGCGCTGGACGGTGGCATCGGCGAGCAGCAACTGAGTGCAGCAGTGCTCGTGAACATCTCCATAGTGGACGTTAACAACAAACCCCCTGCTTTCGTTGAGCCGGGGACCGTCACCTTGAAGGAGAATACACAGGTATGGCTATAATAATCATTCATTTAATCCAGGCATCTAAGGCCCATATAAAAAGCGGCCAAGTGCGTGTCGGACCACGCACAACGAAGGGTGCCGTGCCTATTAAAAAGGTATCGTTACTGAAATCTTATGGCACTTACGTCCTTTTCTTTAAGGAAGGCAGTTTTTTAGAAATATCTCGAACACCTTTGAATCGATCTTGTTCAAAACAATTTTCGCTGAAAGAATTTAATAAGCCGGCATATCTATTTTACTTCAGATACGTTCAAATAATTCGCAACAAACTTGAAATCAAGAAAAATATTGGTATAATTATTAATCATCGTCGCACCAGCTGCACATCTGTCTATTTCTAAATTGGAAAAATCCTACAGTAATGATTTTTAGGGTTCCGTAGTCGACTAGGAACCCTTATAGTTTCGCTTTGTCTGTCCGTCCGTCTGCGGATAATCTCAGTAACTGTTAGCACTAGAAAGCTGAAATTTAGTACTAATATGTATATCAATCACGCCGACAAAGTGGTAAAATAAAAAGTGAATATTTTTTTTTTATTAGGGTAACCTCCCTAATACGTAACGTGGGGAGTGTTTTTTTTTTCATTTCAACCCTAACGTGTGATATATTGTTGGATAGGTATTTAAAAATGAATAGGGGTTTGCTAAAATCATTTTTTGATAATGTTAATATTTTCGGAGATAATCGCTCCAGAAATATAAAAAAATGTGTCCCCCCCCTCTAACTTGTGAACCAGTTTAAAAATATGAAAAAAAGCTCAAAAGTAGAACTTTATAAAAACTTTCTAGGAAAATTATTTTGAACTTGATAGGTTGAATAGTTTTTGAAAAAAAAATACAAAATAATTTCTGGAAGAAAAACTACGGAACCCTACACTGAGCGTGGCTCGACACGCTCTTGGCCGGTTTTTATACTACGACTGTGGCAAACTGGTAAGCAGAGACCGCAGCCTACTTACTACTACTACTTGCCATTCCAGAATAATCATGAGCGCGTTGCGTCTGTTTATTGATTTAAGGATTCGTGTTGATAGCAAGAGACCAACGCCGGTCACTCTTCAACAAAACACAACTCCACTTACAAAGCAAGTAGTGGCGTTATTATGGCTGCGGTCGTAAGGTGGAGGAAGTACTTACTTCCCCAGTTGTTTGCACCAAATGTTTGTCAAGACCTCTGTCAAAGGAAAATTCTAGTTAAATATACAACGCTGTTTAAACTTGTTACAGGTGGGAACCCTAGTATACCGTGCTCAAGCTCGCGACCCGGACGAGCAGCCTGTGTTGCGCTTCGCGCTAGACAAGGACGCCAGTATCGCGCGCGACGAGGACGGCGTGCTAGTGCCGCTCACGGAGTACGACTACATATCGCTTTGGGACTTAAATGCCGTTGATGGGTCACTCAGGGTTATCAAGTGAGTTAAATTTTACTACCGTTCCCAAATACATGGCGCTATCTTATGCTATCATATCGCAACTGTAGGTACCTAAGAAAATATCAACTTGCCACACAACTAAAAATACCAACTTACAACAGTACCAACTTTGAAATCACGCGTAACTTAAAGATACAATGCATATCCTTTCTTGATACTCTATATTTAAAACAGTAGGTCCAATTAAGAAGCGAGTTGTGTCGCCTTAAAGTTCCTTCCGAAGTTGATTCTGCATTTACGATAAATTTTCCCCATACGTTGACATCAACCTTTTTTTCAGGTTACTGGACAGGGAAAAAGTGGAAACCATCAAGCTAGTCCTCACAGTAGAAGACATGGCGGCTGTGGCCGGGCCGCGTCAGACGGCGTCGGCCACTCTCACCGTAGTCGTGGCCGACGAAAATGACAACAATCCCAAGTTCAGGAAGCCCTTCTACCGGGCCGCTGTTGCGGAGAACTCCAAGAACGGGGCTAGTGTCGCCACGGTCATCGCTGATGATGCTGATAAGAACCGCACCATGGCTTATTACCTGGAAGGTTGGTACTTTTGAAAGAAGAAGCCATCAAACTGGTCTTCACAGTAGAAGACATGGCGGCTGTGGCCGGGCCGCGTGAGACGGCGTCGGCCACTCTCACCGTAGTCGTGGCCGACGAAAATGACAATAATTCTAAGTTCAGGAAGGGTAGCCACAGTCATAGTCATAGCTGATGATAAGAACCGCATTTTTGTTGGTATTTTAGACAGACACTTACACATTTTAGGAATAATGAAATCGTTTTCAGTATTCCTCTCCCCTCCATGCTCGTGCATATTTTTAATATTTCCATCGTTTGTTAAGTAAGTAACTAAGTGTCCTACGTCCAACACGGCACGTGATTTGTTATCCAGGCTATCCAGTCACTCAACATACGTAAAACCTCTTGGTGAAGTAACTGTCACATGAATTGTAATAACACCATTTTTTGGCGTGTGTTATTTCACTCGCTATATTAGCTGGTTATGACTTTCATTTTTTCGCAGGCCCCGAGAAGCTGCTAAACCTGGTCCACATGGAGCGATCAACGGGGGAAATAGTGGTGGCGAACAAGATCGACCACGAGCAGCAGGCGTGGGTCAATCTCACGGTCAAGGCGGTGGACAGCGGTGTGCCATCGCGTTACGCCGTCGTAGACTTGTTCATACAGGTTTGTTGACTCCTGAGGCTCTAGTATAAGTTTTACCGAAACAAAACGTTACGACCGCGTTTGCGTTTAGCTGTCAAATCCCATACAAATTGAGGGTAAAACGCAAACGCGATCGTAAAGGTTGTTTCGGTAAAACTTATACTAGAGCCTCTGTAAGCTGGTCCACGTAGATGTGCGTTAACCCAACGGTTAAAGCGGTTGATAACGGCGTGCCACCGCGCTAGGCCGTGGTTTTATCATGTAGAAAACGTAATATACCTTGCCTTAATTTTTTCCTTTGAATTAGAAGTCATGTTTATTTCTTTGTTTTGTCATATGTCAGGTGCTAGACGAAAACGACAACAACCCGTACTTCGAGAGCGGTCCTATCGAGTACCTTGTGCGCGAGGACGTGGCGCCCGGCACCGGCGTCGCCAGCATCGCGGCGCGCGACGCCGACTCGGGCGAGTACGGCAAGCTCACCTACCTACTGGACCGCGTCTCCACGCAGGTGTGTTATATGGGAAAATCATCCTTCCTGATCCTGACTTCCGGGATCCCGTGCCCCAATGACCTTCGATCTGAATCCCATAGTTTTCTTATATTTTTGTATGTTGTCTTATATTATAGTAACAACAACGGCTTTAAGCAATATAGTATCCCATATTTACTTCAAAGTTCATTGTTTTCGAGATATTTGGCATCAAAGTTGAACAATTTTAAGCCAAAAAACTAGTTTTCTGCTTTTGTGTTAATTAGTTTGAAATGAAAACGAACGAACCCAAATATGTAGATTTCGTATAAAGTCGCCGTCAATGGCATTTGCTAACTATGTAAACAAACCGCCATAGTGAAAGACAATTTCAATATGGAGGTTTGTTTACATAGTTGGCAAATTCTATTGACGGCCACTTTATGCTAGATCATTCACGCCAATAGAGATACGAAATAAGTGTTTTTTTTAGACAATGATTAAAAAAAAACATACAAAATTAAGTATTCATTTCTTTCAAAATCCGGTAGACAAAAATGGAGATAAAAGATTGAAGAACCGATAGCCATTTGACTTATAATTCTATCTGTAGTGCAAAAGTAGGAGATGCGATTCAAAACTTGTCAAAAATCGACGAAAACCTCGGGTAGCCCCTTAACCGTAATTCGTGAACCCTAACGGATTCTCAAATATAGGTTTTGAAGGAAATACATTTCGTAAAGTTTCATCTTTTATTCCATCCTCTCTTTAGTCAAATGACTGTTCTCCCCATAACACAAAGTTTGCCCCGACAGGGCAAGTTCTTGATAAACGCGGAGACGGGTACAGTGACGGTGGCGGACTGGCTGGACCGCGAGACGCGCGCCTCCTTCACGCTCGTGGTCGAGGCGTGGGACAACTACCAGTTCGGCTACCTCAGCGGCGAGAGCAGGAACGCCTTCAAGCAGATTGTGTAAGCATTACTGTACTATACCACGACACCAACTTCCTGATCTAGCGGCAAACGAGGACGGGTGCGGTAAACAAACCGTGAGCTTATTCCAATTATAAAATGGCTTTTCAGGAAAAAATAATCAAGTACAGTACCACAAATATAAGTTACAACGATGTACAGTCAAGGACTTTAATTGTTGAGCCATTTAGGTGTCAACTAATTTTGGTATTTTAATAGTCAAACTTTGAAGTGTCCAGTATAAAGTGAGCTCTAAATGGCTCAACAATTAAAGTCCGTGACCGTACCTGCACAGAAAGCATTTTTTGAAAACATTTTAACGAATCATAAGGCAGCGCGTTTCTGCGGGTAAAATCTTCAACGCCAACCACCTCCGGCGCCCGCCATTTTGTCTGGACGCCATGAGCGGGAAAGCACAAGTTCACCTGTCATTGCATATTGTACCTTACGTATAGTGCAACAAGGTCTTTATTGAAATGGTCATACGTTCGATTTCATTCGGTACTTGTCAGCACTCGTCGGCGTGGACGAAGATTGCCGATGTAACTTAAGCCCGCTCCACATTCTCGACAAAACTACACGAGATTTGCCGAATACGAGAGTGTGGAGTGTGAAGTTTCCTGTTTGCGCGAAACTTCTCCTCCACATTCTCGCAGCGCCACCGTCAGTCGACCGCGGCAACCTTAGGAAAGCGTCCATCTTGTATGAAAGTCCAATTACAACTACGCAATGCGAGAATGTAGAGGGCCGCTCTCGGTTTCGCCCGGTCTCGGCAAATGTTCCGGCGAAACCAGTCTCGTGTAGTTTTGTCGAGAATGTGGAGCGGGCTTTATATTTGTGGTACTACTGTACTGTTGCTTGCTTTCACAACATTGACACGTGTATTATTACCAGTGTCCACATAGAGGACGTGAACGACAACCCGCCGATACTGCAGCTGCCGGCGGACTGCGTGACCATCAGCGAGTTCCACAAACACCGTGAGCCCATCGTCGCGGTGTCGGCCACCGACGCGGACGACAACTCTTCGCCCAATGGCCGGGTGCAGTTCACACTCGTCGGCGGGAAGGGATACGGTAATATACATATATTCATATAAATTGACATTACCCTCGTAGCGCTCCAATTACTGGTTTTTAACAGGTTCAGATCGATCATCGTCATCATGTCAGCCGGAAGACGTCCACTGCTGGACATAGGCCTCCCCCAAAGAGTGCCAAAGTGACCGGTCCTGCGCCACCCGCATCCAGCAACCTTTACCAGGCCTTCAGTCCACCTTGTGGGGGGCCTACCCACGCCGCGCCTTCCGGTACGTGGTTGCCACTCGGGAACCTTTCCGCCCCAACGGCCATCGGTTCTACGTGCTATGTGCCCCGCCCACTGCATGCCTGCACTGTGCCTGCACTCTTAGATCGATAGAATTTTAATATTTTCAAATTAATGATTTGCAGGTAACTGTGTTATTGCGCTTTGCGAAAGCAACTACAGCTTATTTCAGTAGTTCCATCGATTCCTCGTCAGGGATCCCATACTTACCTTCAGTTCCTCATCATAAGCTCCACTTTGAAATGTGTATTTTGACGAGCATTAGTTGCTACGTCAACATAATTTCATCGGAATCTGTGAAATATCTACATAATTTAGGAATGCCATATGTCAGACATCATCATCAGTTTCATTTCATGAAATGTATTTCCGCGAACAAATGTATGGTTGACTACAGAAAATACCAAAATTGCCATGTGTATTGGTTGTTAAATTCCATTAACCTATCCCCGTATGATGGTCGGCCGTATCACGCAATAAGTGACAAGATGCCCGTCTCGTTCTAACGGTGACAGCCACTGACGGACGCTCTATCTTGTCACTTATCGTGTGATAAGGCCCGACCATGATACGGGGTCTGGTAGTATATAGCGAATACTTTAACAAAATGCAACGTGCAGCTACGGAGAAACCTCGGGCGCTATGTTTTCCGCTCTAGTATGCCACTTGAAAACTGCCGAGTGACACGCCTGCGGGAGGCACACTCTATACCTTGACTTAAGAGGCTGGCAAGACCTAATTTGTTGAAATTGATGTTATTTAAGCAGTTTTTTAAGAAACACCATTTGTTCTAGCACATCAAATAAAATATATGTTAATATTCACCATATTTCAAAGAGGACGGGCTCGATACATAATTGGACGAAATCGGCTCGATAGAAAATAATTGTAAAGATTGGTTTTAAAATCACATTAAACGGTTTTGTCTTTATTTTTTTGACGTTTGGGTCTGCAATCAAAAACATGAAAACATATTCATACCTAAACCGCTAGCGAGTCATCTTTCACAAATAATCCACCCTTTTTTTATTTCAATATTTCTGTAATATTATCTTCAAAAACCGGGCCGCCCAGTAACACTCGCTCTCGTTTACTCCGATACAACTAGACAGAGTGCGCGCTATCCAAAATCCTCAAGGGCATTTTGGTGTTGACAGCGTCTTAATCACGTGATCAACGATACGGTTTCCAACATCCGACTTTGTTGTTCAGACCTGTTCCGCTTCGAGCAAGTCGGCGGGGACGCCAACACAGGCCGTCTCTTCGCCAAGCAACCGCTCAAGGACCGCTTCGGGAACTATTCGCTCACCGTGGAGGCTAAAGATCTGGGCACGCCGGCCAACGTGGTCCGCGGGGAGCTGAGGCTGTGCGTCACCGACTATAACGACCACGCGCCCGTGTTCGTGCATCCTCCGCAGAATGTCACCATTAAAGTACCTGAGGTATGTCACGTTTTTCGGATTCCGAGGGTAAGTTGTTCAGTTACAGTTTGGTAAGAAGTTGATGGTAGCTAAACATCATGCCCTATATTGGCAGCCTAGTCACTAGGTGATCATTTTGAGTCCTAGTGTCTTGTATTACGGTCGAAGCATTAGCGTACTTCAAAGCGGACGATAGGGATAATTAACAGTTTTTCGATCAGGTCACGTGACATCTTACGGTGTCACCCTAAAAATTAATTTAGAATGAATGTCCGACGCCAAGAACAGCGGACGGCGGCGGCGATCCAAATAACGATTTGTTTTTGCCATTGCCAAATATTTTCCAAAACTTTTCGAATTTGCAAGAACAGCGGACGGCGGCGGCGAACAAAATACCAATTTGTTTTTGCCGTTGCCAAATATTTTTGAAGTGAAAACTTCTTTAGCGGCGCTGAGCACTTTTTGGGATAGGGAAAAATTGTTAAATACGCGACAGAGTTTTGTGACATCAGATGTGAAGGAGGTCACTTTTTGCTGCTAGCCGATTCGACTTCATTCAAAACTGAACGCTATTCGTAAGAGTATAAAGCCGTTAAACACTTGAAGTGAAAACTTCTTTAGCGGCGCTGAGCACTTTTTGGGATGGGGAAAAATTGTTAAATACGCGACAGAGTTTTGTGACGTCAGATGTGAAGGAGGTCACTTTTTGCTGCTAGCCGATTCAACTTCATTTAAAACTGAACGCTATTATTTTAATATTTCCTCACATCGTTTGAGAAAAGTACTATACAATCCTCGGCCGGAACAGGGATTGCTGGACGAGATTGGGGTAGACGGCCGAGTCGTAGACTAACTTCACGGCCTCTGCAGTAATCTACTAATGATTGATTATTTTATTTATTATCTACACCCCTATTGTAGAACGCAACCATCGGCACGGTGGTGGTGGAGGTGCGCGCGATCGACGCGGACATCGGCGCCAACGGCGCGGTGCGCTACCGCGTGCGGCGCGACGCGGGCGCCGCCTGGCGCGCCTTCAGCGTGCACGCCTCCAGCGGCGCGCTGCGCACCGCTGTACCGTTGCACCGGGATGCTACCGCGCGCTACCAGGTGGGGTGCTCGTCGTCATATCGGCCGAGAGACGGCCACTACAGCAGGGGTCGCCAACGGCGCGGTGCGCTACCGCGTGCGGCGCGAAGCGGGCGCCGCCTGGCGCGCCTTCAGCGTGCACGCCTCCAGCGGCGCGCTGCGCACCGCTGTACCGTTGCACCGGGATGCTACCGCGCGCTACCAGGTGGGGTGCTCGTCGTCATATCGGCCGAGAGACGGCCACTACAGCAGGGGTCGCCAACGGCGCGGTGCGCTACCGCGTGCGGCGCGAAGCGGGCGCCGCCTGGCGCGCCTTCAGCGTGCACGCCTCCAGCGGCGCGCTGCGCACCGCTGTACCGTTGCACCGGGATGCTACCGCGCGCTACCAGGTGGGGTGCTCGTCATCATATCGGCCGAGAGACGGCCACTACAGCAGGGGTCGCCAACGGCGCGGTGCGCTACCGCGTGCGGCGCGAAGCGGGCGCCGCCTGGCGCGCCTTCAGCGTGCACGCCTCCAGCGGCGCGCTGCGCACCGCTGTACCGTTGCACCGGGATGCTACCGGGCGCTACCAGGTGGGGTGCTCGTCGTCATATCGGCCGAGAGACGGCCACTACAGCAGGGGTCGCCAACGGCGCAATGCGCTACCGCGTGCGGCGCGACGCAAATAGCGCTATAATTACAGGTTCTGCGCCACCCGCATCCAGCGAACTCGCGCTACCAGGTGGGGTGCTCATCATCATATCAGCCGAATTATGTCATATGGCATTTTATTGTGGGGCAGTGCCTCGGACATTCATTCGATTTTTGTTTTGCAGAAACGGGCTATTCGTGCTATATTATAGATTGAAACATAGAGACTCACTTAGAGATAAGTTTAGAAATATTAATATAATGATATTACATTGTCAGTATATCTATGAAAATATTGTGTATGTACATAAAAACATAGTCAATTTTAGGAAAAACTGTGATATACATAATATTAATACTAGAAATAAGCATAAGCTCGCGGTGCCCACCAGTCGGCTCCAAAAAATAAAAAAATCATTCATTGTGTAAGGTTTTATAACAAACTTCCAGGAAACGTAACTGAGTTATCTATTAATAAATTCATGAACTATGTGAAGCGTAAACTTATTTCGAAAGCTTATTATAGCACACAAGACTACATGAATGATAAAACTCCATGGAACTAATTGTGACTGAATTTTTAATCAATAGATTAATTATTTAATTCTCGTTATATTTTGTTTTTTGACATTAGATTGTTTTTCTAGAAACATTAGTATTTTCTATACAATTTTTACTTCATATAAAAATAATTTTTATTTTTTGTTTCATAAAATACCTTTAAAAAATTACTGACGATTTGAAAGTGCTTGTTACTAGGCCTACTTGACTAAAGATCATTTTGAGTTTGAGTTTGGCGTCCACTACAGGACATACACCACCCCCAAATAGCGCCATAATTACAGGTTCTGCGCATCCCGCGAACTCGCGCTACCAGGTGGGGTGCTCATCATCATATCAGCCGAAAGACGTCTACTACAGGACATACACCACCCCCAAAAACCGCCATAATTACAGGTTCTGCGCATCCCGCGAACTCGCGCTACCAGGTGGGGTGCTCATCATCATATCAGCCGAAAGACGTCTACTACAGGACATACACCACCCCCAAAAACCGCCATAATTACAGGTTCTGCGCATCCCGCGAACTCGCGCTACCAGGTGGGGTGCTCATCATCATATCAGCCGAAAAACGTCTACTACTGGACATACACCACCCCCAAAAACCGCCATAATTACAGGTTCTGCGCATCCCGCGAACTCGCGCTACCAGGTGGGGTGCTCATCATCATATCAGCCGAAAGACGTCTACTACAGGACATACACCACCCCCAAAAACCGCCATAATTACAGGTTCTGCGCATCCCGCGAACTCGCGCTACCAGGTGGGGTGCTCATCATCATATCAGCCGAAAGATGTCTACTACAGGACATACACCACCCCCAAAAACCGCCATAATTACAGGTTCTGCGCATCCCGCGAACTCGCGCTACCAGGTGGGGTGCTCATCATCATATCAGCCGAAAGACGTCTACTACAGGACATACACCACCCCCAAAAACCGCCATAATTACAGGTTCTGCGCCTCGCTACCATTATGCCGGTCCCCTCTTGTTTTCGATTCCCAATATTAACCATGTAATGTTATGCAAGAGTCATCGTAGGAGTCATTTCCGGGATTTTCGGAGTTGCAGATTACTGTTACCATTTTGGCCTTGAAGATTTTTCGTAAACCTAAAATGGTGGGTATTTTTTAAATTATAATAAGGGATTCATATATATTTCAACCCCATAGAACCTGGGGGAATAAACTACTGTTACCATATTTCAAGAATGTTATTGATGAAACAATAAGCAGACATTCAACACGTTCGACTGTTCAATGGTAGTTCGTATTATTTTTTAAGTTGATCTATACCAAACCTCGGACCAAGAATACCAACCTTACATCTTTTCCACAGCTCAGAATCGAGGCATACGACCTCGGCCTACCGACGCCCCTCAGCTCCGACCTCGACCTGACCATCTACGTGCAAGACGTCGACAGCTACCGTCCGCGCTTCCCCGACAAGCATCTCCACATTAACTTCACCGAGAACATGTATGATGAGGGCCTGTACCTGCCCAGCGTTATAGAGAGGGATGAGATGGACAGAGGCGATGAGCCGGTGTTGCCGGTGTGTTATTATATCGTGGAGGGTAACGAGGATGGAGAGTTTGAGCTACATCGGAATACGCACAGGTATAAAATAATAAATAAATAAATATTAGGGGACAATCTTACACAAATCGACCTAGTGCCATAGTAAGCTCAATAAGGCTTGTGTTATGGGTACTAGACGACGATATATTTAATAGATAGAAATACTTAAATACATAGAAAACATCCATGGATTCTCTGATTGCTTTACCAGTTTGCAAGTGTATGTATGTACAGTCGCCATCAGATACATCGGAGCGGCCAAAGTGCTCACAAATATCTGAACACGTCTCTGTTCTCGAGGCATTAGAGACGTGTTCAGATATTTGTGAGCACATTGGCAGCTCCGATATATCTGATGGCAACTGTATGTTATGTTTGCCATCAACTAACAACTCCCGCATATCTGCCTAGTGAGGATTTATATTTCATATTCATATTTATTTCTTGCTAAACATACACAATTATAGTTACATAATAGTTCATGTCAGTGGTAAAAGTCATATGAGCACTCATATGACTTTGTGTTCCGCCACAATATGGCATGCAAACCTAAAAACTAAGACGTATCTAACAGTATTAAAATAACAATTTCATAGATTTAAACTAATATATTGCGGAGTTTAAAGAAATAATAATAATAATAACAATTCCATAGTTTAAAGTAATTACGTTATCACAGCAACAGAAAGTATGTCAGTCAATTAAAATATAATATTAATCGACTCATTAAGATTAATTTACATTATTCATACATGCCCTCGAAATATTCCTGTAAATTGTAAAACGGTCTAATAATTAAATATGATTTTAACTTTTTTTATGAATTCTCCTAAGTTATTACAATTCTTAATGTCATTATTCAATAGGTTATAATTTTTTATTCCGTTGTATTCAATGCTCCTTTTCAATGATTCTTTGGAAACACCTTTGATGTTAGACATGAATTCACTAGAAAAACAAACAATATGTTTAATGACAGTGAAGATAACGATCCGCGTAGTGATATGGTGACCGATCTTCGTGGTACTCTTCAATGATTGAAGGAAATATTGAATAATAAATAATTGTTTTAATAGGTTAGCCACACAACGCCCGCTTGATCGCGAAAGGAAATCCAACTTCACGCTCTCAATCCTAGCTACGGAGGACTGCGTGGCCGCCCCCGAGTACCGCGCGAGCGCCGACGCGGTCAGCACTCTCACTGTGCACGTCACGGTCAACGACCAAAACGACAACGCACCCGAGTTCGTGAGCAGGATCTTCACTGGCGGCATCACCACTGAGGCTGATTTTGGCATCGAGTTCATGCATGTCAAGGTTTGTTTAATATCAAACACTATCTTCTGCCCGCGACTCCGTCCGCGTGGAACTGGTTTATATCGTAGCTCCATACAAACTTTCACCCCTTCACTTCACCCCCTCGGGGATGAATTCCGGGATAAAAACTATCCTATGTCCTAGCGGTTTAAGCGTGAAGAGGTAACAGATATATAGACAGACACACATTCGCATTTTTAATATTAGTATGGATATAGTACTAGCATCCCATCCTTGAATATTGCATGAGCTCTGTCGCAGTCGGCACTCTGACGCCACGGTCAACGACCTTAATGACGAGCTCAAGTTTGCGGGCGGTCACAACGAAGAATGACTTTGGCCTCCAATTCCTGCATGTCGAGATTTGTTTCGTGTGCATGACACATCATAATAAATATTGCCGATTAATTTGCAACAACTCACCGAGTCAGCACCAACCTTTGAGGTCGCGGTCAATGTTTTGAAAAGCGCTATATTCACAATTTACCGACTACAGGAATCGACCGTCATAAGTTTGATTTCCGATTACGCATAGTTGATGCTAATCACAGGATCGAGCGGTGCCAGGAAATGGTACCTACCTAGTAGGTTTTATTCAAATTACAGAGCTGTTATCAAACCATACCTACAAACACCTAATGGGTAGACTGCAGACATCTTATTTATTTACAAGTACTCGTATTGTAAAGGAAATGATATTCTATGGGTTGTTTTACAATTAGTAATAGCTAAATGGCACCATTTGATATAATTATATACTCTTATCTTCTTATTGTGGGGTTATGCACACTACACAGTGTTGGTGACCTTTGATAAAGCTAGATATACTTACCAAATAAGTGATTAATAATGATGTATACGAACTGTAGCATATTATGTATCTCGAATCATAAATATCATATCCTTGGGCCATGGGGCATGTTGGGAGTTTCTCTGCGTGATCGCATCAGAAATGAGGCTGTCCGCAGCAGAACCAAGGTAACCGATATAGCGCTCCGAATCGCTAAACTTAAGCGGCAGTGGTCGGGGCACATAGCACGTAGAACCGATGGTCGTTGGGGCGGAAAGGTTCTCGAGTGGCGACCACGTACCGGAAGGCGCGGCGTGGGTAGGCCCCCCACAAGGTGGACTGATGACCTGGTAAAGGTCGCGGGAGTCCGCTGGATGCGGGTGGCGCAGGACCGGTCACATTGGCACTCTTTGGGGGAGGCATATGTCCAGCAGTGGACGTCTTTCGGCTGATATGATGAACATGACCTGACTGACTGGACAGGCTCATTTGCCAAAGAGCTGCAAGTGGCGTGGCGCCCATAGGATCATTTCGCAAGTTGAAAGAAACAAAGAAAATTCACGCCTCAACAGGGCTATATTTTAACCCCCCCTAAAAAGCGAATTTAGTCCAGTTCAGCTATCTAAATTACACTTCGAACATGTTCGATTTGATCCGTTGTTGATCACAATTTACAATCTTTTTTTTATCAGAGGTAAGAATGTGACACGTAGAGGTTGACATTCAGAATTAATTACGTTGGTTAGTAGTTCTCCTAATTGTCCTCTAAACTTACCTTTGTAAGTATTATGATTATGAGATTTATGAGTATGACGCCAGACCGAAACTAATGTACCAGTAACATATTCCAATAGTATTACTGATACATATTATGTAAGTGTGCATGGATGTATGGTAAAGTGCATATTACATTAGCACTCGTACATAACAAGAAGATATTATAATGTTTGGCGGTTACTGGACGGTGAATCAAAGTACGCCTCGCCAGGTGTTTCCGAGTGACGTCAAACTGTTCCACGTCATACCTACATTAATAATGCGACAGATAACCTAGGTTACAGTGCTGATAAACATAGCATTACAAATATTGTTGTTTCTAATCTAAATATAATTATCTGTTAAGCGTTTTATTTGAAATATAGCACTTCTGGTTTGGAGTTTGAACACTTTAGCATTCAACATTTAAAACGTGCCGACATGGTTACGATAACAGTCCACTATTTCCAAATGCTGAATATTCCATATATTATACCTACTTATTGTTTTATGCATACTGCACAAAGAAAAGTTTTAACACAATTCCCTAGCGGAACAGAGGCTCTAGTATAAGTTTTACCGAAACAAAACTTTACGATCGCGTTTGCGTTTTACCCTCAATTTGTATGGGATTTGACAGCTAAACGCGAACGCGGTCGTAACGTTTTGTTTCGGTAAAACTTATACTAGAGCCTCTGGTGGATAATGTTACCCGGTACTTCTAGCTTATCAACGAAAGAAAGAAGTATTAGGTACATGAATTTAAATAACTACTGCAGAAATACACGAAAATGTATGCCACTAACAATAACAATGTATGCTAATGCGCTGGTATCAGGGCACGCTACCTATACCTATGTAGCTACAGGTCGACACACCTAAAAAGAGCTCTGGCGGCCATACATTTAATATGGCGCGCAGAGCTCTTTTTACGTGTGTCGACCTGTATCAGGTCTTCGTGCCAACCTCTCTTTTTACTCCACCGTTACAACGGCCATTACAAAATGTTAGACAGAAATATCTTTTTTTTTTTTATGTGTTTATACCTCATTATTTCTGTTTCTTACTTAAATAATATTTCAGGCCATAGACCTCGACGAGGGCGAAAATGCCAAAATGGGTTACTACCTACAGGGTGAAGTGAAGAAGACGCTCACAGAAGGCTTGGAGAACTTGGCGGTCTCGCCGTTTCTCGTCAACGAGGAGACGGGAGCTATTTCACTTAATTTCGACCCGCAGAAAGGAATGAAGGGATATTTCGATTTTAAAGTAAGATATTGCATGTTTCATTAATATTTTGGTTAGCAAGTCGTTCACAGTTTTTGAAGTGAAAACTTCTTTAGCGGCGCTGAGCACTTTTTGGGAAGTTTTATATTTTGCTGCTAGCCGATTCGACTTCATTCAAAACTGAACGCTATTTGTACGAGTATAAAGCCGTTAAACACTTTTTGCAATAGCATATTCTGCAAATGAATTTGTAATTTTGTCCACGCGTCCTTCACCGTTTTGCTATTGAGCAAATTCGAATAGTTCGAATTTGGACGTTATTCCTAAAGAGATAAAGCTTTGAAAAATATTTGGCAATGGCAAAAACAAATTAGTATTTTGTTCGCCGCCGGCGGCGGGCGAGGCGGCCCGTCGCACCCAACGCGCCCGCGGCCCGTTCGCCTAAATAATTGATAATTGTTTATATTGCGCCAAATTCATTTTTAGGGTGACACCGTAAGATGTCACGTGACTTGATCGAAAAACTGTTAAAATGTTATTGAGTTTTCACTTTTGCCGGCACTCCCGGAGTGCAACCCGGTCTTTTTTTTTATAGCATGATGGATGCAAATACCAACTCCAAGAGTCACATGCAAGTTGATGAACCCATTTAGCGTTATTTAACGCCTATGAATAATGTTTTCTCAAAACAGTTATATGTATAAGGCCGCAATACTTACCCGAGTTTTAGTATGGCTGTTAAAATTCCCCAACATCGCATTGGGAGAAAAAGAGAAGGATAAAATTCTACTTTTATTTTTAGGTACTCGTCAACGATACGGGCAGCCTGCAAGACGAATCCCACGTATTCATATACCTCTTACGCGAGGACCAGAGGGTGCGTTTCGTTCTACGCGCTCACCCATCTGAAGTCAGAGATAAAATAAACGTTTTCAGAGAAAAACTAGCACAAGTCGCAGAGTCTGTTGTCAATATAGACGATTTGAGGGTGCATGAAAATAAGGATGGTTCTGTAGATAATACAAAGACTGATTTGTACCTGCATCTAGTTAATGGGCAGGATCATTCGGTGCTCGAGGTGAATCAGGTGCTGCAGTTGGTCGACAAGAATATAGAACAGCTGGACGAGTTGTTCAAGGTAAGAAATAAACAGACGTAAAATTTAATTTAATAGGTCGGTAGCTAATTTAAGATATCAAACTGCTTTCTGCGGTCGCTAGACAGAACTAAAGATAGTATAGCTAGTACCTACCATATTCAGGGAACATTTCAGATGATATTTTAAAACGTAACGTATCTATTTAAAAAACGTTGCAATTTTAATTGGTAACTATGCTGGCTCCATCTTCAATAACATGGCATCCTTCGAAGTCACGTACCTGTAATACTCAGGACATAGCTATGGTAATAATACTAATAATAATACCACGACTGAGCGAGATGTTAGTATACAAATAAACCATTACCCGTCCAAATGAAGTATTGCGTTGTTTATGGTAAGCCGTCAGCTATTATAAGACCAGTTCATAGCAGCTTTACTCTAAGCTCAGTGCGTGTAATCAGTGTGCTCAGATTCACCTGTAGCCAAATCTATGACCATGACGTTGCATATGTTCATGAGCAACAATTTCCCATTTGGAACATCTTACACACAAACGACGGCGTTCTTATCGTAAATTCTATTCCACCAGGAGTTCAACGTTCTTGACACGCAGCCTGCGGAATACCAACCGCTCACGGCGGACACGATCACCTCGAACCAGACCGTGTTCTGGCTTGTGTGGACCACGCTGTTCCTTACTGTGTTGCTCGTGCTGTCAGTCATGATGTGCCTCAGCCAACGTGCCGACTACTTGCGGAGGCTGAAGGCGGCCACGGCTACTGCTTATTGTAAGTGGGACCATCAACCATATTATTATTCTCGTACGACCATTTGTCAAGACTTGCACATGTGGGGTGCGCGTCAGTTTACTGCTGATATGAAATAATTCATTTTCACACCTTTCATTCGAAAAAGTAAGTTTTGCTCCACGACGAGAGGACTCAAAATGCTACTTTTCTGTTCAAGCTACTTTTTTAATTTATTCATTGGCATGTAGCATTTACGCAATGTGCCAATTGAACACAGATCTTTATAAAATAGTCGATTGTAATTTAATTGTAATCGATTAACAACGAACATATTACAAGTTTTAACTACGTTACTTATATGAAAATTTATGAAAAAAGTAGTAATAAAAATTAAGAAAATTTGTTAAAACTTGTTTGTGTAATTTTAACAGCATCTGTTTAGAATTTCTTTATAGTTAGTGAAAAATAGTATGTGTAGCAAAATTATTTCGTCTCGGATGATAACACTTGTATCCCTCACTACGCTCAGGATCCTACGTTAGAATCCCTCGCTACGTTCAGGATTCAATACACCGCCCTCTCCGTAAATATACTATTTTGCTCTCTTGTGACACAAATAACTATTGCGTAAGAACCGTAACATAGATTTACCGTTACCAGGTGCAGCGGCATTTAAGTAACCATCCCCTCCGGACTTCCGCGAATACATACATATTATATTCTGCCGCGAATTCCCGTTCGCGGTAGATGACGCATTAAAATCCATTTCATGTTCAAATATCACCTATTTCGGATAACCCATCAGTCGCATCTTATTATTTTTAATTGTACCTACATTGTTAGTACCTATCTGCGTATGTCATTACGTACGTTTCTAATCTAATCTATAAATACTGGTTCGGTTTCATTTCGTTGAGTCGTGCCATACAAAATAATTTCGGTGTCATCGTCATGATCAATTTATTTCTTTCAGCATCACCGACGCCTGGCGAATCGGATATGACGATCAGGAGTTCCGGTGGTCGCGTCCCCAACACTAACAAGCATAGTACAAAAGGATCGAACCCTATATGGCTCCATGCATATGAAAACGAATGGTACAAATCCGACGACCAAGTGAGCCACTCGGAGCGCGACTCCCTCGACGAGAACGCCGTGGACCAAGATTTGTCGAACGAAAAACCATATTTTATCACCACAGGAGCCTTTCCTTCCATAGATTCAAATGCAACGGAACCTCAGACCAATCAGGTCAAATACGACTTCTACCAGCAATTGGAGCAGATGAAGAATGCCAAAAATATGGAGACGACCGAACTGTAGGCGTTTACAGAACAATTACTACATACTGCTCAATTAATTGTAGTTTCAAAATTGAATTGTATAGCATCCAATGAATGATGAAGTTTGGACTGTCGGCGCAGTGCTGTAGTCTCTTTAATATTCTTTAGGTACCGTTAAAACAGCAATCATTATTAATGTAAAATAGTACAAAATAAAAACCGGCCAAGTGCGTGTCGGGCCACGCGCAGTGTACGTGTGTGTAGAAAAAGGAGGGTAGATCTTCCTCGACTCGCGTCGCGGCGCGGCGTCAGTTGTGCTAGCCCCCCTGGCAAGACGAAATTAAAGCTGTATCTCGCATTTTGTGCGATTCGTCCGTATTCTTGGTCAGTTGGCCAATATATTATATACAAACTGCCGCTTTAGTAAGTTAACCGTGCCTTTTGTAAATTATTTTCTGTAGTGATTAAGAATTAGTAGTAAGTGTGTTTGGTACCATATATTTTGCAGTCTACGTTCTACAATATTACGTAATATTTAATAAGGATAGAAGTTTCTGAAACTTATCGAAATAAAACTAGCTCATGGTAACTTTTAATATAAATGAATGTTACCTCTGATTTATTAAAATAGAGCATATATATTTAAGTACTTGGTGAATAAAATGAATGTATTTGGATTACAGTTTTATTTTACCCTGCTACAAAGAAGTCTATGAGATGTGCGAGAGTACATACAGTCAGCGTCATATAGTTAGTAGCAGCCAAGGTAGCCAAATATTTCGGTACACGTAGGTTTCGTACTCGGGCACTGAAGGTTCCTTAAAAACTTTCATCCAACATACCCGTCTTTCCCCGCCCAGAAAAATCTTAACGCATAGTAGAACTTATGTCTTACGCGACCCAGGAACTGTTGGTTTTTCCACAATAATTATTTATCACATGAACCGAGAATCCCATTATTTAACTTTGATTCCACTGTTCCAAGGGATTTTGTGCTCTAACTTGCCGGTGGAAACCCGCCATAAGTTTTTGTAGATCTTCGTTGCACCTTATGCCATTGTAAAAAGGCGAAAAATACATATATTTCGACGTAGACTGCACAGTTTAAGTTTCAAAGCCTATTGTCGGCCTGCATTTTTGAAGTGAAAACTTCTTTAGCGGCGCTGAGCACTTTTTGGGATGGGGAAAAATTGTTAAATACGCGACAGAGTTTTGTGACGTCAGACGTGAAGGTCACTTTTTGCTGCTAGCCGATTCGACTTCATTCAAAACTAAACGCTATTCGTAAGAGTATAAAGCCGTTAAACACTTTTGCAATAGCATATTCTGCAAATAAATTTGTAATAATACCAACGCGTCCTTCACCGTTTTGCTATTGAGAAAATTCGAATAGTTCGAATTTGGGCGTTATTCCGAGAGATAAAGCTTAGAAAAATATTTACGAACGTCAAAAACAAATTGATATTTTGGTCGCCACCGTGCACCGCCATCTGCTGTTCTTGCAAATTCGAATAGTTCGAATTTAGACGTTATTCCTAAAGAGATAAAGCTTTGAAAAATATTTGGCAATGGCAAAAACAAATTGGTATTGTGTTTGCCGCCGCCCGTCGGCGCGCCGGACCCCGGCACCGTTGCGCCGCGGCGGCGCGTTGGGCCCGTCGCACCCAACGCGCCCGCGGGCCGTCCGCCTAAATAATTGATAATAGGGAATATTCATGACATTTTTTTATTTTTTTTATCTATTCTATAAGTAATTATATAACCGGAAAAAAATATAACACTCACAATATTATTAAATAAGCTAAAAAAAAATAATTAAAATTACTATCATTTTCGGACGATCAAAACGCCACCATTTTGGCGCGCTCATTTGTGACGTCACCGTGCAGCTTAGTGCACGGCGGTTCTTAAACAAATTAACAACAAAGTGTTTGATTCACACTTTTAATAAATGTGAGTGATTAAAGCTTATAAGATCAACTTATTGTAATGGAAGAGCACACAAAAGCTTATTATAAATATTGTATTGTCCCTATGTGAGAAAATCACATTAAAACTGCAAATATTTTCATATGCCCAAAGGTGCAAATATAAGGATAAAGTGGTGTAAGGCGATGAGGAGAGATAATGTATCGTGCTTGAGTAGTTTATATTGTTGTGAAGATCATTTCGACGTGAGTATTAAATATGTATGTACCTAAAATCTTTTTTATTACGACTCGCGAACAATATAGGTAAACAATAACCTAACCTCAAAATTGTATTATATACTTATTCATAAAACTATTCTGATTCCCAATTTTTTTAGTTATTAATGTTACAAATATTATGATTTTTGTTGATCAACAGCTGACTACGAGTGTTGATTTTGATCAAGAAACGTTTTAGCTAAGTTTCTTTGTTTGCACTGTTGATCGAAGAAAGTTAAAAGAATTTAATCCTTTTTACTGAGTGACCTACACAAATTTGTTTTATTTATAAGCCTTGACGAAAACAACCTAGTTTGTTAAAGTTCATAAAGATGTTCTCAACATTTAACATTCCTAATAGGTACCTACATATCTTTGATTATATAATACTAGCTTCTGCCCGCGACTCCGTCCGCGTGGAACTCGTTTATACTATCTCTATACCAAATTTCATCCAAATCGGTTCAGCAGTTTAAGCGTGAAGAGGTAACAAACAGACAGACAGACACACTTTCGCATTTATCATTTATTATTAAGTAAGTATATATAAAATATATAATATAACTAGCTTCTGCCCGCGACTCCGTCCGCGTGGAACTCGTTTATATCGTAGCTCCCCCCATATCCCCCAAAGGGATGAAGTGGGGGTGAAAGTTTGTATGGAGCTACGATATAAATGAGTTCCACGCGGACGGAGTCGCGGGCAGAAGTCAGTATATATAATATATAAAGTTATAGTATAGTAAAATAGTATATAGTATGGATAAATATCTACTAGTTTTTTATTCCACTTATTTAACAAAGACACCTATTTGAAGTAGTTTAAAAGTCTAGCTATTTGAATCGCCAAAATAGGTTATAATTATTTAATTGACCAATCTCACGAGTATAAAAACAAGGAATATGAAAATTTATTGAATATCTGTAACTTATTTACCTTGCAGCTTTTACTCCTCTTAGTTCAGCGGACGTAAAGTCACAAATATTTGCGAAGTATGTATTAAATTTAGTCATCAAGTCATCATGAACACATCAATTTTAGGCAGATTATCCGACTGTGCCTTGACAAAACCGCCTTCAGTCATTGTGGCGAGTCTTTTTTCACTTAATAATTACCAAAAAACACTGATTATTTATCATAAACAGCGGCCAAACAATGCGAATAACTTTCAATAATCATACTAACGACCTGCACGGTGACGTCACGTTTCGCTCCGCCAATAGCGTTGCGTTTTGGAAATTTGCGAGGGAATTTGAAAAATAGTACTTTTAAACAATTTATTTTATCAATAGAAACATGATAATTTGAAAAAATATTCATGTGTGTATATTTATTAAGCAATATAGATTACACGTGATTTTTTTTGTCCATTTCTAAATCACATGCATATTCCCTATTGTTTATAAATTTGCGTCATTCATTTTTAGGGTGACACCGTAAGATGTCACGTGACCTGATCGAAAAACTGTTACAATGTTATTGAGTTTTCACTTCTGCCGGCACTCCCGGAGTGCAACCCGGTCTTTTTTTTTATAAGATTTTTACAGCTTTGAAAATTGCCCCAAAAAGAAGCCGAGTAGTAGATAGCAGTGGTTTGGGCGGCAAACAGAGATTAAGGCGTTGGAGCTGCTGTTTATAAAATGGAAACTGTTCTAACATTTTATCTGGGGGCACGGCAGTGCCCCCGCCAAGTCGAGCAAAACAGCGGCACGGCCGTACTATACCATCCTTTTCTCGAAGCAGTTGAGGCTATTTTCGACCCCCCTATAACTTCGTTGTGGATAAAACTAGAAGCCTGAATTTTCAGTAACCAAGCACGCATTGTATAAACACGATATATTTCAAACTTCATACAATTTGAACCGGTACTTTATAGTACATTACGTACCTAGGGCGGTGAATTCGTAAATGGCCCAGGTCGCAGGTGGTTGTGGCCCGAACCGAAGGTGAGGGCCATAAATATGCGATCTGGGGCTTTACGAATTACCGCCCGTGGTGAGTACACAATTTTACGTCTTCACCTGGCCACAATACGAGTTTTACCGTACGCGCAGCGTGCAGTAAAACTCGCATTATGGCCTGGTGTGACGTAAAGATTGATTACTAGTCAAAGTTTCTTAATTTTGTCACTCACTGACTGACTCACCGATCATCAAAAGTCTAAGGCACTTCTAGCAGACATAGAAGCTTCAAATTTGAAATACATTAGTGTTTAGTGTATAAATTAACAGGAAACTAAAAAAAACTTGCAATTTCAGTCCAGTTTTCTAGATACACCAACTGCATAAATAACTTTGTAGTTCTATATAAACATATAGTATTACAAAGTTATATTTGCAGTGAATAAGATAAACCATTAAACTGCATAAATAACTTTGTAAACCCATATAATCATATACGATTACAAAGTTATATTTGCAGCGAATGGGACAAAAATTAAAAAGCAAGAATGGAACTGCATTCATAATTCGTATGTATTGATAACACAATAACGTACAAAAAGAAGTGAGATTCCATAAAAAACATTCCATGTAAAAAAGAGGCCGTCTCGAAACTCTTCCACCGTAAAAAGTTGTGAGATATTTCGTAGAGCCAAGTCTCGGGAATTTTTTAATCTCTATTTGCTTGCTAAATACAATTTTGTGACTTGGCAATCACACAATACTACGTAGATTTAGGTATGCAGGAAAGGCTTGGCTAGAGAGAGTTTCTAGACTTGGCCTCTTTTTTACATGGAATGTTTTTTATGGGATTGTCATTACCCTTTCGTAATGAGATACCTAAATATAAATAAATTAGGCACTCTGTGATCTCGACGAAACGCTTCGATGGACGGTCATTACCGCACAAATAAAGTAGGTCTCCGGTGCTTGACCTCGTTACCATTCTGTGACACTGAACTGCGACAAAACATTAACTTGTTAACTCATTAGAAATTAATGCGATTATGCATAATTTTATGTTCTGTAATGGGTAAGTGTGGTCAAAAAATATAGGGTAATTATGGCGACATGCGATCACCTCGATATGCGAGATGGCAACCCTTCAATATACACTATCATTATTCACGTGCAGCTCAATAAAAGAGTTGATGTTAGGTCGTATCGAGATGTCAAAGAGGTTGCCTGCGATCGGAGTAGATAGTGCCTACTTTGAGCTACACCGACAAGATTAGCTCTTAAAAAAAAGCAGAAGTAAAACAAAAGCCAATAGTAGTGAATGGCTTGATTGATAAAATGTTAATGAAGACGTTTCGGAGCGCGGAGTTATTTCCAACGTCAAATCAGTGTCCACCTGCCGCGCAAGGACGGCACTATTTGCAGCTGGCGAGGGCGCGCCGCTACGGGAACTCGTGCCTAAATAAAGCTCGCCGTTATTTACATACACAATAATTTATTGTTTCTTACAATTTAGTGAAGCTAAAATACAACTTGTCGATTGATTACAATTTGAAAAGCTTTAATTAGAATCTCCCTGTGTTGAACCAGCGAACATAATGTTCTTCATGTAGCTGTGGGCAACACACGCTTGCCACGCGAGCCAGCCGGCGGCCGCTTGTTTGTCTGTCCCAAGGAACATAGGATGGTACGTGGATAGGATCATTTGTGGAAATTACAACGCAAGTATCCTTACAACCACAATATATATTAGATAAAATTATAAAGAACGCCATATTGAAAAAATCTAGATTAATCGTAACTTATGATCTTATGAGATACACTGTAATTTATACTGAATGTTGTAGCTATTGGAGCGTTTTCCTTCCTTTGAAAATATTGTGGATGAAAGAAAACTGACCACTTCAACTGGTGTCAGTCTGGTCTGTATCAATTAACTAACTTAAAAAAAAGTTGTTTCTCTAGTAAAAAAATTAACACCCACTTGACTCCGTCAACGAGCTCATTTCGTAATACCACTTACTTATATTACTCAAATGTTCTGAACACTAAGAGCCTTCCATACATTTCATTGACATATTCCTAAGTGAATCGGACATTGGTAAGCATGAACGCTCCGTTTCTTAATCATATGGCTATTGTACAGTTTCACAATGCAATTTAGATCTAGTTAAAGTACAAATTCTTTAGGAATACAATTATTCAAATCATGTAAATTTAACTAATGTTTAACTTCAACTAAATGAGAATAATGCAATAAGACATCTACTGACACATCAATGATTAACAGAATAGAATTTTGCTCTTATGTAGAAAATGTATCTTATGAGATAAACAGAAACTATATATGCACATGTGTAACGAGTTTACTTAGGTAGGATGCAATTAATCGCATTAAAATGATTATTGGACAAGATTGAAATTAGGCAGACCCTAGTGAATGTACACAATTTATACAATTTCAGTTAATTTATGTCATTGATAGATTTGAGAGGAACGAGGTTTGGAGTTGGGGACTGGAACGGGATGGGATGGGGAGCCCGGGCTGTGGCGATGTGTGTGTGTATGTGTTGCTGACGTCACGCCTGACTCATCACATGGCATACTTCCTCGTCCACTCACGGGCTAGTTCATTGTACTTTTCTCTGTCCGTTTTGTAGATCCTAGCGATTTCTGGCACCAATGGATCATCTGGGTTTGGATCACATAACAGTGAGCAGATTGAGAGCAACACTGAAATCAAAAATAATGATTACATTACTATCACATCAATGAGAATGCTCAATTTTGGAGATGTAAGAGCAAATTAAGCCTTACTGTTTATGGTAAACTCCACCAGACTATTTAGAACGAAGGCGGAATCGAGGGATACAATTATAACCCATATCCATCCTGAAGATCAATTATATATAAAGAATTTTTAAATCTGTTGAGTACTTCCGGAGATTACTTCCAACATATTTGTATGGAACATTTCACAAGGTTTACCTCCTTATAATAATATAAGTATAGAATAAGCACCTTATTTATATAATTTATTACGTCCTCTCCTGTCTTTACAAACACAAATGTCAAAGTTACAGAAAAATAAAAATGAACTTTAACAACATTTAAGCTAAATTAGATTATGATGAACATTAATAAAGTCTACATGCCCAAAAGCCTATTACAAGGCATACTCCTGTTTAATTGAATTTATGCCATTAAAAACTGGAACAATTGCATTTCATTTAGTTAATTCGAATTTCATTGCTTAAGTTCCTTGTATGGTGGGTGGTTGAGGATAATAAGGGGATATAATATGCACCAAATCCAATGAACTATTTTCAAGTGAGTCACTTGATGACTCGAATGCAACTTATGTCATGATTTTTTAAGGTGTATCATTATGTATTTCATATTAAAATAGCTTTTTCTCTATCATGTATATACTTGTGATACGCTAAAAACATAAGATAAGACTAAAAATCCAGTCAGTCAAATTTTAGAACTAATTTTAAGATGATAAAGAGACAGGATTAATATGGTCATTGCCCAAACAATCACTTAATTGATCGTGAGAATGTGATTTTGTTACACAAAGTCAGGGGTAATCTCCAGTACTACTCCAACATCTGATAATTTCCGGATGATCATAGGCTTTGTTTTAAGACGCGGCTCCATCCATACTTAAAAATATATGTGCTGTATAATCATTCACATCATCCTAAATTTCAAGTCTATCTGAACAAGTAGGGTAAAAATGACTTACAAGATTTCAGTATAGAAAAAAACATAATATTTACTATGAAAATGGATGTTATAAATAAATGTATCTTTGCATTGCTTTCATTGGACAAATTCTGTGAAACCATATTGAATACTTTGTAGTCCCAAGTTGTCAATTGAATTCCATTAACACACCATATTAAATATCAGACAATTTAGATACAGACATTAAAACACCACTTTTGAACTTAATAAAATGATGGTTTGTTAAAGTCCATGAATTAGTCAAGACCTTACCAGATATTTAATTGTGGGTCACAAGCCACAAAATAGATAAATACTTATAATATTGGTTAAGGGAAACAATATGGTATGTGATGCATATAATAAGATATAAGAGATTACCTTTAGATATGGTGAGCGCTGGGGACCACTGTGAGCGCAGAATGTCGAGGCAGATCGAGCCATTACTGTTTATGTTGGGATGATAGATACGTGTAGTAAATGCAACTTTAGGTGGCTTGAATGGATAATCTGTTGGGAAATGTATAGTCAGAAAGAATACACCTCCTTGATAGGGACTGTCGACCTGTAATTAAAACAATACAAGGTTACTGTCTATTTAAAATGGTGTAGAATTATCATACTTATTGGATAGGAGTTTGTAGAAATGATACTTACTGGACCCATAATTGTGGCTTGCCAATGGAAAACTGAAAAAATATACACATACAACAAATAAGTAAAATGTAATTTGAGTCAGTCTGCTGACACATCAAGTAGTAGTTTATCAGAAAAGTCAGTGTCTTGACAGGTTCACTTTGGAGTTAATGGTAACTGTTAAACAACAAACAAACTGTTAAATATTAATCTTGGTTAAAGTTAGAAAAGTTGAAATCAGTCTTATTCAGTGGCTAGTATTTACATTTCAAGTAAATTGAGAAGCATTTGGAAAACTTTCACTTTAAGACTTCAACTTACTATGAAACAGTAACCATTGAGACAATAATTTCTCACTATTATTGTAATGCGACAATGAGTCACAAAAACTATAGGTACGTAGATCAATAAGGCAAGTACTCACGGTCTTCGCCGTGTGGTCCTGCAGAACATTGTGCCGGGGGATCTCTGCCAAGGTCTTGTAATTCCTGAAAGTGAAACCACAAAACGTGTACACAGTGTCACAACACAGTCGGAAACAATACCAAAATCAGTCGGACATGTCATCATTTGCAAAATAAACTCGACGTTCGATCACGAACTCAAAACAGAGTGTGGCACACTTCTTCTCATAAGAAAGCAACCATTTAAGATGAAATTTCTGTATTTTCACGTTTTACACATCGTGTATAGACAAGAAAACTTTAAAATTGGCACAATAATTCCGACATTTTATGTACGCCGTGTGCACAGAATTGTCACCTACGTAGAACATTGATTCACCGTTATTTCATAGAAATCTTCTTGTAACTTGTAAAATATGAAAGTCCACACCCTTACAGAAAAAGAATCACGCACAAGGAATTATCCAGAAGGAATTTCGATAATAGGTATTCACAATGACGAAACGTTCACTTCCAAGTCTGGATACATATTTTACCACACTCTATTTAAGAACCAATTCATACATATAAATAGCAATCTCGATAAACAATACGTACCCTATTAATTCGTTTTAACGCCATTTGATTATTTTATGATGGAATAAACTGACTTTCAACTAGACAACGAAACTGTGAGCCAAGGACCTTTGATTAGAGATTGCAAGATGGCTCCCGTCTCAACGCAAAAGTACCACCGAGTCGTTTTATGCAATAATATTCATTTAATCACTATTACACCAGTTCTTCAACCCTTAAATAAAATATAAAAATAACTAATATTAAGAAATAATATTTTTTAGAACAGAGCACGATTTATTAAAAAATTAACACACTCTCGACGAGTGGAGAACAGCAAACAGGAAAATCGACCATTTCTAGAGGTTGACCAAAGTTGCTAACAACAAAATATAACATTTATTTGAAGAAGTAGATATGTTATAAGTTTAAAAATATTGTTATTAATTCCAATTATTATTCTATAACGTATTGTAAAGATGTTATTACAGTCCTAGTTATAAATTCATCTAAGATCCGCTATAAAACACAATAAATGTGTTTGAAATGTGCTTCTTTGTTCCATTATATTTATTACATGACAACATCGTATTTCCGGAAATGACGACATGGCCTCAAAGAAGAATTCAAGCGCTATTTTTGGATTGCGAGTAGCTATTTTCAAACACATTTTTGCAATATGAAACTTTCCCTCTTCCCGGGTAGTAATGTTCGATTTCCCTCGTGTGCTAGAAACCGGATTAATTATTTTCTGAATTCATTACATGCCAATAATATATATACATATTTATTTAGCTGAGACCAATGTGGAAGGGGATATTATTTCAATTTATAAGTGTCTCATATAATTTTTGATCGAAAATAGAAAGATTTGTTTTTATACAACGACGCTGGCAAACAAGCGTACGGCCCGCCTGATGGTAAGCGGACACCGCAGCCTATAGACGCATGCAACTCCAAAGGAGTAACATGGGCGTTGCCGACCCTTGATATGTTTGAGGATTCGCTGTGTTGAGAGCTGAAGGAACAAATTCCCTCGCTCTCAACACAACGCATCCTCGGGAGCTCTAGCGACCTTGCTCACCTCCAGGAACACAAAGTTTTGTCGTAGTAGTTAGAGTTCAGTTCACGTAAAAAGAACGCTGGCGGCCATAGACTTTATATGGCATTCGGCGTTCTTTTTACGTGACACCTGCCCCCCTAGCACACTAGGTTTTATGTCCGACATAAGGCATTTGTCCCTCTTGCACTCGCATATTGGCCAGAATGGGACGAATGCTTTATGTCCGACATAAAACATAGTGTGCTAGGGGGGCAGGTTTACTACAGAGCAAGTAGTAGTGTTATTATGGCTGTGGTCTTCTGCAAGGCGGAGGTACTTCCCCAGTTGGGCTGCTCCAAATTCGAGCGGGATGACATTTCGCTGTGCCATACCTCACCAACTTGGATAAATTATATTAAAAATGTTGTTAGGACAGTCAAATCTCTTTCATAATCATATAAGATAATCATATAGGTAAGTAAAGTACGCTTACGCTTGAGCTATACGATAATCATATATTGAGTACCAAGTACCTACCTACCTACCTAATATGGCAATTTTACTGTGATAAATACACGGATTTTTAAGATTTTTGGTATATGTGATATTGGGATTTGGGAAGACTTTCGTTATATTGGTCAGTGTCACGCAACTAGGAACAAAAAGAAGAATGACACACATTGACTTGTGATAATATAAAATAAGTGATGAATGTAATTGGGTAGGTACCTATAGTTGCAGTACAACTACATACTTAATTATCTTTTTCAGTAATTATTATTAAAAAAAAATAGTAGGTACTGTGAATAAATGTATATACAATTATTATTTATTTTTGAACAACTATAGACAATAACCAAAGGAATGAATATGCCCTGCTAGGGGGGCATAGGGAGCACGAGCAGCGGCGGCAGCGATTGTCTTATATTACTATATTTACCTAGCCTACTATACTTTTTAGCCACAGTGTAGCAAATAGACGTACACTACCCTCATTAATTAGTCAACGGGCGTCATAATATTGGTATAGAAACCAGAATCTAACCAGAGGGGCTAGTACGCTAAGTTTTATGTCGGACATAAAGCAAAGCATTCGTCCCATTCTGGCCAATATGCGAGTGCAAGAGAGACAAATGCTTAATGTCGGACATAAAACCTAGTGTGCTAGGGGGGCAGTCATGTAGAAGATCAGATTCAAACCCAACATGTTAATAACTAGGGTTTGAATCACATATTCATGATAAATGTTATTCATAGTGCACGATCCCTGGCCTTAATTTATCGATATCGATAACGTTTTATGGGGTATACAGATTATGTGATTTTACCCCAATTGGTCAGTACAACATGTCGAAGTCAAAATTTGGTGTGGCGAACAGATGTAACAATCCGACCACATGTCATGCAATTTATCAGTACAACTCGTTCGACGGTTGGATCATGGGCTCTACAAACCAGACAATTATCACTTCTGATTTGTCAGCCCCAATTTCTGACAAATTGTGGCAATTTAGGGATAATGGGGTATACAGATTAAGTGATTTTACCCCAATTTGTCAGGACAACATGTCGAAGTCAGAATTGGGTGTGTCGTGCAGACGTAACAACTGCAACTACAATTTCGTTCAGTGTGGCCAGTTAAAAGTAAGAAAGTGAAAATTGCCGCATTCAAACGGTCCTGCGCAGCGGACTGCAAGATTGTTACTAACCAATGAGATAGGGCGAGACAGCACGTCTATCATGAGACGGCCGTTACATACTCTCGATTGTTGTGTGCTGCACGGCTATCACGCGACGGCGCGCGAGCTCTCTCGATTTTTCTCGCACTATCCGTCTCTCTCTTATTAGAACACTTAGAACAAGAGGTATAGTGCGAGAAAAATCGAGAGTATGTCGCAGCCGTCCCATGTTAGACGTGCTGTCTTGCCCTATCTCATCGGTTAGTAACAATCTGGCAGCCCGCTTCGCAGGAACGTGTGAATGCGGAAATTTTCGCTTTCTTACTATTAACTGGCCACACTGAATGAAATTGTAGTTGCAGTTGTTACGTCTGTACGCTACGTCCAATTAAGACTTCAACATGTTGGGCTGACAAATTGGGGTACAATCACATAATGTGGATACCCCATGATACTCTCGATGACATGACATGACATGTATACACCCCATAATGGGGTATACAGATTATGCGATTTTACCCCAATTTCTCAGTACAACATGTCGAAGTGCGTGCGCAAACATGCATGCAATTTATCAGCACAACTCGTAGGACGGTTGGATCATGCGCTCTACAAATCAAATGCAATTATCACTGTAATGGGGTAAACACATTTGTATACGCTATTTAATTGCCACAATTCAAAATCAGAAGTGATAATTGTATGGTTAGTAGAGCCCATTAGACGTTTATTTTTATTTGTGTTGGTGGAATGGCAAAAAAAGCCAATGGGGTGTATACATGTCATGATTTGTCCACATGTGCATGCCATTTCTCAGCACAACTCGTTTGACAGTTGGATCAGCAGCGCAATATGCCTCCAGACGATATCAGCTTCTGCTAAATTGGGGCTGACAAATCATGACATGTATACACCCCATTACATCTGTACGCCACACCCAATTATTGTGGTAAAATCACGTAATCTGTAGAACACGTAGTGGTTATTATTCTCTTTGTGTCAAACTATGTGTCAAACTATTGTTGTTATTTTACCGTATCTATTCAAGACTACTAATAAGTTAATTTTGTATTAAGCAGTTACGCTGCTAACGAAATTATATATTTTTTTAAATAAACGAAAAATTGAAAAATTTAATGCTCCGAGCCGGATTCGAACCGGCGACCACAGGCATTCATGGCCGTCGCTACTAACCAACTGAGCTATCGGAACAATCCGGTTCGGGCACCAAATTCTTCAATCAGTTCCTTCCTACAACACCTTAGGGAGGCGTGTAGCGACATCTACCAGAAGACTTAGGCTTCTTAACGGCACCATAAAAAAACTACTAATAAGTGTTAAATATATTATATTAATTGTATTTATTCCTAACGCTACAATACGGGTGTTAGACTCGAAAATTATTATTACTCCAAAAGAAAGAAGACAAAAAAAAAGACCGGGTTGCACTCCGGGAGTGCCGGCAGAAGTGAAAACTCAATAACATTGTAACAGTTTTTCGAACAGGTCACGTGACATCTTACGGTGTCACCCTGGGTGCGACGGGCCCAACGCACCGCCGCGGCGCATCGGTGCCGGGTCCGGCGCACCGACGGGCGGCGGCTAACACAATACCAATTTGTCTTTGCCGTTGCCACATATTTTTAAAGCTTTATCTCTTTAGGAATAACGTCTAAATTCGAACTATTCGAATTTGCAAGAACAGCAGATGGCGGTGCACGGTGGCGACCAAAATATCAATTGGTTTTTGCGGTTGGTAAATATTTTTCTAAGCTTTATCTCTAGGAACAACGCCCAAATTCGAACTATTCGAATTCTCTCAATAGCAAAACGGTGAAGGACGCGTTGGTATTATTACAAGTTTATTTGCAGAATATGCTATTGCAAAAAGTGTTTAACGGCTTTATACTCTTACGAATAGCGTTCAGTTTTGAATGAAGTCGAATCGGCTAGCAGCAAAAAGTGATGTCCTTCACATCTGACGTCACAAAACTCTGTCGCGTATTTAACAATTTTTCCCCATCCCAAAAAGTGCTCAGCGCCGCTAAAGAAGTTTTCACCTCAAAAATATGCCTAGTGACTAAAATCCCATTCAGATCTCAATGAATTACGAAGCTACAACCGTTTTAATATTTGATTGTCATTTTTCTAAATTAGGAATCAAATAAAAATAATATCCTGGTAAAAAGTGGAGTATCAAAATCTCTAGGGCGTACTATTCGTGTTGCCATGAAGCGATAGTGGCGCCCCTATTATTTTCTAGACTTCTTTGCCAGACTATAGCTGCTTCTCTGTCAGTTGTTGTGATAAATTGTATTGTTTGCAGTGTGCACGAAGCAACGAAACAACGCCGCTCGGCTGCATGCAACACTAGTTTGACCAGTTTCAAAAATTGATTTGGAATTGATGGACGTGACAGTGGGACGTCAGTCAGCTGTGTTTATTTCGATTTGTGTTTAAATAGTTTTGGGTTTTGTTAAGGAGCCAAATTGTGACCATAATTTTATATAACAGAAATATACTCAATTTGAATAGCCGGGGAATAATATTTCGTAATTATTAATTGTGTGCGCGCTAAGTAGCATACTTAAGACTACTTAATAATGTTAATATTGTAAGAAGCGACTTCATAACAAAAAGAACATCAAAATTTTAAGTATGACGCTAACAATGACAAAAAAAGTTAGTGAGTGCCCAGCGGAAACTGTGCAATTTATGTCCTTAGAAAAAGTAAGTAATCTCGATATAACAAAAAAAAACTGCCGATTAAGGTATTATTGTGTATTACTTTTTTGTCTATTCTAATTAGATTTTTAAAATTCATCGTTGTCATTAGAATGTTTAAAGGATTAATTATGGCCTGTTATGTTTAATTATTCGTAACTCAATAATAAGAAGTCTGTATTGTTTTTATTTTACAAAATGTATTTTAGTAACAATGCCCTTCATCTTATAATCATGCTGAGGTTAATTAAATTTGCCGCAGATTTGTGTTCTTTAATGCGAGATATACAACTCAATCAAATGTGAATCAAATGTGTTGTGTTAAAAAAGTAAGATTACATACATTACTCGCTTTTGCCCATAAGCATACAATGTGAGTCCCATATCAATTTTGTCCCCTTGACAGATCATTTTTAGGTTCCTATATTTTAATCCAGGATATCAACTATCTGTGTGCAAAATTTTCGTGTGGTTAGGTACAGACATTTCATTATATTGCTATGCTATTGCTACTCCTTTAATTCCTAATGATTACTTATTAAAATGTTAATTTGTTCGATTATGACATTTTAACACTTGGTCATCAGAGGTCATTTGGCTTATATTAATCTTTTATTTAGGTTACATATCACTAAATTTTATTTTCCAGCTGTATAGTTTGTCCGAATTTTGCCAAGCTTGGAATCAACTTCTATGCACTATGATCAAATCAAAAAGAGTTGAGAAGGCAATACCTGATCATTGAACCCTTCAAAATCGTGTTAATTTATTCTCAGGCATCATCTATTCAACATATACAGATCCTTATTCAGTTTGATATTTCAGGATAATTAATCATTCATTACGTTTTATTTTCTTTATGAATATTCTCTAGTTTAATGTTATATCCATCTAATGGACAAATAAACCCATCATCATCATCTGAAACCCAATATACAACGTGTCCCAAAACTCAACGATAAGCCGGCACCAGAGGATGGAGCTGCTTATGATTAGTCGAGAAAAAATAAGGAAAAAAATATATCTCAATTATTTTAGAAATTACAGAAAAAAAATGAAATTCATCGAAAATCAAATCCCTAATGGTATTTTTGACGACCATGTCTACAAATATTCAAATATTACTGTTTTTTTTTTGTTTTTGGAAACTTAAGTAGCCCTGCTATCTAACACAGTTCTTAAAAATACCAAAATACATGTAGTTTTTACACAAAAAATAATCAAAATTCATTTTGTCCCTACAATTTTGAAAGATTTTTTCTTATAGTATCGACACCACTGGCAATTATTTTCAAAAGTTGATGCAACTAACCAAGATTCCAAAATGGTATAATACTTTGGGAAACCTAGTCACAACAAAAAACAACGAATTTTTAAACAAGAATCGACATTATTTAATGTTGGCGGTAATCACTTTTACTGTACCCAAAAAAGGATTTTTGTTGTTGAAAAATGTTGAATAAATGCAAAGAAATGGTACAATTTTTTTTCATTTTTTTAAATTCATTTACTACATTATTAATACTACAGTAAATGTTCAAATTGCCTGCCACCGGCATTAATACAGACATGACATCGCCTTAGAAATGATCGTTTTATCCGTCGTGCATATCACGTTGATTCTTGTTTAAAAATTCGTTGTTTTTTGTTGTGACTAGGTTTCCCAAAGTATTATACCATTTTGGAATCTTGGTTAGTTGCGTCAACTTTTGAAAATAATTGCCATAGTGGTGTCGATACTATTTTTTTACACCATGATGATTGAAAGTGGACTGTAAGAAAAAATCTTTCAAAATTGTAGGGACAAAATGAATTTTGATTATTTTTTGTGTAAAAACTACATGTATTTTGGTATTTTTAAGAACTGTGTTAGATAGCAGGGCTACTTAAGTTTCCAAAAACAAAAAAAAACAGTAATATTTGAATATTTGTAGACATGGTCGTTAGAAATACCATTAGGGATGTCGATTTTCGATAAATTTCATTTTTTTTCTGTAATTTCTAAAATAATTGAGATATATTTTTTTCCTTATTTTTTCTCGACTAATCATAAGCAGCTCCATCCTCTGGTGCCGGCTTATCGTTGAGTTTTGGGACACATTGTATTTATATTATGTTTTGATATGGACCATATCATTACAAATATATATGAGAAGGTGATTTGTCATATTAAAAACAAATGCAGAATAAGAAAAGTATTAATTATAATTTAATTATTTTGTGAAGGCTGAAAATGAGCACAGGCAAGAAGGGGATTACTGTTCAGGCTCCACTCTTCTCCGTAGAGGCAAGAAACTGGAAGACAACAATAATTTAACCAAAGAAGATATAGAATATGTGAATTTCCGCCAGTTGCTCAAGTATGAGCAGGCTCCGGAATACCTCCAGCACAATCCATATATCAGAGATGGATATAGAAAGTTACTACCTACTAAACTATGTTGGGAGAGGTAAGATTATTTTTGTTTTACTATATAATATGAAATGTTTTTATGTTTTGTCTGTTTGTCACGAATAAATCTTTGAATGAATGTTAATACATATTGTACTAAAAGCATTAAGTCGGGCATATACAATTACATTCTATTTCTAGATAGGTAGACTTTTATCATAATCACAAACACAAATCAACCGCTAATTATCGCAGAACAATGAACATACATAAACATGGTCTTCATCACAACACGAATTTATCAGTCTATTTGAAATAAAATAAAATAAAAGAAACGTAAAAAAAGTTTATAACTATTTCCAATCAGAAAAAAGTCACTAGCAAACGAAAATGATGCTTAACTATATATAGAAGAGATAGAGATACGTGCCGAATATGGTTTTAACCGAATACGAATATTCGGCCGAATGTTCGGTCCAGTTTTTGCCGAACTGATTATTCGGCCGAATCATTTGGTTCAAAGTAATGCCTTCATCAGCTGTTCCAAAACAGACTACAGTCCAAATACATCCACTGCTGGACATAGGCCTCCCCCAAAGAGTGCCACAATGGCCGATCCTGTGCCACCCGCATCCAGCAATTTACCATAATGTTAGTTAAATAACAATAAGAATACGATTAAGAATAATAATTTCACAGATCAATTACTTACTAAGTATATTACATTCTTGCAACTTGCAGACAAACACCTGCAAAATTATTCGGTAAATATTCGGCATTTGAACCGAATAATTCGGCCGAATAACGAACATTGAAAAGGATGCCTAATAATTACCGAATTCGCCGCATCTCAATTTCATAAAGTCCCCGAGATCCACGATTTCTATGCTTCCCGCGCGACGAACATTCGCAAGATCAATACCATTATTCATATATAATTCCACAATTGCAATTATAATAATTCGAGCATTTGTTGTTATTCTTAGAAAGGTGAGTTCTTCAAGTAAGGAACTCAAGACAAGCTTCATCAAAAGTGCAAATTAAATTCTCACTCTAATGTCATTAGAGTTAAACACGAAAACATAGCATTCTCTAACCATAAATTTGAATTAATGGAGCAGCAGGCTGTTAAAAACCGTTGTAAGTTTTTGGAGAATATTCCATTAAGATTTAATCCATGTTAAACCTTAAGATTTAATCCATGTTAAACCTCGGTATCCATATATGTATGTATCAGCAGCAGTGTTTAACAGACTGGAATAATACATTTACAATTGCATGTTACTTATGTAGAGCAATATTTCTTTACAGACACACTTATTAATTGGTGTGTAGGATTGCAATTTCTCAATGCCACACTTTGTATTTAAGGGTCCTTACGCCTACAGACGAGCGTATTTTGCAAAATGCTTGCTTTTTCATTCAAGATTACGACGTAACTATTAGTATTTATTCAAAAACTGAAAACATACTTAAATAATCATTTCTTTTTCAAATTTTGATTTTCTGTTTCTAAACCTAAAATAAATGAGTTTTCTTAGGAGTCTTTTTCAAATTTTGCAGTGAGAAGTGTCGTTTCGGTTCTCAATTTTGCAGTAAACAAGAATCATTAGGTAGATGAATACAATTCACATCACCAAATCTTGTACGAGGGGCTGACATGATTGAAAATCAAAGATTCATTTTAAAAAGTTGATAAAAGACCTTCCGAGTTTTCTTCATTTTTTTGGTGAAACCAGAATTACATTATATTTTTTTACCACAAATTGTACTTTTATTTTGCCCTTAAATTAATATGATAGCAAATTATAACTTTATGTTAACCCATAAAAAAAAGACCGGGTTGCACTCCGGGAGTGCCGGCAGAAGTGAACACTCAATAGCATTGTAACAGTTTTTCGATCAGGTCACGTGACATCTTACGGTGTCACCCTAAAAATGAATTTGGCGCAAATTTATAAACAATTATCAATTATTTAGGTGGACGGGCCGCGGGCGCGTTGGGTGCGACGGGCCGGCTCGCCCACCGCCGGCGGCGAACAAAATACCAATTTGTTTTTGCCATTGCCAAATATTTTTCAAAGCTCTATCTCTTTAGGAATAACGTCCAAATTCGAACTATTCGAATTTGCAAGAACAGCGGACGGCGGTGGTGAACAAAATATCAATTTGTTTTTGCCGTTGGTAAATATTTTTCAAAGCTTTATCTATTTGGGAATAACGTCCAAATTCGAACTATTTATTCCAATTTGCTCAATAGCAAAACGGTGAAGGACGCGTGAACAAAATTACAAAGGAGAATGGGCGTTGGTATTATTACAAATTTATTTGCATAATATGCTACTGCAAAAAGTGTTTAACGGCTTTATACTTTTACGAATAGCGTTCAGTTTTGAATGAAGTCGAATCGGCTAGCAGCAAAATATAAAAGTTTGTGACCTCCTTCACATCTGACGTCACAAAAATCAGTCTCGTATTTAACAATTTTTCCCCATCCCAAAAAGTGCTCAGCGCCGCTAAAGAAGCTTTCACTTCAAAAAATCATAACTATAGGACCTACGATGCCGTAAATGTATATTTTTTTAAAAGACGTATAAATCACGCTGCACAGACGCCGCGTGCCGAAATTTTTATTTGAAAAATGATTAAGAGGTTAAGAAATGATGTTTTTGAATAAATACTAATAGTTACGTCGTAATCTTGAATGAAAAAGGAAGCATTTTGCAAAATACGCTTCCGCTTCTGCTTATGTGGGCAGTCTTAAGGATTTTTATAGTTGACTGCTAAGCACAGGAAATAAGTTCCATATGTACTTATACGTATTATAAGTTCGCCTTTATAATTCTAAGTTCTTCTTTTGTGCAATAATGATGAAATAAATAAATGAGCGTTAGAAATCATTATTATTATTTTAAGAATTAGGTAGTAAGGTAGACATTAATTTATTTATTTTATTTCCACACATACAATTATCATTACAGGCTGAGCCCAATGCGATAATGTAGCAACACATTATCTATTATAATAAAATAACTACTTATCTATTCAATATAACAAAGAGTTAATAATGCTATTTTTGTGAATTCACTCATCGTACATGAGAATAGGTCTACATGCGTGGCTATGAGGTTCAGGGTACGCACGGCGCGCGCCATCGGCGCCTCGCGCAGCGCAGAACACAAATACCCACTGACCCCAATATATCCGCATTGTATATCTTACATGAATAGTTTGTATCCACTATAATAATATGGCGAGCTGACGGTGAGTGGCGACACCGCGGACCCCTAACCTCCAGAGGGCCCGAGTGATCTGGCCCTCACCTCTGTGCTTGCCTTAACCGGCCGGCCAGAGTGGAGTCGCAAGAGCGGTACCAGCAAATAGCCTAGTCGTCTTATAATAATAATTTGTGTTTAATTTTATTATTATATTGTATGAATGTTAGTCTGTAAGGTATTTGTAGGTTCATAAGTTCCACTTCAAAATGTGTAATTTAACGAGCATAATAGTTGCTACGTTAACGAAATTTCATCAGAATCTGTGAAGTTCCTACATCACTGAGGAGTCATCAGTTCGACTTCACCATATTTATGGTTTCCTAGAGTAAATGCATGGCTATAACTACAGAATAGCGCATGAATAATCGCCTGATGCGTGCCTATTACATTTGAGGCGTTCCCGCGATTCCTCCTAGATCCCATCATCAGACCTTCAGCAAATTTATATGGAACCACCCCGAGAGTACCTGCTTTCGAACAAAACATGTATTATCAAAGTCTGGCAACATGGTAAAGAGTTATCACTGAGCATACAGCAAAAAGCAAACATGAAGACGAACTCAGGACGTCCTTCGTTCTACTGAAGTGGGTTTAAAAGCTTCATTTATTTAAATCAAACTTCCTTAATATAAGTAGTGATCTATCCACCTCCTCAATCACAAGTAGGTACATTTTGGGGTAAGCTGGGAAGTTAAAATAACGGTCACAAAGGTTTTATTTTACAAATTTTATTAAATATTAAAGCACACTTGACTATGAAAGAGTATTTGTTGCAGTATATTCTGGTGGACGAACGAAACGATGAACATATGGACACACTTGTTCGGTTTCTTCCTGGTACTCGGGTTGACGATCAACGACTTGGTTATCATCAACATCCACGCAACCTTCACCGACAAAGTGGTTGCCGCAATACTTCTCTCATGCTTCATGGTAAGTTATAATTTAATTTTGTGTATTTACTAAGAAACAAAAGGACTTAATATATTTGACATGGTTAATTCAATTGAAATTGTTTTAAAATTTTATAACGTTCTAGTTTTTATTTTGACGATTATTACGAGATATTAATATCAATATTTATATTCCTCATTTTGACTTTATCAATAGGTAATCATTTTGTATTACATGCCCATAATAATGTTGTATTGTACCTGTGACATTTCATTCAATTAATATTAATTATTTGTCGATCATTAAATAAATTCGTGTAAATTAGCTTAAAGTTAACTTATAATGTAAATTTATTTTATGAAATAAAGAAATCTAAACCTAAATCTAAATCTTAGCCAGGATCTTGTTCATAAGAGGGCACACAAATAAGAAACTCTTTGGTGCAAGGAATAATCTTTTTACTTCAGGAGTTCCCGACTGGGCCCTTTCCCAAGCTTTCTCTGCCCGTGTTTGGCTTGCGCCTTTGCCAGGAACACCGTGTCTCAAGGCCGAGTGATTGCATCATAAGCAAAACCTCTTGTCCAGGGCATCATGGCTTCTACATTATGAAAGTATCCAACGACACGTTAGATGCCACGATACCTTAATAACTTCTACGTAGCTAGCGTAGGTATGCGTTTATTCTTCATCAGTGTTGTCCCTCGTAATTACTGCAGTAGGTTTAATTTTATTATTTATTTATGAAACTAACACTGTAATAGTTTCACATTTTCTGGTTGTCTTCGTTAAAATAATTAGCTACATGGTTTTAATCACATGTGTTTCATCTTGTCCAATACTTTATAGATACCGTTAATATGATAGTGAAAGTACAATTTCGCACACGTTTAAGTATGGGGCTATTATTTAGAAACGATACACCACCAGCTATAAGATGGTACGTTCCTAAATTAACAAATGTTAAAATGAACTTTATGTTTCTAATGTTCGAGTCGAATTAATCTTGTATCTTGGAACATACAGAAACCCGTAATAATGTTATTAAGTTATATATCAGGAGACATTGATGAGACATTAAACTGCCTGTAACGAAAAGATAAGTGGGCGAACGTAAGAAAGATGTGGAAAAATAATTGACATAAGCTACACTCTAGGGAATGGCTAACCATTTGTGAAACTTGCAATTAACTCACACAGTGTTAATGATCAAACTTGACAACATACCGCACGCTATTTCGAGTCTGCGTGTATTTTGCTGCCTTTCTTTGATTATACTAATGTTATTAACCTCCGACTGTAGTTCCGATAGTTCCCATGAATTGGTTATTAATTATGTATTAGCTGTGTGATCGATCAGGTCAGAAAATCTGCAGATTGTAATCAAAAAAAAATATTTTTGGATTACCATCTTCTTTTTCCTAACCTAACCTAACCTAACCTAACACCTATCGGATGGACATAACTGCCTACATAATTCATTACGTAACTAACCATGGCATTTTATAGATTAGATAATAATCTTTCACCAACGACACTGGAGGGTCAAAATCAATGACAACATGTACCTACATATTTGCAATTTAAAGCTTTTTTCCCATTGTAAAACAATGTCAATTTCTCTTTTTATGTGATTGTTCTTAGGTTCTTACTAATTAAATATTTATAGATATGCTAAAGGTCGTTCTGCTGTCAATCTATGTAAATTTACAGATACGTTTGGTTTTAGTATACATTATACACATATATGACTGCGGATTGCCAGTATGTCGATTTCTAAGTTCTAAGGTACCGCGAATGAAATGAACGAAGCAAATGTCAACTATCGTTGTCATATTATCACCGGATTTTTGTTTCAGAAAATTATCATTTTCACTTTAGATACTTCCAAATCACGTTACCGTAGTTAGTAACAAGTTTCTTGTTTTCTCGACAGTTTCCACTCCGCAAAATTACGGTCTCGCATTGCGTAGGATATAATCTCTTTGGCGCGTAGATATTACGAAATATGAGCTATCCGTCCGCGTCTCGGTCCGGCGCTCGAAAGCCGAGATGCGAGTGCGACCTGCTTTTCTCGAGTGAAAGTATTCTACTTGAGTATTGACGAATAAAAAAAAAGCATCTGCGTCTTGGACGTTTCTATTTTTGTTTTATTTTTTAATCATGTCATCTGCATTAACTAAAAGTGGGCCATATTTAGTTTAGATATTCTAAATATTTGGATCGTTTAATACCTGATAAATGTTTAAAACCATGCGTTATAAAATGATTATTTATCAACCGATGATCGGAAGCGGAAGTAAATCTCGAGTTCATAACAAAATAAAGTTTAGTTGTATGAACATCGCGTACTGTTTAGTTAACTTTTTAAAATTACTTTTCATATCAGGTAAGTATTTATAAATTTGGTGCACTCACAAATAAAGTACCTACTACCTACACCCTATACAAGACAACTTCATTTTGAAGAGAATACCTACTTCATTGGAATTTAATTTTGCGTATTAGATTTAGGTACTTACCTACTTTTGGTGCTGTCTGTGCCTATGACATGACATGACATGACATGACAATATTTTTTGACAATCTTACACCTATAAGTAAAGTATATAAGTATTTTATAGCCCAATATGTTCAGATGTAGCTTTCATCAATATGCTGCCATACCCAGGTACTTACTTTTTTAGGTGAAGTCAAGATGGAAGGCTACATCACTTCAAAGTAACGTAAACTAAGAACCAATGCTTTGATTTAGACACCAAAACTCTCGCCAGAGCTTTGTATATTTAAGAGGTAGATGGATGTGCTTTCACTATCGTAAGAGCTCGCACTTCAGCCCCACCACTTCCGAATATGCAGCAGGTTATGTGACCTATGACGAATAGATACACTTGTCTTCAATATACATATAAGAACTTATTTTGGACAGATATAATATCTGAAACCTAGATCCGTTAAGCGTTAGGATATTTTTTTAGGAGAACAGGTAGGCACTTCTTGTACTGATCAACAACCACGCATCTCGCCGTCAATCGAACATATACCTAAACTTGATTTATACTCGTAGACCCAGTTATGTACGGCGAATTGTCATTGCCAGGTCGTCATCATATTGTTGAAATACGGGCCAGATCTGTCCCATATCCTATCAAGAGTTGCAATCTTCAAAGCAAGACACCGCTGTATTTCAGCTGGCATAACATGTTGCCCTCTTGTTTTAAGCTTTTAACTAAATACATCGCTTCAAATTAATGTGGGCAAATCGGAGCTAGCCTACTTTTCTACTCGTTAAAGAAACGTTATAGTAACAATAAACTTCTATTTCGAGGATCAGACCGCTGCATGTTTAATCACGACTAGCTGTGCTAGAAAGGCAGCCACACAGTGCCCCCATTTTTCGGACGATCAGCCATACAGCTGCAATTGATTGGTTGTTAATATCTTATTCACAAGGTAACAGTTTCGAAACCTGTTTCGTTTCATTGTCAAGATAATAAATCGATGGTGCTGGGCCATACTGATGCCCGGAATACACGAGGCTAGTTTTTCAAGCCAGTATAGTAAGCTAGTTATCTCCGTCTCTGTTGCGTGTGTTCCATCGTGTATTCCGGGCATGAGGCTCTATAGTACTAAGTTTTACCGAAACAAAACGTTACGACCGCGTTCGCGTTTAGCTGTCAAATCCCACACAAATTGAGGGTAAAACGCAAATGCGATGGTAAATTTTGTTACGGTAAAACTTATACTAGAGCCTCAGAGTCAAAAAAACAAAAGACGTCTCTCCCGCGTGGACAGCTGATAAGGGCTCGTGTGCATGTATAAAACGTTTTGATTGCATAAAATGATATAAAAAGAGACGCCGTTTATGCGGATTAAGAGTCCAACCAAAGACTTCATAACCCTCAACTTTTCTCGAAGCATATCTACGAATTGAAACTCAATATAAAACTGTTGGTTTCTATACGAATCTTTGTTGCTGTGCTTAAGCAAACGAAAGGTGAATAGGTCGACGACGTTGCCGTACCCAATCAGTTAAACAGAACCATTTATTACAGGCTGTATTATGCAAACGGGACAGTGGGGGCAAATCTGAAACTAAAAGAGATAAGAAAATTGACTCTTACGATTCACGAGACTGACTTTAGAAAAAATTAAAACTGCATTAAGAGATTTTCAAAAAATGATACACGGCCGGGAATCGTAGATGACATCCGGACATTTTTGGCACAAGCTGAAACGTAGAACTTAGTTCGCTGGTTCAATAAAACATGTACAAAAGCTCTTATTCTCTAATATTGATCAAAGGAAATACTTATAATTTTTTCACGCTGCGTGACCCTGATTTGAGAAAACACTGCTGATGATAGATGCCCTGGACACCGCGATGAACTATTACAGACTTGTGGCCTGCATCCTGACGTGACAGGAATGCCAAAGAAAGGGAAGATAATGTTGTAAATTATTCTTTTTCTTTTTTCTTTATCTTTTTTCTTTTTCTTTTCATTACTATGTTGCATCATAACATAAATGTCCTTATGGGCGCGTGCGTGGTAAGCACGCTGGTGCTTGCCCACCCTGTTTCGACTTACTATATACTCATTTTAGTTTATTTTATAATTAATGGAACTCCAAGTCTGTTCATGTATACTGCAAGATATTTTTTTATTTCTGTATATGACGTTTATTCCTAAATAAAAAAATAAAAAAAATAATTCACACCTTTCATTTGGAAAAGTAAGTTGCTCCACGACGAAAGGGATCAAAATGCTACTTTTCTGTTCAAGCTACTTTTTTATTTATTCATTGGCATGTAGCATTTACGCAATGTGCCAATTGAACACAGATATTAATAAATAAACTAATCGATAAAATATCGATAATTTCATCGTAATCGATTAAAAACTAACATATTTCAAGTTTTAACTTTAACAACGTTATATGAAAATGTATGAAATTATCGTAATATTTAAAAATTAGTAATAAAAATTAAGAAAATTTAAGTAATTTAAGTCTAAGTCAGTAAGTAGGGGGGGGGGGGGGGGGTAGTAGTAGGGGGGGTAAGTAGTATAAGTCCTGTTAAGTAATTTTAACAGCATCTTTTTTACATTTCTTCATAGTCGGTGTGAAAAATAGTAGGTATGTGTCCCTCGGTAGCAAAATTATCTTCGTCTCGGGCGTTAACACATTCAATACACCGCCCTCGCCGTAAATATACTAGTTCCCTTGTGACACAAATAACTATTGAAGTTTTATTTGTATAAATGTTACAAAGAATAATATTTGCGTGGACAATTTAAAAGTGGGCCGTATATAATCTGTTTTTATGTTGATTTGATTCAATACACCGCTCTCGCCGTAAATATAATATTTTGCTCCCTTGTGACACAAATAACTATTGAAGTTTTATTTGTATAAATGTTATAAGAAGAATATTTGCGTGAACAATTTAAAAGTGGGCCGTATATAATCTGTTTTTATGTTATGCTTATGACTGCTGTGATTTCGGCCCGTTGGCCGGTCACCGTTATGATTGAGACGGACCGCTACTTTGGCTAACGCAGCGATACAACTTGCTTTATTACAAGAGATAATACCATTCCCGTTTCATATGATTCAAGTTGCATGGTTTTGTTTCGGTTGAAACACAAGTATTCCAAGCATTAGTTGGCGTAGTATGCATTAATTCTTAACTATGGTTGAAAGCATTCGTAGTTCCGTTATAAGTAGCTACTTAGTCTATAATAACATCAAAGTGCAGCCTAAACAACGACATTTAGCTGCATTTAATAATTGCACTCTAATGGTGGTTTCCCAGAAACTATCGGTATCGACACAGATCAATCTAATAGGTATAGTAAGTAGGTTTCCCCATCTCGTTTTTTAGGGTTCCGTAGTCAACAAGGAACCCTTATAGTTTCGCCATGTCCGTCAGTCTGTCCGTCTTCGGCTTTGCTCAGTAGCCCTTACAACTAGAAAAAATAGTGGCAGTAGGTAGTACATAATTATAATGAATTTAAAACGAAAACTGTCACGGCTAAGTAGGCATAACTAGTTACCGAGTAACAGTCGACCAATTTTCGTACAAATTCGGCTGACGCGATATTTAACTTGTAACTAAGACAGACAGGCAACTACGGAACCCTATACACTGCGCGTGGCCCGACACGCACTTGGCCGATTTTATTTTTTTGAACATGTTACTTGTTGCTAACGTGATCAATAACTGCCCATGTCCTCATTCTGCCTCAACATATTACGGCTAGTAGAGCAGTAAGCATACGTATTTTATTAGTTAAAAGTTAACGTGGTTATATTGGTGGTATAACTGTCTCCAAGGCGGGACATTCTATGGGTTTCATTTTCGCTTCTGTATGATGTTGCAGCTTTATATTACGTTCTATGCGCAAAAAAAAAACTTAGTTTTCTAGTTTTAAATAGGTAAGTACCTAGTCACATAGTTGTAGCCGTAATATTAGTAGGTATTTTTGTTTGTTTTTCGTTGCCTTTGGACACTTTCTTTAACTGAATTTGAACTTTATGCCGATCCGTTTAAAGTGCAAGAGACGGACTCGTCTTTGTCTTTAATAAAGCAATAGGGAGTCAGGCTACATCCTGAGTAACTACCGAGGTACTAAATTAAATATTCAGATTATTTTAGATTATATTGGCAAACTGTACTTTTTCGCACAGTCATTAACTACTCATTAGGGGATTTTAATTAGCACTAACACAATGGGTTTATCTTGCTTGTTAAAATATGGTTGATTTGCCACATTGACCGAGAAAGTCTGCCTGCGAAGCAGCTCCCATCGGAGGATGCCAGGGGTGCTATCTACTAAAATCGCATGATATGTCACCTGCGCTCCCTCATATATGGATTCTAGGATCTCAAAATAAACGCGCAGAAGTCTTCTCCGCGTTACTTCTGGATCATTCTGGAGCGTCTTCTCAGTCTTCCTTGTAATAATTAGTCGTTCCTCCGCAACCGACCCCGGAGACCCCCTCGCGTCGCAAACCTATTATGAACCGAGGCGGCACAATATCCCGACATTAAGAGGAAACACCAAGGTCGAGATAATTGAGAAATAGGTATTTGTAAAATGTATTGCGGTCGCGCCAACCTCAAGCCTCCCCCCGCAGAGCGCGATAGAGACAACTGCAGCTTGGACCGAAAATACCTATTCAAAGTACATAAAATCAACGTTTCGTAGTCCCCTGATTTCTTCCCCAAAACTTGACCTATTTAACTATTTTTTTTTATTACAAATCAAAGAAAAGCTTTGGCCGTGTTCCTATGTTTTCCTTTTTTTAAATAATCTAGTCAAAATTGTTTTCTGGATGTTTGAACTCAGCGGAAAATCTGGCATTTTTCTTAGGTTTTTGAAGGTAATATCTCTTTTAAGAATAAATTTATGAAAAAAAAAAGAAAACATAGGAACACGTCAATAGTAGCCATATATTTATTGAGAATTTTTTATTGCTCTACTGCCATTATACAGGGAGAAAACAGGGGACTACGTTTGTATGGAAAACCTTGTGTTTCCTCTTAATCTTCAATTCTCTGAGTAGAGAGTCTAAAGGTCTAGGTCCTTCACACTAGGACAGGACGCAGTTATGCAATGGAATGAGATGAAAGTTGGCTTTTCTCCCTTTAACGCATTGTTGCGTACTGTATTATGGGCTCTGAGGGCCCATTATGTAGAGCAGCCTTTAGAGATATGTGTTAATTTCCAGGTATGCATGGGCCTGTCGGCGCTGTACCACACGTTCTCGTGTCGCTCCGAGTGCGACTACAACACTTTCCTCATGTACGACCTCTTCGGCATCGCGCTCTCGCTGCTCGCCATATACACATCAGGCGTTTACTATGCGTTCTGGTGTCACCATGTGAGTATACTTTAGTACCTATAGGTGGGCACACATGCAAACAGACATAACAAGTGAAACAAGTATTTCTGCAAACAATGTTCACGCCAGGGCCGTCTTTAACCTATTGGAGGCCCTGCGCATATTAGGATAATGGGGCCCCAATGACTTTGGTTTTGATCTGAGGGGGGCCCCTATCGATCGCGGGGCCCTGGGCACTTGCCCAAAGTGCCCACTGGGAAAGAGCGGTCTGGTTCACGCGTCACGCGCGAAGTTTGCGTGTTGTACAATTGTATTTACATAACATGCCTAGACCTAGCATGCTAGATATCACGGTACTAGGTATCACGAGTTATAACTGGTGGCCTGAACATGTTACTTGATGTGATAAAAAAATGTACTCTTACAATTTATTTAGTTAACTTGGGTTGGCCAAATACGGAACCTAGCCAAATCTAACCGTTTTTCTGAATTCGCCGCAATATTAAATCTACTCGTTGATATCCGAAAATAATGTCTTGATGTTAACATAAATGAAATCTAATGACATATTTGCCAAATCTCTCTCTCAACACATTACTTACAGTAACAGTACTGTAACGACTTCACGGCGTTTAAGAAAACCATAGAATGTGATAAAAGTCCTCGAGTATCATCGAGCACTGTTTTTATAAACCGTGAAGTGTAAGTTCACTGCTTTTAGTTGGCAGTAACTAATCATAATCTGAAAGCAATACTGAACTGGGTGAATACTAAATAGGCATGTTTTCATATTCCTACTGTAACCTACTTAATGACGTGATTAGTACTCGTAAATGAGTACCAATCATTTAAAATTAAAGAGTGGGACGAATTTGGGTGATTTTTAATTTTCCGTCTGAATAAAACAAATACCTAAGTACTTACTACCTAGTCTCATTTTAGCGTTGCATCCTAAAGGAGCCAAGGGGCTCATTGCTACCTAATCCCAGCTTGGTGTAGGTTTGTCTTTTTGCGAACCGAGAGCCATCTGACCTTTCAACCCATAGAGAAAACTAGACATTGTAGGGATTTTTACATAAGCACGCAGCTATCTTTATAACGGACTCGTAAACCGAACTCATAGATCACTCAAGCAATGCCATATATATAATGACCACACATGCCGTAAGTGTCTATTGTAGGACATGTGCGTGGAGATGTCGCAACGATGCGCTTGCGCATGCGGAGCACTGGCCGGCCCGATGGACTGGTAATTAACAACTGAAGTATATTCAGCAAGGGTTTCACCCAATATTTACAGTCCACAAAGTTACCGAACGACACACCAGCTTTTCTCTAACTTTTATGGCGACGGACCCCTTATGGAACATAAAAATAGTACCGGTCTCCATATTTACTGAGCGGCATCGATCGAATCGTAACTTGATTTCCCTCGCGAGTAATCACTAATTTAGATTAACGAGGAAATTCCCAACTTTCCATGCACGTAATATTATGTAAAATTTATTTTGTAAATTGCTTTAAGGGCTGTCATCGTGCATTAGAATTACAGCCGCAAATCAATTATTTAATAAGTACCTGGTGAAAGTGGGGTTGATCGATTTTACATTATGTGCGGCAAACTGGGACATGTCATACAGACGTTTACAGATGGTATTTGAAGTGAAAACTTCTTTAGCGGCGCTGTGCACTTTTTGTGACGGGGAAAAATTGTTAAACTCGCCACAGGTCACGTGACCGTAAGATGGCACGTAACCGTGAGATTCGAGATATACTCGCAATCAACTCGGAAAATATATGAAAGGAATAATAACTACCAAGAAAATAGGGGACTGGAGAAAAATTACACCGGGAAATTATGAGAACGGAATAATTGGCACGAAGAAAAAATGATTTTCGGAAAATATGAGCCACACTCCAAATGACAGTAGTGATTGATTGACATCATGCTCCTTATTTTATTTTTTTAAAGACTTACGAACTAATTGCAGCCAGGATTTTACACAAAGGCTGACATAGAGTTTACTCATACAAAATATTTTATGAAAATAACTTAGTCGTCCTTTCGCTTCTGCGTCCGCTCGCTGTGTCTTTACTCATGAGTTCCGTACACGGCTGATGAAATATAATAATTACTTGATCGGAACCAGTTTCATACAAGTAAAAAAAAAGCCTCGTAGGGAACCAGTTCCATACAAGTAATTTAAAAGCCTCGTACGGAACCAGTTCCGAAACTCCGGTTCTGTAGACGGCCGAAGGGACCGGAACCATATGAATGGTTAACAATGTGCTGAACAATGCTTCAGCCCCCGTATTCAGGGTCCATTTTCGATTCGTGCACGTATATGCCGACATGTCGAGATTATGTCTGGGGATCGGCGGCACACATAAGTTAATCCGTTATTATTGCTGAGTTGCTGACTCCATAATTTAACGTTAAAAGGTCTATAAACTGTGGTAGATTCAATCACCCTAATATAGCTGTGTGAGGTTGCAAGGCGGCGAGGGAGGAAAGAATCCACCAATAGCATTGCTGGGCGCGTTTGCGTATCGCTTCCTTGGTGGTCTTCTCCTTGCTCACCGCCTCGCAACTTAGCACATCTCTGGTGGATACTGAACCTAAAACGACCAGCGCTAAGAGGCCAGCCTGACTTGAAAACCAGCCTTACTACAACGGTGTACACTAGAGGGCTGCTAGAACATCTATACTCAACCCGCATGCGGCCCGCCGAGCTTTAGGAGTGGCCCGCTATCCACCATGCCATCCTATTATAGAAACCATCCACCTTGTGGCCCGTGGCTCCTTAGCTTAAGGGGCTACCCGAGGTTTTCATCGATTTTTGACAAGTTTTGAATCGTATCCTACTTTTGCACTACAGATAGAATTATAAGTCAAACGGCTATCGGTTCTTCAATATTTTATCTCCATTTTTGTCTACCGGATTTTGGAAGAAGTGAATACATAATTTTGTATGTTTTTTTTAAACATTGTCTAAAAAAACACTTATTTCGTATCTCTATTGACGTGAAAGATCTAACATATACGAAATCTACATATTTGGGTTCGTCTTTGACGTCTCTAAAAACGTGTCTAGGGTTCTCATTTTAAACGAATTAACACAGAAGTTATGGCCAGAAAACCAGTTTTTTGGCCTAAAATTGTTCAACTTTGATGGCAAATATCTCGAAAACATTGAATTTTGAATTAAATATGGGATACTATATTGCTTAAAGCCGTTGTTGTTAATATAATAAGCTACAAAAAACATTACAAAACGAAGGAATTCAGATCGAACGTCATTGGGGCATGGGATCCCCTTAAATGTCTTTGCGGCCCCCATAGAAAAAGGTTGTGCCTGGCTGTGCCAGAGGCCCAGTTTGATTTCGTGCGTGTTCGCAGGAGCTGAAAGCGTTCTACATGACGTCAGTAACGCTCATCTTCGTGTTGGCGATGGCGCTGCAGATACCTCGGCTCGGCGTGCCGTACCTCGTGAAGATGTGCGTGTTCATCGGCTGGGCTGCGTACGGCGTGCTGCCCACGCTGCACTGGACGTACGCCATGGGCGGCTTCGAGAACCCCATGGTGCAGGTTAGCACCAAACTCACTGTGTAGTGCTATGTACACACATGCATTAATCTGGCTCGGCTTCGCTTCGCCTCGTCCTTTCGACTAGGCGTCAATAACGAAATTTCTTTATCTAATCACCGTTTATGTTGATTTTGACTTTGCTGAAGTCAAGCACGATGCTTTTATTGTGGCTGACTATGGGTGAGATCGGAATTGGACAGACGTCTGGGTATCCAATTGGTAGATACTTATCTTACTATCTTACTAATATTATAAATGCCAAAGTTTGGATGTATAGATGTTTGGATGTTTGTTACTCAATCGCGCTTAAGAGGAAACACTAAGGGCGAGATAATTGAGAAATAGGTATTTGTAAAATGTATTGCTGTCGTGTGTTGTGTGTACCCGTGTGGTGTCGGGTTAGATTTTCACCACCCCCTTTCTTCCCGTGGGTGTCGTAAAAGTCGACTAAGGGACCAGGGTTGAAGTGTGTTGTGGGCGATGGGCTAGCAACCTATCACTGCAATATCACATTTTGTCGATCTTTTATACCCACATTTATGCTAAAAGTGGCGCTGGAACATAGATTTCATGTGCTCTGCCTACCCCTTTTTGGGAATAAAGGCGTGAATGTATGTATGTATGTATGTATTGCTGTCGCGCCAACCTCAAGCCTCCCCCCGCAGAGCGCGATAGAGACGAGACAACTGCAGCTTGGACCGAAAATACCTATTAAAAGTACATAAAATCAACGTTTCGTAGTCCCCTGATTTCTTCTCCAAAACTTGACCGATTTAACTATTTTTTTTATTAAAAATCAAAGAAAGGCTTTGGCCGTGTTCCTATGTTTTCCTTTTTTTAAATAATCTAGCCAAATTTTCTGGGTGTTTGAACAGACAAGGCATTTTTCAAGGTTTTTGAAGGTTAATATTTCTTTTAAGAATCAATTTATGAAAAAAAGGAGTAGGTACATAGGAACATGTCAATAGTAGCCATAGATTTCTGGAAAAAAAAGATTGCTCTACTGCCATTATCCAGGGAGAAAACAGGGGATGTTTCTATGGAAAAACGGCCCTTGTGTTTCCTCTTAAACGGCTCCACCGATTTGGATGAAATTTTGCACGAAGATAGTTTATAGCCTATAATATATGATAGTTTTATCCCGGGTCCACGCAGACGAAGTTGCGGGCGGAAGCTAGTACAAAATATAAATATTTTGGTTCGAGCAGGTTAATTAAAATACATGTTAACCTATTTCTTCGGAATTAAAGTTAGATTGTTACTTTCAATCTTGTTAATTGAATTGAATTGTTAGCGAAGCACTCGACTTATTTTATGTCTTTTTCTTTTTTCAGATGTTCTTCCCTAGAGTGATAGGGATGTACCTTATAAGCGGAACTGCATTCGTCATTTACGCCTTCAAGGTATGTTTTCGTAGAAATTAATCATATTGTCGTATACACGACTTCCAAAAACTACAATTTGGCTGTGGCGTCTATCAAATCAAATGTTGTACATATTAAAGATGAGACAGAGTTCAAATAAGTTTAAAGTAATAAGACAAGTTTATTACTTATATATCCACTATTGTCCAAGGTCCAAGTGTTATCGCTGACTCCTGAGAGTTCTGCTTAAAATCAAACTTAAAATACCTAAGCCGAAGCTTAGCGCCCCATGACTAGTCACTTATAGCGCTGTTCCAAAGAGACTACGTTTTAAGAGGCGGAACTTCATACATTGTTTTAGGATTCCCTTACGGCCTGGCCACGGACACGCGCGGCGGCGGTAGCGGTAGCGGCAGCGGTTTTTCTAATCCATTGCGTGTGATCCCAACTAACCACAGTGCGATCACGACCGCGCAATGGACAGATAAAACGCTTGCCGCGCCGCAATTCGCGCAATGTCATGGCCGAGCCGTTATGTCTACTACCAACGCAAAGAAAAAATGAGTGCACTTTATTGCCTTGTAATAAGGTGCAAAAGTACTGTGTTTTGTTAGCTTGGCTAAGATGCGTTAACTATCCCGTACATTTTTTCATTCTATGAGAGTTTCCAAAGGCTGGCTATCAGATTTATATGCTCAAAGTCCTCCTCATCTGAGCGTTATCCTGGTTGCATCCTTGAGGAGCCTTAGATCCGCCCGCCACCTAATCCCTGGTATTGGTATAGTTTTTGGGTAAACGACTGCCGTCTTACCCTATAATCCAGAGGAGAAACCAGACTTTGTTGGGATTAGGCATTTTCAAGTGAGTGGGCAACTTCACTGCCAGGAGTTCTGAAGCCGCCCGAAGGCCTCTAACACTGCTTAAAGACTGTTGTCATAGATAACTACCACTATCAACGGCTTCACGTGCCTTCCAAAGCACGGAAGCGATCAGTTAATACCAACTCTTATTCCTTGACCTGGGCAATGGATACGATCGTGAGCGCTTCAATTTGCTCTGATCAGTGTCGCTAAGGGTGGGTTTGGGTTGCACCACCTGCAGCGCTACCACGAAAATCGAAACTCGAAGTTCGTATACATGCATCCCTGTCACTCGAGTAATATAAGCGCGATAGAGATGGAGATACCCGAACCTCGAGTTTCGAAGTTCGTGGTTATAGCTCTGTAATCATAAGCGGTTAAAATCTGAATGAATGGTATTTAACGTTGATCGGTCTGTAATTGTAAGTTGCTGCAATCCGCCCTTAGCAAAATAGTACATTGTTCAACGAGGGTGGTAAGTGGAATATTGCGAACAAGAGTCTATCAGAAGCCCGACGCCGAAAGCGGAGGGCTTTTGATGACTCGAGTTTGCAATGTTCTTACGCCCGTGTTATACACAATGTTTTTCATCACATTTGCGAGGAAACAAATACATTTTAGATGAAATTAATACAAATCGTAATAAAAACTGCAACATGTCAGTCGTCCATTTTGTTGAATTTGACGTGAGGCGCGTATGGCAAAGACCCTTCGGAATACAGCCACGATTTGAAAACACTTAAAAACATTTTACATAGACACTAAATAACTACATATTAAATCTATAATAATTCAGTTAAACATGTTTAAGTAGTTTTTTAAGCTTAAATTTATTTATAAATACGTTTTCAGACATCGTATTTGATATAATACCTCTTTGCTTTGTAACTGCCGCATGAGTGACCGATACAATTTAAGAAAAAAACCATTACGCCCGTGAGCGTAACACAGGCTATTACAGCTCTGTATGTCTGCGCATTACGAAGACCTTTTCGAGCAAGTGTGATGAAAAACTTCTAGACCCTGTACTTTTCAATTTCCAAAAGGAGTCCTTGAATAGAAAAAGTTTGATAACAGCCACTGTAACAATGATAGTGTTTCGCAGATACCAGAGCGCTGGTTCCCGGGCCGCGTGGACTACATCGGGCACTCGCACCAGTGGTGGCACGTGCTCGTGATGGGCGCGCTCTACTACTGGCACAACTCGGGCATGATGTACGTGCAGTACCGCATGAACCACGGCTGCGCGAACACCATGCGGATATTCTAAACCTAATCCTGAGGGCCTGCCGCGAAACGAAAACGGACTTCGTTCGTGTATCTCCCTCTCTGTCGCTCAAACTAGCAAGTGCGACAGAGAGGAAGATACACGAGCGAAATTCGTTTTCGTTTCGTGGTAGCCCCTCTGTCTAGCTACAGAGGCTCTAGTATAAGTTTTACCGAAACAAAACGTTACGACCGCGTTTGCGTTTAGCTGTCAAATCCCATACAAATTGAGGGTAAAACGCAAACGCGATCGTAAAGGTTGTGTCGGATAAAACTTATACTAGAGCCTCAGATATTATTGCACACTTTGTTGCACGTAACGAATATAGTCACGTACAGCACCTACTCTGCCTATATACATCAACTTTGCTTTTTCCGCACATGTTTTACATACCACGTCGGTGGCAAACAAGCGTATGGGCCGTTTGATGTTCAACGTTTGCCGTAGCCTATGGACGCTTGCAACTCCAGGGGACTGACCCTTTAAAACCCTGTACACTTCGTTCTTGAAGAAACCCATACGGTACCCGGAAAACCGCGGTATGAAGTTCATTTCAGAGCCAAAGCGTTCGGGGAAGGAAATTGTTCTGGAACATTTAGGTTCCAAGGAGAGAGTTCTGTAATGATGAGTTTACATTTGCCGAACATACTTTTCACGTGTCATCCCATAAAGAACTCAAACTTCCCATGCAATCAGAATTTTACTGACGTACTTTCGATTACCGACGGTTTGAAGTCCCTCATAGCTAGGGAGTAGGGACTAAAAATAATTATGGAATACAAATAGGAAAAATAATAAGTGATATGAGCTTTCATTCTTGCCTTTGCTATACACGAGTTGATTGACATAAGTTAATCTAGCTTTATTCCTTCCTCTACTCCTATTACACTGGAATTATACGCAACCCAGCTACATATGATCGTTTCCTATTACCTATGGTCCGATTTGACTTCACTGAAATAAGAACTTAACCTGTGAGCGTCAAATTCGCAAAAAGCTGAGGCTAAGCTTCAATGCTTGTAGATTCCCTTAGATAATCTTATTCCCCTAGATAATTATAATCAAATTTACTAGGACTATCGTATTTATGAGGACAATATTCTCAGTAGTTAAGTAATCAAAATTAATGAAATGCTCAAATAAATATTGTAACCAATCAGACATTCTAAACATTCCGAGGAACATTCCTATGAGGAAAGCCTGAAAAGTTTGTGATTATAAGTGTACTTAAAAGGATGTAGGGCATAACTGCATTGGTGCTTATGTATTGGTCTGATTGACATCTAAAATCGTAAGAAATTGGATTTGAGACTCAATATATGTTCAAGTATTGCTTTTTAGAAGTTATTTTTTATTCTTTATTTTGATATTGTTTTATTGAACCATATTGAATTTATATTGTTTATCTGTGATTTCTGTTCTGTTTCTGTATTATTTATTTTCTATTTAATAAGTTATTGCTATTTGGAATGGGGTTGTTTTAACTTAATGTGTAGGTAATAAAATAAAATATACAAATGATGTTTATATTTTTTTACAAATAACCCTGACTATTTCTTCCTTATATTATAATTTATGGATACCTATAGTAATCCTCCATTACAGTCCGCAGTAAGCTCGATTCTCCATACAAACGGAGTTTCGTTCTCATTTTAAAACTACGTGTTGGATTGTAACGAAACTTTGCATGTACAATGACATGAGGTATATCCAGGTGTGCAATTAGTTTATGTAGCTTCAGATACCATAGTAAAAAAAAAGCGAATTTAAGTTTTTCATACAAAACTTGTTTTTGCTGTATTTCGTTTGTTTTATAAACTGGAACCATATAAACTAATTACAGACATAGATATACCTCATGTCATTGTATATGCAAATTTTCTTCACAATCCAACACGTAGTTTTAAAATGAGAACGAAACTCCGTTTGTATGGGGAGGTGAAATTCGGCCGAGCTTACTGCGGACTCTTAAGTCTGTATTTATCGACTCGGTCGGGATTCAGTCGATTAAGTGACATTAGGAAACAAGGTCAAGGGCATCACCAGATTTTATTAATGAAAGGACAGTAGTGTCACCGTTACGATTATTGACTAGAAAGGAAACCTATACAGCGTTCTTACTGAGCCAGACAATTATTGCGTTTACTGCCATCTATTGCGCAATAGCGGCAACTGGAAGCTACACCTACACCTAACAACGCCATGTTGATTTGAATAAGTATAGAAAGTTGTACGCTACCCAACAACAGATGGTTGTATAATGCACCCTATTCTGTCTAGATTGTGCTTTAGCAGTTTACTGCTCGTGATTTTTAACTACGGCGGTGGCAAACAAGTATACGGTCTGCCTGTTGGTAAGCAAACACCGTAGACTACTGAAACTTGCGATTCCAGAAGAATCGCAAGCGGGTTGCCGACCCATCCATCCGACCATATTGAATTGCATTTATTTTATTAGTAGTGACGAGACTGATGAGGCGGGTACCATGAAATTAATAAGTACAAATAAAACTGAAATGAATAATTTTAAGAAAATATACTTAGTTGATGTGTTTTTATACTTTGTTTGAATATTTAGCAATGGCCTTACTAAGTAATAATGCTACTAACAAATTACATAATAGATACCTACTACCGGTTATATAGAAACATATTAAAATTATCACCGTTTTAAATCCTTTACCTTTACTAAGTGTTGCCTGCTCAAGTTTTTATTTATTGCCGCGCTTTTGCAGGGTCAACTTAAAGTAGCCAGTCTATAAAAAGAGAGAAAGGCGAAAAAGTCTGACTAATAAAGCCGGTTTCATACTGATACAATTTTATTAATCGGACGCGTCATGTCGTGCCGCGACTTTACGCGGTTAAATACATTTAGGTAGTATAGTACAGCCAAGGGCACCAATGTATACACAGTCTCAAAAACATATAGGCAGACCTTATTTCTGCAACAATAAGGTTGTAGTATACATATTTATGAAACTTTGAGTGAATACATATTGGAGCCCTTGACTGTACCTATCCACGGTCAGATGCACACCCATCAGATGCGCCTTGACGTGACAATTCCTTTTGTATCAGGCTCATCCAGAGAGCATCACGCCCGACAATTAGTATGTATCTAGATTATACCGTCACCTAAGAAGAGTAACGATTGGAGGAAGAATTAATATGAATCAGAAAATGGACAAGTACCATGTCATGACGTCAAATACTAACTGCGCAGGGGATACTTGATCAATTTAACGCCTGGACTTTTTGTACATTACTCATTCGGGCAGGATTACCTGCCACGAACAATACACCGAACAGGTGGGGTTGTACTAAGTGTTGGGGGTTCCGTACCTATCTACGTCTGTTACTTCAGTATGCTTTTCAGCACTCATTGCCTATATGTATGGCTTGTTTAATTGAGTCGACGGTCGCATTATACTGTCGAGTGTCGACGTTAAAGGTAGAATCAGACGGTTCACTTGAATGAATGTTCACTCGAGTGAATGCTTCATTTTTCTTTCATGTTTTGTTTCACTTTTCGTTCAGACTTCTCATTTTGAGTGAAAGATGCAGAATGAAACAAGAAAATTAAAGTAAAGTGAACAGTCTGATTCTACCTTAAATAAATAGGAGTGACTATGATTTATATCATTTAACTGTTTAATTATGATGTGAAAATAGTTACGAAATGGCTATTTTGAGCTATCACTAAGATTTTGATGACACAGAGACTGATGAGATGCGGACTAGAAAATCTATCCTATTCTTTCTAATTTGCAATGTGCGAGTGAGATAAAAGTCACTAATTCGCGCGCGACGCTACTGCTTGTACAAAATGTTGTGCTAGGCCACGAGGTATACATTCATTAGTTTGATTTATTTATATTACCTAACCTAACCATCGTACTGAATGGCATCAGGCTTCTTATATAGGTAATTATCTAACTTTAACTAACCTGATGCTATTTACTAAGTACAGTGTATATTTAGTGCACGTAGTAAACAATTCCCTGCCCTCTCGAACAGCCGGCGAACATTGACGGAACTCTGAACATATTTTCCACCACGTTGAGTACACACCCGACCCATTCATCGACGCAATGAAAATATTACCCTTTATCTTTTTGTTCCCAAACGGTTTAACTGGCACTCGCCGAATGTGTGTGCACTGACAGAATTCATTTCTGCAACAACTAAAATGGATTCGCACCCGGTGATATGTGAAATCACTTTTTTTTATATCGCTAGTTGCTTTTTTTGTCAATTTTAATGGGTTTTTCGTGTCAATTCCTCTTCGTTATTCAGTTTCTACAGAGATATTCATGACTTGTCATTTTTGGGGTTCCGTAGCCAAATGGCAAAAAACGGAACCCTTATGGATTCGTCATGTCTGTCTGTCTGTCTGTCTGTCCGTCCGTATGTCACAGGCATTTTACTCGAAAACTATAAGGTGCATTTGAATCAAATTTTGAGGATAGGTGTATTTTGTTAGCCGCTACATAGTTTTGTAATTAAATTACTAAAAAACATTTTTTTAGGAGTGCACTTCATCATAAATCTGAAAGTCAAAAAAAAATGTTTCATTGCAAGCCCACGTGTGGCACATCAATCGATAGGCCTTTCATAATAAATATAAGGTTTTTCAGCATTTTTTTGATTAAGTGAATAGAGTCGGAGATTATCGCCCCGAAAGTCACTAAAATTGTGTCTAATTTTTGAACCGTGTATTTTAAAAATATGAAAAAAAAAACATGGACATAGGGCTTATTAAATTCTTTCAGCGAAAATTGTTTTAAACAAGATCGGTTCAAAGGTTTTTGAGATATTTCTATAAAACTGCCTTCTTTAAAGAAAATGACGTAAGTGCCATAAGATTTCAATAACGATACGACCTTTTTAATAGGCACGGAACCCTTCGTTGTGCGCGGTCCGACACGCACTTGGCCCCTTTTTTGTATACATCCATCCATTGTGAACCCACTACCTAAAAACTAATAAGTGGGTAGTTAATTAACTATATGAGCATTGACACCTAATACTCGAAATATTAAACAAATGTTTAAGTATTTTTACGTCACTCCGGGCGGTAAGTGAGATTTACCCCCCACGGGCGCAGCAGCAAATCTCCCTTCACACCCAGGAGAAGACGTAAAATTGTGTACGCACCACGGGCGGTAATTCGTAAAGCCCCAGATCGCATATTTATGGCCCTCACCTTCGGTTCGGGCCACAAACACCTGCAATCTGGGGCATTCACGAATTCACCGCCCTGGGTACGTAATGTATACAATACTATTAATAGCTCACGAATTTTAAAGTAGTGTACATTCTAAGTAAGTCATAGATGTCCCTACCTACGCTAAAAAAGTTACCAAAATATGTGTACTACCCGCGATTGATTTATTTAGGGTAGAATAGTACAATAAGTGGATATAATCTAATTAAGTTATTAACAACAAAACTTACAACTAGCAGGTTTATTGGTATGTACAATATTAATACGCCAAAAGTGTGAAAATTTTCCATTCCAGATCGTCACATTTTTGTATGCAGGCTTTTTTATTTATACGAGTATGGTCGTGAACTCGTGACGCACTGGAAGAACAAACATACATCTGGGACACTTTTTTTCTTGTATGACGATCGATAGTGTCAACGATTCTGAGTACGAAAAACAAAAAAAAAACGAAATCTGAAAAAAAAAAAGTCTCGTACACTCTTTTTGAAAAACGCCCCAATGCGTCTAAAAGAAATGGTCTTAGGGGGCTAATATAAAAGTTTTTTTTTTTATAAGCTGGCGCTTATCTCTCGCAACGTATTTCATTAGCAACACAGAGAGGTAACGCCGCCAGCGTTATGGGCTCCATGCCGCAGACGGAACTGCTGGACGGGGTCTTTTTGCTATGACTGGGTTAGGTTAGTTTGTAAGTTATTTTGTAATTAATTTATTGTTACTTCGTTTATTTTATTGATTATGTTGTTATGTGTACATTTAACATTTAATGTGTCAGGATATTATATTAAATTTTTATATACAAGTTTATTAGTTAGTTATAATAGTTTACAATCTATTCTTCATACCACTACCTTCTCTGTCGGTTAACCCAGGGTAAATTAGCCAGGTCACCGCGCGTCAATCGAACATGTCCTGAGTCCTGAGGGACCGGCGCTCCGACGCTTTGACGCGCTGACGACTGACAGATTGCCGCGCGATTGCCGCCGACGCGGCACGCGTCTGTCGCTTTAAGTTATGTGATAAGCGCTTGATGCAGAGACAAAATTCGCTTTTTTTTCTTATGACGGGTTCAAACTATGCGAACGAACATCATTTTAGCATGATCTTTGATCTCAACGATGTACCTACACATCAAACAAGTTTTTCAAATGTAGTTAATACTTACTTACTTACTAATAAGTATTACAAAATGCATAATACCTACTGTAAAAGTACGTACATAGGTGTCTACAAGGAAACCAGTCGACGAATCATTGAGTTCCCTTAAGTGTCGGTTTCGACTGATGTAAAATCATTTGATTGACGCTGTGGATTGACGTAACGCTCATTGTTAGTTGTGATCGTTGCTTTATTGTAACGAAATTAGGTGCGATTGCATAAAGCTCCTCCGCACGTTGTTTACTAACCAAATCTATATTCCAAAAAAACCACATCGCCTGTTAGTTTTTGTTATGCTCTCTCTCTTATAAAATTTCGCCGTTTTGTGCCTATATTATAATTTAGGTATGCTTCGCTCTTTGGAAACAACAAAATCTTTCATCACAAATAGATATTTTAATCAAAAATAATTTTGAATATTTCCTTAATATTTCGGCTAAGCGAGCAGTCCAGACCCCGTATCATGGTCGGCCTTATCACCCGATAAGTGACAAGATAGAGCGTCAGTCTCGTTCTATCGAACGGTGTCAGCCAGTGACGGACGCTCTATCCTGTCACTTATCGTGTGATAAGGCCGACTATGATACGGGGTCTGGACCCAAGGATAACTTCCCCGCCGGTACGGTGGTTTAGGTAAGTATTCGCCAAAATTAAAGTGTCGCGTTACCGGCTTTCTTGTTGTCACGCCATAGCTCGTCTAGTCTCATAGGTAAGATTATCTTCCCTCCCTCCCGCCAGAGGAGAGCGCGGGCTATTTCTCAAGAGATGCCGCTCTTATCTAATGACATTGTGCTAGGCCTCAGGCGCCGGGTGTCCTAATATGGACGCTTGCAACCCAGGGGTGTTACATGCGCATTGCCGACCCTTTAAGAATTTAGACACTCCTTTTTTGAAGAAACTTTTCTGTAGTCCCTCAGGAAAACCTCGGCAGTGAGCTCACTCCACAACCGGAGCGTCCGAGGGAGGAAATTTCTCTGAAACCGTACGGGACGGGGTACGGGGGGTCCTGGTGTGGGATACCACTCGTGTCGACACACTAGCCCCGTCGTATCTCCACAGGACCTCAAGCCTCAAGCATCTGCAGCAGAGGCGACCGAAAATGCCAAGGTGTGGATCTATATTGGTATCGGCGCTGAATATAATTTCGTGTCTTTGGGCGTCGAGACCCTTGGTCCGTGGGGCCCTAGTTTAAGAGAGATCTTATAAGCTTAAAAATACACCGCTAAGTACCTATACCCTACCTACTTAAGTTGGATTAAACAGTATCGAGGTAGGTATCCTATCGATTAATTTAATAAAATATTGATCGTATGTTTAAACGCAAAACGAATAGGTACATTCAAATGAAGAATTTTGCGCTTTTTGCGATACAAGCATCGCAGGTTACTTATTAGCATAAAGCCCATATGCGCCGTATCCGCCCACTGACAGATGTAGGTATTATGCGCTTTTTAATATGCGTTCTGTATGCTAATATTTTTTTGCTTTTCATCGAAGTCTTTTGCGGTGACATTGTAAATGATTTTTTATAAAAGTAATAAAAAATCGTGGGCACGCGACATGCTCATAAATCACTTTTAATATTGCGTTTATTGCGTTTTCATTTTTTATGTAGAAAGGTATCGTATTGTTCTTCAGAGGAGGAATATGTTACAAAATTTGTTAAATTATTACTTGCTCTTTAGGGGTCGGCACTTTTTATAAATATCAAATAAGTAAGTAAATACAAAAAAATAATTCGAGGACATCATACACAAATTCATCTAGTTCCACAGCAGGAATTTCAACAAGACTTGTGTTATGAGTAGGTACTAGTTACTTATATAGATGCATATTATTTATACATAGAAAACATTCAAGACTCAGGAATAAATACTCGATCGGACAAATATCTACCTTTCTGACTCTACAACTAGGGCTCTGTGAGCTGTAGAACTCGCGAGGTTGTCATGTTTCTAAAGGTCTCGACAAAAGAAAAGTAGGTACAATATTTAACGAACTAGCTTACAAAATTTCATGAGAATTGGTTGAGAAATGCGACCTGTAGAGGTGAACAGTGGCACAGACACCGGACACTGGGCCGCCGGCGGCTGGCTGGCCGGGCAGACTAACGATTTTCAGTCCAAGCTAAAGCATAGAACTTCGCTCACTTCGCTCGCTCGTTCGACCACACCACAACCGACTTAGGTATTATTACGATTTCTATGGCAGTGTAACTAAAACTGACTGCTGAATTTTAATACTATTTATGAAACTAGAATATTTTTGCCTATTCACCGAGGCTAGAACTAAGTTAAATGGCCGAGCGCTCAACACCTTATTATTGTTAATTTTTTTTTTCACACAAGATTGAATGTGTCATGTATTACACCAGTGTCGGATACTGGGATGTTCACCTTAATAGTTTCTTGGCCAAAATTATGGGTGAAAGTTATGACTAACTCCTCCGCTTTTTCGCATAACTTTAAGTCCTTTAAGACGGGCCCAAAGCCGTCCCACACATACTTATTTAATACCAAGCATAACTAATTTACCTCGGTAAAATTTCCCAATCTTAATTTCGGGATCGCTCACCAGGAGCGCAGCAACTTGTAGGTGGCTGGTTGATTAATCGCCACATGAATATGCATGGGTGTTAGGGCTGGCAGGTACCCGTACCTTTAAATGATATTAAACGTAACACGTAGCCACGGACTAGGTATGTGGTGTACCTACGTCCTTTTGTTGGCATAATAGGTATTGTCTTTATGCAGTGTTTTGTTTCTGAGGATATACAATACCTACCTACTCGTTATATTCAAAAATAACAAGTATTAGTTACCGATAATGTTTTATAAATAATAATGTTCATGTTCAATTGACTATTTATGTACGTACATACTATCATGTTCAACTGATTATATATCTACTGATTATCTATATACGAACGTGAAAGGCATTCTTTTATTTTTAATTTTATTTTTATCATTAATTTCCTTAATAGACGGAATAAAACATCTTTAGTCATTAAATTAGTCTCTTCTACGAACTTGTGACTTTTTAACTGACTTCAAAAAAAAGGAGGACGTTCTCAATTCGGTTATTTTTTTTTTCAATGTCCGTTACCTCGGAACTCCGTCAGCGATGAGCCGATTCGTAATTTTTTTTTTTTTTTGTAAGTATATGCTTCCAGGTGGGTCTCATTTTTTTCAAAAATTCAGTTGGATGATGGGATCCATGAGGAATCGAGGGAACTCCTCAATTATATTAGGCGTGTAGTGATTTTGGTATTGTCTATTATATCTCGTGTATTTACACCCGGAAATCATAAATTTGGTGGAGTGGAATTGATGATGAAGACCACTGACTTATGGAATTCCTCAATTATATGCTTAAAAGTACAAAAGTATCTAGAGCACAGATTCTGATAAGATTCCGTTGAAATAGCAGCTAATGAAGTGCCAAAGGTGATCCTTGTGGAATCGACGGAAGTCCTCAAATATTATCGGGCCACATGCAGCGATTGGGTTTCGTTTGGGTTTCGGGTTTTTGGGTTTGGGTGTTGGGTTCTAATAATCAACGCATTTGCTCTCGGAAATCTGTTCATGTGGTAAATTGGAAAATAAACGTGGAAATGTTCTCGTGGCTTGGCGGAGTACTACATTGAAGTCGGTTAAAACTTTGTTTTTAAAGTAAATTATAACTGATACTTTCGACAAGGATTTTTTTAAATGTTTTGAATACTAGGTACGTACGTCGGTAGCAAACAGGCATACCTGGTAGTAAGCGGTTAGCGTAGCCTATGGATACCTCCAAAATTCCAAACCCAGGGGACTAATGTGCACGTTGCCGACCCTCGCACAGTATGATGCATGTACGTGCACTAACTAAGGACAGGCTTCCTGTCACACGTCAGAGGAAAACTAATATTTATTTTATTAAAATAAGCTTCGATTTTCAAATTACAATTTCCTCAAAAAGGAAAGCACCCCAACAAAACCCGTATAAAAATCAGTTGCACCGCAGCAGGCGCAGGGCAAACACACGGAATTACCACACGCCCATTATTATTTCTGGTGGCATTACCATCCAAATCGCATCTCCCATAGTGTCTAGGTATTTGCGCACTATTGTATGGCGTTGTGTATAAAATAAACATTTGTTATGGAGGGACACAATATCGCGCTGAATTACCATTAGAATGGAGGCTGATGTATGGCCAGCTCTATACGCTTTTAATGCCTTTGTTATTGTGAAATAAAAATCATTGTGGGTGTAAGATTGTTACGTAAACAAGTATTTATTGGAAAAAGAGATAATTTAAGATGTGTTAACAATTCTTAATTTAAAAAGACTCTATAATAACTAAAAATCCAAATAGGTAGGTACTAAATAAAATCACTATTGTATTAAATAAAATTCATAAAAATATATAAATAATACGAGTAGTTGGACGTTTTTCATCCGCATACAGACGTTCAAACGTGTTATGTATTAAAATACTTATTTGAAGAAACTTTCGTGTTCAGTTCATTATTAACTTTGTATTTTTTTAATTACTAGAATACCACTATATCTTTCTAATTTCCTGAATAACTAAACTGTATTCTTAAGCGACTACAATAAAATGCCTCTTTGAGCAATTAAAATACAATGCAATGGAGTATTTGCTTTACGATGTGAACTGATGAAATCTAAACTGAATTAGTGAGGGCGTAGGTCCGATGACACGGGTTCCAAAGATCCTCACGTTAAATAAATACCAAGGGTTCCGTCCTCGGGGGTCCGACGCGTGGCGCGCGCGTGCGCGACGTGTGTCGGATGGCACCCTGTCCCGTTTCTAGTTTTGTCGGATAATATTTTGGCGGGAAAAGGGGGCGTCCATAATTGTACCGGGGACATTACACGCTAATTTTGTCACATTTGCGGATAGATTGATTTTCTGCGGCGTGCTGGATTAGCTTAATTAATGGTTCTGTTACGTTTTTGATTTATTTGTAGTGCGTATTTGGTTTTAAATACAACATAAGGTACACTACACGTTAATGTCTAGTCGTTTCACTTTTATGGTCATGATTATGAATTAAAATTGAAAGTGTTAAGTAATAGCCAGATAGATAAGGTGTCATTATATTATATAACACTCACGAATAGTAAGTATCTAATTTATTTAAACTTTATGGCACAAAACACAGAGATGTACAAATGGCGAGCTTGATGCCAAATGGCATTCTCTACCAAAATCTCCAATCTTCTTGTTTGTTCTAAGTATGTTTCATTTTGATTGTATATGGCAATGTTATTTACGTCGCACTACGTAGTTAAGTTGCAATGCTTCCTCTATCATCCGGTCCTTGATTAGTATAGTAAAGTACCGTAAAACGGGGTGAGTAGGGTCAAAACTGACATTAAAACCTCAATAACATTTTATTTTTACATATGCAAACTGAATGGTGTATATATATAATAATTGTTCCGGGCGTTTGTATTTTAGTTTTTATTTTATTTCGGGTAGTTCCATTTAATAACTTTGACGATAAACAGGAAATCCCACCTCACCCCGTAGTCCCTCGTAATTGGGGTGAGATGGGATTTCGTACAAAGGTGATTTTGGAAGATTGTTGGATCGATTTGTTATTGTTAATGAGTATTACTATCTATAGCTCCTCCATATTCAATTGGAATACATTATTTTTGCGATCCGGAGGGCCATCATCGGTTACCTTGGTTCTGCTGCGGACAGCCTCATTTCTGATGCGATCACGCAGAGAAACTCCCAACATGGTCCTCTACATTGCCCTTTGGGTGATTTTGAGCCTTCTTTATGAGGCCCATAGTAAGCGACCACGTTTCAGTGCCTTATATCATCACTGGCAACACACACTGGTCAAAGACTCTCGTCTCGAGACACTGCGGAATATTGGACGAAAAGATGAGCCGTCGCTTCCCAAACGCTGCCCAGCCGAGTCGGATTCGACGATTGACCTCTTAAGTGGCAGTGGGCGGGGCACATAGCACGTAGAACCGATGGCCGTTGGGGCGGAAAGGTTCTCGAGTGGCGACCACGTACCGGAAGGCGCGGCGTGGGTAGGCCCCCGACAAGGTGGACTGATGACCTGGTAAAGGTTGCAGGAGTCCGCTGGATGCGGGTGGCGCAGGACCGGCCGCTTTGGCACTCTTTGGGGGAGGCCTATGTCCAGCAGTGGACGTCTTTCGGCTGATATGATGCTGATGATGACATTATTTTTGTAGCAGTAGCCTTAAAATCCCATCTCACCCCTCTTTCATCTCTTCTGTTCCCATTCATAACCCAACTCTCCCCGCGAACACCCCATTTTACGGCAGTCATTACAAATAGTCTAATAAAACTGTGAAAGACAGAATTTGATAAAGGTCCTCCAGGTAGTTATTTAAACAACATACTTAAATAATAGCACAATAAAAACAACGACAGTTATCAACACATTACAAAAACTAAGTAGACAACGCTCTGTTACTAATGCCGGTCGCAACAATAGCGCAAGCTATAAATTCAACGCATTATATGTACCGGAAGTAACGAACTATCGGGGTTTACGGCGCGTGTGATTGCTCCTTAGTGTAACTTTATTGATTGTTCACTAATTAAATTTGCGATTCTCCTTATAGTGAACAAGGGCTTTTAACAGAATGCAAACGTTCAGGACGTTCATAAAATGGCAAAATTTAAAATAAAAAGCGAGTTCAAGCTACGTCGCACTGTATAATTTAAAGGCATAGTGATAAAATAACAATCATGCTACTCCCGCAGGCGCAGGACCACGCTAAGAAAAAACCTAAAAGCCTAAAAACCTCAGCCTACTATGACGGGATCTTGATGATATGAATAGGTTACGGCTATATTCTTCATTCAACGGAAACTCCTACCTGCTACGTTCTTCGACGAAGCGCTATAAAATGGGGTGACGAAATAAATGTAAGTAATTATAAATGCGCTACGAAAAAGTTTCAAAAAAATACTATGAATTTTTTGTGTAAAATTTTCCTGGCCAACGCCGTAGGACGTAGCAGAATTTTTCCGCTTTGCAACGAAAATTTCACGGAGAGGTACATATGATCGAATGGCGTAGCTTATTTATTTACCGTCAGACACTGAGCAGGTATTAATTATATGTGCAAATATCATCATTAGTTTTAGTATTACTTACTTGCGTATATTATTATTTTATGTAGACTTTTCTGTAGGTAGATCTAATTGTGTCATCCATCAATATTCAAATTCAAATATTCTGCAAGGAGTAGGAGGTCTCACAGGCTCTTCTAATGCTAGAGTATAGGTATAGATACATACATATCTGCTATGCAACCAGTATATCAAAAATCAAATAGTATTGTACAATAAAAAACAAAACATAATCAACATAAATTGAATCAGCCGCGGCGGCGTCCCAAACAGTACGCAAGTCTCTCTTCATTCTGTTATTATCTAAAGATGCTTAAGTCTGACGGTAATGCGTTTGCATTGATACTAGACTTAGGTTTAATTAGAATAATTAGTTAGGCGGTTTGATCCTGACAATCACGCCAGTTAAGTTAAGCACCTATAAGATTAGCTTGCAATGACTGTTACAGAGACTTGCCGTACTCTAACGGCACATCGTCGTAAACTAAGAAAGTGGAACAAAACTTAAGGCTCGTAAAGCAATGGAAATATCTTGCGCGATAGTTTGACTGCTGGTTAACCCCCTGCATTGGAAGAAGGCATTCAAAGCTGCTTTAACCAAATGTATGCCAAATGGTCATGCAAAAATTTCGACACAAAGAGTAGACGTCCTAAAGCCATGAAAGCGTTATACTTAATTCAATAATAAAATAAAAACAACAACACTATTTAAATGCTACATTTGGGACATCCTATAAATATCTATTCAATTAAATATATCTACTTATATCAACTATAGAGAGCCGGAGTCTTAGTGTTATACTTATTAGGTAAGTATTTTATGTAAGTACATATATGGATGTTTCTCGGCTCAACAATAGAATAGAATACTCATCGCTAGGGATCGAGTGACAAGTATTCGTAAATCAAACAAATATTCAATTCAACCATAATTCTAAATTTTACGGCGATAATGTTATAATCTAGTCCAAAGCGATCTTTGTATTGAATTTTCGTACAAACTCACCCGCTTTCATAGCTTTTAAGTCACTAGTAGGTCTAGGTGTAAATATTTTTGACCTGCTTGTTAGTGACTTTCAGTTGTTGGCACTTGTGCCTGGGTATTTGAGTCACAAAAGCAGTTAATCTGTTGCCTCGTGCGGTAGAGGTAGGTTTAGTTAAGCACTGACTAATTTTAGTAAATACTAAATAGGAGGTTTTTTCTTATTTCATTAGGTACCTACTAAAGAGTTGTCCTGAAATCTTACAGTTAACCTACCATAAGTAACAATAAAACGCGTCGCTAAGAGCGGTCTTAGCGCAAAGCCTTTATCTTAGCGCCGAGCCTCGCAAAGATGCCCATTGTGCGAACAATAACTGGAATCTGCATAATTTCGGCTCGTTAAGGCAATGAAATGATTAATAATAGGGATCATAGCCCGGGCGTGCTATGACCACGTTCTATGACGAAGCACTGAGGACTTTTCGTTCATCAAATATATATTATTTAGTAAATTTTACTTGTTCCTTCCGTTTTGATTACTCAAAACTAAGCAACCTGTAAAATTTAAATTGAACGTCCTTAAATTTTGATAGGTACATAAATAAACCTGGCGCCGCGTGCCATATAAAGTGCCGGCGTTCTTTTTAACCGACTTCAAAAAAAAGGAGGAGGTTCTCAATTCGGTTGTATTTTTGAAGTGAAAACTTCTTTAGCGGCGCTGAGCACTTTTTGGGATGGGGAAAAATTGTTACATACGCGACAGAGTTTTGTGACGTCAGATGTGAAGGAGGTCACTTTTTGCTGCTAGCCGATTCGACTTCATTCAAAACTGAACGCTATGCGTAAGAGTATAAAGCCGTTAAACACTTTTTGCAATAGCATATTCTGCAAATAAATGTGTAATTTTAACCAACGCGTCCTTCACCGTTTTGCTATTGAGAAAATTCAAATAGTTCGAATTTGGGCGTTATTCCTAAAGCGATAAAGCTTAGAAAAATATTTACCAACGGCAAAAACAAATTGATATTTTGGTTGCCACCGCCGTCTGCTGTTCTTGCAAATTCGAATAGTTCGAATTTAGACGTCATTCCTAAAGAGAAAGCTTTGAAAAATATTTGGCAATGGCAAAAACAAATTGGTATTGTGTTTGGTGTACGGCCCGTCGCACCCAACGCGCCCGCGGCCCATCTGCCTAAATAATTGATAATTGATGATGAAGACCACAGATGACTTATGGAATTCCTCAATTATGTACTTAAAGTACAAAAGCATGTCACAGATTCTGATAAGATTCCGTTGAATACATATATAACATACCTAGGCTATGTTAGGTGTGGTACCACGAAGTTCGAATATCTTCATATCTATGTTACCTGGACTGGAATGTTGCAAGTGGAGTGAGAGAGTTAGAGATGGAGATATTCGTATTTGTTACTTTGGCTGCGTTTACGGTCGACCATGGAAACGCCCACGTGGTGAAATACTCCTAAGCAACGCCATGGTGTGTTTGGGCGACTTCCGATACGGGCGCCGGGCCGACGAACGTCTCTTTTGACCATAAACGATTTCTAACTTCATTAACAAAATCAACTATCCCACTACAGTAGGTAGATAGATACCTTACGAATTCACGTCATTTCCTCAAATAAACCTCTAGAAACCTTGCCACCCTGCTCTGAGACGTTACAATAGGAGCGATTGTAACAAAATATTAGCAGGCGACTTCCTATATTAGAAAATTAAATGAGTATTGAAGGAGCCAAGCGTTGAATATTCAAAAGGAATAAATTAAGTAACGAACGCTAAACAGAATTTCGGAGACAAATTATAGTAGGCGCACGTACCCCATTAGATTAAATAAATAACAACAGTCTGTTTCTATGTTAACATACCTATCTACATGCATAGCTAGTTTATAAAGTACTAGCTTCTGCCCGCGACTTCGTCCGCGTGGAACTCTTTTATATCGTAGCTCCTTATATACAAACTTGCGCCCCCTATTTCGCCCCCTTAGACGATGATTCCCGGAATAAAAAGGATTATATACTCTTATGTTAATCCAGGTTATACACTATATGTATAGGTACCAAAATTCATTGTAAGCAAAGATGGCAGCGGTCAGTCTTTGGATGGGTGACCGTCTGATGTTTGAGTGGGTGGTTAATATTTAATATGAATGAGCGCTTCCGTGCTTTGGAAGGCACGCTAAGCAGTTGATCCCGGCTGCTGTCCATGGCAGTAGTCGTTAAGCCGAGTTAGAGGCCTTCGGGCGGCTTAAGAACTCCTAACAGTCGAGTTGCCCACACTCACTTGACAAAGGTGGAACAACTGTTACTCGCGTCCGCAGGAGCTACCTACCACAACCCTGCACGTGTGCCCTGGGTGGTACTAAAGAGCTAAGAGTGATAAACTTTAAAGGCCAAAAATAATGTATGCCATACGATTAAATAGTTTATGAATGAGGTTTATTCACGATTTTCGCTACGGTGATATTGTGCTAAAGTTTACCAACAAAGTGAAAATTTAATTGATAAAATAAGTATAAAGTAAAGGATAATCCTACTAATATTATAAATGCGAAAGTTTGGATGGTTGGATGTTTAGATGTTTAGATATTTGGATGTTTGTTACTCAATGACGCTTAAACGGCTCAACCGATTTACATGAAATTTTACACGAAGATAAGTGTATAGCCTGGATTAAAATATAAGATAGCTTTATCTCGTGTCCACGCAAACGAAGTCGCGGGCGGAAGCTATTATTAAATAAGGGATAAAACTGGCCAAGATGCAGTCGGACTTTCGCAGCGGTGAAACGCGCCGGGTGCCTTTGAACGTGTTAAAAGTCTTAAAACTAACGCAATTTCAGATCTTTGTTACAACGGATATTAACAATAATATATTCATGATTATGAGTCGCAAATTTAAAGAAAAAGAAACATTATTAATGCTTGATATATATAATGATAGCACCATCTAGCGAGCATAATTTTGATACAATTTCAGTTTGATAGAGGTCGTTGATGATAGTTGTCGATTTGCGCCATCTACCGAGCTTAATTTAAGCCCAATTTCAGCTCGATAGATGCCGCTTATATTATCTTTTTAATTTAGACTAATAAGAAAACAGTATTAAGTGGGTTTTATTTGATTCTAAAATTTTGAAAGGAAAACTTATATAACTGTAAATGTTTCTAAGTATTTTGCCATACAATATTTCCATAACTTCGCAAACAGAACATGTTATCAGTTTATATTGTAATTAAGTTTGGCCCAGGTTGGGGTCATTTTGGAGAAAATCGGCATAAATTAAAAACGCTAAGACTGCATGAATGCATTCAAATCCACAACCGTCGATATTGTTATTAATGCTTAAGCTTGTTTTTACCGGGGACCGAGTTTTTCTCGGCTATAATACTACGAAAAATCGATTTCTATTCAAAACTAAACAAAAAACGAATAACTGCTCGTTTACCAAAAAAACAAAACGAAACAAACTGATAGAAAGAAAACAAAAAAACCTCATCGCTGGGGTTCAACTCGCAGCCATCAACAAACCAACCATTGGGTAACCATTGGTCGTCATCGAAGAGTAAGCCTGCCTTTTTCGAGAAAATACGGAAATAACAAGTTTTCTCGAAAATAAGACGAAGCCAGATCGGTCTCTCGGCCCCGTAAACCCCTTAAGTACTACAAATTTTATCAGAACATGATTACAAATATATATAAACAATTTTTCTTAAAAATGGCCCGCAAAGTGAACATAACTCGCTACATATTGGAAGGTAAAGTGTATAGTTTAAGGTCAGATCTAAATAAAAAAATAAAAACCATTGCAGGCCGCCTGGAATGTTATATATAAATTCCTTTATTTGTCGAGTACCAAATTTTTGAAAAGTAGAAACTGGCATATACTCGTAAAAGACGGCACAGCTCGTATTCAGCCAATTCAGCTCGTATTTTTCTGTTGCAAGCACGACGTTTTTGTATGTGTCTCAAATAGTTTGCGTTTTTTTGTTAGAAAAATACACTTGCGATCCTGTTTAAAAAAAAAATGGCGGGAAATCGTAAATATTTTCACGTTGTGCAACTATATTTAAAGTTTATATGAATTTAGTATTTTTTATTCCCCCATTTTTGAGAAAAGCACTATTAGCCTCAGCCGGAATGGCAATTGCAGACTCGCAAGCTCGTCCGTTTAAACCAATACTCAGCCTGCAATTGCCTCCTTTCCGGCCACGGCCATAATGTACTATTACATCCCGTGTTTTTTCACGTTTTATCTATATTGTGCTGAACGTTTGAAAAAGGTTCTTTTTAATTTCTAATCAAGTATATGCTTGCCAATTTTCAAGTCTTTAGCTCATAGATTCAAGGGGTTCCCATACAAACTTCAACCCCATGTTTTAACCCTTTTGCACCCTTGCCTTTATAATTTTTATAGCCTATATGTTGGCCGGAATTTTTCTCAACAGATTAGTAAAGTATGATTCAAAATCCGTTCAGCCGTTTTCACGTGATGCGCGTACAAATAAACACACAAACTGTATATAGATGTCATCGCCGCCACGCGGCGTCCACTTGACAACAAAAGATGGCGCTGTTACGTATACACGACTTTATCAAATCGGCTATCCTCAAATTTGGTCTGCGGGTCACCTTAACTCCATCAAACTTTGTTATTCGTTTCATATGGTTTGACGGAGTTTAGACGCCGACAAAAAAAACTGGAGAGTGACCTACTAAGGCTATGCATGGAAATTGGTGATGTTCTGCATCGCGCTTTTTAAGTTATGTTGTATAAATACAATTTCCTGCAGGTTCTCCTTATTATGTCTCTCTGGCAAGTCTGGCAACATCAACGAACTTTCACAATTATTATATGTATAGGTAGATAGATAGATATAGATACTTCCTCGAGGTTGCACTAGTGACTATTGTACAATGTACATGCAGTACATGCACTGGCACTATTTATGTCAAAGTGACAAGTCTTAAATTCGCATAAAGAAAAATCCTCTTCGAATTGAACCCATATTACTTTGACATAAAGTGCTCGCCTCATATAGGTACCTACTATCTAGTGCAACCGTCGAGTACTAGGACGTTTAGCCCAGGAACTTAAATAGCATAATTTATACAATGTTATTGTTTGCGGATAGAATCAACTGACTGTAGTAATCTACATCTACACTTATAATTAATCTCTGAATTAAATAAAGAATCAGCCAGTATCCAACTAAGCATTATTCTGTTCCCAAACGATCTCAGCTTCCCATGAACGGAAAAACATGAAACTTTTATTATTAGTACCTCACTATTCTAGCTTCCGCTTACCATAGTTTTTATCCGACTGCGACGATTAATACATTTTCAGAAACATTCCTCATAAAATTTCTAATTTCTTCTTGAAATCCTAGCTGCCATATTTGTCAACTTTCAGTGACGGCAGAATGGCGGGCTTGGCTTAACTATCCAATATTAATAATTTTGATCCGGTGTGTGTGATAATTGATAAAACTTCACAAAACGTATACTAAACGATAAAGCATAAAAAAATTATCGATTCTAATATGGGAACTTATATGCCCTAAATTCGTATTAAGGTGTAAATTCAATAAATGTAACAACAAATGCCAACAAAATTCGTATTAAGGTGTAATTTCAATAAATGTAACAACAAATGCCAACAAAATAACGTCAACCGTCAAAAGTCTGACTATCTTCTCTTTCTGTTTTTTTTTAATGAATGGCATGCCATCGCGCTGTTCACGCGTTCAGCCAAAAAGTCTATTGGAGTTTCTGCAAGATTACTCGCTGACTATTTGTCACCATACTAGTTTGTCAGTATTTATATTTAAGTATCAGCAATAAACAGTAAGTATGTATTAAATCAGTATAGAATGGGCCATTTATAAACATTAATTTATCAATCGCATCAGTATCAAGGCGGTATTATAACTTCGTACTTCGCGTCTTTAAGTTGACATTCAGCCAATTAGCGACACAGAAATCGACCAACATATGGAAATAGTTATTTACGATACAAATGCCGAAAATATGAAATTCGCAATGAGTGGTGATAAATTAAAACACGCCCGAAGGGAGTGCTTTAAATCGACACGAGTTGCGAAACTTGCGAATTACCTATTCGCACGTGTATCGTACAACGTTTTACTGTACATATGGCTCTTTAAAGTTTCGACATATGCACGGAAAGTGCTCTTTCCGCACTCGTGCGGGAAAGTAGCACCATATGTACTGTAAATACTTTTATCATTATATGCCTTTGTATACACTTAATTAATTAATACAGTAATTATGCCAAGGAGCTTGAGGTCGCGTTATGGTCGTAGAACTTAAGAGGTTAGGTATAGTTTGGGAAATATAAATTGGCCGTCTGATATCTAATAAAAAATATGTACATCTTTTGTTCCGCGTATAATGACTTACCGGGTACTCGAAAGTATTATCGATTATTAATCCCTAAGCACATTTTTACTTGAGAGTCGGAGTGCCTCAAGTCCATTTCAGTCAGCACGTGTTTTGTTTATTGATTATAACTACAACTTAGAAAAGTTGAAGAACCCCCGACATTTTCATTTCAAAGTCCAATATCTCAAAAACGGCTGAACAGATTTTCATGAAACATAGCTAAGAACACTCGGCATAAAATTATCTATGACACAAAAAAAACCGCATTCAAATCGGTAAATCCCTTTGGGAGCTACGATACCACAGACAGATACACAGATACACAGACACGTTAAACTTATAACACCCCTCTCTTTGCGTCGGGGGTTAATAAAACAGTGGTAAAAATATGTAGAGAAGAAGCTCAACATAAACTTTAATGCTGCCTATGTCCTACCTGTTGGATCTATTGATACAAACATATACTAAAGTTTTATCCTGTTATTCATAAAACTTAAAATTCCTATGATAAATAAAATATTTTTTGTCCCTTTCTTACGGATTTGTAAATATAAGAGTGACAGAAAAAGACGAAATTTAACGGCATTTTAGCTAAAATAGGTTAAGTAGCTTAAATTAGAACTGCATGTTTCCTATGTCCAAGGTAAGAAACGCGTTGATTCCCACCACATTACCTTGAAACGAAGTCGCAGGTAAAACTAGTAGAATATAATTTGACTTGCAAATGTGTCCTCGTGGCTTTTTGCGGAATAAATGTTTGATTTGATTTAATTTGATTTATAACTATGTTGTGGGTATAAATAAACAAAGCGATCGCTTTTGTAGGTAGGTATAACATGGCATTTCAAATAAAATATGTGAATTTGTATAATAATTTAATAAGCCACGAAAGTGGTATACCATTTTCGACCCTATTATTTGGGGTCTATTAAGTACGGTAAAAGTAAACTACAAACAATAGTACATTACTACAGACGCCGGGAAGTAAGGGGTTGCCGGCCGAGTACATATAGACGGCCGAGCGTAGCGAGGTCGGCTAGTTATGAGGCTGGCAACCCCTTTTCACGCCGAGGTATGTATAGTGCTTTTCTTAAACATGCAATGAAATAAATTAAAAAAAACTCCAAGAAATCAAACTTTAATTTTCATGGCTGAACGCCGTGATCCTGTGCCACAGATTGTGGAATGGAAGTTAAAAAAGACCATCTTGCAGGCCTAGGCCTCCAATTTTGTATGAAATGCCATTACGGGTCTCTCGTCTCGCTGCGCCCGAAACGTGACACTTCGAAGCCCATTATGCAGAACACAACGTCAATATTTCATTGCATGTTTGAGAAAAATATATAAAGTAAACCTAATCGTGCATGCCCACCTTAACGTAGGGTTGTTTCGCCGGTTACGCGACCACCTTCGGTGTGCGACCACTTGACTGACTAGGCTTCTTTAATTAAAGATATTATCATTTCTACAAGCCCATAAGATAAAGTATTATCTATAAACTATATTTGAATAGTTCCATTTTAAGAATATACCTCATTACTTTAAAACCCAATGATTTAGTTAGGTACGGTAAGGATTTCGTTAATTTTCGGCATATTATAAAAATAAAATTCAGTAAAATGGGGTAATTGGTCGGTAACCCAAATGAATAATTGCTTATTAGGTTAGATAGCGACCACATAGTTTTCAACGAATCCATGAATTGCCGTTCCCGCCAAGGCATATATATGTATAGTTAGTGTTTTTCTCCAAAAATACGAAGAAATCAATAAATACGTTTATATTTACTAAAATTATCAAAATAATAGTTCCCTTCCCTCCCTACTTATTTTTTAAAAGGACACGCCATGACTCATAATGCCAGATTCTGTCGAAATAATATTTTGAATACAAAATACATCAAAATAGATTACCTCGATTGATTGAAATGGGTGATTATTGATTATGTATTATTTAAATGAATATATTTTATATGGTTCCGTAGCCTAATGGCAAAAATCTTTTCTATATTTTTAACTGTTCTATGGATGAACGTGCGATATTTTATTGTTGGTTTCAAAACTAGACTATACTCCGGGCCTATACGAATGCCATCTATTATGCTTGTACATATAATAGGTATATATATTTAAATTTTCTAAAGTGAGCAACTCGGCTAAGTGGTCACTAACCGGCGAACCGACCCTATATCTTTTCCACGAATTCCTACATTTACCCGAGTGATTGAAGAAATTTTTATTGAAGATATTAAACCTCATACGCATTTACTCATATTTATACCAGTCTATATATATATCAACGATGTGCACAATTGGAAACGGTGGCACCCGTATCAGTTTAGATTTCATTATTTATGGCTATGCTGATAACGATTGATATTTGGAACTGAATTTTACTGTCACTCACAAGTGATTACATCATAATATAGAGAGGCATCGGTACAATACAGTACAGTTCAGAGTCGATTTTATAACTTGGGAAGCACGACAGAGTAAACAGGACCACCAAAAACATTTCTTGTAAGGTCATTTTGTTATTGGTTTCAAGGGTTCCATGCCGTACTTGCATGATCATGCGAGGACGGTAACTTTGGGGCATTTCTCTTCAGTACATTCAAACAGTACAATATTCCATTTTTCGATCAAAATAGAGTAGTTACCATTGACCTAGGAGTATGAAATGTCCTACCTGTTAGTAAAGGAATAATTTCTAAAACGTGAATTTGTAAGTTTTGACTTATTTAACTGATCAAAATATGCAGCATAAACGGCGAATCGTTTAAAAAAAATTATAATTTAAAAATAAATAAATAAATATTTGGGGACAATCTTACACAAATCAACCTAGTCCCAAACTAAGCAAAGCTTGTACTATGGGTACTAGACGACGATATACATACTTATATAGATAAATAAATACTTAAATACATAGAAAACATCCATGACTCAGGAATAAATATTCATGCTCATCACACAAATACATGCCCTTACCGGGATTTGAACCCGGGACCTCCGGCTTCGTAGGCAGGGTCACTACCAACTAGGCTACAGAGGTCGTCATATTAATTTAGACGATGTATTTTTTCATAGCTCCAGGGGACTACCGTTCCTGCTGCCCTACCTGAGTATTGGATACCTACCTACAAATTTTTACATAATACTTTTACGCGTTTTTGAGAAAAAAACGGTGTAACGAAGTGAGCTTTGAAGGCTTCCATTTTTCCTTCTAAAAAACAACCTTAAATTCTTCAATATCTGAAATTACTATTCTCAGTTACTTCATTTACACCGTGTAAACGTCTAATAAATATAATTCTTACTGATATTTTTTTTGTTTGAATGCAGAAAGAAGATGGTATACCTTGATGTCACGCATTCAATTTCTTTGTGGTTTCTTTCTAGTCGGAAAACGGATAGCCAGTGCTTCAGTCAGTGTTTGTATAGTCGACGACAAAGTTATGTACTTAGGTATATAGTTTTCACCATTTCATCGCGTGTGATCATTTGAGGTCGACTGTACATACGACTAACTTCAAAGCCGCAATACCGTTACGTGGTTGCCTATTAGTCGCAGGTCCTACAAAGCACCAGCTGATTCTGAATTCATATACACTATGTGTGTATCAGAGCAGTTGAATGGTCGGTCAAGTTCACCCGACGCCTGCGGCTTATGTTCTTAGCAGTAATCTCGTTAATCTTTATGGCTTGTTACAGCACGCACTGTTTATACATGTCATATCGTCGTCGAGTTAAGCTGGGCTTTCACCGATGCGCGTTTGTCTGGTTGCGGCAAATGGATGCATTCACTGGACGTAATATTTTGACCACATTTTCGGGTCCGCAACATAGTTTCCGCGTGGTCTTAGTCGTATTGGCTAGCGGACGCATTCACGGCGACTCCAATAGGCTTGGCGCCACGGTGAATTTTGTCATTCACGATCGTTTCTTTAGAATGGTGCGTTGGCTCGTCGCGCTGGCTGTCCATTCTTTCTATTCTATACTATTCTATTCTATGTTAGTCGTTCGGTCACTGTTAGGTCAGAGGGTCGATCACGTAACGCATTGTACGCGCATTAGGTAGAATTCAATGTCACGTTTTGTATGGAAAAAATACAGTTGAGTTGTACTAACGTGTGTTCGAAAGTAATGTGATCGATCACCCCTCAGTTTTATTTTACGTGACTGGAGTTAAACCTCCAAACTTACCACCTAACCACATCACAGCAAGCAGTAACTAACCTAAGCAATTCCGATTTAAATACCAGTTTGTAAATATAGAAGTTACTACTATTTTCGCTAGGACATTATTTTGTTTTTCAATATAGCTAATGTCCTCCCAAACTTCCATCATGTTCGCTTTGCTTCCATCTGTCAATCTGACATCTATCAAGTGTATGTCGTGTTTATACTTTATCCACCCACACGTATTAAAATTCATAATTCATTATAATTTTATTACATGATAGTATAGGAACTGAATTTGACCAAGCCTCTGACCTGAACACGTCAATAAAGAAGACAACATGCCCTATCCAGTACCAATGTCGTAAGTATATTCGTTATGATTAAAGTAATGGGAACGGTGGGAGACGGCGCGGCGGCGCGCGCTCGGAATACTGTATTAACCAGGGGGTCAACCAGAGACTTATGTTTTGCATTCCGATAGAATATGTGTATTGTTTGCGGCGCGTGAAACACATATCTTCTTCCTTAGAGAGTGTGTGCCCAATTTTGGGCATATGACTCTTCAATCTTCTTCCATTGTAGTTCCATTAGCTTCTTCCATATAGCTCACCCCTCGATCAAACCTGCGACGGTAAGTTATATCATTGCGTCCGACCATCTAGCCCGGGGTTGGCCAACCTGTCTTTTGGAGCAGGGCCTCAGTAAAAATATTGGTCAAAACACTGGTCTTTTTATACCTGGGCTCCATTGAAAACGGCACATGAGCGGCACGCAGACTGATGTACCGCCAATTACGCCGAACTACGGTTAAGTTTATTGTACCAGCGACGCGTGTCTGTGTGAGTTGCGTTTCTTCAAACGTTTGTATATATCTACTGCGGCAAGGCATCCATTTCAGAACGCGTTGGCTCCATATTCTCCCCCTAGTTTAGATTGGAGAACATATAACAAATTGGAATGCAAAAGGTAAGTCTCTGATCGTCTCCCAGGCTTTCGTACTGTCACCCCAGTCACAGGCAGTATTGCAATCTGGAGAAGGCCGTACAGATAATATTATTAAATTGATTATTTGTGTTCTAACAATGTGTCTTACATTTGAAATGCTGATCCGCTCATTTGGATTGCTAAGGTAGTGACAGTGACGAAACATCTTTAACTTCTCAAGAAATAACTAATATGGCAGAGGAAGCCACACTTACCTTGCTACCTGAAAAGTCAAAGAGCCTTTACAATAGTCGAACTAGACAATACGAGTATAGTACCTACTTACGATATTTAGTTTTCTTATATACTCGTCGAGTTCATTACAATTAATAATTTAAGTCATTAGACTTAAATTATTAATTTTAATGAACTCGTACAAAAAGTATTGTTTACAATAGTGTCATAATCAAGCTTTTTAATCTCGCACCTTACTTAGGCACACGCGGTACTCGACTAAAAAGCTCTCTATTATAACACGATTGTGAAAAATACTATTAAAGTTTCATATTTAAAATACCTACTTATATTTTTAAAGTTTCATTGTTATGTTGGACTTCACCGAATTGTGTACGTATCTACACTCGCGGTCAAAGAAACCGGGTCAGTACGAAAATCTGTAATATCTCCTAAAATAATAAAGCTAGGGACATGAATTAAACTGCATATTGTAGATAATTTTATACTGAATTAAATAACATCAAATGGTGGAATCGTAATTCTTTTGTTTAATAAAATTACATAGGAAACAAAAAATCAACCAATTTTACGTACAAAAATAAGCAGTAGGTACTTCACATACAACACAAAAAATAAAAATTAATACTTCGTATTGCCTCCTCGGGCTCTTCTTACAGCTTCTAGACGATTCGGCATGCTGTTTATTAAGTTCTTTATGCGTTCTTGCGGTATATTGTCCCATTCTTCCACTAACGCCTGTTTCAGGTCTCTAAGTGTAGCTGGGGCGGGGTTTCGAGCTCTTACACGCCTCCCAAGCTCGTCCCATACATGCTCAATCGGATTTAAGTCCGGACTCCTCGAGGGCCAGTTCATACAGTTGATACCAACCTCCAAAAAATAATCTCTGACAATTTGAGCTGTGTGTGGCCTGGCGTTGTCATGCATAAACATAGAATTTCCACCCATATTAATTAAGTATGGGCCGACATGCTCATTAAGAATCTCTTCTACATATCTTGCACTCGTTAATGATCCATTTTCTATTAAAACTAACTCCGAGCGACTCTCTGAAGAGATTCCAGCACAAACCATGACTGACCCACCGCCGAACGCCACTTTTTCCTCAAAACATGCTGGAATAAAACGTTCACCAGGCCGTCTGTAAACTCTTTGCCGCCCGTCATTTGCATAGAGCATAAATCTGGATTCATCGGAAAACAAAATTCTTGCCCAATCTTCGTCACCCCAGTATCTGTGATCGCGGGCATAAAGTCGTCTTGCTGTTTGATGTATTCTTTCAAGTTTTGGGCCATTGGCCGGCCTATGTGGGGTCAAATTTGCTTCTTTGAGCCGCCGCCTGACAGTCCGCTCGCTGATGCCGTCCCTTCGGGTCTCTAAAAGCTGATTTTTCACTTCAACTGCTGTGAGGTGCCGATTTCGGAGCATGGTTGTAACAATAAATCGATCTTCTCTAGCTGTAGTACATCTTGTTTTGCCAGTTCCTGGTCTTCTAAGGTTCTGCCCAGTTTGTAGGTAACGTTGGAGGACTCGCTGCACTGTAGAAAGTGACACACCTGTTCTTCTCGCTGTATACCTCTGACTTCTTCCTTCTTCTAACATAGTGATGATACGAGTACATTCATCTCGTGTTAGCGGCATGATAGACATTCAAGAATGACCACAAAATAAAACAATGACAGCCTTTTATCATAGTTCTTTGACAGATTGAAAACAATTGCTTAAAAACAAGCAAAAGTAAAATGAACGCAATTTCAAATAAGTACCTAATTGGTTTTTTTTTTCAATTAAACCTTTTTCCAGTTACTACGTAGAACATTGAAGGTTGGATTTAGAAGGATATTAAATTCTCTATAAAACAGAGTTAGTTTCATGCAGATACGACCAACGATTTACAAAATATTGAGGTTTTCGTCACTGACCCGGTTTCTTTGACCGCGAGTGTAGTTACTGCATATTTCTCTGGATATGGCTGCAGTGCGGTACCACTGTTTTGCGTGGCTCTTGCAAATTCAAAAGCATTGCATCCAATAAAGTCATCGTGTAGCTTTACTACATGTGTGATATTTTTAGCGTAGTTTAAATTTAATAAAAATCACACTAAATATAATCACATAAGTCTTTCACGCAGTCGCTCATATTTGGAGTAGCTCAACGGTATAGTCTCCATCTCAGTCTGTCTGTAGGTATGTGGTGCAGTGTTCCTGGGTAGTATTCGCTAGAGCTCCCTAGGATGCGCTGTGAGGCCTGTATTTGTTATGTTAACCCAACGAATCCTTAAATTAATAAAGGGTTGGCAACGCGCCTGCGGTTTTTCTGGAGTTGCAAGGGGCCATAGCCCTTACTACCAGGCAGGCCATATGCTTGTTAACCACGGTTGTGGTATAAAAAAACACCCGGTATTCCTTGTCAAGTTTTCGTCACGTTTGTTTAGCCGCGTGCCACAAAGGCTTTGAAATGAAAAGGCCATGTTTAATAAATACTTTACTCGAATAGTGACTCTATCGTTAAAGCAGTCTATTGTCTTAAATACAAAATGGTCAAAACTGCTAAGTAGTATTTTTGAGGGGACCTCCTTTCTTTTAGTAAACATAAACATCAACACATTTCCTTTTGGTTGAAAATGTTTGACATTATCAATTACTGTTTACACTTAACAATACAAAACAATCGCTTTGTTTACTAGGCACAAAGACAATTGAATTAGGTCTAGGATAAGGATTCGTACTATAATACTACGTATACTCTTATTCGTACAAAAAAAAACTTGTACGGAATGGAAGGTCAAAGGCTTATATGTAGTTATATTCTATGATAGTATAGTAGTTCTATGATAGTTTGTGATGCAGTGTAGTGAACGTTTCCCGGCGGAGTCAAATGGATAAATGGATAAAATGTTCTGAGGCCTAAAAAACGAAGAGAGAAAAATATTACGTATCAACGCCAGTATAGCGGGTGAAAAGTTATAAGATTACCTATTATGTACCTGATACCCTTCTGGCAGGTATTAACTTACTAACGCTGCATTTACTTACTTGTATTTCCTTTCTGAATAAGGGAATAGTTAATCTTATGAGCAGGGTAGAGTGGGTACATAATCATTCTCACACATATTTAATTTAAAAACGATTATTACTTTCAACTTCTTACTTGTTCATAATAATCGCAAATATAACATGTAAAAAATATACTAGGTAGTATATTGACTTATATGGCTAAATATATATAAAACTTATGTGGTAGTATATTGACTTATATGGTAAAGCAGATAGTGTAGGCAGATATACCTAGGTACCTACCTAATCGTTCTTAGGTACTCATAATTGAACATAGAGTTAGGTTTTGCTCTTTAAACTTCTTCAGATTCGTTAAACACATTAAACCATTGAAAAACAACCAATGCTTTATTGAGTAGACAGACATAATTAACTATTTTACTGTCAAAATTGAATATTCAGATGTTATGCAAATCGTGCTAAAATGCATAAACACTATACATTACGACATCGTATTACGAGGGGAGCCACCCCAATCTTGCGTCTATTACCCCTGCTTTTGAAAAATATGTGATACCCAATAGAATCGCTTTACACTGCTCCTTCGTATCGTTATTCTACAATAACAGCCTTCAGAAAGTGTCAATGTATATTGTTAGTGTTGTGCCATCGTTGTATGATAGATGTGCTGGTACTAAGGTGAATGGTCTTTTTTGAGAGGCATCTGCTACGCTCGATTAGTTTGACAAATTGTTGTGGGACGTGTCGATTAAAATATCGCGTTAGATGACGGGTTAATACGACAGTTCCAATAACATTTAGCAACTAAACAGTGGCTTAAGGGACGTGATGTGATGCGTTTAATTTTGTTTGATTTGTAAAAAGACGAGACGATGCATGTTAAGATATCTTATTATTACCTACAAGCTTTATATTAACTAAGCCCTTGTTAGTTAGTTCGTTCGTTAGTATGTGCGGGGCAAATCTTGCAACTGAATTTTCAGCCACTTGCCAGTAACTCATAAAAGTGATATTTGGCATACTTAGTTATAATTTTGGTATGCTTACATATGTAAGTTCGGTGACAACGCAGCATTATGATACCGTCGAGCTAGTCGTGATGGAGACAGAGAGTAGCCGTACTAACCCTAAGGCCCTAACCACACGGCGTTTTTTTCACGCGCCGTCGACGCGCGTTTCCCTATACCATCGGCTGGGTGTAGGGAAACGCGCGTCGTCTGCGCGTTTAAAATACACAAGATAAATCCATCGTGTTTGGGCTTATTGGAACACGCCTAATATGTTGATGAGTGTGCGAAAAAAAGTAGGTACGGTCGCAAACAAAAACACATACAATTTTTTTTTTTGACAGAACAGTACCTATTACTCGATATGTTTAAAAAAAAGGATCTACAAGTTAATAATTAGAAGCTTGTTGTTTTCTGAGTTTTTTGGAAAGTTTTATTGATTTGTAACTGTTTGTCAGATACTTTATTAATATTATAAATCTGATTGATGTACCTAATGCTTTGGGTTTATGTTGTGTGTGTAAATAACTACAGATAGTCAGTATTATAACGAGTCTCTCTATTGTAGTCTCTAATACTCGTAGAGCCATGGCATGTTAGCTACCGTTTTGTTGTTTCTAAATGATAGCTTCAACATGGCATAGGGATCACACACAGACAAACAAAACAATATATATGTTCTATTCATGAAAGTAAAGTGCAGCCTAATTTACGAGTAGGCCTTGGAATTATATTCGCACCAGCCCCGACCCCGGCGGAGATTTAGCCTACATTATGAATATTCAATGCTACAAAGTCCTTAGTTATACATAGGTACGTAAACATACATAAACTCACGCTTGTATTTCCAAAAGGGGTGAGTAGAACACATGAAAATTCATTTACAGTAGGTACCATTTCTTATAATATTTTGTTTAAGCGTGGAGAAAATGTGATGTTACAGTAACAGATTGCTAGTAGAGATGTACCGACTAGCCGGGAAGGCCGACTAACCGGCCATATTTATAGTCGGCGAATAGTCGGCGACTAGTCAGTAAAATATACCGTATAATCGGCACTTTAAACATGCAGCGAAACAAAAAAATAACTGCTAATATAATATTTACTTCAAGTTTCATATTTTAAGTATTTTACTTAAATACAAAAAATAATCATTAGGTAGGGCAAAACTTGGTTAATCGGTGATATGCAGTAATTCTGTAATATATTATTGACACCACCCTTATTGCGAAGATACTATATAATCTACATTTGTACAATATTTACGATAAGTTTATAGAGTAGGTACCTAACTTTGCAATAAAGAGTGTAAATAAACTATCACATGTAAGTAGGTATCACCGATTAGCCAAGTTTTATTAAGTATATTTAGAGATGTAAGTACCAACTAGTCGGGAAAGCCGACTTTTCGGGGACGTTTAATAGTCGGCAACTAGTCGGCCGCATCAGCGCCAATTAGTCGGCTAGTCGGCAAAATCCATAGTCAGCCCATCTCCAGTTGCTGGCCCTTCGCATACAACACATTTCAACCCTATCTCCATCATAGTTAACTCTTACGACACTTAGGAAAAAGGGTGTGCTGTGTTTTTTAACCTTATTCTGTATGTAATGATCCTTTTTCATTCCACTTACCAATTCATCACCAAAGTTACTAAATTAAAACTGTATTTTATGTGATTACACTGCTTCGTACGCCTACTGCGGTCGCCGAACTTGTTTCAAAGTACTTCGGGCAACGACTGTCATCATCACATTTGTCTCCCAACTTGGAAAGATAGGAAAGGAAAAAAAAAAAAGACTAGGTTGCACTCCGGGAGTGCCGGCAGAAGTGAAAACTCAATAACATTGTAACAGTTTTTCGATCAGGTCACGTGACATCTTACGGTGTCACTCTAAAAATGAATTTGACGCATAAACAATTATCAATTATTTAGGCGGACGGGCCGCGGGCGCGTTGGGCGAGACGGGGCGCCGGCGGCAAACACAATACCAATTTGTTTTTGCCATTGCCAAATATTTTTCAAAGCCTTATCTCTTTAGGAATAACGCCCAAATTCGAACTATTCGAATTTTCTCAATAGCAAAACGGTGAAGGACGCGTTGGTATTATTACAAATTTATTTGCAGAATATGCTATTGCAAAAAGTGTTTAACGGCTTTATACTCTTACTAATAGCGTTCAGTTTTGAATGAAGTCGAATCGGCTAGCAGCAAAAAGTGACCTCCTTCACATCTGACGTCACAAAACTCTGTCGCATATTTAACAATTTTTCCCCATCCCAAAAAGTGCTCAGCGCCGCTAAAGAAGTTTTCACTTCAGAAAAACACATTTTTCTGTCCGCCTCCTGTAGTCAGATAAATAGGTGATTGCAGCTGTCGGTCACCGAATCCGTTCACCTTTGCTCTATTGCAGTGACCGGCCGTTGCATTCGGCCACCGACTTAATTAAATTGCCCCTTATCTCTAGCCGCCCAATTTTTCTCGCGTATTACAAGCTACAGTCTTTTCTTCATTGTCATACATAAGTGAGTACATGTCAGCTGTAGGTTTCTTGTTGACTACGGAACCCTAAAAACCAAAGTTAAAAGTAAAAACTATAAGACTAACTAGTCCAATTTCATTACATATTTTAATTAGGTTGTTGTATCATGTTCAAATCATAATTATACATAAATTTACTTTTATTATGCGTTGGTAGGTACCTACTAGCTAGATTGCTCAATATTCGGTAGGTATTAAAAACAACATTAGAATATCGATTAGTATTCCATAGCTAGGTACAATTTGGACTTTTGTCAAAGTCTAATTATTAATGTCAATTGAAAATACAAGGATATTTCATTTTTCGGAAATCCGATGGTCATAACTTATTTAACACGTTCGCAACCAAGAACCCGCCTGGTATAGGCACTCGTAATGTTTGCTCAGATGCCGGCTGAGCCCGCTAGGTGTGCAGTAGTATGAACTTACACGCCTAGCGAATTCTGTCGGTTTTTTGGTGAATTGTTCCATTTTTAGTCCGGTTGCGAAAGTTTTAAGAAGCCAATTTCTTTTCATAAGTCAACATTCTTAAAAAACTGGGATAATCCCAATTACCAATATTTGCTGCTAGAATTTGTGCCATTTAACTTCTTACGTTCGTACATTATCATCATTGGCCTTACATCTATGAAAAGATCACAGGACGTAATTGTCACTGACATGTAAAGGTGTGTACCTACCTACTCATATTATTTTAACTTTGTTATTTCAAGTTCAGATATTTACATTGTTATTATGGATACATAATATTTTCAATTGCTTTCTTGGTTTATTTTTGCTGGGCTAGAACATCAATATGACTGAACTGTCAAATACAAAGAAGAAGTTAACCGTGATAGAATTGATCATTGTTATTGGCAAAGTAGTTGACTTAACGCCGTGTTCTAAGTTAACTTTAATTCAATGTAAGTACCGGTTAACGATTAGGTAACATTATTACTGCTACCGAACCGCTTGGCGAGCTTCACGTCTTAAAACGCACTCGCATTTAAAGTTTTTCAACAATAATTAGGAATTATGATCACTTTAACATTGACATTTATCAAATTCAAGCAAGTATCTAACCTATACCATTTAACAAAGCTTTGTCTGATAGTGATTAATTTGACTTCCATACAACTAACACAATCGATCACATTTCGTTGCCGTCGGTCGCGGGCCGCCGGTCGCCGTCCGCCGGCTCGGCGTAGCACGCCCGTAGCCGCTCGTAGCTGCCCAAAGCGTGCCGTAGACTCGCGTAGCATTCAACGACAGATTTTTACCCACTCATTGATAATTTCTGTTATGAACTATAAAAACTGAACTTCTCACGTGATACACGTGGAACAAACCGATCGGCGCACGGCGAGTAACGGACGCACCGAAGGCAGCTACGAAGCGTGCCGCCATATTGTTTCGCGCCCCGCCCCCCACGCCGCTCCGTAACACCATTGGGCAAAAACACGCTGTAGGCGGGGCGTATCTCACCAAAATGTTGCCAGCTTTTTGAATAAATAATTTCAGTAATTTAAGTAATGAAGGCAATTATGGCGTTGTTTAGCTAAGTTCGCGCGGTAGCGGGAACTTTATATTTATATCGGTCTCTTTATGTACGCCGACGCGGTTAATGCCGCGATCTGTTTGCGTTGTGCTTTATTTATTGCGGACGCTGCACGCTGGTCCGCGATTTAAACTGCAATTATTTTGTACGCTTAAGGAAAACATATTGCAGCATTTAAATGAGCTTAGTAAAAATGCTAAGCTGACGTTAGTATACACGGTGTATACCTACTGCATGGCTAGATAAGATACGATCTGGAACAAGAGCTGGTAGCATGATAATTACGTAGTTATTTGTAATAATAATTAGCCTAAACTTCCAAAGTCTATATCGTGCTGGCTGAAAGCATCGCAAGACTCCAACGAACCTGATGTAGGTAATTGTTAATCAATTTTGTAATGCTTCTGTAATATTGAATACATTTAAAAATAATTACAATTGATATATACTCGTATACACATCTGGGCATATAAATCGCCGATATGAATCGCAATGACGTTGCGTGCCGGCTCCGGCTCGAGTAAACAGTGACGTCACGAAGCGTCACGACAAAAAGTCGATTTTCGCAAGTTCGGCCAGCTGACTGCGCTCGCGCCCCGCTCCCCCCGCTACGCACTGAAAATTCAGTCCGGCGAGATTTCAGCGCGAGCGAGAGAGACAGCGGGGGAGCCCGGTAGATAGAGAGGGATGGTTACATGTGTGTGGGGCTTTAGTGAGACGCGCGGTGGGCGGGCGGTCGGATGACGTATAGAGTGGTGGAGTTAGGTTCAAATTGTGCCGGGAAGTGGCCGAGATTAGAGCCCGCGGGCCGCACCGCGAACGTAAGCCCACTTAAGACTGTTTTTAATACTAGTATTTTTTACGCGATCCCGACAGGATTTAGCGGATAAGCGACGTCGCGATCGTGCTTTGATTTATCGGTTTCGAATTCGGTTTCGGTTGGTGTTTACGCTAGTGGTGACGCTAGTAATCCCGCGGCTTGTCCCAGATTATGACGGATACCGGATTGCGTGTACACACACTGTGAAAATCGCGGAATTATCGGACACGCTAAGCCTGCTTTTCGCTTGTTAATAGTGAGTATCTTAATTCAGTGAGTGTTCCGCTACAATATGTGTCACTAACAGCTGAGATGTTTAAGGAGAAAAGATTTTTCTTAAATGAGATCGACTTGACTTGCATACGATGTAGTTGCTAAGCACGCAGTGGTGACATTTAAATGTGACGATGATGATGATTAACAACAATGATAGTATTGTAAAAGAGGCATTGCGCGAGATACAAAATATCGACACTATACAAAATATTACTAATTTGTAGTAGGGAAGGGGGCCCAAAAGCGCCTTAACTCATTTGGTGCCAACGATTTTGTAGCGCTACGCTCGAAGTTTTTCTGCTTTGTAGGAAAGCGCCTACGAGCTGTGCGCCCACCAGCCTTTCTAGTTAGCGTATATACCATTTTAGGGTGGGTTGCGTCAACTGCATTATACTGACCGGTAATGGTTAAATATGGCGCCACCAGCTGTCATCTCATAGAGAACTGCCAAACTTCCCGTACAAACAGGTTTTAACGAACGTTATTTACCGACGGTTTGAAAGTACCGAGTTTTAGTAAAAGGGTAGTGCGGAGCGGTGGAGTAGTTGTGTGACCAAACTCAAGCAGTCAGCTCACCGCTGCGCTCTGACACAAAGCGCTTGCAAAATAAGACAAAAAGTTTTTTTTAGTTTTTGCTATCCCGCTAAAGAATGTGCAGCAAATCAAAAAATAGCAGAGGAACATATTTCTAGAATCTTATAGTGTGTATATGATGGATGTCCGCAAAGTAACGCAGCCTGATAATATCAATTACTACAAAACATATTTGCTGATATTTACAAAAAAAATGGAAGTTTGCTAGCTCAGACTACACAAATATTGAGGGTATTTAAGGTAACTTTGTGGTATATACTTTTCAAAGTACTAACACAAACAATGTGCTTGTAAATATCAAAAACTTGGGGTTTCCTGCATTTTGTTTTGAGTCTATAGCAGCTTAAAATAAAAACATGCTTTTGTATCAAATTACGTATAAAATATTAACGCTGTATGCTCATCCGCCTTTAGAAGATGGGGTCAGGTGTGATGATGGTAATATGTGACCCCATAAAGCGTGCACTACTTATTCTGGCAGAGGCCATCATTAAATATTAAAAAATATTTTTATCGTCTCATAAAACATAAAACCACGCAAAAATATAATTATTATTTTACATCCGTCAAGAATAAAAAGAGGATTTTTTGTTGTATTCGTTTCATTATAGTTTTAATGTGGATTTAAACATTACCTATAATAACACCCCTCTTTATGCGTCGGTGGTTAAAAAGATCTATATCAAATATGGATAAAGATTTAAGATAGCACGAAATCTTATGAGGCCTAGATATTGTTTTTAGGTATACTATTGTGTGCTTCAAAAATGTGTTTGGAAATCCAAAGGGGCACTTTTTCGTCTTTTTTCATTCATTAATAAAATTAATAAAACTCTTGAATATACCTGTATTTTTTTATGCTGAGATGACGTTATATTAGAGTGAAGATCAGTTTCCAACTTCCTATATTATCAAATGTAGGAAAAAATATGTGTCACGTAAGCCACGTCGCGTCATTCTCGTGGATTGCCCCCTAATACGCAACTCTGTTTCTTCACCGCTAAAATGAGTCATCTTCTTTGGCCCGGGATTTTCGGGAAATTTTCAACCCTAATGTTCATAAACGCTCGTTTCCGACACGCACTTTCATCCCCTATTCATGCCTTTACTGAATTAAGATCCTGCAACACTGAAATTGTTTTAATGAGACTGCTGCATGGCCGAGGTTCGAGTTAAAAGGACTTAAAATCATTCACAAAGTTAATTAACAAAATAATAAATAGTCTCAAAAAGTTCAATAACACATAAAGTTCAATGAAGCAAAGTTTGCCCGTATCATTCGCGGGATCTATGCTCTAAAAATCAAAGTTGAAAAAAAAACTTTTTCTTACCTTCTCTACTTAAAGTTTAGGCTCAATTCCAAAAATCTTTGAAATTGGATGGGTTCATGAGGAATAAATTTAATATTTCAAAATCACATTCCTTTTGAACCCTCGTCTGCTTTCCCTGTGATAGGAATTAGGTGGCTTACTAATCAAATCCATAATTTTCCTTGCACTAATCTGATTTGCCATAATTTCATATGCCATATTTTTTACATACCCTAAACATTTAATATAACGATTTTTCGTAATTTATATTCAATAATCTTAATTGCCATATTTATTTACGTGCCATAAAACTAGTTTTACCTTATTACGAATGGCATTATTAACTTTTGCCATAAAATGAACAAAATGGACAGGGTTATATTCAACTCCTCTGGCGCTGCGGGAAGTGTAGTCGCTTCGCCCTTGCGCAAGGTAGTGCATTCACCCGTGCTCGCCTCTGTAGCTTCGGGTTCTTGGTTGCCTCCGGCGCCTTCAGAGACCAGCCTCAGCCGCTCGGCTCACACGGCTGCTTGCGCTTCCTTACAGCGAGCGGGAGCTGCTCTCTCTCCGCGCCTCCGGCTTAGCAAAAACACACAATACTCCAGGCAAAATATGGTTTTGAGAAACATTAATTTATAATAGCGTTTTTTTTGTTGATTTCATTTGAAAATGTTATTCTAAGATGATTTAGTCAAGAATCCTACAAACTTTCCACCCGGAAGTAATTATGTAGATTTAAATGAAGCATGCATTGTCTTTTTTTGTACGATTTATCTTGAATATTATAGAGCAAATGTTAATGAACCAAAATAAAGACAAAAACATTTATTAATATTTTTACTGACTTTTTAGAAGCCAGTTAACTTATCAATTTTTCGATGTCTGTAATTTTGTCGGATTTTGTCGCTGGGTAACTATTTAATTGATAATATATCCGTTATACATAAAAAATAAGCTATTATAAATTATTTCCAAAATTATCATTTTTTCCATACAAGTTGTCAGTTCATTGCCTGGACTACAAGTTTAACTCAGTCCTCACCTGCGCGGCTCGCGGGTGCAGGGGTTTGCCGATTGCGGGCCCCGTAATCGTCATAGGGGTATGACAGACTAGTACCACAAGGAGTCGAAATTTGGACAAAACGGTTCTGAAACTACTTTGAACGAATCTTGCGCCTTTTTTACGTAATCCTTACGGGAGATAGAGATCGTAATATTGCAAAACATCTATTTATTTCTGTTTTTATACACATCTGATTTATACATTCTAATGATTATGATTATTTAATTTTATGACAAATTAAATTACTGAGTGCTAAGCGCGCCGGCATCGGGAGTCCTCACTAGTAAGAACCATGTATTGGTTCAAATTATGTCGAGCCATATTCGACTTTAAAGACGTGAGTGACCCTTTTCATTGTATTTTAATACAAGTGTAGCATTTGATTTTATGGGAAATGCAAATCATCTCATTTGTCTATGATGGCATGTATCATTAAAGCGTATAATATTATAGCAACTAAAGTTATGGCATGTAACGTTATGGCAAGTGAAAATTATTACAAGTAAAATTATAAATAATGTAATTTAAATAACAAGTTTTTAAACATATGTCGCAAATATTGCACGTTCACACTCACTTATCATTATTATTTTGGGAACCATGCGCCCTTAAACTCTCGGAGGTGAATTCTCGAAGACCCTGATATTGTCTTTTCCAAAGAAATCTACTATATACTTACTATTACCAGTTTTCAAATATCAATGCACGTCCTCAACACACATTTTCAATCTGTATAGTAATATTGTTCCTTGACTTAATGCTAACAACTTCTTACAAAAAAATTACATGCAATAAAAATAAAAATAAACTAAGTTAACTATATATTAAGTTGTGGCCCCATTACGGGTACTACTCCATCTGTTTCCATTTTTCCCTATCTTTCGCGATTTCAGTCCAGTTGCTACCCGCTACTTTTTTTATATCACCTACCCATCGGTCCTTCGGTCTGCCTCTTTTTCTTCTGCCTTGTGGGCCTTTCCACATTGTAACTGTCTTTGTCCACCTTGCATCTTCTGTGCGTATCACATGGCCGGCCCATTTCCACTTTAGACATTGTGCATGTCCTGCATCAATTGCTTTTGTTTTGTGTCTAATGGAGCTGCTTTTTTTTTGCTTTTCTATTAGCTTGATGCCCAGCATGCTCCTCTCCATAGCGCGTTGACATGATCGTATTTTTGTTTTGGTTGTTTTGTTGAAAAGCCATGTCTGGGCACCATATGGTAGTAAGTTAGAGTTCATTATCTTTGTTTTGTACTTTATTGGGAGGTTCGATTCAAATATTTCCTTAGAGCTCCAATACTTCCTCCATGTCATGTTTATTCTCCTGTCGATTTCATCTTTATGTCTTGTGTTTTTAAAAGATATTTATTTCCCTAGGTAGATATAAGTCTGTACATATTCTATGGGTGGTCCGTTTATTACTATAGGTTTTGGTATGCTGCTTGTTGCTACTTTAGTCTTTGAGGTATTCAATTGTAGTCCGATTTTACTACTAACATCACACAGTTCTCTTAGCATTTCTACAAGTTGTTTTGAGGTTTTAGAAAATAGGACGATATCGTCTGCAAATCTTAGATTGTGTAGGACTTTTCCACCCATACAAATTCCTTTTTTATCCCATTAGGCCTTTCATAATATTTTGTAAAACAGCAATAAACAGTTTTGGCAGAGGGTCTCCTTGTTTGACGCCTCTATTAATGTTGATTTTTGGGCCAAGTCTGTCGAGTTGTACGCGACTGGTACTTTCCTGTAAATATCTTGTATGATGGTAATGTATGGGGTAGGGATGTCTTGCTCTGCAAGCGCTCGCCAAATGCTCTCGTGCGATATAGAGTCGAATGCTTTTGCATAGTCTATATAGGCAAGATATAGAGGGCTATTCCATTCTTGTTGCTTTTCTATAACTTGCTCTAAACTGTGAATATGATCAATGGTTGAGTACCCTGGTCGAAAACCTGCTTGCTCTTTTGGTTGGTTCTTTTCCATGATGGGCCCTAATCTTTTCTCTTAGGCACATGGCGAAAAGTTTATATGTTGTTGGGAGTAGGCTAATCGGGCGATAATTGTTGATATCCGATGGGTCTCCCTTTTTAGGGTTCCGGAGCCAGAATGGCAAAAACGGAACCCTTATAGTTTCGCTATGTCCGTCCGTCCGTCCGTCCGTCCGTCCGCAGCTTAGCTCAGAGGCTCTTGGTACTAGAAAGCTGTAACTTGGCATGAATATACATATTAGTCATGCCGACAAAGTGGTAAAATAAAATATTGAAAAACATTTTTTTTAGGGTACCTCCCCTACATGTAAAATGGGGATGATTTGTTTTATTGTCGTCTACCCCATAGTGTGGGGTGTCGTTGGATAGGTCTTTTAAAAATATTGGGGGTTTGTGAAAACAATTTTTCGATTAAACGATCCGTTTGTAAAATATTAAGCCTTAAAGTGCTAATTTTTGTTAGACTCCAGTGTCCCCACCCCCTGCTAGCTAAATGGTTGTTTTGGGATATGTGAAAAAAATCATGGTAGTAGTACATATAACGAAATTAAAAGGAAAACTATCACAGCTAAGTAGGCTTTACACGTTTACGAGTAATAGTCGACCAACTTATAAAATGTACTTCAAGAAGTAATAGTTTCGTACAAATTCTATTGTAACTTATTATTATATATAATGGTACGGAACCCTTCGTGCGCGAGTCCGACTCGCACTTGGCCGGTTTTTATGTAACAGAATTATTCTGGATTCTGCCCAGTTTATGGGGATTTTTTGTATCTCCAGGATTTTATTAAACAATGTTGTGAGGGGTCCGATAAGTACGTTTTTCCCGATTTTGAAGGCTTCGTTTGGTATACTCGTATATTATCTAGCCCCGAGCTCTTTTCGTTTTTCAGTTTGTTTATGTTTTTCATTATTTCCGTGGCGTCAAAAGGTAAAATTGATATATAATTACTATTGGTTTGCTCCAGATTGCTATCTTCTTTTTGTCTGCCAATGTGTTCTTCATCATTATATAGTTTCTTGTAAAATTCCGACGCAACATTTACTATGTCCTCTCGTGTTTGTGGCAAGTATTAGAAAACTATGTAATGAAAAATGGGAGTCAAAAAAGAGCATTTAAACACCTGATCATAGAGAAAAAATGGATACCAACTTTAAATTCGCATAAAATATCAATCTGTATTAAAACTTAATTAATTCCAGAAGACCCTGTAGTCAGTTTTTTTTCTTTTACAGTCAAGTTCGAAAATACGTGGAAAGACAAATAATCTTTCTGTTACATTCATATTTGGCTTGCGCAAGTATGACCACGTTTCCTCCTTTCGTTCTCAGCTCAAGCGGCTTCCTATTCGTCTCCATAGGGATTCTCATATTTTATCTTTGCTTTACAGTATATTTTTTGTTCCCTCAACTCCTCCGTATCTCAAAGAGCGTTTTAATCACCTCACTTCCATCAGATCTTCACATAATCTTCTCGCTGCACCGCCTTCATCCACCAAGTTCTATAACAAAGCATTCACCTTTCAGGCTGTCCGGCTGTAGAATGCTTTGCCGTTGCATATAAGATGTGCAAAATCTCTTCAAATTTTTAAAAATCTGGTGAAACAATATTACTTGTCGCTGCCTTAAGTTGCCTTGTTGTCCTGTAATATATTTATATAATTGTATTATAGTTTGTATGTGTGTTTGTATACTATACTTATTTATGAAAGTGTGTATTTGACTGTGTAGTTAACCTTTTCTTGATTTATTCCTCCACTACCTGTTTATAACTCTTCTTGAAAATTTCCTGCTACCCAAAGGTTGTCTAGAAGAGATCGCTCTAAAGCGATAAGACCGCCTGTTGTTACCTTTATTTATTGATTATACTTTGTAACATGTTTTTCTTTTTCTTGTTGTGGTGCAATAAAGAATATTATTATTATTATCAAAGATGTTTGAATCACACGACTTGAAAGGCATAAGATTACTTATTGGTTATATTTATAATCTCGACAGTCGACAGTAACACACAAATTTTCAATCTTTACGAAATCCTTCAACGGGTTGAATTTCCAAAAACGCTACAAGGGTTTAAAACTCTAGCTCATATTCACAAACGCTGAACAAACCTATTTTAGCTAAAATAAAAATAAAAAACTGTTTTTTTTTACTTGTGTTATTCTGTTATATAAATGTTAACTAAAATAACATGTGAAATCCACAAGTGCACCTTCTATGGAAAAATAATTACACGGTTTTTTTGAAGCAAACTTATTTTGCGTATTCATAGTGTATATTTGAAAGCAATGAATGAGCACAGTGTATAAAAGTAGTGTCCAGTTTTCGAGGAAGATATATCACGTAAATATCAAAAATTGACGGCCATGCACTATATTCTCCTTCATCTGCCATGTCTTTGTGAGTTCTTCAATGTCCATGTTTTTACTTTTTTTTTAAGTAAGTAAGTAGATAGAGATATGTTAGAGGAACTTGACATTCAAAGCAAACGGGTTGGTCTATCCATGAATATGTCAAAAACAAAGCTGATGACAAATGATAGTAATGAAGAGCAGATCTTAATAAACGGAAGTACCATTGATTATGTTAAGGAATATGTATATCTTGGGCAGATTATATCACCATTAGACCAAACAAACAAAGAAATTGAAAAAAGAACCTCAAACGCATGGAAGAAGTTTTGGTCACTAAAAGAGGTTATGAAGGCAAAGGAAATACCAACTAGCCAAAAATTTAGGGTTTTCGACACATGCATTATACCGGTGATAGCTTATGGATGTCAAATTTGGGCACTTACAAAAAAACACTACCAGAAACTTGCTACATGTCAAAACAACATGGAAAGGAGCGTGCTAAATATAAAACTCAAAGATCGAGTTAAATTATCTATAATAAAAGCCAAATCGAACAGCAAAAAAATTGGGCAGATCATAAAACAACAAAAGCGGCGCTGGACAGGCCACATGATCAGACAAAACCTAGATAAATGGACAAAAGAAGTAGTTGAGTGGTATCCAAGAGGAACTAAAAGGAAAAGAGGGAGACCAATTCTAAGATGGTCAGATGACCTTAAAAGAAATGGTGGAGGAGTGTGGATGCGGGACGCGAGGGATCGCAAGGTGTGGAAAGCTTTGGAAGAGGCCTTTGTCGGAGGACAAGTTGAGGTTGTCGATGGAAAGAAGTAAAGGAAACGCAGTAAATAATAAGTTATATTTTTAAGTAGTATAAGTTTTTGCAAATTGTAAACCTCAGCAATAAAGGCTATTTTATTTTTATTTTATTTATAAGTAGATAGAGATAGATACTACTGTCTGCTTAGCAGCCCGAGTAGGTACCTGCAGTTTGGAAGTATTTGTATGTCGTTGTTAATATGTAATTTGTTGATTACGGTTTGAAAATGTTGATTTAATTATTTTCATCCATTTGGTCTTGTTAACCTTCATTGGTAGGTTGTACCGTTTTACCTTGGGTTTGAAGCGTTCCATTAGCTGTTGTAGTTGTTCAATATTACACTGTCCCATCCCAACACGGTCCAATGCATCTACCAATAAGCATTCATAAAATAATTTAGGTAAGTAAGGAGAAAGAAATAAGTTAGTCTATTCAATCAATTCAATTATTTATTCTGCAAATAGGCCACAAGGGCACTTTTACATGTCAAACGGTAATTTACAATGTATTAATAATAATCTTACACAATAATCATTTGAAACTTGCAGATTAAGGACCGATTTAAACGGTTACCAAAGTAAATGTCACTAAGTTAATGAAAACAAAACAAAATTGCAAAATATTACATTCGATATAAGGTCTGTATCAGCATTAACAAGAAGTTAATGATATTAATTCAGTATTCCAGAGATGTATAAGGTCTCTGAGCGTCTGTTTCAAATGCCAAAAAATATTTTTTAAACCTTTTTTCCTAAGAAACTGATCAAACAATTATTTAAATTCCACTGTTATATTCAAAACCGCAAATTGTCATTCTGGGATCAATTACATTTTTCGTTACTAGTACTACCCAAAAATTTAACATACAAAACGTTTTTTGACATTCGGAGGCTAACGGCGTGATATTTTAAGAAACTTATGTAACACACTTTTTTATGGTCGTCGAACCACCGTAACCACATTTTTCTCAATATAAAATGTCAAAAACAGCGTAAAATCAGTTTTGCGTGTAAGTCACTTTTGTAAATTAAAATATCATTTCTCAAACATGATCGGTAATGAGATGAGGACCTTACGTTCCCGAAAATAGACTGCGAAAACCTAATAGCGTTATGGGCATCACGAATTTACAGGTCGGTAATGGGATTTGTATGGGAAATTGCCGGCGACCTCTTGGCGAACTATGTATTTTAACTTTGCCTGCTGACGAGCGTCTAATTATTGCCTAAAATTACTAATTGTTACCTTTATGTTCAATGACAATTTGCAATCGTATTTAAATTGTTATCAAGTTGGTCTGACGATGGACACAGGAGGTGGCAAATGGAAATCTTAAATGACACATGATAAACTAAACACGTCGTGTTTATCATCGTGACGTCTTAATGAGTAATAGGATGACTGTAAAGTCAGTAATATAAACCACGGTCCCAAAAACAAACGGCCTTGAAAACTTAAACTCATCCGGCAATCCTTAAATTCGCAGCCTCTTTAATAATGTACTGTTTATTGTCAAATCACAAGTGAGGCACACAACAATCGACGAGAATATAACGTCTGGTTGTCGTACCAAAGTGGTAAGTAGCTCTATATTTATCCGTATAAAAATAATGTTTTCGAGATTGCCTCTAAACGGTTCCTTACACATGTAACGTTATCTGATCATTGACAATGCGATACCATATCAGCTGATAGAGCCGGATCGTATCAATATTTGAGTGCCTGGGGACTATTCTTGGATCGTCCTAGACCGTTTTATTGTACGATTCCGAAATTTTGTCTACTACACTATGTTGAAAATATTTCATTATTAGTTTCTGTCTGTTGCAATCTTTGGAACCATGTAAAAATTAATCCTTTTATGCACTTATTAAAACGAATATCCCTAAAATAAAATAATAAAAATTTGTAAGTTCTAGAATGTGACTGACGTACTAAATTAAGTTTTAGTATTTGGAGCAATTTTTTGGATATATTAATTGTAAGAGATAGAGAAATCATGATCTAAACATTTAATTAATGTCGTTAGTTGGGCAGTTCATTTTTTATTCAACTGAAACGAAATTCATGTATTTTTTGTAATTTCTGGTTACTATTACTTAAAATTAGTCAACTACCTACATCCATTTTAGATTTTGATCTAGAATTCGAGGTTTTTGTTGTAAATGTTTTGGTAAATGTGGTATGATGATATCTTTTATCTAATATCTTAGAATATTCTCCATGCTATTAGCATTACCCAAGAATTGACACAGAAACAAAGAAGACTGAACTGTTCGAAAGTGACATTAGTTTTTGTTGTAAGTATTGGAACATGAAGTGTTGTGAAATCGAAATAATATAGGTAATCGTGATCCATCGATAACTTAAGCAATGTGTTGTGTTATACCTATTTGTGGTACAAATTCTAGTCGGACAGTGCAGTCAGAGACTGGGGCCTGCATTAAAACTATGAATGAAGCAAATCGTGAATCTAGGCAATATTTGGTACGATTGTGTCAACGTTGTTCATAAGTAAATAGCAAAGAGTAGATCTAGTCCCGAACTGAGCTACATATTACTGGGTACTTACAAACGTATTTCGCCTTTCCTGATAAAAAAAATAGTTTAGATAACCTTACTTTAAATACACACATCTATTGGATGTAAGTACACCGCATTTTCGCAGATTTATTCAACTTTTAAGCTTTATTTTAAGACAAATGAATATGACATAACATTCGGCTAATCTTTTTGTCAAACTGTCTTGAGATCGGATATATGAGCAATGAATGTGATTGAATATAAGGTTTTTGAGATTCTTTATCGGCAGCGAGAACGGGTTCCGAGTAAAATTCGAATGAAATCGCGTTTTAATAGAGCAGCCACTTTCGCACAACTTAAATCTTTTGGCTTAAAAAAGGCTTTGCGTTGGTTTAAAGGGATAAGAGAGGCTCAGCCGGCTCGATTGCTGCCTTTGGCTTTGCTCAATTACTCACCGCCGAGTCAAGATTAGTACCGCTGGCTTCAGACCGTTTTCAATTCAAGTCGCTGAAAATACGAACCGTATTTGCGTATTCCGAATTTGGAGTTTTGTGACACTTCCTTACTTAACGCGTGGGTCTATGACCTTTTGTTGGAGTTCGATTCTTTTAAACAGTTATTTTTATATCTACGTTTTAGTATGAATATAAATTATGTTTGATTTACAATGAGTAGATTTATTTTTGTAGTTTGCTACTCTATCAGTCTGCCTGTCCAAACACATTTAAATTAAGCATCTTATATACTACGGTTTTATATATTCACTCGTACCAGCTTTGTGTGTTTTCTTTCTCACTACTAATCATTTGATTTACACAGAATTGATATTTGCACAAATATTCGTCGAGCCCTATTTAAGTAAGATAAAATCTTCGTATATGTATGTAGATGTGGCACTCTAACAATATATAAAGATTTAAGATATAAATAAATAACAAAGTATCAGGGGACAATCTTACACAAATCGACCTAGTCCCAAACTAAGCAAAGCTTGAACTATGGGTACTAGACGACGATAAACATGCTTATATAGATAAATAAATGCTTAAATACATAGAAAAAATCCATGACTTAGGAACAAATAATCACATCACACAAATAAATGCCCTTACCGGGATTTGACCCCAGGACCTCTTGCTTCGTATAGGCAAGGTCACTACCATACCAACTAGGCTAAAGCGGTCGGCCATATAGGTATATAGGTACCTAGTTATATTAGATTGATAATTAAGGAATAGTAGGTAGGAGGTAGGGACAATTTAGTTCATTGGAGGTAAAATGTTACACCTAGGCAGGCGCAGTGAACTTAATTACTAGCTTTAATTAAATCACGTTTAGTACTTAAACCGTCAACTAGATTAGCTCACACTAGCTTGGCATATCAGGAGTGAGGATATTATTTGCTGCCGAGTTCTAGTGTAATGTTCTAATGTTACAGATCTGATTAGTAAATACTACATTCAATTATACAGGGTGTGGCCTGTAATATGAGCAAAAAATAACACGGTGGATTACTAAGCCAATCAGCAATCGGTTCAAAGGGGTTTACAAACTTAAACATAAAAAAATAAAAAAATTATAAACTCCAAAAAATTATGGAAAAAAAAGAAACTCTTAATCTATGGGTTTACTAATTTATAACCAAAAAAATATTAGCAAATTATTAGCATATTAATTAATTATATTAAAAAACGCTTCATCAAATAATTACTTGCAAATTTTTGCGCAATAACAAATTTCATTTTACAAACGTTTACTTGACAAACACTCAATTAGCAATAAGTACATAACGTCAAATGTATTCAATAATAAAGTGTCAATTGTACATTTTTCATTGCACCAAATAATATGTTTGGCAATTTTATGCACTTACCAAAATATCACACACACAATAACAGTATGTATAATATAAAAAAAATCAGTTCTGGCGCTTTGCCAGCCGCTGCCGCAGCACTCTCGCTTCGCTCGCTCGGCTCGCGCGCTGTATGGTCGCAGTTCTACCTAACACTCCTCCTCGCTTCGCTCGTCGTCGTACCTACACCGACCTGCCTTAAAGTAGAATTTGTGAAAGTTGAGAATTTATAAGTAGTATAAATTCTCAACCTTCACAAATTCTACTTATTGCATTTGACACCGTAAGTAGCCAAGTAAATAATATCGTTTCTGTCGGAGTAAAATTACTTGCCTACTGACTGTATCTAAAGTAGAATTAACTGCGGATATTCTATGGAGTCGTCCTTTAGTTTTTTTGCTCCTATTACAGGCCCCACCCGGTATACATAGGTATCTAATAATGTTGTTATGTCATTTAGTTCAGTGCATTTAGAAAAAGATTACTGTCGGGTTTTACACGATTTTGATGACCTAGATTTGGGCGACATAATTTGATTTATTTCTTTTTTGGCATATTTATATTCAAGCGAATAGCAGTGATCATCACGACTTCGATATACGAGAGGTCATAAGACATGTACCAAAATGTTCTTGCAATTAAATGTTATCAGGGAATTATAAGCTACCGATAAAAGTGTAGGTCTACCTACTACTGGTTATTTAACCTTTCGTTAAAAATCACACGTCTTTTTCGACTGTACATCACACTCAGTAATTCTGAAACGTTTAACCCATTTTAAAACTCCATTCAATAGGTCATTTAACGACCACCGTAGCAGAGGCGCTCCTCTTTTTGCTGAATATTGAATTCTCGCTGCAGAAATGTTAAAAAAGCCCGTTAAAGGTATAAATCAGTTAACATGTCTGTCCTATCTGCACGATGCGAGTGAGTTTTATGTGCCTAAAACTCACTGACATGTTTGAAATATGAAAGTTGTATATCTCGTTGTTTATGAGGCTGTATATCTACGTGTGGGCCTTAAATCAACGTGATAGTCTAGTTATTAGCCTAAATTGTATTATGTTCCGGACTTTCTCTTGATGCTTTAAGTTTTTAACCTTTTTTACTTACTTTTAAATCTAGGGTTCACGTGATACCTTGAATTACAAAATAGGCTGTACAACTGTTATTCGTTTACAAGCTTGGTAATTAAAGTAATAGAAGTCGAGTAAATTAAGATAACGTCGCAACTTTTATTACTGTGATTAGTTCAATAAATATGCATGACAAATTACAAATGAACGTTGTATTTATTTAAATCATGACGACCGCTTTAGCCTTAGTAGTGTAGTGACCCTGCCTACGAAGCAAGAGGTCCCGAGGGCATTTATTAGTGTGATGAGCACGAATATTTGTTCCTGAGTCATGGATGTTTTCTATGTATTTAAGTATGGATTTATCTATATAACTATGTCTATCGTCGTCTAGTACAAGCTTTTACTCCAGGCAAAATACGGTTTTGAAAAACATTAATTTATAATAGCGTTTTTTTTGTTGATTTCATTTTAAAATGTTATTCTAAGATGATTAATTCAAGAATCCGACAAACTTTCCACCCGGAAGTAATTATGTAGATTTAAATGAAGCATGCATTGTCTTTTTTTTGTACGATTTATCTTGAATATTATAGAGCAAATGTAAATGAACCAAAATGTAGACAAAAATATTTATTAATATTTTTTCTGACTTTTCAGAAGCTAGTTAGTTTATCGTTTTTTTGATGTCTGAAATTTTGTCGGATTTTGTCGCTGGGTAACTATTTAATTGATAATTATATCCGTTACACATTAAAAATAAGCTATTATAAATTAATTCAAAATTTGACTTTTTTTTCATACGAGTTGTCAGTTCATTGACTGGACTATTTGCTTAGTTTGGGATTCGGTTGATTTGTGTAAGACTGTCCCCTAATATTTATTTATCATTTATTTATTTATGATAAGATTTGCATATCAACATATGATTAGCATAACAACGAGAAAGCAAAACTTACTACGGCACTATCTACCACTGCGCAAGTATTTAGAACTCATTCACTTTGGAAACTGCTACGCCACCAGCGTGATGCACGTTACGTTTCCTGGTGAAAATGGTTGCGGTTTAACAACTACTTAATTACCTATAGGTTGTTGAATCCTTGCGAAAGCACTACACTCCTGCTAATTAACTACAGTTAACACTCGTAAAAAAAAACCTTGGTTCGAAATGACATTCGTTGACCAAGAAATTAATTAGGAAGATTTTAAATTGAGAGCGAAATTACCTCGACTGAACGAAATTTTGTTTCTCTTGGCTTGAGAGAGTCCTCTAAATTTAAGTTGATTTCTGTTTCATTCGTTAAACAGGCGGTCTTCGGAATTATTTCTTGATTCAATATTCCATTGTAATAACAAGGAGTGGCCGTTTCTAGCGTATTGAGATCTTACCGTAATGAGTAATTTTATTGTAAAACAATCTGAATTTGTTAATTTGTTTCAGCACCCAATGCGCAGCGCATAAGCGTTTGGTATTCCCCCGCTGTCCCCCACCGGCCTCACCATTCACCTCCGCGTGTACAAGGAGGCGCTGGCGGCCGGCATGGAGCCGCTGGGCGAGGGGCTGTGTCTCTCCGAGCTGGAGCTGCACGGAGGCCACCTGCACGACTCGATGGCGGCGTCCGTGGGCTCGGCGATATCGAGCCTGATGGCGCCGCTGCACCACGAGCCACAGCACACGCCGCTGCATGCGCACGCGCCGCCGCTGCACCACGAGCCGCTCGAGAAGCTTAAATGTAAGTTTGAACATACCACAGTGGCTTTTTTTTTGTGTGTTTTACATTGCTCTCAGGGTCAACATATTGTGATGCAAGTGAGCTATGTTGATAATTGCATTAGAGGCGGGATTGTTGATTGGAAAGAAGGCCGTGGATGTAATTATCAAAGCTCACGCTTTTCATACGACGTTTTTCAACACATTTTGCGAGGAAAAAAATACTTTACCTAAGATGAAAAATGTATAGGCTTCCTAAGTAATTTTCTTTAGTTATTGATGGTAACAGGTTTTTACTTACAGTATATTGTACATCGCCAAGAATTTCCAGTTGTTCTATTTATCATTATTCTATCCACCACGAGTCAACATTTTTGATAAACCAAACACGCATTAACAATGTTTACAAATATTTGTGAAATTACCGATAATGGCGCACAACAATATTTTTTCGAGAGTTAAAAAAAAAAAAAAAAATTTTGAACTGTTTATTTCAATAAAAAAGTAGGGGTTAAATTACAGTCTTAACTACTAATCTTAAATTTAAAAGATTTTTTGTGTTAAGGAGCCTGCCTTATAACTATAACCAAACTTAAAACCAGACTTAGATGAAATCTCTACAGCCAGTACAAAATAAAATAATCATTTTCGAATTAAAATGTTATCTATATTAATTCATATAAAATGTTATCAAAAGTGAATGGTTTTACTAAATTAAACGTTTCTATATCATATACAAAAAAAAATAGTCAATCAATTAACAAATAGTAGATTGTTATACCTTCATAACGTAACAAATTATTTAATTAAACATTTTTGTTTCGTGTTATTTTTAACGAGGAAGTTACCCCAATCATATTTTAAACTACATATATGACACAGAGAGAAAGAATATAATGGAAAAATAAACCATCTTCGTCTGTAGCCCCCGACAGGATGACAGAACGACAGACGAAGATGATTTATTTTTCCATTATACCTATTAAAATAGTAGATTGTATGACAAGGCTCTAAAGTAAGCCATATTACCACGAGATGGATATTTTCCCGAACGAAGTGAGGTTTACTCTACTTTTTACTTTGACTGCGAGAAAATAGTGAAAACAATGATTATCCATGCACAATCAAGCAACAATTATACCCCTATTCTTTAATTATTAAAAATAACCGAACTCGGTTATTACAAAGTTCCAATAATCGGGTATGTGGTTTGGCCAGAATAATCGGTTATAAGTGTTATAACCGATTTGAATTCCCTACTCTCCAACGACTTGTGATTTAATAGGATACTGTTTGTATATTGTGTAAAGATGTTTATTTGTATATATATACAACGTGTTAATAAAATAACGCAAAACCTGAATCGGTACAAAGGCGAACTTATCCCTGTAAGGGATCTCTTCCAGTTAACCTTTGAGCAATTCAGTTGAGATCAGGAACAAAAAGATAGATAAACTAACACGTAATTACCTTGACGCTACAGTACGTTAATCTTAATACATATTTATACTACATGCAAGTACAAATAAAAATATAAAGTAAATATACACATACTGTAGTTATAGTATGTGTATATTTACTTTATATTTTTATTTGTACTTGCATGTAGTATAAATATGTATTAAGATTAACGTACTGTAGCGTCAAGGTAAATACGTGTTAGTTTATCTATCTTTTTGTTCCTGATCTCAACTGAATTGCTCAAAGGTTAACTGGAAGAGATCCCTTACAGGGATAAGTTCGCCTTTGTACCGATTTAACTTTTTTTTGTCTGTAATTTTACCTGTGTCTTGTGTACAATAAAGTATTTACATACATACATACATACATACACCAAGGCGAAAAGATTGTTCAATTTGGCGCCATTCTTTTTGATAAACTGCTTTGACACAGATACAAAATATTCACACCACGAATAAACGCCTCTGACCGTCTAATAGCCGCGTCTACACGGCCGAGCGCGGCGGACAGCATACGCGGGGCATACGATAAGGCGAGATAGACAGCAGTCTATCCCGCTCAATCTTCATAGCTTATGTCATGTATGCAGTCAACCATGCTTGAACGTTTGGACGCGGCTATAGTCGGTCATAGGCGTTTATTTTTTTAATTATAGTGAATTAGGGAATCAAAAACACCTAATGTTTGGAATGGATTCTGTTTCCTGATTGGTCGATTTTAATGTCTAGCTTATTCTGGTTAGTTGATAGCGAATACTAATGTGTTTTAAAGAGTTGTGATTGGTGGATGTAACGTTGAAGTGTTTTGATTGGTCAAAATAAAATGTTTTATAAATCATAAATATGTAGGTATACATATTTTCCCTAGGGGCTAAATGTACTACTTTAGCCTCGCTTGCTAAGCCTAATATGACGCACTTTTTGACCATGAGAAGTGAAAAAGGATTTAATTTGTTTAGTCGAGTAAGAATTAATTTGCCGAGGATTAAAAAAAAAGCTGTTCATGCACCGTATTCATGCATACACCTTGCTGCAAGGTACCAGCCAACTTGTCTTAATGTTATAAAACACGCGTGTTTAATACCCAGGATTATAAGCCTTAAACCGACGTAATAAGAGGTACGTTACGAGCCAATGTGTTGAAATAGTAGATTGTACAACAAGTGCATAAAACGCACCATTTTACGCGAGACGTTTCCTCCTCGCTCGCAAGCTGGTTCGGATGGATATAAAATCGAGTGTAAAATGGGTTTTATGGACGAATTGTACAGTCTTCTTTTCACGTCGATTGCGAGGAAATGAAAACTATAAGTTTATTTCATAAGTTTTATTGTGTACTTCGGCTGTTGGTATCCTTGCCTTGGTCTTAGAATACTAACGAAACATAATAAAATAAAAATAAAGAGTTTATTCTATAAAGTTAAAGTTACTCGTGTGGCTGTTAGACCGATTGCCTTGGTCTTCGACGAAGATTTTACTTTAGGCACTAGAGCATAAAAAGCGACTTTAGGTCGCCTACACCCAGCATAAAGACGCACTTTTTGAGCATGAGAAGTGAAAAGGACATTATGCACTATGTTGATATATTATAATTTCACACCCTCTTTGTTATTAGACTTATTAGGTATACGAAGTGTTGGTGGTAACAACTCTAGTGTTAAAAAAATGGTGTGGGGAATAAGCAAAATAAAAAAGACTGAAAATGCCATAGTAGAGATACTATTATCTAACTCACTATCCTAAGCCTAAGCTCATTCGTGCGTTCCTGAGATATTATTTTGTCCATGATTGGAACGAACTTGTCGGATCGCTGAAAGCTGATGAGCACAAAGGTGTAAATGCAAACTGGTGTAGATACGAAATGGATATCGCCACTAAGCCCCGACAGATGAATTTTAGTGAAATACATCGCAAACGATCTATTCTGGAACGTTCTATATTGGCAAATAAATCCCGTTTTAAACTCGACTGAGCTTGTAAATAAAATAAAGGGGACTTTTCGTCCGTGATCCGCGGCGAGCATCCGATGAAGTCGTTCGTTCTTTTGTTTTATTTTTATGAAGATATGTAGCTCCTCCGAGATGGGATGTGGGATACGGAGGGTAAATAAATAGGGTGCTTTCGATTTTACGTAAAAAACGTAATTGGGTTCTTGGCGCTGATGAAATTAGTTTCAGTCGCGCGTGAGAGAGGACTGGATATATGTAGGTTAGATACATTCTTATTCGTGTTATGTAAATAATGAATAATTCTAAGACGTCGCCCATCGAGTTCTATTGGTTAACATTAATATTTTCGACACTAATTAACATAAACAAACATAGACAGTAACGTCAATTGCAGTCCACAACCATGAAACCTTTATGATATCGTATCAATACACTTTTTACAACAATATAATTTCACAGCAATAATCATCGATTGTTGCTACACGTGTCATAGTCACGACACAATCGTGACGAAATTGCATCCGTCACACGTCATCACCGTGACGGCCGTGACGGGCCGCGCGGGGCTGTACACTTGCCGCGTTTGTATACAAAATTAGGGATTATTCTACTGTCGGTGACACGCAATTTTGTCTTTTATCCGTGCCAATTTTAACATGACATTTTACAATTTACTGCAAATCATACGAAACATACTTACACGTTTTCGTCATGCTGGGGATCTATTTGACTAAATTATTAAATCGAAAACACTTTGGTATTTGTCGCGGGTACGTTTGGCACATTAAGCTTGACCAATAAACATTGGTTGAAAAACCCACTATTGCATTTCCATGAACGGACGGCATATATTGGTAAAACTACGATAAAATTATCATCACCTTTGAAAGTATTCAAAATGTTGAAAAACAAATCGTGAGTATAATATTTTTAAACTAATCATTCATAAAGTTTTTGCTTGAAAAAACTTTCTTTATACGGAGCGCTTTTTTACTAGGACGTGAAAGCAGGTAGGTTACGTAAACAATCATAAACTGTATAGGAAATTTATACAAAATATTTGTAGGCACAGCAATAATAATGTTGAGCGTTGTTCAAATAGGATAGTTATTTTATTTAAATATCGTTATATCAGGGTGATGACTAGCTTGACTTACTAAATAAATCTTTAAAAGCTCTTATCGGATCTCTGTGGTTGTTAAAGTTTTCTCGGTATCTTACGTGACAAGACGTGAAAGTGTCAGTATCTAATAACAGATTACTTACCGCACAAACTAAACTGTTAACAATATTTTTTTGAGATTTTTATCGTGTTTAAAATTACAAAAGTTTTAACAGGTCGTAATGTGTTTTTAGCCAATACCTTATCCGGATCGTTTCTCCTCGATATGATATTAGGTATGTATACAAAAGATGATTGTTTTAAGTATTTAATTTAAAAAAAATCGACGTACTACCCCGGCATCGGCACCTGTATCGCCGGCTCAACAAACAGCTAGGCTAATCGGATAGTTTTTACAAACGCATCAATATCGGATTACGCGCCCCCGGGCCGTGGCTGTTTAGCTGCGCAATTAGTCATGCCGAGGGGCTCTAAACCACCGTGCACGGCAGCGTACTCTGCTTTGTATTATTATAGTAAATAATTTACTTTAAAAACAAAGTTTTAACCGACTTCAATTTAGTACTCCGCCAAGCCACGAGAACATTCCACATTTATTTTCCAATTTACCACATGAACTGATTTCCGAAAGCAAATGCGTTGATTATTAGAGAACAAAACCCAATCGCTGTATGTGGACCGATAATATTTGAGGACTTCCGTCGATTCCACAAGGACCACCTTTGGCACTTCATTAGTTATTAAGAAAATTTATTGAATGTGACAAAAGTACATACAAAACATTTCCACAACGCAGGTTTCGTTAATACAACCAAACAGCATCTGCAACATGCTTCGTCATTAGTTGCTAGTTCAACGGAATCTTATCAGAATCTGTGACGTACTTTTGTACTTTTAAGTACATAATTGAAGAATTCCATAAGTCATCTTTGGTCTTCATCATGAACTCCAGTCCACCAAATTTATGTATTTACACACGAGTTAAAATAGAAAATACCAAAATCACTACACGCGTGCCTAATATAATTGAGGAGTTCCCTCAATTCCTCATGGATCCCATCATCCAACTGGATTTTTGAAAAAAATGGGACCAACCTGAAAGCATATACTTACAAACAAAAAAAAATACGAATTGGCTCATCAATTACGTTTCGTTTAGTAAACTAATATAATTCTATAGTTAATCAAATAATCACTAACTTCTCTTAACTATGTCATACTCTTTTAACCGTTAGGATACCTCTAAGAAGTAAGTAATGTTAGACGACTAGTGAAATAACAAAATAATATTTTTTGTTAACTTTATTATATAAACTTGTACGAAAGAGCGAATACCTCCTAATACAAGTGTCAAACTTAAAAGGAGGGCTCGACAAATCTTATGTAATAACCTAAGTTACAAATAAAATAATTTTGAATTACGAAGTTCTGAGGTAACAAAAATTAAAAAAAAAAAAAATATCCCGAGCTGAGAATCTCCTCCTTTTTTGAGGTCGGTTAAAAATAGCAAACTCCGGTCAACGTAATTGCTCTACGGTACCTACTAGTTTTTTGAACGAACGAGCGAAGCAAACGAAATTCTCCGTTTAAGCTTGGCTAAACATTCTAACGTAATGTCCGGCTGTCCGGCTGTCCGGCTGTTTTCCTCTACAAGTCGCATTTCACAACCGATTCTCGTGAAATTTTGTGAACAGGTTCCATAATTATGCACAGATTTTTTGAATAACAGTATGTAAATACCATCTGTCTAACTTGGTACTGCGGGAAATAACAAACGACAACATTCGTTTTATTATTTCCCGCCGTAGCATGTTACACAGATGGTATTTAAATAAATATATAAGCTACGGTAGCTAAGTGGTTCAGGCATAAGAACATAAGGGAAAACATCGTGAGTAAACTTGGATACTTAACATATGCGAAGAAGTTTTTTTCAGTTCAAAGATGTATGTGAACTTGTGAACTCCCCAGCGCGAACACGTGGGGGCTACTGCCCGTTGCCTTTCATCCATGAGAGGAGGCATGTGCCCAGCAGTGGGACGTAAATAAAACTATATAGCATAATACATATATGAAACTCTTATAAATCAATATTTGTTCGTCAAACCTTTAATTTTTAATCTTACTCTTACCACCCTACACAGGATAAGTACTCATATTATTATCCATACTACTACTACCCGCCCTCCTTAATAAAAATTAAGCAAATACGTATATTAGTTTCTTAATGTTTTTTAAATATTACGAGTATTACATTACAAAAGGTAGAGCAGTTTAACATACAGCATCACGGGAGTGAAACTGGCGTAAATGCAATGATTTGCAATCCATCACTGACGAACAAAAAAGGGCAGCGGGGCAATCATTTAAAGTCAATTCCGATGAATTGCATACTCCATCCTCCTTCTACTCATTTGCTTCATATATTTTTTATATCTCCATCCCACTTGCACCTTAAAAAACAACCCCTCGAAATCGGCGAAGCATTATATAGCGATGATTAGCTCACACTTGCCGCTTTTGTCATTGAATTTAAATAGGGGATTAAAATGCACAGCGTTTTATTAATGCTATTGTGTTTTGTTTGGGGATAGTCCATTTTATTCACTACTATGGCATCAGTGCAGAAGTACAGTGTCTACTATTAAAATAGGTACCTGTTGAGCAAAGTGTACGGTACCATCGCCAACACAGTTAACTGACCATCCGTGCACTTTACATACATTGTAATAAGGATCACGAATAGTCAGTCGGCGTTTGTATTAAGTTGACGATACATAGTGTAAAATCATTTGCCTTTATGTAAATATTTATCTATTTTGCAATAGCTGTAGGTACACGTGCTTAAGTCAAAATGGAAGAAATACTTTTTCCCCTTCGAAAACTCGTTATTATATTGGCTATGTGATCGCTATTGAGCTTATCCCCGAAGATTGTGTCATATCCTACGATTTTTATAAAATAGGCGAAAAACACGTTTCGTGGCTTTAATTTTAAATTGCAGGTTTTGCGGAATCTTGCCTTAAGCCTTCCGTTCGTTGATTTTGCCGTCGCCTGTGATTTTTTCACCTTCGTTGTTAAATCCAGGGCGAATCTCATTATTTTACTCGAAAAATATGGAAAACTAATTACGTGGGATTTGGATTCGATTATAAGGGATTTTTATACGTGTGTGCAATATAAATGGGGTGTGATATTGAAAGAAGCTAGGACGTTTGGGAAATGTAAACTCGGCGTCAAAAAAATCGTACATCTTCAAAAGTTCGTTTCAAGCGAATATCTTAACTAATTTATTGTACCCTATCAAGATTAGTATCATTTGAAAGCACAAATAATGATCTTTAAAGTCACGTGTTATTCGTTACCGTAATAACAATAATCGCTAAAAGTTTGCCTTTTAAATCAAAAGTGCCGAAGTCAGTACGTAGCCTTTACTATTCAAATAACCTCAATTCGCCCCATGTAACGAGAATTAATAATAAACCGAGTAATACAAATTCTCAAGTAGCAAGAAAAGGTTGCCAAGCGCCGATTTAGTAATCACAGTTCGTGTAATCGACCATTTGCGACGGAACTGACGGAATGATAATGATAACCTACAACAAAACTCGCGGTCGGGGCGCTGGCTCGATGAATCACGATCGAGAATTAACACCTAGATTTCATGTCGTCGCTTTTGATATGATTGAATAATTAGATATTCCAACTCAAATATATATATCATCTTAAATTTTTTTCTTCAAATCCCTGATGAGAATTTTCCAAAATGATACAATGACCATTTTTCAAATTAGAGAAATTGGTACATACATATTACCTTTGTGACTTTACCTTCTGTCCTATTTTATAATTATCATCTCCGTTTTATTTATTTATTTATTGCACCAAAGAAGAACGTATGGTACAAAAGGCGTACTAATAAGCATTCTCTACCAGTCAACCTTTGGGCAAAGCAGGAAGAGTTATAAATAAAAAGGATGAAAAGAGTATGATCTGTAAGTAATGTTTTTGTTGATAATTCATGAGCTTTTAACACTTCGTAGCCAAACGAGTGTAACTGACATCGAAAGCGTTAAGTATCCAATACCCCTAGTTATTTAAAATGTTGGTTGAAGCTTTGACGACATACTTTAAACCGCGGTCGCATGCCTAGTTACATTCCAGATGCATTTAAGATAACTGCTGTTGCCGGGGCGGTGGGCCCGGCAAATATTTGTAATACTGCCCGTCACTCGAGATTATCACTATCTTGATGTTAATCTGACTGCGAGAACAGTTCCTCTGGACACCGAAATCTTGTTAACATACGGAGATTATGTTTTTCGTAGGAATCTGGTCATCCGCGAGTATTCTTACAGGAAATAAAGAAGTAGTCATTAAATTAAACGCGGTCACTGGATGTTTTTTTCTGCAATGGTAATGGAGATTTTGCCTTCCTTGTATATTTCTATAATGGATGAAGTTATTTTTTGATGTTATCTGATATTTTGAAAGCACCTCGGAAGCAGATAGGTATGTCTGATATGATATATGTACTTGTAATTGATCAATAACTTGTTGATGATTTAAAAATTTTTGTAAATAGGTTTTGACCGACTAGGTATACAACTCTTCTTGAAAAGTTTTTCAACTCTTCTTGAAAATTTCCTGCTACCCAAAGGTTGTCTGGAAGAGATCGCTCTAAAGCGATAAGACCGCCTGTTGTTACCTTTATTTATCGTCTATACTTTTGTAACATGCTTTTCTTATGTTGTGGTGCAATAAATAATATATTATTATTATTAATATACAAATATTTTATGGCAATACCTAAAAACAATTCACAACTGACAATTATAAATGACCATGGTGTCTATAAAATGATTTGACAAAAAGTCGGTGCCACACTGTCTATCCCGCCCGGCACTACAAAGTTTTTGTACACCTTTTTTACAAAAGTGGCGTCCCCTGTCACCCGACACTGACACCGGGTCCCTTGTCGCTACGTCAGAACTTGGGTGCAATATATTATTCTTGTTTTTTTATATTACAAAATTAGAGGTATCGGTGAATTCTTCTGATATAGAAAAAAAGGAAAGTACTATTTAAGTATTGCTGTTATTTTCATATTTTCTAGTCCATGGATGTTCCAGACACACTCAAAGTACCCAATGCATAAGCTTTATAACTGCGTTTAGACATTATTTTTTATTTGCGTTCAATGTACCTATACCTATACTTACTCGTTGAGCATTTATCTGCATAGAGGGAGACGTAGCATGCTTAGGTTGGTGTTTCAGTTGTGTAGGTTATTTTTTGTCTAATATACGAACAATTTTTGTGACCTACGATTTCTGTTGACCTCTTCGCGGCGATCTGCACCGGCGTCACTTTGACCTTTTTCTCTGTTTGTCTACAATCCGTAAACGTCAACATTTTCCAAATTCACAAACTTTGGGCGTGACTATTCCGAGCGACAGATGTCTCGCCATCCGCCCCAAAAAACGCGTCATGGAGGCGTGGTAGCAATAAATTTTGTCAAAATATGCTCGACACAAACACTTCCCATACCTCCTATTAGAATAACAGAACGAATCGTTTTAATTTGTTAACAGGCCTCCAGAATGGGTGTCACATGTCTACCGGGGCTAAATTATTTAGTTTCGACTTCACTAATTGCCGATGACAAAGTTTAATAGCCTGTGCACATGTTAATCGGTCGTTTTTTTTATTTTAGAAACGATATAAGTGGCTTAGAGTGTTGAAGTTATTATTTGACGACACCATGCATTACCTTAGTGCATTGGGAGATTCCAAAAGCGTACCTTTTACTTTTTTTCTCACAATTTGGAAAGTTTGGGTTTTCCTAGTCCGTACCACAAGCATTCTTAATTGATTCTAATAAAGAAAAATGTGTCCTCAATCATTCATTTTATTACCTATCTGACATTTTTAATACATTTAGAATGGGTCGCCTCAAATGGAAACGTAAAAATATATGGGAAATAGGGGACACTTTTTTTATCAAAATCAATAGAACAGATCGATTCTGAGCAGGAAAACAAAAAAAAAAAACAAATTCCAAGCAGAAAAGTAAAAGGCGACTGAGAAAATTTAACCGTGACAACTTGACCATAACAAATGAACATTACAGTAATTTCAAATCAAATCAACACATTTATTCGTGACAAACACAACACAGATAATAACATAAATAAAATAAAACGCACAATTTTTCTTTGCCACGAAAAGGACCCAGCTCAGCATGTTGCTAGCTTTGCAGCCATCTTCCGCAGGGTCCACTCGGTGAGAGCACGGAAAGTAACAAACAAAAAATTAAAAGGAAATATATACTTAACTAAAATACACAAAAAGGCATAAACAGTTTTTTTATAATATTAAATAGTATTAAATAGTAATGGTTTGTTGGCCTGCAAACAGTTGCATCCCAACAAACAACTTACTGCTTTCTTACTACCTATTCACATCTGTATACGAGATTTTAATCTAATCTCTTGACAAATGAATTACTGACACATATTTATATTCTATCTCCAAATAGGTGACAACACAAACAATTAATTGAAATTGATCATTATCCCGGTATAACCAGAAGTCAAGTAATGATAGAGCGCAGCGTGAAATCGGGAGTATTGGCAACAAACAAACATTGTTGACTGTGTGATTGATAGTGTGACAGATGTAACCCTTGCACTGTCGCATCTGTCGCTCAGTGGTCAACGGCTATCGAAAGGGATAGGATAGGGTTAACTAATATGTTTTCAAACATTGAAATACTTCCGCTACTTTTATTTATGATTTTCTTGACCTTTAGTATCTGTACAGTGGGTGTACAAGTCCAAGGGGGCTGTAGGTACATGATATACATAGATAGAAGTCTGCCTACATTAATACATAGACCTTAAATAAAGAAGAGAAACCTGCGGGGCAGGTATCCAGTCACCTGCCGCTGGTTGTTCATCTTACTAAAAACTGCACTGTAGCGCCATCTACTGATATTCTGTAAACCAAAATAATCAGGTACAAAAGCTTCCTTCAACATCGCGGTTTCCACATTAGAGTTGTTTTTATTTTATTGGTATAGCTATAAAAACAGATAACGGTTGTAAAAGAGCATTGTGCTCGCGCGTCCATAAATCTTTTATTTTATGACAAATTGTGTAGTCACCCCAGCGCATTCAAGAACAAATAACAACATAATAGCCGGTGATGGGCAAACAGCAAAATAATGGGACAGTTGCACCGTAAGCACAATAGTGGGCCACTAATATCGGTGAACTTCACAAAATATTGTCATTGTACGTGTAATTTATTATCTGGGGAACTGAGACATTGACCGGGAAAAAAAAACTAATGTCAATAGTGCGTAAAAGATGTGTGGGTTGACTTTACTACATATAACAACTAACTAGCGGTGGCGCGGTGTCCCTGGTCTTCGAGCCCAATCGCCTAGCGCTAGCCTATTTGAAACTTAAACGCACCTTACTTTAAAAAAAAAACCCAAATTAGCTGCGGCTTTTCTAAGGATATCATATGTTTGACGCCCCTCCCTACTTACTAGACAGGAGCATACTTTGCATTGCCCAATTGATATCATTTGTAACTTTAAATTACAGACTAGCAATCCTGTACTCAGGTACGATTAAATACCTACTTAGTATAATTAAAGAAATACTTGATCGATGGGCAGTGATAAGTAATTAGTTAAGTAAACCACACCAGCGCTAAGGGCGTCGATGGAATATCCCTTGATATGTTACTGCTAACTCTGCCTCGTACACTAACCATCATAACGGCAATTGTAAACCAGTCAATTACTACTGGCGTCTTCCCGGATTGTTGGAAAGCAGCTTCTGTCAAACCTCTTCCTAAAATATCTTTGCCTACGAAGCTAAAGGACTTGAGACCTATTAGCATACTCCCACTCATGTCCAAAATCCTGGAGAAAGCAGTTTGCTTACAGTTGATTCAGTATTTAGAGTATAACAACATTTTGCCTCCCAACCAGGAAGAAACGAAGTACAGCTACAGCTTTAATAGATGTTGTTGATAATATTCTTCATGCACAGGACAGTGGCAATGGTACAATTCTCGCTCTTCTTGATTTCTCGCGCGCTTTTGACACCATCGATCACACGTTATTGCTCTCTAAGCTCTCCTACTATGGGTTTGAACCCGGGTGTATCAAATGGTTTGCCAGCTACTTGAGTGGGCGCACTCAGCTGGTCCAGTTGCTTAACGCTGACGGGACATCTGCAGTCTCTACTACTCAGCCTGTTATTAGGGGGGTACCCCAGGGGTCCATCCTTGGTCCAATTCTTTTTATATTGTACAGTGGCGATATAATTCAAAGTATTAAAAATTGTAGATGTCACCTTTACGCGGACGACGTGCAAATATACATTTCTTTTAATCCCGATAGTACTTTGGCGGCCGTTGAGGAAATGAATGAGGATTTGAGCCGGGTAGCACAGTGGTCAAAACAAAATGGTCTTGTTTTAAATCCCCTTTAATCAAAGTTTTTGGTGTTGGGCACGAAGCAGCGCGTTGCACGAATTATGTCTCACAACCCACGTTTATCTATAAATGATATGGATTTAACATGCGTCCCGGAAGCCAGGAATCTTGGTATCAGTATGGATAGCTCGCTTCACTTCGAGGGACATGTTCTTGAAACGGTTCGCAACTGCTTTTACCGACTTAAAGTCCTTTACAGAGTTCGAAACCATCTGAATGTAGATACACGCATAAAACTCTGCGATGCCTTGATTTTATCGAAATTCAATTACGCCGACACTGTTTATGGGAAATGTTTGTTGTCCCGGTCTAAACAAATGGTGCAGCGATTACAGAACGCGTGTGCAAGGTTTTGCTTTCCCATTCCCAGGCGTGCCCATGTGACCCCCTTCTTAAATAAAGGGAAACTTCTCAAGATGGAGGCCCGTAGGACTTTGCATCTCGCCACACTTTTATTTGGGGTAATTCACTACAGAGGGCCTTCGTACCTGTTCCAGAAGCTTCAGTTCACGATTCCTAAACCCAGACGGATTCTCCGGCTTGTCTGTCCCCGACACGGAAGTGCAGCTTTTCGTGGTAGTTTTAGCTATTCTGCCACGAAATGCTGGAACAATATCCCTCCTCCTATTAAAGAATCTTCATCGCTATTCATTTTCAAAAAGCGCCTTAAAAACTTTCTACTTGACCGTCAGATTAATCCATCTTAGCATTTCCGTGTCCCGGCTTAGATATGGAACTTCTGGTTCTTATTTTAATAATTAAAATAAATAAATGGATTTTAATGCGAACATTTTTATATTTAAGTTAATATTAATATGTCCTGGGTTTTACCCGACTGCCGAAGGAGAGGAGGGTTATATTTTTATATTTTTCGAGCGTATGTATGTATATGTGAATGTTGTATTCTCTGGCAGCCTAAACCGTTTGACGGATTTCGACCTATGTGGTGTCGTTGGTTTCCTCTTAATTGTAGGAGTGAAATAGGCTAAACTATTTGTAAAAAGCAGTTGGGTTTTTCGAAATATCTTTTGTTTCCACTTGTCTGTAACGTATTACGACGGAAGTGCAGTCCTGTGACGTGCAACTCAAGGATCCACATAATATCAGCGTCGAGTCATCTTCTGTGGCTCGACATTGTGCTGAGTGGACTCCTTTTTCGCATTTCACGAAATGTCAAAATGTATAAGTACTTAAAAATATTGTTGTATTTTGTATTTTTGCGAAATAAACTTATTTTCTTTCTTTCTTTCTAATTTATAATTAGATATATGTTATTTTATTAGAAATCCGACCTTTATTCCAGTAACTGGAAGTGAAGCCGCCCCATTGGAGAAAGAAGTAGTTGATAATTGGGTAGTGACACTGGTGACTTAAGAGGCTGACAAGACCTAATTTGGTGAAATTGATGTTATTTAATCAGTTTTTAAAGAAAAACGAGCATATCAAAAAAAAAAAAATTAAATTCATCATATTTCAAAGACCGTGGATGGACTCGATACATAATTGGACGAAATCAGCTATAGAAAATAATTGCAAAGATTGGCCTTAAAATCATCATTAAACGGTTCTGAATATATCTTTATTTTTTTGACGTAAGTATGGGTCTGCAATTAAAAACATGAAGTCAACAATAAAAAAAAAAAAAAAATATATATATATATATATAAATTTAAATATACCTAAACCGCTAACGAGTCATATTTCACAAATAATCCACACTTTTTTTAATTTCAATATTTACTCATTACTATTTTGTAAGACCTGGCCGCCCAGTAACACTCGCTCTCGTTTACTTCGATACAAATAGACAGTGTGCGCCGTATCCCGAATCATCAAGGGCATTTTGGTGTTGACACCGTCGTCGCTGAGTACAACGTAGAGAGAGACGCAGCCAAGAATTTTTTTGCAGTTTGGGGATAACTGCACCAAAGATTAGGGCGAAAATAAGAGCACGCAACATACAGTTATTATTAGTTAGCTTTAACCTTAGGCAAGGGTTGAGAGACTAAAAGGTCAAACAAATATATACATAAGTACCAGCTGACATTTCGTCCCTACAAAATCGTCAATGACATAAGAGCTCATGAATGACTGTTGCCTCCTTCAAAATTAAACCTGACTTATTTATGTTGTACTTATAAAAAGTAGCAACAAAATTGACTATTAAGTAAATCTCTTTTTTTCTCCTTGGGTTCTTTAAAAGTATCTTCCCAAATCATTACTCCATTCTAATACGACAACTGAGTGAACCTTCCAACGCTATTCGCCACCCCAAAACAGATCGGCTATAATTCTGTAATCACCATAAAATCTGTATCACCACAGTAATATATTTATGACATTATAGCTCCCACTAATATTTATGCAAATTGAAAACGAACAGAATGGCATCGTTTACAGCCGTAATGCGGGGGGGCAGATCATATGTTTATTTTGTTCACTATTAGGTATATTACCCTCGCCAGTACAATCTGTCGATGTAATAAAGTTTGATTTAGAAGGAGAAACCTTTTAAAAGGTTTTCCCATTAAGATACAAAAGTATCAAGAAATGTGATCTTCCTATGCAATAAGTTGATACACTACATATGACTTTTCAAATCAAAAGACTAACAGCCACGTATAAATATGGGTTATATGGGATATCTTTTTTTATGAAAACCTGCGAACCAGATACCCAATCATCGGGGGATGACTGGGTAATGTTATGTGGTATTTAATACAAAACATCGGATACGAAATACGAATAAAATATAATGATTCAAATTCCCAGAATATCATTTTACGATTTAGGCAGTCCTACTGCGTTTTTTAAGTCAATGGGCTAGTTTTTGCTCGGGTTTATTTACTTACCTTGAATTCAAACTTACCTGTTCAAACACATATTTTCCTTAAAAAAAAGTACAGATTGCATTTTATGAAATTTATCGGCAATATATCTACATCGGGATCCTAAAATTATACCAGGCTAGCATAACTCAAAGGGCCCTTCCATTCGCCACACATTTCGTCCACATCATTACAATAAACAAGCCGCATCCCCAGCCAGTTGTCATCGAGTCCGCAGAAAGTAATTTGTGCCCATATGTGCGCAGTGATTGCCCTCGGTGGTCTTTTGGCCATTCCGTCCCCTAATTTATTTTCTTATAAGTAACAATTGTATTATAATGACAACGGCGGATTTTGCAAGGGTTAAATATGATTCATGAACATTTGACTCGTGGCCTTAGTCAGCAAATATCTGCGGCATTTTGACACATTTGTCACAACGACGCAAACATATCTACCTAGACGATTTAAGCCACTCACAGACCGGCGCGGCCTGCGGTGGCGGCCAATAGTAAACTTGACATTAACTATGTCTATTGCCAGTGAGATACAGGCTTTAAACAAAAAAAAAATCTTTTCAGGCATGGCGTGTAAAAAAAATTGTTTTGAATATTAACAGACACATTCTCTTCCTATATTTTGACTCAATATCCCCTTAATAATAATAATATCTCCTTTTTTAGTAACAATGACTGATATAGAATCTCATGATGATGAAAACGGTAACAGTTTATGAAATATATCTATGCAAATTGTACCTACACGTTTTCTTTGCTCTTTAATGAAATACCAACAAGATGTGCTGTGGTGATATTTATCGATAAAAAAAGAAAAACAAAAGACGCGCTAGCTCCGCGCTCACCCCACTAATTCAGCTACCCATTCGCCACTAGTAATATTTATATACAAGTCTCAGGTGGACGGTAATTTGGTTGCGGGAAGGGTTGCTGGTTTACCCGCTGATTCCTCTCCTGGGACCGCTGCGGCGGCGCCGGGCCCCCGCGTGCTGTAACACTCATTTGTTTTGGTATTAGTTGCCATTTAGGTACTAATATTTTTATGATTATTGTTTTTGTTACGACGTGTTGGTGCCATACATTATGTTTACGGCAGTGCGCAGTGCAATATTAATTACATTCCTACATAAATATATGCGGTACTACTAAAGAAAATTATATTTAGCAAATGATCTATACTAACAAAGTTTGTGAGTGTACCTTAGTGGGAGTGTGAATTTGTACGTAGGGGGTAATCTTCGGAACTACTAGATGCGCTAAAGAAAACAAGTTATGTATATAATTATTTACTATTGAGATGGACATAGCCTATTATCCCACAGCACAGCAGCTTCGCTTGCGTTCTGAGAAACACGCGGGCGGAACCGCGCGGACATCTAGTTATATTATAACATTTATAACGCTCCATATGAAAGATAATTAACTCATACCATTTACTAATGACGTACCTAATTTATATATGTAGATTGTAAAAAAGGAGGGTGTATAGTGTATGTAATGTCCCTAAACTTTTATTAAGATTTCTTTAATATTACTCGTTCAAAATTCGAATTGCTGTAGGTATACCTAATGGAAATGTAGATAAGCTTAATTGAAAATATGGGGCGCGAGTTGTTTATAAAAGCTTAAATCCAGTAGAGTTCTCGGCTCGTAAACGTTCCGAGATTCGCAATTCGCAACAGATGCCGACCTTGAGACCGAACGCGGCCAATAAACTGACAGCCGTCCTCGTACGTGTCATGTCGCACCGCTACAATAACGAAACATGAAAAATTTCCAGACGCCCACATCAGACTGATAAATGGCTTCCGAAAATCCAAAAGGAAGTTACAGCTTACTCGGGATTTGGTCTAGAACCTCTCACGTCCCATAACTGCTGCACTTCGCTTTATTACAATTACCATAAGCCTCAAAGTCCCGCACTCCACGCCCGATGGAAGCGACTTCATCATTTTGAACCTACCTACAAGCGCGGTAAGACTGTTATTGCTTGGGTGAAATAGCAACCGCGTCTGGGGCGAAGTCTACGTGGGCTCGGACGAATATGACTCTTACTGCTGATGCTGTAAGACGCAATTTGGGCGGTACCGAGCGCCCGTGCAAAAGTTATGCGTCGTTCGTGCCTCCGGAGCGGTCCACTCTTTACATTTATGTACATACGTGTACGATGTCGGGGCTATTTGGAATACTAATTGAGGATGTCTACGGACTACAACTGAATGCTATTTACTTTTGGCGATATAAAGTATCTTAGCAACGTGTTCAGGTTTTCAATCAGATTGCGGTGCAAACTTGCTAGTCTGTAGATAAATACTAAGACACACATAAACTTATCACAAAAGTAAACTTGAAAATATTAGCTATACATATCTATAAGACGAACATTTTTATATCCTAGTGAGTTAGTTTCTTTCGTAGATAGGAATAAAATGACCTCCAGTCAAGATAAGGACTCTCACCTAACACATATCTCTATAATACTTAACACCAAACTCCAGAAATTGCCACGAATAACTTACCTACAGGTTTCACTACAAGGTTTCCCAAGGCTCCTGGCAGCAAAGGGAATATGAATAGGAAGGCAGCAAACCGCGAAATGATGATGAATCGAGCGCGAGAAAAGGGCCCGTCAGAGCGAAACACCGCTACCCGCGCTCCACCCGCCAAACAGAGACAGATGATGGGAAATTAGCGGATGCTCCCGTGAATTTGTGTAGGTTTTCAATGAACCTTCATGGTAGGTAAAATAGGAATAAAGCGGATCGGGCCTAATCCGCGCCCATTTATAACTTACAGGCCATTAATTTGAGTGATAATTCATGGTTAGGGTAGCGATTGGCTGAAGATATTGGGTTCCGGAGCGATGCGACCTGTGTGTCTAATTAGATGAGATAATGAATTACGGATAAATATCAATTATATTATACTCATGTGATCGCGTGCCTTACAGATCGCCTACAGTGGTATATACCCACTGTAGGCGATCTGTAAGGCACGCGATTATTAATCTGGCGGTCGTGGTTTCGAACACTTCGGACCCTGGCTCGTACCACAGAGTTAAAAAAAAAAATTATATGTACGAAATATCATTCGATATTTAACAGTGACTTTTCGGTGAACAATCCCAATAAGGTCTAATTTTCCCTCTGGGTTGGAAGGTCAGACGGCAGTCGCTTTCGTGGGTCTTGGGATTGGGTACCAAAGGGGACCCCGGGCACAACTGGGAATACCGCTAGGAGGCAGATGATGGCTAATGTAGAGGTATAGGGTCGATAGAAACCACTTGCTGCCCATATTGACAACAATTGTCGTGGGTCACAGGTTTTCTAATTCATCATTCATACTTCTATACTCATATATAAAGGAAAAGTCTGTGAGGTTGTAAGTTTGTAACTTTTTACCTATGTAGAAGGTGATTTCCGGAAGTACACATTCAATAAAATAAAAAAAAGACCGGGTTGCACTCCAAGATTGCCGGCAGAAGTGAAAACTCAATAATATTGTAACAGTTTTTCGATCAGGTCACGTGACATCTTACGGTGTCACCCTAAAAATGAATTTGACGCAAATTTATAAACAATTATCAATTATTTAGGCGGACGCCCCGCGGGCGCGTTGGGTGCGACGGGCCGCCGGCTCCCGGCGGCGGCAAACACAATAGCAATTTGTTTTTGCCATTGCCAAATATTTTTCAAAGCTCTCTTTAGGAATAACGTCTAAATTCGAACTATTAGAATTTGCACAGCAGACGGCGGTGGCGACCAAAATATCATTTTGTTTTTGCCGTTGGTAAATATTTTTCTAAGCTTTATCTCATTAGGAATAACGCCCAAATTCGAACTATTCGAATTGTCTCAATAGCAAAACGGTGAAGGACGCGTTTAACGGCTTTATGAGTATAAAATTACGAATAGCGTTCGGTTTTGAATGAAGTTGAATCGGCTAGCAGCAAAAAGTGACCTCCTTCACATCTGACGTCACAAAACTCTGTCGCGTATTTAAGAATTTTTCCCCATGCCAAAAAGTGCTCAGCGCCTCTAAAGAAGTTTTCACTTCAAAAACTTTCACCTTTATAGTAGGATGGCCCCTGTACGTCTAGCACAACTTGCTGTTCAGTCGCGCGCGACTGAGCATCTCTTGTCTCACTCGCACCGTGCAGATCAGAAAAGGGAGGGTAGATCTTTCTCGACTCGCGTCGCGGCGCGGCGGCAGTTGTGCTAGCCCCGCAGAGGATGGCCCCGAATAGGCTATATTTTTATCCCGCGACTGGGTCCTCTGCAGTAATGCGCGGGCAGAGCCGAACGGGCAGCTAGTAAAACTTAAATAAAAATCATTTAAGAAGTTTCATTTACATCATCATCATCATCATCATATCAGCCGAAAGACGTCCACTGCTGGACATAGGCCTCCCCCAAAGAGTGCCAAAGCGACCGGTCTTGCGCCACCCGCATCCAGCATCCGCATATATTTACATAGTAGTTAGTTATTATTCATTATAATTCATACAAAAACGAATCGCAAACTATTTGTATTTGCGCGTTGCTAGTTTTATTCATTGCTTAATACGGTATTCTTTATTTGTGAGACTTCAACTAATTAGTAAATACCATAAAACGCATATATTCTTAGATTAAGTTATACGTTCATGCATGTTTTGGGTACACAACATTACCTCGCCACGCGTATGAACATTTCATTAATTTCATCCCGAGATAAGGCAAAGATAACACCGAAACTGATATGACTATGCTCATGTGTAATTCAATATTATCAGTACGCACACACCTTAACCTAGTAGGTACTTTGAGAACGAAGTGCATAGCACATTCACTGCCAACAATTTCGTAGTGCTGCGCTCGTAGACGATGCCGTGGTTTTTCCGCTAAGTAGAGGAAAGCGCCTATGAACAGAGCGCCCCCTAGGCGGGTTCCTAGCAGCGAAAGTCCCAATCTTCTATGTACACTATTGAGAAAGCGACTATCTACTACCTATACGTTATTATCGTCGACAGCAAATACTATTCACGGGACGAATATCAGAGTCCCCTATTGATGAAGACGTAAGCCAATACCGGTACTGAGTCTTTTTAAACGACTTCAAAAAAGGAGGAGGTTTTCAATTCGGTTGTATTTTATTTTTATAATTATCTTGTTTTTAGGGTTCCGTAGTCGACTAGGAACCCTTATAGTTTCGCTTTGTCTGTCCGTCCGTCCGCGGATAATCTCAGTAACCGTTAGCACTAGAAAGCTGAAATTTGGTACTAATATGTATATCAATCACGCCGACAAAGTTGTAAAATAAAAAGTGTTTTTTTTTTTATTAGGGTACCTTCCCTATACGTGACGTGGGGAGTGTTTTTTTTTTCATTTCAACCCTAACGCGTGATATATTGTTGGATAGGTATTTAAAAATGAATAGGGGTTTGCTAAAATCAAATCAATCGTTTTGATATTGTTCATTATTTTCGGAGATAATCGCTCCAGAAGTTAAAAAAAATGTGTCTCCCCCCCTCAAACTTTTGAACCATACCTAAGTTTTAAAAATATGAAAAAAATCTCAAAAGTAGAACTTTATAAAAACTTTCTAGGAAAATTATTTTGAACTTGATAGGTTGAATAGTTTTTGAAAAAAAATACAAAAACTACGGAACCCTACACTGAGCGTGGCCCGACACGCTCTAGGCCGGTTTTTTTAATGTTTGTTACCTCTCCTCTCCGTTATTGATGAGCCGATTCGTACATTTTTTATGTTTGTAAGTATATGCTTCCAGATTGGTCCAATGGGACAATGGTTTTCAAAAATCCAGTTGGATGATGGGATCCATGAGGAATTGAGGGAACTCCTCAAATATATGCCCGAAAATCACAAATGTGGTGAAGTGGAACTGATGATGAAAACTACAGATTTCTCCTAAAATAAAAGTACGTCACAGATTCTGATATGTTTCCGTTGAAATAGCAATTAATGTAGTGCCAAAGGTCTCAAATCACCTTTCTTGATGAATCGACGAAGTCCTCAAATATTATCGGCCCACATACAGCGATTTGGTTTTTTTCTGTAATAATCAATGTTATTGTGGAAAGGAAATGTGGAAATGTTCATGTGGCTTGGCGGAGTAATGAATTGAAGTCGGTTAAAACTTTGTCTTTAAAGTAAAAATTTTAATAAAGTTTCCGCGGTATAATTTACCTCGGCTGAAATAATCTTGAGCCGACAATGATGTTAGAACCGAGTGGTTCTAACGCTAGGAGATTCGCCCGACTGTATAAGAGCATTTCTTAAATAGTTTGTTACGTCCAGCACAACTTATTGCCAAGTCGCATCGAGCACATCTTAGCGACTCTTGTCTCACTCGCACTGTATAAATTAGAAAGACCGGGTAGATTTTCCCTTCTCGCGTCGCGTCGCGTAGACAGTTGTGCTAGCACCGCAGTTATTGTATGAATGTATATAATACATTATCAAAAATGTAAATGCTTTAATTGACACTTACCTTGTATCTACAAATCTATTTTAGAAATGTTAATAAAATGCCTCTTTCGGCGCTAAATGACATCGACAACAAACAAATAATGCAAATTAAGACCTATATTATACTTGCGCTGTCTTCTCCGCTACCCAAAGGTTGTCCGGAGGAGATAGCTCTTTAGCGATAAGACGCTGTCAACACCAAAATGCCCTTGAGGATTTTGGATAGCGCGCACACTGTCTATTTGTATCGGAGTAAACGAGAGCGAGTGTTACTGGGCGGCCCGGTTTTTGAAGATAAGTACATAAATACTGAAATAAAACAAAGGGTGGATTATTTGTGAAATATGACTCGCTAGCGGTTTAGGTATGAATATGTTGGCTTCATGTTTTTAATTGCAGACCCATACGTCAAACAAATAAAGACATAGAACCGTTTAAAGTGATTTTAAGACCAATCTTTGCAATTATTTTCTATCGAGCCGATTTCGTCCAATTATGTATCGAGCCCGTCCACGGTCTTTGAAATATGGTGAATATTAACATATATTTTATTTGATGTGCTAGAACAAATAGTTTTTCTTAAAAAACTGCTTGAATAACATCAATTTCACCAAATTAGGTCTTGTCAGCCTCATATCGCCGCCTGTTGTACCGTAGTTAAGTTTCATGTATTGTTTTCTTGGTGAGCAATAAGTTGTATTTGTGTTGTTGTGTATTGTATCAGGCTACGTAAAAGTGATGTAGTCACTAACTAAGGGTCCCAGTACCTCTACAACTTTCAACTGCTTCTAATGGTCAAATTTTAGAACAAACTCCGAGCCTATGTATATTTGGAAATTATGACTACAAATGGCTCACCTTCAAACTATACGTGATCTTTATTTCATGGTTTAAGTTGACATACTCTTTCATTTAAAATGGGAGCAAAGACAAAGTGGTACAGTGTGACGTCACTTCCTGAGCACCTCGACCAGCAGGTACCGGAAGCACGCACTCGACGCGACTGGTCCTCTTATCAGTGATATCACACTAACCAGACACGCGGCGCGGCGGTGGGTCCGCTCACTGAAGCTTAGCACTTGCTTTTTAACTCTTCTTACGACTTAAAGTGACGCTTGCCGGATACTCGATTAGGGATACGACTTTAAAGAATACGGTGCTAGGTATATGAGTCATTGTGAAGCAGTTTTTTTACACGGTAACGTTGTAACTTCTAGCTTTGAGAAATAGACCTCTGGCTTCATATTCATATATTCGTTTGGTTGCCATATGCTCACAATTTTAACTTACCTAATTATTTAATTCGTAAACTGCCAATAGATAGGTATACCAGATATCCTCTATTTTCTCCTATCAACAATCAGCAGGTCGATCACGTAACGTATTGTACGCGCGTCAGGTAGATCTAAATGTCACATTTTATATGAAAAAAATACAGTTAAACTGTCTTAACGCGCGTTCGAAACGTAACGTGATTACCCCTCCCTCCTAAAACAATTTCACTATTAAAAGTTTAAAAGTGAGGTTTAAAAGATCAACGATAATATAGAATTATCAACCCTTCGGAAACGCTGCCTTTCTGGTTCTCTAATCTAACATATTAGCAATATTAGTCAGTTGCTTCAATTAACTCTCCAAATAAACGACATTGTAGATATAATTTAATTCGCTCAGACAAAGCAGAAACGCAATATTTCTTCGAAAACGAATGGACAGCGATTACTTATGTTTATACGCCAGTAGAATAAAATGAGAGTTGAGGCCGTGAGACAAAAGATATGAATTAGTCGATATTTCATTGCGGATTTAGCACAATGCTCTCGGGCGACAACACAAGGATTACTGAAGCACTACTCAAACCGTTTCGCAGTTTGATTGATTTTGTTTCATCATTTTATTCGATCTTTGCATCTAGATTATTGATAGAGAAAATATCCAAATCATATCCAAATCGGTCTTAACTTACAAATAAACGCCATAGTTCATATCGCTTCTTCTACATTCAAACATCACGAATTGGAATGCGCTCTGTACTAACCCTACGGCTTTTTTATCAAAATGCTATTGTATTATAGGTATATTTCGTGTTATTTCCATTGTGAACAACTTTAGAATATTTTCAACGCATACCTAATTTTACACACCTAATTAATTATTATGTATATATTTTGAGCGTTCCCCAAGTTTTAAACCGATAAAACATAAGTGGAAAATTCCTTAATAACATCGGGAAATCTATTTCGCAAGTTTATAGGCACTTAAAACAGTTCTTGGCAAAATTCAACTCGACTAATTTCACTGTTCTTAATAACATTCCTGCGGAATATCAAACACATTCAAAATTTAAAAGAATATAAACAGAACATTCTGTATTTACAGTAAAGACAGATAGCCGGGGGTAAATACAGATAAGTATTGTAATTTATAACGGCAGTCTGGCCGCGAGTGGCCTAGACGTTTTTATGTCGGTGTCTGATACCAAATATACCAACTATACTCTTAAAATTTACTGCATACAATCGATATACGACCGGCGTTGGATGTTTGTCTACTCTAATGGCTGGCGTATAAGTGCAAAGTCGCGGGTTAAATATTACTTATGGACAATGGAGAGGACTATGTTGGGAGTGTCTCTGCATGATCGTATCAGAAATGAGGCTATCCGCAACAGAACCAAGGTATATATGCCCTCCGAATTGCTACACTTAAGTGGCAATGGACGGGGCACATTGCTCGTAGAACCGATAGCCGTTGGGGCGGAAAGGCTCTCGAGTGACGACCATGTACCGGAAGGTGCAGCGTGGGTAGGCACAAGGTGGACTGATGACTTGGTAAAGGTCGCGGGAGTCCGCTGGATGCGGGAGGCGCAGGACCGGTAATTGTGGCACTCTTTTGGGGAGGCCTATGTCCAGCAATAGATGCTTCCGGCTGATATGATGATGATGATTATGATTTAAAAAAAGACCGGGTTGCACTCCGGGAGTGCCGGCAGAAGTCAAAACTCAATAACATTGTAACAGTTTTTCGATCAGGTCACGTGACATCTTACGGTGTCACCCTAAAAATGAATTTGACGCAAATTTATAAGCAATTATCAATTATTTAGGCGGACGGCCCGCGGGCGCGTTGGGTGCGACGGGCCCAACGCGCCGCCGCGGCGCAACGGTGCCGGGGTCCGGCGCGCCGACGGGCGGCGGCAAACACAATACCAATTTGTTTTTGGCATTGCCAAATATTTTTCAAAGCCCTATCTCTTTAGGAATAACGTCTAAATTCGAACTATTCGAATTTTCTCAATAGCAAAACGGTGAAGGACGCGTTGGTATTATTACAAATTTATTTGCAGAATATGCTATTGCAAAAAGTGTTTAACGGCTTTATACTCTTACGAATAGCGTTCAGTTTTGAATGAAGTCGAATCGGCTAGCAGCAAAAAGTGACCTCCTTCACATCTGACGTCACAAAATTCTGTCGCGTATTTAACAATTTTTCCCCATCCCAAAAAGTGCTCAGCGCCGCTAAAGAAGTTTTCACTTCAAAAATATTCCTATATTTATCCTGTATGTATGTATCTAATGTATTTTGTAGTTATCAAAATGCGAATGGAATTAACTCGAAACGTAACACAACCGACATTGAAATATGACGTAGAATTCATTGGACTTGATATCTTAGAACCCTGAAAAGTTTACAGAATATAGAGATGACGTATTTAGCTCGCATGAAACATTAGACCGAATTTAAACTGTCATGAGTCATGATAAAATTATAAACTTACTATACGCTTAAGACTGACGTATTAAATAACACTATAAGTGACATCTTTCGAACTCTTTCGGAGTTCTTCTTCAGGGTGAGTGTTCTCACAGCCGTATTATTATAATTTGACGGAATATAATTTTATAGAAAGCTCGTCAATGAATGTAAACACTTATGTACAACATTTTACTTTATATTTCTAGCTTGACCTTTATTTAGATACAATACGAGTATAAGTGATTATTTGTTTGAGATTATACACAATATGTGCTTATTTACAGACTACAATAACAGACAGATGCGAGTCGGGTCACGCGCAGTGTAGGATTTCTTAGTTGCCCGTTTGGAGGAAGCCTCTAAGAATTTTTTTGTGAATGATTTTATTTTATTTTATTCAATTGTTTCGTGGGCGTGATTGATTTATACACCCAATCCGAATAGGTATAGCTTTCTCATAGTAAGGGTCACTGAGCTAAACCTAGCTATTAGGGTTTCTTGTTGACTACGTAACCCTAAAAAACATATTCGTTAATTTATGAGGTAGATACTATCTTCTTATTATCGCGTCAAACGTTAAAATATGCACCGTCCCAACAGATCAAGTCAAGTTCAACAAACTTTATGATATAAATATCTAGATAATAGCTAAATAAAGATTACATTAATACTCACCCAGTAGCAGTATTTAATGCGACAGCATTTGCCGGTTCAGAATCGTCACACTATCTTAATATTGGTAATGATACATAAGCTTTGGGATTTGACGATAGCTCCCATATTCATGTGATTTAATCTTTCATTCAAGTCAGTGCTAAACTAAGCGTTAGGTGAGTAATGGGGCATAAATGGCTATTTTATCGATATAGCATTACAGTAAATTATTACATAGGATCGGGTTACAGTTGCTTATAATGTTGTTAGATCCTTCTGTAGTCCAGCAAAAGGTTAATTTTACGTAATTTTTGCTCGTTTGTCATTTGGATCCACTTACTAACGGCAATATAATTATAAGGTAATGGCTTTGAAAATATTATATAGAATGCATTTATAGCAAATCAATATTATTGAGGAACCAGAGGTTCAAAATTGTAGTAATATTCGTCAAACAAACTTAAGTAATGAATTTTAACAGAACTTAACTGTCCTACATACAGTCAGACAGTAACAAATAATGAATTCCAAGGTATTTCCACTAATTAGCCCAATCAAGTGCAACTTAAGTATGATATGATATATGATAAACTAACAAACATACAGGTCAAGTTAAATAAAATCTTCTAAAATGTATAACTTCATAAATATCGATGAACAACATATATATATATAGTCATGAAGAAACTCAATTAATAACATAATCATTTTTCCTTTGTGACGCAGGTATTTGTTTTTACAATAAAAGACATAAGCGCGCCATAAAGGTTATGACTCGTCGTATAACGGCGGTGATACAGGTGTGACAGATGTTACGTACAGTCGCTGACAAAAGTTATAGCTTTAGCATAAAAATCGGAAATGTAAAAAAAGACAATTAAAATAGTGCCATGGTTTTGCCAAATGATGACTATTACTTTTAAACGAGGATGTTTATCTTGATGTTTTTGAGATGGATGACTTACCTAAAGTGCAATGACGACAAGTATGCGTCATGGGTCCACGGTTGAATTTTGTTACAGGATCGATCAAGTATTTCTTTGTTTGTTATACAGAACATGAGTAAAGACCCACGGTACGGTGACAGAGTTTCTTAAAAAAAGTTATAATATGGACTTCTGACATGCTTAAGATATGACACACCAAGAAAGGGGTTATTGAAGATACGTAACAATGTTTAAAATGTCAACTACTTACGAGCAACAAGAAAAAGTTCGTAGGTTCAATTGAGAAACGCAAATTGACCATTCAATCAATTAAAAACGGCAACACTTAACGTCATACGCATACACTTTGACCCACGGTGTTGCCGCGTGTTTGAAAATACTGAGTTCAATTTGCGTTAGCCAGACTTTAGAGGAAAATGCTGCTACGGGCTACGGCGTAGCATTGGTATCGTAGCTTGGTATCAAATGGTACGGTCGAGGTCATAAATACGTTTACACTTTTGCACCTTATTGCCTTGTAATAAGGTGCAAAAGTGTAAACATATTTATGACCTCGACTGTACCTTGATTCCCATGGCCTGCTCATGGTTGAGATTATTAAATGTGGCTGACTTTTTATAAAGCTGTCATTGTTATTGGAGTCTTCTACTTTGGACCGCAGAGTTGGTTTTTGAATGGACTTTAATGCAATTCGGTTCGGTCAATCTCAATTATAACTTACTGGCTTCCGCCTGTGACTATGTCTGCGTGGACCAGAGATAAAAACTCTACTAAATTTTAATCCAGGCTATAAACTATTGTCGTGCAAAATTTTATCCAAATCGGTTGAGCCGTTTAAGCGTGATTGAGTAACAAACATCTAAACATCCAAACTTTCGCATTTATAATATTATAAATGCGAAAGTTTGGATGTTTGGATGTTAGAATAATATTATTAGGATAACGTTTAATAATGCCGACCTTTGGAACGGCTTTTCGGTACGCCGGTACCCAGTTCATCACTGTAAACCAGCCGAGAGGTTTACAGCCGCAATAAAACAATGAACGTACGCTTATCACTGTTATCAAGCCAAACACAATTTATTTGAACGTGCACTCACGTTTGTACCACCCGACATTTGTGACGATAACACCTAATTACACGTATAATAGCATCCATTATTTTATTTGCTTTATTTTTCCAGATTAAGGAGACCTGGCCAAAATGCCTTTTCGTCGTTGTGAATTTGACTGTGATTTTCTCTTAATATTAGCATAATGACCTGTTGCTATTTGTTGGGTTGCTATCATAACCAGACGTTTTATTGTTAATAAATGATAATATTAGATTTACGTCACAGGTATTATGATTCAGCCTGACGTCACGAAGCAAAGTCAAATATTGTGTCGAAATCAGCTGGAAAGTTATGGAGTTTTCTATCGTGGTTATAAGAACACGGATGTCGCTCTCGAGCGTAGTTACCAATATTGATGATCAATTTCGATTTGATTTAATAAAATAAATTTTGTATTAAGCAGTTACGCTGCTAGCGAAATTATACACGACGACGGCGACGGGCCATGAATGCCTGTGGTCGCCGGTTCGAATCCGGCTCGGAGCATTAAATTTTTCAATTTTTCCTTTATTTAAAAATGTATGATTTAATAAAATAGAACCGCGGGCTTTTCCTACGTACATACAGTACGATTACTGTTAGTTAACCACTGACAGATAGTTTGCCTTCATTTAATTTTCAACTTGAATGTCATACCAATAAAGCAATTTTTAGAATACTTTTACCCACGTGTACCGATTTAGAAATAACTCCTTAATTTGTATGAGGTTAAAGTAGACAATTAAATGAAGGCAAACTATCTGCCAGCGGTAAACCCCAAATAATTCTACTGTACTTGCACCAATGCTCTTACCAAAATACCTCCTGCGACACGGGTAAATTATATTCTACTGAATACATACATACATTTATTTTCTTCAAACACCATTTAACACAATGAATGCGTCTTCTCAAATGAGGTTCATAAATACATAAAAAAAATCAATTCATTGTATTTGACTTCATAAAAGAATAGTACATTGTTGAACGAGGGGCGTAACTCGAAGATTGCGAACAAGAGTCTATCAGAAGCCCAACGCCGAAGGTGGGGAGGGCTTTTGATGACTCGAGTTTGCAATATTCTTACGCCCGTGTTATACACAATGTTTTTCATCACATTTGCGAGGAAACAAATATATTTTAGATGAAATGAATACAATTCGTAATAAAAACTGCATTATGTCAGTCGTCCATTTTGTTGACTTTGACGTGAGGCGCGTATGGCAAAGACCCTTCGGTATACAGCCTCGATTTGAAAACACTTAAAAACATTTTATATAGACACTAAATAACTACATATTAAATCTGTAAATAGTTCAGTTAAACATGTTTAAGTAGTTTTTTAAGTTTAAAATTATTTATAAATACGTTTTCAGACATCGTATTTGATATAAAACCTCTTTGCTTTGTAACTGCCGCATGAGTGACAGATACAATTTAAGAAAAAAACCATTACGCCCTCTCAGCTCCGTATGTCTGCGCATTATGAAGCCCTTTTCGAGCAAGTGTGATGAAAAAATATTTTACTTTTTTAATTGAAATTCATTGTATCTACCTAAATTGGTTTTGTAAAACGATATACCTACCAATCCAATGAAATACTTACAAGATAAACAATTCATCAGGATGCGCAATGAACTGGCCGCAATTGAGGTTCCGTGTGTTTCTGTTCTAAATATTGTGTGTATAACATATAAATAACGGCTGTTTTACAATGAATAACGTACCTATATTCTTCTAAATTTGAATTTTCATTGTTTGTAGTTTCCCCAAGCTTGTTAAATCTAGCCTCTAACAAGGGACAAGTGGTAACAAGTTTAATTATTTATTTAAATCGCTTTAACACAAAATAGGATGATGATTTAATCTAATTGACATTTATTTTGCACTTAAACTATCTGTAATATGTAGGGATTCGAAAACATAACGATTTTTCTAAAATATTTTATAAGTCTCCTCTACTTATTCATAAATATTAGGCAACTAAGACCATTGTAATTGCATTGTGACATTTCGGTTCACCTATTAAAAAGCTCGTTACAATTGTTAATTTGGTGATTTTTTCGTGGGTATTTGTTCGAAGTCGTCTTCTTGCTGATCCCATTGTTTTGAGCGGAGTCACGCCCGGCGCGATTGATAGCTGTGTTACAAAACAAATGTAACAACGTTTCTTTTAATTAAAATTATTCCGGGAATGTTCATGTTCGCAGGTAGTACAGTTTACTAAGTTTGTCTAGGAACAGATTAGAGGACGAAATATTAGTATGCTTATTTATGTATGCTTCAGAGCTTACAACATTGTTGCAACACTCGCAATTATAGAACGGCTCTTCTACTCACTATTTTCATCCAGCGCCAATCCTCCTAATTCAAAATGTTTATGAACATACTTAGGATTGTTTTTTCTAATATATTTTTATAAATCTTTATTTAGAAAAGAGCTACAACGCGTCCATATCATGTTTAACACCTTGTAAATAATCTCGTACCCTTTTATAGTACTAGCGGATAATATAAACCATTATCCATTGTCGCTCCCTCTCCACTCCGGTATAACTTCCCTGGGAGTCAGTACGCGGTGTATGCGACACATCCGAAAAACGCGTCGCATCGAAACTTTTCGGAGTGAACGCATTGTTGCTCTTTGTCAAACAAGGGATGCACGTGCGTGCCTGAGATACAGAACAAACAGTACTAAATAACTCGAAGGATGGCTACTCAACGTAGTTTATCTCGCTGCGTAGCAATACTGGAACGAAGTATGTATTTTCCACTATAACTGCTAGATGTTTCTCCCTTAATAGAGAAAGATATATTTAATTCAAGAAATGTGGCTTCATGATGGAATAATTTTAGTTATCATCAACATAAATACATTTCAATTTTGGAGTATAAGATTTCATCTGTTTGCAACAACAACAAACACACAACACAACTTTTTCTAATTTGAATCCGAACAATGAAAGCGAACAAAATTACAAACTTTAGGAACTAATACGCGGATAAAACGGGAAAAGCTTTCACGGGTCAGTTTTTATGTCCCTGATATACATAAATAACAATTTCACATTCACGTGAAAGAGGTATGGTAAAAAATCTCATAATTACACAGGTTCAAATAATCCCAGCAAGTTTTTGAGTCCAAGGTCTAAATTAATAAGTTATTAACGTTATGTATGACGTCCTCCTCCGTTGTGAAGTGAGAGTAAACAATCAATTAATTAGGTACCTACATACTCGTAACATGTTTATGATTATGAGTAATATAAATAGTAATATCTTGTACTAACTAGTTATAGCCTAAGCAAAGGTTCACAAAACAAACCTCGTTCTTTTGAACTCGTGCGTGGACAGCGTTATACACGTGTGCCGTTCGGCGGGCCTATAAATAAGGGATCGCGCACACGGGCGTCTCCAGTGACTAATTTGTTAACAAGTGTTCGGGGACACTTAATTGCCCGTAAGCGACGGGGCGTCATCGTCGCTCGGCGAATACATTATTTTGTCGAGATCTCTTCGTTAAATAATGTGAACGTTTAATTTACGACTTAAAGTATTTATTAGTAGGTGCCTGCCAGCCGTATAATACTTTTATTTTTATCTAATTGCTAACACAGGAAGTTAATGGAAACTTCGCATATTCATAAGGCACATTTAATCTTTCAGTCGGTAGCGTGTATTTTGCTGCTGGACATACTGCGGGGCTAGCACAACTGACGCCGCGCCGCGACGCGAGTCGAGAAAGATCTACCCTCCGCTTTCTAATTTGCACGGTGCGAGTGAGAAAGGAGACGCTCAGTCGCGCGCTAAGCGACTTTTCAGCAAGTTGTGCTAGACGTACTGTTGATGTAGAACCTATGTCACGTCACCCTGCTTAATTGTGTTATGCGCTACTGATTTAGACTAGGTACACTTAATTATTGAAGGCCTGTTTGTAAACCACTATGTGTTTACATCAATAAGATATTTTTTAATCTGTATTTTGTATTTGTATTCTCAATTTCATCAAAATAAAATGTTAGATTTTTATACGTATCTAAACAATACTCCTTACTTAGGCCCTCCTGCACGGCTATCATGCGACGGCGCGCGAGCTCTATCTATTTTTCTCGCACTATCCGTCTCTTTCTCATTAGAACACTTAGAACAAGAGATATAGTGCGTGAAAAATCGAGAGTAGACGTGCTGCTGCTGGAGCGCCACCGCCCGAAGTGGATCTTAGATTTTTGTTTCTACTATTAAGGGTGCGTGATCTGCTTTTTGTGTTAGGCTCCAGAATTCGCTTCCGTACCTACATGAAGATTCGTCTTGATAACACAGTTCTAAATATGTTAAGTTTGGTGTTTCTAGTAATTAGCCTAGACACTAAACCTGTGTTAACTAAAATACATACCTTTTGACCCTTCTTCTCAAACACAAATCTCAAACTGATAAGAATAAAAAAAATGCATTTTAACGAAAAATGGTTTGATACACGTTTATGAATAAGGCCATAACACTTTAGGGCAGCTGTACACCGAAGAGCATTTTGGATTCGGATTTGTATCTCCTCTTCACTCTGATTGGGATCCGTTACAACGGCTAGGTTGAATGCATGTATGTATTTAAATCAAAAATGTGCATCACGAATATAAACATTTATCATTACAAACAATAGTAGTTAAACTCATTACAATAATACGTTTGCGGTACTTCAAAGCAGTAAAGTTTATCAGTAGAACACAAGTAATGTGTTCGAGTGCCGCATTCCTGCGTTGTGTTAGTATCTCGGCGAATACGATAAAAACTGTCTATTACAATATGCTAAGAAATTATCGATTTTTGAAGAGCACACGTGATTATCTGAAAGCGATAACGAATGAGGTTACTAATGTTGTATGTAAAAGTTGAGCTTCTGACAATTTCGAAAGGACCACAGGGAGTTGAACTCTAAGTGTAAGGCCTGAGTGGACGCTCGTGGCGGGGCGTGCAGCGGGGCGTGCAGCGGGGCGGGCGAGCGTGAGATATAGCGTTCAGGGACTGGCCTCAGTGCACGCTGACGCTCACCGCTCGTGGGAATCGGACGCATCCACGATGACGTCGATGTCAGACGACTATCTCGATTTCTTTTTAGAAGAGAATTTATGGCTTAAAATTATTGTAATTTGTAATGTATCATAAATATAGCTAATGAAATAAAATTTAGAATAAATTATTTTACTTACCTTCCATATCCAGTTTTGTTGCTAATTCTTTCCATATTTTGTTTTTATAGATTCTATTTTTGTATAAAGTATGAGAAGAAAGCCAAAGTGCTGGTTTATTTTGAATTTCAATAATTATTTGTTCGCACGTCATGATTGCACGCTCTTATCACCGCTGCAAATCTCAAACAGGTTTGAACCTGTCCGCGACGCCCCGCTCGCCGCTGCATAGCTCGCAAACTTGCCCGCTCGACATTCACCATATGCAGCGTCGACTCAGGACACTAGTACGAGTGTCCTTTGTTTGACATGCACGCCGCCCGCCCCGCCCCGCTGCACGCTTGTATCGAGCGTCCACTCAGGCCTTACACTAAGGGTGGTTTGCACCAAACAGTGTGTAATCGTATCGTAGGCGGTGTTCGTTTAAATCGGACTGTATGGAAAGTTTGACAAGTTTCTATGGAATGACAGTTGCCGGCGCCATACTAACTTTGATCGGTCCGTAATCGTAAGTTGGGGCAACCCGCTTGAAGAAGCCTAAGCTGTATGTTTGCGTAGACACGTTGTATGTATTCTACTATAGATTGCCGCAGGATATTTACGCCCAATATACATAAGGATATCTGAATAATACGATAGAAAATACCCTCGGACGTGCGTTGATCATAATCAAAATATATTTTATATTTTGGTTTGAACATGATGTTAATATTATTCACGCGGGCCAAGCCGTCATGTTGGGATGACTGCGCGCAGCACTAAAACACTGATATCATATAATAATGCGAAATTTCGAGTCAGATGGACCTGACAGTTCTTAAATCACCAACTACCATGCGGGATCTAGCTATTAATTTCTTAATTTAAGAGAATGTTCTGTTTGCAGTATGGGCGGAAACAGGCGAGTTTCGGGACAGCGGGCACTCGTCGCTCACGTCGGGCGGATCGGGCGTGGAACAATCGCTGTACGCGCCACCGCGCCCTCGCCGCGACCGAAAGCACAACGATGACAGTGAGTACACATCATAAAGGCGACCATGGTCCATCATACAGGATGCAACTATGTGTTCGGGGGAGAAAGACACACTTCCATCTCATTCCAACGCATAACTGTGTTCCTGTCCCGCGACATGATGGCCCAATGTGTATAGAGTTTTCCACCACCGACGTGCGTTTCTGAGAGTCAGTTGTAAGCCTTGACCAAGCTAGTCGCAACTTTTCGTGCAAGGGGTTATTTAAATTACTTATTTGTTTGACACACCAACAAGCTAATACTATAACAGAAAAAAGAAAACCAAGTCCTGCCTGTATCACAATAACAGACGTGCAACAGCATTCAAATTAAGCAAACTATTACAATTTTATCAACTTAAAGCAGGTAATATCAGTATGTCATGCCATTTTTTAGGGTTCCGTAGTCAACAAGAAACTCTTATAGTTGCGCCATGTCCGTCTGGCCGTCCGTCCGTCCGTCCGTCTTCGGCTTAGCTCAGTAACCATCACTACTCGTAAACTGTAATTCGGCATGTGTATATAAATCAATCTCGCCGACAAGACAGAAGAATACAATCTTGAAAAAAAAATTTTTTTGGGGTACCTCTCCTACACCTAAAGTGGCGATGTATTTTTTTTTCTCGGTAAACTCAGTAGTAAGTAGGCATAACTAGTTACCGTGTAATAGTCGACTAACTTAAAATGTACTTAGAAAGGCCAACTCTCGTACAAATTCGGCCGACGCAACCATTTAGTTGGCGCGCGCGTGTCGATGTAACTAAGAAAGACCGGCAACTACGGAACCCTACACTGCACGTGGCCCGACACGCACTTGGCCGATTTTTATTTTTTAATAATTACACAGCATTACAGTTAAAAACAACAAATGTCAATTAGGCTTAGTGAACGTTGTTTTCGTTTTCTCAAACACGCAATGAAATAAATTAAAAAAACTCCAAGAAATCAAACTTTAATTTTCATGGCTGAACGCTGTGATCCTGTGCCGTGCCACAAATTGTGGAATGGAAATTAAAAAAGACGATCTTGCAGGCTGAATGAAATGCCATTACGGGTCTCTCGTCTCGCTGCGCCCGAAACGTGACACTTCGAAGCCCATTATGAAGAACACAACGTCAATATTTCATTGCATGTTTGAGAAAATTATATACGAGTATATACCTACATTTTAATACATGACAGAAAAATTCCATCTATCCATACCCTTACAGTAGAAGCTTGTTTTGAATGCTCCACCGATATAACCGATCAATGTCATGTGACATGCTACGGTGTGTTGCACCGGCTGATCGCTGATCCGTACGCTGTGGAACTTGTGGATTGGTGTAGTGGTACCTAATAGTACATTGTTTAACGAGGGGCGTAAGTGGAATATTGCGAACAAGAGTCTATCAGAATCCCGACGCCGAAGGCGGAGGGCTTTTGATGACTCGAGTTTGCAATATTCTTACGCCCGTGTTATACACAATGTTTTTCATCACATTTGCGAGGAAACAAATACATTTTAGATGAAATGAATACAAATCGTAATAAAAACTGCAACATGTCAGTCGTCCAATTTGTTGAATTTGACATGAGGCGCGTATGGCAAAGACCCTTCGGTATACAGCCACGATTTGAAAACACTTAAAAACATTTTACATAGACACTAAATAAGAACATATTAAATCTGTAAATAGATTAGATTAGATTAGATTTATTTATTTCGAGATAAAAATTACAATATAGATTCGCATACAATGTCATAATAATTCTGTTAAAGATGTCTAAGTAGTTTTTTAAGTTAAAATTTATTTATAAATACGTTTTCAGTCATCGTATTTGATACAAAACCTCTTTGCTCTGTAACTGCACCATGAGTGACAGATACAATTTAAGAAAAAAACCATTACGCCCTTTTATGAAGCCCTTTTCGAGCAAGTGTGATGAAAATAATATATTTTACCCTAATGTTAAGCGATAAGATTTTACAAACAATAAAATCATTTAAATTGTATGCCAATCATCAATGTCAGCTCATCGTGCAAGTACACTGTATAATGTCAATAGATACATACGTCAGAAATTTTTGATTAGCTATGTAAAAATAGTTGGCGCCTCGTCAGGTTGAATCGGATATGCTTTGATATTTTATAGATAACTAGCGACCCGCCCCGGCTTCGCACGGGTACTATATTATACATGTAAACCTTCCTCTTGAATCACTCTATCTATTAAAAAATATCGCATCAAAATCCGTTGCGTAGTTTTAAAAATCTAAGCATACATAGGGACAGACAGCGGGAAGCAACTTTGTTTTATACTATGTAGCTCCAATCTTTATTGTAATAGACAATTGAGTAACAGTTTACTCGTATAGTGGCTCTGTGAGTTGTAGAAATCGCGTGCCTGTTTTTTTTATTTGAAAAAAGTGGATAGATGAAAAAAACTGTATATTTAATTATTGTACCGGCTCACAAAATTTCACGAGAATCGCTTGAGAAATGCGCCCTGTACGAGTATAGGAGAACAGCCGGACAGCGGGACAGCGGGACATCGGACACCGGACAAACGATGATCGGTCCAAGCTGAAGCATAGTACTTCATTCGCTTCGCTCGCTCGATCGATTAGAGATTAATCGTTGAATACCAATCAATTCCCATCTTCACAAAATAACACAGCGTGGCAAATTGTAACTTCATTAAAGCGGTCACACCAAGTGACAAACTTGAAACTGAAAGCAAACTGAGCGAGCGCCGGGAAACCTATGGCAAATACCGTCGCGTTTATTCTAATGCCTTTACAAACATGCCGGCGAGCGGTTTGCTCTAATTATGCCATTTTTATTCTGTGCAATTTTCCTTCTGATTGATTGGTATGAAAACTTAATTTGATATAGACTTTCAAGTGAAGAAGCTGTATTTCAATAATTGTATAATTTTCAGTACATGTTACTTACTTAGGTTTCCTTATTTTATTTGAAAACAAGTCAATTTGCAAGGTTTATGTCGACCACAATAAAGTGCACATATTCATCTTTGCCGCCCGCTTTGTTATGTCAGATACCTAACGATGCTGGTGAGTTTACTAATGAAATTGCAAAAAGAATGTGTAAGGCATTTCGAACTAGTAGGTACGTACTACGAGTTAATCGTGGGGCGAATGAACTAAAACTGTAATTTTACAGTTTTACATTTGAGCAGCAAGGCAGCAGTTTTACATTTGAGACAAAATAATCGTTGCGATCAATTTCTGTGACTAATAGATACTGAGTGTACCGATCGAATTAGTATCATCTGTTCACGGTTTCTTGTTAAACGCTGTACCAAACGTGTTCGATAACAACTTGTACACCAATAAGTGTCACCAGAAACATCCACTTATTATATAACTATCTATTACTAGGTACATTAAAGACGTTATCAAATGAATCGTTGAAGTGGTCGTGTACCGATATCGGTAACACATGTTCGTGCGATATTTACACGTCGTCGGTACATCGCAAAGGTTGCCCGCGGTGATGGATCGGTCGGCGACTTACAAAGCGTATCGCCGATAGCCACTATCGCTGATACGGACCTCTATCGACCCTTATCGCCAGTTCCACCGGTAGCGCTCCGCCTAAACCCTGAGACCATAATCCCACCTTGTTCATTATACGCCAATGAGATTGCCAAACTGGTACAGATTGATGGTTTTAATAAAGTTGTCGAAATTAACGCGATACGCTCGCGGTAATCCTCCGCAAACGTTATGATTGGAAGCGACGGTGTTATTAGAAATTCACATTTGATATCCATTTGGCGTTTGCATAATCTGGTTTAACTTATACCCTAAACTTATACTTATATATTTAATAATAATAATGCACTTCGTCAAGGAGAATGCTGCAATTTGAATTTTACGAGCAGATATGAATATTTTTTTTGATTTGATACATGTCATTTTAATTTAGAGTGCAATTCTCAACATCAGATTTGAAATTGTTAATTGAGTAAGTATTTATGTTTTGATAGACATCGTAAATCATAAGCAAAATCCAAAATATCTTGCTTATATTACTAACGATAGAAATTGAGGTCGGTCGTCTAACGACCGACCTCAATTTCTAAATGAACTATTTATTGAGTCTTCAATCAAGATACGTAGGCACAATAAATTTGTAACTCGTAAGCCGATAAGTTGTAATAAATAGTAGATAGATATTATAGATGAAAACAAATTCTAGATTACAATATCAAAGATAGGAGTGGGGTTTGCAGCAGTTGATTTTAACAATGGAATTAAGAGACGATTTGTATTTAAGCCGAGTACTCATAACATCATTTGGCAATCAGCTAATAGTAAAGTCACTTTGGCATTCAGAATGAGGCAATAGTTATTTGTGCAACAAGAGAGCAAAGTTTTTTTTGCTGCGAGTGCTGATTTTGACTACTGAGGAAGCGAAAGAATCTAAAATTGAATCACGAGAGTAGCGAGTGATTCAAAGTTTGAATCTTGAGCGCAGCGAGGGACTCAAAAGCACGAGATGCAATTAACTTTGCTCTCGAGTAACACATCCAACTTTTCACCTCAGCAGTGACAACATATTCACATTAAAAAATATATCATAGTATCACGTACCTATTCGTCTCGTGATTATTCAGGTAAAAACTTAATTAGGCGTTCGTTACTGCTTGTTTTAACTCCTCAGCGCCGGCCGCGCCGTTAGTAAATACTAGAATGGCGAGACAAGGCGCGAGAAACGAAAGGATATTTTAGTATATATCAGAGTATCGTGTGACACTGCGACGAAGCGACACATTAGCATAACTATTACGTGTATCTCGCGTGCACACTAAAAACTAGCCGCACTGTTGTTAAAATACTGCCTTCGTCACTGACTTACTCTATATTTCCTAGTTAGATAGAGATTTTATTCATCCTAGTCGTTTTTATATTTAAAACTAATATCAATAACGCATGAATAAAGAATAATATACCTAATAATAAACTCTGAAACAAATTAACAGCGCGCAATTTTTTAAATGCCGCGCCGCGCTTGGTTCGCAAACTGCATCTGTGGTATACGTTCATATAACATTGTTAAAACTAGAATTATTCATTAGCTCGCGTAATAAAATTCATGTCTTCCTATTTATTATGAAAAACGGAGTTTATTCCGAGATGTTTTTATTTAAGTATTCCTCAATTGAAAATTCCTTTGTACCTATAATTATTTTGGTAATTTCAACTTGTTCATTTGATAGTTTTCGAACGTGTTACTTGTTTCGCGGTAGTCTACTTTGAAATTCGATGATCGAACTATGGATCGAACTATGTCTGCCATTTTATTTTTTCGTATTGAAATGAAAGGGACAGAGCTAATAAAGTTCAAATATTTTGAACTTGGAATAGACCCCATATGATGAAATGTCAGTGCCCGGCATCAAAATCGCATTTTGCACACTGTTTTCACGCAACAAAATATGCTTGTTCGAGCTGCTGAGGTGAAAAGGTTATTGTTAATTGTTAGCATTTTAATCTTGGTATACGTATTATATTTTTGTTTGTACATATAGTATATAGTATGTAGTCCATTATTAGCAATAATAATGCGAAATTTTGTGAAAATAGCGGGAATAGCACGTATCAATAATTAGAAGAAGCAATTATATAGTAATTTTACCCTATATAGTTATACAACATGTACAGCACGTTATTGGCATTGATGTCGCAATCATTTACCCAAATACGTTTCGCAATTGTTTAATCGTCAGGTTTTCTTCTGAAACCGCATTTTCTTCGCGATAGAGCTAAAAAGTTCTAAAAAACTGATGGCTTTAGAGAAAAATGCACGTTGGAAAATTAAACATGTACTGCGCAATATGAATGAACGTATATGGCTATATAAAATAATAGAACATAAAGCAATCAGCTTGAGTCTTTATTACTTATTAGTTCGAGCGAAGTTATACCATTTTTTTCATTCAGTATAATTCCATAACGAACTCTATCGGAATGCATATCGTCCCTTCGTAGGGGAGTGATAGGTTATTACATCAATCCGAGATACGAGGCCGATAGCAATCAGTCCGCGCATATGGGTTTAGGCGGGATCCCGGTGTCAATGTGATAAGCTCGCTGGCTGTGTAGGTACGTGCTTGTAATTATGGATTGCAATGTGTGAGTGGCATACCTAGGCCACTATTTGCTCTGTAGGTAGGTATGCAGTGTTGTGTTCCTGGAAGTGAGTCACCGGATGCTGTGTTGAGAGTGAAAGACCCGAAACGCAACAAATCCATCTGGAGTCGCAAGCGTCTACAGGCTAAGGTATCTGCTTACCATCAGGTGGGCCGTATGATTGTTTGCCGTCATACAAAAAACGGTTCTAAGCCTACATCCCAATATCCTTTCAACGTGTTTCGCGCGCTCGCTCAACAAACGCAGAAATAATATTATCTCATTGGCTCTACAAATAGGTAGGGTAGTCAGATATTATTGAGCGTTTTATCTAGCAGTCCAGTTTTCATTTAATAGGTGTATTATATATTGTCACAAAAAATAGTTTTTATTACGCATAAATAAAGCACGTGACGCCCATTGATTTCGATTTACGGGTGTCGTAAACATATTAGACACAGTAAGCTCCGCTACCGACGATTATAATTGATACTACTCAAGTTTTCAGCTTTCCAGTATTCATTTAGATGTATATTATTGTAATGTGACGAGTTGAAACGCGCAATTAAAATACAATCATCTTAATGAATATCTGTCCAATATTTTTTTAGAAAACTGACTAATATATGTTTGCTGCAATGTTAAATTCATAAATTAGATTGATACATTTGACGACCGGTTCTGACTAGTGATAACAAAGCTGATTATCCTGGGTACGAATCACGGTAAGGGCAAATATTTGTGCGATGTGCATTCATGAGGCTTCTATGTCGCCGAATAGAGTATATATATATTTATTAGATCTCTATAGATCTAATAAATATATCGCCATAAAGCAAGCCTTATTGAACGTTATATGGAGCTAGTCTAGTACCTACGGTTTCTGTAAAAATATCTCCTAACAATTCTAATTTGATAGGTAATATTAATATGTATCCAAGTTTCGGTCGTTCAAAGGAGGTTCTGGACATTAGTACAGTCGAGTTCTCCAATATCTACACAGACAGCCTTTCAAAAATATCTATATAGAGACTTTATTGTTACTGACATAAGACACATGTAATAGTTATTTATGGTACAAGTGTGGAAAGTAGGTGATTTCCGACGAGTGTCATTTTTATACATGAGCGAGTGAAGCGAGCGAATGTATAATTCGACACGAGTCGGAAATCATCTTTACGCGCGTGTATCATACAATGTTTTACTATGCCTTGTGTGAGGAAATATATTAAATGCTGAAATGTCGGTTTAAAATAGACAGGTTTAAATTGAAGAACCTACGTAGATTGTCAGGTACCTACTTATTATCTGGAACTGCATTTAACAACTTCTCCACATCTTTTGCTGTCAAGCTTATTCACTTAAAAGTTAAAACCATTGTATTGTGGTTTTGGAACACAAATAATTTTGAGTAACTCAATCAATATATTAAACAACAAAAAAGACGCTGGAACCGTCGTAGTTCTAAGAAACATACTGACACTATTGAAACGCAATAAATCATTATTATTATTGATTACTCACTTTCACTCGACATTTAAACACATTTACATAAAATAACTCCAAAGTAAACAACAATCGCAACAATGGCGGGCTTTTTAGATACATGCGCGGTCAACATATGTGCATTGCGCATGTGCAAGTCGCCATACTGTCGTATCGCAAAAGGCATAAGAAAGATATGCGTTCAGCCAAACACATTAAGTGAATATTTAAAATTAATTTATTTATTGTCCAAATTCTAAATTCATAAAGATTAATAAATCATTTTATACATTATTAGTATTTATGTACCTTTTATATGAAAGAAAACGTGTAATTGAAATATTTGTAAAACTTTTCTCGAGTAATAAAAACTCTGTCGGGCTGACGACGGACTTGAAAATTAAAAAAAAATTGAAAAGTAAAAAGCACTAGTGCGAAAAAGTGGCACTTTCCGCACGATTTGGGTGCTTGGAAAACGCTCTTTTCGAGCACATGCATTGTAAAGATTTTTTCGAAATACCTACTTCTAAAAACTGTTCTAAAACGAATCGACTGGTGAAGTTGATCAATGATAAAGTGTTAGCACTTTATGTATGTTTTGTTTTCCCAAATATGAATCCTACTAATATTATACATGTGAAAGTTTAGATGTCTGTTACTAAATCACGCAAAAACTATTGGACATATTTTTACACAACTTTTCAGGAATTTAGCTTAAATATCAGCATAGAACACATAGGCTACCAAATAGCCCCGTACGAAGTCGCGGGCAGCAGAGCTAGTGAATTATAATTAAAACATAACCCTTTCCCCGCAGACTCGCGGCAGCTCACGGAAGCCACCATCAAGACGGAGTCAACGACCCCGGGGGGAGACGAGGGGCTGGACGAGAAGGGCGACAAGAAGAACAAGCGGCAGCGGCGCCAGCGCACGCACTTCACGAGCCAACAGCTGCAAGAGCTGGAGGCCACGTTCGCGAGGAACCGGTACCCGGACATGTCGACGAGAGAAGAGATCGCCATGTGGACTAACCTCACGGAGGCGAGAGTTAGGGTGAGTCCGCTTTTATTACAAGCTTTTATTTACTTTCACCTGTCCCGTTGTCTGTCTGTAATCAAATCTTGCAAGTTAAATTTGATCCACTTCCCGGTTTACGATTGAGTTGAAATTTTGCACGAATGTGCAAATCGCGTGACTATGCAATATTATTTGTTTAGTTTCACCTGTCCCGTTGTCTGTAATCAAATCTTGCAAGTTAAATTTGACCCACTTCCTACTTGACCGATTGAGCTGAAATTTTGGGTATAAGTATAGTTTGGATGACAATTCAATATTATGGTACTATCGAGCTGATCTGATGATGGAGACAGAAGGTGGCCATGGGAATTCAGTACTTAACCGACGTAATCCCGTTGAGTTTGGGCTCGTTAGAATCGTCTCAATGAGTAGTTGATGATGGTATACAGAAAAGTACAGTCGGCAATAAAAACTGGTACCAAAAATGATTTTTTTGACAGAAGCTTGTTACTTTTGACGGCAATATACAGAACTGAGTCATGGTCACGCTAATTCCTACGTTAAACTGTCACTTTAAGCTACCAGACCAAGTCTTGTCGAATATGGTGACCATAAGGTTTGTGCTTTTGCTATTTTAAATTATTTAATCGTTTGCTTCTAGCTAGAGTTAATGCAATGAATTTGCCTTAAAATACTGCGATAGAAACAAAAAAATCTTAGGTATATGGCATAGTATTTTCTCACTCTTCCCGTCGGAAGAGCGTGGTAATGGTGGGGTGCAAGTCTGGACCGAAACAACTGTCCTCATTAAAAAAAAATAATGCGCTGTAAAAATAAAATTTAATTCGTTGAATTACGAGATGAAATAGTATATTCAATGTAAAAATATGCAAGGCCTCGTAAAGAGCAATGACACTCATTTAAAAATGATTGCTACGTTGGTATACCTATTTACGATCTATAATCATAGTTATAGTTATAAATGTCCGACATTATAGTTTAACGAGTTACACGGTGTTAGGTGATTTATCCCGGGGATCATTCTAACCATTCGTTTAGTCAAAATTCATGACAAATCTTAAATATAGAAATCTCACTTTTTGTCACAATGAGAGGTGCAGTGCGCGCGAGTGTTTAGACTAATCGGCGCATCCGTTCCCCGGTATTTTTGTGCCTCCGACGGAACATGGAATCCCTTAATCCCTGAGCATTTGAACCGTCTATTTCGGTCTTCTCATAATCCCCGGCTTAAGACTGATCGCACCCACACTCACTGTCAATAGTTCCGAAGGCCTGTTACAGATTCTGCGGTTAGGACTGTTCTATTTACAATGTTTTCTGGGATTCACGGAATACTTCACGGTTTCTTCGGTATGTCGAGATTTAGCGAGTGTTAATCCTAAAACGCTTGCTTTCGGTGAATTGTTACATGGATGGAGATCGTAAAACAAAAGACGGACGACGAAAACACTATCTGAAGCAGATTTGTTACGAAAAACATTAATGAATTACTGGCTTAACGTGTTGTTAGATGAGAATTTAACGGGGCAGACGAGTAAATTTAAATTTAAATGAAAAGATAAATGAAATTATGTATAGTTACTACCAATCGCCTATGTTGTGCTGATACTAGTGCCCTACTATGTATGTAATAGAGTAATTATAGTCTATGTAGGTCATAGTTTTATTCACGTGTTAGTGTGTAAACAAATTATTCTTCTTGTTTTTTTTTCGAAAAAAACCGTAAGGTGAGAAGAGATGACGGAAGCTTTAGAGTCCGTAAGAACGCCGAAATCGAAGATCTTGTGGCCGCACCCAACATCATCGGAGAAACGAAAGCTCAGCGTCACCGGCGTCACCGCTGGCTCGGTCACGTCGAAAGGATGGAGGAAGATAGGGCGCCAAACAGGCATATCTGGGCCGCCCAGCCGGGTGGCGACCGGTTGGACGTCCCAGGTATCGTTAGAACGACGTCGACGAATCAGATCTGCGTGATTTTCAAGCCATGAACTTGCAACAAATAGCACAATACGGGACAAATGGCGTCAACTCGTGTGTGTCAAGACACGGTTTGGGTCGCTGAGCCATTACTGTTAGTTGTTTTTTTTGCGTAAACCGTTTATACGTATTTCCGATGGATCAAAATTATCAATAATGATTTCATAAAACTTGCACTTGTTATATGAACTCGATACACATAAAGCCAGTTCGGGTATGTGCGCCACCGGGGAAAGTGCGCCTCATACATCATTCAATCTTTTAAATCAATATGAATTCGCTGAAATCCATGCAATAAACTTGTTTTAGTTTGTTGCATGAATGTAAGATGTCGTTGAATTGTAAGATATGTTTGATGAAAGGCGCACTTACCCCGGGGGCGCATTTGCCCCCTCTGACCATATTTCAGGCCCAGTCCTCCAAATGGTGTAAATCGATACTTTGGTCGGAATCCAGTCCAGACTTACTTACGCCTCAAGTAGATATTAATTCCGAATGCAATCGACCGCGTGTGTTCTTCAAAACATTGCGCTCGGAATGTCTGTAGGGCTGCCAACACATTTGGAATAATATCATGAATGAAATTTCGTATATTGCATTGCATGCATCGTGTTGGTAATAAATGAGCGGAAATAGCTTAAACTTTACTCATGAAATTACTGTTATTTATGTGTTTTGAAAATAGTATCTCATTCAACTGATCAGCTTGGTTTATTGTAGTTATTGTATTTTGCGAATTATATAGTTGCAAATGAACATTTTCATAGGTAAGTATCTAATAAATAACCGACAGTAGGTACAGTCGAGTTCATAAATATATGTATGTACGTTCCCAAAGGTTCAAAAATATCCGAGCAACCGTATGCCCTTAACAATAAAATCGTGTTCACATATTTTTAATCACTTTGTCCGTGTACATATTTTCAACTCGACTTTTTCTCGTAAAGTGATCTAAGTTTAAATGCATTAGCAAATTTGTTTCTGACCTCGATTTTAGATTAAGTAACTACTTGATACACTACATAAGTGTCAATAAATATTTGTTACTAAAATTACACGCAATGTTTTTAAAGTTTTGCACAGCCCTAATCGTCTGGGGGCTTAACGCAGCTCGCCCAATAAATCGTGCGCTCGCGCCGACAAATCGACCGACATTATTTTTGTTCTCATTAGGGTCATTGCCTGCTTATGACTCAATTAGCCGTAAAATATGAATTAACTAAACGCTTGTTGTAAAACGCTCGGGTGCAAATTGGGTGTGAACATGATTTTATGATCGTTGTGAGAATAAACTAACTGGGAGGCAATAATAACACTACGTTTATACCTATGTATAAGTCGCCCAGTTCCAAGGCCGGAATCGATTAAAAAGGAATAAGAATTTAATGTGATAGCGTCAAAATGTTATTCTTGTTTAGTGGAATTGACTCTTACATTTTTAACTTGTATCTACCTGAAACGGATATTGATCTGAACATTACCAATATAATCTATCAGCTGGCCACGCGGCTTCGCCCGCGAATGGCAAACGACGCAGGCTAACCCGCAGGATAATAGTACATTACTACAGAGGCCGGGAAGTAAGGGGTTGCCGGCCGAGTAGGTACATATAGACGGCCGAGCGTAGCGAGGTCGGATAGCTATGAGGCTGGCAACCCCTCTTCACGCCGAGGAATGTATAGTGCTTTTCTCAAACATGCAATGAAATAAATTAAAAAAACTTCAATAAATCAAACTTTAATTTTAACAGAAACAGTACAGAAACAGAACCTTAAATATACAAGTACACATAAACACATGATAAAAGAGAAAAAAAAATCAAAGGAATAAACAAAAATAAAACTATACAAAAATAAACTTAAGGAACTAGTGGGCAATGGGTCCCAGTCTCAGCATGTGCTGGGCAACGCGGCCCGGCGCTGGTTTCCAGACTGGTCCCTAGCTGGACCTCGGTCGGTCACAAAGTAAATATAGGTAGCAATCTAGCAATAAATGTATTAGTATAAGTGTATATTTTGAATAAATACAAGTAAAATAAAAAAAAATAAAAAAATGTGAGTCTGTGCTCCTTCCCGATATACTATACAAACATGATTTTCATGGCTGAACGCCGTGATCCTGTGCCACAAATTGGCCTCCAATTTTGTATGAAATGCCATTACGGGTCTCGCTGCGCCCGAAACGTGACACTTCGAAGCCCATTATGAAGAACACAACGTCAATATTTCATTGCATGTTTGAGAAAAATATAGTCTATAACCATCCAAAAAGTCCATTCTACCCGCAAAATAAAGAATTTTTGAAATCGGATAAGCGGTGCCGGAGATTACCCAAAACATACAAACTTACAAAACTCAAACTTAAGGCAAAGCAGAATATTAGTGTAAAATACTTAAAAAAAAATGGAGTATCCTTATCACACTTAACAAACTATATGATCGGAGATAAATAAATGAATGTAATAAAGTTGTACATATTTAAGACGGGAAAGATACGTATTTTAACTATTTCTCTCGCATAATAAATACTATAAAAGGCACACGCACATTTTTTGCTACCATTCTTGTTAGTCTCGAGGAATTCGCATAGGGCGTCGGCAATCCTCCGTGAAACAGCGCGCGACGTCTCATCACAGCGACACGTTTCATTCCGCCGACACGGCTCATTGAACCACGCTATTCATCTGTGGAGAAAATTAACCCATCGATCTAGTGAGAAAATGGGAATACGAGTATAGTGAAAAAACAGCGACAATTTATGTACTAGGGATTATTGTACTGAATACTACGTAGATCCGCATGGAAAATAAAAGATCAAGTGCCAATTCGACCAACCAAGTTTTCACAGTTTGATACAAAGCTAGTTAATTCATTACTGATTAAATCCTCATTTCGGTAAAATTGGGCCAAGTATGGGTTCGATCAATGTTTATTATCAGATACTTACCTATTTATGAAAACTGAAGACACCTTTAGTGCTCTAGATTTTTTTGTTACAATACAAACAGTAGCTCAACTTTTATACGTTACAATCGGAATACATGCCATTCATCCATTTGTTAGTGTTATCCAAAAAGAACGACTGCTAAACTGTTTGTATACAGCGCAGACAGCGCTGAAACAAAAAATGAAACGTGAAACCTGAAACGTTTTCAGGTAAAATAAATAATGCTTCGTGCCACACGGCCTGTCAGCGGCATTGCACTCGGCTTTTATCTATAAACGAGTTTACAACAGTGTAAAAGCGTAAGGACTCGCGTTTTGTACAAACACGAATATTAACTACATATACATGTGAATTACATGTAGATGGGCCATGCTCCAGACTATATTTTATTATAATTGACTCTACTCCATACAAAACTTCATAAAACGTAATAAATGTGGCAGGGACCCGAAATTCGAATACATAATTATCTAAACTTTCACGGCGGCGTTGGTGGTCACGTACGGACAAGAAAGCGGACTTAAATATTGATTACGGTGTACGAAATTTTACGTAGTTTATTCAAGTAAGTACCTAAGTTTAAGGAACAAATTGAGGCTAAATTTTATCCTTAATATAAATAAAATGATAAATATAAACTAGCATTTATTTGTGTTTAGATAGGGAATTAAACAAATAAATGGTTATATTTATAAGAAGCCGACGACAGCATTTGCCAAGTTGAGGTAAATTTATATTCGAATTTCCGATCCCTTGTTATAGACAATCGCAGACAGAAAATTTGAAATTGATAGAGGTTTTGTAAATTTTCGCCAACAAAACTGACGACGTTACTTGTCTAACACGTAACAAAGACCCTGATTATCACGCGACCTGTCAGTGCCCATCGTTGATTTGTTTAAATGTTATGGTGCGTACGGTCAAGGTCTTTAATTGTTGGGCCATTTAGGTGTCAACTAATTTTGGTTTTTAATAGTAGCATTGAAGTGACCAGTACAGTAAAGTACTAAATGGCTCATAAATTAAAATCCTTGACTGTACCCTACAACATCAAAAATAATACAATAGAATAACACGCTTAATCATTGCAATCGTTATTCTTATGAGGATAAAGTCGTTTATAAATAATTTTGAGTGATTCTTCCACGACGATACTTGAGCTGCAGACTGCACCTGTTTATAGGGTTAGTCAGTTCAGTTTAAAATTTCATCGAAGTTACTAGAGCAATACTCTTTTACAGGGATGCCGCGGATGCGATTTTTGTGACATCCGCGGATGCGGATATTTGGGGCACACATCCGCGGATGCGGATGCTGATTCGGATTTTGGGGTCAAACACGCGTGTGTTTTTAGGTATCACCTTGGACTCAAAACTGCAATGGCATGCGCATATCGCCGCCCTAGCCGGAAAACTTAGTTCGGCAGCCTATGCAGTAAGACGCATAAGGCAGTTAACAAACGTTGAGACGGCTAGGCTGGTGTACTACAGTTACTTCCACAGTGTTATGTCCTACGGAATCCTGTTGTGGGGATATCCTAATATCCAGACTATATTCGTGCTACAGAAACGAGCTGTACGCTCCATATACGAACTAAAAGCTCGAGATTCTCTCAGGGACAAATTTAAGGAGGCAAACATTCTTACTGTAGCATGCCAATACATTCTTGAGAATATCATGTATGTGCGGAAAAACCATGAGTTCAAACTCAACAGTGATATCCACGACTACAACACCAGAAGTAAAAACAAGATCGCAGTGAAGGCCAGTCGTCTCCGCAAGGTTAGCACGTCGTTCGTGGGGAACTGCATACGTTTTTACAATAAAATACCTACTGAAATTGTTAATTTACCTTACGGTAAATTTAAGTCTCATGTTAAGAGTAATTTGCTAAGCAAGGCGTATTATACTGTAAACGATTTCTTAAACGACAAAAATGCCTTAAAGCCAGTAGTAGTCTGATTCTATTTGGAATATACCTGAATACATGTAATCATTATAAGTACCTACCTGAAATAACTGTACCGTTTTATGTAAGAAGAGAGCACGTAGTGCTGTTTCTCGCCGAACAAGTCGCTTAATCATTGCTATTATCAATGTCCGGTGGCTTGAATATGTCATGCTCGCTTAAAGAAGCTTCAATCAATGAAGTTCATCTAACTCTCCAAAACTCCTACACTCTGTCTAGTGTCTAGTGTCTGTGGTATTATATTATCAATTTAAGGTTCTCTATTGTCAACTCCAACCAAATGTAATTCCATCGTTCCATTTGCTAATGAGCGTAGCTATTTATTAAAGGCATTGGATTTGGAGTTTAGTAAGTATTCTAAACTACATATCCTTGGGAAGAACATGGCAATCTATGTAATTTTCATGTTCTAGATTAAAGCTCACTCTTAGGTGGAAATCGTTTCGCAAATTGAGAGAGATTAGATGTGGTGATTACAGTATATACTTATGCTTAATCTCCGATCAGTCTAGCTAGCATGATCGTGTTTATGTCGGACATAAAGGATTTGTCTCGCGCGCACTCACATACTTGCTAGTAAGGGAGGAATGCATTATATTCGACATAAAATCAACCATACAAGCTAGGCAGTGGGGACTAAAGTTAACCTCGCACGTAGTAAGAATCTTGCCAGAATTTTAATAAATGGCACTTTTATGGTCCCCCGGTTGTCAGAAACGATTTTTTTCCAACAGATGTTCAGATCCTTCCGTAAATTTTATCGAATAATGAACTTTAAAATAAGATCGTATGGGCATCAAAGCAACTTCAAAAGTGTGAAATAACGAGATACCATCTATTAATGACTTACATCACTTTGTTTTTTTTTACTAGCAATGTCAAGTCTTACAACCGAATCGATTGCATATTAGGTATCCTCATCAAAGCGGCTACCTATGCTCAGATTAGTTTTAAACTATAGAGTGCGGTTGTAATTGCTATTTGAGATGTCGATATTCCATACAATCACGAGGTGATTGCCTGCTCGATGGTGCCAAGAGTTTCTCTGGAGCCAGGAAGTGCGCAGTGGCACGCCGTAAGCCAGTGGCCGTGAGAGGGCTGCAGCGCCGCGGGGTGCATTTAATATCTGCACCGCAGGGTTGTCGCTAATCCAGTGCGAACATAAATCACATAATTCTCCGGTTTGGGTGTAGCCACACATCGAAGTTCCGTGGCTATTGTGCGTTTCCAGTTATGCAATACCAGTTTTAAGCTGATTATGTTGTAATAAGGGGTTGTAGGACTAATTCATGAAGCAAAAACTGTAATGAACATTGCTAATTCTGAGCTGAATACAATTTTGAGTACTAGTAGTGAAAACTGTGTTTGATTTATTTACACCTGCTGCTCTATTGCGTAACGTTTCGTTCGTACGTTAGGTAGATCTAAATGTGTTTTATATTTTATAAGTTGATGATATGATGATAAGTTGATTGGTCACAACGGTCGTTTGAAAAGTTACATTACCCCTCTGAACGTTATCCCGCTAGTTTCGTATTTATGAAATACTGATTTGTAGCATGTAAAGTTTACTGAACGATTTGGACACGGAAGCCAAAACTTGACCGTAAATTTACGACCAACTCCTTTATTACAATGAGACAACCCTATATTCACCGAGCATCAATTCCAAGTTTATATCCTCTATCCATTTATATGAGCGCGTGTTTATTTGACTTTGGAATAGTGATTTATCCCGCGCCATTATTCTAAATAGGAGTTTATTTTCAACTTCATAAGGTCGATTATTGTGCGACCCGGAACGGGGGGTACCCGTTCCGTTAGAGCGCTATTTGATTGATGACACTAATAAAATTGTGATTCCAGTTTAATTTAAAATTTAAGGCAATTTGGCCGCAGTCTGACCGTGTAATGACTACAAGGAGCGAATTCATCAGGCCATGGTTAATCTGCGGACGTTGATTTGACAAGATTTTCTATTTAGATGGACAATTCATCATCATTTAGAAAGAGCTTGCCGAAATATTGTTGATGAGGGAGGGGAGATTTTGTCACTACTCCTGCAATATACGATGTGATACGGTGATATGTGGGTGATATAAATCATTCAAAATATTCTTATCAATATAATCTTTGGTCAATGCACTTTCAGAGGTTAGTACCTTAAATTGTAGACGACTACTTACAAGAGATGCTTCAATAAAATGAGCAAAACGGGGGAAAAAATAATGAGTAATAATCCCCCATACTCATAAACCACCAGCGCATTGAATATAGAACAAGAAACATTAATATCGATTTCTGAAGCATTAAAAATTGTCCCTCCTCGCGGCCGGGTAGGGTACGGTCACCAACGTGCAATAATATATTTAAAGGATTAGCAGGGACGCAATATCGCGACCCTCTACCCTGCCCCCGCCTATTCAAATAATGGAAATTATTTCCACATATGTGCACCTAAATAAATATCATTCTGTTGTCATTATTGAGCACCCCAAAGTTCCTGTGGAGTTATTTTCACCCGTTTGTTCGCGGTTTCAATGGGAAACGGCGCGGTTTGTGTGAATTGGTAATTAATGTGCTGTTGTATTTCATCCTGTTATATTTATATTGATTTTAATAAGTTCCGGTACGACATACACATTTCGGTTCCGTAATGTACAGTACTTACAGTTTTCGGTTTCGTACAGCTTCATGAATGATAACATATACATGAAAATTGTATACAACTGAGAAGCTAACTCAAGATAAACAAATAAAATAAAATATTGACAACTGGGCCACCCCGCCTCGACTCCTGACCGTCCCTCTCATACACGAGAGGAGGCCTGTGCCCAGCAGTGGCTGATTTATTATTGACAACTGAGACTGAGACATTTGAGTTTTTATATTCCCGATATTTTGAACTTGCCCTACCCTCCGTATAATACCTGCACACGGGACTCATGTAACCCTTTTATTAGTGGCGCGACCCCCGATTGAGGAACAACGGATTAAGAAGGACAAGGCACATTATAATTAAACCATGTGGCATGCCCATATTGGATACATTTTATTTTCCAACAAATAAATCAGGATATCTAGTATAAATCTAATCAGTAAATGAAGTCCAATACGAGTAAAGTAGCTTGTTGGAGATCACCTTCTATAGCCGGTTGGTTCAGTAAAAGTCATACTGTATGGTAATTATCATTGGGACTTGATCTGCAGCAGATAATAATGTTCATTTTCTTTCAAATATTATCTGTTTGTTGCACGAGCGCGCAAAATACATTGAAATGATATTCGGATGAAGGCAACTGATTGTTTTTTTATACAACGACGGTGGCAAACAAGCAATACGGCTTGTCTTACTGAAAGCAGCTTGGACACATGCAGGTCCCTCACGGGAGCTCTGACCACGTGCGAGTTGCTACGAAAATAGCACTTATTCCGCTCGGGGCCACACAAGACTACGTGTGCGACGCCAGAATTCAAAAAATTCAAAATCATTTATTTCATGTAACAGGGACACATATTTAGGTACATAGAATAAAAAATAAATAAATTAAAACTAATAGACTACCATCGTATGACACTGGTGGGAGAGTGCAGCCCCGCACAGTGTACCAGGATAGCACAGTCAGGCTTATCCACTATCATTTTAAGAATGCTATTGGGACTGTCCCGCACCCGGCGCACCAGGGATGCCGCGCGCCCGCGCATAGTCGCATAGAAACAGCTGACGCGCGCCTCCGCAAACATCCCTGATGCGCTACAGAAGCGAGGCAGTCCCATTAGCACCCGGAACGCGTTATTATACTGGATCCGGAGGGCCCTATAGGCCCGTTGCGAAAACTGCACCCACAGGCTGCCAGTATAGAGGGAAGTGCAGAAAGCCCTGAACAGAGTGACTTTCACCTCTTTGGAGCATTTAGCGAACCTGCGAGCTATCATATTCGCCCGCACCGATAAGGCCCTCCTCTCCCTCTCAATATCCAAGTTGTCCTTGAGATCAGCCGTAACGACATGGCCTAGATACTTAAAGTTGTCCACTCTGTCCATCGGGATGCAATTGAGGTAGATAGCAGGAGTCTCAGCTGTCTGCTTACGGCTGCTCCCAAATACCATGTACTGGCTTTTTCTTTCGTTATATTTTAGGCCATGGCTCACCGCATATGCCTCGCACACTTGAAGCAGCCTGCGCATGCCACAAACCGACGCGCTCAACAGCACCATGTCATCCGCGTAACTCAGGTTATTGACACAAACGTCATCCACGTGGCAGCCGACATGGACGCTGCTGAGCGCCTCGATCACTCCATTGACATACAAGTTGAAAAGCGTTGGTGAACTTAAACCCCCCTGTCTCACCCCGCACTCCAACCTGTAATCATCTGACAAAGTATTTGCCCATCTAACGCTGTTGACCTGGTTTCCATACCAGTACCTAAATATACGCACTGTTTCCGGCGGTATATTGAGAGAGCCAGAGCCTGCTGCCTGTTAATCTTAGCGATAAACGTTTGCATAGGTCATTAACCTTGAATGGGTTAAACAATCGACGAACACAATTGACGACCGACTTAGCCTAGTTGGTAGTGACACTGCCTACGAAGCAAGAGGTCCCGGGTTCGAATCCCGGTAAGGGCATTTATTTGTGTGATGAGCACGAATATTTGTTCCTGAGTCATGGATGTTTTCTATGTATTTAAGTATTTATTTATCTATATATGTATGTTTATCGTTGTCTAGTACCCATAGTACAAGCTTTGCTTAGTTTGGGACTAGGTCGATTTGTGTAAGATTGTCCCCTAATTATTATTGTTATTATTAATTTGACTTTTTTTTTGTTTACGCATCCAGAAATGACCCGCGGTCTTTTTTACGTCGTCAACCCATCGTGCTGGTGGACGACCGACGCTTCTTTTTCCTGTAAATGGCCATCAATCCGTTAAAATTTTGGTCCACCTACCGTCACGCTGCCTGGCAATATGTCCTGCTCAACTCCATTTGAGTTTGGTTATGACTTCTCCGACGTCACGTACCTTAGTGCGACGTCGGATCTCAGTATTCCTCACTCGGTCTTGTAGGTTAATGCCGAGCATGGTGCGCTCCATGGCTCTATGTGCTACCCTTACTCTATGCACAGCCTCCTTTGTGAGCGTCCATGTCTCAGCACCATATACGTCATTGTGGACACACTGATTATAGAGACGAGTCTTTAGGCATTGTGGAACGTCAACGGATTTGAGGATGTCGTCTAACTTGTTGAATGCCGCTCAACCGAGCTGAATTCTCCTGGAGATATCTTTGTTTTGATGAAGTATATACATAATAGCAACTTTAGTCAGCAATTTGTTTTATCATTGATTGTAGGCAATTTCAACTCGATCATGAAGTTTAAAGCTGCTTAAGTCTAGTACGCAAATAATTTGTATATAGGGTTTCTTCACATCTTTTCGTTTCCTTCTTCTTCTTTGTCCAACCTAAATTCCCAGTTCATCTGGGATCGGATCTCCCTGTACAATATAGTTGCTCTGTATAGTAAATCTATCTCATTCTTAGTCCCGCAAAGTGGATGGTGGTCTGTCTCTTCATATAGGTTTGGTATGTTGAGTAGGTACTTTCCTAACAACGTCATCTTTACGTCATATGATATCGCCATAGCTTCACTTTGTCTGCGAAATTTAGGAGCCACCCTGAATTACCCTGTCATATGGTCATTACATTACGGACTCGATTCAGGCGTGTCACACCTGCCCACCTCAACATCAACTCCCGTGCAGTTGTTTTTCGTGAGTTTTTTCTATCCTTCAGTTGACTATATGGAATTTGGATTGATTGTTTTTTCTGCAATTTGCCCTTAGGCCGGGTTGCATATGCCACATTTTACGGACCAGTTAACGTTATATATGATGGCAGCTGCTGCAACCCCACAGATAGTCAAACTTCCCGCGCATTAAGAGGCTGACAAGACCTAATTTGGTGAAATTGATGTTGTTTTAGCAGTTTTTTAAGAAAAACTATTTGTTCTAGCACATCAAATAAAATATAAGTTAATATTCACCATATTTTAAAAACCGTGGACGGGCTCGATACATAATTGGACGAAATCGGCTCGATAGAAAATAATTGCAAAGATTGGTCTTAAAATCACATTAAACAGTTCTATGTCTTTATTTTTTTGACGTATGGGTCTGCAATTAAAAACATGAAGTCAACATATTCATACCTAAACCGCTAGCAAGTCATATTTCACAAATAATCCGCCCTTTTTTTATTTCAATATTTATGTAATATTATCTTCAAAACCGGGCCGCCCAATAACACTCGCTCTCGTTTACTCCGATACAAATAGACAGTTTGCGCGCTATCCAAAATCCTCAAGGGCATTTTGGTGTTGACAGCGTCTTAACTAACGTAACTTGTGATTCTAATTAGTAATTACTAATTACCGACGGTTTGAAACAATTGGCCGCTTAGTTGTCATCAACTTTTAAGTAGGTTAATCCAGGCTCATCTAGAGTCTAATTGGCGTTATACCTATCCATAAAAAAATCTTATGTTTACCTAAATTACGTTTAATATCACTTATTTAATTCTTACGTGGGAATATCTTACGAGAATAACGCCACATAAATTCCGCGTTACCTACTACACATGCGTTCATGCGAATTTGTGAAATTTATGTTTTGAAAAACAAACGATTGTATATGGGGTGGAAACGAGCGTTCATGTTCACTTAACCGAGGAGGAGGGTATTATTTACCGTTTCGGCTGGGTGCGCCCGCCACTGAGTGAGACAAATACCTCTGGCGGGGCGATATTTATTGCTGGAGCTTGGATTGCGCGATTTATCGGCGAGGAGCCGATCGATGGCTGGGCGTGAGCGAGTAATCGCCACTTACGGCGACTTATCACCTCGCTCGTCGCTGCACTGTATCGCCGTCGTGACAACCCTGACAGATGCGCAGCCCGAGTTAAGGCCTTGGTTCCCATCCATCTCCATCCTTCGCGAATTGCATTCCGCACATGAATCCTTTCTGTTACTCTGCAAATGGAAAACGCGTTATGTGCACTAGGTTTCCCCATGTTATAACTTTTGGCTTAAACGAAAACTGTTGACCAAATTAAAGTTGGATACAAGTAAGTAATAGTTGCGGCAAGTGTACACATAGGTACATACTTCGGTCATACCTGTTCTGTAATATCATGGAGGTTTTCCACCGCACTGGTGAAGTCAGGCGAGAATTTTCCTACTAGGTACTCGTATCTTCGATAAAATAGTAAGTATATTATAATCACCGAATATATCAACATAATTTCAATGCACCAATGAAAATCAGCTTAATATTAGGTATAGGTAAAATAACCTAAAATATAATTATACTGTAGACAAGACTGTATATTGTACCATGAACTAGCACTAGTAATCGTGTAAGTTTTCGAAAGCGCGTTTGGACATAACAATTATTTACCTTAACAAATGATAGTTGGTATGCCCTGACGCTGTTTTACGGATGACTAATGCCATTGTACTGTATAGATAACTAATCCAAAATCCCATAATCATACAATAACAGGTCTATATCGAGGTATCTCATGGAGATGTGTAGTAGGGTTTCACCAGTTTTTGTTATTGTGTAGCGATGAATAATAGCGCTGTCGGCGCTGACGGAAGGCACATAAATCAGCAGCTATCTGCTAAAGTGGCCCGCGCATCGATCCTCCTCGTCTCCCATGCGATCTTTGATCTTAGCATAAAGTAATTTATGATCTTAGGTATATTAATTTCCCAAAACACAAGTGTAACGTGTTTCGTTAACTTTTGAAGTATGTCCTAATCTAATGCGATTCTGCTTATAAGCTAAACATAATTAAAAGAATAGCAATATGATTCTTTGTTATTCGCATAGGCAGCAGTTGGTTGCCTACAAATAGTACGAGTTGCTTCCAAACATCGTGCCAAACAAAAACCAATTTTCATTCATATGAAAACTATGAACACTAAATTCTTGGCTTAAATGCAATTGATACATAAGTCATACGCGCTTATTATACCTTCCTGAATGTAACATCCTAAACAGATGGCAGTTAAAGCACCTCGCTCCAACTTATTGCTGCGTCTTTCTCTAAAGACGCTTAATTCAGGAAGGTGTAATAAAATAACTGAGCTACATCTACATAACCTTCGCTCCAACAATACCAAGTTTTAAATCGGGATGCGCGCAGCGTTGCGTAGCTATTAACTTTGCTCATTACAAAGTTGACGTCGTGTTATTCCCTGATTCCGGCCACGTCGTGGTCGCGGGTCTAATTGCGGGCGGAATGAAGACGGACGACTGGCGCGATCGGCCGCGACGCGGGTGCGATAAATGAGCCCTGCGATCGATGTTGTTTAGGTTGTACTTAGCTTCCTGAGGTCGCCTTCGTTATTGGGCTCTGTTGTTACATTTTAGCTTTAGATGTACCTATCTAATAAAATATTCAAGTATTGTTTGTATGATAAGTAGGTACCTACATAACATCGTGAGGAAACAGGTCTAATCCCAATACGGTATAGTTTTCCCTTTAGATTGGAAGGTTTAAGCCAGTGGCTTTCGTAAAACTAGTGCCTGTACCAAATCTTGGGATTAGGTGCCAAAGCGAACGCCGAGCGCGAGAACGCACCGTACCATGACAAACCTTAAAAAATCTAAAAACTAGATTAAGATAGAATATACATTTTTAGATTATCGACAAACTACAGCCGACAAACCGAAAATAGTTTTATAACAGAAAAATGTAGAAATAACATAGTGTGTTAAACCTCAATATTTTTAAGGCAGTTTAATCGGAGACCAAGATACAATACAACATAACTTTTATAAAATAAACGTATACAAAACACTAGTGTACCAAAGCAAAATACTCAAGATAGGAAATAAAGACCGGGTTGCACTCCATGAGTGCCGGCAGAAGTGAAAACTTGAATATTTGACATTTCGAATCGACGAATACCGTAGCAACAGAAGTATTTCACTTGCAAATTAGCCCGTGAGAATCGGCCGAACGGGTAAGCGCCGCATCGCCACTACGGCATCGGTCCCCCCCCCCCCCCCCGCCCCCAAGCTTCGTCCCGAATCTCTCACCATTTACGGTCACGTGACACGAGTTTAACAATTTTTCCGCATCCCAAAAGTGCACAGCGCCGCTAAAGAAGTTTTCACTTCATAAATGTTAATATAAAAATCACGGACGCGTCATTGCTGTGTGTGGTTTGATCTGGTAGTGGAACGCGTCGCAGCTCGCCGGGCCGGCGCCGATGGCCCGCCGCTCGCCCCGCGCCGTTCCCCAACGTCGCCGCCGCCAACCAATTTGTTTTTGCCATTGCTTAATATTTTTCAAACCCCTATGTTCTTAGGAATAACGTCCAAATTCGAACTATTCGAATTTTCTCAGTAGCAAAACGGTGAAGGACGCGTGGACAAAATTACAAATTAATATAATTTGCAGAATATGCTATTGCAAAATCTATGAAGTCGAATCGGCTAGCAGCAAAATATAAAAGTTTGTGACCTCCTTCACATCTGACGTCACAGAAATCTGTCGCGTATTTAACAATTTTTCCCTATCCCAAGAAGTGCTCAGCGCCGCTAAAGAAGTTTTCACTTCATAAAATATTCTGATAAAGCTTTTTTATTGTTACAGGTATGGTTTAAAAACCGGAGAGCGAAATGGCGGAAGCGGGAGCGCAACGCCATGAACGCGGCCGCGGCCGCCGCCGCAGACTTCAAAAACGGCTTCACCACCCAGTTTAACGGGCTCATGCAGCCCTTCCCCGACACCGACATCTACTCCTCCTACCCCTACAACAACTGGGCCGCCAAGGTCCCCAGTCCGCTCGGCACGAAAAGTTTCCCTTGGCCCGTGAATCCTTTAGGTTCCGTCGTGCCCGCCAGCCATCACCAAGGCTCCGTCAACTGCTTTAACACCGCCACGTCGATGGGCGTCGTCAGTGGCAGCAGCATGGCGGTGGCAGGCTCGGCCGGCGTCGGCGGCGGCGTCGCGCCCTGCCCGTACACCGCGCCTCCCAACCCGTACACGATGTACCGGACGGAGCCGTGCCCGGCGATGTCGTCGTCGATAGCGCAGCTCCGGCTGAAGGCGAAGCAGCACTCAGGGTTCAGTGGCGGGTACGGGACGGTGTCGCCGGTGTCACGGGCCGGGTCGGCGCCGCTGTCGGCCTGCCAGTACGCGGCGGGCGGGGTGCACGTGAGCGACCGCGTGCTCTGAGACGAGGCGCGCGGCCGCGACGATGCGCGTTCGCCTATGCTGACAGCCGCGCGCGCCTCCTAGTCGCCGCCCGCGCCCGACAACACCACGCCTCTCGGACTTTATAGGCATCTGTGGGACTGGTTCGATTGATTCTGTGCAACAACTTAAAGCGTAACGTTTATACTGAGTGCGTTCATATGTGCAGCAATTACAACTTGCAAGTGCTGCGTTACATATATTAATTGGAAATATATCACAGATCGTATTAATTTTATACGTTTTAAACAAGTTTGTTTTCGCAATTTTGTGTTTAAATATGTACATAACCATTATCTTTAAGTGCAACCATTTAGTACATTTATCCGAGATAGATGAAAATTCACCTAACACCAGCAGATTAACATGTTTCGTACGCTTTGGAAGTTGTATTAAAGCTGCAGGTATTAGCTGGCAGCACATAAACTTTGCATAAGCATTACGTAGCATTGAGCGTGCCGGCATTATGGCACTGTATGTGGGCATCTTCGCGAAAGTTGGTCGGCGGACTGTTCACTAAAGTGCTTAATTTCAAATATAAACAGTAAAATTTGGAATATGGATATGGTTTCATTCAGTAATGGTTTCATAATTGATATTATTGCTTAACTAACAACTCTTCATAATTAGATATCATGGACGAACCCACTCAAGATTCGTTACTTAAGCCTTAAAGTATTGCACCTTCCATAGAGACGTAGTTATACGTTGGAGCGAGATATTTTAACTCCCTTGCCTTTACTAAATTCAGCAAGGTGTAATTAGCGCTATTGATACCGCAGTAACTGCAATGTATTTGATGATGAACCATGCTTTCGCAAAAATGACCAAAGAAATAATTAGATAATGTCCTCGCGCTCTATGTTGAATTTTTCGTGAACAAGATTCCGTTTGAAACTTCGGGCAATAAAAACCTAACGATTCTTCTAGGATATTAATACGTACCTTGTAAATATGTAGCTATGTATGTACTTACGTATACCAAAGCGATTGTGTGCAATTTTATAAGCTTAAAATGTATGTACTTAGATTTAAAAATAAAATTTAGGTGTGTAGTTTAGAATGTAAATATATTGTATGAGTAAATTATTTGAGTTACATATCGAAGTAACATTGTGAATAAAACCGGCGTTTTTCAGAAACGTATACAATAATTACACTTGAAGAATATTCTTACGGTTTCGCGGTAGCTTAACCAAAACTTTTTGAATTCTCAAGTGGATTTCCAATAATATGGAACTTTAAACAACACTCAAAATTATTTTGTCTTTAAAATGCCGATTAAAGCATTTAATAAACTAAAAGTATAAACTTGGAATTTTATGAAAACAGATACTATGAAGAATTGTTATGATTGTTTAATAACTTTAATAAGCTTTGTTTCTGGATAAATTATTATCTCATGATGATTAGAATATTTTGACATCATTGCCGGAACATTGTTAATGAATTGTCAATTTTACGTATTTATTTTACGTAAGTCACAATAATGCAATAATAGTTTATATTAAACCGCAATACAAATGTATTTTATTTTGTATGAACGTATCTGACTAGAGAAATCAAAATGATCGACTGTATTTCTAGTATTAAATATAATTGTTAAATTCTAAATTTGAATGAGATTTTACCTATATTTGTTTAAACTGTTATTTTCCTATAGATCGTTCAATCTACGATGAAGTGCCGTATTCTTCTCTGCTTACGTTATAGACAAAACAAAGCTACACAAATACCTATAGTTAGGTACCTCTTAACTAAACTTTTCCTGGTTAGCTATAGCTATATAGGGCTAGCATAACTTTACGCCAAGGCGCGTCGCGCGCGCCTCAGCGATTCTCGTCTCAGGAACACTGAAAATTAAAAAGAGGGTAGACTTTTTGTCTCGCTTCGCGGTGCCAAATTTGATAGCCACTCTGCTTAAATCTTTAGTGTCACCAAGAACAGTGGCAGTTTCTTATTTCACAAGCCTAGAAACACCACTTTTATAGTGACATTTTTAGTTTGCCGATACCTGTTTTTTCCAGAAGATAGGTTGTATTGTATAATATTAATTCACACCGTATGCAGGTATACAAACAGCGCATGAACTATTCGATATTTTTCCACGAAATTTGGATTAAATGCCTATTTAATAATGTAATGATTCATTCCACGGTAGACGGCAGGATTATGTGTACCGTGCCTCAATAGTATTTTGAACGAATAAAGCTTTACCTACTATTAAACTTTCCTAAGATACCTATTGGCAACCTGAAATGAGATTAATGTAACCAGGATCTCATTAATTTAATTAAAAAACTATTTATTAAACACCGAGCAGGAATTGTATATAATTGTAATAAAATCGTATTTTAAATTAGTGCTATGTTTAGTTATCTACACGAACTAGATACCTTCCGTGTGCCTATCAGTAAAAAGGATGTAAATAAATTAATTGGATAGTGGTAAAGATTTTACTTTGAGGTTTTAATTTTAATACATATCAGACAAATATCAGCGAACTAGCCAGTAATTCGAATTATTTTGTAAAATTACTTAAGAGATCGGATTGTTTTGTAACTTCAAAAACCTCTAGTCATAATAAAAAAAATATCACCGAGTATATGAAAGTTTTATTTGCACGTTTCCTAAATTTTTATTTGGAAAAGGACGACAAAATTACTTATCACGTTTTTTAACCTAAGTCTGCCTTATGGTTAATTGTATTTTTGTTTCGTGCTTTTGGGATTATTTTAACCACAACACAATATATTATTTGTGTTACACGCAATACAACTTGTAACCCAGAATTAAGCAGATTTTGTTTAAATAAAGTGTCAATTTTGACGGCCGTAGTAATTTTAGTCACTATTGTTTTGAAATCTATCTATTATTAGATACGGACGGAGTTAGGCAACTGCTTGCCCAATTTAAAATTATATCAATATTTCGAATGAATGTTGATTTAAAATGAAATAGTAGGCAGAAAACGAAGCCAGTGCCAAATCAGAATATAATGACATCACCTTGACATTACGCAATGAGCTATACAGCGTGGAAATCTAATACGAGCAAATCTTTAAATGGTGGTTAGTACAGGACGTAAGAAGTTTATTTAGATACCTTTTGTCTAAAATTACAACGAAAAAATTAACCATACAAAATAATTCAGCCCGCAATGTAACGCAAAATATTCAAGTTAAGGCTCGTTGACAGTTACTTGTCAAGTATTTGGACAGCTACGTTTGCGTTACATTGCTGCTCGGTAATTTTTGAAAAATTAATTACAGGCTTTCTATTAAGTGTATCTTAAAAAGTCCCAGTAATTAATGATTACGGTATTAAACCCTATGTCTGGTTTAATTCTTTGCTCGTATTAGATTTCCAGGCTGTATAATAATGTAGGCAACAACAGCATATACTCTCGCCCCTATCACGTCACGCTGCGATAGGCAGATACCACATTGCCTTCGTCGCCCACTCCTGACCCTTCCAACCTGGACGTAAATCTTCTTAGTCAGTCTATTTTGACACATTCTATCGACATGCCCAAACCACCAAAGCATACCTTTCTCAACCCTAGTCACTACATCGTCTTCTATTTGAGATCTAACAACAACACAGAAACAAATACAATAAAGTGCACTTCTTAGAACCTTGCCACAATGCCAATAATATGAGTCATGTTATTTTTTATATTGTTGGTATCGATATAGTAGAGCCACTACGGTTAAATGTATTTATCCGGATATAGTCTAAAATATTTACATCCGAGCAGAACCCGAGTTCGAGTTCATCTAAGGGTAAAGCATAAAAATGTGATCAAGCTTATTTCACTCGGGTACTTGGTACCTATAGTCAACAGCAAAAGTAGATGATCATTTTAGTATCTTGTCACTTTCACTAGTTTGACGCATCCTAATTGTCGCAGTATTGTTACCTTAAGTGCGACAAAGTACTAAAATGATCATCTATACCTATATTTGCTGTTGACTACCCAGGCACGATACCTACAGTAACATAATAATTTATTTTAAAAATAAATACGAGTTCAATTCAGTACTTCGCATTATTTGAAGAGTTCCCAGATTTCTCTAAGATCCCATCATCAGATCCTAACTTGATGACCATGGGAAAGAGACCCTGTCCAACAAAAAAAAACAAGTCTGTCTAGGAGTCTTCCAATAATCGGGGAACAGACCTAAAGAATAAAATATTCCTCCTTTTTTATTATAAAACGGTAAATTGGAACAGAAATAAATTCCCGTTCGGATAAAGTGTTTTAATAAACACGTGTGCAGAGCTACATACTCGTAGATCGAAAACTGCATTGCATCTATATAAAATAGCTGCAAATTGTATAACTCCCTATTTTTAGTGTCAGATCGTGAGTGTATTGTTAATACGGATGGTTCATCTATTTCCTAATTTCTTGGGTACTCGGGATTGATACTAAATTTAAAAGTTTTACTTTACTTCAGAATTGTTACATTAAAGGTTAAGCGAAATACAGCGAACTAGCAATTCGGTTCTCAGGTTCCTAAAGCTGGAGGCAGCAAAAGTCTCCACCGTTTTTCTCAGATTTTTCTCCTCAATACGACGGTGAGTTTATAGTTATAGTATAGGTAAACCCGAAAAAGTCGACCAACCAAACGGATCTTCCAATTGCAGTAATATCTTAAAATTCTACAAATGGCCAGGTACCTAAATGAGAAAATGCCCTTTTTATGCCCTTTTGATGTACCATATACAGCAAATTTCTGAATACAATATGGCGCTTTCATTGCTCTTGAGTGTTGGTGAAATCTGGAGATAAAACGTTTAAAGATATCATTAATTTGAATTATAATCTAAAAGTTATAGTTTACATGTCTACAACATAGTATGTCCTAGATCCTATTGCAGACTGCACCAGGTAGTAAAAGGCTTTTGAAATGCGAAAAGTGAGTATCTATTCGACCTCAATGAAAATATGGAAAACTTGCTAATGCTTTGTATACCAACCTCTGTAGAAACGTAATTGGCACTTGGTACTCTCAGGGACAGTCCGTTCCCCTTTATATTAGACCTGCGTCCGATTTTAATAAATATATCAAAAATAATGGGTAGTCTCGTAGCGTAACGTTCGTAGCAAGCGAATTGAATATGCTACGCCGTAGCTGTTTCAGTAAGACGCGCCATTTTTTATATTCGTACTTTTGCGTAGTTTTTTATTCATTAGATGAAGAGAGAAGTACAGGGTCTTCCATTAAGAACCAGTGATCTTTAAAATTTAATAAAACAATTATTTTACTAATTATGGTAATTAATTTGACATTACTTATGGAATAATATCTCACTCAAATGACGTTAACGTTGTTTGATTGTGCTATCCGCTAACTGGGCATTACAACAACTGCTGGAAGTTGATCGTAATTTTGCCAAGAAAATAGTATTTAGTGGCGAAGCTATTTTTTGGCTGAATTGCTTTGTCGACAAGAAAGATGGCAGGATCTGGGCAGATCTGGGGAGACCCTCGAGAAATTAAACAACGTAAAAGCTGCAAAAACGGAACTGGCTTGTGCGGATTTTTGTACAGTGGTATCATTGGCCCGTATTTCTTGCAAAATGATGTGGATGATGCGGTGACAATCAATGGCGACCGATATCGGGCTATGATTAGGGACTTTTTTGGCCTCAGTTGGAAGGTTACGATCTTACAAACTAGTACTGTTCTAAAACCTATAACCATTGTTTTATTCAATTTTAAAGATCACTGATTCTTAATGGAACGCCCTGTATAACAACTTAAACTTAAAATTTATATTACTAGGAAACCGAAAACATTTGTTGTTGTCTTGTTGTTATATTGAAAGTGTCACAACAAAATTCAAAGGTCAATAGCCGAGCCACAAGTCCCGTTATGAAAATCTTTTAATCCTCAAACTCGATCGGAAAACAATCGGCAAAGTACCAAATGATACCCAAATCGGCAACATTAAGCAAAGTATAAAGTAATCCGGATGATTATCAGTCGGTCGGTGCAAACACACACTTGCCAGGTGCTCGATCCTAGCGCTTTAAGGCTTTAGCGGAGGATTTGCTTTCAATATTAGCCCGGCGGCCGCTCCGTTCCGCCCGTTTTTTATTATTTTGTCGCGTCGTTTTGGCTCCAAATGGAATCATTCCACCATCTACATTTTTATTTTTCAATTGTGCTCCGATTAGTGGGATTAGCCGGTATTGGTTTCCGATTCTTTGCTCTCTTTACTGGCCTGCTAACGCCGTGCCGCGCGTAATGCGTTTCTAATAGGGGTTAATTACTTTATGCGTGTTTTCAGATAGGACTGGTTTTGATAAGATAACTGGGTATTCTAGTGGGTATTGTATTTTGTGAATCCCAACGTCTACTTAATTCTAGACTGAAGTCCTAAAGTGTAGGATGTGCTGTGTCGAGAATGAAGGACCTGCATTCATTCTAGCTGACCTCATCCTCAAATCAACAAAAGATTGGCAACACACTTGTGACTTTTTGTGCTTGTCCATAGGCTACGTTATCTGCTTACCACCAGGCACATAGTCTGCTTGTTTGCCACCGTCGTCCAAATAAAATAATAAACCAGCGCATTGGCGTGAATATTTTGATAAAATTATATTACGCAGACTTTATTGGAGTCTATCGTAAAATTGTAATGTTGCAGAAAAACGTGACCCCACAGCACGTAAGTTTGTATGCAAGTGGGGTTACATTTTTCTGCAGCTGACTGTACTAAATGTCATGACTCATGATCTTATGTCTGTCAAGTTTCGTAGCGACAAGTAAATGGAAGTGCGCCATTCCTTGCTATGGTCTACAAGCCGTTTTTTTGACGCATAGGGACATCTCTCTGGCCGGGCAGACCCATGGTGAGGGGTATGTGGGATTTGCCCTCGAATACCCAGTTACCACTTAACCTTGGTCTTCGAGCGTGCGCCGAACCACCCCAAAAATAATAATAAGTCTCATTTACACAAATCTTATCGTTTTACTACTTATTATTTAACAAGGCTTGTATTTGCTCGTTACGTCAGCGCTCCGCGGTGGCCGCGTCGTCGCTGCGACACTCTTGCGTGCTCCTTATCTTTATGGTTGTAAATAGGTCTTAACCAATTCGGGGCTGTACAAGGAACTCGAACAAATATAGAATTAAAAACGAACCGTTATTTTTGACGTATCTGGATCAAACGTTGTCTGGAAAAGATCCCTTCTTAGTGATCAGACCGCCTGTTGCTTAGCTCTACTTTAAGTTTACATTGTATTTCAATAGCTCGCTGTTGTTATATCGATATGCTGTGTTTTTCGCCAGGCGCCAGTAACTTGCGAATATAATAATAATAATAAATATAAGGGGACAATCTTACATAAATCGACCTAGTCCTATAGTAAGCTCAGTAAGGCTTGTGTTATGGGTACTAGACGACTATATTTATAATATATATTAATACTTAAATACATAGAAAACATCCATGACTCAGAAACAAATATTCATGCTCATCACACAAATATTTGCCCTTACCGGGATTCGAACCCAGGATCTTCAGCTTCGTAGGCAGCGTCACTACCCACTACTAGGCTAACCGGTCGTCAACATAGAATCATGAAACAAGGTTTTCGTCAAAACTGATCATTACTTCACAAACGTAATAAATAAAAAACGCTGTAGTAAATATACGGGTGACATTAGAACTTACGTCTCTAAATAATTTTTATTAATACGGTTTTTGAGAAAAACTACCCTACTCGTTATCTCGTTGACTATGACATTATATAAATAAGGTTAAATTATAAAATGCTTACAAAAATGCGGTTTTTTTATGGTAAATTACGGAGGACAAGACTAATGCAGACTACCGGTAGGTACCTACGGAACCCTTCTGACGAGACTTACGTAATGCTTTTTTATCACCCGCTGCGCCAGCGCACCGTCTGGTCTCCGTGATAGCAGCCCACGTTTATTTGCCCTCCGAATGAAAGGTCAACAACGTACCTTGTAGGAGCTTAGGATGTAATCCGAGTGAATTATAATACTTAAAAGATTAAATTGGAAGGTAAATTGTAACGTGTGGTCACTTAAAAAAAAGCGGCCAAGTGCGTGTCGGACCACGCACAAGGAAGGGTTCCGTGCCTATTAAAAAGGTCGTATCGTTACTGAAATCTTATGGCACTTACATCCTTTTCTTTAAGGCAGGCAGTTTTATAGAAATATCTCAAAAACCTTTGAACCGATCTTGTTCAAAATAATTTTCTCTGAAAAAATTTAATAAGTCCATGATTTTTACATATTTTTAAAATACACGGTTCAAAAACTAGAGGGGGGGGACACCATTTTTGCGAGTTTCGGGGCGATTATCTCCGACTCTATTCACTTATAAAAAAAATATATTATTTTTGAAAGGCCTATCGATTGATGTGTCACACGTGGGCTTGCAATGAAATAGTAGATTGTGTCACAAGGGAGCAAAATGGCATATTTACGGCGAGGGCGTAGATTTAATCCCGAATGAAGCGAAGGATTCCAGAATAGAAGGAAGGAAGGAAGGATTCTAACGTGGAATCCTGAGCGTAGTGAGGGATTCAAGTGTTCACGCCCAAGGTGGAAATAATTTGGCTTCCGTGTGACTCATACTGCTTTTTACATCACCTATGAGGATAAAAAATAAGTCAGTAATAAAACAGATGTATTTTAATCTATTATGATTATGAGAGTGTTAAGCTGTAAGCCGTTTTTTATTATTTATTTATAGCCTCATATGTACAAACTTGCTGCTGCATTCCAATATTGTGGTATTTTAATACGTTTGGTAATATTTTATAAGACAAAAAATATATGCAAGTAATCGATTATAAAAAAATAAGTAATCGATTATGGTTATATACTATCGTCATGTATTCATTGGAATATTTTTTTTTATTCTGGCAACAATATGTCCTGGAACAGAAAAGTGCCACTTTGACCACTCCTAGCAGGGAAGAAAAAGCCCATATCCGAGTAGCTGATGTGAAAAAAACATTTTTGACTTTCAGTTTTATGTATGGAGTGCACCCCTAAAAAAACTGTTTTTTAATAATTTGATTACAAAACTATGTAGCGGCTAACAAAATACACCTATCCTCAAAATTGTATTCAAATACACCTTATAGTTTTCGAGTAAAATGCCTGTGACATACTGACGGATGGACAGACAGACAGACAGACAGGCAGACAGACAGACAGACAGACAGACAGACAGACAGACAGACAGACAGACAGACAGACAGACAGACAGACAGACATGACGAATCCATAAGGGTTCCGTTTTTTGCCATTTGGCTACGGATCCCTAAAAAGCGAACACGTGTGAGTTGGCCTCTGAGCACCGCCGGTTCGGCACATTTAGAATGTATCGCAAATCTTAAGAATAATTAAAGTATTTAGTCAACCATTCAATTAAGTGGTACTAAGTTCATATATGGTAATAATAGGTAAGGTAATATAATAGGTAAATGTCCGAGTTCTCGACGCTGTACTATTTAGTATAAGTATGGCATGGGCACTCTATAACAAAGAGGGTATCCTATCGTACCTACGTACCGGAAGGCGCGGCGTGGGTAGCCCCCCCCTCCCCCCCCCCCACACAAGGTGGACTGATGACCTGGTAAAGGTTGCGGGAGTCCTCTGGATGCGGATGGCGCAGAACCGGTCACTTTGGCACTCTTTAAGGGAAGCCAGCAGCAGTGGAGGTCCTTCGGCTAATATGATCATCATGATGATGATCCTATCGTAATCACAAAATGTCATTTCCCAACTGTATCATTTGTCCGAATTTTCATTTCGGCAAAAAGCCAAACTTCTTGAAGACTCCAAAGCTTTTGATTATTTTTTATACTTTTCGTGTAGAATCCATAAGGTTAGGTTTCTTTTATAATAATCCTGAAAATCTCATGGCTTCAGAGAAAACCGGCTTTTAGGACAAATGAATATTCGGACTAACGATACAGTTGGGAAACATTTTTTTGTGATTCAGATAGGTAACCGTCAAAGTGACATAGCTTAAATTCGAATGAAGAAAAATCCTCTTAGTTCGAATTTAACCCATATTGCTTTGACATAGAGTGCACATGCCACATACTAGAACAGTGTCGAGCACTCGGACGTTTACCATACTCACAAATGCAATACTCCAAAATTAAGCGAAATTAGTTTAACAGATGAATGTTATCAAGAATAGGAAAATAACATCAATAAAACGTTGTACCTATTACTAATGTGCATCGACGGTGATACTCATATTTCTATTATTATTATGCATAAAATAGGAATTACTGACTAGCTACTTAGCTAGTTCATGGCCGAATAAGAACAAAATAAAATGGCTTCTTAATAAGGGATGCCGACACCATAGAGTTTTTTTTATAATTGCGGAAAATTAATAACATTATTCGTCCGATTGTTAAACTCAATAATATCTATTGTCGCACAGGTATCACAACCTTTAAATTGTACATAGGTATTTTATTGAACAAGTCTATGTTGAAATTGCTGGTATCCGAAACTATTATTCTTTAAATACATATACGAGTACATAATAGCACTGGCGAAAGTTTGGTAACATTTGTGAAAATCAACTACTTATAGACTTAATTACACATATGTAGGTGCGTATACTCGTAAACTCTCCAAGTAGGTATCCCTGGGTGGATAATGCTTAATGTTGATGGTTAAATTCTATAATCTAAATCTGTTGATAAGTTAGTCCTAAAAAAATACAAAATCTTAATTATCGGGAACCTTTTCCTTATACTAACAGCAAATTAAATATGAAGTGTAGCGTAAACCGAAACACGAGCAATGCTTGCATATAAAAACACAACATGAGGCTAACATTTGATTTGGTTTCCTATTACAGGAACGACGCTCGTATTTTATTCATGTTGTAACCAAACATTGTATAACCAAATGTAACAAAAGGCTACATAAATTAAGAGTGACATCCCGGTCCCTCTCGCATATACGTCCACATATAAACCCGACGCAAACAGACAGACAGGTACGCGCGCAACATGTCAATAGTTAACCGAGAAGCGCCAAAAAGGGCTAGGTTTTGGGTGGAAAGGATCAAATCGGGATTAGAGGAACGACAACCAATCAAGGGTAAACTGGACTGGTATACCTACGCGAGATAAATGCGCCACATAAAACTTATTCCTTGCTATGGGAATTCGTACCCTAAGCTATCATAATGTTAGGGTTTGGTTTGGATTATAAGCGAAGTTTATTGATGTTTTGTTTTGAGGGAGGGCAGACGGAAGGAGGGCGAGGGAAGCGAGTGCAACCTCCGCAGACAATCTTACGAGTTAATTGTGTTCCGTGCCCCGAGAGCGACTACAAAATAATATCCTACTCAATATATGTAGGTACACCTAGTGTTTGTCTGATGGCATTTGAATTACATAACTATGAGGCACGTAGGTGCAAAGTTATAGATAATCGAACTATGTATTGACTTTTCATGTATGGGTATGAAACTATTAACTGCTAGCTATATCAACGTACCTATCGAGTCAATTTAATTAATAATGATTTTGAAAGTAGCACTTTTGTTATGTTTACCATAGTAAGCCAAAATCTTTGAAATAATATGGATAATTCTACAAACAGAACTCCCAAACGAATGCTATGCTATTAAATATGTAAATATATACCTAGTCTCTGTTACATTGTGTATACATCAATGGTGGTACAGGGGTATAAGTAGCACCCCGCTGTAGGCTGCAGTAAATAAATACTGAGACAGCGATTTATTGCAAACACTCTCAACTCGTGCAAATACGCATCTTTATAAAAACAAGACGACGGAAACGGCAAAGACATGTTTTAACAAGGATTCATTTTTCCTTCTGGCATTAGAACTTCCTAGAAATCATAAAACTGTTTACTTTTTATAGATGTATATTTTTATTGTATTTCTTACCACGAAGATAAAAGTCAAAGCAATGTTTGCCTACAGGAAATAACGTATCAGAACATTAGCAAAATATTATGATCGGTGATATCCGAAGGTTCTCGAAGGAAATCAAGAGACGGGGAATGAAGATTTACGATCTGCCCTGTAACGACCGCTAGATGAGGCGTAAAGAAGCCCAATTCGGGTTATTATACCTATTCAGTGTACGCCCGTGGAAACGTATATTTGCGTAATTTCGCCTTTACTGCGTTATAGTGGGGAAAATTACGTGAAATTTAGAGTTTATTGGAGGTTAGCTGCTCCCGTTTTATTTTATAAGGTAAGTGATGACTTGAAATGTGTGCAATAATTAAACTTTAGCTTTACGCAAGCTTTGCTAGAAATAAAAGCTTTTAATCATAAGTCTCTTAGCTTTAAGATATACCGATACCGACGTTAGATATATATATATATAATACATATATATCTGCCTACTACTCCTCTCAATCATGTAATTTGCTCGTATCTAGTTTAAAACGATTTTGTGAAGAAAGTTAAAACAATGTCACATCATCATTCCTTTGTGCTGTAGTTTTCTTAAAACCAGAAAATAGAAGACGAAGTAGGTCTGCTGTCACTTTTATATATTTTATCTACGCACATATCATTAGTGCTCTAAAATGCGTTCAGAAACCGTAGGAAATGACCAGCATTATTACAACCAATTTTACTATAAGAACTTTCTTGTCTGTGGTAATAGGTAAAATCTGTACTGTAATGTTATTACAGTACAGATTTTTGTAAGGTTATGAGTTTAAATTTGGAACAGCTATCAAAACTCAAATGGGTCTCTATTCTAATATCCATAGATATTAAAACAGTTATCGATACGAAACGTCAATTCAGTATGTTTTTTTAATATAAACCGCACGACATTTGATCAAGAGTGACATGAGAATAGGGACTTTCATTCGTTTGTCTATGATTTAAAAAAACATTCGTCTTGACGTAGGATCGAATTGCCGCCATTACTGTTGTCATTTCTTTGTTGGTTTTTGCTGTTACGAAAGTAGAATTGTGAAAAGTTGTTTATCTACGCACATATCATTAGTGCTCTAAAATGCGTTCAGAAACCGTAGGAAATGACCAGCATTATTACAACCAATTTTACTATGAGAACTTTCTTGTCTGTGGTAGTAGGTAAAATCTGTACTGTAATAACATTACAGTACAGATTTTTGTAAGGTTATGAGTTTAAATTTGGAACAGCTGTCAAAACTCAAGTGGGTCTCTATTCTAGTATCCATAGATATTAAAACAGTTATCGATGCGAAACGTCAATTCAGTATGTTTTTTAATATAAACCGCACGACATTTGATCAAGAGTGACATGAGAATACGGACATCATTCGTTTGTCTATGATTTAAAAAAACATTCGTCTTGACGTAGGATCAAATTGCCGCCATTACTTTTGTCATTTCTTTGTTGGTTTTTGCTGTTACGAAAGTAGAATTGTAAAAAGTTGTTTGTAATTCACATTTTAGTTGAAAATATGAGTAGTAGTGACTCCGAGAACGATATGCACATTCCGCCGGATATCGTAAATGCAGCCACGATTGCAACAAAGATATTTTACAGGTAGCACTATAGTAGCAATGCAGGTCATTTTCCTACGGCTTCTGAACCGATCTTAGAGTACTTATGATATGTGTGTAGATAAAGTAGTGTATGCAACTGTACATAATTTAGCCTTAAAACACTCGTGTGATCCTATTATGAAACTCGCTGGCGCTCGTTTCATAAAACCACACTCTTATTTTAAGGCCTCTGATTATGTATCAGTTGCATAAACTACTATTGTAATTCACATTTTAGTTGAAAATATGAGTAGTAGTGACTCCAAAAACGATATGCACACCGCCGGATATCGTAAATGGAACCACGATTGCAACAAAGATATTTTACAGGTAGCACTATACTAGCAATGCGGGTCATTTTCCTACGGCTTCCGAACCCATCTTAGAGTACTTATGATATGTGTGTAGATAAAGTAGTGTATGCAACTGTACATAATTTAGCCTTAAAACACTCGTGTGATCCTATTATGAAACTCGCTGGCGCTCGGTTCATAAAACCACACTCGTATTTTAAGGACTCTGATTATGTATCAGTTGCATAAACTACTATAAATGTTCACTAGATTCGTTTGTCAGTCTAGTGTACCTAATTGAAGAACATAAAACCTACTTGCCGCTAATGTCTTCGAGTACCCTTACAAGACTGGTATTAATTTGGGATTGGTACTTTTTTAATGGATTTGAATGGTGCTGAGGGGTGATCACGTAACGTTTCAAACAACAGGACAACTGTCATTTTTCTATTCTAAAAGTGACATTTAGATCTACCTGACCGAAGCGCGTACAATGCGTTACGTGATCGACCTGCTAATGCTGGCTGCATAAAGAAGGAACGATCGAACGTGTTTCGAATTATTTGACCGTGGAATGTGTTGACGGATAACGCAGTAATTTACTTATACTACTATACTCTTTGGCAGGATGAAAGTAGAGCTGGATATGAGTAAAGACGGTAACAATGTAAATAAAGCAGAAGGTTTTCCAAGAAGGAGTTTAATTATTTTCATCTCGACTCTCCGGGGTCTACATAAATAGTATGTTTAAAGTAGACCATATTCGGATGATTGATATTATATGTGATATACGATATTGGATTCGTGCGCCGTCCGCCGCGCCGCGCGGACGTGCTCCGGCCGACCACCTGCGCCGTGATACTTCTCCGGCCGACCACCTGCGCCGCTTCACTTCAGGCTGTCATTGTGACATGCGCCCATCTTGGATGGAGCAATTTCGAAGCAGATGTTCCCGCCTTGTTGAAATAAGGTTACGTGGGTCTGGGGTTTAGCTGTCATTTTCATGGCTCGGCATTAGTAGGGGGGGACCTTGCGCTGTCGGTTAGGTACGGCAGTCAGGGGAACCCGTAGAACGTGTCGGGCTGTGGGGGTGTTCGGTTGGACTTCGGGCCTGCTGGGACCCTCGTTTGGTCATGCGCTCGCGGCTCGGTATTAGTAGGGGGGGACCTTGCGCTGTCGGTTAGGTACGGCAGTCAGGGGAACCCGTAGAACGTACTGGGCTGTGGGTGTGTGGCTGGACATTGGTCCCGCCGACTGGATGTTCATCTTTGGCGGATGATCCTGCTTCCTTCTCGGACTGGACAAACAAACTGGCCCTCGTCAATCGGGCGCAGTTTCGACCTTACTTCGTGTTCGTCGGGACTTCGCGCAGGAGACGAGGAGCTTCACTGCGTGGCCCTGCATCTCGCCGGGACTCACCACTGCAGCCACGGATGGCTGTGGAAGCAGTGCAAACCGCACCGTGAGGCCACGCCCCCTGCGGCGGGGGGGTTGTGTGCCTCCGGGTCGCCACGTCTGGACAAAAGAAGAGAGTAATAAAGAAACTCTTGCACTGCTATGTTTTGTGCCTTCTATGTTCATTTATTTAAATAAAGGATCCCTTAGCTTAGGCTTTGTTAGGTTTAGTTGATTAGCTTAGTTTCATGTTTTGGGCGTTGGCCTTCAGCCGCGCAGCACTGGCTCTTAGCCGTGCATAGTTAGGGCAATTAGTAAAGGGCCCCTTCGGGGCCCAACTTGAGAAGCCAGGTAGGAAAAAAAAAAAAAAAAAAAAAAAAAAAAAAACCATATTCGGATTCGTGTTTTTTTTACATTACCTGATGGAATTTCTCTGAAATCTTTGGTTACCCCACCAATTTTTCCGCAAAGAAAGATTGAAAAAAAAAAACAGCGTCTGTACTGCTGACATGGTTGTGGTCAGACTTCATAACCAATAACATTTTTTTCTTATTTGTGTATTGAAAAGCACAGTGTTCGCGCCGCTTCATTAAATAGTTTTAATATTTAGTCTTAAGTACACAAAAATGACACTTATACCCTTGTATTAACGTTCACTTTGGCTTGTATTCCTTTCACCTATCAAGACACTCCGATATCACGACATATTTGTAGCTAACCAATCACAGACACTCTCACACACACGTCACATACATACGTCACAGCCACGCCGCGCTGGACACTTGCATTCCGAATCCTAGACGAACGACATACAACCTCTGTAATTTAAAGGAAATTATAAGCATTTTCGAAGATCCAGAGTTTCAATCATCTTCTTGCTCCTATATGGAACAAAGTGGCGACCGTGAACAGGACCTGCAGCATTCCTTAGCTGAAAAGAAGTCACCATCACGAGATACCATCGCTCCCGAGTGGCCACAAGGGGTCACCGCCACGAGAACACCGCGCAGCGCCTAGATTCCTGGGCAAACACCAAGGCAATCAGCTGCGCCTAGGTGCCTACATCGTGCAGCCGGATCATCACACTCCCGAGCGTCACCAGGCCGCGCTAACCAGCGCGCGGGCCCAAGTCGCAGTCATCATCATCAGCACTCGTCAAAGTGCACAATTGGATCAGTCTGTCCTATATCAAGTGAGCCCGTTCCTGTCTACTTCCTAGTTAATTCCTATTTGATTTGTGTGGATTGTGATCTCAGTTTCTCGAATGTTCTGGTCTGTCTTTACCTAGGTATTTCTTAATAGTATCAATTTATATATATCCTACAACCATATTCAAGTTACCTAGTAGAAACAAGTTCAGTTCAATTACAACCATCCGAAAGTTTCATTGCGTAAACAAGGCGTCTATATTCACATTACCCACCAAGTGCATAAATAACGTATAACTATTAAGTATAGAGATATTATTTTGCCTACTGTTTACGCAATCTCCGCATCTATTATTGCCGTAGGGAATGTTTTATATTATTCCAACAAAATCTATAAATATCTAAACCTAATTTTGAAGTTAAACTCATCTATCGAGCCAAAAGGTCCTTATTATTACAATAACGTTGTATAGACGTGATATAATTAGCAGTGATTTTAGCGTGCGCATTTTGTGCATTTGCAGAATTATACCTAAATACTTCGAGGCCTGCTTGCTGCCCGGCGACGGCGCATCTATTGCCTGCAGCTGCGCTTGCCGATAAGGAGCCACACCGTGCCGATCAGCTGTGAACTTGAACTTGAGGCGAGGAGCGTATCGTACCTATTCTTTTTTCACTTGTTTACGTTTATTTCGTGCTTGTTTCTCGGTGATTTTCTACTATGGCTGAACCTAAACAATTAAAAGCTACGCGTAGTAATATCAAAGGGCGTTTAACGAAATTTAAAAACCATCTCGATGATATTTCGGGTTTAGAAAACGTTACGCCTTTGGATATAAATAAATTGTCGTTAAAATTATCGAGAATACAAGAATTGTTGAGTAAATTCGATGAGGTGCAAGGTCAATTGGAGATTTGTGAAGGATGTAATCAAGCCGAGGAGTTAGATATTCGCGATTCGTTTGAGCAAGAGTTTGACAATTATATTTCACAGGCACAAAACTTTATAGACTCCAATTCGACCCCTAAAGATAATTTTTCATCTTGCAATGCAAATTCGAGCGCTTCGCAATGTAATCAGGATAATTGTGGCGGCCTAGGTTTTAAATTGCCAGTCATAAAAATCCCCACATTCGATGGCACATATTTTAAATGGCTCGAGTTTAAGGAAACTTTTACCTCCTTAGTTCATGAAAATGAAAGGGTTAAGAGCATCCATAAATTCCATTATCTCCTCTCCTATTTGGAAGGAGAAGCTGCTCGCGTTCTTTGCAATTTAGAAGTGACCGGCACGAACTACACAGAGGCTTGGCAACTCCTTTGTAAGCGTTACGATAATAAAAGGCAACTAATAAACAATCATTTAAAGGCGTTGTTTAGCATCGAAACTGTGCGGGAGACCGAGAAATCACTTCGGTTTATTGTCGATCATGTAAATAAAAACTTGCGAGCTCTTCGCACCTTGGGATTGCCTGTCGAGCAATGGGACATCCTTGTTATTTATATGGTAACAGCTAAATTAGATAGTAGTACGTGTTATAAATGGGAGGAGACAAGGACCACGCTGCCGGAAATTCCCACTTTAGAACAATTTTTCGATTTTTTAAAGAATCGTGCCAATGTATTAGAGACTGTCAACAGACAAAAATACGACAAACCCAAAATGCTGCAACCTTCAACTCAACCTAAAATTCAGACCAAATCGTTCGCGCTGACCGCTAAACACGCTGCGCCGTCCTCGTCTCAGCCTCATATCGAATGTTTATTGTGCAAAGATGCTCATCGTTTATATGAATGCGCTTCATTCAAGTCGAAAACGCCAGAGGAGAGGACAGCGTTAGTGTCTAAATTAAATTTATGCGAAAATTGCTTAAGGTATGGTCATAAGGTTCAAAGTTGTAGGCTACCAGGCTCTTGTCGCTCCTGCAAACAAAAGCACAATACTTTATTGCACGTAGCCCAGCCTAACGAGTTTCCTAGTGCTAGCTCGAGTCAGTCCCAAAACTTAGCTGCTATCACTACTAATGTTAACTCCGAGGTTCTCTTATGCACCGCTCAGGTTCAACTAAAGAACCCAGACACAAATCAAGTTCTGACGGCGCGAGCTCTTCTCGACAGCGGGAGTCAATCTACGTTTATAACCGAACGGATACAAAATGAGTTGAACTTGGCTCCTCAGCCCACTAATGTCAATGTAGTCGGCTTGTCGGATACTCCATTGTCAATTAAGACAAAGCGGTGTGCACTTCACTTTCAATCGCTTACCGATCCTTTCAATGTCAGTATGACATGCCTAGTTATTCCGAAAATAGCAGACAAACTGCCCAAGGTCACACTCAATGTAAGTCAGTTTGATCTTACTAACTTTCAACTAGCGGACCCTAGATTTTTTGAGGCATCCTCTATCGATATGCTTATTGGTGCTGATCTATTTTGGGACCTAATAGGCTCCTCTCAGCATTCTTTAGGCACTAATAACCCTATTCTACGAAGCTCTAAATTAGGGTGGCTCATTGCTGGTCCTCTGCCTATCTTACCAAAAAATAAACCCAAACAACCAAATAATGTTACACATTGTAACTTTCTTCTTAACCAAGCTGACTCATTGAACATCAACGATGCCCTCCAAATGTTTTGGGAACTAGAAAACATCCCCCAGTCTCATCCCTTCACTAAAGAAGAAAAGCTTTGCGAACAGCACTATCTCTCAAACACCTATAGGCTGGATAATGGCCGTTTTTGTGTCAGCCTCCCTCTTCGTGATGAGAAGGACTGCTTAGGCGATTCTTACTCATTAGCTAAAAAAAGGTTCGCGAGCTTAGAAGCTCGTTTTCGCAAACAGCCCGATCTCAAAAAATCCTATGCAGATTTTATTCGCGAGTATGGTGAATTAGGTCATTTGTCGGAAGCACCACTACAGAGGCCGCCAGATGCCTTATTCCTGCCTCACCATCCGGTTATAAGGACCAAAAGTGAGTCTACACGGCTTCGTGTGGTCTTCGACGCTTCTGCGACCACGACCTCGGGATTTTCAGTAAATGACCTTCAAATGATAGGACCTGTCATACAAGATTCTTTGTTCGACATTCTTGTTCGTTTCCGCCAATACAAATATATACTTTCTGGAGACATAGAAAAAATGTACCGCCAGGTTTGGGTTAGGGAATGCGATAGGAACCTACAGCTTATTCTCTGGCGTGATAACGAAAACGAACGATTGCGTACTTTAAGGTTAAACACCGTAACCTACGGATTTTCAAGTGCTAGTTTTCTCGCTACCAGGTGCATCTGGCAACTTGGCGATGAATCTACAGATCCTAATATAAAACAAGTCATTCAACATGATTTCTATTGCGATGATTTATTGACCGGGGCTGATGATGAGGAAACCTTAAAGTACATTCATCGCCAAGTGTCAGGCGAGCTCGCCAAAGGTTGTTTTCACCTACGAAAATATAGGTCAAACTTGCCTTCTCTACTTGAGGACTGTTCTCTGCCCGCAGATGGCGATCTAATCATCAGTAGTGCTACTAGCACTCTGGGTATAGGCTGGCGTCCTGAGTCAGATTTGTTGCAATTTCAAATTGAGTACTCGCCTACAGATGTTTTAACCAAAAGGTCTATATTGTCATCCACCTTCAAAATATTTGACCCTCTTGGCCTACTAGCCTTATGCACAATCAAGCCCAAAATTCTCCTACAAAACTTGTGGTCACTAAAATTAGATTGGGACGAGGAAGTTCCGTCTAGCATCAAAAAGTCTTGGTTGAAATTTACAGAAAATTTAAATTTACTCTCCACTCTTCAAGTACCAAGACGAGTACTTATCAATGACCCCAAGTATATCGAAATGCATACCTTCTCTGATGCCTCTGAGCGTGCATTTGGTGCTTGTATCTATCTTAGATCAATTGACGCGACAGGCAATGCACAAGTGAGTTTGTTGTGCGCCAAAGCCCGTGTCGCGCCCCTAAAACCAACAACAATCCCTAGACTCGAACTTTGCAGTTCTTTGTTAGGAGCTCAACTAAGCTCAGCTGTCACTATAGCTCTGCGTTGTAAAATAGATAGTCATGTCTACTGGTCAGATTCGAAGGTGGCATTAGGTTGGATCCAAACGGCTAGCAAGACCAAGACTTTTGTCGCTAACAGAGTAGCCGCTATCACCGAGCTATCTGACCCCAAATGCTGGCGGTATGTGCCAACAGCGGAGAACCCAGCTGACTTGTGCTCTCGTGGAGTGGACCCCAAGAATGTCAGTGAGTCCAGCATCTGGTGGCACGGCCCAGCCTTTCTGAAGCATGATGAAGCTTCATGGCCGAGTACAAGGATTCAAGCTCTTGACCTTCCCGAGTTGAAAGCATTGCCTGCTTTGGTAGCGGAGCCCACACCTTCGGTGTCGTTCATAGACGTCACCAGATTTTCAAAGCTTGTCAGAGCCCAGAGGGTAGCAGCTTGGGTTCTCAGGTTTATACATAACTCTAAAGATCCGCAAAATAAACTTTCAGGCATATTGTCAGTAGACGAGCTTAATAGCTCTCTATGCAATCTTATTAAAGTAGCTCAGTTCGAATCATTTCCAATTGAAGTTCAATGTTTAAAAAATAAAAAACCATTGCCTCATAAGTCTAATTTGAAACAATTAAATGTATTTCTCGATGAAGAAAACTTGATTCGTGTCGGGGGCAGAATAAATAGTTCAAATTATCCGTATGATAAGCGTCACCCTATCCTATTGAAAGGAAATCATATTCTAACAAAATTGTTATTTAAATATGAACACGTACGTTTGCTACACGCCCCACCCCAGTTATTGCTTACCAGCATACGTGATCAGTACTGGCCTATAGGTGGTCGCAGGCTTGCGCAGGACGTTTATAAACATTGCTTCAAATGCCGTCGATTTGAAGGTAGCGGCATGGTCAATATTATGGGTGGGTTGCCTTCTGACCGCGTGGAACCGAATTATCCCTTTATTACTGCTTGCACCGATTTTGCTGGCCCCTTTTTAATCACGGACCGAAAGGGCCGTGGGTGTAAAATAAGTAAATGTTACCTATGCATTTTCATATGTTTTCGCTATAAATGTATGCACTTGGAAGCCGTGAGCGAGTTGAGCAAGGATGCCTTCATTTTAACTCTTACTAGATTCATTGGTCGTAGAGGCAAGCCCAATGTCATATACTGCGATAATGGCAGAAACTATGTGGCAGCTGCTAGGGAGATAAAAGATTTCATAAAAAACCAAAAAGACTCCATTTGTGACTTTGCAGCTCAGCGAGGCATTCAATTTAAATTTTCTCCCGCGTACGCTCCTCACTTCAATGGTCTGGCTGAGGCCGGTGTAAAGTCGGCCAAATTCCATATCAAACGCATGTTAGGACAGACTCACCTGACTTTCGAGGAACTGTCTTCCCTCTTTACACAGGTCGAAGCCATCCTAAATAGCCGACCCCTATGTCCCCTCAGCCCATCACCCAACGATCTCCAACCGCTCACACCGGCTCACTTTTTGATCTTCAGGCCGCTTACATCACTGCCAACAGCGCCAACGCCAAGCTACAACGACGGCAGCACCCCGCTTCGCAACAGGTTCCAGCGCGTCGAGCAAATGCGCCAACATTTTTGGAACCGCTGGTCGCGCGAATATGTATCAGAGTTGCAGCAGCGCGCAAAATGGCGCGTCCAAGGACGAAATTTGCGACTGGATGATCTGGTCCTAATAAAAGATGAGTCTCCACCTCTGTACTGGCGCCTAGGACGAGTCAGCAAACTGTTCCCCGGGCCGGATGGAGTGCCACGCGTCGCTGACGTCAAAACCGCAAACGGAACCATACGCCGAGCTCTCAACCGCCTATGCTTGCTGCCCGCCGATAGTTGAGCTTGAAAGCTTGCAGGAGCTTTCAAGGGGCGGGAAGATGTTCGCGCCGCTTCATTAAATAGTTTTAATATTTAGTCTTAAGTACACAAAAATGACACTTACACCCTTGTATTAACGTTCACTTTGGCTTGTATTCCTTTCACCTATCAAGACACTCCGATATCACGACATATTTGTAGCTAACCAATCACAGACACTCTCACACACACGTCACATACATACGTCACAGCCACGCCGCGCTGGACACTTGCATTCCGAATCCTAGACGAACGACATACAACCTCTGTAATTTAAAGGAAATTATAAGCATTTTCGAAGATCCAGAGTTTCAATCATCTTCTTGCTCCTATATGGAACACACAGTGTATTATATAGTAGCAAAATTATTTGTCTCGGGTGTGGCGCATTGGATCCCTCACTACGCTCAGAACGCCATGTTATATTCTGGAATCCTTTGGTTCGCTTGAGACTCAACGCTCTACCCTCGATAAAATATGTAATTTTTCTCCCTAATGATAGAATCGACTATTTATTAGACGTTTCTTATTGATGGGTAGCCCGAAACATGAACATTGTTCCACAAGCACTAATTACACTCAATGATACCTACATCATCTTCTACTATCTATTGTAGGCGGGAGGCGGAGAAGATTTATCGCGCACTCCCCGCACCGTACATATACAGGGTACACAGACGCGATACCTTTGGGGTGCCACTAATTTATGGATTAACCACATTTGCAAATGTAATTTGTATTCATTAAAACAGCTAACGAACGTGTTTTAAATGGGATGGCAGTGTCGAAACGTCAGGGCCGGTTAGGCGTATCATCAATGAACATTTTGCGTTACGGTATGACCGAGTTGATTTCATAATGCACATCATGACATCAGGCTCGAAAGATGATTGGAAGATTAAAATAAAGCCAGGTTTTCATAAAAAAATAATTAAGAAATTGTATGTACATATAATACTCGGATATAATTTTTTTCAAAAATTTTCGGCAAAGTTGACTTTATTGGTTAAAAATCAGGACGTGAAGTGCATAGTTTATGGTTAGACGAAAAATTTAAAAATCTTGCCGGCTCGATTTTGCTCGGCAACATATAAATTCCATTTTTTGTCGAGGTACAAACTTTTTGAGAAGTTAGAACGGCCATATAAAAAAAGGCATACGTCCAAACAGCCAAAACGGAAGATCAGTAGCTGTGACTTAACGCGACTTTTTAGTTGTCTCAAATAACTTATTGCGTTTTCGGAAGAAAAATACACTTCCAACTTATTATTTAAAAATCGGCACATAATGACTCGAATAAAAAGCCCAACTCGCAAAGGAATCATCAATTTGAAAAATCGTTTTAAGAAACCCATGATATTTTTGAACAAGCCATCCGACGATACCCCACACTATGGGTTTGATGAGAATAAAATTACATCCCCACTTTAGGTATAGGGGAGGTTACCCCAAAACAAAAGGTTTTTTCAAGATTTTATTCTTCTGTTTTGTCGGCGTGGTTGATTTATATACCCATGAAGCCGAAGACGCACGGACGGACAGACGGATGGACGGACAGACGGACATGGCGAAACTATAAGGGTTCCTTGTTGACTACGGAACCCTAAAAAAGGCGGCAATGCAAAAGTTATTCTGTTTTACATAAAGTGGCTAGTTGTTTTTTCGGAAAATATTGAAAATTGACGTGAAAATGATTCCATATTTAAAAGAAGCTGCAAGCTCAGTTATTGATAATTTATTCCCTGCAAAGCCAAAAGACAAATATCTAAAGGCGTACGACAATTTCATGAATTGATTAGAAGAAAAGTATGCTTCATCATTTTCAGAAAGTATATTTTTGTTTCCTTGCACAATTTTTGAGAAGACTCCCAAGGTCGTCCGTATAAAACTAATACTCACCCACTCTACCCCTTGCTTCGAAAATAATGTACTTAATCCATCCATCCATCCATACCTACTTTTACTTATCCATACTCCATACTATACTATCCATACTAATATTATAAATGCGAAAGTGTGTCTGTCTGTCTGGTTGTTACCTCTTCACGCTTAAACCGCTGAACCGATTTGGATGAAATTTGGTATAGAGATAGTTTGAGTTCTGGGGAAGGACATAGGGTAGTTTTTATCCCGTAAATCATCCCCCAAGAGGATGAAGTGGGGGGTGAAAGTTTGTATGGAGCTACGATATAAACGAGTTCCACGCGGACGGAGTCGCGGGCAGAAGCTAGTAATCCATACTAATATTATAAATGCGAAAGTGTGTCTGTCTGTCTGTCTGTTACCTCTTCACGCTTAAAGCGCTGAACCGATTGCGATGAAATTTGGTATGGAGATAGTTTGAATCCCGGGGAAGGACATAGGATAGTTTTCATCCTGGAAATCACCCCCTAAGGGGATGAAATGGGGGGTTGAAATTTGTATGGAGCTGCGATATAAACGATTTCCACGCGGACGGAGTCGCGGGCAGAAGCTAGTAATATTATAAATGCGAAAGTGTGTCTGTCTGTCTGTCTGTCTGTTGCCTCTTCACGCTTAAACCGCTGAACCGATTTGGATGAAATTTGGTATAGAGATAGTTTGAGTCCTTGGGAAGGACATAGGATACTTTTTATCCCGGAAATCATCCCCCAAGGGGATGAAGTGGGGGGTAAAAGTTTATATGGAGCTACGATATAAACGAGTTCCACACGGACGGAGTCGCGGGCAGAAGCTTGTTATTTATAAGATTAAAACTAAAACTCAGCCAGCAATTGCCTACATTCCTTGCTTCGAAAATAATGTACTATTATTTATGGGTGGTTCTACTCAGTAGGGACGAAAATGAAGTGATTTTTGGGCACAACATTTTTTTAGCACCTAAGGTCAGAAAAGTAGCTTGACGTCTAGCTTAAGTCGTTTTTTTACTGATCTCAAACGGGCCGATCAAAAAAATCATTTATGACCATTTCAAAAAAATAGGCCCAGGAGACTGAGGCTATGAACAGGATACTGAGTATTGATACAAAAGAAATTAATAACCGTTGTAATGATTTACATAAATATATGTTTTATTCATAAAAATAATTTAATGGCTCACTATTAAAAAGAAAATAGTTTACTATTCGTGCGGATCCGTGATGTCGCATGTCGCTGTTGATGACTCTCAGTCTCCTGGGTCATCCTCAGTCTCCTGAGTATTATGTTTCCAGGAGACTGAGGACAGGGTATTGAGATTATTTTAAGTTTTAGCTAATAACTACGTCAATATCGAAATTATGCAATTCTGTACTCTAATGTAATGAATTTACAACCTATGAACGCAAAAAACTATAAAGAAAACAATGGATTTAAAATAAATGCGTATCGGGATACTGTTAAGCTGACTGGCCGCAGCACAACCTCACTCACACAACTCGCCGTAGCGACTAAGCCAACCGCGAGCCGATACGGACGCGAGTGGTTGTAAGCTAACTTCACTTCGATCTTTCTCTCAGACCAAACAGAAACGCGCTAGACGCGGTAATTCAAGCTGATTGTAACGTCTTTTGATGTAGCAGGAGACTGAGGTAAAAACTGAGAAACAAAATATAATGCACTTTTCTTTAAACAAGTTTCGCATTTAAGGTAAATTTAGACAAACACATTGAAACTATGTATGTATACATATATATTATACACTTCTATTTTAGTGCAGATCGTAAATACTTAAAATAAAATTATGATGCAGCCTTTAAGATTTCATTTAATCCGATCCGAGAGACATGCCAGGAGACTGAGAATTTGGCACTTTAAAGTACAATTTTTGAAAGATATATAATTAGGAGTGAGCATTAGTGTCATACTAGAAACCATTTAGTTGTACAGTTTCGATCGTAAATCAATATAATTTGCCTACAAAAACTATACAAAATAAGGTGAGCCGCGGAAAATTCCCTTGCGAGTAGAACCACCCTTATAATGATAAATGGGAAAGAAAATATTGATCAAACAATGTCATAATATTGTAATACCACTTACATACATTAACTTCTTCTTTTCAAAAATTAATCCACGCGCTAGTGTGAGCGAGCACATGCTATCACTGGTGGGCATGGTGGTATTGGCGGTTTTCCGGTCCAATCTCACCAAGCTAGTAGTGGTTAAATATTAAGCATATCTTACACAAATCGAGCCAACCTCATAGTAAGCTTAATGAGGCCTGTGTTATGGGTATTAGACGACGATATATTTAACAGGTCTATAAATACTTAAATACATAGAAACCACCATGACTGAGAAACAATTATTCATGCTTATCACACAAATGTTTGCCCTTACCGGGATTCAAAACCAGAACCCTCAGGTTCGTAGGCAGGGTCATGATTCATGATAGAATAGATTCAGTTCTCATGAAAAAGATCGTGAGAATTGGATGATACGTAGGTTTAATTATTCATTGACTAATCTAAGTAGAAGAATGTGTTGTATACTTGTACATAAATTATATCGCCGTACATGTTGTCTCACCAGCAAAACCTCCACATTTTAATAAGGCGGATCGACGGCATGGCACTGCCAGTTTATTGTCCCGTCATTCAAACGCGACAGTACGTAATAGAATTAAATTGGGAGCCTGTGCTGTTATGTGGAAAATAATAACAGAGAGTGGCTCCTATCACAGGGCTTTCGCGCTCCGCTGGTAGGGGTCTGCACTAATGGAAATCCTACCAATGATAATCTGTTTTCTACACCATTAATCCTTAAGTAAGTCTGAGCGTTCTGTGGCGTCTCCGGAGTGTGGATCGAGTTTTATGCCCTCGTTAAGGTTCGCAATTTGTGGAGTCGGGCCCGTTAAGGCACGGCGAGGGCAATCCACCCGGAATCCTAATTCCGACCGTGGACTTTCTTAATCTTACGATATCTGGCTAAAGGTAATTGTTTCCAAATTGTGTTGCCCAGATTGTGGAGTCGGGAACACACGTAATTCGATATATTTAGGATTTTGTTTCAACCTGCAGCTGCCCAAGTTAACCAAGAAGATAATTTCAGATTTTGCTCCTCTTCTACATATAGACAGTTAGGTATTATCAATTTATTATTAAAGATTCTATTCGCCGAATTGTACTTAATTGTACTGCACTGGCAAAATTTGAATAAGTAAATAATATGTTTTTGAGTACCAAATTATCCACCACAAGATAAAATGATTTAATTAGCTTTCACAGATTTCATTTGTTAGTCCGTTTGTAACGGTAGCCTAAATGTAATATCATGTAGCAAATATGTGACCTGATTATTGTGACCGTTCTATTTAATTTTCCTCTCACCTCTCAAATAAGTAGAGTCTAGCACGCTAAACGTGTAGCATATTTGACTTAATTAGTTGTACGCAGTTCTGCTCATTGCACTGACTGAACCAAAATCTGATTTGCCTTAGAGTGTTACTAAGTAATTCGCCACCTTTGACTAAATAAAAGTTCAAACGTCTTCAAGTATGTGGCTTACATCGAATCGTAAATTTCACTTGGATGTGAGGGCTTCCACTCCTCCTATTTGAAACAGCCGTTATTTCCTAATATAGTTAAAACAAGTCACCGTCGGGGCATAATAAAAAGGAAAGTAATCATGCAAATTGGAGGAGGAAAGTTGAATTAAAAAGCGGGTCTGCGGGGGCGAGGTGGGGCGAGGGGGCGGGTAATGTGTCTTAATGACCGCAATGGATGAGCGCCCTAATCCGCCCTCCAAACGCGCTCGAACCGCTGCTACAACCTCTTAGGTTAACATCCACTGCTAGCTATGGCTTTGAAACGATGTATTAGTATACTCAATTCAGAAAAATAATACGATGCCGGAAACAAAATCCATTTGCAATTTAGGTAATACCTGCACCTGCAAATAGCGTCGTAAGTTAATTTATGTAGACGTATGTATGTACAATTCGTGATCGAGTTTCAGTATTGCAAGTTCCGAATGAAATATATTAGTATACAGCAGAGCAGATATCTGGAAAACTATAAAAGATATCGAAAAACTTGACCGAGTTAAACTTGTAGCAAAGTTAATCAGCTTTAATTTTTATGACCATGTCGCTTAGAACGCATAGTTTCCGAGACGACCGCTTTAGCCTGGTTGGTAGTGACCCTGCCTACGAAGCAAGAGGTCCTGGGTTCGAATCCCGGTAAGGGCATTTATTTGTGTGATGAGCACGAATATTTGTTCCTGAGTCATGGATGTTTTCTATGTATTTAAGTATTTATTTATCTATATAAGTATGTTTATCGTCGTCTAGTACACATAGTACAAGCTTTGCTTAGTTTGGGACTGGGTCGATTTGTGTAAGATTGTCCCCTAATATTTATTTATTTTATTTATTTATTTACATAAGCGAAATACTGAAAATTGGGACCCCCTTCTTAATGGCTACGGGCGGGAACTTTTGATATGTTCACCTCCTAACCAGTCCAAACAAAGTTACGAAGTCAAAAATTGTGTTCCAAGCATTTCCCTCCATAGGTACCTTTTTTTGAGCATGCCGTATTTATTACCTACAAATAATTCCTGAATAAGTACAAAGGAGGCAAACACAGGTACAAGACATACGACTGGCATAACTTTAAAATCCAGACATCACAATTGTAACACGAAACTCTGCTAGAAATAAACTATATATCATTCGATCGTCACCTCGTTAAAGCTTGCAGGGGCTGCCGAGCTTTAGTTATGTGCTTTAGTCTCGGAAAATAATGTACTCGCTACTCGAATATGTTATATAAAACGACTCAATTGCTTCACATGTTACTAAGTGATGAAATAATAATGTATCAGGTTTTACTCAGGAATTTCTTGTTACCTACGTACGTAGCTTGGTATACAGGAATTTGGAAGAATTACCTACGCGTTTGGTGCGATTCAGAGTTTCATAAGGTCGAATAAAATGACTAGGGAGCGCAGAAAAAATACGATTAAACACCCCAATATATTCTTGAGTTTAATGTAAACATGTCAAAATACAATGCTGTTATACAAACTATGCATATCAAATCATAACTCGTATCGTTAGTTCACTCGATACTACGTTTTAGGATAATATCTTATTTTAACCTATGAGTACTATAACAATGTATTAGTACTCATACTCACTGGTACGTTACTCATAGTTACTCGTCCAGAGCTGTACGAATAAAACGGACTTACCTATACACTGTTTTTGCTAATAATAACTGCAGGTACATGCAAGGGATTTAATTTGCTATTGAAAACAACTATTTTATTTCATGTAACGAGATTTTTACAAAACCATAAACGTAGAGCTTTCCCTACACCAACGATAATGTCCAAACAAATTCAAAGTCCAATTCCAGTGAGACTCATTCCGTATGGAAACGTAATCATCCCGTATTGCACGTTTATAAGAAACCTTCGCAGACATTCAGATTCGCAATTTCTAGTCATAGAGATTTCACAGGAGCACGATTCGTATGTCGGTCGTAGGGACAGCTATAAAATGGAGTAATCAACCGGCGCGGCGCGGGTCACGCCAAGCGACGCTACACGCCGCACTCCGACACGATACGACGCGACATCATCAAATCAACATTTGCAGATTCGCGAAGCTTTCCCTGGGAGATTTAGAGGTGGAAGGAAAATAAAAAAGTTCGTAGAGGAATCCTCCTTGATCCCTGTTGCCTTTATGGTAATGCTGGGTTGCGTGTATTCGCCTATTCAATTTATATTTTTTCCCTTTCGCCTTATTTCTTTCTCCGAAATTATCTATCCTTCGAATTTCGTTTCGCACTGTATTGTATACGGGATTCGATGTTTGCGAATAAGGTACGAGTTTGGTTGAAAATATCGGGGATAACCGCGGTGGATTGGCTTTGTTCCCGACTTCAAAGAAGTTTTCTTTCCGAAATATGTTTATGAAATCGTTGGGGCATCGAGTGTTGACGCGACGCAGTGCTAACTCGGAAACCTCCGTCCACATTCTATTCTACTATATGTATATCCCAACATTAGTTTCTTTATACATTTTCATCGGTGGTTGCTTTAAGTGCAAGGTAGTAAAGGATTTTAAACGAGAGTCTATATGAATAGCTCGAATTACTATGAAACTGGTGAACTTTCGGTATTGGAATGTAATAAATAGATTATTCACACTATTGCCATTACTATTTAGCATCTCTATGACTATTATTTATATCCTGTGCACTTTATTCGAATAAATTTAAGTATGTGTATGTCGACGACTAAGAGATATAATATAAATATTAAACGTTGGTTTGGGTGAAACGCAGTGGTGTCAGGCGGCTCTTCCAGTCCGTCACGGTGGGCTGGGAGTACGTCGTTGTCAGGATGTCGGTGTGGTGGCCTTCCTTGCCTCGGCACATGGGACTTTGGGTCTTATCACTCAGATTTTACCAATTGATGGTGGCAATACCTAGGTACCATTTGTCGCCGAGGCACTGTCTAAATGGTCTACCATTTGTCTAGGGGATGATCGGCCTAAAAGTCTTGGTGTACAGAAAGGTTGGGACGACATTCTGTGCAAAATAATTTTGGCGGGGTTATTAGGGGGGGCAGTAGGGGTTAATATAGCGCGCCTCAAGGCTGCATCTACCCTCGAGTCGAGAGCATGGTTGCACGCACTACCCACCCCCCACATAAGCACGCTGTTGGATGACGATTCCCTTAGAATCGCGGTTGCGTTGCGGTTGGGGTGTAAGGTCTGTGAGCCGCACCGTTGCATTTGTGAGGTGGTGGTTGAGGAAAACGGGCACCATGGTTTGTGCTGTCAGAGGTATGCGGGGCGTTTTCCGAGGCACCACGCCATAAATGATTTGGTTCGTCGGGCTTTAGTTCCGGCCAACGTGCCTTGGGTCCTGGAGCCTCCAGGGTTGGGTCTAACATTGGTTCCATGGCAGAAGGGGCGGTGCCTCTTATGGGATGCTACATGTGTAGTGTAAGCACATTTGCCCCGTCCCATTTGAGCCACACCATCAGATCCGCGGCGTCGGTCGGCCGCCGAGACGGCGGCTCGGATGAAACATGCAAAGTACTCTGCCTTGGAGCCAATGTACGACTTTGTGCCAGTGGCGGTGGAAACTGCGGGACCTTGGGGTACGGAGGCCAAAGATTTTATACGGGATTTGGGTCGGCGGCTTAGGGATAGGGGCGGGGTTGTGATCCTCGTTCCGGATCGTTCCTGGCTCAACAGATTTCTTTGGCCATTCAGCGTGGCAACGCCGCCAGTGTCATGGGACGCCAGTGCACTTTCGGGCCACCAACGATCCGGGGCGGTCCTTTTTGTTAGTTTAGGTTATAACGTGTTATTGACGAAGCCTGTTGCGGATTCTATTATTGTACCTAGGGGGATGTTTGTTTGTACGCAATCGACGGAGCCTGCGTTGCGGATATTTTTATGTACCTAATCATTCTTGTTTAATAAATAATATTCTATTTTATATAAATATTTCACCTTATCACAAATAGTAGCATTACTATTGTATATACTAGATTGCATTACTAGGGAGCCATATGGTATATTGTAACGAGGGTGACTGATTGAGTCGAGAACGAAGGGAAGGGTTCTGGAACTGTTAGAAATATAAGCAGCCTTCTACTCCTCCTCGCTACGCTCGGGATTCTAACGTGGGATCCTGATCGTAGTGAGGGATTCTAGCGACATCGCCCTAGGTATTAAATAATTTTTCTACCGCGTAATTCACTCTTCTTTTCACCCATGATAATTAAAAACACGATAATTACATTAAATATTTAATTTAAAAATTTAGACGGCCGCAGGGATTGGTGTTTTTCAATGATCTTAACGACAAATGATCTTTTTATCCGTTTTAGTATTAATATCAACCTTTACTAGTTATATATATGTCCGAATATTTTTGTATAAGTATCGTCAGTAATGTTAAATCTCCCACAACTCCGAAGATGAATGCCACCTGCAAAAAGCAATGTTTTACCTAAGAACAAGGTTTAATATAAGTAGGGATTTCAAAAAGAAGGCTTTGTCATACAGACATAGTGGAACTATTTAGAAGGGTTCCTAGCGAATAGTTAGACTACGGAACCTTCAGAAAGAGCAAACCATTACAATTAAATTGATTTAACTCTATCGATTACTACAGAGGCCGGCAACCCCTTTTCACGCCGAGGTATGTATAGTGCTTTTCTCAAACATGCAATGAAATAAATTTAAAAAAACTCCAAGAAATCAAGTTTTAATTTTCATGGCTGAACGCCACAAATTGTGGAATGGAAATTAAAAAAGACCATTTTGCATGCCTCCAATTTTGTATGAAATGCCATTACGGATCTCTCGTCTCGCTCCACCTGAAACGTGTCACTTCGAAGCCCATTATGAAGAACACATAGTCAATATTTCATTGCATGTTTGAGAAAAATACAATAACGCAAAATAAATATGACGTATCTATTTTTATCTTTAATAAAGAAATTACATTTCAATTAACTACTTAGAGTACATATAAATAGCGAGTAGTATTATATTACAAGACGGTTTCCCGCTTAAGACTGGCTTTTTGCCTGGACCGTTAAAAACGAGCTTGCCAGGGTTATAGGAAATTAGGTGGACCCGACATAAACGTTTGTCATTCAATTAATTCCGACAAGTTTTTCATTTATTTTCTACAAGTAGGTATATACAAGATTCAAGATGATAACTAACATTAACTAAATTAAATAAAAACTAAGTTGAATCTATAAAAGGCCCTCGAGGTATTGTACCGAGGATGCTGGCGGGATTTCCTCGCTGAATTGCAATGCTGTTGCATTGCACGAGAAAGCTGCCAGCTCTTCGGTCACCAGTTACGTCGACCAGACATTTCGCGATTTCCGCGAATAACTTTTGGGAACTGGGACCCCACGGACCGAGTGTTTCGACGCCAAATGGTACAAAGATGTACTCTCTGCCGAGGCCTCTACATATACGAGTATTTAATGCGTTTTAGATTTTCGGCATTTTCCGCCGCTGCACCGTTGTTGTCTAAAGGCGTGTCCCCTGCGCCAAAATAAATTTCACATAAAAATAAAGTAGGTACGGCAAAATCAATTAATTTTCGCCTTTTACTTGGCTGAATTTGATACTGAGATGCATCAAAATGTCTCGAACATATGAACTTGTACGCGCAGGCACCTAATTTGCTTGCCTGCTGCATGTGGCGGTTAATTTTTTTTTAAATTCTGGGTCTCGGAAAACTGCAAAGTTTACATTTCAAATAATTTGTGTTCACTCGGCAATTTGTGCAGGTTCTTAGTGAATCATAATTACTATAGATCATTATTGATTATCGACACTACCCTCATCTCTACTTAGGAGTCTCGTGACACTGATCTGTCATTTTAGATAATCCTTGCAAATATTATTATTAACTCTGTTGCAATCGCAATTAGGTAATTTTTTACAAAACGGAGTCTCGTGGGGAGTGTCATGACGTATCCAAGAAAGAATTGTAAATCGATTACATAATCGTTTAATTTGACGTGTCATGAAAATATTTTCAGAAAAATAATATAAAAGCAATACAAAAATACTAAAATTACTTACAAATGGAATGTTATACCATATATATATTTTCTAAGCTTGAAGTGGTTGAACGTTTATTACACGTGCTTACAGCACATGCGTCCATTTTTATCATACGTCATATCATTCACACAATCGCATCGCAAGAGACAACTCTCTTGCGATGCGATTGTGTGAATGACCATTAATCGATTGTGAAACTGTCTTTGTATGATTTTTTGCACATTGTGCAATGTGCAAGGTTTTCAACAGAGGGGTAGGCTACTCCAGGTATGTATGCTCTAAGCTTGAACTGGATGAAATCATCATTGTAAATTGAAAATATTAGTACAGGAACTGCTTTTACGTGCTTGTCATTAGTGACGACAGTTTTTTTTAATAAAAAAATTACGTAGGTATATTTTGCGGGCTTTTTGTTCCATATGGTCTTAAACTTCTAATATCAATATATTAGTAATCATCTTATATTAAATAAACATTGTTTAAAATAACATGTAGCTATTACAAAGCAGTATCATCAATAAATCCATATTTTTATTTATTGAGCATGTTAATATTCAAAAGCGTTCAAGGAAGACAAATTATGAGACCCTAAACGCTACCCGAAGTAAAAAGCGCGGTATTTAAAAACGCTCAATGAAAATGTCTCCTTAAACACACTACTGAAATTACATATTGTCTCTGGCCCACAGTGTTTTTTAGAATAGTGTTTTAAAGCTTTCTTCTGTATGTGGTCTATGACAAGCGTGCAGGGAGCAAAACTAAATTTTGCTCCATTGGGCGAAAAAAAAAACATATTGAAAAAAAATGCAGAGGAATCAAAACCAAGTTTTGCACCCTACGGGCTAGAAAAAACTTGTTTTCGAATAGGAGTGAAAAAGTAAATATATCCTTGACATCGACTAGACCTACTTACAATACACCAACAACTAATATTTATGCAAAAAAGGTATGTAAAGACATAGTTCAAGACAAAATATAAATAATATTTATAATTTTATTTTCAAATTTATGACGTTTGTACAAAGATGTACATTGTTTTCTGCAACGATGCGCGTGCACTTTGCACTAGCCCAAAATAATGTCATTAACCTCGCACACGCAGCGTTGTATCCGACGTGTAATTATAAACATAAGTGTAGCAATATGTTAGTGTACGATTGACCAGCTAGAATAAATCACCTTTCCCTTATTCGCGGTCTTTTACTCCTCGGCACTCGTCCTCTCATTGACACTTTACTGCAACTCTATACAACGTTCATAAATAAGTATTTTTAAGTCGCTTGGTCTTATTTATTGGTTGCTATGTAAAATAAACCCTCAAAGCCATAATTTGATAATATTTTTCCAGTTAGATTCAAACTTTAATCGCAAATTAACCAATGGAGTCACTTGCCGTTTAATAACAACGCAGTAGGCATGTTCAAACGTAGCTGCTTCATGAATAAATCATAAGAAAGTAAGCAGGGTTCCGCGCCTTTATAATTCTACATAATACATTAAAACAACGTACAGATTGCTTTCTACTCGCATTGCGAACTTAATGGGTATTAGCATGTAAGGGAATGTTACTTTGACGCCTTATTACGTTTATTTATGCCTTTGTAGAGCATGTCAAGTTTCCAACAGGCCTCATACGTCAGGCGACCGACAAAAATGATTGAACTGGAATAAGATAATAGTTTTACTTGGTAGGTAAATATTCTGTTCAATTTTTTTTTTTTGTGCTTTAGCACATACCGGAACTATTTAATAGCATTCATATTCATTTTTAGTTGATGGTAGTTTCAAGGTACTTCATGGTAGAAATATGTACGATATAGTTTAATTCAACTTTAGTAAATACAGAAAAGTGTTTCATTGTATTGTAGGATGCTACGGTAATGGTTAATTCGTCAGGCGGCGGTGTATAATCCTGAGTAATGGCGGCATCCGTCTTGTGGCACGTGCACTCACCGTCACGCTGCCCTTCCTTCACGAGCTGACTATCTCGTATTTAGCTGCCTTCACCTGGATAAACCTGTTTCCTGTTCCTGTGTCACCTGTTTTTTTCCTTATTTAAATGATTGCGAAGATCTTTACTCTATCTTTTTATGCTGAAACTCCAAGACATAGGTATACTTTGATACTCACATGACTAAAATACCAGTAAGTAAATGCCTACATCCCCGGATTTTCAATAAAAAGTTCTAAAGTAAGCATTGAGTCGATGACCAGTCACCTAGTGATCCCGTTGAATTAGTCCATACAAAAACACTCATTAAATGACCATCTCACACGGTTTGGAAATGTATTCCGATTTGTTGACTTACTTCTTCATATTCTAAATAAAAAGTAGAGAGCTTTACTCAAGTGAATGCAAACATTTTGACTTAAGCTAAAGGCGCGGAGAATTCACTCCGACTTATCTCCAAAATATCTCGTGTGACGCTTCCATTCATTTTTCGCTTAACCATCTACAATCCCCCATTTCAATAGTCTGCTCGGTAAGATCGAGCTCTAGCGTAAGGCAGTGCAATCAAAAGACTAACAAACCTCAGACAAGTTAACTGGAGTCTCCAAGTCCATTAATAGATAATGCAGCTAGGATACGTTCTTATTTTATTTTACTTCTTTGTTCCGAGTCGTATAAGAAAGGTTGTAAGGTATAAGAATTTAAGATGATTTTATGCAATTAGGTGTTACGTTTTTGTATGAATCGGTGTAGGTACATTTTGTATTATTATTTATTTATACTGAAATTTTAACGCTATATTACGAGCTTGGGACTTTAAAAGGTAGTATTTAAGTTAGGTGTGTGTATTATGTTATGACGCAGGTACATGCATTGTATATATGTGCTATTTCGTTTTTATCCTATACTATTAATCCTATACTATTAAACGAGCGATATAAATATATATATATATATAATATATTTGCAATCACGTTCTTCAAAACGGCTCTACCGATTTCAATGAAATTTGGACCGTATGGGTTTACGGAAGCGAAAAATCTATCTAGCTGGGTCTCGTGTCTGGGAAAATTATATCGAGATAAATATATATCGAGCAACCGCGTTTATTCAAAAAAATACTTTAAACCTATTACATTTTAGCAACCTGTTGGTATATTCCTATTTTTAATTGACGCTCATTTTCCAACAAATATAAATCTATATAAGCTCATTGTGAAGCATACAGAGAACACTTTAAAAAAACAACCACACACCATAACATAACCACAACAGCATGCGAGCCATTAATTATTGCATGGTCTGCATGGACTAGCAGTGACAAATAAGTAGAAATTATTTTATACTAAGTTACACAATAGAAATCTTAAATCTAAACTCAATAGGTATAAATCGTGAATTCCATTTGAGACGGGCCTTTTAAATAAGTATATCGAGTGTTTCAGTGCAACGATACAGTGGGTTGTTTACAGTGGGGGCCGAAGGGGGCGCCGGGGAGAAGGGGTCAAGATGGCGGCGTACCCAAGGCAACGGTGCACTCGCTTCCTTAATCGACCGGGGAGGCTGCGTTGGACCGAAAAGCTTATGTATCTACTGTATTGCACTTGTGAAACGACTTTTGTGTTTTATTATGCTCATGTTTAATACATAGAAATTGTTCTTGGTTTGCTGTAGAAAACTTTGTGTGCACTGACATTGTTGATGCATTTGGTGGCGTGGGCTTGGCGATAAAGTAAGTTTAAGTTTCATTACTTAAGTATGCTGGGTTTGCCAAGAATTGACGATATTCTGGTCTCGAATAAATTCGAAAACCTTTTTGTTTTTTTTAAATAGGTACCTACGTATTTCTTACGCATGCACTTCTTGTTCTTGCCATGTATTGTATTTGTGTGTGCTTGTGTTCAGATACTGGGTACGTAATATGTATTCTTATAAAGGTAGAAAGGCAAGAATTGTTACGTTTCGCGACATCAAAGTCGAAGAGGTAGTTGGTTCGCAATGTTAGCTTTGAGCCTACTAGTACTACTACTACTACTTACCTTAGGTGGTCCTGGTTTGCTTATTCCATACTATACCTCTGAAGAAATATAAGTTAGGGGACACCTGCACAATGAAACTTCCATAGAAAAGGGTGCAGTCTGAAGTTTTCCAGGAATGCATTTCATTAAGCTATATTAATATAATAATGCCTAACAACAATGTAATATTTTAAAGAAACTATCATCCCACTACGAAACAATATTGCACCAACAAGCACAATCGACACGATTACGTGCAATCCGTACGTTTAAAATATCCCACAGTAATATCCGCTCAGTATACTTAACCCAAAACGACATACGTGCCTCACAACTTCATACAACCATGTATCTTTTAACTCGGTTAGTGTCCGGGGAAAGCTGTCCGCAAAATATACGGCACCATCGGTTGGAGTCGCAAAGTTGGTCGCAGTTAGCGAAGATTTGTCGCGAGAGCGGCCGGCTAATGCCGCTCTCCTTGTAAGTAAAAATTATGATTATCGCCCACCAAGCACTGAGCCCTTGATCCTTAACTAACGGCAAGACTTTCCTTTTCTTCTCAACTATAACTCTTTTTTATTGCCGCGCTACAGGCCACTGGATTACTGACCTAACCGATAGAGGAACAGACACTTGAACGCGGTCGGTTTCTGCGATTTAATACTTACTAGTGCTAGTGCGTACGATTGGGTTAGCAGTTGCAAATGATGTATTGACTTGAATGACGTTTGTTATAATAGTTAGTAGAATAAGCGGATTCAACATTTCCGATGCAACGTAATTAATTACCTAAGAATTCGAACATGATACCACACTGCAGGAAATCAAGGAGTAAATACATTATCATTATCAGCCTATATATGGGACTTACTTCTGGGCCCAGGCTAAAGGGGCTGTAGTCTCCACGCTGGCCTTGAGCGGGTCGCGGTCGGGGACTTCACCTACGGAAACTCATGAGTAGGTACGGGTAGTTTCAGGGTCTCTGAGACGAATATAGCTAGAGACTGTATTTTTTTTTATAATATTATATCGTGATGTTTTAACAGTTTTCATATTTTCGCCGTTTTTGTGTATAGAGCGCATACTATCAGGCTGTCGATTTTCTTGAAGGAATCGTAGAGTCGATTTCCGGCGGTTCCGGGGCCGCTGTTCTAGTCACCCACAAGACGCCCAGACCCCGTATCATGGTCGGCCTTATCACGCTATAAGTGACAAGATAGGAGCGTCGTCTCGTTCTATCGAACGGTGTCAGCCAGTGACCGACGCTCTATCTTGTCACTTATCGTGTGATAAGGCCGACCATGATACGGGGAACGCGTTGCCGTCTTTTGTTTCGGTTTTATATACCTACCTACTTACTTCTATATTAATATTATTAAGAGGTAAAGTTTATGAATGGATAATCACCCGAAATAGGTCCTCATCCATTTTAAAAAAAAAAGCGGCCAAGTGCGTATCGGACCACGCACAACGAAGGGTTCCGTGCCTATTAAAAAGGTCGTATCGTTACTGGAATCTTATGGCACTTACATCCTTTTCTTTAAGGAAGGCGGTTTTTTAGAAATATGTCAAAAACCTTTGAACCGATCTTGTTCAACACAATTTTCGCTGAAAGAATTTGATAAGCCCTATGTCCATGATTTTTTTTCTATTTTTAAAATACACGGTTCAAAAATTAGAGGGGGGGGGGGCACGATTTTAGTGACTTTTGGGGCGATTTATCTCCGACTCTATTCACTTAATCAAAAAAATTGCTGAGAAACCTTACATTTATTTTGAAAGGCCTATCGATTGATGTGCCACACATGGGATTGCAATGAAAAAAAAATGATTTTCAGTTCAATGTATGCAGGGCAACCATAAAAAAAAATTTTTTTAGTAATTTAATTACAAAACTATGTAGCGGCTAACAAAATACACCTATCCTTAACATTTTATTCAAATACACCTTTTAGTTTACAAGTAAAATGCCTGTGACATACGGACAGACAGACAGACAGACATGACGAAGCCATAAGGGTTTCATTTTTTGCCATTTGGCTACGGAACCCTAAAAAGCATTAGTGTAAAATGCATCATTGGAATGGACATAGGTTATGCATACAGACCAACTGTAATTTTCTTTTTCCATGTAAAAAACATTTTAAGGCTTCGCGTGAATGTAAAACCCAAAATATTCAATTTTAAACACATTTTGATTTCATAAGTACAGCATAACCAATAACTTTGTAAAAGTACCTCTATTTGATATGACGCTTGCATTCCAGTTAAAGAAATCAAAATTAAACAAATTAATCAATCGGGACTATCATTAATAAAGAAGGTTCAGTAAGTTATAGATTATCTGGCTTATCTTACCAGAAATTATAGCTAACTGTATTTCAACAATTTATTCTGAGTACTATGTGTGTAGATAAATTATTAAAAATTAAACAGATTCTTTTAGCAGATTTCTAAAGTATTGGTAATTTTAGGAAAACCAAAATACATAACTACTTCAAAAGTGTCGTCAACATATAATTGATATTGGTTCTTACTTACGTTTTAATATGAACGTTATCTCTTGCAGAATAAGGTCGTCATTTCATCTTAATCGGTTCAGCGGTTTAAGCGTGACAGCCAGACAGACAGAGTTATTTTGGCACTTATGATATAAGTATTATTAAATTATGGATATGAAATACGGATATGGATACGGATTTATGGACGTATATGGATATGGATAGATGGGTGGATCAGAGGGATGGATATCATAACATAAGTAGGTACTACCGTAAAAGGCCCTGGCAGATAATTTGCCTGTTGACCTAATTACCCAACAACACCTCAAAATTATACTAACAAGGTAAGTATTTGGTTACCTTTTTTGTTAGGAAAAAGTTTGGTAGTTTACGATATCTCATGATTTTTATAAAGTATGGTTACGATCCCGGATATTTTACTTAAAATATCTAATTAAAATTTGGGGTAATACCCGTACCCGTTGTTTTTATTATTTCATTGGATAATTATATTAATATATAATTATCCAATGAAATAATAAAAACAACGGGTTACCGAATTATGTCCAGGTTTTCCTAATTTGATTGGTCTAATATTTTATCCAGCGGCGACGATTACGTTCCTTGTAAATTATTTGCACATATACGGTATTTAGCAGACGCTATCTACGAGATTGTCGGACGGCCAAGCAAGGTCAGAGATAATCTAGTATGGAGAGACCTTGATTCGGCCGGTCGCCGTGCTTCCGACACGTATCCACACGGGCCGAAACACGCGTCGGCGGGCATGCAGTCCTGCCGATATCGGCCCGTGTAGCGTTTCCTTTTGTGCTATGGATCCCGATGTCTGAATTAAATTACTAATACCTATGTGATGATATTAGTGAGTGTATGTTTTAAGATATTTTAATTAAATATGTAGGTACTTATTCTGATGCATAGGGGAAGGGGTAATGATACCTACCTGAAGTTATTTAATTATCCTGTGCGTCGGACTTTCAAGTGGCTAGTTAAATAGGTAAGTAGTTCACAGGGCTAAATGGTAAATAGGTACGGTATCTCCAACTAATTGCCTACATTCATTCATGCATGTTTCTACCGATTTCTATATTCGGTAGATATGTCGGCAACATACAAATGGCGGCAATTTCAAGCCCTCCGTAGTCGCGGCACGCCTGTAAAGGAAAGTCTACACGAGAGGCCAGTGCGTTAGGAGCGATGCCCGCGCTATTCTCACGTAGCACGAATTGACCCGGAGTTTGGCCAAAGGACTTTCGGCTTTGAGACTGTAAGTACCTACATAATGTTCAAGTAGACATAGCGAACACTATTTCTGTATGTTCGCAATAAACTGTAAAACGAATCCGTCGAGGTCGAATTTTTACATACTATAATTTAAAGTTTTTAATTAGGGGTGTAAGTACATACGTTATGTTTTTATAGGACTGTTTGAATACTTACTGTCTTTTATCATAGCTGTATTAATAGAAAAGCAACTAATTTTAAGTCCGCGTTTGTGACTGTGGATTTGCACAACCACTTATAGCTCGGAAAGCTAGGTGCTAAGCAGAAAGTATGACGACAGTTGGTTGGTATTTGGGGACGGATATTGGCGAAGACGGTACAACCACGAGCTTTATGACATGTTCGGGGAGCGGAACGTGATTAAAATTACAAAACTGAGCCGCCTGCGCTGGGCTGGACACGTAGAGCGGATGGAGGGAACGAACCTAGACCTCAGCTAAACCGAACCGGCGGAAAACCAGATGAACGACGTAAAACGTCGTCCATGGTCGGCCTAAGCATCGCTGGACGAACGGCGTTCAGAAAGACCTCATAGCGATCGGAATTAGTGCCCAGCAGTGGTGCCCAGGGCCCATCTGGGGCTATAGAACCTCACACGATGATGATGGATGTGGTTGTGCGCGGAAATTGAGAATGGCGTCACCGGACAAAACGACTGTCTTTCAATTCGCGTCCACAGACTTCTTGTCGGGTCTTCGATCCTTAAACTATATTGTACAAAACAAATACGTAAGTATACATGGTGAAACTTAATGCCACCAATGAGTACCGATGGCAAAGCCAATTTTCTATAGATAGGGCTGGTCCTCGATGTTGCACGTTATTTCGATAATCGACTCAGGTAGGTGACGCATACACTGCACGCATACGGGGCACAACGAGATGCCAAGAAGTAATGTCCCCGGCATATCGCAAGATATCCTCAATTTCACGGTCTGTCTTTCAAAAACAGAAAGACGAACACATGATGTCCCCTAGTGTTAAATAAGGCAAATGGAATCGTGGCCCTGACCTGGAGGGCCTCATATCTATTTATGTATTTTTTTCGTTTGTTTTCGTTTTATTGCCTCTCTTAGTAGTTACGAGTATGATAAATAATGGTGCATTATATATACGGTGTACTACGTGTTATATAGGCGCCTAGTTGTGCACCTTAACCCGAGAAAACCCGCACCCAATCGCTAGCTCAAATAAAATAGATTTAGAGAGTGGAGGGCAGACGGTCGGGTCTCGAGCGGGAGCTGCACGGTAGAGCGACGGTCAAGTACGGGGAAATAAGATACCTACTTAATAATTACGCTTACTTATTTTTTTAAATACATAAACAAATTTAAATTCGTGTTTAAAGTAGGTATCATAATAAATGTTGAATCAGCACGTCTGTCTTAGGGCCATCTCATACTAGCGGTTTTTCACCAGTGTGTGTTGCCTATTAGAAGGCTCAAAGTCACCCAATGGAGACGCTGCACACGCTAAGCTGGGAGTTTTTCTGCGTGATCGCATCAGAAATATGGCTATCCGCAGCAGAACCAAGGTGACCGATACAGCCCTCCGAATTGCTAAACTTAAGTAAGCAGTGAGCGGGGCACGTGGAACTGATAGCCGTTGGGGTGGAAAGGTTCTCGAGTCTCGTACCAGCAGGCGCAAGGGGGTAGACCCCCGCAAGGTAGACTGATGACCTGGGACAGGTCGCAGGCGTCCGCTGGATGCGGCTGGTGCAGGAGCAGTGGGCATCTGTCAGGTGATATGAAGATGATAATGATAACCTTTATATAAACCTAGCCGTACTTGACCTATTGGTTGCCGAGTCTCAAATATTCGTATTGGTTGCCATATACTTAGTTAAGACATGATATCGCGTCAACGGCAACCAATGTGTTACCTAAGCTTATTTTTGTGTAAATAATGGGAAAATAGCAGATAAGCCACGTGGCACCACAATTACGTTTGTTGCATGACAATAACCGGTGAAAACTTAACACACGGAGAACATTGTTTGTTTCATTTGTGACATCAGTTAAGACTGAACCTAGAATTTACCTGGTTTCATTTGCAGTACTGCTGCTGACCCCGGCCGGTGGCTCGTGTTCAGGCCCTCTTTAGATCATCTTCTCGTTATTCTCCTTACTTCGTGGGTATCTTTTCTTGCCGCTCCTGAAATAAGATCTTTGTGACCAACTACTATAGGTATTGTACATATAATATTATTATTCTTTCAAAACTGCTCTAGTAATTATCAGATAGCATACCTACCTTCGTTTTCTTCTACGTTCTTGTTCTTGTATATCCATTTTTATGCATATAGGTACATGTAATCAAATATATATGACATCCAATGAAATGTTTACCTATTTATGTTCTGTCATAACAACGTAAAGTTTTTATGCTTTTAGTTAAGGTTGTATGTTTTAGGTAGGTTTATCGAAAATATATATTTGTGCAACCACCAAAATCCTGTAGTAGAAATACGAACTCAAATATTCGATTTTACAGAATACCCTAATAATAAATGAGGTATGTTACATTACTCTCACCTGCGGCTCGCGTGATAATTCCGCCTCTGATGTAATTATCAAAGCTCATGCGGTTCATACGACGTTTTTCAACACATTTTGCGAGGACAAAATCCTTTTCATAAGATGGAAATTGTATAGGCCGCCAAGTTATGTTCTTTACTTATTGATAGCAACAGGTCTTTACTCACATATTGTATGCATCGCCAAGAATTTCCAGTGGCGTCCATTCTATTTATTACTTTTCTATTTAGTCACCACGGGTCAACATTTTTGTTAATAACCAAACACGCATTAACAATGTTAACAAATATTTGTGAAATCAGTAACCTATAATGGCGCGCAATAGTTTTTTTTGGTGACGTTTGCGCACTGCGCGCGCATGTGATAAGCCAGACTTAGATGAAATCTCTGTTTATTGATTTTGATGGCTGTTTAGCCAATTCAAAATAAAATTAATATTTTCGTTTTAAAATGTTATCTTTATTAATTAATTCATGTAAAATGTTATCAAAAGTGAATAGTTTTACAAAATTAGACGTTTCTATATCATATGCAAAAAGAAATAGTCAAGTAATTAACAAAAAGGATTTAATTTGTTTAGTCGAGTAAGAATCCATTTGCCGAGAATTTAAAAAAAAGGTGTACATTCTGTACATCATCATCATCATTCTCCTAGCGTTGTTCCCGGTTATGCCCCTAAAGGAGCTCGGGGTCCGCTTTGACACCTAATCCCAAGATTTGGCATAGGCGCTAGTTTTTTACGAAAGCGACTGCCATCTGACCTTCCAACCCAGAGCGAAAACTAGACCTTATTGGGATTAGATCGGTTTCCTCACGATGTTTTCCTTCACCGAAAAGCTAACGGTAAATATTCCGTACATAAGTTCCGAAAAACTCATTGGTACGAGCCGGGATTCGAACCCACGACCGCCGCTTGACAGCCGCATGCCTGAACTACTAGGCTACCTCCTAGCTAGGTAGCTGAGTACATTCTGTACAACCCGGTTAATTTAAGAATGCACCGTGTTCATGCATACATCTTGCTGCAAGGTGCCAACGTGACTTAATCGGGATATAACCATAACACACGAGTGTCTTAATGTTATAAAACACGCGTGTTTAATATCAAAGGATTATGAGCCTAAAAGCGACACAATAAGAGGTACTACGAGCAAATGTGTTGAAAAGAACTTTTAATTTAATACGACGAGACGTGGTCACTGCCCCTGATTTTCCATGGAACTTATTTTGTAGACTTGGGTGCAATCTGTAGGTACTATAAGTCAATATGGCATCAAGATTCGTCTACCATTCGCGGGAGACCACACAACATTTGAGAGAGACAGTGTTATTTAATTTATTTAATATCCGTGTTATTTAATGATGAATATTTCATAAAATCCCAGATACCTATTATCAAACCAATAACAAGAAATCTACTCAGGTAAGTAAATAATAACAGACTGGCGAGAGACTAGAGCTTGGCCTCTTTTTACCGCTCATGTTTGTCGGGATTTGTTTTACGGAGCGAAGTCCGAAGACTCGGAAGACATCGACTTACGCCCGCGCTCGACTCTCCTTAATTTTATTACGCCCGAGGTGAACCTAATTGTGTCTCGGGAAACGTGGAGATATCAATTTGTTTCGTAACGGTGTTTCGTTTGCGTTACAATAAGGAAAACCGACAACCGATTTGATGTTACTGTCCATAATTTTTCCTGATGGGATAAATAATATCCACAAATGGTACCTACCAATAAATATATTAAGTATATTATTATTGTACCCATAACCATAAGGCAGGTGACTGTCGGAGAGGGATGGCGTGGCGGCGTGAAACTGGCTAGCCAGTTAACCACACCTGAAATGATGACCACGACCACTCTCTCAAGAAGAATAGGACCTCAGTCTCTACGTGTCTATTTGACCCTATGGTTGACTGGTAGAGAACGCCTTGAGGCATTAAGTCCGACTTTTGTACTTTTTTGTTTTTTGCAATAAACTTTAAATAAATATGCCAATGAGCCATTCAGCGTAGTCATGGGAACTTTCGGGCCACCCACGATCCGGGGCGTACTCCAGGCAAAATACGGTTTTGAAAAACATTAATTTATAATAGCGTTTTTTTTGTTGATTTCATTTGAAAATGTTATTCTAAGATGATTTAGTCAAGAATCCGACAAACTTTCCACCCGGAAGTAATTATGTAGATTTAAATGAAGCATGCATTATCTTTTTTAGCTACGATTTATCTTTAATATTATAGAGAGCATAAATGAACCAAAATAAAGACAAAAACATTTATTAATATTTTTACGGACTTTTTAGAAGCCAGTTAACTTATCATTTTTTCGATGTCTGAAATTTTGTCGGATTTTGTCGCTGGGTAACTATTTAATTGATAATATATCCGTTATACATAAAAAATAAGCTATTATAAATTATTTCCAAAATTGACCTTTTTTCCATAAAAGTTGTCAGTTCATTCCCCAGCGGTCCTTTTTGTTAGTTTAAGTTATTACGTATTTATTGACGAAGCCTGTTGCGGATTCTATCGTAATAAATTACATTACTTTTTTGCATTTCAACGAGTTTATGAAACTTTGTTTAGGGACATTTGCCTGAGGCTTGAACGGAATTAAGATAACTGGATTTTTAACATATTAATAGTACACAGATGGAGTGGTAACTATATTTTTATATAATTATTAGTCACGTCACATCGAAATGTATCTTTTAGGGTCATCTAGTAGTGAGTAGCAAAACTAAATAAGTGACAGTTGCTAAGCGCCATCTATGAATGAGTAGTAAAATATCATAAGTAGTGAAAACTTTTTGCTACGGAGAAAAAATATAGGTGGCGTCATTAGTGTTTCCTTATAATCGTGTATTTCAAAAAAACGACTGATATAAATTGCTTTGGTAAGTTTTACACTTAGATTTTACATAAATGAAATCACGAATATTCAAAATAAGAATCACTTAAATTACTCAAATCACAAATATAAAAATTACGATTGTAGGAACGGTTTATAATAAATGTGACCATATTAAATAAAAACATTAAGAATGTGGGGTAATTAAATGATTAGGTATCTACATACTAACTAAAATGTTAAAATTAACAAGTAGGGTGGGTTGCACCTGGTTGCACCAAACCGTTTGTAATCGTAAGCGGTGTTCGTTAAAAAATCTGAATGTATGGAAAGTTTGATAAGTTTTGATGGAGTAACAGCTGCCGGCGCCGTATTTAACGTTGACAAGGAGACGCTACACGAGCGAAATCGGCAGGACTGCCAAGTAAGGTCACAGAAAATCTAGTTTGGAGTTATTGGGCTTGCCGCCGTGCTTCCGACACGTATCCACACGGGCCGAATCACGCGGCGGCCTGCATACTTCAAAGAACCTAGAAATTGTCTATAGGTACTAAAATTATAAATAGGAAGTCTGTGAGATACTAGCTTTCTAAGTTTGTATACATGTAGGGGATAATCTCCGGAACTATTTATCCAATTATTTGACTGGACTTTCTGGATGGCCATAGATTATATTTAATGCCACCACGGGCTACTCGGGCTAGTCTGTATTACGCGGGAGGAGGTGGAGCCGCTAGGAAACCTAGTAATTTATGTTCTTCTCAAAATAATTGTACGGATTTTTTAAATGTTTGCATGGAAACACCAGAGAACGTTCCGTTTCTAATCTTTATCGTTTACGACACTTTCCCAGTGTCGATGTCGGTGTTGGAGTTTGGAGTAGACGTCAAATCAAAACTAAACTAAATTAAACTGACGGATGGGGAGTAGCAGTAGCAGTGACCAGGGGGGGCACACTTATATATGTCATCACTTTTCATAGTCGACAGCGACCTCAGACGCCTGGTAATGAACTAAAATGGCAGCCATATTGTATGGATTTGTCAAAGTTGTCATCGCCATTGTAACAAAGAGTATTGTAATATAGAGGAGAAAGAGTGGCAACTCTATCGTCAAATGTGCATGTATGGACGGCGGTGCTGCCCCTGTACGGCTGTTGAAGAACTAATAGTGACGTCTAGATATATAGCTATATATAGGCATGTATAATAAAGCTGCAGTACTACTCTATACATACGCATCTATAGTAATGTACATTGCGGTATGAAAATATAACCAAACATTGTAAGCTTGTATCGATTTTATTGACGCTTTAAAAATGTACTTGGTATAGAGTATATCTATCGAAGAAAGTGAATGAATGTAAATAGTTATTTACGATACAAGTGCCGAAAATAGGAAATTCGCAACGAGTGGTGATAAATTAAAACACGATCGAAGGGAGTGTTTTAAATCGACACGAGTTGCGAATTACCTATTCGCACGTGTATCGTACAACGTTTTACTGTACATATGGCTCTTTAAAGTTTCGACATATGCACGTAAAGTGCTCTTTTCCGCACTAGTGCGGGAAAGTAGCACCATATGTACTGTAAATTAATAAATGTTATTGACCCGAATTAATAAAGTCGAAAAAAGTGTATAGTAAGTATATTTAACACTACGCGTCAATAAATCGACACAAACTTTACAACGTCTAATTAAAATTGCATACCGTATTGCCCATGCTATAGATGCGCATAAATAAATATTAACTTCTTGCTTCAACAATAACGATACCAAACTTACCACAATATACAATTAATATCCGGGCTATAAAGTCCGCATACTAAGTAATCCTTCATCGCAAATTTCTCAACGACATCAAACTATTATGTTAATTTCATGTCATTAAAACTGTAATATTCATTTAAACTATGAATATTACTTAATGAAAACTGGGTCATTTTCTTCATTGTGATTTTTTTTATTATTAGGGAAAAGAAATAAGACAAATAAAATACGTGATTTCGTTCATTTTTTTATTGACTTATGTGTATTGTGATACACTTGTGCAGCTTTTTTTACAATATCGTCTCCCTCATAATTAATCTTACCATCTAAAATCCTATTTACTGTTCTGCACCAACTGTAAATAATTATGTTGATAGTTGTATTTAATAAACAGTCTTTCAACTTATCTTTATGACTCTCACAGTTCATAAAAGAAAAATCAACAAATAAATCTATAAAAGCAATGATACGTTCTTTAATATTCTTTTTGTAACATTCACTATTGAGGAAAGCAATTGTTGTTTTTTGTATATCATGGAAACAAGCTACTAGGCAATCAGAGGGATAAGTAAGCCATTCTCGATCTTTTTCATATTCTTTGGCCCATATGAACCTATATTTTGCATTCTTTGAATCGCCTACTAGCTTGCTCTTACATTTTTTACACCCTTTAGATACTTTTTGTAAACATTTTGTCAACGCCCATCCACAGACATAGGTTCTTTGATCATCCCCAGAATCAGCTACAGTACTTTGCATGACATCCAGAGGCTGATCGATTACTATGTCTTGGGGTTGCGAGGGAGCATTACCGGTATCTTTGTGTTTTATAAAAAAGGATAATGATTGTAAACACTTATTCGAGTCTTTTTCGCAATTGGAGTGGACTGAGTGATCACTGCTTATATTATTTAATAACAGAGTTTTAAATGCTCCCTCGAACCCCATGCAGTTGGGTGCCACATTTCGTGCACCCAAACTGCGAATGCTGCCAAAAAAGTTTTCGAGTGGGTCCTGGTTGAAATTGCGTGTCAGCATTGAATCCAAACAATATTTTTTGGACAACAATTGCCACAAGGATTTAAAACCCTCAATAGTTTTAATAAAATTATTGACCGTTGGTACATTCTTGACTAATTTTGACCCGTCACCTCTTATAACTATGAATTTAATCGATTTTAGTAATTTGATAGCCTCTTGCCAGAGCTCATGGTGGGGAGAGTTCCTTTTAACGGCCGCTCTGTACTTTTTGCCGCGTGGCACTGAGAAGCTCGAAGCATTGAGGGAGTCGAACAATTTATCAATTAATATTAAAAATGGTATGACATCTAAACATGCTTGCGGTAAATCGCCTCTCGCCACCAAGTTGTCTGTAGCAACAGCCATACTGTGACTGAGCACTTGGACGGCATGTTTTACTCTCATTTTTTTTATTCTTGTGGGATCAACATGTTCCCTCGTTATTTTCGGTAACAACCGCAACTCACCATGAGCCCTGTCAGCGGCAAAAATTTGTTGGAAATATTCCCACTTCACATTTTTCGTTCCATTTTGATCCTTATAAATGATATCTTTATTTAGCAAATTATTTCTTATTCCTTTTATCAGATGTGGAACGTCAAAAAGAGGGATTATTTCCTGATCATTTATAACTATTACATCATTTTTCCACTCTTTACCTTCATTAAAATAATTCTTCTTAGCTTCTAAAATTAAATTGTTAACACAACTCGAATTTGGCGAGCCCTGGTCACAAACGGTTGCTATTATTTTGAGACCAGTAGCTTGCACTTCGGTAGCTACCTCTTTTAAAATTTCCTTAAGTCTCGGTGTCGACAACCGTTGTGTGAAATAATATGCGACTGGCTGTTTGAAATTTTTCTTCACACCTTTCACCATAAACACCAAGGCATGATTTGCAAAATGTTTTGATTTTGCTTTTCCTAAATTTTCGAAACCTACAAGATCGTCTGTGTACGGGTTATAAAATATTTGCGGATAAATCGACATCTCGTCAAATATTAAAGTACACAGACGATCTTGTGGCTGCATTTTGGAAACTGTTGTTTTTAATTCATTAAATATAATTGGGTTAATGCCTGGTTGCATTTTCACTTGCGCCAATAATGTTTTGAGCACCTTCCTGGACGGCAAGGTAAAATATTTACTCATCAAAGAGTAAGCTTTAGGGCTTTTTTTGTACAATGACAAGGATAATATTTTTTCATCCAATGTAAATCTATGGCCTTTTTTTTTCTTATGCCCTTCCATGAATTGCATCCTCGTAAATATTTTGGATGATTTCGGCATATTTCGTGTCAGCTTTTCAAAATCTGTTTTTAATGATGCATTTTTCAGCTGTCGAAGACGCATTTTGTAATTTTTAACTTTTTGCCGCAATCTGCTAATCTCATTTTGCTTACGTCGCACTTTTCTTGCGCAGTCCTGGGAACTTTTTTCTCGTAAAAACTCGAAGGTTTTTTCTGTAAATCAAAAAAATAACATTATATTAGACAGAGGAGAGAAGGCAATAATAATATTAATATATCGGGTATGTTATGATTTGTATAAAAACAATTTGTATAATTTTATTTCCTATATACATATAGCCCGACGAGCCGCTATTTGACCCTAAGATAGTCTCGCTGTAAAGGGCATAATATATGCCAATAATACACATACGTCATGTATAGTCAAGACACTGTCTATCGGCTTGGTGTTGTTTGTTGAATGTAACAATTCTGTGCTTTATAATAAATAAAGATTTAAAGTTTTTTATGCATAGTACATAAAACAAGCATATTTAAAATAATAAGATCGTAAGCAGTTGCTCTAGTATTAAACCGTGTCGCAGCTATTTACGCCCACCTCGGGACATAGGGAGAATTATTATTTTAGTTTCTTCGGTTTCGGTTAATACTGGTTTGCACGCCCTATTCACAGCTAAGGAACATTATGTCAATAAATATTTTAATATTAGGGGACAATCTTACACAAATCAACCTAGTCCCATAGTAAGCTCAGTAAGGCTTGTGTCATGGGTACTAGACGACGATATATATAATAGAATAAAAATACTTAAATACATAGAAAAACTTCCATGACTCAGAAACAAATATTCATGCTCATCACACAAATATTTGCCCTTACCGGGATTCGAACCCGGGCCCTCCGGCTTCCTAGGCAGGGTCACTACCAACTATGTAGGCTACAGAGGTCGTCAATATTTCATTGCATGTATAAAAGAGTATTATTTTCTCACCTGCGTCAAACTTCGTGCGTGGTGCTCGATATTGGGACATATCAGTTGCAGTTAGACAAGTTGTTTCTGAAGATCCAGATGGTAATGGAATTTCGGTTGGCTCAACTGCAAGTCTTGACGGCCCCGGTAGATTCGTTATGTCCATTAATGGTACAGATTGGAGACTTCCTCGTAGGGGATTTGTATAGCAATGGTCTGCTTGTAAAAAAGTAGTATATCCTTGCTGTATACCTGGAACACAAAATTGCAATATTGTTAACATATATTTTTGAAGAAATTCCATACCCTGCTCACATAAAAGTTATATAAATAGGATCAGTAGTTTGCTTCAGAAATTACCGTTACACACAAACCTACATAGTCAAAAACTTACTAACTTTACCTCTTTGTATTATTATTATTTATTACCTACTGTCGGCGGCTTTCCTCGCATTTCACAAAAAAGGCTGGCAGAGCTACGGTGTAAAGAGTAAAATAAATTATTGGCATTTTAACATTTTGATGCAGGCTCTTCCCTTAGCTGTATTTGAAGTAGAAAACAAAAGGGATGCAACACGAATATTTGCCAAAGAATTTGGATAACTATTGACCATTGTAATTTCTTTGCACCATAAAAATGTTAAGATTAAATTAATTATACTTACGATGTAAATTCACTGATGGGATTGCTGAAGGCTTTATCCGATCTACTGACATCTTGTCACTGGGATCAAAATGATGATCACACAGCCTTTTGGACTTGTATATTTTCATACGGTCAGTTTCTTTGAGTTTGTCTCCAACCACTGACACCCAAGCATCAAAAACAGCAGGTTTTTTTTCCGGGTTAGGAAACCGATGTACTGGTACACAGAATGTGACTGAAACATAATGAAATACATGTTATTTATTATTTTTTGCAGAGTACATACATATACTCAAGCCCATATCCAACTGGGGTAGGTAGAGATAAAAAAGCGTCACATAAATAAACAAAGATTAAGGGACAATCTTAAACAAATCGAATATTAAGTTCAATTAGGCTTGTGTTATATATAATAATGACTAGATGAGTATAAAAGCTTAAAATACATAGAAAACACCTAGTTATGACTTTTTAGTTTCTCTCCACTACCCAAAGGTTGTCTGGAATTGATCACTCTTTAGCGAAAGGACAGCCTGGTGTTTGCTTTTGTTCTTAGAGTCGCTGTTTTCTGTACTTATACTGTTTTCTATATTACTATTGAGGTGTGCAATAAAGAGTATTTGTATTGTCAAACATCCAAGACTCGGAAACAAATATTCATGCACACCTCATCACACAAATATTTGCCCTTACTGGAATTGGAACCCAGGGCGTCAACATCGTAGGCAGGACCACTAGTTACTACCCACTAGGCTAAACCGGTCATCATAGTCGGTACTAGGCTACTACTACTACCAGTCAGTGCTAGATTAATATGGTCCTTACCTTACATACTTCTTTCGTTATGATCTCTCATACATATCATACAGCATCAGTTATAATAAATATTAATTTGCTGATTATAGTCATCTGTGTATGCTATTCTTTCTGCTACAATTACTGCAAATCTTCAATCAATATTTAAGTAATTTAAGGAAAATTACTTTTTGTACACAAAACAACCTGAATAATATTAATGATAAGTTTACCATTCTCATTTTTCGCTGCATATTTTTTTCCTATGCCATACTGTATGTATACTCACACAAATTTTAAGGGTAAATGTTTCATGCCTACAAAACTAAAATAATTAATTTGTATGTTTTATTTCGCCAGTCATGTTACGATATTATATATCATTTATATTGGCAAGACAAAGTGGATCCCATAATGTATTTAATCACTTTGTACAGTACACCTATGTTCTACAAATAAACAAATGAATGATTGATTGATATACTAATATTAATAATGCAGTCTGCGAGATTGTAGGTTTTAAGTTTGTAAGTAGGGGGTAACCACCGGAACCAATTATATTCATACATACATACATACATTCACGCCTTTATTCCTTTAGGCAGAGCACATGAAACTTATGTTCCAGCGCCACTTTTAGCATAAATGTGGATATAAAAGATGGACAAAATGTGACATTGCAGTGAAAGGTTGCTAGCCCATCACCCACAACACACTTCAACCCTGTTCCCTTAGTCGACTCTTATGACACCCACAGGAAGAAAGGAGGTGATGCTATGCTAACCCAACACCACCCGGGGACCCCTTACACAATTTCAAAACTTCTTTCACCTGTGTATAGAATGACTTACTGAATGGACATAGGCTATATTTAGTCCCGCGGGTTTGACTTTGCAATACACGAACGAAGCCATGCCGGTAGCTAGTCTCTTATACAAAAATACCACTTTGGAGCTCTTGGCGATAGTGATAGATAGATAAGTCCAAAATATTAATATGACTTGTAGTGTTACTCAACATTCGCACACAAGAAATAATGGCTTAATAAGAAAGTGATTATTCACAACACTTCTTATTCTGTTTATGACCGACAGCACTGTATAAATTTGTATTTGTAAGACAACCAATTTATAACTATGCCTATTCTTAAAGATGTGTAAACAAGAAGAAAATTGGTTTTTAACTAGATACCACAACAGTACATAGAAAATAGGACATGTACAAAATGGATCACAACCATGAAAAAAGTATTTAGTTACTTATTAGGAAGTTGGTGTTACCAACTTGTTTAAGTACTAAATCTGCACGGCTATCACAAGACGGCACATGAGCTCTCTCGATTTTTTCTCGCACTATACGTCTCTTTCTAAGTTTTCTAATAAGAGAGACAGATAGTGCGAGAAAATGGCACTCTGCAGCTTAACATTGTATTTTTACCCGACTGTCTCAGAAGTAGTGCTTTTCAAGTGTATGGCTTCAATTCATGTTTATAGACAAGAATAATTATATTTCATGGGCTACAGACCAAACAGTTTGATAGATTTGCACAAAGCTTATTAGCCAGTTCAGAAAAATACCACGCGAAGTAAATACGACGTATTTTTCGGTTTCCTTTTAATCGTGCGAGTGTACGCCTACAGCAAAGGGGGGGAACAAACACTTAGAAAAAAAATCATCAGTGATGTTATTATGTGTGTATAAGTGTTTGTGCCCCCTTTGCTTTAGTCCAGCCCACTTGCTGTATTTAAATTTTCGTATATGCTTGGCGTGGTATTTTTTTGAACTGGCTAATAAGCTTTTAAAGAAAGAGTCCAGAATCAGGTATTCGGGCTTATCGGCGTGAGTTAAATATAATCTAAATAGTGTAATAATAAGAGATACTACTTACCCAGAAAGTCACAGCCAAAAACACAATATCTTTTCGGAATTTGACTCATGTTCAAACAACACTTGAAAACAAATAAAACTTAACAAGAAACAAAACACAACAATAACAACGTTAAAGAAAAATAAAAACAACTAACAAATTAACAATAACTTTTGCAATAACAAGAGATAACCTCGAAAAGAAAGCGCATAAACATCCAAACAACACAGCGTCAGGGTTTACAATGGCGATGACAACTTTGACAAATCCATACAATATGGCTGCCATTTTAGTTCATTACCAGGCGTCTGAGGTCGCTGTCGACTATGAAAAGTGATGACATATATAAGTGTGCCCCCCCTGCTCATATGACAGTTGTTTATCAATCAATACCGATACGCAATTACTTCAAAATTAAGTGAAATTGTTGGGTGTCTCTTAGTCTTTTCATCGCGGGTGAAGATTGCGGACTAAACAAGATAAATTACGCGCTGCAAAAATGACAAACGCGCTAGCGCTTTGTCTAATCGTTAGCATCTTTTGTTGTTCAAGTAAGTTTGTTATTTGTTCTAATGTTTATTTGTCCTTGTAATTTAATTATTTCTAATTCATAATCGGCTTGCTAATGAACCGTGCAATGCAATCAAATTGGGTTCGCTGTAACGTTGCGAAAATTGTGGGTGGGTAGGTAAGTTTACCTAGGCGTTTACCACTATAAACAGTATGATCTTAAGATTAAAACATGTGCCTTGAACATACTACAATAAAAATATATTTCCAAAAGGTATGTATCTACTTTGATTTCTTTCTTATGTGAACAAAGCTTATAATGTTTAAACAAAAGAGAATGGGTATAGACAAATATCGTAGGTAGATTACTCAACATTACGTTTTGTATTATATGATAAAAAAAGTTTTTAATGACCATTACAAATCTTGTGTGGTTTTTACAATTCTAGAGTAACATCAGTGCCACGAGCTAGTAGCTTACTAACTACCTGTCAATAATTTAAAAGAAAAAGTATTTTATAGTATTTGTGAGCGGATAAAATAATTTATTATAATGTTTCGAGTTCATGTTTGATGTCCCATGGGGTTATCTGAACTGAATAGTAAACAAGTGATAAAAGCAATATTATGCCAAGTACAATATTCATACAGCTTCCAATCATTCTGCACATGAAGATATAATCTGTAAAAAAACAACCAATCTTTGTTTTACACATAAAGAGATAAATTTTGTTATGATAAACGGATGTACAACTTAAATCATACCTATTTTTTGTTTACATTTACAAGGGAGTCACTAATAACGCTCAATTTTAAATGATCGATCACTTTTAAAATTGGTCAATGTGATCGAAATATTAGTTAGTATGGTCAGTTCGGGTATGTGCACCACCAGGGAAAGTGCGCCTCAAGCCTCATTCATCATTCAGTCATTTAAATCAATATAAATTCTCTGAAATCCATGCAATAAACTTGTTTTAGTTTGTTGCATGAATGTAAGATGTTGTTATTTGTGAAATATCTGTGTAGATCTCGATATGTTTGATGAAAGGCGCACTTACCCGGGGGGCGTACTTGCCCCCTCTGACCATATTAGGAATAAGACAAGGACAGAAGAGAATATACCATAGCAACACAGACAAAATGGAAAAATAAATGTTAGATGAATACTTAAATGTAAGATGATGGTGATTTAGAATACTAAGAACCTTACAAACATGTTACAATAAGTGAATAAAATAATAATGTAATGTAAAATAGAGGCAACAATAAAGATATAAATTACATTTGAATAAGTAGAAGTAGCAGGGACAAACATGATATACAAGCAGACATTACTGTATACTAGAGATTATTTGAGTTGGCGGAATTCAATCAAAGGGCTTGTCCATATAGGTATTACGTCATCGCTTTTTGTCGATTTTTATATCCCCTATCATCATCCTCTTAATTCCTTGAATGGACCCTCCCCGCCAAATAAAATGTCTACTGTCATCCCATGGTCTGACCCCCCCCTATTTGAAATGACGTAATATATGGACAGCACCAAAGTAGTACATTCAAAAAGCAACTTTACTAGCCAAGGTTGAAGATTCCAATACCAAGGACAGTTTTAGAAAAAGTCAGTCACAATAATTTATTTCAACCATACTCATTAAATCGTAATGAGAAATTTGAACCTCATATGTACATACAATTGTCATATCATTAGCACAAAGCGGTAGCAATATTGAGTGAATCATTACGGGTGTAAAGTATTGTGTTACTCATGTGTCAGCTGAGGTCATAGTTCTTTCTAAGGCTAAAATAAAAGCCCCTCTTATTGTGGTCATTCATTAATCATTCACTTAGCCTCTCTCTTGCCTAGATTATTATTAAGGCAGACAGCTCTTAGAAGGTATAACCTCATGTAGAGGAAAACGCCTGTCATCAGAGTGCCTGCCTAGCATGTTCATGGCACTATTTATTTAATCGTATGGCATACATTATTTTGGCCTTTAATTTTGTCACTCTTTAGTACCACCCAGGGGACACGTGCAGGGTTGTGGTAGGTAGCTCCTGCGGACGCGAGTAACAGTTGTCCCCCCTTTGTCAAGTGAGTGGGCAACTCGACTGTTAGAAGTTCTTAAGCCGCCCGAAGGCCTCTAACTCGGTTTAACGACTACTGTCATAGACAGCAGCCGGTATCAACTGCTTAGCGTGCCTTCCAAAGCACGGAAGCACTCATTTATATTAACTACTCAAACATCAGGCGGTCACCCATCCAAAGACTGACCGCTGCCATCTTTGCTTAACCTGCGTTATCGTTTCCGACTCACAGGCGCCGCGAGGCTATGAGCGCTTCCAACTCATGGCACTGAAAGTGTCAGATGCATTTTTAACCTTTTTTTCTGGTCTAGGATTGTATAATGCAATAATTACCATGTACCAGACCTTCAAAGAATAAGTCGCAACTAAATTTAGTTGACCATTTATTATGTATAAAGCGCTGTTATCTAACATGAGTTAAGCTTGTCATTTTTAATACATGAGGCACACATTTTCTTCCTCAATAGATTTATACATATTATATTTCTAAAGAACAACCATATCCAGCTAGGACCTGAGCAAATCATGCAAATTGGAATGCTTAGAATTTTTTAATATTGCTGATGCAGTATTTACAGTATTCACGCATTTGCGAAAATCTCTAAAGGAGACACTTTTGTACATTTCCTTCCAGTTAATACGCTTTTACCTGAGGCGTCCACATTAGTCAGGTAATAAGTTTAAATAAGTTATCTTTTCTGCAGATTTGTCATCAGCTCGGCAAACACCTAAGGAATGCACTAAAGGACCGGCACTATGGTGTCAAAGCTTGAAGTAAGTTAACATAAGCTATTATTATCTAGTTATACTGGGCGTTTTCCACAAGTCGACATCCAGTGCCTATTTTGCGTGAATCTGTGGGATAGCGCAGCGCTACTCTAACCACCCCAGCTCCTCCAGAAAGTTTGTGAGTGCCTTGGTGTTGCCATGGCCTCCCACCTCGAACAACGTATAATTATTACAAAAAAGAACTCATAGATGGCGACACAGGTACCGAGCGAAACATTTGGACCAGTAATCATGAAGGTAGAATGATTTTTACACCTTAATAAATTCAACGAACCTTAATTATATGACAAACATCCTTCCGTACATAAAATAAAGGTAATTTGTATAAGTTTAGTAAATGCAATAAAATTGGTACCAAATCCATGTAACTCGTACGAGTCGTACGATACGTGTGAGTTAAGTAAGTTTGCTAAGTTTGCTACACGTATTATTGGGTACTGTCACTAGATGGCGCCATCACTGGTCGCGAAAGTTCTATGGAACCACAGGCTCTAAGCGTTTGGTTATGTATAATTTTGTCTTTTTTAATATTGTCTCGAAAATACTACTTTTATATAAAAAAAAATCAAAAATACTCTATTCGTTGCCCGGGAAGTCAATGCCATCTGGTGATATCTCAATGTATTACTAAAACTATCAGGTAGGCTGACAGCGTCATAGCCGTGGTAGCTCGGATACTGCATCTACTGGTGTAGCTACGAGACTAAAATTGTATACAGAATTGCCTACATTAGGACGGTACGCTTTTGCTCTATGAGACTGGGTATCTGTACTTGTATTCTTTAATCTGTGGTGTTGCTGACTGCGTCCCGTAGTGTGTCCAGAGACCCCAGGTGCTTTTTCCTGTATACTTCTACCTGCTTGCAGTCCAGTAGAATGTGTTTGGTTGTTTCTTCTGCTTCCATGCACGCTCTGCACATGGGGCTGTCTGTGATACCCAAGTTGTATAGGTGTCTGTTCAAAGTGTTGTGTCCTGTTATTATTCCAACTATCTTGCGTTGCTATTATTATACAGGATGTTAACGGGGTCATGATCCGGAATGACAAAAAGCGAATAAGATGATCATACTGAACAAACTTTCCCATGGGACCAACCACGAAATCGCAAAAAAAAAGAGCCAATTAAGAGTTAACTGTGAGTTAACTGCGATTTAATTGAGAGTTAATGTATGGAATACCTGGTTTTTTTTTGCGATTAAACCAAGTCAAGATTTAAAATAGGTTACTGGACTCATAATAATAGATTTAGATTTATATATTTCGAGATAAAAATTACAATATAGATTCGCATTTAATGTCAAAATTATAATAATCCTTACCACAATCGTCAATAATAAGAAATTAGTAAATTATATAATATTCAAATGTCAATAAAGGAAGTGGAAATAGTATCTCTGATTATGGATACTACATAGATGTTGTTTCTCCTTGCATCCTATAATAACTTTCAATGGAATTATATTCCCTGCTTAGCGTGCTTACTTGTCACTTAAGCATCTTTAATTTAATTCTCCTTTAAATATAATTCAGTATACTATTTTAAATTTTATTTATTTAACTGCCTTCACTTAAAAAATCTAAAAAAAACAAAGATTAAATTTTCATTAAATGTAAATATTCATAAATCTCTGAACTAAATAATGCAAAAATCGTATGAGATATAAAAAATGTAACATATTATGAGGAAATTGAGGATAACATATATGGATAACATGCATGTGTTTACAGGATGTAACAAACAATGCTTGTTATATCATATCACTTAGGATGTACTCACAGTCACCAGCATTAATTATATCCATACTAATATTATAAATGCGAAAGTGTCTGTCTCAGTTGGTTACCTCATCACGCTTAAACGGTTCACTAATGTTTGACCAAAAAATTATGGACAAAAGTTCATTTGACAAACAACGTTTCACCTAATGATCATTTGGAAAACGAGACATTTGACAAAAGTATCATCTTACAAAAACTCACTTAGCAAATGATCAATTAGCAAACACTACACTTGGTAAATGTGTTAAATAATAAAATGTCAATTGACTTTTTATCATTTCCCCAAATAATATGATTCGCAAATTAAGCATTTGTCCAAATGTCATTTTACAAAATTTACAGGTAATTTACAAGATTAGATTAGTATTAGTAAAAAATAGTCGGTTCTGGCGCTTCGCCGGCCGCTGCCGCGGCACGCTCGCGCGCTGTATGTTCGCAATTCAACCTAACACTCCTCCTCTCTTCGCTCGTCGTCGTACCTAACGGAGACCTAGGTTTTTTCCATGATTAGTTAGTTGCCTTTGAGTACTAAAGGCTTCCAAAATTATTAAAATCGAAATTCTGGTCATTTAAAATTATAAATAATAATACTTAGTATTAATACCTTAATAAATAATTATTTTCCAAATAAGTTAAATTAATTTGACCCATGCCACATCTAGGTATTATGATATTTATTAATAAACGAACCACTTGTCAAATAATACAGTGTACCAAACGTTTTTAGACCAATAGTAGTTTTGTCTGATAACTCGGTTGCTATTTATAAAATGTAAATTTAACTGTTGATCATTTGGAAAAGTGAGTCATTTGTAAAATGAATAGCAGTAAAATGATCAATTGGCGAAACATTTTTTTGCAAAACGTTGTTAGCAAGTGTAATTTTGCCAAATGACTTTTGGTCAAACGGCAGGACACCATTGTTGCAGATATTGATGCCGTTGACTGTACAAATATGTATAATACATATTTGTTTTGCGGTATGGTTGAATTGTAATCAATGTACAAGCTATGATTCAGCATGAGTCAGAGCAAACATGCATCAGCACAGTCTGCTTCCTGTTATCCCCCTGTTTCAAACGACGACACTTAAGTCACCATTAGTAGACCTTATGTAGTTGCAATAAGGTTTATGAAACGGCAGTTAACTTTTTAAACGCCAAAGACGGCATAATCACGTTGACGGAAAGCCTTGTCACAGATGCCACTTCAAGTGACGTCCAAAATTGTTGTGCAAACTCTGTGATACTGATACACAACCCTAAAAGTATGTTACCTAACCTTGAGTTACTGATTTAGATCTCCTTATCTACCTCTAAGTAAAGCTTAATTTGAATCTACCAGCAGCTTAACTCAAATCACTTTTGGTGTAGCCTCTAGCTGGCCATAGACCCGTGAAAAGACATCCTACTCTTCAATGGAATTTATATCATTTTAAATTAGAACAGTGTTGCATTTGTTTTCTTTAGTTTGATTTCAAAGCAGAATAAACTCTATTCTATTTCCTATTATAATATGTAGTTGATTCGTATTTCATTGCCATTTTATCCTGTATGGCGGGCGGTTTGTTGTTGGGTGCCGGCCGGTATACATTGTCTATCTTTATTTTGTGCTGATTTGAGTATGATGTCCTTGTCAACACATTTAATCAATTTTGGTGTATCGCCTGTGGCCTCCCTTGACACTCCTGCGCATCCTTAAAACTGAATAGTATCTTCTGTCACGAGTAGGAAGACACATGTAGTAGGTAGTATCTCTGCAAAGGCGCCGTGATGGATGACTTAAGTCACGATTAATAATATAATAATTAAATAATAAATATTAATCAATATTATTATTAAGCGACGATAGCCTAGCGGTTCAGGCATGCGGCTGCCAAACGGCGGTCGTGGGTTCGGATCCCGGCTCGTAGCAATGAGTTTTTCGGAACTTACGAGTAAGTACGGAATATCAAATGATTAACCGTTAGCTTTTCGGTGAAGGAAAAACATCGTGAGGAAACCTGCATACATCTGCGAAGAAATTCAAAGGTGTATGTGAAGTCCCCAACCGGCACTGGGCCAGCGTGGGGATTACTGCCCGTTCCCTCTCATCCATGAGAGGAGGCCTGTGCCCAGCAGTGGCACGTATATAGGCTGATTTATAATTATTAAAATAGTAGGGGACAATCTTACACAAATCGACGTGGCTCTCCAGTAAACTCATTAAGGCTCGTTGAGTACTAGAGGACTATATATATCTACACTAATCTACACTAATATTATAAAGAGGAAAGATTTGATTGTTTGTTTGTATTGAATAGGCTCCGAAACTACTGGACCGATTTGAAAAAATATTTTACCATTGGAAGCCGACATTATCCCTGATGAACATAGGCTACTTTTTACCGCGGGAAAATGCTTCATTCCTACGCACTAACCGTGCGATGAATTTAAATAAATACTTAAATTCATAGAAAACACAAATATTTGCTCTTACCGGGCTTCGAACCCAGGTTCTTCAGCATGTAGGCAGCGTCACTACCCACTAGGCTAACCGGTGAAAACCTGATCTCGTTGCAATGAGGTTTACTACAGTCAGATAAATGTGTCCTTCGCCAGGCAGGCAGCGGAGTGCGGCGCAGTGGGCCACTGCGTCTCGAGCGTGTGGGCCCATGAGGAAAAGCCCATTTCGAGGAATGACGTCTCCGTCAAGTTCGTGTCGCTCTTCAAGGAGTTGAAGGATATTAATCAACTTATTAATGAGGTACGTGTAAAATCACCTAATAATATTGATCTTGTATTAGCCTCTTTACGCTTTCGAAGAAAATCAACGAAAACCTTGCTGAAAACCATATTCGTTTTTGTTTTTACTGATATGAAAACGTTAATAGGCATCATGCCTGATTAGATGTTCAAATTGATAACGTAGTAACTAAATGGATAGTAAACCATCAAATTATCGTAATACAGTATAAATTATAAAAGATAATTAAAATCATAAAAAGATATGAACCTTGAAAGTTTAGAAAAAATATGCATTTTTTTTTATTGTCCAAGAGTAAATTTAAAGCTACCGATAGAATCCTTACGATTTTATAGAAACAAAATTGTATGCCAACTATGTACTTAAACGCAGTATTTCGCGACCGAAACAACAATTTACCTGATTTTCCATACAACGATTACTTAGTTGTGACGTCATACCTGTGTGTCTATCAGTATGAAGCGTTTTGCGCTGCCGCCAGCGAGGTCAATCTTTATCTCAATTTTTTGGGTATTTATGTTATTTAATTGTAGTTGCATACAAACATTTGTTCCTCTTCAAAAACTGGTTCGAATGACGTCATTAAAAAATCTTAGTCATCATCCCTATTTCTCGTAAACATTCCACCAATTCTTTTGTTTACCTAATGAAAGGTTGAATAAACGAAAATGACTGTCTCGTAAATTTGGTAGATAACCATGAAGTCATCGTAACAGAGTCTACTGAGTAAGCCAACCATCATTTTCCCTACACCGTCTGCTCCCTCACCAGGAATACCTAGGGCTCCGCGTGAGGGCGTTGTGCCGCAGCCTGGCCCCGGCGGCGGCGCGCCTGTGCAAGCAGAACACGGCCGGCTTCGACACCTACCTCAGCCACGTGCTCGCTTCGAGCACCTCGGCCGAGACCATGTGCCGCGTCGTCGGCATGTGCAACAACGACAAGCTGGACAAGATCCTCGCGGTTAGTCATATGATAGTTATTTTATTTGTTTAATTATTTAAATAACTACAAAACACACAATTACTGCGACGTGTTGCGTAATTTCGTGATGTCAGGTAACCGATCGCGAAAACGTCGGAACTTGACTCCCTTCGGCAAAAAAACATGCGTTAATCACGTTAAATATTTAATCATCAACTCTATCGTCGAAACCAAAATATTCATATTGAACTAAAAAAAAGGAAAGTCAACGTCGGCAGCTATATACCTGTATGGCTGTATTCTATTGATATGGTTGGCAATCTATCATTGAGCTAAGATACATTCCTGATGTTTGAATTGCATCAAGGATTCACGAGTCAGAATATTACCGTTAGTAACGTTTTAGGTCATCATAGACAAGCTTCTGCCCGCGACTCCGTCCGTGTAGAACTCGTTTATATCGTAGCTCCATACGAACTTTCACCCCTCCATTACTCCCCCTTAGGGCATGATTTCCGGGATGAAAACTATCGTATGTCCTTTCCCGGGACTCAAACTATCTCTTTACCAAAGTTCATCTAAATCGGTTCAGCGTCGTCAGTCGTTCTATCTTTTTTCCTTAATAACAAATTGGATTTATAGTTATTAAGGAAAAAAGATAGTATGAGTAGGCGACGCCATTATGACTATATGGGTCTTACATTGGGTGAAAAGTTTGCCCGCCAGCAACTAGAACAGTAGAAAACGAGGTGTACGTTTTGTTGTTTCAAAACAGATACATCGATATACCGGCGGTTTGTTCTTTATAAACTAAACACTTCCGAATGGTCAAGTACAATGTCCGTGTCACATTCGAGATGTGATCTGTTGCTAGATCGGCCACGATACGCTCGCCAAATATAAATTGCAACCTCAACGATAAGAACTATTAATCACCTAACTAAAGCTGAGCAGGCATTTTAACGAGTATAGTCGTCATGGCTTTTGCTAAGGCAAATTGCGTGCCTGGCCTGTACAGTCAGCGTCAAATAGTTAGTAGCAGCCAAGGTAGCCAAATATTTCGGTACACGTTTTTATTACTCTAAGAATAAGGGTGTTACGAAATATTTGGCTACTCTGGCTGCTACTAACTATGACGCTGACTGTACCAGTATGTATCTTTGTATGTGTACATAGTTAAATATTTGCAACGATCTATCTACCTACTATTGAATTCATATTCATTGATATCAAAAATTATGTAGGTAATTAGACTAATTAGAATGTTAATATGTTAATTGATATAATAATATAACTAAAACGTCCAATGTAATGGTATATCTCGACATGTTACTCAATTATTGTTCATTAACGATGTCCATATATACCTACGTAAGTAAATAAATAATATCGTATATCGGAACCGAAAAGTTTCCATCGATTTGATTGGGTTAAATTTGAGCTGAGCACATCTTTGGAGCCTGAATAAAACGCCGAAATAAAACGCAGAAATGCGTTTGCATTCATAATTTTATATTACGTTTTCCAATGCATTATTATTCGCAACATAATACGTTTAATTATTGCTTTTGCAGAAAAAGACGCAGCTGAAACCAAACAAAGGTAAGTGTACCGACTTGTTATTGTTTAAACAATTGGCGAAGTTGTGGAGCGATTCGCCTCGCATCCGTTTAATAATATTTAGGATTGCGCTGGTGGTGCCAAAACATGCCGTGACACCCGATAATGAGCATGAAATTAGATTGATACTTTGTTAAGTAACTGAAACAAAGGATTGTTGTGATTTAATGCAATATCAAAGTAATTGTAATACCAAGCATCCGTTGGCACTGCAGTTCGTGTACAACAGTGAAAATAAACGATTCTTACATTACCAATAAACAAAACCTCGCGCTTCAACTTATTTTTGCTATAAACTATTTCGAAAGATGATATATCTAATGGACGCTGTTTGTCGATAGAAAATCGTGACGTCAATTAACAGTTTTGACGTTTCATTAAAAATAATTTGCCTATCAGTCAACATCCCCGTTGCTATTTATAATGCCTATCACTATCAATGTTTATAAAAATATGTTCGGATTTATCTCGAGCATCCGTAGAACTACAAAATACCTACGCAATAGATGTAATTGCTTATTTCGATGACTAATTGCAAATAATCGATTAATTTGGTGCAACGGCTTTGAAAAAAAGTATTTCGAGTTAAGAGGAAACACAAAGCCCGAGATAATTGAGAAATAGGTATTTGTAAAATGTATTGCTGTCGCGCAGTGCCTGATTAAGCGAGCGCGAGCGCGATAGAGACAACTGCAGCTTGGACCGAAAATACCTATTAAAAGTAAATGAAATCAACGTTTCGTAGTCCCCTGATTTCTTCTCCAAAACTTCCTATTTAACTATTTTTTTAATTAATAATTAAAGAAAGGCTTTGGCCGTGTTCCTACGTTTTCCTTTTTTTTATAGTCTAGTCAAAATTGTTTTCTGGATAGCACAGCGGAAAATCTGGCATTTTTTTTAGGTTTTTGAAGGTTAATATTTCTTTTAAGAATCAATTTATGAAAAAAAGGAAAACATAGGAACATGTCAATAGTAGCCATAGATTTATGGAAAAAAAAATATTGCTCTACTGCTATTATCCAGGGAGAAAACAGGGGACTACGTTTGTATGGAAAAATGGCCTTTGTGTTTCCTCTTAACGCCGAGGTTACATCCAACTTAAGTTGCATAAGTTAGCTGTAAACAACCAAATCTCGAGTTCTCGTCGAACCAACATAATGAGATAACGACACGACATTATATCGACTTTACATTGGCCACCGTCTCTATTACACAGGACATAAGGTCTATTTTACTCTGCTGATATGCATTGGCGGTTTGCAAGGCTGTTATTATAAAATTCCTTTGGTATCGCAGGACACCTGTTGGGTGGTACACACTGCACATGGGGACCCTCGTATTGGTGCAGCAACTTCAGGTATACATTTTTTTCACTTTCATTCATACTTTTTTAATTTGATAGATACATTTAAAGTTTGTGCTGCGTATCTTTTTTCGTTTTTCTGTATAGATAGGAAAGACATACTATACTACACTAAATACGGCCCAATAAACGGGTTGTCGGCGTCGAACATTTCATTGAATGAGTTCATGGTGCACTTTTTTATATGGTTTAAGGGGCAACCCGAGGTTTTCATCGATTTTTGACAAGTTTTGAATTGTATCTCCTACTTTTGCACTACAAATAGAATTATAAATCAAACGGATATCGGTTCTTCAATCTTTTATCTCTATTTTTGTCTACCGGACTTTGAAACAAATGAATACTTAATTTTGTATGATTTTTTTAAACATTGTCTAAAAAAACACGAATTTCGTATCTCTGTTGACGTGAAAGATCTAACACGAAATCTACATATTTGGGTTCGCCTGTGACGTCTCTAAAAACTGGTCTAGGGTCATTGTAAACCAATTAACACAAAAGTTATGGCCAGAAAACCAGTTTTTTGGCCTAAAATTGTTCAACTTTGATGCCAAATATCTCAAAAACAATGAACTTTGAAGTAAATATGGGATACTATATTGCTTAAAGCCGTTGTTGTTTATAATAAGCTACAAAAAACATTAGAAAACTAAGGGATTCAGATCGAAGGTCATTGGCGTATGGGAGCCCCTTAAGTAAATCTAGGGAAAAAAAACCAATACCAACCCCGGAAGACGGACTGTTAGATCGGATCGTGTACTGAAAAAGTGATACTTTCAAATAAAACCTGTACACATAAATGTTTCTAACTAGCGTTATTTTACGAACAGCACTGGTCGCGAATGCAAAGCGACGCACCACTGCATCGAGCGAGTATGGAGCCAAGTAGCCTTCCCCATCGACACGGACGATATCTGCAAGATCTGCACCGACATGGTCACACAGGCGCGGGATCAGCTGGAGAGCAACGAGACACAGGTGAATATTTATACTCTAGCGGTCTAAAGTGCCCCATTCTAATGCTGGGGCTACACTAACGAGAAATGCCATTAATTATCGCGATAATCGTAGTGTGGCCGTACCTTTAACGTCCATTATCGCGATAATTAATGGCATTTCTCGTTAGTGTGGCCCCAGCATAAGGAACGGGCGGCAGCGGCAATGGTAATAGCGAGAGATCGGAGTGCGCTCTCGCTCCCACGTATGGAGCGCCGCTGTCGCTGCCGCCGCTGCTAGACGCGAATTGCGGCTCGGCAAGCGTTTTATCTGTTCATTGCGCGGTCGAGACGCGCAACGCACTGTGGTTAGTTGGGATCACTCGCAATGAATTAGAAAAAAGCGGCCAAGTGCGTGTCGGACCACGCACAACGTAGGGTTCCGTGCCTATTAAAAAGGTCGTATCGTTACTGAAATCTTATGGCACTTTCTCGTCCTTCACGTCCTTTTCTTTAAGGAAGGCAGTTTTTTTAGAAATATCTCAAAAACCTTTGAACCAATCTTGTTCAAAACCATTTTCGCTGAAAGAATTGAATAAGCCCAATGTCCATGATTTTTTTCATATTTTTAAAATACACGTTCATAAATTAGAGAGGGGGGACACAATTTTAGTGACTTTCGGGGCGATTAACTCCGACTCTATTGACTTAATCAAAAAAATTGCTGAGAAACCTTATATTTATTTTGAAAGGCCTATCGATTGATGTGCCACACGTGGGCTGGCAATGAAAAAAAAATGTTGACTTTCAGTTTTATGTATGAAGTGCACCCCTACATTTTTTTTTAGTAATTTAATTACAAAACTATGTAGCGGCTAACAAAATACACCTAACCTAAAAATTTTATTCAAATACACCTTATAGTTTTCGAGTAAAATGCCTGTGACATACGGACGGACAGACAGACATGACGAATCCATAAGGGTTCCGTTTTTGCCATTTGGCTACGGAACCCTAAAAACCGCTGCCGCCGTCGCGCAATGTCGTGGCTGACTAGATTTCGTGTTAACTGTAGTGTAGGTAAGAGTGAGGTCTATCTTCGTGGATTTATTTAGGGTTGCTAACAGGTTTGTAATACTAAATACTTATTTAAAAACAGAACATGCGATTAGATTGCTTGAGTATTCACCCAATTACAGGCAAACACGGCATGCACATAAAAGATAAGATTGAGTATATTGTTGCTAAACAATATACTTAATCTTATATTTTAAGTTAAGTTAAGATTAAGTATATTGTTTAGCAACAATATACTTAATCTAAGTAGTACAAGCTCATACTGCTTTTAGAAAAACAACGTAGAGTACAAAGTAACAAACCTGTCGGCGGCTTCTCAAATTCATTTCAGTCTACGTGACAAAATTTCTATAAAATAAATGACATGACTATCTGTAAACGAAGTAAAAACGTACATACTTAAACACGACGATCTAAAAATAATATCTACGAAAAAAAATGCAATGCAATGGATTGCACTCCGGGAGTACCGGCAGAAGTGAAAACTCAATGACATTGTAACAGTTTTTCGATCAGGTCACGTGTCCGTCTTACGAATTTTCAATCTGTCGAATCTTACGGTCACGTGACTTGTTGCGAGTATCTCTCGAATCTCACGGTCACGTGACATCTTACGGTTACGTGACTTCTGGCGAGTATCTCTTGAATCTCACGGTCACGTGACCTGTGGCGAGTTTAACAATTTTTCCCCATCACAAAAAATGCACAGCGTCGCTAAAGTAGTTTTCACTTCAAAAAATTAGAACTAAGAACTACCCTTCATTTTGTGTATCCACCTTATTTAGTTTGAATAATAAATTATGCTCTGTACAAATTCTTGGGTTGATTGAACAATGTAGCACGATAGCGTTTACTATGCGAGCCAACTGACACTAGGACTGTCAAAACGCCATCTCGTCCAGCAGTATCGCCAACTTCGCACTTAATTATTCCAGTATAAAGTTACTAAATAAACTTACAATATTAAAATAATTGAAATATACTACTATTATAACGCTGTTTTTCATTAGGTTATAAATGTGTGAAAGTAACATATTTCTGTTTACTAAGATATAGATATAGATATATGTATAATTTCGTATATTATACATGCTATTCTCCTTCTCAGTCGTACACCCTTGTCAGAGTGGTCGTGGTCACGTTTATGGTGTACTCGGTGGGTCTCCATCGATGTTGTGTCTCTTGCCGCGGTCATGCCATGCCGGTGCGCCCATGGTCGCCGCTTATTTATTTATCGTATGGCAGTTACATACTGCTATATTTGACATTATTTGGGTAAGGACCAAATTCTTGGCCAGCTTAACTCACTCAATTAAATTTTCTATGAAAGTTTTCATTTGTGACACGAAAATTAACCATACAATTCAATGGGTAATTATTGTGTCACAACGGAACTTATTTCACTTCTTCAGTTTGTTTGGCTAAAGTGCATTCATCCTTACTTGTCTTATTTGGTAAACAACATTCTAACCTCAAAATGTATCTTTTTAGACTTTAACAGCTATTTTATCGCAAATAAAGCGTTCCCATTAAAAATTCGTTAAGTGATGTCCGAAACGTCGTCTTGGCATGATCTAATACTCACAACTTTGCTATTCTATCCCAAAAAGATACATTTTGAGGTTAGAATGTTGTTTACCAAATAAGACAAGTAAGGATGAATGCACTTTAACTACCGGCTAACCAGGCTAACAGCTGCCCGCAGCTTCGCCCGCGTGGTTATAGGAAAATGTAACATATTGAATTGTCCCGTGGGAATTAGATGTTTTCCCGCTGGAAAAAGTAGCCTATGTCACTCTCCGGCCTCTAAACTATCTCCATACAAAAAATCACATTAATACGACGCTCCGTGAAAGAAGGACAAACACACACACACACACTTTCGCATTTATAATAATACTAAGGATTTTCTGACGGGTTTGTGCAAAGTAAATACTAACTATATCTAATTAAATTGATAAAGAGCTGAGATAACAACGTTTCTAACCCTAATAACAAGTAACAAGACTGAAAACTAGGATAATATATCTAGAAAGGCATTAATGTTGGAAATTATTTTACATATATATATGTATAAACGTTTGCAATTAAAATTTAAAATGTACAATTCTGCAGATATAAACTGGCTTCCTTTGTCAGACGTTTAAAGTCCACAGCTGATCCGTTGTAGCTATGACGCGCCACTTCAGACGGTTTGTGCCATTACGGGAGCACTGGACTAGGCTGGTGCCGTGGGCTTTTTTATTATGCCCGTCCGGCGTGTTGACGATTTTGAATACAATAAGTCAGAAAATTACTCACCAGTAGCTGACGATTCTTAAATTCGCCGGTAGTGAGCGAAGTTGTCAGCAAATTCAACCCTAATCATGGACGGAACCGGTTTCCCTAATTAGGGTTATTTTAGAAGTTGTTTTTAGAACCATATCTAATATTGGTAACCTTATGATAAGGTAACCTTACTGATAGGATAACGCTTTGCCACTGACCAATTTGAAAACCCTAAATAAAACCCTATCTCAATAGGGTTAACTTTTGGTTACCACATCCGATATGCTTACCATAACAATAGGGTAACCCCATGACCCTATCATAAGGTAACCAAATTTATAGGGCTACACAGATCGTCGGACATGGATTCCTTCGTTACTAGCAATTGTATGTAACTGCGAGGGGAATAGGAAATAAATGCCATCATTACCATCGGTTTAGATAGAACTCAATAGGGGTGTAGACTCGGAAATTATTAATACAACCGTTTTAATATCGCTTGTTAGAGAGAGAAAACGCAAACAGTGTGTGACGTCACGTTACGCGAGGCTGCCGGGGGGCCGCGTCGACGGCGGCGCCGAACACAACGGGGCGCGGCACATTACAGTCTATTAGTGACGTGACTTCTTAAAACTTTGGACACTTATAACTTCGTGATTATTTAACCTTTTGCGTTGATTTTTTCTCCCGTTTGACTACATGTTTAAACCTTTTTCGAGAAAATATGCCATTATTGATTATTTCATGTGTCTCTACACCCCTATTCATCAAAATTCTTTCAACTTCTATTAATGAATGAATATAAGGTTGTTTATAGCAGGTTTCGATCAAGCGGACAATCTCATGAAAAACTCGTGAAATGTGTGAAATTGGTCAAATCGTCGCAGTCCCATGCTATGTTCAACAAGGCTTGTGTTATGAGAACTAGAGAACAGACACAACTTCGAATAATATAAGAAACACTTTCTGGTACGTGATTGATGTGAACCACTGTGAATGGAGTACTGAAATATAGATAGGTAACTAACTATAAACAAATAATTGTAATACTCGTAATTGGATAACAAATACTGATTACCCAAATATAAAGTTAATTACCTTTACAATGCATTGGTAACGTCTCCCTTATCACCAGTCATTTCGGCCCGCATACGACACAATTTTGATATAGGTATGATTCATTGTATTATTAATTTATTATACTTCACGCCTATAGAACATATTATGATTGTATTATACATACTAATAAATTACCGTATTACTGTCGCCATTACTATTAAGATATGGGGCTACGTTGTATATAGTCTGTAGAATATATACTTAAAACCTAAGCTTAACCTTTTCAACGCCAAATACTGATATATTCGCTCCACTGCACTGTGGTTCGGCTTGTATGGAGAAAGTGTCAAAATTCGATATCTCCAAAAGTATCTACATGAACCTCAAACAAAAAATACTACAATATTTGTGATTACTAAATCTATAATAAAAAATAAAAATTTATAAGTCTCATGTATGTATAATTTGTAAAAAAAATAATATGAATATAACAAAATTGTATGCGAAATTTATCCAACTTCAATATCTAGTAACAAATAATAATAATACATTATATAATAATTTTCGTCAAAATATAATAATTTAATATCGATTGAATAAAAAAATACACAAAATAAATACTTTACATGACAACACAAAAGATAATATGCTATTTACAAAGCTGACACACTACACGTGAAAAGATGATGCCTTAAATTATTTACATGAATAAATAAAATGTATATCTAAGACTAATACATGAAAATGGTCTTATATTAACTAAACATGCAATAAACTAATTACGGATTGCGATAATGCAGATTTTTTCATCTTGGGGAGCTTTCTGAGACCGGTAATCAGGGGATCTGAATTTAACAAGAGACGATTTAAAAGATCTTCATGTGTTAGTTTGCGTGACATTTTCCTGGTGTTTTTCCTGGTGTTATTGAGCCTGAACAACTTAATATTTTTATTTGTGGACTCGGCCGCTTCTTCTAAAAGCTCTCCAATAGGAACCATAACATTATCAACCACTTCAGCTCCGTGAATGAGGACCTTGTGCACAGAAGCTGGTAAATTATACCAATTATATTCCTTAACAAGCTGCTTAGCCGTATCTATAGCAAAATCTCTATACCTATCAGAATTAATTTTATAACCCGAGTTTAAACAATTCAAAATAGTGGCACATCTATCGATGAGATATCTTTTTTATTCCCGTGCGGCCGTGATTTCAGCTGCAAGAGAAGAATTGCTAAAAAACTTCCGTGCCGTATTGCCGTCGTTCGATGTACCACTACTCCCGCCACTACGCGGTTTGTCGACGATTAGACCCAACCCAACTTATGTCGAAATTCACTCAGAATCATTTTTTTATACGATCACGTAATTCTTCTATATCTAAACTTCCAACATCATCGTGGGGCACCTCTTGTACAACTAATTCGAGTATATGACGATTTTTTTCTACTGGCGAACCGGTTGCAACAGGTGCAGTGAAAAAAAGTACCTGAAAAAAAAAACGAAAATGTTTAGAAACAGTTGTTAATAGGTCGACACAATCAGTTCAGTCTCGTAGCATGTGATACGCAATTCGTAGAGGGCTTATATCTTAGGGTCCGGCAGAGCCCGGCAAACGAAATATCATAATTCCATAATCAGGCTTTATGCTCAATACAACGAATATAAAACCGATAGTTAATAATGTTTTTTTACTTGTTAAAAGTTTTATCGAATATTTGTGGCAGTTAAATATTTTATGCACAATAACAGTCACGTAGACACCAAATAACCCAAAAATCTTATCTAAATATGTAAAAGTAAATACGAATAATAATAATACATACCTTGTCAAAAACTTCCATAACGATGCAGAAACATCAAATTAACACTAATGAGAAATTAGACCTAAACAAACTTTCACTTGGATGGCTTATACTGATAAGGCTAATTAGGCGTGGTAGATGTGCACACTTTGAAGGTTCAGAAACTATTTATAGATACAGGGTGTACTGTATGGCTATCTGTAAGTGATTAGACATGAACAAATTAGAGCCAGGTCAATATAAAGTTTTGGAATTTTGGCCTTCGACGAGACCATTGTGCACTGGTTCAACGACAATGACGGATTAATCCGCCAAGAAGTATAGAGCGATAGCAACTTTCATGCATTGACATAAGGTTTTACTCCACACTGAGTGTCATGTTGACGTGGCGTGTTGTTGACAACTTTTCTCCTTGACTAACAGAGCGTTGAAAAGGTTTATCTGCCCGGATTTTAATTAATCTGAGAGGTCTATCCCCAAACAATGTTACTGGCCGCACTGCAGGCCAAACAGGAAAACCCAAAAAAAAAATGGCAATTGTATATTAACGTGATGCATAAATGCGCAGCTTAAGGGGCTCCCGTCAACTATCAACGAAATTTAGTGGTTTTCATTTCGACACTCGTCCTCGGTTTATTGAAGCTAGCTTTCCAGGTGCAGATATGGGAAAGTTAGGTTCCTGTTTAACATTTTTGATATTGAATAACTCGAAAAATGTTAATACAGAGTTAATTATCCATTTTTAAAGAAAAGTCTGTAAAAATTCAAAACCCGACACCTCATCCTCATTAAAACTTTTATACACCCGAAACTCATACTTACTCATACATCTGAACTTACCTATAATTTTGATATGCGTTTTTATAATCTTACTAATTAACACAAAAGTTATGGCCAGAAAACCAGTTTTTTGGCCTAAAATTGTTCAACTTTGATGCCAAATATTTCGCTATTTCTTTGTGCTATTTGCTTCAAATTAGTCGTAGAAAAAGTTTATTTTTATTTTTATACAACGACGGTGGCAAACAAGCGTACGGCCCGCCTGATGGTAAGCGTGGCGTAATAGTATGCAACGGTGTATAACTTGGTCTTAAAACGCTCGTGGCGTCTTTAATTGCGATGCTCGCCAAGGCTCGCATCGCAACTCACGACACTCGCGTTTTAAGACCCTACTTATACAACAGTTGCATAAAATACTATTGTATTCTTGGTGGACTCGACTGCAAAAAATAATATACCTACTCACAAAACTTAGATTGTTAAACGAATTTTGGACTACTAATGGTGATTCTGTCGTAGATGTCAATGCGATACCGTACCCACGTACGTGTTATAATTGTTTGCAAATTTAAACGTACGCGTGTAATTTTAGTTATTTGTGCTCATGTCATTTGTGTATAATTTTCAAACTTTTTAATAATGGGTGATGAAAGTAGTCGGAGCCCATTTGGCCGAAGTGGTATAATTGCGCGCAGCCCTCCATCAACGCCCGTACCTTCGACCGCCGTGAAAGAAGATGTGAGAGACCAAGAACCAGACCAAATTGTAGCCGTATCTACAGCAGAAATTGATAAATGGATGACCTATATAGAACAGTGTCTCAACGAAATTTGTAGCATCTCTACAGAAGGAAAGCTGAATACCGAACAAAAATTGAAAGTCCACAACCTTTGCCGCAAAGTCTCCAATGGCACTTCAAGTATGGCTCTTCACTACCAGGCACTTAAAAAAACAGCTGTTGTCAACAAATGCACCCTTCAAGCTCTACAGGAAAGGCAATATCTATCAGAATGTCTCCAACCCCTCAAAGACTATCGATAATGTTCCTAAGCCTACCTCAAATGCACTTTCCTTCGCCGATATAGTTAAAACTAGCGGTAATAATGTTATTCGGCCCAGCAACTTGAGTTCAGTTGCAATTTATCCCACCGATAAACTAAAATCAAGTGAGAACACAAAAACCTTAGTCCAAAAAATGATGAATCCCGAGCAAATTAAATTAGCTGCGCTGGGAAAGGTCAAAAATGGCGGTATCATTATCAGCACGGACTCCAAGAGTGACATCGAGAAACTCAAGCAAACATTTTAAAATACCTCCTCGAGCCTCACCATCGACGAACCTTACAAACGGAAGCCCAGAATTGTGATAGTCGGCGTACCCTCACCCCACAAGAACAAGATGTTTATAAATGCATTTTTGAACAGAATCTAGCCGATAAACTGCACGACCTATCTGGGGAAAAAATCTTGACCTCCATTAGATTGAGTCATAAGTCGGGCAAGAAAGATGCTGAGTCATAGAAGTGCCAGCCATTATACGCAAAGTGCTAATATCCCCAAATCGAGTATTTATTAATTAGTCTTCGTGCCCAGTGAGAGACTTCACTATCGTCACCAGTAGCTTCAAATGCCAGCAGTTTGATCACGCCGCCAAGACGTGTAAGCAATCTGACCCCACGTGTGGACATTGCAGTGACGCAGGGCATTCAGATAAGGAGTGCCCAAAGAAAGGAGATTCGCTCAAATGTGCAACATGTGGGTGACCTTGAATGTCCTGCTAGAAAAATGGCCGAGCAACGTTACATAAACTCGGTTGATTACGAAGGGGTCTAATTTAAGGTCGCCGCTTACATTGCTTTTGTTTTGACTTATTTTATATGTATAGATTTATTTCACCTATTTTAGTTACTAACTCGGCATGTATTAACGTCGTCCTACTAAAGGCGAAGGCCGTAACGCACGCACTTATTTGTTACACATATGTTATTGAACTCAATTTACTTAAACTTGCTTGACCTAGCAACAACTGCAGATGCTGACACTGTAATTATGTATACCTAACGTAATTTTAAAAGGCGATTTATTGATATGAATGTACTTTAACTAGATATAAGTTACTGTTCTATATTCCAATTGTTTTGAAATGTATGATACTACGAGGGCTGCCTTTTAAGTTCTGTCGTTTGCAAACCTCCCGTGATTGCATAAAAAAGAACTAGTGTCACGTTAAAATATTTGAATTTAGAATTCGAAAACAAAAGATGGACTCGAAATCAGCCCAACCGTTTTAGTACAGCGTTCGTTCAAAGTTGACAAGTCAGTTGTGAAAATGGAAATTTCGAAGGAAAATTTACGTGCGATATTTTTTTACAACTTCAAAAGGGGCTTAAGGCGACTTCAGTGCTTCGAAGAGTTGACTACGGTTTTCAATGATAAAGCACCATGCCTTCGGACTGTGGAACGCTGGTATTTAGAATTTCAACGTGGTTGCTCTAGTCTTGGTGATAGACATCGTGAAGGTCGACCAAAAACAGCCGTAACCCAGGAGAACATTGATGCTGTACGGCAACTGATCATCGAAGATCGCCATGCGACATACCGTGAGATAGAAGCTTCCTTAAGTATTTCAGGGACCAGTGTTCACAGTATTTTGCATGATCACTTAGGCGTAAAAAAGTTGATCTCACGCTGGATACCACATTTACTCAGTGAAGACCAAAAAACGGCTCGCGTTCGATGGTGTCGCAAAACTCTGCGGCAATTCAACCGAGGAAACTCGAAACATGTTTACGACATTATCAGTGGTGACGAATCTTGGATATATGCCTACGATCCCGATTCTAAACAGCAGTCGACTGTTTGGGTGTTCCAAGATGAGCCAAAACCGACCAAAGTAATACGCTCACGGAGCACTTCGAAAAAAATGGTCGCCACGTTTGTGGCGAAAAGTGGCCACGTTGCCACCATCGTGCTCGAGGATCGTAAAACGGTTAATGCTGACTGGTATACCACTGTCTGTTTACCAGAAGTCATCGGCGAGTTTCGAAAAAATAACCCAAGACGTCGTATAAGACTGCACCACGATAATGCGAGCTCGCACACCGCCCAGCAAACTATTGCATTTTTAAAAGAGCAAAACGTCGAAATTCTGGAACACCCGCCGTACAGTCCAGACTTAAGCCCTAACGATTTTTTTACTTTTCCAAAAATCAAGCAACGACTTCGTGGTCAACGGTACCAGACGCCTGAAGAAGCGGTTGAGGCATACAAAACGGCCATTTTGGAGACCCCGACTTCGGACTGGAATAAGTGTTTCGAAAACTGGTTCGATCGAATGAAAAAGTGTATTACATATCACGGTGATTACTTTGAAAAACAATAAATACCATTTAACACTTAAATTGTCTTTAGTTTTTCCAAACGACACAACTTAAAAGGCAGCCCTCGTATTATATACCTTCCTTGTGCACAAATTGCACTAATTAGTTTGTAATTATTATCTTTGTCTGAGGAGTCCTGAGGAGTCTGTCTGGGAGGCATATGTCCAGCAGTGGACGTCTTTCGGCTGATATGATGATGAGGAACTTTTGTCTGAGACACACGATCATCATAGTTCAGACACACGTAATATTGTATGTACTATGTCTTAATACGCAAGCACATTGTTAACATTAGCAATACAGTTTATTAATAAAAGTATTAAAATGTAAAAAAAACAGTTGACCCTACGTGGAGTCATCAACACGTTGAGTCTCCTTGTTACTTGGCGCGTCTTTTTATCAGTATCGCTGGACAAACAAAGACGAACCCCGCGGGCCTTAGCCCCGGGCCGGTGACCGATAGCGACTAATTATCCCACGGATACAGTTTTATTTTTATCATCTAACCCACTTTTGTCAACTTTTTTAGAAACTACCAACAGCGAAGTTTTTAGTCCTATAGATTCAAACGACGAAACATTTGTCATGACATTCATCAATGACATAGTTACGAATCTAATTGGTATTACATTATTTCTATTCGATAAAGTTTATTTTCCCTAGCATGGCTTGCATGTTATATCGCGGTGTCAGGCAATCAATTAATTAAGTGTGTCTGTAATTAATAATAAATTCATCAAGTGATGCAGTATTTAGGAAAAAACTAAAAAACTTACTTGTTGACTTAGCATGTTAAACCGTAGACGAATTTCTATCAAGGAAAAAGGAACTCTAGAATATTAGATAATAATAATTACCTACTTATTTAATAAATGTTAACAATTGGACCTGAACTTTTACCAATAAAATTATCTGAACCTGAATCTGAATTTCCATTGCATTAAAAGGATACACTTGCGGGGGCCCAGTCTCAAAAGCGCTCGTGGCCTTAATACAGTAGTTGCAAAATACCACGATGGGTTAAATAACAAATACTCAAAATATCGCATTCCCAAAATACCACATTTTCTATACACCGGGTTTCTTTTTAAATCAGATTTTCAAAACACCATATTCTCAATTTATCCTGTTTCCATGTACATCACACTTTTAATATCACATCTTTTGAAAAGAGCAGTTTCCCTAAACACTAGATAATCGGAAAACCATATTTTTCACAGTACAATATTCTCGAAATAACGTAATCTCACATTACCAGTATCACATTATATCTGATTTCTCTAACAACTTATTATGAATAAACCAAAATTTCAATAAGTACCTCCAGATTTCAAAACACCAGCTTCGCAAAATAACAAAACAATAACCTGGTCCCGAAGTTAAAGAAACTGGAGAATGTTTCGAAATATTCGCATATAGCGCTCCCAGCATAGTTTATGCGATCTACTTATTTCTAAAGCTCCCAAGTCCTCATCACCCTAATTTATATTCACAAAAACGAAAATATGTATGTTTCTCAGGAGGAGCTGAAGCAAGTGTTCGAAGGTTCATGCAACCTGATCCCTATCAAGATAGTGCGCAAGGAGTGCGACAAGCTAGCCGACGACTTCGTGCCCGAACTGGTGGAGACGCTGGCCTCGCAGATGAACCCGCAGGCCGTGTGCTCCGTCGCCGGCCTGTGCAACAACGCCAAAATCGACCTCATGCTCGAGGACTATGTGAGTACTTCTACTTTTACAGAACATGTACTACCACTTTAATGCTTCACGTTATAAGGAAAAATACATGGTAGGGCGGCTACAAACTTCGCTGTGCCTGTGTCGCACTTAATTTAAGTAGCATCGGTAGTTCGTCGTCAGGGCACGGAAACCTCGTAAAATCCCCGGAACCAAAGTAGGATCTAGATAGCGCCGATAGCGATAGGTAACTACACTACCCGGTTACAATATCTGTAGACCTGGCGTCAATGACGTCACGTCGGCGCTCTGGTACGGTGCGGGGCGAGCGCGGGTAGGTAAAAGAGAAGGGGGAGGGGCTTCACATTCCAGCGAGGTCCACAGATACTGTAACCGAGTTGTAGTGAGCATGTGTACGGCCCCGCGCCGTTTCGTTGCTATGGATACGCGCGCCCCACCCCTCCTCACCTGAGCAGGTCGACCACGTGCGGTACGTACGTCAGAAACCGTATCATGGTCGGCCGTATCACACGATAAGTGACAAGATAGAGCGTTCGTCACTGGCTGACACCGTTCGATAGAACGAGACGTCGCTCTTATCTTGTCACTTATCGAGTGATAAGGCCGACCATGATACGGGGCCAGGTAGATCTAAATGTTACTGTTTGTATGGGACAATGACAGGTGAGTTGTCCTAACCTGTGTTAGAAAAGTTACGTGATCACTCCTCTGGTTACACCCGAGAATCGACTACTCTGCAGGTTCTATAGGTCTGGGTTTATATCCTGCTACGTTTACGCTTCAAACGTACTTCTGCAGCCACTCCTATATACTACTGCAAAGGACAATGCCAAAAAAAAACCCAGCGTCGATTAAAACAAGTCATGTCTAATAAGTCAAGCATAAATATCAGGTCTCAAATAATATACATAGTTTCCCACAATACCATCATCAAGAAGCTATACGCTGCAGTTCAGTTTCGTAGCCCTTTGAATCACATGTTACCTTTCCAAACTATGTAGGTAACAGGAGCAACCATTTGTGCGAGACGATTCGTAATGATTCTTGAAAACAGCTTATAGACATGGCTCAGAAGTGAGATGGGTCGGTAGTTCTTCAGCAGGGTGTTGTCACCCTTATTGAAGAAGAACAGAACCACCTCGCCTCTGTTCCACGCCTTTGGCATTCTCCCTTCAGTAGGAAGTATCGAAAGCTTGTTTGCCACCGACGTGGTATTAAAAAAAAAAGACCGGATTGTATGTATGTATTGGATGTGTCGGCCTGTCTCGAATCTCGCTATCGAAAATCTTACGGTCACGTGACCTCCTACGCTCCTACACCTGTGGCGAGTTTAACAATTTTCCCCCATCCCAAAAAGTGCACAGGGCCCGCCTAAAGAAGTTTTCCTTTCAAAAAAAAAAAGACCGCTAAAATGTTTAGCGGCCATTTGTTTGTGGATGGGCAGCATTAGAATTATATTCTGAGTACCATCGCCAACACAGTTAACTGACCATCCGTGCACTTTATGCACATTATAAATACGGAGTTTTCATGTTTTTTAAGACTTGGGGATCGGTTTCTTGAAAACAAATTACATATTTATGACCTGTTGGATATGCTCGACCGATTTATTTTAATCGATTCTGGGTTTTAAGTACAGTCGAGGAAATTGAATGTTTAGCACTTTTGGACCTTAACGTCATTCTAATAGAGTTGACATGTGCCAAACATTCAATTTCCTCGACCGTACATACGTTTATTGGCATTCTCCTTTAATCATTTGTCACAGAAGAAACCGCGTGAAATATTAGCGTACACTCGTAGCTTATACATTCAAAAACTCGAGATTGCATGACAATGGATCTTGCTCCTCTTTTAGCGTTATCCCGGTTGCATCCGTATATTCACAAAGACGGCCGGGTCGGTGGGAGGTTCATTATAAACACTCGGAATTTACAATAACAAATAACAACTACTTAATAGTGTTCCAGTATAATTGTTTACTTCATGATTAGCATTTGTAAATTAATTATTATAATAAGAGCATGATAGGGATAAATAATAAATATGTTGTTCTCTAATTAAATTACCTCCTACCTATAGAGGTTTCGTGATGTCATGATTCATAAGTTTGATGACTTACATGTAGGTAGGTTTATTGTAATATTGATATGTATGTGAAAGCAGACATTCTTATTCCTTGACATAAGGTGTGGAATGTTTACAGTTTAATTTAAGAACGAAAATTACACTTTTTCATTCACAACGTTAAAACCTATACTAGTAACCTATGATGATGATGACTGTTCCAGCATACCCAGCTGGCGGAGAGGGGAGGTTGCTCAAGCTGTGAGCAGACGGTCACCGTCGTCAGGAACAAGTTCGACGCCACCAGCTACGAGGATTTCCTAGTGGGACTGCTGCAGGTAACCCATAAAGCCTGGGTTTAAAAGTCCGTTTCCTCTTATATCAGTACAGTAGTACCACAAATACCTATAAGTTACATCGGCAATCTTCGTCCATGCCGACGAGTACCCAATGAAATGGAACGTATGACCATTTCAATAAAGACCTTGTTGCACTATACGTAATGTACAATATGCAATGACAGGTGAACTCGTGCTTTCCCGCTCATGGCGCCAGACAAAATGTCGGGCGCCGGAGCTGCCGGCGTCGCGCGCAAAATTTTGACCAATGGGCGTTGAAGATTTTACCCGCACAAACGCGCTGCCTTATGATTGGTTAAAATGTTTTCAAAAAATGCTTTCTGCGCAGGTATTGTAACTTATATTTGCGGTACTACTGTAAGTGATTTCAAAAAATGTACTGAGTTCTATGTGCATACCAACAGTGTACCAACAGTGTACATATATTTACTAACGGACCTATAGAAAACCCGGAAATATATAAATGCGTAAGACCAACGGTCATATCAAATGCTTGTATTTCGGTACTTTTTTGACATTACTGAACGACAAAAGATCCTTCTAATCTTTATAAAACCGCCCATAATGGGCCAAACTGCTTTTTGTCGTTCCTCGTTGCAATGGTAACGGCATAAGACGATACGAGTGACACCTAGCTGTCAACGAAGCAGATATGAAAGGTATCAAGCATTGCAGCTATATTTTACCAACTTTCCCACAGCTCTGCGGTAAAGTCAGTTCCCTCTCCGACTCCTGCTCGATGCTGGTATTCAAATACTACGAGAACATTCTGGCCGCGGTGAAGAAAGACCTCACGCCCAACAGCGTGTGCCACGTCAGCGGGCAATGCAACTACCGGTTCCACATGCACGACGATTACACCTTCCCTATCGCCAAGGAGCTCACTGATGTCGAGTAAGTGAATTGATGGACTAGATCACTTCTTCGTGTTGTGAGACTTGTGAGCAGTGAAACTACGAATCTCTCAACTCAAAGAGTGCCAAAGTGACCGGCCCTGCGCCATCCGCATCCAGCGGACTCCCGCAACCGTTCATCAAACCTATTTTAGCTACAATACCGTTTCATCAGTCTACCCACGCTGCGCCTTCTAAGTAAGTGGTCGCCACTCGAGAACCTTTCCGCCCCAACGGCCGTCGGTTCTACTTGCAATGTGCCACTTAATTTTAGCGATTCGGAGGGCTATATCGGCTACCTTGGTTCTGCTGCGGATAGCCTCATTTCTGATGTGAAACTACGAATACTCACGATGAATTCACTACTGTTTGTATGGGAAATTATCTTCATTGCCAAAGCATCCGCCTGTTTCCAGAAGCTATTGTAGTCTGAAAAAGTTATTGATTTGTGTCAATGTTAAGCCAATTGTGCAATTAGACCACAAAAGTATAATTAGGGATGGCTGAGTTGGAAAGGTAAAAGTAAGGCACTTGTAATCATGGATTCTATTCTATGTCGCATATTTGCTTCTTTCAGAATCTTAAAATGTTCCAATATTTTGGCCCAATCGGCCAAATAGGTATAAGGACTGAAACTGAGGTTAAACTTCAACATTGTTTGGACTGATTTTGGGAACTCTATTCTTATTTGGTAGCATTGCCACTTAGTGCATATGTAAAATTACTTCACTGAGTTGATGAAATTTAAACCCTTAAACACAGCTCAATTCGTTACCCTTTAACTTTTTTTTATTGAATATTTCCGTTCGCAGGGACGTGCCGTGTGAATTCTGCGAGAAGCTGGTGACGCATATGCGTGACGTCCTGATCGCCAACACCACCGAAATCGAATTCCACAAGATTTTAGTCGGTAGGTTGCTTCATTTTCAGTCATAAGACGCGCTCCACTTGTGATTGTCAGAACCATAAACGGGAACTTGTTTAATAATGCCATATACCAAGTAATAATGGGCAATAAGCAATGCTTATTCATTTACTCAAATCATCATTATACAACGACGGTGCCAAGAATTACTTATAGATTTTAAATGACGTACCTGCCCGTTGGAGAGTTGCTGATTTTCTCCAGTGTATGTAAATATATGGCACGTTCTATAGCCAAAGAAAATTACTTTGTTTACACCCTTTACTTTCAGGCGTCACGTGTAGTAAGCAGTCGATATTTTTACATTCTCTTTTATCTTGTTCCTCGCCATTTCAACAGCTGCTGTCTTTATTTAGTCACGAGAACGAGATATTTCTCCATTTCACAGGCCTTTGCAAGCAGACTGGCGAGTTCAAGACCGAATGCCTGTCCCTGGTCGAGCAATACTCGGGCGAGATCTACCACTTCCTAGTGAGCGGTCTGAAGGCCTACGAGATCTGCTCCATGATGGGTATCTGCGGCAAGAGCGTGGAGGTGCCCATCGCGCCGCTGGTACCCAGGGAGCTAGCCGTCAAGGCTATCGCCCGGTCCTCCAAACTGATCGGTGAAGATGAAGCTAATAGCTACGCCACTGAGAAGGTATGTTATGGTCACTTCATTTTTCTTTCGGTTGCTTGGAATTTACTAGTACCTACATTACTACAGAGGCCGGGAAGTAAGGGGTTGCCGGCCGAGTACATATAGATATGAGGCTGGCAACCCCTTTTCACGCCGAGGTATGTACGAGTATAGTGCTTTTCTCAAACATACAATGAAATAAACAAAACACTCCAAGAAATCAAACTTTAATTTTCATGGCTGAACGCCGTGATGCTGTGCCACAAATTGTGGAATAGAAATTGAAAAGACCATCATGCAGGCCTAGGCCTCCAATTTTGTATGAAATGCCATTACGGATCTCTCGTCTCGCTGCGCCCGAAACGTGACACTTCGAAGCCCATTATGAAGAACAACGTCAATATTTCATTGCATGTTTGAGAACATTTAATTTGAGAGAAGACACATCATGTTTGTCTAATGCAAAAGTATGTATGTGCCTGTGGCCAATCAACTTTCAGACCACCACTATTAGGCCGTTAACGCAATCTATATTCCTATCTATTAAACATTTTTGGAATCGGTTGAGTATTTTCTGCGTTAGTTTATTGTTGCCAGCTATTCTGATTGGTGTATACACCCCTAATGTTACAGACGAACCGCGTACAAATCGGCGACAAGCAGATGAACGTGCGCATCCTGGGCTCGGACCCGAACGTGAATGTGGACCTGCCCATCGAGCGAATGTTCGTGCAGCTGCCGCGCGGCAAGGCGGCGTGCTCGTTCTGCGAGTACTTCATGCACTACCTGCAGGTCGAGCTGAGCGACACCACCAACGAGGTTACTACTATTTTTTTTTCAAGAATGATCGGCAAAGTTGACATTATTGGTAAAAAATCAGGACGCAAAGTGCATAGTTTATGGTTAGTCAAAAATAAAAAAATAAAAAAAACTTGCTGGCTCGATTTTGCTCGACAACAAATTCCATTATTTGTCCTGGTACAAACTTTATAAAAAATTGAAACGGCCATATAAATAAAAGGCATATTTCCTAAACAGCCAAAACGGAAGATCAATAGCTGTGACTTATCGCGACTTGTAAGTTGTCTCAATAACATATGGCGTTTTCGGAAGAAAAATACACTTCCAAATTATTAAAAAAAAAAAAAGGCGGCAATGCAAAAACTATTCTGTTTTTGCTTCGTATTCAATTAAAATTAATACTCAGCCAGCAATTGCCTACTTCCATTGCTTTGACATTAATGTACTATTGTTTTAAACCAACAAAGCAATAAATAAACAGCAAGAGCAGTAATTTTGTGTGTTAGGTCAAGTAAATTTTCATTAGATACACAGTGGACCGATCGATGGATCTTATGAGATAGATAGGCTGCACTGTGCCGCACCGAGTCGAGCCTTATTTATCAGAACGAGTTCGCGTAAACGCAAAATGTAAAACCATAACATCCTCGAGAACGAACTACTATGATCACATGTTTGAAGCCACTACTAGTTGGCTTGTGATTAAATGAACGTGCGAACGTGCCTATCATTGGACGGGTGCACTTCGTTTTCTCTCTCTTCGTTTTCTAGCGAGGTGGAAAACAAGGATTTTATCTACGTACATACAAAAGCTTACATTGTGTCCTGTTAACAGGAGAAGATCAAGGCGACAGTGGAGAAGGCGTGCGACAGGCTGCCGCACTCGCTGAACGGCTCGTGCCGGCAGTTCGTGGACGAGTACGGCGCCGCCGTCATCGCGCTGCTCGTGCAGGAGATCGACCCCGCCAGCGTGAGTACTTATACAGGGTGGTTGCTCCATCGTTTGCCAAATTAAAACGGCAGGTAGGTTGGGTCATTAGCTATCTTTTCCGGCCTCCAAAAAAATTTTGTGTCCACTGGTATTTTTTTTGTATTCTTTTAAAATAATTTTAGAAATTTTCTATATGCTTTTACGCGTTTCATCTCATCTTGAATTTAAAAAAAAAAGATGTAGTAGAGCCTAATTTTTAGGGTTCCGTACCCAAAGGGTAAAAACGGGATCTCGGGAGACTTCGCTGTCCGTCTGTCTGTCTGTCACCAGGCTGTATCTCAAGAACCGCGATAGCTAGACCGTTGAAATTTTCACAGATGATGTATTTCTGTTGCCGCTATAACAACAAATACAAAGAACAAAATAAAATAAATATTTAAGGGGGGCTCCCATACAACAAACGTATCCGCATGAACCTCAAATAGGACTTTGTCATCAAATCGGACACAAATTGCTGACACAAATTGCATCAACACTGTGCATCCTCGGTTACTATGAAGATATCCAGTATAAAAAAAGACCGGGTTGCACTCCGGGAGTGCGGGCAGAAGTGAAAACTCAATAACATTGTAACAGTTTTTCGATCAGGTCACGTGACATCTTACGGTGTCACCCTAAAAATGAATTTGACGCAAATTTATAAACAATTATCAATTATTTAGGCGGACGGGCCGCGGGCGCGTTGGGTGTGACGGGCCGCCGGCTCCGGGCGGCGGCAAACACAATACCAATTTGTTTTTGCCATTGCCAAATATTTTTCAAAGCTTTATCTCTTTAGGAATAACGTCTAAATTCGAACTATTCGAATTTGCAAGAACAGCAGATGGCGGTGCACGGTGGCGACCAAAATATCAATTTGTTTTTGCCGTTGGTAAATATTTTTCTAAGCTTTATCTCTTTAGGAATAACGTCTAAATTTGAACTATTCGAATTTGCAAGAACAGCAGACGGCGGTGGCGACCAAATTATCAATTAGTTTTTGCCGTTGGTAAATATTTTTCTAAGCTTTATCTCTTTAGGAATAATGCCCAAATTTCGAATTATTCGAATTTTCTCAATAGCAAAACGGTGAAGGATGCGTTGGTATTATTACAAATTTATTTGCAGAATATGCTATTGCAAAAAGTGTTTAACGGCTTTATACTCTTACGAATAGCGTTCAGTTTTGAATGAAGTCGAATCGGCTAGCAGCAAAAAGTGACCTCCTTCACATCTGACGTCACAAAACTCTGTCGCGTATTTAACAATTTTTCCCCATCCCAAAAAGTGCTCAGCGCCGCTAAAGAAGTTTTCACTTCAAAAATACCATTCCCCCCCCTTATCTCCGAAGTTATACAAGCGATCATTTTCTGTATTTAGCGTATTTTTTGTTTTATTTTCAAAAATCATTTCCCAGTTAAGTTTGCAATTTAATCAACTTTATAAGTAGTTTTTTGTTTTGAAATTCGTATAAGACTATAATAGAAGTACTCTCTTTCAAATAAAAAAAACAAAATCGAGATCGGTTCACGTGATAAACAATAATCGCTAAAACACCAACTTACATACTGAGCTGATTGCCCTTGCACGTTAGTACCAAATGGGGCCGATAGATGGCGTTGACCCCATTACTACTTCCCGCTGTTTTTTCTAGAATTAATGGGGTTCAATAGCAGGTCAAAAAAAATTCGTTATTTAATTTTCTTAGCATAGTTCGATGGTCTTGGTGTAAAAGTTATAAATTCGTTGTTTGAAATTGAATTCTGTTATGTTTAACAGGCGAAAATTTCTTCAGTCTATTTGTCGTCGTATTCGTTGGCCAATTATTAGAATGAAGGTGTCAAATATTGGGACATTTTCTTTACCTTGAGTTAATTAATAGTTTGTACGGAACCCTCGGTGCGCGAGTCAGACTCGCACTTGACCGGTTTTTTTTTCTTTTGGATTAACAATAATTTTCGAGTCTACACCCCCATTGTGAACTTCGGTATAGGTATTTTATTAAACAACATATTATTTTAGATGCATTTACAACATACCTAATTTGTTCGTGTTTCGCGGCGCTCAAGAAAGAAAACGTGTTAAAAGCTCACAAATCAAAAGAGGAATTGAGTTTCCTGCAATGTATAGTATTATATATTCTAACTAGCGACCCGCCCGGCTTCGCACGGGTACTATATTATACATAATAAACCTTCCTCTTGAATTACTCTATCTATTAAAAAGTACCGCATCAAAATCCATTGCGTAGTTTTAAGAGGCTCCCATACGCCAATGACCTTCGATCTGAATCCCTTAGTTTTCTAATGTTTTTTGTAGCTTATTATATTAACAACAACGACTTTAAGCAATATAGTATCCCATATTTACTTCAAACTTCATTGTTTTCGAGATATTTGGCATCAAAGTTGAACAATTTTAGGCCAAAAAACTGGTTTTCTGGCCATAACTTTTGTGTTAATTGGTTTAAAATTAAAACCCTCTGCCAGTTTTTAGAGACGTCATAGACGAACCCAAATTTGTAGATTTCGTATATGTTAGATCTTTCACGTCAATAGAGATGCGAAATAAGTGTTTTTTTAGACAATGTTTAAAAAAATCATACAAAATTAAGTATTAATTTGTTTCAAAATCCGGTCTGTCAAAATGGAGATAAAAGATTGAAGAACCGATAGCCGTTTGATTTATGATTCTATCTGTAGTGCAAAAGTATTCAAAACTTGTCAAAAATCGATGAAAACCTCGGGTAGCCCCTTAAAGATCTAAGAATACATAGGGACAGACCCCCGTTTTCTCGTGGTCCCACTGATTTGTCCCATCAATGGGACCACGAGGAAGACTTATTTCTCGTAGTCCCATTAATCAAATTTCACTTCCTGTATAACATCATCACGTACGCATTAGAACCTCTTCGTATTAACAAACTTTATCTAATGCTGAGTGAAGTGGAAGATGATAAATAATAAAATATATGACAAGTAAGTACTCAAAATGACAAGCAGTTTCTCAGTATTAATAAGAAGTACCTACGTATGAAATTTTGTAATTTGCTAATTTAAACTGAAATAAAATTCATTCATGGCTGACGGTAGCGACGAAATTGTTTTCGTTAAACGAAAACGTGGAAAAGCCATGTTATTAGAAGGTCGGCAATATTATCGGCGACTTAAACCCTGTCTAACGTTTGCCTAACAGTGTATGTATGTATGTATAATATTCATCAGAACTAAAATATAGTATCCTGAAAATATTTTTTTAAAACACATGTTTTACACGTCGTAAATAAACGACTTCAGCACTCGGTTGTACTTTCTGTCATTTCTTTACTGTCATGCATTTTATACAGGAGGTTCAAGATACTTTAAATTGAACTGAATGGGACTACGAGAAATAAGTCTTCCTCGTGGTCCCATTGATGGGACAAATCAGTGAGACCACGAGAAAACGGGGGGACAGACAGCGGGAAGTTTGTTTATACTATGTAGTGATTCGTATAACTATTATTCTAATTCGTATAACTAGTAATTTCTATTCCACCAGGTGTGTCCAGGACTAGGCATATGCCCACAAACCCGGGAGGTGAAGCTCGTGAGCAAGCCCGTAGAAAATTCCAACTGCGCTCTCTGCCTCTTCGCCGTGGAACAGATCAACCAGCTGATCAAGGGCAACCGTAGCGAGGTAAATTGGCCACTAAGAGTATTTTTAACAGACTTCAAAAAAGGAGGAGATTCTATGTTCCACTGTATGTATTTTTAACCCCCGACGCAAAGAGAGGGGTGTTATAAATTTAATCTGTGTGTCTGTGTATCTGTGTATCTGTCTGTGGTATCGTAGCTCCCAAACGGATGGACCGATTTGAATGCGGTTTTTTTTGTGTCATAGATAATGTTATCCCGAGTGTTCTTAGCCATGTTTCATGAAAATCTGTTCAGCCGTTTTTGAGATATTGGACTAATGAAATTGTCGGGGGATTTTCAACTTTTTTTATGCATGTTCACCGATATCCGTGTCAATTGTAGATCGATTTTCGATATTCTGTGTTTATTCGAAATTGTATACTTCTTTTTATTAACCCTCGCAAGTTTGGTAAAGTGGAACTGATGATGAAGACCACAGATGACTTATGCAACCCCTCAATGATGAATTACGTCAAAGATTCTGATATGATTCCGTCAAAGTAGCAACTAATGAAGTGCCAAGGGTGATTCTGAGATCCTAGACGAATCGTCGGAACTCCTCAAATATGATCGGTCTATATATAGCGACTTGTGTTATTTCTGCAATAATCAACGCATTTGCTCTCGGAAAGCAGTTCATGCGGTACATGGGAAAGGATATGTATATGATTGTTCTTTGGCGAAGTACTGAATAGAAATCGGCCATAATCATCATCTCGCGAAAAACAGTTACCACATGAACTGAACGTGGAAAATAAATATAGAAATAATGTATGTGGCTTAGCGAAGTACTTGTAGTACTTTTAGAAGTGGCGAAGTATTAAAGTCAGCTTAATCTTTGTTTTTTTTTTTAATTAAATTATCATACGAGATTTTCAATTTTTTGACTGCACGATAACCTCTTTCGTATACAAATTTAAGAGCTCTGCTATTCTAAGTTTTGGCATGGCTACCTTATTTCAAAAAAGAAACAGCGAAAGTTTCAACAATAAATCGCATATCTATTTAATAAGTTTTCAAACTGGTGTTAACATCAACCATATAAGAACGTCGGTCATTTTAAAGTGAGAACTAGATAAAATTATAGGCAACTATTGTCAGTTATTCATATTGATTACCGCAATTTCACTGTTTCCTTAGTAGGCACAGCGAAAAACGCATAGATCCGTCTCACTAATTATTCAACATCCCCAGGCGGCCATCCAAGCAGCATTAGACGGTCTCTGCAACCACCTCTCAGACAAGTCGCGCATGCAGTGCATCAACTTCGTGGACACCTACAGCAAGACCCTCATCGAGATGCTGGTTAAGAACCTGGACGCGCAGCACACATGCGTGTTCCTTAAGCTGTGCACCAACGACTTGCAAGACCCGCTGGGGCTCACCAGCCAGAGCATTGACAAGTGGTTCACCCAGCCGAGGATTAAGCCTAGGAAGGGAATCTCGCTGCTGCCGGACTCTTTGAAGGAGAAGAGTGGTGATATCGGTGAGTTGGAGGCCTTTTCATCCGTTGTCTTCACAGTAGGTACATAGATTATATGTAAGAAAGAAAGGGCAACAAATCCGGAATTTTGTGGTGAGGTGGCATGAACTTATTCTATGCACTTTCGATACACAACTCTAGTAAGTCTCATCATAATACAATAAGGTCTGCTACAATTTCGAAAATTCAACAATTCAATAACCTTATTAATGACGGGGCTGTTTTATCGACTGGAAGTAAGAGTGCCGAGTGAGTGAACTGAGTGAGTTGATGTTTGTTTGCAGAGACGAACGAGATCCCCGACGACACGGTGAACGGGCGCCCGGTGCGGCCGCAGCCGACGGCCAAGACGCTGTGCGTGCTGTGCGAGTTCGTGCTCAAGGAGATCGACGATGAGATCAAGGACAAGCACAACCAGGTACAGTACTACCATAAATATATGTTACATCGGCAATCTTCGTCCACGCCGACGAGTGCTGACAAGTACCGAATGAAATTGAACGTATGACCATTTCAATAAAGACCTTGTTGCATTATACGTAGGGTATAATATGCAATGACAGGTGAACTCGTGCTTTCCCGCTCATGGAGCCAGACAAAATGGCGGGTGCCGGAGCTGCCGGAGTCGCGCGCAAAATTTTGGCCAATGGGCCTTGTGATTGGTTAAAATATTTTCAAAAAATGCTTTCTGCGCAGGTACATCGTTGTAACTTATATTTGCGGTACTACTGTAGTTATAATATTATGGCACGATCCGCCGAATAAATCATAGGAACAAAGAGCGATTATTACACACGGCGCAAAACTGTCGCGGGACAATATTGTGGGTGATGTCTTGCTTCCTATTTTTGACAAATGTCAAAACCCATTTAACGTAAATGCACATGTCCTAACGAAATAATAATTAAAATCACGTTAAGGTTATGGGTTCACAAGTACCTAAAACTTTAATACGCTGTTTTAATGGACATTGTTTTTTTTGTATATTCTAGTATTCGCTGATAATAATTAACTATAAGTACGCCCCGACTTAATTATTCGTTTTAATTCAGATCATACTTCCGTCAGTTGAGAGGAATCGATACAATTGATGAATTTATAACCGAATTAAAACATGATATGAATAAAATATTGAACAAAACACAACTAATATAGCGCGCGCCGCCGGGCGAATTCAGTGCGCCCCAACCCGAGGTTTAGTTAGTCAGCAATTAAATCGATTCGATTTTCCATTCACTATTCGTTAATAATCGCTAAATTTGACAAACTATACATCTTCGCCTCATCAGTACCAACGTCAATGTGACAGCGTCGAAAATAGGAAGTAAGATATCACCCATAATAGCCATAAAACACCAGTGAAATATAAAAAACAAATCAAAAACATTTCATTCACACACATTCATTAAAATCATTAACTACAACTTGTTTAACAGTATCACAAGATACCTGTGTTAAGAGACACCGCTTTTCCGTGGATGGTAACTTAATAAAATTCATTTTATTGTATGGCGTTTGCATCACTGCAAAAACCACCATTTGTAACGACGAGTTATTGAAATCGGATTAGTAGATCCAGAATCACCCCTACACACAAACTCACAAACCTCTTTATAATATTAGTATAGATAAAATATATCACTGTTACGAACTACTGAAGAGGTCAATATACCAGTGTCAGCTGTTGTACAGTCAGCATCATATAGCAGCCAAAGTAGCCAAATATATCGCAACACTTCTTTATTACTATAGGAGTAAGGATTTGTTACGATATATTTGGCTACTTTGGCTGCTACTAACTATATGTTGCCGACTGTACGTTTGGTTACTGATTTCAAATAAATCTTATTATTACTATCACCTTTCCGGATTTTCCCCTTACGCCGCGTGGTTTGATCGCCTTGTTCGATCAATCGGACTACGAATATTTTTTTTCCCGTTGGCTCGATCGATCGGGCAGTAAGGACTTCTCAAAGTCTTGTAGTCCTACTATCGGACTAACAGGATTTTAAAAGTTCATCTAGCCCGATTGATCGAACCACAAAGCTGTTTTATTTTCCTGTTGGATCGATTGATCGGACATATTTTTATCGAAACTATTAGAGAAGTCAAGTGAATGATTCCTTCATAGAGGTTATCTCATCTGAGCTCATTAAGTACTAACTAGAAACTGGCACGAGATAAACTTTCTTATATTGTCTCCGAAATTTAAAGTTTCGGCAACGAACGGTCTCCTAGCTCAGTCAGTATTGACGCTACTTATAGTGCCAATCGTCTAAGCTGCGTTTTTCAAACTGCAAGACTAATTTTGTACACCATGCAATGTGCGTGGTGTACAAAATTAGTCTTGCAGTTTGAAAAATGCGGCACAATTTCCACTATCATAAGGAGCAGGGCTACCACGAACATCGAAAATTGGCGTCCGTCGCTTCACCTACCTATCGCTCGAATAAGACAGAAAGACAGTAATTTTCGATCGATCATTTTTTGTGGTACCAATAATGTTACTATGACATAGTCCTACTGTGGTCTAGGGTTCCAAATGGTTGACTGTACTGTAAAACGTTGTAAGCTACAGGTTCGTAACGTAATTCAGAACTCTTGTGGATTAAAATTAAATCGCCACAATACGAATTGTCTATCGTACTCGTATCGTAAATAACACAAAATAACCATAAAGGTATCGGTCGAACCACCAGGAAAAATGAAATTTGTGTAATCGAAATAAGAGGATTTTACAAAGTCTTGTGGTTCGATCAATCGGGCTAGATGAACTTTTAAAATCCTGTTAGTCCGATAGTAGGACTACAAGACTTTGAGAAGTCCTTACTGCCCGATCGATCGAGCCAACGGGAAAAAAAAATATTCGTAGTCCGATTGATCGAACAAGGCGATCGGACCACGCGGCGTAAGGGGGATTTTCGCCGATCGGATTCCTCCGTAGGCTGCTGTAATCCAGTATGCCGCTGGCAACCAGCATATTTAGCACGAGCGCTACAAGAGAGTTCCGTAATCTGCAGTATCTGTAATATACATATATTCTTCGTCTCTTTGAAGGCCAATCGAAGGTTCAAGACGTCTATTCCACTCAAAAGCCTCTCTCTTCGACCTTGGTCCACATGCGGGTTTTTAAAAACCGATCTGTCAAAGAAACTTCGAGCCTGGAGATTGTAATGACGTTTCATTACAGGACGAGATCAAGACCGTAGTCCACGGCATCTGCAAGCGCATGCCCAAGTCGGTCCGCGCGGACTGCGACCAGTTCGTCGAGAAGTACGCCGACCTGGTGATCAGCCTGCTGGCCCAGGAGCTGGAGCCCGAGGAGGTCTGCCGCGAGCTCAAGCTGTGCGACGAGACCCGAGCCATCACCGCCATCAGAGGTAACCGACCGTGATAACATCCTTTTGAATGCCATTCTTTACTTACGATAGAGACACGGGCACGCCAACGGTTATTCCATAAGTGTGAAGAAGAAGAATATATTAATTGTAAAACAGAGGTGATAAAATTAAGGTCTCCTTCTAATAACTAACTATTATATTCCGTGTTTTGACTATTGGGCCTATAACTAGTTATTTCAGAAGTTTTTTTTTTTACACAATGTCTTTCGGCTTATTGCGAAAATGAACCTTGGTTGAAAGCATAACGGTGACTTCACGGACAGCGAGTCCGACGCAGTGAATACGTAGATGTCTATTAAAGTGTAGGTAGACGCTTCTACAGCGGCTCGCGTTTCGTTACCCGCGAAATGAACAATGCACCAACATGCGTGCATAGCATACGTTACGATAAGCTTCCGTCTTTATAATAACAAGGACTGTATACCGGTGTTATTAACAATTTATGATACAAAAATATCGGTACTCTATTTTGGTATCTCGCTTATTTAATATGTTTGTATTCCAACAGACACATCTAATACGAGTATATTGCAGTTTTATTACCTAATGTGTCTTCTAAACAGGCCACATTTTCCTGCAATTAATGACCGGCAACTATTGCTGTCTTACGTTGACTTTGTACGCTAGAGCAAGATGCACATACTTGCCGGCCACAATTTGCCGTAAACATGTTGCCCGTTTAGAAGCCCCATAAATACAATTTTGGAATACCGAAAAAATATCCCGAATTGAGGAAGATATTTATTTTTTCATGAGTACCGTACAGTCAGCACCATATAGTTAGTAGCAGCCAAAGTAGCCAATTATATCGGAACACGTCTTTATTACTATAGGAGTAAGGAAGTGTAACGATATATTTGACTACTTTGGCTGCTACTAACTATGTGGTGCTGACTGTATAGGCTGATGCCTAACAATCCGTGAGATGTTCAAATCATTGGGTTCGGGTGAAATAACGTAGCTAATTTTCGACCTTTAGAAACGGAATTGTTAAAAATGTCGTTGTTTATATTTGTAGAAGACGTGCTGAACTGCGCGGTGTGCGAGACCGTGGTAATGGCAGTGAAGAAAGTGCTGAGCAACGACAAGGCCGACCGCGACATCGTGCACATCGTCGAGAAGTCGTGCAACTTGCTGCCCGCCAAGTACTCGCAGAGGGTAAGTACTTGAATGGTGTGTATATGGGACCCCAAACCGTACTAAGTCGGTCAGCTTACGGACAATATACAAATATTTATACTGCAAGTAGGCCAGACGGCCACTTTTCCTTCCTATCTATGAGCTATGGCGGTAAAACAAAGAATGTCTCAGTTCGCACCGATCGCCCGTGGTGAGTTCAAAATGGGACGTCTCCCCCTAGCCAGGAAGTGGGATTTTTCGTATGTGTAGCGGGCGTTAATTGCCACTTTATGGCCAGGTGTGACGTAAATACATTGACTATCACTAAGCCGCCAACCCAAATACCGTACAAAGGTCCCGCAGTCTCCACCGCCACTGGCCCAAAGTCGTACATCGGCTCCAAGGCAGACTCTTATTAGTTCATAATTATGATAACGTGTTCGTATTCCAGTGCCACACCATGATGGAGATCTACGGCGTCTCAGTGATCGACCTGATCGAGCAGTTCGGCACCAAGGCCGTGTGCCAGAAGATCGGCCTCTGCGCGAACTCCAACGCGGCATTCGTGCATCTGCACTCGCGCCACTAGCGTGAGTATTGCAACGTCGCACCCGGCTACGGGTCGATAATCTGCCGATCCAGGGTCATATCCTTACATTTTATCTAGTAAATATGCATGGGCACTGCGAATATTTTTACGTGAGAGGGAAATTAGAGTAGAAAGTAGGAAGTTAGTTAAATAAACAATGTTTATCTACGCACGTATCATTAGTGCTCTTAAATGTGTACAGAAACCGTAGGAAATTACTTTACTATGAGAACTTTCTTGTCTGTGGTAGTAGGTAAAATCTGTACTGTAATGTTATTACAGTACAGATTTTTGTAAGGTTATGAGTGTAAATTTGGAACAGCTGTCAAACTCATACGGGTCCCTATTCTAGTATTCATAGATATTAAAACAGTTATCGATGCGAAACGTCAATTCAATACGTTTTTAATATAAACCGCGCGATATTTGATGTCGAATGACATGAGAATAGGGACTTCATTCGTTTGTCTATGATTTAAAAAAACATTCGTCTTGACGTAGGATCGAATTGCCGCCATTACTGTTGTCATTTCTTTATTGGTTTTTGCTGTTACGAAAGTAGAATTGTGAAAAGTTGTTTGTAACTCACATTTTAGTTGAAAATATGAGTAGTAGTGACTCCGAGAACGATATGCCCACACCGCCGGATATCGTAAATGCAGCAAAGATTGCAACAAAGATATTTTCACCTCACCGGCTCGAAAAGGCTTGCTTTATCGCTCAAAATCTGCGCCCAAAAGTCCATTATATCCGCTAGCGTGGAAAGAGTTTTTGAATTTGGAACGTGACGGTCAATCGCGAGATCCAACTTTTTTCTATACAAAATGAGAGGTCATTATCCTGCGTTCTGAAACTTGTGCTGTTATGCCAATAATTCATTATTATAATTTTGATAAAATTAAATTGTTACTACTTATTATTTCTTAATTACGTATGAAATATTAATAAATAGACTAACTTATAAGGATACAATACAAATGATATTTTTTTAAAATAATAAATATTATTCTAAACTTTTCACTTTGTGCAAATTTGGAACGCACCATTTAAAAAGTTAATTTAAGAAAAAACTCAATTACATTTTATTTTGTTTTGTTCTAAAGCGACAGTAAAATCAAAATAATGGAAGTTATTTATAGATTTAGTGCAGAAGATATACATATATGAATTTTAATGCCTGCTAAATTAGCGGAAAAAGTAAAATAAAGCCTTAATAGTTTACCCGTGAGTACCCAACAATACTTTGACCTTTTTAATGTCGGTAAGCGTGGAGTTATTTAAAGATGCAAAAATGTTTATGTTACATTTCATAATTATAAAATGTTTTAATCTTGATGAGATGTATACAAACCTTTATTGAAAATGAGTAAAAGGTCCAAATTACTTTCATTAAGTACATTTACAATTTTCCTCGCGGTGGTGAGGTGAAAAGTTGTGTGTTTCGCTCGGCAACAAAGTTGTTTGGCGTCTCGTGCCTTGAAAGCCTCGCTATGCTCAGGATTGTACTTTTGACAATCCTTCGCTAGCTCGGCTTTCAATACAAGCACTTGCGCCATCAACAGCTTTGCAGCCTTGCATAACAAATAACTATTTACAGGTAGCACTATAGTAGCAATACAGATCATTTTCCTACGGCTTCTGAACCCTTCTTAGAGTACTTATGATATGTGTGTAGATAAAGTAGTGTATGAAACTGTACATAATTTGGCCTTAAAACCACACTCGTATTTTAATGTATCAGTTGCATAAACTACTATTTTTTTATTTCAGGTGCCGTAGCTGTGTGGTGTGGCCGTTGTTAGCAATCTCCACTTAATAATAAGTCATGTTTTTTTTACCAAATTGTGTAGGCGTAAGTTGGTATCATCCTATAAAAGCTACTGGGACTATTATATTGGAAAAGAGATAAGGGACGATTTCGCGTTTTATCCTAATTCTACTAGTGAATGCATAGATATATTTTTCTAAAGAAGTGTACTTATATGGAATAATAGTCACAGTAGTTTCAAATAACCCTTCATTTTTAATAACATCGATGTTAACCTGCTTCAAAATCTGTGTAACATTATTTTAAGAGGGTTTTAGTTTAGAATATTTGTGCAAGTACGTAAAATCATAAGAGACTTAATCGGGCGTAATTTGTTGTCTTCGCAGCCTATATTTTTATTTTTATTTGCAATGATCAATAGGTTCACTTAAGCCTGTGATAACTGATTTTTCAAATGTTTCTACGAATAAAGTTTTGAAAATGTTGGGGTGGTTTTATTACACTCAAAGCAGCAAATCATAGAAGGCGAGCTCTTTACAAATTTCTACCTAAATACGTGTCTAAACCCGGTGTGCGCATTGTAAACTGCGCATCCAATCACAGCTACCCAAAATATCAGCCTATTTCCAATTACCCAACACAAATGGATGCGATTGGTCAATCTAAGAATGCGTTGCTGTGATTAGCCGTCGTGAAAGTGACAACGAAATGTTTATTTTATTTTACCATTCAGTCAAGTCCATTCAAGTCATGTGAGAGATTTGATAACATTTAATTGTAGAGTAACTCTGAACCAGTTCAGAAATTTGATCAAATCACCTATAAGTACCATGTTACAGGTAGGGACTTTATCATATCACTAAACGTGTCTCGTGAAATGATAAACTCACTGACGTGTTTCAGGGATTGTATCAAATCACTAAACAAATCTGGTGAAATGAAAAAACGAGATTGCCTTTTTTGGCTGATTTCGTCATTTCAGTGGTCGCGTTTTAGTGGCGGCCGTTATAGTGGCTCTTAATGATCGGACAGCAAGCTCGGTTGCGGTGTGTGGCACCGCGCGTCCTCTCGCAACCCGCGCGGTTGGGGCGCCATCAGCGGCTCGTTAGGGTTGTGCTGCAGGAGATAGTCGGCCAGCCACACTATCGGCTCGGCAGGCCGGTCGTGAGCCAGCGCTGTCAACCCTCGCGTGAGCACTGATGTCAGATGCCGCTGGATGTAGTCGTTAGCTTGCCAGCGGCGGAGGACGGGGCCGACTACCACTGCGAATCAATACTTTTGTGTTAATACATGAGATCAAGCATAAACGACAAACGTATTACGTAGAAGGTAGGTAGGTTTATAAGTCCACGCGTCCACCTGAGATTTGCTTAGCCGTGCTTCCATACAAGTGACACTTAGCTTCATAGCCAAGCTTGACCGATTTCTATTAGACCACCATTCGCTCTCAAAATCAATAAAGGGTCGACAACGCGCAAATGTCCACCGTTGTGATATTTAGAAAAAGAATGTGTTTATAGCGTAGGTATCTCTGACGAGTACAGTCGAATATCCTGTTGTTACTTGAGCTGTTTTACCTCTCAGACCGTTGCTTGACGTTGTGGATGGGTTGTATACACTAACTAGATGTTATACGCTGCAAGTGCGCTTAGTAATTACATAATATCAGCACTAATCACTAATTACCTAAAGTGCATGCGGTCAGCCAAACTACTGGCGGATTTGGCCTCGCAATCGCACAGCTCTGGTAGATACTGGAGTGGACGCATGAATTGATCTCTGAGGTATCACACTTACTGCTGGGAAAAAAGAAGCGTATCTCCCGAACTGCCTCGGCGAGGTTCTCACTGCCGTGCAGACCGTTGAAGTAGTCCCCGAACGCAGTACGCCGTCCGTAGCAGGCTCGCAGGCTGTCCGGCCAGTATGCCTGCGCCTCCTCTACCCTGCAACAACACAATATGCAATAGTAGGCACATTCCGACAAACGTAGCTTTTTCCATGACATTTAACACATTGGTTGCCGTTGCATTGCCATTGGTCGCGCGATATTGCGTAGAATGATAGGTACACTCACCAGCATTAATAACTATCACAAAAAAGTGGGCATAATAATCTGAAATCCCCCGAAATAGACTTGTGTCCAATAGGTATTTGTACGCGCTTTGTTGCTTCTGATATTACCTAATGCTGGTGACTGTACCTCCATAATAATCGAACTGCTAACATAAATAGGTATAGGTACGACCATCTCCCCCAGGGCAGGGGCAGAGATCACAAACTTCCATTTGGTACCCAACATCAGCGAACGAAAAAACCATAGAATGCGAACTCCTTACAAATTTCTACCCAAACACGTGCTAAAACCCTATATATAATATGCGCTTCGAACTAAACGGCTGCCTGGCATCTTTTGACACCCCGCCCCCAACCCCGCACAATAGCAATGGCCATTCTGTGGGGCCATTTTGCGAGGCTAGTTAGACTTCTATGGTTTTTTCGTTCCCTGCCTAACATCCTAACAAAATCTACCGTTTCATAAACTTGCCTATAGCACTTTTCAAATAAGTAGATAACTTATTCCTTATTTATTCGTCGATTTAAAGGTCCGCTCTGTTCATGACCATGCTAACACATTCACTGTCAAAAATCGCTACACGCTACGCTCCTAGCCGATCCCGTGGTTTTCCCACTAGCTAGCAGAAAGCGCCTACGGGGTAAGCGCCCGCTACGCAGGATCCTGGCATAATATGTCTTAAGAATTTCTCTGATTTGGTCGGAACGATGACTGGCTTACGCAATCAGTCGCAAGGTACAGAAAGCGAAACATTCCTTGACAGAATTGGGTAATCGCTAGCCGAGCACAAGCAACAACCACGTGGTAGGTACTTAAGAGTTAGATCGCCACGTGTCTTTACCTACATAAAAAAATGTTGTGAGTGAGGGTCCGCTAGGGGGGTTCCTCCATGAAAGAAGTAGTACCTCGCTGGGCCCATGATGGTCCACCACTTCTGTACTGCCATCACACGCAACCACAACCGCTTTGTACTTAACACTCACTGCCAGGAACCCGCCTAGCGGGCGCCTACGCCGCTTTCCGCTATATGAGAAAAACCACGGGATCGGCTACGTAGTGCGGAGCGATTCTTGGCAGTGAATGTGTTAACCAATTCAAGGCCAATGACTCACGCCTCTACGTAGGATTTCGGCTATGAAGAAGAAAAATGCTGCTACCTCCTACGGCGTAACACACGTAGCGTTTCGTGGCCTCGAATCATAATCATAATCATTTAATCATTGCTTTGTGTGTATAAAAGATCTTAAAGCTATTAAGGTTTCAACACAACCCTGTGCAACAGAATATAACAAATAGATAAAAAAAAATAAAAAAAATAAAGTTCAATTAACAATTTAAAACAATATTATCATGCATTTACATTTTTATCAATTATCAATTATATTATAACATTCTGTACCCAACTATCGATCGGTTAGGAGGGAGATGAAACATGAAAGAAGCAGTACCACGCTGGCCCCATGAGGGTCCACGACTTCTGAACGGCGATCACACGCAACCACAACCACATGGTACCTAACCCATTCAAGGCCAATGGTTCACTCCTCTACGTGGGATTTCCGCTACAAGCGGAAAAAATGCTGCTACGAGCAACGGTGTAGCCCAGGTAGCGTTCCGTGGCCTCGAATGCGATAGGTGTGAAATGAAACATGAAAGAAGTAGTACCTCGCTGGCCCCATGATGGTCCACCAGTGCCACCACTTCTGTACGGCGATCACACGCATCCACAACCGCGTTGTACTTAACCCATTCAAGGCCAATGACTCACTCCTCTACGAGCGTAGCTCGTAGCGATTCTTGGCAGTGAATGTGTTAACCCATTCAGGGCCCATGACGACACATATGCGTCAGACCGCCGTAGTCGTAGTCCAATTCAAGGCCAATGACTCACGCCTCTACGTGGGATTTCGGCTACGAAGCGGAAAAATGCTGCTACGACCTACGGCGTAGCACACGTAGCGTTCCGTTGCCTAGAAAGGTTTACGTGTGAAATGAAACATGAAAGAAGTAGTACCTCGCTGGCCCCATGAGGGTCCGCCACTTCTGTATCGCGTTGCGGGCAGCGAGCACGAGCGCGAGCACCGGCCCGCGAGATATATGCGCCACTAGATGCGGGAAGTGGTGGCGCCCGTAGTGCCCCTTGTACAGCTCCGCCGCTTGCTCTGGTGTCAAGTGCACTTGACGCTTCTGTTTGTAATATAAACATTTTGTTTATTTATTTATAGCTTCCGCCCGCGATTTCGTCTGCGTAGACCCGGGATAAAAACTATAAAAGATCTTCGTGCAAAATTTCATCCAAATCGTTTAAGCGTGATTTAGTAACAAACATCCAAACTTTTGCATTTATAATATAATATTAGTAGAATGCTATGACGGTATCAAATAAGCATATGGCCTGCCTGATGGTAAGCAGAGACGCTTTGCAACTGTAGAAGAATCACAAGCGCGTTGCCGATCCTTTATTGAGTTGAAGATTCGTTGTGCTAACAGCTAGAGACAAATGCAGGTCTCTAACTCCCAACACAGACACAGCGCATTCTTGGGAGCTGTGGCGACCTTACTCACCCCATCAGAAACCCAACTGCATATTTTTTTTCTACTATGTTGCTTTAATCACTTAGCACTCAAGAATGGTAGCCGTTGAAGTTGCTGTACAAGCCAATAGTACATTACTACAGAGGCCGGGAAGTAAGGGGTTGCTGGCCGAGTACATATAGACGGCCGAGCGTAGCGAGCTGGCAACCCCTTTTCACGTCGAGGTATGTATAGTGCTTTTCTCAAACATGCAAATAACTAATTAAAAAACTCCAAGAAATCAAACTTTAATTTTCATGGCTGAACGCCGTGATCCTGTGCCACAAATTGTGGAATGGAAATTAAAAAAGACCATCTGGGCCTCCAATTTTGTATGAAATGCATTACGGGTCTCTCGTCTCGCTGCGCCCGAAACGTGACACTTCAAAGCCCATTATGAACAACACAACGTCAATATTTCATTGCATGTTTGAGAAAAATAATTTATTGCACGTAATTTTTTTATATACTTTCAAAGACGACTTAATCATCATTCGCTTGTCCTTATCCCATTTTGTTGGGGTCGGTGCAGCATGTTTTTTTCTTCCACACCTCTCGATAGACAGAGATAGAGATATCGCCCGTCAACTCACCACACACTTCCTTCCTATTCATATCGTCTCTCACGCAGTCCATCCAGCTTTACGGATCTTGGTCTACCTCTTCTCTTACCCCTCCACATTCATATTTAAGACAAATACGACTTAATGCCAAACTGTGTTTTATATATAATGGAGCCAAACAGACAACAATAGTACCCTTTACCCACCTTTACCCATTAAGCACATAAATACTGCATACTACAACCGGTAATCAATACCGTGGGTGTGGTGTGGAACCACTATTTACTTAGATTTAGATTTATTTATTTCGAGATAAAAATTACAATATAGATTCGCATACATTGTCAAAATTATAAGAATCTTTATCACGATCGTCAATAATAAAAAAATAAAATTAAATAATATTCAAAATGTCAATACAGAAAGTGGAAATAGTATCTCCGATTACGGATTGTCATTTAACAACTAGTGGATAATTCATTTTAAACAAAAATAAACAATGTCAATTTATTATGAATTTACAGTAGAAATACATATAAATGTTACACAAGAAATAGCTTAGGTATCAATAAATCAAATAATTACTTAAAACATTATTTCCATGAACTCGTGAACAGAGTACAGAGGGCTATCCAATAAAAGATTTCTCAGTCTACGCTCAAATGTTTCGTCACAAGGATCGTTTCTTATATCGGCGGGTAGGTGCTCGAAATAAGTAGGCCCAACCCCGGGACCCGGGGATTTTTCTTTGAAAGCGCCATGCGACAAGGAACTGTCATTAGGCGCCCAGTTGAAAGAAGCTCTTTACCCGTTACATTCACACGCGCAAACTGGGAGATGTTTTATTTTACAAATAAGAGAACCTCGAACAAATGTTGGGAGTAGTGCGTCATTATGTGTTGCGTCGAGAATAACTCCCGACAAGGGTGCTGCTGTACTTGACTCCTACAAGTACCCGAACTGCACGTTTTTGCATGACAAGAACTCTTTGCGCATCCGTGGAATTACCCCATAGGAGGGTACCGTAGGACATCAGGGAATGAAACGTTAGTGCTTCTTATTTGCCCACAATGTATTAGTTGCAAGTTTGCAAGCATCTATATAGTACACTATGTACACTAATTAGAGTTCCATAGATACCGACATAAAATAAAAGGATTTTAATCCTTATAAAATCTGTAAGTTGATGCATTTAGGTGGGAGGGCGGCAAGGAATCCCTTACATGTTTAATAACTAGGACTGACAGTCGGCACTGGGCCCTTCAAACGTCAACAAGAATATTTAATTAGTTTCATGGCTTCCATAGATAACAATACAGGGGTGCTCCAGTATAGATACGGTACAGTTGATTAAGGGTTGCCAGAAACAGATTGTTTTTTATTTTCTTGTTGATATGTCGTAAGTGAAACTGATTAATATTATCAATGAACCTACGAGTATGTGGTTTGTCATAGGTACTTTAATAAATTCATATGATATAATTGCATTTGTTTGACTCAGTACTTTGGTGTATATACAAAACTGCATTAAATTTAAAATTATAAAGTGTTTTAATAGGTATTTGTTAGGTAGGTAAATATAGTGAGAGGGTCACCATGAACAACACGCATCCTGTGCGTTAAGGTGGTTCGATTTCCATACAAAACGTTATTTGACATTAGAATAATTTGAGATATTAGTTTGTGACGTCATACTTTGGGAAAACCGTTTTTCTCAAATGATTCTACTTTATACAAGTTTATTCAAGGTAAGGGGGAATTTCGCGCAAATGGAAAGCTAATTTGTGAAAGTTAGTTACATAAGTTTCTTAAAAAATCACGCCGTTAGCCGGCGAATGTCGAATAACGTTTTGTATGGAAATCGAACCACCTTAAGATTTATTATATTATACATAAGGTATTATATTATAATTAGAAATGTGAACATGTGTATTAATCACCCAAAACGGCTGATTTGATTGAATTTTGGCACAAAGAGCCTACTTGCGAGTATAGCTAAACAGTGGCAACCCTGCGCGGCCGAGGGCTGGTTGTGGCGCGCAATAATGAGCACACCCCTCGCCGTGATGGCAACAACTTTGCATATCGCCGCCCTCGGCGCGTGGACGTGCCGACTGGACAGGGATGCATTTTCTTACTTCCATTGCACAATACATATGCAAAAATGTATTGTATCGATCTGTTCATGAGTTCAACCTTTGTCCGCATTTGAATGTTTTCACGAACTCTAGATTTTTGTATACTAATGACGAATCCATATCCATACTCTATACTTACTATACTAATATTATAAATGCGAAAGTGTCTGTCTGTCTGACTGTCTGTTACCTCTTCACGCTTAAACCGCTGAACCGATAGCGATGAAATTTGGTATGGAGATAGCTTGAATCCCGGGGAAGGACATAGAATAGTTTTCATCCTGGAAATCACCCCCTAAGGGGATGAAATGGGGGGTCGAAGTTTGTATGGAGCTGCGATATAAACGATTTCCACGCGGACGGAGTCGCGGGCAGAAGCTAGTACATAATAAATCATAGTTGTTTTAGTTACTTCAATGGCTCACAGCAAAAAGTTTTGCCCCACACGCCAACTGTCACAGACGTCAAATGCGAAATTAAACTTCATGCCAACGCACGTCAGTAGCTATTTGACTGAGGAAACTGACTAGATAAGAAGTCGTTGGCGTGTAGGGCACGAAATGTGCGGACTTCGTATCAAGGCGGTGAAAAGGTGAAAAAATTTACCTACCTAATTAGTTACTTGTGTGGGAAACAGAACACATTTTTATCCTAATTATTAATACAAAGTACAGAGAAAGTTTTAAACGCGTTCAAGAGCAATGTAGAGTAAAGATACCGGGTTGCTGGTCCGCTAGTGAACATGTTCCAATGATTTTTGTGCTTTGATATTTGTAATATTTTGTGTCGTTGATGTCGTAAAAACACACATTCAAAATCAATCAAACCGTCGAAGTAACAATGCGTGCCAAAAACACACACATATGCACTACACTCATAAACATCACTCTCCGTTGTGCGAGTAAAAAGGCCCTAGCCCTCGGACATTCGGACCGGACCTTATCCCACGGGATGTGTAAAAGGGGTGCAATTTTTAATGCCAAATTCTTATATGTCAGTTATTATTTGACAGAACGTGACTATAAAATAGAAAATACGTAGGTAGGACAAAGCCTTGACTTGAAGACGTTTTTTAAACAATTCATTTTAACCAAAGATAGTCTCTTTGGTTAAAATGAATTGTTTAAAAAACTTTATACTAAAAAAAGCAGATGGAATGAGCTTAGAATCCTATTTGTAGCGGCGTTCAAGCGAAAGCAGATCAACGCATACAATTCTCTATCTAAACTCAATACGCATACAGATCGTTCCGAAATTGCCCGAGTCTTGTTTAGGAGCAGCCTAGCCAGCAAGATAGGTGGAGGTTTGGGTTTAGTTTAGGGACGAATGCGTAATGTCGGACGTTAAGGGGCTCCCATACGCCAATGACCTTCGATCTGAATCCCTTAGTTTTGTAATGTTTTTTGTAGCTTGTTATATTAAGAACAACGGCTTTAAGCAATATAGTATCCCATATTTACTTCAAAGTTAATTGTTTTCGAGACATTTGACTTCAAAGTTGAACAATTTTAGGCCAAAAAACTGGTTTTCTGGCGTTAACTTTTGTGTTCATAAGTTTAAAATGAAAACCCTAGCACCCTAACACGTTTTTAGAGACGTCATAGATGAACCCAAATATGTAGATTTATAAATACGTATTCATACAAAATAAGTGTTTTATTAGACAATATTTAAAAAAATCATACAAAATTAAGTATTCACTTCATTCAAAATCCGGTAGACTAAAATGGAGATATAAGATTGAAGAACCGATAGCCGTTTGACTTATTATAGGGGTGTAGACTCGAAAATGTATTATTACTAGTGATGAAAATCCCATTCAAATATCTCAAAGAATTACGAAGCTACAACCGTGTTAATATTGCTTGTTAGAGAGAGAAAACGCAAACAGTGTGTGATGTCACATTACAGGATGCTGCCGTGGGGCCGCGTCGACGGCGGCGCCGACCGTCTTCTGGTGACGTCACAATCTTCCAGCGTCATCGTTTCATATGAAGTTGCGTTTTGCGAAAAAGGGACAAAACATACCCCTTCTTAAAACTTGGACACTTATAACTTCGTGATTTATATTAACCTTTTATTTTATATTAACCTGTTGCGTTGATTTTTTCCCCATTTGATTTTTAATCCTTTTGCGAGAAAATATGACATTATTAATTATTTTATTCAGTGTCTACACCCCTATTCTATCTGTAGTACAAGTAGGAGATACGATTCAAAACTCGTCAAAAATCGATGAAAACCTCGGGTGGCTACTACCCATAACACGATCATAGTTATACTTATAATTATAAATGTGCCTCAAGATGCTAAGCATTTTAGTACCTTCACAATTTATAGAATTAACACAGTTAGTACCCGAAACTGCCGCGCTGATACCGTGAGAGAATATTAAAGCCTACACTTTAATATTCTCTCACGGGAACAGCGCGGCAGCGCGGCAGTGTGGCTATTTACATACAGCCACACTGTTGAGGCCCACTGTATAGGCATCAATAATGTTATATTCGAAAAATTACATTGTATAATCACAAAGTTATAAGTGTCAGTTAAAGTTTCAAGAGGGGGTATGTTCTGGTCCCTTTGCCGCAAAACGCACCCTCATATGAAACGATTTTCATTTACTATTATCCTCGAGGATTGTGACGTCAGCGTTTTCTCTCTCTAACAAGCAACATTAAAACTGTTGTTATAGCTACGTATTTTTTTGAGATATTTGAATGGGATTTTCGTCATTAGGCATATCTTTTTGCCTTTTTTCTTTTGAAGTGACATTTTGAGTATTCACCCCTTTTGTATGTGATATGAAAAAGCGCTCACAGTTATCTAACACGCTAAAAACAAACACAGTTGTGTTTTAAGCACTTAGTTCTGTCAAAATACTGTGTTCTATGTTTGTATGAGTTTTATTAATTTTCGTCACACGCACGTAGATAAAGGAGGGTGGCAGTATGACTACGACGGTAATGTAACCGCACGTATTGAGCCATAAAACACAAATGGCGCTGTCTAGCCCAGGTGCGGCATAACTTGTGTGTATTCACGATAAATACTCGCCGATTATTGGTTCCACTGATGTTTTGGACTGCCATAAAATGTGCCTGATATTACATAAATTTACGGCAAAGGCAGCCAAACCATGATGATACCGTCGTCTTTTTTTTTTATTTATTTATTTAATAAGAAAGAAACAATAATACAACATAAACAAGTACAGGGTCCCGCAAAACCGTTTGAAAACTTCGTTCCTTCGTTCTTCGTTTGGAATTGAAAACTTCTTTAGCGGCGCTGTGCACTTTTTGTGATGGGGAAAAATTGTTACGTGACCGTAAGATGTCACGTGACCGTGACACGTGAGATTCGAGAGATACTCGCAACAGGTCACGTGACCGTAAGATTCGACAGATTGAAAATTCGTAAGACGGACAGGTGACCTGATCGAAAAACTGTTACAATGTCATTGAGTTTTCACTTCTGCCGGCACTCCCGGAGTGCAAACCGGTCTTTTTTTATCGATATCTATCTTTGGAAATAAAAAAACTTTGGTGCATTTCACCAAAATGCTCCATCGCGTGACTATACCTATACAAGTGTGTACCTACGTTTAAGAATAAGGATTTGCAATACCCTTACAGGGTGTCATGTTGTACAATAGACTGTAAGATATTTAAGACCTGATGTATGTCTACGTTCACTATTATACTCTCACAAGGTACAGTCGGCAGCCGAAGTAGCCACTCTTACAAGTGGTCGAAATGAACTACACACGTCTTTATTGTAAGAGATAAGGGTTGTTTAGATCGTTTTGAACACCACATCCGCAGTAAAACCGTGAGGACAAAAATTGTAGGAAATTTGATTCTCTACAAGTTTAGTTCTTACAATTTTTCTTCTAGGATCGATATTTTGGAAATTAAATTTGAAAAAGGCGACAAATTCAAAATATTCTCATTATCTTGTTTATTTTCAACTTTACGGCATAAATGAAGAGGACTGACTAAACTTGTAGGGAATCAAATTCTGAAAAATTTAGGTTCCCACCTTTAATTTCCAAAATATCGATCCTAGAAGAAAAATTGTGTGGACCAAACTTGTAGAGAATCAAATTTCCTACAATTTTTGTTCTCACGGTTTTACTGTAAAATTAAAAATGGCCGAGTTATTTAAGAAAAACCTTTTTTCGAATATACACAGGAGCCTGATTCAGTCTACTTTTTGAATTTACACTCCCAGTGACCCTCCCGGGGAACCTACGAAAAAAAATCCAAGAACTGATTATTCACGGGTAGGGTCGGTTTTTTGGATATAATGACTGGAGTAAAGCTCATACGGGTCACGTAAATACTAAAGTTATCGTTCTAATGAGATGTCCTATTTACACACATTTATCTCACATTCACAGCGAGCACTCTTGGTGGCCATGGCCATTGAAGCGGGGCGTTATTATGCACAGTGGTTGTTTACGGTCAATCAATCGGTCAATACTAACAGCAAGTATAGTGAAGCCGTTGTTCCTAATGTGGTTCTGTATAGCCTCCGCGTCCTCGAGAGCCTCCGGTTTAATGAGAGCCAGTGTGCGCTCCGAATACGTCTGGAGTTCTGCCTCGGAGTCCGATGAAGCGATCGACATTATCACACAACTATGATAAATAAATAAACAACACTTATTCTGTCACAAATATGTTCACACGAATTTGATGGGTAAGAATATTTTTGTTTGTTTAGTGACATATGTATGTGACGGCTGATGTCAAAGCCAAAGAGAATATAACCACTACGTTCAAAGCTGACGTGACGAGTACTGTCTGAATCGGTCATCAATCATAATTCATCAACTATCTATGGAACTATACAATCGGCTGATTGGTCGCCATCTTGGCGATAGTCACGTCTATTTGATTTTATATAATGGTTTAATTTGTTATTCGTAGTTAATTTATACACTTACTGACTCTGGCAAAGGCCCTCGAGGCTGCCATTTCTGTTTTATAATAATAATAACTATCTATGTTAGGTAAGTATTTCATATTATTATAGTTTCATACTAGTGAAGATGGCATGTCGAACTATATTATTATTATCTAGTTTAATTTGCATCTAATATTTCAGTCTACCCCGTTCGCGCCATAATTGATTATAGCTGTACCTAGGTAAGTTAAGTACCCTTATCAACTGATGACAATAGAGGAATTATTGACCACAGTTCTGCAGAGAGTACCAATGATACTAACTTTAACCTTACCAACCCTACAATTACAACGTATTGCCAAAGTACTGCTTAAATGCTTCATTTCATTATTTTGTAGTTAATCTATCCCTTCACCGACTCTCTTTTAATTACAATAATAACTAGCTTCTGCCCGCGACTCCGTCCGCGTTGAACTCGTTTATATCGCAGCTCTATACAAAATTTCAACCCCCCATTTCACCCCCTTACGGGATAATTTCCGGGATAGAAACTATCCTATGTCCTCCCCCGGGACTCAAAATACCTGTACCAAAATTTATCTAAATCGGTTCAGCGGTTTAAGCTTGAAGAGGTAACAGACAGACAGACAGACAGACAGACAGACAGATAGACAGACAGACACACTTTTGCATTTATAATATTAGTATGGATAACTTGAGTGACCTAGGCGTGAATCATAAATAGTCTGAGGGTTGTCTTTATTTATACCTACGCACCCGAAAGTCGCTACAATATTTACTTATGTTATGTTTGTAAACTTAGGTGTATGAGTTATGTACCTGCGTGGGGAGCGAAGTACGTAGGGTGTCAAAGGCAACCCCGCTGTCGTGAGTACTAAGGTCTAGGTCAGTTACCACCTGCGCTCGTGGGAAGGGCTGGTGTTATGTAGCTAAATATAATTTTAGTGCTGTCCAATCGGGATCTATAGTATTGTATGTATAGTAGAGTCGAGAGCAATATTTCTTAACTTTTCTCCTAGCAAACTATCATACCCCATTTATCCAATTAGAAGTCAGTTTTTACAGAAATTATGACTTCGATCCATCTAGTCATAGTTAATCATTCTAATAAAAAACCACCGAGTAAAACGTTGGTCCAGTTCTTAAAATAACAGCTAACGGTTTCTTCTTCGAAACATTTTAATTGCCAATTCGTTTTTTAAACAGTCTTCAGAAAAAAATAGCACAGAATAATCTAATTAGTACGAATACCAGGCCGATCACGTGACTTTTCCAAAAAGCTTATCTTTATCTGCAAACTCAGGGATTTAATTAAGTTCTTTAGTTCTAGTATCTACTCTAAATACAAAAAAAAATATTTTAATTAACACATAACTAAGTTTGAAGTTTTAATTTCAAGGCACTTACGAGTAGAAATGAAGCCTTTGCAATGAAATCAATCGATCCGCCATTACAATTGCCGATTGCATTCGCAACAGGAAAACTGGCACGCATTTTCATCGCCACCCCGCGGGGGCTGCGTGCGACGGCGTGGGGGGCCGGGGGGCCGGGCCCCCGCCAGGGGGTCGAGGGGCCCGGGGGGCTAACAGGCGGGGAGTCGAGCCCCAGTGCCCCCCGGAGCACACGGCGGCGTGACGCCTCCCTGCCATGCCGCTCTAATACTCCCGCCACCCGAAACACACCGGCGTATACATGGACAACTCCTGCCTCCTCGACCTGCTTATCAGGTGCTTCGCCATGACGGAACCAGAGGATCTCAACTTCACGGCGTTCACCGACCTCTGTCGCCTCTGCTCGCTCAAGAGCGGCCCGCGGCTGCACATATTCGACAAGGAGTCGGAGCAGAGGCAGATACTCTTCAAGTTGCGGACGTGCCTGCCAACTATGGTGAGTCCTTATGCTACGCTTCACTTCATACCTACATACATATACATACTATACATATAGTCACTGATCACCGTTGTAATACCCGTACATGTACATAACGTACCTAAGACGTTCAAAATAATAAATGAAACGTCTCAAGTTGGAAAAACCGTAAACTTTAATGTGCAAAGAAAAGATGCATCGACATCTCCGCTCGGCTACGCCGCCGTATGCCGTAGAGCTCGTAGACGCATGCGTGCTACGGCTCGGGCTACGACAACAACATTACTCGGACACGATACCTGTTGGACCTTGAGATTTATTTTTACAAGGCCTTCATTTTACATACTTACCTTTGATTTCTTTACTTAACGTTTTTCTACAAATTGCTTTGAATAACTTTGATATTATAAAACATCGCATATTGTTATGAATACCTAAACTCATGACACGGAAATTAAAGATTTTTGTAACATGTGACGTCATTATCTCCCCTTCTCCCTTGGGAGATTTATAACTCTTTGAAGGGAAGATGTCCGAATTTGGTAACTGGAGGTGGAGGGTCGACTTATTTTTATTCTTCCTGTTCTTACTCTTAGCGGAAGGAAACTTTTATAATTGGGTTACGATCGTTATTTAATGACCATTTTATGGAAAGGATGGTTTTCGATGAGTTATCAATTAAAACTTATTACATTCTGCGTTATATGATGTTTTCTATGTACACAACATCAAAATTAAATTGTTTGTATTGATTATCATAATATTACCTAAATAGATTCCAGACTTAATATTCTTTTCACATTTCTTCGTTTTAACAACATTTTCCTGATAAGTAAATGTTTTATTTTAAGAAAGTATTCTTGGCTCCTTTCGAGCACCTAGACTGTGCGAATGACTGCAAACATTTCGTAGTATTTTTAAGAAATTTTTATACGGGTAGTATTTTAGCGTGAATCTTCAGAGTAGTATTGTTAGGTTTTATTATACAGGGAGTCGCAGTGGGCGGTCATTCACCCCGGGGAAGTAGGTCGCAGTTTTACCCCGGCACGCCGGGCACCCGACACGTGACTATTCACAATCCCCTGTTTACTTGTTTACGTGGATTGCTGTCCACATACCGATAATTGAATATTGACTATTGGTAACTTTATTAGGGGATCAGCTGGTGCCTATAAAATTCCCGTGTTTATTATAGGGGTGTTATGGTGGCGATACGTTTATCGATATATTAGTTTGATAACGCCGATGACATGATGTTGGTGGCTTTATTAAAAATATACATAAATATTATTATAATTGATCGTGTGACCCAACTTCATGTTATAGCCACTTGAAGAGAGATCTCTATGTTGTTATAATACCTAATTCCTTTTCCTGTTTAAACTCATTTTTATGCTTACTTTGTCAACTAGGAACCCTTATAGTTTCGCCATGTCCGTCTGTCCGTCTGTTCGTCTCCGGCTTAACTCAGTGACCCTTACTACTGGAAAGCTGTAATTTGGCAAAATGGTAGAATAAAATCTTGAAAAAAAAAAACTTACACGTAAAGTGGGGTTGTAATATTCAAATACAGACCGGCAACTACGGAACCCTACACTGCGCGTGCGTGTCGATGTAACAAATACAGGCAGGCAACTAAGGAACCCTACACTGCGCCTGGCCTGACACGCACTTGGCCAGTTTTTAAACAATAGGTACTGCTACTCGTAAATTTTGTAAACATAACAATTGAATAATAAGAAAAAATCTGATACAATATTATATGGATGGATGCAAAGTAGGGTTAGCATAGTAGGGTTGAGTGACACCCACCCACCACCGTGACCGTGGAGGTACAGAGGTAGTTCGCGGGAAAGGTTCATTATTATAACCTAAATGAATTGGTATTAACTACATTAGTACATTTAATTTTAATCAAGTACCTGTGTAATTAAGTTTATTTAACCTGCTGTTTAAACAAAGATGTTCATGCATATTTTACGACCTTTAATTTGCGATAATTATAATGGTAAGTAACTAGTTACTGGTTTCATTGATACACACCAGAGGATCATAATGCATGTTCAATCACGATAAGGCATATCTTACGTAAATCACAATTCGAAGATGGTTACATAATCATTATCACCAGGTTATAGAATATCCATCGCTGGACAGGCTATAACACCGAAAAAAATATTTTCTTAAATCACTGCGTCGGGTACACCGCCAAGTTTTTTAATACCACGATGGTATCAAATAAATGTGATAAATGAGATATGAGGATTGTCAATCCTGCTATTAGAGCATTTGACGTTGCCTGATCCGTAGACTTTGCTCAAGAATCCGTTTGTCCCTGGCGCTATTGACAGACGCAACAAATCCTAACTTCGTCGCGAATTTCCAGCAGATATCGAAGGACGACTTCCTGCCGAAGAAGATCTGCGAGCGGTGCGTGACGCGGCTCGAGCAGCTGTACGACTGGCGGCAAAGCTGCCTCAGCACCGACTCCGTGCTGCGCAACTATGCCGAGTCCATGCGAATCGTCACCTCCACCATCAACTTCCAGGTCAGTCGCGAATAGCCTAGTGGATCCAGGGGAAAGGCTTAGGGGGCCAAGCCCTGTCAAAAAGCACATGAGTCCTTACCAAAATCGTGCCAAAATCTAAACTCAGAGCTAGGGATCGACGAGCCAGTACAAACAAAACGGTGGCAAAGCACCCTCCAAAAACCAAAATCCTGCATCCAACGCTGCAAACAGTGCTAGGCTTATTTACCTCACTGCTTATTTAAGTTCATGTCACAACGTATCAGGGAAACAAGCAGTTTATCTTCACACAACACTTCATGATTCATGAATCATGATCATCTGGCTCGATTCTGCTCACCAGAATAACATGACCCGGAAATCCGTAACAACTATGCGTAATCGTAGGTCACACGTATATTGGATCCCGAAAACCTAGGAGGTCAATGTGACTCAACATTTCGCACACAAATATGCTGGACGAGGCACAGGCGTTGTGAAAAGTCTATACACGATCTCACCATAAAACTATGTACCATTTGTCCGAGAGGGTGCATTCTCCAGTCGGAGTTGGCTATAGAAAACGTTCCAAAGTTCGAAGCGAACTACGTAACAGTAACTCCTAAACGGTTGGAGATTCCCACTTCTTTTCCTTCTCAAGCAGCCATTCTTTAATGGTGTCCCAAAGAGTATCTACTGTAAGTAAGCTAGTAAACTTGATAATATGATAACCATCCGAAGTCGTAACTACCTATAGTAATGTTTTGTATCGTAAAATTATCACTATTTAACAAAGGAGCTATTTGCTATGGAATCTTTTTAGCCATAGCTACAGAATTAATTTTGAGGGCACGTTTCTTTTGCCTGCTTCATTGTTATGAATATGACAATGACCTTGTTATGGGCTTAATTTATACTCGTATTAACAGTAGATTCGATATTGTTATTGTACAAGTTAATATCCTAATTCGTATACTCATTTATTTATAACTAGCTGATGCCCGCGGCTTCGCCCGCGTGGTTATAGGAAAATGTAACATATTTAATTTTCCCGTGGGAATTAGAGTTTTCCCGCTAGAAAAAGTAGCCTATTTCACTCTCCAGCCTCTAAACTATCTCCATACAAAAAATCACATTAATACGACGATCCGTTGCGACGTGAAAGAAGGACAAACAAACACACACACACACACACACACTTTCGCATTTATAATATTAGTAAGGATATTATATTATTATTATAGTAAGGATGCACAAATACATTAAACGTCAAAAAGTTAATATTAGATTAAATTAAGATTATTAATAAATAAACATTAATATATACCTACATTCAATTAAACGCAATTCATTCTAATCTTTATTATTGTTTGGGTTGGTTATGAAAACAAACTTCACAAGCTAGTGTTGTGGGGAGGATAGCCTTGAAGGCTTTCTAATCATATAAACACACACAGCATAATGGTTTTCATTACACTTAATATGGTCGAGCCGTTCAAGGCTCCAGCTCGAGCAAGGTCTCATAAAGAGCTTTTTAGTCGAGACATGTTATTGTTAACTCTTCGAGATATCAAGCATCGACTACCGAAGCTTATTGAGAAATCCAATTTTAGATCATCAAGGCATGCCCAAGACTCTTCTTTTTCCAAGTAGCTTACAAGGAAAACATTTTTTTTGTTTTACGAACTTGAACGAATTGTTAACTCGAACCTTGAACTTGCTCTGGAGCCTTTGGGGTAAATATTCACAGGGATGATATGTTTTCGTATATTCGACACCTAATAGCATGCGAGGTATCTAGGAAATGCAATCGCGATCTCGCGAAATCTCGTACAATTTTTGTACGAGATCTCGCGAGATTGCGAGATTGAACTTGCCATATAAAACACAGCTTTGAAAAAAAATCATCTGACTATATCTGATTGACAAATTCAAACCTACTATTATTTGATTGTTATAATTTCATTACTTTCAATTCTATTGAAACCTGATGATTAAATAAATAATATTAAAAGAAGAATCATTGTAAACGATATGATACAGAGAAAGAATATAATGGAAAAATAAACCATCTTCGTCTGTAGCCCCCGACAGGATGACGAAAATAATAATATTTAATTAAATAATTTGTTTCGTGACAGGGGTAAAAATCATTGTGTTTATTTTGAAATGCAACGTGTATTAGAAATATTATAATCCACTACATGCACGTAGCTTTTTTATTCCACACATTGATAATCATTTAAATGGAATTCATAGCATTTGCATACGTTTTCGGTTAAAAACGCAAAATCTCGCGAGATCTCGTAAATCTCGAAAACCCGACCAGAAAGCCAGTCTGTCTAGATCTCGGCTGGGTTTGAAATCTCGCGAGATTGCATTCCCTATAGGTTTCAAATATGTGCAAACACATCTTTGCAAATCTCTGGTGGATATGCACCCTTAGACCTGAGCTCGAAAAGTTTGACCTTTCTTAACTTTATCTGAGTTGCCGTGACGCTCTTGGCTTGAGACTCAGAGGTTTAAAGCTTGGGAACCGAACCCCTGGTGAACCGTAACTGCGATTTGAGACTTGTTTATTATTACGGCATCAAGATCAAACTCACAACACAATTTTCGTAACATATTAATATCGAGGGCTGATATGTAGATGAAACTCCGTACATAAGCTTGGAAAATATGGCATATTTGGTAGGTGTGTTGTGGAGAAGACGTAAATTGTGCCACCCCTGAGGGTGGGTCTGAACCCACTACAACAAACATCCGTCCATCCGTCTCTAATATAATAAATGTAAGTCAGCCAGCAAGGCAAAAAAAAACAAAGTAGCATCGAAACATTTAATTGACTGTCGCTTTCCACGGTGGTCACTTCTCGGCAATACCCACCATCCACTACCGCACCGCCCGGAGCCAAATACAAGATGACCTTATCAGTGATTTTTACAAGAAGGGGATTCTTTGCGATTGCATGTTAGTTTGAAATGCAAGTGCAGGTCGTTGCTTGCATGGTCTTGAAGGGTCAGTGCGTCGAGCGATGGCACGCGGCGGGCGATACACGGCGCGTCTCGTCGCGGGGTGAGGCGTCTCCTCTATTGATCCGCGCGGACTCGGGCTCTATCGACCCATCACCCACCTCCCACACAAACAACACAAGCGAAAATCAACTCTCTACACATCCGAACACATTTCAATTTCAAGGAAACGTTATTACCAAGTAGGGTGTACGGGAATTCGGACTCAATCTGTACGGGTTACGTTCGAAAATTGCGATCTGGTTTGGAGCATGTTTTGTAAGGCAATGAATTATCCGCTTTAATGCGATAGTTATAAGGCTGTCATCAGCAATCGGTGCGCAGTAAAGCACTTGTAAATTTGGTAGTTGGCTACGCATGTCCGAGACGTTTTGTTTTATGGGTTGGTAAGTATGGATCGGTGCATCGGTATCTCGTAGCCAGCGTATTGATTTACTCAACAGTTCACGTTTTGTAGTTAGTTGATTATCTTTTAGACAACTAATCGCGTTCATTACGTAGACGTTGTTTTACGTAGTTCGCAGACGTTGGATTGTTGGTGTAAAAATGCCTAACACGCGTCCGCACCCCACAATCCCACAGCTCGTACGAAAAATCTCAACCCCCCTAACGTCGAGTGCAAGGCCCCCCATTACGGGTGCATTAACGCACAGGCCCAAGGTCGATGGTGGAAGGTGGCGCTGGGCCCCGTTAACCCTGACCCAGCGGGTGAAGGATATTCCTACTACGCCCCCCGCCTACGGCTCCAGTCCCCACTCATCACATGGTGCTAAAAATAGATGCGCTCAAATGTTTGGGATTATCTGAATGTGGCTTTCACTTTTCCCCAGCTTTTGTTACGTCATCCATCGCATATTATGCTACTAGTACTTTTTTTGGCTAACTTTCTTTAAGCTCGTGCAATTATTGTGCTAATGTTTTCGCCCTTGTGTTTCGCACTTGTTGACACGGATAAATTATCCGATGTAGGTTTTGAGTTAAATGTATGTACACGTGCATAATTAACTTGTGCTTAGTTGGCATTCAACAGTTCCTTTAGCAGTAGCGACCTACTGCTCAAGAGCATCTGTACGACTACTTATCTGTATTTGGTAGCATCTAATTGACACTAAAACTCTGACGCAAATAAGAATCATGCTACGACGTTCAGTGAAACGAGGTTAATCGCTTTATTCAGTTGACACAAGAAGTAGGATCATACTGGAAGTGACATAGGGTGTAGATTAGTTTTGTGTATCAAAATAATGTATAGGCGTTATCTTCTCTTGCATTGATTTTTACGTAGGGTAATAAGAATATCAGTTAGCCAGCATGATCGCTTTTACGTCGTACATATACCTACCATTCGCCCTTACTAGCAAGTGCTAACAAGTTTATAAGTGTGAGAGGGGCGCCGGGCGGCTGCGTTATGTCCGACATAAATGCGATCATGCTAGCTAGGCTGGGGCAGACATCGTTTTTATTTGCGTATTTACAAAGCAACAATGCTAAACGGCCCGAAATCCGTTTGTCTTAATAGTGACCCGAAACGTTCTCCTTTAATCGTTAAATTAATGGCAATATTTTTATATTCATAATATTCATATTTATGTGCATGCCTAAATTAAAGAATAAATAATTTTGATTTTGAATGGCGCGTTATAAATAGTCAGCGATGCCTGTTGTGAGCAAAGTAAGCCCCCTTTCCAGACCGCTGTACAAACCATCGAATGTCTCGTTCAGATAATGAAATGTAACATAAGTATTATATAATCCTACACCGGAGATGACGATGCAACGGGGCCACGCCGTTTCGTCGCCTAAATATTATTATTTGTTGTTTTTAGTTTCGTGACGCATTGGTTTTTACTGTAATGTCACGTAAATGTATTTGTCAATAAATAAATAAATAAATATGGTCGATATAACGCCGCTGGCTGAAGAAGGGTTAATTATAACGTGTCACGGATACAGTCAGCTGAGAAAATGTAAACTACTTCGCACTTTAGATTATCTTTACTCCGACTCTACTGTCAATGCAATAGAGTGTAATGATTTATTATTGCTGGTGTCATGGTAGAGAAAATCTAATCTACCATCACACCAGCGATAAATTTGAAGCGACATAGAATCATCATCATTATTATATCAGCCGAAAGACGTTCACTGCTGGACATGGGCATCCCCCAAAGAGTGCCACAATGACCGGTCCTGCGCCACCCGCATCCAGCGGACCACAGAATAACATAGAATATCTCTCGTATATTCAAAAATGAAGGACACTAAATCAATTATGTTTGGCCTTGAATGTGCTCCCATGTCCTTAACTATTAAGAAACAGGTAAGGTAAATAAAACTTTAATCTTTGCCCGCTAAAAAAAGTTTATCTACTTTACACGTTCGACCGTGGCACCGTTTGCCATAACTAAGATGTATTGTTATTCGCAAAATAACATGGTTACCTATGTAAGTGATATCTACCCAATATGCCGTAAATTAATATAACCTCTATTGCAGCGGAAGATCCATACTAATATTATAAATGCGAAAGTGTGTCTGTCTGTCTGTCTGTCTGTCTGTCTGTTACCTCTTCACGCTTAAACCGCTGAACCGATTGCGATGAAATTTGGTACGGAGATAGTTTGAATCCCGGGGAAGGACATAGGATAGTCTTCATCCTGGAAATCACCCCCTAAGGGGATGAAATGGGGGGTTGAAGTTTGTATGGAGCTGCGATATATACGATTTCCACGCGGACGGAGTCGCGGGCAGAAGCTAGTTGTTTATATATTGCACATTGTAACTAAATAACTGCTTAAAATGTAATAGTTCCATAGACCATTTGGCCAATTTTATGAAAAATAGCGATATCACCACTCCTTACCCGTGGTACTACTGGTGGTACTACTAGTAGTACCACGGGGATTATTTTTTGCCCGTAGTACTACTATCCTGTCTAGTAGTACCACGGGAGATTTTTCATTACCCCTGGTCCTACTTATTTTTTATCAATTATTGGTCACGGTGAACTAGCTCCACAAGTCCGTGCCCCACATATGGGTCACACTAACAAACAACCAGGTACGCTGTCAGATTTGCTGGATATACGGGGGGATTGACCTATTAGTATGGGGACTGTGAACATGTTAACCATATAGTAAATAAATATAACAAACAGTTTCGTAGTATGCTCATGCTAGAATAAACGAGTGTTGTAGAACCTTTTTTCAAATATGTACTGGTTAGTTTAAAAAGTTTTAATCCAATAGTTGTGTACTGTCAGTTAATGTCATTAAAATAGATCTCCATGTGAGTTCTTTAAAATCCAAGCATTATATAATTGAGATAAAGGTCTTGTAGGATTATTATCTATTTCAGTTAACGAGTTTATTTTCCGGATTATCTAGTCTTAACTGTTTTATCATGTGTGATACGTCGGAATCAGAATTTTCCTTTATATCTAGAAAAGGGGGTACCGTGCTCCTTTCTGGAGGCTATCAATATTATAAATTGAAATCATACACAAATGGTTCAGAAATATGGAGATGCTCGTTGTTCAAAAAACTTAAGTGTACGGGTAGCATAACCATAAATGTAAGTATTAACCTTTTATTTTCTTTAAATATTTTTGTACGTTATGGTTATGAATTCAGTTCAGGATATTCAGTTTGTGTTTCTTAATGCTAAATTAAAGTTTAACTATATTTCAGGATAAAGACATCTTGCAGCAGAAACCACATAATCAATGTCAATCAGATTTTAGTAAGAATCAAATCGCTTTAACTATTTCAAACTTAAAGACAAAGGTAACAGAATCTAACCAACCAATACCAAAACTCTATAAAAAAGCCTTTAAAAAAGTTAATGATGACGGTTTAAACCTGGTGGCAAATGTGCCAGCGTTTGCAAGTGTGCAACATTCTTTGTACGATATGCGTAATAGATTAGCAAATGTTCAAAAAACTGTATTTAAAAACGTCGAAGATGTACACGTTCCAGTTGATAACTATTCATTTATACTTGCTGATTTTTATTATGATGGGAATCGCATATTAATATTCTGTTCTCAGGGGGCTAGAAAGAGGATTCCTGAGTTTACAGAATTTTTTGGGGATGCAACTTTTGATGCTTGTCCACCTCCATTTAGTCAGTTGTATAGCATACACGGAGATGCAGGGAGTGACGCTGAAACAACTAAAGTCGTGCCATTAATTTTTGCACTTTTAATGAACAAAAAACAAAGTTCCTATGAAATTATGTTTGATTTAATAAAATCTCAACTCCCAACTTTTAATCCAAGATACTTTCACTGCGACTTTGAGATTGCAACAATAAATGCAATTATAACGAGGTTTCCACAAGTTCAAATAATTGGCTGTTACTACCATTGGCATAGATGTATGTGGAAAAACGCGAAAGCATTGAAATGTGTTAACAAGCCCGAAAATCGCATTGTTTCATTAGTAACAGCTTTGCCACTTATACCTGCAGATCAAATTTTGGAAGGATTCATACACATAAAATCTGAGAGTGAGATCTATCAAATGAAGAAGTTTATCAAATACGTCGAAAGGACATGGATGAAAGATAAAATGATGGGAATAATAAGTGTGTTTGGCAAACGCCATAGAACTAACAACGTCGTTGAATCGTGGCACTCCAAAATTAATAAAATTTTGAAAAAGAGCACAGTGACGCTAACTAGATTACTACACACCTTAAGAAGCGAATCAATTTCAGAATTTGAATGTAAGTTGAGTATTAAAAGAAGGTCTAAATATATTAAATGCGATGACGTTATTAGACACATTCAAATGCAGCTATTAAATCAAGAAATATCATTGGAGCTCGCACTTGAAAAACTGCGTTGATATATTTTCTGTTTCAGTGAGTTTAGTTGTTTTATTTCCTAGCAGGATGCCTTCAGTAAGTTCTGTAGCCCTGTATGAAATATGTATATAATGTTCTTTATCTTTGTCAAAAAATGCGTGTCCAATATTTTTCGAGAATACGAATATGTATTTTTATTATATTATATGTTCATTCAGCAAATCTGACAGCGTACCTGGTTGTTTGTTAGTGTGACCCATATGTGGGGCACGGACTTGTGGAGCTAGTTCACCGTGACCAATAATTGATAAAAAATAAGTAGGACCAGGGGTAATGAAAAATCTCCCGTGGTACTACTAGACAGGATAGTAGTACTACGGGCAAAAAATAATCCCCGTGGTACTACTAGTAGTACCACCAGTAGTACCACGGGTAAGGAGTGGATATCACTGGCAATGGTAACTTTTCGAAATGCATTATAACGGAAAGTTGTAGTGTATATGTCGCAGGCATATTGTATAATCCGCCGTTTTACATAACAGTAAGCTGTTTCACAAAATAGCGCTGTTTTGTAATACGGCGAGTTGACGATCAGGCGGATTGAATACCGCTGAATGAAAATCCGCTGGAAGGTATTCGGTGGATTGCCGCTATATTGTAGAACGTATCGTAATCACAATCCCGCTAATATTGTGTTGGATTCCGCCGAACACCAGAATCCAAAGCCATTTTTGACGTTTTAACTTGCATTATAACCTCTGAACAAATATATCGGAGCGGCCAAACTGCTCACAAATATCTGAACACGTCTCTATTATAGAGGCCGACGGCCTTACGGCCGATTATCGCTGCTGTGACTTGTTCAGATATTTGTGGGCACTTTAGCCGCTCCGATATATTTGATGGCGACTGTACTGTAGCTTTGACATTTAGAAAAACATCTGTGCAACCACACATCAAAGTTATGTGAAGATACTTACATTGCATGTATTAAATCGCTCGAAAAATCGGCTTTAACGAATGACTGAGTAAATTGATGCCCAGTGGATTGTTAAGAGCTTTAGGATAAAGGGGAAAGAATCGATTAAAACTTTCGTGTATCAAAGGGATTATTGTACAACACAAAATGGAAATGAAACAAAACTATATATTACGTAGTTAGGTATTTTCCTACTTCCTGCGTATACTCATTTCCGGAACGTGGTGGCGAAGGGGAAAGTGTCGATCGATGAACACGGCTGCATAGTGCACAGGGCCGAGGGCGGCGCGTCAAGACGTCTCGAGACCTCTTCACCACTCCGTGCCGCCTGGTACTTTCATTCCGTATGCGTGACGTAACCCAACCAGTCGTGATGAAAGTCCCTCTTAATATTGTTTTGACCTGAAAACTACATAATACTATCATGACGATGAGGATATTTAGTGTTTTTTCTAAAGTGTAGTGTGCAAATTATTTCATTTTAATTTTAACAAGTTTATATTACTCGGCAATATGCAGATCGATTCGTTGTACAATGAATTTTGGAGTTTTGGGGTGAGTAAATAACTGTCTGTGCTACGCCGTAGCACGTTGTTGAATAGTTAATTTAATAGGAATTATTAGTACCTACCTATATAAGGTACCGATTTATTAATGCACCCCTGTCAAAACTATCTATCTGTCCGCAAAATATGCAGACGCTATTATACGAATAATTTACTTTAAAAACAAAGTTTTAACCGACTTCAATTTAGTACTCCGCCGCCAAGCTACGAGAACATTTCCACATTTATTTTCCAATTTACCACATGAACTGATTTACGAAAGCAAATGCGTTGATTATTAGAGAAAAAAAAAACCAATCGCTGTATGTGGGCCGATAATATTTGAGGACTTCCGTCGATTCCAAAAGGATCACATTTAGCACTTCATTAGTTGCTATTTCAACGGAATCTTATCAGAATCTGTGACGTACTTTTGTACTTTTAAGTACATAATTGAGGAATTCCATAAGTCATCTGTGGTCTTCATCATCAATTCCACTCCACCAAATTTATGATTTCCGGGTGTAAATACACGAGTTATATAGGTAATAGAAAATACCAAAATCACTTCACACGTGCCTAATATAATTGAGGAGTTCCCTCAATCACTCAATCATCCGACTGGATTTTTGAAAAAAATAGGACAAACCTGGAAGCATATACTTACAAACAAAAAAAAAACGAATCGGCTCATCAATGACGGAGTTCTGAGGTAGCAAACATTGAAAAAAAAAGACCGGGTTGCACTCCGGGAGTGCCGGCAGTATTGTAACAGTTTTTTGATCAGGTCACGTGACATCTTACGGTGTCACCCTAAAAATTAATTTGGCGCAAATTTATAAACAATTATCAATTATTTAGGCGCACGGGCCGCGGGCGCGTTGGGTGCGTCGGCCCGGCTCGCCCGCCGCCGGCAGCGAACAAAATACCAATTTGTATTTGCCATTGCCAAATATTTTTCAAAGCTTTATCTCTTTAGGAATAATACTATCATGACGATGAGGATATTTAGTGTTTTTTCTAAAGTGTAGTGTGCAAATTATTTCATTTTAATTTTAACAAGTTTATCAAATTCGTCTAAATTCGAACTATTCGAATTTGCAAGAACAGCGGACGGCGGCGGCGAACAAAATATCAATTTGTTTTTGCCGTTGGTAAATATGTTTCAAAGCTTTATCTCTTTAGGAATAACGTCCGAATTCGAACTATTCGAATTTGCTCAATAGCAAAACGGTGAAGGACGCGTGGACAAAATTACAAATTTATTTGCAGAATATGCTATTACAAAAAGTGTTTAACGGCTTTATACTCTTACGAATAGCGTTCAGTTTTGAATGAAGTCGAATCGGCTAGCAGCTAAATATAAAAGTTTGTGACCTCCTTCACATCTGACGTCACAAAAATCTGTCGCGTATTTAACAATTTATACCCATCCCAAAAAGTGCTCAGAGCCGCTAAAGAAGTTTTCACTTCAAAAAACATGATTAAAAATCCTCCTTTTTTTTTTGAAGTCGGTTAAAAAAATGTTTGGTTTGGTTGTTTACTAGAATTCAAACCTGCTTTTGGTATAGCAGGTAACTAATAGAACAAAGCTTAAAGTTAAAAGTCCTAAAAATAAACAACCAGATAAGATCTTTCACTTTCCCTAACTTAGTACAAAGTAAGAATTTGAGAACTCTTCTTAGTAATCGTATAGTACATTGTGATACAAGTGAGGTATGTTGATAATTACATCAGAGGCGGAATTGTTCACGCGAGCCGCAGGTGAGCGTGATAAGAGAGCCGAGGATGTAATTATCAAAGCTCAGCTCTATGTAATTTCATACGACGTTTTTCAACACATTTTGCGAGGAAACAATCATTTTCGTAAGATGAAAATTTTAAAGGCCTGCCAAGCTATTTTCTTTACTCAATGATGATGGGAACAGGTTTTTACTCACATATTGTGGATCGCCAAGAATTTCTAATAGCGTCCGCTATTTATCATTTTTCTAGTCACCACGAGTCAACATTTTTGATAATAACCAAACACGCATTTAACAATGTTTACAAATATTTGTAAAACAACCTATAATGGCGCGCAACAGTTTTTTTTTCGTGAAGTTTGCGCAGTGCGCGCGCATGTGTTAAGCCAGACAGCCAGACTTAGATGAAATCTCTAAACAGCCAATACAAAATAACATAAATATTTTCTTTTTAAATTGTTATCTTTATTAATTCATGTAAAATGTTATCAAAAGTCAATAGTTTAACTAAATTAAACGTTTCTATATCATAACCAAAAATAAATAGTCAATTAATTAACAAAAAGGATTTAATTTGTTTAGTCGAGTAAGAATTTATTTGCCGAGAATTAAAAAAAAAGCTGTACATTCTGTACAACCCGGTTAATTTAAGAATGCACCATGTACACACACACACCATACATCTTGCTGCAAGGTGCCAACGTGACTTAATCGGGATATAACCATAACATAACACACAAGTGTCGTAATATTATAAAACACGAGTGTTTAATACCTATTATGAGCCTAAAAGCGACATAATAAGGGGTACGAGTACGTTACAAGCAAATGTGTTGAAAATTAATTAACAGAATACCTACCGAAAAGATAAACATTATTCAAAAACTTGACTACTAGAATAATACTTATATATGAAGGTAGGTACTAACCAGGATAGGAGACAATAATATAAATACTATGTTTTAGCGCTTTTCAGTTTAACCAGCAATAATCTATAGAATATACTACATACAAAATGTATACAATATATCTCATTCCATCTCATCTCAGACGATAATAACTTCACACTCGGCTAACCAGAAATAATACAACGCACACTTTCCGCGTACCCTATCTTTCGTTACCCTAGTGCTTTGGCCCTTAGAGTTTGCTTTTAATCAGTGCGTGATAACGCTCCCTCCGCCCTCGTTAAGGGAACCTCCCTTATCTTTAGGGGACGCGGTATTCAAACAATGCTCTATAGAGCTATAGCGGATTCCAAATTTTAGAGTTTGGAATTTTGTCTTTGCAATATCCACCACCTGTACACGGTACCTATACATAGTACACCGAATAGACGCAGTGGGGAGGCAACTCGGGAATTACTTAGTGTAGGTTTGAACTTTGAAGTGCATAAGATAAATTGATGTTTTCAAGTAGGTTTCTTTATTCAGCACGCTTTATAGCGTTGATGGATGTTATTGACAATGTTTCGTCATAATTGTGGAGATTACATAGTATCCATACTAATACTATAAGTGCGAAAGTGTGTTTGTCTGTCTGTTACCTCTTCACGCTTAAACTGCTGAATCAATTAAGATGAAATTTGGTATGGAGATAGTTTGAATCCCGGGAAAGTACAAAGGATATTTTTTATCCCGGACATAATCCCCTAACTAGGTGAAAGTTGGTATGGAGCTACGATATAAACGAGTTCCACGCGTACGAAGTTAGTATGTAAAGCTAGTATTCGAATAATTTATTTTAACTTCTGGGACCACGGTAACTTTAAAATCCTAAGGATAGGAAACCGGTTCAAAGCAGCACACAAATAAGTGTTAGTAAAAATTTCATTTGACAACTTGAAGCTCAACCGACAACCGGAAGTAAGTAAGAATGAAGTGCCTAATAAGATTTGTGTTGTTTTTATTAGCCTACATTGTGTCCCACTGCTGGGCCTCCCCTTTTGTCCGCCACTCGTCTTCGTCCTGTGCTAGTCATCGCCGATCCGTACAAAACGTATAAAAGTCGTATCGCCATCTCCTTTTCAGCCTGCCTCTACCTCGGTAGCCATCTTTTGGAGTTCATTCGGTAGCTTATTTGGCCGATCGCCCGGGTGTGTGAGATTATTTAATAAGGCCGACTTTATAAAACTGTCATTGTAATTCGAATCTTCTACCTTCTGGTACACTGATGCAATTCGGCCATCTCAAATGATCTCAAGTATGTGATGTCTAATATTTTCATGAGGCTTAGTTTTACGTTAGATTGGTATCGTGACGGCAAGGTATGGTTATCAACTTTTGTTTATTATTCGGCATTCAAAAGTTTACGATATACAGGTTGTATCAAAAATGGTGTGTGAACCGAGCAAGAGCATATTCTGTAGCGCATTCTGATTCCAAATACCTATGCATTTTTTTTTTTTTTACTTTTTTGTTTACTTTTGTTTACTTTGATGCTTTTTGTTTTTGTTTACATTACAGCCTTTGTTTCTGTTGACATGGCTTGTGTATGATAACATTGATAAGTGATAAGGTTCCCCCGCGAGGGTGAAGGGTGGGAGGGTTTATCTCATTTACAACCGCTGCGCGCACAGCTTTATGAAAACAAATGTTTTGTGTATGTTTTTTGACACGCAGGTGACAGCTTTTACGTTTTTGATGTCATACACAGTCATGTCAACAAAAACAAAGACTGTAATGTAAACAAAAACAAATCAAAAATAAACAAATGCATTTTTGGAATGGCAATACGCTACCGAACATGCCCTTGATCGGTTCACACCCCATTTATGGTAGCTACACCCTGTATTATGCTCTATTATTTCGTGGTTATATATCTGACATGCCAAGGCGCAAGAAAATATCTTATGTATACAGGGTGTCCCGTAAACCGAGGATAATTCGTAGACAGCTGATAGGGCTGCTGAATACCGCTCAGAATATGCCCTGTATATATTATATAATAAGGACAAGTCTATTTGTAGAGCCAAGCGGGCGTTGGTAGATTGAAACTGGATCAAATGTTTGAATTACCTACCATTTGTTGTCCCTCTCGCTACCTGTTGGCGTTCAACTGGTCGATTACGTAACGCATTGTATGTGTCAGGTAGAGGTAGAAATGTCACTTTTTATATGGAAAAATTACAAATGAATTGTCTTAACGCTCGTTCGAAAAGTTACGTTTTTGCCACCTCAGAACGCGCGCAGCCTATAAATATCTCTAAATCATATCTCATGTCTCATGTTAGTTATGTCTCATCAAAACTCCATCATCCAGATTCTATTTATATTTCTAAAATTTCAATCGCCGTCCATCGCTTCGCTCGCTCGTTCAACTATATAGTAAATCAGTTCTGTCTAAAAGAATTCCAAAGGTCATTGAACCTGGTCCGTGTCGAATTTGGGCAATTAAGCATAGGGTGTTGCGGAATGAAGTTGCGGGGGTCGTTGCCACGGGGTGAATGCACTGGGGGCGCCTCCCTCGCCTCCAATAACTTGGATACGACTTTTAGATTGAGATTAGAAAATATAGATGTCGTTTGACTATGATTAGAATGGAATGAGATATCTTGTCAACTCCACTCCAACTCAGATCCCGACAAGATCTATGTAAAAAAGGAACTAATATTTTACTTCTAATGTTTGATATTCATTTAAATAATACCTACCCTATACCTATATTGATGGGTAGACTGTCAAATAGTTAAGATTTTATAAAAAGGGATATTTTAAGTAGGTAATATTAAGTACCATCAATTTATTTTAACTTTATGTTTTTATCGGACAGGATGGTACGGTGAACATGGACAAGATGACAGAAGCACAAAAAACGGCATATTTAGAAGCTCACGTGGCAGTCCAACAACATATGGCCCAAGCAGCAGCCGCTGCAAGACGCGAACAACAACAACAGCAGCAGCAACAACAGCAACAACAACAACAGCAGCAGCAACAACAACAACAGCAGCAGCAGCAGCAGCAGGTGCAGGTGCAGGTTCAACAACAACAGCAGCAACAACAACAACAGCAGCAGCAACAACAACAGCAGCAACAACAGCAAGTACAACAGCAGCAACAGCAGCAACAAGTAAGTTTCTTAATTATGAGTAAGTTCTTTAACTAAACTTTTCCGGCGTTGAGTCAGTATCTAATAATAAAAGATAGTTTGTTGTTATCAAACAGCAGCAACAACAACAACAGCAGCAACAACAGCAGCAACAACAGCAGCAACAACAACAACAGCAGCAGCAACAACAGCAACATCAGCAACAACAAGCGACAAACACAAATAATGCCACTCGTCACCATCAAGAAATGCAAGTAAGTTCGTATTGTCCGATGAAAATATCCCTTCTAAAATATTTTATACCTACTTGTAGGTTTATGAAAAGTGATTAAAATGTAATTAATCACCCATTTTTTTTTCATCTAGCAAGCACAAAACAATGCCAGTGCTCATCAAGGCCATCCGTCTCCTCCCACCGTTAGCTCCACACAACACCACTTCGCGACTATTAACTCGCCAATTAAAGTTCCTCAAGTGAGCTCGAGCACAGGAGGGCCTGACAGCACATTTACGGTGCCTGATGACGTCGGAATGGGCTTCGAAGGAGGTGTTAGGGTGTTGCAGAGTCTTGGAAACTGGTACGTACTACCATCATTTGGATAAATGAAAGCGTTCATGTGACCAGTTCGACACCTGATCAGGCAAGCACTGACCGATTGATCAAAGACATCACTGTCGTGATCCTACCCATTTGAACCTGGTGCTGTGAGGCACATCGCCAACCTTGTATTTTTAACCGATTTCGGTGAATTGTGGTATCTAGATAGTTCGAGTCCTGTAGAAGGACATAATTACTTATGTGTCAGTTTAATTAAATACTGGGTTTAACTTTCAGTGGGTAAACTCTGATTTCCAATAAGTGAGGTTGAATATGATTATTTTACCTTATAGCTAATCGTGAAAATCAAAGCAATATTTGATATTACCAGGTCACCAGAAGTCACGAACAACATACCTAGACCGAATCTAATACCATTTACGGAACCGTACGCGGAAGGTGGTTCCATGCACCCCGGGACGAGGCTCAAGGCTCTTCAGGGCACGACTGTGAGGAAGCACCCGGCGATCAAGCCTACCAGCTCTACCAATGAAGGTAAGAATAGTAACGAATTTTAAAATGACCTTGATAAAATTGAATAGCTAATTGCATGTTTCATGCAGTTTTAAGGGTTCCATACCCAAAGGGTAAAAACGGGACCCTATTACGAAGGCTCCGCTGACCTTCCGTCCGTCCGTCGGTCTGTTTGTCTGTCACCAGGCTGTATCTCATGAACCGTGATAGTTAGACAGTTGAAATTTTCACAGATGATGTATATCTGTTGCCGCTATAACAACAAATACTAAAAAACCGAATAAAATAAATATTTAAGGGGGCTCCCATACCACAAAAGTGATTTTTTTGGCGTTTTTATGGATAATGGCATGGAACCCTTCGTGTGCGAGTCCGACTCGCTCTTGGCCGGTTTTTTAAACAAAACAAAACTAAAAGTTACAATTTTACAAGCATAAATCGGTAACACTGGTCTAATAGCCAGTCGTTAGGTCGAGCGCCTCAGTGTTGCTAGTTTCGACTTGAAAATTGTAGCTTCATAAAACGGGCCACTGGTGGTAGTAGTGGTAGATCTATTACTATCTGATCTACTCTACTATAACGTTGAGGTACTACATATAAGTTATAGTAGAGACTCCAAAGGATCTTTTGAAACTGTCTGGATAGTTAGATATAAATTTAGTCACATATCCATAAAACTAATCAGCTGGTGATAATACGTTTATTATTATTAAATAAGGATTCTAATAATTCAACCGAAATTTTAGTTGTTTCAGGCAGCAAGGCGTTTGAATGTACTGTTTGCGGGAAAGGATTAGCGCGCAAAGACAAGCTAACAATTCATATGCGAATCCACACCGGTGAGTTAGACCTCTAATGTGAATCGAATCGAATGTAGGTATGTCGTAAAAAGCTAATTGCATCACAAGATTACTTATGCAACACTACTGTGTTGTGGTTACCTATTTAGTGTTCGTGAATAACGGCAACACAACGAATCCTCAAATCGATAAAGTCGTTTGTGATTATTTTGGTGTCGCAGGTGTCCATGGGCGACGGTGGTTGCTTAGGTACTACGAGGCAGGCCTCATGCTTAAATTGTTTGCCACTGTCAAAGTAAAAAAAAAAAACTTATGAATTATATTTTCGCAGGAGAGAAGCCCTATGTTTGCGAGGTATGTAATAAGGCCTTCGCTCGGCGAGACAAGTTGGTGTTGCACATGAACAAACTGAAACACATCACGCCATCGAATATAGCTCCCTTAGGCAAGAGAACCATTTCTATACCACGTAAGCATTAGTTTTATCATAATAATTAGTTTGCAGCTTTTATAAATCCTTTGTAATTAATAGACTCCTATGACAATTTTGTTTACAAAAACACGACTTGTATTTTTACAGCATTAAAACTAGACGATGTGAAGCCACAACTAACGAAACAGGAAGATACGAAACCGAGTCAGGCTGAAATCGCGGCGGCAGCTCAACAGCAACAACAACAACAGCAGCAGCAACAGCAGCAACAACAACAGCAGCAACAGCAGCAACAGCAGCAGCAACAGCAACAGCAGCAGCAACAACAACAACAACACACGCACCAGCAGCCAATACAAGTGTGCCAAGTGCCTGGGCACACATTCACGGTAATGTTACTTCATAATTAATATAATTATGTCCATAATTATAATAATTAGACTCTTATTCCTGCCATCGAAATATTCGAAATATCATTTGATCTATTGAACAGTGGCTTTTCGGTGAAGGAAAACAACGGGAGGAAACCGGTCTAGTTTTCCCTCTGGGCTATGTCAGATGGCAATTGCTTTCGTAAAAAGTAGTGCTTACGCCAAGTCTTGGGATTAGGTGTCAAAGCGGACCCCGGGCTCGTTTAGAGCACTAACGGGACGGGAAGAACGTTAGGAGGATGACTCATAATGCCGTCGGGTGTGTTTGAGGTCGAGTGATTTGTCTTTCTTTGACTTGCTTCTAGGCGTCATTTATCAAAAACGTAAACTTCACTAAGTTCTCCTTTGTTACCTTTCTAGAACACAAACCTGGTGCACACAAGCGCGACCGCGGCGGTGGCGGCGGCTACGGCCGGCATGGTGGTATCGTGGTCGTGCGAGCTGTGCGGCCGTCTGTTCGCCACCAGGGACGAGTGGAGCGCCCACGCCAAGTCGCACCTGCCCGACACCAAGCTACTGCAGGACAAGATGCAACAGGCCACGCATCAGGTACACATGCCCGTTATCAGACTTTTTTATACCACTTTGGTGGCAACCGAGCATAGGGTCTGCCTGGTGGTAAGCAGACACCACCCATGTCCGCTTGCGATTTCAGTAGAATTGCGTTGCTGACCCTTTAAAGGATAATAATAATAATAAAACGATAACTGCCTTGTTAACTTTGTGCGCAACCATGTTATGGTAGGTGTCCGGACCTCTTTGCAATAGCCCAGTTTCATAATCCACCCATATCTCATCACCATAGACCCAGTTCTCCATCCATTTTACCCACAATAGTCGCAACGCCTGTTGGAACCGGTTCACGGGTATCTGCCGAAGAACCCGTGAATGGGTTCTAGCAGTAAGATTATCTTGTCTGTCGCATTCGGCTAGAGGCGCGAGGTGACAGGTGAGGTGAGAGGTGGGGTGACCAGTGAGTTGATGTCTTGGGACGCTGTCGCGAAATATATCATTATTTTAGTGAATTTGACTCCAGGTGTATTACGTCACATTAAACTTCGTCTCTCCAAAGGACCTCTACGTGTTGGATCTATATCCCCACCCACGCCTTCCAAATGACCGGGGTTCGCCACGTGAATTTCACTCAGAGATACATAATAATAATAATATTGTGCACCTTAAAGAGAAAAAAACTATACCTAAACAAAACATAAAACATTAATACAAGGCAACAACACTACAAACAAACAAACTTATCTAGGATACTAGATAAGTTTTGCAAAACAGCTTTATTTTTTGCAATCTTTCAAAGTTAGTTTCCATCACAGTTAATATACTTAATCATGCGTAAAAACCAGTCATCAAAAATATCTATCGATTTTTTTTCTGGAAGTACAGCACACAGAAGTACAGACTCATGGTCCCAAGCACTCTAAAGTTTTTCATCACTGGTAAATTTGAGCCCTTTCAAAGATAAGCTCTTTGATAATAGGGAATAAAGCAAAGTCGCAGTTTTGTCGGAACTCCTTAACTTTATTCAACACACGAGATAAGCATTCGTTTGTGTACAAACTAGCAGTAGTACGCTGACTGTCCAGAACGACTCGATCTAATAAACCACCCCTACCCTACCTCTGTTATAAGTCTCCCACTGTTGGGCACCTTGGATAAAGATAAAGTCAGCACATCAAAACAGTCCAATAAACCTTCAACATTTTTATAATTTGCAGCAACAAGATAAAGTCCACCTGTCCAACCAGGAGAAGCTCCAACTGTTGCACCACCACAACCAGAACCAGCAGATCCTGAACGGGCACGGGATCGCCACCGCCTCCGTCTCCACCGCCACCGTCGTCAACGAAACGGCCAACGGAGGCGCGTACTTCACGCACGGACACACGCATTACGCACCAGAGAGGCAACATACCCACGCGCACCACCTCTGCCTGATGTGCAGGCAAGAGTTCGCCGGGAAAGCCGAGTTCATGTTCCATGTCCGAGGGCACTTCGAAGGGAAAGTGAGCGATATCGCGGCCGCCGATGTGCTCGCGCGTTCGCTAGTGGATAATTCGGGACTGTGCACCTGAGCCACGCCTGCGCCCAGCGCGTTCCCCGACGGCTGTGGCAAGGGCGTGATACAGGACGACACGATTATGCTCAAATTCTGAGACATAAGTGATGACGAGTTCTCGTGCTTCGTGACCAGTGATGTCATGAGGTAGCGTGGCCGGAACCCGTCATTAATACTTTAAGAGCTAGGCTGAGTTAAGACTTAGTCTAGTTCGTTATACAATAATACAAGGGATATTTTTGTAAAGTGACTTAAGTTCTACTTCCCTAAGATAAAATAATGTGAGAGACGTGAGTAAATCGCACTTGTTTCTAAATAGTAAAACACTCTTGATCTTGTAGTAAATACTGCTCAATGTTGGTAAGGTGTAACAAAACTACATAAAAACGTACTATGTGAACGATGCAAGTAATTTACCTTACCTACTTTACACCTGTTCAGAAATGTTTTCCACAATAATATATAATGTGAGGCTGCATGCGTCATTTCGCCCTGTGCGTAAACTCGGCCTCAGTGTTAATAATATAGTAGGTACCTATGGAAGATAAAAATAAATAAATTTGAGAAGGGCTAAGGGCTTTTTAAAATTGTATGTGTAATAGAAAATGTGAGTTTAGAGATTTAAATATTAGTAATACCTAGTAACGAAGTTCAAAACTTTCCAATAAAAGTAAAATAACTACTAATTGATTAAGTATTAAAAGGTCAGTGGTTACCGGTAGTCAAAATAAGATACCTACCATATACGATAAACGTACAAAATGTCAAGCGCTACCTTTAGTGTCAAACACATTGTGTACATTTTGTTCATACCTAATAGATCAGAAATTACAGTAATTTTACCTCCTTTATTTAGTATATCGGTAGGCAAGTACTCAATGTAGCATAGCTCGAGCGCATTTTATCGGATAATTTTATTCGGTAGATTTTAAGACAATTGGGCTTCTAAACCTGCTATATAGCTCCACGGCTAGTCCACGTATTGTATATGTTTAACACCAGGGCACTTTATCTTCCTCCGATGTACCTATTCAATGTTTTAATTACGTTACTACGTAGGTAAACCCATGAACCTAGATGCAAGAATGGAAAACAATTACTGTCGGGTTTTTAACCTCTATGTTTTATTTCTTCAATTATTTATTTACTTAGCATATTTTAATTCTTTGTATTTTAGGCAGGTACCTGACTAATTTCCATTCCCGTGTTAGTGTTGGTAAATACTTTGTAAATACATGTCTATATTGAAACGTTTGATAGAATCCGACTGTGTCGCTTTATTTATTTCTAGTATTAACTATCTTTAAAAATTATCTAGTCTAGTCTAGTCAAGGTTTTTCAAAACCGAAGGATGAGTGCATCTAGTCATTGCTACTTTATCTATAGAGATAATAAGAAATTGTAAATAGTTATTTTTGTATCTAAATGCAATAAGTATTTATAACTATAACACTTTTTTTTCTGTTGTCCATGAGACGAGACCTGTGTGCGGGTGGGACGACGGTATAACGGTTGATGCACTATTCTACTTTTACAGATTAACTTGGAGTGGGCCGTAAGCTTGTTTGCCACCGACGTGGTATTAAAAAAAAAAAAAAAAGTTCGTCATCAAATTTTCATCGGTATTTTATAAAGCTTTTTCCCGTTGGCTGCCTTATTAATCTGCGGCACTGACGTATATTTTATCTAAATATTCAATTTGAACTAAAATATGTTTCCTAAGACCAAAAATGTTTATTAATAAAACTTCTTACATATGACGAACAAAATATCTGGCTGGTGAATATCTTGTTTCGAATGTCCCTTGGATCTTCAGTGTGTGTTGGTAGCGTAGGGTACCCCAGATGTGCATAGGCCGTACATACGCGCCACGCCTATTTGTCCTCCGCGAGGTCTTTGATCTTGGATCTTCTAGTCTTATTTAAAGTAGTATTGTATGGTAACTTGGCAAGCAAATAAGTATTTTAATTTAACAGCATCGAATGCTTTATTAGTACCCACTCCACCCACACTACGAGGGTAAGGAAAGGCAAAATGTTCCTTCGATGTTACTTAGTTTACAGTTTCATTGTAATCCGTTGCGTTGATTATTTAAGATATAATACCCAGGAATGTTAATATCATAAGTATTTCAAAAGAAGTCAACGCTCAAATTCAGTTTTTTCTTTGAATGTGACAAGGTATTGTTTCATTTGTTCTCGTTTCTCGACTAGTAAATTACATCATATCCGTTTAAGGATTATATTACTAAGGCTCCGCTGTCCGTCCGTCCGTCCGTCTGTCTGTCCGTCTGTCACCAGGCTGTATCTCATGAACCGTAGACAGTTGAAAGTCGTTTGCCGCTATAACAACATATTAAATATTAAAAAACCGAATAAAATAAATATTTAAGGGGGCTCCCATTATACTAACGAGATTTTTCTGCCGTTTTAATAGATGATACGGAACCCTTCGTGCGCGATTCCATAACGGTTACGTTCCCTTTACTCACATTGAAATCGTTATGCAAATATTAGGAAAATCTAAGAAAATAATAAAAATGCAAATACCTACCTATAATAATATACAATTATGACTGGAATCAAAAGACTTAACGGCATACGGATTAAAGTAAATAGAGATTCAGGTAGATTCGCGAGACGATGTTGAACGTAAACAGATGTTTAACACTTGTATAAAATAAAACTGTTGTTTGTAGCATCGAATAAACATTTTGATGTATGTATAGTTGTAAGATGGTCCGATGTGAAATTCACATGCAGTGTACATGCAGCTTACTCGTATCGTAGGTACTTGTAGAAATGTTAGACAATCTTAAATAATTAAAGGAACAACATATGTGGTTTGAGTACCTTGGCAAGCTACTCAAACCCCATTCATTCACATTTCTAAAAGAACGACCGAACGACGAATACTACCAGAGGCTCTAGTATAAGTTTTACCGAAACAAAACTTTACGATCGCGTTTGCGTTTTACCCTCAATTTGTATGGGATTTGACAGCTAAACGCGAACTCAGTCGTAACGTTTTGTTTCGGTAAAACTTATACTAGAAGAAGAGTTTAGAATGCTAACGGAAGAAACCTACGTACCAGTGGAGTCACAACGCTGCATGTGGAAAGCACATGGAATGTATTTGAGCGTGAGCCAAATCAGAGCACGATGGAAGTTACAAATTTGAGTAGGCATAGGGGGCCGTGACCACGAGCCGTCGGTGTCGATAGGTGGGACATGTATGCAATACATTCAATAGAGTTAGCACTAGTACATAGGTTTAAACGCACACACGTCAAACGATTATGTTCAGTATTACTATTAAGGCAGTAAAGTTTAATTTGCTTTACACAATACAATAATGACAACGTAGGATCGAACTGTTGAGTACTAATTATTCTAAACGCGGACCCGGGATAAAAAAATATCCTATATTTTAATCCAGGCGTTTAACTATCTTCGTGCAAAATTTCATCCAAACATCCAACCTTTCGCATTTATAATAGTAGCATTCTTAGCTCATATTTCAATTTATGGCCTCATCACATAAATAAAGTCAAAAAGAAGTAAATCCCAATTTAGGGGGCAGTTTTGGGGGTAATCAGAGGTGAAGCAATTTTTTTATATAATGCATCCTAATTCTCTGCAGAACTTTTTCAAATAATCTACACCAAGTTGATGTGCATATATTACGGTTCGCTCCTACTTGTTTATACTAAGCGAATAGTAAAATGTAAGTAACATAGATTATAATTGCCAATTAGCTTAGCTAAAACCGGGCAGCTGTTTGATTTTATTATTGTAGATTGGATTTGGTAGAGTTCTACCAAGTGTAAGTGTAAGTTAGCTTCATATTAAATTAGCTTTCAACATGATCTCAAATTCTAGTATAAACGCGAATCTGTGGACAGGCATAAGCAACCAAGCGCGTAAGATTTAATAACTAAGGTATTTGTATACCTTTTGTGTTGCCTAACGTAGGTAAGGTTAGTAAAAAGCCAAGTTTTGTACTCGTACTTAAGCGATAGAGCATCGGTTCTGATCCGGGGGAAGTTACCCCCGGATGGATAAAACATCTATTCTTTGGGGGTATTAGCGGTTAGTTAAATTGGCGGCCAAATCAGTTTTCCTAATAGCTGACGATACGGAACGATATTGAAAATGTTAGGAACCACTGCAATTGTAGAGCCATTGGTTTCACGAAGCTCAAACTCAAACATTTCAAGCTACTACTTACTAGCAAGGATCGGACAAACGCCCGTCACTTTCAAAACATCCGTACAGCAGAGACTTCCTTATGATGTTACGATATTGTATTTTATATTATTTATTTACTAACACGTTTACACAAAATATCTAGTAAGTGTAGTTTCCCATTAATTTGTATAATTTCCCAATCATATTTTTTATTAACAATACTGTACAGGTACTGTTAATATGTTAGTATCTGCTGTACGCAACAGGGTTATGTTTCGATAATGACGGGCGTTTATCCGACCCTTGTACTCGTCCATTACTCAAGCGCCTCGGTGCGGCTAGTTTAGGCTTGTGAAATTGTAACATGTAGCTGCGTGAAATGAGCGCCTGTGATGCACCTAACCGAAAGGACCTTAATAAGTGTCAATATATCACTGTAGCGACTTTTATCCAACTGTCAAATATTCATATACGAGCTTTGGTTAACGAACTACGACATCGGGGAAGTCACAACACTGATATTGATGTATGACAGTCAGCGCCATTGCCAAGACTCCTGGCACGCAGTATAACAGCGCACTTTCATTTCAAATAACTTATTAAGTATATAGTTTACCTTATAGTGCGAATTTATTTGCATACAACACTAATCGCTGTAAATTTTGTGTTTGCATAAGTCTGAAACTAGCCTACTATGTACTGAGACGGATTTTATAAATCTTTATGCCTGAGTCATAAGCATAACCTCGTAAAAGTCATAACGTAATATAGGTTTTGCATCGTCGACTTTGAAGATTGCTTACTGCAAAATGGGTCAAGTGATGGTTCCATCTTTAATATTCTGACTAAACCTAGCCAAACAAACCTAGATGAACTTAATTAATACTTTTTTATTATTAAAAAATTGGCCGTCTTGGTTTATTACTAAGGCATAACGTTATACTTATACGAAAAAAGAATGGATAATAAATGACAGACATGTAAATATAAACAAAATAGTGTTACAAGTACGCCAACACTGTTAACTGACCATCCTGTGTTTATATAGAATCTTATTGCAATGCACATAAAGTGCACGGATGGTCAGTTAGCTGTGTTGTCGATAGTATACTTAATTAAAATAACAATAGGTATATTATACGACTGTATGATTTGTGGGGTTTGTAAACGCATGTAAATGCTTAGGGGAGTAGATTAAGTTAAAGCTAAAAAATAGGTTCTTTGAAGCAGATATTATTGTACAAAGTAATATAAAAAGCATTCGTCGTTTGGGAAAAAAATACGGATATGGTTATTGAAATATCTGATTCGGAATGGCAAAATGCAGCTGTTTTTACTGTTAGAGTCGTGTTCACGAGTATGGTAATATGGTTATAATACTACAAAGTTTTTGATAACGGCTGTACCAGAGACATAGAATGATACTTTACTAGTACCTAAGTATATGTATTTTTTTATTCAAACATTTGCATTTTTTCATCACTAGAATTGGTTGTCTTGTCATACTTTCAATAGTCGAAAATGAATAACGACGAAGTTGGTCGATTATTGGCACCAAAGAGAATATAACCACTACGTTCATTGGCGGGTGCGTAATGTTTCATATAATGTTAGAAAAACTAACATACACTTGATATACATTAAATTGGCATAAAGTTATTTAGTATGATGTAAAGTTTGATATAACAGTTTTTTGCTATATTTTACTTAATTCTAATTATCGATTGATTTAATACGCAAATTGATATAATGACAATGTTTCCAAGTGGTATAATTCTATTTTCGTATAACGCATTTATGAAATAAATATGTTTATCATACAAATTATTTCAAATAATTGCGTTTTCATATAACGCATTTAAGACATAGATATGTTTAACATACATATTAATAAAAATAATTGCGCTTTCATATAACAATGTCTGCCAAGAAGTTGATGGAGCCCCGCTTTCGTTTCTGGAACTCAATATCCCGCCCCCCGCCGTAGACTTTTGTAAGTACTTACATAATATGTAATGCAAGTATTACTAAAAATCTTCGGTTCTGGCGCTTCGCCGGCCGCTGCCGCGGCACGCTCGCTTCGCTCACTCGGCTAGCGCACTGTATGGTCGCAGTCCTACCTAACACTCCTCCTCGCTTCGTTCGTCTTCGTACCTACCTAAGACCTGCCTTAAGGTGGATTATGCTATATGCTGAAAGTGCAAAGGGACTTAGAAAATTTCCTAAACCTATTAATTGGCAGTTTTTTGTTTCCATTAACATCTTGATTATATTGGATTTTTGTGTTATAATTTCTACATATCAAACTTAATTATTTAGAACCCCTTAGCACACCAGAGAACGAGAAGTACTTTTTAAAAGGTCTCGCTTATTTATTTTATTATTTATTATATCATTCTTTTTAATGATTTGTTTATATCTAAAGTTATTTATTGTAAAATCAACTTATATCTTATGAAATTTATAGCATTGATGAATTATGTTAAGTAAAGTCATTATGATAAACACTTTTTATACCAAGTGATAAATATGGTAAATGTCTTTTATACTAATTGTAATTGTAGCCTTAAAGCATTATATCACTCTTTACATTAGATCATTTAAATATTATCTGAAACAATAATATACCATCCGTTACATTATAATAAGCAATGGTATATCAAACCAAAATAGATTATATGAAATTATATAAAACGTCGTGCACCCGTTTTGGATACCATTTATGGATGTAAACCGGATTAATACTCTTGTATTATGTATCAAGTTATTGGGACTCTGAGGATAAAATAACTGTGATTATTTATTTCCTGTCCAGTGCGGCATTATGTACCATTGAATGCATTTTATATAATAAAAAATGTATAGGTAGAATCTAAATAAAATATTGAGAAAGTCAAAAACTAGTCAATAAAATAGGAGCAATAACGCATATCGTTTCTGTTAATTTACTACTGGAATTCGTGGAAATGTAACTAAGTACTTGTAGGTAGAGTTTTGGAAATAAAAAGAGAAGTCATGATTTTGTTTTATTCCATTGCTAAACGCAGCAGATATATGTACACATATAACTAATATTTTCAATTATTTTTAAATTTCGGGTTATCGGTTTTACCCGGAGATACTGCCTGTCTATAATATAATAACTATAATAAGTGGACCTTGTTTTAAGAGGAAACATAAAGGCGGTTTTTAGGGTTCCGTAGCCAAATGGCAAAAAACGGAACCCTTATAGATTCGTCATGTCTGTCTGTCTGTCTGTCTGTCCGTCCGTATGTCACAGGCATTTTACTCGAAAACTATAAGGTTTATTTGAATAAAATTTTCAGAATAGGTGTATTTTGTTAACCGCTACATAGTTTTGTAACTAAATTACTAAAAAAAAATTTTTTTAGGGGTGCTCTCCATACATAAAACTTTTTTTTTTCATTGCAAGGCCACGTGTGGCACATCAATCGATAGGCCTTTCAAAATAAATATAAGGCTTCTCAGCAATTTTTTTGATTAAGTGAATAGAGTCGGAGATAATCTCCTCGAAAGTCACTAAAATTGTGTCCCCCCCCTGTAATTTTTTAACCGTGTATTTTAAAAATATGAAAAAAATCATGCTCATAGGGCTTATTAAATTCTCTCAGCGAAAATTGTTTTGAACAAGATCGGTTCAAAGGTTTTTGAGATATTTCTAAAAAACTGCCTTCCTTAAAGAAAAGGACGTAAGTGCCATAAGATTTCAGTAACGATACGACCTTTTTAATAGGCACGGAACCCTCGTTGTGCGTGGTCCGACACGTACTTGGCCGCTTTTTTCATACAAACGTAGTCCCCTGTATTCTCTCTGGATAATGGCAGTAGAGCAATATTTTTTTTTCCATAAATCTATGGCTACTTATTGACATGTTCCTATGTTTCCGTTTTTTTTTACAAATTTATTCTTAAAATGCCAGATTTTCCGCTGTGTTAAAACATCCAGAAAACAATTTTGACTAGATTATTAAAAAAAAAGGAAAACATAGGAACACGGCCAAAGCCTTTCTTTAATCATTAATAAAAAAAATAGTTAAATAGGTCAAGTTTTGGAGAAGAAATCAGGGGACTACGAAACGTTGATTTCATTTACTTTTAATAGGTATTTTCGGTCCAAGCTGCAGTTGTCTCTATCGCGCTCGCGCTCGCTTGATCAGGCACTGCGCGACAGCAATACATTTTACAAATACCTATTTCTTAATTATCTCGGCCTTTTTTTTCCTCTTAAGAGCAGGGTCACGCAACTCGGCACCATTCGGGCGCTCAGCGCTGATAACGATTATCTTTACTACTTCGCGCGTAACGAATAGGTACCTACTCGGTTCCCCCGTGGAACTGCGAGATAGCAACATTCCAATATATTCTGAAGAATATCTCTTAAACTAAATAAGACTAGAATTGAATAATCGTTTTTCGGGATAAACACACAACCACAGATATAGATATACACTAGATAGCTTAAACACCTCAATCTGTATGAAAACCGACCGTGTCACTTTTTTCTCCCTACTTTGACGTCACAAGGGCGAATTAGTGATCTGAATTCCCCGTTGTCCGCGGAAAATCGATTCTGCAATAAGGTATTTTCTTAATATTCACGGACAACCGGCTACTTACCACAACAGACGCGCGCGGAATGTAAGTCGGAGTGCCAAATCGGAGTCCGAATTCTGACACGCGAAGTACATGCATGCACAACAGCAGCATCCATACTAATATTATAAATGCGAAAGTGTATGTGTTTGTATGTTTGCCCGTCTTTCACGGCAAAACGGAGCGACGAATTGACGTGATTTTTAAGTGGAGATAGTTGAAGGGATGGAGAGTAACATAGAATAGTTTTTATCCCCGTAATCATCCCCTAAGGGGGTGAAATGGGGGGGTAAAAGTTTGTATGGAACTGCGATATAAACGAGTTCCACGCGGACGGAGTCGCGGGCAGAAGCTAGTACCTACATAAAGAAAGTGTCAGTCAGATAGTGACACGGTTCCATCTGCACGGCTATCGCAGGATGGCCCGCGAGCTGTGTCGACATAGACTATCCGTCTCTTTCTAAGCATTCTAATCAGAAAGAGACGGATATTCTACCTCGCCGCGGCACAGCCCGCGGGTCGTGTTGGCCCCTGCGCTACACTGCGCGTGGTCCCGCACGCACTTGGCCGGTTTTTTGTTAGTAGTTGCATACTTAGTACAACGTAACAATTAGCGGTTACATTAAACCACCACTTAACAATGAAAGACAATGACTTTTCTTTGTGCCTGGTACAGTCGGCATCATATCGTTAGTTATAGCAGCCAAAGTAGCCAAATATATCGCAACACGTCTTTATTACTGAAGGGGTAAGAAGGATGTGTCAGGATATATTTGGCTACTCTCGCTGCTACTAAGTATATGATGCTGACTGTACAAAGAGAAGTCAATTTGTTCTAGAAAAGGAATTTGCACTATACCATAAACCATATAATAATATTGCATTGTTATTTTACGTAAACAAGTGTTCACAAGCTTCAATTGGATTAGACTTCCAAATATTCTTACAATATTTGTCCATTATACTGCAAGTTAAATTAAAGCTTGTAATAGAAATACTGTAGCAGTCAGAACCTCGTTCTGTTCGGAGGTCAATTGCAAAATGACAGCGGCGGCGGCGTCAAACCTCTCCGGATTAGTTTAACACTGGCTGACAAAATATAAACGTCAATCAATATAATAATTACCTCCTGACTACAATATGGATTAACAACCATAAAATTTTCTGTATATTCATTCAAAATTTTAGTCATAATCTAAATTATGCGTTTTAAGCGATAGGTCTGTATTTAAATTAGCAAAGCAGATAAGAGCCCATATAGTTAAACGTGAAAAATATGTGCGGAATCTTTGTCCCAGTTCATTGTTGTTAATTTCGTTGATAAAGGTACGTAAAGTGCATTTATACTTGAATATGTCTTTTATAATTAATAGAGTTGGTAAGTGGCCACACAGGCCGCCTGAGATTTCAAACGTTTACTGCAATTATTGATTTTTCTATCAGTCTTGCTCTCACTGACCGAAGCATAACACTGCTAGTAATTTAGCATATCTAGTTCAATATCTTAGTTAGTCGCATATCTAAGAATATATCATACAAAATCTGCTTTTCCCTAAATGTTGGTAGTGAATGTTTATGGCATTAAATCTGCCTTTTGAAGGATAAGTTCTTTTGTGCAATATATATTAAATAAAAATATACAGTAGGCCCTTGGTATAATTTCTTTTCTTTTAATGGGTGGTTTTGCAATAATATTTTTTTTACAGATATTTATTTTATTATTCAAATTCACACTTAAAATGGATACAGCACGCCTAAAAATAAAATTTACGTCACTCATCAAAAAGTTACACGAAGATGATTCAAAATTTTGTCTCGAAATTGTGCCAGAAGTTACAAACACTTGCTTACAAAACTTTGACAAGATACTAAGGAAACAAGAAAGTAGTTTCTACGAATACGTTATACCTATGACTTATAAAATAATTCTAAAGAAGTGTAAAAAGTACGATAGAAAACATACGGATTGCCAACTTAATCAGGTTTACCACTCCTGCGTCGACCTTTTACGGACTACCAGCAGTTCTGTCGATGAGGCCGGAGATGTTTATCGAATATTCAGTGAAACTCTGTTACTTACCAATGTAACAGAAAATGTTCATAGATGTAACATGGTTCTAACACAACCGAATGGAATGTATTCCAATCTAGAAAGCAAAAATACCGCAAGTGTGCAGACTTGCGAAAAAAGAGATGAATTTACTCTTACTGGTAGCAATAACAGCCAAATGAATAAACGTAACAATAGTGTAATCAGATTTGATAATGAAAAACAAGACTGTGGTAATGACGGTCAGTTTCTATCATAATTTATTTTTATATTAAGTATTTTTTTTATTCGCTCATTCAAAGAGTTTTTTTTTCAGTAATGCGTAATATTGACATTCAAGTTGATTCATTGGAAAATATTATCAATGTTGTGAACAATTTGGTCGAAAAAAGCGCTCAAAATCGCAGTAATCAAAAAGTCGATTTGATAGTTGATCAGATCTCTACGAAGAGCAGTGTAAACGCGGGTCGTTTACTAAGCCTAACGCCTATTTGCTCTATCAACACAGACGATGCGATCCAAGCAACACACTATGACCACAGTTACAATCCTACTACACTCATTAAATTCGATAATGCGGGATATTATAAAGACTTACATTATTACAATTATTTAACTCCAATAATTAGACCAAATATGTATGCAACTTATATGCGTCTAGACGATTTAAAACATTTGAAGCCATATAAACACACGCCCGAAGTACGCATAGCCAATTTCATGAAATTAATGGAAGACGAGATTTTGCCTCTGAAATGTATGTTGAATAACATAGTTTCCAAATATACGTCATTAAATAAAGACAACCAAGTTATGAAATCGTTGCTAGATACAAAGGTTAACCAATACGAAAAATGTAAACCTCAGTCGCGGCGAAGATCAAATCGTGTTATTTATACAATTGTCTTTGATGGTTGAAATTGTTTTGTAAATTAAATGTTTATGATTAGTTACTACATGATTTCTTTTTTTTTGTAAATATATCGCTCCAACTTTACGTATGCGTTTATTGCCAAAGGCACGTTGGTCCACACTCAGCACAACTATTGTACAATTAAGTCGACTTACGTCTAGATTTATTGGCTGTTTGATAACCTGACCCCGCATCATGGTCGGCCTTATCACACGATAAGTGACAGGATAGAGCGTCCGTCACTGGCTGACACCTTCGATAGAACGAGACGACGCTCCTATCTTGTCACTTATCGCGTGATAAAGCCGACCATGATACGGGGCCGAAACGTATCATGGTTCTCGTCGGAAAGTAATAGTGCAATAGTCAGTGGGGTAATGGTACCTATTAAACTTTTACAAATCTTGTTTTAAAATTCCCATGCATGTATTGAACAAGGAAAAAATTACATTATCTTGTCCATATTTATGGTCATTTTATATAGATAGGTGAGAATTATTAAAGAGAAGTTGTAACAGTTTGATGTAATTACGTACTCTTCTAACGTATTTGTCCCGCTTTGCCTTAATAATTACTTTCCTCTCAATTATGTTGGTTTATTCCATCAATATAGAGGTAAGTGACCTGTTTTATTTTTTTAACTGGCTTTTTATTCGCTCGTGGCTTAATTTGATTACTGGTATAAATTATAATATGTGGAATGGTAAGTACCTTACCTGTAGGTACCAATAATTAACTTAAGTAACTCCCTTTCATTCCTCTTTCCCCTTAAACAGCAGCAAATAAAATTACCTACCTATTTACCACAGAATAAGTTAACTGACTCTCTAATTAGATATTTCCCGTACCCACTTTCACCTAAATGCACTTTTTGGAACGTGGGTAAATTTTGCGATATCTGAGATCGCAACAAGCAATGCATAGAGTAAAATAATCCAAAAAAAAATGAGCGGTGTTATAACACCCGGTCGGGCTATCAGAGTTAAACTCATTAGTACTGTTACAGCAACAGCATCTCGTGAAACTCTGAAACGTCGACAAAATGGACGAAGACTTAATACTACGCCAAATCGTTAAGAGTCTAGCGTTTGAAATAGAAGCCGTGAACCAAAACAATGTCTTAAAATGGAGTACTACCAATGGCACCCCGCTCAACGTTAAAGTGAGAGTTAGGAATCAAGATGAGCCAAGGCTCGTTCAAAGGGGAACCATGTCTGTGCCAAGAATTGCCATTTCCACCCCCGAAACACTTGCCCTCGTCTCTAGCAACCAAACAATTCTATCCTTCAGCGTTTATTTACAAGACGAATCTGAAAAGAAAGAGGAACATAAACGTCAAAGAGGATTTAAATTCATCAATATTGGTAATGATTTCACTCTCAACTTTTTTGCGTTATTAAAACTAAATTAAGTTAATTAGTTCACTTGCGTCGTTAAAAAGGATCGCAGTTTACATTTTTAACCGACTTGAAAAAAAGGAGGAGCTTCTCAATTCGGTCGCGTGTTTTTTAATGTTTGTTAACTCAGGACTCCGTCATTTATGAACCGATTCCTACAATATTTTTTTTATTTGAAAGTATATGCTTCCAGATTATTCCCATTGTTTTCAAAAAGCCAGTTGGGTTATGGGATTCATGAGGTATTGAGGAAACTCCTAAATTTTATTAGACACGCGTGTAGTGATTTTGGTATTTTCTATTATAACTCGTGTATTTACACACGGAAACCACAAATTTGGTGAAGTGGAACTGATAATGAAGACCACAGATGACTTATGGAACTCCTCAATGATGTAAAGTACGTCACAAATTCTTATATGATTCCGCTTAAGTAGCATCTAATAAAGTGCCAAAGGTGATTCCGAGACCCTTGAGAAATCGACGGATCTCCTCCAATATTATCGGCGACTTGGGTTATTTCTGCAATAATCAACGTATTTCACGCGGTAAAGTGGAAAGGAAACGTTCATGTAATGTCCTTGGCGAGGTACTGAATTGACGTCGGTTTAAACGTTGTTTTTAAAGTAAATGATACTTATTCCTTTAAATAAATGTGTAGCTGCAATATTGATAATATAAAATTAATAATGATTTTACACATAGTGTTTAAGAAAGTGGGATTACATAAATCAATTCAGTGACCAATGTAGGTAGCTGCTTGGGAACATACAGCGATGATGAAGGACCGTATTTACCGAGCTCATCTAATCAAAATGACGTCGAAAGTAATATTAGCACCACATCAAGCAGCGGTATCCTTAAAAAAAAGGTATCGCAAGTACCGAGTACTTCAAAAGCAGTTCCTCGGAATAAAAAAACGTTTTTTGGTAAATGCAAGCCAGGTAAACAAGAAATTCATTGAAATATAATATTTATGAAAAATACGAACTGATCTAAACAGTTATTCATTTATTCCAGGAGGATGTCTTGATCCGCCCTTTGGTGAAGATAATTATTCCTATGGTCTTTCAAAAACAGAGCGCGTCGAAAACATTGGGCTTGAACTTAATGAACGGGAAGATAATAAAAAATCTTGTATACCAGGTGATACATATGATGTGTTCGATACCGGTCTTTTACCGCGGGTATCACTCGGTTGATAATCTGGGAAGAAAAAGACACGTCACTATTTGACGTTTGACGTCTGCCATTTTAGTTAGTATAACCTAGAATTTTGCCCTTGCGGGGTTTGAGCAACCCATTCTTTGATTTGTATTTGATTTTTGAGAAAGAATTCGGGACATTTGATTTATGTTAATTGGAATCAGTTAATAATTGAGGCCAGGCGCTCATATCGAGGAGTTTTGTTTTGCCTGCCAGTGTTTGGAGCCTGAAGTGATAAATTTAGTGTCGGTAGTTTGGTGCGCATACGTGGTGAGCTATCATCCAGGAGCCAGGAAGTGTTCACCAGGACACGCGACGGCCCCGACACCCACACTAATACTCATACATTCAGATACACATATCGAAGCCGCCCTGTCGAGCGGCGGATGAAGCTTCCATCAAGGTAAAAGCACGTTTAGTTTTGTACCGGACCGATACCTGGCGCATCTTCGGTATGCCACGCTTCTTGGAAGCTATAGCTTAGCGGGGTTATACCGGTCGTTCTAGTCCAGGCCTCTATTCGGGTCAGGAACTCGTCGGGACCAGCCCTGGCATCAACCGAGTAGAGTCTTGCAAGCCCGGGCTAGTAGCGAACATGATGTATCATGTGATGGAGGAGAATGTTAGATTTAACTTTGTGTTCGTGTTGTTATACGATATTGACATTTCACGACACGACTTTAACATTTTGTTATATTTTTGTATATTTTACTCATAATTTAAAGTTCCTACTACATGTTTACGCATTGTCGTCAAAATAAATAATACATTAAGTTTAATTAATATTTGCATCAAGATTAAAAATAATACAATAAAATTAAACCAGCCAGATTTGATTAACCCATCTAATCAAGGTGCAAATATATGGAAACATTTTCTCCCATTGTAACACGTTAAAATGTAAGACTGATGACTTTAGTAAATCGTATTTTTTGTCTTTTTATTCTAGGGGGAAGCCTTGATTCAAGTTTTAGTGAAGATAAATGTCCAATGGACCAATCTGTTCCAACAACAGACCATCAAAAAAAGCTCGAACAAAAATTGGATAAAACTACGGATAAGAGTTCTCAATCACGTGAAAAAACAATGGAAAGATCTAGAGAGCTTGAAACATTTGTTCAAAAAATAACTAAGGACGAAGGTGATCCAAAAAAACTTACGGATATCTATGCCCGAACATCAGAACAAAACTCACTGAAATTAAAATATTCAAATTCTATTATAACATATCCTACAGATAAGCATTCTACGGAGAAAGTTCATGACCAAATCCCGAATAAAAAAATGTCAGTCAAAAGTAATGATGATGACTTTTTAAGACAAAGTTATGAGTACCCGGAATCGTATTTTGTTCCTCCAAAAGACGTTATAAGATATAAGGAGGAAGAACGTAGGCATGGAAGAAGACTTTCAACGGATCAACTTAGCAGAAGTAGTAAACTTGCGGCAAATGATATGATAGACAAATCGAGCTTCTTTAAATCGACGAGTCTAGAATATAAATATTTGCAACACACAAAAGGATCAAAAGATTCTGTTAACGATATTGATCTTGCTCCAAAAGTAACAAAACATGACACTGCTAAGCTTACACAATCTTCTGGTTTTAAGGAAGACTCATCAAATGTTCATCATAATTGTAGAAATGAAGTTGTTTTAAGAGCATGTGACACCAGCCCCGTTGAAAAAGAAATTAATAATTTAAAATTACAACAAGCAATTATAGCTACAACCGACATTAGAAAATCAAACACAAACAAAACTGAAAACTTTCAGTACGATATGAATATTGCAGCAATGCAGATAAAACCACTAACTCAAAGTACCAGCAGAGAGACAATAAGTAATTTTTCATTTAAAGAATCAAAAAAGTACAAGACTGAATACTTTCAAGACGATATAGATGCAGTAGAATCGTTGGTAAGGCAACAAATACTATCAAACCGACGTACTAGCCAAGAGGCAATCAATGAATCATCTCCCAAACAAACGGATATAGAGGAGACTGAAAACTTCGATGATGGTATAAATCTACCAAAAATGCCTGTACAAGACGACAAACCATCAACCCGAAGTACCAGCAAAGAGACAATGAGTAAATTATCTCAAACTAATCTATCCAATAAAGCTGAAATTACACGAATATTAAATAATGAAAATGCACGAAATCAAGAAGGAGTTGAATTCGAAAAACAACCAATGCCAGCACTTGACAGATTTGTAAATACGGATATACAAACTACCTCCAGTTTAAATCAACAATTCAAAAACAATGTTGTCAAAATTAATGATAAAATAACAGAAGATGCAATTATCTTAGCTACTGCAGCCACAATAGCCGTGACAGAGAAAGAATCTTTACAATCTAAAGACAACCAAAACGTCATGACAGACAGCTTAATGAAAGACAAATATATTGCGTCGCTTAGTAACACAGAAGGTCATCCACAAGGTGGAAATGTATCTCCGAATTACATTTCAAGTACAGAAAATTGTGATTTTGATATATCTTCTTCGCATAGTATAGATTTTAAACAAGAATTTTTAAGAAGTGGTAAAACAGATTGTTTATTGGACACGTCAAGACAAGAAGACGAATGGTTATCGTCAGCAAGCAATAATATCGAACAAAAAAATGATTTAAGAAACGTTAAATTAAGTCCAGAACCAGAAGGAAAAAAAACTAGCGCAATCCTTCAAAAAAAACCTTTTAAAACAAAACAAGACTCAGACATTCGTAATGATGATATCAATAAAGCAACACCACTAAAACGAAATACCTTCACAATTATTGGATCTGATACCTCATTACAAAAAAGCGAAGAAATTGAAGAAATGCCAGACAATATAAACGATGTGCAATTAAAAACGACTGATAAAACAAATATATTAAGCAACATTAGTAAAAAGTCAGAAACAAAAAAAATTGATACAAATTCTGCCACTGGTACAACCCAAACAATCAAACAAGACAGCTTAAACGACATGTATACAAAAATAACTGGTACTACGAAACCTATTTCTGATGTGAAGACTCGTTATAAAGAAGAGAGTTTAGATAAAGATACGAAAAAGACTGGGAATATTTTATTCACTGATTTCTATAAGGGTTTTAAAACTAGAAATGTATCGGACCCAACGAATTATCAAAGCCATTTAGATACAACGTCGAATAATATAATTTCTAGTGACCCGTTACCGAAACAATTACTAATAAATGAAAAACCACATTCAAACATTGCTGAAGATGATGAATCTAATCTTACTGTCCAAAGCCCTTTCCAAGCAGAATTATTAGACGCAAACGTCCAAGCGGAACATACAAAGGATAAAGATATATCTACCTCACATCTACAAATTAGTGACGAAAAAAAATTACCAACAATTACTATCGATCGCAAACCAGTACTTGATATTCCATTGAGTGATAAATTAGAACTTTTAGGAGAGTACGAGGGATTAGGTCCAGATTCATTACAAAAACCTACGCCAGAAAATGAGCAAACGGCGTATCCGACTCTGTACGATGGCAAAAATGTTTTATCTACTCAAAATGAGAAACTAGATTTCGCAGGTATAGAAAGCAAAGAAAGTACAACGTATGATAGTGGTAAACCTATTAAAGAAATGTTACAGAAACCCACAACAAAAATCGAAAAGGATGTATTTTCCAAAATTGCTGACGATGGTAATTTGGTTTCTATTGACGCGACAAGTAACGAAGTAGATCGTTTAGATACAAATTTCCAAAAATTAAAAAATGAAATGTATAATACCGCAAATACTGGTTCAATACATAAACTTAAACCAGAAAATGCGTTAGATTTTCATTCAACGAAACTGGAAAATGTACAAAATTCGCATGCACTATTTGCTGACCATTATGAAGATATTTCTTGTGATCGACTATACGATACAAATGCGTTTTTAGACTCGGAAAAAAATGGACCAACACAAAAGTTTATACCAGAACATATTCGAGATTTGAATTCAGGGATTCCTCGTAAAATGAACGAACCAGAACTTAAAGACCAAATATACATAGAGCAAGACAGTGCAAAGTACAGGACATCTTCGGAAGATGTTTTAGTTACCCCTGAATATGTCCACGATTTGGATTCAGGGATGACTGTACAAAGCAGTGTCAAAGCAGAAGTAAAAAATCAAATATACATCCAAATGGCTAGCAAAAAATACAGTGACTCAGATAAAGATGATCCACAAAAAATTCAACTAGAGAATGTACAAGATTTTGGTGCACCAACTGTTTATGATAACGCATACGTTTCCTTTGACCAAATATACGAAAATATGGCGATTCTAGACACACAAAGTATTGAACTAACACAGAAGATTAAACCAGAACATATCAAGCATGCACATTCGGCGATGGCTGATCAAAGTGACAAAACAGATCTAGATGATCAAATATACAACAAAGTAGATAGTATTAAGTACAATGAATCGGCTAAAGATGATTTATCTAAAGTAATATCAGAAAATTTTCAAGATTTGCATACACTTACTGCTGGACATATTACAAATATTTCTTTTGATCAAATATACGATAACACGGAGTTTTTGAACTCAGAAAATAGAAAACCAACACAAACAATTATACCACCGTCAATCAAACTCACCGAGAGAATTAGTAGCAAACTTGAAGATTTAGCGGTAACTGATACAAAATCCTATCGAGATCAGGAAATGCTAGACAGTGAATTTGCAAATATTTTTGAAGAACCTGGGTTAATAAAGTTGAGTCATGTAATAGACGATGGTAGCTACAACGTACCTCAAAATAGTTTAGCCAAGAGTTTCACATCAACATTGGAAGAAAGTGACGGAAACGTACATAAAGAAACAATAGCGGAGACACAATTCATAGGACACAGTTCTAATGCATTAAGACAGAGGGCTGATGATTATTCGAATAATACGTTAAATATAGCTAGGGATGATGCACTTCTGAAGAACACAATTGATATCTCTAAACAAAATAGCGAATACCAATCATCTAAGATACTTGCCTCTATAAATGATTCAATCGGATTAAACGAGGATAGCTTTCCGTTGACGCATGAACAGCCTACTCTTGCCAAACAAAAAGACAGAAAATCAAAAGAGAGAGGATCAGAAACAACTTATTTAGATATGTCGTTTTATAGTTACATGAACAACAGTAATCAAAGGGTTGTTGAAACACATAGTCCTCTTCTTGAACAACACCGCCCTCATGATGGCACAGTCACTGTAGTAAAAACTTTAATAAGACATGGAAATGAAATAAGAATACCAGTGGACATTGAAAACGACATATCCTTGAACATTTTGAAAAAAGAGGTTAGAATTTCTAACAAGAGCGGTATTATAGGATCACCATTAGGACAGACTCATCGAGAAAAACGTAAATATATACATTTTAATTAAAGTATAGGTAAATACCTAAGGAAACCACTCGTGCATGTAGTTGTATCGTCATTATTTTGCAAACCGTACTTTATATTATAAATTTCGATCATGTCATCAAATCAATCATGCAAGAAAGGCCTATCTTAAGTTTTTTACCTGGGTGTTATGTTGTGTTCATTATGTGTAACACTGTCCTTACATTTATATAATAAATAAAATAATAAATGTATACAGTGTGATCAGATCAATCAAAATGGGTTATAAATTATTATGGGAAGTCAGAAAATAAAAGATCTGTCCTTTTCACCATGGCACCAAATTTAGATTTTACAAAAACTACATTCTAGATTCTGGTCATATATCTGCAAAAACTCATCGTAAGTCGTATGGTGTGGGTATTTATAAGGAATATGTATTTCTATAGAATCTTATTGAAATTATTGAAACATAAACGGATATTACGATAAATATTTTATGTGTGAAAAATGTTGTGTTTTGAAAGCTAATTTCAAATAGGCTTGTGACCTAAGATTTATATACGATGCCATTCAAACCAGTTTTTGGAGAGGAACAAATGTTTGTATTGGCGCAACTACAATGAAAGAACATAAATACTCGAGGCGAAACGGTTCATACTAATTGACGTAAAAGTATGACGTCACACTTTGCAATTTATAAGACTAATCGTTGTATGGAAAATCAAGTAAATTGCTGTTTCGGTCGCGAAATACTGCGTTTAGGTCCATACTTGTCATACTTTGTTTCGATGTAAGCGTAAGAATTCCATTATTAGTAGCCGTAATATCCTCTTGCAATAAAAAAACCGGTCAAGTGCGAGTCTGACTCGCGCACCGAGGGTTCCGTTTAAACTATTAAGTAACTCAAGGTAAAGTAAATTTCCCAATATTTGTTAAATAACTTATTTTAACACAACAGAATTCAATTTCATACATCGAATAGCTTTTACACCAAGACATGCGAACTACCAAGACAATTCAATCGCGAATGATTTTTTTTTGACCTGCTATTGAAATATACCCGTCTCAACCCCATTAATTCTAGAAAAATCTTAACAGCGCGAAGTAGGAATGGGGTCAGCGCGATCTATCAGCTCCATTTGGTACTAACGTGCAAGGGCAATCAGCTTAGTATGTATCAAAGAGTAAAGTAAGTATATGGTCTAACCATAAAATATACAATACATTCCGGCAAAATCCTGACAACCACCAGCTGTCATTCTCTATCAGAAGCCAGTGCGATCAGCGGCTAAAATCTATAGAGGCTTTAAACCGCTGTCGCCACAAGTGTGTAGTAGTGGCAGTTAACATGAATATTGTCTTTTAACAATACATTTTACTATAAATATTAAATACGGAACCCTAAAAGTGTCATTGTCAGATTTAGGTTTGCGTCTTTTCGGTGGACATTGCCAAAGTCTTGGCTTTAAAGTCTAATATTTGGTTGAACTCTGAATCCGCATAAACGGCGTCGCCTCTTCTATAATTCTATGCGATAAAAACATATTATATAAAAACATAAGCCCTTAACTATTGCCCACTGAAAAGAGGATTTTTGTTTTACTGAGTGACAATGACCCAAAAAAGGTTAGGTCAAGCACAATACTAAATAGGTGTGATATGTATACATGTACACAATCGAGATATGGCAACAGTCAGGAGACTGGTGGCATAACGTCACTTTACAATGTCACACAAAACAGTACTTGGTATGAAAACCTACTGTGAAGTGGTTGTTGTTAAAAGCGAGACTGCCAAAACTCACTAAATGCAGAGAATAGGCGAGTAGACTCAAAATTTATTATTACTTCAAAAGAAAGAAGGCAATAACCCTCCTCTCCTTCGGTAGTCGGGTAAAAAAATATGCCGAATGACGAAAATCCCATTTAAATATCTCAAAGCTACAACCGTTTTAATGTTCCTTGTTATTGTTAGAGATAGGAAACGCAGGCAGACCGTGACGTCACGATCCTCGAGCGTCATAGTAAATGACAATCGTTTCATATGAAGGTGCGTTTTGAGGAAAAGGGACAGCCATACCCCCTATTAAAACTTTGAACACATACTCGTAACTTTGGGATTATGACCAACAGGTTAACCATTTCACTAAATTCTTTATCCTTTTTCAAGAAAATATATATTATTGATTATTTTATTTAGTGTCTAAACTCCTATTAATAACTGTATTGGATGAGTTTTTCTTTACCTAACCTACATTTAACCACTCGGTGCCCAGTGTGCCAAGAGAAAACAGTGACAGTTACTCGAAATAATATCATACTAGTTCGAAAAAGGTTTGCTTTATTTTGTATCTATAGGGTAGATCAAAATATGGCACCAGTATAACCTTACATTCGAGTAATTTAGTAAATGTACGCTATTTAACATTTCATAATTTCGATTAATAAGCAATCATTTTTACTTTCTGAATGTTAAGACCCGTGGATAAATTACTAGAAATGTTACTTTGCTATTTAGCTAGATGTCGTGATGATGTACGCAAAGTAAGTATCAATCGATTGTTACGACACTTTTGGATAAATGTAAGCTCTAACGTTCTATTATGGCGCCTACGTAATTTCAGAAGCAAGTGCAAGAGTAAAAATTGCTATGCTCTAAGTTTCAGGCGCTCCATACAAAATACACAAACATATTGAGAATTTTCCCGTTATTTTGAAGACTCAAACTTCTTATAGGTTTTCCTGTAATCTTTAAGCAATGAACTATTTTCCATATTTTTTTCAGAATTTTAAGCCTAGTAGTTTCGGAGATAAGGGGGGGGGAATGGTCAATTTTCGTCTGTTTTCCTGAATTACTAAAAATCTGTTTTTGCTAAAATTATAAAAAAAATACATCTGAGATGCTTACAACAACCCCTTTCATTTGATATGTCACACAATACAGTATGCGAAACTTTTTTATTTTCATTTTCCTATTTACCCCCCAAAAGTGGCCCCCATGTTCAAAATTCATTAACGTCCATCTTTGGGTCACCAATTTACATATGTTTACCAAATTTCAACTCAATCGGTCCAGTAGTTTCGGAGCAAATCGGCTGTGACAGACGGACAGACGCACGAGTGATCCTATAAGGGTTCCTTTTTTTACCTTTTTGGTACGGAACCCTAAAAAAAACTAAACTTTCAATATTTTTATGATATTAATTATATTTTGTAATTTACACTTTATTTCAATAATTTGATGGTTTACTATCTATCAATTTAGCAACACTACGTTATCAATTTTAACATGACGCAACTACCACCCTATTCAGGCCATGGTTCTCAAGAACAGATTTTCCTAGGTATCTCTTATAGTATCTGCCTTCCCACACTTTTCCATTTGAATTGATCACTATGTCTATAATATGTAAGTCTGTAGTTGAGACTGGAGATAAGTATACAGTCCCTAACCATTCCTTAAAATTTCAGACGTTGACCTTACAAAAACACAAGATGACGTTATAAACAAAAATCTGTCTCTGATATATGAGCATGAATTAATTCCTTTACACAACGTCATAAAGAATCTAGCTCAAGAAGTAAATACCCTCTCAGCGCAACAAGAAAGGCTTCAAATGAGAATTAGAAATACTAAACGAACAAAATCTTTGAGATTGATTGCAGTTGTTAAACGATGTGGATGCAGAAGGATGTAATATCTGAGGTAAGCTAAGTAAATACCTAAATGTCACAACCGGAAGCGTCTGAGATTTTCGATATTCACTAATGGCGTCGTATCGACTTGAAAATCTTAAAATGGTTGAAAATATCAGAATATTTACAACTCGAGAACGGCTGAACCGATTTTTATGATGTTTGATTTGTTGGAATTTTGTTGGCTCCGCATAAGAAAATTACTAAGTAGGTATTAGTATGTGGAAGAATTTAGGAAAAAAAGAATTACAAAATATTTTTATTTTTTATATGCCGATACGAATTTCACAGGGTCAGTGTATTTGAATATTTTTGTAGCAACTTTGTTAATCAAACAAGAAATTCGAAAAATTTAAAAAAGCTGCCCTCGTGTACCAGAAGGCGTTGTACAGCGCAAGATTTCAATATCTCAATGCATAGAATTTTTCCAATAGTGTAGAGAGAGACAAGACAAGACGGCGCGCGAGCTCTCTCGATTTTTCTCGCACTATCCGTGTCTCTCTTATTAGAAAACATAGAAAGAGATGTATAGTTCGAGAAAAATCGAGAGAGCTCGCACGCCGTCTTGTAGTAGCCGTGCAGAAGTGACAGATTGAATCACAAATACAAAGAAAGTAAATTTAGTACCTATGGTGATGGTTTGAGTCCCAGGCAAGGACATACGATAGTTTCTATTCTGGAAATCATCCCCTAAAAAGGTGAAATATGGGTCGGATGCGTAGAGCTCCATCTCTTCATGGGTAAGAACCTATGAAGAGATGGAGCTCCACGCGGACGAAGTCGCGGGCAAAAAACATACCTACCTTTATTTTTGTTGCATATAGATGCCACAAGAATAAACAAATTAAGTGTTAGTGTTATATTTAAAGTTAAAAAACTTGTTAGTAAACAAGTTAGTGTTATATTTAAGGCAGATAATGATTTAAAAAACTATTAACTTTAAGTTCCCACTTTGTTGGTTTATGGTATAAGTAACTAGTAAGTAATTAATTTCAAGGACAGTTGTTGTACCGCCTGTGCCCAAATAAACATTAAAACATTTCTTCCGAATTAACAACTGTTTTAAGGAATAATGACAGCCCCAAACTGTAGAAATATTATCGAACTAGCGACCCGCCTCGGCTTCGCACGGATACTATATTATATACATATAAACCTTCCTCTTGAATCACCGAATGTGAAACCACATCTAAATCCGTTGCGTAGTTTTAAAGATCTAAGCATACATAGGGACAGACAGCGGGAAGCGACTTTGTTTTGTACTATGTAGTGATATATAAAGTAATATGTTTATTTTTTTCATATTGCAATGTTTCAGATCGCACTATCATATTCTGCCAAATCTTGCGTATGTTCCCGCCATTGCCAACTTAATGAATGTGTGTGCAGGCTTTAGGCCTCTCACAGACTGGCGCGGCCTGGCCGCGGCGGTCAATACTAAACTTGTCATTAGCTGTCAAATTTACTATTGTCCGTCACCGCAGGCCGCGCCAGTGTGTTGCAGGCCTTATGATAAAAGTATTTTCCTGTATGTTGGCCAATTTCTGTGTCTCTATATTGGCTGAATGTCAACTTGAAGGCGCGAAGTACGAAGTTCTAATACCGCCTTAATACTGACGCGCTTGATAATTAACGTTTATAAAAGGCCCGTTCTATACTGATTTAATACATACCTACTGTTTATTGCTGATAAATATAAATACTGACAAACCAGCACGGCTATCACAAGACGGCACGCGAGCTCTCAAGATTTTTCTGGAACTATCCGTCTCTCTCTTATTAGACAACTTAGAAAAAGACGTATAGTGCGAGAAAAATCGAGAGAGCTCGCGCACCGTCTTGTGATAGCCGTGCCGTGCAGTATCGTGACAAATACTCAAATCTTGCAGAAACTCAAATAGACTTTATGGCTGAACGCAAGAACAGCGCTATGCCATGCCATTAAAAAAAAGACCGGGTTGCACTCCGGGAGTGCCGGCAGAAGTGAAAACTCAATAACATTGTAACAGTTTTTCGATCAGGTCACGTGACATCTTACGGTGTCACCCTAAAAATGAATTTTGAATGAATGTTCGGCGCCAAGAACAGCGGACGGCGGCGGCGCACAAAATACCAATTTGTTTTTGCCATTGCCAAATATTTTCCAAAACTTTATCTCTTTAGGAATAACGTCCAAATTCGAACTATTCGAATTTGCAAGAACAGCGGACGGCGGCGGCGAACAAAATACGAATTGGTTTTTGCTGTTGCCAAATATTTTTCAAAGCTTTATCTCTTTAGGAATAACGTCCAAATTCGAACTTGCTCAAATTTGCTCAATAGCAAAACGGTGAAGGACGCGTGGACAAAATTACAAATTCATTTGCAGAATATGCTATTGCAAAAAGTGTTTAACGGCTTTATACTCTTACGAATAGCGTTCAGTTTTGAATGAAGTCGAATCGGCTAGCAGCAAAATATAAAAGTTTGTGACCTCCTTCACATCTGAGGTCACAAAAATCTGTCGCGTATTTAGCAATTTTTCTCCAAAAAAGGACGAGTCAGACTTTTGACGTTAGACGTTATTTTGTTGAAAATTCTTGATACATTTATTGAAATTACGCCTAAATATGAATTTAGCGCATATAAGATTCCATATCAGAATCGATTATTTTTTTAAGCTTTAGAATTTAATATGCGTTTTGTGAAGGTCTATCACAAGACCGGATCGAAATTATTACTGTTGGATAGTTATGGCAAGCCCGCCATTTTAACGTCACTGACAGTTAACAGATATGGCGGCTACGATTTCAAGCAGAAGAAATGAATAATTTAATGAGGTAATGAATTCATGTTTCCAAAAAATAATTAATCGTCGCAGTCGGATAAAAACTATTTTAAACGGAAGCTAGAGTAATAATGTACTTATAAAAAAAAGTAACATGGTTTTACGTTCATGGGAAGCTGAGATCATTCGGGACACACCAATGCTTAGTTTGATACTGCCGGCTGATTCTTTTTTTAATTTGGAGATTTATTATAAGTGAGAGAAGAGTAACGAATATAACTGGTTTCCCTCCGTTAGCCCTAAAGAATTTCATACCTAATTTCACTAGCCCTAATGTTACGAACCCTAAAATCACAAACCCAAATTTTCATTTTTCCTAATCATTCATTAGCCCCAATGTCAGTATCCCGATTTTCATTATGTCTAATTTCTCATGACCGAATTCTCACTAGAACTAATTATATTTAACCGATATTTTAGGCCTGATTGTTCAATGCCTAATAATGACTACACCTTATTATCTGTGTCTCTTAAATCACAAACCCGAATCTTCATTCTGCATAAATATTTTAGCCCTGATGTCATTATCCCGAAATTTCATAATGTCTAATATGACCGAATTCTCAGTATTTTATTTCACCGATTTTTTATTTTTTCGTATAAAGTCGGTTCTGGCGCTGTAGGGTCGCAGTTCTATCTAACACTCCTCGTCGCTTCGCTCGTCGTCGTAAACACGCTTACTTTATTGTAATTTTTTGTAACACCAATCCGTTGACTGTACCAAGGTAGCGGATTTATACCAAGTAGTAAATATAATCAAATCACAACCAAATATGAATCTTTTTTTAAAGAAGATATTCGAAATTGGAATGTAACCTAACCGAATGACTTCTATTTGATGATATTCTTTGATATTATTATTATTATTTGTTATATTTTGCATATGAATAACATTTTCAATTATTAGTTTTCCTTTGCCTGAAACACAGGGTACCTATCCTAGCTCAGGCACGTGTTATTTGCCTCTAATAGTAGCTGCTAGTCTATAGTAAAACTTATGTAAGTACATTTTGATTTATCAATAAATTATTATTATTATTTGTATGTTTTTTTCCATATCTCGGGACCATGGGGTCCCGGACTTCTGGGAGGCAAGCGTGGGGCCGAAGCCAACAGCGCAGAGGCCCTTTAAAACAAAAATAATCTAAAGCGGAAAGGGATACACACATGGCGAATACCATCTCCGAGCGCACAATATGATACAAGCGGTGATGGTCCCCACCGCAAGGACTATTGCAGTGCAACACTGTGCTGCGATGGAAACTAAGGCCATGGGTTGAATGGTGGGTGGTCTTGAAAATTGGTTATGGGAGGAGACTAGCGGACACCTGCCGTGACAATTAGTCTCAAAATTGTGAAATGGCAGGCGGTGACTCGCCAACTCGTTAACTGGGCCCCATAAAAACGTCGCACGCACAGTGCGACAATGGAGCAACACGTCTGAGCGGATAAGAGGTTGTCGAGAGGTGAGTCTGCGGTGCGCCAGATCCCGGTAAACCGTTCACGGGCCGCCTGCGTTATGACATGTTACACTTCCAACCTGGAGCATAGTATCCGCTCTTGCGACTCCACTCGGCCGGCCGGTACAAGCATAGAGGCGAGGACCAGATCAAATAGGCCTCTGGAGATTAGAGATCCGCGGTGTCGCCACTCACCGTCAGCTCGCTACAAAGTTCACAAACTGCCCCCGCGGGCTTGTTATTATTATTATTATTCAAAGTAAACCCGAAAAGTTCACTGTTTCGAAGAGAAATGCATTAGGTCTAGTGAAACATTAGAGCAAAAGTTAATAGGTCAAGTGACGAGAGAGTGAGTGAGGTGTGATGAAATTAGGTGTAGTGTTCATTAAACATTAGTAATAATTAGGCACATACCGCACATATTCATTAGGCTTAGTAATTATTAGAAATAATCATTATTAGATTCCAATATATTAGCACACTTGATGTTTAGTAAGTATTAGGAAAGATTAGGAGGTATGAAAAGGCCAAGCAAATAATTATGCCATACAAGATTACTTATCCGAATATTAGGGCTAATGAAAATTATATCGAACGTTGATTAACGCCGTTTCGAACGCGTCGTTGACGTTGTGTAATGAAATTAGCACTAACGATATTAGGTTCAGTGGGGGGGACCCAATATACATACATAGGTATTTTCCAGCGCCACTTTTAGCATAAACGTCGGTATAAAAGATAACCCGACACCACACGGGTGACGGACCCAATATAACTATCTCTAATAATAACTAATGTAATGTGTACATTGTAATTATCTTTTGGAGCTTCTTAATTACATTGGTTTTGTTACTGATATAATGTCGTAAGTTGTTTTAAGGCGAATGTAACCCTCAACACTTTGTCTCGCTCACTCGATAATGTCATATGTTGTGCTCTTCGCCCATTAATTCAATAAAGTGGACATTGATGTTTTACATTTACGTATTTTGATTTTAATCCCGCAATAACCATCAAAATATCACTCCTAGATTAGGGAGTAGTGATTTAAAGTATAAAATAATTATATAATATAAATATATTTTTTGACACCGGTAGTATTTATTAATTAAACCATTAAGCCATTAACAAATATGAAATACCAATTGTTAACTACTTATTAAAATTGGACTATTCGCCCGTCCTCAACGTGAGATATATACACGCCTCGCCTTTCATCGCTCTGATTATTGCCTTACAGCGCGCCGTATAGTTCCAACGTGTTCGAGACGCGATCGCGATACTCGACATTTGTTTATACAAACAAACACAATAATTAACTGTGCTAATGTCGGAACAATAACTAAATTTGCCAGTGTCTGTGATCTGTGATATTACAATGGAATTTAATTTAAAGACTGTTTCCAAGAGTGTAGATAGCCATGAAAAATATGCTGCAGATTTGGAACAGGCCCTGTCAATTGCAGGTACGAATTTGAGACATATTAGCTTCGTGTTTTGTCATTCTCTTCAGTTCTGAATTATCATTGAGCTCTGTTATCAATGCCAGCCGGCGAAAACGTACGCATACACTGTACTACACCAATTAAATAGGTTTATAATGTTAACTTATTCACTTAAATGTTTTATTAGTAACAAACGTTAATAAAATGGTGTTTTCACTTCTCATGCTCAAAAAGTGCGTCATATTAGGCTTAGCAAGCGGGGCTAAAGTAGTACATTTAGCCCCTAGGGAAAATATGTATACATATTTATGCTTTATAAAACATTTTAATTTGTACAATCAAAACAGTTCACCGTTACATCCAACAATCACAACTCTTTAAAAAAAACATAAGTACTTATTTGCTATCAACTAACCAGAATACAGCTAGACATTAAAATCGACCAATCAGGAAACAGAATTCATTTCAAACATTAGGTGTTTTTTATTCCCTAATTCACAATAATTAATAATTTACTTTTTTTTTTTTGTATTTATTTATTTAATTTTTAAAAAACAAAGTTTTAAACGACTTCTATTTAGTACCTACTCCGCCAAGCCACGAGAACATTTCCAGTATTTCCACATTTATTTTCCAATTTACCACATGAACTGATTTCCGAGAGCAAATGCGTTGATTATTAGAGAAAAAAACCCAATCGCTGTATGTGGCCCGATAACATTTGAGGACTTCCGTCGATTCCACAAGGAATCACCTTTGGCACTTCACTAGATGCAATTTCAACGGAATCTTATCAGAATCCGTGACGTACTTTTGTACTTTCAAGTACATAATTGAGGAATTCCATAAGTCCTAGAAAATAGAGTTAAAAACGTTTTTGTTTATAATTAATTACAAGCACACAAAATAATTCGACGCCGCTATTACAAGGTCATCTCATATTGCCGATTGCGTTCCCGATTCGCGAACGCACTAAAATGGCGGGAACCCTAGCATGTCTTATCGCACTCACACAAGCATACACGAGCTTAGACAGTGTGAGTAGGAACGCTTTTGTTTCATACATTTGATCGCCAGTGTCCAAGGTGGTCATGTCGTACGGTATTTTGTTATGGGGTAGCACTACTTTTGTTGTACAAAATGTGCAATCCGAATGATATATGGCGCGAAAACCCGTGACTCCTTATGATAATTATTTAAAACCATTGGGATTATGAGCGTGCCATGTCAGTATATTTGTGAAAATATTATGTAAGTATGTTAGGAAGAATCAAGAATTATTTCGTAAAGGATGTAACTTTCATATGATAAATATTGGGAATAAATTTAAATTGATAGCAGTAAATTACTAGTAAATTTTAATTTTGTTAATTTCAGACCGAAAACATTTAATATCGCCTATTCCACATATCCCTACTGCAATATCCCCCCCAGTGGGGACACGTGGAATATTTTTCCATTTAGTTCTACTGGTAGGGATATTTTTCCCCCTAGCCCTACTAATTCATGTCAAATGGATTATATTCCGCATATCCCTACCATTTCACCCCTAGTGGGGATAATCGGATTTTTTTACACGTAAGTATCTCTACTATTTTGCCCCTAGTAGGGATATATATGGAATTTTTCCCATTGATCTCTACAAGCTCGTTGTTTGGTAGGGATAGATGAAAACTTTTCCTTACATCTCTACCAGATGGTTTTGTGGTAGGGTGACATTTGACAGGAAGTTAGTTAGATCTTGCATTATATACTAATTAAGAAAAAATTCTGAAAATTATGCATTACTGTTCGGGTCCATTATTTACCTGAGGCGTTTTTAGAAATTTCCTGTACCCCCTGCCCCCCCGGCAAGATTTCGCGGGATTTAGCTCACCCTCCTCCCCCATCCCTCAATCCCACGTGAGATTTTTCAGAATGTATGTTTCTAGTGTAAATGTCTTGGACGCCGGTCGCGCGTTCGGCTGGCAGTGGCGCGTAAACAAACGACGAGCTACTGTGCAACTTTGCAGCATTCGCTAAATTATTGTGTATGATTTGGCCATATTTTTGTGAAGAAACATGATTTACTTAATTTAATATTACTCTTAATTTTTGCGGAAAAAAACGTTATGTTTGCCGAAACCACCCCTCTCCCCAAAGTAAGATTAGATGAGATTCAGCTTGACCTCCCTCCCCCCCTTGAACGCCACGCGTAATTAATGGACACACCCTTATTTTTATACAAAAATACTGTTTGAATATAACCAGTGTAATGGGACAACCAAACGCTGGTTTCGGCAGCTTTGCTCAAAATAGTTAAACTACCTACAAATCATGCGAGTATGGTTCTGAACCCTCGGTACGCGAGTCCGACTCGCACATGGCTGTTTTTTTAGATGATGACTAACGAAATGGCATGTAAAGTTTAACTTCTAAAACGAGTTCCATATGCATCCCTTCCATCTTCCGAAAAGTAACGCTTTAACGTTTAACGAAGTTAACTATTTGCTTTTCACGCCACTGCTCGGAAATATGGCAAAAGATGGTTAGAATTAAGGCTTCAAAGTTCAAAGCTGGGATTAGTTGGCGTTGCACGAACAGGCCATCTATGAGTTCAAACTGTCCAACAATGTTTTTGTAGTCCAGTTTGAACAGCGACTCGAACAATCACAGTTCCTCACCTGCGGCTCGGATCTCGAACCAACTCGTCCATCTATTGCCTACTTTCTAGCCTTTACAACAATGTACTATAACGGTGCCCAGCCATGTACGTTGCAAGGTCACCTAAGCTACATATTTTATAATACACCACGACGATGGCAAACAAGCCCCTTGTGGCGTGTGTTATGGTTTGTGGCAAAACACGCCTATGGAAGCTTGATACATAAGAAAACCTTAAAAAACTAAAAGTGTTTTACAGGTGTGGGCTGGTACAACGTCAAGTACTGCCTAGTGCTGGCCCTGTTCCTCATATCGAGTATCATCGAGGCCATGGGCTATGCATATCTGCTGCCGGCCGCTAAATGCGACCTGGAGATGTCTGGTGCACAGCGAGGAATCATTGCCTCCCTTCCTTACATTGGTGAGTTGCTTGTTTCCAATTGTTTTTTATACCACGATGGGTTGATAATAAAGCTGGGCCCACATTTGTATCATTTTGTCGTATCGTATCTCCACGTTGCACCGACGCGTATCAAGATCTCTAGTGTGGACGTAAAAACAGCGCGATCATGAAGCGCGCCGTATCTGATCGCTCGGGATCGATGTTGACACGCGTTTATTATATAGACTCGCGATCGGATACGCGTTTCAAGATCGGTAAGTATGAACGTGTTGTGATACTGTATCACGAATATCACGATACGAAGTTATGATTTGATACGCGATACGCCGTGGTCGCTCTCGAGGCGGTTTTCCCCCGTGTACAACGTGTTGTCATTGTCACTCATATGAAACCTCATTAGCTAGTTTTACTTTTCTATTCATAATTTAGTTTAAACGTCAAATAGAAAGATATTGAAAGGAGAGTGAATGCAGGGAACCGAGTGAATGGGGGACTGAACGCTTTTATGGGCAGCCAGAAAATATCACAAAAAGCACGCGTGGCTGTGCATAGGGGAGTGTTGGTGCCCACACTTATGTATGGTAGCGAAAGTTGGGTGTGGCAGAAAAGACATCAAAGTCGAGTGAATGCAGTAGAAATGAGAGCGTTGAGAAGTATCTGTAGAGTGAAATTGAGTGATAGAGTCAGAAACAGTGTTATAAGAGATAAGTGTGGAATGGATGTACATTTTACTTAGATATAGTCACGAAAATTGAGAAGGTTAAAGTGGTTTGGGCATGTAGAGAGGATGGATGAAAGAATATTAACGAAGAAAGTGTATATAAAAAGAGTGGAAGGGCAAGTTGGAAGGGGAAGACCTAGGCGAACTTTCTCCGATCAAATTGGAGAAATCTTAATAAAAGGCCAGATCAAAAGTACCCTAAACCGACGAGCATGTATGAGAAATGTTATAAAATTGAGTGAAGCGAAAGGGGTTTGTCAGGATCGTAGCAAATGGAGATCCGTGATCTCTGCCTACCCCTCTGGGAAAGAGGCGTGATTATATGTATGTGAGTTTCCCTTATTATTTCAATAAAATTCGTATAGTCGTAAAAGCGTATTGTTTATTTTCTGACAAGGTATAGTTATTTGTGCAACAAGAGAGCAAAGTTTGTTTTTGCTGCGAGTGCTGATTTTGAGTCTTGAGGAAGCGAAAGATTCTAAAATTGAATCACGAGCGTAGCGAGTGATTCAAAGTTTGAATCTTGAGCGCAGCGAAGGACTCAAAAGCACGAGATGCAAATACTTTGTTCTCGAGTAACACATACAACTTTTCACTTCAGCAGTGAGAACATATTCACATTAAAAAATATATAATAGTATCACGTACCTATTCGTCTCAAGATTGTTTAGGAAGAAACCTTAACTAGGCGTTCGTTAGTGCTTGTTTTAACTCTTCAGCGCCGGCCGCGCCGTTAGTCAATACTAGGAAGGCGAGACAAGGCGCGAGAAACCAAAGGATATTTCAGTATCTATACTAGCGTCGCGCGACACAAACGCATCACTAAAAACTACCCGTATTATTGTTAAAATTCACAGATTTTACTAATATCTTCGAGATATTTTAGAAATATTTATCATTATCATTATCACAAGGATATTACGTGGGGTCATTTCGCTGGTTACGCGACCACCTTCGGTTAGCGACCACCTGAAGGAGAAGGTTTTTTCTATTGAAGATAACATCAATTCTACACACCCTATTGAGACAATTACTTGTAAATGCATTTTTTTGTTGTTTTAGAATAGAAATCTACTAAAAAACCGAGAAAATATCCTTTCATTTCACCAACTCAGCTTAAGTGGTTGCCCACCGGCACATGAAATTAGGTGGTCGCTAACCGGCGAAATGACCCTGTATCTCGCGTGCACACCAAAAACTAGCCGTAACTGTTGTTAAAATACTGCCTTCGTCACGTCACTGACTTCACTTCATAACCTGGTTAGATAGAGAATTGATTTATCCTAGTCGTTTTTTTATATTTAAAACCAATATCAATAACGCAAGAATGAAGGATAATATACCTAATAAATTCTGAAACAAATTAACAGCGCGCATTTTTTTTAAAGGGGCGGGCCGCCGCGCTTGCGTTCGGAAACTGCATCTGTGGTATACGTTCATAAAATTTAAGATTGTTTAAACTAGAAATATTAATTAGCTAGCATAGTAAAATTCATGTTTACCTATTTATTATGAACGGAGTTTATTCTGAGATCTTTTATTTAAATTATGTTCCATAGAAAATTCCTTTGTATAATTATTTTGGTAATTTAAACTTGTTAATTTGATAGTTTACGAACGTGTTACTTGTGTCGCGTTATTTGGGGCTCTACTTTGAAATTCGATGGTCGAACTATGGATCGACCTATGTCTGCCATTTTCTTTTTTCGTAATGGAATTAAAGGGACAGCGCTAATAAAGTTAAAATATTCTGAACTTGTAATAGACCCCATACGACGAAATGTCAGTGCTCCGCATCAAAATTAAAAATCTACTTTGTCTCACGGAGTGAGCAAAATCGCATTTTGCACACTGTTTTCACGCAGCAAAATATGCTTGTTCGAGCTGCTGAGGTGAAAATGTCATTTTCTTGGTTCTATTTGACATGTATGTATGTCAAATAGAACCAAGAAAATTACATTACCTTGTCAGAAAATAAACAATACGCTTTTACGACAATACGAATTTCATTGAAATAATAAGGGAAACTCAAGCTAGGCTAGGGAAACGCAGGCAAGCCAAACACCCCGATCATCAAAGGGGATACGGATGAGCGTCCACACTTAATGATACGGCGCTAACATACGATACGCTGCTACGCTACGGTTAGTATATGGACGCACGCATTTTTCACGCGACGATGCTAGTGATACGGTGTGCCCAAAGTGTCCATACTTAGGATACGCGAGTTCGATACGATACGCGTGATCGTGATCGGCAAAATGATACAAATGTGGACCCAGCTTAGGTAGCAAATAACCGTGTGACACCGTATCCTGTAGATGGGAGTGACATGCGCGTTGGCGATCTTTTATTGATTCGAGGATTATTCGTGTCAATAACAAGTGACAAATGCAGGTCAAACACAATACACTCAATACAGTTCATGCTCAGGATCGCTTGGGAGCTCTGGCGACTTTACTCACTCAACTTATACCCCCTTGCTATAACACGAAAAATCCTCTCGTTGACCTCTACTGTACCAGAGGCCCTAGCACGATTGGTTTTATCGTCACGTTTTACTTGATGTTTCAGTGCATTTTAAAAGCAATCGTGCTAGCTGGGCGTGGGAGCATGCCTACGTGTTATTATGGGTGCGGCTTCTGTGAGGTAGAGGTTCTCTCCCATCGGTTGGGCTGCTCCAAATACGAGCGAGATGGCTATACCGCATACCGGGTGTAGGTATAAAGGAGCATGCAGAACATCCGCTGAATTTCGTTCTGTTGATCAACAATTTTATTGGGCGCACTAAGGGCTATCCGAAAGTACTCTCACCTACAGATGGTCGATATTGCTCATCGTGCTGCATAATAGTTACATATAGCAGCAGGGCAAACAATGGTGTAATTATGTAGAATTGTGACGATAGGATGAGCCTGCCTTTACTGAAAATACTTAGGTACTTGTTACGGTAATTATACCTATCTATCTGATTTTATAGCCCCTAGTTTAAAATACCCACTTATCAGTTCACCCGCCCGACGTGTTTTACGATACATATAAAACTGCAATACAATAAATGCATATTTAGCAGTGACATTATTACAATATTAATACAATAAAGATAAAAGGCAAACCTTGACTTAACTAACTTATTTATGCCCGCAACTACGTCGCTCGCTGTCCTAATGGACAGCGAGCGACGTAGTTAGCTAGGCGCTAGGTAATCCTAGCGATTTATTTTTGTTTTGTATATTACGTAGGTACTCCTGGCGTTATTATTTTAGGTTTAAAATTAAGAACCGACAAACTAGCTTATTTAAAAACTACCGCTCTAATCATACAATACCTATTAAAAATATGGAATAAAATACTAAGACTAATTATAAATTTCGAGTAGGCAATTTAAAATCTTAAAATAATGTAAAATGTTTTTCAACACATTTGCTCGTAATGTACCTCTTATTATGCCGCTTTTAGGCTCATAATCCTGGGTATTAAACAAGTAAACACGCGTGTTTTATAACATTACGACACTCGTGTGTTATGGTTACATCCCGATTAAGACACGTTGGCACCTTGAGGCCTAGCTCAACTGATACCGTGCCGCGACGCGAGTCGAGAAAGATCTACTCTCCTCTTTCTAATTTGCACGGTGCGAGTGAGACAGGAGGCACTCAGTCGCGCGCGAAGCGACTTGTCAGCAAGTTGTGCTAGACGTACTTGTATGCATGAACACGGTGCATTTTTAAATTAACCTGGTTGTACAGAATTTAGAGCTTTTTTTTTTAATTCTCGGCAAATGGATTCTTACTCGAGTAAACAAATTAAATCCTTTTTGTTAATTAATTGACTATTTCTTTTTGATGATATAGAACATTTAATTTAGTAAAACTATTCACTTTTGATAACATTTTACATGAATTAATAAAGAAAATATTTATTTTATTTTGTATTGGCTGTTTAGAGATTTCATATAATTGTAAGTCTGGTTTCACACATGCGCGCGCACTGCGCAAACTTCATGAAAAAAAACTGTTGCGCGCCATTATAGGTTATTTCACAAATATTTTTAAACATTGTTAATGCGTGTTTAGTTATTATCAAAAATGTTGACTCGTGGTGACTAGAAAAGTGATAAATAGAATTGATGCCACTGGAAATTCTTGGCGATGTACAATATGTGAGTAAAAAACCTGTAGCCATCATTAAGTAAAGAGAATAACTTGGAAGGCCTATAAAATTTTCATCTTATGAAAAGGATTTTTTCCTCGCAAAATGTGTTGAAAAACGTCGTATGAAACGCGTGAGCTTTGATAATTACATCCTCGGCTCTCTTATCACGGTCACCTGCGGCTCGCGTGAACAATTCCGCCTCGGATGTAATTATCAACATACCTCACTTGTATCACAATGTACTATTTACGAAGATTTTTTTTATACGATACGGACATTAAATTCCCATTTAACAGTTGTAGAGCGTTCAAATCTGACTTTAACGGTTATACCTTCCAATCAATCAGCCATTGAAGTTTCTTCCTGTCAATACATAATACAGTCAATATTGTCTTACCTGGAAATCCCGGGGAATTTCATGAAATTTTGTTTTCGTCTACCAAAAGTCCCCGACCAAGAGACGAACGGCCGCCATCTTGGAAAATGTACTCCATTCGTAAGAAATTCAGGTTTTGTTTGAAAACCACGTAGGTACTCTATGAAAACATGGTCTAGAGGAACATTAAAGCTAAATAAATTTTGCACAAAAAAACGAGTCTTCATGGGGAAAAATGCATCCACACATGAGATTGTCCCTCAATGTCCTTCCAGGGAAGATTCTCCGAATTTGAAGCTCGGGAGAGTTTCAAAACCATTTAGATTTACACAATAGGATATGAACAACATTAATATTAGCATTTTACCCGACTAAAGCCAAACCCACAAGATTGGTACCTAATGGATTAAATTGACCGCTAAGTATTGGTAGTTCGCTACCACCTCCAGGTTAAGATGCTTGATGAATTCCAACAAATGAGGTGGTGTTAGATTTATGTTAATGCTGACGATGCGTTGGCGCACATCGAGTTTAAAACAATCAATAAGTATAGCGGGCGGGCGTGAGTAGAAACCAAATCAGGGGGCCTAGACAAGGTTACAATCGACAAGCGCTAACGCTAACGCTAACTAATAAAATGTCCCATACATTTTATTAGTTAGCGTTAGCGTTAGCATTACAGATGTTAACGAAAAGTGTTTCGTCGGCATCTGTCATTCCCATACATATTATTAGTTAGCGTTAGCGTTAGCGCTTGTCGATTGTAACCTTGTCTACGGCCCCTTAAATGATAACTTTGCTTCTTGCAGTTAAGACCGTACATTAGCTAAGCCTTTTTTCAGATTCAAGAATTATAAAAAATAAAGAATAATAATAATAATATCAATCAATATTTCTGTCTTCGTCATCATCATCTTCCTAGCGTTAGTTCCCGGTAGGGCCCCTAAAGGAGCCCGGGGTCCGCTTTGACACCTAAACCCAAGATTTGGCATAGGCACTAGTTTTACGAAAGCGACTGCCATCTGACCTTCCAACCCAGAGGGAAAACTAGACCTTATTGGGATTAGACCGGTTTCCTCACGATGTTTTCCTTCACCGAAAAGCTAACGGTAAGTATTCATAAGTTCCGAAAAACTCATTGGTACGAGCCGGGATTCGAACCCACGACCGCCGCTTAGCAGCCGCGTGCCTGAACCATAGGCTACCGTAGCTCGCTAATATTTCTGTCTTCGTCGTCAATCATAGGTAATTGTTCGGAAATGAGTAAGAACAATTGAATAATAACTCTCATTGAAAGGCGATTTGCCATTGTCGTCCAATAATCATTTTCATCATCTAGATTACTGGATAAAATAGTCTCGCAGGGCCAAGGGCACTATTGACGATTTCATGGTACAATAAAAGTGCAATTATCTGTTAACCATATCCATTTCAAGCTTAACGCGACAATGGGTACAATTAGAAAATTAACACGTTTTGTAGCGGTTGTCATGACATCGTTTCCTTGGGGCTACCTCGTCGACACGCGAGGCCGCAAGACAGTGCTCTACCACAGCTCGCTGCTCACCGGGACGTTCGGTATACTCTCTGCCTTCATGCCTGAACTGATCAGCTTTACTGCGTGCAAGTTCCTAGCTTCACTTTGGTATGTATGATGGTATTGGTAAGTTTTTGTTTGTTCGTAACAGCTCACCGATTAGACATTTCTCCCCAAGTAACCTGCCTAAGTATAAGTGAATTCACGAAAGCGTGTATCTCAAAGTTGCCTCTGTTTTTCTAAACGCTGTCTCCGTCTGCGGGACTGCGGATCAAAGTTTTCACTTAAACGGCAGAAGTGAAAACTTGAATATCATACCTAAGTAAAAAAAAAAATGTTTTTCAGTAAAATAGCTTAATTATGTTTTTCAGTAAAATAGCTTAATTAATTTTCAGCTTAGCATGCCCGTCAGCGGCCCCATACACTTATATTGGGGAAATTCTCCCCCAGAAACATAGGGACCTGGCTCTCTCCATCACAAATGCTATGCAGACACTTGGATCCGCTCTGGTGCCTTGTAAGTTAAATTTGAACTGTTGAGCGAACTTTTATTCTTACAATTAATTGGGTTTGTTGGAAGATCGTTTAGTTTATCCCCGCTCTGGCCTATGACAGAAAATGATAAAAAAATACTACTACTTACTACTACTACTTCTCATTGAGTCTTAGAGCCTTATCACACTTGCGATTTCCAAGCGTATTTTGTATGAAGGCGATCACGCAGCGTGTTCGCCGCGACTGATAATTGTATAGAAAACACGCTCGCAAATCGCAAGTGTGATAAGGCTCTTAGTTTCTGTCATGTCCCGTGTAAGTAACCGTGGGGCGCTTCTTCGTGGATCAAACAATCTATAATCTACCTATATACTAAACTTTATCGATAAAAGCGTAAAATTAAATCGCCTTTAATGCATTGTTGAAATGAAAACAATACATTGCCTAGTCGACCCATTAAAAACCAATATATTATACCAACTCAATCAGTTTTAGATCTAGACACGTGGCAGCGTGTCCAGCCAAGTTCGAAACCAAAAAGAACTGGCTAAGCAGCAGCCGTGTGTTATATATATTACACGAACCACTTTTGACTCCTTAATAACTCAAAATCTAATTTAAGGCGGTGCATTGGAAATGATCGCGTGCTTTGAAACGCCGTTCTGACTAGATTAAGAAACAATAAGGTCTGATTTTCAGATATATGCATCTTAACTATATGATTGTTTATCTGATTTAATCGATTGCCTAAAATTTCTTCGATGGAATAAAAATCCAAAGTTGGGTCTTTATTTTCCTTTTTTTACTCAGCCTACTCAAACAATACAGTATTTTACGACACTATCAAGTTAATACTACATATAGTAAGTACCTATTTTATCTTATCTAAAATATCGCTTAGTGAAATATAAATAGAACTTCACTTAGTTAGGTATTTAACGAGTCCAAAAAAGCCATACCCGATGAGTGTCGCATCTCTTTTTCTCGTGCGCGGAAGGCATAAAAGCGTGTAAAAACATAGAAATGAAATTTGTGGTATATGTACTTATTAAAACCCCTTAGATTAACTAGAACCCGTAATAAATACAGGTAAAACGGTTATTGGGATATTAACGTCTAAAAATCGGCATTTTTATCACTAACCGACTTATTAGCTGACAAAGAGATCTAAACCCTAACCCAATCCAGATGACCTAGAAAGTTGAAATTTGGCGTAATTACAAATAAAAAAGTAAAAAACCCGGCCAAATGCGTGTCGGGCCACGCGCAGTGTAGGGGTTCCGTAGTTGCCTGTCTGTCTTAGAGTTACATCGACGTGCGGCGCGGTTGCGTCGGCAGAATTAGTACACATTAAGTTGGTCGACTATTACTCGGTAAATACTTATGCCTACTTATCCGTGATAGTTTTCCTTTTAAATTCATTATAAATGTACAAGTGCCACGGTTTTTGAAGTGAAAACTTCTTTAGCGGCGCTGAGCACTTTTTTTTTGGGATGGAGCAAAATTAAAAATACGCGACAGGTTTTTGTGACGTCAGATGTGAAGGAGGTCACAATCTTTTATATTTTGCTGCTAGCTGATTCGACTTCATTCAAAACTGAACGCTATTCGTAAGAGTATAAACACTTTTTGCAATAGCATATTCTGCAAATGAATTTGTAATTTGCTATTGAGCAAATTCGAATAGTTCGAATTTGGACGTTATTCCTAAAGAGATAAAGCTTTGAAAAATATTGGGCAACGGCAAAAACAAATTGGTATTTTGTTCGCCGCCGCCGTCCGCTGTTCTTGCAAATTCGAATAGTTTGAATTTGGACGTTATTCCTAAAGAGATGAAGTCTTGGAAATTTTTGGCAATGGCAAAAACAAATTGGTATTTTGTTCGCCGCCGCCATCCGCTGTTTATTATATACCCTGGTTTTTAGGGTTCCGTACCCAAAGGGTAAAAACGGGACCCTATTACTAAGACTTCGCTGTCCGTCTCTCTGTCTGTCACCAGGCTGTATCTCAAGAACCGCGATAGCTAGACTAGAGTTGAAATTTTCACAGATGATGTATTTTTGCGCCGCTACTACTAAATACTAAAAACAAAATAAAATAAATATTTAAGGGGGGCTCCCATTCAACAAACGTGTTTTTTTAACCGTTTTGTCTGTCGCCAGGCTGTATCTCAAGAACCGCGATAGCTAGACAGTTGACAATTTCACAAATTATGTATTTCTGTTGCCGCTATAACAACAAATACTAAAAACATAATAAAATACATATTTAAGGGGGCCTCCCATACAACAAACTTTTTTTTTTTACTGTTTTTATAGATAATGGTACGGAACCCTTCGTGCGCGAGTCCGACTCGCACTTGGCCGGTTTTTATAGTAGGTACCTAATTGATAATTGTTTATAAATTTGCGCCAAACTCATTCTTAGGGTGCCACCGTAAGATGTCACGTGACCTGATCGAAGAACTGTTACAATGCTATTGAGTTTTCACTTCTGCCGGCACTCCCGGAGTGCAACCCGGTCTTTTTTTTTTCACATCCCCAGTAGTAGCCATTTAGCCGGCAGATGGCGGACACATGACTCGAAGCCCATTGTCTCACAAACTGAGTTGAAAATAGTTATTTATGCTACAAGTGTGGAAAGTAGGTGATTTCCGACGAGTGTCATTTTTATACATGAGCGAGTGAAGCGAGCGAATCATAAAACGTTTTACTATGCCTTGTGTGAGGAAATATAGTAAATGTTGAAATGTCGGTTTAAAATAGATAGGTTAAAATTGAAGAACCTAGGTAGATTGTCAGGTACCTACTTATTATCTGGAACTGCATTTAACAACTTCTCCACATCTTTTGCTATCAAGCTTATTCACTTAAAAGTTAAAAGCATTTTACCTAGGTATTGTGGTTTTGGAACACAATTAATTTTGAGTACTTAACTCAATTTTTTAAACAACAAAAAGACGCTGTACCGTCGTAGTTCTAAGAAGCATACTGACACTATTGAAACGCAATAAATCATTATTATTATTGATTACTCACTTTCACTCGACATTTTTTAAATATTTACATAAAATAACTCCAAAGTAAACAACAATCACAACAATGGCGGGCTTTTTAGATACATGCGCGGTCAACATATTTATGCGTATTGCGCATGTGCAAGTCGCCATACTGTCGTATTGCAAAAGGCATAAGAAAGATATGCGTTCAGCCAAACACATTAAGTGAATATTTTAATTTATTTATTGACCAAATTCAAAATTCAAAAAGATTAATAAATCATTTTATACATTATTAGTATTTATGTACCTTTTATATGAAAGAAAACGTGTAATTGAAATATTTGTAAAACTTTTCTAACGATACCCCACACCATGGATTTAACGAGAAAAAAAATTACATCCCCACTTTAGGTGTTGGGGAAGTACCCTAAACAAAAAAAAAACAAGATTTTATTTTACTGTTTTGTCAGTGTGATTGAGATTTAAATGGGTGCCAAGCCAAGTTCAGTAGATTTACGCAAAGCAGATAATCTTAGGATAAATTGATGCTCAAGATTTGACTTGGCTGAATGATTAAATTCTTTTGTCGGCGACGTTGACAACCACGCATATTCTTAATATTGAACTTTGGCTCCCATTTTCACATTTATGTTTTTGGCGGGATAACTATCTACTTCGATATTTCTAACAATCCTCCAACTAGCCTGGCAAATAACATATTCTATTCTATTTTTGCAGTACTAGCCTGGGGCATTATACCGCTGGACTTTAAAGCAGACTTCGGCATGTACATGTTCCGATCGTGGCGACTTCTAGTCATTGTATATTCATCCTTCTTCATTCTCGCCGCTTTCCTGATGTCCTTTGGCCCGGAGAGTCCCAAGTACCTAGTGTCCCAGGGAAAGCATGATGAAGCGCTTGCAGTGTTAAGGACCATGTATGCGAGAAATAAAGGAAAGTCGGAGGAGGACTTCCCGGTAAGTCGATTTACATTAATACAGATGATAACATCAACAGTAAGACAACACAGAATGCCATGGAGCGGATTAAGGTTAAGCAGTCCTCAATTACACAACATCAAGCACGCAATTAACCACGTAGAACCGATGGTCGTTGGGGCGGAAAGGTTCTCGAGTGGCGACCACGTACCGGAAGGCGCGGCGTAGTTAGGCCCCCACAAGGTGTACTACTAGTCTACTTAGTCGAATAGGCAATTGGTTTGTTTTTGTTATGTTACAAACTTTCTTAACTTTCTGGTTGCAGGACCGGTCACTTTAGCACTCTTTGGGGGAGGCCTATGTCCAGCAATGGACGTCTTTCGGCTGATATGATGATGATGATGATAAGTCCTCAATTATTGTTTAATCTTAAAATGGTTTTTTTCTAGGTCAAATTGCTAAAAGTGGTCGAAGGTCCTAAAAAAGATAAGGTCGGGTTCTTGACCTCACTTAAGGATCAGTCTCTCCCTCTTATGAAGCCACCGTACGTCAAATGGATGGCTCTGAACGGTTTCCTACTCTTCGGAGCGTTTGCTAGGTGATTACCTAATTTACATATATAATTAGGTATATTGTTTTACCCTTACCCTCTTACTCACCACTGTTTTATGATCCTCGCCGTGACGCCGTTGGTTAACATCTGAGACTCTAGTATCTGGGGGCACGGTAGTGCCCCCGCCAAGTCGAGCGCGAAGCAAACACTGCCGTACCATCCTTTACTGGAACCATTTCGCCGCATTTTCAGGCCCCTATTTGAGAACCTCTGGATAAGACCAGAACGCAGAAATTTTCGTCATCCAGTAAGCTATAATCACATACTTAAAATCCAAAATTTCAAGTCTGTAGGTCATTTAGTTCCGTAGTTAAGCGAAAGCAAAGTTTCGCATTTATGACACTCACTCACTCACTCACTCACTCACGATCATCAAAATAGAACTAGTACTTCCCATTAACTCAGAGAGCTGAAATTTGGTACAGAGTTAGGGTTTAATGGCCACATAAAGGGAAAACTATAAAAAATGGCAATTTCAACCCAGTTTTCTAGATACACCAACTGTATACATTACTTTATTACAAAGTTACATTTGCAGTGAGTGGGAAAATTCAAAAGCAAGAATGGGCCTGCATTCATAGTTTGTATGTATGGATAACACATTAACCTACAAAAAGGAGTGAGATCCCATAAAAAACATTCCATGTAAAAAAGAGGCCAAGTCTCGAAACTCTTCCACCGTAAAAAGTTGTGATATATTTCGTAGAGCCAAGTCTCAGGCATTATTATTAATCTTTATTTGCTTGCTAAATAAAATTTTGTGACTTGGCAATCACACAATACTACATAATTTTAGGTAAGTATGCAAAAATCCATAAATACAGTTAAGTTGTGTGATTGCCACGTTGCAGAATTTTATTTAGCAAGCAAATAAAGATTAATAAGAATGTCTGAGACTTGGCTCTACGAAATATATCACAACTTTTTACGGTGGAAGAGTTTCGAGACTTGGCCTCTTTTTTACATGGAATGTTTTTATGGGATAATTTTTACCGAAACAAAACGTTACGACCGCGTTTGCGTTTAGCTGTCAAATTCCATAAAAATTGAGGTTAAAACGCAAACGCGATCGTAAAGTTTTGTTTCGGTTAAACTTATACTATTGTAGAGCCTCTGAACGCCCGTATCATTTGCATACTTTGTGCTGAAAATGTATTAGTAGTCGGTGAATTATCCATAAAATTTACAAAACGAGTTACTTATATATTAAATCCATAGAAAACATCCATGACTCTTCTGGGATTCGAACCCGGGACCTCCGGCTAGGCTACGTAGCCAGGGTCACTACCAACTAGGCTACAAAGGTCGTATAGTTTGTATGCATGTCGGTATTCTATTTCTTCCTTCCCGCATCATTTCCCTTACCCGCAACAGTATACTTAACACCTAATAGCTACTTACGGTTATAATTATAATGCTTACCACAATGTTTATTGAAATATTTTCAGTCTAAACGGTCTCTACATGTGGGTTCCGGACATCTTGAACAGGGTCCTGAGTCAGGACCGCGACGGTGTCACCGCTTGTGATATCATCGCTCTAAGACTCAGTGAGGTAAATGTTTCATTTGCTGAACAAGCTTTTCCTCATCTTCAGTAACATATCGTTCAGTCCAAAATGCGACCTACGGGTCAAGACGCACATTTGCGTCTACATTCAAGATTTTCTTTGGCAGAAAACGGCTTTCTGAAGAACTAAGCTCTCTGAGAAATTATGTTCTTTGGTTTTCCTCTTTATTGATAATGTAGACAATTAACGTGTCTTGTTAATTGGGCCAATGAACAATTTTTTGTTACTCGTTACCATCGTTATATCTCCTGGTTCACTCTTTAACACTATGATTTGATAGGGTTTAACCCTTTAACCCATTTAGGGAGGCCTATGTCCAGCAGTGGACGCCTTTCGGCTAATATGAAGATGATGATGAACCCTTTAACGGGCAAAGTTAACATTTATTCACAATTCAAGTCTCTTGGCTATGTGGCCTATGTGTAGACCTAAAAATTCTGGCCCTTAAAAATATACAAAAAGATGACCTTAACAGGTGGTCATTTTGGCTATGAAATTTAGATTGTGCCCTATAAAGGGTTGAATCCACTATACACATGATTTTGTTATATGGTAAACGCATTACATGATGGGGCATCTCCTTATGTATGATACGAGTTCAATTTATAGTATTTCTTCTAAGAAACTATGTCACTGTTGTCCCCTGGCATGCCGGGACAAATACCCAATTGATTAAACTGATCTTAAGTATGATTGACTGTGAGGCATTGATAAAACTATGTACTTGCTGACTATGCTTTCCTTAACCAGACTCACGAAACAGCAGTCTGCGACGACAGCATAGACAACCTGACATTCTTGGTAAACTCCATAGCCAGCATCTCTTGCGCGTTCATATCGCTATTAGCAAGCGGCACGCTCAACATCATTGGCAAGAAAGTGCTGCTGGTTTTGGTGTACTTCACTCTGGGCGCGTTCTGTATATCCATCAACTTTATCAAGAAGAGTATGGTGTTCGCGATGTTGCTATCAGCGCTGCAGGTCGTGGCTGTGGCTGTTGGACCAGTGAATGCTTATGCGGTCGAGATATTCCCTACACATTTAAGGTGAGTTAATAATGGTGAATGCATCGAAGTATATCAAGTAAGGAGCCAAGTGTGAACCTGTGATAACAACTCATGCTTACATTAATTATAGCACAGAACAGTATAATAGTTAATACATGAAGGTGCAAAATTTGTAGAGGGGTTGAAAGCAATCCATTGCCGCCGAGATATTTTGGCGCTCGAACAATATTTCGAGGCCCAAATTGATGGTTTTACCAGAGTTGACTCTACTTTTCATTTCCAATACTAGAAAACTAAACGTAGATATACTTATGAAACAATCTTTAAATATTAGCTTGTACGGTATTATCACAGAACTCGCAAAAAATATATACTACACCGATAAGGACAAACGTTAAGACTAGCTATATAAAGTGCAGCTAATTCGCAAAACTTCAGGTTTAGATACACTTTGGGAATACATCAGGCTACCAATTGACCTAAACAGCAATGTGGCATTGCCTATTATTAACCCCCGACGCAAAGAGAGGGGTGTTATAAGTTTAACGTGTCTGTGTATCTGTCTGTGGTATCGTAGCTCCCAAACAGATGGACCGATTAAAATGCGGTTTTTTTGTGTCATAGATAATGTTATCTTGAGTGTTCTTAGCTATGTTTCATGAAAATCCGTTCAGCCGTTTTTGAGATATTGGACTTTGAAATGAAAATGTCGGGGGTTTTTCAACTTTTCTAAGTTGTTAAACGAAATTTACTATCTCTCTTATTCACAAGGTCCTGCTATACTTTAAATGAATTACTTATTGGATAAAATTTCATGTACAAATGAAACAAAGAACAAAGATTCTTATTCACCCTTTTATTTGAACTTTTGATTGAGATTAAAATAATTTAATTAAATTGCATTAATATTTTGGTTTATGTTATCGTTCAAGGGGCATGGCGGTGAGCCTCGCGATAATGCTGGGCCGGGTCGGGTCCATCCTCGGCACCAACGTCGCGGGGCTGCTCATTGACGCGTCCTGCGAAACTACCTTCTACCTATTCGGTGGATTATTGTTGGGTAAGTTGTGGGAGTTTCTACAGAGCTGTTATTCTGAACGCTTCCCCTCTAACGAAACCTGTGTAAATCAGACCTCTGGATCTTGTTTTAACCTCACCTCACCGATCACTCACAAATAAGAATAATTTATTGAAAAAACCTTGTGGCTAATTGTACGGTCGAGGAAATTGAATGTTTGGCACATGTCAACTCTATTAGAATGACGTTAAGGTCCAAAAGTGCTAAACATTCAATTTCCTCGACTGTACATTGTGTTGTGGTTGCATTGTTACTAATGCGATTGAACCAGGATTAGGTACATATATCTTGACGCGGCGATTATTAGTAACTAAGCGCAGGTAAAGGTCTAGTAGGTATCGTTAGGCGTGAGGGTTGAGGTGAGGCGGCGGTTGGCGCTTGCCCGAATAACGGCTACTATACAGGGTGTTTGGGAACAGGAGGCAAAGCCGAAAGTGGGTGATATTTTAGGCCATACTGAACAATTTTTACTATGGGGCCAACCCCGAAATGTCAAAAAATAATTTCTCCTCTTCATACAAAATATCGACATTCAAACGGTCAAAATGTATGAAACAGCCAAATTTTTTTTTGAGATAACGGGGTTGGCCCCATATTAAAAATTATTCAGTATGGCCTAAACTATCACCTACTTTCGGCTTTGCATCCTGTTACCAAACACCCTGTATAGGTGACGAGTGAGGTGAGGTAAAAAACAAGTAACGGAGTAGCATAGCTGGACAAAATAGAGGTCGATTTGGTTTATCACGTCGCATTACATCGCATTTCTACCAATACGTCGTTATATACCTAGTAGCTAGGCAACTTACAGTGAAATAATAGCAATCTGATTTATTAGACCGTGACCGTGTATAAATTACACGTTTATGAATTACGATAACTTTGAAAATCGCTAGGTATAGGTAAAAAGCTTAAGTAAAGCTCCTCTTGTAGGCAGCTGTGACCAGTTACAATACACATATTTAAAGTTTGTAACATCATCATCATCATATCAGCCGAAAGACGTCCACTGCTGGACATAGGCCTCCCCCAAAGAGTGCCAAAGTGACCGGTCCTGCGCCACCCGCATCCAGCGGACTCCCGCAACCAGAAAGTTAAGAAAGTTTGTAACATAACAAAAACAAACCAATAGGCATGATGCCTCATGTTCAAATTGATAACATAGTATTGCTAAATGGATAGTAAACCATCAAATTATCGTAATAAAGTATAAATTATAAAATATAATTAAAATCATAAAAAGTTAGGAACCTTGAAAGTTTAGAAAAAATATGCATTTTTTTTTATTGTCCAAGAGTAAATTAAAAGCTACCAATAGAATCCTTACGCTGCAGAATCAAAATTGTAAAACAACTATGTAGATACTTAAACGCAGTATTTCGCGACCGAAACAACAATTTACCTGATTTTCCATACTACGATTAGTACAAATATACAAATTTGACTCACATCTTTATCTCAATTTTTTAGGTATTTATGTTTTTTAATTGTGGTTGCTCCCATACAAACATTTGTTCCTGTCCAAAAACTGGTTCGAATGACGTCACAAAAAAATCTTAGTCATCATCCCTATTGCCTATTCGACCAAGTAGACTAGTAGTACCTACCACACAACTAAATCAATTAATTACATAACAGAGGGGCTTAACATTTAAGTTGTTTACCTGTAGTGTGCTGAGTTGCTTTACTAGGTATAATAGGAATAATTTTCAAAAGACAACATGTTTTTACCCGACTGCCGAAGGAGGGTTATGTTTTTCGAGCGTATGTATGTTTACCCGACTGCCGAAGGAGGGTTATGTTTTTCGAGGGTATGTATGTTTACCCGACTGCCGAAGGAGGGTTATGTTTTCCGAGCGTATGTATGTATGTAAAGTACGCGCCAATAGAAAACGAAAATAATGTAAACAAACAATGTATTGAATTTGACATATTAATCAAATATGTCAAATTCAATACATTGTTTGTTTACATTATTTTCGTTTTCTATTGGCGCGTACTATATGTATGTATGTATGTGACCTTATTCTTTGGCACGCCCTGCAGCCTAAACCGTTTGACGGATTTCGACATATGAGGTGTCGTTGGATTTCTCTTAAAAATCGTGGGAGTGACATAGGCTATAAAATTTGAAAAAAGCAGTAGTTTTTTTTGAAAAATCTTTTAATAAGAGTTGTTGTTTTTGATTTTTGATGATTGGTTTGTTTTCAGTTTGCGGCTTCATGGCATTCCTGTTACCGAGAGCAAAAAGCAAGATATGCTGTATCTAGAATGCATTCATGCGATCTCGTTATAATATGTATATTATCTCAAAAACTCGTATTAGATTAATTGTTAAACCAAACTGTTTTGTTACGGAATACACTTATTAAGAAATAAGTCGCTGAGATTTTATTGTACCCACTCAATATTAAAGAATTACAGGATAGATAGAGTCAGGAAACGTACATATAAAGTTATAAACTATGAACCACGGGTGCAATTAATGGGATCAATATTTCGTGTCCATATATATATATATATACTAGCTTCTGCGCGCGACTTCGTCCGCGTGGAACTCTTTTATATCGTAGCTCCTTACAAACTTTCGCCCCCTTTAGACGATGATTCCCGGAATAATAGTTATTTCTTATACAAGGGTGCAAAGTTGTATTTTACCCGCGAGTGTGGAATCGAAACGCGAGCAAGCGAAAGGATGCTATAGTTGAACCACGAGCGAAGCGAGTGGTTCTAAAATAGAATCCTGAGCGTAGCGAGTGTTTCAACACACGAGAAGTAAAATACATTTGCACCCGTGTGTAACACAAAACTTTTCACCTCACTGTAGCGTAGCGAGGAAGCAACATGCAAAACAAGTTTATTTAATTTAAATAATAATATTTTTTTATTTTATTAACAGTAATATTAAGTAGAATTTTGGTCAAGTGCTAGTTTTAGTTTTCCCATACATTTTGAGACCCAGCGCCTGATGAAGGCAACAAGCAATTTTTTAAAAGTTCTTAAATATTTAAGTGATTCTGTTTTTTAGTATCTATTTGTTGTTATAGCGGCAACAGAAATACGTCATCTGTGAAATGTTTGTATTATGAGCGTTTTACGTTTTGTTATCTGTCAAAAGCTACTTAAACACGCTCCAAGGTAAATTTACTTTCCCCACGCTAGTGGATATAATTTACTTTAAAACAAAGTTTTAACCGACTTCAATTTAGTACTCCGTCAAGCCACGAAAATATTTCCACATTTCTTTTCCAATTTACCACATGAACTGATTTCCAAGAGCAAATGCGTTAATTATTATAGAAAAAAACCGAATCGCTGTATGTGGGCTGATTTGAGGCCTTCCGTCGATTCCACAAGGATCACCTTGGCACTTCATTAGTTGCTATTTCAACGGAATCTTATCAGTCTGTGATATACTTTTGTACTTTTAAGTACCTACATTATTGAGGAATTCCATAAGTCATCTGTGGTCTTCATCATCAATTCCACTCCACCAAATTTATGATTTCCATGTGTAAAATACACGAGTTTTAATAGAAAATACCAAAATCACTACACGCGTGCCTAACATAATTGAGGAGTTCCCTCAATTCCTCATGGATCCCCCATCATCCAACTGAATTTTTGAAAAAAATGGGACCCACCTGGAAGCATATATATACTTATTAACGAAAAAATAAATTTACAAATCGGCTCATCAATGACGGAGTTCTGAGGTAACAAACATTGAAAAAAAAAAAAAAAAAAAACAACAACCGAATTGAGAACCTCCTCTTTTTTTTGAAGTCGGTTAAAAATGCGCTTTTGCCCACTGGTTTTAAAGGATAGACGGCTTTCCGATCGCCTCGCTCGAGGCAGTGAAGGGAAAAAGCCTTTTTGGACCTGGAGGTGCTTGAGCTGACATGCAGAGCTCCGAGGTAGCATTGTTTTATTTCGGATTTCGTACTGTACATTATAGACTCGCGCACCAAATTCTACATTTTAGATAGTTTACTAATGACGACTTTAGGCGTCGTTGGCGAACGACACTGGGTCGACACAAGGAAATACCTCTATGTTCAATTTCTAAAACTATATATGGCAATGTTATGGCACGTAACTAAAATATAATACGTTATTCATCTATCCATATTTCCTCCGTCAGTTTACTAATACAATACGATCTATGGAAATATACTGTTCAGGACACCCGTCAATAAGACATTTCATATCCTATATATCTAGTTACCATCTTAGGATAGCTTTTCCTGCTACGTAGGTCTGCTTATGTCAGACGAATCATCTATACGATAACAAATCTTTAGACAACGAATAGGTTTAGTTTACTAACCATTCAAACACCGGATTAGACACTTTGTATGCATAGAACGTAAACACTGGTACCCCGTATCATCAGTTAGTAAGTTTGCGATCTAAAAGGTCACGTTCATTCCTCGAATGAACGTTCGAATAGCCTTTCATCATACCAGATAAGACAAGACTTTATTACGCAGATCGCAAACACTAGTACCCCGTATCCTCGATTTAGTAAGTTTGCGATCTTAGGTCAATGTTTGAATAGCCTAGTTCTATAAAAAGGTACTACCCAACGAAGACGTGTGGTTGATCACACTAACAATCAGTGTTTGGCTTGCGTAGCATGCTGCGTGAGTCATTAACACATAACCATACAGACTACATTCTTATTTTCTGAGAGATTGACTTTGATAATTTGATAACTCGTTTTAACGTAATTTAACCTAGTTCTTTGTATTAATTGAAGTCAATATCTTAAGTATTTCTGTTTAAATGGCACTGCGCCAAAGGGGGCGCTCCGCGAAATCGGGGTTCTTAGATTGAATATTTACCTATGACAAACTAAAGCGAATGCCAGGAAAAAGAACATACCAAAACTACATCATATATGCAATTGAATCGTCTGAACAAAACCATACAAAACCAAAATTGCCTCGATAGAAAAGAACCGCCAAAACAAGTCTTATTTTTACTCAATTTCAATAGTGTGAGGTTCCCGTGCATATAAATTAAGTAAAAGTTGAGTGTATAATAGCTTTTCACATTATCTAATGAAAGTACTAGCGGGGTATTTTTATGTAGTCCCTTTTCAGACTTATTGAGGTGAAACGTATTTGGCGTATAGGCCTTTTTTATTTAGCGCGATACCCTTTCTCCCGTCGCGTGTTTCGTGCGGTTCTGTATATCTTTTGTTGCCGTTCGCGGGCGGAGTCAGTCGTAATCGCTCCGCTGAGACGAGAGGACTATGTTCTGTGCTCTCACGACAGCACGATGAACATAATTATTTCAATAATATTGTGACCCAGTATATTCGTCCAGTGAATGAACGTATCATTACATTCCAGTAGATATTTTGCTACATTTTGAAATAATATATTTAAAAGTCGACCTTAACATATAGATCTTAAAGTTCAAAATACAACTATAAGATTACGCAGCGATCGGCGGGTGACCGGCTTCTTAGAATAATTTGTGCAGTACATGCAAAACTAGACGAACATTTTTCTGTCGATCGTGTATTTACTTTATGAAAGATTATCACTATCACTACATAGTATAAAACAAAGTCGCTTCCCGCTGTCTGTCCCTATGTATGCTTAGATCTTTAAAACTACGCAACGGATTTTGATGCGGTTTTTTTTAATAGATAGAGTGATTCAAGAAGAAGGTTTATATGTATAATATAGTATCCGTGCGAAGCCGGAGCGGATCGCTAGTTGAGAATAAATCCGGTTATGTTCAAAATCGATGTCTGAGAGGTCTAAATACGAATTCATAGTCAGAAATATTTCAAAAAGTGGTCGCATTATTTAAAATTTTTGAAACATTCGTTGTAAATTAATATGCGCGTTTTTTTAAAGAACAACATACATTGGCAGGCTTCTCGAGGGTGAAGATTCTAAAAATGATGTCCATTTTGAATTCCAAGATGGCGGACATTGACACGGTTCTACTCACGTATTAAATGTCACTACGGGCGACATGTTTCGAACTCTTCGGGAATTCTTCTTAAGGATGAGTGTTTTCGCGGCGGTGTCGCTTGAATCTTGTCGTGATTCAAGCGACACCGCCGCGAAAACACTCATCCTGAAGAAGAACTTCCGAAGAGTTCGGAACATGTCGCCCGTAGTGACATTATTGACATTGTTTTTCTTTAAAGTCATCACGGGTGTCGCTTTTAGGTTTATCGAGAGTGCAGATTCCAACAATTATTGCCTGCGAACTTGGACATTTTGATATTAAAAAAGTGAACATAATTATGCACTTTTTCTTTAATATGTTCAAAATTGATAACTAAAGGGCCAAAGCGTCTCCATTGTCTCCAAGTACGAATCCGAGATCAGAATTGAAAAATTTGGCCGCCACACAGTAGTGGTCTGAAAATCTGACTTTCATAGACATGATCGAAGTTTTCATAATATATTATAGTTTTTTTTTAATGCTACTAATAAATTCACGGTTAAATTCATGTATTAAACGACACGACAGGCGACATGTTTTGAACACTTCGGGAGTTCTTCTTCAGGATGAGTGTTTTCGATGTTTGTTTTGAAGAAGAACTCCCGAAAAGTTCGAAACATGTCGCCTGTTGTGACATTTAATGCGTGAATTTAACCGTGGATTTATTAGTAGTATTTTAGACATGTCTCACAAAAGTTTAAATTCGATTATAGCTTTTTTTTGCTTTAGGCTTTTACTAGCCATTATTATGCTAGCTCACAACCCTTACGTGATTTAGTAAAAAAACGGAAGGCCATATTTCAGTTATAGCTCCGGTGGTTTTTTAAGCAACAAAATGTAGGTAGTGGTATTCTTTGGGTAATTAAAGTAATTTGTACTCTATAAAGTGAGTGTTTTCGCGGCGGTGCACACCGCCGCGAAAACACTCAATCCTGAATAAGAACTCCCGAAGAGTTTGAAACATGTCGCCCGTAGTGACGTTTAATACGTGGGTGAACCGTGTAATTATTGACATTTTTTTTCTTTAAAGTCATCACGGGTGACGCTTTTAGATTCCAACAATAGGGGCGTAGACACTAAATAAAATAATGTGATATTTTCTCGAAGAAGGTTAAAAAAAATTGTCAAATGGAGAAAAAATCAACGCAAAAGGTTAAATAATCACGAAGTTATAAGTGTCCAAAGTTTTAAGAAGGGATGTGTTCTGTCCCTTTTTCGCAAAACGCAACTTCATATGAAACGATGACGCTGGAAGAATGTGACGTCACAGAAGACGGCAACGTGCCGCGCGCATCGTGGTCAGCGACGCCGTCGACGCGGCCTGCCGGCAGCATCCTGTAATGTGACGTCACACACCGTTTGCGTTTTCTCTCAAAACAACAAGCAATATTAAAACGGTTGTAGCTTCGTAATTCTTTGAGATATCTGAATGGGATTTTCATCACTATGCATATTTTTTTGCCTTCTTTCTTTTGGAGTAATAATAATTTTCGAGTCTGCACCCGAATTATTGCCTGCGAAGTTGGACATTTTTATATTAAAAAAAGTGAACACAATTTTGCAGTTTTTCTTTAATACGAGTATGTTCAAAATTGATAACTAAAGGGCCAAAGCGTCTCCATTGTCTCCAAGTACGAATCCGAGATCAGACCCCGTATCATGGTCGGCCTTATCACTCGATAAGTGACAAGATAGGGGCATCGTCTCGTTCTATCAAACGGTGTCAGCCAGTGACGGACGCTCTATCCTGTCACTTATCGCGTGATAAGGCCGACCATGACACGGGGTCAGAATTGAAAAATTTGGCCGCCACACAGTGGCCTGAAAATCTGGCTTTCATAAACATGATCGAAGTTTTCATAATAAATTACAGTTTTTTTTAATGCTACTAATAAATTCACGTATTAAATGACGCGACAGGCGACATGTTTCGAACTCTTCGGGAGTTCTTCTTCAGGATTAGTGTTTTCGATGTTTGTTTTGAAGAAGAACTCCCGAAGAGTTCGAAACATGTCGCCTGCCGTGACATTTACGTTAATTTTTTAACCGTGGATTTATTAGTAGTATTTTAGATGTCTCACAAAAGTTAATTCGATTATAGCTGTTTTTTTGCTTTAGCCTTTTACGAGACATTATTATGCTAAATTACAACCCTTACGTGATTTAGTAAAAAAACGGAAGGTCATATTTCAGTTATAGCTCTCGAAACTGACTTAGCTACTAGCGAAAATTATATCTTCAAATATAGGTACTTACAGATTTTGTCTTTCTTTCCACTTATTATAATTATCTATAGGTATTCATCATGTTTCATCTGACTGTCGGGGCATATAGTATGCGAGAAGGAGCGGGGCAGCAATAGACGCATCAGCGCGGCAGGTACGGGGCGCGCGGGTGATTTCTGATTTTTCCCTGGCGATACGCCCCCTCTTAAGTTCGAAATGTGTCAAGACAAGGTCAAGACACAATTGCACAAAAGAACAACTTATCGTACAAAAGGCGGACTTGAGCATTCTCTACCAATCAACCTTTGGGCAAAGCAGACTAATTGTGGGCGGTGTAACTACAGATATAAACACACAGTGGATAAACATACATACCTAATAAATAACAACCATAGACAAATAAAAATACACTGATAAAATACATACAGATATATATATATACAGACGAAAATAGGGAACAGAAACACTGAATCTACGGCTCTGCTTGCAAACAACTTGCGTAAAGATCTTTTTAACGCGAATCTGGTCGGGGACTGCCGGGTTTTAACTAGTAGACCGTTCCAGAGGCCAGCGACTCGAATGGTAAACGAATTGGACATGAAACCAGTTCGGTGAAGTGGAATAGCGAGGAATCTTTCCCTGAAGAGCGAAACTGACGGATACAACTCACGCCATGTCACAGTCGCCATCAGATATATTGGAGCGCCTAAAGTGCTCACAAATATCTGAACACGCCTTTATATTGTCGAGGCATTAAGGACGTGTTCAGATATTTGTGAGCACTTTGGCCGCTCCGATATATCTGATGGCGACTGTACAAACAGGGAACAAACTTTTGAGATAGTCGGGAGATTTAAGGTCCAGGAGGATTGAAAAAAGAAAGAAAAGCATACGAAGATTAAATTACCTCTAGTAGCAGAAGTCCGCTTGTTAGTCCGGTCGACCGAACTAGTGCCACTTTTCAGTAGCTACAGTTCGGTTGAAATATAGTAGTAACTCTTTAGTAGCAACAGTTCGGTATGTAATATTAAGCTACTCTAAGGCAGGTCGGTGTAGGTACGACGACGAGCGAAGCGAGGAGGAGTGTTAGGTGTACTGCGACCGTACAGCTTTGCCGGCCGCTGGCGCGGCACGTTCGCTTCGCTCGCTCGGCTCGCGCCAGAACCGACTTTACGGATATTTTTTTTCTAATAAAGTCGGTAAGGTCTGTAAGTGAATAAGATAGCTGTTGCCAAGCTCTTATTTGAATGGGGCTTCCTATTCCACAGATTAAAGAAAAAGGCAGATAGGCTCTAATAAATTGAACGTATTCTATATACCCGATCTCTTCTTACTTTTGTACTTAAGGCGCTGTCAACACCAAAATGGCCTTGAGGATTTGGGATAGCGCGCACACTGTGTATTTGTATCGGAGTAAACGAGAGCGAGTGTCACTGGGCGGGCCGGTTTTTGAAGATAATAGTGCATAAATATTGAAATAAAAAAAAGTGTGGATTATTTGAGAAATGTGACCCGTTAGCGGTTTAGGTATGAATATGTTGACTTCATTTTAATTGCAGACCCATACGTCAAAAAAATAAAGACATAGAACCGTTTAAGATGATTTTAAGACCAATCTTTGCAATTATTTTCTATCGAGCCGATTTCGTCCAATTATGTATCGAGCCCGTCCACGCTCTTTGAAATATGGTGAATATTAACATATATTTTTTTTGATGTGCTAGAACAAGTAGTTTTTCTTAAAAAACTGCTTGAAAACATCAATTTCAACAAAATTAGGTCTTGTCAGCCCCTTAACAACGAGTAAAAAAGGGATAAAACTATGTTATCTGGCAGGTCTTCATACGTCATTGTCTCCGGTTTCTCGCTCGCACGATGTATCTCGCTCTCTCGTTCACTCAAGATTTAGTGCAGTGAAAGAAATTTTATTTACAAGTTATTGTCATCGATATGTTCATAATATATTCTTCATCTGCGCCATTCCTAAATAAATTGTATCTCCATACTGTACAAAATGTCATTTACGGTTATTTACCACATTAAAAGAAAAACCATTACGTTTTAACTTAACTACATATTAAGAAAGTAAAGAATTTAGGAGTCTATTTGCGATTTGTCTCATAAGATCCATCAACCAGACCCACTGTGTATCTACTGAGATTTTTTTTTCCCGCTAGATACATTCGTATTTATAATGTATCTACTGGGATTTTTTCTTTCATCTGATACACTTTTCTAAATCCCTTCAGAAATGGATCTAGTGAGAGTTTATTTCCCATTAGATCTGATTAAGTACTTAATTTGCAATAATGGATCTAGTGAGAAGTTTATAAAAATGGTTTACTATTTATTAGTGCATTAATATTCGATATTTTTTACTAGATATTTCTACTAATACCTAACTAATGAGAAACTTTTTATGTTTTATGTTTGGATATTAGTTACTAAATAGGCAAAAACCAATATACATTCATATATTGTTGAAATTCAATTACTGTCCTGATTATACTTACATACAATACAATACAATACAATTACTCTTTATTGCACACCTTAAAACATGAATCAAATAGACATAACAACTTATAAAAAACAGATGTTAACAACAGGCGCTCTTATCGTTAAAGAGCGATATCTTTTAGACAATCAAACATATACAGGGTGATTCAGGAGACGTGAGCAGGATCAACCCTACACATACAGTTAATGTTAATGGATCTTTTACCATCGTAATTAAATTAAACGCCCACAGTTTTTTTTTACATTTTGTGTGAAAGTTTCATTCACAATAAATCATGGTCACCCTACACAACTAAAAAAAAATTAACGTTAATCTTACCAATGCTGGTACGACTGAGTAGCTTATAAACTATTGAATCCGTAGGGTTGATCCTGCTCATGTCTCCTGAATCACCCTGTATATATAGTGGCGAAAAACTTTTTTTTTAATTAGCATGTTCTAAGCAAATAATTGGGGCTGGAAGCTAATAAGGGAGGTCACACATACAAAAAAGTGCCGATTTAATATTTTGCAGATAGGAACAAAAAATACGGCTTCGTACTCCCGGGATAGTTAGTTTCGGTTTTTTCCGTAGGTATTTTACGCTTGAAGCTATTAGAACAGTTAAAAATGTTAAAATACCCATACTAAATTTCGACCGTCATATATGGCAACAATGTTTCGCAACCAGTTACAATGGAAGGATATTCTTCCTTTGTTAGCAACTAATTGTGAAAGAAGAATCTTTTACCTTATTACACAACCAATTGCCAACGAATAAATTATTTCATAGTATAGTTGCGACCAAATTGCATTTATTATTAGTTCGCACCAAACTGCAAAAAATCTATTGCATGGGTAAATAGGCAGTGTATAGGCAAAATGCGAAGAAAATCTCTCGCATCCTGTAGCAAGGAAACTTCCGTTTGTAATACTAATAAATTCTACACAAAAAAAATAAAGACTTATTTTCAAATTGTAATATCATCTTGTAAGAAAATGTCATTCAAATGGAACTTGCGTTACACAAACTGTTAGTAGGCATGCCAGACCTCCCGGGGAGGCGCTGTGTTGAAAGTGAGAGTCTCAGCTGACAACACAACGAATCCGCAAATCAATAATGGGTCGGCAAAGCGCTTGCGATTCTTCTGGAGTCGCAAGCGTGCATAGGTCGCGGTGTCTGCTGTATCAAATAGTGCGTAAGCTTGTTTGTTCCCATTGAAGTACATATAAAATACCCCAATGAAAGTCAGTGGACATTGCATGGATGTCCTCATCCACACCAAGAGACTTGACAGTGGTTTTAGATTTATATTATTGTAATCATATACAGTATACTATAAACGAGTAATATTTGTAATCACATTCTTCAAAACGGCTCTTAACCTGTCACCCAGGTTATTTATTTATCGTATGGAAAATTAGAGTATTAAGAACCGTGAGATCTTCGAAAAGACAAGACCGGTACGGTTGGCAAGGGGTCACGTGTAGGGTAGCGGTCGGTAATTCCTACGGCCGTGTTGCAACTTCCAGTCACCCAGGTAATGTTCCATAACAGTTGTAACCACCTCTATTGACTCAAATATCATGGGTTCTTACAAAAAAAGGCTATCGAGGTGATCATTGGAACTAATAACAGCATACAAACTGGTCAGTGGCATAGACAGTAGCGACTTGTTGCTTGTATCGGATTTGGATTTTGCTTGCTCATTCGTCATTATTATTTGCAATAAATAATTATAAAAGTTTTCTACACCTTAATTACGAGTACCTAAGTAAAAAATATTTTTCCTAGTGACATCTTATATATATGGGGTAGCCAAGAACCAAATGTAATTGCTCCTAACGGTGAATAGAGGAACTAACTACTTAGCTTGTGTCGATGTCAAAATATATTCTATCGGCAACACAGGGGGCGTTATTGAGATCACGCATACCTACGTACGACAAGCTTTTGAGACCGTTTCTGGGACTGTAAGCGTTGATACTTAGCTTGTTGTCACACTCGAGCGCTGTCAGCGTTTTACAATAAGCGCTCAAATATGACAATATGACACTACGAGCGCCATTCCCTACGCCTGGCATGGGTTGAGAGTATGACACTACGAGCGCCATTCCCTACGCCTGGCATGGGTTGAGAGTATGACACTACGAGCGCCATTCCCTACGCCTGGCATGGGTTCAGAGTATGACACTACGAGCGCCATTCCCTACGCCTGGCATGGGTTGAGAGTATGACACTACGAGCGCCATTCCCTACGCCTGGCATGGGTTGAGAGTATGACACTACGAGCGCCATTCCCTACGCCTGGCATGGGTTGAGAGTATGACACTACGAGCGCCATTCCCTACGCCTGGCATGGGTTGAGAGTATGACACTACGAGCGCCATTCCCTACGCCTGGCATGGGTTGAGAGTATGACACTACGAGCGCCATTCCCTACGCCTGGCATGGGTTGAGAGTATGACACTACGAGCGCCATTCCCTACGCCTGGCATGGGTTGAGAGTATGACACTACGAGCGCCATTCCCTACGCCTGGCATGGGTTGAGAGTATGACACTACGAGCGCCATTCCCTACGCCTGGCATGGGTTGAGAGTATGACACTACGAGCGCCATTCCCTACGCCTGGCATGGGTTGAGAGTTTTTACCGGGAATGTGAGCTTTTAGGACTTATTTATATTCTTATAGTTCCTAGTAGGAACCTAGGTGGCAAGTTATTAATAACTGGTACTGACAGACGGCCGCATACCAATGCGCTGTAAAAAAATGTACATTTAATGGAGACGGGCATGGTGTGTGAACGTTTGTACAAAACCCTCGTGGCGCTTCAGTATTTTTTTAAATACGAGGTTTGCGTTACGTTCTTTCTTTATTGTCAAATTGAGTTATTATCGGACAATAAGGCTAAAGTAGTCCAATTTTTAAGGAAAGGAATGAAAAACAATTATAGTTAATGTCATCTTTTATTTATTGTGTTAAAACTTCGTGCGATGCAACCTGATCCTTATATCCTGTTTTGGCTAAAGACACAATGCCGTCTTTGCATAGGCAGAAATACACTTGTAAATGATTTATGATGATTGATTGATGATTAAAAGGCAGCAGTCAGCAGGTCCTACACTTGTGATGATCCCTACCTTAATGTCTCTATAAATCTATATTTCCTATTCTGAACTTAACCTAAAGCCTAGCTGTAATGGTAGCCTACCTGTAGGTGTAGCTAAAGGTAAATAATTAAACAAGTAATGAGCGGAAACAAATCATTATTTATTGCTCATTAAACATTGGAAGTGGTATTTTATGTTGAAGCTAAAGAAACTGATTATTTAATCCAATGGAATCAAGCTAGATTTCATAGGATATTCGCTTTGGTTCCTAGACAATACTAACCCAATAACAAAGCGAGTAAAACAATACGGTTAGTCCCGGCCGAATATGTTAGTAAATTTATTAATTTAAGACTCTAATCTAGATCGAATTATCCTAATACTAGAGAAACTTTTGTTATTTATCCCAACAAATTCAAGCTAGAATTCATTAACGAATCCACTTTGTCTCCTAGGAATGCTAGTCCAAAAGCAAAGCGGATCAAACGAAAATGGCTAGCTCCGTACCTACTAATAATGAAATGAACACACTAATTAGAACTGTAAATTAAACTTGAAAATATTATCCTTGGATCCTAGTCTAAAGTATCCTAACTAAACCTGCCAATAGAATAAAGTCGTGGCTTGCTCTGAAGTGTAGGCCAATTCATGATCGAATTTCTAGCGGTAGAACCCGACGCTGTGTGAAGGTAGTCCCAGGTGCTTTTCGACAAGGTGAGAGGGGGACGACGCACTAAGAAAGAAAAGTTTACACGTTAATAAAATCATACCATAAGTATATTTTCACACCTACAACTTAACTTACTTGCTTCTTCAAACCAACAAAATCCACAACTTATTATTGAATAACTTACTTATCTAAATAAGCTATATATAAATATAATTCACATCGTTAGATTTTTGTCACTCCTTCGAAGAAGTTCCTTCAATGATGTACCTACATCTTAAAATATTAAGATTTTGATGATGATGATGATTTTGGATGATGACGTTGAGATACAGAAATAAATGGTTAAAAGTGGACTATCGTTTTGACCTATTTATTACGTACAACTTATATTATAAATAATTTCCTAATATTCACATCCGAATGATTAGTTATTAAGATTAAATCGGAAAATAAATTAAATCGCTTAAAATTTACAGAAAGATTTTTACTATAGAGATATTTCATAGGTTGTAGTGTGACTAGTCTAGCGAACAATCCCAGCTTTGCAGGACCCAAAGGCACCTTTATAGTCGAGAGATTGATTGATATACGACGATGCACAATTGAGCCTGACAACTGGCAATTAACCACCATTCTAATCACACCATATTTATTGAAAATTCCATAACAAAAATTCCTCGGTACATATGTTAACTTGAACTACTGATATTTATCATTCATAAATGTAGAATTTAGATATTAAGGAAAAGTATGCATCCCTTGTAAAATCGATAACAAATCTTCTCTAACAGAAGGATCAATCTAAAACTAGACAACCAGACAAACGGAAAGAAACCACAATTAGCAAGATCGAGATCCCTTGACCGCTCGCCCTTGCATTCCATGTAGGGTTCGTCAAAAGTAGTTCACGTCTCTCCAGATTGGGAACCTCTTATCGAGTGAACCACCTATGTCTGGGTTGACAGTGCACTTGCAGCTATGGGTGGCTTACTTAGGGAGACTCAAACACGAATGCTTATATACACAACATTGTATCGACTTTACTCAGAAATCACACTACTAATACCTCATGACACCAACTACCCCTAATTTCTTATATATTTCCGTGCGGAACCATGTTGGCTCGCAACATTTCTATTAATAGTTTGTTACATAAAAGAAGCTGCTCGGTTTTAACCAATTACCTAACAAAAGGAGTTCCGTATAAAATAGCCCAATAATAATAATATCCTAATAATAAACCTCACTCATGAATTACTTCAATGCATGAGTGGTATGTACTTGACGTAAGTACTAAATCACTACATATGTTTACCAGTGTAATTTGGTATTACACTAATTTACTGAAACACCTCGCGAAACTTAATTACAATAAACGCAAGCGAATAACTGAATTACATATGAAAAATAGTACGGCAACAGTCGTACGTAATATACTAAAATAGCTTATATATAACCGTATTCTTAATAGTATAACCCTACATAATTACTAATAATTACTCGCTGACTAGGGCTTAAACCATAACCAACAATTATGCATCGCTTAGGGATAAACCGCACTCTTGAATGGAGGTAGTTACGAAGTTACAATACCGCTACACATTTAAAACACACGCATAGGTATATACTTTATGCTGCCACGATATTGATTGCTAATAGAAAGATATGATAATGTTGGAAATAGACACAGGCAATACACTCACTGATAAGTGAAATAAAGTTAGATTAAATCCTACCAGAGATTGGGCTCGCTGGGACCACCCAATTTACCACAACAGCCGAAGATGCTGTTCGACGGTAGACCTTGCAGCTCTGCCATACACTGCTAGCCTCTGCCTGAAGATCTGCCTCTGGCCCCGTCGCTGCCTCGTAGTAGTTGGAGTCCCGTCTCGTGTCCGTAGAGAAGTGAAGTGTCGTCCCGCAGATCCCGTAAAAAAGTGACGCTCCTCCGCGCTCAACGCCTTAAATACCTTCGCCGACACCAGAACCACTGTAACATGAACTCTCAACCGATATAAACCCTTATGGTCATTGTTATAGCTTATCCAATCGCATGCACCCCCCCTAAGGCGTCATACATATTTCTCGCTATTCAGCGGGTACCGTTGGCGCCACTATGTCTGGCCCACGCCACACAAGTCGAAACCCGTTGAAACACAATTACTAGCTCCCGCTGTATTTATTATTGATATTCAATACCAAAATTAACCTCAAATATTACAAAATATTTGAATTATGAACCCTAAAATCTCAATGAAAATTACCACACAACAGCCAAAACCACCTTGAAATTCAACTGGAATACATTTAAATTCACCCTAAAGTTGGTTTCTGAGTTCAAACAATGTTTATTTTAGATTCCTCCTAATTTCATCTAAACCGGCATTAATTTATAAATAATAGCTAACTATCAACGAACCTAGCATTAAGCAAGGTAACTAGATAATGACATCTTCATATTATAAAACCTAGGTCAACCTTTTCACCTGTTCTTAGTCAAAAGAACATACTTAATGTTTCCATCTATTGTAAAATATAATTAACACAAATTACAGTTAAAACAAAGCTTACTTAATGATGTAAATTCCCTCAGATATTCAAGAAATCCTCAATTAATAGCATTTTCTAGACTTACCTATTTTGAAAGTGCAAAATAATACTATTTAATTTCCTATCAATTTACATTTTCTAATATGTCAACCAACATCGTTACTTTACATAAAACCAAATATATAATGAATGATATATGCTCTATTATAGCGATAACTAGCATTTTAGTAAATGGTGGTGGTCGTGGTTTGTTTAGGTCAAGGTTCTAGTGAACCAATTGACCTAGACCTAAACAAACCAAATATATGGAACCCACAAGTGTTCCCTTTTACTACGTATTATTCTAAATTATTAATTTTAATAATAATAATACTCTCATAATATAACAACATCCGTTAAGCCTTTAAATTGCCTCATAATTTAAATAACAGTCCCAATGAAAAACGCCTACTTCTTTAAAGCGAGCAATTTCTACTCTAAAATTGAGGCAGGTGCTCAGAACTGTCTCACCCTGTGGTAACAAATCAATTACATTTTATGAATTTATCCGGGAATCGAACCTAGATATCGGCACTAAAAAAATCTACTGAATTACAATGTAAGTAGGTGTTACCCTGTAACAAATCAATTACATTTTATGAACTTATCCAAGAATCGAACCCAGATATCGGCACTAAAAAAATCTACTGAATTACAATGTAAATAGGTGTTACCCTGTAACAAATCGATTACATTTGATGTACTTATCCGGGAATCGAACCCAGATATCGGCACTAAAAAAATCTACTGAATAACAATGTAAGTAGATGTTATCCTGTGGTAACAAATCAATTGCATTTTACGAACTTATCCGGGAATCGAACCCAGATATCGGCACTAAAAAAATCTACTGAATTAAAATGTAAGAAGATGTTACCCTGTGGTAACAAATCAATTACATTTTATGAACTTATCCGGGAATCGAACCCAGATATCGGCACTAAAAAAATCTACTGAATTACAATGTAAGTAGGTGTTACCCTGTAACAAATCAATTACATTTGATGAACTTATCCGGAAATCGAACCCAGATATCGGCACTACAAAAATCTACTGAATTACAATTTAAATAGGTGTTACCCTGTAACAAATCGATTACATTTGATGAACTTATCCGGGAATCGAACCCAGATATCGGCACTAAAAAATCTACTGAATTACAATGTAAGTAGGTGTTACCCTGTGGTAACAAATCAATTACATTTTATGAACTTATCCAGGAATCGAACCCAAATATCGGCACTAAAAAAATCTATTGAATTACAATGTAAGTAGATATTACCCTGTGGTAACAAATCAATTACATTTTATGAACTTATCCGGGTATCGAACCCAGATATCGGCACTAAAAAAATCTACTGAATTACAATGTAAGTAGGTGTTACCCTGTAACAAATCAATTACATTTGATGAACTTATCCGGGAATCGAACACAGATATCGGCACTAAAAAAATCTACTGAATTAAAATGTAAATAGGTGTTACCCTGTCAGATATCGGCACTAAAAAAATCGACTGAATTACAATGTAAGTAGATGTTACCCTGTGGTAACAAATCAAATACATTTTATGAACTTATCCGGGAATTGGACCCAGATATCGGTACTAAAAAAATCTACTGAATTACAATGTAAATAGGTGTTACCCTGTAACAAATCGATTACATTTGATGACCTTATCCGGGAATCGAACCCAGATATCGGCACTAAAAAAATCTACTGAATTACAATGTTAGTAGATGTTACCCTGTGGTAACAAATCAATAACATTTTATGAACTTAATCTGGGAATCGAACCCAGATATCGGCACTAAAAAAATCTACTGAATTACAGTGTAAGTAGGTGTTACCCTGTAACAAATCAATAACATCTGATGAACTTATCCGGGAATCGAACCCAGATATCAGCACTAAAAAAATCTACTGAATTACAATTTAAATAGGTGTTACCCTGTAACAAATCGATTACATTTGATGACCTTATCCGGGAATCGAACCCAGATATCGGCACTAAAAAAATCTACTGAATTACAATGTAAGTAGGTGTTACCCTGTAACAAATCAATTACATTTGATGAACTTATCCGGGAATCGAACCCAGATATCAGCACTAAAAAAATCTACTGAATGACAATGTAAAAAGGTGTTACCCTGTAACAAATCGATTACACTTGATGACCTTATCCGGGAATCGAACCCAGGTATCGGCACTAAAAAAATCTACTGAATTACAATGTAAGTAGATGTTACCCTGTGGTAACAAATCAATTACATTTTATGAACTTATCCAGGAATCGAACCCAGATATCGGCACTAAAAAAATCTACTAAATTACAATGTAAGTAGGTATTACCCTGTAACAAATCAATAACATTTTATGAACTTATCCAAGAATCGAACCCAGATATCGATACTAAAAAAATCTACTGAATTACAATGTAAATAGGTTTTACCCTGTAACAAATCGATTACATTTGATGAACTTATCCGGGAATCGAAACCAGACATCGGCACTAAATAAATCTACTGAATTACAATGTAAGTAGATGTTACCCTGTGGTAACAAATCAATTACATTTTATGAACTTATCCGGGAATCGAACCCAGATATCGGCAGTAAAAAATCTACTGAATTACAATGTAAGTAGATGTTACCCTGTGGTAACAAATCAATTACATTTTATGAACTTATCCGGGAATCAAACCCAGATATCGGCACTAAAAAAATCTACTGAATTACAATGTAAGTAGGTTTTACCCTGTAACAAATCAATTACATTTTATGAACTTATCCAAGAATCGAACCCAGATATCGGTACTAAAAAAAATCTACTGAATTACAATGTAAATAGGTTTTACCCTGTAACAAATCGATTACATTTGATGAACTTATCCGGGAATCGAACCCAGATATCGGCACTAAAAAAAACTACTGAATTACATTGTAAGTAGATGTTACCCTGTAGTAACAAATCAATTACATTTTATGAACTTATCCGGGAATCGAACCCAGATATCGGCACTAAAAAAATCTACTGAATTACAATGTAAGTAGGTGTTATCCTGTAACAAATCAATTACATTTGATGAACTTATCCGGGAATCGAACACAGATATCGGCACTAAAAATATCTACTGAATTACAATGTAAGTAGATGTTACCCTGTGGTAACAAATCAATTACATTTTATGAACTTATCCGAGAATCGAACCCAGATATCGGCACCTAAAAAATCTACTGAATAACAATGTAAGTAGGTGTTACCCTGTAACAAATCAATTACATTTGATGAACTTATCCGGGAAACGAACCCAGATATCGGCACTAAAAAATCTACTGAATTACAATGTAAGTAGGTACCCTGTAACAAATCAATAACATTTTATGAACTTATCCAAGAATCGAACCCAGATATCGGTACTAAAAAAATCTACTGAATTACAATGTAAGTAGGTGTTACCCTGTAACAAATCAATTACATTTGATGAACTTATCCGGAAATTGAACCCAGATATGGGCACTAAAAAAAATTACTGAATTACAATGTAAATAGGTGTTACCCCGTAACAAATAGATTACATTTGATGACCTTATCCGGGAATCAAACCCAGATATCGGCACTAAAAAAATCTACTGAATTAAAATGTAAGAAGATGTTACCCTGTGGTAACAAATCAATTACATTTTATGAACTTATCCGGGAATCGAACCCAGATGCCGGCACTAAAAAAATCTACTGAATTACAATGTAAGTAGATGTTACCCTGTGGTAACAAATCAATTACATTTTATGAACTTATCCGGGAATCGAACCCAGATATCGGCACTTAAAAAAATCTACTGAATTACAATGTAAGTAGGTGTTAACCTGTAACAAATCAATTACATTTGATGAATTTATCCGGGAATCCAAACCCAGATATCGGCACTAAAAAAAACTACTGAATTTCAATGTAAATAGGTGTTACCCTGTAACAAATCGAGTACATTTGATGAACTTATCCGGAAATCGAACCCAGATATCGGCACTAAAAAATCTACTGAATTACAATGTAAGTAGATGTTACCCTGTGGTAACAAATCAATTACATTTTATGAACTTATCAGGGAATCGAACCCAGATATCGGCACCTAAAAAATCAATGTAAGTAGGTGTTACCCTGTAACAAATCAATTACATTTGATGAAATTATCCGGGAATCGAACCCAGATATCGGCACTAGAAAAATCTACTGAATTACAATGTAGATAGGTGTTACGCTGTAACAAATCGAGTACATTTGATAAACTTATCCGGGAATCGAATCCAGATATCGGCACTAAAAAAATCTACTGAATTACAATGTAAGTAGGTGTTACCCTGTAACAAATCAATTACATTTTATGAACTTATCCAAGAATCGAACCCAGATATCGGTACTAAAAAAATCTACTGAATTACAACGTAAGTAGGTGTTACCCTGTAACAAATCAATTACATTTGATGAATTTATCCGGGAATCCAACCCAGATATCGGCACTAAAAAAACTACTGAATTTCAATGTAAATAGGTGTTACCCTGTAACAAATCGATTACATTTGATGACCTTATCCGGGAATCGAACCCAGATATCGGCACTAAAAAAATCTACTTAATTAAAATGTAAGAAGATGTTACCCTGTGGTAACAAATCAATTACATTTCATGAACTTATCCGGGAATCGAACCCAGATATCGGCACTAAAAAAATCTACTGAATTACAATGTAAGTAGGTGTTACCCTGTTACAAATCAATTACATTTGATGAATTTATCCGGGAATCCAACCCAGATATCGGCACTAAAAAAAACTACTGAATTTCAATGTAAATAGGTGTTACCCTGTAACAAATCGAGTACATTTAATGAACTTATCCGGGAATCGAACCCAGATATCGGCACTAAAAAATCTACTGAATTACAATGTAAGTATATGTTACCCTGTGGTAACAAATCAATTACATTTTATGAACTTATCCGGGAATCAAACCCAGATATCGGCACTAAAAAAATCTACTGAATAACAATGTAAGTAGGTGTTACCCTGTAACAAATCAATTACATTTGATGAACTTATCCGGGATTCGAACCCAGATATCATCACTAAAAAAATCTACTGAATGACAATGTAAAAAGGTGTTACCCTGTAACAAATCGATTACACTTGATGACCTTATCCGGGAATCGAACCCAGATATCGGAACTAAAAAAATCTACTGAATTACAACGTAAGTAGATGTTACCCTGTGGTAACAAATCAATAAAATTTTATGAACTTATCCGGGAATCGAACCCAGATATCGGCACTAAAAAAATCTACTGAATTACAATGTAAGTAGGTGTTACCCTGTAACAAATCAATTACATTTTATGAATTTATCCAAGAATCGAACCCGGATATCGGTACTAAAAAAATCTACTGAATTACAATGTAAATAGGTTTTACCCTGTAACAAATCGATTACATTTGATGAACTTATCCGGGAATCGAAACCAGATATCGGCACTAAAAAAATCTACTGAATTACAATGTAAGTAGATGTTACCCTGTGGTAACAAATCAATTACATTTTATGAACTTATCCGGGAATCGAACCCAGATATCGGCAGTAAAAAATCTACTGAATTACAATGTAAGTAGATGTTACCCTCTGGTAACAAATCAATTACATTTTATGAACTTATCCGGGAATCAAAACCAGATATCGGCACTAAAAAAATCTACTGAATTACAATGTAAGTAGGTGTTACCCTGTAACAAATCAATTACATTTTATGAACTTATCCAAGAATTGAACCCAGATATCGGTACTAAAAAAAATCTACTTAATTACAATGTAAATAGGTTTTACCCTGTAACAAATCGATTACATTTGATGAACTTATCCGGGAATCGAACCCATATATCGGCACTAAAAAAATCTACTGAATTACAATGTAAGTAGATGTTACCCTGTACTAACAAATCAATTACATTTTATGAACTTATCCGGGAATCGAACCCAGATATTGGCACTTAAAAAATCTACTGAATTACAATGTAAGTAGGTGTTACCCTGTAACAAATCAATTACATTTGATGAACTTATCCGGGAATCGAACCCAGATATCAGCACTAAAAAAATCTACTGAATGACAATGTAAAAAGGTGTTACCCTGTAACAAATCGATTACACTTGATGACCTTATCCGGGAATCGAACCCAGATATCGGCACTAAAAAAATCTACTGAATTACAATGTAAGTAGATGTTACCCTATGGTAACAAATCAATTACATTTTATGAACTTATCCAGGAATCGAACCCAGATATCGGCACTAAAAAAATCTACTAAATTACAATGTAAGTAGGTATTACCCTGTAACAAATCAATAACATTTTATGAACTTATCCAAGAATCGAACCCAGATATCATTACTAAAAAAATCTACTGAATTACAATGTAAATAGGTTTTACCCTGTAACAAATCGATTACATTTGATGAACTTATCCGGGAATCGAAACCAGATATCGGCACTAAAAAAATCTACTGAATTACAATGTAAGTAGATGTTACCCTGTGGTAACAAATCAATTACATTTGATGAACTTATCCGGGAATCGAACCCAGATATCGGCAGTAAAAAATCTACTGAATTACAATGTAAGTAGATGTTACCCTGTGGTAACAAATCAATTACATTTTATGAACTTATCCGGGAATCAAACCCAGATATCGGCACTAAAAAAATCTACTGAATAACAATGTAAGTAGGTGTTACCCTGTAACAAATCAATTACATTTGATGAACTTATCCGGGAATCGAACCCAGATATCATCACTAAAAAAATCTACTGAATGACAATGTAAAAAGGTGTTACCCTGTAACAAATCGATTACACTTGATGACCTTATCCGGGAATCGAACCCAGATATCGGAACTAAAAAAATCTACTGAATTACAACGTAAGTAGATGTTACCCTGTGGTAACAAATCAATAAAATTTTATGAACTTATCCGGGAATCGAACCCAGATATCGGCACTAAAAAAATCTACTGAATTACAATGTAAGTAGGTGTTACCCTGTAACAAATCAATTACATTTTATGAATTTATCCAAGAATCGAACCCGGATATCGGTACTAAAAAAATCTACTGAATTACAATGTAAATAGGTTTTACCCTGTAACAAATCGATTACATTTGATGAACTTATCCGGGAATCGAAACCAGATATCGGCAGTAAAAAATCTACTGAATTACAATGTAAGTAGATGTTACCCTCTGGTAACAAATCAATTACATTTTATGAACTTATCCGGGAATCAAAACCAGATATCGGCACTAAAAAAATCTACTGAATTACAATGTAAGTAGGTGTTACCCTGTAACAAATCAATTACATTTTATGAACTTATCCAAGAATTGAACCCAGATATCGGTACTAAAAAAAATCTACTTAATTACAATGTAAATAGGTTTTACCCTGTAACAAATCGATTACATTTGATGAACTTATCCGGGAATCGAACCCATATATCGGCACTAAAAAAATCTACTGAATTACAATGTAAGTAGATGTTACCCTGTACTAACAAATCAATTACATTTTATGAACTTATCCGGGAATCGAACCCAGATATTGGCACTTAAAAAATCTACTGAATTACAATGTAAGTAGGTGTTACCCTGTAACAAATCAATTACATTTGATGAACTTATCCGGGAATCGAACCCAGATATCAGCACTAAAAAAATCTACTGAATGACAATGTAAAAAGGTGTTACCCTGTAACAAATCGATTACACTTGATGACCTTATCCGGGAATCGAACCCAGATATCGGCACTAAAAAAATCTACTGAATTACAATGTAAGTAGATGTTACCCTATGGTAACAAATCAATTACATTTTATGAACTTATCCAGGAATCGAACCCAGATATCGGCACTAAAAAAATCTACTAAATTACAATGTAAGTAGGTATTACCCTGTAACAAATCAATAACATTTTATGAACTTATCCAAGAATCGAACCCAGATATCATTACTAAAAAAATCTACTGAATTACAATGTAAATAGGTTTTACCCTGTAACAAATCGATTACATTTGATGAACTTATCCGGGAATCGAAACCAGATATCGGCACTAAAAAAATCTACTGAATTACAATGTAAGTAGATGTTACCCTGTGGTAACAAATCAATTACATTTGATGAACTTATCCGGGTATCGAACCCAGATATCGGCAGTAAAAAATCTACTGAATTACAATGTAAGTAGATGTTACCCTGTGGTAACAAATCAATTACATTTTATGAACTTATCCGGGAATCAAACCCAGATATCGGCACTAAAAAAATCTACTGAATTACAATGTAAGTAGGTGTTACCCTGTAACAAATCAATTACATTTTATGAACTTATCCAAGAATTGAACCCAGATATCGGTACTAAAAAAAATCTACTTAATTACAATGTAAATAGGTTTTACCCTGTAACAAATCGATTACATTTGATGAACTTATCCGGGAATCGAACCCATATATCGGCACTAAAAAAATCTACTGAATTACAATGTAAGTAGATGTTACCCTGTACTAACAAATCAATTACATTTTATGAACTTATCCGGGAATCGAACCCAGATATTGGCACTTAAAAAATCTACTGAATTACAATGTAAGTAGGTGTTACCCTGTAACAAATCAATTACATTTGATGAACTTATCCGGGAATCGAACCCAGATATCAGCACTAAAAAAATCTACTGAATGACAATGTAAAAAGGTGTTACCCTGTAACAAATCGATTACACTTGATGACCTTATCCGGGAATCGAACCCAGATATCGGCACTAAAAAAATCTACTGAATTACAATGTAAGTAGATGTTACCCTATGGTAACAAATCAATTACATTTTATGAACTTATCCAGGAATCGAACCCAGATATCGGCACTAAAAAAATCTACTAAATTACAATGTAAGTAGGTATTACCCTGTAACAAATCAATAACATTTTATGAACTTATCCAAGAATCGAACCCAGATATCATTACTAAAAAAATCTACTGAATTACAATGTAAATAGGTTTTACCCTGTAACAAATCGATTACATTTGATGAACTTATCCGGGAATCGAAACCAGATATCGGCACTAAAAAAATCTACTGAATTACAATGTAAGTAGATGTTACCCTGTGGTAACAAATCAATTACATTTGATGAACTTATCCGGGAATCGAACCCAGATATCGGCAGTAAAAAATCTACTGAATTACAATGTAAGTAGATGTTACCCTGTGGTAACAAATCAATTACATTTTATGAACTTATCCGGGAATCAAACCCAGATATCGGCACTAAAAAAATCTACTGAATTACAATGTAAGTAGATGTTACCCTGTGGTAACAAATCAATTACATTTTATGAACTTATCCGGGAATCGGACCCAGATATCCACGTTATCCACGTTAATCCCCTAGCCTGATCCCCCAGGGGAATTAGCGGCAATTATTTTATATTCAACTAGGAAAAAATGATAATGTTCGGTTATGGCGCTTCGCCGGACGCTACCGCGTCACGCTCGCTTCGCTCGCTCGGCTCGCGCGCTGTAGGGTCGCAGTTCAACTAACAACCTAACCGTTTTTTTCCCCTGGGGGATCAGGCTAGGGGATTAACGTGGACAACAAAAAAATTAAATACTGAATTACATTGTAAGTAGATGTTACCCTGTAGAAACAAATCAATTACATTTTATGAACTTATCCGGGAATCGACCACAGATATCGGCACTAAAAAAATCTACTGAATTACAATGTAAGTAGATGTTACCCTGTGGTAACAAATCAATTACATTTTATGAACTTATCCGGGAATCGGACCCAGATATCCACGTTATCCACGTTAATCCCCTAGCCTGATCCCCCAGGGGAATTAGCGGCAATTATTTTATATTCAACTAGGAAAAAATGATAATGTTCGGTTATGGCGCTTCGCCGGACGCTACCGCGTCACGCTCGCTTCGCTCGCTCGGCTCGCGCGCTGTAGGGTCGCAGTTCAACTAACAACCTAACCGTTTTTTTCCCCTGGGGGATCAGGCTAGGGGATTAACGTGGACAACAGCAAATATCGGCACTAAAAAAATCTACTGAATTACAATGTAAGTAGGTGTTACCCTGTAACAAATCAATTACATTTTATGAACTTATCCAAGAATCGAACCCAGATATCGGTACTAAAAAAATCTACTAAATTACAATGTAAGTAGATGTTACCCTGTAACAAATCAATTACATTTTATGAACTTATCCAAGAATCGAACCCAGATATCGGTACTAAAAAAAATCTACTGAATTACAATGTAAATAGGTTTTAACCTGTAACAAATCGATTACATTTGATGAACTTATCCGGGAATCGAACCCAGATATCGGCACTAAAAAAATCTACTGAATTACAATGTAAGTAGATGTTACCCTGTAGTAACAAATCAATTACATTTTATAAACTTATCCGGGAATCGAACCCAGATATCGGCACCTAAAAAATCTACTGAATAACAATGTAAGTAGGTGTTACCTTGTAACAAATCAATTACATTTGATGAAATTATCCGGGAATCGAACCCAGATATCGGCACTAGAAAAATCTACTGAATTACAGTGTAAATACGTGTTACCCTGTAACAAATCAATTAAATTTGATGAACTTATCCGGGAATCGAACCCAGATATCGGCACTAAAAAAATCTACTGAATTACAATGTAAATAGGTGTTACCCTGTAACAAATCGATTACATTTGATGACCTTATCCGGGAATCGAACCCAGATATCGGCACTAAAAAAATCTACTGAATTACAATGTAAGTAGATGTTACCCTGTAGTAACAAATAAATTACATTTTGTGAACTTATCCGGGAATCGAACCCAGATAACGGCACTAAAAAAATCTACTGAATTACAATGTAAGTAGGTGTTACCCTGTAACAAATCGATTACATTTGATGAACTTATCCGGGAATCGAACCCAGATATCGGCACTAAAAAAATCTACTGAATTACAATGTAAATAGGTTTTACCCTGTAACAAATCGATTATATTTGATGAATTTATCCGGGAATCCAAACCCAGATATCGGCACTAAAAAAAATACTGAATTTCAATGTAAATAGGTGTTACCCTGTAACAAATCGAGTACATTTGATGAACTTATCCGGTAATCGAACCCAGATATCGGCACTAAAAAATCTACTGAATTACAATGTAAGTAGATGTTACCCTGTGGTAAAAAATCAATTACATTTTATGTACTTATCCGGGAATCGAACCCAGATATCGGCACCTAAAAAATCTACTGAATAACAATGTAAGTAGGTGTTACCCTGTAACAAATCAATTACATTTGATGAACTTATCCGGGAATCGAACCCAGATATCGGCAGTAGAAAAATCTACTGAATTACAATGTAAATAGGTGTTACCCTGTAACAAATCGAGTACATTTGATAAACTTATCCGGGAATCGAACCCAGATATCGGCACTATAAAAATCTACTGAATTACAATGTAAATAGGTGTTACCCTGTAACAAATCGATTACATTTGATGACCTTATCCGGGAATCGAACCCAGATATCGGCACTAAAAAAATCTACTGAATTACGATGTAAGTAGATGTTACCCTGTAGTAACAAATAAATTACATTTTGTGAACTTATCCGGGAATCGAACCCAGATAACGGCACTAAAAAAATCTACTGAATTACAATGTAAGTAGGTGTTACCCTGTAACAAATCGATTACATTTGATGAACTTATCCGGGAATCGAACCCAGATATCGGCACTAAAAAAATCTACTGAATTACAATGTAAATAGGTTTTACCCTGTAACAAATCGATTATATTTGATGAATTTATCCGGGAATCCAAACCCAGATATCGGCACTAAAAAAAATACTGAATTTCAATGTAAATAGGTGTTACCCTGTAACAAATCGAGTACATTTGATGAACTTATCCGGTAATCGAACCCAGATATCGGCACTAAAAAATCTACTGAATTACAATGTAAGTAGATGTTACCCTGTGGTAAAAAATCAATTACATTTTATGTACTTATCCGGGAATCGAACCCAGATATCGGCACCTAAAAAATCTACTGAATAACAATGTAAGTAGGTGTTACCCTGTAACAAATCAATTACATTTGATGAACTTATCCGGGAATCGAACCCAGATATCGGCAGTAGAAAAATCTACTGAATTACAATGTAAATAGGTGTTACCCTGTAACAAATCGAGTACATTTGACAAACTTATCCGGGAATCGAACCCAGATATCGGCACTATAAAAATCTACTGAATGACAATGTAAAAAGGTGTTACCCTGTAACAAATCGATTACACTTGATGACCTTATCCGGGAATCGAACCCAGATATCGGCACTAAAAAAATCTACTGAATGACAATGTAAAAAGGTGTTACCCTGTAACAAATCAATTACATTTTATGAACTTATCCAAGAATCGAACCCAGATATCGGTACTAAAAAAATCTACTGAATTACAATGTAAGTAGGTGTTACCCTGTAACAAATCAATTACATTTGATGAACTTATCCGGGAATTGAACCCAGATATCATCACTAAAAAAATCTACTAAATGACAATGTAAAAAGGTGTTACCCTGTAACAAATCGATTACACTTGATGACCTTATCCGGGAATCGAACCCAGATATCGGCACTAAAAAAATCTACTGAATTACAACGTAAGTAGATGTTACCCTGTGGTAACAAATCAAATACATTTTATGAACTTATCCGGGAATCGAACCCAGATATCGGCACTAAAAAAATCTACTGAATTACAATGTAAGTAGGTGTTACCCTGTAACAAATCAATTACATTTTATGAATTTATCCAAGAATCGAACCCGGATATCGGTACTAAAAAAATCTACTGAATTACAATGTAAATAGGTTTTACCCTGTAACAAATCGATTACATTTGATGAACTTATCCGGGAATCGAAACCAGATATCGGCACTAAAAAAATCTACTGAATTACAATGTAAGTAGATGTTACCCTGTGGTAACAAATCAATTACATTTTATGAACTTATCCGGGAATCGAACCCAGATATCGGCAGTAAAAAATCTACTGAATTACAATGTAAGTAGATGTTACCCTCTGGTAACAAATCAATTACATTTTATGAACTTATCCGGGAATCAAAACCAGATATCGGCACTAAAAAAATCTACTGAATTACAATGTAAGTAGGTGTTACCCTGTAACAAATCAATTACATTTTATGAACTTATCCAAGAATTGAACCCAGCTATCGGTACTAAAAAAAATCTACTGAATTACAATGTAAATAGGTTTTACCCTGTAACAAATCGATTACATTTGATGAACTTATCCGGGAATCGAACCCATATATCGGCAATAAAAAAATCTACTGAATTACAATGTAAGTAGATGTTACCCTGTATTAACAAATCAATTACATTTTATGAACTTATCCGGGAATCGAACCCAGATATTGGCACTTAAAAAATCTACTGAATTACAATGTAAGTAGGTGTTACCCTGTAACAAATCAATTACATTTGATGAACTTATCCGGGAATCGAACCCAGATATCAGCACTAAAAAAATCTACTGAATGACAATGTAAAAAGGTGTTACCCTGTAACAAATCGATTACACTTGATGACCTTATCCGGGAATCGAACCCAGATATCGGCACTAAAAAAATCTACTGAATTACAATGTAAGTAGATGTTACCCTATGGTAACAAATCAATTACATTTTATGAACTTATCCAGGAATCGAACCCAGATATCGGCACTAAAAAAATCTACTAAATTACAATGTAAGTAGGTATTACCCTGTAACAAATCAATAAGATTTTATGAACTTATCCAAGAATCGAACCCAGATATCATTACTAAAAAAATCTACTGAATTACAATGTAAATAGGTTTTACCCTGTAACAAATCGATTACATTTGATGAACTTATCCGGGAATCGAAACCAGATATCGGCACTAAAAAAATCTACTGAATTACAATGTAAGTAGATGTTACCCTGTGGTAACAAATCAATTACATTTTATGAACTTATCCGGGAATCGAACCCAGATATCGGCAGTAAAAAATCTACTGAATTACAATGTAGTAGATGTTACCCTGTGGTAACAAATCAATTACATTTTATGAACTTATCCAAGAATCGAACCCAGATATCGGTACTTAAAAAAAATCTACTGAATTACAATGTAAATAGGTTTTACCCTGTAACAAATCGATTACATTTGATGAACTTATCCGGGAATCGAACCCAGATATCGGCACTAAAAAAATCTACTGAATTACAATGTAAGTAGATGTTACCCTGTAGTAACAAATCAATTACATTTTATATACTTATCCGGGAATCGAACCCAGATATCGGCACCTAAAAAATCTACTGAATAACAATGTAAGAAGGTGTTACCCTGTAACAAATCAATTACATTTTATGAACTTATCCAAGAATCGAACCCAGATATCGGTACTAAAAAAATCTACTGAATTACAATGTAAGTAGATGTTACCCTGTAACAAATCAATTACATTTGATGAAATTATCCGGGAATCGAACCTAGATATCGGCACTAGAAAAATCTACTGAATTACAATGTAAATAGGTGTTACCCTGTAACAAATCAATTAAATTTGATGAACTTATCCGGGAATTGAACCCAGATATCGGCACTAAAAAAATCTACTGAATTACAATGTAAATAGGTGTTACCCTGTAACAAATCGATTACATTTGATGACCTTATCCGGGAATCGAACCCAGATATCGGCACTAAAAAAATCTACTGAATTACAATGTAAGTAGATGTTACCCTGTAGTAACAAATAAATTACATTTTGTGAACTTATCCGGGAATCGAACCCAGATATCGGCACTAAAAAAATCTACTGAATTACAATGTAAGTAGGCGTTACCCTGTAACAAATCGATTACATTTGATGAACTTATCCGGGAATCGAACCCAGATATCGGCACTAAAAAAATCTACTGAATTACAATGTAAATAGGTGTTACCCTGTAACAAATCGATTACATTTGGTGACCTTATCCGGGAATTGAACCCAGATATCATCACTAAAAAAATCTACTAAATGACAATGTAAAAAGGTGTTACCCTGTAACAAATCGATTACACTTGATGACCTTATCCGGGAATCGAACCCAGATATCGGCACTAAAAAAATCTACTGAATTACAACGTAAGTAGATGTTACCCTGTGGTAACAAATCAAATACATTTTATGAACTTATCCGGGAATCGAACCCAGATATCGGCACTAAAAAAATCTACTGAATTACAATGTAAGTAGGTGTTACCCTGTAACAAATCAATTACATTTTATGAATTTATCCAAGAATCGAACCCGGATATCGGTACTAAAAAAATCTACTGAATTACAATGTAAATAGGTTTTACCCTGTAACAAATCGATTACATTTGATGAACTTATCCGGGAATCGAAACCAGATATCGGCACTAAAAAAATCTACTGAATTACAATGTAAGTAGATGTTACCCTGTGGTAACAAATCAATTACATTTTATGAACTTATCCGGGAATCGAACCCAGATATCGGCAGTAAAAAATCTACTGAATTACAATGTAAGTAGATGTTACCCTCTGGTAACAAATCAATTACATTTTATGAACTTATCCGGGAATCAAAACCAGATATCGGCACTAAAAAAATCTACTGAATTACAATGTAAGTAGGTGTTACCCTGTAACAAATCAATTACATTTTATGAACTTATCCAAGAATTGAACCCAGCTATCGGTACTAAAAAAAATCTACTGAATTACAATGTAAATAGGTTTTACCCTGTAACAAATCGATTACATTTGATGAACTTATCCGGGAATCGAACCCATATATCGGCAATAAAAAAATCTACTGAATTACAATGTAAGTAGATGTTACCCTGTATTAACAAATCAATTACATTTTATGAACTTATCCGGGAATCGAACCCAGATATTGGCACTTAAAAAATCTACTGAATTACAATGTAAGTAGGTGTTACCCTGTAACAAATCAATTACATTTGATGAACTTATCCGGGAATCGAACCCAGATATCAGCACTAAAAAAATCTACTGAATGACAATGTAAAAAGGTGTTACCCTGTAACAAATCGATTACACTTGATGACCTTATCCGGGAATCGAACCCAGATATCGGCACTAAAAAAATCTACTGAATTACAATGTAAGTAGATGTTACCCTATGGTAACAAATCAATTACATTTTATGAACTTATCCAGGAATCGAACCCAGATATCGGCACTAAAAAAATCTACTAAATTACAATGTAAGTAGGTATTACCCTGTAACAAATCAATAAGATTTTATGAACTTATCCAAGAATCGAACCCAGATATCATTACTAAAAAAATCTACTGAATTACAATGTAAATAGGTTTTACCCTGTAACAAATCGATTACATTTGATGAACTTATCCGGGAATCGAAACCAGATATCGGCACTAAAAAAATCTACTGAATTACAATGTAAGTAGATGTTACCCTGTGGTAACAAATCAATTACATTTTATGAACTTATCCGGGAATCGAACCCAGATATCGGCAGTAAAAAATCTACTGAATTACAATGTAGTAGATGTTACCCTGTGGTAACAAATCAATTACATTTTATGAACTTATCCAAGAATCGAACCCAGATATCGGTACTTAAAAAAAATCTACTGAATTACAATGTAAATAGGTTTTACCCTGTAACAAATCGATTACATTTGATGAACTTATCCGGGAATCGAACCCAGATATCGGCACTAAAAAAATCTACTGAATTACAATGTAAGTAGATGTTACCCTGTAGTAACAAATCAATTACATTTTATATACTTATCCGGGAATCGAACCCAGATATCGGCACCTAAAAAATCTACTGAATAACAATGTAAGAAGGTGTTACCCTGTAACAAATCAATTACATTTTATGAACTTATCCAAGAATCGAACCCAGATATCGGTACTAAAAAAATCTACTGAATTACAATGTAAGTAGATGTTACCCTGTAACAAATCAATTACATTTGATGAAATTATCCGGGAATCGAACCTAGATATCGGCACTAGAAAAATCTACTGAATTACAATGTAAATAGGTGTTACCCTGTAACAAATCAATTAAATTTGATGAACTTATCCGGGAATTGAACCCAGATATCGGCACTAAAAAAATCTACTGAATTACAATGTAAATAGGTGTTACCCTGTAACAAATCGATTACATTTGATGACCTTATCCGGGAATCGAACCCAGATATCGGCACTAAAAAAATCTACTGAATTACAATGTAAGTAGATGTTACCCTGTAGTAACAAATAAATTACATTTTGTGAACTTATCCGGGAATCGAACCCAGATATCGGCACTAAAAAAATCTACTGAATTACAATGTAAGTAGGTGTTACCCTGTAACAAATCGATTACATTTGATGAACTTATCCGGGAATCGAACCCAGATATCGGCACTAAAAAAATCTACTGAATTACAATGTAAATAGGTGTTACCCTGTAACAAATCGATTACATTTGGTGACCTTATCCGGGAATCGAACCCAGATATCGGCACTAAAAAAATCTACTGAATTACAATGTAAGTAGATGTTACCCTGTAGTAACAAATAAATTAGATTTTGTGAACTTATCCGGGAATCGAACCCAGATATCGGCACTAAAAAAATCTACTGAATTACAATGTAAGTAGGTGTTACCCTGTAACAAATCGAGTACATTTGATGAACTTATCCAGTAATCGAACCCAGATATCGGCACTAAAAAATCTACTGAATTACAATGTAAGTAGATGTTACCCTGTGGTAAAAAATCAATTACATTTTTTTACTTATCCGGGAATCGAACCCAGATATCGGCACCTAAAAAATCTACTGAATAACAATGTAAGTAGGTGTTACCCTGTAACAAATCAATTACATTTGATGAACTTATCCGGGAATCGAACCCAGATATCAGCAGTAGAAAAATCTACTGAATTACAATGTAAATAGGTGTTACCCTGTAACAAATCGAGTACATTTGATAAACTTATCCGGGAATCGAACCCAGATATCGGCACTATAAAAATCTACTGAATGACAATGTAAAAAGGTGTTACCCTGTAACAAATCGATTACACTTGATGACCTTATCCGGGAATCGAACCCAGATATCGGCACTAAAAAAATCTACTGAATGACAATGTAAAAAGGTGTTACCCTGTAACAAATCAATTACATTTTATGAACTTATCCAAGAATCGAACCCAGATATCGGTACTAAAAAAATCTACTGAATTACAATGTAAGTAGGTGTTACCCTGTAACAAATCAATTACATTTGATGAACTTATCCGGGAATCGAACCCAGATATCGGCACTAAAAAAATCTACTGAATTACAATGTAAATAGGTGTTACCCTGTAACAAATCGATTACATTTGATGACCTTATCCGGGAATCGAACCCAGATATCGGCACTAAAAAAATCTACTGAATTACAATGTAAGTAGATGTTACCCTGTAACAAATCGATTACATTTGATGAATTTATCCGGGAATCCAAACCCAGATATCGGCACTAAAAAAAATACTGAATTTCAATGTAAATAGGTGTTACCCTGTAACAAATCGAGTACATTTGATGAACTTATCCGGTAATCGAACCCAGATATCGGCACTAAAAAATCTACTGAATTACAATGTAAGTAGATGTTACCCTGTGGTAACAATTCAATTACATTTTATGAACTTATCCGGGAATCGAACCCAGATATCGGCACCTAAAAATCTACTGAATAAGAATGTAAGTAGGTGTTACCCTGTAACAAATCAATTACATTTGATGAACTTATCCGGGAATCGAACCCAGATATCGGCACTAGAAAAATCTACTGAATTACAATGTAAATAGGTGTTACCCTGTAACAAATCGAGTACATTTGATAAACTTATCCGGGAAACGAACCCAGATGTCGGCACTAAAAAAATCTACTGAATTACAATGTAAGTAGTTGTTACCCTGTAACAAATCTATTACATTTTATGAACTTATCCAAGAATCGAACCCAGATATCGGTACTAAAAAAATCTACTGAATTACAATGTAAGTAGGTGTTACCCTGTAACAAATCAATTACATTTGATGAACTTATCCGGGAATCGAACCCAGATATCGGCACTAAAAAAATCTTCTGAATTACAATGTAAATAGGTGTTACCCTGTAACAAATCGATTACATTTGATGACCTTATCCGGGAATCGAACCCAGATATCGGCACTAAAAAAATCTACTGAATTACAATGTAAGTAGGTGTTACCCTGTAACAAATCAATTACATTTTATGAACTTATCCAAGAATCGAACCCAGATATCGGGACTAAAAAAAATCTACTCAATTACAATGTAAATAGGTTTTACCCTGTAACAAATCGATTACATTTGATGAACTTATCCGGGAATCGAACCCAGATATCGGCACTTAAAAAAATCTACTGAATTACAATGTAAGTAGGTGTTACCCTGTAACAAATCGATTACATTTGATGAACTTATCCGGGAATCGAACCCAGATATCGGCACTTAAAAAAATCTACTGAATTACAATGTAAATAGGTTTTACCTTGTAACAAATCGATTACATTTGATGAATTTATCCGGGAAGCCAAACCCAGATATCGGCACTAAAAAAAATACTGAATTTCAATGTAAATAGGTGTTACCCTGTAACAAATCGAGTACATTTGATGAACTTATCCGGTAATCGAACCCAGATATCGGCACTAAAAAATCTACTGAATTACAATGTAAGTAGATGTTACCCTGTGGTTACAATTCAATTACATTTTATGAACTTATCCGGGAATCGAACCCAGATATCGGCACCTAAAAAATCTACTGAATAAGAATGTAAGTAGGTGTTACCCTGTAACAAATCAATTACATCAGATGAACTTATCCGGGAATCGAACCCAGATATCGGCACTAGAAAAATCTACTGAATTACAATGTAAATAGGTGTTACCCTGTAACAAATCGAGTACATTTAATAAACATATCCGGGAAACGAACCCAGATATCGGCACTAAAAAAATCTACTGAATTACAATGTAAGTAGGTGTTACCCTGTTACAAATCAAATACATTTGAAGAATTTATCCGGGAATCCAACCCAGATATCGGCACTAAAAAAAACTACTGAATTTCAATGTAAATAGGTGTTACCCTGTAACAAATCGAGTACATTTAATGAACTTATCCGGGAATCAAACCCAGATATCGGCACTAAAAAATCTACTTAATTACAATGTAAAAAGGTGTTACCCTGTAACAAATCGATTACACTTGATGACCTTATCCGGGAATCGAACCCAGATATCGGCACTAAAAAAATCTACTGAATTACAACGTAAGTAGATGTTACCCTGTGGTAACAAATCAATTACATTTTATGAACTTATCCGGGAATCGAACCCAGATATCGGCACTAAAAAAATCTACTGAATTACAATGTAAGTAGGTGTTACCCTGTAACAAATCAATTACATTTTATGAATTTATCCAAGAATCGAACCCAGATATCGGTACTAAAAAAATCTACTGAATTACAATGTAAATAGGTTTTACCCTGTAACAAATCGATTACATTTGATGAACTTATCCGGGAATCGAACCCAGAAATCGGCACTTAAAAAAATCTACTGAATTACAATGTAAGTAGATGTTACCCTGTGGTAACAAATCAATAACATTTTATGAACTTATCCGGGAATCGAACCCAGATATCGGCAGTAAAAAATCTACTGAATTACAATGTAAGTAGATGTTACCCTCTGGTAACAAATCAATTACATTTTATGAACTTATCCGGTAATCAAAACCAGATATTGGCACTAAAAAAATCTACTGAATTACAATGCAAGTAGGTGTTACCCTGTAACAAATCAATTACATTTTATGAACTTATCCAAGAATCGAACCCAGATATCGGGACTAAAAAAAATCTACTGAATTACAATGTAAATAGGTTTTACCCTGTAACAAATCGATTACATTTGATGAACTTATCCGGGAATCGAACCCATATATCGGCACTAAAAAAATCTACTGAATTACAATGTAAGTAGATGTTACCCTGTAGTAACAAATCAATTACATTTTATGAACTTATCCGGGAATCGAACCCAGATATCGGCACTAAAAAAATCTACTGAATTACAATGTAAGTAGGTGTTACCCTGTAACAAATCAATTACATTAGATGAAATTATCCGGGAATCGAACCCAGATATCGGCACTAGAAAAATCTACTGAATTACAATGTAAATAGGTGTTACCCTGTAACAAAACGAGTACATTTGATAAACTTATCCGGGAATCGAACCCAGATATCGGCACTAAAAAAATCTACTGAATTACAATGTAAGTAGGTGTTACCCTGTAACAAATCAATTACATTTGATGATTTTATCCGGGAATTGAACCCAGATATCGGCACTAAAAAAATCTACTGAATTACAATGTAAGTAGGTATTACCCTGTAACAAATCAATAACATTTTATGAACTTATCCAAGAATCGAACCCAGATATCGATACTTAAAAAATCTACTGAATTACAATGTAAATAGGTTTTACCCTGTAACAAATCGATTACATTTGTTGAACTTATCCGGGAATCGAAACCAGATATCGGCACTAAAAAAATCTACTGAATTACAATGTAAGTAGATGTTACCCTGTGGTAACAAATCAATTACATTTTATGAACTTATCCGGGAATCGAAACCAGATATCGGCAGTAAAAAATCTACTGAAGTACAATGTAAGTAGATGTTACCCCGTGGTAACAAATCAATTACATTTGATGAACTTATCCGGGAATCAAACCCAGATATCGGCACTAAAAAAATCTACTGAATTACAATGTAAGTAGGTGTTACCCAGTAACAAATCAATTACATTTTATGAACTTATCCAAGAATCGAACCCAGATATCGGTACTAAAAAAAATCTACTGAATTACAATGTAAATAGGTTTTACCCTGTAACAAATCGATTACATTTGATGAACTTATCCGGGAATCGAACCCAGATATCGGCACTAAAAAAAACTACTGTATTACATTGTAAGTAGATGTTACCCTGTAGTAACAAATCAATTACATTTTATGAACTTATCCGGGAATCGAACCCAGATATCGGCACTAAAAAAATCTACTGAATTACAATGTAAGTAGGTGTTATCCTGTAACAAATCAATTACATTTGATGAACTTATCCGGGAATCGAACACAGATATCGGCACTAAAAAAATCTACTGAATTACAATGTAAGTAGATGTTATCCTGTGGTAACAAATCAATTACATTTTATGAACTTTTCCGGGAATCGAACCCAGATATCGGCACCTAAAAAATCTACTGAATAACAATGTAAGTAGGTGTTACCCTGTAACAAATCAATTACATTTGATGAACTTATCCGGGAAACGAACCCAGATATCGGCACTAGACAAATCTACTGAATTACAATGTAAATAGCTGTTACCCTGTAACAAATCGAGTACATTTGATAAACTAATCCGGGAATCGAACCCAGATATCGGCACTAAAAAATCTACTGAATTACAATGTAAGTAGGTGTTACCCTGTAACAAATCAATAACATTTTATGAACTTATCCAAGAATCGAACCCAGATATCGGTACTAAAAAAATCTACTGAATTACAATGTAAGTAGATGTTACCCTGTAACAAATCAATTACATTTGATGAAATTATCCGGGAATCGAACCTAGATATCGGCACTAGAAAAATCTACTGAATTACAATGTAAATAGGTGTTACCCTGTAACAAATCAATTAAATTTGATGAACTTATCCGGGAATTGAACCCAGATATCGGCACTAAAAAAATCTACTGAATTACAATGTAAATAGGTGTTACCCTGTAACAAATCGATTACATTTGATGACCTTATCCGGGAATCGAACCCAGATGCCGGCACTAAAAAAATCTACTGAATTACAATGTAAGTAGATGTTACCCTGTGGTAACAATTCAATTACATTTTATGAACTTATCCGGGAATCGAACCCAGATATCGGCACCTAAAAATCTACTGAATAAGAATGTAAGTAGGTGTTACCCTGTAACAAATCAATTACATTTGAAGAACTTATCCGGGAATCGAACCCAGATATCGGCACTAGAAAAATCTACTGAATTACAATGTAAATAGGTGTTACCCTGTAACAAATCGAGTACATTTGATAAACTTATCCGGGAAACGAACCCAGATATCGGCACTAAAAAAATCTACTGAATTACAATGTAAGTAGTTGTTACCCTGTAACAAATCTATTACATTTTATGAACTTATCCAAGAATCGAACCCAGATATCGGTACTAAAAAAATCTACTGAATTACATTGTAAGTAGGTGTTACCCTGTAACAAATCTATTACATTTTATGAACTTATCCAAGAATCGAACCCAGATATCGGTACTAAAAAAATCTACTGAATTACAATGTAAGTAGGTGTTACCCTGTAACAAATCTATAACATTTTATGAACTTATCCAAGAATCGAACCCAGATATCGGTACTAAAAAAATCTACTGAATTACAATGTAAGTAGATGTTACCCTGTAGTAACAAATCAATTACATTTTGTGAACTTATCCGGGAATCGAACCCAGATATCGGCACTAAAAAAATCTACTGAATTACAATGTAAGTAGGTGTTACCCTGTAACAAATCGATTACATTTGATGAACTTATCCGGGAATCGAACCCAGATATCGGCACTAAAAAAATCTACTGAATTACAATGTAAATAGAATTTACCCTGTAACAAATCGATTACATTTGATGAATTTATCCGGGAAGCCAAACCCAGATATCGGCACTAAAAAAAATACTGAATTTCAATGTAAATAGGTGTTACCCTGTAACAAATCGAGTACATTTGATGAACTTATCCGGTAATCGAACCCAGATATCGGCACTAAAAAATCTACTGAATTACAATGTAAGTAGATGTTACCCTGTGGTTACAATTCAATTACATTTTATGAACTTATCCGGGAATCGAACCCAGATATCGGCACCTAAAAAATCTACTGAATAAGAATGTAAGTAGGTGTTACCCTGTAACAAATCAAAAACATCAGATGAACTTATCCGGGAATCGAACCCAGATATCGGCACTAGAAAAATCTACTGAATTACAATGTAAATAGGTGTTACCCTGTAACAAATCGAGTACATTTCATAAACATATCCGGGAAACGAACCCAGATATCGGCACTAAAAAAATCTACTGAATTACAATGTAAGTAGGTGTTACCCTGTAACAAATCAATTACATTTTATGAACTTATCCAAGAATCGAACCCAGATATCGGTACTAAAAAAATCTACTGAATTACAATGTAAGTAGGTGTTACCCTGTAACAAATCAATTACATTTGATGAACTTATCCGGGAATCGAACCCAGATATCGGCACTAAAAAAATCTACTGAATTACAATGTAAATAGGTGTTACCCTGTAACAAATCGATTACATTTGATGACCTTATCCGGGAATCGAACCCAGATATCGGCACTAAAAAAAATCTACTGAATTACAATGTAAGTAGATGTTACCCTGTAGTAACAAATCAATTACATTTTGTGAACTTATCCGGGAATCGAACCCAGATATCGGCACTTAAAAAGTCTACTGAATTACAATGTAAGTAGGTGTTACCCTGTAACAAATCGATTACATTTGATGAACTTATCCGAGAATCGAACCCAGATATCGGCACAAAAAAAATCTACTGAATTACAAAGTAAGTAGATGTTACCCTGTGGTAACAAATCAATTACATTTTATGAACTTATCCGGGAATCGAACCCAGATATCGGCACTAAAAAAATCTACTGAATTACAATGTAAGTAGGTGTAACCCTGTAACAAATCGATTACATTTGATGAACTTATCCGGGAATCGAACCCAGATATCGGCACTAAAAAAATCTACTGAATTACAATGTAAGTAGATGTTACCCTGTGGAAACAAATCAATTACATTTTATGAACTTATCCGGGAATCGAACCCAGATATCGGCACCTAAAAAATCTACTGAATAACAATGTAAGTAGGTGTTACCCTGTAACAAATCAATTACATTTGATGAACTTATACGGGAATCGAACCCAGATATCGGCACTAAAACAATCTACTGAATTACAATGTAAATAGGTTTTACCCTGTAACAAATCGATTACATTTGATGAACTTATCCGGGGATCGAACCCAGATATCGGCACTAAAAAAATCTACTGAATTATAATGTAAGTAGATGTTACCCTGTAACAAATCAATTACATTTTATGAACTTATCCGGGAATCAAACCCAGATATCGGCACTAAAAAAATCTACTGAATTACAATGTAAGTAGGTGTTAACCTGTAACAAATCAATTACATTTTATGAACTTATCCAAGAATCGAACCCAGATATCGGTACTAAAAAAAATCTACTGAATTACAATGTAAATAGGTTTTACCCTGTAACAAATCGATTGCATTTGATGAACTTATCCGGGAATCGAACTCAGATATCGGCACTAAAAAAATCTACTGAATTACAATGTAAGTAGATGTTACCCTGTAGTAACAAATCAATTACATTTTATAAACTTATCCGGGAATCGAACCCAGATATCGGCACTAAAAAAATCTACTGAATTACAATGTAAGTAGGTGTTACCCTGTAACAAATCAATTACATTTGATGAACTTATCCGGGAATCGAACACAGTTATCGGCACTAAAAAAATCTACTGAATTACAATGTAAGTAGACGTTACCCTGAGGAAACAAATCAATTACATTTTATGTACTTATCCGGGAATCAAACCCAGATATCGGCACCTAAAAAATCTACTGAATAACAATGTAAGTAGGTGTTACCCTGTAACAAATCAGTTACATTTGATGAACTTATCCGGGAATCGAAACCCAGATATCGGCAGAAGAAAAATCTACTGAATTACAATGTAAATAGGTGTTACCCTGTAACAAATCGAGTACATTTGATAAACTTATCCGGGAATCGAACCCAGATATCGGCACTAAAAAAATCTACTGAATGACAATGTAAAAAGGTGTTACCCTGTAACAAATCGATTACACTTGATGACCTTATCCGGGAATCGAACCCAGATAGCGGCACTAAAAAAATCTACTGATTTACAACTGCGGTAACAAATCAATTACATTTTATGAACTTATCCGAGAATCGAACCCAGATATCGGCACTAAAAAAATCTACTGAATTACAATATAAGTAGATGTTACCCTGTAACAAATCAATTACATTTGATGAACTTATCCGGGATACGAAAACAGATATCAGCACTAAAAAAATCTACTGAATTACAATGTAAATAGGTGTTACCCTGTAACAAATCGATTACATTTGATGAACTTATCCGGGAAGCGAACCCAGATATCGGCACTAAAAAAATCTACTGAATTACAATGTAAGTAGATGTTACCCTGTGATAACAAATCAATTACATTTTATGAACTTATCCGGGAATCGAACTCAGATATCGGCCCTAAAAATCTACCAAATTAGAATATAATAGGTGTCACCCTTTAACAAATCGATTACATTTGATGAACTTATCCGGGAATTGAACCCAGATATCGGCACTATAAAAATCTACTGAATTAAAATTTAAGTAGTTGTTACCCTGTGGTAACAAATCAATTACATTTTATGAACTTATCCGGGAATCGAACCCAGATATCGGCCCTAAAAAAATCTACTGAATTACAATGTAAGTAGATGTTACCCTGTGGTAACAAATCAATTACATTTTATGAACTTATCCGGGTATCGAACCCAGATATCGGCACTAAAAAAATCTACTGAATTACAATGTAAACAGGTGTCACCCTGTAACAAATCGATTACATTTGATGAACTTATCCGGGAATCGAACCCAGATATCGGCACTAAAAAAATCTACTGAATTACAATATAAGTAGGTGTTACCCTGTAACAAATCAATTCCACTTGATGAACTTATCCGGGAATCGAACCCAGATATCGGCACTAAACAAATCTACTGAATTACAATGTTAATACGTGTTACCCTGTAACAAATCGATTACATTTGATGACCTTATCCGGGAATCGAACCCAGATATCGGCACTAAAAAAAATTACTGAATTACAATGTAAGTAGATGTTACCCTGTAGTAACAAATCAATTACATTTTATAAACTTATCCGGGAATCGAACCCAGATATCAGCACTAAAAAAATCTACTGAATTACAATGTAAATAGGTGTTACCCTGTAACAAATCGATTACATTTGATGAACTTATCCGGGAAGCGAACCCAGATATCGGCACTAAAAAAATCTACTGAATTACAATGTAAGTAGATGTTACCCTGTGGTAACAAATCAATTACATTTTATGAACTTATCCGGGAAGCGAACCCAGATATCGGCACTAAAAAAATCTACTGAATTACAATGTAAGTAGTTATTACCCTGTGGTAACAAATCAATTACATTTTATGAACTTATCCGGGAATCGAACCCAGATATCGGCCCTAAAAAAATCTACTGAATTACAATGTAAGTAGATGTTACCCTGTGGTAACAAATCAATTACATTTTATGAACTTATCCGGGAATCGAACCCAGATATCGGCACTAAAAAAATCTACTGAATTACAATGTAAACAGGTGTCACCCTGTAACAAATCGATTACATTTGATGAACTTATCCGGGAATCGAACCCAGATATCGGCACTAAAAAAATCTACTGAATTACAATATAAGTAGGTGTTACCCTGTAACAAATCAATTCCACTTGATGAACTTAACCGGGAAACGAACCCAGATATCGGCACTAAAAAAATCTACTGAATTACAATGTTAATACGTGTTACCCTGTAACAAATCAATTCCACTTGATGAACTTATCCGGGAATCGAACCCAGATATCGGCACTAAAAAAATCTACTGAATTACAATGTATTTACGTGTTACCCTGTAACAAATCGATTACACTTGATGACCTTATCCGGGAATCGAACCCAGATATCGGCACTAAAAAAAATTACTGAATTACAATGTAAGTAGATGTTACCCTGTAGTAACAAATCAATTACATTTTATAAACTTATCCGGGAATCGAACCCAGATATCAGCACTAAAAAAAACTACTGAATTACAATGTAAATAGGTGTTACCCTGTAACAAATCGATTACATTTGATGAACTTATCCGGGAAGCGAACCCAGATATCGGCACAAAAAAAATCTACTGAATTACAATGTTAGTAGATGTTACCCTGTGGTAACAAATCAATTACATTTTATGAACTTATCCGGGAATTGAACTCAGATATCGGCCCTAAAAATCTACCGAATTAGAATATAATAGATGTCACCCTGTAACAAATCGATTACATTTGATGAACTTATCCGGGAATTGAACCCAGATATCGGCACTAAAAAAATCTACTGAATTACAATGTAAGTAGTTGTTACCCTGTGGTAACAAATCAATTACATTTTATGAACTTATCCGGGAATCGAACCCAGATATCGGCCCTAAAAAAATCTACTGAATTACAATGTAAGTAGATGTTACCCTGTGGTAACAAATCAATTACATTTTATGAACTTATCCGGGAATCGAACTCAGATATCGGCACTAAAAAAATCTACTGAATTACAATGTAAACAGGTGTCACCCTGTAACAAATCGATTACATTTGATGAACTTATCCGGGAATCGAACCCAGATATCGGCACTAAAAAAATCTACTGAATTACAATATAAGTAGGTGTTACCCTGTAACAAATCAATTCCACTTGATGAACTTATCCGGGAATCGAACCCAGATATCGGCACTAAACAAATCTACTGAATTACAATGTTAATACGTGTTACCCTGTAACAAATCGATTACATTTGATGACCTTATCCGGGAATCGAACCCAGATATCGGCACTAAAAAAATCTACAGATTACAATGTAAGTAGTTATTACCCTGTGGTAACAAATCAATTACATTTTATGAACTTATCCGGGAATCGAACCCAGATATCGGCCCTAAAAAAAATCTACTGAATGACAATGTAAGTAGATGTTACCCTGTGGTAACAAATCAATAACATTTTATGAACTTATCCGGGAATCGAACCCAGATATCGGTCCTAAAAATCTACTGAATTACAATGTAAATAGGTGTTACCCTGTAACAAATCGATTACATTTGATGAACTTATCCGGGAATCGAACCCAGATATCGGCCCTAAAAAAATCTACTGAATTACAATGTAAATAGGTGTTACCCTGTAAGAAATCGATTACATTTGATGGACTTATCCGGGAATCGAACCCAGATATCGGCACTAAAAAAATCTACTGAATTACAATATAAGTAGGTGTTACCCTGTTGTAACAAATCAATTACATTTTATTAACTTATCCGGGAATCGAACCCAGATATCGGCACTAAAAAAATCGACTGAATTACAATATAAGTAGGTGTTACCCTGTTGTAACAAATCAATTACATTTTATTAACTTATCGGGGAATCGAACCCAGATATCGGCACTTAAAAAATCTACTGAATTACAATGTAAATAGGTGTTACCCTGTAACAAATCGATTACATTTGATGAACTTATCCGGGAATCGAACCCAGATATCGGCACTAAAAAAATCTACTGAATTACAATATAAGTAGGTGTTACCCTGTAGTAACAAATCAATTACATTTGATGAACTTATCCGGGAATCGAACCCAGATATCGGCACTAAAAAAATCTACTGAATTACAATGTAAGTAGATGTTACCCTGTGGTAACAAATCAATTACATTTTATGAACTTATCCGGGAATCGAACCCAGATATCGGCACTCAAAAAATCTACTGAATTACAATGTAAGTAGGTGTTACCCTGTGCTAACAAATCAATTACATTTGATGAACTTTTCCGGGAATCGAACCCAGATATCGGCACTAAAAAAATCTACTGAATTACAATGTGAGTAGGTGTTACCCTGTAACAAATCAATTACATTTTAATAACTTATCCGGGAATCGAACCCAGACATCTGCACTAAATATAATCACTTAAATTAAGACATAAGTAGGACAAATAAAAAAATACCGGAATACATTTAAATTAAACGTAAAAGGGAATCGAACTCAGGCTCGTTAACGTTAAACTAAAATTAGATATAAGTATCCCCTGCGTTCGCAATCATAATAGACATATAAGTAGTACTATGCAACACACAAATTAACTGGCAATCAAACCCAGCCGTGTGCATTCTTCTTCTTCTTCATTTTATTTAAGAGCTAAGCTCTTGTCGGTGTAGCTCAAAGTAGGCCCTCCATCTACTCCGATCCCAGGAGACTACTCGATACGACCTAACATCACCTCTGTCTTTGAGTTGCTCTATGTCTGCACTTATTTGTACTGGTACCTAATGATCACTTGTAATACACTACTTATTTATAAATACACAATGTTCGTAAAGCAAAGTCTCTTTAAATCGTGATTTAACATGTTTTCTGATAACATTCATAGTGTTAAAAACCGTGACTTCCATTTTACACTCAATCTACGTCCAAGACTGTCCAAAAAAACCTCATGAGCTAAATATGGTAAACCGTCAGTTACGTAGGTACGTAAAATGTAACCACCGATGACGGGCGGAAATTTGTGTAGATCACGCGAGACCCCCGGTAATTTTGACACTATGAAAAGAATTGCAGTCGCCGTATTTTGGGTAAATATTACTATCAAAACAAATATTTGTCTGCAGTTTTAAGAGCTTGGATTGGATGTTTACCTTTTAATGCCTTGGCGCCGGTGACAAATTAGAGATGCTTCTAACACGTTCGAGTTGCCGGAGCCTGACTTTATCTCCTAGAAAATATGTACTTATTGTAAAATATATACTATGTTTACTTGCAGGCTTCTCTGCACAATGGGTCAATGGGTCATCATGGCCCATCATACAGGACGCAACTATGATGTGTAAGGGGGAGAAAGACATTCTTCCATCGTATTCCAACGCATAACCGCGTCCTTTTCTGCGGCCACGATAGCGGCGGTTTCGCGTGTAGTAATAGAAGCAAAACCCAACGATTGAAATAAAACTTAATTTGGACCTTCCACTATTTATAAGACGAGAACAGTACTCACTGTCACTCTTTTAGTAAGCAGTATTGTAACCATAACGGAAAATAAACGAATGAAATTTGCCTGACTGTCTTTGTTACATCGACACGTGCGTGCCAACTAAATGGTGCGGTTACGTCGGCCGTCTCCCTTCTCCATACATTGACGGTAACGACCAAAGTTAATTAATCCGGATCCTGCCGTTTAACCAAATTTATTTTGGTCAAATTTCTTTTCATCTTTAGACAATAAACATTTATTCTAATGAATTGTTATGACAAAAAGTTTAAAGACATAAATATTACCACGGAAAATCAAATTCAGGCGGGTGCGTAACGATGCCTTCAAAATTTTTTGAAACAATACTACTTAGTCGCAATTACGCTCATTTGATATAATTCTTGACTCATATAACAACATTTAATATATTTAATATGATATGATATAATTATCATTTTACATTATGATTGCGGGTGGCGCAGGACCGGTCACTTTGGCACTCTTTGGGGGAGGCCTATGTCCAGCAGTGGACGTCTTTCGACTGATTTGATGATGATGATGATTATGATTAATTAATGTAAGTAATATCATTTAATATAACATACTATATACGTATGTCTCATGCATACTTCCTATATTAACATATGACAAAATGTTAACTTCTTCTAATGTTTAGTAGACTAAGTTGTCTGCGGTGTGCAGGGCGTATTCCGTGTACAGACAACCACGCGAATGGTCTCGGCAAACGTTGCTTGCGTTCTGAAGCCCCAAGGACTAAGCCGTAACCGTACCGATAGTTCCCTGGGTAAAAGGCTGCTGCCCGGTATGGGATGTAACCTGTATGGGATGCTAATAAGGCTACCTTTAAAAAAAAACGCAAATAACTGGTTTTTGAATTTAAGTGTCCTCGAGTAGTGGCAAAACTGACTTACAGAGCAATTCAACCATCTACAGCCTTCAGTTTTTATTCAAACTGTAACTTATAAAGAGTATGTTTTCCATGCATATTTTTTCTGTGCAAGTGCACCCCCTTGCATCCTGCTGCCAACTTAATAGTATGCATACCTGATTTACTTGCCACATGTAGAGGATTTTTTTTAAATTGACGGTCAGTCAATGGTGGTGAAGAATATGTAATTTGGGATATGCTCGTTTCTTCAGACGATTGCCTTTTTTGTTGCAGTCTCGAGCTTTGAAATGATCTCCACAAATAAATCTTATTTCATGAAATTTTTCTATGGGTACATACAGAAGATCTTCTTTATCAACAATTTGTACCCAAGCTCTGCACATGTAAACAAATCGCGGTTTGTCAGAACAAGAAGTGACGATTTTTTATTTATTAAGTACATGGAAATAACTATCAGAAACTCTCCAGTTTCTTGACTTATACGAAAATAACTTAGTGTCAGAACTTAAATTTTTGGGTACAAGCTTTTATTGCCGACTGTACTTTTCTGTATACCGTCATCAACTGCTCATTGAGACGATTCTAACGAGCCCAAACTCAATAGGGTTATGTGGTTTTATTACGTAGTTCCTATGGGCACCTTCTGTCTCCATCATCAGATCAGCTCGATAGTACCATAATATTTAATCGTGATGCAAACTATACTTATACCCAAAATTTCAGCTCAATCGGTCACCGGGAAGTGGGTCAAATTTAAGTTGCAAAATTTGTACCATACTAACATGGCAAGTTAATATAAAGCTTGTAAAATAGATGTTGAAATTGACTGTTTTTACACCAATAGGTACTATATGTAATGTAATAACTAGCTTCCGCCCGCGACTTTGTCTGCGTGGACTCGGGATAAAAACAATTCTATATTGTGTTTATAATATTAGTAGAAAAGTAGAATAGTGGGATATAATATAACTAGCTGTCCCGGCGATTCCACCGGCGTTTAAAGATAATCCGCGAGGTATATTTAGGTGAGTTAGGGCACGGCGGAATGTCACTTTGCTCATATTTGCAGCAATCCCACAGGGTAAGTACCTTCAGCCACAGAATAATAGTACACTTCAGCAGACCGCAGCCATAATGACGCCACTATTTGCTCTGTAGATATGTGGTGTTGTGTCCCTGGTGGTGAGTAAGGTCGGCAGACCTCCCGAGGATGTGTTGTGTTCAAAGTGAGGAACCCGCGGCCGTCTCTAGCTATCAACACCACAAATCCTTAAATCAATAAAGGGTCGGCAACGCGCTTGTGAATCTTTTGAAACTGTAAGGGTCTATTGGCTACGGTGTCTGCATACCACCAGACAGACCCTATGATTGATTGCCACCGTCGTAGTATAATAAAATATAACCTATATCACAATATTGGTGAAATGTTTTTTTCTGACGACTCACTCACACTATTTCTCACGGTCGTCGGCATCCTTTGTAGTGAGGCCATTGGCATGCATATTAACCCTGGCGACGTCAAGCCAGCATTTTTTTCGACTTCCCCTTTCTACCGCGGCCTGACGGAGGATATATAGATCAGACCCTCACGAGTGACATGGATTTCCAAAATGAATTTTTTGGCCAGGTTTTTTGCAAATCAAGGTAGGCGTGAAGACGCACAGCCAGCTAATAATATAATATTCCTTTACCTGATATCCTGTTTATCCTAGTTGGGCCTACGAAGCTGACGGATTTGAATCCAGAGTTGCCCTTATTTGTGCGATTAACATAGATATTTGTCTCTCAGCCTCCTATACTGCTTATAAAGTAAACTCAAAGCCAGAACAAACAACATGTACCTAACTAGGTAACATTTGTCACTTGGAAATGTCTTCATGGAGAACCTGTCCAGTTATTATTAGGTATATATATAATAAGTAGGTACTTACCGCTGCTCATCAATCGGAAAATTGGCAAAAAATCCTGGCCTGTGTTATTCAGGTACACCACAAATCTCGCAAATCCTACTCTTTCCACCCATAATGTAATGAGTCTCCGTCTCGGGAATATTTCGAGACGACGGAGTAACAAAAGTGCTTAACCCAACATCTTGGTTCACGAGTAGGTACACGAACATAAAATTAAAAAGCCAAGTAACAAATCGAAATCACATAAGATAAATTACCAAAATTTAATTTAATTTCTGACTTTTCACTCAAACTTCAAACATTTGAATTTAAATTTCAACCAAAGAGAATATAACCACTACGTTCTTCTTCTTCTTTTTTTTTTGTGGCGTACTGGCCAACTATGTCGGCTCAAATTTGCCAAACCACTACGTTTTAAGCCTGCATCACACTGGCGCGGCCTGGTTTTTTTTTTTTTTTTTTTCCCACCTAGCTTCCTAAGTTGGGCCCCGAAGGGGCCCTTAACTAATTACCAATGACAAAAGCACGGCCAAGAGCCAGTGCTAGCGCGGCAGAAGGCCAACGCTCAAAACAAAACTTAACTAACAACATATCAGAGCTTAAGCTAATAACTTCATTTAAACAAAACATTACAGTGCTAGAGTTCCTTTATTACTCTTCTTTCTTGACAGACGTGGCGACCCGGAGGCACACAACGCCCCCGCCGCAGGGGGCGTGGCCTCACGGTGCAATTTACACCGCTCCCACAGCCATCATAACTGGCTGCAGTGGTGATTCCCGGCGAGATGCACGCAGGTAAACACGCGCAGGACGCAGGGCCACGCAGTGAAGCACCCCATCTCTTGCGCGAAGTCCCGACGAACACGAAGATCGGCCGCACCCCCGCAGCGCAGCAATTTCCCAGGATTCCCAGACTGCCGAATCATGCCTGGCAGCGCAAGGTCCCCCAGTACTCAATACCGAGCCGCGGATATACAGCCAAGCGAAGAATAACGTCGAAACTGCACCCGATTGACGAGGGCTAGTTTATTTGTCTAGTCAGAAGGAAGCAGGATCATCCGCCAAAATGAACATCCAGTCGGCGGGACCAAAGTCCAGCCACACACCCACAGCCCAGTACGTTCTACGGGTTTCCCAGACTGCCGAACATGAAAATGAAAATGAAAATAATGAAAATATCTTTATTGAGACAAAAAAAGCAGTAACATAAATATAGTTGTATAGCGGGCCCCAAACTAGGCTGGGCCTGTATCTTGGGCGCCCTGCGAGTTGGTAATCTTTACAAAAACGAGTTACAGTGTACATAGTACTTTAAAAGGACATTAATAATCATACAAGTAGAAAAAGAAGAAAGGAAAAGTAACAATTGAAAATACTTAATCATTGATTCAAAAGCTCAGGTGATGAAATTATGACGTGAGTGTGTATAGGTGACTGTTGTAAGAGAGTGTTTTTGTTTGAGTGCGTGCGTGCGCGTGTGTGTGCGTGTGTGTGTGTGTGTGTGTGTATGTGTGTGTGTGTGTGTGTGTGTTAACCTACGTACATGGAGAGAGCAAGTTCTCCGTTTCTGAGTATGTTAGCGTCTTCAGCCATTTCCCAACCGATCTCTTTACACGGAGATGTCCCCATTGTTTTATGTCCACGTTCTTGCTTACCACATTGTAAATATAGGGGTGCGCAAAGAAGGGGGAGCGCTTTGCAAATACCGATCTAACGGCCGGGAGAGGTACACGATAAACTCTTTTCTTTAATAAATGCTCATGTAGTTGAGATTTATAGATGAGGTTATGGGTGCGACCAACTGCCTTCACAATGTACAACTGCCTGACCGTCAGAAGTCCTGTTTCTTTATACAATGAAGTAGTAGGATAACGAAAAGGCTTCTTTAACATGACCTTAATTACGCCGCGTTGGGCGCGCTCGAGATCCAGTAGGTATGTCTTGCATGCACTGCCCCAGACTGCTATACAGTATTGTATAACAGACTGGCACAAAGCGTAATAAACCATAAAAATAATGTTGACGGGTGCACAGTGACGAAGCCGCTTCACAATATATATAGTTTTTCTGATTCTTTTGGAGACAAGATGTATATGCTCTTTAAAGGACAAATGCTGATCCACGAGAAGACCCAGATATTTCACAGTAGAGCATTTAGTGAGCTCGGGGCAGTTGCATGGGGTAAGAGCATAACTAGTTGGCGATTGTTGCATTGTTCCACAGTTATGAAGCGTTAAGGTTTTAGATATTGGAGGGGCAGACGCTACTGTTTTTGAAAAAGGCACATAGTAAGTTTTTTCTACATTTAGAGTAAGCAGGTTGCTGTCGAGCCAAGTGATCATTTTTTCCAATCCTATACTAGCCATGGAGTATGCTTCTTCCCAGGTATTTCCACTAAAAAGAACCACAGTGTCATCAGCATAGCATATTGTATCAGAGTTAGGCATATCAAGCTGAAGCAGGCCATTTATATAAATAGTGAATAGCGTTGGACCTAGGATGCTTCCTTGCGGAACTCCAAAGCAGACAGGATGAGGATTACTGCATGATTCTCCTATTTTCACAGATTGATACCTATTAGCTAGGTAACTTCCAAACCAGTCCAAGGCTGTACCCCTCACTCCCAGAAGCTCAAGCTTTCTTAATAGTATAGGAATAGAGACGGTGTCAAAAGCTTTAGCTAGATCTAAGAATATTCCTAAGCAGCTTTTGCCACCGTCTATGTAACATAAACGACAGCGCAAGGTCCCCCCCTACTAATACCGAGCCGCGAGCACATAGCCAAACGACAGTCCCAGCAGGCCCAGAGTCCAATCGCACCCCCACAGCCCGGCACGTTTTACAGGTTTCCCAGACTGCCGTACCTAACCGACAGCGCAAGGTCCCCCCCTACTAGTACCGAGCCACGAAAATACAGTCAAACCACAGACTTACGTGACCTTATTCCAAAAAGACGGGAACATCTGCTTCAAAATAACGCCATCCAAGATGGGCGCATGTCAACATGACAGCCTGATGTGGTTACGGCGCAGGTGGTCGGCCGGAGCGCGTCCGCGCGGCGCAGTGGACGGCCGCTGAAATGGCGCGGCCTGGCCGCGGCGGACAATAGTAAGCTTGTCATTAGCTGTCACTATTAACCGCCACCGCAGGCCGCTCCAGTCTGTGAGAGGCCTTAAGAGGCGGAACTTCATACATTGTTTTAAGATTATCTTGTGTCTACTACTAACGTAAAGAAAATATTGCCAATTTATTATATTCTGTATCCTACTATCCTATCCTACTAATATTATAAATGCGAAAGTTTAGATGTTGGAAGATTAGATGTTTGAATGTTTGGTACTCATTCACGCTTAAACGGCTCAACCGATGTGGTTGAAATTTTGCACGAAGATAGTTCATAGCTTGGATTAAAATAAAGGATAGTTTTTTATTCCGCGTCCACGCAGACGAAGTCGCGGATGGAAGCTAGTTAGAGTATATATTAGGTCCATGTATTCTGTGTTTTGTTAGGTTGGCTGCAATGAGACTTCGTCCCCGTACATTTATAATACAATACAATTATAAGCGAGTTTCCAAAGGCTGATTTCAACTTGACCTTTTTTTATTTATTTATTTTTTATGGCCTGGATTCAAGTCACACACATCTCATTCATCTTGACATCTTGGTTTTAATGTTGCCACTACTTTGTGTTGTGTTTTGTTAGATTGGCTGCAATGGGACTTCGTCCCCGTACATTTTTTCATTATAAGAGAGTTTCCAAAGGCTGTATTCAATAGGGAAATAGTTAAAACAAAATAGAATAAAAAAACTGCTTTTATTGGTTCATCAACTAACAATAATATTTAATAAAAACAAATCAAATTTAACAAATAAAAATAAGTAGGAAAAGTATGGTCATCTTAACGATCGGTTAGCCTATAGTGGGTAGTGACGCTGCTTATGAAGCTGGATGTTCTAGGTTCGAATCCCGGTAAGGGCAAATATTTGTGTGAAGACCATGAATATGTGTCCTGAGTCTTGCATGTTTTCTATATATTTAAGTATTTACGAGTATATCTATTAAATATATCGTCGTCTTGTACCCATGACACAGCCAGGTCTGAACAGGCTATAGAGAATAAAGAACTATGTCTGGCAGCTTTCTTAGACGTGGAGGGAGCCTTCGATCATACCACGTATAAAGCTATCAGCGAAGCAGCTGCAAAACATGGTGTAGAGCCGACCATATGTAAATGGATACCCAACATGCTAAATGGCAGACTAATAAAGTCATCTCTCTTGGGGGATGAGATAATGGCCACGGCCACAAAGAGATGTCCACAGGGTGGGGTACTCTCACCAACTCTTTGGAGTTTGGTAGTGAACTCAGTCCTGGTAGAACTCAATAAAGGTCCCATCCACACGGTAGGATATGCTGATGATTTAGTGATACTGGTTAATGGGACGTTCCCAGGCACGGTATCAGAAATCATTAACAAGGCACTGCAGCCAGTGGAGAGATGGTGCGACCGGCACCAATTATCCATTAATCCAGACAAAACTGTAGTAATACCCTTTACTAGGAAAAGGACCCTTCGCGGCGTACAGCAGTTAAAACTGTACGGGAGGGTACTAGAACTGTCCAATGATGTGAAATATCTAGGTGTCACACTGGATAAGGAACTGAATTGGAAGAAGCATACAAATCTCACCATTACAAAGGCACTGAGGGTATTTGGAATGTTTAGATCAGCGTATGGCAAAACATGGGGACTGAACCCAAAGGTACTGAAGTGGATCTACACCATGATGGTGACGGTGAGGCCCATATCATTGTACGGTAGCCTGGTATGGTGGCCAAGGTATTGGTGGAAATGATGGAGCGAGCTTGGGAGTAGGCATAAAGGAGAGGGCAAATGCACAAAAGATCCCACTTGGTCGAAGTGCATCCGAAGTGCAGCCCTCATCTATATAAGATAAGATAAGATAAGACCCATAACACAAGCCTTATTGAGCTTACTATGGGACTAGTTCGATTTGTGTAAGATTGTCCCTTAGTATGTCTTATTTATTTATTTATTCTTTACTAGGAAAAATATATTGCGATCCGTGAAAACACTAGTTTTCTAGATTTCACTAGTTGACTTGATGGTCTCAACGCGACAGATGAATGAAGTGTTCCGCGAGTTACACGAAACTGGTTTGTTGATACAACAAAAATCGACAAGAAGCTACGGTAACCTACTGGTTCAAGCATGCGGCTATCAAGCGGCGGTCGAAAGTTCGAATTCCGGCTCGTACCAATGAGTCTTTCGGAACTTTTTGACTGATCCTGGCTATTCTTATACGAGGGCTGCCTTTTAAGTTCTGTCGTTTGCAACCCTCCCGAGATTGCATAAAAAAGAACTAGTGTCACGTTAAAATATTTGAATTTAGAATTCGAAAACAAAAGAATGACTCGAAATCGGCCCAACCGTTTTAGTACAGCGTTCGTTCAAAGTTGACAAGTCAGTTGTGAAAATGGAAATTTCGAAGGAAAATTTACGTGCGATAATTTTTTACAACTTCAAAAGGGGCTTAACGCGACTTCAGTGCTTCGAAGAGTTGACTACGGTTTTCAATGATAAAGCACCATGCCTTCGGACTGTGGAACGCTGGTATTTAGAATTTCAACGTGGTTGCTCTAGTCTTGGTGATAGACATCGTGAAGGTCGACCAAAAACAGCCGTAACCCAGGAGAACATTGATGCTGTACGGCAACTGATCATCGAAGATCGCCATGCGACATACCGTGAGAAAGAAGCTTCCTTAAGTATTTCAGGGACCAGTGTTCACAGTATTTTGCATGATCACTTAGGCGTAAAAAAGTTGATCTCACGCTGGATACCACATTTACTCAGTGAAGACCAAAAAACGGCTCGCGTTCGATGGTGTCGCAAAACTCTGCGGCAATTCAACCGAGGAAACTCGAAACATGTTTGCGACATTATCAGTGGTGACGAATCTTGGATATATGCCTACGATCCCGATTCTAAACAGCAGTCGACTGTTTGGGTGTTCCAAGATGAGCCAAAACCGACCAAAGTAATACGCTCACGGAGCACTTCGAAAAAAATGGTCGCCACAAACGTGCGCCGTGAAAAGTGGCCACGTTGCCACCATCGTGCTCGAGGATCGTAAAACGGTTAATGCTGACTGGTATACCACTGTCTGTTTACCAGAAGTCATCGGCGAGTTTCGAAAAAATAACCCAAGACGTCGTATAAGACTGTACCACGATAATGCGAGCTCGCACACCGCCCGGCAAACTATTGCGTTTTTAAAAGAGCAAAACGTCGAAATTCTGGAACACCCGCCGTACAGTCCAGACTTAAGCCCTAACGATTTTTTTACTTTTCCAAAAATCAAGCAACGACTTCGTGGTCAACGGTACCAGACGCCTGAAGAAGCGGTTGAGTCATACAAAACGGCCATTTTGGAGACCCCGACTTCAGACTGGAATAAGTGTTTCGAAAACTGGTTCGATCAAATGAAAAAGTGTATTACATATCACGGTGATTACTTTGAAAAACAATAAATACCATTTAACACTTAAATTGTCTTTAGATTTTCCAAACGACACAACTTAAAAGGCAGCCCTCGTATAGTACCTTACTTACGATGCACATAAAGTGCACGGATGGTCAGTTAAGAGGGGGCGCTCCGCGAAATCGGGGTTCTTAGATTGAATATTTACCTATGACAAACTAAAGCGAATGCCAGGAAAAAGAACATACCAAAACTACATCATATATGCAATTGAATCGTCTGAACAAAACCATACAAAACCAAAATTGCCTCGATAGAAAAGAACCGCCAAAACAAGTCTTATTTTTACTCAATTTCAATAGTGTGAGGTTCCCGTGCATATAAATTAAGTAAAAGTTGAGTGTATAATAGCTTTTCACATTATCTAATGAAAGTACTAGCGGGGTATTTTTATGTAGTCCCTTTTCAGACTTATTGAGGTGAAACGTATTTGGCGTATAGGCCTTTTTTATTTAGCGCGATACCCTTTCTCCCGTCGCGTGTTTCGTGCGGTTCTGTATATCTTTTGTTGCCGTTCGCGGGCGGAGTCAGTCGTAATCGCTCCGCTGAGACGAGAGGACTATGTTCTGTGCTCTCACGACAGCACGATGAACATAATTATTTCAATAATATTGTGACCCAGTATATTCGTCCAGTGAATGAACGTATCATTACATTCCAGTAGATATTTTGCTACATTTTGAAATAATATATTTAAAAGTCGACCTTAACATATAGATCTTAAAGTTCAAAATACAACTATAAGATTACGCAGCGATCGGCGGGTGACCGGCTTCTTAGAATAATTTGTGCAGTACATGCAAAACTAGACGAACATTTTTCTGTCGATCGTGTATTTACTTTATGAAAGATTATCACTATCACTACATAGTATAAAACAAAGTCGCTTCCCGCTGTCTGTCCCTATGTATGCTTAGATCTTTAAAACTACGCAACGGATTTTGATGCGGTTTTTTTTAATAGATAGAGTGATTCAAGAAGAAGGTTTATATGTATAATATAGTATCCGTGCGAAGCCGGAGCGGATCGCTAGTTGAGAATAAATCCGGTTATGTTCAAAATCGATGTCTGAGAGGTCTAAATACGAATTCATAGTCAGAAATATTTCAAAAAGTGGTCGCATTATTTAAAATTTTTGAAACATTCGTTGTAAATTAATATGCGCGTTTTTTTAAAGAACAACATACATTGGCAGGCTTCTCGAGGGTGAAGATTCTAAAAATGATGTCCATTTTGAATTCCAAGATGGCGGACATTGACACGGTTCTACTCACGTATTAAATGTCACTACGGGCGACATGTTTCGAACTCTTCGGGAATTCTTCTTAAGGATGAGTGTTTTCGCGGCGGTGTCGCTTGAATCTTGTCGTGATTCAAGCGACACCGCCGCGAAAACACTCATCCTGAAGAAGAACTTCCGAAGAGTTCGGAACATGTCGCCCGTAGTGACATTATTGACATTGTTTTTCTTTAAAGTCATCACGGGTGTCGCTTTTAGGTTTATCGAGAGTGCAGATTCCAACAATTATTGCCTGCGAACTTGGACATTTTGATATTAAAAAAGTGAACATAATTATGCACTTTTTCTTTAATATGTTCAAAATTGATAACTAAAGGGCCAAAGCGTCTCCATTGTCTCCAAGTACGAATCCGAGATCAGAATTGAAAAATTTGGCCGCCACACAGTAGTGGTCTGAAAATCTGACTTTCATAGACATGATCGAAGTTTTCATAATATATTATAGTTTTTTTTTAATGCTACTAATAAATTCACGGTTAAATTCATGTATTAAACGACACGACAGGCGACATGTTTTGAACACTTCGGGAGTTCTTCTTCAGGATGAGTGTTTTCGATGTTTGTTTTGAAGAAGAACTCCCGAAAAGTTCGAAACATGTCGCCTGTTGTGACATTTAATGCGTGAATTTAACCGTGGATTTATTAGTAGTATTTTAGACATGTCTCACAAAAGTTTAAATTCGATTATAGCTTTTTTTTGCTTTAGGCTTTTACTAGCCATTATTATGCTAGCTCACAACCCTTACGTGATTTAGTAAAAAAACGGAAGGCCATATTTCAGTTATAGCTCCGGTGGTTTTTTAAGCAACAAAATGTAGGTAGTGGTATTCTTTGGGTAATTAAAGTAATTTGTACTCTATAAAGTGAGTGTTTTCGCGGCGGTGCACACCGCCGCGAAAACACTCAATCCTGAATAAGAACTCCCGAAGAGTTTGAAACATGTCGCCCGTAGTGACGTTTAATACGTGGGTGAACCGTGTAATTATTGACATTTTTTTTCTTTAAAGTCATCACGGGTGACGCTTTTAGATTCCAACAATAGGGGCGTAGACACTAAATAAAATAATGTGATATTTTCTCGAAGAAGGTTAAAAAAAATTGTCAAATGGAGAAAAAATCAACGCAAAAGGTTAAATAATCACGAAGTTATAAGTGTCCAAAGTTTTAAGAAGGGATGTGTTCTGTCCCTTTTTCGCAAAACGCAACTTCATATGAAACGATGACGCTGGAAGAATGTGACGTCACAGAAGACGGCAACGTGCCGCGCGCATCGTGGTCAGCGACGCCGTCGACGCGGCCTGCCGGCAGCATCCTGTAATGTGACGTCACACACCGTTTGCGTTTTCTCTCAAAACAACAAGCAATATTAAAACGGTTGTAGCTTCGTAATTCTTTGAGATATCTGAATGGGATTTTCATCACTATGCATATTTTTTTGCCTTCTTTCTTTTGGAGTAATAATAATTTTCGAGTCTGCACCCGAATTATTGCCTGCGAAGTTGGACATTTTTATATTAAAAAAAGTGAACACAATTTTGCAGTTTTTCTTTAATACGAGTATGTTCAAAATTGATAACTAAAGGGCCAAAGCGTCTCCATTGTCTCCAAGTACGAATCCGAGATCAGACCCCGTATCATGGTCGGCCTTATCACTCGATAAGTGACAAGATAGGGGCATCGTCTCGTTCTATCAAACGGTGTCAGCCAGTGACGGACGCTCTATCCTGTCACTTATCGCGTGATAAGGCCGACCATGACACGGGGTCAGAATTGAAAAATTTGGCCGCCACACAGTGGCCTGAAAATCTGGCTTTCATAAACATGATCGAAGTTTTCATAATAAATTACAGTTTTTTTTAATGCTACTAATAAATTCACGTATTAAATGACGCGACAGGCGACATGTTTCGAACTCTTCGGGAGTTCTTCTTCAGGATTAGTGTTTTCGATGTTTGTTTTGAAGAAGAACTCCCGAAGAGTTCGAAACATGTCGCCTGCCGTGACATTTACGTTAATTTTTTAACCGTGGATTTATTAGTAGTATTTTAGATGTCTCACAAAAGTTAATTCGATTATAGCTGTTTTTTTGCTTTAGCCTTTTACGAGACATTATTATGCTAAATTACAACCCTTACGTGATTTAGTAAAAAAACGGAAGGTCATATTTCAGTTATAGCTCTCGAAACTGACTTAGCTACTAGCGAAAATTATATCTTCAAATATAGGTACTTACAGATTTTGTCTTTCTTTCCACTTATTATAATTATCTATAGGTATTCATCATGTTTCATCTGACTGTCGGGGCATATAGTATGCGAGAAGGAGCGGGGCAGCAATAGACGCATCAGCGCGGCAGGTACGGGGCGCGCGGGTGATTTCTGATTTTTCCCTGGCGATACGCCCCCTCTTAACAGAGGCTCTAGTATAAGTTTACCGAAACAAAACTTTACGATCGCGTTTGCGTTTTACCCTCAATTTGTATGGGATTTGACAGCTAAACGCGAACACGGTCGTAACGTTTTGTTTCGGTAAAACTTATACTAGCGCCTCTGTGTTGTCGATAGTGAACGTTAAAAAGAAAAGAGGGAGGTGGGGTGGGGGGGTGTTGCGGTGGGGTCCATTGTTTATGTTTAATTTAGCTCTATTTTTCTATTTAATTTTTACTATGTCTGGTGAGATAATATTTGTATTAGTATTGTATTGTGGGTAAAAACGATTCTTGCCCGCGGTAGACGAGACACGGCGAGGATTGGACTGAACGTTTTTATGTTGCTTGGAAGTTGGAACTGTGTATTTATCGGAATTGTTGAGAAGTAACAATAAATTTGTTGAGCTGTACGGATGTGTTTAAATTACGACAGTTGTTTATGGCAAGTCATCAGCCATTTAAGATCAGTTCTTAATTTAGCTGCATAGGAGCCTTTCCGTCCCTCACTGTGGCATCACGTACAGCCTGTCCAGAGTATTACGGGTCCATGAAGTTGCGAGTATACAATATTGTTTGCCACATTTGCCATCCATTATAGCTATCATTGCTATCAAACATCGTTTTTGATTTGGAACTACACAGTTTAATAAGTAACATATAATACAAATAAGACAAGAGTGGGTCGACACATACTGAGCCGAATATTCGTGATGCGTTTCTTACTTTTTTTTGATATTATTTAAAAAAAAAGTGATAAGATACCAAACATTTTTGTATTCCTAAGACTTGGCAATTACTTATTAGAATTAAATATGCGCCAAATATCCATCTTGCACGTGGGAAAATGCAATTTTCATAGCGCAATTTTTTAATAACACGTCGGTGGCAAACAAGCGCACTCCGCCGGCCTGTATGATGGTGAGCGGTTACCGTAATCTATGTACGCTTGCAACTCCAGGGGACTTACATGACCCCCAGAATCCCATACTGTAGTCCCTCGGGAAAACCGCGGCGGGTGCTCATCCCTCAGCCGAAGCGTTCGTGGGAGGAATTTCTTCTGGATTTGGTTAGAGGATTGCTGACCTTTCCTATGAAACTGTTTTTTTTTGCACAGGCGAGGTTGGTCCCCTATTAAAAGTTGTAAATAACGCATGCATAGATTCACTTTTTTATATTGAATCACGTTAAAAAATGTTACTCGTATACACGATGATCCTTTCAAAATCGTTGTCACCCTAACGGTAGTATGTGAAAATGATTAGACGTATGATTGTGTGTTTGACGTATCTACGAGGGGTGATCCAAAAGTAATGATAATCAGCATGATTTGGTTTCGTGATGATAATTTGTGATTGTCATTCATATTGTGCAATTATTTAATAATACACTAAAAACTAAAAAAAAAGATTTCATTCATTTGTTTTTTTTTAAAAGCTAAATAAATATGATGGTATGGAATATATTCTGCCGTCAGTAAAATCGGAGGATATTTTGTTACATGTTTGGGGCGGTGGTGGCAAAGTTCTGGTGTGGTAATAAAAATAAAAAAAATACAATTTAAAGTTTATTTATTTTGATGCCACGAAATTAATAAATTAAACTCATGTCATCGTTTTTTTTAAGCACAGCTCCTGTAACAAAGTTCAAGGTAGGATTTTCTGGCCATCAATATATAGTATTTTTTTTTTATAAACAGGGTGAACCTAGGTTACAAATATATGAATATAAATACGAAGGGAGAGTGATACATCATAATTCTATAGCAATTAAGTGGGGCCGTCCCAGAAAAAACCAAAGCAAAAAAAGTACCAAATGTATATGTTTTTTTCTTGGCCGAGCTTGCCGAGTACCAGGACTGTTTTTCAGGCTTGTGAATTCTATAAAACTAGTTACCTACAGTGTAATCTAGATCAACTCTTTTACTATTACTTCTTATTCTTAGATATTGAAAACTCGTCAATAAAATCGGTGCAATTGCGTCGATGTAAAAACTAGTCTTAATTTCGTCTATCCAAAATGTTTTTTTTATACGTAGCAAAATTAAAACATTTTTAATATATTATGTAGGTAAGTAAACTAATAAAGAGTGTATTTAATAATTAAAAATGATATATAACGGATAACTTCTGTTTTTTATGCCGATTATCATTACTTTTGGATCACCCCTCGTACTTAACTTCAAGAAATTGAGCAAACATTCAGTGGACATTAGTGTTTGCATTCTCATTAAATTTAATTAACTAAACAGTGATTTCATTGCATGAGACCTGTTTTGGCTGTTTATCAATATTATTCGACTCATGATCACGGATTAAGAACCATCGTGTATACTTAAAAATTCAGCCGAACCCGAAAACTGTTCCCTTAGAACTGTTTTTAGGCAACCCAAGCCGAAACTTATTAGTAAATACATAACAAGTCGTTTTGGGTGTAGGCGAGTATTAATCTGCAGTTTCAAGGCACCTTTGTCGGTTGGCTACAAGGTGCGTAAGTGGTGGTTACCTTTACCCATGGTATAACAACCTTTACCTCACTCCACAGTTGCGCTCTAAACGAGTCTATTTCTAGGCTCGAATCAAAGAAGAGATCCGTTTTCCGGCTAAGTACGAGTTAGTACCCGTTAGGCGGGTTCCTGGCAGTGCATGTGCTAAGCATAACATATTATAAAACCTAGGCTATCATACACGGCCAAATTTTTGCTGTAGCAACCTAAAGCTGGTTTTCCACCGGAGGGGCGTGCGCGCGGTGGAAATAGGTAGTAAAGTCCCATACATTTCAATTCTCGCATCGTCTCGTCTCGTCTCGCCCCTCCGGTGGAAAACCAGCTTGAGACTAAAACTGCGAGGGCAGAAATTATTTCATCAGATTATTGTTGTAGCGGATTCTTGTTTCGTCGTATTCTTGATTTGTTGGATTCTTATTCCGTCATGTAAGTATACGAGGGTCAAACTGAAAGTTCTTAGAAAATCAAAAACTGAGCAATCAAGCAACTTATTACTTTTATTATATCTTTTCAAAATAGCCTCCCTTCACATCAATACATCGCTGCATTCGATAGAACCACTGAGAAAAGCACTTTGCCCACTCGTCCTTAGGGGTCTCTTCGACGGCCTTTTGAAACGCAGCCACTGCTTCGTCGGCGTCCATAAAACGTTTTCCTCGAAGTTTTTCTTTAATTTTTGGGAATAAATAAAATTCACAAGGTGCAAGGTCGGGGCTATAAGGTGGGTGACCCAGTAATTCCACGTTTGCCGTCGCCAAATAGTCGATCGTTTGCTTGGCGGTGTGTGATGAGGCGTTGTCGTGGTGAAGCAGGATCCTACTGCGAGGCCGTTTTTCTCGAACTTTTTCCAAGACAAGTGGTAAACAATTGTTAGTGTACCACTTCGCAGTAACTGTTTTTTGATCCTCTAAAGTAATTGTTGCGTAATGACCAGTCCTTCCGAAGAACGAGGCCACCATCTTTTTTCCCACACTTCGACCTCTCTTCACTTTAGTAGGCAACTCCTCGGAAGGAAACACCCACTCAGCAGACTGTCTTTTAGTTTCAGGATCATAACAGTAAATCCAGCTTTCGTCACCCGTAACTACGTCGAACACAGCATTTGAGTCACCTCCGTTGAATCTTTGACCCATTTCACGGCACCAATCAACACGACGGACTTTTTGGGCTTCTGTCAAATTATGAGGTATCCACCGGGCACAAAGCTTCCTCACCGCTAAATGTTCATGGAGGATTTTGTGGACTTGACTCATACCAATGGCTAAGCTTGTACGAATCTGCTGATAGGTTACTCTTTTGTCAGTCTCTATCATACGCCGCACAACACTGATGTTATCTTCAGTAGTCGCCGTAGAAGGCCGGCCCTCACGCAGATCATCAGTGAGATTAGTGCGGCCACGTTTAAATTCATTAAACCAGTTGTAAATAGTAGCACGAGATGGGGCTTCATCGTGAAAGGCCAATCGAAGTCTATCATAACTTTCTTGTTGACTTAAATTACATCGAAAGTCGTAAAAAATCATTGCTCGAAAATTTTCTCGCGTTAAATTCATGCTCACGTAGTACACACAATTTTCAATTTGCCGCCAAATCGTAAAACAAATGACAATCGAGTGGAATTCGTACACAAAAATATTAAGAAAGAGTTACATTTTCAAATTTTGAACTTATTTTTTTATTATATTTATTACTGTAAGTGGCCAGTTCTAAAGACTTTCAGTGTCGCCCTCGTACAATAAGTTTTATCTACGCACATATCATTAGTGCTCTAAAATGCGTTCAGAAACCGTAGGAAATGACCAGCATTATTAGTATTATTACAACCAATTTTACTATGAGAACTTTCTTGTCTGTGGTAGTAGGTAAAATCTGTACTGTAATGTTATTACAGTACAGATTTTTGTAAGGTTATGAGTTTAAATTTGGAACAGCTGTCAAAACTCAAGTGGGTCTCTATTCTAGTATCCATAGATATTAAAACAGTTGTCGATGCGAAACGTCAATTCAGTATGTTTTTTAATATAAACCGCACGAAATTTGATCAAGAGTGACATGAGAATAGGGACATCATTCGTTTGTCTATGATTTTAAAAAACATTCGTCTTGACGTAGGATCAAATTGCCGCCATTACTTTTGTCATTTCTTTGTTGGTTTTTGCTGTTACGAAAGTAGAATTGTGAAAAGTTGTTTGTAATTCACATTTTAGTTGAAAATATGAGTAGTAGTGACTCCGAGAACGATATGCACACTCCGCCGGATATCGTAAATGCAGCCACGATTGCAACAAAGATATTTTACAGGTAGCACTATAGTAGCAATGCAGGTCATTTTCCTACGGCTTCTGAACCGATCTTAGAGTACTTATGATATGTGTGTAGATAAAGTAGTGTATGCAACTGTACATAATTTAGCCTTAAAACACTCGTGTGATCCTATTATGAAACTCGCTAACGCTCGTTTCATAAAACCACACTCGTGTTTTAAGGCCTCTGATTATGTATCAGTTGCATAAACTACTATTCTAAAGAAAGCGTACGCTTATGTTTAATAATAACTGCTCTTGTGTCAGATCATACAGAAGACCACGTCCATATTTGCATTGGTCTCTATCTTTTGACACAAGGAATACTCAACGCAATAAAGGGTCGCCAAAAAGCATGCATCTGCCCCCCTAGCACACTAGGTTTTATGTCCGACATAAAGCATTTGTCCCTCTTGCACTCGCATATTGGCCAGAATGGGACGAATGCTTTATGTCCGACATAAAACCTAGTGTGCTAGGAGGGCTGGTGTCGTAAGCGTTCTTGTAGGCTGAGGCTGTGGTATCTGCTTACATAAAGGCTTGTTGTCAGCTCGCTAGCTATACATACATACATAGATTAATTAGGTACCTACGCCTTTATTCCCAAAAGCAGTAACTAGAGCACATATTTTATTGGTGAATAGAATTGATTCTACGGTTGGATATAGGCTTATTTTCAATACACGTGGGAGCCGAGCGGTCAGTTATTCTATACTAATATAATAAAGTAGGGATAATCTCTGAAACCATTTACCTAGACTAGATTTCCTGCCATGGACATAAACAATATTTTATCCCGCGAGCTTGTCTGCGTTTTTATGCAATATGCCGACGAATCTGCATGCTCAGGCAGCTAGCAATATTATATAGAGGAAAAGTCTGAGAGCTTGCAAGTTTATAAGTATGTAGGTACCTACGGGCTTATTTCCGGAGGAACTTACGCGGTTCGCCTGCGTTCTGCGTATGTAGGTATATATATTATTACTTATTATTATTTAAGTTATTTTTTTTCTTTTAAAGAAGAAAGTTCTGTTATTATTATTATTATAAAAGAGAAATGGCAGGCTCGAGGGCCTTTGCCAGAGTCAGTAAGTGTATAAATTAACTACGAATAACAAATTAAACCACTATAAAATCAAATAGACGTGACTATCGCCAAGATGGCGACAATCATCGAAAGTTCTGTTTAAGTACCTGGAAAAAAATATTTTTATATTGACAACTTGTCTTGTCAATTTATTTTATTTTTAAGTGTCAATATTTCAGTCTGTACATAGACAAATGGTTAGCGATGCGAATGAATGCTACAGATAGCCCGATGTTTACAAGCGTTATGTGATTATCTCAAAAGCGCCACCTGTCTTGGAGTAGAAACTGATTGTTTATGTAATTATATTGTCATGTCAGTGATTGACATCAACTTAACAACTGAAATTGTCAACCTATAGCCCTCTATTGTTAAATAGCAGGAGAGCAACATTAAATAACTTGTATTATAACGCACAGATTTATATTTTGGTATATTTTGCACATATAGTGCATTAACATTATCTTTTACCAGCCTTTAATATTAATTGTGCTAAATTCACATTAATATCGCTGTTTAGTGTTCGTTTTTATTTGAAGTCATTTATTTCGGCTACATGTAGGTATATTTCTGGTTTAGTACTTAATGTCCTTAAAAATGAACCTATTTATAAATTCATTCAAATAAGACATGTTTTAGATACCTAGTTAATGTTATTGTAATGAAAACAGACGGGCTATGGCAGCAACTATTTATTTGGGAGAACACACGAGTAAAAACATTAAATATGATTTAGTATAAAACCATCTTGTAGAAAGCTATCAACCGGAATGAATCAAGTCTGACATTAGCAGATGACATTACCTATTCTCACTGCTCGTCATGCGCAGACGATTGGAAGTTAAATATAGAATTACGTCGTATGGCCAGTGTGTGCCATTAACAGTGTACACACACCTCATTACAACACACCCCCTCAATCGACTGCTCATGACAGACCTTGAAACACTGATGTCTATTTTAGAAAACCCAATTTTAAATTTCCAATTAAATAAAACCATAAACCATCAACGGTATACAAATAAAATATCCCGTTATCCCCTTATCTAAAATCTCTAATACCTATAAAGCTAACGTATAGCATATAAAAACCCCTTTATAATTTTACACTATTCCCTTACCCGATATATCAATATACCAACCTCCACATTTATCATAAATACTCCCACTCGACTTCATAATATTTTCAACAAATCAACTTCATCGCTACTATTTTAACATATTCTCCTCCTCGACTACCTACACAAATTCTTTAAGCTTCTTTTATTTATTACTCATTTGAAAAACAATTTTACCTACTAAAATATATTATAAAAGGCCATACCAAATAAAACAAAAAACTAAACTGTAAATAAAACTTAAGGTGTCAACAAACCATGTAAAACCAGTATAAAGTTATGTCCGGTGATGTGTATATTCTTTTGTATGTTAAACGATAATGATAATGAGCCCGCGGGGGCAGCTTGTGGCGAACTGACGGTGAGTGGCGACACCGCGGACCCCTAACCTCCAGAGGGCCCGAGTGATCTGGCCCTCGCCTCTGTGCTTGCCTTAACCGGCCGGCCAGAGTGGAGTCGCAAGAGCAGAACCTATGCTCCAGGTTGGAAGTGTAAAATGTCATAACGCCGGCGGCCCTTGAACGGATTACCGGGATCTGGCGCACCGCAGACTCACCTCTCGACAACATCACAGCCGCTCAGACGTGTTGCTCCATTGTCGCACCGCGCGTGCGACTGTTTGTGGGGCCCACTTAACGAGTTGGCGAGTCACCGCCTGCCTTTTTACAATTTTGAGACTTATTGTCACGGCAGGTGTCCGCTAGTCTCCTCCCATAACCAATTGTCCAGACCACCCACCATTCAACCCAGTAACCCATGACCTTAGTTTCCATCGCAGCACAGTGTTGCACTGCAATAGTCTTTGCACCTGGCGGGGACCATCACCGGGTGTATCATGTTGTGCGCTCAGAGATGGTATCTGCCATGTGTATCCCTCGCTTTATATTATATTTGTTTTAAAGGGTTGCTGTTGGCTTCGGCCCCACGCATGCCTTCCAAAAGCCCGGGACCCCATGGTCCTGAGATATGGAAAAAACAGAAAAAATGCTAATGATACATTTACATTTATTTATCACTTCCATTACACCCCCTTAAATGTATCATTATAAGGCACCCCCTTAATACTGTATTGTTATTACTTCTGTTATTGTAATGAAAACAGACGGGCTATGGCAGCAACTATTTATTTGGGAGAACACACGAGTAAACACATTAAATATGATTTAGTATAAAACCATCTTGTAGAAAGCTATCAACCGGAATGAATCAAGTCTGACATTAGCAGATGACATTACCTATTCTCACTGCTCGTCATGCGCAGACGATTGGAAGTTAAATATAGAATTACGTCGTATGGCCAGTGTGCGCCATCAACAGTGTACACACACCTCATTACAACAGTTAACACATCATATTATACACGCAAATATTTGTGACTTTACGTCCGCTGAACTAAGAGGAGTAAAAGCTGCAAGGTAAATAAGTTACAGATATTCAATAAATTTTCATATTCCTTGTTTTTATACTCGTGAGATTGGTCAATTAAATAATTATAACCTATTTTGGCGATTCAAATAGCTAGACTTTTAAACTACTTCAAATAGGTGTCTTTGTTAAATAAGTGGAATAAAATACTAGTAGATATTTATCCATACTATATACTATTTTACTATACCTACTATAACTTTATATATTATATATACTAACTTCTGCCCGCGACTCCGTCCGCGTGGAACTCATTTATATCGTAGCTCCATACAAACTTTCACCCCCACTTCATCCCTTTGGGGGATATGGGGGGAGCTACGATATAAACGAGTTCCACGCGGACGGAGTCGCGGGCAGAAGCTAGTTATATTATATATCTTATATATAATTACTTAATAATAAATTATAAATGCGAAAGTGTTTTTATCTGTCTGTTGTTACCTCTTCACGCTTAAACTGCTGAACCGATTTGGATGAAATTTGGTATAGAGATAGTATAAACGAGTTCCACGCGGACGGAGTCGCGGGCAGAAGCTAGTATTATATAATCAAAGATATGTAGGTACCTATTAGGAATGTTAAATGTTGAGAACATCTTTATGAACTTTAACAAACTAGGTTGTTTTCGTCAAGGCTTATAAATAAAACAAAGGAGAATGGGCAAATTAGTATGGCAGGTGTACCCAGAGTGTATACAGTTGAGACATATATCATTTGAAAGCTCTTAACAAGAGCTTTAATTCTTTCTATGACGCCGAAGACCGATCGCGTGCAGGGAAACTCCAATAGCTCATGTTATAACTGCACTGCGGCGTTTACTGGAACTAAATATTCTCATACTAATGCGCCATTTGTGCATATACGGTGGCGCCAATATTTTAGTGTATGGCTAGAAAGGCTTGAAAATGAACTGGATTGAGATCGTAGATTTTTCCTTGAACGAATAAATGTTAAAAGTCCATGTTAAAACACCTAATTATATGAAAATCCCGTTTCCTTCGTTTGTGCTACTGCACGCGAGATGTCGCTAGTAAATAATGTTGGCTCCATTGTCGTTTCGACACGCTGACAAGATACAGTTGACGTCTGAGATATTTCATACTGCAAAGAGTTACTATATTTATTTCTCAATGCGTTCAAAATAATCATTATACCTAAAAGGCTAACATTAAATCTATTAACTATATATTTGTTGACTAATTTATATTTAATGGTTAGAATGGGCATTGGGGTCTTTGGCCTTAGGGCAAGTGATTATATCGCCTCATGAGAATCGAAGTTCGCATAGCCCTAACTCTATCGGACTTATCAATTGATATTTATTGCTTACAATGGCCATTGCTTGGGGTCTCTGGCCTTGGGTCAGGTAATCGTGAGAATCGAATACATACCGGCGAATATAGTCTATCTGGATCGATTTCAGCAGAATTGTATATCTTTTGATTTTACCAAGTTTTCAAGTACCTAAATACCTGCTTTTGGTTTCAACGTACTTGACCTACCATCGTGTATTTGTCAGACAGCCGGATGCTACTGCCATGACTTGGAGTATAGATTTCTACAGAAAGGGACGGAAAGGCTCTTATGCAGCTAAATTGAGACCAGGGGCCCATTGCATAACAATTTACGACTTATATTACAAGCGGAAGTCTCTTTCTAATGCGAGGAGTTGAAAAGAGGTTTCCGCTTGTAATATAAGTTACAAGTTGTTATGCAATAGCCCCCTGGTCCTAAAATGACTGACGACTTACCATAAACATAAACTACCTACTTAATTAGGGCGGGTATTTGCCACAACCTCGTGCTAACTAGCGGCAAATAAAAAAATAGGACAACGAATGGTTTGTCATACTTATTGAGATTTGTATACAACTATCTTGCTCGGTCGTGGAATTATTATTACCATAGCTTGTCCTGAGTAATCATAGGTCCATGTGCCATGATTAACTTCTGTTGTACTTAGTATCTCTGATCTGTGTCAATCAAACATAATAAGATGATCCAACTCATGCGGTGGTTGCCAACTCTAATAACGTATATTATGCTAGTCATAAATAGAAAAACAAACCCAGAAATGGAAAAAATCCTGGTGGACTTTTTTGGCTGTAAATAGTGATTTCGATGCTCATACGAAAGATTGGCAACTCTGATAAGTTGCCAGTCTTTCGTATGAGCCCCCTTGGCGTCTATTTCCTGCCATTTTACATTTGCCTTGCCTAGAAATCTTACATTTTTCATAAAACTGTCACTGTGGCAGGACCACAAGGAATAAGGACTTAAACTGAGATTGAGCGCCTAAATTGCATATAAAATGATAGACTTGTACCAACCCTTCGTGGGGTATTGCAAAGAGCGCAAGCAAACACTTGGGATAAACTAGCTTATATGACCAATCAAAAAGTATATTCTTCATGTTTCCTGGACCTGTCGAAGGCTTTCAACTTATATGATGTGCTCTGGGGGAAGCTCGAGGATGCGGGTGTCCCTGCCGAACTCATAAGCGTTTTGTCGTACTGGTCGATCAAACCAATAATGTTAAATGGGCCAAGTCGGTGTCTGACCAGTATGGACTTGAATGCGGGGTAAGGCAGGGGGGTCTAACTTCGCCTAGACTTTTAAACATTTACGTAAATCAGCTGATCGAGGAACTCAGCGGCACCTATGTGGGATGTCACGTGGGCGGAGTCTGCTTTAATAATATAAGCGACGCAGATGCTGATGCATGGTGCTGCTGGGGCCCACGATTGAGGGTTTGCGTAAATTAATAGCGATCTGTGAGACCTATGCTAAAAAGCATGGCTTAAGAGGCTGACAAGACCTAATTTGGTAAAATTGATGTTATTTAAGCAGTTTTTTAAGGAAAACTATTTGTTCTAGCACATCAAATAAAATATATGTCAATATTCACCATATTTTAAAGACCGTGGACAGGCTCGATCGATACATAATTGGACGAAATCGGCTCGATAGAAAATAATTGCAAAGATTGGCCTTAAAATCACATTAAACGGTTCTATGTCTTTATTTTTTTGACGTATGGGTCTGCAATAAAAAACATGAAGTCAACATATTCATACCAAAACCGCTAGCGAGTCATATTTCACAAATAATCCACCCTTTTATTAATTTCAATATTTATGTAATATTATCTTCAAAAACCGGGCCGCCCAGTGACACTCGCTCTCGTTTACTCCGATACAAATAGACAGTGTGCGCGCTATCCAATATCCTCAAGGGCATTTTGGTGTTGACAGCATCTTAAAGTACAACTCCGATAATTTGAGTGCTTGGTATTTAAAGGCAATAATAAACTTCCAGCATCTGTGCCTCCAGTATACCTCAATGGTTCGCCAATGCAGAGAGTCTCGCAATTTAAATACCTTGGGCACATTGTAAACGAGCAGTTAAAGGATGATGGCGACATCAAAAGAGAACGAAGGGTATTATCTGTTAGAGGGAACATGCTGGTGCGTAGATTTGCTGGCTGTACGCTTAAGGTCAAGATCACGCTTTTTAAGGCGTACTGCAAAACTTTCTACACCAGCAGTCTATGGACCAGCTATACCCAAAGAGCGTACAATACCATATGCATATTATATAATAACCTGTTCCGGGGGATGGTGGGGCTTCCTCGATACTGTAGCGCGTCGGGCATGTTTGCCGATGCGCACGCGGATGACTTTTATGCGCTCACCGCGTCGCTCATCAGACGAGTTCGGGGAAGCCCCAACAGTCTCCTGCAGGTCGTGGCCGGGAGGCAGTATAGCGCCGTGTTCGGTTTAACGAGTTACATGCCCCGGTTGTGCGTGTGCCTCGGTAAACCAGCCAGGCTGTGTTGCAGGGCTTTTAGTTCATATTTCCCTTTGTCATTTTTTTTATTAAATCATTTTAGTTTTTAAGTTCGTTTAGTAACAATGCTGTAGAACTATAAGTTGTCTGAAAATAAACGCATTTTATATTTTTTATATATATATTATATTCTACACACTGACAAAAAAGATTTTTTGAAATCGGCTCAATGGTTTCGGAGATTACCCATTACATACAAACTTACAAACGTATCAAGCTACTATTTCATAGACATATAGATTTATGGAGAAGAGAAAGACGAATAAAAAAAGGATTTGTGTGCGGGTATGATCGTTCCATAGTGGCCTGACTGCACGCGTGTCGACCCGCAGCACGCGCTGCCTGACGATAAACAAGGGCAGCACTATAATGCACCTATTAATATACGTCTATGATATGACTCCGTTTCGTTCCATGCCGCCGACTCATCTCGCGAGCAGTTCTGCTGAGGCATTGGTCCATGCCCGGGAAGTTCGAAGAGGCTCATCGAGATTGCTCGAGGGAACGTATACTGGCGCTATACAGGCAGACAGTCTCACCCCCTGACTGTGGGAACCTTAACAGTCTCTGTCCAGAGCTACCAGTTGTGAGACAGGGCCTATTAATAAGTATACGCCTTTATCATACAAAAATTGCCTGGAACTTATTCCAGGGAATTTTTGTATGATAAAAGTAAATTCTTGATTTCATGCATGAAACTTCATCCCGCGAAGATGATTAAGATCTTGGCGTTTAAAAACCTCGTTCGCAAGTTCATACTTAAGGATGTACTATTTGCAAAACAATTATCATTTTTCGGTGAGTGGCATACTATTTTAACGGCAGATTCTGGCAATAGTGAATTCTTAATAGGGCAGATATGTTTGTAGTGTAATTACAGTTGAACCGTCGTTAGCTCTCTAACGCTCTCTAAAGTTATGATTCTGACAGTGTTTTTTTGTGATAGCTAAAGTTAGGTAGGTTAGGTTCGTTAGGTAGCTTCTGATGCCCGAAGAGCGCATTAGGTCAGGTCGAAACTGTTACGGCCGACCAACCTTCACACTGATCTTTGAAAATGTGACTGTGTAAAAGTATACGGTGCTGCCTATAATGGGACTTTTAGGATATAAATATTTAAGTGCCAATTGTAAGTTGGGACTAAAAAAATAAAACATTTACAGTTTTCTCGATGGTAGGTACTTTCGCCCTAAGAATCTGCCGTAACCAGCATCAGCTCTTAACCGAATAAAGGAACAGCGGGTTTGTGCATACGTAAACGGTAAATGGTTACTGGTGCAAACATAAAGTACATAATACCTACCAAACCACAACCAATTTTTTTTATTTATATACCAAAAATTGCCAGGCCATGACCTACCGAAGATTAGAGGAAGATAATTTATTTTGGTATCATCATCACATCAGCCGAAAAAAGTCCAAAGACATAGGCCTCCCCTAAACAGTGCCACAATGACCGCCGGGCCTGCGCCACTCGCATCCAGTTGGTTGGAGCTAGGCGCGCGGTTGTTGCGTTTAACGCATAAAACAACCGCGCGCCTTAGTTGGGTATAGGTACACAGGAATACAATATACAACGCTAGTCTTTCGTGAGCAACTGTAAGCTACGCAAGCTGTAAGGATGTTCTAATAGGATCTCAAAGTTGAATTATGCCAGGATTTCAAGGCTTTTTCCCATTAGAAATTATTAACAAACGTATTTTTTAGTATTTAGGTGCCAGTTTCAAAAATGGTTGCGACACGCTGTTTTGAGATCGATCCGGAAGCAGATCACGGACAGGAAGATAAACGCTATAATATCAGGCACTGAAAGCTCGATCCTTGCTGATAAAATACTGGTACCGTAGATCCGAGTACTTACCCAAGTTATTTCAAATTGTTGCAGTCACCTGTGACATAGAAAAAATTGAGAAAGTCTATTCAAATACTTATGTAGCGGAATGTGCTGAAATGTATACGAGTAGGTATCTACATAATCATCACGCCTGTTGTTCAAAGGGATAGAAGAGACTATGGACTTCCATTTACCAGATTTCTAGCACAAACTCTTCTTTCAATATCTTTTTCATGCCTACCATCCCTTAGTGAGTATACTACATATTTTAAGATACACATTATCACTTGTACCTCCCCTTTTAACCAAACATAATTTCATAGTTCGTCATAAACTCAATTCTTTCAAAAACCATGAGTTGTGTTACTTATAAATATATATTTTCGTTCTACTCATTTCAGAACTCATTCGTTCTATTTACCATCAACTGTAGTCTTAGCCCTTAGGTTTTTTAAGGAATGTGCCCACCTGGCCGTATGTTTTACCAGATAACAGGACCGTGCCAGGCGCGAAGCAGAGTGTCCCGAACACGGCTATGCCAACTGAATTGTGAAGGAAAACAGGTCTTCGGGGTTTCCAGGGCATTCCTGTAATATGTGATGGCCAGTCCGAGATTCGGCGACACAGTCACAGGTGGGCGAGTCAATTCAACCAAAAAAAGATGTTTTAAATGTGCGCTTCAGCTAAATCCAGTACGCAGTCAAGTTTTGCTTTTGGCGGGACGGTTCCAATCAATCTTAAGAGAAACCAACACTAAAATACCTAAATCATCTCATCACTCAATTCTTTTCTCTTCGCACACACAGTCAATCCACCTTTTTCTTGGTCTACCTCGTATCTTATATCCAGCCTCATTCATAACTAATACTCTTTTGGTCACATTACTTTCATCCCTCCGCATTACGTGCCCATATCACGCAAGGCGATTGGCTCTCAATTTATCCTCGTATATTTTCAGGCATCCCCGTACATACACATTGCTTATTCGGTCCATCCTCGTCACGCCACACACCCTTCTTAACATTCTCATCTCCGTAACATGTATCCATGCATGCATGTTTTTTTTCATCCGTCACCTTTAAGGCCCAAAACTCCGATTCATACATGACGACATGTCTCACAATGGTCTTATGGATTTTCAAACCATAAAAAACCGCAGAAATCGCAAAACGTGTTGTTTTTGTCGCCACTTCTTCAGTCTGTTCTGTGTCTCGTATGGGTCTTCACCGACAAGAACAATATCATCGGCAAAGAACACCAGGTACTCGATTGTATGCCTTTTCGGGGTTAACAAACACCATTATTATGCAGGTTTTTCTGTGCATTCCTGTATTTTTGCACAATTGGGGAAGCGAGAAAATGGCGTCTGCTGCCGATCCCGACCCGTATAATATAAACACACACACATACATACATACATTAAACATATTTATAAATAGCAAACACCGAATTGGTTTTGCGTTATACTTATAACACTTTCATCTCTTAGTCGTCTCTCTATCACTTTTCATACTATGTGACATGAGTTTTATTCCTCTTTAATTGTTGCAATCCTGTATACTTATTTATCTCCTTTAATTTATTAAATGGGCACCAGTAAACTGAGGCAGCATTCGTCTCTCCATGCAACGTTTTATTGAAGAATAAACAAAAAAAAACAAACTAGAAAATAATAAACTAGGAAATCTTTTATAAAACCTATATTAACCGGCTGGTTTTTCAGGACTATGTTCCAGGGATTTACTTAATTCATTAACCTTTCCAACAGTTGCCAAAGCCCAATTAATTAAATGTCCATGTACTCTTTCATATCCCACATTCATTCTTCCGACATGACCATTCAAATCTCCACCAACATTCGTTACACACTACACTTCTACGTTTTTCGGAATTTCGATTATTACTGCATCAAAATCCTACCAAAACTTTTCTTTCACTACGTCATCACTTCCACTCTGAGGAACATACACACAACATTTTGTATTACGTTCTCCAGCATTAACTTCATAGCTAAATTATTCTATCACTCTTTCTACTAACACTCGTTACCTCTTGTTTCAGCCTGTTGTCTACCTGATAGTTGAATGATTATCTCCTTACTTGAATCCATCTCCTAGGCGGGTTTTCTTTCACAATATAATAAATAGGAAAATGAAAAGCAAATATGCAAAATGTCAAAACAGGTGATGCCATCAGCGAGGCGGGGCCTAAAGCCACCGGTGTTTAGAGCGACGGAGAGAAAAACCTTCTGACTATTCGCGCCGTGCCTAGGAGTAGATATAGGTACCGCCTTCTGTATCTGACCCATCAAGCGAGAGTCTCCTGCGATGTTGGTCAAGACTCATCGCTCGCTAAACAATTATCGGGAAAATTATCGTCAAACCAACATTACACATGGTGGTTACCTCGTGATCAAGATCAAGATACTTGTTGATTTTGTGATGCCAATAAGCTCTGTCTGGCGGTTCGATAGATCTGTCAGTATCCTATGTACACTACAATAATCGTCTCTGATGATAACAGATCGATCCCAATAGAGCGTGACACAACCAATTTGAGGACTGGCGCAGTGTTGTACAAAACAATACGAATGATACGCTACAAATACTCTTTATTTAACACCTGAATAGCATAACAGACACAGTACTAGAACACTGTGTACAGTCACCAGCAATAACATCTGCCACGACATGGCACGCATAAATATCTGACACGACTCTATGTCTAATGCCTTATGGCATTACATGCCAACATTACATGGCATTATCTGCCGTAACAAAGCCGGCAAAAATATCTGACACGTCCATAAGGAGGAGGATGTTGATGCCGATGACTGTACTTTAAAGTCCACAAAACCATACAGCTTAGCAAGTTGCCGGTGATTAATCTTGACTTCTAAGTCATACCTATGAGAGTACTCACCGTTAACAAGATGACCACAACCGATAAGAGTATGTGACACTCCAAGACAGCGGCACGTACAGTCAGGGGTATATAGCCCGACAAGCCGCTATTTGACCCAGAGATAGTGTCACTGTACTCGTATACGTGGCTAAGGTAAACTTGTCGGGCTTTACCTTTATGACATTCACAATAGAGTCCTGTACAGATATTCATGTCCTTATTTATGTACGTATATTAATACCCATGACTGTACCCATATTGGCCATTATTCGTCACATTTAATATAATTTATATTTAAAATGTCTGCATACTATCAGGCAGGCCGTATACTTGTTTGCTACATTCGTTTTATAAAATAAATTATCATTACATTACGCAGATTAAACAGCTACGGTAACATTATTGAATGAGGTATAATATTTAACATGAACTACGTAAGTATATTATTCATTATTAAGAAACGGTAAACTCCAAGTACTCCAACACGTGGTATTTTCGTGCTTGCATCGGAATTTTGTTTGACAGAAGCACTCGTACGTTTATCTGAAACAGTAATCTAATCTTTATGAAGTGTTCCTAGGCTTTCACATACAAACTTACAAAGCTACAATCTCACAGACTTTTCCTCTTTATAATATTAGTGTAGAGTATAGACTATCTTCTTTTGTTTAATGATCAGACCCTCAGAAGTTCATGTACAGAAGCTATTTAGCAATTTGAACCAATTTATTTATTTATTTTATTTACAATTTACAAAAGAGCCTACGCACAGTCCACTTGCTATGTGGGTTGGCAGGGTATGGCAGGGTTTCCAGTGATGTTATTCTGCTCTATCAGACCCTCAGCAGTTTATTTACAGAAGCTACTTTGTGAAACCTGTCAATAGAACCTAAACATTACTTGTTCAGCTCCATCATCACACCCTTAAGCATTTCAGATATATACAGAAACTTCTAGGTAAACCCTGTCAATGGAACCTTAACACAGAAACAATATATGGGCTTTCTCGAAGTTCCTTACGACGTAGTTCCGCTTCATCATTAGAATCAAATCACAGAAAAAATAATGTGCTACCTCAAAGTCCCCTCTTCTCTGAAACAGTAATTTTATGTTTATTAAATCTTCTGATGCTTTCTCGCAGGTTAGCTTAAGTTTAGTATCTATGTTTTATGTCGCAGAATAGGTAAATGTAGGTACAACTATTTAAATATTGATATCAGCTTCCCGATGTTTTTTCCTTCAAGTCATACATAGTTGTAGTGTGTGCGGCCTCTGCCCAGCAAACTACTTTGTACGCTGCTTGCTACGCGCCAGTCAGGTATTCACTTGGTCAAAATAAAGGGATTAATCCTAACAGCCGTTTATCTGATCCCCGGTCCCCGTAAAACCAGAACTTCATCCCAAGATTTGACATAGGCACTAGTTTAACGAAAGCGACTGCCATCTGGCCTTCCAACTCAGAGGGAAAGCTAGACCTTACTGGAATTAGACCGGTTTCCTCACGATGTTTGCTTCACCAAAAAGCTAACGGTAAATATTCCGTGCCTACATAAGTTCCTAAAAACGCATTGGTACGTAAGTACGTACCCACGACCGCCGCTTGACAGCCGCATATCTGAACACAATAGGTATATTTATTATATATCCTTCAATGCACGAAGGAAGAGAATTTGATGTTTTCCCGCTGGGAAAAGTAGCCTACCTATGTCACTCTCCAGCTTCTAATCTATCTCCATACAAAAAATCAGATCAATACGACGCTCCGTTGCGACGTGAAAGAAGGACAAACATACAAACACACACTTTCGCAAATCTAAAAAAAATGGGACTAGAGAATGATCCCTGCGAGAACCCTTCATTTGTAGTTGCTAGATTGAATGGGCTTGCATTTATTCACACTGTATGTGGAACCCAATATTTTTGAACATTGATGCCTACTTACGTGGTCCGTTTTAAATAAGGGGTTCAGGTGAAAGTTCCTTTGTAATTTGGCGTCGCGCAGTCCCCTCGGCGTCGTCCGAATATTAGCAAAACAGGTTTTAATGCTTTGCATGTTGTGCATCTTGAAACTGCAATAGTCACATATTAATGTTTTTTTTATGTACGAGTTGTAAGTACATTTTTTTCAGGAAATATCATACAATCTTGCAAAGTCACGCACTCACTTACTTTACTTCCTTATAATTATTATTATTTGCCCACACGGCTCCACGCGCGTCTTATATTACAAATCGCTCAGCTAGAGTTGCTGCGTAAAACGAAGCCTATGTCCCTAAAATCCATTATTTCATGTATATTACTTACCAGGGAAACATTTGTTTACCATAACATGATACAAACATACATTAGTTATAAAACATATATATATATATATTTAAACAGAGACAGACTCACACACAAATAGGTATGTAGCTATACACGCCGTGGCCGACTTGGCGACCCCGCAGCGAGATCGAGAGAGGAGTAAATATACCTACAGCGTTTGCTGTTTATATATATATGTATATATATATATATATACTAGCTGTCCGGCCCGGCTTCGCACGGTTAGTGTACCCGTAGGAATGAAGCATTTTCCCGCGGTAAAAAGTAGCTGTTCATCAGGGATAATGTCGGCATCTAATGGTAAAAGAATTTTTCAAATCGGTCCAGTAGTTTCGGAGCCTATTCAATACAAACAAACAAACAATCAAATCCTCTTTATAATATTAGTGTAGATATACCTAGACACGGAGACTTACAAATCGACGGACGGTTAATCGGTTAGGCAGACAGTGACGGAAGCCAAGTGCGTGTCGGGCCACGCGCAGTGTAGGCAGGGTTCCGTAGTTGCCTGTCTGTCTTAGTTACATTGACACGCGCGCGCCAACTAAATGGTGCGGTTGCGTCGGCCGAATTTGTACGGAAGATAGCCTTTCTAAGTACATTTTAAGTTGGTCGACTATTACTAGGTATAACTAGTTATGCCTACTTAGCTCAGTTTTTCATTTAAAGGGGGGCCCCCCCCCGTGTTGACATGACACATGACTCGAACAAATATTAGGGCTTTAAAGCCCAATATCTCGCAAACGAATCACTGAATTGAAAAATGGTTTTAATATTTTTGAACAAGCTACGATATCCCACAGTATTGGTTTAACGAGAAAAAAAAATACATTACGGGAGGAACCATAAAAAAAAAAATTTTTACTTATATAATTCTACTAAAAAAGCTACGGTAGCCTAGTGGTTCAGGCATGCGGCTGTCAAGCGGCGGTCGTGGGTTCGAATCCCGGCTCGTACCAATGAGTTTTTCGGAACTTATGTACTTACGGAATATTTACCGTTAGCTTTTCGGTGAAGGAAAACATCGTGAGAAAACCGGTCTTATCCCAATAATTGGAAGGTCAGATGGCAGTCGCTTTCGTAAAACTAGTGCCTATGCCGACAGAGCCTAAGATGAAGCACACCGGTTCAATAATAACCTATTCACTTTAGTATTGTAGTTACTCAATTCATAATGGTCATCATAAAATACAAATTACGGGAGTTAATCCATTATTGAGTAAAAATCGTTTCGTGCGAATAACTGGTACGTTGGCAGCATAAGGATGCATAATACTCGCACATAAGCTTTAGTTTTCGTTCGATATGCCTTTGTAGAATACGTCCATATGGAAAGTCCATTCTGTACACCGACGAAATAATTGTTGAAAGTGGTCCCGTGGTTCCGGCGATAACACCATACATACTTCCTGAAAATCCATTCTATACACGCATTTTGAGATTATCCCTATGTAAAAATATGGCCTATCTCCATCCAGAAAGTCCATTCTACACGCATTTTGACATAAAACCACACGTCTTCTATCTCTTTATAATTTTCCTAGCTGCCCGCCCGATATCATCCGCGTATTGCACAAAACGCAGGCAAATTCGCAGGATTAAATATAACCTATGTCCAACCGGAAAATCAATTCTGTTCACAGGTGAAAGAATTTATAAAATCGAATAAGTGGTTTCCCTTTACATACAACTTAATAAAAATCCAATTGTATAATATTTATTATTATTATACAATCTCACAGACTTTTATCTATTTATGATATTAGTATAGACTAGCTGCCCACGCTGCTTCACCCGGCACGTATTCTTCATCACTGCCTTTGTATTTGAAGGATACATAGAAGGACAACCGGCCACTTTTTTAAAAGTGTGATTTTAATATCATCCATAACCCGCTTTACATTTTGAGATTAAAATCTATGAAAAAAAATGTGACTAGACAATGTTCTTTACGAGAACCCTTTTTGCAGTTACTAGGTAAAATTGGCTTTCATTTATTCAAACTTTATGTGGAACCCAATATTTTTGAACATTGATAGGTACTTACGTGGTTCGTTTTTAGGGGTTCAGTTGAAAGTTCCTTTGTAATATGGCATGTCGCACTGTCCCCTTAACTCCGTCCGAATATTAGCAAACAGGTGTTTCGTTTTAATGATTTGCATGTAGTGCATCCTGAAACTGCAATAATTACATATTAATGAAATTTTTTTTGAATACTAGTTGTAAGTAAGACGCCGCCAAGACGAGCTAAGCGAAGCGCAACGCAAGGGCACTACCTACCTTTTTGTAGTTTTTTCAGGAAATATCTTACAAACTTGCAAAGCCACGCACACACTAACTTTACTTCCTTCTAATATTATTATTTGCCCACGCGTCTTATACACCGCTCAGCTAGAGTTGCTGCGTAAATCGTAGCCTATGTCCCTAAGTTCCATTTTTTTACATTACTTACCTGGAAAAGCTTTTTTTACCATACTTACACATACCATACAATGATACAGACATAAATTAGTTTCAAAAAGTTATGCCTATAGAATAGAAGGAGATAAGAATATTTATTTTTTCGTTATTGGCATAGAAAGTATGCGTATGCATCTACGGATAAATTCAATAGGTGTAAGTGAAGTCCCCAACCCGCACTGAGTCAGCGTGGGGATTAGGTATTGCCAGTTTCCTCTGATTCATGAGAGGAGTCCCTGTGCTCAGGCAGTCGGACGTATATAGGCTGATGATGTTGATGATCATGATGATTGAAGTATAAACAACGCAATGATATTAGTAATGCATCAGTGTTTTTCCCCCGTTGGTCAAGGTAAAACCTTTATGTACTCACTTGCCATTTTTTTTGTTAATTATAGATACCTACTATATCTATTTTGTACAGTCGACTACTAAGAGATCGATACTGCCAAAGTTACAAAAATATGTATACACGACTTCGACGCCTTAACATTAAGGCCGTGTATAATTTTTTTTTACTTTGTAGTCGACCATAAAGAGTGTACCATACCACCATTAGTGCCATTAGTGTACCATTTGTAGTGTACCCATAAAGGGGTATACTACTACTAGGAAATACTAGTCATATTTATGGATACCTAGTTAGACATCTGAGAACAGTAAGTGGCTTGCTAAAGTTTATATTCATTTGCTCGTAAATCAGCACTTTACCTATATATAGTGCTGATTTACCTATGGTACACTATAAACTGGTGATAACAAAAATCTGATAAGTAGCTCCGGAGATTACCCTTTACATAAAAATACAACCTCACAACCTACTTATTTAATATTAATATACAAGTACCTATAGATTACGAATGTTTCTTATCTTTTCACAAAATTGTAGGTAACTTACCTCCGTATTATTGCACTTTTAACGTGCAACATTTAACATAAATAGTAAATATGGAAATTACAAGCTTTATGAATAACAGAACTAAAAGTGGCACGTCGGTGGCAAACGACTCGCCTGATGGTATAAGCGGTCACCGTAGCTCGCGTAGTTATGGACGCCTATGGATAACACATGATCATCATCATCATCATATCAGCCGAAAGACGTCCACTGCTGGACATATGCCTCCCCCAAAGAGTGCTTCAATGACCGACCTTGCGCCACCCGCATCCAGCGGACTCCCGCGACCTTGGGCCACGCGCAGTGTAGGGTTCCATAGTTGCCTGTCTGTCTTAGTTACATCGACACGCGCGCGCCAACTAAATGGTGCGATGGCGTCGGCAGAGTTTGTAGGAAAGTATGCCATTTTAAGTACATTTTAAGTTGATCGACTATTACTCGGTAACCAGTTATGCCTACTTAGGCGTGATAGTTTTCCTTTTAAATTCATTATAGGTATGTACTACTACTGCCACGAATTTTTTCACATTCCCAGTAGTAGCTATTTAGCCAGCAGGAGATACCTACTGATGACTTTCAACAAAAATTAGGGCTTTAAAGTCCAATATCTCACAAACAAATCACTAAGTTGAAAAATGGTTTTAGGAAACACATAATAGGTATTAACCCATAGCAGTAACGGTCACTGAGCTTAGCAGCACACGGGCAGACGGACGTACGGACAGACGGACGGACGGACGGATAGACGGACGGACGGATGGACGGACAGACGGGCGGATAGTCGGGTGGACAGATGGACATGGCTAAACTATAAGGGTTCCTTGTTCCTTGTTGACTACGGAACCCTAAAAATGTAAAGCACCCTCGACACAACGAACATAGCTAAGAACAGTTAACTTTATACAAGGCTTTAAATTCGACTAAACCATCTGGACAAGACTTTCGATTAAAAAAAACACTCAAATCAGATAATACGTTTGGAAACACCGATGGCACACAAATATATACTATACGTATAATATATACTCATATGTCAAAATCTATGTACCCGTTTGGACTGTAGCCTGTGAAATAGCATTTTCTTGTCCACATACATACACACCTACGCTCGGTGGGGGAGTTTGTGTCTGATATGATATTACTAATTGGTGCCTACTATATGTTAGACTATAGTGTTTATGAAACAAGAAACACGACACGAAACAAAATGAGGGTATTTTTCACACTGTGGCCGCGATCCGCATGTGACATGGACGAGGTTGCAGGCCTCAATGGGTTTTGGTGACCTCTTACCATCAGACAGGCCGCACGGTTACTATTATACCTAAGTATTGAAAATAAGTACCCTTCTTTATTTGTACCTGGTCCCACGGTTCTGTCCGTGTTTTGCAGAGAATTCCAATTCCACGGGACATAATACAGGTAGGACGTTATCTGGAAGGTCCACACTCGGTGCTAATAAAAAAAAAAGTGGAGTGGAATTCTTGAGAAATCCCACTAGGACTCCCGTTCTGAAACAACTCATACGCGATCTATTTATAAGTATAGGTACGACGGTACCTAATGGCGAATATACCTAAACGCGACGGCGTTTGGTTTTTATACGAGAACGAGAAACTATTACCTACCTAAGTATTTATTTTTCAATTAGATCTTAGCGGTACGTAAATACGCTACGACTTATCATTTGGGCGAAATAAAATAAAAAGGTATTGCACCTGCTCTTATACACAGATATGAAACTGGTAATAATATGATAATCCTTCCTCCAGCTCTAGAACGATGGTTACTTACCTATTCAATACACGTAATACAATTCATAATGCAGTTGCTACAATATTGTAAAGTGAGATTTAATCATCACAAACATTGATGTGTAGATTGTGTAGGTATAAGAACACGCAGTCAAAGAAGATGCCTGACAGCCGAGGGACAGATAACACAGACAGACTAGAGACGTGGGGCACAGCTGAATGTAACGTCACTGGTATGTTGACCTATCTTACTGGCGTAGTACATCCGCCTTACAGAAGTTAACAGTCATAACACTACTATCTACTTGCTTTATAGGTAGGTATGTGGTGTTGTGTCCCTGGTGGAGAGTAAAGTCACCAGAACTCCAGACGAAGCGCTGTGTTGAGCGGGTGGGCCCAGCATTTGTCTCAACATCGCCCTTGTCATTCTTCTGGAGTATGACTCTTCGCGAGGGTCTATACGGGTATACAGGATGTGTGTGTGGATATGACAAGCCGTATTGTTTGGCAGCGTCTTAAGCAGTACCGTAATACATACATATCTTAACTTACTAATGTCATGAAGAGGAAAAGTCTGCGAGATTGCAGCTTTGTTTGTCGGATAGGCAGACAGACGGACGGCAAAATAATCAAAAATATACACTCACACACATATATGTAGCTCTACACGGCGTGGCTGACTTAACGTCATCTCTCAGACAGCTCTCAACATCGCAAGATCGAGAGAGGGGTAAAGATACCTACACCGTTTGTCTAAAATATACTTAGACTTACAAATCGACGAACGGTTAATCGGTTAGGCAAACGGAAACAAGACTGACGGAAGGATATTAAAGATACTTACACACGGAGTCACGCTCGTCTCTTCACGAGTCATAGTTAGGCATACCTGCAAACTGACGCAATGCCAGAGATTTAAACACGGAAACTAACAAACGACTACCGGTATGTCCGATAAGCAAACAGACAGGCGGACGAACAAATAGGTATTATTACAATTAACAACGCAATCAGAGTCACCGAATAAAGTCTAATCGCGCGCGTCAGCTTGTTCTAAAGGATACGATATTGATACGATACGTTTCGTGCGCCGTCCGCCGCGCCGCGCGGACGTGCTCCGGCCGACCACCTGCGCCGTGATACTTCTCCGGCCGACCACCTGCGCCGCTTCACTTCAGGCTGTCATTGTGACATGCGCCCATCTTGGATGGAGCAATTTCGAAGCAGATGTTCCCGCCTTGTTGAAATAAGGTTACGTGGGTCTGGGGTTTAGCTGTCATTTTCGCGGCTCGGCATTAGTAGGGGGGGACCTTGCGCTGTCGGTTAGGTACGGCAGTCAGGGGATCCCGTAGAACGTGTCGGGCTGTGGGGGTGTTCGGTTGGACTTCGGGCCTGCTGGGACCCTCGTTTGGTCATGCGCTCGCGGCTCGGTATTAGTAGGGGGGGACCTTGCGCTGTCGGTTAGGTACGGCAGTCAGGGGAACCCGTAGAACGTACTGGGCTGTGGGTGTGTGGCTGGACGTTGGTCCCGCCGACTGGATGTTCATCTTTGGCGGATGATCCTGCTTCTTTCTCGGACTGGACAAACAAACTGGCCCTCGTCAATCGGGCGCAGTTTCGACCTTACTTCGTGTTCGTCGGGACTTCGCGCAGGAGACGAGGAGCTTCACTGCGTGGCCCTGCATCTCGCCGGGACTCACCACTGCAGCCACGGATGGCTGTGGAAGCAGTGCAAACCGCACCGTGAGGCCACGCCCCCTGCGGCGGGGGGGTTGTGTGCCTCCGGGTCGCCACGACAGGTCAAGGAAGAAGAGAATAAACGACTCTAGCACTGAAATGTTTGTGCCTTTCTGACATGTGTTTTTATTTTTAAATAAAATAAAATTAGCTTAGGTTTAGTTAGTAGCTTTATGTTTTTCGCGTTGGCCTTCAGCCGCGCCGCACTGGCTCTTAGCCGTGCATAGTTAGGGCAATTAGTAAAGGGCCCCTTCGGGGCCCAACTTGAGAAGCCAGGTAGGAAAAAAAAAAAAAAAAAAGCTTGTTCTAAACGTCACTTTTAGTATGGAAAAATGACAGTTGAGTTGTGGCAACGTACGTTCGGAATTTTACGTGAAATTACCTCTCTAAAGTTTGAATCAATAAACTAGTGAAATATTTTTTGAAATCGATAAGTGGTTTCGGAGATTATCCTACAAACAAACTTCATCGTCATCATCATCATATCAGCCGAAAGACGTCCACTGCCGGACATAGGCCTCCCCCAAAGAGCGTCACAATGACCGGTCCTGCGCCACCCACATCCACCGGACTACCGCGATCTTTACCAGGTCATCAGTCTACCTACACTGCGCCTTCGAGAACCTTTCCGCCCCAACGGCCGTCGGTTCTACGTGAAATGTGCTGCCACATAAGTTAGAGATTCAGCGGGATATATAGGTTACCTTGGGTCTGCTGCGGATAGCCTCGTTTCTGATGCGATCATGCACGCAGAGAAACTCCCAGCATAGCCCTTTGGGTGGGACATACAAACTTACTAAGCTAAACTCTCACGTGATCTCACAGTATCATGTATATATTATATTATAAGAGACTGACCGGACTAGTTTTGCTCGTAGTCTCACTTGCACGGCTAGCAGGCGACGGCGCGCGAGCTCTCTCGATTTTTCTCGCACTATCCGTCTCTCACATATTAGACCACTTAGAACAAGAGGTACAGTGCGACAAAAATCGAGCGCATGTCGCGGCCGTCGTGTGCTAGACGTGCTGATGGTAAGCGACGATAGAGCCTTAGATGAAGCACATCGGTGCAATAATAACCTATTCACTCTTGTTTTGAAGGCACCTAAATCATAAAAGCCAGTGAAAAATGTAAATTACGGGAGCTTATTCCAATATTTAGCAATTCACATTAGGAAAAATGGTACAATTAAATGGTTTCTTGCGAATAAATGGTAATGTTGACAGCATAAGGATACATAAGTTACTCGCGTCTTCATTCACGTAACTATTGCAAATACTGGAGATATAAAATATGCCCTTATAGAATATGTCCATATGGGAAGTCCATTCTATACACAGGTAAAATAATTGTGGTTCCGGAAATTACCCCTTACGTACAAACTTACATACTTACAAACTTATAAAACTACAGTGGATAAATCAACTTCTTGCGACGACCTTACCACATGTGTATACTCAGACGATGAAGATATGTTGAACACTTTTGTACCTTGCGCATTTTGAGATTATCCCTATGTAAAAATATGGCCTATCTCCATCCAGAAAGTCCATTCTACACGCATTTTGACATAAAACCACACGTCTTCTATCTCTTTATAATTTTCCTAGCTGCCCGCCCGATATCATCCGCGTATTGCACAAAACGCAGGCAAATTCGCAGGATTAAATATAACCTATGTCCAACCGGAAAATCAATTCTGTTCACAGGTGAAAGAATTTATAAAATCGAATAAGTGGTTTCCCTTTACATACAACTTAATAAAAATCCAATTGTATAATATTTATTATTATTATACAATCTCACAGACTTTTATCTATTTATGATATTAGTATAGACTAGCTGCCCACGCTGCTTCACCCGGCACGTATTCTTCATCACTGCCTTTGTATTTGAAGGATACATAGAAGGACAACCGGCCACTTTTTTAAAAGTGTGATTTTAATATCATCCATAACCCGCTTTACATTTTGAGATTAAAATCTATGAAAAAAAATGTGACTAGACAATGTTCTTTACGAGAACCCTTTTTGCAGTTACTAGGTAAAATTGGCTTTCATTTATTCAAACTTTATGTGGAACCCAATATTTTTGAACATTGATAGGTACTTACGTGGTTCGTTTTTAGGGGTTCAGTTGAAAGTTCCTTTGTAATATGGCATGTCGCACTGTCCCCTTAACTCCGTCCGAATATTAGCAAACAGGTGTTTCGTTTTAATGATTTGCATGTAGTGCATCCTGAAACTGCAATAATTACATATTAATGAAATTTTTTTTGAATACTAGTTGTAAGTAAGACGCCGCCAAGACGAGCTAAGCGAAGCGCAACGCAAGGGCACTACCTACCTTTTTGTAGTTTTTTCAGGAAATATCTTACAAACTTGCAAAGCCACGCACACACTAACTTTACTTCCTTCTAATATTATTATTTGCCCACGCGTCTTATACACCGCTCAGCTAGAGTTGCTGCGTAAATCGTAGCCTATGTCCCTAAGTTCCATTTTTTTACATTACTTACCTGGAAAAGCTTTTTTTACCATACTTACACATACCATACAATGATACAGACATAAATTAGTTTCAAAAAGTTATGCCTATAGAATAGAAGGAGATAAGAATATTTATTTTTTCGTTATTGGCATAGAAAGTATGCGTATGCATCTACGGATAAATTCAATAGGTGTAAGTGAAGTCCCCAACCCGCACTGAGTCAGCGTGGGGATTAGGTATTGCCAGTTTCCTCTGATTCATGAGAGGAGTCCCTGTGCTCAGGCAGTCGGACGTATATAGGCTGATGATGTTGATGATCATGATGATTGAAGTATAAACAACGCAATGATATTAGTAATGCATCAGTGTTTTTCCCCCGTTGGTCAAGGTAAAACCTTTATGTACTCACTTGCCATTTTTTTTGTTAATTATAGATACCTACTATATCTATTTTGTACAGTCGACTACTAAGAGATCGATACTGCCAAAGTTACAAAAATATGTATACACGACTTCGACGCCTTAACATTAAGGCCGTGTATAATTTTTTTTTACTTTGTAGTCGACCATAAAGAGTGTACCATACCACCATTAGTGCCATTAGTGTACCATTTGTAGTGTACCCATAAAGGGGTATACTACTACTAGGAAATACTAGTCATATTTATGGATACCTAGTTAGACATCTGAGAACAGTAAGTGGCTTGCTAAAGTTTATATTCATTTGCTCGTAAATCAGCACTTTACCTATATATAGTGCTGATTTACCTATGGTACACTATAAACTGGTGATAACAAAAATCTGATAAGTAGCTCCGGAGATTACCCTTTACATAAAAATACAACCTCACAACCTACTTATTTAATATTAATATACAAGTACCTATAGATTACGAATGTTTCTTATCTTTTCACAAAATTGTAGGTAACTTACCTCCGTATTATTGCACTTTTAACGTGCAACATTTAACATAAATAGTAAATATGGAAATTACAAGCTTTATGAATAACAGAACTAAAAGTGGCACGTCGGTGGCAAACGACTCGCCTGATGGTATAAGCGGTCACCGTAGCTCGCGTAGTTATGGACGCCTATGGATAACACATGATCATCATCATCATCATATCAGCCGAAAGACGTCCACTGCTGGACATATGCCTCCCCCAAAGAGTGCTTCAATGACCGACCTTGCGCCACCCGCATCCAGCGGACTCCCGCGACCTTGGGCCACGCGCAGTGTAGGGTTCCATAGTTGCCTGTCTGTCTTAGTTACATCGACACGCGCGCGCCAACTAAATGGTGCGATGGCGTCGGCAGAGTTTGTAGGAAAGTATGCCATTTTAAGTACATTTTAAGTTGATCGACTATTACTCGGTAACCAGTTATGCCTACTTAGGCGTGATAGTTTTCCTTTTAAATTCATTATAGGTATGTACTACTACTGCCACGAATTTTTTCACATTCCCAGTAGTAGCTATTTAGCCAGCAGGAGATACCTACTGATGACTTTCAACAAAAATTAGGGCTTTAAAGTCCAATATCTCACAAACAAATCACTAAGTTGAAAAATGGTTTTAGGAAACACATAATAGGTATTAACCCATAGCAGTAACGGTCACTGAGCTTAGCAGCACACGGGCAGACGGACGTACGGACAGACGGACGGACGGACGGATAGACGGACGGACGGATGGACGGACAGACGGGCGGATAGTCGGGTGGACAGATGGACATGGCTAAACTATAAGGGTTCCTTGTTCCTTGTTGACTACGGAACCCTAAAAATGTAAAGCACCCTCGACACAACGAACATAGCTAAGAACAGTTAACTTTATACAAGGCTTTAAATTCGACTAAACCATCTGGACAAGACTTTCGATTAAAAAAAACACTCAAATCAGATAATACGTTTGGAAACACCGATGGCACACAAATATATACTATACGTATAATATATACTCATATGTCAAAATCTATGTACCCGTTTGGACTGTAGCCTGTGAAATAGCATTTTCTTGTCCACATACATACACACCTACGCTCGGTGGGGGAGTTTGTGTCTGATATGATATTACTAATTGGTGCCTACTATATGTTAGACTATAGTGTTTATGAAACAAGAAACACGACACGAAACAAAATGAGGGTATTTTTCACACTGTGGCCGCGATCCGCATGTGACATGGACGAGGTTGCAGGCCTCAATGGGTTTTGGTGACCTCTTACCATCAGACAGGCCGCACGGTTACTATTATACCTAAGTATTGAAAATAAGTACCCTTCTTTATTTGTACCTGGTCCCACGGTTCTGTCCGTGTTTTGCAGAGAATTCCAATTCCACGGGACATAATACAGGTAGGACGTTATCTGGAAGGTCCACACTCGGTGCTAATAAAAAAAAAAGTGGAGTGGAATTCTTGAGAAATCCCACTAGGACTCCCGTTCTGAAACAACTCATACGCGATCTATTTATAAGTATAGGTACGACGGTACCTAATGGCGAATATACCTAAACGCGACGGCGTTTGGTTTTTATACGAGAACGAGAAACTATTACCTACCTAAGTATTTATTTTTCAATTAGATCTTAGCGGTACGTAAATACGCTACGACTTATCATTTGGGCGAAATAAAATAAAAAGGTATTGCACCTGCTCTTATACACAGATATGAAACTGGTAATAATATGATAATCCTTCCTCCAGCTCTAGAACGATGGTTACTTACCTATTCAATACACGTAATACAATTCATAATGCAGTTGCTACAATATTGTAAAGTGAGATTTAATCATCACAAACATTGATGTGTAGATTGTGTAGGTATAAGAACACGCAGTCAAAGAAGATGCCTGACAGCCGAGGGACAGATAACACAGACAGACTAGAGACGTGGGGCACAGCTGAATGTAACGTCACTGGTATGTTGACCTATCTTACTGGCGTAGTACATCCGCCTTACAGAAGTTAACAGTCATAACACTACTATCTACTTGCTTTATAGGTAGGTATGTGGTGTTGTGTCCCTGGTGGAGAGTAAAGTCACCAGAACTCCAGACGAAGCGCTGTGTTGAGCGGGTGGGCCCAGCATTTGTCTCAACATCGCCCTTGTCATTCTTCTGGAGTATGACTCTTCGCGAGGGTCTATACGGGTATACAGGATGTGTGTGTGGATATGACAAGCCGTATTGTTTGGCAGCGTCTTAAGCAGTACCGTAATACATACATATCTTAACTTACTAATGTCATGAAGAGGAAAAGTCTGCGAGATTGCAGCTTTGTTTGTCGGATAGGCAGACAGACGGACGGCAAAATAATCAAAAATATACACTCACACACATATATGTAGCTCTACACGGCGTGGCTGACTTAACGTCATCTCTCAGACAGCTCTCAACATCGCAAGATCGAGAGAGGGGTAAAGATACCTACACCGTTTGTCTAAAATATACTTAGACTTACAAATCGACGAACGGTTAATCGGTTAGGCAAACGGAAACAAGACTGACGGAAGGATATTAAAGATACTTACACACGGAGTCACGCTCGTCTCTTCACGAGTCATAGTTAGGCATACCTGCAAACTGACGCAATGCCAGAGATTTAAACACGGAAACTAACAAACGACTACCGGTATGTCCGATAAGCAAACAGACAGGCGGACGAACAAATAGGTATTATTACAATTAACAACGCAATCAGAGTCACCGAATAAAGTCTAATCGCGCGCGTCAGCTTGTTCTAAAGGATACGATATTGATACGATACGTTTCGTGCGCCGTCCGCCGCGCCGCGCGGACGTGCTCCGGCCGACCACCTGCGCCGTGATACTTCTCCGGCCGACCACCTGCGCCGCTTCACTTCAGGCTGTCATTGTGACATGCGCCCATCTTGGATGGAGCAATTTCGAAGCAGATGTTCCCGCCTTGTTGAAATAAGGTTACGTGGGTCTGGGGTTTAGCTGTCATTTTCGCGGCTCGGCATTAGTAGGGGGGGACCTTGCGCTGTCGGTTAGGTACGGCAGTCAGGGGATCCCGTAGAACGTGTCGGGCTGTGGGGGTGTTCGGTTGGACTTCGGGCCTGCTGGGACCCTCGTTTGGTCATGCGCTCGCGGCTCGGTATTAGTAGGGGGGGACCTTGCGCTGTCGGTTAGGTACGGCAGTCAGGGGAACCCGTAGAACGTACTGGGCTGTGGGTGTGTGGCTGGACGTTGGTCCCGCCGACTGGATGTTCATCTTTGGCGGATGATCCTGCTTCTTTCTCGGACTGGACAAACAAACTGGCCCTCGTCAATCGGGCGCAGTTTCGACCTTACTTCGTGTTCGTCGGGACTTCGCGCAGGAGACGAGGAGCTTCACTGCGTGGCCCTGCATCTCGCCGGGACTCACCACTGCAGCCACGGATGGCTGTGGAAGCAGTGCAAACCGCACCGTGAGGCCACGCCCCCTGCGGCGGGGGGGTTGTGTGCCTCCGGGTCGCCACGACAGGTCAAGGAAGAAGAGAATAAACGACTCTAGCACTGAAATGTTTGTGCCTTTCTGACATGTGTTTTTATTTTTAAATAAAATAAAATTAGCTTAGGTTTAGTTAGTAGCTTTATGTTTTTCGCGTTGGCCTTCAGCCGCGCCGCACTGGCTCTTAGCCGTGCATAGTTAGGGCAATTAGTAAAGGGCCCCTTCGGGGCCCAACTTGAGAAGCCAGGTAGGAAAAAAAAAAAAAAAAAAGCTTGTTCTAAACGTCACTTTTAGTATGGAAAAATGACAGTTGAGTTGTGGCAACGTACGTTCGGAATTTTACGTGAAATTACCTCTCTAAAGTTTGAATCAATAAACTAGTGAAATATTTTTTGAAATCGATAAGTGGTTTCGGAGATTATCCTACAAACAAACTTCATCGTCATCATCATCATATCAGCCGAAAGACGTCCACTGCCGGACATAGGCCTCCCCCAAAGAGCGTCACAATGACCGGTCCTGCGCCACCCACATCCACCGGACTACCGCGATCTTTACCAGGTCATCAGTCTACCTACACTGCGCCTTCGAGAACCTTTCCGCCCCAACGGCCGTCGGTTCTACGTGAAATGTGCTGCCACATAAGTTAGAGATTCAGCGGGATATATAGGTTACCTTGGGTCTGCTGCGGATAGCCTCGTTTCTGATGCGATCATGCACGCAGAGAAACTCCCAGCATAGCCCTTTGGGTGGGACATACAAACTTACTAAGCTAAACTCTCACGTGATCTCACAGTATCATGTATATATTATATTATAAGAGACTGACCGGACTAGTTTTGCTCGTAGTCTCACTTGCACGGCTAGCAGGCGACGGCGCGCGAGCTCTCTCGATTTTTCTCGCACTATCCGTCTCTCACATATTAGACCACTTAGAACAAGAGGTACAGTGCGACAAAAATCGAGCGCATGTCGCGGCCGTCGTGTGCTAGACGTGCTGATGGTAAGCGACGATAGAGCCTTAGATGAAGCACATCGGTGCAATAATAACCTATTCACTCTTGTTTTGAAGGCACCTAAATCATAAAAGCCAGTGAAAAATGTAAATTACGGGAGCTTATTCCAATATTTAGCAATTCACATTAGGAAAAATGGTACAATTAAATGGTTTCTTGCGAATAAATGGTAATGTTGACAGCATAAGGATACATAAGTTACTCGCGTCTTCATTCACGTAACTATTGCAAATACTGGAGATATAAAATATGCCCTTATAGAATATGTCCATATGGGAAGTCCATTCTATACACAGGTAAAATAATTGTGGTTCCGGAAATTACCCCTTACGTACAAACTTACATACTTACAAACTTATAAAACTACAGTGGATAAATCAACTTCTTGCGACGACCTTACCACATGTGTATACTCAGACGATGAAGATATGTTGAACACTTTTGTACCTTGTTGCTTTGTAATTAAGAAGAAAAATGTATAGATCTTCTCCGCTCTTTGACCTCGATTGTACCTACAGTATATTAAATACTATTTTTATACCATGACGGTAGCAAACAAGCATACAGCCTTCTCGACGATAACCAGACACCATTACACATGGGTTCATGACACTCCATAGGATTCATAGGCACGTTGCCGACCCTATTTTGATTTGAGGGCCCGTTGGGTAAACAGCTAGAGACATAATATCCCTCGCACCTATCAAAGCGGTTGCTCGGAAATATAATTAGCGTGATGACACTTACGACATTTTGCTGATGTGCCTTCTCATATCATGTACTTAGTTAAATTATTCATCGCAGAGTGGAAGCTCTAATCTGGTAATAAGTTGAGCATTTCAGTAATCTTACTATGTTACCTACAGCTGGTTAATAATAAATTGGTAGGTACTTTACCTAGGTTTGTGAGCGATTTTGATGTGTCCCCGACGAAAATTGTAGTCCGCAGTAGTGCCTGCTGAACTGTTCTGATACACTCGTCTTTCTTTGAAATGGGTTGTCCAGGTATAAGTACTCATCTTTTTGGTCTGTACTGAAACAGCAGCGAGAGATGTGGAGCAGAATTAATATGATTAGAAGTCGATTTAGAACAATATGACCCTTTTCCGTTGATACAACGTAAAATCATAATTCGTAGGTTAACATGAGATACTCACCAAAATATGTAAATATTCAATTTAGACTTGATTTCATCACATTAGAAGAATAGTTTATCCTAGAATATTTAAACATTTTAAATATTTTATCACTTGACAAATATTGTATTTATTTCCATATGACATGTATGTATGTACACGACGTGTCAGAATTTTATTTTTAATGAAGTCAAACCTCTGTGTGCTAGAGCTAGACTGTCGACTTAGCTGCTATAGTAAATGCTATTATATCAACTGAGGTATGTACTACTACAGACATCTAGTGTCCAGTAGAAGAAGTTTATACCATCAATTAGCGTAGCGTTAATTGAGCGTTAGCACCAACAAATCATTATAATCTTACCCCTGCACGCGTTGGAACAAAGTTGTAATTAATAAAAAATAGCATATATCCTAGCCTATAAGGTAGTATACGTCGCCATTGTATACACGTAGGCATCTTTGCACAGTAGCCGATTTTTCATTCACACATATCTTTAACTACCTAATTCCAGCCCTGTGAATATTTCAGCGTCGGTGTTGGTAGCCTAACATGAGCTAATTGTCATGTTCTTTTATGTTAGATACCGTGTAAGTGATTATATCAATTGGATTTTGTTAATTATCAGTTTTTATGTTTTACATACTTCGGTTAATTACTAGACCCCTGCACGCTGTCTAACATTGGTGCCATATAATGAAATAATGCCCTGGTTAAGACCTTTCAAACGAGATATGTCTCAACTGTATACACTCTGGGTACAAAATGCCCATTCTCCTTTGTGTAGGTCACTCAGTAAAAAGGATTAAATTCTTTTAACTTTCTTCGATCAACAGTGCAAACAAAGAAACTTAGCTAAAACGTTTCTTGATCAAAATCAACACTCGTAGTCAGCTGTTGATCAACAAAAATCATAATATTTGTAACATTAATAACTAAAAAAATTGGGAATCAGAATAGTTTTATGAATAAGTAAATAATACAATTTTTAGGTTAGGTTATTGTTTACCTATATTGTTCGCGAGTCGTAGTAAAAAAGATTTTAGGTACATACATATTTAATACTCACGTCGAAATGATCTTCACAACAATATAAACTACTCAAGCACGATACATTATCTCTCCTCATCGCCTTACACCACTTTATCCTTATATTTGCACCTTTGGGCATATGAAAATATTTGCAGTTTTAATGTGATTTTCACACATAGGGACAATACACTATTTATAATAAGCTTTTGTGTGCTCTTCCATTACAATAAGTTGATCTTATAAGCTTTAATCACTCACATTTATTAAAAGTGTGAATCAAACACTTTGTTGTTAGTTTGTTTAAGAACCGCCGTGCACTAAGCTGCACGGTGACGTCACAAATGAGCGCGCCAAAATGGTGGCGTTTTGATCGTCCGAAAATGATAGTAATTTTAATTATTTTTTTTTAGCTTATTTAATAATATTGTGAGTGTTATATTTTTTTCCGGTTATATAATTACTTATAGAATAGATAAAAAAAATAAAAAAATGTCATGAATATTCCCTATTACCGTGTCTTCGCTTGATGTTAGCATTATCAGAATCGTGTGTTTCGCCCCCTTCAAAAATTACATCAATTCACTTGAATAAATACCTATATATCAGTACCTGTATAAAGTTACACAGAAAAATTCATATACTATGGGATCGATGATTAAAATGGGTCTATTGTGAACAAACTCTTGTTCATGGTCTATCGAAATAATGGATTAGGTAACTGCACCTATTATGGACGCGGACCCATTATGGACAGTTTTCGAAAATACCTCCAAAACTAAGAAACCGGTAAGTATTTATTTTCGAACGGCAACACTAATCGGTTGTACCAACATTCCAGATGTGAAGTAAACCATATTTGACAGCTCTCAGCCATTTTGTTTTCAACCATAACAAGTTCTTACTCGTGCGGTGTGTTTTGGTGTCGAAAATCGGGATTTATTATAAGGATCGCGATGCAATTAAGTACATTTATTAGCTTTTTTAATGTCACATGTAAGATTGTTGTTAAAAATCATATTATTTATTGAATGACTGATAAGATAATAAAAGGTTAATTATATATTCTAACCTAAAGCCTCATAGGAATTTTAGCCATAAAATTTATCGATGTTCATGATTGGATATTTTTGTAATCCTGTACCCAAATATGGACAAAATGTCCATGAAGGGTATTTTACAAATATATTGTTTTTACATCTTAGTTGTACATTCGTTTACCTTTATCTTTATTTTTTTAAATCAGTTTTAAATTATGACTGTCCAATTATGAACATTCTGTCCATAATTAGGTGTCCAAAAATGGTGCCTTAAAATTTATCGATTTTATATACTTATTGAGTATTATTGAATCCTGTGGCCAAATAGATTAATATATAATTAATTAATTGTATATATTTATATTATTTTTGATAACTTTTTGTTCATTCAATATCGGAGATATTATATTACTTTATAATTGAATTTGAATTGTTTTTATTTCATTGTACCAACTTACTCAACCCTTAAACACTCCTTAAAAATGTAACCATTCAATTGTCCATAAATAGCTGTCCATATTTGGATAATGTCCATAGTTGGGGGTTTATAACTGGATTTTCCTTGTCCATAAATGGAGTTTGGCAAAGGGCATTTTCTTTTAATTATATTTCATTGAAGCTAGTTTAAAACTAATTTTAAACATCGAATACTTATTAAGAAAATGACTCTTTATTAACCTCCAAATCCCTGAGAACGTATATTGTGAAATATACAAATTATAACACTCCTTAAAAATTCAAGCATTCAATTGTCCATAAATAGCTGTCCATATTTGGATAATGTTCATAGTTGGGGGTTCATAACTGGATTTTCCTTGTCCATAAATGGAGTTTGGCAAAGGGTATTTTTTTTTAATTATATTTCATTGAAGCTAGTTTAAAACTAATTTTAAACATAGACTACTTATTAAGAAAATTACTCTTTATTAACCTCCAAATCCCTGAGAACGTACATTGTGAAATATACAAATTATAAAGGAAAAACGAAAAAAAGTTGCTTATACCGTCCATAACTGGTGCATTTACCTTACAAAGAGTTATTTTCTCACTAGATATTTAATGGATCTAGGAAAGTGGATCTTGTTAAAGGAAATTTCTCCTTAGATCCATTGAATATTAATAAAATGTATCTAATAGGAATAAATTCTCATCAAATCCATACTTGGTCAGTGAAATGTATCTAGAGAGAATAAAATTCTACTCTGATCCATTTTAGATAATCTAATGGGAAATAAACTCTCACTAGATCCATTCCTCAAGGGATTTAGAAAAGTTTATGTACTGAGAATTTTATTCCCAGTAGATCCATTATAAATACGAATGTATCTAGCGGGAAAAAAAAATCTCAGTAGATACACAGTGGATCTGATTGATGGATCTTATGAGACAGATCGTCTATTTGGACAACACCCTGAGTTGGAGGACCCAGTTGCTAAAGTTAGTCGAAAGGTGATCGGCTCCCTTCATGTCCTCAATAAAGTAAAACACTTCTTGCCTATTAAAACCAAAGTTTTATTAGTGCAAAGTTTGATCCTACCCATAATCGACTATGTAATGGTGAAGTGTGTTATCCGGACTTAAACGAGGAACTCCTAAATATACTAGACCGTCTCCTTAATACCCTATTCGTTTTGTTTTCTGCCTCCGTAAATACTTACGACCATGTCTCCTCCTGCCGATCTAAGCTTTTGGCGAGTTAAACAAACAAATAAAAAACTTCTCAACGACGCCTTCGAAAAATAAATACTCTGACAAAGGAGCCTCAATGCCCTCAATGCGGTATAAAACAGAAATGTAACATGTCTGTAGGCCCTACATGCAATCAACATGAAAATATAATTATGAGACTGCAGCATGATTTGGAAAGAGTAAAAAAAAATTCCCAACAACGCCTTCGGAAAATAAAAACTGACAAAACGTGTTTCACGCATTACCAAATAAAATGACGATCTCTACTACAGTATATTAATGGAGAGGCTGAAACAAGAAAACTCCAAGTGATTGCATTTGTGTATTTGATTTTCAACTTTATACCTCCACGCGTTCCTGAGAAAAAGATTCTTGACAGACGGGCAGATAGACAACGAAGGAAGAAGGGTTCCTTTTTTCCTTTTGAGACACGTGACTCGTTTGTACACGATGTACCTACATACAGTAAGCTGCAGAGATAAGTATACCCCTTGCTTGTAAAACTCGACTGACCGAGTCACGTGACTGCAACAATGAATCACGTGACTCCGTCGGAGCATGGCCTCCCAACTAGAACAACGTATAATTGATACTAAAAAGAATTCATAGATGGCGACACAGGTACCGAGCGAAACATTTGAACCAGTAATCGTGAAGATAGAATGATTTTTACACCTTAATAAATTCAACGTACCTTAATTATATTATATCACAAACATACTTTCGCACATACAATAAAGGTATATTTTATAAGTTTAGTAAATGCAATAAAATTGATACTAAATCCATGTAACTCGTACTATACGAGTCAGCTTTCAAGCTTGCTACGTATTATTGGGTACTGTCACTAGATGGCGCCATCACGGGTCGCGAAAGTTCTATGGAACCACAGGCTCTAAGCATTTGGTTATGTATATTTTTGTGTGATGTGTAATATTGCCTCTAAAATACTACTTTTATATCGAAAAAATCAAAAATACTCTATTTGTTGCCCGGGAAGTCAACGCCATCTGGTGATATCTCAATGTATTACTAAAGGCTGACAGCGTCATAGCCGTGGTAGCTCGGATACTGCATCTACTGTGTAGCTACGGGACTAAAATTGTATACAGAATTGCCTACATTAGGACGGTACGCTTTTGCTCTATGGGATTGGGTATCTGTACTTGTATTCTTTAATCTGTGGTCGGAGCTAGCAGCCATGAATATTGTTTTTACTTTTTAGCCATTGAGTATGTATCCCGATTTCTTCAAATTCGAACTACTTAACCAGCTAATCTTACCCAAGAAGGCCATAAACTTACAAAAAGACATCAAACTCGTCGGGATCGAACGCGTGTCATCAGCACTGATTTATTTAACCCGCTCAGGGTGCCACTAGGCTACTTGAACATTATGACTACAGGTCGAAATTACTTACTAGTTATTTACATTTTACTCTATTATGCATCCTTGTCTAGCGTTAAGATGGAATTAGTCTTGTCCTTGTTTGTTATCTTATTATTGCACTTGATCGGTCAATGCATCTCGGACTGAATGAAAACGTTTCAATTATCTTTAAAATAGGGTCGTAAATTGAATGCTTTATTAGTTCTTTTAACTAATTGCATTTGAGGGTAAGCTCATATTAAAAGATTATTTTTAGAAATCTCTTAATACGTGTTGTGTAGTGTGCGTTAACCTTCACCGCTTACTAATTATATTTTTGGACGTTTTACAAGTGTTATCATGGTTCGATTGACGACTTTTTTAAAAGCCAAAATAATTGTTCTCTGGGAACAAAACCAGAGTATTAAGAAAATAGCCCGTGATATGAATATAACGGTAAGGGAGATTGTGAAATGGACGAATATTTTTGCTTGCCTATATCTAAGTTTTTTTTTAAAGCCTTCTTATTTAAGTTTTATAACCTTTAATATTCAAAAATAAGTGTTCCTTATAAGCGTTCATATTTATTTTCTAGAGAAGAACCGTTCAGAAGTGGATTAGGAAATATCAGGAGACGGGTGATGTGATGTGTGATCTTCCCGGCCCACGTCCTCGAGTATACACCGATGAATCAGAGAGACGCCGTAATATTGTAAATTCACACGGAGGCCCCATTTACTATCAAGTGCTCAAACATTCGGGATTTCGCTCAGTACGGTTCGGCGACATTTGCATGCAGCGAATATCCATAATTACAAACCTGCAAGGAAAATACCTCTCACCGATGCGCATCGAACCGCTAGAACAAATTTTGCAGAACGTTACCTTAATTTTGATTGGGAAAACGAGATTGTGATATTTACAGATAAAAATGTTTTAAATCTGATAAAGATGGCAGAAAGTTATTATGGAGAAGAAGTGGAGATCGGTATAATCCAAAAAATAGGTTGGATTTATTTATTTATTTATTTATTTAAGGATTGCCGACGGAGTTCACAATTTTACATTTTATGTGGAAACATCAAGTACTTATACAACGTGTTAATAAAATAACGCAAAACCTGAAAACAGTTTGTTCAGAATCGAGCATAGAATGCGAAAAAAATAAAAATAAAAATTTTTTACAAGATTTATTTTTTACACTTGTATGGAGTGTTGGCCGACTGGGGCGACCTGCTCCATACAAATGTAAAAAATAAATCGCGTCAAAAATTTTATTTTTATTTTTTTCGCATTCTACTCTCGATTCTGAACAAACTGTTTTCAGGTTTTGCGTTATTTTATTAACACGTTGTATATGTCTAATTGTGACCCTAATAATAGGCAACCACGACATGCGTTACAATTTTTGCGTTAATGCACTAAATCTAGGCTATCTAGGCTTAAAACTAAATCACTCATACTATGGTTCAAGGTTCAACAACAGATCCCTGATTTTGCATTTGAAGCTGTTATGAGAATCACAAAAAATATAGATTTGAGAACTAGTGGAAGAATAACATTGGGTAAGCAAATTGTGTCGCTAAATTAAGCGAAATCGGCAGGACTGCCAAGCAAGGTCACAGAAAAATCTAGTATGGAGTGACCTTGATTTGGTTGGAAGCCGTGCTTCCGACACGTTATCCACACGTGCCGAATTACGCTGCAGGACTACATGCAGGCCTGCCGATTTCGCTCGTGCAGCGTCTCCTTATGATAATAATTTGGTATGATTTCTGGACGTATGCTACTTAAAATTATGCATTTTGTTTGACGACTGAAGAATACCGTTTTTCACACAGTGCATTATTTATGAAACTATAAATAAATAAATAAATAAATATTAGGGGACAATCTTACACAAATCGACCTAGTCCCATAGTAAGCTCATTAAGGCTACTAATGTTATGGGTACTAGACGACGATATATATAATAGTTATAAATACTTAAATACATAGAAAACTTCCATGACTCAGAAACAAATATTCATGCTCATCACACAAATATTTGCCCTTACCGGGATTCGAACCCAGGACCTTCAGGTTCAGACCAGACCACCGCGCTCGGTTGACTAGCGGTGTCTATAGCCCTTCCAGGTCCTCTAATAGATAAATGCACAAATCACAAACAAACTTCGTTGAATATTAAAATTTTAATTGGATTTATTGACGCAAATTATGTCAACATATTTCACGCAAAACGACATTATACTTATGTCAAGCCTTAGAGTATATACCTACAGAGGCGACGTAAGTGTCGCCACAATGAGGGACGGCAACAAAGTAGATGATTCCCGTGGGGTGGCCATGTAACTAAAAATTACCCCATCGCTTCCATATGTTTATTTTAAATAATGCGCTTTTATTGTAAGTAGTTTTTACTGAAGCTTTACACACATTCACTGCCTAGCAGGCGCTCAGTTCGCAACCACTAGTAATATTCAGCTTAATAACATGAAATATGATTCTAGTAACAGAACATGACATGTAGGTAATTAATAGTCCTTGTGCAAGCGGCTTACCTGGTAGTTTCTTATCAGCACAGTTATGACAGGACGCCCGCGAGCTGTGTTGCGGCGAGGTAGACTATCCGTCTGTTTCTAATCGTTCTAACTAGAAAGAGACGGACAGTCTACCTCGCCGCGACACAGCTCGCGGAGCGTCCTGTGATAGCCGTGCTGATCTACTTAATTATTATAAAGCCTGAATCACACTGGCGCGGCCTGCGGTGGCGGTTCATAATAAAATTGACAGTTCGTGTCAAATTTGCTATTGACCGCCACCGCAGGCCGCGCCCGTCTGTGAGAGGCTTAAAGTCTCTCACAGACTGGCGTGACCTGGCCGCGGCGATCAATGGTAAACTTGTCATTAGCTGTAAAATTTACTATTGACCGCGATGCAGGCTTAAGACGGGAAAAATAATGACACTAAATACCGAAATGAGACACAACCATATTAAAAAACATTTACTATTCAAATATTCAAATTATTACAGATTAATGATAAAGAGCTCTGCTCGGGTAAAAATATGCTGAGAACGATTTTTCCCAGATATGAGACCTAGCTAGATCGATTTTTTTTATGAGGCACCGCGTGGGAGGACCCCTACAAGGTTGACTGATGACCTGGCAAATGTCGCGGGAGTCCGCTGGATGCGGATGGCGCAGGACCGGCCATTTCGGCTCATATGATGATGAGATAGATTTTTCGCCCCCATAAACCCCTATACTGCAAACGCCATCAAAATCGTAAGAACTGTTTTCGAGAATGCGATCATAAATATATATATGTAGCCTTAACCCAAATACTACGCGCACGCGCATCCTCATTTAGTGGAAACCTAGAAAAAAAAAACATATTATTTTACATCAAATTTTTCAAGCATAGGGCTTATAGAAAATTATGATTAATTCTAAACCGTCGATCGTCTTTACTTATTACTAGCTGTCCACGCGTCTCCTCTCCACCCGCGTAGTAGAAAGAACACAAGCGGAGGCGCAGATGCAGGATTAAATAAAGCCAGATGAAAGAATTTTTGAAATCGGATGAACAGTCCGAGATTACTCGCTACATAAAAGCTTATCTTTATTATGAGTACAGAGTAAATATACGTATATAAGAATAGATCCCATCCATTATATACAAATTGAAAAAGACAGCCTTCGACAGCTGCTTAAATATATATTATTTAGTGGAAAAATCCAAGAAAACAACCAAGCAGCTCAAGTTGATGCAAATATATTGACAAGACTAGAAACAAAATACAAATACGAAAAGGTATAAAAAATAATAGACAAAATATGATATAGTATCAAAAGAGGTTGCGATGCAACCTGCACACGAATGTTAAGTAATAACAAGTACGAGAATTTTGTTAGAGTATAAATTACCCGAGAAATCGGGTATTTTTAAGTTGTATTGGCTGGTATCCCTAAAATGATTGCAAAGAAGCTAAATGGAGAAGACATTCTAACACCTCTCGCAGCTTACCATAAACAATCTACGTAATTTGGGCGGATAATTTGTCAACAAATATTCTCTTGTACAATGTAAACAATGATGTTATTTCTATTGTAATCGTCAAATTTTACAAGATTTTGAGCGTAATGTAATTTTACCATGCTATTTTTACGTATTGCGTATACAGAAAAGTGAAAGATGTTCTACTTACGTGTGAAAGGTTATATTTTCATCACATTGTTCCGACCGGCTTTTACAGCCAAGCACGCAACAATTAACCATTTTCTTGGCACAGACGGAACACGAGATACCTTATCGTGCGTAAATTACTTTTAGGACACTATTTTATTCACACTAATATTAAATATTTCGGATTCGTATGCAGCCACGCGCGAGCATTGACAGCATTGTATGCCACAACTGTTGTGCCAAATAGAAAAAAAGTGGAACTATGACAAGGATAACGAATGATATATCTCTATCTGTCACACTTATCGAGATTTGTATGCTACCAGCTCGCTCGCACGTGGTATTATTATTACCATAGCCTGTCCATACTAATTATAGGTTCATGTGTCAAGCAGACACAATGTTGTGTTACCATTATACAATATACTGTTCTCCTTGACGTGATATGATCTATTTGCAACCTCCTTCCTTGCCAACCTCTAATTTTACTCCTGCCTGCCATGTCATTGTCATTCAATATTTCTCCGTGTATTATTTTAAATAATGTACAATTTTATGTTTATTAAAACCTGAATACTACAGGTTTTCTCATTATTTAACTCCTCATATTCATTTACGTAGCACGTATCAATCTCCCTACATCAAATAAAATATTTGAATGTAACAACACTGATATTTTAGTTCGCTACAGCAACAGCTACCTAGAAATTTGGCGAGTAGGTGGCAGCACCGTTTTCAATCAAAATCTGGATTTGCAATAGGTTCTAAGTTTCCATTGCATGTTCTAGTGTAGCTATAGAGTGTAGAGCAGCCGGACTGACAGTGACATTGGAATGACGTTATTTATTAAGGAACAATCATAATCTTTGTTAAACAGTCGTATGCCAAAACTTTGAAAAACGTTCGTAAGAAAACGAATAGCAAACCTATAATATTTGAGATTTTTTTTAACCAACTGTAGTTGCAGTCTAAGTATTAAAAACTTGAACTTCCATGTTATTGTTTTATATTGTTTGAAGTAGTGTGATACGGGGTAATACCTGAACGTCCCACAGTTTTCGCATCGCAAATATCGCAATCGCAATTCGCATTGTAACTGATAATGTGGTAAACAATTCTTTATAATTTGTATGTATTATGTATGTACTTTCTATACGATGCATAACTTGGATTCAGACAGTGAAGACGAATTACCTCCAGGGTGGGAGGAGAAGTCTACTGAAGACGGAAGTGTTTACTTCGTAAAGTAAGTTTTTTTTGTAAATATCATTTTTATCGTATACTAATTGTAAAGTAAATTTAATATAAATATAAACTAGTTTCCGCTGATCCGATCCAGGTCTGACAGAGATGGAACCATCTTTGTAATTAGTTCCTTTCAACCACCGATTCACGCAAAATAGGCACACTAGATGTCGACTTGCGGAAAACGCCCAGTATTTTAACTAGTTCCTTTCAATTAAATATTAAATGAAATAGTAAATCAGTAATAAATTGGAAGCCTCCTTTTTTCAGTACATGCACGTCCAAAACCCAGTGGACTCATCCACGTACGGGACGTAAAAAAGTGATACCAAAAGATTTGCCATTTGGCTGGTCGAAAACTGTTGATGAACATGAAAAGACATTGTATGTGCAGCAAGAAACTGGACATAAGACTTATGTGGACCCCCGGCTAGCCTTTGCAAAGGAGGAGAAAAAACATGTCCATGATTTCAGACAGAGGTTTGATGGGTCTTCAACTGCATTTCAAGTGAGTTACTAGTTAGATTTGTGTTTTGTGTATGGAATTCAGTCACTGAATTATAGTCACTGAAGAGCAAATAACATGGCACACTGTGCAGAATTTCTACCAAAGGGAATTTCTACCTTTTTTTTCACTTGAGTGGTCCAGATACTGAATGAGTGACTGATTCTGAGTGTGTGAGGCTGGCCTTATATTCTACAAACACCTTACAGAATAGTGATGTACATTGTACTTGGCAGTGTTGCACTGTAGTCTAATTACACCTGCTAGGCTTGCGGCTGAATATGCCTCTCCTGCATTGGGTTGCACAGCTATGATAAGGCATTAAGATCCCCTCATTTTACCAAGTGTTTCACCGAATGAATTGTTTCACCAAATGTTCATTACATTGAAAAAAAAAAAACAGATACCGTTACCTTTTATGAACATCAACTTTCTGTCACTCCAGCTGATATTCAGCATGCTTCTCTTGGTTGCCCTTTGAAATACATTTATCTTCTGAATGATTTTGTATTGAACATGACACTCCATGGTTTAAGCTCCTACCTTAATTTTCCTTAACATTATCAGTAATTTAAATCGTTTTGTATAAGCAGTTACGCTGCTAACGAAATTATAAATTTTGAAATAAAGGAAAAATTGAATGCTCCGAGCCGGATTCGAACCGGCGACCACAGGCATTCATGGCCCGTCGCTACTAACCAACTGAGCTATCGGAACAATCCGGTTCGGCCACCAAATCTTTCAATCAGTTCCTTCCTACAACGCCTTACGGAGGCGTGTAGCGACATCTACCAGAAGACTTAGGCTTCTTAACGGCACCAACGTCTCAAATTATATTGAGAAATCGTCAGTAACGATGCGCCACCCCATACTAAATTAATTTTGTATTAAGCAGTTACGCTGCCTGAAAGATTTGGTGGCCGAACCGGATTGTTCCGATAGCTCAGTTGGTTAGTAGCGACTGCCATGAATGCCTGTGGTCGCCCGTTCAAATCCGGCTCGGAACATTAAATTTTTCAATTTTTCCTTTATTTAAAAATTTAAATCGTCTTTAATTCCAGATCTTGCATGGTGTAGATCTGTCTGGAAAATATGCTATGATCACAGGCTGCAACACAGGGATCGGATATGAAACAGCCAAGTCTCTGGCCCGGCATGGATGTAAGATTCTATTGGCCAATCGTAACATGGACACCACACAAGCAGCCATAGAAAACATTGTGAAAGAAACAAATGCTAAGGAAGAAAATTTAAAAGCAATACAACTAGATTTGTCATCCTTACAAAGTGTGAAAAAGTGTGCAATGATGGTGAAAACATTTTTCTCAGAGTAAGATTATTTTTATTGTTTGTTTTGAATTTGTTCTAAATCAAAATAGATTAATATATAGGTCCTTTTTATAACATTTAATTCAGTGCAAATCACATATAATTGAGTCAAAACGAATATTTATTTAATTGTTTGGCAATAGTCTACACTACAAAGGGAAAACAAAAAGAAATATCAAATTATCATTATAAGATTGATATTGAAATCATTACAATGAAACACATTGTTTTCCAGTCATCTTGATATGCTGATACTTAATGCCGGAGTATTTGGCATCCCCTATACAGAGACTGAGGATGGCTACGAGACCACATTCCAGGTGAACCATCTCAGCCATCTATATCTGGCCGTTTTGTTGGAACCATTACTTAAAAAGGGATCCACAGTTGTGTTCGTGTCTTCAGAATCTCACCGGTAAGTAAAGTTAAGAAACAAAAAAAAATAACAACTGCTTTGGTAAAATCAGTAAAATATGATAAAAGTATGCAAATTAATTAGATGTTTCACAATAGCCTTGGTCACGGGTCGCCTCTTGAGACAACTGTCATCTCATCTAACAAGGGATGGAAATAATATTTAAATAAGTAGTATTTTTCAAGTATGCTTACCAAAGTACTATCAACAACACAGCTAACTGACCATCCGTGCACTTTATGTGCATTGTAATAAGATTCTATATAAATACAGGATGGTCAGTTAACTGTGTTGTTTGTACAACATCAAAAATGTAACCTCAAATAATGGTTTTGTTTTATTTTATTTTATTCATAGGGAAGTAATAAATATTTCACTTCTTGTTTTTAGGGTTCCGTAGTCAACAAGGAACCCTTATAGTTTTTCCATGTCCGTCTGTCTGTCCGTCCGTCCGTCCGTCCGTCCGTCTTCGGCTTAGCTCAGTAACCCTTACTACTAGAAAACTGTGATTCGGCATGCGTATATCGCGTGATCACGCCGACAAAACAGTAGAATAAAAACTTGAAAAAACATTGGAGTTCTCATCTACACCTAAAGTAGGGATGTACATTTTTTTTCTCGTTAATCCCACTTGCACGCACTTGGCCGATTTTTAGATGAGATTGATGCTCAGTAGTTTTTTTTAAACAATTTTAATGCAGTTCTCACGTATGTGTAGGTTTATTGCAAAAATACTATTTGTTTTGTGATGGTCAAATATTGTTTACTCTAATTAAATATTTCACAATAAATTACAGTTTCGCCAGTTTGAAGAACCTGTTTGCGCAGCAAAGTCTCTCGATGTCTAAGGATCAATACACGGCAATGATGGCTTACAACAATTCTAAACTCTTCAATGTTATAACTGCTAAGGTAAACGCAACTCCAATACTCTATTAAAATCAATCCAGATTGGAATATTAACGTCTGCGATTGCAAGAACTTAGAGCAGAATATTGTAACAGTTCAGTTACAAATCTGGCGCACTGATGTGAGCATAATGAATGCCAAGGAATTCTCCTTTGAATAGATTTTAAGAACTGGAAACGACTTTTGGTCGTTAATGACCGCGTCTCACATGCGGGGAGCTCGTGTTCTCTTGTTTTCCCCTTAAGGCGCCGTAGGTTCATGGTCTTCTCTCCCTCTCACTGAGCATAAGCGTGAGCGAGATGGAAGTGCGTGCTCGGAAGCGCGGATATCATGTTTTTTAATTTTCAGTTTTTGGCCGTTTAAATAAATAAATAAACAATCCCTGAGTTCTCTCAAACATGATATTGTTGATTTTTAGAAGCAATCCCAATATTTTTAGCTTTTGTGCATAATTTGTTACGAATAATTTAAGTGTATTTTAGACCTATGTTCGTGATTTTTTTCTATCGAGCGAAAATTGCTTAATCATGTTTCGAATCACTGATCTCGCTGCAGAAAAGCCTCAAGATTACTATTCGTATTCTTTTGAAACCGTATTATTATAAACAGACGCATTATATTGTTTCAAAAACTCTGTTCGCTTAACTTCGCTGAACCTACGGCGCCTTAAAAATCAAGGATAGCATGACCTTTCTGAATGCCATATATGGCTCCAATGACTAGTGTAAATAGGCAAGTTTGTAAGTTTTCATTTGTTTTAAATAATGTCGAATATGAATACAATACAATACAATACATATGTGTGCGTGATGACGACGTGTGTGGGCTCTATTATTTGTGCCAAAGAACTGAGGGTTATCGTGTAGCACCTTTGCTGTTGAGTCATGTTTATATGTACATGTTTCTTATGTCGGGGATATAAGACTAAAAATTGTGAAAATATATAGAGTTAAATATACATAACATTTTCAACAACTATTAAAATTCGATGATGGTTATGTCCATACAAATATTTCCAGATCCTGAGCGAGGAATGGAAGAGCAAAGGCATCATGGTGAACTCACTGCATCCAGGGAACATGGTCTTCACAAATCTGAGCAAATCCTGGTGGCTGTACAGATTAGCGTTCATGTTTGTCCGTCCATTCACCAAATCCTGGGTATTTTTGTTACACTATGTAGATACAATTCACTTGAATTCACTCTTGTTATTTTGGCTACCATGATCAGCATCATTATCATATCAGCATAAATATGTCCACTGCTGGACATAGGCCTCCCCCAAAGAGTGCCACAATGACCGATCCTGCGCCACCGGCATCCAGCGGACTCCCGCGATCTAAACTAGGTCATCAGTCCACCTTGTGGGGGTCGAGAAACTTTCCGCCCCAACGGCCATCGGTTCTACGTGCAAAGTTCTCTGACCACAGCCATTTAAGTTTAGCGATTCGTCCAGTACGTCTAGCACTACTTGCTGACAAGTCGCTTTGCGCGCGACTGAGTGTCTCCTTTCTCACTCGCACCGTGCAAATTAGAAAGCGGAGGGTAGATCTTTCTCAACTCGCGTCGCGGCGCGGAGTCAGTTGTGCTAGACCCGCTGGTTCTGCTGCGACTACCACGTTACCGTGTCGCGAATCGCAGAACGAGCGTATAGCGCTTGACTAGGTGCAGCGCGTTAGGCCGCGAAGTAGTGAGGCAATGGGCACAAACATCAGGTATGCCTATGTATGACATAATATATATGTCGGCGGCCGATCGTAACATCCGCCAGATCACGAAATTCCTAGGCATATCGTGAAACGCCGCCATTTCATGATTTGGCTAAAGGACATCCGCCATATCGTTCAAAACTTAACGTTTAACGATTTGTCTAATGACGTTTAGGCAGATCATGAAATTCCTAGGCATATCATGAAACGCCGGCATTTCATGATTTGGCCAAGCCAGTGACGTTTAGGCTGATCATGAAATTCCTAGGCATATCATGAAACGCCGGCATATCGTTCAATACTCACCGTTATACGTAAGTAGGGTGTCCAAAATTGAATTAGGTACATTAAAAAAAATAAGAAGTGCGGACTGATAATCTCCAGCGAGTCGACGCCACCCCGCCGCGCGGGGTGTCTATTTCTGGTCTGAGGGACACAAGTGAACCCTAACCTAACCGACCTAAGACAGAGTTCGCTTATGACAAACCATTTTTGTCCGCCCTGATTATTAGCCCCCAACAAAAACGGCCGCCATCGCATGTGCAGCGCCACCAGTGGCCAAGAAAGAAACTATTTTACGATGTGCCCGGTATAGAGCTAGGAATATCGACGAATGCGTTGCTCTAATCGATCTGCCGTATTGTTTATCAGGCACATCGTGATAAGCCTAGCCGACTTTTAGGCATATCATGAAATGGCGCCGTTTCACGATATGCCTAGGAATTTCGTGATCTGGCGTATTTAACGATCTGCCGCCGACATATACACTCCTCGGCCCTCGCAACGTAATAATTATGTCCTCTTCGCTTTACAGTACGACACTCAAGAAGCGTACTTTACATCATATTACAAAAGACCATTGCCAGTATGCCAGTCTGTCTTATTCCAATGAGATGAATTTAAATAGTGAAAAAAAAAACAGTGTTAACCGGCCTTCTCTTTGCCCTGCGATAAAACTATTGATCGCGTATATTACACAACACACTGACAATGATGGTCATTCTTATTTTAATGTGGTGTGTGAAGATCTGCTATCAATATCACCAACGACCCCAAATGATAGTTCGCGCTCATGAATTCAAATTCATGCTTGACATTTCCTTCCAGCAACAAGCAGCAGCAACGACAGTGTACGTCGCTACAGCCGCGGAGCTTGAAGGCGTCACAGGCCTATACTTCAACAACTGCTTCTACTGCGAAGAATCCGCGATGGCCAGAGACAAGGATATAGCTAACGAAGTGTTCGGCATGTCGCTGAAAATGATAGAACAACACGTCGGCCCCGATTGCCTGCAGAAATATCTGCATAAATACAGTACACCTAGTGAAATTGTTGAATCATAGGTGTACTATTTACACAATCATTATTACTTGAGATACTGGAATGGGGATATTATCGCGGATTTCAAAATTGTTTCGATATGCATCGATAAACACGTGATGAATCTTCAATATTGCTTGTATCGTGTCATAATAAAGATTGTGTAATAGCCATTGTCTCGTCAGTGGTCAAATAATCGTGTAATGTCATCCCAAATCGACCCTATTTGACGTCTATCGAACGTCGATCGTTCCATTGGTACCCTTTGGGCCTCGTTAGGGATGGCAGGGAATGGGATGGGGAACCTTGGACTTGGACTAACAAGAGTCTTCATATGTTTTTATTTATATGTTCGTTTTATCCTGGGATCTAGGGAATATACCTAAAAGGTGCTGAAATTAATGTAAGTAATGGTCACTAAAATCAGTATAGCTTACAGAATTAAAAATAATAAGTTAAAATGTACCCAATGCACATGTTATTTTTATCCCATTCGTCATCAAGAACGCTTAAACACTCAGCGCCATAGAACAAACTATCTGCAGCAGCATGCCACAGGGACCGCTGGCCGCCCACAAGAGTTCCCAGTAAGCCGCTAATGATTTTTTGCATGTTTATTGGCGGGCCAGGTGTCATTTTGAGTGGCTTTTGTAGCAGGCGACGTGAGCAACCGGCGTACCACAAGTAGCCATCCATGTGCGTGATCAATTTTGCTGATCTTGATAAATGCCTAGATTGCCTAGTGTTATTGCACCAAAATTTGTGACTTTCGACCATATACACATACCTACAGAGCAAGTAGTAGCGTTATTATGACTGTGGTCGAGTAGGTATGGGTGGTCTTGGAGGTGTTACATTCTATCTATACAAGTCAAGTGTTACGAGACGAGACGATGCGAGAATTGAAATTCGTATGGGACTTACTACCTATTTCCACTGCGCGCGCAGTGGAAATAGGTAGTAAGTCCCATACGAATTTCAATTCTCGCATCGTCTCGTCTCGCCCCTCCGGTGGAAAACCAGCTTTAGTTTCTCACTTGAAGCCTGCAACACTGGCGGCGCTCAATAGTAAACACAGAGTACTTTTCTATATATAGTAAATAGTAAAGCTGTCAAATTTACTATGGTCCGCCACCGCAGGCCACGCCAGTGTGTTGCAGGCCTAATTGAAGGATTGCAGAGAGAATACCTATTCTGGAGTGGTTAGACCAGGCGTACGGCAAGGGTCTCATTTACATGATAAAGTGGCACAGCAATATATGAACTTTCTTTCTCTTTTATTCCATCACATTCCTGAGTCACCCGGGGCCCGTTTCATGAAGCAACAAGTTACAAATTACAAGCGGAAGTCTTTTTCTATCAAAAGGTATTGAAAAGAGACTTCCGCTTGTAATTTGTAACTTGTTGCTTCATGAAACGGGCCCCCGATGACTTTGAATGTACTGACGTGAGTACGCAGCTTTACAACAGAACCTATTCAACGTTATTCCTTGGTCATGTTTTCTTTGCCGACATGCCGAATTCGTTCCTAAGGTTCCTTTTATTTTATTTAGCGCTTTCGCAACCCGACTAAAAATGGAACAATTCACCAGAAACCGACAGAATTCGCTAGGCGTGTAAGTTCATACGACTGCCCGCCTAGCGAGCTCAGCCGGCATCTGAGCAAACATCACGAGTGCTCGCTAGGCGGGTTCTTGGTTGCGAACGTGTTAATCGACATTATTTTGTAAGAATAGGCATTATAATTAGAAAGAGATGTATTGTAATTTTATTTTAGATTTCTCCCTGTTTTGTGTACCCATATTAAAGCTATTATTATGATTTTTAATTGGCCTTTTTTAAGTTTTCGTTGATTACTACTCCATGTAGAAGGCCCTTATTTTGACGCCACCAACCGACGTGCTATACCTATATAGTTGGAATGAGACAGCAATACTTTTAATTTGCTACACCGATGTGTATTGGCCTTAATACAATTTTGCAAGTGGCAAGTGTAGCAACTGTTGAATATTCGGCGTGGCAACCCCACATACAAGATGGCGGTTTGACATTTATGTGTGTCAAGGTAAATTGTCAAATAAAATAATTTTACTAGTTTCAATTTAAACTTATCAAAAATATTGTTACAGACGACTATAGTGATATGATCCATTGTATTGATTTAAAGACGGACATATTTTGCGCGTTCATGTGTGTTTTAGTATAATGGTTCTTCGGACTTCTAGGGGCTGCGAGATCCCCAACGGTCGTCACTGTCGTTAGACATTTTATCCAAATTAGGACTTCCAAGATTGGCGTGCCGTTTAGAGAAATGCCAGGGACGTGAAATTTGTGTGTGCTTGTAATTAGTGATTGCCTCGCGATGGGCGACAAGATGGACGGAGAATATTTTCCTCCTGACACGGCAACCTTCAATTACAACAATGTGGTGAGTAATTGTATTGTTGTACTTTTACTTACTTTTCTGGTTACCTACAATCAGTTTTTTATAGTTTTAAACAAATCCAAAGTTTCTTGCCCTAACTATAAATCACCCATTAGTTACCTAAAATAATGAATGCTTGTGCAATACAGTGGTTTTCTTTACCCTGAGATCCAATTGTTTATAATAATTATCTGACGTTTCTAAATGTTGTAAATGCTTTGTTAAGCACAAGGTCTAAATTATAGTGCTCTGAGTGAGTTTGGTTTGGTTGTAAAGAAGACAAAACAGCTTTTTATTTTAAATACTCATTCATTGTAAATAATTCTGCAAAATAAACAATTCTGCATAGTAAGTATTTAGCATATCAATGTTATTTATTATTATTTTTCATTCAATTAATAAACAATCTTTAAATTAATTAGTGTTATCCACTAAAGTAAACAGAGAATGCTGCCTGATTTATTAATATATAACTTTTACTAGAACATTATAATGAAAATTTATTACAATGAGGTGCCCCTATATCCACTTAGTAATCTAGGTCTGACCTATAGTGCGTTTGTTTTAGCATTAGAAAGAAGGATAAAGTAAGAAGCACAAGGTCTTTTATATACGACACTTTATGCCACACAACTGTCAAAGTATCTCAAACAGCCATTAAAAAGTCTTACATTATTGTTGTCGACCCTAAAATGATAGAAGTGTTTTCATTATTTATATCTAAATAGTACTTACAACAATATATTTATTTTGAAAGTATTTATTTTTTGACTGTTATTTTGAATTTTGATATTCAGTTATGGAAAGGTTGCATAATAAAAAACCTAAAGAAGAAGAGGTTTGAAACAATTGGTTCGTTTTTTTCGCTGTCAACATTGTCAAAATTGACCGAAAAAAACAGAGTCCATTAACAACAAATAAGAAACATATGGTGGTCAACATTTACATGTTGGTGAGTGAACTTTGCAGCAAGGGTGAATTTCCGGGTAACATCTAATATTTGTCCCAAGCAGAACAGGTTGACGATGACTGCTTCTTTGTTTACCGTATTTCTAATAGTAAAAAAAACAGACTATAGTATAAGAAGTCTTTGGTATTAATAAGAACTCTATGAAATTTAAGATACGGCAGACAATCCAAAAGGTGTCTAATTAAATGAATTAATGAATAGCTGGCTATGGTATGTTTAATGATTTTACTATTATGATATTTTAGATGAGTACCTAAATGATTGAAATAATAAAAAGATAGGTGATCAAACTTCCTGAGCCCCCTGTTCACATTAACCCACTTTCACCTAAATGCAATTTTTGGAACATGGGTCAATTTTGCGATATCTGAGATCGTAACAAGCAATAGAGTAAATTATTTAAAAAAAAATGAGCGGTGTTATAACACCTGGTCGGGCTATCTGGGTTAATGACATATTTCTTGAGATTTGGATGTTATTTTTGGATATTTCATAAAGTTTACTGACTTCTACAAAACTATTGAAAATGCCATCCAATTCTATGACAATAATGTGAACAGGAGACGCAACCAGATAATTTGACTTGGAATCATTCTTACAACAAATTAGTGTGTCTTCTATCTAAGACTGCTGTATTATTCAAGTTCTATTATTTACACTTTCCTTACAAACAAGTTTCGTTATATTTACTGATAGATCCACTTTTTAATAACCAATGTAGTGTGTTATGTGTGATATCAGTTGAAATAGGTCTCGGATAGAAAGAGCTAGAAGAAGCACAAGATCATGACAAATGGAGAACTCTGTGGCGAGCCCCATGTCAAGTTTCCTACACAGAGATTGATACGGCCAAAGATACAAAAACCTTAATGTTAAGGCCATAAAGTCCCTGTCAACACGTAGTGGAAAGCCCGCCCCTCTCAAAGAAAACACCTGTATCCACAACTGACGACCGCTTTAGCCTAGTTGGTAGTGACCCTGCCTACGAAGCAAGAGGTCCTGGGTTCGAATCCCGGTAAGGGCATTTATTTGTGTGATGAGCACGAATATTTGTTCCTGCATCATGGATGTTTTCTATGTATTTATGTATTTATTTCTCTATGTAACTATGTTATCGTCGTCTAGTACCCACAGTACAAGCTTTGCTTAGTGTGGGACTAGGTCGATTTGTGTAAGATTGTCCCCTAATGTTTATTTTATTGTTTATTAACTGTGATTGTCTGCACTTTAAGCACAATAGATGTCTTAAGGTGATCTTTACCAGATTTATCTTTTGAGTACCTTCTTATTATTATATTTTTACTTATTAATAACTAGCATCCGCCCCCAGCTTCATCTTCGTTGACCCGTGATAAAAACTATCTTATATACAGTACTGGTCAAAAGTTTAAGTTCACTCTGTAATTTCGGTTAAATGAAGCTATAACACAATGTACTAATAAAAGTATTTAATAATCTTCTATTACATACAAAAAGAAAGGTAATTCTCTAATTTAAAACCACAATTAAATAAAAAAATATCAGTTTTTGCCAACTTTAGACTCTTCAAAATATCCGCCTTTTGCTTTCAATGCTGCCGTACACACTTTCGGCATTCGCGTAATTAGTTTTTGCAGTGTTGATGTCGAAATTTTATTCCAACAAATGTGTAGGTATTCCTAAAGCTGTTCTTTATTAGTTGGCCGCATTTTTCTCACACTCCTGTCCAATTCATCCCATAAAAACTCAATCGGATTGAGGTCGGGCGATTGAGGAGGCCAATCCATATATTTTAATTCTTTTTGTTATTCTTTGGATGAAATGTACACAACTTCGAAGTATGCTTATTGGGATCGTTGTCTTGTTGGAAAACAAAACCTCTGCCTACAATCCGTTTTCCAGATGGAAAAGCGTGACGTTGCAAAATGTTATGATACATTTTCTTATCCATTATGCCATTGACTCTCACGAGATCACCAACTATATCAGCCGCAAAGCATCCCCAGACCATAACTGATCCTCCACCGTGCTTCACTGTTGGCATCACGCATTGCTTTATCATTCGTTTCATTCAAAAAAATATTAAATGGATCAAATTTTCCGAATAACATAAAACGATTCCTCCAAGAGGTATTTTTATTGTTATTTGGTAGTCGTGGAAACAATTAAACGTTTGAAATTCAAAACATATTCTATATTTGAACATAATTTAATATGATAACCTTATTTCACAGAGTAAACTTAAACTTTTGACCGGTACTGTATATTTAATTAAGTAGAGTAGAATGGAGAAAATTAGCTGGATGGAAAAAATCACCAATGAAGAAGTGCTGAGAAGAGTAGGGAAAACAATAGAGAATAGGAGAGGGAAAATTATTGGTCACCTTATACGATATGACGCTTTTATCAATAACAATGCATCCTACTTCTCCTCGGTGTATATCACTGATTCTAATGACGTCGGTTTAGAATATAATTCACCGTTACCACAATCACTTATCAACAATAGCCAGTGCTTTTCATCTGTTGTCATAGACAAAGAAGCTCTACTTGTTAAGCTGAAAGGTATGGATTGTAGCAAAGGAGCTGGACCTGACGGTATCCCACCTATCTTTATCGTTTCTTGGTTTGGTTTCTTATCTCAGTTGGTTGAGCCCTTATGGCAAATTTTGTAACGAATCACTTTCCTCTGGAGTCTTTCCTACAGCTTGGAAGATCGCTAAGGTTGTCCCCATTCCTAAATCAGGCGAAGATAGCATAGTTTCAAACTATAGACCAATATCGATTTTATCGTGTTATGTTAAGGTCTTGAAATCCCTTGTCTACCCTTACATACAAAGACATTTTAAACCTTATTTGACTCCATCAGCACGGATTTGTGAGTTCTAGATCAACATGTACAAACTTAGTATCCTTTACCGAGCTAGTAACGAGTGCCGTGGACTCAGGTAAACAAACAGACGTGATATATAGTGACTTCAGGAAAGCTTTTGATAAAGTATCTCACTCAATACTAATGTACAAATTATCAGCATACTATTACGGTGTATCGGGCAATATGTTGCAATGGTTGCAGTCCTATTTAACTGAAAGGGTTTTCTATGTGGTAGTAAATGGCTTCGAATCGTCTTACCGTAATATAACATCTGGCGTACCTCAAGGCTCGCATTTAGGTCCTATACTTTTCAACTTATTTATTAATGACGTAGTCTTCCATCACTCTACTGTTTTTATGTATGCACATGACCTAAGGTTCGCTCGCGTTATTAACACAACTGAGGATATCACCTTACTTCAAAGCGATATTAAGACTGAGTAGTTGGTGTAAGCATAACCTAATGCACATTAATATCAAAAAATGCATCCATATGAAATTCACCCGAAAACTAAATGTAACACAGTCAGACTACCATATAGACGGTTGCAACCTTATCGAAGTTGAGACCACTCGCGATCTTGGAGTTCTTTTTGACAACAAATTAACGTTTGTCCCCCACATCGAAAATATTGTCAAGAGGGCATCTAAGAACGGCTTTGTCATAAGAAGCACTAAATCATTTAAGCGCAGCGCAACCAAAATATTATATAATAGTCTGGTGAGGAGTATTTTGGTATATTGCAGCGTTGTCTGGCGGCCGCATTATGCTACTCACTCATTACGGTTAGAGCGTATTCACAAAAGGTTCACTCGTCACTTAGCTTTTCAAGCACGTGTCATGGCTAAAATATCAATATACTATCAAAGGAAACTGCAATATTTCAAGATGGATTCCCTAGAAGACCGATGGACGCTCTTAGATGCAACTTTTTTGTACAAGTTTAGTGAACCACAAAGTAGATTGTCCACAACTGCTGGCATTGTTGAACTTTCGTGCTCCATCTCGTTTCCCCCGTAATGCTATCACCCCTCTCTGCGCCCCGCTTAGAAGATCAGTTTCAGGCACTAACTCTCCAATATGCAGGTTATGTAAAATTGCTAATGGTTGCTGTGGCAAAGCGGATATGCACTATGACCCACTAAATAAATTTATAACATCTCTCCGAAAATATTTCTTAAAACATAACTAAGTAAGTAATAAGTAATTAGAAAATAAGTTAAAGTTTAGGTATTTCTATAGTTGTATAAGTAATTATATCTGTTTTGCATGCCGTGTTTACCTGTAAGTAATTGTGACACCACTGCTTATATGCATTAGCTTGCACGTCTTCAATATATCGATGTCAACAATTGTAGGTGAACCTTAAATAAATAAATAAATAAAATAAACGTCATACAAGGCAAAGTAGAAGGCAAGCGAGGAAGGGGAAGACCAAGGATATGTTTAACATGAAAAAAAGAAAAGAAAAAGTAGCAGTCACGTCGTATAAAGAGGTCAAGGAGGCGGCCCTAGACATAGACAGATGGAGGGAGCTACACCGACAAGAGTCTTAAACGCTAAAATTATGATGATGATGATGATTTTAATTCAGGCTATAAACTTCCTTTATGCAAAATTTCATCCAAATCGCTTAAGCCGTTTAAGCGTGATTGAGTAAGAAACATCTAAACATTCGAACATCCAAACTTTCGAATTTATAATATAGTAGGATTGAACCCCCAAACCATTGATAATAAATGAGATTTCAGAAACCGCAGATCAGTAAATATACATATAAACAAATTGGTGTATTTATTTTTTATTTGCATCAATATTTGTTTTGCAGAAAGTACTCATATTTCCTAAAGACGGATATCAACTCCGACATAAAATCAAATATTTGGTTTTAATGGCTTAAAATATGAAAACTTGGGCAATGTGAATGCAAGATGCACCATGCCCTTTTATGGTGCACACTAGCAAGTGTGTCATTGCCAGAGCATTGAGTATTTCGCCACTGAATTGAGCAGTTGGTTATATTGCAACAAACTGCTCATTTGCCAATATTAAGACTCTAAAAGTTTACCTATGCCAAAAATTGTATGGCTATCCAACTAGTCCGCGTCCCTTATGCCGTCAAAATGAAGTTTTTTTTAAACAAATTTTGCTTTTGCGTCACGTTTTGTTTTGTGTTTGGTACTTTTGTGTTATCCATAACATAACACCATACACGCAATACAAAATGTAACACAAAAGCAGATGACGGTCCAAAAAAAGACCTTATTTTAAGCGGCCTTAGCCCATTCCAACTTCTTGGCAAATAACTCCGAACTATATTTTTCTACAAATAATTGGAGACACCGCTACATAAGTATTACCTATTTGCATCTTTTATTACAATATAGAACATTTTCCACGCTTAAGACCACATTTAAACGAGTTAAATGTGTTCATCCGTTTTCGCGTAACCACTAATGCGCAACGGACCAAGTAAAGTACTCTGCAGTTATTCTTTACGCGCTCATGCGTCTCACCTCACTTCGTAACGCTTAACGAAACTAGACCTCTGCCTACGCTTAGTTACGAATCGCGGCGTATATTTTTGGGTGAGTGTTGAGGTGAGTTTAAAACAAGTTCCAGAATAGCGGCGCTGTGCCTGTATCTATAATTGAAATTGTCTTTTAAAATGTGACATGTTGATTTATTTTGTTTCTGCAATATTGATTGACGGTATGAATTTATTCGTATTATAAGATGTTAGTTACGTTCGCGACCATGTGAATAATTAATTGCAATATGCATATTGATTTGCCGTTCCCAGGAATATTCCCCATACAAATCTGGATCTTTCACAAACAATATTCCCGGGTACGACACATGTAAACACAGAAATATTTTTTAACTATTATATTAAGGAAGTGACAACAGTACTTGGATAAGATACCTCATTTTTAGGGTCCCGCAGCCGAGAAGGCAAAAACGGAACCCTTATAGGGCGTCAGCGTCACTTTTCTATTGCTGCGAAATCACGTTTCGAAAAGCATTTGCATATAAAAGCCTACGAAGCAGGGGGAAGTCATCCTCTCTCAGTCTATCAACCCTTACCCAAGAGTACTTAAGTACAATCTGAGCATACATCAAAAATTGTTAACACTAACTGACTATCCTTTTGCTTACTCTACCAGCGTTACTATAACAAGCCTTATCTACACGGCAATCTACCAAATGTTCCTTCCTAGACGGTGGCAGAAACGATGCGTTATCGCACATGTGCACACAAATGCATATAGGCATTGGCTGTATACACAATTACACATTCAACTATCACATCTGAAATAAATGTTTTTCGAAATTCATCTTTGTCACACGCGTTTTAAGGTTGAGATTTTGAAATAAGTATTTGTACAATACGAGTTCTGGAAATTTGTTAGTGCTTATTTCTTATGAAGTAAGGAAGCAAAGTGAAACTCAAGATTTCTGATTATGGTTTGTTAAATGAACTGGCTGCTTGTTCTAATTAAAATGTAGTCATGGCAGATAATATGACATATAGCTCCCTTTAGGTTCTCTAACTTTCTTAGGCCTTGTCATAGAACTGGAGGTGTGCTTGTCATAGATCTTTTATATTTAAATGATCAAACCTGAAGTAAATTTATATTATCTATCAACTCATTTACGATTAGTTCGGTTACAACCAACTGTTTTTGTCTAATATATTTACCAAATATGGAGTATATTTATTTTAAACAAGACTTTCGATGAAAAAATAACGGCATCCAAATCGGTTCATCTGTTTGGGAGCTACGATGCCATAGACAGACACACAGATACACATTTTAATCTAGTATAGTAACACTCGTCGTTTGCGTCGGGTCTCCAATCACAGTAGTTCGTTCTGTGCGGTGGAAATAATGTTATGTTAGTTCGTGAACTACATCAACATTAAATCTAGAAAGAATATTCATTCGAAGTAAGCCAACGCACCAACATCGGTCAGAAACATTCAAGCGACACCCATAGGGAAGTTAATATAACACCTCATTGTTCATAATTTTCTATTTTGCCAACAAGCCAATGAACAATAATGGTAACTCGATCCCACGACAGACAATGCGATGTGGGGCAAGCATCTGACACAATTTAATTTGCGCGAAACAACGCCGTATTAACACTCCGTTTCTAATTAAAATTAAAAATGTCATATGTGTGGTTGTACCCCAAGTGAACATAAGACCATTTCGATAGACGTGACTAAGGTTATCCACTTTTTACTCTCACGATTGTAATGCACAAGACAAATGAAGCCTGTCTAGCTCGAGCTTATATGGGAAGCGGACAAAAACTTTACAATGGAAATATAATTATTGTGCTAATTGTTAACTTAATCACAGCCAGAGATCCAGATTTCCGATTCTACTTTTCCGAATTACAAATATGGTTCATGTAGACACATCGAATTTGAATGTTTTTTTTCCTTTTCTCACGCTTTTTATATGTCAGTTTGCTTAGGTTCAGTTTAAAAAAACTATTATTCTGCTTGAGAATTTTTAAACCTGTCTATTTTTATTATGATTAATTTTGTTGTGATGCGAAAGAGGTCCTTGAACTTTGCTACCTGACTGATGTTTTGTGTGCGTGTATCGGCTATAAGAAAGATAATACAATTTTTATAGTCGCTAGGTCGCATGCCAAGACTGGGTACCAGGGGCAGACTGGTGCTAGCGTGAGCAACATCAGAAATACGAATATATTCCTGCAGCAAAGTTCTAACTGATTGTCCATAAGGTCTATATTTGTTTGACTCGTGTTGCACTATTTCGTGGTTCCTCTATAACTATGTAGGTAGGAATAATTCGATAACTAGGTGAATGCAAGCTGTTCTTTTAAATTGTGTAGTCGATATTGACTGTTCATTTGACTTGTATTTTTTTTAACTTTTTATTTGCACATAATAGACGATAATAATCGTAGTTTATGTAGTTCGTTTAACATTATATGTAATTTCTAGATGATTTATAAATTATAATATAACATAGACATCTGATCTCATTTAAAGCAGCGACACACTAAAAACAAAGGGTGTCTCGAGATTTTACTTTCACTATTTCAGCATCAGGCTGACTCAGTATGATTCAGTGCTCCATAAAGTTTCGTGCACACTCGATATTAAGTTTATAGTTACGTACCTAGCAGTCGCGTGTCGGCAAAAGCTATAGGTACCTACCTAGTTGGCAATGCTCTTGCTCAGTTCGGTTTTATCAGCCAGTTCGGATTTGACTTGCGAAACTCATGCTGCGTTATGGCCAGCATCGGGTACAAAACATATGAAAATGAATTGTGACTGAATTACTAATTAAAATACCGCCTTTGTTTCTAAATTGTCGGTATTCCTAAGCGAAAAGGATTTATTGAGAGATATTTATGACTATTACCCACCCACCAATACAGGACTTATGCGGATTGGAGACTTGACAGTGACTTTAAACGCTGAAATGAAAACAGTTTCGACTTGTAAAAGGAAAGTGAGGAAACTGGTGCGTGCGTCATAACTTAGATAACATTGTATGCACTCATGAACGCGCACTCATACTCATCTCACTTTTCCCACTTTATGATTATGTTTAAAACTTTGGTATGTGTAACTGAAGAGTTGAGTATTGGTATATTGTACACAAAGATGAACATTAATGGGCCCACGTCGCTGACGTCGCTGGTCAATACAATCTACAATGAAGTATAATGTGTTCCATCCAAACTTTTCTACACTGTCTCCTTTTTCGTTCTATTTTCCATTCCAGTTCAGTGACACTGCTTGTCGTCAAATGTGATGTGTTGTCAAAATATGACTTCACGATCCCTTATTTTTAACTAGGTAGGACCTAGCTTAATAATTTTATGATTGCATCAATAAAGTAATCGAATGTAATCCTTTTGATTGACCGCATAATATAAATTTCAAATATTAGCTTATTTTGATTGCAACAGTTAATTTCGTATTACATCGATAGCCTCCGCAACATCCAACAACATTCAGTCTTATAGCCTCGGACGTTTACTGTAAGAACCGTGGAATTTCCATTAAATCATAATGTCTTTTTACGCAACACCTAATGGCTTTTTGACTGGTGAAGACCGCTTTGTTTCAGTTCACATAACCGGTGTAAGAAAAGGCATTTCTATAAAGAAGCCAAAGATATTTTTAACTTGTACTTATTAACTCTCAGTGCTGTAATTCTAGCTCAGCTCAAGGTTGATACCGAGTGTTACTTTAGTTGCCATTACAACGCGCAATCCCAATTGCTTCCTGATTGTAGATTTAATTCAGCCATGCAACCACCCATGTAATCGTTTGGATCGAAAGTTGGTACCTACCCGAATAAATCGCCGCGATTGCCATAATAGGTGAAAACCAAAATCTCGACTTTATCCAGCGCTATATCGGCTTTCTAAGTTTCTATAATGTGCATATTGGTTTCTAACCGCAATTTGTCTGCTCGTCTGAATGTTACATTTTATATCGAGATTGCAATGGCTGTGTATATCCTCATTACCAACGGCTCCGCGTCGAATGGTATACTGGGCGTAACTTTTGCGACATCCTTTACTAATCAACCAAGATATTCGAACGAGGACTTTATTTCGTGTGAATAAGGTTTAAATTTCAAGTGAATGCTATGTGACGATATAGCTTGCGTAAAATGTTCTTCAAATGAAAGCTCGCTCACACGTGGTTCATATTTTGATCTTTAAAGGTCCATTCGCCGTAAATGGCAATTAGTTACTTTCTCTGCGAAGGTATAAAACCAGTTGGTAATAAAATGTTAGTGGTAGTATACAACAAAGTCTGATAAACTCCTGCGTTTAATGATATCTTATAAATAATCGTAATAACACCCATAACTATATTTTCAGCAAGGTTCAGAAATGGTAGAAGTAATTGCTTATTGCTCTTGCTATGTGCGGAATTAGCAACCTTCACGCATAACGATGAACGTCTATGAAGTAAATGAGTTGAGCTGTGGTATATCTCGAATGTCTCAGTTTGAATCAACCGCTCAGGTTTCATGCTGCCTCATCATAGTTGGACGCATAAAGACCACCTAGTCACAACCATATAAATCTTAATCTTATATTATCAGTATAATATTTCAAACTGCTACAACATGCTATGTTCCTTTTCTATCTCTTCTATTTAGCAAGATGAAGTTAAGTAATTATAAGAAGTCTAGAAATCACAGAAAGTTATGGCTTCGATGGCTAAATTACGTTTACAATTAACGGAACATTGTTGAAATAACCGTTTCTAATGAATAACGAGTTGACGTTTACGTAATTAATAATTACCGGCGACGCGACGAAGAATATAAACGAGAATTGAAAGGACTTCTGCACAATCAGTGTATTAAGCGCAGTACATGTTAGTTAGTTTTACTGGGCATTTTCCGCAAGTCGACATCCAATGTGCCTATTTTGCATGAAACGGCGGGGTACTCTCCCCCCCCCCCCCCATATTTCAAAGACCGTGGACGGGCTCGATCGACAATAATTGCAAAGATTGGTCTTGAAATCACATTGAACGGTTCTATGTCTTTATTTTTTTGACGTATGGGTCTGCAATTAAAAACATGAAGTCAACATATTCATACCTAAACCGCTAACGAGTCATATTTCACAAATAACCCACCCTTTTTTTTTATTTCAATATTTATGTAATATTATCTTCAAAAACTGGGCCGCCCAGTAACACTCGCTCTCGTTTACTCCGATACAAATAGCGCACTATCCAAAATCCTCAAGGGCATTTTGGTGTTGGCAGCGTCTTAAAGTTAGACGTTCCCTTTTCTTGAATACTCCTTCCTACTCATTCATAACACAGCGGCGCTACCACGAACTTCGACTTCGAAGTTCGTGGTAGCGCCGCAGGTAAGTATTTGCCCTGACCGCGGGATTTGAAGCCAGCCCCAGTATCGTTAGGTTACACATGAGGGCCCGCTACCTGTATTAGGGTGTTTCATTTTTCCAAATTTTCGATTTTTCTTTGACTTCGCTCGGTTTCTCGTTCCCATTTACATACTAAGTTCATATGCCAAAAATCAATACAATCGATTTTCATTTAAAGGTTGCACAGTTTGACGACTTTTACGCCAAGCAGTTGATATATCGGTATAGAAGCGGGTAGCAAATGTTTACAGTGTATTATCTGAATTGCCGGGTAGTAAGAGATTTAAGTGTGATATTTAAAGCATTGAAGTTAAGCGTATTTTGATATAAATAAATATGTGTAGTAGAAGAGGAATTTGGTTACTCGAGAAAGTTCCTTGCGATAACTTTTTAGGGGCTCGACTTCCTTCTAAAGAACAAGTGTTGTTAGTTTTTTTACACCATCATAAAGAGCAAAAAGAGACACTATCGGAGGCCGCTAAGTCGACAAGCATCAAACTGCAAGAAATATGGAAGAAAGCTAATATACCTGTTAAGACAGAGGTCAATATTCGAGCTGGGATTAAAAACCTCTACAAGGAATACCAAAATATGGCAAAAGAGAAATGCAGAGATACAGACAAGGCAAATATGAAACGCCAAATTTGGAAAGGTGATCTCGAAGAGTTATTTGATATTGCAATCCAGGATGTAATGACCAGGAAAGACGTGCTCCAAATTGATAAAGAATTCCTTATATCACAGAGGGAGGATCGCATGAATTCTTCAATGAGTGGAGTCGACAAATTATTTTCTTCAAAGATTGCCCGAAAGCTCAAGAGACAAGAGCAAATGGACGCTTTTAAAGTGCAGCATTATAAAGCAGTTAATGAAGTCAACAAGACAGTGACGTCAGTGACCTTGACACATGAAACTGTGTCATCGTCAAGCGATGAAGGCGATGAATTCTCTGCACCACGAGCAAAAGTGCCACGTCCTGATGGTAAAATGCTGCCTCTCGATTGGACACTTACGACCACATGGGATCGCGAACAACTCTCTAATCGGCAAGCTAGTAGTTCGTTTATTGCAGCTGCTAAAAGCCTTGGTCATGATGTGTCAGATATTTCTATATCGCCGTCTACTGTTTATCGAGCTCGGGTGGCTAACAGAAGCGAAATGGCTCAAAAAATTGAGGCAACGTTATTTCAAAACCCGCCGCCTTTAGTCTTACACTGGGACAGTAAATTGTTGCCGTCAGTCGCATCCGGTAAGAATCTAGAAGACAGAGTAGCGGTTCTTGTAACTTGCAAACAATTTGAACATTTACTTGCTGTTCCTGTTACTGCGAAAGGAACCGGGGAGTTAATGGCTAAAGTTGTTGTTGAAGAGGTGGACCGGTTTGAGCTGCGTCGCCATATCGTAGGTATTTCTTTCGATACTACAGCATCCAACACAGGCCTTGTTCAAGGGGCATGTACTAGAATAGAAAAATATTTTGAACGTACATTGCTATGGTTGGCTTGCCGTCATCACACCCACGAATTAATTTTAAAAGACGTGTTTAATGAGTGCTATCCCGTACCTTCTAGTGGCCCTGACATTAAAATTTTCCGGAAGTTCCAAAAAGTGTGGGATTCTCTCAATAAAAAATTGTACACGACGATGTTAGATGAAGAAGATTCTCTTCTAGGTTTTATAAAGGATCGCCGCAGGGATATGATTGACTACCTGAAAAAAATGTTGGAATGTGATACTTGTCCAAGAGAAGATTATAAAGAATTATTGCAATTATCACTATTGTACCTTGGGGGCTGGACTCAAAATAATTTTCCATTCCGAGCACCAGGAGCTCTTCATCAAGCAAGGTGGATGGCAAAGGCCATATATACACTTAAAATTGTCTTGTTCACCCGACAACTTACGAATGTTCCTGGTATCACAAAGAAAGAACTGAATGGTTTGAAACCAGTGGCATATTTTGTGTGTGTAATATATGTCCGATTTTGGCATGAAGCGATGGTTAGCCGATGGGCTCCCAAGAATGACTTGGATATGCTGCAGCTTTTGAACTGCTATCCTGATAAGAATGTTAAGAAAAGTGCCCTCGCGGCTGCTAAGAGACACCTTTGGTATTTATCAGAAATGAACATAGGATTAGCTTTTTTTGATGAACGCGTCTCTGAAGATGAAAAACAAAAGATGTTCCAAAATTTAAATAAACCAGCAAATAAAAAAGAAATGAAGCGGTTGGAGGCTAAAGTCATTAAATTTGAAGAAAAATCCCTCAGTGACTTTGTTACTACAAAGACCAGGTCTTTCTTTGAATTATTCGGTGCTAAGGATGAAAATGAATACTGTAGCACAACACTCAGAGCATTGGTCGATAGTCTGAAGGTAGTCAATGATACCGCAGAAAGAGGGATAGCTTTAATAAAAAAATTCAATGATTCAGTCAAAGACGAACAGCAGAAACAATTTTTGTTAAGAGTTGTCGAGCACCACCGAAAATGCGTAGCTAAGAGAACAAAAAATGAGGTAGCAGCTTATGCAGCCAATTAAGTTGTTAATATTTATAATTAATAAATGTTCTGTTTTGCGGTTAGTTTGAATTTCTTTCTTATAAAAATATTTTGTGGCTAAATAATTGTAAAGATTCAACATAAACATATTTAAAAAAAATTACTGTGATTTTTCTTCACTACCTTTTTATCTGTTCATTCTGTGCAACCTCTAAACATGGTCCAATCCACTTAAAATTTGGCATATATACTCTTTAGGTAAGCCAAAACCGGAAACCGAGCGAAGTCAAAAAAAATATCACCATTTTTGTTTTTCCATACAAACATGAAACACCCTAACCTGTATTATACTGTTTATAATATTTATATTGCATTTGGTAGTCAGTCACTTGTCGGGCTTGGTCGCGCAGAAACCCTATGTCCTCCAAAGGCCCTTTTAGATCGAAATAGTGTACTAAAACGTGACGTAGCTATTAAGTTAATTTTAATGTAACAAGATTTGTTGTATGTAGTGTGTCTTTGATATATTTGATAGAGCTTCAAATTCACTTAACCTGGTTATACCTACTACCACAGAATAGATAATAGTACACTACTACTTAAAATCGAACTTCATATTTTTAGCAAGCAAATAATACGTATTATAAAAAATTAGGTACATATTGTTCCTTAACCACTTAATTAAATCTGCCAGAGTAGAAAACTCCCCTAGTCAGTGTGTAACTTACTGTCATTAATTTATAGTTGATATTTTTTGGTACCTTAAAGCTAATATATGTAAATTACCAATAGCGCTGAATAAGATATATGTTCCAACATCACTGTTACTGACAAAGGTGACTCTTAAAGAATTTATTGAATAATGGCACCTTCATCGGGTCTATTAATCAGCTCACTTTGCATCATTAACGGGCTTTAGTAAAAGTGCCAGAACGTCCCGAACACGCTGTATACATTGCACTGTATAACTGCAAAAGCAACCTTAATAAGAACATGATGTTTACAATAATTAATGTAACATTAAATCAAAACCGGTCAAGAGCGTGGCGGGCTACGCATACTAAATATTTTTCTTTAGTAATTCGATTACGACCGTCTTACAAAACACACCTATATTGTCCAATTGTCTTTCAGATACGCCTCATAGTTTTTGAGTAAAATGTTTGTGACAGACAGACGGACATGACGATATTATAATGAATCTGTTTTCGCCATTTTGGCTTCTGAAACCTAAAAAGCTGCATCGGTAAATATAATATTCGGCGATTTCGAGGCCGGCTATTTAACACCCAGAACTTGCGCCGCGCGTCGCCGTCTTTGTGTTATGTTTAGGAGTTTTGTATATTGTTATGTATGTTAGTCTGTAAGGTATTTGTAAAGATGGGCCTTGTTGCCTGACTTAAATAAATAAATAAATAATACGATTTTACAATTTAGCATATTTTAAGAAACAAAGCGATAGCGTATTTTCCGAGTTTTATATGTACATATCTCGTTTTACGTCATATTGAAATATTGACTGTATTCAGTATTGAATAGATCCTTCGTATTAAAGTCTAGTCGAGAAAGATAATTTAGATAATAGTGTACAATATGCAATCGTCAGGTAAATTAGCTACGAGTGTGCCTATACGGTACGTTAAGAATGAGCGATTTCTAAACGGCAACCCGCATTTCCTGGTCGTCACGCTAGTGCTGTTGTCACTGCTTATGTATGACTGCATTGAGGACTTTTCCATCACTTTCATTTTGTATATATCGGCGACATATGACTTGGTTTGCTTATGGCCGGTTCCAATAATCAATCCACCGATAGTTTTCCTTACCGACAGTTACATTTTGACACATTTTCTACGGGTAATCTGTCAGAATGTAACTGCTGATGAGGAAAACTATCGGTGGATTGATTATTGGAACCGGCCATTAGCCTTCAATTTACTTGTGTTTTCTAACGTAAAAACGTACATTTACTGAAGCTATTGATTCTTACAATCATTAATTTCACATGCACCTAATCAAACCCTGGAATTAATAAACTTCTAGCGGTCTGGTTATAGTATTTTATACAACTGTTGTATAAGAAGGAACGGTCTTATAATACAATACTGTTTCCACGAGTAATTGCAAATAAATAGCATTTTTTAGTCTTCTCAAGTAGTAAGTTTTCCGTTGATTGTTTTACTACTCACGCAATTTCTTCAGGTTATTTTCTTCTTCTTCTTCACCATTTTAAAAGGAAAGTACTGTACATTTTTCTTTACAAACAAGAATAAAATCTTCGTAATGATTACTTAGATTATACTACCTTTCGTATTTACATTTTGAACTGGAGTTTTGGTGGAAAATCAGAAATATCACATCTCTTGTTTATGGTCTGTTTTGTTTTTTTGCTTGCACTTACCATCCGAACCAAACCGAATCCGATCAGGTATATTAAATTAACAACACAGTACATGATAATTAATTTTAGTTTTAGTAAATTCATACTTATATTATAAATGCGAACGTGTGTCTTTCTTTCTGTCTTGATGTGACGATTCGTGTGATATGAGTGAATCGTGAAAGTATCTCAAGTAGCTCCTAACATTCTAAGTATCGTATGATTCGTCGGCCTTGTGATGGAGGATACATTTTCTGAGTAGGTTTAACCTAGGTTTAGGCTCCTACCCACGCATTACATTAAGCTTTAAATTATGTACGAACGAAGGCGGATTTGGTAGCAGTGCTGCCAAGGATTTCAATAGAAAAGTTACATCATGAATCTTCATCAGTCAGGAATCTTATTCGTGCTAAATATAATTCTTTCGGAATTTTTCATAAGAACCAATTTGCAATGGTTTATGCACAGCAGTATGTGCCAACATTATTGAGTCATTTTAAAGTTTTTATTAATTTATTTACTTATACTTGAATTATTACTCTACATGGGTCTAACGCCTTACCTTTATTTTTGACGTTTCGACATGGGTTGCACCGGTGATGGTCCCAGGTGACTGTCGTCTAAGTGGGGGCATAATATAAAAATGTGGAAAACCCGAAAAAAGTCCACTATCCATGCATTTAATTGCATTATTTCATTAATAGTGATAGTCTAGGGCACGAAACAGCAATCACAGTATCCGCGAACCGATCCGAAGACCTTTCGAGATTTCAGTTTCTTAATCACTGGTTAAGTACCGATAAATTGAAACCATCTTGTCCATGGAACTTCTTTTAATGTTTCTTGATTTAAATTGTTTCTCGTACCATCCCCGGATCATCCCCGGAGTGGCGTTTAGTGGAGAGGATTTTAGGCTTGTGTAACTCCATCCAATGATTCGATACAGTCGTTATCAAGTGTTCCGCTAAGTGGGATTTGTTTATTTGGCGGTTTTGACTGCTGCACTGTGTTGTGTTCCTTCATCGTCTCCTGATCGCTTCGCTTAGTCTGGCCAGTCTAAACATTCCCACAACTTCATTCCACCTTGTAGAAACCGGGATTTTGGTACGGAATTACATCTTTTGGGCTGCGTAAATGATTCGCTACTTTCATGAGCTCTAATTTCACTAATTTAGTTAGAATCGCGATATACCCGAATAATTTCATAATTTACATATGTGTACAATGCGCGAGATTGTAAAGTGTTGTATTATATATTACTAGCTTTCGCCCGCGTTTTCGTCTGCGTGGACCCGGGATCAAAACTACCCTATATTTTAATGCAGGCTATAAACTATCTCCGTGCAAAATTTCATCCAAATCGGTTGAGCCGTTTAAGCGTGATTAAGTAAACAAGCATCTAAACATCCAAACTTTCGCATTTATAATAGGGATTAGTAGGATCTATATCACTCAGGTGCTTGTCTAGAACGAAATGCTTAGATTCTCAAGGTAAGTTATTAAGGCAGGCCATTAGTTAAAAAAAACGTATAAACTAGAAACCACACTTTTACGTTGTACTTGATCCCTGATAATTCTGAGGCTTACGACTTATATTTACGCCCCGGTACACTTTTACAGTAGTTTTATTTAGAATAGCATTAATTTCTTGGTAACATCTTACAACTTATTTACAAATCACAAAACCTAAGAATTTAAATTTTTACAACAAATTTTATTTATGATTTTAATTAACAAATAAAAGAGGCCATTTCTTTCATAAGGACACGTCTAGACCAGAATGATCGGAGATTTTTTTGCTATTCTACATGTTTTTTATGTACCTATTTATGAAACTCATTATAGATCCGGCGTAACAGTAAAAAAAAAAACTCAAAAGAGGTATAGGGTTTCATTCAAGATTTTCTGGTTAAACTAATTGTTTTGAAATGTGCATGGCACAGACACGTTCTATTTCGTCTAGATCGAAATCTGGTGATATAATGTTGTCGGGTCATAATTCATAATGAGTAGCCAAACCGGTGCAAATATTCCAACAATAGATTTAATAACAGCATTACGTTATTCAGTTAGTGAGCCGTTATCTTGATCAGCATTAGCATCGATGCTATCAACAACTACGGGTATAATCTGTTTGGCTACTTAGATCATCTTCTCAGGCTTTCGATGGATGGTTTAATTGATTCTGATTCTCACGACTCTTATATTATGTTGGCTTTCTATTAGTAGTGTTTACTTTTTTATTAAAACGTGACGCTTCATTTACGAAGCACCCGTCTAAATGTCAGGTCAAATGTTGAAATATCGGAGGCTATTGCTTTATTATCTCCTTTGTGATGTAACATGCATTAAAACATTATTAGTTCGATTTCCGTCTTGGAATTACAGCAACAAATACGCCTACCCTACATCTTTATATCAATATATGGTTATTACTTTTTAACATTTGCTTTCCATCTTATGACGTAGTTTTGGCGGCCACATTCATTACCATTAGTTTAAATAGGGAGTTTATTTTAGAGTGATGTCTATACCTATTCGTTGACACCTTTAAAGACTCCATTGAAATCTATTCCCTACATCCATTACGTTATCAAACGCTTAATGCATTTAACTTGTTTTGATAACGGTTATCGACTAATGCTCGTTCACTAGAAATGCACTCTGATCTGGTAACTGTTCTATTTTCGTCGGACTCGTTTGTCGACGACAAATTATCATAGACGCGTTAGGTACTATACGAGTTGATCTTGACTTGTGAGTAAACAGTTGAATTTGCTACAGCAGGCTGCATTGGATCGTCAAGTTGGCGGGTATTATTTTAAATGTGTGAATGTGTCTTGGAAAATGAATTAATAAACGAATTTATACAAAAACAGCATTAACGAAGAACAACACATGCCCATACAGTAGAATTCGTAAGGGTTTAGGACAAGCAATTACTAATTCCAGCTATGTAGAAAAGCACAGTCGTTGCTAGATGATGGCTGCTTTAGATTAAAAAAAAAAAAACTAATTACATACTGTGCATTATGGCATCTTTTTTACAAACGATTTAACTTGCATTCGTATGTTTTTTTCGACAGAAACTTAATAATGCTCTGTTCAAATAAATACCCTTCCCGGGTAAAGTCGTAGACTAGGCCGGCTTAGCACTATAGGTTTTATCCTCACGGTTTACGGCGAAAATCTACTGAAACTTCACGTAAAACATCGAAAAAAACGTATAAAGCTTCTAGGCCTGGTGTAGATCATATTTACAGAAGGTCCCTGCTGTTGTGTTGTGAGCAGAGTGCGTGTGTCTGAGGCGGTGTCAGCGGTGTCTCCTAGCGGTTTCTAATGCGATATCGGTTGGCGACGCGTCCGGTCGGGGTTTCATTTTGTCGCTTCGATTGCGCTTGGACTATTGTGACTATGATTTGTAAGCTTGTAAACACTTTCCAATGTACAGTACGTGAGTACCTACTTCTAATTATCCAGGTGCCTACTATTTAGCACTGTCCTAGTACAACATTATTTATTGCAACTATCAGTTAGATCCTGTGACATAGTTATATACATTGTATGAAATACGTGTTTAATATAACAGACAAATATTATCAGGCCCTAGCGTAAGAGTTCCTCTAGTTTGTAGAATGTTAAGAATATGTGGAATAGTTACATACACTTTTACTTCTTCTATATTTAAGACATTGTATAATTTGTATTTCAAAACAGTTTTATAAAATAAAGCTGATTCAAATTATAAGTGATATACTCGTACTTACCAATATCCATCGGTAGGAGTAGGAGTCTGAAACGTAATTGCAAAATAGCGAGGTTTTCGCCTAATCACTTAATTATTTAGAACAAGCTAAAGTAGATGACATTAACCCATTTAAATAGTGATAAATAACAATAAACTAGTTATTTAGGGGCCGCCACGCCCGAAGCCCCGGACGTTCCTTTAACCCCCTAAAGTATAGACAATCCCTTTTCTATCACGCGAATGGGTGCAGGTAGCAGTGTAGCAGCAGACTTTTAAACTAGCTGCAGTACCGGTAGCAATTTAGAAGGCCCTCGACTTTCAACCATGCGAAGGTAATTGATGGAAAGTGATACCAAACCAGAAAGTTAATTTGTGCCAAGTAAGACAGTCCTAAAGGTAATGAAAACCACGTGATGACCGCATCTTATTAACATGCTAAGATCCTAGATATATATTTTGTAAGCATGGCATTTCGCTACAGGCAGCATTGGCATTTATTTATTTACTAGCTTTTGCCCGCGACTCCGTCCGCGTGGAACACCTTTATATTGTACCTCCATACAAACTTCCGCCCCCCAATTCACCCTTTTAAGGGATGATTTCCGGCATAAAAACTATCCTATGTCCTTCCTCGGGACTCGAACTACGTCTATAACAAATTTCGTCGAAATCGGTTCAGTGGTATGAGCGTGAAATGGTAGCAAACAGACAGAGTTACTTCCGCATATAATTATTACTTATTATTATTATGAGATCGAGATCATTCTAGGAATCGAAAAGCTGACAATTAAGTAGCACTTTAACGAAAGTATAAGGTAAAAAAACATAAGTAAAAATCCTCTTCTGTGTAGTAGTAGCCAGCTTGAATAAATATTGCCCTCGTAGGTTATTTGATGGACATTTATGAATAAGGGGGGTACATATTTAAAATGTTGATTTAATCTTAAAAACTTCCTATATGGGATGAAAACGGCATTAAGGATTCAAAATATGTCTAGACCTAATTTTATTCGAATTTTATAGGGTATGATGATTTCCCGGATATCATCTTCCATGGGCCACAAACTATCTCTATATCGACGGCGAAGTACCATGAACTCCTATATACGAAAACCTAATTTACAGTACGCTAATTAGACGACGTAATTAGACACTACTTACGTCCATTGTAAAATTAGGTTTTCGTATATAGGAGTTCATGGTACTTCGCCGTCGATATACCAAATTTCATGAAAGTAAATCGGAAGTAGACCAAAAAATTAATAACCCCCCCACCCATCACTCACCAGTAAGTATGATATTCGGGATAAAAATTATCGTATGCCCCTCCTCGGAACTACATCTAAATATCCCTATATCAAATTTAATCTAAATCGGCTCAGCGGTTTTAATAGCTCCATGCAAATTTTAATCCTCCATTTCCACCTCTTAGGGGATTAATATCGGAAAATAACTATCCTTAACTATCCTTTATCCTTTCCCAGAATTCAAACTATCTCAGCACCAAATTTCATCTCAATCGGTTCAGCGGTTGAAGTATACCCCCCTTTTCACACCCTTAGGGGATGAATTTCAAGAAAAACAACTAACCTTTGTCCTTTCCCAAGATTCAAACTATCTGCACCAAATTTCACCTAAATCGGTTCAGCGGTTTAAGTAGCTCTATAGAAATTGTATACCCCCCTTCACCCCTTAGAGGATGACTTTCGGGAAAAAACTATCCTATGTCCTTTCCCTCTAACTATCCCTGCACCAAATTTCATCTCAGTCGGTTCAGCGGTTTAAGTATCTCCATACAAATGTAAACCTCCCATTTCACCCCCTAAGGGGATGAATTTCGGGAAAAAACCATCACCAAATATGCACCAAATTTCATCTCAATCGGTTCAGCGGTTTAAGTATCTCCATAAAAAAATTAACCCCCCATTTCACCCCTTAGGTGATGAATTTCGGGAAAAAACTATCCTGTGTCCTTTCCCAGAATTCAAACTATCTCTGCACCAAATTTCACCTAAATCGGATTAGGGGTTTAAGTAGGTCCATACAAATTGTAACCCCCATTTCACCCCTTAGGGGATGACTTTTGGAAAAAAACTATCCTATGTCCTTTCCCAGAATTCAAACTATCTCTGCACCAAATTTCATCTCAATCGGTTCAGCGGTTGAAGTATACCCCCCTTTCACCCCATTAGAGGATGAATTTCGAGAAAAAAAAATACTGTCCTATGTCCTTTCTCAAGATTCAAACTATCTTTGCACCAAATTTCACCTAATTCGGTTCAGCGGTTTAAGTAGCTCTATAGAAATTGTATACCCCCCTTCACCCCTTAGGGGATGACTTTCGGGAAAAACTATCCCATGTCCTTTCCCAGAATTCAAACTATCTCTGCACCAAATTTCATCTCAGTCGGTTCAGCGGTTTAAGTAGCTCCATACAAATTTAAACCTCCCATTTCACTCCTAAGGGGATGAATTTCGGGAATAAAACTACCCTATGTCCTTTCCCAAAATTCAATCTATATATGCACCAAATTTAATCTCAATCGGTTCGGCGGTTTAAGTATCTCCATAGAAATTGTAACCCCCCATTTCACCCCCTTAGGGAATGACTTTCGGAAAAAAACCATCACCAAATATGCACCAAATTTCATCTCAAGTGGTTCAGCGGTTTAAGTATCTCCATAAAAAAATCAACCCCCCATTTCACCCCTTAGGGGATGAATTTCGGGAAAAAACTATCCTGTGTCCTTTCCCAGAATTCAAACTATCTGCACCAAATTTCACCTAAATCGGATTAGCGGATTAAGTAGCTCCATACAAATTGTAACCCCCCATTTCACCCCTTAGGGGATGAATTTTGGGAAAAAAGCTATCCTATGTCCTTTCTCAGAATTCAAACTATCTCTGCACCAAATTTCATCTCAATCAGTTCGGCGGTTTAAGTATCTCCGTAGAAATTTTAAACCCCCATTTCACCCCCTCACGGGATGAATTTCGAGAAAAAAACTATCCTATGTCCTTTTCCAGGATTCATACTCTCTCTGCACTAAATTTCATCTCAATCGGTAGGGTGCTTTAAGTATCTCCATAGAAATTTTAACCTCCCATTTCATCCCTTTGGGAGATGATTTTTGGGATAAAAACTATCCTATGTCCTTCCCCAGGACTCAAACTATCTTTATACCAAATTTCATCCAAATCGGTTCAGCGGTTTAAGCGTGAAGAGGTAACAGACAGACAGACAGACAGACAGACACACTTTCGCATTTATAATATTAGTATGGATGGATTTATTTATTTATTTAGTAATAATGGTTAGCCTGATGTGTACCAAGTAATTCAATTCCAATGTCACATCAGTTCTGACGGAAGTAAAATGCTCGCGACGCCATCGCCATCGATTCACTGCGATGCTCAATTTTTAGTTACATAACATAGTACGCTTTAATAATGTGCACACGACCGTGCATTAGCATTCACGACTTCCCCGGCAACATTATACCAATTTATCTGATGCTATCATTCTCAGATTGTAACGATTGTATTGCCTAATCCCATTGTCTCGTGTCTTATAATTGATACTCCGATTCTGTCAATAAAGGTTGAAATGAGCTGACCGTTGCCCGTGTATGAGATGAGATAAGAGTTCAAATTACGTTTCAGTCAAACATAATCGAACAGCAGCGGCAGTCGGTTTCATCTCAACCTTTTCCCATAAATCGGACACTGCCTGTTATGTTATTTTGCATGCTAATTTGATAATAGATCTTAGGTAATCGACAATTTTTGTCTTACCACTTGTAAAATTTTAATTTTCGAACATATTATTTATCTTTGTTTATTTTTTTTGAATGTATCTTTTAAAATAAATGATCATTGATGAAAAAAACTACAGCACATTATTTTTATCAATAACCGTGTGAAAAGGTCGACGCTGCCAAAATTAACTTAACGAAATCACTATCGATTTCTTTTCGATCTTCCGGTTCAGTTTCTCTTGAGTCAATAATTTGTCCGAGTCTTGTTACGTTGAATTACCCATACGCTTCCGTGGCAATAAATTACAGTTTATGTACGATTATCGATGTTTCTTTTCTTTCGGCAAGCCGGAGAAAGTAGTCGTCTCTACCATATCACAGTCACAGTCATAGTTCACAAGAGCGGCTTCATCAATCAACATCAATGCCGTTACTGAAAAATCAATATTTGTCGAATTGCATGACATATGTATGACATATGTTTCAAGTCGCGCGTTTTGTGCAAGTAACTAAATAATAAATATTTGACAGTCACGATCATCGTAAAGTGAACCTTATGAATCTAAGTGAAATCGGTATACATTTCTAATAACTGTAATATCTACTACTAAGCATACTTCTAATCTATTCACAAGTTATCGACGTTTAATCAGATTCTCGATTAATTTTCCAAATGGAACGCAACGCACACAAAGCGCACTATTGTTGGCAGATTTATTGATGGGAGTGGCTGGTTGTTAAACGAGGTAGGTAATGATTGTCAGGCGGACAGACCCAGGTGCTTCTGGGCACGACCGCTTCATGCAAGTCCTTATCGTGACTACGGCGAATTTAGGCGTGGCAATGTTTGCAATGAACCAGGTTAATGACAACGTCTGTACACTAGTGATATGATTATTTCATGAAATCACCTAACGTACGCTCGGACCTCGAACTCTGTTTCTTCCTTATACCAGCTGCTTAAAGTGCCTAATCACAAAAAAATGGTGTAGGCGCGATAGAGACTGCCTTTGAAGTCTTCCAACCCAGAAACGGAGTCTTCCAAATTAGGATATTAGGACCTTATTGGTACATATTAGGCCCGTGGTTTTTCAATAGCGTTAACACATAATATTTGAGGACTTCCGTCGATTCCACAAGGATCACCTTTAGCACTTCATTAGTTGCTATTTCAACGGAATTTTATCAGAATCTGTGATATAGGTACTTTTGTACTTTTAAGTACATAATTGAGGAATTCCATAAGTCATCTGTGGTCTTCATGATCAATTCCACTCCACGAAATTTATGATTTCCGGGTGTAAATACACGAGTTATAAAAGAAAATACCAAAATCACTACACGCGTGCGTAATATAATTGAGGAGTTCCCTCAATTCCTAATGGATCCCATCCTCCAACTGAATTTTTGAAAAAAATGGGACCCACCTGGAAGCATATACTTACAGTCAGCATCATATAGTTAGTAGCAGCCAAAGTAGCCAAATATATCGGAACACGTCCTTATTACTATAGGAGTAAGGAAGTGTTACGATATATTTGGCTACTTTGGCTGCTAAACTATGTGATGCTGACTGTACAAACAAAAAAAAAGACCGGGTTTCACTCTGGGAGTGCCGGCAGAAGTGAAAACTCAATAACACTGTAACAGTTTTTCGATCAGGTCACTAGACATCTTACTGTGTCACCCTAAAAATTAATTTGGCGCAAATTTATAAACAATTATCAATTATTTAGGCGGACGGGCCGCGGGCGCGTTGGGTGCGACGGGCCGGCTCGGCCGCCGCCGGCGGCGAACAAAATACCAATTTGTTTTTGCCATTGCCAAATATTTTTCAAAGCTTTATCTCTTTAAGGCGCCGTAGGTTCATGGTCTTCTCTCCCTCTCACTGAGCATAAGCATAAGCGAGATGGCAGTGCGGGCTCGGAAGCGCGAATATCATGTTTTTTACTTTTAATTTTTTGGCCGTTTGAATAAATAAAAATGTAAACACTGATTTCTCTCAAACATAATATTGCCGATTTTTAGAAGCGATTTTAATATTTATAGCTTTTGTGCATAATTTGTTACGCTTATTTTAAGTGTTTTTTTGTGTGTTTTAGACGATGTTCGTGATTTTTTTCTATCGAGCGAAATTTGCTTAATCATGTTTCGAAGCACTGATTTCTCTGCAGAAAAGCCTTGAAACCATGTTATTATAAAGAGACGCATTATATTGTTTCAAAAACTCTGTTCGCTTAACTTCGCTGAACCTACGGCGCCTTAAGAATAACGTCCAAATTCGAACTATTCGAATTTGCAAGAACAGCGGACGGCGGCGGTGAACAAAATATCAATTTGTTTTTGCCGTTGGTAAATATTTTTCAAAGCTTTATCTCTAGGAATAACGTCCAAATTCGAACTATTCGAATTTGCTCAATAGCAAAACGGTGAAGGACTCGTGAACAAAATTACAAATTTATTTGCAGAATATGCTATTGCAAAAAGTGTTTAACGGCTTCTTTATACTCTTACGAATAGCGTTCAGTTTTGAATGAAGTCGAATCGGCTAGCAGCAAAATATAAAAGTTTGTGACCTCCTTCACAAAACTGATTGTTGTAATGTAATGTTGATGATTTCCAGAGGTCGTGTGTGTGCCAATTTTCGCGGTTATATGCCATTAAATTCAAAGTTATTTATTCTTCTATTTATTTAGGCATATTACATTACATGCATATTTATGAATGTCGATAAACTACCACCGGTTCGGAAAGAAAACTACTGCCTCGAAAAGACCCGGCCTAACAAACTCGTCGAGGTATATTTTTTTCAAAACAGTAGGTATACAATATATAATTTTAGTAACAAAGTATTATACATTGGTACTGGTAGAAAGCATATTTATTTATTTGCCGATAGATTTCTAGTGCAGGACTTTATCACTGCATCTCTGGCTTATTGTTGATTTAGGGCGTTCGACTGCTATAGGTATAAAAAGATGGCATACCGAGAAACCCAAGTTGTTCAAGACAGTCATTATTTAGTAAATCTCGTAGTCTTATTCCCATCTACCATTATAAAACATATGTAGTGGGTCAATGTGAATGGAGACATTTCGATCCGCCCACATAAGAAAAAAGCGTATTGAGCAAGCAGGCGCTCGATATTATGCATCTCGTTTTAATCATAAAACATATGTGGTGGGTAGATGTGAATAGGATTATTTCAATCCACCCACATTTGAAAAGAGCACTGAGCGAGCAGGCGCTTGATATCTTGCGTCTCGTTCTAATCATAAAACATGTGTGGTGGGTAGATGTGAATGGGAGTATTTCGATCTACCTACAATACGAAAAAATAGGTAGTAAGCGCGGCGCGCGATATTTTCATCTCGTATTAATCGATACGTAAATATGACTGCAGCGCGCGCTTCAGTAGTTCCTGAAAATTGATGTACACGCATGTATTGTAAAGGTGAGAACGAAATTTGGATTGACAAATTTATACTCATATTTGTTCGATTAAGCTACCTTGGTTAGCATATTTCTTGTGCTTACGTATTAAGGGGAGACTGTTCAAGGCAGCCGTCTGTAAGACAAATACATAGCTTTGACTCTTTATTTTACCATCTCAACAGCTCTCTTTGGTTCATAGGTTTCGGACTTATGTCAAGGTACTTTCCCCTACAGTTAACATCTTATATGAGCGGATTGGTCTAGTTTACTAACCATCCAAATATACCCGGACTTGACAATAACGTGTAGGTAAAAGCCTCCGTTAAGAGCTTTAAGCTCCAAATATAAATAGGTAAACGAAGTTGTACCATTTATAGAGGTCACACCTTTGGTAGGTGTGCCTCATGAATCGAATATTCCTCAACGATTGTGACTTTGGCCTGGCCGCCTGAAAAGCCGGTGGTTGCGAAGCTTTCAGAGTACGCTTTGCAAAGCTTCCAGTCACATAACCAAAGCTGGGTTCATTTAGTTTTCATACAAGGTTGTTTCCATATTTTTCTAAATTTATTTAATTAACTTAATTTATATTCGACAGTAGAATCACAAAACAACCTTTGCCTCCTCATTCCTCATTAATTCTGCTTAAAACGGCAATGCGCCGAACGTAGTTTTAAGGATTTGAACAAACGGCACTATGCCACAGTAGGTAAAGCTCTTTAAGCTAATTAGAAGCATGTAATTATAGTCATTTCCTTTGCATAGCTCATGTTTTGGTAATTTTCACTTGCACTATGCACATCATTCATAAATATTAGACAAGCCTTAAGCTTAACATAGTAAACTTTACTACATTATTAATCTACAGTAAGATATTAATCTAATGAAATAACTGAGAATAGTGCTTACGACCTCTGTTAGATGTAACAAAGGAATCAAAAGTATTAATTTGCATAAAACTACAAAAGTTTAGTGTTTAGATAGGTATTTCACCTAAACTATTTGAAATGTATTCATTTAGCCTATTAACAATTATGCACTGAGTAATTCTGTACAAGATTAACATAACTTAAGACCTAGATTTACCTAGATTAAGACGGTACTGGAATGTAAACGCTAAAACCTAAGACAAAATTGTGTAAAGAAATGACTGTTTTAATCGAAATAAAGATGTTTACGTTATGGTAATGCTGGAAGGTTTATATATAAGGTGGAGTACAAGCAAAATGTTCACTCATAACAAGCTCGACTATCACTAGAGCAACATATACCCATCTCGCTCCAACCAACCAGCCGTGCCATCAAGCTTTCTCAAGAGTATCGGAGTTTTTATTTCCGCCTGTGGATCCCACTTGTGTGTGAGTGCGACGACAACAGAGCTCCCGTCACGCTCGCACCGTGCCTCCGCTGCTGCAGGGAACAGTCAACGGCCACACATGCCAATTTGTGTGCACGTCGACCACTTCCGCGGTTCGGACCAGCGACCTCACTAGGTCAGCCCCCTTGGTCCGAGGCTGTCGAAGCCAGGCACCATACGTCGCAACCCTCTTCCCGTGATGTAACTACGGGGCACCGCGCCGTATAATGGTCCTTCGAGCCGGATCCCTGAAGAAGCAAGCAGTTCAAGCAGAAGATTTGGCTTTAAAGAAGATTCTTCTAACAATCAAGCATTAGATTGACCCTTTTAAAGAAGACATCCTCTAACAATCTTCAAGCATCGTACGAGAAGCTGCCATTTGAAGCAAGCAGTTCAGCGCGAACAGATTGCCTCCTTTCGAACAATCTGCGCCGTACGAAGAAGCTGCCAGGAGATAAGAACAAAGAACTCTCAAGACCGAAAAGCCCTCAATAGGGATAACGAAGCCTCAAGACCGAAAAGCCCTCAATAGGGATAACGAAGCCTCAAGACCGAAAAGCCCTCAATAGGGATAACGAAGCCTCAAGAACGAAAAGCCCTCAAAAGGGATAAAGAAGCAAGAAAAGGCGTACCAGCGAGGAAGACACACCAGCGTGGAAGACTTCGAAAACGAAGCGTCAAGTCGTCGTGGTCATCGAGCATCAGCAAATCCTATCAGAACCGGGTATTCGTCAATCCCCGTTGCTTCTGGTAGGTGGCGTGGCTCTGGCCTAACGGTGTCAACCAGAGCTCAAACACGTCTTAGTGCGGTATACCGAGTGGTTACCGCAGCGCTCTTTTCAGAGCGTCTTTATAACTCGGCCGTTTGCTGGTATGATACTTTGCGGTGTTTGGCCACAGGTTGGCAAGCTGAAGGGCGTGGCGTTCCACCACGTCCCGAGCACCTATATCGCACAGTAGTCCTCTGCCAGACGGTACCCATCACCTCCTTCCTCCCTACGTTCCCATTCTCAATCGGCATCAATACGGTAGTACGCCGAGCGAGCAGATAGGGCCTGTTAGTGCTAGGCAGGTAGGGACTGTTAGTGCTAGGGGGGTAAGGTTAGGATGACAGGTAAGGGGGAGGGTCGAGTAACGAGGTCGAGGAGTAGACTGGATCAGCTGGAGTCAGTCAGCGGTGAGAGTTCCAAAGGTAATAGTGGTGCGTCTTCTTATGACACCACGACGTCTACCCATACGTGGAGCCATGGAACCGACACTGCGGATCTGACAACTATTACGGTATCACCGCAGGCAGGATCTAGCAGGTTAGGCGATATTCCGGTCAGGATGAGTGAACCGATTTTAGGCGAACAGGGGAACCCCGTTTTAGCCAATAATGGTGATATTTTAGACGCCAACAGTATAGGCGCGAACGTTAAAGACGCCAACCCTTTGGGCGCAATAATTTTAGACGCCAACATTGGGCAACTAGGCGCGAATGTAGGCAACGTAGAACACGCGGGCGCTGTCGATCATGTTGTCAATCCGCGTAGTGGTTCGAGAACCGGTTCAGTAGTAGGTGAGCGGGCACAAACGCCGCCTAGGGTCATTGACGCCACTGATTATGACGCCGTAAGAGCTGAAGACAATAGGTTAGTTAGACTACGTGCGGAGTCGGAACTCCGCGCGTCGCAGCTGGAGCAAGCTAGGGCCGCCGCCGCTTACGCCGCTTCTAGGTACGAATTGTTGTTAGCTGAAAGCCAACATTCGGTTATAAGAGCGCCGCCGCCCAACGTATTTAGTTTGCCCAACGAAGCCACGCATGGTAGAAACGTAGCTAACGCCTCTCCCACTCTGGGACAGCCAGGTAGCAGTAGGCCACCACAGCATAGACCCCAAGAAACCGAGGGTATAGATAGGAACCACAGCCCAAACAATGCGGCTGGGGAAATTAGCGCTCTACGCGACGCTATAGTGCAAGCCATCAGTATGAATAGGACTGACAACCACGTTTCACCCATGCCACAGCAAATCACCTTGGGCAAATATATAGGTGACTTGCCCCTTTTTGACGGCAATCCCTCGGATTGGATTGCATTTAAACGTGTTTATTTAGATACGGAGAGTTCGTTCTCCAACATAGCTAATATGGGACGCCTTCGGAAGGCAGTCAAAGGGCAGGCACGTGAGTCAGTAAGGTCTATGTTACACACATGCAGTAATCCTTATGAAGTAATTGCCGCTTTAGATAGAGCTTTCGGAAAGCCAGACGTAATTATTATGTCTGAAATTCAGAATGTCAAACGGATGCCGCGAATGAGCGATGATAGTCGGAACATTTCTGAATTCAGCAATCGTGTGTGCAATGTAGTAGCCTCTATTAAAGCCCTGAATAAACCACAGTACCTATACGCTCCTGAGTTAGTTAGCCGTATAGTAGAGAAGATGAATAATATAATTAGATTTGAGTGGTATAGGTACAAGGGCAACGCTGATGATGTGCCGGAACTCTTATCATTATCAAGATTTTTGCAGGACTTGAGTGAAAACTTTAACTGTATGTTCGCATATGAACAATCCAAGGTCAAGTCGGGTGTGCGCTCACGTAGAGTGAATAACATTAATTCGCGGCATAGGTATAGGGAGAGCTCGGTGTCGTCCGATGATGAGGGAGGTAGTGATTTCTACGATGACAATTCCGTATCAAGTCACGACTCTCGCGCGTCTGCGGCACATAGGCAGGATAGGAAAACTCTACCTATATCACATGATTCTGATAGCGAAGCCGAGTCGGAGCAACATTATGTTGCGGCGGCAAACAAGCGCACAACGCGAGGCGGTTTCAAGTCTAGGCGTAATAATGATAGGAAGTTTAAACCACAAGAAAATAGGAATAACGTCTCTGCTAATAACAGTCAGAAAAGTAAGTGTGTAATTTGCACAGGCAATCATCCTGTAGCAAGTTGTGCTGACTTTATTAAGCTGAGCGTTAACGATAGATGGGACGCATTAAAACGCTATAAGCTCTGCTTCCGGTGTTTAGGTGACTTGCATACATCCTCATACAATAAATGCAAATATAACCCATGTGGGAAGGGAGAATGCGAGGCATCACACCATGCTTTATTGCATGGCAAGAAGAAGAGCTTAGAGCGTAAAGAAAAGACCGTAGCGACTAAAGAGCAGGTTAGTTCGGTTAACCACGCGAACCAGTCACAAGCGTATTTAAAAATAATTCCGGTGGAGCTAAAGGGTTCAAAAGGTACCATCTCCACATACGCTTTGATGGACGAAGGCGCGACGCTATCGTTAATCCAAAAGGATATAGCTTTGCAAGTCTCGCATCCCGGTAAACGGGAAACCCTCTCCTTCGAAGGAGTAGGTGGTCACGAGGTGATAGACAACGATTCTTCGCGAGTAAAACTTAGAATTAGAGGTATCTCTAGTAGAGAGTTTCATGATTTTACCGCGCATACGATAGATAAGATGAACCTTGCGTCGCAAGCTGTAGATAGGTCGGTCGTTCGTAAATGTGCTCATTTACGGCATTTAGAAGATGAGTTGTGTTACGAGTCAGCACAACCTACTATACTTATAGGTCAAGACTCATGGCATTTGATAGTGAGTAGGCAAGTATGTGAAGCAGGTAGAGCTTTACCCTGCGCATCCCTGACGCACCTCGGTTGGGTGCTTCATGGGGTTAACGATTTTCCTCGTAAATTGCTAGGGGCGGTTAATCACATTAAACCTACTTGCGATAGTCAAGATCCAGCTCTAGCTTTGATACGCGAGCACTTTAGTATAGAGTCATTGGGCATAGAGCCGCGTAAACAAATTAACGATCCAGAAGATAGAGCTATTAAGTTGTTAGAATCTACGTGTAAGCGTATACCCAACGAGGATAGGTTTGAAGCAGGTTTATTGTGGAAAACTGATGATGAGACTCTACCGGATAATAAAGCTCACGCATTGCGACGCTTATACACGTTAGAGAAGAAATTAGATAGAGACCCGAAACTTAAGGCTGAATATAATAGGCAGATGGATGATCTCATAGAACAAGGTTTCGCTGAAAGAGTCGACTCTATCACGGACGCACCGCGCGCCTTTTACCTCCCGCATTTTAATGTTATTCACCCCCAAAAGGGAAAAAGTAGAGTCGTTTTTGATGCTGCTTGTAAAACAAGCGGTAAAGCACTAAATGACGCGATTCTACCTGGACCCGATTTAATTCAATCGCTTTTCGGAGTTTTAATAAGATTTCGTGAGGGCCGTATAGCGGTAATTTCGGACATAAAGCAAATGTTCCTTCAGGTTAAAGTCATAGAAGCGGATCGCGATAGTTTACGATTTTTATGGCGCGGGGAGAGCAGAGACTCGCCTCCACAGACTTATAGAATGACGTCTTTGATTTTTGGTAGTGCGTCAAGTCCTGCTACGGCTATTTATGTTAAGAACAAAAACGCAAACGAATATCGCGATACGTATCCTGAAGTAGCTAGACTCACGGAACGTAACTTCTATGTAGACGATTTTTTGGGCGCATTTGACACGGTAGAGCAGGCGCAGAAAACCATTAGCGACATGGACAAGGTGTTCAGAAGGGCCTCGTTCACGCTATGTGGCTGGGCATCTAATGAACCTAGAGCTATATGCAACGTTAAGGATGTGTCTAAGGACTCTACCACGATATTAGGAAAATCGGACCACGAGCGTACCTTAGGACTTTTGTGGAATCACCACAATGACAGCTTAGGTTTCAACTTGAATCTACGCAATACACCTACAGACATAGTCAAGGGACTTAGGGTACCTACGAAGCGACAGGTCACAAGCGCAGTGTTTAGCGTTTTCGATCCGACTGGCATGGCGTCACCAGTAACGATTTTAGGCAAAATGCTAATTCAAGATTTATGGAGAGCGTCTTGCCGGTGGGACGAAGCGATACCCGATCATCTAAATAAAGCATGGCGCGAGTGGTTGGATAGTCTGGACTTATTACAAGACCTTGCTATACCTAGGCATATACCTAGATCGAAAGGACCAGCTTATCTGCACGCCTTTTGCGATTCGAGCGAGAAAGCTTTTGCAACTGCCATATATATTGTAGTCACCGACTCTGACGGCAATAAAACATCACATCTGGTCAGTAGTAAAGCTAGGGTAACACCTTTAAAGTGTATTTCGATGCCCAGACTTGAATTACAATCAACCATCTTAGCTTGCAGACTGGCAGACGCAGTCCGGCGCGAAACGGACTACGAAATCTGCCAGTCCTACTACTGGACTGACTCTCGAACCGTACTCGCTTGGATAAACTCGGATCCTAGGACATTTAAACCGTTCGTGGCACATCGCTTAGCCGAATTAGAGACTTTTACGAGACCATCCGATTGGCACTGGGTACCGACCAGTGAAAATGTTGCGGACATTGCAACACGCGGTATAAAGACAGATTTCGATATAAACCACCGGTGGTTTAGAGGCCCTCAGTTTATTTTAGAGTCTCCAGATAAGTGGCCTAAAATTAAAACGTCAGTACAGGCTACGTCCACCACCGGTGAGGAACGTAAACCGGTTAATACTGCCACCGCTGGCAATGTTACCAAGGATAGGTTCGCTCACCTGCCAGATCCGCAGCGTTTTTCACGTTTCGTCAGATTGCAGCGCGCTCTCAGTCGTTTGTTGGTGGCTGTTGAAATTTTTATCTCTAGGCAAGTAAAGAATACGTTAGGTAATGACGTGATGCCTAAACACCTGCTGATAGCAGAACATCTGTTATTAAGTAGATGTCAAGAAGAAGACTTTACCGAGGAACTCACTCGCTTGCGTGGTAATGAAGCTGTACCAAAGTCATCAAAGTTGTATCGGCTGGCAGTAAAGCTGTCCACAGACGGGCTGTTAACACTCGATGGCAGATATAAGATCAACGCTGCTAACAATCAGAGGCAACCGATAATATTAGATATTAAAAATCACATAACTCGATTGCTTGTGCATCACTATCATGAGCAATTTAATCATGGAAATCATCATACCGTGATTAATGAGTTACAACAGAAATATCACATTATCGGTTTGCGAAGCTATCTACGTAATATATACGCAAGGTGTCAGTGGTGCAAAATAAGAAAAGGTAAACCCGCTATGCATCAGCAGGGAGATTTACCACAAGAACGCTTTATGCACCACCAACCCGCGTTTACCGCCATAGCTACCGATTTTTTTGGGCCATTAAAGGTCACAATTGGGCGTCGCAAAGAGAAGCGATGGGGCGCTTTGTACACTTGCCTAACTACGCGGGCAGTGCACGTAGAGTTAGCCAATTCTCTCTCAGCCAGCTCTATGATTCAAACCCTTAGACGCATGATGGCTAGAAGAGGTACGCCCACCATCATTTACAGTGACAATGGTACCAATTACATTGGAGCTGAACGCGAAATAAAAGAGGCAATGGATAGCGTTGAGTTTAGCGACTTTATCGTAAATAAGCGCATCGTCTGGAAAAAGATACCGCCAGGCGCACCATCCATGGGCGGCGCTTGGGAGGTCATGGTCAAGAGAGTAAAGAGTGCCTTATATGCAACCCTTAAGGACAAGGTTCCATCTGAGGATACGCTCCATACACTTTTATTGGAAGCGGAACACATAGTAAACTCCAGACCATTAACACCCATAAATGCCAACCTTTCAGAGGAGCAACTCACGCCAAATCATTTCCTCATACATAGGTCTAACGGTATGATGCCCTTCGGTAGTTTCAGCGATAAAAAATCTCCTAAAAATAGCTGGCAGGAAGTTCAGCAGCTCGCTGAGAGATTCTGGAAGAAGTGGCTCATAGAATATAAACCAACTTTGTTACCACGCAAGCGGGCCTCCGACACGCCAAATTTGAAACCCGGCGACATTGTTTTAATAGCGGACAACACTTTGCCTAGAGGTATTTGGCCCCGCGGGCGTATAGAGAAAGTTTATCCTGGACCTGATGGCAAGGTACGTGTCACAGAGGTAAGAACATCAGCTGGACTCATCCGTCGCCCGACCTCGAGACTCGTACTGATAGATTCGACTAGTCTTGATTAGTTCTTTGTACTTGCGTACTGGGGGGAGATTGTTCAAGACAGTCATTATTTAGTAAATCTCGTAGTCTTATTCCCATCTACCATTATAAAACATATGTAGTGGGTCAATGTGAATGGAGACATTTCGATCCGCCCACATAAGAAAAAAGCGTATTGAGCAAGCAGGCGCTCGATATTATGCATCTCGTTTTAATCATAAAACATATGTGGTGGGTAGATGTGAATAGGATTATTTCAATCCACCCACATTTGAAAAGAGCACTGAGCGAGCAGGCGCTTGATATCTTGCGTCTCGTTCTAATCATAAAACATGTGTGGTGGGTAGATGTGAATGGGAGTATTTCGATCTACCTACAATACGAAAAAATAGGTAGTAAGCGCGGCGCGCGATATTTTCATCTCGTATTAATCGATACGTAAATATGACTGCAGCGCGCGCTTCAGTAGTTCCTGAAAATTGATGTACACGCATGTATTGTAAAGGTGAGAACGAAATTTGGATTGACAAATTTATACTCATATTTGTTCGATTAAGCTACCTTGGTTAGCATATTTCTTGTGCTTACGTATTAAGGGGAGACTGTTCAAGGCAGCCGTCTGTAAGACAAATACATAGCTTTGACTCTTTATTTTACCATCTCAACAGCTCTCTTTGGTTCATAGGTTTCGGACTTATGTCAAGGTACTTTCCCCTACAGTTAACATCTTATATGAGCGGATTGGTCTAGTTTACTAACCATCCAAATATACCCGGACTTGACAATAACGTGTAGGTAAAAGCCTCCGTTAAGAGCTTTAAGCTCCAAATATAAATAGGTAAACGAAGTTGTACCATTTATAGAGGTCACACCTTTGGTAGGTGTGCCTCATGAATCGAATATTCCTCAACGATTGTGACTTTGGCCTGGCCGCCTGAAAAGCCGGTGGTTGCGAAGCTTTCAGAGTACGCTTTGCAAAGCTTCCAGTCACATAACCAAAGCTGGGTTCATTTAGTTTTCATACAAGGTTGTTTCCATATTTTTCTAAATTTATTTAATTAACTTAATTTATATTCGACAGTAGAATCACAAAACAACCTTTGCCTCCTCATTCCTCATTAATTCTGCTTAAAACGGCAATGCGCCGAACGTAGTTTTAAGGATTTGAACAAACGGCACTATGCCACAGTAGGTAAAGCTCTTTAAGCTAATTAGAAGCATGTAATTATAGTCATTTCCTTTGCATAGCTCATGTTTTGGTAATTTTCACTTGCACTATGCACATCATTCATAAATATTAGACAAGCCTTAAGCTTAACATAGTAAACTTTACTACATTATTAATCTACAGTAAGATATTAATCTAATGAAATAACTGAGAATAGTGCTTACGACCTCTGTTAGATGTAACAAAGGAATCAAAAGTATTAATTTGCATAAAACTACAAAAGTTTAGTGTTTAGATAGGTATTTCACCTAAACTATTTGAAATGTATTCATTTAGCCTATTAACAATTATGCACTGAGTAATTCTGTACAAGATTAACATAACTTAAGACCTAGATTTACCTAGATTAAGACGGTACTGGAATGTAAACGCTAAAACCTAAGACAAAATTGTGTAAAGAAATGACTGTTTTAATCGAAATAAAGATGTTTACGTTATGGTAATGCTGGAAGGTTTATATATAAGGTGGAGTACAAGCAAAATGTTCACTCATAACAAGCTCGACTATCACTAGAGCAACATATACCCATCTCGCTCCAACCAACCAGCCGTGCCATCAAGCTTTCTCAAGAGTATCGGAGTTTTTATTTCCGCCTGTGGATCCCACTTGTGTGTGAGTGCGACGACAACAGAGCTCCCGTCACGCTCGCACCGTGCCTCCGCTGCTGCAGGGAACAGTCAACGGCCACACATGCCAATTTGTGTGCACGTCGACCACTTCCGCGGTTCGGACCAGCGACCTCACTAGGTCAGCCCCCTTGGTCCGAGGCTGTCGAAGCCAGGCACCATACGTCGCAACCCTCTTCCCGTGATGTAACTACGGGGCACCGCGCCGTATACAAGTTGACATCTAATAAAGTATTTTAAGTAAAAAACTGTGGTCTGCTGAAACTAACTCACCGCCTAATCTCACGAAATAAGAGTAATTGGAGAATTCAGTTCACAAAATCTCTTTCTAGACCAAAAGCACTGTTGTAGAAGCGGTGACGCACCGCAGCAAATACCGAACTTCAGCTCAAAATGACGATTTGTTTTGTATACAGTTGTCCCTTAACAGGTTCACCTTTGTACATTTTTTTTTGTATCTGCTGTATTCCACCTGTTTTATGTACAATAAAGCTTAATACACACATACTTATTTATGCAAGGCGAGAATGACCACATCTGAAGTATCTTCTACAGGATCGTTACTGGTGCAACCTGTCCAACACAATAAGATCAAACACTGCGTTGCCGGCAGTGAACGTCTTAAAGCAATAGTTGTCAAAGTAATGTCCCACTATGACAAACGAGCGTGTTATCACTCTGAGTCGGCTCAATATCGCACTCTGATCTCTGCCGTTACTGCATTTGCACAATCGGACATTGTCAGTCTCGATTGCGAAATTGGATCACTGAAATTAAATTACCTTTCGTCATGGACCTCTACTAATAACACTCAAATTTGACAGGTGTGTTAGTCACTCATGTAGAAAATCATAGCTATTACTATGTATTTTACTGCCCATTTTCCCTGACGGTCGAATTAGCGACAAAACTGCAAAATTTCACCGCCAGAGGCAGGTATATGTGTTTCGTGTCTACTGGTCGTTCATTAAACTAATGAAACACTATTTCCGACTGCACCTACCAGTCATATTGTCAATTTGTATCATCTAGTCTGTTTTGATACGATGTTATTCAGTTGGAAGTGTTTAATCGTTTCTTTATTTTCAAATCGGCTAAGGTCAGGTTGGAGTACGTCATCCAATTACTCTCGCTTCCTCGCAGGCGGTAATAAGCAGGTCACCATGTCACTTTCTTCTTCTACCGATGGCTACTCCATTATATATCTCACATTTACAATGCGCTTCAAACCCGCTGAGTTGCTCGGAATAACCAGAATACAATCATCTAATCATCACAGCGTATAAACAGTACATTTTGATATGATAATACATCAGCAGAATTTTATCACCTCGGGGCGTAAAAACTCGTTTGTTGTATCGCGAAATTACGACTTCACAAAGTAAACTTTCTTTGTGAGTGCATTGCCGAAATTTCTCTTTATACACATGCCTGTCTCTTGATACAATGGCCAAATTAGTGCGTTTCGCTCGCTATTGTTATATTATCGTGCGACAGTGCACAGCCACACTAATCACTTGCGTATTGTTGCAAAATCGTAATATTGTAATGCATGAGACTTACTCGGGGACTTTAAACATTGTTCTTGATCTACCCTGATATGTTCATTGAAACATTATCCGATTTTCTTAATTAAACATGCTCTAAAATGCTTGCATTATGAAAATTTGTGGTAGGTGTGCTGTACGCTACGCTAGTATGAAACTGCATCTCTATATGATGCTTTATTTTTCTTTTTACGGGAAAAACATTAGCAAATGTTAAACATCGGGTCATAATTGCGAAGCCGCAGTTCTATGAATTGTTTTCGTAAGTGCCGGTAAGTAATTAACCAATCATTTGTAACCGGAAGTTATTCGTTATGGTAATTCATTGATTGTGTCAACAACGAAGTACTTAAAGCAAATTAGCTACCGATTAGTGCTAATTAAGATAAATCTGTCCAACATACGAAAACATTATTTTTATTGAATCCACGATAAAGGCACTGGCAAAATCTCTTCAAACTTAAATAGACCTTTGTATGTACATTCATCAATTTCATCATAATATAAAGTGTCAACATGAACAGAGTTTGTTCCAAGACTTTACCTAGTTACAATTTTGATGCTTAAATATCTTAGGTATGCCGGTTTGGTGAATCCGGTCTGTGAAAATAGAAATTTACTATGTATTTAATAAAACGAATCAAACAGAAGTTCGTCACGAATTATCCAACACTTCAGTATACACTCGAGAGCTATATAATATAATAAGCGAATCTTTATCTTCTAACAAGTCGTAATTAACGTCTATCATTTAAATAGACATGATTACTCACCTTCAAGTCATCCAACAAGGTGCGGTTCCATCGCGGATAGCATTTCATTGATTTCATTCTTTTCATACCCTCATTATACTGTCATGTGTCAGAATCAGAACGGACATGTATCTGTGCGAAGCTTCATTCGGCCTTGTTGTAATAGGATTGCGTGCAGACTTCACCAGCGGCATAACTGGCTTCGGAAAAGTGCCGTAACGCCGTGACTGTCAGATGATATCCAATCAAATAGGACTGGGGCAGTTTTGTCACACTAATGATTTTATCTTGGTTCAACATTCAGGGACTTTATTCGATGATGGTGACTCAATTAAATCAACTCACACACAAACTACTACTTAAAACAACATTCCGATATATTGTTCCCAGTTAATGATTAATCAAAGCTACTTTCATGATACCCACTGCACAAAATAATAATAATAAATATTAGGGGACAATCTTACACAAATCAACCTAGTCCGATAGTAAGCTCATTAAGGCTTGTGTTATGGGTACTAGACGACGATATATATAATAGATATAAATACTTAAATACATAGAAAACTTCCATGACTCAGAAATAAATATTCATGCTCATCACACAAATATTTGCACTTACCGGGATTCGAACCCAGGACCTTCAGCTTCGTAGGCAGCGTCACTACCCACTAGGCTAACCGGTCGTCAAAATGATAACTGTACTTATGGTAGTAGAATTGCGACCGTATAAATAATAAACCAGACGGCATGGGGCCAAGAAACACATTAGTTGTGTTAACAATGTTGAATTAGTATCAGTTTCAACAAAGTGCCCATTGTCCGTGATATTTCGACGTGACATCTGAATCAATATAAAAACATTCATTGCGTTTGCCTATACGTTTAATTGCATATTTGCCTATACATACATTGTGTAGAGTAGTCTCACGCCTCGATCGCACAAGACACATGTTTAGTTTCCACATCCACCTATTATTGTAATTGTTCTCAGTCGAAACGGCGAGAATGTCGTTTGCAATTGCGAGCCATGTATGTCAATGCTAATACCAGAACACCCACTGCAGAAGGTCGGTTTGAGGTATCCTAAACAAATTGAAAGCTGTTGGAAGATTTATTACAAACCTTGAACACCATAGATTGCTAAAAAAGCGTTAAAATATGACTAAATGCAAGTTAAATAAAAAAAATAACATCTACTTGCTCAGGAAACATTATTTGTATAATTTTTCTTTTGGCTTTGAAATTGAATTGGCGACTGCATATTTTCTATATCTTCTCCCATTTCAAATGCTATCTATATAACGTAATGTTACCGTAGGTCGTAAAGTTCCGGAAGACAGTCGAATGCAAACATTCAACGGCAGACCGGTTGGGAGATCACATAAAACGGCAGGAAGAAACTGGATACAAACGAGATTTCCTGCGGCAAGCATAAGCTCGTATTATAAACTTATGACAGCTATGATTATGACAACTTGCACAGAAAGTCGCAGCCAAATGCAGTGTTGGTTAGCTAGGTATTTTCACTAGCTTTCACATTATTGTTATATCATTGGCGCCCCATGCGATTCCCATAAAAACAGGGAAAGTGTGCAATCGACGTGCGGGCGCAAAGTCAGGCGTAAGCCTGCGGGCTCGCGTCACGCCCATCCCACGCTCAAGCCAAAAGAAAGTGAAACTTTTTCGAAGGAACCTCTTTGACCTGCCTTGATACGGGTTGGGCGCGATTTGACAAGCCGAAAACAAGCATAACTAAAACTTCTCAGTTCCGCGTCTTTCATCACGTCGTCGTGTGATTAATTGCTAATTATTGTTTATTCTTACATGCTTACAATTTATGCTTATAACTCGTTTGTTTAAGATTCATTGCTGCGTTGAAGGGCAATAATTGGACCTTCGCGGTCGGTCGGTGACTCCGCTCTTGAGATCGAGGCTTTTTGTAGCTTGCACGTGCACCTAAAAAATCCAATAACGCAGTTCAAATACGGGCTTAAACAAAACAAGGAAGTCATTTTCAAAGATTCAAAGATATTTATTTTGCTCGGAATGCAGTTACATAGTTCTGAAAAATTACAACATTGTAGTCCAGTGCATTCAGCCTGCGTGCAGGCGTGCAAAACATTTTTTGAGGAGCGTTAAATTCCATCATAATAATCATAAAAATTAGTATTAACAATTCTAAATTATAATAATATCAAATGCAAACAAGAATAATGTCAACTAATAATTAAATAAAAAATGTCAGTTACAATAATTATGAGGTGGAGAGAAAATTAAAATAATAATTAGATAAAATCAGATCAAACAACATGTCAAACCAAATTCAAAAAAAAATGTACACTATAAAAGCATTTGTCCAGAAGCCAGGTTGTCAATTTGTTCTTAAAGCTATTTTGTCTTAACAATTTTAGGTCATCAGGTAGTTTATTAAAATTGTATATTACTATGCACATGTTATAAACATTCTTATTATAAATCATTGTGTGAGCACGTTTTGTATTTAAGAGATTCATAATGTTTCGACGGGTCTGTCTCTGTATTATTTCTCCTCGTTTTAAAAAAAAGTTTTGATGGGAATTTACAAAAACACATATATCTCTTATGTATAGGCAGGGTAAGGGAAGAATGTGCAATTTTTTAAATAAGGGTACACAAGAATCGTCATGCCAAGTGGCTTCACCAAATGTGGCTTGATCTCTAAATTGTAAAATACTAATTAATAACTTGGTAAGAAGCTTTGAGTCATACATGCCTACTGGCTTAGTTGGGCCATACGTACCTACCTACATAAATTATATTTTTTTTATCTGAAGGTATAGGTACTGTCGCCTCAAGCTAATGCCATTGCAAGAAGAATGCTCTGATTGATTGATTAATTTCGTACCACGGACGTTGTACATAAACTAAATATAGAAGAAGATAAAAGCATTTTAAAAATATTAATATTTTGGAATGACTATCTATAACACAGCATTTACAGCACTAAACCGAATTTTGCGTACCTTATAAGTTCGACTGTTGCGAAGTAGTGGAGAATGACGTCAACAAATAAAATACCAATTGGTTTGCAAATTTCAGATTACATTATCATTACTAAACAGGCTTTACCTGCAAAATATTACAATGAATCCGTAGGCGGTGATGTCGGGGGCAGGCACCGATGCGCCGCAGTTCCCAATGCCATCAGATAAGGTTCGCTGAGGACTGCTGTCTTCGAAATATTGATTATACGTTGTGGTACGTCTCGGTAAGTTGCTCAGAGGCTCTAGTATAAGTTTTACCGAAACAAAACTTTACGATCGCGTTTGCGTTTTACCCTCAATTTGTATGGGATTTGACAGCTAAACGCGAGCGCGGTCATAACGTTTTGTTTCGGTAAAACTTATATATAATAGAGCCTCTGAACGGTAAACTGTTTAGTAACATGTTATTGCGCGTATGATGAGCAAAAGGGTTTTAATGCTGATACGTCCACCATTCAGTCGTAAAACCAATTTTAAAATACCGATATCGTAATTTTCTGGTTGTAACAATGTATATAGCATTTCGATAGAGCACAATGTCTTCATTATTGACACAGTTTCGTACTAACAACACCCTCAATGGTACTACGCAACCCATCAAATATTATCATATCTAATTGCATTCTGTACAAACACCGATACATGGACATAGGCATACAATTATAAGCAATTATTTACGCATAATTGTATATTACGCGTTGGCTAATATCATATGGTCGACGGGGCTAACTATTGCCGCGTTTCGCGTAACAAGTGCAATGCAATTACCCGAAACTAGAGCATAACTTCTGTGCAAATGTCTGTTGATGGATAAAGTCGTAACGATTTGTTTAATTCACTCTCGTGTACGGTCTTTTTACGCCGACATGCCGTATTAAAACCCCGTCACCGATGCAGATCAGACCTGAAGAGCAACCGCAGTGTCGATGCCACAATACAAATATATATATATTTTTAATCAAATATTATTTATTAAGTACATCACATTTTGCTATGTACATGTGTTACTACGTAATATCTACGGAATGACGCATGTAACGTGTGCGAATGAATGCATTATGTATTCTCAAGTGAAAAGCTTTAACAACATCGAATATCGAATCGCTGTTAATTGAATGCATGCATGTTGTTAATGTTTAGCTCCGTCCTCATTTCTGATGCAAAAACTATGGATCTGTGTAAATAGGTGGGTACAATTCTCATACAAATTACGAAACATGGTGTTCTAATCCGACAAAAGGTGCGCTACTTTAGTTTGGCGATTGTGCTCATAATACTTTCCCTGCAAATTACACAATGTATGATTACTGATGATATAACCTTTTATCTCTGCTCAGTAATTGTAGTTTGTTCTCGGATATCATGAAATAAAATGAAAATAATGTTGATTAATTGTTGGTACGCCCACGCGTTCCCGTTCAATTCAACGTCTCGCCGACTGGAAGTGTTACGTTGTGGCTAACCAGTCAAACTCGGCAGACTCCGCTCAGTATGCAGCCTGACAGGTGATGAAATCCTATCCAACTAATATTATAAATACGAATGTTTGGATATTTGGATGTTTGTTACTCAATCACGCTTAATATGCCGATTTGGATGAAATTTTGCACGAGGATAGTTTATAGCCTGGGTTAAAATATATGATAGGTTTTATCCCGGGTTCACGCAGGCGAAGTCGCGGGCGGAAATTTTATTATCGAAAAATAAACTCATCTGCGGCACTGCAGTATACCTACTGCTGTTAACAACTAAAAGTATAAGTTGTCACGTGCTGTGGTGGACACATTTTAACTAACCCAGTTTTATTGCCTCATTTCCCGCCTCTCAAAGGGTTGAACTATGCCCTATTAATAAACAATGTTGTGGTGCATCAAAGACATTTCCGAGGAACGTTTAGCTTGTGCACCGTGCATATACGAATGGACGCTAAAAATATGTTTAGTGATTTCACAGGAACTTCGTTACGCTGATTTTATTTACGACGTACGTAATGAATCGTGAAGACGTGTTATTTGTGTTCTGTTACTTCCTGAAATTTGAAAGCGTTCAATTAAAAATACTATTATACCTCATTGAATACAATGACATCACTGTGAATTGTGATGTTTTATTTCGAAATTGAATGCTGTCATTGAGCATCTTTGGTATTGAGAACTCTCGGGTAATATAACAAGAAATGGGTCGTCGTAGCTATATAACGATAGGATGTTTGCAGTTCTGCATTACAAATAAACGTCGTGCTGGTCGCATGGTGCATAGATTACGTAACTTGCGTAATGCTGAGAGTAGCCAAGTTCAGGTGAATATGATGAGAAACTTATTATTACAGCAGTTTTATTATATTAGTCGAATTGATTAGCTTTATTCAAAGTACTCGATTTGCGACGATGTTTTGCCTAATCGCTTTGCTGTATACGATTATGTTAAACTTGGCTCAAATAGCTTGACGCTAATGCATAACGACTGCCTGTCCTCGGGTCATTGGCTGCCTGTCAATTGTGTTAGACATCGTCAATTCTACTCATTGCCTTGTTTATCGAGTCTTTAGTTGTTTGTTACGTCGTTACAAGCCTCTCGTGATGCGATTGGATTCCAATTAGGCCTGTGCCCGTGACTTAATGTAGTATGTGTTCAGTGAAGACTCGCACGCCCTGTGGAGTGGACCCACTGCTGTTCAGAAGTTATGGCCCTACCAACTAACCGGGTGTTGGAATGCGATTGTGCTAAAATAATAAATACCTGGCTAGATCGTACATACAAAGAACATCAAACCGTGGATAAGAAGTCTGAGAAATCGGCGTAAAATAAATTGGCCGAGTTTCTACCTTTGCACAAAGTACAAATAGTGGATTTAATGCCTTAAGGCATTCTCTACCAGTCAACCGCAGAGCTAAACAGAACAGATTAGATTTCTCTAAGTAAAGTCCGCCCAACTGGAACACGACAAAACTTCTATTATAATTTGTGATTTGGGAATAATGTCAATATCTGTTCAAAACCGTCCATGGTTCTGTTGGTAACATATCGATAAATTCTATCTACAATCGGGTCAGCTTGGGCATCAGGAAGGCAAATAATAAGATGGAATTTCTACAATTTATTCGCGGCTAGCTCGCGCCCTGCGGCGGTGTTTCCCGCGGTGCGTACAATCCGCGCAACTAATAACCGATTTCTACAATACATGCCTATATACATTCGTTTTGAAAGCTCTAATCTAAGAAATTTTACTTGTCAAAAATTCGACCCTACGCTTGGAAATTTAAGATTCAATTGCAATTCTAACGCTTCCATGCTACCAATTTCTTAAATTGATATCTGATATTTATTTTAGTTTCTCTCAGGCCCACAGGCTTGTACGGGTTTGATTTAATATAACCATATTGTTGCTAAATTACGGTAGAATCATGTGATTATACTGCTGCTAACAATCTAGTCGCACGGACCGCGTCAAAAATAAGTTTACACTTTAGAATCTTATTGCTTTGTTATACTTAAGGCGAAAAAACATATCTTTGACATCGACTGTACATACAACGTGTTAATAAAATAACGCAAAACCTGAAAACCGTTTGTTCAGAATCGAGCATAGAATGCGAAAAAAATAAAAAAATAAAATTTTGACAAGATTTATTTTTTACATTTGTATGGAGTGTTGGCCGACTGGGGCGACCTGCTCCATACAAATGTAAAAAATAAATCGCGACAAAAAAAATATTTTTTATTTTTTTCGCATTCTACTCTCGATTCTAAACAAACGGTTTTCAGGTTTTGCGTTATTTTATTAACACGTTGTATATGATTATCGACAACATATTTGTAAAAATTACACCTGGTCTAACATAATTTCTTTATTTTCGAGGGTGTGAAGGACTTGTTATACAATCTATGTTATTTATACACAGGTCCTTAAAGGATCTCCCATAATTAAACAGTGGACATGAAAAAAAATAAGCCAAGATAATTATTTGATCGCCAGCAGCCGTGTGTCGACCACAGAACTAAATAAATGTTGAAACCAGTTGATCGACTTCAAATAAGCGCCTTTAAAGGCCTAAATAATGTATGCCATACGATTAAATAAATAAATAAGCGCCTGCGTCGGCATTCTACGGGGGAATTAATTAATAATAATTGATAGATAACGTAATATTTTATAGAGTAATGCTCATGACTACATTATACTTAAATTTATTATAAAGGGATTGTTTCAGCTTCTGGGTGCATGTATACTCGTTTGCAGATACTGAACGATTTTTTGGCCGAGGCCTCTCTACTGTTTTTATTTGTACTTAGGCAATATGGCATATCGTAACGTAACGATGCACGAAAAGGTATTTCTCCAGAATATTCTGCAAAGTAAATGTTGCCCCGTAGTGATTTAACGATAATCACCGCCTAGACGACATCGGCATCGGCAGACGGTTCGGTTACAAAAGTTATTTTGCCGTTCACATTCTTTTATATTGTGCCCACAACAGATGTCGGAGGGTGAGTGAAGTGGTGTACACAAATTACAATCAATAAATATATTTGCTTTCACTCACTTTCCGTGCTTAAATCGGAAACCTGATACAGGTAAGCTACTGGTTTTAATGCTGTTAGGGTATTAATGTACATTTTGCTCCGGTCGGTGCGATGTAAAATAATATCATTATATTTATATGAATGCTAAACATGTTAAAACGATATAGATATGAGTACAAAAACCCACTTATTGCGATAAATGTTTGCAAAAAAATTAATCACCTGATTTTGTCGGGATGTTTTGGCTTTTTCCATGAAACATACGTTAAACAATTGGCAATACGAGTTGTAATAATTATTTCTTACATACGATAAAAAGTATAAACTAAAGTGGCTACACCTGTTGAAAAGACTTAGATACGTCTAAGGCACTTATGTTCTTTATGTTCAGGGTAGTGTAGTCCGGCCGTACACGGAAATAGAAACTGTGTAAGCAATTAGCTAGTACGCGTTCCAAGAAAGAGCGTTTAGGAACATGAACGAAGTTGCATCGTTACTTGTTTCACTATCGTTTGGTTTCTATGATATTAAAAAGACTGAGTTAAAACTAAGAATAGAAGTGTGATATCATAAAACAATTTTTTGGGTTACTTACAAACAATAAACTTTTTTTATTGGCAACCGACAAAGCGCTTGCCGAGGATGACACATATATGTCACCGATCACTGACACGTTCCTAATGGGTTGTCTATTACTCGATTAGATCCATTAAGTACCTGAATCATTGCCTACTAGGGACTGCAACTGTACTACTCAACCTGATCTTTAGACAGCATGCCAAACATGATCAATTAAAACAAAATTTGCAGTTTAAAACAACAGGGGGCCTGATATCGAAGTTGTAGAAAAAGAAGTTTATTTCATCTCGACCGGTCGGACGACATTCAATGACATTTACATTATGTTAACAAACAGCCTTTGGGATAAAAAAGAAAGTAGATACAAACGTGCACGGTATGTTAATATCACTTGTTTATGGGCACCTTTCAAATACGAGTCCTCAAACCTGTTGTCATATCATACACATTACTATTTGTGCACAATTTAAAACTTACGTGTAACACCCCGTTCACACCGCGTCCGTTTCCGTGTCCGGGAGGCATCCCTCTTTTTCTCGCTTGCGATGTTTCGCCCGAGTGCGAAAGAGACGGATGCCTCCCGGACACGGAAACGGACGCAGTGTGAACGGGGTGTAAGTTAATATGCCCTAGGGAGGCCCATGTCCAGCAGTGGACGTCTTTCGGCATCAGCCGCATCAGCCGCATCATAATCATCATATCAATGATGATCAATGATGATTATGATGAAGTTAATATGCCTACCTACAAGTGTCGTCGACCGCAGGTCCGCAGTAGAACATGCACATAAATACAAACCTACATTCCCATTTGAAATCTGTGAGTACGAACTGACATGAATGCATCAGGTATAATGTATATAGACAAATATAGGGTGAATCCTAAGTCGTGAACAGAAATATCTGGTTCTTACTGTTTAACTGTAGTTTAAATGTGGACGTGACAACAGGCGAAAATATGTAAACGTTGTTTGTTAATTGGTTAATAAAAAAAAAGTTTTTAATTTACTTATACATATAATGTCTTTGTCACCCTAATTGCTACGTCAAACTGTCACTTTAAGCTACGCACCAAGGCTTGTCGAATAGGGTGACCATAAGGTTGGTGTGTTTGCAATTTCAAATTATTTATTGTTTGCTTCTAGAGTTAATGAAATGAATTTGCCTTAAAATACTGCGATAGAAACAAAAAAATTGTATTTACGACTAAGGTTTCATCCTGTATATATATATACATATTAGGATGGTCCTTAAAAATCGAAAAGTTGAAATTTCATTGAGGCTCTCTTATATTGTTTTGATACGTGAAAAAATAACGTTTTTTTTTTATAAGATTTAGGGGTCACTAGGTACCGAATTTTTTAACTTTTTAAGGCTTGCTTCATACTTTTTTTATTTTATTTTTAACATTTTTCTACTTTTTTGAGCTACATTTGATAACAAGGAATAAACAATTCAGAAAATACGAAATTCGTTCACTAAATGTTCGACATTTATTTTGAATCAAATTTAAAGTCGCCAAATCAGCGCCAGAGTCCGTTTTCAGCATATTAGCACAATACAATTATTATTTGAATTAATGGCTGAAAATTAGTGATTTGTTTTTATGTATTCAAAATTATTCATTTCCTCTCATCAAATGTAGCTCAAAAAAGTAGCAAGTTGTATTGAATAGGCTCCGAAACTACTGGACCGATTTGAAAAATTATTTTACAATTAGACGCCGACATTATCCCTGATGAATATAGGTTACTTTTTACCGCGGGAAAATGCTTCATTCCTACGCACTAACCGTGCGAAGCCGGGCCGGGCAGCTAGATATTTATAAGTAGATAGGCATTGGGCATTGTTTGGTCGAGTCGAACAAGTATTAGCGTCAAAAAATCTTGACTTCGCTTTCAGAACAAACAGCGTTTAACGATTTAAGGCGCCGTAGGTTCATGGTCTTCTCTCCCTCTCACTGAGCATAAGCGTGAGCGAGATGGAAGTGCGTGCTCGGAAGCGCGGATATCATGTTTTTTAATTAAAATTTTTTGGCCGTTTAAATAAATAAAAATGTAATCACTGATTTCTCTCAAACATGGTATTGCCGATTTTTAGAAGCAATTTTAATATTTATAGCTTTTATGCATAATTATTGTTGGGGCTTCGATTTTAAGTGGACTTTCATAGGTTTCAAAACACGTTCGTTGGTCCTTTCCCTAAATCTTGTTGCGAGCGTCGGCGGTAGGTATACCTTGAAAGCACGTTTCACACTCAAAGAAAACCAAAAAAAACAACTCACCTAACTTCAGCGTTTCGGGAAATCCAGGAAAACATGCACAATACACGGCACTGCAGTCACCCTTATCACCAACAGAAAGTTTTAGAAGGAAAGCGGCGCGGGAGTAGAAAATTAGATGCACACGGTACGGCCATATTGTTCCAACTGACTTTTTACAGCTAGTGATGCGCTAGCCGTAAGCAGAGGCATAGTGATGCCCCTAGTGCATTTGAAAACCGACTTGCATCAGTTTCAGCGAGAGTGTCTAGGTATTCAATAAGTGATGAAAAATGCTTTCATCGGCCTAAACATACCCCCCGCCTAGAAGGGCAAAGATCTCTTTGTTCTTCTACAGAACAAAGAAAGCGGGACAACAATTAAATAAATGCGAAAAGATAAAAAAAAATACAATAAAGGGAAAACCAAATTAGGGTTGATGTGACAGCCTTGAATAAGGCGACACTAATAAACTATAATAAGTAAGCAAAGATTATTGAAGTGGTAACGGAGAAACCTTTACCACGGGTCTTTTATAAATGCCTGAATTCGTGCGTACGGCAACCACGCGGATGATACCATCTTTACCCGGGAAAACATCTTCGATCACACCTAGTGGCCATTTCAAAGGAGGAACGTTGTCTACATTTAGTAAAACTACCGTCCCTTTGGTTACAGGTTTGGTCAGAGTATTCCATTTTTGTCGCATTTGAAGCGTATGCAAATATTCCGTTTTCCATCGCTTCCAAAACGATTGAATGATTTTGTCTATCAGATATTTACGTTTAACTAAACTGATAGGTAGGGTTGACACTTCGGCGTTATGTAAAGAGTTTAATGGCGCGAGGGTTAAAAAATGCGAGGGAGTAAGAGCAGTCGGCTCTGATGGATCAGCATTTAATAGAGTCAACGGACGCGAGTTTAAAACTGCTTCTATTTGCGTTAAAACAGTCAACATTTCTTCGTACGTTAATAGTTGATCACCGATTACACGTTTTAAATGTAGTTTTATACTACGTATATTAGACTCCCACGATCCACCGAAATGTGGAGCACTTGGCGGGTTAAATTTCCAGCTGATGCCTTGTTCAAGGGTCTCAGCGGAAAGCGCGGTTTTATACTCGTTTGAATTTAGAAGTTGGGTCAAATCATCAAAATGAGATTTTGCTCCAATAAAATTGGTTCCATTATCGGAATATAAACTTAAACAAGTGCCTCTGCGCGACACAAACCGTTTAAACGCGTTAATAAAGGCGGGTGTACTCAAATCCACCGCTAACTCAATATGAGTACAGCGAGTCGCGAGACAGACAAACAAACAGATATAAGCTTTCTGCTGACGTGCGCCTCTATAACGACTTAATAGAATAGGAATAGGGCCCGCGAAATCTACGCCAGTATTCAAAAAGGGCTTCGCTTCGATGACGCGGCAGATGGGCAAATCAGCCATGAATGGAGAATCTACTTTAGGAGAAGCGGTATAACAGCGATTGCACAATTGAAACCGTTTACGAACTATGTTTCTACCGGAGAGTATCCAATATCTTTGGCGTAACAGAGACATAAGCAAATTGGGCCCGGCATGTAAAAACCTTTTGTGATAAGCGTCAATTATTAAGTTCACGACGTGGTCGTTGTTTGGAAGTAAAATCGGGTGTTTAGCGAAATAGTCTAACTCAGACTTATCGAGCCGACCACCTACCAGAAGTAAGTTATTTTTGAAAATTGGACAAAGTTTTCTCATGCGTTTAGATGGGGGTTTATTCTTTAAAACATTGTCCTTGTCTTCCGCGAAATGCACCGACTGAACTGAAGCAAGAACTGCCTCTTCAGCGGCTTGTAAATCAGGGGGCATAATGCGACCTGACCGAGGTAGCCTTTTAACAAAGCGTAGCACGTAAACTATCACACGAAGCAATTTACTCCACGAAGAGAAACGAGTAGCGAGTTCATACAAGAACGGTTTATTAGCTTCTGTCGTTAAGTATGCTTGGGCATTAGCCTTTACTTCTGGTGGGTCGTCTTGTCCGTCAAAGACAAAGTGGTCAAGAGGCCACTGCGAGATCGGTAGCTTGGTCCAAGAGGGACCGTGGAGCCAAAGCGGATGCTCAATTAGCTGACTGGGGGTGAGACCACGTGACAAGCAGTCGCACGGGTTCTCTTTGCCCGAGACATGGAAAAACTTAGATGCGGGTAAGTAATCATTAATTTGCGCGATTCGATTACTGACAAAAACATTAAAGCGATGCGGAGAGGAATGTATCCACTGTAAAGTGACACTTGAGTCCGTAAATGCAAAAATGTTCGAAATCCTGCATCGATCTGATATATTATCAGAGACATAGCGCATAAGTTTAGCAAGGAGCAAGCTTGCACATAATTCTAACCGCGCGAGAGTTAGAACTTTCACGGGTGCTACCTTTGACTTGGCACACACAATATTCACTATATTATGAGGCAGCCCAGGATGCGACACGCAAAGATAAACAACGCCTCCGTACGCAACCATACTTGCGTCAGAAAAACCTACCAACGTCAATTCGCAGTCGTCCGAATTGATGCCGAGGTGGCGCGGAAATTTAAGATTCTGTAAAAGCGGAAGTTCAGCTTTGAACTTTAACCATTGAGTGCAAATCTCCAGGGGAGGGCTTTCGTCCCAATCTAGCTTCAGTAACCAGAGGGTTTTAATAAGTAACTTCGCGTACAAAATTATCGGCGCGGCAATACCTACTATATCCCACAGCTTGGCGACTGTAGATAGAATTGTACGTTTCGTAACAACGTTATGCGGGTCTAAATTTACAGTTATAGCGAACTGGTCTTCAATAGGACACCAACGTAGACCTAAAATCTTTAAATCGTCCTTATCGGAGATGTCGACCGTGGCAGACAATCGATTTTGTTCTGGCACGTGTTCTAGTAACGCGCGTGAATTACTTGAAAATTTAACCAGGTCTAGACCAGCCTTCAGAAAAAGGTTAATTAAATCGCGGGAGAGATTAATAGCGGTGGACTCATCCATAACGGAAGTAGCTAAGTCGTCCATATATAAATCGCGGGACACTGCAGCGGCTGCGGCGGGAAAATATTTTCCTTCGTCCTGTACAAGTTGCTTGATCGTGCGCATTGCCAAATAAGGACTGCACTTAAGACCGAAGCAAACGCGGTTAAATTCGTAAAGCTGCGGTTCATCCTCATGGGAAAAGCGGTAGATGATGCGAAGAAAGCGGTGGCATTCCGGAGAAACTAAAATTCTCAAAAACATTTGTCGGATATCAGAAGTTATTGCGATCGGAAATAACCGAAAATGAAATATTATTGCGAGCAAATCTGATTGCAGATTAGGTCCAGCGTATAAACAGTCATTGAGAGATAAGTTAGACGTAGTCGCGGCGCTAGCGTCTAGACATAGACGGACCTTTGTAGTTAGTTTATCGTCACGAACTACAGGGTGACTAGGTATAATGTAAGAAGTGGAATTATTATCCAAGTCCTTCACCAAGGAAATATATTCTTGTTTTAAGTAATCGCGAATAATCTCATCATATTGTTTATGAAGGATATTATTTTGTTTAAACCTTCTCTCTAGGGCGTTATACCTACGCGTCGCGGTCGGAAGTGAATCGCCTAGTTCTCGCGGGTCGCGGCAAAATGGTAAAGGCACGATATAGCGACCAAGAGAGTCCGGTGTCGTTTGTTGTGTATAAATGTCTTCACACGCCTTATCGCCGGCGGAAAGATGTTTGCGGATCGGTACCTCTTCGACTTCCCAAAATTTGGAAAGCAGAGCGTCTACGTTTGTAGTAGTTGTAAAAAACGTGTTAAGTTTAGATGCCCTAGGTCCTAAGATAGCTGCGGAACCTGAAATTATATAGCCGAACACCGTATCGATAGCATCAGGGCAACCGGATGGCCCTATAATGCGGTCAGTTTTCAATATGCATTTAATAAAATCTTCGGCGCCTAGAAGCAAATCAATTTTGCCTGGCAGGTACCAATTTTTGTCACTAAACGAAATATTTTTCAAGTATTCGAGAGCTTCGGTATCTATTTGACCTTCAGGCAGATTGCCGGAGATTTTATCAATAATTAACGCTTGCACATCAAACTTGAAAGTCGGATCGAATTGCGAAAACAAAGTTAAATTCGTTGTACCCTTAATCGGCTGAGAGCTTTCTCCTATTCCATGAACCAAGGTATTCTTGTCGTCAGGCGTGACGTCAAACCCTAAATTACGTAAGCACCGTGAGCTTAAGAAATGATTTTGCGAACCTAAATCAACTAAAATTCGAATATCGCGGCGATTACCGTACGCATCTAACACCTGTGCCATCGCGGTACCCAGTAAAACCGTTTTGCGAGAATCTCGTTTAGTAGTAGCAGCGCCAGCAAAGCCTACCGGCATATTATTATTATTGCGCTGCCGCTGTTCATGCGCGGCTGCAGCGGGCGAGTCTGCGAGCGCGCAGGGCGCAGCGGGCGCGGACGGCGGCGTGTATTCGCGCGGCACGAAAGCGGTTGGTCGCGGCTGAGAATGCATCTGAGCATCAGGTTGATGTTGATTGCGGCATAACTGGCTATGATGAGCCTTGTTACAGAATTTACAAGTCGAAGTTGACTTGCACAAGGAAAACGTATGACGAACACTTAAACAGTTAACGCAACCGTTACATTTTTTAACTACGTTATATTTCTCAATAGGCGACAACTTTAAAAATCGTTCGCATTGGTACAATTGAATGTGTTTATTGCTATTGCAATAACAACAAACTTGTCCTGAAGACTGGCTGTTGCTAACGAGAAACGTTTGCATATTATTTTGCGTGCGCTTATTTGCGACCGACTCAGAGCGCGAGTCGCGCCCGTACGAAGCATGCTGCGAGACAACAGCTGACGATGACGTCATCGTGCGCTGCAATATTTTCGCATGATTGCGAACAAAATGAACGAATTCGTCGTAATTCGGAAATACAGTTTTACTACTGAGAGACATTTCGAATGCTCTGGAGGTCTCTGTATCCATTTTGCGCAATGCTAAATGTACAAATATAAAATCGGCTAAATCTTTGATGTTTAGCTGACGTAGTGCGGACACCGACGTCGAAAATTGATCGATCAAACTGTCCAAGCTAGTCGCATTAGGTTTACCTGCTAAAGGCTTCAAATTAATGATGTTTTCTAAATATGAAATAGCGATCGCGCGACTATCCTCATATTTTTGCACTAAGGCGTCATACAAAATTTTATAATTGTCTGAGTTAGGAGTAATACCTACACAAATGCTCTGAGCTTTGCCTTTTAGCTTTGATATTAAATATTGAATGCGTTGAGCGTCACATAACGCAGTGTTATGATGAACTGTCGTTCGAAACGATTCTATAAACAATGGAAATGCCTGTATGTCTCCGTGAAAATCGGGAATTTGTATGTCCGGAAGTTTGAAGACCGGCTTCGCGGGTTCTTGAACATTAGTCGAATCGCTTAACTTTTTATATGCGGTGTTAATTGCATAGTACATATCATCGAATGCCCATAACGTTTCGAAGTTTGGTTTAAATTCCTCCATCAACTTTAAAGCAGTTGAATTTATTTCATCGAGCAGTGTAATAAATTCGTCGCGTAAACTCGTTACATTTTCGGCTTGCATTAAAAACAAACTAGTTTTGTCTCGTCGTGTTTTTGGAATGGAATCGTAAATACTTTGAATGCGCGCAAAGTAAGAATCACGTTTAGATTCTAATAAAGTTAATTTATTTTCATCCTCCATTTTTATTGCGATTATTCAAAAATGGAACACTTATAACCACAGAAAATACGAAAGTTCGTCAATTTAATATTGGAACGACTTTGAACAGAATAAGAACATTGGCCGTGACCATAAGTGCGAGCGAGACGAAGTATAGGTATTAGCGAACCAAGTGCAACGTAAAATGGTCGCGTAGTATTCCTACCGTACACAGAATTCAAATATATAGGCGTATAGGTTAACTTTATATGGAAAGTTATGGAAAAATGCGGGGTTGTTATTAAAATCTTATTAGAAACAAATAAGAATGCGGTAAAACCCAAGCCACAATGGCCTATAGGTATGAAATTGTGATGAATTTAGGAGATGTAATGCGATAAATTACGTTAAGATGGCGGAGCGTTGGTGCACAACGTAACGAAAAAATATGATTTAAGGGAAATTTCTACAGAACATCCGGCTCGAAGGACCAAAATATGTTGGGGCTTCGATTTTAAGTGGACTTTCATAGGTTTCAAAACACGTTCGTTGGTCCTTTCCCTAAATCTTGTTGCGAGCGTCGGCGGTAGGTATACCTTGAAAGCACGTTTCACACTCAAAGAAAACCAAAAAAAACAACTCACCTAACTTCAGCGTTTCGGGAAATCCAGGAAAACATGCACAATACACGGCACTGCAGTCACCCTTATCACCAACAGAAAGTTTTAGAAGGAAAGCGGCGCGGGAGTAGAAAATTAGATGCACACGGTACGGCCATATTGTTCCAACTGACTTTTTACAGCTAGTGATGCGCTAGCCGTAAGCAGAGGCATAGTGATGCCCCTAGTGCATTTGAAAACCGACTTGCATCAGTTTCAGCGAGAGTGTCTAGGTATTCAATAAGTAATGAAAAATGCTTTCATCGGCCTAAACAATTATGATTGATTGTGATTGTTACAAATATTTTAAGTGTATTTTTGTGTGTTTTAGACTTATGTTCGTGATTTTTTTCTATCGAGCGAAATTTGCTTAATCATGTTTCGAATCCCTGATTTCCCTGCAGAAAAGCCTTGAGATTACTATTCGTATTTTTTTGAAATCATATTATTATAAACAGACGCATTATATTGTTTCAAAAACTCTGTTCGCTTAACTTCGCTGAACCTACGGCGCCTGAACAATAGGCGCATGATGCCTCATGTTCAAATTGATAACGCAGTGATGCTAAATGTATAGTAAACTATCAAATTACCGTAATGAAGTATAAATTATAAAATATAATCAAAATCATAAAAAGGGGTCTGTATGGTAGCATAAAATTGTTGGTCCTACTACTTTGTCGCATACCAACTTTATGCCGAATAACGTATGGCATAAACATTGTTGTGCATATTTTTTATTTGCCGAAATTGTTGTTCCTAATATCGATTGTCCTAAATATTTATTGTCCGAATGTTTATTGTGTCGAAGTTTTTTTTTAGAATGATTGATGTGCATAACTTTGATGTTACTAATATTTAATGTTCTAAAAATGTTGTGCATACATTTTGTTACGCATATATATCGATTGTCCTAAATATTTATTGTCCGAATCTAAATGCAGGTTGGATCTGGTCAGAATTGTCTATTACTTATGACCCGCCCTCATGTCGACGGAGCCCCGGTTCGCGGGGCCCCTATTTCTGCCCTGAGGGACAAAAGGCAACGAACGAACTTATCTTATTTATCTAGATGTAGGTCGGGTCTGCTCAGAGTTTAAAAATAGTATAAAATTTAGGAAAAAAATAGTATAGGTGGTGTAATTTTAGCTAATTTAATAATAGGCAAAATAATAATATGACAATGAAAATTAGGACTATTTCTTTTTAGGTAATTCGATGTTCGAGTGATCAATATTAGGATAAACATACTTTAGAACTTTTAAATGCGCAAAAACGAATAGGCTAAATAAGTAGTATGCCACTCAACATTATGCCAAACATTCTCGGCCAAATATTTTTAGGACGATCAACATTATGCGATACTACAGGCACCCCATAAAAAGATAAGAAATCTTGAAATTTAGAAAAATTATGCATCTTTTATTGTCCAACAGTAAATTTAAAGCTGCCAATAGAATCCTTACGCTTTTATAGAAACAAAATTGTATGACAACTATGTACTTAACGCAGTATTTCGCGACCGAAACAACAATTTACCGGATTTTCCAAACAACGATACAACTACTTTGTATTTGTACAATTGTGACGTCATACTTGTGTGTCTATCAGTATGAAGCGTTTTGCGCTGCAGCCAGCGACGTCAATCTTTGTCTCAAATTTTTGGTTATTATGTTCTTTAATTGTAGTTGCTCCCATACAAACATTTGTTCCTCTCCTTTTGTTCCTCTCCAAAAACTGGTTCGAATGACATCATAAAAAAATCTTAGTCATCATCCCTATTACTCCCAGACGAAAAAGTCTTCTATCCCATCAAAGTCTGCATTTCGAAAGGACTCGAAGCACCTAAACGGTCCTGGGCGGGCGTTGACCCGCCCGCCTACGCATCGCATCCTTATTGATCATGCGAACTAACATTTACACATTTATGGAACAACTTAATTATTCAACTTTTTAATGGGATCTCACTTTCTATATTTCGAACGTGTAAAATTAAAACAAAAGACAAACGTTTGCATTTATTTCTTGTGTTGGGTAGTAATCAAATAAGTGTGTTTGTTACTTTCGACTTTACCACTCATTAGATCATTGTCCCGCAAATGCACATAGAAAAAGCCATATTAAATAATGTAAGTACATAGTGGACAATGGGGTATACTTATATACCTACTAAAGAACAATAAGAATCGTAAAATGATGAGCACAAAAACTTAAGTAGAGAAAATTTGCTAATGCAGTGTGAATACAGTCATTGCCTATGTATACATAGCCGAGTATCGTCACACTTCACTAAGCGGATGCTGGGAGAGAAACCCCACCGGTTTCTGTATCCGACACTTGGCATACTAATCAACATACTACGAAAAGATACTCCAACTTTATATATCCCACACCAAACACCAACATTACATACTTACCTGCTCAGACTTACAATGCAAGCGAATAGATTTTCCCACTATTAAACAAAAAACTCTTTTTTAATTTACGAATTTGTACTGCTTTCCATTAGTTATTTTAAACATTAACTCTGCAATAGGTAATGAGGTATTTAATTTGAGTGCTATCTTTATCTATTATTATAAGTATATATATAAATACATATACATTATCATCGAATTCGGGTAGGATCAACATAACTCGAAAATCAAGATTAATTTGAAAGAAGTTTATAGCTGTATTTTCTTCGTTCGTTCTTCTTAAAACAGGAAGGTGCGGTTCCAGGTACATATAAAGTAGTGCGATAAACTGCAGCCACGCATAATATATATTGTGCTTTATGTAGTTACACACGCAGGCGTGTCTAGTCTTCGCGAAATGTGACGTGAGCCGGCCTTGGCGTTCGGTGTACGATCGGCTGAAGTCGCCTTCGTTCGGGCTCCGCTGCCATCCTTGTCTCACTCAATGACTGCTGCTCAGCTTGACTCGAGTTTCCACACACAGCGTTCGAGGAAACTGACTCAGCTGTAGTAGCGTACTATGTGAAGTTAGGAAAACTGCGCTTTATTGCTAACGTTTTATGGTACCTGTCTGCGTGCGGCGATATCGCCGGTTACAGGGCTACACCTCCGCCACGCTACGTCATAGTATAGTTCTTTCTCTTTTTTTCTCAGTCTCGCACAGCTACCGACGGGCAGTATGGTAAAAGCATTCAAACGACACGGACTGTTACGCCGTTTTTGTTCTTATCACGTTAATGTTGTCCCAGGTTCTGGTACTGTCGAATAATTATCAATGTAAACGTCCCTCAGACTGTGCTTCAGTGTTGATAGGTATGAAATACTGGTGAAGTCCAAACATACGTTTGTTTATACATATAGCAGTTTCGATGTACATGAAATCGTTATCGTGGCTATTGTTTTGAAAACATTGGACGATTGTAGCAGTGTCAACTTAGGAAACAGTGCAGTAACTGTATCGTTATGTGGTTAGGGAACGGTAGTTCCGAGTGAGTGCGTGTGTTACGGGCTAATGATTCGCGCCTGGAGTGTCCCAAGTGTGTACAATTGCGGTGGAAACGTTGACTGATGGACGAGCGTGGTGCCTGGAGCGGGCGACATGCGGGCCCGCATGGTTGGGATTAGCCACGGCCGACACCGGCAACACGGCGACCACGGAGGCAGGGCCGGCACTCGGACCACAGGTCGGCATCCATGCGTAAACAACGCTATGTTCTACATATCCATACGATACAACTAACGGCTATTAAATACAGGGTTACAGCCAAATCACACGTTTTTATTTCATATCTCTATTAAGGTGAGAATGTTCGTAGACTAAGCAAACGAACTAGCAGCATTCTGGCATTTTATATTTATAATTTTATTAGTGAAAGCTCAACCATAAACGCAAGAATCCGCGTATCGTGTTGACTAAGCTCATAATTGTGCAAGCATGTTGTTATTTGGCATTAACCCTACGACAAGCCAAATCCTATAAGCACAAACTATGTAATTATTGGAAAATTCGTCAGCTCCAGGAGAGGGAGAGAATACAATAAAACTCGGACGCAATTTATTTGCGTTCGGGACTCGGGAGGTTAACCCTGCGAATACCGCACCACAGGTTTAATTCCAAAGACGGCTTATTCCGTCAGCATTCATCTTCTTACTTCATACGTTTGTGTAGGGCTGAAAATCGAATTCGGCATGACAATGGTGTGGCGTGAGAGACAACTACTCCATTTGACGTAGCCTGAAAAGATTAAGGACCGGTTTGTTTTACGTCGTCAATATTTTAATGTATCGCACAATTGTCAGCTTTCTATGGGATGGCCGCTGCCGGCGCCATTCTTAACGCTGACCGGTCCGGTAGATTTGTTGATGCAACCCATTCTTAAACTGGTTAATGTGACGTAGATAAGTTGTTTTGATATTGAATATCTTTGTTTATAATATTATACATACAACAACGCCCTACGAACTGACAATGTTTGTGTTTATAAAGTAGCTACGAAATAGATAATGTCATTGTGTGTGTTTTGTTTCTTGTAATAACAACAAATATTGGTCCTTAGTTTAGACTATGAATTTCAAAAACACTTTATGTATTCACGCCAGTCTGGAGCAGGGACTTTACTGGAATTTAAAAAAAACCTTCAATTTGCGATATTTTTTCCACATTCCGTAATTATATTTAGGTAATGACGCTGTAATACTAGAGGAGTCAGTTAGAATAGGTACAAATATATGAAATAATAAGAGGGGTACCGAAATTGAATACCGTTATCTTTGTATGAAAACATTACCGGTATATAATCCCTGGTCTGGAGTTCTCGATTTAACTCTGTCATATCAGTTAAGTTCATGAAACTCTTAATTAGAGACATCTCGTCCAAGTATGACTCAGACGACAACATCATAAAAATCTACAACCCTATACATATTTTTTTTATGAATTAGGGTATATCGCCAATAACTGGCCACCCTTCAATAACTGGTTGTATGAGGGGCATAGATAGATACTAGAAATTAATCCTGTTCCCGTACAAGCAGAATTCAATTTAGTATAACGTGGCCAGTTATTGAAGGGTGGCCAGTAATTAACACCTTATAATAAAAATGAATTCTATTGTAGGTAGAGTTCATTTTTAATATGAGGTGGCCAGTTATTGGCGATTTAACCTAATCATAAAAAACATAGTCTTAACCGTTGCAATAACCCCATATAAAACACTCAAATTACGCATACTTTGAACAATAATAATAAACACTGTTTCAAGGCAACTTGTGAAGGGTTTAAACTCAGTGGAAGTAATCGCATATCATTGACTTGTAAGACCAGGAGCCAACCGCTCGTAGTGTTTGTATGTATTGCTCAGTCAATTACGGAATGACTCACGCTGTCAGTTGCTATGTACGTCGTACGACTTGAAGTTTCATTTACTATAGTTAGATTTCGGCTTAATTCAGCTGTGGATTAAGTGTAATAAGTTGGGTGTGCTATAATAATACTTGGTCGATTACTGTAGTGTGTGTTACGTATGTTAGGATTCTTAGACACGACCTTTCATACTGAAGATATATCATACTTTTCACTTAGTCCACATTCCTCATGGGTGGCATCAAGTTATATAAATATAAGACGATTCACGAAACAGGGATGAAGGAAAGCAAGCTTAAAGGTCATCGTTATACCTATGGAATAATCTTAGCATTATTGTATTCGTGGATAGACAAATACCAAAATATTATTAATCTTGATCAATATCATGCCGCGTTACATTCTAAGTAAACGTTTCTCAAGGTCTGTTCATCACAATAAGTAAATAAAGTTAGCTAGGTAACGCTAATGTTTACCGCAGACCGTAAACTCACGATAACATTGCAATAACAGTCTAAATGACTAATTGTGAAAGTGTATATCGCACTCCATTTGATGTTTTCTATTATACTCCTCCAAATTTAACAGTTTTATAAACAAAATGCTTTGTTTAACAATTTCCAATTTAACGTCAATAACTATGAAGTCAATCATATTTTTGTTAGTCACTTGGACTATCGTACACAATTAAATTGAACATACGTAATTGTTACGTTTTCGAAACAGACGTTGAAATCACTTTTTACAACGAGAAATGCGCAAATATTTGAAACGGTAAAAACTATCCTATATTTTAATCCTATGTCCTATATTAGTATTACGGTTGATCCGTTTAAGCGTGATTGAGTAACAAACATCTAAACGTACAAGCTATCGCATTTATAATATTAGTAGGATAAATATGGCTATCCACGTCGTTGGATCTGTCAAATGTACTTAATATTATAGACGTAAGCAGCATCATGTTAATAATTGTAACGAAACAAATTTAGATAGCACAAGAGTCATATATACATTAGATCCGTCCGAGCGACATACCTACTGTGATGACCAAAAGTCCAAAACAAAAAAGCAGTTCTATTTCGTCATCCATTTTTTTTAAATACTCGCACCATGTACATGTGTTGTTCCAATGTAAAAAATACCAATTAATTCAATAAGAAATTTCATCTGCCCACTGAGTAACTGTTATATTCATTATTTCTATGTAGGCTTATGTTATTTACAAGAATCCCCAATTACAATGCCATCGACAGGTGTCATTAATTCTCGTTTTCCAGATGTTACCTACTTAAAATTTTATCTCATGTTACGAAAGGTGCATGAGTCCGTAGCAAGACCTTTTAAGATGCGTCGTATTTGGAAAGGCACCTTTGAATTACCAGCGATAACGGCAGCTGGTAACATACTACAATTTATACACCAAGTCAGTTTGGTTAAAAGAAACAAAATAAAATAAAATTTAAAAACGATAGATTCGTGGCTTCTCTTTAATACATTCTTGTCACGTACTCGAGATAAAAAAGTTATCATCTTGACAATAGATAACGTTTAAACTCCCTTTATACATTTGTAAAGAAAGTGAAGAAAGCAGTTCGCCTACTAAAATGAGTTATGAACACTTTTGAAACTAAAATTACTAGATATGTTATGGATGTTTGCCAACTGTATCGACGACTGACTACATATGATACAGTCGACGTAAAATGACTGACTACATTATGATACAGTCGACGTAAAATGTGTTATCCTCGGCTTCTACTGTACTGTATTTATATGTGAAAGTTTTTACACACTTTGATTATACCAATTACAAAATTAACTACTTACTTACGTGAATGAGTAACTGACGCAAAGATACCACTATCCATGTTTAGGTAATAAGACTGTAGATGAATGACGGCCGTAGGTTTTGTTTGACCTACTTCCACAGTATTCAATTCCAACATTGTTGTTGAAACCGATCGTATTGGCTGTCATCTTCGGAACCTATCTTTACTTCTCTGTATTATCATCTTATCTGTTAAAATTGTTAGATATTGTTCGGTAGCAAACCGATTTAGGTACACACTAGGTACACACTAATATTATATATGCGAAATGTTTAGATGTTTGGATATTTCTTACTCAATTACGCTTAAACGATTCAACCGATTTGGATGAAATCTTGTACTAAGGTAGTTTAAAGCCTAGATTAAAATATAGGATAGTTTTTATCCCGGGTCCACGCAGTGGAAGTCGCGGGCGGAAGCTAGTAGCTAGATATATCAAACAAACTTTATCCTCCTGCGGATGTAGTTAGATAAATAGTTAATCACACGAGCTACAGAAATATGAATGATCGATCAATGTAGAGTGATTTCCTTGCTATAATATTTATAAAATCCTTTACGCACCGTCATTCTGTTTAAAGCGAGTCCACAAGTCCATTATCTCTATCGTTTATTTTTCTTTTCGTGACAGGTGGGCGCCATAACCCAATATATATTTTCCGGTGTGGCTGGTTTAAAATAAATCCGTTACTTTAGTTGAAACAGTTTTTGGTAGCCTCTGGAATGAACCCTATTCAGATTTGTTAGTACCTACTGTATCCATACAGTAGGTATAGGTACTAATATTATAAATGCGACATTATGTCTGTCGTCTGTCCGCGCCAGACTTTCATCCTACAAATCGCCTCCTCAGGGGATGATTTCCAGGATAAAAACTTTATTCTATGTCCTTCCCCGGGATTCAAACTATCTCCATACCAAATTTCATCTCAATCGGTTCAGCGGTTTAAGCGTGAAGAGGTAACAGACAGACAGACAGACAGACACACTTTCGCATTTATAATATTAAGTATGGATTATGTACGTTGGTTAGACGGTCATCATTTACTTGTGTAATGTGTAGTATTTTATGAAACTGTTGCATAAGTAGGGTCTTAAAACGCGAGTGGCGTGAGTTGCGATGCGAGCCTTGGCGAGCATCGCAATTAAAGACGCCACGAGCGTTTTAAGACCAAGTTATACACCGTTGCATACAATACAATACAATACAAATACGCTTTATTGCACACCTCACACAAACAAAGCAGTTAAAAAGAGAAACAATACAATAACATGTAGGTAGAGGTAGATAACAGGCGGTCTTATCGCTGACAACAACAATACATACATATACAATACACAATACACATATTATACAATACTTTTTCTACGACTAATTCTAAATAAATAGCATTTGACTTTTCAGGCAGTAGTTTTTCCGTTAGTTCTAAACTACTCACGCAATTTCTTCAGCGTTGCAGTTATTTTCTTCTTCGTCCATTTTAAAAGGAACGTACACAGTTTTCTTCCCTTCACAAACGAATAAAATCTTAATAGGTAAGTTATAAATAACGAATAGTTATCATAATTCGTCTTTTCATTTTGAATTGGAACTTTGGTGGGAAATTAGAAATATGACACATTGACACCTCTTGTTTGGTCTGTTTTGTTTTTAATTTCCTTGAACTTGCCATCCGAACCAAACTGAATCCGGATCCGAACCGAATCGGATCGGTTTATATTTATAAATAATACCAATAATTGGTAAAATATGTATACACATAATACATGATCATTTATTTTTATTTTAGTAATTAATTTATGTTCTACAAATGTTTGATAGTAAAACTTTTTATTTCGAAAAAAAAATGCTTATGAAGTTGGTACCACTGCAATATGGCGGCCTATTGAAAAAAAGTTAGATGATTTGACATCGTGGTAAACAGTGCTTTTATGAAAAATGTATGAACCATAAAAGTACACTAAACAGTGCGTTTATGGGCCATAGAGCATAGAGTTTTTCGACGACTTATTATCGGTGTCATTGTATTTGAGCTAGAGCCTATATAAATGACAGATAACGGTACAGGAGTAGAAAAATGCATATGTGCCATGGTTGTGCGCCACTCGGCTATAAAAATAAGATTCGATCTGATAGTCTTCTGGCTCCAATAACAACGAGTAAAGTTGCAAAAAGCTGCTGCGCCTGCAACGTCGTCGGCAACTATAGTTGTAGGTGCGTTACTATTTACTTCTAATCAATGCTTAACAAACAATTCGTTTCGGGTATGAGCGTAATTTTTACACACTACGAAAGCCGATAAAAGCAAACCGATAAATGTAACAAAAATTAATTAGTAAGTATCCAAAGAAAACCTGACATACAATATAATCGCGTGAAACTTACAATACAGTAGTCTTTATTTCATTTTATATTATCACTCGCAGTTTTTATGAACGCTTTTCTTGTCAAGTTGGTTCGATTTGATACAAGTATTGGTTTATTTGGTTTTAAATTAGCCTCGGTCTCCATTCGATTGACTCGGCTTTCTGGCCTAATGCGATTTCTTCTGTCGTGACGCCAAAATCGAGATCACAAGTCGCTGAGTAGGTTTCACTTCAGATTTTTTTCTAAATTCAAGTTTCCGACTAGCGCTCGACATGCAATTATGACCAGTTGTTAATAGGTTAATAACCTACTTTTCGTCAAGCTATAACTAACCACGGATCGATCCGTTCTTGAGTTGCTCTGACACTTACTTATGCTCAACTAAAACTTTTATACAGCACGCCTTACAAAACATTTATGTTACTAATTCGAACTGCCCTATAAAACTTTCCCGTATTCACTCAACATTCACTTCGCCCTAGTTTCGCTGCCTTAAATAATTACTTTAGAATACAAGAATGACATTACACAGACGTATTACAAAAACAGGTATCCGATTCTGCTGATGACAGCCAATATGGTCGCGTAATAATAAATAATAATAACACATTGACAAACTTTATAAAATAAGCAATTATTTTTTCTGCCACTCCCACAAGAATAAAGCCCGGTGGCGCGCACCAAAGAATGGGATTATATCTCGCGTCATAATTCGTCAAATAATGTAAAGTATATCTACTATTGCTTTATGGAAAAGTAGATTATGTACACTTTTTATATTAATTAACAGCTATCCCAGGCTCGCAGTTGAATAATATCCTGCAAGTATAACTAACACATTACATAACGCGTTTCCGCATGCGGGAAGTTAAACTGATTTTATTTTATTTTTTTATTATATAGTTTATAATGTACGAGGGGTGATCCAAAAGTAATGATAATCGGCATAAAAAACAGAAGTTATCCGTTATATATCATTTTTAATGATTAAATACACTCTTTATTGGTTTACTTATCTACATAATATATTAAAAATGTTTTAATTATGCTACATATAAAAAAAAAAACTTTGGATAGACGAAATTAAGACTAGTTTTTACATCGACGCAATTGCACCGATTTATTGACGAGTTTTCAATATCTAAGAATAAGACGTAATAGTAAAAGAGTTGGTCTAGATTACACTGTAGGTAACTAGTTTTATAGAATTCACAAGCCTGAAAAACAGTCCTGGTAGTCGGCAAGCTCGGCCAAGAAAAAAACTCATACATTTGGTACTTTTTTTTCGTTGGTTTTTTCTGAGACGGCCCCACTTAATTGCTATAGAATTATGATGTATCACTCTCCCTTCGTATTTATATTCATATATTTGTAACCTAGGTTCACCCTGTTTAAAAAAAAAAAAACTATATATTGATGGCCAGAAAAACCTACCTTGAACTTTGTTACGTGAACTGTGCTTAAAAAAACGATGACATGAGTTTAATTTATTAATTTCGTGGCATCAAAATAAATAAACTTTAAATTGTATTTATTTTTATTTTTATTACCACACCAGAATTTTGCCAGCACCGCCCCAAACATGTAACAAAATATCCTCCGATTTTCTAACGGCAGAATATATTCCATACCATCATATTTATTTAGCTATTAAAAAAAACAAATGAATGAAATCTTTTTTTTAAGTTTTTAGTGTATTATTGATAATTGCACAATAGGAATGACAATCACAAATTATCATCACGAGACCAAATCATGCTGATTATCAATACTTTTGGATCACCCCTCGTATGATGTATTCGATGCGAGTAAATAAATAAATATCTTGAAGCTGAAGCTCGCTGAGAATCGCTGAAGGAGGGATTTATCGACTTATTGAGGTAAATGGCCCTTAATTGGACAATATTTCTCATCGGAAATGCATTACACTAAAAATTAACTCCCTTATTTAGTAGACCATAACAAACCTTTGTTAACTAAAATGTGTTTGTCACTTTCTCACAAACACAAATCTCAAACTTACAGATAAATACTAATAATCAGAGAATATGTACCTATACATCTTTTCAAAATCCAATAGGCTTGTAGGCTTTATAAGATTTATTTACGATGCCATTCGAACCAGTTTTTGAAGAGGAACAAATGTTTGTATGGGAGCAACTACAATTAAAGAACATAAATACCCAAAGAAATGGGTTAAAGACGGACCTCGCTGGCGCAGCCGAAACGCTTCATACTAATTGACGTAAATGTGACGTCACACTTTCCAATTTGTACTAATCGTTGTATTATATGGAAAATTAAGTAAATTGCTGTTTCGGTCGCGAAATACTATGTTTAAGTCCAGTTGTTAAAAAAAACTATAAAAACGTAAGGATTCTATTAGTAGCTTAAAATTTACTCCTTTACACGGACAATAATTACATATTTTTCTAAACTTTTAATTCCATTTCGTAATTCATACTTTATTACAATAATTAAATGGTTTATTATCCATTTTTGCAACACTACGGTATCCATTTTAAGATGACGCAACTACCCTATTATGTACATTACATAAATATGTACTTCCGAAATCCAATTTATAAGTACTAATGTGTAAAAAAGCAATAAGCCGGTTCCGCCCGTTGTAGGTATAAGCGCTCCTCACATAATATATCACGTGCGTGATATGCCGAGACATGATTGATCCTTACATCGTGATTTCGCGATTTCAATTTATGCTTACGTCCCGTTAATGCTAATGGTGAAGACGTTACCTACCTTTTTCATTCCATTCAAAAAATCTCTATGTTCTAGACTATGCCGTCGAAATAGGATAAATATGGGAAAAACCGATAAGAATATTTTTTTCCCAGCAGCGTTCTCTAATACTTACAGTTAAAATTCTGACTGTTATTCAATTCATTTATTGAACTCCAAAAAAAACTTATAGGTACAGATTTTAAGTCGCTTCACTGTTTTCACAGTTTGTTAGCGAGTGATGCGCTCTCTCATACATTTGCAAGTTATAGGGTAAATTGCCAATAACTGGCCCCCTCATACTAAAAATAAACTCTGTTCCCCTTGAACAGAATTCAATTTAGTATAACGTGGCCGAAGAAGGGGGGCCAGTAATTAACACCTTAAACTAAAACTGAATTATATTATAGGTGAATAGAGTAAATTTATAGTACGAAGTGCTTATTTAACATTTGTCGTAATAGATCTAAAATTGACGATTAGCTACGAACAGTTGATAAGCTCTAAATTAAAATTACCTGTAATATATGAAAATAAAAATAAAAATGAGCTAAACTCGGCTTTCTTCCTAGGACATTTTGTACACCTTACGGCAAGGGTCCGCAACAGGGATACGGCGGAAGGTCGAACCACGCACCGCCAAATATTGTTACATATACCTACCGACCGGCATATTCATTAATTTTAAAGAAATAAAAAAATATTACTTATACCTAACCTAATCAGTTTTTTTTCTGGACCTCAATAATTTTTTTAAACAAATTTCGGACCCCACTCAAAACTACTTGCCGACCCCTGCCTTACGGCCTCAGGAACACTGTTAAAAATTAAAATCATTTGCAATCCTCCCGGGGCACCGCGTGTATACCTATGTATCCGCGTTGACGGGGCCACTCCAGCACAACGACCAATCAGTATGAGGAAAACAGTATTTGAAAATTCCATTAGACTGCGTTTTTTAACGCGCCGTCGACGCGCGTGAATCACAAGTAAATTGACACAAACGCGCGTCGGAAGCGCGCTTTAAAAACGCAGTCTGCATACGTAGGCCCTTATACAAAGGTGTGTTGTCAGACAAATTTATGCAACAAATTGCCACAAGCAAGCACGACCGGCACGTGGAAACCAGCAGCTCCAATCGCGATAAGGCATCGGTAAACGTGATCGATTATTTACACTTCACCAGACGCCCGTTTAACCGATAATCGACTTGCACCGTGTTACCCGAAACGGTTACTCTGTTGTAACTTAACCTATACTACATTCTAACCAGTAATCATGTAAGGGAACCTTAAATTAAATTCAAAAGTTACGCATTGCAGAATGGAACTGTAATTTACCATAATTCAGACGTTTTGGGTTTTATGATGGCTTGAATCAAAGGTATTTGCAGTATGTTGATTTCATATTAACGGTCGGGTTGATTGTATAATTATGCTGCATTTTATTAACGTTGGTTCGATGATCAAGACGGCTCAATATAGGGAAACTTATATAACTCTTAAGACATAGTAGAACCATGTTGTCGACCCTTTCAGAATGGAAAAACGATATCTTTTTGGTTTGACGACTGGGTCCGAAAGCGTTAGGAAAACATTTGGATCGTTCGATATCACTTCTTGTTGTACACGGGGTCCGCCAACTTGGCAGACCCGGTGTATAACACAGTGCCAAGTGGCGAGCCGAGTCCGCAGCGTTCTTGCTCCGTGTTGTATACTGCTTACAATGCTTGTATTGTGGAGGCGGGCAGGCGTGAGAGGCGACCTTGTGCGCTCTGACATTGGGCGCGTCGATTTCGAATCGAGCTTTATTCCACGACCTCTGCCGCGGGCGCAGCCGCACGCGCAATGATCTTTTGGCGTGAGCGCTCTAATCGGTCCCTATGGCATAATAGGAGTTACCTCTGACAGAATATTACTTTAGCCTCGCTCGGGTATTAAAACGGTTTTTGTTTAAATTTAAACTTCCAGATCCTCAATCAGTAAACCGTAATATGTATAGTTCCCCAAATTATCGGATATGGTTGAAGGTTAAAATGTGTTAGATATTATCGGCTTCGTAATTTGTTTTTCAAACTGTATTAAATAAATATGAATAAATCCTCAGAGGTTCCCCCTGATACGTTGTTTCATACATGTAAGTATACATGGTAACACCAACGAATAACGTTGGAGAAGTAGATACTCTAGTGCAGTGTTTTTCAAAGTGTGGGTCGCGACCCCCGGGGGGGCCGCGAAGCCTTCTAAAGGGGGTCGCGGCTACTCATATTTTTAAAGTTAAAGTATTTTAAACAGCGTAGGGTGGGGGGTCGCGAAATATTTTTCTCTGTTCTAATGGGGCCGCGGCATGAAAAAGATTGAAAAACACTGCTCTAGTGAAGTGCTCAAAATGATCCACTCAAGCTCTTATGGCCTTATAATAAAGACGTGTGTACATTTTGGTGCCTGTACCTACGGTCAAACGTTGCACAAGCACTCATCGTCCCGTGCCATATTTGCACGTTCCGTTTCGAGTTTGCTCAGCGCGCGTAACGCGGTTGGTGTTGTTTCAACGGCGCTTTCTATCTGTTATCTCGAGATCGGCCGCACCCGCACCTCTCGGCTCGATGGACTCGGTAGTCGATTCCGCCCACGATTAGGGACCCGCTGATTAAACGGTGCAAAGCAAATCCGATCACAAAGATCGTTCAAAATCGAAACGCATTAAGTCTTATTCACAAGTAACCAATTTCAATTGTAATATATTTCTTATAAAGACTACGAATCTAATCGGCAGTTCTATGTAATGCCTTTTGTATTAAACTGGCATTTCGCCTGTATAACTAAACTAGATGAGGCTTGATGTTATCGGCTTATCAACAATTTAATATTTATATAGAGGATTTATTGTGGTAAGAGATTTGTCTGTGTTAAATTCAATGGAGATAGCAAATGGTTAGCTCACGTCACGACCATCCGTTTGGGATCTGCTGACTGAATCTGTCTGCCAGTTACTCGGGCAAATAACACTTGCACCATAACACCTGTTTTAGTCAAGTAAATCTTGATGAGAATAGGATTTTTTTTTCCATTTGGTAGGATTTCATTGTTCGTATAAAACATTCGTACGGCCATCGCTCTAATTTATTTCTCAACACTTCTATGTCCGCTTGAGTCGGTCTGTAATATGTATTTGTTTTGCAATGTTTCGTTGGAAATAGCTCAATAGATTCAAGGCACGATGATATTTTACGTCTCAATCGGAGTAGTCACGTTACACGGTATCCATTTTCATTAGGTATAAGCGGTCGGTAGCCGCATGCGCAGGCTATGCGGTTGTTCTGCCATCTACGGCGCATTCGGCGAGAACGAGCGACGACCCGACGTTCTCCTAGATTTATGGTACAACTTTATAAGGCTGACTAGTTTCATCAGTTTGAAATAAATCCAACTAATACTGGGTAAGCGTTAAGATGATGACGAAGCGAAAATGATGCAACAGGACTTTTTCGAGTGCATAAAAATATAAATAGACCCTTATCCCATGTCATTGTAAGTTTGGGTACACGTTACACAAACATATTAAAGACTAGCTGTACCTGCGACTTCGTTTGCATGGTAATGTGGTGGGAGTTAACGCATTTCTTCTCTTGCACTTAGGACACATGCAGTTCTAATTTAGCCTATCAAGTAAAACGTTAAATAAGCCTATTTTAGCTGATATGCCGTTAAAATTCGTTTGTCTTTATCTGTCACTCTGTTATTTAAATTAGTAAGAAAGGGACAAAACTCGTTTTATTTATCAGAGGTATTTTAAGTTTTATGAATAAGGGGGTAAAAGTTTAGCAGATGTTTGTGGCAATAGATCCAACAGGTAGGACACAGGCTGCAGCATTAAATGTTTATTGATCTTTTTCTCTACATATTTATTAAATAAATAAAAAACGTGATGACCGATATTATCTTGAGTCACTCCGACTCTCAGGTAAAGATGTGTTTAGGAATTAATAATAGATAATCCTTTCGAGTACCCATTGACCGGTAGATGTTTAACGCGGAACAAAAAATCTCTTTTTAATTAGACAACAGACGGCCAATTTATATTTTCCAAACTATACCTAACCACTAGGTAAGTTCTACAACCATAACGCGAGTCCGAGACCCTTTCTTTTCTATTAAAGTAATTATTAAAAATATTAAAGTAATATGTCTATTTTTTTCATATTACAATGTTTCAGATCGCACTATCACATTCTGCCAAATATTGTGTATGTTCCCGCCATTGCCAACTTAATGAAATTTGTGTTGCAGGCGTCATGGTAATAGACAATAGTACATTACGTACCTAGGGCGGTGAATTCGTGAATGCCAGTGTTTGTACACAATTTTACGTCTTCTCCTGGGTGTGAAGGGAGATTTGCCGCTGTGCCCGTGGGCGGTAAATCTCACTTACCGCCCGGAGTGACGTAAAAGTATTTTCCAGTATGTTGGCCAATTTCTGTGTCTTATATATCGTATATTGGCTGAATGTCAACTTGAAGGCGCGAATGGGCACGAAGAACGAAGTTATAATACCGCCTTAATACTGACGCACTTGATAATTAATGTTTATAAAAAGCCCGTTCTGTTCTGATTTAATACATACTGTTTATTGCTGATTAATATAAATACTGACAAACCAGCACGGCTATCACAAGACGGCGCGCAAGCTCTCTCGATTTTTCTCGAACTATCCGCCTCTCTCTTATTAGACAACTTAGAAAGAGACGTATAGTGCGAGAAAAATCGAGAGAGCTCGCGCGCCGTCTTGTGATCGCCTTGCGCCTTGCAGTACCTATCGTGACAAATACTCGGCGTGTAATCATGCAGAAATTCAAATAGACTTTATGGCTGAACGCAAGAGCAGCGCTATGCCATGCCAACAAAAAAAGGAAAAGAGTCAGACTAACGTACGTTTGACGTAATTTTGTTGAAATTTGTTGATACATTTATTGAAATTACGCCTCAATACGAATTTAGCGCATATAAGTTTCCTTATCAGAATCGATTATTTTTTTATGCTTTAGAATTCAATAGATATGCGTATTGTGAAGGTCTATCACAACACCGGATCGAAATTATTACTGTTGGATAGCTATGGCAAGGCCGCCATTTTGACGTCACTGACAGTTGACTGATATGGCGGCTACGATTTCAAGCAGAAGAAATGAATAATTTAATGAGGTCAAATGTTTCCGAAAATTAAATAATCGTCGCAGTCGGATAAAAACTATTCTAAACGGAAGCTAGAATAATAATGTACTTGTAAAAAAAAGTTTAATTTATTTCCGTTCATGGGAAGCTGAGATTATTCGCGGCAACTGAATGCTTAGTTTGTATGTATGTATGTAAATACTTTATTGTACAGAAGACACAGGTAAAAATACAGACACTGACTGACTGTTTGATACTGGCCGATTCTTTTTTTAATTCAGAGATGTATTATAAGTGAGAGATAATATTCCCTCGGTTTGGCACGACGACATCACGTTTTACACACCGATATTATGCAGGAAATGTCACGTCCTCGTATGCAATAGCACCCCATGGATGCATTAACTCTGCTTTTCCTATAAATTTCCCAACAATCGTGAAGCTATTATATCGATAGGAAGAGAACCTCAATCCGCCGAGTATAATTATGTCACTCGGTATAGCACAAGTCACGTCTGATTGACGTTTGAACAGAAATAGAAAGTGTCAAACGCCGCGCATCGTACTGTGTACTGAATACATGACAACGAGGCGATTTATTTTACACCTTTATTACGATTACTCCTCAATGGTTGCTTATGATTGCGTCCGACTTTTTATTATTTTGCCAAATTAATTGATGCTCTACTAACCTTCAAAATTTGCATATATACCTACTCGTATAGTCTCCTATTATTTAGATGCCGTTAGCAGTTAGGCATTATAAAATTACGGTATAAGTAAATGCAAAAAGCATATTTTTTCTATGATAGCATTTGTATCTATTGAAATAAGATTGATTATTATTCTTGGTTGACTTTAACAGTTAGCTTAATTGATTTGTTTTATATTTTTTTTTTGGAAATAAATTATTTGTATTTGTTGTATTTCGTATTTGTATTATATAACATCGCGTGAGATGGCGACCATAAGATCGGTTTATGACTTGCGCGGCGGTAACAATGCGTTCACACATCATATATCCAATGCGCAATTTAAAACTACATTCTTAATAATTATACATTCTTAATTAATCACACCACTACAGCACTTTCCAACGTCTGGATCCCGATGTGTCAAATCTCGATGCATGAAGTGGACCCATCAAGATCCCACACATAAACGGCCATATTGTAACCATATTATCAGTCAAAAACGTTTAAAATACGGTCGCTGTATATTTGATTTGACACAATGTCAACGGATGTTTTAAACCGAGTCTGAGTAATTGAAAGCTGCGTCGAGTCAAACAATTTCCGCTGCGAAGGGTGGTCGAGTGGACATTCGCGGAGTCGTCACGTTTGATCGCATGCACCGAGGATATCGTCCAGGCGGAACGGATAATGAATTGGCCCAACTTATTGATTTTAATTAGTTACAGTTGCTACATTATTTTTTGAATTGTGTTAATGGCATGAACATGCTAGGAGGAAGAATTAACATAGAGTAATGGAATACTAATTTATATACAAAATTCATTAGGTTCTTCTCTCTTGCCTATAACTTGGTTTTGCCTAGCCATATAGCAGCAAAAAAGGAAGAGCGTGGGGCCTAGTTCTATGGTAATATGAAACTTAAAATTAGTAGATGTAGAATTCTAATCGTGTTTCATCAATATAATCTTATTTATAACGTTTCAAACGGCTACCGGTGCACTGCACATTAGTAATGTTCTATAAAAGTAATTATTATAAAATTAGGTACTTGCAAGTAATTTCAACATTACGGATAAAACTAATGTATCGAGAAGCCGCGTAACCTCGTTTGAAATACCCAGTCCGCGACATTTCTGTAGTCGGTAATTTAAAGTTACCTTGTGGTGATACACATTGAGTAAGAAAATATGACGTAATGAAATAGATAAAGAGAAAATGACTACAATTATATTACATTATCCATCTGACTTACATTACTAATTCTTTTTTTTTCTTTTGCAGGTAAGCATCTACGTAGTTGATGTTGAATAAATAATATTCCGCGGGCTGGCCAGGAAAGTTGAAATTGCCTTTTGATTAGATTAGAACGTGCCCTTGACACTTGCTGAGAGTAGGAGGGTACTGCGATCTTCAATTTATGGTTAAGACTAAATTAAAGCTACATGTTTCGAGTTGTTTTGAATAATTCTAGCTCAAATAATATACTAAATCTACTTCCGTTGATTTAGGATGTTAACTCACTCAGTTAAATTTTCTATGAACGTTTTCCGTTGTGACACGAAAATTAACCATACAATTCTATGGTTAATTTTTGTGTCACAAGGGAACTTTGTCCACTTCTTCAGTTTGTATGGACCGACTAACCAGGCTAACTACTGGTCAAGAATTTGAACCTCACCCTTATATCTCAACATTAATCTGAAAGTAGCTAACTAATAGTTAACACACTACCTACTTTTCTTAACATAATTCACACGCCGTTTTTTCGTTTCAATTTGACTGTAAACAATTTGCTTCTCTTAAAGTACTTGCTGAAATATTTCATTAAGTTTATTCTAGGGTCCTCCAAAAGTGTCTTTGCAGTTTACACAATTTAATCCTAGTGGCTAGTTGTGACGTGACACTCCTCATTCACACACAGAATAGTTTAAGGTATTCAACCGATTTAAAGCTAAAATATGGATCACGTGCGGAGTGTACGAACACGTCAAAGCATCTGTTATGATGGCTCGATTGTTTTGTAAAGCCAAGCCCCTAATATTCACTACAAGAGTTTTACGATTTGATTGTGAGTGCGTCAGAGTGGTAATTGAATTACGGCCCACGGCTTTAAATGGGTTAGGTTAGTGGCCCGGCTTCTCCGCTGCCGCTGCACTGTGAGCTGCTAGTGCTACAGGCCTTTAAATAGCGCTATTTTCGTATAGCGCTATCATTTATAACGTTATTATTCCTAAAACCGCTATACTCAAAAACGATATTTGACGCGCTGTATAGCGGTATCCATTATAACGTTATAAATCTAAACCATTAATATAAAACCGATACTTTTTTAACCGATATAATAATGTTATAACGTTATAGGCTACCCCTTTCTCGCATTCAGTATAGCCTACTCGTGCAATGTAAGCGATGTGATTACGTAACGTAGGTTGTTTGTTAGAGTGCACGACGTCATAGTAAAATAGAGAATTTTTCGATTTGCTCGGCTTGTCGGCGCAGGTTGTAGCCTGATACGAATAGGTATCCTGACTAATAATTTTAAAATCAGATTGTCTTTAGCTACTCTGTGCCTCATTAATCGGAAATGGATCATCCCATAAAAAACATGCCATGTAAAAAAGAGGTCAAGTCTCGAAACTCTTCCACCGTAAAAAGTTGTGAGATATTTCGTAGAGCCAAGTCTCCGGCATTCTTTTATCTTTATTTGCTTGCTAAATAAAATTTTGTGACTTGGCAATCACACAATACTACATATCTTTAGGTATGCAGAAATCCATTAATGCAGCAAAGTTGTGTGATTGCCAAGTTACAGAATTTTATTTAGCAAGCAAATAAAGATTAAAGAATGCCTAAGACTTGGCTCTACGAAATATCTCACAACTTTTTACGGAGGAAGAGTTTCGAGACTTGGCCTCTTTTTTACATGGAATGTTTTTGCTTGCTAAATAAAATTCTGCAACGTGGCAATCACACAACTTAACTGTATTTGTAGATTTTTGCATACTTACCTAAAATTATGTAGTATTGTGTGATTGCCAAGTCACAAAATTTTATTTAGCAAGCAAATAAAGATTAATAAGAATGCCTGAAACTTGGCTCTACGAAATATCTCACAACTTTTTGTAGGTTAATGTGTTATCCATACATACAAACTATGAATGCAGGCCCATTCTTGCTTTTGAATTTTCCCATTCACTGCAAATGTAACTTTGTAATCCTATATATTTGTATAGGATTACAAAGTAATGTATACAGTTGGTGTATCTAGAAAACTGGGTTGAAATAGCCATTTTTTATAGTTTTCCCTTTATGTGGCCATTAAACCCTAACTCTGTACCAAATTTCAGCTCTCTGAGTTTATGGGAAGTACTAGTTCTATTTTGATGATCATGAGTGAGTGAGTGTCATAAATGCGAAACTTTGCTTTCGCCTAACTTCGGAACTAAATGACCTACAGACTTGAAATTTTGGATTTTAAGATTGTGATTATAGCTTACTGGATGACGAAAATTTCTGCATTCTGGTCTTATCCAGAGGTTCTCAAATAGGGGCCTGAAAATGTGGCGAAATGGTTCCAGTAAAGGATGGTACGGCACTTTTTGCTTCGCGCTCGACTTGGCGGGGGCACTGCCGTGCCCCCAGATATTAATGGCATTGTTATAACATGGTAAATTATTAATAATTTAAATGCCTGCATCAAATGTTTCTGCTTAGCCCGTTGGTTGACTGGTAGAGAATGCCTTATGGCATTAAGTCCACCATATATACTTTTTTTTGTATTGTGTCACAAAGTTTAAATAAATTAAACCGGTCTCATGGCACCAGCACGCACATTACGGATGGATGGTCAGCTAAGATGCTTAAAATGAGGTGGAGAGAATGAGAAATTTGATTTATCTATATATGTAAAAGAAGACTTCCTGACTAATTCATCAACGCACAGCCTAAACTACTGGGACTAAAAAGACGGACAAGATGGAATTTTTGGAAATCCCATCCCTAAGGGGGTTAAATAGGGGTGCAAATTTTGTATGAGGGAAACTTTTTTTTTTAACTAGAGACTTGAAACTTTGTAGGAAGATTACTTATTAAGATGCATAAAAAGTTCTTGCAGCGTTTTAGAAAATTCCACTCCTAAGGGGGTTAAGTAGGGGACAGGGGTGCAATGTTTGTATGGGGGAAACATTATTTTTTGAACTAGAGACTTGAAACTTTGTAGAAAGATTACTTATTAGAATAGAAAAAAGTACTTTCTGTGTTTTAGAAAATTTCATCCCTAAGGCGGTTAAATGGAGGTGCAAAGTTTGTATGGAGGGAACTTTATTTTTTGAGCTAGAAACTACAAAATTTGTAGAAAGATTACTAAATACAATACAAAAAAGGACTGTCAGCGTTTTAGAAAATTCCACCCCTAAGGGGGTTAAATAGGGGTGAAAGGTTTGTATGAGAAACACTTTTTTTGAGCTTGAGATTTGAAACGTTGTAGAAAGATTACTTATTAGAATAGAAAAACAGTTAGTACTTTTAACGTGTTAGAAAATTCCATCCCTAAGGGGGTTAAAAAGGTACTTATGCAAGATTAGGATGAGAAACATTTTTTTGAGCTAGAGATGGGCAACTTTGTGGTACGATTACTTATTAGAAAAAAAAATCCTTTCATCGTCTTGGAAAAATACCACCCCTAAGGGGGTTAAAAGTGTTAAAACGGTATTCAAGGTTTATATGGAGAGCAAGAAAATATAGTAAGATATTTCTAATGTCAGTCTTAGTCTGTATGTTAAAAGACAACAAAACTGATTTCAGAGTTTTTTTTTAAATTCATCCCCTATAGGCGTTAATGGGGCTTCAAAATTTATATGGAAGGAAAAGTATTTTTTTAAGTTTAGATTTTTTAATTTTGGTCTTAAAATAGAGAGAGCAGATTAGTCGATTTTTTTATTCATCACCTAAGAGTGTTTAAAGGGGATTCAAAGGCCGTATAGGGTCAAGACAATTTTAAAGTAAAACATTAGTGTAACTACGATTTTAGACGGTTTGTTTAAAACTAAAAAATACATTTCAATGTTTTTGAAATTCATCCCCCAAGAGGGTTTCTAGGGGGTTCAAAGTTTATACGAAGAGCAAGATATTTTTAAAATAATAGATTTATTACTAAGGTTATGGACCGTTTGTAATGATTAGAAAACGATTTCAGCGTTTTTTTTATTCATCCCCTAAGAGAGTTAAAAGGTTTGAAGGTTGTATAGAGAGCAAGACCTTTTTAAAAGTAAGACTTACAGATTTGAACAGTTACCAGAAATGTAGGATAGGTTAGGTTAGAACTGCGATGCTCCCAGAATCGAATAGATTTAATCAACATTGGGTACTTATTATTATAACTGTAATGTAGCTTAGTAGACATATAAAAATATATTTTTCTTTAATACTGTATGAAAACGTCTGTTGATGATTCTTAAGATATTTATGTTTGTAAAAACGAAGTTTTCAATTTAGATTTATCTATTTAAACTAACGAACTCATCGCACTGTTACCTTTTACGTAGGTCTAATCCCTGAACGGATTTAGATGAAATTTCCCGTACAGATAATTTGAGACCCTTGGAAGGATATAGGATAGTTTTTGAATATCTTTAAGATGGTAGATGTGTGGTTTGGTTCAAGTTCCACGCGAACGAAGTCGCTGGCAACAGCTAGTTATTTAGTGACTAAGGATTAATTAGAAAAGGAGTATGAATCGTAAGAAAAGGAGGATCGATACATATTTATATGTACCAACCGTCCTTGGTCTCCCCTATCTGTCGCGAGCCTATCTAGACAGATTATGGCGAAGAACCGAAATCGAAAATTCACACATTCTTTGGTTTCATAATCAGATTTTATTTAACTTGTCGTTTTCGGAATGGCTCTAAATCAAAAATAAAATAAGATGTCGGAAACTAAAAGTATATTTTAATTTTATTACGATTAATGAACAAAAGCACATACCAACATACCTATGCATAATTTTTTGCTCACGGCAACACCGTCGGTCGTAGGGCTTGTTTGGAATAGGTCCTAATACTGGGAGTCTGCGATTTAGTACCGAGACAAACAATTAACATAAAAAAATATTGACCCTCTTACATATTGTAATAGTGTATACCTAGGGGCTATTAAGATTGGCACTCTTTCTTTTTATTTATGAGCAAGTCCACGAATCTGTGGACAGCGTTGCGTTTCCTGCGTCCCATTTTTATTCCGCCATTTATCGTCGCAACCAACCAAATATTCACAATTCACAACGAATTTGCAAACGATCGAGGTAAACAAGCATTAATAAGATTTAGAAGCTAGAACAACATAACGGCAACGTCGCACGTCGCGCTACGGCCCACGTGGTGGCATGTTGGCATTGGCACAGAGCGGCAACGGCGCAGCCGTAGCGCGCGGCTCGCATTTTAAAACGATATTATAACGTTATTATATATCGTTCAGTTATTCATTCTGTTACGGTATTTATATCGTTATGGAGAATATTGATTTTGTTATAACGTAATTTTCGAACACAAACGGAATATACCGTTATAATTCCGGTTCATTTTATAACGTTTTAAAGGCCTGGTGCTAGTACGTCACTATCACATTAAATTTACTCACTGCCACATTGATGGTTCGTAGTTCGTACAAAATGAAACAACAAAAGTGGTCTTTCCTGTGTTCCGCAGGTTATGTTCTTGTAAGTTGTGTTTTTATCGTAGGTACAGATTTTATGCTAATAAAGAGTACCTAACTAAAAATTTTACCATAAACGCCCTCAACGTTGGCTATGACCACAGGAAAGACACAAACCTTAATCTCTGAATTCTTCTGATTTTCAAATTGGCGTATACTCGATTGTAGATATAGAGAGGTAGTTAATCATCATAAACGAAGTTAAACAGCATTTATGAATCATAAATTAAATTATTTCAATTACACGTAACTTATTTCCAATTGAATTTCTGATGCCACTTGATTGAACTTTGACTTATCCGATTAACCTGAATTAAATTCAAGTACTTGTTCGCATACTATTACTATATATTGTAAAACAAACTTCCCGGTCGCGTCTAACTGAAGAAAGACACTTCATGATGAACTCTGAGATTATTGGACAAATCTTGATGAAATTTTTACACAAGTTTAGACTTTGCTCCAAGTAAATATTTTAAGTAATTATATATATTCATGAGTACTGTAAACCTCGCGATTAACGGGACTACCGCTAGTGTTTTTATTAGATTGTTTATTGTTACCTTCAGAATGTACCTACCCAATAAAAAGAGTCGGCCCTAGATAGCATAGGCTCAAGCCGGAAGCGAGCAATGTTATCCAATTCACCAGCGATCTATCACTGTAACTGATATTTATTGTTAACAGCAGGCGTAAGTCACTGCGGTGTGTCTATCGTCTAGCTCTACATTACACGAGGGCGTACATTTCTGTTCATACGCCTTACGACCTATTTGCAAAGTGTGACACTTTGAACGGTTTTGTAATTCTAACTCTAGTTGCGCTGCCATTTCCGTTCGGCGATTGATCTTCAGATTGCTTTGTTTAAGTCAAAACACTAAAGCCGACTTCCTAATTCCTCTTGCTATTCCCTCACGCACGCGTGTGCTTGGTAATACGTAAGTGCATGATTTAACCGCTCAAGCGTCTGATTGATTGACATTATCGGCCATCCAAGGTGATTTATCAAGTGCTCTAATAGCTATCTAATTGTAAAGCTCGCTATGAGTTATATTAATTTTTGTTTGTCTATAAATTATTCAATCCCGTACGAAATTGACCTCTAAATTCGATCCGTTGCATGCGTCGATGCCGGATCTCATTGAGAAAGTAACATTTCAAAATTGTGCAATGTATTTTCTACATTTTGCAGTATATTACGTGTTTCTAATTGAGGTATCACATAGATCAGATCATTGTTCGCGTGCTGCGACACATTCGCTAACAGGTGTGGGGCGGATTCATGATTTGAATTCGATACTATGAGGCTCGGATGCCATTCTCAACGGACTTTCTACTTTTTTCTACTTGGTCGCTACGATTAAGTTGCATGATTCTATAAATAGCTAATTAACACCAGACTCTAAATACTTTGCATGCGCTGCGAAGATCGTGATCACGATTCGATGTGTGTAGTTGCGCCTTCACTGAGTGTGCAGAGATTATTGAATACGTGGTCCGTGAATTAGCTAAGTCACTAACTCACGTTGAGTTACCGGCCTGCGCTACATACCGTGGTGTAGGAGTAGTAGTATCTTAATCTTCTAAATCATAGTTTCCCAAAGTGGTCCATACCGCCCCCCAGTGGGCGCTGACGAGTTCCAGGGGGGCGGTAGGGGCCTCGGAAGAAACTGGGGGGCATTCATACTGCCCAGGGGGGCGCTCCCACATGTGAGAAAAACCCTAAAATATTAGTACGAATAAATTTATAAACTAAATATTAGTCTTAACTAGTTGAAAAAGTTATTACATATCCACTCAAGTGCCCAGCGCAACTACGGTTGCGATTCGCCAAATCGTAAAGTGCTCTCGCAACACTAGTTGCGAGGTGGAGTTCAAACGGTTTTTAAATGATATCTATGCGGAACGTTCGCGAAGAGCTCTTTTCTGTTGACTTAGTTAGGTAGAGGATTAATGTGGCAATATTAAAAAAATAAAAACCGCAGTCTATGGAACAATTTTACAAAAAGTAAAGTTGTTTTGTTGTTGAATTGCGAAACTGACATTTTAGACATTGCAAATGAAAAAGGTTTTATGCGGAATATTTCCCCGCGACCATATACTTTATTTAGTACGAATCAAAGCGTAAACTATTAAAGTTTTAAATAAACATAAAAAATACACATGTAATTTAGATTTTTAAAAACAAAAATATTTCTGGCATAAGTCCCTATTCGAAACTGTACGGCAACTTTGTGATTTTTTAAATATTAATTTCACTATTTTGACTTATTTCATTATTTATATGAATAAATTGCCCGTTTCTTTAGCATTACAACGTAAAAAGAATCAGATCAAAAAGTTCAGTGAAAGCCAAGCAATTGATTTATTTACAAAACATGACACGGCGCCGCTGGCGCGCGGTAAATCTTAGGCACTTTACAGCACTTTTTTTTTAATCGCGGGCACTCAAGTGGCTATACCTGGTCTATCCGTTGTAAGTCTTTGACTATTTACTCAAAACAAGTATCCACAGGAACCCGATGCCGAGGCTTAGGTAAGTAGGGATTGTTTTAAAAACTTGTCATTGCGTGTACAATATTCCTGCCGATACGTGCTGACCTCTCGCATTTTTACAAGCAGTGATTTAAGTGAAGTTTTGTTTTTATTTTTGTGTTTTGTAACCAAAAGTCAAAAGTACAAGTGAGCTCGTTAGGATTTTTATTGCTGTGAATAAGGTAATGTGACCAAGTTAGGTGTAGCTGTTACAATGTCCGAGGCCAAGAAGAAATGCCGCCAATACAGTGTCGAATATTTGAAATATGGCTTCATTCCATCTCCTACCAACCAATCTTTACCTATGTGCTTGACCTGCCAGAAGGTACTCTCAAATGAAGCAATGAAGCCTTCTCGGTTACAAGAGCATTTGACTAAAATGCATCATGCTGACAAAAAAAAACAAAGATTAAAAACAAAGATTCAGATATTATTTCGCGATGGGGGGCACTGAAATTTTTTTTGGCACCTAAGTGGGCCCTCGCCCAAATAAGTTTGGGAACCTATGTTCTAAATGATAAATGAACTACAACTTATCATTCAATTTTAAAATATTTTAAAGGCAAATATTAATATGTATTTAAATACAATTTTCCAAAGTAAAAGTAAGCCAAAGACAAGTCGTAATGTTAATGCTTGTTCTTGCTTATGACTTGCTCTTTCTTCCGAGATGTCAGCATACAAAAATAGTCACATGAAAGTCATTGATATGAAGATGACACAACATTAGCACGTCGTGTTGATTTTGTTTTTGGTAAGTACTGGCATTGTGTTGTGTTTGATGTCAGATTATTGTCATATTCTTTATTTCTGGGCTCCTATTTCACTAACTTGAAATTTGTCACCTAACAATGACAATTTGATGTACATTTCTGGGTGTACAAAGCCAACACATAGTCTTTGAATACTAGTGTAACTGATTCACGTCATTATATTGATTCGATTGCCTTATCAGAATGCATATAAGCCAGTAGTGTTTATTTCTAGTAAAAGTAATGACATTCCACTTTCTTCTTAAACATATAATATATATACTTTGATAAGTTATTTTGTATGGAGAACTCATATCAATTTGCAAAAGTATCATTACACGAGGTATCAAACATGTAATCACCTTGTAAAGTTATATGATACTCTTGCCTGTCATAAAACGGATCATATGCATTTTGAAGAATAATCTGTTATGTAAACTTTTTGTTGGATTGGCATTAATTAAGTAGATGTTAATTGTTCATAGTTAAAGTCTGGAAATTGTAATTTTTTCCTGAGATCATGTCATTGTACCTTTTGGGATCCAATGTCACAAATGCATTACAATATATGCGGTGGGTTTTACAAAACAAGGTTTTTATCCGCTGCAATAAAAACTGTTTGGTTTAGTATGGTAAATAAATATCCGCGCTCAGTGACGTCACCCCATGGTCCACGGGCTCCCTGGACCGTGACGTCGCTTCCGCCGCCGCATCCGCCTTCCACCACAAATTATGTCAACAGTTAAATCGAATTTTCATTTCGTAATTTACAATTACCTAGCAATGTGCCTTTCAAATAAAAAAATAATTCTCAAATAACAAGTCTTAGTAATGTTATAAACGAAGTCATTACAGTCTCTGCAGATGCAGAACATTCATGTCGGGCTCAAGTATGTAAAGTATTCTTAAGACAGAGTTATTCACGGAATCTTTGGAATGAGAAATAGCTTATAACTTTCTGCGAAATAAACTTCTTCGCTCAAGTGGAAAATTGCTTGTAAGTACCTGTATATCTATTTTGCCTTCAATTATGTTTCAAAAGCGAACGGTCTCTGTGCTTCTAGCTAGATATTAAGCAGGCTTAGAAAATCAGACAAGAGGAAGTTAATAGAAAGCTAATATGGTTAAAACAAGACCTCCATTATTGAACCACAAGTAACCAGAGCTGGTGAAGCGAACTGGCCGAAGCACAGCTTGTTCGAAGTCGTTTCGTGTGTCATATTGCTTGCTACACGACACTGCGGGATCGGGTTTCGTCGTGGTTTAATTAGTTCTTGCTGTGTCTGCAACGATTACTTAGAGGTTAATAAATGCTAATTTATTTAACAGGATATGTTATGTATTGTAGGTATCAAATCTGGCAGTATGCGGTAAACTCGACGATGTCCTATGCGTTGCCGTTGCCGCTATCACTGATTATAACAAAAGTTTTCACAAAATGTTACAACTTTCAAGTAATTTGTGCAACTCAACATAAAGTGTACATTATAATATGTAGTTTCTACTAGGTGCATTATGATTATGACTTAAGAAATGATGTATGTAGTAGTTGTACGTTTTTCATTGTTTGAAGAAAACCCTTTTATCTCACGAGGTAATTTAAATTCGCATTTTATCAATATTTCATCGTACTATTTCTAACTAAGGTATTATAAGTAACTTCGAGCGAGAGAAATAATACCTATTGTATGCTACCGTTGCGCATACAAACCAGCGCGAAGCGTAATCTAGGTCTGAAACATTTCAAATAGAAAGCTGTGTCAAACAATGTGGTGAAGTGTCTCATAACCTTTATGAAACGTGTGCATGCGAATCGGAATGAATTTATTGTGCAGCTAAATTTTATTCCGAGCGCCTCCACGGAACTGGATCTCATGCAGTTGAATTAAGAGGCGTGAGCCTTCAGTGAAAGTGTCCTACTCACGGAACAATCGATTGCCGTTCTTTGAAGTGTCACCAAGACGTATGATAGATATCTCACCATCGCACTTCCTAGAAGCTTATACTTCAACGCGACCGGCTCTTACGTACCACGCATCTCGAAGTCTCCGTATGTAGGGTAGGATATTTTTATTTCAATCAATGCTATACGCATGCCGCCGTCGTGTTGACATTTTACAAACTGTTATATTTAGGCCCACGCGCATGCTGTAAAGGAACTTAAATAGTTTACTTTTCTTAAAGCAAACATCAGTTAATAGCTGCGTTTGTGGGAGGTGAAAGAATTATACTAAAAACGGTATAGAGCCATAAACATGTTTATAATTGACCTAAATTTCTAACTTTGGCGCCGCTTCCTTATTAATAATGTATTTATTCACGGATATTATGTGTTATTTAGGTTCAGATGGTATCGAATAAAAAAAACTAAAACTGATAAAGGCAGCTAAGCCAGTTTACTCTTTGCAGAAAAACAATAGATATTCTATTTCTGTCTCAGAACGCCGGGGCAGATATGGGCTTTATTCACAGCTGCTGCGATGATTCATTGTATTGTTCGCGCCTACACTTAAAACTCTTTTAAGTTTCTAAGCTATAACGCTGTCGAACTTCTGTTAGGTACTGTGCGCCGCCCGACCCACTTGAATGTGCCGACAGAGATATCGTTCACTTTGGTTTTTTCGTGTAATACGTTTCGCTTTTCAACACTTATATTACTCGTATGATTATGACTTATTGGAGATAGTCCTCAAAAGTAATGTCCCTTTACCGTGATAAATATACCGATACAGGATCAAGCAAGCTGACACGAAAGCCGCCAGAAATGGCAGCGGCGTGTGAGACGTCTCTTGACGGAGAGTCGGCCTCATTAGTTCCGTTAACCGTGCCATGCCAGCTACACTGTCACGTAAAATGCTCTAATGATGAATATTAACGGCAACAATATTGTCGTTTCAAACTTTCTCGATTATATTATGATAAAATTATAATCCTAATTTTATTTACACGCAATTAACCAGCGAATGGTAGTGTAACAAAGCTTAACTAGCCACCGAAGTCATTATTAGGCATGTCAGTAATATGATAGCACTTTTCTGCGTATGAGATGGTTAATAGGTATGTCGAACATCGAATAGAATAAAAAAATAAGATTAGTATTGTTTGATATCTAGCGTGAAATAGATAAGTTAGTCAAGCCAGAATGAGTTAGCCTTCGAAAACTGGGAAACATGCTCTACGAAAACACTCGAAGACTTGCCTTTTAAGAGTCTTAAACATCAGAATGGACAGATGACTGACTTGTTTAAGCCCACATGAATGGCACTTATCTTCGTCTTGAACGTCAATTGCTCTGGTTCTTATCTCCACCCGTGTCGGCGTGATTCGTTCGTGTAATAAACCCATGTTTCACACTAGATGCTGCATTTTGTTGCCGACGTAATCTGCCTGTGTTAGTTGGGTAAGACCATGTTACGTGGATTTATATCGTTTCCTTGATTTGTATTCGACTTTCTATTCTGATCTGATATAGATGATTTACTTAATGCCTCTGATGACGTACTTAGCTAAATACTAATTCCACTATAAGATACAGAAGATACTCAATATCTCAATATTATGTTTATGAACATTTACCGGAGCATTACATGGCTTCGTCGATCAACAAAATAATTGCAAGTCGGGTTTCACAATGAAATAAGGTAATATGTAACTAACTGTAATTGGCTCTGCACACTCAACTGCGTCCATAATGTTTAAGTGTGTATCTGGAAAATTAGGTAGCCATTTCCCTGCTGCGATTTATTTTACGTTCGGGCGGCTGGTTTACAAATTGTGCATGCCTAACATAATTAATTAATGCAGGTTTAGTGTTGGTTGTATAATGTTTTCGAAATAAGTGCAGTTGACGGCTGCACTGAATGCAAGGCCGGCGCAGCGTGACGGGCAACTAGGTGATCGCGGTCGGGTCATTCGGGCCTTGAAAAAAGCGATTAATCACTACAATTTCCTGACAAAGCCTTACTAAGTGAAAATTGAAATAGTTAATAAAAGATCATGCATCTTTTATTTACTACATTTAAATTTAAATAGTATTTTTCACAATCGTGTTATAATAGAGAGCTTTTTAGTCGAGTACCGTGTTTAGGCCACGAAGCTTGCTGAGTGGCCTAAGTAAGGTACGAGATTAAAAAGCTTGATTATGACACTATTGTGAACAATACTTTTTGTACGAGTTCATTAAAATTAATAATTTAAGTCATTAATACGAGTATATAAGAAAACTAAATATCGTAAGTAGGTACTACATTGTCTAGTTCTACTATTGTAAAGGCCCTTTGACTTTTCAGGTAGCAAGGTAAGTGTGGCTTCCTCTGCCATATTAGTTATTTCTTGAGGAGTTAAAGATGTTTCGTCACTGCTGTCACTACTGATTTTCTTAGTTTTTATTTTAACTTTTTAAGTTTAACTTTGAAAAGAAAAGTTATCACATTACACCACCGGCGTCCGTAATGTTGCAGTACTGTGCTGTGATTGTCTAAATACTAGCCAATCACAGAGCGTAGTTTTTTTTTAATTTTTATGCCCTGGATACAGCAGCAAGTTCAAGTAGATTTTTGACAGATGACGCGACGCTGCTACGTTCTGAAACGCCATAGATTGGCAATCTTGTGTCGGATCGAGTCTCCTTAAACAAGGACACATTATTGATACGAAGTTCTATTTTCAATTTTTTTTCGGTTGTCTAGAGCGTATCGAAATAATTATTTCGATTGTCCATAGAGCATAAACTTTTTCATCAGAATAAAAGTATTCCATTGCGTTATGGTTTGCGAGGTTCTAATTTAAAGATTATAGTCGACGAGTATAAAAAAAAAACATAAAGACACGAAATTAAAATTATAATTCTCTCATTCATAACAAACAGCCTATATTAGTTAAAATGCCGTTATATATTCCTTTATATTTGTCAGAATGACAAAAGGGCTAAACCATATTTTAGTTAACAGAGGCTTGTTAAGTTTTATAAATGAGGAGGTAAGTTACTTGTTTACCTACATTGTGTCCTCAGTTGAATAATCTTAGGTACCTACCTTAGTATATGCTTCTCTCATGGCGCGGTAAACTGTTGAATTTGAGCCCTAATAGTACTAGAGATGCGCTGAATATTCGGTGGATATTCGGTATTCGGCATATTCGGCACGTTTTTCACTGTTCGTTATTTTGCTAAATTATCAGGTTCAAATGCCGAATAGGTATTTACCGAATCATTTTGCAGATGTTTGTCTGCAAGTTGTAAGAATGTAACAAAGTCATTGCCTTGGATTGTTATTGTTATTTAACTAACTTTATTGTAAATATTTTACTTTAAAAATCACCAAGATTTATACTACTGAAAAATGAGTCTGTTTCTGAACAGCTGATTCAGGTATAAGGCATTACTTTGAACCGAAGAATTCGGCCGAATATACGGTTCGGCAAAAGCTGGACCGAATAGTCGGCTCGGTAAAACCCATATTCGGAGCATCTCATCTCTACTTAGTACCTACCTACGTCAGTTATACTTGCGGCCTCCATTTTTTTTAAATATGGTTCGATTTTTTAATTATTTCTTAAGATAGAACCTATATAAGATTCATTTGCACCTCGCTGACTTCATTGCCTCGTGCGCCGCGCGAGAGTGACCGTTGCGGCGAATTACCGCTTGGATTCATTGCGTATGCGTGCGCGCATGCCGTCCGACCAACCGCGACCGTGCCATGCCGAGGAGTTTCTAATGCCAAACTTAACGCGTGAATCCCGCCGCAATGTATTCAAAAGGTTAATAATAATTAATTCTGCCAAACAAACGGCTTAATCAACCAAATGATGTACCTATGTATTAAAACAAAACCAAACATGAAATTGTGCAATTAAGTAAGTATTGCTACCTATATACTCATGAATATTGAGTAGTGTGTAGGAAATAGTAGACGTCATTTATGTTATACGCGTTAAATAAAGTACCTAATAATGATAAGTAAAAGTTGAAAAAGAATCCGTCATTTTCCTTTCAAAGTTCAATAGCTCAATACCGGCGGAACCGATTTTGTTGAAACGTAGTTCCATCTCGATCACGTCAGCTTTCGGACAAAAACGCATTGACGCATTAAAATAGGTCAATTCGTTTAGGAGCTACGATGCCACAGGCAGACACAGAGACAGATACACAGACACGTCTAACTTATAACACCCCTTTTTTTGCGTCGGGAGTTAAAAATACACAATTCTATAACATTATTTGATGCTTGCTATTTATTTATTTATTTATTTCATTGTTTAGTCATGTCATTTAGAAAACTAAATTCAGTTAAATATTTAAATTTTGTTAGATACGAATAAATCAAGAAGTAGTTGAACATTTTAGTCCGTTAGTTACCTTCCTCTGGCGTCACGTCAGATTTATGATGTTGCACACCACGTCACTCTCACTCTCCTCAGTTGATGCGAATCCAACAACATCTCAATTGTGCCAAATCGGTTCAAGTGTTTGGAGTGCACGGAGTAACTCATGTACCTATTGCGTACATCCGCGTGAACATGCATTACCCTCATTTCGGCTTCGTCATTGTCAGGCAAAATATACAGCCTAGACAGATATAGAAACATTTGCCAAGTAAGAACGTATTGCTGCCTCTTGAAATAAATTCACTCGAGAAATGATAATAAAGTGAGTAAATTCTTATATTACCACCTTATTCATAAAACTTAAAATGTCTCTGCTAAATAAAATGTCTTTCTTACGAACACAAATCTCGATGTGACAAAAATAAAGACCAAATTGTTACGGCGTTTTGGTTAAAATAGATTTTTTTGAACGTTTATGAATACGGCTATTTATCAATAACATTTAGGCTCGACTTGGCGGGGGCACTGCCGTGCCCCCAGATATTAGGGTGCCATGGTTTTAGCCGTGACTCCGAGATTAAATCTGTTCGTTTTGGCTAGAATCTTCTGAACTATACTGATATCACTAGATTAGGTACCTATTTGGTTATTCTACTTAGGTACCCTAAAACAGCTTTTACAGTACATATGGTGCTACTTTCCCGCACTAGTGCGGAAAAGAGCACTTTTCGTGCATATGTCGAAACTTTAAAGAGCCATGTACAGTAAAACGTTGTACGATACACGTGCGAATAGGTAATTCGCAACTCGTGTCGATGTAAAACACTCCCTTCGGTCGTGTTTTAATTTAGCTCCACTCGTTGCGAATTTCCTATTTTCGGCACTTGTATCGTAAATAACTATTGTATAGGAGTTCTCTGTATTTGGATAGGAGTTCTCCTAGGCTTGTAGTTCATTGCAACGAAAACATTCGTGTTTACGATGCAGGTACAAAGAAATCAAGCCACCCTTACATTTTCAAAAGTGTTATTGTGTCTCTCATTCATGTTATCTCATTTCATCGTATTTTAGACATTGCAGCCTATAGCTTTATCCTACACATCTAAAATCATTTCAACAATGATGATATTGATGATTGGCTCGCGACTGATGCGATGATTTATGGATGTCGATGACAACATCCTCTATTATAGACTTTTTCACAACATGTCATTAGAGAGGGGACTTTCCATATCGGTAACGTGTTACCACTTATGGTTAACGTTATTTGGTTAGATGACTTTTATTTAATATCAAGTATCGGACAGGTGCTTTTTGTTTCTTAATCAACCAAATCGTAAAACATGAAATGGAAAGCCAGTTTCATAAACCAGACCACTGCACTTTAACATTTGAGTGGAAATAGACAAATTATATGTATTTACTATTTATGTATAAAAAACATTTAGTCGTTCTACTCACGTAATTTTCTGTTAGCTTGATGAAAACGCCTTAAGTCCAATGTAGAAAATTTACATTGATTAATGTACTAACTAGCTGCCCGCGTATTAGAAAAAACGCAGGCAGGTCCGCGTGATAAAATAACCCGTGTCCACCCCCCACCATGTAGCTCCAGTCTATAGAATACTGGTGAAATAATTTTTGAAATCGGAAGAGTAGTTCTGTCTGTGGTATCGTAGCTCCCAAACGGATGGACCGATTTGAATGCGGTTTTTTTTTGTGTCATAGATCATTTGATCCCGAGTGTTCTTAGCCATGTTTCATGAAAATCTGTTCAGCCGTTTTTGAGATATTGGACTTTGAAATGAAAATGTCGGGGGTTTTTCAAGTTGTATTTATTAGTAACGAACTATCATCATCATCATTATATCACCCAAAAGAAGTCCACATAGGCCTCCTTCAAAAAGTGCCACAATGACCGGTCCTACGAGAATCCGGTAAAGGAGTATAGATTAGGTATAAATAATGATTTCGAAAAATAATCTTTTCCGAGTCTATATGCCAAGAATAGTTGGTCCGTAATTAAATTACTGTATTACGAGTAAATAGAGACAAGTACTAGAAGGACGTCGTCGTTCGACTTGTATGTCTGCCTCTGTCTTCATATGGCAGTAACAATAAAGTTTATCAAGGCTTTATTCATGTTCCTTTTTCATGATTCTCCCATAAATGTTTATATGTAAACGGCCCGGTGAATACGTTCTGAACAACATTGGCTCGAATTTGAACATGCATTGCAGAGATTTAAATAACTGCATCTGTTATACCCGATAAGGAATCGAAGTATCGGGCGACTCCCACGAAATTGCCTCGTCTCGGCCATTATGCCAGGCCGACTCACACTGGGTCAATATTTTATCTGAAGCCAGTCCGCGACGGATCGGTCAGAAGTTCTAACTGTTTAGTGTCTGTCGTGTCTACTGGATTATTAAATATTTGTTACTAACAGATTTGATTCTTGTTTTGAATTTGGTACTCCCTGTTGATGAAATTATGTAGAAAGAACACATGTTTATCGTAAAATCCACACTGACCTGAACTTTTCAAACTAACTCTACCTACTTAGTTATACGGTACGACGACGGTACGGTACGGTTAAAAATACGGTTTTGTAAAACAATAATTTGTAATAGCATGTCTGTTGTTTATTTAATTTTGAAACGTTATGATAAGATGGTTTATTCTAGAACCCTACGAACTTTCCACTCGGAAGTAATAATATAGATTTAAACGAAGCAGATGTATTGTTTGTACTTATGACTTATCTTGAATATTATAAAGCAATTTAATTATAAATTAACCAAAATAAAGATTAAAACATCTATTTATATTATTATTCAAAATTTTCGATAGCGAAGCGAATTAACTTATTATTTTTGTGATGCCTGATAATTTGTTGGATTTTGTCTACAGGTAGGTAATTACTCAAAAAAATTAAATCAGTTGCACAAAAAAAAAACAAATTTGCGATTTATTCCATACTAGTAAAGTTGTCAATTAAAAGACTGGACAGTTACTGATATAGATAAAATCCTATATTTAAATCCAGGCTATAAACTATCTTCGTGCAAAATTTCATCCAAATCGGATGAGCCGTTTAAGCGTAATTGAGTAAAAAACATTAAATGTCCAAACTTTCACATTTATAATATTAGTAGGATACGTTTTTGTTTTAGTTGCTCAGGTTTTCTTTTATGTTTCATTTGTATTAAGCGCTTAACACGCCTAGCAGGGGTTGCCGGTGTGTGTCACCATGAGCTGACAGGGACCACGACGGTTATATATAAATTTGTTGTTTATGGTGTGTTGACCGACGGCGGGGCTGGCGGATGCCGGGCCTGCTCGCGTAGCGTAGCCCCAATGCGCACGAGACCTCGAATTATGGCGTAATAGAGCCAACTCACAATCCGCGGTGAAAATTACCGTTTAACTGCTACTTTTGCTGTTAGAAAACCATGGACATGAATAATATCCATACCTAACCTACTTATACGCATATTTTTGTAATACTGACAATATTTGAAGGAAAAAGTTTAGTTTTTTTTTATTTGGTACTTTCATTTCGATGATGCATTTTAACGAGGAAATAAACAAACTGAAGTGGGAATTTTGCTAGTCCGTCGTGTATATTACTAATTACAATGTTCTAAAAATGGAGTATGTGAAGCAGGTGTGGGGCTATACAAGTTATATTGGTCGTTTTTATAAATCATGATCCAAACGGAATTTTTCATGTTTGATCGACCTAAATCATGAGAATCATGACATATTGATGAAAAATATAAAAATGAATATACTTTTCCACAAATCCGAAACTACTCTAAAGAGTCATTAAAAACCTCTCACGCATAAGATTAATCACATTATCAAATCCTATTCAATTGTTGTTAGTGCTTACAGGCTTGTATAATTGTGATTAATTTGTTTCGCACGCTGCAATTCATCAGCTGAACAGATGGTGGGTGCAACAATCGGTCACCCACGCACGTAGTTGAAACAATAAACTTCTAAATGCTTGCCATATAAGGAGACGAGCTACGAATCAATCCGCTTACCTTTTATCTAGTAATACCTACCTACTGACTTTCTAGCCTATCAAAATAAGACCGTATGACGCATAGCTGCTAAGCTTTATAATTTACTAGCTTCCGCCCGCGACTTCGTCTGTGTATACCCGGGATAAAAACTATCCTTTATTATCCAGGCTATATAAACTATCTTCGTGCGAAATTTCATCCAAATCTGTTAAGCCGTTTAGGCGTGATTGAGTAACAAACCTTCAAAGATCCGAACTTTCGCATTTATGATATAAGTAGGTTAACAGTTAACACCCCTTGCAAATGCAAATATTTCCATTGTGTCAGGGTTACAAAAAATAAACGTATATTATTATACCATGCCACGACAGAAATGTATTCATAAAAAAAAATATTTTCATGATCTCAAAATTCAATGTCAATAAGGTAGAGTAATTGTACAACCTCGAATTCAATGGTGGTCCTAACGTCGCTGCGTGTACATAAGGCGGTCGTCACACTGCTCCGCATCTCCGGACCGAGATGCGGAGCTGTATACAAATTTCGTCGGACGGTTTCGGTGCAGTGTGCCTTATCATACGGAATTTACATACAAACTATGGTACTTGCATACAACGAGAAACGCACCTCCGTTCGGAGATGCGGCGCAGTGTGACATCCACCTTATTGTCTTGTATGGACAATTTTAGTTTCATTGCACGTATAGGTGCCGCTAAACTTCGTAATACGTAGCTGTTAGCAAATTAATTACGTGTTCAGATTTCTGGGTTCATTACAATGTTAAAGATGTTATTATTAATGAATGATAACATAATCGTTGAGACTTCGTGATGGCCATCCTTACCAGTGTTATTAAGAAAAAGAACATAAGAGCTTTAGATTTTATTATCAAATTCTGGGTTTAGTAATACCAATGTTATAATAACTACGAGTATTAAACCTAAACCTTCTGTTGCACCTTCAGCTGAGGCTCACTAATTCCCGACACGTGGTAAGCCCCTGTCGCAATTGCTAATGCATCAACCACATTATTAATTAGATTTTTAAAACCTGTTGAATAAATATTTGTAATAGATTGGTTGAATATGATAGGTATTATGAAAGGTGAAAAAAATTAAAAATACATTGTAATATTTATTATCAATCCTGAATGATTAAGAGAGAGACATTTGAAATTGTATAGTCGGCAACGGTATAGAACGCGTTAAGTTCATAATGTACGACATGTCAATATAATGTGATTGGAGGTGATCCGCCGCGTAGGACATCGGATCTCTATTAGGCACATGTACCTAATGCACGTGCGTAGATATCAGAACGTGACATTATAGACGGGCTCGGTGTCCACTAGGCACTAGTAGTGCCTAGTTACAACTCTCCACAGGGGAACCAGTAGTAAGACGGAGCTCCGATCAAGCATTGTTGTTGCCATACCCGGGGTCAGGATATACTAGAGGGTAATGGTGAGGTGAATCACCAGGTTATCAATGGCTTCTATTCTGATCCATATTGTGTATCGAATATTTGTTATAATTTTGTTTTGTACGATGTTGTTTCTGTTTATGTGTGATTTTAGCAAACAAATAAACGTTCTATCTATCTATCTATGCCATAGCTGATAGTTGAACGGTGCCGGTGCTGACGGAGACGGTGTGAGCTCAAATTTCACGTGTGCGATTTGTACAAACACCTAGAGGCGCAATATTAAACAGGCAATCATGTTTCGTTCCTATTGTAGATATTATGGGACATATTGCGTTCGTTATTTTGATTTATAGTGTTGACGTTATCTAGATCTGGCTAGTCTGATAAGATCACAATGTAAATTGATTGTACAGCTATATATCGCATTTATGACCTGATAATACAACCTGATAACAAAATAAAATCTTAATAACTATTCACATCACTCCTATTTCACAATATCTCTGACGGTTTTGGAAATAAGAGACGTCTAGTTGTGATATAGAAGTTGCCGAAATGATTGCATCCGATGCAAACTGACATTGAGAGGCGAGACAATTGAATAGCGTCAGAAATGCCTTGGATTTCTCACAACTGGGTGATGCCTGATAGACTTGCGACTAGTTGCGACACCAATCTCATCTTTACTGAAATGGCACTTGTTGGCTTATAGATACGAGCGATGCTAAATCAATACAACATTCAGATTGCCGGTCTGACGGGTACTTAACTTTCGTTTTGTGTAATGTTGGTTGATTGAGGAAGGGATTTATATGATGTATCTAATAGTCCCCTTTAGTATTCTTAAGAATACAGGACAATAAAAGGGTCATGGCCATGAGTAACGTTATTCCCAATGCATAATTAAATAATTATTCATTTATTACTATTAGACAGATGAGACTAATACTACATGCCCTCGAAGTATATCAAACGTATGCCAACGAACCTAATTTATTTAAAATTTATTTAGAACAAGAACGTTGTATGGCCAACGATACGCTTGATACTGCTTTACTTTATGGGTATATGCTACAAAGTATTACGTTTATAATGAGTGTGCATTAAAATCGTACATGTACGGTTTAGTTTCGTGCATAGCTATTTGGGCGGAGCGCGGACGCACGCTTGGCTGTTCACAGGCATGCGGTGTTCCGTATGCGTGAGCTACTTGCAACTAGACGAACGGTATTTCATTATCACACAGTGCATTTCTTAATGCACGCATTTCTAACGAAATTCTAATCTTTCGCTCATATTTGGAGCTGAGGAACTGAGCAAGTACAACCAAGGGAAACTGCAACCATAGTAATAGCACCACTACTTAGTACTTACTCTGTAGTTATGTGGTGTTCTGTCCCTCGTGGTGAGTAAGGTGGCCAGGGCTCCCAAGGATGTGCTATATTGAGAGTGAGCGACCTGCGTCAGTAGCTGTCGACACTGCGAATCCTTAAATTAATATAGAGTCGGTAACGCGCTTATTATTCCTCTGGATTCGCAAGTGTCCATAGGCTAACATCAGGAAGGCCGTATCCTGCAATAATCCTGGAATAAAAATAGGAAAAATTATATAATATAAGCATAGTTATTTTGCAAGAGCATCCTTGAACAAACAAACTGTTATGAAGAGAAACTGACACGGTTTCCGTCTTCAACTGAGTCAAATGAAACGACTGTTCGGGTAAAACTGCAAACGAAGATTGAGTTGGGCTCGCCCCCTCTACCACTAATTTATTATATAACAAAAAATATTTCGGTGAATAGATGAAATGTGTTGCGCAAATTATGCGTGTCTTTTCTTTACACCACGCCCCAGTATCCATTTGAAACAAAACAAATTACATATACCTAGTTAATTTCCTATTACCTACAGTTGATACAAATTTAATTGCCAGTTTTTATTGAATAGTAAGCGGCTAGAGGATAACTTATCATAATATATCGTTGTATTGTAGCTAGGTACTTGAACTTTTAGCAATGAGTATACCTACTTTAAATTTTGTTTGTAAAGTGCCTCACGTAAATTTATTGGTTTGCGAACTAGTCAGTTATCTGTTGTTATCCTTACATGTAAACATTCCCTTTTATTACTCTATTTTTTACAAAGTTCGTTATATGATGTTTTATTATTAGTTTGAGAATGAACCTTGTCCGAACGGACAGATCTGAGAGTGAAAGCTCGTAACGCTCGATTGGATCACGTCGTTCCTTCTTTTATTTTGCCTTGCAAGTGTCGACTGTTTGCCAACAGATTATCGACAATTTCACCACAGTTTCGCTGCTAATTCTTCTCGGTTAACTACAACCGATATCCATCACTGGGCACAATTTATAAAATAAACAAATTCAAAATCAAACATTAATAACGTAATCTAGAGATGGGTAAATCCGGACTTGAAGATTTAAATGATTCGAATCCGCAAGCGGTTCCGATCCCTTATCGACTCCTTTCAAATCTTATCGAATCCGAGGATTTATTAACTCCGACTCCGCAGTTCGGCACCAGAGCCGAATGCCGCGTACACGGCGACGGCACGCGGATCGGAGCAAGGAGCGAGCGAGAGCGAGCCGATCGCGGATCGCGATCGCGGCGGCTATGACTGGTCACGTGGCACGCCATTCGGCTTCGGCTTGATTCGGCTCAAATCGGAGAACTTCGCGATTACATTGCGAATGATGCTAATGTCGACAATTTTAGCTCTTTTTGTATTCAATGCAGGTAAAAATGGCTCTTATGTCATGTCCCCGGCTGAGGATTTTAGTTAGATTCAATCAAGGTTGACAGTCCTAAGCCTGTGAAGAACGAAGGGAAATCGATCGATCTATAACAAGTATAACAACAGCTAGTAATATAATAAAATAAATCAAAGTAGTGTAGGTACTTGACCTTGTGCAAATAATTTTAAGATTTTATTAACTAATTTGTTATAATGATAATAACAACGCAATCCGCATTCGTAAAAAAACCAAAAAAACTAGCTCCATCAGAAAAAAATATTATAATTTCGGATATTCCGATTCAATATAACTCGGAGATTGAATATGTCTCAAAAGATTCGGAAAACCGTTAATATCACTGAATTTGTATTAAAACCAACGAGTCCACTGAGTCCAGAGTGATTTTGTTTGAGGGATTCAAAGGATTTGTATTAAAACCAACGAGTCCGGAGTGATTTTGTTTGAGGGATTCAAAGGATTTGTATTAAAACCAACGAGTCCGGAGTGATTTTGTTTGAGGGATTCAAAGGAGTCGAAGAGCCGATAAGCGGAGTCGGTACCGATAAGCGGAGTCGGTACCGATAGCGGAGTCGGATTTAGTGATTCGGATCACTCCGCGGAGCCGAGATTACCCATCTCTAACGTAATCGTTACAAAAGTGTCTATGGTGCTCAAGGCACCACCAATGAGAATAGTAGATATATTTATCGTCTTTTTAATACATTTACAAATGCGCCGAATATGGGTTTTACCAAATACGAAAATTCGGCGAATATTCGCTTCAGCTGTTGAAGAACCGAATATTCGGCCGAATTATTCGGTTTAACGTACTTAATGCCTTCATCCGTTGTTCTAAACCAGACTAATTAAATGGTAAAAGTTTTGTTCATTATCAAAGCAAAATATTGATAAAAAAGCAAGTTAAATAAAGGTAAAGGGTTAAGAGTATTAATTTCACGAAGCAGTAAGTATTTTACATTATTGTAACTTGTAACAAAAACCTCTTAAAATTGTTCGGTAAATATTCGGCAACTGAACCGAAATAATCGGCCGAATACCTAACATTAAAAAACATGCCGATTATGCCGAATACCGGATATTCGGCGCACCTCTAAAATACATCTTAACCCGTCCTACCCCAGACTTCCACGAATACCCTATAACAGATATGAAGTAAACTGAGTTTTATCTACAATAGTTTTATCCTACCAAAAAACAAATACAAATTATAAAATAACAACATTTTCCTGGAAACGTTTCTCTTTGAAACCGAAGTTATAATTTAACCTCGGCCTCGCCCTTCTAGGTTATTTAATGCTATTTCGTTAAATTGAACGGGAAATCGAATAGGTGCATTATGTGGATTCTGGTTAAGTTTATTGCAATTTCACTTTGGCACAAGGGTCGAATGGTACGAATCAGGTTTCCTTGCTATCTTCTCTGTGCTTCACTTCACAATCGCTCGTTTTCATAACACGTATGTCTGTTGTCATTCTGCGACCTAATAATGAAGGTTCTCACAATCTTCTCGTTGATAAATAATGGACATCGTTTAATATACCAACCTCTTTCAAAATAGTGGGTACCTAGTTGTATCTGTAACCCCCAATCATAAGTGATTTTTCCACCGCCACGCCTGCTTAATATCTCAAATTATACAGTAATTGCACTAGTTCACTTTTTTTCCCGATCTCGGGGCTCCATAATATGAGTTTTTTGCATTTGCATGGTCGAATATAATACGTTTCCTATTTTTTGTACGCCAATTTGTAGACTGTTGTTAGAGCCGTCACGAGCCGTCTTGTATTATGTGTACTTAGTATACATGTTTTAGTAGCCTCAAGCCACCTGTTGCGTAATGTTCTGCAAATAGTTTCGCACTTTTGCAAATAAAACCAGTTGTTATCAAGATTAGCATAATGGAGAACAACAGGGGAAACATTTTATGGTAAATTAGGATTCCATTGAACTTCGAAATCATGCAGAGGTCTAATTCTTCTAAATTCGCACGTGCGGAATTATTCGGATGATTTTGCAACGATAAGTTGACATACGGCAAACGATTGCGAAATGTACTATCTACAGAGCTAGTGCAGCGTGCACACTGCATGAGTGCATGACTAAGCGAACAGTTTTCTCAGAACATTGTGCTCGACACCGAATCAATGTTTTTGTTTTAGTACTAGCTTCTGCCCGCGACTCCGTCCGCGTGGTACTCGTTTTTATCGTAGCTCCATACAAACTTTCACCCCCCATTTCACCCCCTTAGGGCGTTTATATATTTCCGGGATAAAAACAATTCTATGGCCTTCCCCGGGACTCAAACTATCTCTATACCAAATTTCACCCGTACAAACTTTGCACCCCTATTTAACCCGCTTAGGGGCGAGTTTTTCCAAAACCCTAAAATTACTTTTCTTATATTGTACACAAAGTTTCAAGTATCTCACTTAAGATTGTACTCCACCCCCATACAAACTTTCAACCCCTTTTTTACCTCCGTGAGTGGAGTTTTCAAAAATCCCTTCTTAGTGGGTACTTGCGTCATGTAAACTACGAGGGGTGATTGGAAAGTTCACGGCCTAAGTATGAAATCAAATCCAAAGATTTTTTTTAATATTTTTATTTCTCTACGTAGTCCCCGCCGAGATCTTTGCACTTGATCCATCTGGATTACAAAGCCGTTACACCACTTTTGAAGAAACTTTCCTCCAGGCCTTCAAAATATGTGTCCACTTCAGCTTGGACCTCGTCGTTGGTCGAAAATTTCTTACCGCCCATGTGTTTTTTTAAATTTGGAAATAGGTGAAAGTCCGACGGTGCCAAATCGGGCGAATAAGGCGGGTGGGGCAATAATTCAAACCCACAGTTACGAATTTCTGCCATCGATTTTAGTGACGTGTGCACACGTGCATTGTCCTGGTGAAAGATAACTTTTTTTGTCAATAATCCAGGTCTTTTTACTTTCAGAACCTCTCGTAATCGGCGTAAAAGTTCGCAATAATAGTCCGAATTTATAGTGTTACCTTTCTGGAGATAGTCAACCATTATTACTCCCTTTGCGTCCCAGAAGACTGATGCCATGACTTTATTCGCCGACAAAATGGCCTTTGCCTTTTTGGGAGGCGGAGATCCAGCACGAACCCACTGCTTCGATTGCTGTTTAGTCTCGGGCGTGTAGTGATGGACCCATGTCTCATCCATAGTAACATATCTGTCCAAAAAGTCTTGAGGATCAGCTTCATACAGGTCTAGACAGTCGCGTGAAATTGTTAGACGAGTGATTTTTTGTTCCACTGAAAGGAGCTTTGGAACCCATCTCGCCGACACCTTCGAAAAACCTAATCCGTTGACTATAATGTTTTGGGTTCTTTCATAGGAGATGCCTACGATGTCAGCTATTTCTCTTACCTTTAATCGTCGGTCTTTCATTATCATTTCGCATATAATTGCCACATTATGTGGATTGGTTGCAGTGGTTGGCCTCCCAGGACGAGGGTCATCTGCGATACTGACTCGTCCCCGCTTGAATTCAGCTGCCCACTTTTTTATCATGGTATATGATGGACAGGATTGCCCCAATCTACACTGCATATCTTCGTAAATTTGTTTCGAACTCAATCCTTTTTTATGAAGATATTTAATTACAGCACGATGCTCCAAACTGTCCATTATGAAAAATCCGTATACACGTAATTTTAAATCAAACGTAACTTCTATTTTAAATAATGTTTTCCAATTAAAATTTCGCGGGACGACTACTAAATAATGACAGTTCAAAATGGCGTCAGAAAAAAAATTAAAAGTTTTTTTTTAAATGGTCAGGCCGCGAACTTTCCAATCAGACCTCGTACCTACCTATTGTAAAAAAAAAACAGCTTTCTAGGTGCAACTGTTTGGGCTGGGCCTTGATTTAAGTGAGTGAGTCAGAACTTTTACGTTTATATAAATAAATAAATAAATAATTGCATCCAAATCGGTTCAGCGGTTTACACGTGAAGAGGTAATTTCCCCCATAAAAACTTTGCACCCCTATTTAACCCGCTTAGGGGTAGGTTTTACCAAAACCCTAAAATTACTTTTCTTGTTTTGTAAGAAGGAGTCAATACACAAAGTTTCAAGTCCCTCACTTGAAACTTTACTTCATCCCCATACAAACTTTCAACCCCCTTTAGCCCCTTGAGGGTGGAATTTTCAAAAATCCCTTCTTAGTGGGTACTTACGTCATATAAATTACCTATTGTGAATAAATCTGCTTTCTAGGTTCAACGGTTTGAGCTGGGTGTTGATTTAAGTCAGTCAGGACTTTTACGTTTATATATTTATATATAGAGTAACTATTAAAGCTACCTTAAGACTTAATGTGTTGCTCTAAACTGCTTTAAAGGTTAGACGTATCTTAAAATCAAAATTAAAATTGTACTCTCTTCACACAGTGGATAGGTAGTAGATTAGGTAATTCGTACATATGCTCAGACCAATATTTCTTGGTCTGAGCGTACCTACATGTTTCCTATCACTTTTCAAAAGTCCCAATCTATTCAATTTTAATATTTTATAATCTTCTCTCAACTTTCATATTGATTCTTCGAAGTTAGTACCTAATGATATCGACTAGGGATTGCAAACCGGACTGATTTTGAATCCGGCCGGATCCGGCCGGATTTTGGCCATAATCCGGCGGATCCGGCCGGATCCGGCCGGATTACACTGGCTGGTTTTAAATAATTAAATGTCACGTGTTTTATTATTTTTTTATCATAATTTGAGAAACGACGGATATTTACCAACTTAACATAAAATTAACATTTTTAAGTAATCACATATCACAAATATCACAATCAAATAGTATTTCAAAAATTTCCAAACTATAAACTTTTTTTTTTTTTTTTTTTTTTTAATTTATTTAAAACAATTTTTTTTTTTTACAATACTTATTGTGTTGCACATAAAGCCACTATTTGAAACCTGGAAGGTTTAGGCAATAGTTGGCGAGATCGCGCGGTTCTTCTTTAAACTGTAAACCATATAACCAGTCTTTTTTTAGTTATCTGTAGTAATATAATTTTAAATTATTTATTATAGTTGAGTCATAGAGTATAGTCAGTCTCACTCACAAACAAAAACATAATTCTAATAAATTATAATCCAATCAGCTTTGTTGTTTTTGTAAGAATGAACAAAATATTAATTGACTTCTATCGTAGCCTACTAAATGTAACATAATAATCACATATAACAATAATATTGCAATCAAATAACACGTATTTCAAAATTGACAAATGATAATAAACCTTTCTCAAACCACATAATCAGTCTCCTCATTAATCTACCTGTTAGCTTTGGTTTATCTAAGTACAGTAATATAATTTTCAATTATTTGTTACTGCTGAATCAACAATTATCAGCAAATCTCGCATCGCGCGCGTCAAGTCAAGCGACGTTTGAATATCGACGGAAACATTCAATCTTAGCAGTGCTTTACGCTAATATTTTGTGTTTTAGCTGGGTGATTGACTTTACCGGATCCGGTTCCGGATCCGGTGAATTTTACCGGATCCGGTAGCCACAAAAAAGCGCCGGATCCGGCCGGAATTCCGGTCCGGCCGGACCGGATTGCAATCCCTAATATCGACATTGTGAGCGATCATCACACGATCAATTTGTTCTGCTATTCATGGAAGGTGGAAGCTGTTAATTAGAAAGATTTACCCATACAAGGCGACGCGACTCTCTCGGCGCTAGAAGTCGGACCAAACCGTGCATTGAAACTTCTTTTGAAATAAAATATATGGTTATAGAATAATACAAACTCAATAAAGTAAAAACACGAGTCGTTAAAATCATAAACGTTCAACATACCTATTGTAGCTAAAATGACCTGATGATGAATGATGAATGATGAATGATGATGATGATGATGATGATGATGATTCACTTTGTCGTTTGTGTTAGTGAGAAAATGAGAAAACACATTTGTCGGAGGTTTGTTAAGTTTAATGAATAAAGGCTCGCGCAAACCGGCGGAGCGCAGCGCAGATCACTTTAAATTTATCAAGGTATATTCTTTTCTATTTTAATTACATTAAGGTATAAATTTTAATGCTCTGAGACCGACCTCAGAGCATCACGGGGGATTTCTCAGAGTAAAAGAAGAATATACATTGATAAATTTAAAGTGATCTGCGCTGCGCTCCGCCGGTTTGCGCAGGCCTTAAGAGGATACGTTTTTAACATTTGTGCTGCACGCTTTCGACAAGGGTATTACCTGCATATTGGCTTGTTAATATAACCATGCCATTTTCAAAAACCGTGATTACACTATGATTTGTAGTAAATATGGTTCGAGTACGGATGTGCGAGGAGCCTCATTTTCCACGGACTCAATGACTTAAATACTCCACTTAGTCAACTAAAATAAATAACCTTACGTGTCTCAGTGTCTGGCTTGGTTTCGCGTAGGTACCCCAGGATAATTGGGACCAAAGTACACCGTGTAATTACTTAATAATACGTGTAACTTTTTACACGACTAAAGGAGATCGCGCTGCTGGATCATCCGACGTACAAACACGCAGCTTAAATAGCTGCTATTATGACGTTGGTATTAATTTGAAAAGAATAGAGCTCGAAGTCAATGCTTTTAAACTCAATATATGTATAAATTGTATAACGACAGAATTTAGAGCGGATTTTATTTTCGAGTTGATTCACATTTATTTAAAGATGCGAAGTTTTATTTCAGTGCTGACAAATCAATCAAACTTAACCGTTTTTATTGCTATTCAGTTTATTTTTATTCAATTACTGCGAGTGAATGTAGAAATGTATGCTTTTATGTAATAGGTATTATCAGTTCCTTACACGTGAAGCGCATAATTCTTGAGAGCTTGGTCGGAATAATAACTATAATGTCGTAACAATGCTAATATTGAATTATTAATTCACATGACTTGTGACACGTTTCACACTTCCTGTATTTATTGGAGGATGAAAATATACATGATTTATTGCTATATTAGTGAGAATGTTGGTAGTTGTTGTAACACGTAATCATTGTTCGAGGATGTAATGTGCCAATAATAATTAAGGCGCCGTAGGTTCAGCGAAGTTAAGCGAACAGAGTTTTTGAAACAATATAATGCGTCTGTTTATAATAATATGGATTCAAAAAAATACGAATAGTATTCTTGAGGCTTTTTTGCAGGGAAATCAGTGCTTCGAAACATGATTAAGCAAATTTGGCTCGATAGAAAAAAATCACGAACATAGGTCTAAAACACACAAAAATACACTTAAAATATTCGTAACAAATTATGCACAAAAGCTATAAATATTAAAATTGCTTCTAAAAATCGGCAATATCATGTTTGAGGGAAATCAGTGTTTACATTTTTATTTATTTAAACGGCCAAAAAATTAAAATTAAAAAACATGATATCCGCGCTTCCGAGCACGCACTTCCATCTCGCTCGCGCTTATGCTCAGTGAGAGGGAGAGAAGACCATGAACCTACGGCGCCTTAATCAACAAGTTATTTATTAAGTACCTAGAGGTCAGGGTATGAAATACTATAATAATTTGGATACTCAGTAATAATTTTCCGCTTTCAATATTACGCTGTGTTGATTGATTAGTTGAGCTAACAAGCTTTAAGTATCATTTAAAATAATTACATATTTATTATATAGTAATCAAATGTACTAAAAATAAGAAAGAGAATAAGAAGTACAATAAAAATGAAGAAAATTTTGATTGCGTTTTAATCGGTCTATGTTTCTTTTCTTTGTTAACCTACCTTAACTAAATAGGGGTGTAGTAGACTCATGTTAAAATTGATAACGTAGTGTTGCTAAATGGATCAACGTCAAATTATTGTAATAAAGTCTGAATTATATTATAATATATTATATTGATAAAAAGATATGGACCTTAAAAGTTAAGAAAAATTACGTTTTTTTTTTATTGTCCAAGACTACATTTAAGGCTACCACTAAAGCTACACTGAACCTAAACGCAGTATTTCGTGCCCGAAACAGCAATTTACTTGATTTTCCATGCAACATACAAATAGCATACTGTGACAATGTCAATTAGTATGATGGGTTTTGGCTGCGCTAGCGAGGTCTGTCTTTGACAATTTTTTTTGGGTATTCATGTTCTTTAATTTGTAGTTGCCCCCAAACAAACATTTGTTCCTCTCCTAAAACTGGTTCGAATGGCATCGTAAAAAATCTTAGGTCAGTAGGTTCTGTAGATTCGTACGTGAATGTTCAGACTTTAGGTAAAAACCGTATTATAATCATTTGAAATATATTGTTGCAGAACAATTCAGACCACCCTCGATCTGAAACTTTTGACTATGTCGTAAATCATACCATGAGGGGTGATCCAAAAGTTTTGATAATCGGTATTAAAAACAGAAGTTCTCCGTATCATATCATTTTTAATTATTTAAATACACTCTTTATTAATTTACTTACCTATATAGGTATAATATATTAAAAATGTTTAATTTTGCTTCATATAAAAAAAAATTTGGATAGACGAAATGAAGCTTAGTTTTTTACATCGACGCAATTGCACCGATTTTATTGAGGAGTTTTCCATATCTAAGAATAAGAAGTAATAGTAAAAGCGTTGGTCTAGATTACAAGGTAGGTAACTAGTTTTATAGAATGCACAAGCCTGAAAAACAGCCCTGATAATCGGCAAGCTCGGCCAAAAAAAAACTCATACAATTGTTTTTTTTTTCTTTGGTTTTTTTCTGAGACGGCCTCGCTTAATTGCTATAGAATTATGATGTATCACTCTCCCTTCGTATCTATATTCATACTTTTGTCACCTACGTCCACCCTATTTAAAGAAATTAAAAATTATTTATTGATGGCCAGAAAAACCTACCTTGAACTTTGTTACGTGAGCCGTGCCTTAAAAAAATGATGACATGAGTTTGTTTTATTAATTTCGTTGAATCCAAATAAATAAACCTCTAATTTTATTATATACTTTTTTTATTACCGCACCAGAATTTTGCCAACACCTTAGCCCTTAGCCCCTAACATGTAACAAAATATCCTGCCATTTTACAGACGTCAGAATATATTCCATACCATCATATTTATTTCGCTATTAAAGAAAAACAAATGAATGAAATCTTTTTTTAAGTTTTTAGGTTATTATTGAATAGTGGCACAGTAGGAATGATAATCACAAATTATCAACACGAGACCAAATCATGATCATGAACGATCAAATATCAAAACATTTGGATCACCCCTCGGCCCTCGTATATTCACATTGATCAACGCTGGTACATGCCATGACCGATTGCATCTTTCTAAAATCAGCAGGCGCAAGTGATATTCTAGTATTTTCTGTCAGCGTTCCGAGGTGACATTCATTATATTTCGCTTTTTTTAAGAGTTGTAAATTAGAATCGCAGGGTTCAACAGTCATTTCATGAAAGCAGTTATCAGAAAGAATATGTCATTAAGTTTCCTTACGTCATATGCTTAGGTGGTACATACATGCATTCTACAGTTCTTTGAAAACAAACCTACTACGTTAAAAGTCACGCGACGCAAGCTAATGCACTTCACATTAGCAGATCTTATACCACCCAGTGTTTAGCGACAATTAGGCACGGCCTTGGTGACGCAACGAAGAAAGTGAAACCATGAAATCGCCTCCAAAACGTCACAACAAAATGCCCGATTGTTCCGCAGTTTGTCAACACCCGGTAATCACCGAAACTTGCTTTCACGCTGCACAAACCAGTTTTGGCTAATTACCGGGCTATTATAGAAAAACTATAATTTTCTGTTACAATTGTGGAAAATTCAAATGGTTGGAATGCAGGAAGCACGCCCATCCGGTTCGTTCCACGAACTTTCGCCGTCATACGTTAGCACACATAACGGACAAATAGTTAACACTTGCAACCAAATGAAAATGATTTACTAAGTTCGGGTACCTCTCGTACACTGCTAGTAAGTAAATTATACCTACATGAACTATAAACGTTTGTTTGAAAGGATAAACATTTATTAGACTGTATCCTTTTAAACATATAAATATTTGAACGATGTACTGTGTACCTGACATGATAACAAAACCTTTCCCGTCACGATTATTTTAGATTATTTTATCGATGATAGTGATAAAGTATGACACACCGCAAATTTCTATTCAAGTACGTAGTTATCATTGGAAAACTGGCTAACTCAGTTGTTTCAATCGTGTTAAGGTTTATCTCGTGATTATCTTGGAGGTGCATTTGATTGACATTGCTAATCTCCTGTTATTTACTTAGTAAATTGCAAGTGAAACTGCTGGTGATTGTACGGTCTCTCTTTACGACTCAATCGTGCCTGATTTACGAGCCGCCACTCCGCACTCGCCAACATCATCTCACAAATGTTCACTCGCCTAACTAATATATAAAATCGAAAGGTGTTGATAAATACGCGATGTGTCAAATGTGCTCGCGGGATATAAATAAGGTATTTATTGTTCATTCCATTATACTCACTCATCCTTCGTAATGAATATGCAGATTGACCTATTGTATTGAAAGGTTTAAATGCAGTGAAACGTACAAGTTCGTATTTTCTAGAAAAGCCAGCATAAACAAAATTACGAGTACGTAGGTACTGCGACCTACTATTTATTATTTGACAAAGCGCCTTCAACCAATCCTAATCCGGACCAAATGTTACGCATTAAGGCCTGCGCAAACCGGCGGAGCGCAGCGCAGATGACTTTAAATTTATAAATGTATATTCTTTTCTATTTTAATTACATTAAGGTATAAATTTGAATGATCTGAGACCGACCATCACGAGCATCACGGGGGATTTCTACTCTGCAGCATCGAGGAGCATGTTAGAGTCCGCCGGTTTGCGCAGGCCTTTAGTCAGTATCAGTAGTCTTTGTTCTCAATTCGCGGAATATGTAGGTATAAACTATCAGAGAAAGAATATAATGGAAAAATAAACCATCTTCGTCTGTAGCCCCCGACAGGATCCTTTCGGGGGCTACAGACGAAGATGGTTTATTATATTCTTTCTCTGTATCATATCGATTATAAAATGATTGGGGTAACTTCCTCGTTAAAAATAACACGAAAAACAAAAAATATTTAATTAAATAATTTGTTTCGTGATAAGGGTATATAAACTATCAGTGTAACATAACACACACACACAACTAAAGCGTAACCCCACTTAATCATAGAACTAAAATGTGTTTTGACCCACATTCTTACAAACACACATGTTAAAATTTCGTTTATGTATAGGTTTGTAGAAGTTGAATAAGGCCATAAGATTGCAACCGGATCCAATGTTTACACAAATAACGTTTTGTATAAGATTTTGCAATGTTCTTTACACCATCGCTATAAGCACAATAGTCGTAAAGGAAAACAAAACGCGGGTTGTCCGGGCGCGCACTCAGGCTTGACGCAATTTCATGGTGGATGGAACACTGCGACATTACAGAGTTTCCTCCATGAAGCACCAGGGCACTGATTATATATTAGTTCCACGAACAGATACTCAGGTCTGAATAAAAATGCTTATACCTACCGTTTTTCGTGCCTACGAAGTTTGACAATGGAGCGACCTTGAACACGCGGGTCGTTGCCCGCACGTGCCGGCCAATCGAGGCTAGGGTTGACACCGTTTAGAAATTATTTTATAATTGAATAGTTGAGTGAAATAAAAAACTCATTTTATTATTTTTATTATAATGTGTGAGTAAGTGAAGCAATTGTCAACAATTTCTCCACCTAAATGTAATGTTGAATGAATTATTAAATAAAATAAAATTTTTTTTTTTTTTTTAATATATCCCGACGACAGTAGGAACGTAATAAAGTTTGGTAGGTACCTACCTATGTTCGTTATTTATAACGTAAGTATATAAATAATAATAATAATAAATATTAGGGGACAATCTTACACAAATCGACCTAGTCCCATAGTAAGCTCATTAAGGCTTGTGTTATGGGTACTAGACGACGATAAATATAATAGATATAAATACTTAAATACATAGAAAACTTCCATGACTCAGAAACAAATATTCATGCTCATCACACAAATATTTGCCCTTACCGGGATTCGAACCCAGGACCTTCAGCTTCGTAGGCAGCGTCACTACCCACTAGGCTAACCGGTCGCCGAATAACGTAATATTGTATAATACTTAGTTTAAAAGTAGCATTACAAATTTGAAATTAGTCACTAGGCATAAGTTGTTTTAAAATATTCTGATTACGTGTTTCATCCTCGCGAGAGCATTCCAGCCCTGCCAAAAAGTCATAAGTCCCTATAGCAACGACGATGTTTACGCCCTTTCTTAGGCCGCCGTGCAAATCTTACTAAGTAAACTATTGTACTAATTGCTGTTAGACAGGGATCAATATAAACATGAAATCTACGAAAACTAAATAATTTGGACGTTGTGGCAGTGGCGGAGTAAACTTGCCGGAGGCTCGGGGTAGGTAGGTATACAAAATTACCGAAACTCAAGCAGGCCTTACAAATTTATTAAGTATTTGAAATAGGTATTAAACATTCAATGTACCAAAATAAAAATCATTACGTCCTTGTTAAAACTCACTAGTTTGTTCCTGTCATGGAAATAATTAGTACTTAGGTATATAAAGTAGGTACGTTTCTAACCTTTCATCATCCGTCGGCAGAGAAAAAAAAGGATACATGTCTATTTATTTTATTATTGTTAAACCCCACAACACTGCAGTGAACCGAATTTATCCGCGACGAAATCATTTTTTTATAACTGTGCGCGTAAGCAGCGTCCGGCCGTGAGCGCGTGTGGACTAACTGGCTGAATGAACCGACAGCGGTGCGCAAAGTTTAGGTATAATTCTGAGTTCCAACGGTGCAGCTAGGTAGCACTGACCAGGGGCTCGCTGCTTGGAAATTATCATTTTCCATATTTAACCGATTTCTCTACGGCCATATGGTACAAGTAATAGAGACGTGCGTGAATGACGAGATTATTTATGGACTTATTTATAAACAACCGTCGAACTTATTTTAGTTAAAATGCGGTAAATAAAATTCGATACAGAAATAAAAGCGTGTTAAACAAAAAGCTTCCTTTGCCCGGAAATCATAATCGTTTAGGTTTTCCTATTGTTTAAAAATTGTTCTTTATACATTTGTCACGATTTATATTACCTATGTGTATTCCATATACCCCTTAACTTGGCCGTGTCCATCCGGCTGTACACAATCTTTGATCGTCTTTTTGTATTTTTTGCCTGACCAGAATCGTTGCGGCTGTCCTGCGTCACCGAGGCTTGAACTATGTACATACTTTCGCTATTTTTTGTAAAATTAAGGGTCTATATTGTCCACCTTTCTATGTTCACGTAGGTACGAACACGACGTACTCACGTGAGAAAACCATCAGAAAATCTCTGGTCCTACGATTCGTGTCACATTTATATTTTACTTCAGTCAATATTAATGAATGTATATGTTGTTCAAGACGGGCGGAGGAGACAGCGCCAGTGGAGGGTCGGGCGGGTCGGGCATGGAGTGCATGCAACTGCGCTCCCAGCCAGAACCCTTCCACTACCTCATCTCGGAGCAGGCTAAGTCCCTCGTCGCCTTACAGGTAGGTAATTCACCTTACGACTTCTTTTTAGTAGGTAATGTCAACCTTTTTACACCACACGCATTTATTTTCCCTGTCTATCTAATACAGTGTTCGTCAAACTTCCTGGATATAAAATCCCAAATAACCTCAGATCAAAGAAAGGAAGTAAATTGTAAGTTCTACTCATTTACGCTGCTGATTTTTAAATTACTCAGACTTGGGAAAACCATTGCGGATGGTATTAATGCCTCATTTCCATGACCAATCACTATCAATTGATTACTACAGTGGTCCAGTTCGTGCAAATCTTAACTAGAATCGTTTGAAATATAACGACCAATTGATTCACGACACGGACCACCTGCCTGGATCGATCGACTCCTGTTTAACACTGAAATCATGCATTCGTTTTTGTGATATGAAAAGTAGCTGGAGATAACCTAGCTATTCGACGCTACGGATAATAATTCAAAAGCGTTCGACAACCGCACTTATCGTATGATTTATCTTTCTTGTTCGTTAGGGCTAGCCAAATTTGTTAAAAATTTTTGGACCGTGCTACTGAATAGGGCCGGCCTATTGTTCATTTCGTTTAAACACGCCGAAATAATGGATTCGTAAACAGCGTCTGTGCTGTATGCATGAGAAAGCTGGCTTTTGTAGTAAATATAATGTATGTTACCGACTGCAGAAACCTGTACAGAGTTGCAAGTTTGAATAGGAACCTACTAGCATAATAAAATTATACACCTCTTTCCGAGCAAGAAAGAGGACCTGGACTATGGATGGCGGACTTTCAAGCTGGTACAATATTGGTATCCTCATCGATCATACAAAAGAGTAAAATTAATGTACGTGTTACAGGAACTCCAGAATGAGGTCGGAGCTTTGCTCGAGTTTCGCGATCTCGTCATCGAGACATTCCCGAATCTTCGGTCGAAGATGGCGCCGTCGACTCCCGCTAGTGGGACTCGTCGCGACTGGGAGCCAGGCGTGCGCGTGCGCCGCAAGCTGGCCGGCAGCGGCGGCGACGCCACGCGCACCAAGCCGCAGCCCTCGGTCCAAGACTCCGGCTTCAGCACCGAGACCTCCTGCGGGAAAGACGCTCAATCATCATCCGCCTCTCGATCCCGTCCGCTCGAAGATGAGTTATGGGCGCTCCTGGACGTCATACAACGGAAGGGCGTTAGATTACGGGACGAAGCGGAGTTGCTACGAGGCGAGCTCGACGAGAGACCTTCAGGCGATACGGCGGAGGAATCGTTCGCAAGAGCGCTGTCGGGCTGCGGAGAGTGTTTGGACGTGAGACGGCTTCGTAGCGAAAGGGATGCTTTGCTCTCCCGGGCAGCTCAGCTCGAGGCCGAGGCGGCCGCCACGCCGCCCCGCGCCGCGTCCTCCCCGCTAGGCCGGCTGGACCGCGCGCTGGACACGCCGCCGCGGCCCCCGCGCGTGCCCACGCCGGACTCCAAGAAGTTCGCGGCGATTCTCCAAGAGAGCAATCCCGTCGAACTTCAAAGACAACTCCTTAGCTCCACTGTACAGAATCAGGTAATTATTTGTTTTATTATTTATTTTAACGCCCATATCAAACGGGATAATCACTGCTAGAGGTCTAAATTGATATTGATACCCTTCTATATATATTCAATTTAAAATACGTATTCCATTTGCAGTCCAGACACTATCAGTAATAATGACTTTGAGTAGGCACCTAACCGCCAACAGTTACTATAAGAATGAAGGAGTGGAATTGAAGGGTCTTGTAATATCATTACCGAACGTAAAAATTAAACTTTTATTCATGTAATTATTATACTGATAGCGTCTGGACCGCAAGTACCGCAACTGAAAACTACAAATTTAATCGTTAAGTGACCTAAAACGAAATAAATATATGTTTTAGTACACGAAACAAAAACAATGCGTCATATTTGGCTAAATGAATGAAGTATTAAAGGAATGATTTTTTAAGTATCGAGTATTGTCAGACATATTGTACAGGTAATACGATTGATTGCCAACAATGCCAACGGGCAACGGGCTTTTTTAAAAGAATCCATGAAGTTTCTTCTTGATAACTTAAACTGTCTCAATGGACAATAAGTAAGTACCTAGTTCTCCAACAAAATCTACAAAATGACTGCAAGTTTCTGGGTTCCACATTCAGTGTTTGCATAATAGGTAATTTGTTAAAAAATAACGTCAATTTAGTGGCGGTTTCCTCAGTAAGTCGGCCAACCTCGTTAATTGCAGAACTAGTGAGGTAACAGAGTACGTGCGAACCGCAGTGTTTGTCGCACTTTACCCCACGCCGCTGCCGCTTTAGCGCTTGTTACAGCATTTGTCACTGCTCTACATCGGTGAAACTAATTACTGGAAATTAAGAAATAACATCGATTTTATGTCTTCATATCATGGAATAAAAGACAATAAGATCTATGTTATTTCTTCAGTAGCGTCTCAGAATTGCTAAGATTAGCAATAACTTTCTGTAGAATTTTCCTTTGTGACTTGTTGTTATTCTGACTGATATTATTAGCACAATGCTCAACTACTCATCGAGACCATTCTAGCATTGCATTGACTGAATGAACCCTTTATAGTAAAAAAAAGTGTTCTAAACCCCAAGAGGAAGTAACTACGATAGACATAAATAATTATGATGAACTACCAGCCAATTTTCTATTCACTAAACACTTCTGTCACGAACAGGAACCAGAAGTCAAGGGTAGATACTGATTTCACAGCTTCCGCACGCCGACGGATGTTTAATTTAAACACCTAATTTTGTATAGGCACTTGTTGAAATAACCGCAAATCGACAATGCTGTGGTGGGGGCACCATAAATTTGTGTCATTTGTGTCACGACGCTAACGAGGACTCGTCAAATGACGTAAGAATAAGATTTCGGCAAATTACGCGGATGAATAAAAAACGAACTAATGGAGTGTGGCGGACAGGCCAACCGTACAGAAGAAAAATAATAAAAACTCGGTATTTAACTAGTCTCTTTGTTAAGTTGGGTATATTGTAATATGCTTTTACAATTCCTCTACTCGTCCTTGAGTTAAATAATAAGACGCTTCTTCTTTCGTAACAAATAATTTATTTTATTTTATTCTTACAAATTTTGCTCAATTCTTCACCATTTTCTTCTATGAACCTTGTAATTATTTTTACTCATTATAGATCATTATCATTTGAGCTAAGTAAGGTTTTTATGGAAATCACCCGTGTACCTACCTAAAATATTTTTTACGTCACACCTGGCCATAATTCGAGTTTTACTGCACGCTGCGCGTACGGTAAAACTCTTATTCTGGCCAGGTGAAGACGTAAAATTGTGTACTCACCACGGGCGGTAATTCGTAAAGCCCCAAATCGCATATTTATGGCCCTCACCTTCGGTTCGGGCCACAAACGCCTGCGGTCTGGGCCATTCACGAATTCACCGCCCTAGGTACGTAATGTACTATTACAGTACATATGGTGCTACTTTCCCGCACTAGTGCGGAAAGAGCACTTTCCGTGCATATGTCGAAACTTTAAAGAGCCATATGTACAGTAAAACGTTGTACGATACACGTGCGAATAGGTAATTCGCAACTCGTGTCGATTTAAAACACTCTTCGGTCGTGTTTTAATTTATCATCACTCGTTGCGAATTTCCTATTTTCGGCACTTGTATCGAAAATAACTATTTCATCCGTGTAACGGTTTGTAATAAGTATTTATCACCTGCCGTTGTTTAACTACCGCGTGGAGTTACATAACGTGACGCGTTTGATTCGGATACCAAAAATCGCTATCACATTGGTTACTGTCATCAGCATTGATTGTTACAATTTGAAAAATCACAACATAAATTAGATTAAGTACATATAACTTAGCTCACTTGAAGTTATTAGACAATAATTATTTTATCTAATATGTATTTGTATATCCTAATGCTTAGGTGAGCCCATGCGTCAACTGCCTTGACCTATACATACCTCAGTACGCGATTTCCTCTATATGCATTATCCTGGTGGCTAGCAGGCTAATCATAGCACGAATCAATGACGTCACTCCGCGATTTCTTAATCATACCTGTTTTTGCTTTATCAGTATCTTAGATAGTTTTTTTTTTAATGCTTTCCTACCAATGTACTATTCAGAGCAATGACGCGCTGTTGTGGAACAGCCCTGTGCAACCCGAACTGAGCCAATGGATTGGGGCGAAAATAGAAAATATGTATGATTTTTTGAAGTGAAAACTTCTTTAGCGGCGCTGAGCACTTTTTGGGATGGGGAAAAATTGTTAAATACGCGACAGAGTTTTGTGACGTCAGATGTGAAGGAGGTCACTTTTTGCTGCTAGCCGATTCGACTTCATTCAAAACTGAACGCTATTCGTAAGAGTATAAAGCCGTTAAACACTTTTTGCAATAGCATATTCTGCAAATAAATTTGTAATAATACCAATGCGTACTTCACCGTTTTGCTATTGAGAAAATTCGAATAGTTCGAATTTGGGCGTTATTCCTACAGAGATAAAGCTTAGAAAAATATTTACCAACGGCAAAAACAAATTGATATTTTGGTCGCCACCGCCGTCTGCCGTTCTTGCAAATTCGAATAGTTCGAATTTAGACGTTATTCCTAAAGAGATTAAGCTTTGAAAAATATTTGGCAATGGCAAAAACAAATTGGTATCGTGTTTGCCGACGCCCGTCGGCACGCCGACGGGCGAGCCGGCGGCCCCTCGCTCCCAACGCGCCCGCGGCCCGTCTACCTAAATAATTGATAATTGTTTATAAATTTGCGTCAAATTCATTTTTAGGGTGACACCGTAAGATGTCACGTGGCCTGATCGAAAAACTGTTACAATGTTATTGAGTTTTCACTTCTGCCGGCACTCCCGGAGTGCAACCCGGTCTTTTTTTTTTCTTTGTCGCGAGGCAGCCGATTGAAACAGGGGATGCCTGAAAGTGTGTAGGTACGCTGTTTATATAATGTAGTGCTGGTCTAAATCGAATACCTGGCGACTTTTTTTTGTTCACCCCTCCTCCAATTTCCGCCCCAGTCCAAGTTGGCTCAGTTCGGGTTGCACAGGGAGGTTCCACAACGCTTCCAGAGCTCAAATACGCGAGCCATCCGATTGCATGCATCTTGTAAAATGCAGTGCTTTATAAGAGGTATTATGAATTTATCATCTAACGACAGAGATCGCTGTCCGTGACGTTTTATATTTGTATTTTACTATACTACGATACAAGCATACAGTCTGCATACACCGGAGCCTAATAGACGCTTGCGACTCGAGAAGAATCTCACCCGATCCGAAGATGCCGACCCTTTATTGATTTGAGGATTCGTTTCTGGCGCCCTTATTTACCACCAGGAGCACGACACCGCATATCTTCTTCTTTATCTCTCTCTCTTCCTAGCTATGTATCCCACATGGTGGTGGGGTCAGCTTTCCTCGACTCACTCCTCCACTTCGCTCTGTCCTCGACATCTGTTTCGGATAACTTGCATTCTCTCATGTCTCTTTGCACTACATCCTTCCATCTTGTTCTGGGTCTGCCCCTGGATCTTCGTCTTAGATGCCAAAATTAGATTTCGGCGTAGTAGAATTAGATTAGGGCGTCGGTCAACACATGGGTGAGATTAATCAATGTGTCCGAAGGACAAGTGGTGGTGTTAAGAGTCCGCAGTAAGCTCGATTCTCCATACAAACGTAGTTACGCTCTCATTTTAAAACTACGTGTTGGATTGTAACGAAACTTTGCATGTACAATGACATGAGGTATATCCAGGTCTGTAATTAGTTTATGTAGCTTCAGATACCATAGTAAAAAAAATACAGCGAATTTAAGTTTTTCATACACAATTTGTTTTTGTTGTATTTTGTTTGTTTTATAAACTGGAACATATAAACTGGACAGGGGTGACAGTGGACTCGAACAAAAATTAGGGCTGTTAAGCCCAATAACACGCAAACGAATCACTGAGTTGGTTTTAAAGCGACTACACCATGGGTTTAAAGAGAAAAAAAACCATCCACACTTTACGTATAGTAAAGTAAAACCCCCTACCCCCTACCCTAAAAAAGTTTTTTCAACGTTTTGTCTACTGTTTTGTCGGTGTGATTGATTTATATACCTATGCCGAATAACAGGTTTCTAGTAGTTAAACAAAATTGAATTTGTTTCCGGTGTTTTATATCTCAAAAATCCCTTAGTCTACGCTCGCTAAAATGTGTCTTTGCAAATTTACAGATTCTGCGTGAATGGATGAGTCGCTCCGTGAAGCAGCGCACGATATTGCTGGAGAGGCTAGAACAGGCGCGCGATCTTAACGAAGACCTCAAATTTCGGGTAAGAAAACCTCATTAGATAGTTTTGGCAATCAACGAAGTAAGTGTAATTCGTCTCAGATTCCATCTTGTGTTAGTTATTTAGGTATAAATAACACCGGAATGTTAAAAATATGTACCGACAAGAATGTTAAATTCCAAAGGTTATCTGGGGGCACGGCAGTGCCCCCGCCAAGACGAGCCAAGCGAAGCGCAACGCAAGGGCACTACCTACCTTTTCTCGAAGCGGTTCGTTGTTTTTTTGAACCCTCGTAACTTGGGTTTGGATTATACCAGATAAACAAAATTCTCGGGATATGATGTCAATAGTGGACTTATTAAACATATAAAGTTTCAGTAACATAGCTCTTATACATAAGATTTTATTGATATCTAAAAAACGCCGCTTTCGTCACTGACTCACTGACTGATGTTGATCATCAAAACCTCTAGGGACTTCCTGAAGTCCTAGAAAGCTGAAATTTGGTATGTAAGCTAGTATTAGTACACAATCAACAAAAAAAAAAGACCGGGGTGCACTCCGGGAGCCAAGATGTAGAATTTGTAGAGTGTGGCTGGTAGTGGTAGAGTTACGCCGTGTGGAGTAGGAAGCTTGGCGCTAATTGCGATCGGATATCTTTTTCACGCTGAAAGCTGTATGGACTATGGAGTCTTGGCATCACTTTACATGTAATGTTTTTGGTGGGTTTATTGTACTAGTAGCCCAGTCTATATAATCCTCTGCAGTAGTACTATTTGGTTATAGACAGAACACATCAGAAGAGAATTTGACATTCAAATCAAGAAGTTTGAAGGGTAATGTGGATTTGCTGTAAATATTTCATTTTCTACGGCGTTAACATTTATTAAATCCTACGTTATTTATGCTCAAGGTCCGCCCACAGTATTTAAAGTACAAAGGTTCACCTTGTTACCTCTAGTCTATTCACGCGCTTGAATAGATCAAGTCCTTGAAACATTAAATACATCTAAAATACCTACATAGTTTCAGAGTTTTACATACTTAAGACACATTCACTGCCAAGAATCGCTGCGCTCGCTCGGAGCCGATCCCGTAGATTTCACGCTAAGTAGCGGAAAGCGCCTACTGCGTAGGCACCCGCTAGGCGGGTTCCTGGCAGTGAATGTTGTAAAATACCTGCAACAATGACTACTATTTTAGGAGTTAAGTCAAGTATCCCAAATAGTGATTGAATTCGGAGTATGTGAACTACCTAAATAGCAGTCCTATAAAAAAGAGCCTTCGTATATTTTTGAAGTGAAAACTTCTTTAGCGGCGCTGAGCACTTTTTGGGATGGGGAAAAATTGTTAAATACGCGACAGATTTTTGTGACGTCAGATGTGAAGGAGATCACAAACTTTTATATTTTGCTGCTAGCCGATTCGACTTCATTCAAAACTGAACGCTATTCGTAAGAGTATATAAAGCCGTTAAACACTTTTTGCAATAGCATATTCTCCAAATAAATTTGTAATTTTGTTCACGCATCCTTCACCGTTTTGCTATTGAGCAAATTCGAATAGTTCGAATTTAGACGTTATTCCTAAAGAGCTTTGAAAAATATTTGGCAATGGCAAAACCAAATTGGTATTTTGTTCGCCGCCGGCGCGCGCCGGCGGGCGAGCCGGCCCGTCGCGCCCGACGCGCCCGCGGCCCGTCCGCCTAAATAATTGGTAATTGTTTATAAATTTGCGCCAATTTTTAGGGTGACACCGTAAGATGTCACGTGCCCTGATCGAAAAACTCTTACAATATTATTGAGTTTTCACTTCTGCCGGCACTCCCGGAGTGCAACCCGGTCTTTTTTTTTTAACAGTTATATTTCCTAATAAGTGGCCGCCTCCTGATTTGAAATGGCTTGTGCAGGTATCAACTGTCTCATTACAACACTTAGATCAATTGATCTGTAGTCGGATTTATAGCTAGGGGATAACTAATGTCTATTTACTAGTGTCATTATTGTTGTCTATGCATAATTTTATAAAAAAAGTTATTCTACTTTGCACCACACCTCATCTGATCCGTCTTGTACAGTCAAGGGCACCAATATGTCTACACCACAAAGTCTCAAAAATATGTAGGCAGTCCTTTTTTCTGCAACAATAAGGTTGTAGTACTTATACATATTTATGAAACTTTGAGTGAATTGAATACATATTGAATACCCTTGACTGGTAAGTTGTACGTCTAATATCTGGATAAACAAATTGACGTCTATCAAGAGATCACCGGTCACGTGACTAGTTTCTTATTTTCAGTTTTTTCAAAGATAAGCAGAACCTAAACAAACAGTCAACCGTATGCTAATTTTATGGTAGTTATGTAATTAGCAATTTACTAAAAGAACGAGAAAAATCCTCTTAGTTAACTACCTCATTTAAGTGGTCGCAAACCGGCGTACTAAATTAAGTGGACGCTAACTGGCGATATGACCCTATTGCTATGTATCAAAAACAGGAACTATATAATAAGCACATGTTTTGTTAGAAATAAGTTTTATTAAATTACTTTGTTTGTTCATATCTTTTTGCACTATTTCTCATGATCGATACTTCGGGAAGTAACAGGAACAGCATATCTAATACGTTATTACGATCAATAGCAAAAATCGGCAACAAATAACGCTCTTATTTCCTATTTCAGTTAGAAGAGAAGAGCGTCGAATTAGACAGCGTAAAAAGTCGCGTGCGGCAGTTAGAAGGGGAGGCGACGGCCCCAACGCCCTCGCTCGGCAGCTCGCCGCCCGCGCCGGCCACCGCGCCGCCCACCGCGCCGCCCGCGCCGGGCCGCGTCGCGCGCGCCAGCCCGGAGCGCCGCAGCCACAGCAGCATGCGCGACATGCAGCCGCTGCCCATGCCGGAGCTGGAGCAGGAGCAGGAGCCGCGCTCCACGCCGGACACGCCGCGGCGCCGGCCCTCGCGCATCCCGCTGCACACGGCGCACAAGGGCGCGGCGCCGCGGCCGCCGAGCGCGGCGGGCGCGGGCGCGGGCGCGCGGCCGCGGTCGGCGGCCTCGGTCGCGTCGCGCGGCCGGCCCTCGCTGCCGCCCGCCGCCGCGCCCGCCACCGCGCCCGCGCCGCCGCCGCGCCGCCAGCAGCCGCCCCACGAGAACAAGGTGCGCGCCCTCCTGGAGTACATGTTTCAATTCCAAAGATTCCGGCCGAAAGTTACCGATCCCAAACTAACCGTGTCGTGTTAAACCCACCGTGTGACAGTGCACCCAGTGACTCACTAATACCGCGCCTGACCGTTCTCATGTTTCGGTTTTGGTTCTCAAGCCGCGGGCGGGCCGGGCGCCGCGGACGCGGCCTCGCCTCTCGTAGCCCACATGCCATTATGTCGATCGTAAGTTTTTGTTTTTCGTTCCTTTCTTTTAGCTTCGGTTCCGTTTGACCCTTGTTTAACATATAGTATTAAGTTGTAGTTTTGTTTTAATTTTGTCATTCTTAGTTGTGGCGGTCCCTAGTAGACTAGGTAGCATGTTACTAATGATGTTATATTCTGTGAAAATAATGGCTTAAACGCCTCTGGGATTGCATTAACCATCATCGGTATGGATTTCAGTAACCTCAGCATGATGCATTCATTATCAATTTGATTACTGGTATTAATAACTATTTTATGCACAAGTATTGGGGATTGCTAGTGCTATAAATGCATGGTACCTATTTTTATGCCACGGATATTTTCTAGTGAGCGTACTAATAATATATAAATGCCAAAACTTATGTAAAAGCGGCCATACCAATAAAGGTGGTGAGTTAATATCGTTTGTATGAAACACACCAAGTAATGTTTTTTGCTAGCCTGCAAGAATTTTTAGTTGGAACTCATTGTAGGTACCTATTTCCTTTCTATAGCAATCCCTATATAATCCAGTTTAGATCGATTTGCACCCCAAGAAAAGTCATTAAATTCCGTATTGTGATAGACTTAACATTTATATAGTTTTGGGTCATTACGCCGGTTAGTGGTCCATCAAATTTAGTGTGCCGGTTTACGACCACTTGAGAGGAGTTGACGAACTGAAAAGATATTTTCTTTAGTAGATTCATATTAAATAAAGACTGCAAAATTGGGCTCATTGTTATTTTAAATGTTAGTATCCTAAATAAAAGAAACCTGGTACTTCCTGTGGCGGCTAACTGAAGCTGGTCGTGTAACCGGCGCAAAGACCCTATTCAAAATGTTGTTATGGCATTGGCGTCTTACTGTTCTGGGGTGTTTACTTTGAAACTGTATCTGTTTTAAACTATTAAGCAAGTGAAATAAATGAACTAAGTTGTAGTAAATTGGTAGCATAAAACTATATGTATTATAATCGTTGAAACATTTAATGTAATTTTATTAATCCTGTAAAAGTTGTATAATTAATTATAAAGGACCATGGTAAGTGAAATAAGTTCATCGTAATCACTAATTGGCCTTCAACAACTCACAGTAGATTCACTTTAGATTGCGTTGTTTTGATAGTTTGTTTGATTATTTCAGTTATTATTTTTATTTTAAATGTAGACATAATGGCAAAGTTATTGGCAATCCACTGAGTAAATCTTAGCCAAACTCTCACATGGCTAATGCACTGGAATGATATTTCCGATCACATTTATGTTAGTGAAATAATGTTTGAAACACTTATCTAATTAAAGTATTTAAGAAATATTGTGAACAGATATTTATAGGGTAAAACACCTGTTGATTGGCATCCAAAATAGTGACACGCATATGGACATGCAATATATGCAATTTTTTTTTCAATTGTCACCACCTTTGTAAGATGATCGAATGTGTTAATCCCTGAATAGGTGTCTTCAATAAGCAGTAAACCCATCACTTAGTCCACATAAAGAGAGCGTTATATTTTGCAACGAACACCGAAAAGTCTAACCGTACGAGTATAATCGCATATTGTCAGGCTTTGCATGCGTTTAACAAAACTGGAACCCTTTGCTTTCCGACGCTGCCGTCGGCTCAGACGATTCACTCTGTTTTGGGATGTTAACAGAGTCGGCGAGCGCCGCGCTCGGACTCGGACGGGGCGCAGTTGTCGCGCTCGTCTCTGAGCTCGGCGGCGGCGGAGTCGCGCGCGCAGCTGGCCGCGGAGTACCTGGCGCGCACGGAGCGGCTGTGCTCGCGGCTCCGCCCGCAGCCTCACCCGCGGCTCCGCCCGCAGCCCGCCGCGCTGCCTGACTACCGGCTCGCGTACGAGAGCCCCCAAAACCTAGCCCTGGAGCTCACCAAATCCATCCTCTACGAAACCGCAGACTCCATCGACGTCGCCGCCCTCAACTCCGTCGGTTCCGGCGACTCGCTCTGGAACGGCAGGCCGCAGCAATATTTCGAGAGCATGAATTACGCCGACAACGATGGGCCTGTTAAGAAGAGTGATTGCGATATGGATTCTTTGGCACCGTGAGAATGTAAAACTGTAAAATGAGTAGTGAGTAAATTTTTGAATATTTGTTACTAAAACTCGGCACACTGGGGTCACCTCGCATTTGCAACGCCGTAGTATATTTCCATTTTCAGATGTATCATTCCATATGAAGTAAAATGCACTTGTTGAAACGTCTCGAGATATCTGTGATATGTCACGTTTTATAAACAGGAACTTTTATAGCGTTTTCAAAGGCTTTTTAATGAACTTTACGACTGAATGTGCGAGTCTTATTGTTGTTCCCAAAACAATTATGAGAACCGTTTACAATGACTTTTCAATTGTGTGTTTAAACAAATTTAATGTAAACTCTAGGACGTGTAAGTAGGATTTTTCTCCAAGTATTAAACCTGCGCAATCGCAGTCTTTTACTTGCCTCCGCTGCTATTCCACATTGACATGGTGCGGTTGGAGAAAAAAAATCAATTACTATTATTTATTATTGCCACCAATTATTAGCTATTTTTAGTGTCATAGTTACTATTACTTATTAAAATATATAATATATTGCGCGATTGTATTTATCTGAGGTACTCCTTGTTGTATAATTGAATGATTTGTGCCGTAATGGGAGCTATTTACATAATGTCACGTCATTTCTAAGGCTATAAGAACAAACTGTAACTATAAATATAAATTGAGTGAGAGCTTGGAACGACTGTAGCAAGGCTGTGAAACATTATTGTGTGCTTGAAGTTGTGTTTCATGTAAAGGGGGTAGGTATCTTAGCATTATAGATTTTATGCAAATGGTTCACACGATGAGCATTGGGTGTATCGATTTATTATTTATAAGTACTATTGTTGTTGAAAAATTCCAATCGTCCAGATGTGAACGTCCTAACGCGACACCAAGCCACCGTATTCATAGTTGACATCGCTCGGTAACAAAATAGTAGGAGACTGAATTTGTATAAATTATAAAAAATATGTAGTGATTGATAGCTTATACCAAGGTAGGGGATTTCTTTTAATAATGCCCTATTAATGCTTTCTGTATCCTAAGATTCTAACTGTAAAAATATTGCCTGATGAGGTAAATAAACATTACTGTAGTAGTCTTAAAAATATTCCAATTCTGTAGCATATGACTGTATTTTATGTAACATAAGATTAAATTTAGCCTATGAACTATCGATAATTACTTAAGTCAACTGTTTATTGTACAGATTTCAACCGCGATGTTAAGGTTTTGTAAATTATTAAGCCACTACCTACCTACAATTTAAGATACTCATAAATTTATCTAGTTGACTTGAATCTAGTTGATGACTTATGTACAGCTGTACAGAAATCATATCATTAATATCATTATATACAAATTATTCAAATAAATTGTTCATATCAATATTTTTTTTTATTTCAATGAAAATCTGGTATAATTTAACATGTTATATTATCAACATCCAACATCCATAGAAATCTAACAAATGAAATTACATATAAACTTTAACATATAGTAAAATTAATCAAATAACAATAACAAATCAATTTTTAATAAAATCAACGTCAAACAGCATTGTAAAATTAGTAAATCGTTAAAAAACAAGCATTATGTCTTATTACAAAACAGTAGATATTATTAATATTTAATAGAAATGTGTCATGAAGTTCATGTCTCATTCTAAGTATAACATAGGTAGGCAGTGGTTCGACGACCATACAAAACGTCTTTTGTCATTCGCAGGCTAATGGCGTTCATGTTTAAGAAACTTATGCAACAATCTTTCATAAATTGGCTTTCCATTTGCGCGAAATTCCCTATTTATATCGCATACGAAATAATCGTTTTCCCAAAGTATCACGTGACAAACTAATTTCTCAAATTATTCTAGTTTATTTATACAAGTGTATTCTAGGAAAAGGGGGAATTTCGCGCAAATGGAAAGCCAAATATCGCGCCGTTAGCCTGCGAATGTCAAAAAACGTTTTGTATGGTCGTCGAACCACGAGAGAGAGAGAGAGAGAGAGAGCAATTCCGTTTTTGTAGCACGTAGTATGCGGTTGCTGATTTTGTCAATGAAACGCACGTTTTCAATTCCAACATTTTAAAACAGTGCTAATAATTACACGGTTCAACTCACGTATTGAATGGCACTACAGGCGACAAGCCGCTGCGACAACACTCATGCTGAAGAAGAACTCCGGAAGAGTTCGAAACATGTCGCCCGTAGTGACATTTAATACGTGAGTTGAACCGTGTAGGTAATTATTAGCATTATTTCAACACGTCTCATGAAAGTTTAAATTCTACATATTTCAATCAGATTGCACGCTCAGAATGGACGCCAAAGCCATGTATGCTTTATTTTTGGAATTAACTACAAATTATCTTCGCTCACTGAAATATGGTGTAAGTTACCTATCTTGTTTTTTTCCGCTTTCCACTCAATTGCTCAGAGGTTATCTGGAAGAAATGCTTTATCTTAGGTAAGATCGCTTTTATATTTTAATCTTGTGTGACATCTGAATTATTTTAACCTATTATTGTGTACAATAATGTTACATACATAGGTACTGTTAAAGTACGGAATTGCTCTCATTAAACCTAGCAATAACAATAACGAAATTTGTCTAATCGTCAATCCGCGTATAATAATAAGGCATTTGAACGTAAATAATATATAAAATTGACTAAGAGATATCAAATTTAGGGCCCAAATAAATGTCAAGTATCTCCAAAGTGTCTGGATCCTTGCGCACCTTTATGAAGCCGTGCTGTTTCAGTTCTAAAACAAAAAAATCCAATGAAGTGTGCTGCCACATAAATGGTATCCCATAAAAACATTCCATGCAAAAAAGAGGCCAAGTCTCGAAACTCTTCCACCGTAAAAAGTTGTGAGATATGTCGTAGTACCAAGTCTCGGGCATTCTTATTATTATTTATTTGCTAGCTAAATAAAATTCTGCAACATGGCAATCACACAACTTTACTGCATTTATGGATTTTTGTATACCTAAAACTATTTTGTGATTGCCAAGTCACAAAATTTTATTTAGCTAGCAAATAAAGAATAATAAGAATGCCCTGAGACTTGGTACTACGAAATATCTCACAACTTTTTACGGTGGAAGAGTTCCGAGACTTGACCTCTTTTTACATGGAATGTTTTTATGGGATCTCACTTCTTTTTGTAAGTTATTGTGTTATCAATATGTCCCATTCTTAATTTTTAATTTTGTGTGCCATTCGCTGCAAATATAACTTTTTAATCCTATATGTTTAATGGGATTGCAAAGTTATTTATGCAGATGGTGTATCTAGAAAACTGGACTTTAATTGCATTTTTTTTTAGTGTTCCCTTGATTTATACACAAAACACGAATTGTATTCTAAATTTGAAGCTTCTATGTCTGCTAGAAGTGCCTTAGACTTTTGATGATCGGTGAGTCAGTCAGTGAGTGACAAAATTAAGAAACTTTGACTAGTTATAAATCTTAAACCACTGGTTCAAATTGAATGAAATTTGAAATATATCGTGTTTATACAATGCGTGCTTGGTTAATGAAAATGCAGGCTTCTAGTTTTATCCACAACGAAATTAAGTTATAGGAGGGTCGAAAATGGCCTCAACTGCTTCGAGAAAAGGATGGTACGGCCCGTGCCGCTGTTTTGTTCGACTTGGCGGGGGCACTGCCGTGCCCCCAGATATATGACTGCCTATATCGAAACACAACATACCACAGATTTTCTACTTACTCAGTATTGAAGTGAAGCATCGAGCGGCTATAATGCAGCTGTACCCTGGCACCAGGGGCCCGAAGGACATGAGCGAGTTGATGTCTAGAGGCTGTTGTTCCGTCTTCACCATCTTCAGGATCTTCACCATCGTGCCCTCCGTGCCCCATTGATCACTGCAGAGTTCAATTACATTTCAATTGGTGTAGGGACGTGTATGCGAAGTTCGAATATCTTAACTATCGCTTGAATAGAGGTGAAGGTGTTCGAACAGTACCGCAGCGGTGGCGCTACCACGAAAATTGAGGTTCGCATATCTCCCTCTGCACGGCTAGCACGCGACGGCGCGCGAGCTCTCTCGATTTTTCTCGCACTATTCGTCTCTCACTTATTAGACCACTTAGAACAAGAGGTATAGTGCGATAAAAATCGAGAGTATGTCGCGGCCGTCGTGTGCTAGACGTGCTGGTGGCTTGAATATGCAAGAGCGATATAGGTAGAGAGAGATGCACGAACTGACGTAGTGGAGAACATATATAGGCCTCCTATTAGTAGCTCATTGATCTAGATCATTGCAAGTTAGTAGTTCTAATTAAACTACTAAAATGTGTGCCACTAGCGGAGCAGTCCGAGAATCGAACTCTGTAGGTATTTTTATTTTTTGAATAAATAAATATTTGGGGACAATCTTACACAAATCGACCTAGTCCCAAACTAAGCAAAGATTGTACTATGGGTACTAGACGACGGTATACATACTTAACTTACTCGTATATAGATAAATAAATACTTAAATATATAGAAAACATCCATGACTCAGGAAGAAATATTCATGCTCATCACACAAATAAATGCCCTTACGGGATTCAAACCCACAGGACCTCCGACTTCGTAGGCAGGGTCTACGAGTAAGTTAAGTATGTTTATCGTCGTCTAGTACCCATAGTACAAGCTTTGCTTAGTTTGGGACTAGGTCGATTTGTGTAAGATTGTCCCCTAATATTTATTTATATTTAATATAGTACCCGTGCGAAGTCGGGGCGGGCCGCTAGTCGTTTCATATGAAGTTGCGTTTTGCGAAAAAGGGACAGAACATGCCCCTTTGGACACTTATAACTTCGTGATTATTTAACAGGGGAGCAGCTTACAGCTGAATAATGACGGTTCGCCGCGGAGATATGGCATTAGAAGTCGGAATGGAGTGGAGCGCGTAAAATATTAGCGTCAAGTATATCTTACCGAATAAACCTCTTCGATTCAGTCGTCTGGTCGGAGTCGCCGAGCGAGACCTTGGTGCGGTCCAGGCTGCCCAGCATGGTCTCGGAGCTGGCGCGGCTCCGGCGGGGCTGCTCCGCCGGCTCGGGCAGGGCTGCTGGCTCGGGCGGCTGTATGCGGGACACACAATAGAAAACATACCTAATTCATTGCCAGAAATAATGAACTCCCGAGATTTCATAATTTCGAAAGGCATTTTCCGCTTTAGTTGGGAAAATTCCATAGATGATTATAATAGTTATTTATGCTACAAGTGTGGAAAGTAGGTGATTTCCGACGAGTGTCATTTTTATACATGAGCGAGTGAAGCGAGCGAATGTATAATTCGACACGAGTCGGAAATCATCTTTACGCGCGTGTATCATACAACATTTTACTATGCCTTGTGTGAGGAAATATATTAAATGTTGAAATGTTGGTTTAAAATAGATCTAGGTTAAAATTGAAGAACCCACGTAGATTGTCAGGTACCTACTTATTATCTGGAATTGCATTTAACAACTTCTTCACATCTTTTGCTGTCAAGCTTATTCACTTAAAAGTTAAAACCATTGTATTGTGGTTTTCTAACACAATTAATTTTGAGTAACTCAATATATTAAACAACAAAAAGACGCTGTACCGTCGTAGTTCTAAGAAACATACTGACACTATTGAAACTCAATAAATCATTATTTCTCAAACATGCTCGGAAATGTACGCGTTAATATCACGAAATGAAGACGTGAAGTTTCTTGTTTATGGCTCCCTACATTACTTCTTGGCCTTACGCCAAGAAGTAATGTATGAAAACCCTAAGTAAAAACATTATTGTCCGCTACTCTAACTTTTTAAATTTGCTTACTAATATTAAACTGACAAAGGAAAATTTACATACTGCCAACCACCACTAGACACTGTAAGCATACTTGCTTCATAGAAAAAATAAAAATAATCTATGGTACTATACTTTATGTGCGGTTAAACATGATGCTCGAACGGCTTGTTCAAATGGCATGTTTAAAAAATAAAAAAGGCGCAAATTACCTATTATTTAATTGATTACCTTGTATTTAATTTAATTTTAATATTTCCTCACATCGTTTGAGAAAAGTACTATACAATCCTCGGCCGGAACAGGGATTGCTGGACTCGTTGTATTCGGCCTCGTCTACGACTCGGCCGTCTACCCCAATCTCGTCCAGCAATCCCTTACTTCACGGCCTCTGCAGTAATCTACTATTATTATTGATTACTCACTTTCACTCGACCTTTTTAACATATTTTCATAAAATAACTACACAAAACTCACAATAAACAGCAATGGCGGGCTTTTAGATACATGCGCGGTCAACATATGCGCATTGCGCATGTGCAAGCTGCCATACTGTCGTATTGTCAAAGGCATAAGAAAGATATGCGTTCAGCCAAACACATTAAATGAATATTAAAAATTTATGAATTATTGACCAAACTCAAAATTCATAAACATTAATATATAATTTTATACGTTATTAGTATTTATGTAACTTTTATATGAAAGAAAACGTGTAATTGAAATATTTGTAAAACTTTTCTCGAGTAATAAAAACTCTTTGTGTCGGGCTGACGACGGACTTGAAAATTAAAAAAAAATTGAAAAGTAAAAAGCACTAGTGCGAAAAAGTGGCACTTTCCGCACGATTTTAGTGCTTGGAAAACGCTCTTTTCGAGCACATGCATTGTAATAGTTATTTACGATACAAGTGCCGAAAATAAGAAATTCGCAACTAGTGGAGATAAATTAAAACACGACCGAAGGGAGTGTTTTAAATCGACACGAGTTAACTAACAATTGTATAATGAATATTGATAAGTATAATGTACCTGTATGTCGGCCAGGCCGGCCTCTTGCAACAAGCTCAGTACGTGTTCGGGGTCGGACGGTCGCTGTACCTCTATATCGGGCATCTTAGCCGGCTGCCCGTCTGTTTGCCTCGGCGGTAATGTTTGCCAATTGTCTGGAATGTTCTCTTTCTCGACTGAAAGATAAATACCTACTAGTGTATAATAGTACATTGTTGTAAAGGCTAGAAAGTAGGCAATAGATGGACGAGTGGGTTCGAGGTCCGAGCCGCTAGGTGCCCTCCGTCACGAGCGGGGCGGGGGGAGCTGTGATTGGTGAATCGCTGTTCAAACTGTCCAAGAATAACAACCAACAAACAATGAAACATTGTAGTAGTGGTGGTTCAGGTGCTACAGCTATTGCCTACTTTCCAGCTTGGTTTTAGATCATCTATTGCCATATTTCCGAACAGTGACGTGAAAACACTTTTCTTGACATTATAAGTTATACACATGTTGTATGCCTCTTTTTGTTATTTGTTTGCTCAACAAGGCAATTCGCGATGTTTTTTCAGGTAGTGGCAAATTGATATTTATTGTCTCGAAACAAGATGCATTGTTAATATTGGAGGGGAAACTTCCTGCGACTACCGGATTTTGATGAAACTTTCTAGTATTATAGAGACCTGCATTCGAATAACATAAAAGCTTTAAGTTAGCGGCGGAGCGGGGCGACGAGCGGGTGCCCATACATGGAATTCGCTCGAATGCATGAGCGGCCACTCACCGCCCCGCTGCCTGCTGGTGTCCAGCCAGACCGCGGCCTTATAAGTCGTCATCAGAAGCTAGTTTCATATGAATTCAATGTTTAATAAAAAAAATCCATTACCGATTTCTGGCTCTTGCAGTTCTAAATTTTGGGATCGAGTTTGTCTACCGGATACAAGTCCGCTCCTTTGCCTTTTTGCCTGTGAAAAAGTAATTTATCGTCAGAAAACAACATCAATTTTGTTCCATGTGCCAGTGAGATTCCCCGTCTCGTTTTTCCAAATCTTCGCCACTTACTCGACTCGTATTTATTTCCTCCTGCGATGTTCGTTTCTGCGAGGCAGTCTGTAACTTCTGTGTGGGCATGTCAGCTATATCCTTCTCCACGTCCGCAGCAGTAAAGTTGAGGTCCGGTACCATGGTGGACTGGTTCAGGGCGGTCGACTCGTCTATCGGTTGAAGTTCAGCCATTTGCAGTTCTTGGAGCTCGACCGGTTGTTCTTCGGGAATGGCCTCGAGGACCGGCTGGACGGGGGCGCACCGAACGCGGGAAGCTAGCGCGAACTGCAATCAATACAATTAGTTTGAAAGAATTCTGTGATTCTAGCATAGTTTTTTTGAAAAAGTACTTTCAGAACTCAAGGTTTTCAAGACCTCGTTGAGTTCACGGATCCCGTCTACTTGGCGTGGCGACACATCATCATCATATCAGCCGAAAGACGTCCACTGATGGACATAGGCCTCCCCCAAAGAGTGCTAAAGGGACCGGTCCTGCGCCCCCGCATCCTACTATCCGGGTCTTTCTAATTAGACCACTTAGAAAGAGACGTGCGCTGTCTTGTTCTGACCGTGCAGACTTAAGAGCGTACATTAGCTGAGCCTTTTTTTCACGTTATCCACGTTATCACCTGACCCCGATCACCAAGGGGAACCTAGCGGCAATTATTTTATATTCAACTAGGAAAACATGATAATGTTCGGTTATGGCGCTTCGCCGGACGCTGCCGCGTCACGCTCGCTTCGCTCGACTTCTTACCTACACCGACCTGCCTACGAAAAATATAAAATAATTAAAATGAAAAAATCATTAATTTTGTTTTTTTTTTCCCTGGGAGATCAGGCTAGGCTAGGGGATTCTAGTGGACAACAGCCTTTTTTCAGATTCGAGAATTCCCAATAAATATTTCTGTAGCAATTTACGTCAAGTGGCGTGAGCAGTAATCGTAGCTTTCTGAGGCAGAGGTTTCGAGTTCGAATCGCAGTTTGTTTTTTTTATAAGTTAAATAATCGTCCGTCCGGACTTCCGTATTCATTTTAAAGAAACCGGCCAAGTGCAAATCGGACTCGCGCACGAAGGGTTCCGTACCATCATCTATAAAAACGGCAAAAAAATCACGTTTGTTGATTACCTGTGGTTAGGTATATCCTCTTAAGTGACCGACACCGACATATATATTAATATCCTTTTCACGCCACTGCTCGGAAATGTGGCAAAAGATGGTTAGAATTCAGGCTTCAAAGCTGGACGTCGCACGAACAGGCCATCTATGAGCTCAAACTGTCCAACAATGTTTTTGTAGTCCAGTTTGAACAGCGATTCGAACAATCCCAGCTCCCCCGCCCCTGCCCCCACCCCCGCCCGCGCCGGCGCCCACTCGCGTGTGGAGGGCAGCGCGCGGTCGGCCCGGCGCGCTGCTGCTGGCGGGTGTTTCATATTGTGATCTTTAATTAGGTACTTCATTTTGACTTATAATTATAATTATTTGCAATTTCCTCGCATTAGGCGTGAAAAGCACTATGTAATGTATCGGCCAAAAGTGCAATAGATGGACTCGTCTCCTCCGAGGTCCTCACCTAGCGGCTCGGACCTCGAACCCACTCGTCCATCTATTGCCTACTTTCTAGCCTTTACTACAATGTACTATGGATACCTACTTGGGTAGGCGGCACGCGAGGCGGGCGCCGGCGCGCGCAGATCCGCTATGTCGTCCGAGAACTCCTGGGGAGACACAATACCTCCGTCTCTCGCTGCGCATGGGGCCCGGTAGCGATGACGCCCAAGTTCCTAGAGAAGAGCCTGGTGAGTGCGCGCGCCACGCGGCACGTGAGGCGGGCGCCGGCGCGCGCCGGCCGCTGCAGCAGGCAGCCCGCGGGCACGCGCAGGTCCGCTATGTCGTCCGAGAACTCCTGGGGAGACACAATACCCGTGTAAGAGAGAAAGAAAGAATAGTTATTTGTGCAACAAGAGAGCAAAGTTTGGTTCTGCTGCGAGTGCTGATTTTGAGTCCTGAGGAAGCGAAAGATTCTAAAATTGAATCACGAGCGCAGCGATTTTTACAGATGGGTCAAAAACGAACACGGGAACGGGATGTGGTGTGTTCTCAGAGGATTTAAACATACATATAGCCAAACCACTAGGTGAACATAACACAGTATTCCAGGCTGAATGCGTAGGGATAATTGAAGCCTGCAATGCCATAAAAAGACGACAAGTCGAGAATACAAACATGCGGATACTGTGTGACAGTAAATCGGTACTACAAGCACTGAGCAGTGATAGCATCACATCTAGCTTGATAAACGAATGCCACCAAATCCTCACAGAGGTGTGCGCAGATAAAAACAACGTTACTATACAATGGATCAAGGGGCACAGTGGCTCAAGAGGAAACGATGCAGCGGATGAACTGGCCAGAAAAGGCTCAAAAACAACGGCATACGGACCGGAGCCAATTATGCCCCTGCCACAAAGCTACATATATAATCAACTGGACCTATACACCAAAGATACTGGGAGGAGATAGACACATGCAGACAGACTAAAGAGATTTTGTCGAAACGCGACAACAAACTCACAACCGCACTACTGAGGACACAGAGAAGCCAACTACGCAAGATAGTTGGAATAATAACAGGACATAACACTCTGAACAGACACCTCTATAACTTAGGTATCACAGACAGCCCCATGTGCAGAGCGTGCATGGAAGCAGAAGAAACAACTAAACACATTCTACTGGACTGTAAGCAGGTAGAAGTATACAGGAAAAAACACCTAGGGTCTCCGGACACACTATTGAACGCAGTCAGCAACACCAAGGCACTCACAAACTTTCTGGAGGAGCTGGGGTGGTTAGAGTAGCGCTACCCCACTGATTCACGCAAAATAGGCACACTGGATGTCGACTTGCGGAAAAAGCCCAGTAAAACTAACTAACTAACTAACGAGCGCAGCGAAGGACTCAAAAGCACGAGATGCAAATACTTTGCCCTCGAGTAACATATACAACTTTTCACCTCAGCAGTGAGAACATATTCACATTAAAAAATATATAACACACATCAATATATCACGTACCTATTCGTCTCAAGATTGTTCAGGAAGAAAACTTAACTAGGCGTTCGTTAGTGCTTGTTTTAACTCATCAGCGCCGGCCGCGCCGTTAGTCAATACTAGAAAGGCGAGACAAGGCGCGAGCAACCAAAGGATATTTCAGTATCTACAGCAGCATGTACATACGACCAAAGCGCCGCGCGACACAAACACATCACTAAAAACTAGCCGTATTATTATTAAAATTCACAGATTTTACTAATATCTTCGAGATATTTTAGAAATACATATTTATCATTATCATTATCACAAGGATATTACGTGAATCTCGCGTGCTCACCAAAAACTAGCCGTAACGTTGTTTAAATACTGCCTTCGTCACGTCACTGACTTCACTTTATATCCTGGTTAGATAGAGAATTGATTTATACTAGTCGTTTTTATATTTAAAACCATTATCAATAACGCAAGAATGAAGAATAATATACCTAATAAGTTCTGAAACAAATTAACAGCGCGCATTTTTTTTAAAGGGGCGGGCCGCCGCGCTTGCCTTCGGAAACTGCATCTGTGGTAAACGTTCATAGAATTTAAGATTGTTTAAACTAGAAATATTAATTAGCTAGCGTAATAAAATTCATGTTTACCTATTTATTATGAAAAACGGAGTTTATTCTGAGATCTTTTATTTAAATTATGTTCAATAGAAAATTCATTTGTATACTATTTTGGTAATTTAAACTTGTTAATTTGATAGTTTTCGAACGTGTTACTTGTGTCGCGTTATTTGGGGGTCGACTTTGAAATTCGATGGTCGAACTATGGATCGACCCTGCCATTTTCTTTTTTCGTAATCGAATGAAAGGGACAGCGCTAATAAAGTTCAAATATTCTGAACTTGTAATAGACCCCATACAACGAAATGTCAGTGCTCCGCATCAAAATTAAAAAGCTACTTTGTCTCACGGAGTGAGCAAAATCGCATTTTGCACACTGTTTTCACGCAGCAAAAGATGCTTGTTCGAGCTGCTGAGGTGAAAAATAATTTATTAGTGCAAAAACTATACATAAATAAAATTGTAACAAAACTTATCTTAATACACATTATTTTAAGTAATTTGCACTAAAGGGGCACTCAGCTTAATGTCACGGAGTTAGCCAGAGGACATATTCCGTGATGCTGATTTTCAGTGAAGCTAGCATTTGGACTAGATGCCATGGCACTGAGAGAATAGTCGATAATAATAAAAGAAACAAAATCTTTAAACCAAAACTATTATGTTTAGTTAAGTTAACTACAACTTAGAAAAGTTGAAAAACCCCCGACATTTTCATTTCAAAGTCCAATATCTCAAAAACGGCTGAACAGATTTACATGGCTAAGAACACTCGGGATAAAATTATCTATGACACAAAAAACCTCATTCAAATCGGTCCATCCGTTTGGGAGCTACGATACCACAGACAGATACACATATACGCAGACAGACACGTTAGACTTATAACACCCCTCTTTGCGTCGGGAGTTAAAAATAATCAATAATGTATTATAATGTATTATGTATGTATTTTCTTGAAAAAGGATCAAAAATGTAGTCAAATGGAAAAATAAGCAACCTGAGTTGCTTATTTTTCCATTTTATTTTATTTTGATTATATTGAGAAATCGTCGGTAACGATGCGCCACCCCATACTAAATTAATTTTGTATTAAGCAGTTACGCTGCTAACGAAATTATACATTTTTAAATAAAGGAATAATTTGAGACGTTGGTGCCGTTAAGAAGCCTAAGTCTTCTGGTAGATGTCGCTACACGCCTCCCTAAGGCGTTGTAGGAAGGAACTGATTGAAGAATTTGGTGCACGAACCGGATTGTTCCGATAGCTCAGTTGGCTAGTAGCGACGGGCCATGAATGCCTGTGGTCGCCGGTTCGAATCCGACTCGGAGCATTAAATTTTTCAATTTTTCCTTTATTTAAAAATGTATAATTTCGTTAGCGGCGTAACTGCTTAATACAAAATTAATAGAATTGTATGGCTAATTTTCGTGTCACAACGGAACTTTTTAACTCTACCAATTAACCACGCTAACTACTGGCCAAGAATTTGGTCCTCACCCAACCGTTCAGGCTAAAGTGACCTATTGACAGATTATTAGTAGTTCACTTTTATGACGGATATAAATACTCCAAAATATAACACTAACCACGAAGACCTACTTACGTAAGATGAGCTATAACCACGAACTTCGTAAGTCGAAGTTCGGGTATCTCCATCTCTATCGCACTCACATAACTCGAGTGACAGGGATGCATGTGTACGAACTTCGAGTTTCGATTTTCGTGGTAGCGCCACAGAGCGGGGGGAAGAGAAACAGTAGGTACCTATCCCTCAAGCGAACTTACCTAAATGGGCACTCAATTAATGAAAACCGCTACAATTACTTAAGATAACGTAATTATTTCATAGTTTTTACATAGCTGTTATTGTTTTTTTTCCACAGACTGACAATGCTGACATGTGGGTAGATTCGCTCTTGTTAGCGACCACAAACGCCCCAAAATGTTCAACTAAAACCGCTACTACCTACACGCAACATATAATTATTTGGGTACATACCTCACAGCGCAAGTCGACATTGATGTTTTCTATTCTGGCGCGGAGGAATTTCTTGGTGAGCTGATGGTTCTTGTCGATGATCAACTTATTCTTCCTGCGACGTTTTGCTTGCGGCTGCCCGTCTTCCAGCGTCTGAATTTAAATACACAAACCTATAGCTGAATACTTAGTGGGGCGGGGAGCGTAGGTATTAACAATGCTGATTTAGGCTGTTTTTGAGTGCGTATATATGACCTCCATCAATCGTTAGTCGCACAACATACCAGCAACTCTGACTTCTAGACTTTGAAGAGTGCGACTGTTGACCAGTAACGACTGGCTTAGTGTTGCCAGTTGCCAGACTTGTAAAATTGCAACTTTTATGCCGGCTACAGACTCGCGAGAAGTCTTGCGTCTCGTCCTACGAGACGCAAGACTAGAACGAGACGGCGAGAAAACGATTACATTCACGTTCTCGGGTGTTCTCGGCGCGAGTCTGTTTTCAGCATTAAGGTACAACGGACGGACGGACGACGTGGCGAAGCGACACCACAGGGTTCTATGTACGTATTTCTATGAAACCTTTCGTAGCTAGCGACACGTCGCCGTCATAGAAATCCATAGAAACCGGTGGTGTCGCTGCGACACGTCTGCTGCTGCTGTCCGAAGTCGGGTTCCAACTTGTACCTTTCGCTTCGTGAAATGGGCCCCCACTCGAAATACCTACATAAATGTGAAAATTACAAAGACTGATAGGGAAAAAGAGTCTCAATAGGTTTCTTCCTTCCCTACCGTCCTCAGTAGAGGATGCCCTGCTGTGTTGACAATGAGGGGCATGTATGTCTGTTGTTATAATCACTAGTCCAGGCAATGAACTGACAACTTGTATGGAAAAAATGACAATTTTGGAAATAATTTATAATAGCTTATTTTTTATGTATAACGGATATATTATCCATTAAATAGTTACCCAGCGACAAAATCCGACAAAATTTCAGACATCGAAAAAATGATAAGTTAACTGGGTCTAAAAAGTCAGTAAAAATATTAATAAATGTTTTTGTCTTTATTTTGGTTCATTTACATTTGCTCTATAATATTCAAGATAAATCGTACAAAAAAAGATAATGCATGCTTCATTTAAATCTACATAATTACTTCCGGGTGGAAAGTTTGTCGGATTCTTGACTAAATCATCTTAGAATAACATTTTCAAATGAAATCAACAAAAAAAACTCTATTATAAATTAATGTTTTTCAAAACCGTATTTTGCCTGGAGTACACAGCGAATGCTCAAATCAGTAAAAGGTCGGCAAATAGTTGCAGACGCCCATACATTACGGTTTCGGTTTACCATCAGTATTTAAGAGTCCGCAGTAAGCTCGATTCTCCATACAAACGTTGTTACGTTCTCATTTTAAAACTACGTGTTGGATTGTAACGAAACTTTGCATGTGCAATGAAATGAGGTATATCCAGGTCTGTAATTAGTTTATGTAGCTTCAGATACCATAGTAAAAAAAATACAGCGAAATTAAGTTTTTCATACAAAATTTATTTTTGCTGTATTTCGTTTGTTTTATAAACTGGAACCATATAAACTAATTACAGACAAATATGCAAAGATGATGTGTATGTAGATTGTATATGCAAAGTTTCGTCACAATACAACACGAAGTTTTAAAATGAGAGCGTAACTACGTTTGTATGGGAAGGTGATGAGGTGGTGATGTGAAATTCGGCCGAGCTTACTGCGGACTCTTAAAGCCGTACGTCTATCATGAACTGTATACAAATAATATAACAATGGAACCTCTAGTGTGACGATTTCGGGCTCCTGCGGCGCGGCCGCGCCTGCCGGCTCGGGCGCGGCCGCGAGTTCGGGCTCCGACACTGGCGGCCTATACATAGTACGGGAACGGTAATGTTAACACTATTTTTTTTAGCGGTAAGTCACTCTATACCTAGATCACAAGATATATCAACCACTGGCGTCGTGGCGAAGCTTATTCATATGCAAGCCATGACATGAGCATTTTGGCTTAGGTAGGTACATTTTCTACAAGAAAAGTAGAACAAAGCTCATTTTCCACCGGAGGGGCGAGGCGAGGCGAGAACTGAAATTTGTATAGCACTTACTATTTCCACCGAGCGCGCGAGGGGAGAATTGAAAATTTGCCATAAGAATTTCAACTGTCGCCTCGCCTCGTCTCGCCCCTCCGATGGAAAATCAGCTTAAGGCTAATCTTTTTTCGAAATTTTATTGTACCATTTTGTCGGCGTGATTGATTTATATACCCATGCCGAATTACAGTTTTCTAGTAGTGCCCTGACCAGTAGCAGTACCTTAGTGACCACTGAGCTAAGTCGCAGACGGACAGGCGGACATCGCTAAACTATAAGGCCAGGCGCGCACTACGTTTTTTTGTCGTGCGATAATCGCGTCGCAAAAATGCAACGTATGTGTTTATATGTCAGTGCGCGCACATGCCATGTGCTACGGAACCCTAAAAAATAGGAACATGTCACAAATTAATAGTGAAATTAAGTGTTTCGGTCATTATCATAAATGTTTCAGACATATTTTTATGGGAATTTATGTTATTGACTTGTTTTAATTAATTTATCCGTATAATAGAGAACAAGGGTTTAAATAGGTTGGATAAACATAACAAAAGACGTTTTACCGAAACACTATTTTTTTCACCATAGGTAGGATATGCCATCATAAGTAGTAAGGTTTTTATGGGAACTAACTCTTTCTCAGTTGGAGCGGGCAGATCCGGAGGCGGGATTTCAGGAATTGGGATCTCTGCGTGAACACGGCACATCAAAAAAATAAAAATTAACCAAAAAATATTTTAAAATAAAAGTAATCAAGTATATCAGCGTTAAATATTTTACGTTTAATTAAAGGTCACCATAACACATTAGAATTGCGGGTGACCTAAGTGATTTCGGCTTTCCACTGTATGTATCTGTAATTTTTGATTGGAAGGGACAAACTTTTATTACCAATGCGAAATTCTAATTTTGAATAAGATTATGATATCTGTTAGGTTATGTATGATACTTAGGACCCATTTTGAGACCCCAGACAAATGTAAGATGTCCTTTTCTTATGTCTGGGGAAAAAATAGTGATAATTTTGTCTGACAGATACATTTATCTGGTGATTGAAAAACCGGTCCTTAAATGAGCCTCGGAATAAGCGGTTTTTAATAAAATTTGGAAAGAATAGGATTGAAATAAACTGGCAGTTTCCAATTTCATGATGTGCTAGGAATTGATAAATGGTAATTAAGGTAAACGTATTGGAGGGATGGTAATGTGGGTACATTCAGGTAGTTCTACATTGCGTACCTTTATCTAATTCTTCAGGCACAAGATCTTGCGCTGTTGCTGTGAACAGAAAATAAAAGATAATACAGTAGTAGCCAACGTCATTCCATTTTTAGTGTACTCTCCTTTGGCTTGTGCACTAAATGCTTGCCGTCTGAGCAGTTATTAAATTACGTTCAAACAATACTTAAGTTCGCGAGTCTGTGTGATGCGATGCACTCACAGCCTCGCATCGCTACAATAAACTCAAGTCGGGGTGGTCGGCGGTACATCAGTTCGCGTGACGCGAACAATTGAAGAATCTTAAAAGACTATACTTATTAGAAAAATCGTGCGTTAATCGTCATGCGATTTCAAGGTTCACCATTTTGTAACGCAAAAACATGAGTATTGTTATGTTTGGAACGTACTTAAGAGGAAACACAAAGGCCGTTTTTCCATACAAACGTAGTCCCCTGTTTTCTCCCTGGATAATGGCAGTAGAGCAATATTTTCTTTTCCATAAATCTATGGCTACTATTGACATTTATGTATTTAATAATTTACATAATAGACTTACAGTAGTGGTACCAAAGCGCCTACAATGTTAGGACTTAAAATAACATAAATATATGACAAAGTTACACAAACAAATAAAAAGTAGCACTAACTAAATGTATTGCACATGTTCCTATGTTTTCCTTTTTTTCATAAATTTATTCTTAAAAGAGATATTAACCTTCAAAAACCTAAAAAAATGCCAGATTTTCCGCTGTGTTAAAACATCCAGAAAACAATTTTGACTAGATTATTTAAAAAAAGGAACGTAGGAACACAGCCGAAGCCTTTCTTTAATTATAAATAAAAAAAATGTTAAATGGGTCAAGTTTTGTAAAAGAAATCAGGGGACTACGAAACGTTGATTTCATTTACTTTTAATAGGTATTTTCGGTCCAAGCTGCAGTTGTCTCTATCGCGCTCGCGCTCGCTTGATCTGCGGCGCTACCACGAAAATCGATTCTCGAAGTTCGTGTACTTGCATCCCTGTCACTCGAGTATAGTAAGTGCGATAGAGATAGAGATATCCGAACTTCGACATTCGAAGTTCGTGGTTATAGCAGGCACTGCGCGACAGCAACACATTTTACAAATACCTATTTCTCAATTATCTCGGCCTTTGTGTTTCCTCTTAATAATCGAAATAAGTAAAACTAGTACAATATCTCCCTTTGATATCCCAGGACCTAGATATAGGAAGAAACGTAGACGAATTTGTTCGTTACAAATCTAACATTATCTAATGGGCTATAGCTGAGATGCTGTGAGGCTGTTTTGGAATGTAGGTATTCGCTCCATGGTAGCGTCGACGGCGAGCCTGGAAGCGTCCCTGGTGCGGGCTCGGCCGCCAAGTCGGGAGCCCCGAGCGCACAGAGGACGCTTGGCGCGCCCAGCATCTCCTAGAGGGTGCGGTCTTGTACTAGCCGAGGTGACTACTAAATACTAAGATACTCTTTGTGTGTACATTTCCTGAAGAGAGTGATGTCGTGGTCCGACATGCGCTCCATGGTAGCGTCGACGGCGAGCCTGGAAGCGTCCCTGGTGCGGGCTCGGCCGCCAAGTCGGGAGCCCCGAGCGCACTGAGGACGCTTGGCGCGCCCAGCATCTCCTAGAGGGTGCGGTCTTGTACTAGCCGAGGTGACTACTAAATACTAAGATACTCTTTGTGTGTACATTTCCTGAAGAGAGTGATGTCGTGGTCCGACATGCGCTCCATGGTAGCGTCGACGGCGAGCCTGGAAGCGTCCCTGGTGCGGTCGGGGTCGGCCGCGAGCTCGGCCGCGAGGTCGGGAGCCCCGAGCGCACTGAGGGCGCTCGGCGCGCCTAGCATCTCCTCGAGGGTGCGGTCTTGGAGCAGCTGCAACACCTGGTTAGGGTTCTCCTCCCCGAAACCGTCCTTTAAAAAAGTGATAGGATGTTAGAAATATAGGTACAAGTTGAAAACAAAAGAATATTATATTCTATACTAGCGACCCGCCGCGGCTTCGCACGGCTACTATATATAAACCTTCCTCTTGAATCACTCTATCTATTAAAAAAAACCACATCAAAATCCGTAGCGTAGTTTTAAAGATCTAAGCATACATAGGGACAGACAACGGGAAGCAACTTTGTTTTATACTATGTAGTGATGATGATGATATTTTATACAACTGCACAAATGTAGGTATAAGTAGTAGGTAAATAATTGTGATTTGGAATGGGTTCTTTCAAAAATATCTAGAACGATTTCCTATGGAAGGAATAAATGAGAAAACGTATTTTTGAGCATAAATAATAAAAATGAATTTATATTGCTGAAGTTGAAACTATTGGATATGTATAACAAAACAATCCCTTCACATAAGACTTTGTGTAATAAATAGTCAAAATAGGAACATCATTTTGTAAGCCACTCTTAATTTTACAAGTTTCCATACATTTCGAATGTACCTGTTTGTTAAAAATGTACTTACATTTGCTGGCAGTTGGAACTCAGGAATGGCAGATTCTTTGAGTGTGATATTTTCAATGTTCGTCACAGCATTGCCGCTTTGCTACACAGATTAAAGTAGGCTTAAAAAATCTAAATTAGATTATGCATTTGGGGTACCTACGTCTGCAAACCATGAATAAATTTAAATGTAGATGCAGTGAATGATAAACAAAATTCAGAAATAATTTAAACTGAATTGAGACCAGTACAGTTACTAGCACCAATATCTACCATAACAACACAGCCATAATTATATCTGACACATCCTTATGGCCCTAGAAATAGTTGTGTGAGATATTTTTGAGCACTTTGTCGTGGCAGGTATTAATGCTGGTGACTGTATTATAAAAACAACAAAAAGATATGTTTTATCTTGTCAGGAATCTCCTTATGTAGTTGAGTAAAGATTATTTGCACCTGTATCATTTCTTCAACCCTCTCCTCTGGTTCTGGGACTGGCGCCTGCACCAGAGCCGGCAGCTCCAATAGGGGGAACAGCTGCCCCTCCATTTCTTCAGCTGTCTCATTAATGTTGAATCTTAAATTCAGATGTAATGAGCTTGTTATTACTGAATATTGATATTATGGCACTTTCAATAATGGATACAAGAGTTTACTTCCCTTATGAGCTCCAAATATTGCGGACATTTCTTGCTCTCAATATTCATCCATTACAAAAAAGTTAGCACAAGAAAAAAAAGGAATATAAATTGTACTAAAGTCGCAGTCAATGGAATTTGCTAACTATGTAAACAAACCGCCATACTGAAATTGTCTTTCACTATGACGGTTTGTTTACATAGTTAGCAATTTCTATTGACGGCCACTTTAGCTAAGATTACTGCCTGGTTTGAAAACTCCAAGGCAGAACCAAGTTGGCAACTCTTTGCAAGATATAAAAAATATATTGTATGCCTAACCAAACCAAACAACCACTTACTTTTTATTTGAGTGCTTCATCACTCTAGCACTAATCATGCATAACTCACCTAGAAAAGAAACAAAAAGCAACTGATGTAGGTGTTATTAGTAAAATTCCTGGCATTTACCATATATTTTAACTTCTTACAAACACTTTTTGGAATCAGTGTAAGTGACCTTAACTTACAGACTGTAAACATATGTATACAATGTATACTGTACTGTATTGTGCAATCACTTACTTAACATCATGTTGACTTTCTTCTGATATAGTCTAACCAGCCCTCGCATGAGCTGAGAGCTGAGGCGAAGGGAAAATCGGTTTGCTGGGCGACCGGATTCATTGTTCATCACTTGTAATAAATCATCACTGAAATTAAATACAAACTACGTCACGCACAAGTAATATTTAATTATCAGTGTAATATAAACCAAGTCTCTGATTTTGGAAGTTAAAGCGATACTTAAACATCTTACCAGATTTTTCGTATATCTTGAGACCATAGTTGGCGTTGAGTTATCGTAGCGAAACACACGGGCCAAGAATCCGCCACCCAACACAAATAAAATCTGCCCCCTTTCCTCAATGAATCTTCAGGATAAAACATATTTATAATTAAATTTCACATGCAAATAACTAAAACTCGAACGACAACAATCTGTCTCTGACAAAACACTTCAATACTCAGTGAATTTCTCACTCTCAGTTCCCGCCAAATTTTAGCGTTTCGTTCAATCGACTCGCGTCATGTCATTTGTTGGCGCAGTCGCAGAAAAAACTATGCTTGGCACACACGTTACGATTGCACTGTACCGTTTAAAACTGCGGCGCTACCACGAACTTCGAAAGTCGAAGTTCGGGTATTCCCATCTCTATCGCACTCCCTTAATCGAGTGACAGGGATGCATGTATAACGAATTTCGACTTTCGAAGTTCGTGGTAGCGACGCTGGGCTACCGCGAAACGAAAACGAACTTCGTTCGTGTATCTCCGTCTTTGTCTCTCGATCCAGCAAGTGCAACAGAGAGGGAGAAACACGGACGAAATTCGTTTTCGTTTCTCGGTAGGCCCTTTTTTACGATTTTATCACACACACGTTTCGATAACGTAGTGGTTGTATTCTCTTTGGTTTCGATTATCGATGCAGCGTCGCTACCACGAACTTCGAAAGTCGAAATTCGTTATACATGCATCCCTGTCACTCGATTAAGGGAGTGCGATAGAGATGGGAATACCCGAACTTCGACTTTCGAAGTTCGTGGTAGCGCCGCGTTTTTATCACACACACGTTTTGATTATCGGTGCAGTTTAAACGGTTCAGTACGTAGTGGTTATATTCTCTTTGCGGTACAGTGCGATTGTAACGATTTCTCGTAACGTGTGTGCCAGGCATTACTAGGATGAAAATGAAGTTATCTAAATCTGACTATCCGTCTCTTTCTAACTGTTCTAACTAAAATGAGACGGATAGTCTATCCCGCGCGCTGTCTTGTGCTAACCGTGCTGAAGGAAATTGTGTAGTCAAATCAAAATATATTCCTAAGAATTACCTAAGACTGGCGCGCGGCGGTCAATAGTAAACTTGTCATTACGTCATTAGCTGTCAGATTTACTATTGACCGCCACCGCGCCAGTGTGTTGCAGGCTTAAGCCTTAATATTTCATACATATCAAAGACTACAATCTTAGAGTATATACCTACAGAGGCGACGTAAGTGTCGCCACAATGAGGGACGGCAACAAAGTAGATGATTCCCGTGGGGTGGCCATGTAACTAAAAATTACCCCATCGCTTCCATATGTTTATTTTAAATAATGCGCTTTTATTGTAAGTAGTTTTTACTGAAGCTTTACACACATTCACTGCCTAGCAGGCGCTCTGTTCGCAACCACTAGTAATATTCAGCTTAATAACATGAAATATGATTCTAGTAACAGAACATGACATGTAGGTAATTAATAGTCCTTGTGCAAGCGGCTTACCTGGTAGTTTCTTATCAGCACAGTTATGACAGGACGCCCGCGAGCTGTGTTGCGGCGAGGTAGACTATCCGTCTCTTTCTAATCGTTCTAACTAGAAAGAGACGGACAGTCTACCTCGCCGCGACACAGCTCGCGGGGCGTCCTGTGATAGCCGTGCTGATCTACTTAATTATTATAAAGCCTGAATCACACTGGCGCGGCCTGCGGTGGCGGTTCATAGTAAACTTGACAGTTAGTGTCAAATTTACTATTGACCGCCACCGCAGGCCGCGCCTGTCTGTGAGAGGCTTAAAGTCTCTCACAGACTGGCGCGGCCTGGCCGCGGCGATCAATGGTAAACTTGTCATTAGCTGTAAAATTTACTATTGACCGCGATGCAGGCTTAAGGCGGGAAAAATAATGACACTAAATACCGAAATGAGACACAACCATATTAAAAAACATTTACTATTCAAATATTCAAATTATTACAGATTAATGATAAAGAGCTCTGCTCGGGTAAAAATATGCTGAGAAAGATTTTTCCCAGATATGAGACCTAGCTAGATCGATTTTTTTTATGAGGCACAGCGTGGGAGGCCCCCTACAAGGTTGACTGATGACCTGGCAAAGGTCGCGGGAGTCCGCTGGATGCGGATGGCGCAGGACCGGCCATTTCGGCTGATATGATGATGAGATAGATTTTTCGCCCCCATAAACCCCTATACTGCAAATGCCATCAAAATCGTAAGAACTGTTTTCGAGAATGCGATCACAAATATATATATGTAGCCTTAACCCAAATACTACGCGCACGCGCATCCTCATTTAGTGGAAACCTAGAAAAAAAAAATATTATTTTACATAAAATTTTTCAAGCAAAGGGCTTATAGAAAATTATGATTCATTCTAAACCGTCGATCGTCTTTACCTATTACTAGCTGTCCACGCGTCTCCTCTCCACCCGCGTAGTAGAAAGAACACAAGCGGAGGCGCAGATGCAGGATTAAATAAAGCCAGATGAAAGAATTTTTGAAATCGGATGAACAGTCCGAGATTACTCGCTACATAAAAGCTTATCTTTACTATGAGTACAGAGTAAATATACGTATATAAGAATATATCCCATCCATTATATACGAATGTTATGTAATAACAAGTACGAGAATTTTGTTAGAGTATAAATTACCCGAGAAATCGGGTATTTTTAAGTTGTATTGGCTGGTATCCCTAAAATGATTGCAAAGAAGCTAAATCGAGAAGACATTCTAACACCTCTCGCAGCTTACCATAAACAATCTACGTAATTTGGGCGGATAATTTGTCAACAAATATTTTCTTGTACAATGTAAACAATGATGTTATTTCTATTGTAATCGTCAAATTTTACAAGATTTTGAGCGTAATGTAATTTTACCATGCTATTTTTACGTATTGCGTATACAGAAAAGTGAAAGATGTTCTACTTACGTGTGAAAGGTTATATTTTCATCACATTGTTCCGACCGGCTTTTACAGCCAAGCACGCAACAATTAACCATTTTCTTGGCACAGACGGAACACGAGATACCTTATCGTGCGTAAATTACTTTTAGGACACTATTTTATTCACAATAATATTAAATATTTCGGATTCGTATGCAGCCACGCGCGAGCATTGACAGCATTGTATGCCACAACTGTTGTGCCAAATAGAAAAAAAGTGGAACTATGACAAGGATAACGAATGATATATCTCTGTCTGTCACACTTATCGAGATTTGTATGCTACCAGCTCGCTCGCACGTGGTATTATTATTACCATAGCCTGTCCATACTAAATTATAGGTTCATGACTACAATATACATACATATACTGTCGGGAGTGCGAACTAGACAGACCAGTAAAAGGACATAAAAACATGATATGACGATATGAGAGATACAGAATGAATGTATCAATGAAGCTCATCGTCGAAATTAAAAAGAAAAAACTATCATTCACGTTCGGGAATCGAACCCGGTCAAACTACAGCGTGGGAGGTTACCGACTAGAAGAGGAGGGAAGCATATTGTATAACAAGGTCACTGAAATGTGTAGAGAGGCGGTGAGCGTTTCAAAAAAAGAAATATATTTTAACTAACAATTTAATCATAACTAAAATAATTAGGTACATTATTATAATGAATACTCAGTGCTCGTATTAATTTCAGAATGTTATTTACAAGGACCATGATCACACTACTTGATAAAATAAATCACAATTAGTTAAATCTAATCGGCATATTTGAAGCTCTGGCCAGCAGCTTCAACGGCTTCCTTCAATCTATTTAGAGAATTTTTGTTGAATTCGTTGATTGGCACGCCGAATTTCACAGCTTTCTCTAAAGCAGCCTGCGCTTCGTCGACTCTATTTTCAAGTAAATACAGGTTAATTAATCTGGAATACGCATTCCCGTGTGACCCTACTGTTATGTTTTTGTTCCTCATCATTGTTGATATGAGTTTCTCTATTAGTTCTGGCTGTTTCCTGATATGGCTTTCCTGGAGTAGTCGTCTAAAAACTACGCTTTGGACACTGTTCAGGCATTTGTCCCATAGAGTGTCAGCCTGCTGTTCCTTTCCTGCTAACAGGTACTCCATCCAGAGTAGGTTGGCGGGCATGTGTTGTCCTCTTGAAGCTGCTAGTTCGGCTACTTTGCGACCTGACAAATTAAAAGCTTTATTCATTTTATCTCTTTAAAAACATTTGAAATGGGGAGCTAATTGTGTATTAAAGTATCCATGGCACATGAATTATACATAATATTAAATATAATCTAAGGAAATGGCTATTTTTCTTTTCTTCGATATACAATAAATTTCCACTCTATTTAAAGGAGGTTGATGTACTCGTAGTATTGTAAGCAACCATAATGGCCGTCAGGGATGGAGATACGGTAAGTTATGAATTTATTCCAATCGAGTTAATTACATTGACGATAACTTACACTTATCAACGAAAACATCATCCAGCATGACAGAAGCCAATGCATTGCTTCGCGGGAACCTCACTAGAGCTGTAGCTAACTCATCGTCAGATTTGGCATTATTGACCGATTCGTACAAACTGTTGATATGTTGCGAGCCCTCTCCCTTGGTGAAGATGGCTAGAGTTAGTTTATCATCATACGTCACGTTACGCTTCATGGGATCGGACAGACGGTTCCCTAGTTCCTGTATCTTCTCGACCTCTCCACTCTCAGCCAGTTTCTTCAACAAATACTTCAGTATGTTAGGCTTCGCTATGGTCCCTTCATCTAATGCCGTAACAGCGTGGTCTAGTGCTTCGGTAAGTTTACCTTCTTGAACCAAACTCTCAATTTTCGCTGTTACATCTTGTTTCGTAATTTTCGGTTGTTTCGGTTGTTCTGGTTTCTTCTGCGCTCCTTTAATATTTTTCTGGTCTTTATGTATTGGTTTGATAATGCCCTGTTCTTCAGGGATTATGAAGGGTATTTGCTGATTCTTTGCTTTCAGATGTTTACCAAGGTAAATGAGGAATTTATCGCTCGGGATCTCGCCTTCTTCTTGTAGAATAGTCCAGAGGCCAAGGGCTTTGTCGGTTTCGTCGGCTTTGCAGTAGGTGACGAGGAGGTGGTAGAAAATGTTGGTGCGATCAATGTGCGATAGTTGTTTAGTAGCTTCGAGCAGACCTTCGAGGTATTCGGACTTGCCTTCCTGTAATCACAAAGTTTTTTTTAGTGGACGTATAAGAGCCTTATCACACTTGCGATTTCCAAGCGTATTTTGTATGAAGGCGATCACGCAGCGTGTTCGCCGCGACTGATAATTGTATAGAAAACACGCTCGCAAATCGCAAGTGTGATAAGGCTCTAAGTTATCAGGCACGAATAGCGCCTGAATTAAATTTAAGAATATCGTATAGTCGCTATGTAATATATTTCTCCCTTTATTGTTTAACGTTGTGTATACAGCAATTCTCGTACCATACCAGCGAGTGGACGTGCGTATTTTATGATATCTTTAATACTGTATAAATGCTTTCTTGATTTGGCTTCTAGATAGACGGCACACAAGAAATCCGTCTGCTAACAAACCACTCTGTGGGTAAGCAAGATCCGTGAATATTTTTTTTTCCCGTTACCAGAATAGTACATTGTTTAACGAGGGGCGTAAGTGGAATATTGCGAACAAGAGTCTATCAGAAGCCCGACGTCGAAGGCGGAGGGCTTTTGATGACTCGAGTTTGCAATATTCTTACGCCCGAGTTATACACAATGTTTTTCATCGCATTTGCGAGGAAACAAATACATTTTAGATGAAATGAATACAAATCGTAATAAAAACTGCAACATGTCAGTCGTCCATTTTGTTGAATTTGACGTGAGGCGCGTATGGCAAAGACCCTTCGGTATACAGCCACGATTTGAAAACACTTAAAAACATTTTACATAGACACTAAATAACTACATATTCAATCTGTAAATAATTCAGTTAAACATGTTTAAGAGGGGGCGCTCCGCGAAATCGGGGTTCTTAGATTGAATATTTACCTATGACAAACTAAAGCGAATGCCAGGAAAAAGAACATACCAAAACTACATCATATTTGCAATTGAATCGTCTGAAAAAAAACATACAAAACCAAAATTGCCTCGATAGAAAAGAACCGCCAAAACATGTCTTATTTTTACTCAATTTCAATAGTGTGAGGTTCCCGTGCATATAAATTAAGTAAAAGTTGAGTGTATAATAGCTTTTCACATTACCTAATGAAAGTACTAGCGGGGTATTTTTATGTAGTCCCTTTTCAGACTTATTGAGGTGAAACGTATTTGGTGTATAGGCCTTTTTTATTTAGCGCGATACCCTTTCTCCCGTCGCGTGTTTCGTGCGGTTCGGTATATCTTCTGTTGCCGTTCGCGGGCGGAGTCAGTCGCAATCGCTCCGCTGAGACGAGAGGACTACGTTCTGTGCTCTCACGACAGCACGGTGAACATAATTATTTCAATAATATTGTGACCCAGTATACGAGGGCTGCCTTTTAAGTTGTGTCGTTTGGAAAATCTAAAGACAATTTAAGTGTTAAATGGTATTTATTGTTTTTCAAAGTAATCACCGTGATATGTAATACACTTTTTCATTCGATCGAACCAGTTTTCGAAACACTTATTCCAGTCCGAAGTCGGGGTCTCCAAAATGGCCGTTTTGTATGACTCAACCGCTTCTTCAGGCGTCTGGTACCGTTGACCACGAAGTCGTTGCTTGATTTTTGGAAAAGTAAAAAAATCGTTAGGGCTTAAGTCTGGACTGTACGGCGGGTGTTCCAGAATTTCGACGTTTTGCTCTTTTAAAAACGCAATAGTTTGCCGGGCGGTGTGCGAGCTCGCATTATCGTGGTACAGTCTTATACGACGTCTTGGGTTATTTTTTCGAAACTCGCCGATGACTTCTGGTAAACAGACAGTGGTATACCAGTCAGCATTAACCGTTTTACGATCCTCGAGCACGATGGTGGCAACGTGGCCACTTTTCGCCACAAACGTGGCGACCATTTTTTTCGAAGTCCTCCGTGAGCGTATTACTTTGGTCGGTTTTGGCTCATCTTGGAACACCCAAACAGTCGACTGCTGTTTAGAATCGGGATCGTAGGCATATATCCAAGATTCGTCACCACTGATAATGTCGTAAACATGTTTCGAGTTTCCTCGGTTGAATTGCCGCAGAGTTTTGCGACACCATCGAACGCGAGCCGTTTTTTGGTCTTCACTGAGTAAATGTGGTATCCAGCGTGAGATCAACTTTTTTACGCCTAAGTGATCATGCAAAATACTGTGAACACTGGTCCCTGAAATACTTAAGGAAGCTTCTATCTCACGGTATGTCGCATGGCGATCTTCGATGATCAGTTGCCGTACAGCATCAATGTTCTCCTGGGTTACGGCTGTTTTTGGTCGACCTTCACGATGTCTATCACCAAGACTAGAGCAACCACGTTGAAATTCTAAATACCAGCGTTCCACAGTCCGAAGGCATGGTGCTTTATCATTGAAAACCGTAGTCAACTCTTCGAAGCACTGAAGTCGCGTTAAGCCCCTTTTGAAGTTGTAAAAAATTATCGTACGTAAATTTTCCTTCGAAATTTCCATTTTCACAACTGACTTGTCAACTTTGAACGAACGCTGTACTAAAACGGTTGGGCCGATTTCGAGTCATTCTTTTGTTTTCGAATTCTAAATTCAAATATTTTAACGTGACACTAGTTCTTTTTTATGCAATCACGGGAGGGTTGCAAACGACAGAACTTAAAAGGCAGCCCTCGTATTCGTCCAGTGAATGAACGTATCATTACATTCCGATAGATATTTTGGTACATTTTGAAATAATATATTTAAAAGTCGACCTTAAGATATAGATCTTAAAGTTCAAAATACAACTATAAGATTACGCAGCGATCGGCCGGTGACCGCCTTCTTAGAATAATTTGTGCAGTACATGCAAAACTAGACGTACATTTTTCTGTCGATCGTGTATTTACTTTATGAAAGATTATCACTATCACTACATAGTATAAAACAAAGTCGCTTCCCGCTGTCTGTCCCTATGTATGCTTAGATCTTTAAAACTACGCGACGGATTTTGATGCGGTTTTTTTTAATAGATAGAGTGATTCAAGAAGAAGGTTTATATGTATAACATAGTATCCGTGCGAAGCCAGAGCGGATCGCTAGTTGAGAATAAATCCGGTTATGTTCAAAATCGATGTCTGAGAGGTCTAATACGAATTCATAGTCATAAATATTTCAAAAAGTGGTCGAATTATTTAAAATTATTGAAACATTTGTTGTAAATTAATATGCGCGTTTTTAAAAAAAAAAAAACACATTGGCAGGCTTCTCGAGGGTGCAGATTCTAGAAATGATGTCCATTTTGAATTCCAAGATGGCGGACATTGCTATTCGAATTTAAACTTTCGTGAGACGTGTTGAAACAATACTAATAATTACACGGTTCAACTCACATATTAAATGTCACTACGGGCGACATGTTTCGAACTCTTCGGGAATTCTTCTTAAGGATGAGTGTTTTCGCGGCGGTGTCGCTTGAATCTTGTCGTGATTCAAGCGACACCGCCGCGAAAACACTCATCCTGAAGAAGAACTTCCGAAGAGTTCGGAACATGTCGCCCGTAGTGACATTATTGACATTGTTTTTCTTTAAAGTCATCACGGGTGTCGCTTTTAGGGTTATCGAGAGTGCAGATTCCAACAATTATTGCCTGCGAACTTGGACATTTTGGTTTTTAAAAAAAGTGAACATAATTTTGCACTTTTTCTATAATATGGTCAAAATTGATAACTAAAGGGCCAAAGCGTCTCAATTGTCTCCAAGTAAGTACGAATCCCAGATCAGAATTGAAAAATTGGGCCTGAAAATCTGGCTTTCATAGACATGATCGAAGTTTTCATAATATATTATAGTTTTTTTTTAATGCTACTAATAAATTCTCGGTTAAATTCACGTATTAAACGACACGACAGGCGACATGTTTCGAACACTTCGGGAGTTCTTCTTCAGGATGAGTGTTTTCGATGTTTGTTTTGAAGAAGAACTCCCGAAGAGTTCGAAACATGTCGCCTGTTGTGACATTTAATGCGTGAATTTAACCGTGGATTTATAAGTAGTATTTTAGACATGTCTCACAAAAGTTTAAATTCGATTATAGCTTTTCTTTGCTTTAGGCTTTTACTAGCCATTATTATGCTAGCTTACAGCCCTAACGTGATTTAGTAAAAAACGGAAGGCCATATTTCAGATATAGCTCCGGTGGTTTTTTAAGCAACAAAATGTGGGTAATGGTATTCCTTGGGTAATTAAAGTAATTTGTACTCTATAAAGTGAGTGTTTTCGCAGCGGTGTCGCTTGAATCTTGTCGTGATTCAAGCGACACCGCCGCGAAAACAATCAATCCTGAAGAAGAACTCTCGAAGAGTTCGAAACATGTCGCCCGTAGTGACGTTTAATACGTGGGTGAACCGTGTAATTATTGACATTGCTTTTCTTTAAAGTCGTCACGGGTGACGCTTTTAGGCTTATCGAGGGTGCAGATTCCAACAATAGGGGCGTAGACACTAAATAAAATAATCAAACATGTGATATTTTCTCGAAGAAGGATAAAAAATGTAGTCAAATGGAGAAAAAATTAACGCAAAAGTTTAAATAATCACGAAGTTATAAGTGTCCAAAGTTTTAAGAAGGGATATGTTCTGTCCCTTTTTCGCAAAACGCAACTTCATATGAAACGATGACGCTGGAAGAATGTGACGTTACAGAAGACGGCAACGTGCCGCGCGCATCCTGGTCGGCGCCGTCGTCGACGCGGCCTGCCGGCAGCATCCTGTAATGTGACGTCACACACCATTTGCGTTTTCTCTCTCTAACAAGCAATATTAAAACGCTTGTAGCTTCGTAATTCTTTGATATATCTGAATGGGATTTTCGTCACGGCATATTTTTTTGCCTTCTTTCTTTTGGAGTTATTATAATTTTCGAGTCTACACCCGAATTATTGCCTGCGATGTTGGACACTTTTATATTATAAAAAGTGAACACAATTTTGCAGTTTTTCTTTAATACGAGTATGTTAAAAATTGATAACTAAAGGGCCAAAGCGTCTCCATTGTCTCCAAGTACGAATCCGAGATCAGACCCCGTATCATGGTCGGCCTTATCACTCGATAAGTGACAAGATAGGGGCGTCGTCTCGTTCTATCAAACGGTGTCAGCCAGTGACGGACGCTCTATCCGACCATGATACGGGGTCAGAATTGAAAAATTTGGCCGCCACACAGTTGCCTGAAAATCTGGCTTTCATAAACATGATCGAAGTTTTCATAATAAATTACAGTTTTTTTTAATGCTACTAATAAAGTCACGTATTAAATGACACGAAAGCCGACATGTTTCGAACTTTTCGGGAGTTCTTCTTCAGGATGAGTGTTTTCGATGTTTGTTTTGAAGAAGAACTCCCGAAGAGTTCGAAACATGTCGCCTGTCGTGACATTTAATACGTTAATTTTTTAACCGTGGATTTATTAGTAGTATTATAGATATGTCCCACAAAAGTTTAAATTCGATTATAGCTGTTTTTTTGCTTTAGCCTTGTACTAGACATTATTATGCTAAATTACAACCCTTGTGTGATTTAGTAAAAAAACGGAAGGTCATATTTCAGTTATAGCTCTCGAAACTGACTTACAGATTTTGTCTTTCTTTCCACTTATTATAATTATCTATAGGTATTCATCATGTTTCATCTGACTGTCGGGGCATATACTATGCGAGAAGGAGCGGGGCAGCAATAGACGCATCAGCGCGGCAGGTACGGGGTGATTTCTGATTTTTCCCTGGCGGTACGCCCCCTCTTAAGTAGTTTTTTAAGTTTAAATTTATTTATAAATACGTTTTCAGACATCGTATTTGATATAAAACCTCTTTGCTTTGTAACTGCCGCATGAGTGACAGATACAATTTAAGAAAAAAACCATTACGTCCGTGGGCGTAACACAGGCTATTACAGCTCTGTATGTCTGCGCATTATGAAGCCCTTTTCGAGCAAGTGTGATGAAATAGTACACAATTTTACGTCTTCACCTGGCCACAATGCGAGTTTTACGGTACGCGCAGCGTGCAGTAAAACTCGCATTATGGCCAGGTGTGACATAAAGTATCTTCTCGACCGCGAGCAACAGGTGTAGTTTTACCTCGACGTATCTCTCGCAGGCGTCGTGCAGGCGCTGGTGGCGCGCGTGCAGCCCCGGCGTCTCGAGGATGCGGCGCGCCTGCCGCAGTCGGCCGCACTCCACAAACGCGAGCACGAGATCGTGGAGCACGTTCACTTCGCCGTGTATCTGCCGAGTTAAGGTGGGAATTTGAATGATCTGCAATTCATCATCAATTCGGATTTCGGGGCAGAGATGACCTGCCATGGACGAGAGTTACAACTTCTCTATGAGAATGAGAAGTTCTAGTGGAATGGCGTTAGCACTTTAGGCGATAGTGGTGAAATTGAACACCTTGGCCAGCTATCAAATTAATTTTATTAAGAGTCCGCAGTAAGCTCGGCCGAATTTCACCTTCCCATACAAACGGAGTTTCGTTCTCATTTTAAAACTACGTGTTGGATTGTGACGAAACTTTGCATATACAATGACATGAGGTATATCTATGCTTGTAATTAGTTTATATGGTTCCAGTTTATAAAACAAACAAAATACAGCAAAAACAAGTTTTGTATGAAAAATTTAAAATCGCTGTATTTTTTTTACTATGGTATCTGAAGCTACATAAACTAATTACAGACCTGGATATACCTCATGTCATTGTACACATGCAAAGTTTCGTTACAATCCAACATGTAGTTTCAAAATGAGAGCGTAACTACGTTTGTATGGAGAATCAAGCTTTGCTGCTGTAAAGCTGTAAAACACAAGTTCACAGAATAAGATTAGAAGAATTACCTGTGTGCTGAGATCCGCTAACCACTGCAGTTTACTCGCGTCCTCCTTTGTGATAAGCACCTTCATCAGCTCCCCCTTCCACGGAGTGCACCTGTACTGTTTGCAGCAGTTCTCAAACTGCTTCAGTGCTGCGTCTAGATCTTCCTTCAACAGGAACGCTTTAATGCTCGGGCCAAAGATCACATTGGACGGCTCAATGTAGTTGTTATCAATTAGAACAGTGGTCATGTCTATAACCTGTGAAAAGGAGTAAGTAATATTATTACTACATAGTACAAAACAAAGTCGCTTCCCGCTGTCTGTCCCTATGTATGTTTAGATCTTTAAATAGATAGACTGATTCAAGAGGAAGGTTTATATGTATACTAAGTACCCGTGCGAAGCCGGGGCGGGTCGCTAGTATTCTGTAAAGAACAATGGTTTTTTATCAATCGCACGCTGACTAATGGGAGCTAGGCTGAAAAAAGGTTTCAACCGCCACGAAAATTCATGTAATTTTGGACCTTATGAGTAAGCAAAAGTATGTTTAGTTTGAGATTCTACAACACCTTTAGAATAGATGTACAATATGAATCAATGCATTCAATCCACAGAACACCCCCACTAGAAGCCTAATGTTTGTCTTTTTGTTCGTCGGGAACAAAAAACGAGTCACCAAAGTATGAGGAAGAGGTGAGGGGAAGGACGGGTGCTAACAGCCTTGCGATTGGTCGATGCGTTGGCACGCGGAATGCGTAGTGATGGGACATGCTCGTCACTAGAAGCATCCTAATTTTTTTGGTACATTTTAAAGTATAGATAGTTATGTTACCATTTGAATACTTACTGTATACTAAAAAGGTAACAAAACTATCTATCCTTTACAATGAACCAAAAACAAATTACTTAGGATTTAGTACTCGCTCTTTCGCACTTTCTTGAAAATCATCATCAGTCCCATCTTTTGACACTTGACCCAACTGCTCACACTCACTAAAAATCCCACACATATATCTATCTCAAACCAACTCCGAGTTCCCTCGCACTTTCTAGAAGTTAAACATCAGGCCCATCCTTTAATAACACTAGACGCAACTTAAACTATAATGAAACCCTTAGTTACGCTCACGTATTTTATATCGAGAAATGCTCGACATGTTTCGAAAATACGTAAGTTTTTTCATTATATTTTAATATGTCTGATTCTAACGGGAGTTTTCTATATAAAACTAGACGCAACTGTTCACCAAGAGGATTCTAAAAAGTTCACACAACATACCTTTAATTAAACTACTACTACTACTAGTACTATTAAATACTATTTACTTTAATAAACAAACAACTAAATAAAACTAAGATTCTACAGAATTACTACTCAAACCAAAATAAAATAAAAGAGCATTTTCTTTTTACATTTCTTCAAATCGGTACGAACGAAAGCACGTGAAACCGGTGATTGACCATATCACCATCGGGACATCACTAGTCGTGACGTGTTTTCGTAAGACAGGAATGGCACATTGCATTTTCAACGTGATGAAATGGGACTGACATAGTGTGTCTGTACCGAAGTATTCGCAGTGACCAGTATAAAATGGCCTCCGCTAGCTATAAATATATGCAATTAAATAATGAATTTGACTCCACAGGTGGAATCGATGTCTTTGACGACTTTCCACACCACCTCACACTACTAAATCCCATAATTAGCTACGAAAGTCCATTTTTTATTTTTCTATGAGAGACATGCACACTCCGCACAGGTAGTTAACTTGGACGCAACTGAACGGCAAGGCGAGCGACCGCGGATTATATAAGCGCTATAACTCTGACGCTTGGTGACTCGAGTCCTGAACAAACTGAGAAACATTAGGCTTCTAGTGGGGGTGTTCTGTGATTCAATCCCTTTAAAAAATATGTTTTATACTTACTTTAGCATCTTCTTTCTTCTCAGCTAAGCTATTCAGCATTTGCCAGCACTTAGAATTGACCTGGAAACTTCCCTTGTCAGTCTCTGGGTCATGTCTATTATCTTTCAAATACTGATTCCCTTCTTCAAATTTACCGGCCCTTACCAAAGCATATGCCATCTGAACAAGCTTGACCTTATTTAAAACAAAATCAGGATCCTTCTGAAGTATTTCAGCATGGTATTGCTTAGCCTTCTCTAAATCATCATTCACACAATAAAACTCGAATAATTGAGAAAGAACCAAGTTAGATAACTCAAACTTTGAAGCTTTCAAGTCAACCAAAAGTTGATTAAGCTTTTCAACATTGTTCTCGTTAATGTATGAAGATATAAGTTGTCTCTGCAGCCTCTTTTCACTGTCTGGTCTTCCTTGAGCCAGAAGTTTTTCCAAATAGGCCGAATTATTTGGTGTTGTGCTATAGCCTTTCTGCGCTCCCAATGGAGCCATTTCAAGATCAGATGACGTAAGTTGAGAGAGTAACTCTGATAGTTGTGTAGTCATGTTTTTTCCTAAATACTGCTGAATCGCTTCTGCAGATTCAGGGCTAATTCTCAAACCTTTCGCATGAATCGCTTCCAGCAGCGGCTTAGCTGCCTCTTCATTGGCTAAGTTTTTCATTGCAGTTAAAACAATTCGTCCCACCTCTATATCATGTTGACCATCATCATGAGCATCGTCTTCTGTTTGTGATACTTGACTTTGCGAACTGCAAATGACGTGCATAATAGTTGCAAATGAATTAATATCCTTACTTTTGCCTAATGCAATAATTAGCGGTCTTGTGATCAAAGAGTATTGGCCTCTGGGCCTATATCTCAATGCGACTTCGGCCGCTTGTTTCACTTTCCCTGTTTGCAAGAGCTCAATCATTAGGTTTCTTGCAGCATGAGCAACAGGCACATTCGCGATTTGGAGTTTCAGTATTATGTTTACAGCGGTGTCTTTCTGGATCAGATGAGGTAGGACATAGTCCCTCAAAGCCTCTCCACTGGGAATATTGCCTTCTTTCACCATGTCGCGGATGATTTGTAAGAGGCCTTCTTCATCACCCTCCCGACCTTTCTGAGCGAGCAGAGGCCAGTAATAGTGTTGGCGGATTTCATAACCTTCCTTCTGGAGCTCCTTGAACAAACTTTGAGAAAGCTCAACATGCCCCTGCTGTAATGCGCATTCAGTAGCTATATAGAAGGAATTAGGAACCAATCCTTCATCTTTCAGTTCACGGCAGGCCTTGATAACATCCTCAGGCGACTTCTTAAGTCGTAAAAGTTGTTTAATAAAGAATGCGCCCTTGAATGGCGTGTCATCTGTATTGGCACTCTTAGGCATAGTTTTCATGATCTTCTTAGCGGCATCCAGTTGGCCTTTGTTGAGCAGCCGCAGAATAGCATTGCACACATCTTGGTTGTAACCCATGCCCCTTTGTAGATGTTGGAACAGACTTCCAACTTTGTCACTATGACCTCCCGTAGCTAGATGTTCAATGATATCCAAAATATCCTGAAACATTACAGATTGATATGTACAGTCAATCCAGCCAATAATTATCAGTAGCAATAACAAATTAATTGAAAGCTTTAGTCCATCTTGTTTTTATTCCAGCTAGCACCTTAGGAGATTGATTTTTTTTAATAGTTTTACCTATAACCAATCACCTGTCAGTAAACAACACATACCTTGTCAGTCATGTAAGCATCCTTTTCAGTTGCTATTTTGATGACATTTTCAACACCTGCAATATCTCCCTGCTTAGCATATCCACAAGCCAGGAGTGTATAGGTGCGGTTAGTGGGCTGCAAGCCTGCAGCCGCCATTGTCTCCAGCACAGCCTTCGCCCCTTCTGTGTCTCCATGGAATGCATGGCCCATGACCAGGGCATTCAGGACTGGCTCTGATACTGGCATGCTGAGTTCCCTCATCTTTTCTAAAACTTTTGTTGCACCTTCAACATCTCCTTCTTGACAATAACGCCACATAAGTCTTTGGTAAGTGACTCTGCAATGTAAATCACCCAAAGTATTAAAACACATATTTTTTTACTATAGTCAGTTTTATTTTATTTTATCTTCTGCGATTTGATCTTGTTGATTTCTCATACAAAATCAATCCCACAGTATAATCTACTGTTGGTCAAATGATACCTGTTTGGTTGAAGTCCTTTCTTTTCAAGTTCTTCAAGGAACTGGGCAGGCGAAAAGGGGTGCTCATTTTCAATGTAGACCCTCAGCAGAGCATTATAGTGTGAAATATCCATGGGGATCCCTCTTTCTGTGAGCACACTCCATATTTTTTGGACCAAGAGTGTCCTTTGTTCTGGTAATTCTTCTGGTACAAGTTCACCTATAAATATCCAAATGGTAAATCAATCTAATACCAACTTACATGGACCATATCAATCAGTGTCCACTGTCGAAACTAGGTTAACATTTGAATAGGATATTGACATTTTATGAAGAACAAAATTTGAAAGGATGCTTCATTTATTAGTTTCTTACCACAACATCTTATGACAAGCAAGGATTGTGAACTTGTGATGTCATTTTTTGATCTTATTTCATCAAAAACTTCATCTATGTCTCTTTTGGTGATGCGGCCATATCTTCTTGCTTCAGAATCTAATTTTTGTAACAAAGGCTCCAGACTCTCTGTTTTCTTGGAAGTGGCATAGTCACGCATAAGAACACTGAAAATATTATATAATCTTATTTTTACACTGCTGCCGAAAAAGAGGATGGTTATGTTTTTCGAGCGTATGTATGTATCTATGTATGTATGTATGTTTGTGTGTATGTCTTATTCTTTGGCACACCCTGCAGCCTAAACCATTTAGTGGCCGAGACAGATTATTCCGATAGCTCAGTTGGTTAGTAGCGATGGGCCATGAATGCTTGTGGTCCCAGTTGAAATCTGGCTTGGAGCATAATTTTTTCCTTTAATTTAATTTTATAATTTCTTTAGCAGCATCACTCATCATCCTCCTAGCGTTATTCCCGGTTGTGCCCCTAAAGGAGCCCAGGGTCCGCTTTGACACCTAATCCCAAGATTTTGCATAAGCACAAGTTTTACGCAAGCGACTGCCATCTGACGTTCCAACCCAGAGGGTAAACTAGACCTTATTGGGATTAGACCGGTTTTCTCACGATATGTTTTCCTTAACCAAGAAGCTAACGGGGTAAATATTCCGTACATAAGTACCGAAAAACTCATTGGTACAAGCGGGAATTCAAACCCACAACCACCTCTTGACAGCCACATGCCTGAACCTCTAGGCTACCATAGTTTCTATTGATTCCTTCTATCTTTTCTCCGTTAGCAGCGTTACTCCTTAGTACAAAATTAAATCTTAATATTTTTTCGATTTCCATGTATTAATAAAATAAAAATAAATAAAACTTAGGGGAAAATCTTACACAAATCGACCTAGTCCCAAACCAAGCAAAGCTTATTGTACTATGGGTACTAGACAATGATAAACATACTTATGTAGATAAATAAATACTTAAATACATAGAGAACATCCATCACTCAGGAACCAAATATTCATGCTCATCATACAAATAAATGCCCTTACCGAGATTTAAACCTGAGACCTCTTGCTTCGGTGGCAGGAGCTTGGTATAACCTTGAAAATTACATTATCTGAACCGCTAATAAAAAAACTATGATTCTGAGAGTTATGATTTGAACATGTCTTTATTGTTCCGGGCATAAGGCTGCTCAGATAATTTTGAACCTTTGGGAATGTACATTTATTTATGAACTCTACTGTACCTACTGCACACAGAATCATTTATTGACCGCACATATAATAACCGTTTACCATGGTAACAATAACTATGTATAAAATTGTACCCAATGATTTTTATTGACATGTAAAGTTTTTAATTACAGAATAAATTATTGATTACTGTACAAACAATTTGAATGTATGATTTATCAACTTATAATTAATGCAAAATACAAGTGTAGCATAATTTGTTAATACCTTTGGCCCAAATGATAATAACCCATGGTTCTCCGAGACAAAAGTAAAATTAAAAAAAAAATATTTCGTAAAGTGAAGCATACTTACTTGTTAGCTGAACATAGCGCAATCGGATTGACCAACAAATTAGATTCTGCGGTCTTTGCGGAGTTCAATATCAGAGTTCTCGCCGCACCCGTGAAGTATCGCACAAATTTTGTAGAACGTAAAAGCGACGACATTGTGATGTCGTGCTTTTTACCTTTGAATCAAAATTTTAGTGACCACGACGCCAAATTAGGTGTTGAATTAAGTTTTCAATGCGATATTATCAGCTTCAGGCAGGAAAATCCACACTAAAAGAATTTGAGGTTATCTTGTTATGTCATCTGTCAATTTTAGCTAGTCTTTGGCTTTTCTTCTCGAGGTGTTCGAGTAGACGTAAATAACGTGCGACTAGGGGTTGTGTTCTAGCACAATTTGGTCACACTCAAGTATTAAGTTATCCTCTCAACTCACACGCCCACTCTTTAGGAGACGCCAAACGAGCGAAATCGGCGGACAGCCAAGCAAGGTGACAGATTTTTTTCCCGACTTGGCCGGCCACCGTGCTTCCAGCACTTATCCACACGGACAGAAGTCATGCAGCGGACAACTTCGTACGTATAGCGCTGCCTTTTCTTCGCAATTCGCATCTAGCTGGCGACCCTGGCGACCTATAATTTTTATATTGGGATCCGTAAAAATATCGCGTAGTGTAGTGACTACCGCTAAACGCCAACTTCAGCACGTCTAGCACACGACGGAGGCGACATACTCTCGATTTTTATCGCACTATACCTCTTGTTCTAAGTGTTCTAATAAGAGAGAGACGGATAGTGCGAGAAAAATCGAGAGAGCTCGCGCGTCGTTGTATCTCCGTCTTTGTCGCTCGAACTAGCAAGTGCGACAGAGTGGGAGATAGACGAACGAAGTTCGTTTTCGTTTCGCGGTAGGCCCTCCGGACTTGAATGTCGAGGGGCATTCGCGCGAAAACTATGCATTGCGCGGACGCGTGAATGTGGAGCCACAGCGCGGCAATGTGGAGTCGGCTCACTTCACGCGCTAATGTGGAGGGGCCTTTATACGTTCGTATATAGGCATACTTTCTAGTGCTTTCTAGTTTGAGCCAAAGAGAATATAACCACTTGAGCGACAACAGAGCTATAACCACGAACTTTGAATGTTGAAGTTCGGATATCTCTATCTCTATCGCACTTACTAAACTCGAGTGATAGGGATGCAATGCAAGTACACGAAAGTAACTGGCCCAAACTAGATTTTACATCTGTGGTAACGTGATTGCAGGAAGAGTGAATGAATCAATGAATGAGCGCTGTCTAGATCAATCTTATCCACATGATTGTTATCAGTAAAGAACCGTTCAAATTCATTCAATACTCATACTAAAATAGTGAGCTGAACTGAATGATCAATTTATTTTAACTTCCAATCAAGAATCAAGTCAAGCCAATCAAAAAAGTATAAAGAAAGATAAAGGTCGTGTGTAGTTGACGAGTCCTCGACATTGTCACTTTTGTTATTTGATTAGGAACGTGTTTTTGGTTACCTTTGTGAAATTATCCATTTGGATCTAAAACATGGTAAGTGGAAATTGTGTAATTTGTTATTCCATTGACTTTGCTTTGACCTTCAGTATTATTCCCATTTGTCTAGACGTCTTAGAAGTTTCTATGATTCCATTGACTCCTTTCATGATAATTCCGGCTAATGATCTCATTATTATAATAATTATCAATCACCACGTAATTTTTCAACCGCCTAGTATGTATTGTAACCGGTCGCCGGTTTACTTTTGGCTGGGCGATAACTATAATGATATCCATGATATCTAATCACTGAATGGGATTTTAATTTTATGCCGATTCATTTGTCCCATTTCACCGCTTTGAGCCATGGCGTGCTGTTGGGGCTCTAAATCTGAAGAAACAACCGAAACCACTATTATATCACCCAAACTCGTTGCCATGGTAATTAATTACTGACAATTAAAATATCTAATTTCTTACATTGTTTTGTTTTTTTGTTACATGTGTTAATTAAATGGTTCTGTCACATTTTCATATCAGAATCTTATTGGATATATGTCAAGCTTACTTATACTATTCTTTTTTCCAGGCTGCACCAATCAAAGTCGTCGTGACCGGAGCGGCGGGTCAAATCGCCTACTCCTTGTTGTACCAGATTGCATCTGGTGCAGTATTCGGCCCTGAACAGCCTGTCTACCTGCACCTTCTTGATATCGCCCCAATGATGGGCGTCTTAGAAGGTGTGGTCATGGAACTGGCCGACTGCGCACTGCCGCTACTTGTTGGCGTCCTGCCCACGGCTAGCCCTGAGGAAGCATTCAGGGATGTTGCTGCCGCCTTCCTTGTTGGTGCCATGCCCAGGAAAGAAGGCATGGAAAGGAAAGATCTGCTTTCTGCCAATGTTCGCATTTTCAAAGAGCAGGGACAGGCTATTGACAAAGTTGCCCGTAAAGACATCAAAGTCCTCGTTGTCGGCAACCCTGCCAACACTAATGCTTTTATCTGCTCCAAATATGCTCCATCTATTCCTAAGGAAAATTTCACTGCTATGACTCGTCTGGATCAGAACCGTGCCCAGTCACAATTGGCAGCTAAGCTCGGAGTACCAGTGAAAGACATTAAGAATGTTGTTATTTGGGGCAACCATTCTTCCACTCAGTTCCCTGATGCCTCCAATGCTATTGTAACAGTCGGAGGCGCCCAGAAACCTGTACCAGCAGCTGTAAATGATAATGATTACTTGACAAACACCTTTGTATCCACTGTGCAGAAGCGTGGTGCTGCTGTCATTGCTGCAAGGAAGATGTCTTCTGCTCTATCTGCGGCTAAGGCTGCTTCTGACCACATGAGGGACTGGTTTCTTGGCACTGGAGACCGCTGGGTCAGTATGGGTGTTGTTTCTGATGGATCATACGGCACTCCTAAGGATGTTGTCTTCTCTTTCCCTGTCACCACCGGCAATGGTAAATGGAAGATTGTTGAGGGTCTCACCATCTCTGACTTCGCACGAAAAATGTTAGACAATACTGGCAAGGAACTGGCTGAGGAAAAACAGGACGCGCTGGACGTGTGCAAGGATTGACTGAGTAAAATTTAAGATCGAAAATTGATGTATTTAATAGCATTACACTTATTTGTATAGGGTTACATACCTAACGGTTTTATTAGAAAATGTTATTGGCAATAAAAAAGTTGTTGATACAAATTAAATGTATGTCTTGTCCTTCAATGAACTGTTGCGTAATTTGCAGATATAATAGCAGGTCAAAAGTTCTCGTAACGTCTGAAATATATGTATAGTACGTCCCGTTCTTATCGTAATAGATAGGTATACTTGCCTACAGGCGAGTGATGAACGGTGCAAAAGGTAATTAACGTTAATTAACAAATAGTTACTTAACAATGCTATCAAAGAAGCTACGAGTATCATGTTATATGCAAATAAAAAAATATATATTATAACATTTTATTAATTACTTTGGAAACCTAGCTTCTTATCTAATATCTACTCTAACCTTGCACGATAAGACTATGTTATGTTGATGATGTTAACATACTTTGGTGTTTTATAAAAGCAATTCGCGATTCGCGCTACATAAATATCGTAAATGTGAAGTAGGAGCTAAAGCAATTAGAGTAGAGGATCCGGGGATCGTCCTACTACGAGGGTGGTTTGATAAGTAACTTGGTTTGATATGATAAAAAACTTGTATAGGTGTTGTATATATTTTATTTTTCTACGTAATCCCACCGAAGTTCAACCCACTTATCCCAACGCTTCTGCAACTTCTCGATGCCTTCACGGAAATGGGTTTCTTCCAGGTCTTCAAAATATGCGTTTACTTCCAGTATCACCTCTTCATTAGACTGAAATTTTCGCCCCAACAGAAAATGTTTGAGCTTTGGAAATAGGTGATAGTCTGAAGGAGCTAAATCTGGCGAATAAGCAGGATTTGGACGTATTTCATACCGTAAATCCGCCAATTTTTGTTCAGCAAGCCAACATGTGTGCACCGGAGCTTGTCATGGTAAAACATCACCTTTTTCTTGGCCAACCCTGGACGTTTTTCAGCTATCGCTACCTTTAACTGGTCTAAAAGCGAGGCATAGTATGCCCCAGTGATAGTTTTTCCCTTTTCAAGGTAGTCAATTAAAATAATACCTTTCGCATCCCAAAACACCGACGCCATGACTTTTCCAGCTGATGGGACGCACTTCGCCTTCTTTGGAGTTGGCTCACCGTGACTTATCCATTGTCTCGACTGCTGTTTTGTCTCCGGGATATAGTGGTGAATCCAGGTTTCATCAATGGTCACAAAACGTCGAAGAAACTGCTGGATTTTTATTAAACACCTGCAAGTTTCAAGCAGATGTTTGCATGCGAATACGCTTTTGTTCTGGAGTGAGCAACCGCGGCACCCATCTTGCACAAAGCTTTTTCATGTGCAATTCATTGTGCAAAATAAATGCACCCGCTCAGTCGAGATGTTTGAGACTTCAGCTAACTCCCGTATTTTTAATCGTCTGTCAGCTAAAACGAAATCATGGATTTTATCAATGACTTCTGGTAAAACCGCTGATTTTGGAGCACCAGGTCGAGGTGCATCTTCAATGCTTGTTCAGCCACGCTTAAACTCATTTACCCAAAGCCGAACTGTTTCGTATGAAGGGCAAGAATCGCCCAACGTAGGAGAAATTCTTTCATGAATTTCTTTTGCTGTTTTACCTTCCAAAAAAAAGAATTGAATCCCACCACGAACTCCGATTTTCTCAATTTCGCCGATCTACTTCGATCACTTGTTTTCCAACAGCTGTCAAATCTAAAATTCCCGCCCGAGATGACTTGATGCCACAGATTAATTATATTTAGTTATCAAACTTTAAGAATAAATAGACACTTACCGCAAACGCCATCTATTAGTGGCCGAAACAAGTTACTTCTCAAACCGCCCTCGTACAACGCGACTACGCGATCTTCGCAAGTTCGCGCGAATTTTACTCGCGGGAACGCGCGATCATTATATTGGACTCGAATCGCCGGTGTCCTAATTGACAATCGCAAGTTCGCGCGATAGTGCGAACTGAAACATTGCAATATGAAAAAAATAAACATTACCTTTTTTAGAAAGGAACTCTGACTAGCGTTATGGTTGTAGAACTTACCTAGCGGTTAGGTATAGTTTGTATAATGTAAATTAGCCGTCTGTTGTCTAATTAAGAAGAGACCTGTTTGTTAAATCTATTAACACGTTCCCTGTGCATGCGACATATGTGTTACACTTCGAGGTATCAACGATACGTGAGTGCTTCATATGTGCCGCACGACCCCGAATAAACTTAAGGCTTGATCAAAATTTGCACGTATGAGCTGGACCAATACTATTTGCTTGCACGTATAGCCCATGAAATGTATAACAAGAAGCACGAATGACCGGAGGAGATTTTAAGTAATGTTGCCAGGTTGGACCGTCAAAATAAAACACAATTTACACTTGGTCGTTTTGATAAAAAAAAAGAAAAAATGATTGGCTCGCATTTTTGTCAAATATTATTCAAAATAAATAAATAAATAATCAAATCAATATTGTCGAAAACATACACCATGATCAAAATATTTAGTAATTCAGGCACAAATAAAATGATCAATGGCACACATTGAAACAAAGTAAGCACAATGCTTTTTTACACATCAAACATTCCGTGTCCGTTAATTTTGTTCTTTTACGAGCTTCTGAGGGTGTGCTAGCTTGCTCAGTCATTATTTTGTAGGAACCAGTAACAACCTTTTCTGCGTATTTTGCCATCATGTCGGCGTGGGATTTTAGTCAATTCATGGCGGGGGCGAGACAAGCTAGATCGAGTGGTTGCATCAACCGAAGGCTCAGCATTTTCAATGCCCAGAAGTCGAGGGATAATAATTTCATGGCCTATCAGCATAGACATTTTTTAATTGGGATTAAGGTCCTTGTAGATTAAAATTGCGTTTACAACCGCAAACGACATTAAATCAGCCGATTTTTTTTTATACCAAAAGCAAGTCTTTCGCACTATACACATTGGAAGCACGAAACAATATTTACAAACTTTTTATAAATTTTTACGTCATAAACTCCACCTTAACCACAGATAACCGATCAAGATACCTGTCAAAACAGCTGTCAACGTGCGTGCAACATATATGCACCATGCAACCAAGAACTAGTACGTGTGTGTATCACATGTATAGCACGATGCAAGGAGCTCGTACGTGCGTGTAACACATGTGTTGCACTGTGAAAAAATTAGAAAATGGGCAAATGGGTTTCCAGAATGATTTAATTCCTCATAATGTGGGTATTTTATACCAATACCTACTAGATATGAAAAAAAAAAATTGCACGTAGAAGTAAAATTTGAATTTCCCGCTGCACAGGGAACGTGTTAATTGACATACCTATCCATATTGACATGTAATTGTAAGCTCGAATTTCATCCCTTTTTTTTGTCTTTGATATGATAGTTCTTTATGACATTTTTATGTAAGGTCAATGAGGGCATTTCCGTCATACTTTTTGATTAGTTCACTTTGGCTGATCACAACTAAGAGGATATTTACTTTTTAAACCTGATCACTGGAATAGATTGGGCATTTATTTAACTATACAAATGTACTCATATTAAATTGCTAGTATTGCTGGTTATTTAACTATGTTTTTCTTAAACGATATGATACAGAGACAGAATATAATGGAAAAATTAACCATCTTCGTCTGTAGCCCCCGACAGGATTCGAACCTGCGACCCTTCTATTAGCGCTAGACTGCTCTACCAACTGAGCTACGAGGACAGTGGCGCAAGTTGTATATTTTTCCACTATATTCCCGCTAAGACTAGCGCCCTCTCTGTATCGAATTATAGACTTGTTTCACAGTCTTGGCACCACTCTAATCGGCGAGCTATGCGCTCGCTCCATTCTAATCGAACCACATCAGGATATAGTGGAAAAATGTACAACTTGCGTCACTGTCCTCGTAGCTCAGTTGGTAGAGCAGTCTAGCGTTAATAGAAAGGTCGCAGGTTCGAATCCTGTCGGGGGCTACAGACGAAGATGGTTTATTTTTCCATTATATTCTGTCTCTTTATCATATCGTTTATAAAATGATCGGGGTAACTTCCTCGTTAAAAATAACACGAAACAAAATTATTTAATTAAGGGGCTACCCGAGGTTTTCATCGATTTTTGACAAGTTTTGAATCGTATCTACTACTTTTGCACTACAGATAGAATCATAAATCAAACGGCTATCGGTTCTTCAATCTTTTATCTCCATTTTGACAGACCGGATTTTGAAACAAATTAATACTTAATTTTGTATGATTTTTTTAAACATTGTCTAAAAAAACACTTATTTCGCATCTCTATTGACGTGAAAGATCTAACATATACGAAATCTACAAATTTGGGTTCGTCTATGACGTCTCTAAAAACTGGCAGAGGGTTTTAATTTTAAACCAATTAACACAAAAGTTATGGCCAGAAAACCAGTTTTTTGGCCTAAAATTGTTCAACTTTGATGCCAAATATCTCGAAAACAATGAAGTTTGAAGTAAATATGGGATACTATATTGCTTAAAGCCGTTGTTGTTAATATAATAAGCTACAAAAAACATTAGAAAACTAAGGGATTCAGATCGAAGGTCATTGGCGTATGGGAGCCTCTTAAATAATTTGTTTCGTGAAAAGGGTATTATGTTTTTCTTTTTAAAACATGTCAGTTGACGGATTATCCCGACGGTTTGGGGCTATTCCGTCAACCAACGATTTTTCTTGTATCGTGACGTATTACAAACATTATACGTCAAGTGAACAAATTGAATACCACTGAACTCTTAATCGAAACTAAACTTTAGCGAATTCAATTTAAGGTTTATTTTAGATTTTATTGCCAAATATATTTTTTTGGGGCAATTCCGGCCTATTTTTATAATCAGTAGTTGTAAACCTTTTAAAACAAATTCCCAAACCCTAGGGAAAATCCGTCAACTGGCATCATGTTTTTAAAATAGAGGGCTACTGTTTTTGTGTTCACCAGATGGTGCCACTGTTGAGTAAGATTCGAAGTACAGTGGCTAACTCATTGTTATTATGGGCGCGACAATATTTTTAATTGCAAACCATATTTAATAAGTAAATTGGTCATTTCATTTCAAGTATTGAACGACCAATTTAGCTAAGACCCTAAATGCTCAACAATCGAAGATCGTGATTACCATCATACTGCTATTTTGCCTTTATCAATCAAAATTAATTATTTAACTTTGCAACCGTGCTTACAATTTTAATATTGAAATCGTATAATGATATGGACTAATTAACACTCGCTAAGACGTATACACACCAGATGTGTATACGTATACAGGCATTAAAATGTAAACTTAGCTATCTTAAGTATTCCCTCCCAATAAAAGTCACACTGCTTGCGAGACGCACGCGTGCTCACGTCACACAAGCGGTAAGTCCTGTCCCACGAAAAATGTATACCTTCAAATGCAGTAGGAAGCACACGTCTAATACATCTGGTGTGTAATGCCTTTACATACAACAATTTTAGTACCTTCTGAGTTTTAATCGAGACTAATCTCAGTCCGCCGTTGAAAATATATGATGGAAATGTTTATCCTATACTTAAATACGGCATAATTTTTTGGGGTAATTCAGTGAATGTACAGTCTGTGTTTATTCTTCAAAAAAAAAAGCCTACGCATAATATTCAATCTAAAAAACGGGGAATCCTTAAGGGAAATCTTTAGAAGCAATAAAATTTTAACTCTGACGTGTATCTATATACTAGAAATTTGTTTATTTGTTAAGGAACGACATGATATTTTTAATAAAAAAAGTGACTCCAAAACTAATCTAAGATCCCAATATAAATATGATGTGTGTACAATTAGGCCTTCTAGTTACATCATTAGAAAGAGTACCTATGCTACTGGAATCAGAATCTTTAATAACTTGCCTGAATTGATTAAGTCACTCGAGAGTACCAAGTTCAAAAAGGAACTGAAGGAATGGCTTGCAATCTAATGCTTTTACAATCTTAATGAATATTTCGTATAGATCTACAAACAATTAAGTTTAATTTTAAGTTCAAATATTGTACGTCCGAAATGGGCAAACTGTTGATACCTTTTAATGTATGACATGAGATCTTATGTACACAGTTTTGACAATAAATGATATCTAAATGATATCTATCTATCTAAAAACAAATACAAAAATCACGCAAAATATAAAAATAAACTTGATCCTCTGCAAATTCAACTAAGAATCGTTGAAAATAAATTATAGTATAATAATCATAGTTATTATTTAACTAAGTCAAATCAAAAAGGTTGGCAATATATGAAATGGGGAAATTCCGGCACATGACGGTTTTGCCCGTTTCACAATTGACGGATTTGTCTACTCGATCATTTCGTTAGTACCAATATTTAACCACCCATAGTTTCTCACCAACAGATTATAATTGAAAATTAATAAAACTGCCACGAAACATGCATATCGAACTATATAACAAACGCATTTACTAAGCCCTAAACGTACATTTTTCCATCGCACCGTCACGAAACACAGCAGCACACTACACTCGCATTCGAGTTCAGAGGGCAACTAAACTTTGAAAGCGGGGTTTTTCTGTTCACTGGCTAGACAGCGCCATCTGTTTATGACTGCGGGTATAAAATTTTCTCTCTGTTTTACCGATCGAGTCAGTAAGCGCGTACTGTTGTTTGAATAGCCACAAACGCCGTTTGACGGAAATGCCCTGCTGACGGATTTGGCCACCCTGACCTTACCTAAAATTCATATACAATGTAAATTGTGACTGAATAAACGAAATGAAATGAAATGAAATGATATTATTTTGTTCCGCGTACACTCTTACCGGACAATGGGTACTCGAAACGATTCTCCATTACTAGCCCGCGACTTCGTCAGTGTAGAACTTTTATTTTAATAAGTAATCTTTCTACAACGTTCCCAGTATTAGTAGTATCAAAAAAAAAAGTGTTGCACCCCTTTTGAACCCCCTTAGGGGTAGGTTTTTTTTCAACGCTGAAATTACTATTTTGTATTTTAATAATTAATCTTTCTACAAAATGTTAAGTTTCTCCCCCCCACCCTATAACGCTTTTAGGGGATGACTTTCAGAAATCGCCGTAGGTACTCAGCATGATTATGCAAAAGGATCCTAGGTATGTGCAAAGTTTCAACGCTCATATTATGTTTTCCATTCTTTTTTTTATTTTTATACAACGGCGACGGTGGCAAACAAGCGTACGCCTGATGCGAAGCGGACACCGCAGCCTATAGACGCATGCAATTACAAAGGAGTAACATGGGCGTTGCCAACCCTTGATATGTTTGAGGATTCGCCGTGTTGACAGCTGAAGGAACAAATTCCGTCGCTCTCAACACAACGCATCCTCGGGAGCTCTGGCGACCTTGCTCACCTCCAGGAACACAACACTACTACAAAGCAAGTAGTAGTGTTATTATGGCTGTGGTTATGGTCTGCAAGGCGGAGGCACTTCCCCAGTTGGGCTGCTCCAAATTCGAGCGGGATGACATTTCGCAGTGCCCTACCTCACCAAAAACACCATATGGCCTTTCCACCCCCTAGGGAATTAATTTTGATGAAAACGCTATGTCAATTAAGTTTGTGCGTGACATAGGCCGTCGACTAAGGCAAAAGGGAGAGGACCCCCGTTCCGAATCGTTTCTGGTGCAGAGGCTGTCCATGGCCATCCAGCGTGGTAATGTGAAGACAACTATGTTAGAATAATAATAAAACCATTCAGTTCCATAGATCAGTTTAATTTATTTTATCCACACTGCTCTTCAACATAATTCATAGCTAAACAAGCAAGCACTCAACTAGTTATAAGCTTTAATAGCTCCTTTAATCTATATTTACTCGCCAATAACTACCATGGTAAAACTAGAACTACTTTATTGGAAAAACACAAACAACTAGATCAACTGCATTATTTAATACACAAAAGGTAATGAAACCATTATAATTTTACATACCTATTTACCATTATTGCATAAAGATGTAAACTCATCATTGAATTCAGGTTTAAAACATTAAGCAAATGAACACCTCATGATTATGCAACATTAATCAATAAAACAAACAGGAACCAGAAAATTTACTGTTAAGCACTAACAGCGCAATTAATAATCATTACTAAATGTAACTTTAAACAAAAACCATCGTTACTAAAGTTGAATGAAAACTTAACACGGAAAAATGTTAACACGGGAACAATTCTTAACAAAAACTACAACCCGTTATTTTTAAACTTAAAATCAAATCGACTACGATTAAGTACAATAAGCGTAGCAAATTACGAAACAAATCAAACTTAATAAGCCATAAGGCCTCAAGCTGCTATAATCTGAACATAAGTTAATTTTTAAGAGCAGGTACTTATCTTTTACGGACACCAGAAGCACAACTTTTTCCAGACTTACTTTCTGCTACCAAATATTGAACGAGAATGAGCACACTGGCTCGCAAACCCCCCATTCCGAGCAACCACTCCCTCCAAAGCTAACTTACTCCGGAATGGTGAGTTTGCGATCCACCAATCACGTTACGGGGAATAGAGGCGCGGTCTTTGCTGATTGGTCCTTTTTGGCGGGAACGTAGGCGCCTACACAGCGCAGACACGGCGCCCTCTTGTGACATCAACAGGAACGACGTAGCTTGTAGTTTAGAAGGAATGTGATGAAGTTCTGCTTCATCGGCGCGATCATCACGCCATCTTCTGGGTAAGGGGGATACTACCGCGGCCCTTATTGACACTCGTCCATCCTGACGACTTTGCGACTCTGCAAAGAAAAATAAGGCCGGGGTTATCTGCTTTAAAAACCATCTAAATATGATCTGTATTCTTACGATAATTGTTCCAGCATTGTTATATTTTTATTTCCAATTAAAAGCCATTTACAACCATTATTTTCACCATTGAATCCAATATTTATCTTTATTACTCATTTCATTAATAGCCATAAACTCATTAAGATCCAATATATCCACAAACGTATAACACCACAATAAATATTGTCCATTAACCATTTGACAATCCAAAATACATCCATATCCACAAATCCAAAAATCATTATATCCAATTATACCAAATATAAACTCCCATCATTTTTATCATCATCTTTATCCCTCTAATAAATCTATTAACTCCTCTGTACTATCTACCTGACTGTCGTCCGAGCTGCTTTCTCGAGCATCAGTCTCTCTCTGGAATCTCTTTATGGAGTCCGATGATACTAAAGCATCAAATCGCTTGTACCCTTTTACACCTTTTAGTGAAGTGATCACATACCTGTCATTACCAGCAACTTTGGAAATCTTATACGGTCCGCTGAACTTTTCTTTCAGCTTTCTTCTAACGTTGATGTTTCTGTCTGCTGCCCCTTTCCAAAGAATCAAATCATTTACCTTGTACTTTGTTGGTGGTTTTCGCTTCGCATTGAAGTGCCTACGCATAACTTCTGCCGTTCTTTTAAGATTACCTGTTGCGGTGCGCCGAGTTTCCTCTGCCGTCTGTTCATCGTCGAAGGAGTTTCCTGCTATACCTTGGTACCTGCTGCGGCTGGCGCTAAACATTAATCTGAAAGGTGTAAATCCAGTAGACGAGCTCTGTAGATTATTCATACCCCAAGTCACATTAGGAAGCTTTAAGTCCCAGTCTCTTTCGTTGTCCACGCTGGAGTTCAAGGCATCTAATAACGTACGATTATACCTTTCAACTTGCCCGTTGGCGCGAGGACACGCTACTGCATTTATGATGTGCTTAATAAAGTTGACCAAGCAAAATTGTTTGAAACTTTTACTTTTAAAACATGAACCACTGTCCGATATTATACGTTTAGGATACCCGAATGAGCAGAACGTATTAGATAAGGCACACAAAACTTCGTGAGCCCTCGTCGTTTTTACTGGAACAGCCCATGTGAATTTAGTAAAAGAATCGACAATCATTAATAAATAACTGTTACCTGCACGGCTCTTACAGAAAGGCCCTAAGTGGTCAATGTGCACCGTGTGTAGGGGCTCGGCAATCTTTTCAATTGGATGAAGCTCTCCTTCAGGTCGTCCATACTGACTCCTTTTGTACAAGCAGTCTAAACAGGCATTGACATACTTACGAATGAATCTGGTCATACCAGAGAACCAAAAAGTTTCCTTTATAATCTGTTCACACCGTTTTAAACCTGGATGTCCAATACAGTCATGATATTTTCGTAACACGTTCCACCTCCCATACTTAGGCACAACCAACCTTTCATTTCCACCTGTAATTATTCTATACAACCGTTCCTCCTTCAATTTATAGTTGTTCTTAATGTCAGACTCCGCCTCGCCAGATTCTAATTTTGTTTTGATGACGCGAAGCTTCTCATCTTGATTTTGAAGACACACGATCCAGTCGAAGATGTCAATCTTATTAATATCAGTTACCTGCGGAGGCTCGACGGGGCATCTGCTTAGAGCATCTACATGACTGTGAGATTTACCTGGTCTATGTTCCACCTCCATGTCGTATTCCTGTATGAGCATCCACCATCGTGCTATTCTCGGCGTCAGGTCCTTTTTCTGAAACGTATATCTTACTGCTGAGCAATCTGTTACAACTTTAAAATGATTACCCACCAGATAAATACGGAACCTCCTCAGTGACTCCACGACCGCTAGAGTCTCAAGCTCGTAGGAGTGGTACATAGATTCATCTCTGCTCGTTTTTCGACTGAAGTAAGATATAGGCTTTAAGTTACCGTCTTGTTCCTGCAGAAGAATGCCAGCTATTCCCTTGCTACTGGCGTCAGTATGAACTTCAATTGCGCCCTCGCGCCGGTAAAGAGAAAGTAGTGGACGTGTTGTCAATACCTTTTTTAGCTGGTCAAAAGCTTCTTGTTGTTCTGGACCCCATTGCCAGGTAACATTTTTCTGTAACAACCTATAGAGATCGTGTGCAATACCTGCGTAGTTTTTAACAAACTTCCTGAAGTAGCTGGTGAGCCCCAAAAACATTCGCAGCTCATGGATGTTACTTGGCTCTTTGTAAGCAGCCACCGCTTCGATTTTTTTACTACCTGGTCTGATACCATTTTGGCTAATTTCATAGCCCAAATAATCGATTTCCGTCTGTAGGAAAAAACATTTTTCAATATTGAGGGTCAATCCGGCATCTCTTACAATTTGTAGCACCACCTTGAGAAGATCAATACCCTCTTCTATGGAGTTGGTCGGGAGGAGTACATCATCAATATAAGGCAAGACTTTGTCGTGACGCAGAGACGAAAATATACGATCCATTAAGCGCTGAAAAACCGCAGGCGAATTTGCAAGTCCAAACGGCATACGCAGGAACTCGTAATGACCTTCAGGAGTCACGAATCCAGTCTTATGAATCGAGTCTTTAGCTACTGGAATCTGATAGAAACCTTGCGACAAGTCGAGACTAGTGAAATATTTCTTGCCACCTAGCTTCTCAATATGCTCCTCTATGATAGGTAAGGGGTATTTATCTTTCACAGTGATGCTATTAAGCTTCCTAAAGTCGACACAAAGACGAAAATCGCCGTTCTTTTTACGAACCAAGATTATGGGACTCGCATAATTGGAGGAAGATTCCCTGATTATACCATTTGATAACATATCCTCAATTTTCTCCCTCAATACAGTCTTTTCAGAGTAGGCCAACCTATAAGGTCGGTAACAGACCGGCTTATCAGAATTCAACTCAATGTTAAGTTCAACTTTATTAGTAACTCCCAGTTCTCGAGTATCCGCCGAAAAGCAATCTGAATACTCGTGCAAAATTTCAGTCAGTTGCTTCAGGACTGCTGGATCTTGAGTACCACATTGAATCTTACCGACATCGAAATTCAAGACCGATTTTGAAGCAAAATTGTTAGTTCCAGGGGCAATATGGTTTATTTTTTCTACTGTAACATATCCACGAACTAGCACCATATCTTTTTGAAGAGTCAAGGCCTTTGTACTATGATTGACCACCAACACCGATTTAACCGGAAAGCGGTACAGGGACGACGGGATACTATACTGAACATCTTCAAAACAGCATGTACGAGTATCGACAAATAACAAGGTGGACTCTTGAACAATATCGTTACTAAACGTCTCCACAAATTGAGCAGTATGAGGAGGAATAACGATCTCCTTAGAGCATAGTATATTTACCTTTGAAACGTCGGTTTCACCATTTATTGCATTTATGTGAACAATCTCCTCGTCAGCGAATTTGACCTTAACCCTTTCTAAGGTGACTGTGGTTCCAGAAATTACTAACCTGCAATGTTCATCATTAAGAACTGGTTGGCCTATGAAGACATCAGCTTGCTTCAAGGGAACGTTGACCACTACGGCCTCCGATTTCACTGGTATTCCGTCAATGATAAACTCTACCGACACTTGTCCACATGATTTAACTGGACATCCGCTAAACCCACTAACAAAAAGATCACACGGCTGCAATTCAAGCTTTAGCTTCTGAGAACACTCCAATGAAATCAGATTGACTTGGGCACCTGTGTCTAAATATGCTGTTACCTCCAGCCCATTTAACTGTATTCTCTTAAAATAACATTGATTTACCTTAGTATCAACGACGTTTACAGCCTTCCGGAAACACTGCTCCGTCTTGTGGTTGGTTTTCCCGCATATCTCGCATTTGATAGCACTGGGATTCTTCGGGCAGGATCGCACTATGTGTCCAGGTTCTTTGCAGAGGAAGCATGTTACAGATGACCGGTTCGGTTGTGTTGATGTCTTCTGATCCCCGGCAGCTGCCTCTTTTGAAGAGCTAGGAACGATGTGATCTCTACCACGTGTTGTGAGAAACCGTTGATTCGGAAGTCCCCTTTTTTCGTCATTCATGCACAAGAACTGAGAGTATAATTCCCCAGGAGTTCTATAATTCCCTGCTCTAGCTGAGGTTTTTAAGTGAAATGGTAATCCTTCAATGATGCATGCTACCGCTTTCTCACCCGTAATTTCACATTTGGTTAACATATTACATTTTGAGTAAAAATAGTGAGTCATTGTTTCGGAAAATATTTTTTTTCTATTAATCATTTCCTTAAGAGCCTCAGCATAGTCCCTATTTTGGGGAAAAGCCTCAAGAATTCTCTCCTTCCATTCTTGCCATGACATTTCGTAACTACGCAAAGCATTGTGCCACATCTTCGCCAGACCGCACAACCGCGCCTGCATATAGTAACTTTTAATAGTATCAGACCAACCGTGTATTGCTCCCAACTGTTCTATTTTGTTGAGCCACTGCTGCGCTGGTAACTCTGACTTTTCAGGATCAAATTCTGGGATAATATCAGGCTTGACCATTACGCCATAATAAGTTGGATTGATCCTACCAGGTTCATCCCGCGATGCAGGCGGCTCTCGATCCACAGACTCCCGTGGCCGCCATGGTGCCCAGCGCCTCGGTGTCCGCTCGCGGCTGGACGTGCGATAACTGCTGCTGCGCCCTCGCCGCTCAGACCGCTTGTTGTCCCACCGAACAGGGCTCCGAGACCGACTACGGCTTCGCGAATTCATCCCACTTCTGAAATTGTGAAGACAACTATGTTAGAATAATAATAAAACCATTCAGTTCCATAGATCAGTTTAATTTATTTTATCCACACTGCTCTTCAACATAATTCATAGCTAAACAAGCAAGCACTCAACTAGTTATAAGCTTTAATAGCTCCTTTAATCTATATTTACTCGCCAATAACTACCATGGTAAAACTAGAACTACTTTATTGGAAAAACACAAACAACTAGATCAACTGCATTATTTAATACACAAAAGGTAATGAAACCATTAAAATTTTACATACCTATTTACCATTATTGCATAAAGATGTAAACTCATCATTGAATTCAGGTTTAAAACATTAAGCAAATGAACACCTCATGATTATGCAACATTAATCAATAAAACAAACAGGAACCAGAAAATTTACTGTTAAGCACTAACAGCGCAATTAATAATCATTACTAAATGTAACTTTAAACAAAAACCATCGTTACTAAAGTTGAATGAAAACTTAACACGGAAAAATGTTAACACGGGAACAATTCTTAACAAAAACTACAACCCGTTATTTTTAAACTTAAAATCAAATCGACTACGATTAAGTACAATAAGCGTAGCAAATTACGAAACAAATCAAACTTAATAAGCCATAAGGCCTCAAGCTGCTATAATCTGAACATAAGTTAATTTTTAAGAGCAGGTACTTATCTTTTACGGACACCAGAAGCACAACTTTTTCCAGACTTACTTTCTGCTACCAAATATTGAACGAGAATGAGCACACTGGCTCGCAAACCCCCCATTCCGAGCAACCACTCCCTCCAAAGCTAACTTACTCCGGAATGGTGAGTTTGCGATCCACCAATCACGTTACGGGGAATAGAGGCGCGGTCTTTGCTGATTGGTCCTTTTTGGCGGGAACGTAGGCGCCTACACAGCGCAGACACGGCGCCCTCTTGTGACATCAACAGGAACGACGTAGCTTGTAGTTTAGAAGGAATGTGATGAAGTTCTGCTTCATCGGCGCGATCATCACGCCATCTTCTGGGTAAGGGGGATACTACCGCGGCCCTTATTGACACTAATGCTGTGAGCGTTATGGGCACTTTTACACCGGGAGCGATAACGAACGGGGTTGACTAAACTGACTGGCTTACAGTAGTCATGTAATATTTGGACTTAAGTTTTGTATACTGTATGACTGACATTATTACATTTTGTCTAACATTTAGTTAATATCGTTTTATCTTGAATATTATAGAGCAAATGTATTAAGTATCTGGTTTATAAATAACTAGCTTCTGCCCGCGACTTCGTCCGCGTGGAACTCTTTTATATCGTACAAACTTTCGCCCCCTTACACGATGATTCCCGGAATAAAAAGTATTATATACCTACTCGTATATTAATCCAGGTCACTATGTGTATACCAAAATTAATTTTAATCCGTTAAGCCGTTTTTGCGTGATTGAGGTCCAAACTTTAGCATTCATAATATTAGGGACACGACTCGCTTGACATACTGTAAAGGGCATTTTAAGTTTAATGGATCTATTTAATTTCGAAGCGCTCATAGCCTAGCGGCGGCTGCGAGTCGGAAACTATAACGCAGGTTAAGCAAAGATGGCAGCGGTCAGTCTTTGGATGGGTGACCGCCTGATGTTTGAGCTTCCGTGCTATGGAAGGCACGCTAAGCAGTTGATCCCGGCTGCTGCCTATGACGTAGTCGTTAAGCAGAGTTAGAGGCCTCCGGGCGGCTTAAGAACTCCTAACAGTCGAGTTGCCCACTCACTTGATAAAGGCGGCACAACCGTTACTCGCGTCCGTGGGAGGTACCTACCACAACCCTGCACGTGTCCCCTGGGGAGGGTACTAAAGAGTGACAACTTTTAAGGCCAATAACTAACTACAACTTAGAAAAGTTGAAAGACCCCCGACATTTTCATTTCAAAGTCCAATATCTCAAAAACGGCTAAACAGATTTTCATGAAACATAGCTAAGAATACTCGGGATCACATCAGCTTTCGAATAATAAAAACCGCATTCTAATCGGTCCATCCGTTTGGGAGCTACGGTACGGATACACAGATACACAGACACGTTAAACTTATAACACCCCTCTCTTTGCGTCGGCGGTTAAAAGCAATGTAATAATACGATTAAATAGTTTAATGAATGAGGTTTATCTACGATTTTCGTTGCGGTGATAGAAATTGTGCTGAAGTTTACCAACAAATTGAAAATTTAATTGATAAAATTTAAAGTAAAGGATAATCCTACTTTTTTTTTTTTTTTTTTTTTCCGTTCATGACTTCCTAAGTTGGGGGATAATCCTACTATAATATTATAAATGCGAAAGTTTGGATGGTTGGATGTTTAGATGTTTGTTACTCAATGACACTTAAACGGCTCAACCGATTTGGATGAAATTATACACGAACATATTTTATAGCCTGGATTAAAATATAGGATCGCTTTATCCCGGGTCCACGCAGACAAAGTCGCGGGCGGAAGCTTGTATTCTATAAATGTACAATTTTCAATATGAATCCGCTTATTTATTATTTATTTTCATGCGTCTTATATTCAAACGGTTACGTTCGCTACAAAAATAACGCGAGAAACGTGAAACAGCTTTCGCCATCTAGTGACAGTAGCTAACTTAAATTTAAAGTATTACACAGGCTTCAACTTAGGTACTTTATTTAATTGTACTGTGTTTTGTATATGTGAAGTGCAATAAAGAGTATTGTATTGTAGGTAAATTGTATAATTGTCATGTCATTTTTATATCTTTATAAATATAGGAGAATATCATCAGGTAAAGTTTTACAAAGTTTTAAGTGAAGTTATATAAAAATGCGTTTAGTAGTTTTTGCTATATTTTGCCCCCAAAAATATACTGGTTGTCATCGCTGACACGGGGCGTCCACTTGACAACAAAAGATGGCGCTGTTACGTATACACGTCTTCATCCAATCGGTTATCCTCAAATTTGGTCTAGGTGACCCTTAACTCCATAAAACTTAATTAATACGTTTCATATGGTTTGACGGAGTTTAGACGCCGATAAAAACTGGAGAATGACCTACTAAGGCTAGAATATACGTGAAAATTGGTGATGTTCTGCATCGCGCTATTGAAGTTTTTAATTTATGTCGTATACATGTCGGCGGCAGATCGTTAAATACGCCAGATCACGAAATTCCTAGGCATATCGTGAAACGGCGCCATTTCATGATATGCCTAACAGTCGGCTAGGCTTATCACGATGTGCCTGATAAACAATACGGCAGATCGATTAGAGCAACACATTCGTCGATATTCCTAGCTCTATACCGGGCACATCGTAAAATAGTTTCTTTCTTGGCCACTGGTGGCGCTGCACATGCGATGGCGGCCGTTTTTGTTGGGGGCTAATAATCAGGGCGGACAAAAATGGTTTGTCATAAGCGAACTCTGTCTTAGGTCGGTTAGGTTAGGGTTCACTTCCCCCCCCCCCCCCTCCCCCCCAGACCCCCCCCAGACCCTCCCACCCCTTCCCTTCCTCTGGTCCCTCAGACCAGAAATAGACACCCCGCGCAGCGGGGTGGCGTCGACTCGCTGGAGATTATCAGTCCGCACTTCTTATTTTTTTTAATTTACCTAATTCAATTTTGGACACCCTACTTACGTATAACGGTGAGTATTGAACGATATGCCGGCGTTTCATGATATGCCTAGGAATTTCATGATCAGCCTAAACGTCACTGGCTTGGCCAAATCATGAAATGCCGGCGTTGCATGACATTCCTAGGAAGTTCATGATCTGCCTAAACGTCACTAGGCAAATCGTTAAATGGTGATATTTGTATGATATGGCGGATGTCCTTTAATGGCGGCGTTTCACGATATGCCTAGGAATTTCGTGATCTGCCGGATTTTACGATCGGCCGCCGACATACATACAATTTCCTTCAAGATCTTCTTATTATGTCTCTCTGACAACATCAACGAATTTTCACATTTATAATATCAGTGTGAAGAACGTATATATATAAGAACTTTCAAATTTCTAAGTATATAAAAGAACTTCTTCTCGGTACAACTCCTATTTCACCCCTTTAGGAGGCAATTAAAAAAAAAAAACTGGATAGATTTACATGTTATTGCCTGCTGCCCTGCTTTCATGTTTCTAGCCACAGTTTATCATTAAAAATCACACATTACTTATGTGAACTTTCAACCACCCTTTTTTTTTTTTTTTTTTTTTTTTTTGGCCGGGGGAAAATCCTCATGGATACCACCACTCCACGGGGAGGAGCGGTGATTATGTCAGACTCGTACTGACTAAAAACCCCCGGGTGTTCGACGCAACCACCAATTGGCCGAGATCGAGATCTCGGTCGGTGGTGGACACGACTCTGGGGGACTCACCTGTCCCCCTGCTATCATAAAGTGGTGTGGTGTGCCTCGAACACTTGGCACACCACCCAACCCGAGGACCTTGCTCCTTCAGACGGCGAACGTCCCCGTGTTCGTCGCCTGGAGGTCCTCCTTATGGTGGCAGTCGGCGGTCGAACGCCAGCCTCCTGCGACCAACTCTCCGGCGGCGCTGTTGGGGCGCCTCTGCGGCGTCCTCTCTGGCCCGTTCCGCCCTTTCCTTCTGTGCCACTACTTCCTCGCAGAAGGAAAGCATTGCATTCCACGACCTGTCGCTGTCGACCATAGATTTTACCACGGCCGGCAGCGACAGGTCGCCGCCAACTACCTGGGCCAGTTCGTCCCTCTGACTCGCCCAGGCCGGACACAGTTCCAGGGTGTGCTGAGCTGTGTCCTCGGCCTCACCGCAGCTATGGCACTCCATGGTGGGTTCTCTCCCGGCTATGCGACACAGGTACCGTCCGAAGCAACCGTGCCCCGTAAGTACCTGCGTCAGCCGGAAGGTGAGTGTCCCATAACTGCAGATGGTGTTGCCAGCCTCTCCTTCCACCGCGAACTTTCAACCCCTACCTTAACCCCTTCAAAGGATAAATTAGAAAAAAATCCTTTTGACTGTATATAATTAGGAGCTTGTGACCGAAGTTTTAAACGGCTAACTTTAAAACGACATGTTTCCCATACAAACTTTCAACTCTTTTTAACACCCTTAGCGGATGATTTTTTATAGCAAAGCTAAATCATTTGTTTTGATTTTTAGTAAGAAACCTTCATACAAAGATTCAAGTCTATAACTTTCCAAATGAACGATTTCCATACAACGGTTCGACCTCTATTTCACCCCCTTAAGGGTTGAATTTCGGAAAATCCTTTCTTAGTAGGTAGGTACACGTCCACGTACTGTAAATAATATATGTTCCAAATTTCATGCTTATATCTTTAGCGGTTTAGGCTGTGCGCTGTCTGTCAATAGAGTAGTAACGCAAGAGTTTTATAATATGTATTGATTAATTCCTCAACACATCTTCACCTGAGGAGTCGGAGTGACTCAAAACCATTTCAGTCATCACGTTTTTATTCATTTAATGCAAAACAGTGTTAAAAATATGTAGGGAAGAAGCTGGATAAACATTGAATGCTGTAGCCTGTCCTACCTGTTGGATCTATTGCCACAAACATCTACTAAACTTTTACCCCCTTATTCATGAAACTTGAAATACCTCTGTTAAATAAAACGTGTTTTGTCCCTTTCTTACTAATTTAAATATGATATGATAAATGTGACAGATAAAGACAAACGAATTTTAACAGCATTAGCTAATATTTGTTCAACGTTTCACTTGATAGGTCAAATTAGAACTGCATGTGTCCTATGTCCAAGAGAAGAAATGCGTTAATTCCCACCACATTACCATGCAAACGAAGTCGCAGGTACAGCTAGTTTTAAATATTTCTGTTGTATGATATTTCTAAATACGTATATCCGTAGGTCGATATGAGTGCAAAATCATCAAAATTTAAGTCCCATGCATATTTCCCATTGTAGTCAATTTTTCGGCAAACTTTCAGCAGTTCTATGTTCCGCAATTTTATTAGCTTTTATGAGGTAACTAAGTACAACACTCGAGACGCTCACCGGAAGACGAAATTATTGCGCCGGAAATTATGTGAAGCTGACGGTTAATGCTTTATGCTCCTAAGAAGATACAGTGTTATATTTTAGCTCCCTACTAAGTAGTGTACATTGTGATACAAGTGAGGTATGTTGATAATCACATCAGAGGCGGAATTATCACGCGAGCCGCAGGTGAGCGTGATAAGAGAGCCGAGGATGTAATTATCAAAGTTCACGCGTTTCATACGACGTTTTTCAACACATTTTGCGAGGAAAAATCCTTTTCATAAGATGAAAATTTTTTGGACCTGCCAAGTTATTTTCTTTACTTATTGTTGGCAACAGGTTTTTACTCACACGTTGTATAAGTACATCGCCAAGAATTTCCAGTGGCGTCCATTCTTTTTATCACTTTTCTAGTCACCACGAGTCAACATTTTTTTTAATAACCAAACACGCATTAACAATGTTTACAAATATCTGTGAAATAACCTATAATGGCGCGCAACAGTTTTTTTTCGTGAAGTTTGCGCAGTGCGCGCGCATTAGATGAAATCTCTAAACAGCCAATACAAAATCAATAAATATTTTCGTTTTAAAATGTTATCTAATTAAGTAGTTATTACTTAATTCATATAAAATGTTATCAAAAGTGAATAGTTTTACTAAATTAAACGTTTCTATATCGTATCCAAACAGAAATAGTCAATTAATCAACAATAAAACCTTCCAAGAGCGTGTCGGGCCACGCTCAGTGTAAGGTTCCGTAGTTTTTGTATTTTTTTTTTCAAAAACTATTCAACCTATCAAGTTTAAAATAATTTTCCTGGAAAGTTTTTATAAAGTTCTACTTTTGAGATTTTTTTCATATCTTTAAAACTTATGGTTCAAAAGTTAGAGGGGGGGAGGACATTTTTTTTTACTTCTGGAGCGATTATCTCCGAAATATTAACATTATCAAAAAAATATTTTTGCAAACCCCTATTCATTTTTAAATACCTATCCAACAATATATCACACGTTAGGGTTGAAATGAAAAAAAAACACTCCCCACGTTACGTATAGGGGAGGTACCCTAATACAAAAACACTTTTTATTTTTTACCACTTTGTCGGCGTGATTGATATACATATTAGTACCAAATTTCAGCTATCAAGTGCTAACGGTTACTGAGATTATCCGCGGACGGACGGACAGACAAAGCGAAACTATAAGGGTTCCTATTCCTAGTCGACTACGGAACCCTAAAAAGGATTTAATTTGTTTAGTCGAGTAAGAATCCATTTGCCTAGAATTAAAAAAAAAGCTGTACATTCTGTACAACCCGGTTAATTTAAGAATGCACCGTGTGCATGCATACCTCTACATCTTGCTGCAAGGTGCCAACGTGGCTTAATCGTGATATAACCATAACACACAAGTGTCGTAAGAGCTACATCACACTGGCGCGTCCTGCGGTGGCGATCAATAGTAAATTTGACAGCTAATGACAAGTTTACTAATGTCCGCCGCGGCCAGGCCGCGCCAGTGCGATGCAGGCTTAATGCTATAAAACACGCGTATTTAATATCCAGGATTATGCGCCTAAAATATTTAATAAAATATTTATTTTCATCACACTTGCTCGTCAATGGCGTTATTACTTGCGTACAGAGCAGTTATAGCCGTTATACCTCCCACGGGCTTTAGTTTTAAAATATAGAACCCACTCATACTTCACTTCGGACTGAGGATGTTTCCAATCAGCCAAGGTGTATTTCATATCTTCAAAAGTTTGCTACAACCAACTTTTAATATGTATACAACATATCTTTATATTAAATTTGACTGCAATTTAATGTTTAGCAGAATTATTTACAGATTAATATGTACGAGGGGTGATCCAAAAGTAATGATAATAGGCATAAAAAACAGAAGTTATCCGTTATATATCATTTTTAATTATTAAATACACTCTTTATTAGTTTACTTACCTACATAATATATTAAAAATGTTTTAATTTTGCTACGTATAAAAAAAACATTTTGGATAGACGAAATTAAGACTAGTTTTTACATCGACGCAATTGCACCGATTTTATTGACGAGTTTTCAATATCTAAGAATAAGAAGTATTAGTAAAAGAGTTGGTCTAGATTACACTGTAGGTAACTAGTTTTATAGAATTCACAAGCCTGAAAAACAGTTCTGGTACTCGGCAAGCTCGGTCAAGAAAAAAACATATACATTTGGTACTTTTTTTGCTTTGGTTTTTTCTGAGACGGCCCCACTTAATTGCTATAGAATTATGATGTATCACTCTCCCTTCGTATTTATATTCATATATTTGTAACCTAGGTTCACCCTGTTTATAAAAAAAAAATACTATATATTGATGGCCAGAAAATCCTACCTTGAACTTTGTTACGGGAGCTGTGCTTAAAAAAAACGATGACATGAGTTTAATTTATTAATTTCGTGGCATCAAAATAAATAAACTTTAAATTGTATTTTTTTATTTTTTTATTACCACACCAGAACTTTGCCACCACCGCCCCAAACATGTAACAAAATATCGTCCGATTTTACTGACGGCAGAATATATTCCATACCATCATATTTATTTAGCATTAAAAAAAAAACAAATTAATGAAATCTTTTTTTTTAGTTTTTAGTGTATTATTGAATAATTGCACAATAGGAATGACAATCACAAATTATCATCACGAGACCAAATCATGCTGATTATCATTACTTTTGGATCACTCGTAGTTATTTAGTGTCTATGTAAAATGTTTTTAAGTGTTTTCAAATCGTGGCTGTATACCGAAGGGTCTTTGCCATACGCGCCTCACGTCAAATTCAATAAAATGGACAACATTTGTAAGGGCGTAAGAATATTGCAAACTCGAGTCATCAAAAGACTTCTGATACCTAGACTAGATAGATAGTTCGCAATATTCCACTTACACCCCTCGTTAAACAATGTACTATTACGTGTAACTGCAAAAATATCCTCACTACCTACTAGTCTAATAGGTAACAATAAGTATAATACAAATCTCGACAGGACACTATTTCAATAATAAATAATATAGTCGGTTTCGTAATATTTTTGACCGCGTTAGTGAGACGTGTTTTGCAGTTTGCTGTCGGTAGGTACCTATACAAGATACTAACTGCTCACGCGGCTTCGTCCGCAAAGTAGTGTAGCTTTATTAATTTCATTACACAATTAAATTTTGAAAATACGACTTATTGTATAATGATCGTTAGGCACAACGCGCAACAATAATAGGAACACATTAAACAATAAACATAATATAAAAAATAAGAATGTCTTTAAAAATAAAGGATATTATTAAAAAACATGAATAATTCGTGTCCTGAGAAATACCTTATCGGGCATAGACATCAAATAAAATAACTCATAATGTTCAATTTACCCGAAAAAGGATTAAAAATAATTGTGAAATGGAGAAAAAAGTAAAGCAGGGGATTAAATAAATCACAAAGTGATATGTCCAAAGTTTTAAGAGGGTATACTCTGTGCCTTTTCGCAAAACGCACCTTCATATGAAAAGATAGTCTTTTATTACTAAACAATATTAATACGGCTTGGTAATTCTTTGAGATATATTGAATGGGATTTTCGTCACTATAAGTAGCCTTGCCTTCCTTCTTTTGGGGTAATAATACATTTTCAGTCTACACCCGTATAACGTTACATAAAAATACTAGGAACCTCGTTCCTTAGTCGAATAAAAATAAACAAAATAAGACTGAGTACCGTAAAACGGGGTGAGTAGGGACAAAACTGACATTCACCTCGATAATATTTTATTTTTACGTATGCAAACTGAATGTTGTACCTATATAATAAGTGTTCCGGACGTTTGTATTTTAGTTTTTTTATGATTTTGGGTAGTTCAATTTCATAACTTTAACGATAAACACGAAATCCCACCTCATCCTGTAGTCCCTCGTAGTTGGGGTGAGATGGGTTTTCATACAAAGGTGATTTTGGAAGATTGTTGGATCGATTTTTTTATTATTATGAATATTACCATAGCTCCATTTTAAATTGGAATACATTATTTATGTAGCAGTAGCCTTAAAATCCCATCTCACCCCCCTTTTCATCCCTTTATCTCCCCATTCATAACCCAACTCTCCTCGCGATCCCTACTCACCCCATTTTAGGGTACCGGTAAAGTACCTATCAATTATTAAAAATGTTTCTGTTGTTCACTAGAATCCTCTAGCCTGATCCCCCAGGAGAAAAAAACGGTTAGGTTGTTAGGTGAACTGCGACCTTACAGCGCGCGAAACCGAGCGAGCGAAGCAAGCGTGACGCGGGAGCGTCCGGCGAACCGCCATAACCGAACATTATATTTTTTTCCTAGTTGAATATAAAATAATTGCCGCTAGGTTCCACTGGGTGATCGCCGATCGGGGTCTGGTGATTAACGTGGATAACGTGAAAATGTTGGTATTTTGATATGTCGAATAAAATCAAATTGAAACAGGACCATCATAAGCCGTATATTAAACACTATAGCTGTACCTGCGACTTCGTTTGCATGCTAATGTGCAGTGTGCAGTACTAATTTTACCCAAAGAGAATATAACCACTTACTACGTTCTAAGAGACGGGACTTTGAACTAAGTTTTGGCCCACCATTAAAAAGTCATAACCACATTAAAAAGTCCAATACGGAAGTAAGTCGTACCATAATTCAAAGATTTAATATAAGTGTAGAGAATGCAAGGTACCTATATGGGGCCTCATTTTAAAGGTACTTAATGAAACCCTCCATCAGAAAATGTTACAATTACGGTACCTCATAAGAAAAAAAAGATTTTCTTCCGGAAAAATAATCTTTAATTTTTTTAACCTAAAATTACAGAAATTGAAAACACAACAAAGACAAAAAAAACAGTAAAATAATGCTTAAAACTAAACTTGGAAACTATTGTTGCCGAACATCTGCCAATGCGATCACTCATGGTCCCTGATCCGCGTCACGATGCGTTCTTGAGGGATGTTGTTCCACTTCACTTGATAATATTAATTAACCTACTTATATTGTAGAGGTACTTAGTGGGTCAATTTTAAATGAAAATCGGTATTGAGGTAGATAATTTATTACAAAACCCATAAACCTTGACATTACCATTACTGTATCTCTACCTAGGGAGGTAGTTACCATAACATTAAAGTATTCTACTTACATTACCAAAACAATTTACCTACACTACATATGTATAGGTAACAGGGTACCTACAACATGTACTAAATGCCAAATATTGCCTAGTTATGTCTACCTATTAGGTAGCTTTCCACCAAAATACCTCGTACTAATTTCTAACAAAAATATATTATTTCTAAACTTACCTACTTGTTTTTTGGTGTTTTTCCGTCTACATATTTATAAGAACGCAACTATGTCAGTTCGACTCCAGGACCAGAACTCGAAACCTATTCCGCTGCAGCGGGGAGTCAGGCAAGGAGATGTTATTTGTCCAAAACTGTTCACCGCTGCACTGGAGGACGTTTTCAAAACTCTGGACTGGAGAAGGCTAGGCATCAACATCAACGGCGACTACATCACTCACCTTCGGTTTGCTGACGATATAGTAGTCTTGGCTGAGACCACGGAGGACTTAAGTACGATGCTCGATGACCTCAGTAAAGCTTCCGAGCGAGTTGGTCTAAGAATGAACATGGATAAAACGAAGATCATGTCAAATGCCCATGTAGTACCAACTCCCATTACAATCGGACACTTTACGCTCGAAGTTGTAGACGATTATGTATACCTAGGACAGATTATCCAGTTAGGTAGGTCCAACTTTGAGAAAGAGGTCAATCGTCGAATCCGACTCGGCTGGGCAGCGTTCGGGAAGCTACGGCACATCTTCTCGTCCAATACTCCGCAGTGTCTCAAGACGAGAGTCTTCGACCAGTGTGTGTTGCCAGTGATGACATATGGCACTGAAACGTGGTCGCTTACTACGCGTACGTTTTAACGTGGTCGCTTACTATGGGCCTCATAAGAAGGCTCAAAGTCACCCAAAGAGCTATGGAGAGGGCTATGTTGGGAGTTTCTCTGCGTGATCAGATCAGAAATGAGGCTATCCGCAGCAGAACCAAGGTAACCGATATAGCCTTCCGAATCGCTAAACTTAAGTGGCAGTGGGCGGGGCACATAGTACGTAGAACCGATGGCCGTTGGGGCGGAAAGGTTCTCGAGTGGCGACCACGTACCGGAAGGCGCGGCGTGGGTAGGCCCCCCACAAGGTGGACTGATGACCTGGTAAAGGTTGCTGGAGTCCGCTGGATGCGGGTGGCGCAGGACCGGTCACTTTGGCACTCTTTGGGGGAGGCCTATGTCCAGCAGTGGACGTCTTTCGGCTGATATGATGATGATGATGATGATGATATTTATAAGAAATAAATATCAGAAGTAACTCATCACAGATAACTTATATTTGTAAGTACCTAAGTATAATATGTAATAATAATAAATCAGCCTATATGCGTCCCACGCTGGGCAGGCTGAGAGGAGGCCTTCTCACGGATGAGAGGGAAAGGGCAGAAGTACCTACGCTGGCCCAGTGCGGGTTGGGGACTTCACATACACCTTTGAATTTCTTCGCAGATGTAAGTAATATATTTTTCACCTCAGCAGCTCGTACAAGCATATTTTGCTGCGTGAAAACAGTGTGCAAAATACGATTTTGCTCACTCCGTGATGTTGGGGCCACTCTAGCGGGAAACGTCAATGCCCAACATCGCGATAATTGTTGCCTTAATTATTAACGCGATAAAGGGGGTGGCTACACAATAATTCTCGCTAATCTCTTCCGCCACTTGAGCTACCGCATAACGTCAAACGGCAATAATTATCAATGCCGTTGTCGAATTATCGCGTGAAGTCGTGGCTACACTAACGTTAAACACCATTATTGACGGCATTTCCCGCTAGGGTGGCCCGGGCATGAGACAAAGTAGCTTTTTAATTTTGATGCCCGGCACTGACATTTTATCGTATGGGGTCTATTACAAGTTCAGAATAATTGAACTTTATTAGCGCTGTCCCTTTAATTTCATTACGAAAAAAGAAAATGGCAGACAGGTCGATCCATAGTCCGACCATCGAATTTCAAAGTAGACCCCGAAAAGCGCGAAACGAGTCACAGGTTCGAAAACTATCAAATTATCAAGTTTATTTTACTAAAATATCAGTTTTTTTTAAATAAATAGGTAAACATCAGTTTTATTACGCTACGTAATTAATAATTCTAGTTTTAACAATTTAAATTTTATGAACCTACGTTCACACCACAGATGCAGTTTACGAAAGCACGCGGCGCCCCGACGCTTTTAAAAAATTGCGCACTGTTAAATTGTTTCAGATTTTATTAGGTATATTAATCTTCATTCTTGCGTTATTGATATTAGCTTTAAATATAAGAACTACTACTACATACATAAATGCTAGGATACATAAATTCTCTATCTTACTATGAAATATAGTGAAGTCAGTGACGAAGGCAGTATTTTAACAATAGTATGGGGTGATTCTTGAGAGGGTCAATTTTCAGCGTCCAGAGGGAAAAAGTACCCGAAAAAATAAAATAATTGACCTTACACATTGTTTGTGTTGTAGTTCTCTAACTGGGCACGATTTACTTTTTGTGTAAGGTAAGTAGAATTAGCCATAAAAAAATGTCAAACACCTAAAACTTCATTCCCCTGGCGCGTCCATCAGCCATTTTGTGAACAATCTACTCTGAAAAGATTGAATTGAAATAAAATATTGTATTGAAATCAAATATTGTATCGAGTTAAATCGTTAGAATATAAGTTAATGATTTAAAAATAAAAAGACCGGGTTGCACTCCGGGAGTCGCCGGCAGAAGTGAAAACTCAATAACTTTGTAACAGTTTTTCGATCAGGTCACGTGACATCTTACGGTGCCACCCTAAAAATGAATTTGACGCAAATTTATAAACAATTATCAATTATTTAGGCGGACGGGCCGCGGGCGCGTTGAGTGGTACGGGCGGCGGCAAACACAATATCAATTTGGTATTGCCATTGCCAAATATTTTTCAAAGCTTTATCTCTTTAGGAATAACGTCTAAATTCGAACTATTCTAATTTGCAAGAACAGCAGACAGCGGTGGCGACCAAAATATCAATTTGTTTTTGCCGTTGGTAAATATTTTTCTAAGCTTTATCTCTTTAGGAATAACGCCAAAATTCGAACTATTCGAATTTTCTCAATAGCAAAACGGTGAAGGACGCGTTGGTTAAAATTACAAATTTATTTGCAGAATATGCTATTGCAAAAAGTGTTTAACGGCTTTATACTCTTACGAATAGCGTTCAGTTTTGAATGAAGTCGAAAGGCTAGCAGCAAAAAGTGACCTCCTTCACATCTGACGTCACAAAACTCTGTCGCGTATTTAACAATTTTCCCCCATCCCAAAAAGTGCTCAGCGCCGCTAAAGAAGTTTTCACTTCAAAAATATGGTTATTTATCGTAGTCTTTATGGGAATATATATCAAAGGTTTGTCAAGAGCTAAGGTATCATACCCCTGATGCCTGACTAAACAACGCGCACATCCCTACCGCAACGTCTTGTGACGCGTAATCTCTGCCGTGCCTAACCTCACCCTTGTCAGTAGCGCTACCACAGAATAGATAATAGTACAAGCCACCAACGCCGCGGAGAGAGGACGCGTCTCGTCGCTGGAGCTCTGAGCAATGAAGGCAGATTATCATTCCCCTGACTTTGGTTCACTATGGCTATCATTACCCTGTATTTTCATATAAAATCTATTTCCTGCAATAGGCATGCCGCATGCGCCCTCATGTTCAAATTGATAACGTAGTGATGCTAAATGGATAGTAAACCATCAAATTATCGTAATAAAAGTATAAATTATAAAATATAATTAAAATCATAAAAAGATATTAACCTTGAAAATTTTGAAAATACATGCTTTTTTTATTGTCCAAGAGTAAGTTTAAAGCTACCAATATAATCCTCACGCTTTTATAGAAACAAAATTGTATGACAACTATGTACTTAAACGCAGTATTTCGCGACCCAAACAACAATTTACCGGATTTTCCATACAACGATACAACTACTTTGTACAAGTGACGTCATACGTGGGTGTCCATCAGTATGAAGCGTTTTGCGCTGCCGCCAGCGACGTCAATCTTTGTCTCAAATTTATGGGTATTTATGTTCTTTAATTGTAGTTGCTCCCATACAAACATTTGTGCCTCTCCAAAAACTGGTTCGAATGACATCATAAAAAAATCTTAGTCCGCATCCTTATTGGCATACAATGTTTAGTGTAGAGAATAACACATGAATGATTGCATGTGTTGATTTAAAATTGACTCTTATATTAATAACAGTTTCGGCATAATCGACAAGAAACATACTTTTTCTTATTCCCCTGGCTCTCATTCTCCCGGTTTTCTGAACAGGGTAATGATAGATTTTTGATGTTTTCTTGAAAACTATAATATTATATCATATAACGCATAACATATGATCGACATAACATATTATTCAACAAGTATTATTAATACCATGAACGAAATGTTACTTGTCAATTCCCCTGGCATTTTTCTCATGTCCTTGTACTTTTTATCATTCCCTGACATTTTTTCTCATTCCCCTGGCAGCTAAACTTTGAATTAGTATATTTCCGTACCTAATTGACCCAAAGTGATGCCTATTCGATAAATATGTTTATTATTAAATATTTAATTTTGTTTATTGTAACTTAGTAGAAATTCCTTAAAATAAAAAAAAGCCAAGGGAATGAGATGAATAATGCAATTCTCAAGAATGACCCTATATGGCTAGTTTTTGGTGTACACGCGAGACACGTAATATGCTAATGTGTGCCTTTTGTCTCTCTAGCGCAGCTTATAGAGCGTCGCGCAGTCGGTGCCGCTACTGCTGCTGCTTGTTCTCGCCATGCCCGTAGGAAATGGCGGTTTTTTTTTAGTAGCATTAGCAATCAAACGACATGCAAGGAGTGTTTGCAATTTTAGGTAAGTACATTCAGCGTCATTGAGGCAGGCTTAAACGGTGAGAAAATTAGGTACAAGCAAATGAATTCGGTCCAAGATTTACATGATAAAAATATTTCTACGTAAGTAATAAAAAAAAATAGAGCAAGAATAACTGTCTTATCATTCAGATTTATTATTTCACGTTTTGCCGAGGTCAAACGCAATGGTGACAACAGCGGGAGTGGCTAGGGCATAGTATAAACGGGTTAATATCTACTGGCTAACAAGAGCTACTTCACCATAATAGGTTATAACTGGCGATGAGTGGTCTGTATTTACCCTTTTCAACGCTCTGTCAAAGAGAAAAGTTGTCCACTACACGCCAAGTCAACAAGACATTTAGTTATGACAATGCAAGAAGGTTGCTATCGCGCTGGGCTCATTGACGCATACGTGTAAAATATATGAATCGTTGGTGTTGAACCTGCGGTCACTGCGGTGCACCTATATGAAAATCCAATAACACCTCTCCGCGTCAATGCTTGATGCCCTAGAGCCATTTTAAATCTCGATTTTCGTGGAAGCCAATCTAGTAGAGGGAAGTCACTTATATCTGCCGGAAATGAAATGGACGTCGGTTTATTCGGCAGATATCGGGTAGGCTCATCCAATATCCATGTACATTTTAAAAACCGCGAATCCTCCGTAGTACCTTAGCAACTACTACTTCCGTAACACCGGCAAGGAACAGCATTATTGAATCGTATTGACGGTACATTATATGGTCGTATAGATAGACATATTATAGACAGCAGATCATTTTGCTTCTCATTCCAATCCTCATTAAATTGTATACGCTGATACTATAGGCTTACCATTTAACTGTCTGTTGCTGCGATAGTTGTTCGGTGCAGTAGGGGTGTGTTTTGTGACCAGAATAAGTTTAGAATTTAATCTTATGCCAGTTTCGCTAGCGAAGCTACAAGTAACACATCTAACTGGGGCGCTTGACCAATAACAACTGGCATTTTGACCAGTGCTGCCAATTTAGACTTGGGATTTTTACAAATTAACTTGTACACGGTAGGTACCTATAGCTCGAACAGATACTTAAATAAGTAAGTAGGTACATTTCATGATTTCACTAAGTAACAATACATAAGTATACAAATTTGCTTAATGTACATATGTATAATATAATTTACTTAATATGTGTTGACATATATACGAGTAGGTCTGTACCTAACAAAAACATAATAAAATGAATAAGCAAAAGCAATTACCTACTCTCGCAAATATGACTATACCTACATAATTACATCAATTATTTGACCTAAAACATGTTTGCTAGACTAATGCATAATTGAACTATTCAACTACTTATTCTTAAATAACTTACTTATATAAGCCACGTATTTATTAGAAAATTCAACGGTCAACCGGTACCTCAGCGCGTAATATGCAAGCACCCTATGCAGCACTGTAAATGCGAACAGTGCCAGCATTTGGAAATAGTAATTATCACGAATCATGCCCAGGTCTCTGAGTAATATCTTGGGGTCGGCGTAGAGACAGAATACTTCGTCACAGTCCATTAGAGGTCTCTCCTGGTACAGAGCGAGGGTGAATCCAGTGATGGTGTAGCGCAGATATGAGCCGGACATGAGGATCTTCATGGTGACTTCTATGTAGGGGCCGAAGCCCATTCCGTAGCAGCAGAGGGCCAGGAGAGGGGCCGCTGTGGCCGGCCCCACTATGGAACCGTTCTGTGAAAAATAAAGTATAGGTTTGAAATGATTTTTTGATGTACCAATACTACCAATATTCATGGACTTTTAACGAACCGGTTAATGTTAAATATGGCGCGACGAAACGAAACGACTCCGACTTCCGACACGTATCCGGGTTTATGCTGCACAAGATCGCGCGCGAAAAATTCCCGTGTCTTTCGTCGTGTCGTAATTAGAAATAGACGGATAGATTATTACGTGCTAGAGGCAGTTCACGCGCGGCATTGTGATAGCCGTACTGGTGCGAAATTTGACTTGTTTACAAGTTACCTCGCTACATGCAAAGGTAGACTCAGTGAAAAGTATCCACACGTGTCCAATCAGCGGCCAGCAGTCCTGCCGATTAGCCTCGTGTAGGTTCTCCTACCCCCCTAGCACACTAAGTTTTATGTCAGACATAAAGCATTCGTCCCTTTCTGGCAAATATGCGAGTGCGAGAGGGGCGAATGCTCATGTCCGACATAAAACTTAGTGTGCTAGGGGGTCTATAGAGAGCAAAGATGTTGTCCACATGACTTGCTCAAAAAACCAAACGAGGTCTAGTTTCCCCTCCTAAGATCAGTCGAATCCGCAAAATCCAGTCTTGGCCTACATATTAGGTAGCGGGAGGAAACGCAATAGACGAGGAGGAATACAAAATCGCGATTGTAAAGTTAGCCTTACTGCAACGAGATAAGGGCTAACACTATCCATATGTACGTCATTTCCGCAAATCCAGGTGTTTTGCCTACATATTTCCGATTACCCTTAAAATTACCCTCCAAACTTTTATTACCTATCGCCTAATGGGAATATAATGGATTCGTGATAGGACGATAAGAGGATTTTGATTAAACTTTGTAGGCACGTAATTATAATATCAAACAGATTGTTAAACAAAAGTCCGTAATAGTACATTGGTTAACGAGGGGCGTAAGTGGAATATTGCGAACAAGAGTTTGCAAAATTCTTACGCCCGTGTTATACACAATGTTTTTCATCACATTTGCGAGGAAACAAATACATTTTAGATGAAATGAATACAAATCGTAATAAAAACTGCAACATATCAGTCGTCCATTATGTTGAATTTGACGTGAGGCGCGTATGGCAAAGACCCTTTGGTATACAGCCACGATTTAAAAACACTTAAAAACATTTTACATAGACACTAAATAACTACATATTAAATCTGTAAATAATTCAGTTAAACAATTTTAAGTAGTTTTTTAAGTTAAAATTTATTTATAAATACGTTTTCAGACATCGTATTTGATATAAAACCTCCTTGCTTTGTAACTGCCGCATGAGTGACAGATACAATTTAAGAAAAAAACCATTACGCCCGTGGGCGTAACACAGGCTATTACAGGTCTGTATGTCTGCGCATTATGAAGCCCTTTTCGAGCAAGTGTGATGAAAAGATTAATGTAGTTCTCTCGTAATGTATAAGTACAGTAAGTTACCGGTAAGCGGGCTTTTTTAGGGCCCCGTTTCGGAGTCGCGCCGCGCGAAGTTTAGGTTTTTAGCGCTACCTCACAATCTCACACAACGATCGAGGCTCGCGCACCGCACACGTACTCGCCAACAAAATTGTAACTTTGGATTTTGTTACCAAATATAGAAATTGTTATGTCAAAAGTATTTAATTTTAATAAAAATACCTACTAACGTTCAAAATCTAAACCAATGTTTATAAAACCTGTCACGGAACACGAAGTCATCAGAGTTGCTCGAAATCTCAAAAATAGTAAACTCATGCGGACCAGATGACATAGGACACTACTATATTAAAAAGCAACATTGATATTTTTTGTACTCCTATCAGTCGTATTTTCAACAAGCATATAAAAGTAGGCATTTTTCCTGACAGACTTAAACATGCGAAGGTAATACCGATATATAAGAAAGGCAAAAATACACAGGTAAATAACTATAGGTCCATTTCTTTACTTTCAATAATCGCAAAAACCTTTGAAAAATGTTTAGCTGACCGTATAGAAGGGTACATGAATAATAACTCCTTTATATCATTGAAACAATTTGGATTTCTCAAAGGCAAAGATACAATTTCGGCAATGACTGGGCTTACCTCTGAGGTAATGAATTATCTAAATCAGAATATAAAGTGTGCAGGAATATTCTGTCCTTTAAGTAAAGCGTTTGACTGCGTCGATCACAATGTACTTCTTTACTAATTGGAATATTACGGTTTTCGTGGCCCTGTTCTCAATTTGCTATCCTCTTTTCTATCCGGACGTAGACAATTTGTTGAAATTAAATGTTCAGACAACAGGGGACGTCAACACACCTATAACTCGGATGAAGGCATTATAACACGTGGCGTTCCACAGGGTTCTGTCCTGGGTCCTCTGCTGTTTACAATAGATATTTATTAATGACTTGCCTGACAATATTTATAATGGATCCCCGTACCTATATGCTGACGATACCAGCCTTATTATTGGTGCAAAAAATTACTCGGATCTACAAGAAGTAACCAAATGTGTCTGGGAAGATTTAACTGCATGGTTTTCCGCAAATGGCTTATCGCTGAACCAAGATAAATGTTATAACATGATTTTTAGGCGCGCATTTAATTCTGAAGATCGTACTCTGAATCTACCATTTAGTAAATCTGACTCCATCCGTTTCCTTGGTATAGAACTGGATCCGGCCCCGGAAGTGGCATGATCATATAAACTACGTAGTAAAAAGACTAGGGAGCGCATGCTACTCACTAAAATCAATGGCAAAAATAAGTGAAAAGCAAACTTCAAAAACTATTTACTTTTCCTATGTTGAGAGTATTATTCGCTATGGTATTGAAGTGTGGGGCAATAGTTCCATTGCTAACAAAATATTATTAATGCAGAAAAAATGTATAAGATTGATAGAAGGTTATTTCCCTGAAATGTCGGCATCTATTCATAGGAAATAATATATTTACTATCACCGCACTGTATATCTATAATATATGTATGTATGTGTAAGTATAAACATTTAAGTTCTTATAAAACTAAAACGGTGTGTGAAAGATACCCGTTACGGCGCAACTTAGATCTTGCAGTGCCTGAATCTCATTTTGCTAACTAAAGAAAGTGCTTTAATTATATTGGTATTAAAATCTATAATAATCTGGAACCGGACATTAAAAACTCTACCAATATAAAAGAATTTAGTGGTAAATTGAAATTGTTCTTAAAATGTAGGCCATTCTATAATGTAGATGACTTTTTTGGTAAGATATTTGTTTAGGTAAATGCGATTGTAATGACATGATCTACTTTATATATTGACATTGTTATCTTAATGATTCCTGTTTAATTTATTTTAATTTGTTATTTTAATGATTCTTGTTTAATTTATTTTGATATGTTTAATGATTTTGTTTATTTCTTGTACATGATTGTGTTATGATTACTTTGTACATTTCAATGCTATACTCTTATTACATATAACAATGTCGTTTATTCTGTTAGGTGACGACATATTATTATTATATTCTTTTTAATCCTATTACTATTATTTTGACATCTCTAGTCTTATTTAATATTATTCTTGAATACTCTTTTTAGGGTTCCGTAGCCAAATGGCAAAAAACGGAACCCTTATAGATTCGTCATGTCTGTCTGTCTGTCTGTCTGTCTGTCCGTCCGTATGTCACAGGCATTTTACTCGAAAACTATAAGGTGTATTTGAATAAAATTTTCAGAATAGGTGTATTTTGTTAACCGCTACATAGTTTTGTAACTAAATTACTAAAAAAAATTTTTTTTAGGGGTGCACTCCATACATAAAACTGAAAGTCAATTTTTTTTTTCATTGGAAGCCCACGTGTGGCACATCAATCGATAGGCCTTTCAAAATAAATATAAGGCTTCTCAGCATTTTTTTTGATTAAGTGAATATATAGTCGTATAGAGTCGGAGATAACCGCCCCGAAAGTCACTAAAATTGTGTCCCCTCTAATTTTTAAACCGTGTATTTTAAAAATACTTATGAAAAAAATCATGGACACTGGACACAAGATCGGGTTAAAGGTTTTTGAGATATTTCTAAAAAACTACCTTCTTAAAGAAAAGGACGTAACTGCCATAAGGTTTCAGTAACGACACGACCTTTTTAATAGGCATGGAACCCTTCGTTGTGCGTGGTCCGACACGCACTTGGCCGCTTTTTTTTTATTCTAGGTCTTCCTCTTCCTCGCTTCCTCTCTATCTTATTTTTACTTAAGATACCTATATATCCCTAAAATATGTTTAGCGTAGGTATTTGTTTTGAGCTGCCTTCCAGGAGGTAACTCATGTAAAGGTTCCGACGGAAGACCAGCGCTGGCCTTCTAGGTTAGCACCATGCTGAGTCGGGGCCTTTTCGTGGATCCTGCTACTTTTGTTTTGTTTTTTATACCCATTGTTTTGTCCACGAATAAATGTTTTCTTTCTTTCTTTCTTTGTAAATAAAATTACTCACGGTAGCACTAAACGCAGCACCAATAAGTAGTCCAAGTCCTTCGGAGCAGACTCCAGTCAGGATACCAATAAGCGAGAACAGCAAGAATCTGTCCCACTCTAGGAGCTGGCCTGACATCAGATACGAGATGCCAATGAACAATAACCCAAACAGCACCTGTAACATAAAGTATTCATGATTCCATGAAGTGAAATGAAAAGTTGGTACTTAAAATATAAACATAAAAACAAAGGTATATCTTATGAGTTCAGCGATGTGTCCTATAAAGAATAGGCCAAAACTCAGCATAAAGTTGCAACTTTACATGTACCTATAAACGGATTTTCACTTGTTTTTATTTCGCTGCCTTTGTCATTATGGCGCCCCTTGACATCTGGCGTCTATACTCTGATTATTAAAAATGTAAACAATGTGTTGCCGGTAACAAGAACCATTTGCAGCAATGAGGAGATTTATAATTTTCGCAGTTAAACGAAACATACGTCCTATTTCAATAATATACACTCTAATTACAAAAAGCAAATTAATTTTGATAACGTTAATGTTTATATTTACCAAAATCCTCCCTCATAATTATTTTAGAAGGTAATACCGTTTTTATGTGTAGAATATATTTTTAGCACTGGTATCACTGCTGCGATACACCGGGATTGTGCATTTTTGGGTTGCTTACTATTTTTTTTTTAATGCGAGTGGCAAATAGTAACGGTAGCTGGATTTTTATTTTATTTGACGCCTGTCCTGTCACTCAGCTCACTTGGCTTCTACCAGCTTTATCCACTATACCAGTGTTTCTAAACCTGTGGTCAGTGGACCCCTGGGGGTCCGCGAGTACATATAGTTATGTACGGGGGTTCGCAGCAGTCTCACCCATAGACCATTTAACAATAATAAATAAATGCCACAAAAAGTCTTGCCTGTTTTTATTATTAATCCTTGGATTTGTGCTTGATTTCCTAGGGGTCCGTGGACGGAAAAAAGGTTAAGAACCGATGCACTATACAATTCAGTGTTTTACTAGTAACTAGTATACTGCTTATAAATATTTATCATATTTATTTTCAATTTTGCTGTTAAAGTAAACTTTAAAAAATATTGCATGACCGACCCGTACTTTCAGAACCCCTGATATGTCCCTTTGACAGTGACAGAACTTTGTTTTAATTTTTTCTGTCTGATTAATAATCAGAGTTTAGAGCGGCTCCTCCCTCTGCTGTACGCTCGGGCCGGCCCTGCCTGTCTTTGGCTCGTACGATCTGATACATTCTCTTCAGTAAAATACAGCTGTTCTAGGTGTATAATCTACATTATTATACTGTCGCCCGCCAAAAAGTGATACTAGGCAAGTGTGAACGTCATTATTATGAGACTCGTAAAAACGGCGATGCTTTTTTGCCTTTGAAAGGTAGTAAAGGGACTCTCCCCTTGTTTCACTTTTGTACTTACCTATAAATACCAATTTAACACATTTACTAGTTATTGAAATCTGGGTATTCTGGGTATGCTTAATAATTAGGGGATTGGGTTAGGTTAGGTTAGGAAGCATTTTCACACCGTCAAAAAAAAAAAGGTTCGTATAGAAGGAATTTATTAAAAAACCGGCCAAGAGCGTGTCGGGCCACGCTCACTGTAGGGTTGCGTAGTTTTTGTAATTTTTTTCGAAAGCTATTCAACCTATCAAGTTCAAAATAATTTTCCTAGAAAGTTTTTATAAAGTTCTACTTTTGAGATTTTTTTCATATTTTTAAAACTTATGGTTCAAAAGTTAGAGGGGGGGGACACATTTTTTTTACTTCTGGAGCGATCATCTCCGAAAACATTAACATTATCAAAAAATGATTGTAGCAAACCCCTATTCATTTTGAAATACCTATCCAACAATATATCACACGTTAGGGTTGAAATGAAAAAAAAAAACACTCCCCACGTTACGTATATGGGAGGTACCCTAATAAAATAAAATAAAAACACTTTTTATTTTACCACTTTGTCGGCGTGATTGATATACATATTAGTACCAAATTTCAGCTTTCTAGTGCTAACGGTTACTAAGATTATCCGCGGACGGACGGACAGACAAAGCGAAACTATAAGGGTTCCTAGTCAACTACGGAACCCTAAAAGCAAATATTATTTTATTATTTTTCTTACGTACCTTTATATTCCTGCTTTAAATAGCATTAATACAAATAAATTAATCATGTTTTAGGAAACAGTATAGGTATGTTTACAGAAAACTGTTACTGTTTCAGAACAATAACAGTGCTGCAAAATTCAGATTCGATGGAATACATTAGCCTATATCGAAGCCCATAATCTGTATCGATTTCAAAGCCGATGTCTTTGTTTGTATACCCAGCTTTCAAGATGCCTGCGTTCTCAGCTATTGTAAGGCACTTAAACTGATGAAGGAATTTGAAACCTGCGTAGCACGGTACAGCTACAAGCCAAGTTCTTAGATTACTAAGACAATACTAATATACAGGATGATTCAGGAGACATGAGCAGGATCAACCCTACGGATTCAATAGTTTATAAGCTACTCAGTCGTACCAGCATTGGTAAGATTAACGCTAATTTTTTTTTAGTTGTGTAGGGTGACCATGATTTATTGTGAATGAAACTTTTACACAAAATGTAAAAAAAAATTATGGGCGTTTAACTTAATTACGATGGTAAAAGATCCATTAACATTAACTGTATGTGTAGGGTTAAACCTGCTCACGTCTCCTGAATCATCCTGTATATTTGATGTGTTTGAGATGTTTGAAAGTAAAGAACGTTGCAGATTCAAAATCTTGACCTAATGGAAACTGAAATGAGTTTTTTTTCAACCTCCAATTTTTACAAGAAACTATTTACTTTTGAAATACGAGTAAGTTTTAGCTATCGGCCTGTTGCTTTGAAAAGCTATCTTCTTCTTGGTCGATACGTTCTGGTCAGAACGGTCGTGGTCGTTATGAGTGGCGAGCAGTTGTCACTCGCCTTACGATTTCTTGCAATTTCGATCTATTTTCGGCCTTTCTCACACGTACACTCATATAATTTACCACCCACAGCAGATTTATTTATTTATTATTAGGCACAGTAACAACATACAAATCATAAGGTAGTTTATACAAAAGTTACATAGCAATATCGTGCTAAATTTGTACATCGATAACAACCGTGCACAACATCTAAATACACTCATCGAATATATATTTACTGGTTTTTTTCAAGGCTGTTTAAGTCGGGATACAACTTTATGCTTAAATGTAATAAAACTGTGTTGGAAAATGTCCAGATCTTTGTTAATGTCATTGTACAGGGAGCACTTTCGCGGTATTGGACTATGGTGTGATACATTATTTGATCAGAGGCTCTAGTATACGTTTTACCGAAACAAAACTTTACGATCGCGTTTGCGTTTTACCCTCAATTTGTATGGGATTTGACAGCTAAACGCGAACGCGGTCGTAACGTTTTGTTTCGGTAAAACTTATACTAGAGCCTCTGAGGGGTAATCACGTAACGTTCCGAACGCGCGTTGGGTCACTCCAACTGTCATTTTTCCATATAAACTTTGACATCTACCTAACGTGCGTACAATGCGTTGCGTGACCGACCAGCTGGTCTGTCCATCGCATGGGAGATTTTCCCGTGGAGGGTACCCGACCGTGCGGAAAATTAGGGTTACCAGATACAAATTTCAAAAGTCCTGACAAAATTCCTGATTTTCGGCCAAAAATCCTGACACGAGCTTGACCCGCTCGCGCTCGCGGCGTATTGTTATTACGTCGTGGGCTCGGCGGTTACATAAAAGTTTACAGTTTATAACATTTTATTTTTCATTTTGTTGCCGAAAATTCCTGACATTTCCCCTTTCCGGCCGCATTCCTGACATATGTCTAAAATTCCTGACATGTCAGGAAAATTCCTGACATCTGGTCACCCTACCTCCACTTTGCTTTGCTCCACAAGACGCTCGATGGAGTCGCCGTCTCGCCTCGAGACGTGTCCGAAGAATTTGAGGATACGAGTTTGTACTATACCCCAGGCAAAATACGGTTTTGAAAAACATTTATTTATAATAGCGTTTTTTTGTTGATTTCATTTTAAAATGTTATTCTAAGTATTCAGTAATCCGACAAACTTTCCACCCGGAAGTAATTATGTAGATTTAAATGAAGCATGCATTGTCTTTTTTTGTATTTTTTAACTTGAATATTATAAAGCAAATGTAAATGAACCAAAATAAAGACAAAAATATTTATTAATATTTTTTCGTGACTTTTTAGAACCTACGTAATCCATACCTAGTAATCCATACTAATGTTATAAATGCGAAAGTGTGTCCGTCTGTCTGTCTGTCTGTTACCTCTTCACGCTTAAACCGCTGAACCGATTTGGATACATTTGGTATAGAGATAGTTTGAGTCCTGGGGAAGGACATAGGATAGTTTTTATCCCAGAAATCATCCTCAAGGGGATGAAGTGGGGGATGAAAGTTTGTATGGAGCTACGATATAAACGAGTTCCACGCGGACGGAGTCGCGGGCAGAAGCTATTTTCAAATATAACCGTAAGGTGCATTTGTTGCCTTGCTACGTTGAAACCACTGCTAGCAGAGCTGCCAAGAAATTATCCCAACTCAGTTGCAATAATCTAAACAGTAATGAATGATGAAAGTACAGTCAGCATCATATAGTTAGTAGCACTTTTTCCAACGTAGCCAAATATATCGGAACACGTCTTTATACCATACCATAGGAGTTAGGAAGTGTTACGATATATTTGGCTACTTTGGCTGCTACTAACTATGTGATGCTGACTGTACGAACGATGCTATTTACGTTGAAGTTTAAAAACCGGAACATAGAAGAAGGCTTTGTCCTTTTAAAATTAGAACTAAAAAATGCTCTTGGTATTTACTGAACACGAATGAAAAATACTTGGCCGTTTTATTTAAATATTTTTATCTGAAATAGCGTTTACGCGAACTGGGTTTAGGTGGAACACATTACGCGCTTCGTTAAACATCGATATTGTGAATAGGTACGCAGCGTTACGGCTTGGCAAACTTATCTAGATGCAACGCTATATTAAACTCGCTTTCAAAAATAAGTCAATAATGTTTAGGTACTTCAATCGGATCACTCGGGATAACGATCTACGAAAGTCTAAGTCCAAATGATAGACTAAATATCCATTTTTGAAATTATATCACTATCTGACTGACACCGTCTTTGTATTGGAATAGAGTTTATCATTATTGTTACTGCACGAGTAACAATAATGATAAACTGAACGTATTCTCATGAAAGGTGTTTAGGTAACTACCTAGCATCAGAGATATGCATATAAATAATAATAGAGAAAAACTACGAGCACAAGTACTATATAATCTAAGTTGGACGGTCTCACTCCTACACACGCGTAACCTAATGTATAAGAGCGGAACGCACCCAATACAGGGTAGTGGCGTCATGTTAAAATTGATAACGTTATGTTGCTAATGCTAAATGGATAATAATTATAATAAACCATCAAATTATTGTAATAAAGTATAAATTACAGAATATATTTATTATCATACAAAAATTGGTATTTACCTTGAAAGTTTAGAAAAATATGCATTAAAAATGCACATGCATGGGTTTCGTACCAAAAAAGGAACTCTTATGGTGCGACTCCGTCCGTCTGTCTGTCTGTCACAAAGTGAAATTAATCCATTTTCAAGAAAATACATCATTATTGATTTTATTTAGTGTGTACACCCTTATTCGGCAGTTTGAAACGGGCCCATGTTGCTAAACTTGTTGACTTTCTTCACAACGATCCAATTCGGATTGTTCGCAGTATGAAGGCGTGTAACTCTGTATTTATTCGGCTGTCAAAGGCTAAAGTAGCCCCGCCCCTTAGCTAATTTGCGCTGGCTACAAACTTGTACTATTACTTATTCTGTGCTACAAATGTTTCACAAATCTACGCCGAATTGTAATTACAATTACCATACGATTTGCATGGACGATCACAGGAATATTTTACGCTTCATAATTGAGGGTTTAAAGGCTACCTTTTCAAACAGATTTCACATAGTTAATGGAAAAGGAGGTAATTTTTTAGGCAAATGCGAGTAACTAACTTAAATGTTTGCTTTCATTTAAACTAGACTGACTTAGCATTGCTACCCTGTAAATAACTATTAATTATTTATGTACAGTGGAGTAAAATAAGATTATTTATTTAAACGTTTCTCGCTTAGGTTTTATCCAGACCTGGAACGTGTTAAATATGTAAGAAGCTGTGTTAGTAATGTGGTTTCTAGAATGAGATGGACACCCTTTTATCCGCATAGGTCCCGAATCACACGCGGTTCACAAATCCAGTTTACTAATTTGAAAGATACTAAAAACATCAGCTTCACAGATACAGATATAAACTAGAGAACTTAAACACCTTAATCTGTATGAAAACCGACCGTGTCACTCTTTTCTACCTACTTTGACGTCACACGGGCGAATTAGTGATCTGAATTCCCCGTTGTCCGTGGAAAATCTATTATGCAATAAGGTATTTTCTTAATATTCACGGACAACCGGCTACCACAACAGACGCGCGCGGAATGTAAGTCGGAGTGCCAACTCGGAGTCCGAATTCTGACACGCGAAGTACATGCATTTGCGTGATCTATGTATATCTATATCTGTGATCAGCTTTGTTGTTTTGGAATTGAGGGTAGTAAGTATCAATAATGGAAAACGTATACCTACTTAACGTATTAAGCCTGCTGTACACACTGGGCCAACGTTGGCGCGTGAGCAGAAAGCTATGCGTTAGAGGGAGAGGGCTATAACTCGATCTCTTTCGTTTACATAGCTGCCTCCTGCTCACGCGCCAAAGTTGGCCCAATGTGTACAGCCGGCATTAAGGGCGAGTTGCACCAACTTACGATTAAATTTGACGCCGGCAACTGTCATTCCATAGAAAGTTGACAAACTTTCCATACATTCAGATTTTAACGAACGCCGCTTAAGTGGTTATTACATTGTCCGGAATTCAGGCACTGACGAGAGGGACGCTTTACGATTAGGTACACTGATGGTTTGGTGCAACCCACCCTAAGAAGACTATTTTTGTGTTACCTCTTCACGCTTAATCCGCTGAACCGATTTGATGAAATTTGGTATAGAGACATGTAGTTAAATTTGAGTCCCGGAGAAGGACATCGGATAGTTGTTATTTATTTATTTAAACTTTATTGCACTTAACAAAAAAAGTACAAAAGGCGGACTTAATGCCTCAAGGAAATCTCTATACCAGTCAACCATAGGGCCAAATAGAAAACCCCGGAAAACATCCCCTAAGAGGGTGTAATGAGGGGTGAAAGTTTATTTATATTGAGCTACGATATAAACGAATTCCACGCGGACGGAGTCGCGGGCAGAAGCTAGTTGAATATAAACATATAATAAAAAATAATAATTGTCAGTCCCGTAATTTAGACGAATCTAACAATATCTCTCGGAAACGTGTGTCACATTAGATAGTAATTATTGTCGATATTCATATTATAAATCCCAGCTTATATTAGGTGAAGCAGGGTGTTTTAGATACCTAGTAAATTTAACGTAACCCGACCCACATACACATTTCACTCTGTTAGGTGCTGCTTTACGAAAAGTAAACAAGAAAGAAACGTTTTTTGAGCCGGTGACCACTGACATAGTTGGTTACTCTGGCTTTTCGTTGAAATGTTAGTTTATTTGTTGTTGAACTTACTGGATGTTACAAGCGACAATAAAGACAATAAAGTGCCTACCTATTAAGTCGTTTTATTATTCATGTATGCTATAGAGTATAGATAACTTAAAATAAGACATATACTTAATTTAAAACACACGTTCAAAGGATGTTTTTTTGTAGGTATACTCGTAAATCGTATAATATTTACCATTAAACCTTTTTAATAAAGGTAGATGCAGAGGTTGAAATATTGATCTAGCAAAGAAGAGAATAACCTTAAATAATACGCCTTATTATCATTCTCCGGACATCGGATATCCTGAGCATAACTCGGTCCAGCAGATGTTTATTTATAAATTCAATCCCGCTTGATTGACTAGCCCGCATTATAAGCCATTTTCTATTTCTACTGATCTGATCATGCCATCTATATACGTTTTCAAACCTTTCAGTTTATGACGCGTATTTTTCGGTCTTACGACACTAAAACTAAAATGGTTAGGCCATTTTAGTAGATTTTCTAAATGAAGTGCCTAATTATAAAATTTAAACTCGAAATCACTTTGGTCGGGTATTGGTGTCTAATAAAAAAGTGAATATAGACCGGACCGATTGAGTTATAATTTCATGCGATTATGTAAATATTTCCAACGAGCCAATTTTGGAATAGATTCAATGTCATGAATTGCGCACGTCGTGGTATTTTGGTCTCACTGAAAACTTTTGTATGTTCTATTTGTTTTGTAGAGTCGCACTTCTAGATAATTTATATTTTAAAACTAAATATGTTGAGAATCTACAGTCTTTACATTATTCTCTGGCACCTTTTTAACAAAGATTTTTTAAATAGTGAACAAAAGAAGTTTTCTTTTATAAGGAACCAGCTTTTTTCTTAAACGAATCCCGTTCAGGTTTTCTCTAGGGCTTCTAGCATTCAGATAAATACGAATTTCTCTCTCTTACCACGTAGTAAAAAACAGGTCAGACGCGAGTCGACCTCACTATATATTTGCAAGTTTATTTTGCCGAGTTTCCATTATTTCAGTTCGTTAATGACGGATAAGTGAACATTCATTTGTAGAGGTAGATATTTTTTTTGTAGAGGTAGGTCAGAAGTCTGAACTATTATTCGATTTTGTAAATAGATAACTATTTGTACTATCAAGTACACCTTTAGGCCGATTGTGAATATTTTTAGAGAGATCCGTTAGGTTAGGTAGTTCTCTCTCGTTGTGCCGCTTTGCTAAGTGGCCATAGAGTCCATTGAAATATAAATATATTTTATGTCAATCGAACCTGGGATACGAAAATATAAAGTTTAGACGACCGCTTTAGCCTAGTTGGTAATGACCCTGCCTGCAAAGCAAGAGGTCCCGGGTTCGAATCCCGGTAAGGGCATTTATTTGTGTGATCAGCACGAATATTTGTTTCTGAGTCATGGATGTTTTCTGTCTATTTAAGTATTTATTTATCTATATAAGTATGTTTATCGTCGCCCAGTACCCATAGTACAAGCTTTGCTTAGTTTGGGACAAGGTCGATTTGTGTAAGATATCCCCTAATATTTTTTTTTATTTTTTAAAAGTACAATTAAAAAAATAAACAAATTTACAATATAACAACAACATTAAAACCACAAATTACCTAATTCTAACTCTAATCGCCCCCAGCCGTTCCTGGTTTAAAAGTCCCCATAATACTGGCGGCATTTCCACGCTAGATAGCCATGGAAAGCCTTTGCACCAGAAACGACTCAGAGCGGGGGTCCTCCCCTTTTTGTCTGAGTCGACGGCCTATGTCGCGAACAAACCGTTTCGCGTCCGCCCCCCAACACCCCGCTGTTTCCACTACCAAAGGGACAAAAATATAGCCCGGTCCCAAAGGAGCATACTTTTGCCGCTTCACCGCCGCTTGGGTCTCGGCAGCAGCTCCGGCAGCGCGCGTAGTGCGACTGATATGGGTTTTAAATAAAAAACTCAACGAGAGAAAAAAAAAAAAAAAAAACATTATTAGGGGACAATCAAGCCACTTAGCAAAGCGGCACAACGAGAGAGATCAATCGGAACCGACATTTTGTTTACGAATATGATATCAATATAAATAAATCGACGTGTTGGGCGCCATTGTACAAGATAGCGCGCTCGTGTTGCGCCAACATGCCAAAAAGAGTGCGCGCAACATTTTGATATGCTATATGTCGAGTCAGATTGACCTTCAATTTACTATGCGATAGTTGGTGTAGCCGATCCGATTCTTATCCTGTAAGGTCACACACAGCTCATTAGAGCCACCCGGCGGAAACCCGCACCGCCTCGCCTCGTAAATGTACTAACTACGGAGTTGATGTAGTGAGCGCATGCCCGTACAAATCCATATAAAGAATACTAACCGCTCGAGGCGAGGCGGTGCGGGTCGGGCACCGGGTGGCTCTAATGAGCTGTGACCTATAATTTTCTAGGCAACAGTTAAGCTATGTTCTAATATTAAGATTGAGTTGGTAAGAGAGCTTACCATGCCGGGGAACGAGGCGAAGGTGAGCGCCGCGTAATACGCCTTGAGACTGTACCAGCGGTTGAAGTACTCACGTCGAAGCATCCGCACTTCGGTAGGAACTGAAAAAATAAATATGAGGTAAGTTAGGGTAAGCCTATCGCCGGGGTAAGACTATCAGTCCATCTGGGGCTAGCCAAACATATACGAGGGCTGTTTGATAAGTACCCGTTTTTTAAAGTTATGTATGTCACTGGCTGAAAATACGTATAGCACCGCTTTGAGGCATTCTTCATGGGCTTGAAAAGAAAAAAAACGGCGTCGCTCTTTTGTTTTTTTTTTCATTAGATCACTGTCAAATGAAAGCATTCGATTGTAGTTGCAAGTATGGAGAAAGAATAGTATCGGTCAGTAATTCGGTTCATGTTTTTAGAAGGAAAAACTTGTGAGGAGATAAAAGTAAAGTTGCAGGCGGTTTATAAGGACTGTACTCCTTCCATGACTACCATCAGATATTGGTTTAACGAATTCAAGCGTGGCAGAACATCCGTCTTTGATGAGGATCGTCCAGGCCGGCCTATTGAGGTAACTACGGAAGAAATGGTCAAAAAAAATCAAAATATCGTACTGGCCGACCGCCGAATAAAACTTAGAGAAATCGTTGATATTGTAAATGTTTCCATCGAGCGAGTACAATACATAATAGAAGAAAAATTGGGTATGAAAAAAGTATCTGCGAGATGGGTGCCGCGTTTGCTCACTGAGGAACAAAAACTGAACCGGGTGACTACATCTGAGTACTGTTTGGGGAGGTTTAAACATAATCCAAAGGAGTTTCTGCGTCGTTTCGTCACGGTGGACGAAACATGGATTCATAACTTTACTCCGGAAACAAAAGAGCAGTCAAAGCAGTGGATTTTACAAGGTGAACCTGCTCCAAAGAAAGCTAAAACCGTCCCATCGGCCGGAAAGGTTATGGCGACCGTGTTTTGGGATTCGCAAGGCATTATACACATAGACTATCTGGAAAAAGGTAAAACAATAACAGGGCACTATTATGCCAACTTACTGTGCAAATTTGACTCCGCGTTAAAGAAAAAACGACCCCATTTAACAAAGAAAAAAGTTCTCTTCCACCACGACAACGCACCAGCTCATTCATGCAAACTTGTAAAAGCAAAATTAAAAGAATTACGTTACGAATTGTTGCCGCACCCGCCTTACTCGCCAGATTTAGCTCCGTGCGACTTTTTTTTATTCCCAAACCTGAAAAAATGGCTCGGCGGAAAAAGATTTGCGTGTAACGAAGACGTCATTGCCGCTACAGAGGCCTATTTTGACGAGTTTCAGAAATCATATTTTTTGAACGGCTTACTGAGACTGGAATACCGTTGGCAAAAGTGTGTAGACCTACATGGAGATTACGTAGAAAAATAAATAAATACATATCCAAAAAAAAGTTTTTTTTTCCTAAACACGGGTACTTATCAAACAACCCTCGTATTTAGTCTTACCCCGAATCAGATGCAATAAACTTTTTTTGTAGAAACTATAATATATAAATTTCTTATATGCACTGTACAGGTTACAGTTTTTTAAATAACTTCTTATGCTTGTTTTCAGGTGTTTGAAAAAGCCTTCGCAATGATTTAGCAAGACATACTCAATCTATACTTACATATTAGTACAGGTATCATTATGTAAGTGTACATGAAAAACACAAGGCAGCTGAGACAGAACTTGAAGTTTACTATGGGGGAGCTGCCATCGTTTCCCACGAGGAAAAATATGCAGCCGATCAGCAAGGCTGACAATACGTGGTGCAGCAACTGGATCCAGAGGCCTGTCTGCCAAAAAAAATACACACGTTAATTTCCGCACGATTAAATAATTAAGTTCGTCCAGTTACGGAGGCAAGCCTTCCTGATTAACCGCACCAAAAACCACGGTAGATGATGATGTAAACTGCTGAATTATCGTTAAAATTGATATAACTCCTTTAATCGTACTAAACTATAATTATGGCTCAAGTTACTCGTTTGGCATAAGTAAAGTTATGTCGTGTCCCAGTAGCGGATCCCAAGGGGAAATAGGGGGCTCAAGCCGCCCCCAAACAGCATCTGAGTCCTTCCCAAAATCGTACTAAAATGTATAGACCTCCCGTCTAGTGAAACCCCTTGGAAAAGACTAGGTAGGTAACTCAAAATCTTAAAAACAAATACACTTTTTCGAAAGCAGAAAGAACCCCAATGGTTCTTTCTGCTTTCGAAAAAGTGCCCACCTCACAATTATTTAGAAAACGCTTACGGACATGGATGCTATACCAATCGTTTTTAGGGTTCCGTAGCCAAATGGCAAAAAACAGAACCCTTATGGATTCGTCATGTCTGTCTGTCTGTCTGTCCGTATGTCACAGGCATTTTACTCGAAAACTGGTGTATTTGAATAAAATTTTGAGGATAGGTGTATTTTGTTAGCCGCTACATAGTTTTGTAATTAAATTACTAAAAAAAATTTTTTTAGATACATATAAGTGAAAGTCAAAAACATTTTTTTAATTGCAAGCTCACGTGTGGCACATCAATCGATAGGCCTTTCAAAATAAATATAAGGTTTCTCAGCAATTTTTTTGATTACGTGAATAGAGTCGGAGATAATCGCCCCGAAAGTCACTAAAATTGTGTCCCCGACCCTCTTATTTTTGGAACGTGTATTTTAAAAATATGAAAAAAATCATGGACAAGGGCTTATTAAATTCTTTCAGCGAAAATTGTTTTGAACAAGATCGGTTCAAAGATTTTTGAGATATTTCTAAAAATTCTGCCTTCCTTAAAGAAAAAGACGTAAGTGCCATAAGATTGCAGTAATTTTTTAATAGGCACGGAACCCTTCGTTGTGCTTGGTCCGACACGCACTTGGGCGCTTTTTTTGTTTTGTACTACGACGTGCATTGTCACATAGGTACCGTAAATGTGTTTAACAAGTATCGAAATGATATCACCCCAAAATTTGGGACAGTAAATTAAAACGTAACTTACTGCATTTCGTTTGTTCTGCATGAACATCCGCCTGGTGAGGATGAGAAACTGCGTGAGAAAGGTGGTGGGGAATTCCATCTTCTGCTCCAACTCTTTCGCCACGTGCTCCACGAATATACGCTGGATAGATGCATCTGAGTGCAACACCGGTTTCCTGTGACAACATACCAATATCATAAGGTAATCAATAAAATCAGCCAAGTGCGTGTCGGGCCACGCGCAGTGCCTACACTACACACACAACCCTAGTTCCGTAGTTGCCTGTCTGTCTTAGTTACATCGACACGCGCGCTCCAACTAAATGGTGCAGTTGCGTCAGCCGAATTTGTACGAAAGTTGGCGTTTCCAAGTACATTTAAGTTGGTCGACTATTACTCGGTAACTAGTTTATGCCTACTTAGCCGTGATAGTTTTCCTTATAATTTAATTATATGTACTACTGCCAAGATTTTTTAAATAATAATAATAATAAATACTCTTTATTGCACCACTACAAGAGAGAAACATCTTACAAAAAATTTGCTTAATAAATAATGGTAACAACAGGCGGTCTTATCGCTTTAAAGCGATCTCTTCCAGACAACCGTTGTACAAAAATCACAAAGGATCACAAAAATGTTCAATGTTGTTCTTTTTAAAACAAAACCATAATATGTGACATGTCTGAAGCATTATGTATGCAGCGTGAGTTCCAAGGTACCTTATAAGTAAAAGCTACGGCTTGAGCTTAGGCCGGCCGCCCACTGGACACGAATTTCTGTCGTACGTATAGGTACGTACAATGCGGGTCGTACGAATAGAGTGCGCACATTGAATACGTTTACTTGCGTGAAACATAGGTAGTAGGTACTAATCTTCGAATAGGCATGATGCCTCATGTTCAAATTGATAACGTAGTGATGCTAAATGGATAGTAACCATCAAATTATCGTAATAAAGTATAAATTATAATTAAAATCATAAAAAGATATGAACCTTGAAAGTTAAGAAAAAATATGCATTTATTTTATGGTCAAAGAGTAAATTTAAAGCTGTCAATAGAATCCTTACGCTTTTATAGAAACAAAATTGTATAACAACTATCAACTTAAACGCAGTATTTCGCGACCGAAACAACAATTTACCGGATTTTCCATACAACGATACTACTTTGTACAATTGTGACGTCATACTTGTGTGTCTATCAGCATGAAGCGTTTTGCGCTGCCGCCAGCGACGTCAATCTTTGTCTCAAAATTTTGGGTATTTATGTTCTTCAATTGTAGTTGCTCCCATACATTTGTTCCTCTCCAAAAACTGGTTCGAATTACGTCATAAAAATAATCTTAGTCATCATCCCTATTATTAGTACCTAAACTTGTGCGAGGTCCGTCACATTCTTGGCCGTCGTTGTTAATCAAAACTCACTGGGTCAAAAATGCAGAAAATCCATATAAGTAGGAAGTAGGTATCAAACATTGTTATTATTAATATCCACCCAGTAGTATTAATTTACAGAAACGAACCACATTCACTTAGAGCATGTTATCAAATGAAAAGTCAAAGTCAGTCTTAACTTAAGATACCCTTAGATGATCTTAACAGAATACCCTGCCTTGTTCCAATTAGCCCCGACGATACAACTCGTGTAGGAATTTGTAAACACAATACCAACATCTCAGCTTAAGCGGGAGCTCTTGTATTGTAGCTAATTTGATGGTCGAGTTACCTAAATACATCGATCAAACAAATTGATACATCTAATCAAATTACATTAATTAAGGGGAGTAGATGGTCGTTTTTGAATTGCTAAGGCTCTTACACGAGCTGATGATGAAATGTGAAAAAATCTTCTTTGATATTTCACTTATCATCTGAACGATTGTTTTTTTTCTAGAACATTAAATACTATAGTAGAGCTGTAGAATTCGCGAGCCTGTGTATTAAAAAAAATGTCTCTACGTAAAAACGACCCTACTCACAAAATTTCACGAGAATCAATTGAGAAAGGAGAACAGCGGCACAGCGGGACAGACACCGCTCAGACGAACGATTTTCGGCCCAAGCTGAAGAATTCGTTCGCTTCGCTCGCTCGTTCGACTACATCGTAAACATGTTGAAATGAAACTTTTAATTTATTTCTACTGCCTCTAAACCACAAATAGTTTTTTCACGATTCTTTCGTAAAGATTTTTAATTCGTTGATCTAAAATATGAAACTCTGACACACCGAAATAATCATTGGTTTTGACACAATTTTTTTTTTTTTTAATTCGAACGTCAGTGCGCGGGCGGAGAGCATTAGCATTAGGAAATATTTTGTTACTAGCTTTTGCCCGCGAATCCGTCCGCGTGGAACTCGTTTATATCGTGGCTCCATACAAACTTTCACCCCCCATTTCACCCTTTAGGGAATGATTTTCGGGATAAAAACTATCCCATGTCCTTCCCCGGGACCTAAACTATTTTATACCTAATTTCATCGAAATCGATTCAGCGGTTTGAGCGTGAAGAGGTAACAGACAGACAGAGACACACTTTCGGATTTATAATATTAGTATGGATAGTATGGATTGCACATGCTCGTCAGCCGTTTATGGGCCTATTTAGTTTACGAGTTTGCATGATTATATGTTTTCTAGCTAAAATAACGGCTCAAATTTTTTTTTTGAACAAAATTTTATCGCTTACTATTTCGCGTATTTTTTTACGTCATCAAATATTCGTTGAAAAGTTTCCAATACGCCCAAAAGGGCAGCTTTACACACGAACCGTGCTAGTTAAATTAAAACTTGTAAAATAAGTCTGCATTTTCCGGGATGTACCCAAAATAATACTAATACCAACCTCCGAATTTATTTATTTATTTATTTATTGACAAATACATTTACGTGACATTACAGTAAAAACCAATGCGTCACGAAACTAAAAACAACAAATAATACTATTTAGGCGACGAAACGGCGTGGCCCCGTTGCATCGTCATCTCCGGTGTAGGATTCGGCAGGTTGCCCCGGAACCGTCGAAACACGACACCCTTCGGCCAGAAGGTTTATATCTTTGACGTCGACAGTAACGGTCACCAGCAAAAGAAACTGATGAAATAGGGTCACAAAATAATATATACAATAAATTAAGTCAGATTATGTTATTGACTACTGTAGTTCATCAGAAGTAGGTTAATTGACTCGTAATCTATACTATCCTTCCTATCCTACTAATCCTACTAATATTATAAATGCGAAAGCTTAGATGTATGGATGGAAGTACGATCCAATTAATCTCAAAAACTACAGGACGAATTCTTATGAAACTTTCTAGTTATGTAGCTTATATATCAGAATAGGACACATGCTATAAAAAATATAATGATAAGGGTGCGAAGGGGTTAAAAAATGACCTTTGTATGGGAACTCCTTAAATCTATGAGCTAAAGACTTGAAAATGTGCAAGCATTTAAAACTAGAATAAAAAGAACTCCATTCAAACTTTTAGCAAAATATAGATAAAACGTGAAAAACACGGGATGTAAAATGATGCTTGACGGCTAAAGACTATCCCCCCGGGTGCGTAACGATGCGTATAAAAATATTTGAAATAATATTAGTCGCAATAACACTCTTTTCATATAATTCTTGAAGCATATAACAACACTTAATAAATTTACATACGATATAATTATCATTTTATATACGAGGGGCGTCTGAAAAGTTCTAAGCCTAAGATAGAAAAAAACAATTTACAAAAATGAACTCGTGTTTATTTTTCAATATAGTCTCCTCCTAAATCAATGCATTTTTTACATTTTTTATACAGTGCTTTTAGGCCATTAAAAAAATAATCTTTATTTTGCCCTTCAAAATGCTCCTGTACAGCCGCCTTCATCTCTTCGTCACTTCTAAATCGCTTTCCCCTCAACTCTTTCTTCAAATTATTGAATAGAAAATAATCGCTTGGGGCTAGATCTGGGCTGTAGGGTGGGTGGTCAATTTCCTCAAAACCAACTTCCTTCAGAGCACGCCTCGCAACATTAGCGGTGTGAACGGGTGCGTTGTCTTGCAAAAACAAAATGCCTTTCCTTAGTTTACCCCGCCTTTTCTCAACTATGGCTTGTCGCACCTGTCTTATTAGATTTGCATAATAAGTTCCGTTTATCGTAGAGCCTTTTTCTAAATAATCGATTAAAAGAATGCCATCACAGTCCCAAAATACCGTAGCCATTAACTTAGAGGCCGACTTTTGCACTTTAAATTTCTTCGGCGGCCTTTCACCCTTTTCAATCCACTGCATCGACTCAGACTTACACTCCGGATCATACTGTCTGATCCATGTTTCATCAACAGTTACTATTCGGGAACAAACTTCATCTAAATCATCTTCGCACAATTCTAAAAACGCCCGAGAAGTTTCCACACGACGTACTTTATCGAAGGCCGTTAGCATTTTCGGTACCCAACGAGCACTGACTTTACTCATGTACAAATGTTCATGTAAAATTTCTCCAACTCTTTCTTTACTAATACCTAAGACCTCAGCTATTTGCCAAACCTTCATTCTTCTATCTTCTAATACCAGCTTTTTGACTTTTGCTACGTTTTCTTCGGTCACTACCGATATTGGCCGCCCTGAGCGGGGGTCGTCTTCGATCGATTCCCGTCCGAGTTTAAATAAGCGACTCCACTTTTTGACTGTGGCATAAGAAGGCCCAGAATCACCGTAAATAATAGCCATTTCCTCAAAAATACACTGCGGTGATTTGTCACTTTTTGTAAGGAATTTAATTACAGCACGGTGCTCAATTTTCGTAATATTCGTTGGTAATTCACACATGATGTACTTTTCCGTTGAATATCTCGAAACAGAATAATAAAAACGTGACATGTTATTTTTTAATAATTTGTTTTTAAATGGCCTTTCTAGTGGCCAGTATCATAAACGCATATATAACCTCGAAATACCTTAGGCTTAGAACTTTTCAGACGCCCCTCGTAATGATCATTTGATGTAATAACATTTAATATAACATACTTTAAATATACTGCATATTTCCTATAATGAACAAATGATATAATGCTAATTTCTTCTAATGCATAGTTAGCATAATCTTTTTTGGCAGACTCTAAGGCAGGTCGGTGTCGGTACAACGACGAGCGAAGCGAGGAGGAGTGTAAGGTTGAACTGCGACCTTGAGGCGCGCGAGCCGAGCGAGCAAAGCGAGCGTGCCGCGGCAGCGGCCGGCGAAGCGCCAGAACCGAACACTTTTTACTACCTAATATATACTTACATAGTACAATTTGCAAACTGTTATGTTTGCTACATTTTCTTTTGACAATAACATAATATTCTACTTGATACTTATGATATATAACTTGTATATAACATGAGCATTATACCATATAATGATTATACAAAATAAACATATATATTTTGAAATTATAGCGAATGAAATTATATTATTTACTTTTATACCCATCATTCATTACACACCCCTATCCCCCTTATTCATAAAACTTAAAATGCCTCTGCTAAATAAAATATTTTGAAATATTGATTTTGATCACTACTTTTGACGTTGCCTGTACCATAGTAGCCCTAGATAATACTGACTAGCAGAGTATTACCTTTCACCAACTTTGCGGTGGGAAACGAAATGGAAGTCCGCACATAAGATTTTATTTATTGTTTCTACTATACCATCCACCCGCGTATTATATACAAAGAACGCAGTGGGATATATATAGCCTACGTCCGTCTCGAAGGTTCATATTCTGGGGAATGATTTTTTGAAATCGGATGACTACCTAGTTCCGTAGATTACCTCTGTAGATACATACAAACATTCAAACCTTTCAACGCTATGCCTACTCACAAATTTTACCTCTTTATGATATTGGTACTTATAAAGGTTTAAATTCGAAACATAATATTTACTTTTTAACAAATACTTAGACGATCGAAGGTAGCCCCATGAACTGAATCTATTCCCAAAGGGTGGGAGTCTGCTAATATCTTTCAACTAAGTAGTTAAAAGTTGTTCAAAGATAGCGCAACGCGTGTTTTAGTCAAGTCTTCAGGCGTAAAATTCAGTGCCCTAGGGATATTAACTATGAAACTAAATTGCCTGAGTTTTATACTGCTAGTGGTATATTTTGCACAATGATTCGGCAAGATTAGGTATTTAAACTTTTCAAGATGACATCGTATCGGAGTCGCTGCTTGGACTCCGATACGATGATTCTGTTATGAGAGCCCTATTATACCAACATTACCAATGTCTCTAACAAAGTTATTAGTTCTTCAAGTGCCTACCTATTCCACTAACTTTGCGTAACTAAATCATAACTCACTACTTAGGTACTTATGTGTTATCTTTGACGAAATTGACGTTGTTATAGCAGTTATAACACACGTATGTTTATTAAATAAGTTTCTAACTTGGAGGCAAAGTTACATGATTAGATTAATATTATTTGCAGCAATGCATATTACTTATATTATAAATTGACGTTGTTATAGCAGTTATTACACACGTATGTTTATTAAATAAGTTTCTAACTTGGAGACAAAGTTACATGATTAGATTAATATTATTTGCAGCAATGCATATTACTTATATTATTTAAAAGATTATCACAAATACAATTAAATAATTTAATAGGTTTTATAACGAGCTAAGAAATCCTGAAGAAAGGTCAGGTCAAGAGTACCCAAACGACGAGCATGTCATGCAGAATGTAATGAAAGTGAATGAAGCAAGAAAGGTTTGGCAAGATCGTAGCAAGTGGAAATCCGTGATCTCTGCCTACCCCTCGGAGAAATAGGCGTGATTACTTGTATGTATAACGAACGAGCAACGTATAATGCAATACGAAGTACTTCACGACGCTTACTGGCAATTCGCATTACGTGAACCGGTGTAAATCGGGCATTCGAAGACACATAGTTGTTACAAATCTCGGGATAAGATAGAGAAGGGACGAGTGCACTGAGGTTGTGAATAGCATAGAGGTTCTACAGTTCGTCACTTCGCATCGCTTTCGCATTTCAATGTGTAGCTCGCACTCGCTCTGATACATCAGCTCGGCGCGTGTGATGCGAAATGATGCGCCAAGCTGACCTCCAGGTCCATGTTTCACCAATAGTCACCTGACGATGACAATAGGCATGCGGCCTCATGTTCAAATTGATAACGTAGTGATGCTAAATGGATAGTAAACCATCAAATTATCGTAATCAAGTATAAATTATAATTAAAATCTTAAAAAGATGAACTTTGAAAATTTGGGAAAAATATGCATTTTTTTTATTGTCCAATAGTAAATTTAAAGCTACCAATAGAATCCTTACGCTTTTATAGTTACAAAATTGTATGACAACTATGTACTTAAACGCAGTATTTCGCGACCGAAACAAAATTTTACCTCATTTTCCATACGACGATTAGTACAAATGCCACTTGTGACGTCATACGAGGGTACGTCATCAGTATGAAGCGTTTTCCGCTGCCGCCAGCAACGTCAATCTTTGTCTCAATTTTTTGGGTATTTATGTTATTTAATTGTAGTTGCTCCCATACAAACATTTGTTCCTCTTCAAAAACTGGTTCGAATGGCATCGTAAACAAATCTTAGTCCGCATCCCTATTCACTGAACATTTCTGGGTCCACACGAAACGATAGTGTAACTGCTTGGGTCTATTGCTACAACCCAGAAATGTACGGAGGTTTGTCATTGACAAGTTGGTGACACAGGGGCCTGATGGTGATCAGGATGGGTTCTCACCGGCCTCCTCTAGCAGTTATCCGGTCCAGCTTGCGGCACAGCTTCCCGTTCTGGCACAGCTCCGACATCTGCGCGGGCGTCTCCACGTCAATCACGAGCGTCTCGATCACGAAGTCCGCAGGGTTGTGCGTCGTGGGACAGATGTGGCCCAGCTCCGCGAGGAAGGGGACTAGGAGAGGTGCTGCGCCCTGTGGAATGAAATGAAAGTTAGGTTTTTTACTAATGCTATTGCCATGGCATTATTGTCGTGAACTGTAGCAAACATTTTGCTAAATGAACTCAGTGGGAGTTTAGTTATTTTCAGTGGCAAACTTATTCTAAGTCATTTCAACATGAAATGGTAGTCTCATTTCCGGGAAAAAAGTCTTATCCGGGTTTTCTCGCAACGCTGAGCAAAACGCAGGTCCCCAGACACTTTATTTATATACTTACCTGACAGAAAAAGTGTTACCCAAGTACAAATAATATGAGAGTCTTATGAAATACGTATTTACCCATTGCATGCGAGTGCCCAATTTAGCCCGATTAGTCTATTTAATATACCCACGAAATAACAAACAATTGTACACGAACTTTTTTGCTACCAAATGGTGCCCCAGTATTTATCGCAGTTAGAAACAAGTTAGTTGAGAGTAAACAAAAACCATTGGACAGGGCTTAAAAGGACTTTGGGGGATGAAATCGGCGGCCTCGAAAAATGCAGGATGCTCTTTGCTTGCAGAAACTAGTGGTGGCAGGGCTCACATTATATTCTATTTATTTTAAATTTGGAGTAATCAGGGTTCTACTCGTACGAACACAGTGTTTAAAACGTATTGAAGAATTTAATTTCCACAAATATATTTTTCGTTTATTCGATATAGAACCTTACTCGTTTACGTAGGTTGGTTCTGGGTTTAGCGTGACGTGTTACTCTACTGTCCTATAACCTGTTACCTACCTACTTATAGCTTGTTTCTAATTGCGCATTATTAGCTCACTCACTCCATCTGTGTATCAAAGGACCCTTCAGTACCTGTCAAAGACATTGCAGTTGACATTATTCCATAGCCATAACAATATTTCAAGGATTCTCAATGTATTCCAAGATGTCCATAATGCCTCTCAAAGGATTTGCATTCATTGACTTGCAAAGATGCTTCGATATTCCCAATTAGGGATTACGAAGCATGGTTTTACCTTAGCTTTCCGCCTTAACGATTTTCTGTAGGTAAGAGTACTCTATTCGTTACTTTTCTGGGTAATCCGTTAACGACCCTACGAAAGAATTGAAATATTAAAGCTAGCAATGGTAAAAATATTCTATTATCCTATTAATATTTAGATATTATATATTCGGTTCGGTCATCTACTGCGAATGGGAGAGAATCGAACCGTCAAGAAAGCGTGTTCGGGTACGTAGTACTATACCTTCAAGCCGAAAACTGGCAGCAGGTGCCACCTGCTGCCAGTTTTCGGCCCGAACGTACATAAAAATGTCGAGTGAAAGTGAGTAATCAATAATAATAATGATTTATTGCGTTTCAATAGTGTCAGTATGTTTCTTAGAATTACGTCGGTACAGCGTCTTTTTGTTGTTTAATATTGAGTTACTCAAAATTTATTGTGTTCCAAAACCATAATACAATGGTTTTAACTTTTAAGTGAATAAGCTTGACAGCAAAATATGTGGAGCAGTTGTTAAATGCAGTTCCAGATAATAAGTAGGTAACTGACAATCTACTTAGGTTCTTCAATTTTAACCTATCTATTTTAAACCGACATTTCTACATTGAATATATTTCCTCACACAAGGCATAGTAAAACTTTCTATGATATACGCGCGTAAAGATGATTTCCGACTCGTGTCGAATTATACATTCGCTCGCTTCATCACTCATGTATAAAACTGACACTCGTCGGAAATCACCTACTTTACACACTTGTAGCATAAATAACTATTTTAATACAGTTGCTCAAAAAGTGGTACTTTTTGTAGCTGCAAATCGTGCGCAAAGTTGTATTTTGCGCACTAGTGGTTTTTTTTATTCCATTTTTTTTTTATTTATTGTTGTTTCAAGCCATACATCCCACCAAAGAGTTTTGTACATTCAATTACTTTACATTTTTTTAGATTAATTAGATTACGTCATTTAGCATTGAAAATGAGCTCTAATAAATTTTTAATATTCAAATAGCATATTTCACAAATAAAAGGGTTATTTAATATAAAAAATTTCCGACGGATTTGATAGTGTTGATTGATTGAGTATTACCAATGACAGGATATGAGTATTACTCGAGACCGCCGGTTGAAAGAGTATTAAGCGAGACCGCGGCGCGGGATGGCCGCTTGCTTTTACACCAATAAATTAATATTTGTTTGGAAATAAATCAAATATAAATAATTTAAAAAATATAGATCTATTGATTTTTCAAGTTTAAATGAAAATGATTTATCATGAGACATTAAATCGCTTCCCAATATAGTTGTTGATTTGACTCAATGCTCACAAGGCTAATTTAAGCTACCAAAAACGCCTCAGTAAACGGAGGCGTTTTTTTTTACTAACTGCAAGCATGAAGTTTACGAGTATTTGAACATAACCTTTTTTGTTTTTAATGTTTCTTAAGTATTCCAATACTTACCTATATTAATTACGCAAATATATATACAAAATGGTATTAATTATTATTTATTTTGTTAATATCTTATTTAGTGCTTATTAAGTTTTGCAAAATAACTTTCTTCAGATTGCCTGAATAGAGAAATGATTGCCTCTTGTTAGTAAAAGTGAGCCAATTTAAAAACAGATGTCCCGCCTTTTTCATAAAGTTTTCACTTTGAACTTAGTAGTTTTCAAGATCGAGGCTGTTTTATATAAAATTATAGAATGAGTGAATTACAAGAATTGGAAATGGATTTAACACCACCAGACATACGCGCAAAAGCTATGATACGGGTGTAGACTGGAAAATTATTATTCCTCCAAAAGAAAGAAGGCAAAAAAATATGCCTAGTGACGAAAATCCCATTCTGATATCTCAAAGAATTACGAAGCTACAACCGTTTTAGTAGGTATTGCTTGTTAGAGAGAGAAAACGCAAACGGTGTGTGACGTCACGGCGTCCGCGTCGACGGTGGCGCCGACCACGATACGCGCGGCACTTTGCCGTCTTCTGTGACGTCACATTCTTCCAGCGTCATTGTTTCATATGAAGTTGCGTTTTGCGAAAAAGGGACAGAACATACCCCTTCTTAAAACTTTGGACACTTATAACTTCGTGATTAATTAACCTTTTGCGTTGATTTTTTCTCCATTTAACTACATTTTTTATTTACTACTTTTTCGAGAAAATATCACATTATTGATTATTTTATTTAGTGTCTGCGCCCTTATTGCAAGTAACAGCATTTTGCCGGAAAAATCCAAGGAAAAATATATTGCCGTGTACGAACTTTTTATTGGGTGGAAAATGGAGCATAAAGCTAATTCGTTCTCAGAAAACGTACTTATGTCCTTTTTTCTTGAACTGTCGAAGAAATATCAGGCGTCTACCTTGTGGTCAAAGTATTCGATGCTAAAAACGATAATGAAGACAAAAAACGACGTCGATATTAAGAATTATACAAAATTGACTGCATTTTTAAAGAGACTACCTACCTGTTGGCCATCAGAGTAAAAAATCGAAAGTTGCAACAGCTGACAACGTTGAACAATTCATTAACAATGCTCCAGATCAGCAATATCTTCTACTAAGGTAGGTATCTGTTAGTTATTGTTCATCTTTGTTATATTAATTACAATGACTGGATGATATATTTATAATTAACGTGTGATTTTGTTCGTAGGTTGCTCTTATATTCGGGATTTCCAACGCATGCAGGCGTGAGGAACTTGCAAATATAACACTAAAGGACGTGGAAACTCACGGAAATATGCTGTTAGTTAAAATACCCAATACAAAAAACAACATTCCCACATCTTTCACCGTAGATGGGCCGTTTGCCGAAATCATGAGAAAATACCAACGTCAACGTTCACCGAAAGGCAAAAATAACAAGTTTTTCCAAAATTATCAAAAGGGAAAGTGCACTGCTCAAGCAAGCGGCATTAATAAATTTGGGAATATGCCCAAAGAAATCGACAGATTTTTAAATTTGCTAGATGTTGACCTATACATATACTGGTCATACTTTTAGAAGAACCTCTGCCACGTTACTCGCTGATTCTGGCGCAGATATCACAACATTGAAAAGGCATGGCGGTTCGAGATTGAGTAACGTCGCAGAAGGATACATAGAAAACTCCTTTGACAATAAACTAAAAATAGAGAAACAAATAGCACAGTCGATCCATATAAGGCCAGCTACGAAAGACTTTCAGACGAAGCAACATCTATCCAAAACTAACATTGATTTTGAACCTCAACCAGGTCCCTCCCATACTTACGACAATTTTGAACCAGGCCAGGCCCCTCTAACTCTGTGACGCAGCTTAGTAGGCAAGATTCGGAGCCAGAATCGTCTCAAATAAGCGAAACTAATAACACAATACTAACTAATACTAATAACTAATAACCCTAAACTTACCCGAAAAAAGGTTTAACGATACTCTTAATAACTGTTCTAATTGTACTGTAATATTACCTGACAAAGAATTAATAAAGTATTGATTTTGTTCTTTGTTTTTGTCTTTTTCTCGCAAATGTATTAAAAAACGTCGTTTGATACACGCGCGGAAATGTCAATTTCACGGCACTGTGAAATAATGACATATTTTCCGCACTTGTATCAGAATGTCCTATTATGCAATCGTTAAGGTACGAGACTTAAAAAGCGAATTATATAACTATTGTATAAATAAATAAAAATAAAAAGTCCATTTATTCCATAACCAACTTAACTAATATAAAAATTGAATAATATTCCTCTAATTAAAAGGTTTGGACCCCTCTCGGGTAAAGGCCTCCTCCAGTTTTTGCCATTTTTCCCTATCCTGCGCAGTTTGGTGCCAGTTTCTTGCTAGTTTTTGTATGTCGTCCGCCCACCTTGCGTTTGGTCTGCCAAGTCGTCTCTTTCCTTTTGGCCCGGTCCATAGCGTGACGATCTTTGTCCATTTTTCTTCGTGCATTCTTGCCAGATGCCCGGCCCACTTCCATTTAGATTTTAACGCATACTCTAAGGCATCTATGCATTTTGTTTTTTGGCGTATGTTTTCATGTCGTATTTTTTGAAACAATTTTATGTTTAATATATTTCTTTCCATGGCTCTCTGACATGAAACGATTTTTTGTTTAGCCTTATATGTGTACTTTCAAGACTGGCTTCCGTATGTAAGTGTAGGGAGTAAACATGAGTCTAATACTTTTTTCTTTAGTTTCTCTATTATCTCTAACTATTGTATACAATACTTTTTCTACGAGTCAACTGAACTAATTAAACAAACTTGGTATCTTCTGAAATTCTAAGCTACTGTAACGAAGAGCAGCCAACGGCTTTTTATTTTTTGGTTGCTGATGTATTTTACTTTTCTTCTGTGCTCAAGACGGCGTCCTATTGGTCAAATTCATTATAGTTCAGTAAAGGCGCCATGTTGTCTAAACAGTTGTAAAATGTTGAGTTGGGACCTCCATAGTAAAAGTATGATGTGATTTTAGTTTGGTGTACGAAGTCTTAACTCAAACATTAAAGTCGACGAGTATAAAAAGGTATATTAAGTACGGTAATATAATTACAAAGTTTACACAATCTTTTTTTAATTAAATTGATACCTAAAAAGTTATTAGTACAGTATTTAATATAATAATATACTTATTATAATTATTAGAATTGGAAATGTTAATCTTCAGCTCATTCTAATTAGCAACGTCTAATTTCCCGATTCGTGCGCCTGTAATAATATCGGATACCTACTCGATGCCCATAACTCGTACAAGTCAAATCAATTAATTACTCTAATACCTTAATCCTTCATTGATCACATTGACGTGACGACCAATAATTGCAAACGAGTGTCTCTAGCTCAATCAATTGAATAGTTATGGTTTCGTCAAACCCATTATACCTAAGTAAGTTACCATTTATCTATATCTATAAAAGTCTATTTCTATATAATGTGTAGGTACAGTAGAATTATTTGGGGTTTACCACCGACAGATAGTTTGCCTTCATTTAATTTTCAACTTTAACCTCATACAAATTAAGTAGTTATTTCTAAACCGGTAGACGTGGGTAGCAGTATTCTGAAAATTGCTTTACAATGCATGTGCTCGAAAAGACCGTTTTCCAAGCACTAAAATCGTGCGGAAAGTGCCACTTTTTCGCACTAGTGCTTTTTACTTTTCAATTTTTTTTTAATTTTCAAGTCTGTCGTCAGCCCGACACAAAGAGTTTTTATTACTCGAGAAAAGTTTTACATAATATATATTTCAATTACACGTTTTCTTTCATATAAAAGGTACATAAATACTAATAACGTATAAAATGATTTATTAATGTTTATGAATTTTGAATTTGGTCAATAAATAAACTAATTTTAAATATTCACGTAATGTTTTTGGCTGAACGCAGCTTTCTTATGCCTTTTACAATACTTAAGACAGTATGGCGGCTTGCACATGCGCAATGCGCATATGTTGACCGCGCATGTATCTAAAAGCCCACCATTGTTGTTTATTGTCAGTTTTATGTAGTTATTTTATGTAAATATGTTAAAAAGGTCGAGTGAAAGTGAGTAATCAATAATAATAATGATTTATTGCGTTTTCAATAGTGTCAGTATGTTTCTTAGAACATAAAGTAAATATAGAAGTAAATAAAAAATTATACTTTATTTATGCTTAGAACTACGACGGTACAGCGTCTTTTTGTTGTTTAATATATTGAGTAAAACCACAATACAATGGTTTTAACTTTTAAGTGAATAAGCTTGTCAGCAAAAGATGTGGAGAAGTTGTTAAATGCAATTCCAGATAATAAGTAGGTACCTGACAATCTACCTGGGTTCTTCAATTTTAACCTAGATCTATTTTAAACCAACATTTAATATATTTCCTCACACAAGGCATAGTAAAACGTTGTATGATACACGCGCGTAAAGATGATTTCCGACTCGTGTCGAATTATAATTACATTCGCTCGCTTCACTCGCTCATGTATAAAAATGACACTCGTCGGAAATCACCTACTTTCCACACTTGTAGCATAAATAACTATTATTTGTATGGTATAAAAGTTGAAAATCAAATGAAGGCAAACTATCTGTCAGTGGTAAACCCCAAATAATTCTACTGTAATCGTACTGTAGATGTCTTTTCAACGATGACCTGCTCGTAGACAGTGTCCATAATACCTACATACCAAACACTCATTATCAGTGATCGTTACTTTTGTAGCATTTTTGGTGCAGCGTAGTGTTGTTAACGGGATTGGTATCGACAATATCAATCAAAATGGTTAATTAAGGTTTATTTAATATTAACGTTATTAACGCTAATTAAGCATTAGGATTGAAATTCTTTATACCAATTCCGTTAACAACACTACGCTGCAGCTGCACCAAAGTTACGATCACTGCACATTAAACAGGGTTTCAGTTTTTTTTGGTGTCTGTTAAACAGTTATAACTTGGCTTGTAAATCGTTTTCGGCTTGACGTTTACTTGTGGGACAATAAGGGGCTACCAGAGGTTTTCATCGATTTTTGTCAAGTTTTGAATCGTATCTCCTACTTTTGCACTACCGATATAATTATAATTGAAACAGCTATCGGCTCTACAATCTTTTATCTCCATTTTGGTACACCGGATTTTTAAACAAATGAGCACTGAATTTTATATGATTTTTTTAAACATTGTCTAAAAAAACACTTATATCTCTATCGACGTGAAAGATCTAACATATATGAAATCTACATATTTGGGTTCGTCTGTGACGTCTCTAAAAACTGGTCCAGGGTTTTCATTTTAAAGCAATTAACACAAAAGTTATGGCCTGAAAACCAACTTTGATGTTCAACTTTGATGCCAAATATCTCGAAAACAATGAACTTTGAAGTAAGTAAATATGGGATCCTATATTGCTTAAAGCCGTTGTTGTTAATATAATAACTATAATAAGCTACTCGTACACAAAACATTACAAAACTAAGGGATTCAGATCGAAGGTCATTGGCCTACGGGAGCCCCTTAAGGCGGTGCATTGGAAATTATGTTGTGCTTTGAAACGCCATTCTGACTAGATTAAGAAACAATAAGGTCTGATTTTCAGATATATGATTGTTGATCGATACTTGATAGCTTAAAATATCTTCCATAGAAAAAAATCCAGTTGGATCTGTATTTTCCTTTTTTCACTCAGCCTACTCAAACGATACATTATTTTACGACACAATCAAGTTCACTTGATGAAATTTAAATAAAACTTCACTAACCTAAGCCAACTCCGTTTTAAGTCAATAACAGTTTTACATTAACATCGGGGTGTATAATTCTAAAGAGACGGAGAGGGAAAATCAGAAACTTACGAGATATGGAAATTTGTTCGAAGGAATCACGCGGCCGAAGGAAATATTAAGTTTCTGTCAAAAAATCAATTTTTGGTACTTACAAGCTTTTATTGCCAAATGTTTTTTTTTTTTTATGTAGGTTTATACTACCGTCATCAACAACTCATTGAGACGATTCTAACGAGTCCAAACTCAAAACGGTTACTTTGGTTAAGTACTGAATTCCTTTCAGCCTCATGGAGACATCAGATCAGCTCGATGATGGTACCATAATATTGAATTGTCATCCAAACTATACTTATACCCAAAATTTCAGCACAATCAGCAAGCAGTTTAACTGGTTCAAAATTCAGTTCCAAGATTTGTCCCTCATTAACAAACTAACAAACAAACGAACAGGTCAAGTTAAATAAAAGCTTGTAGGTACACGGCGGAAAATCGAACACGGTCAATCTGTCAAAAAATCGGAGTTCGTTTTATTGCGGAAGTAATAGTGCTAGTTTTAAGGAACAATTATTGCCATGGAACCTTGTATCGGTTTTATGACATATTTGATCGGATTCAATTCTCGGCCGTGTATGGGGCTTTTATTTAAATCTTTGAATGCAGTTAAAAACAATCTAATGTCGGCCTCGTGACTCCTAAGAATACATTATGGCACCGCCGAGCTGATTTGATGATGGAGATAGAAGGAATCCAAAGCAACTCCTCAATTACTCAAAATTTATCCGAATTAGGAATTAGAACTCTATCAACGGAAAGTGCAAAAAAGACTCGTCAATGAAACCGGATGGCTCTGATTAAAAAGCTTGTAGCAAAACTGAACTTTTTTATATACTTATGTATTAACATACTTAGTTTACTTGATACTTACATACCTATTTCTGAAATAAATGTGTCTTGGAATAAGAAGCTAAAATTAATAAATACCGCATACGTTCAGTTTTCGATTTATCGGCATCCAGCGGGACAATTGCTTCGATATATACTCGTATATATGTATAAATTACCCATTTAAATATAGTCCGTAAGTATGCAATTTATTCAAGTCTATCTTTCTAAAATACGAGTCGGTAAATATTTGATATTTTTTTCTTGGGTCGTTGTTTCCATCTTTGGTATTGAAGTAGCTTAAATTAATAAATATCACGAAATACGTTGTTTGTTTACAATGATGGCGCGATGGTGACACTAGGTGACTTATGACAAATGACATTGAAGAGTACTTCTTGCCAGCTAAAGCTAAAAATTCATTGTAATACTTACAAGATTTTTAAACTAATAGGCAAATATAGGGCCATTATTTTTGCGTTTAGTCGGCCATGTATGTAACTAATTATCATTATATAAATATCATAAAATGACTATTTGACATTATCTTTTATAAAAGTTTCACAATATAATCACAATCATACTTCAATAATAATAACACCTTTGGATCTACGTCATCCTTTGCCTACTGTCACGTCCGACATCCAGCCGTTATTTGTCCCTTATTAGTGTTATTACTTATTAAAACTATGATTCTTGAGGAGTTCCTAGAAATTATATGACAGAAAAAGATTAATTTCAGTACAAGCGTGTTGAAATACTAGTGTTTTTTTGACATAAACAGTTACCTATCATTTTGTCGAAAATAAGTTGAAAATGTTCGTGTGAAAACGTAAGAAATAAGAAGTATAGGAACTACAAACTTGAGTCATCACATCAGTCACCGGCCTTCGGCGTCGAGCAAGAATGAGACGATATACTAACAAAGGTGAGAAAGAGACTACACCTACTCCCAATACTTACTTAGGCTGGTGCTAGCGCTGACGTCAGTCAGATGAGACGCTCTATGGCCATACGTAGGTCATACAGAGATTTAGTTCCGCATATTTAAACTTTGGTGCAATAAAGCGTAATTTTTGGTTGGACTCATAATCCGTTAACAGCGTCTCCTCTAATACTAATCCATGTATTTACTTGATAAAAGCAACTTACAATGCTGTTCACTTTTACCACAGGAAAGACGAACTTTGTTTTGCCTACCATGTTCACGACGTTAAGGCCGATTTACACCTGTTAAGTTGTTAAGTAATTAACTAAATTTTAACTTGATATTAAGTAACTTATTACCTACTAAAATTGTTTGTTTACACGCATTTAGTCACTTAATATTAAGTTAAAATTTAGTTAATTACTTAACAACTTAATACGTGTAGATCGGCCTTTATTTAAAGAGGTTTAACGCTCCCAAGCTCTTGAACAGCGATAGGTTTGCCTCAACTACCGTACCGTCCACGTATACCATATAATACTGAATCTAGCCGTAGGCTGCGTATCCATCAGAGACGTTTTACTCTGTATTTTCATACAAGTCAGCCAATAATGCTAGGTGTCTCTTGTAAGGACTGCATGGAACTCTATTCCCACTAGGAGGCCCTTAAGGCCCCCGGAGAGGTCCATTCCTAAGCAATTCTGTTATTGGCCGCTTAGCAGGCTAAACAGGGACAAAACAAAAAAAAAGACCGGGTTGCACTCCGGGAGTGCCGGCAGAAGTGAAAACTCAATAACATTGTAACAGTTTTTCGATCTGGTCACGTGACATCTTACGGTGTCACCCTAAAAATGAATTTGGCGCAAATTTATCAACAATTATCAATTATTTAGGCCGACGGGCCGCGGGCGCGTTGGGTGCGACGGGCCGGCTCGCCCGCCGCCAGCGGCGAACAAAATACCAATTTGTTTTTGCCATTGCCAAATATTTTTCAAAGCTTTATCTCTTTAGGAATAACGTCCAAATTCGAACTATTCGAATTTGCAAGAACAGCGGACGGCGGCGGTGAACAAAATATCAATTTGTTTTTGCCGTTGGTAAATATTTTTAAAGCTTTATCTCTTTAGGAATAACGTCCAAATTCGAACTATTCGAATTTGCTCAATAGTAAAACGGTGAAGGACGCGTGAACAAAATTACAAATTTATTTGCATAATATACTATTGCAAAAAGTGTTTAACGGCTTTATACTCTTACGAATAGCGTTCAGTTTTGAATGAAGTCGAATCGGCTAGCAGCAAAATATAAAAGTTTGTGACCTCCTTCACATCTGACGTCACAAAAATCTGTCGCGTATTTAACAATTTTTCCCCATCCCAAAAAGTGCTCAGCGTCGCTAAAGAAGCTTTCACTTCAAAAAAAAATGCATGGAACTCTGTTGTTGTGGATGCGCACTGCGCAGTCACTAGTACGCCTAACTGGCGGCGCAGTTGTTTGCGACCTATTTTATAGTTTTCATCGATGGTATCTTTTGGTACATAATTGTTATGAAATGCTGTGAATGGACTCGCACTGCAGAAGAACTAGCACAACTAACCGCGCGATTCCTTTTCACAACAAACGGACTGTCTCGCGCGCCGCCTTGTGCTGGCTCCGTAGCAGTTTCTATTGCTTCCATCAGTGCGATGGAGAACCTAACCTTATTTTTATGTAGTAAAGTGATAAGATTGATTAGTCACCCTTCATTAATGACATGTTCGTAATGAATGTTAGTTCGTTCGTAACTGTACGGTTTAGGTATTGCAATTTGATATTTACATAACAAGAAGCTCTTGACAAATCAGTTCCCTAGCTTCAATACAAGCTTGTTAATTTAACGTAACCTTGCAAAACATATCACGTCTCGAACACTAGCTGTCTCGCTGGAGAACTACCGTAGTGTTAACAGAATAGTAGCTCATAGGTCTCCACAAAAGTTCAGTTAGTTACTTAGTTAGTTGTACTGGGCGTTTCCGCAAGTCGACATCCAGTGTGCCTATTTTGCGTGAATCGGTGGGGTAGCGTTACTCTAACCACCCCAGCTCCTCCAGAAAGTTTGTGAGTGCCTTGGTGTTGCTAGCTGCGTCTCATAGTGTGTCCGGAGACCCTAGGTGTTTTTTCCTGTATACTTCTACCTGCTTACAGTCCAGTAGAATGTGTTTAGTTGTTTCTTCCGCTCTGCACACGGGGCTGTCTGTGATACCTAAGTTGTAGAGGTGTCTGTTCAGAGTGTTATTACTCGTATGTCCTGTTATTATTCCAACTATCTTGCGTAGTTGGCTTCTGTGTGTCCTCAGGAGTGCGGTGGTAAGTTTGTTGTCACGTTTCGACAAAATCTCTTTAGTCTGTCTGCATGTGTCTATCTCTTCCCAGTATCTTTGGTGTAGGTCTTTGGTGTAGAGGTATAGGTCCAGTTGGTTATATATGTAGCTTTGTGGCAGGGGTAAAATTGGCTCCGGTTCGTATGGCACACAAGTTCATTCAGGTTACTTTATAAGAAACCCCCTGGCTTTTTAGCCTAGGTTTCAGAAAATTTGCATCTGTCTTCTAAATTAAAATGGATTACTATACGAAGAGGAAAAGTCTGTGAAATTGTAGTTTTGTATGTTTATGAGTTTGTATATCTAGGGGGTCACTTTGGCACTCTTTGGAGGAGGCCTATGTCCAGCAGTGGACGTCTTTCGGCTGATATGATGATATCTAGGGGGTAATCTCCAGAACCAATTATTCGATTTCTAAAATTCCTGCACCTGTGTAGTCTAGCCTAGAGACTTTTTGAATGGACAGGACATAGGCTATATTTTATTCCGTGGGTTTACCTGCATTCTGTGCAATACGCGGGAAAGCTGCGCGGGCGTAGTCATTTGTGAGTTTTCAAAACTTTCATACAGAGGCTACATTCAGCAGCTTTTGGAGTTATTGAAGTAACCAAAGAAAATCGTAGGTATAGGTTAGGAATGGTACTTTACAAGAACGGAACATTCGAATATGGTAACTTGGTAACTTACGCAAACTTACGCATTAGCATTAGATAGAAAATGAATTGGTTGCAAGGCCTTGCTTGCGCAGTCACGTAACAAAATTCGGGACGCACTATGAGATTGAATTTGAATGAAACACAAATTGGGTGCTGCTGAATTCAAGGCCTAATCAATTCCCAAAATTGGGGTTGATTTCTCAACAACTGTATCAATTGTAACTGCGGTAACAGTTGCAAAAATGCCTACAAATATGAGAAACTGCTCGGAAATTTCATGAAACTTTCACGAAAAATTATAGGAAATCTCTTCAGACAATAGACTATTTGACAACATTTCATTAGCAACAGATCAAAATGACGAAAATACTGGGTAACTACTTATCAATATTTTTAACCCCCGACGCAAAGAGAGGGGTGTTATAAGTTTAACGTGTCCGTGTATCTGTTTATCTGTCTGTGGTAACGTAGGGCCTAAACGGATGGACCGATTTGAATGCCGTTTTTTTGTATCATAGATAATTTTAACCCGAGTGTTCTTAGCCATGTTTCATGAAAATCTGTTCCGCCGTTTGAAGATTATCAGCTCTTTTCTAGTAGATGAGGGGATCTGAATAACTTCCTTATGTCCGATCGATTCGAAATTTGGTACCGTGTTATTTCAATGACATTGAAATTATATGGTAAGGTAACCATGACCTGATCCGCCGTTTGAAGATCATCAGCTCTTTAATAGTTGATGAGGGGATCTGACTACCTTCCGTATGTCCGATCAATTCGAAATTTGGTACCGTGTTACTTCAAGGATATTGAAATTATATGGTTATGTAACCATGACCTGATCAGCCGTTTGAAGATCATCAGTTCTTTCTAGATGATGAGGGGATCTGACTATAACTTCCTTATGTCCGATCGATTCGAAATTTGGTACTGTATTACTTCAATGAATTGAAAGTATATGGTAAGGTAACCATGACCTGATCAGCCGTTTGAAGATCATCAGCTCTTTAATTGTTGATGAGGGGTTCTGACTACCTTCCATATGTCCTATCGATTCGTGGTACCGTGTTATTTCAATGATATTGAAAGTATATGGTAAGGTAATCATGACCTGATCAGCCGTTTGAAGATCATCACTTTAAAAAGGACAAAATAAAAGTAAAATTAAAATTTTTAAAAACCCCCCGACAAAATATGAACTCTAAAAACGAACAAATAATATTTTAAACCTATAATAAATATTATCGTTACATATGTTATGTAAGTTCAAATATTTTTATTTTCCAAGCGTCGTCGCGTCGGGGGACCGTCGCGTCAGGGGACCGTCGCGTCAGGGGACCGTCGGGCGACTGAAGTGGTGGAAGTACATTTTTTGTGTCGGGGGGTTTTTTAATTTTTTTGTTGTTGTCAATTTTAAGATTTTTAAATTCATAAAAACTAACAATAAGGACGTTGTTTGATTGTGACGTCACAAGCCTGTAATCCCTACAAATTCCATACTAACGGTGCGTTTTTGACGTTTTATAAAAAGAAGCTGATTTGACTTTTGTCAAATAGCGTATTTTGGTAAATTACCAAGATCTTTCCAAAGGGAAAATTTGGAAACTTACCTTGTTGGTAAATCGTAAACACGCAACTTTTCTAACTACACTGTGCCATAACTAACCGCACAAGTGAATTTGCCTGCAAGTTGAAATTAACATGGAATTTAATAAGATCCGTTTAACTCGCAAGTGGCCTCGTGTCAGGTGTCTTGTCTGTTCGCCCGGGAACTTGTAATTTAAGTTTGTACTTTTAAAGCTCTTTGCTAGGATTTTATGAGTACGGTTTCAGCTTTAATAAAACTTAAATGTGTCTAGTGTGAAATTTATTTAAATTGTAGTTTAAACTTTTAGTCAAATGGTTCAGTCGAAAGGTACTTATTTAGCTCCGCATTTGTATTGCACTAGCGAATGCGACAACTAAATAACTGAAAATCTATCGGTTCAGTAAAGTTTTACTGATGCTATACTATTAAACGAGCAGCTTTTGTATATTTGTTTGTAAATATGTTCTTGATAACGGCTCTAAAGCTGATTTTCCACCGCAGGGGCGAGACGAGACGAGGCGAGGCGAGAATTGAAATTCGTATGGCAAATTTTCAATTCTCTCCTCGCGCGCGCTCGGTGGAAATAGTAAGTGCCATACCAATTTCAATTCTCGCCTCGCCTCGTCTCGTCTCGCCCCGCCGAAAATCATTTTGATGAGATTCACAATAGGTAGGTACATACGTTTACGGGGCGAAAATGCGATATGGCTATCCTACTAATATTATAAATGCGAAAATTTAGATGTTTGGATGTTTGGATGTTTAGATGTTTGGATGTTTGTTACTCAATCACGCTTAAACGTCTTAACCGATTTGGATGAAATTTTGCACTAAGATAGTTTATAGCCTGGAAAATATAGGATAGTTTTTATCCCGGGTCCAGGCAGACGAAGTCGCGGGCGGAAGCTAGTGTAGGTATAATTTCAATGAAACTCCGAAAACCCAAAAGGCACCGAGCAAAGCTCGGTCTCCCAGGGAATCAAGTAAAATTATGGAGGAATAAGGGTGAGTATGAGTATCCAGTTATCCATCAGAGATGTGAAAAGTTGCGTGTTTCTTAAACTTATTTGACACGTCGGATCCTTGACAGCAGCTATCTGTCACTTGTACGGCAACACAGCTTAGAACATCTCTTTCTCTCTCTCTCTGATGAATGTTCGCAGTAAAGGTATATGGTTCGCAGTATACGAGCTTACATTGTTGTTCTTGGTTGATAAAGAATTCATTCTTGGATTGGAACTGGATTGGAATGGATATATTAGCTTTGTAGCTTTGTTAGAGAGTGGCGTGGCTGCGCGCATCAGTTAGAATGGACACCAGATCCACTGCAGGTCATAAATCTCGTTCTCTTTCGGTAATTCGTCAATCCCCTAGCAAGTATTAATGACGAAGTAATGTGACATATTTAACTGTTATATATATGCCACGTATTGTGCTGTGTATGTTCAATATTGTAACTGGCAAATGTGCTTACAACTTAGCTGTCAACGCAAGCAGTCAGTAGTTGGGCGATACGGCAGCTGTATTTGGATTCTGTCATCTCATCAGTGTCGCTTGGTACCTATATACAGGATGTTAACGGGGTCATGATCCGGAATGACAAAAAGCGAATAAGATGATCATACTGAACAACCTTTCCCATGGGACCAACCACGAAATCGCAAAAAAAAACCAGGTATTCCATACATTAACTCTCAATTAAATCGCAGTTAACTCACAGTTAACTCTTAATTGGCTCTTTTTTTTTTGCGATTTCGTGGTTGGTCCCATGGGAAAGGTTGTTCAGTATGATCATCTTATTCGCTTTTTGTCATTCCGGATCATGACCCCGTTAACATCCTGTATAGACGTTTTTAAACATTTGACCAATCTTCGGTATTGAAAAGGTTTCTGCGACATAGGTCTGTGTGTCATAGCGGCCAAAGTGCTCACCAATGATGTAAACGCGCCCTTATCGAATGAGTTGGTTTATTATTGTATCCCTGACTAAGTGAATCGGTGAGTTGGGTTGTGGTTGGAAACTTGATGCAGCCGTAGGCGTGCTTGTTTTGGAACCCTCCTGTGTTTTGGTTATCTCCTAGTACCTACAGATCAATGTTGTGTTAAGCATGATTTCACTCAATTTAATGATATTGATATCTTCTTCTCCCTCTTCGTGTGAAGGGATCAAATAATGGAAACTATATTTAATTTTCCCAATATAATGATATCAAATACGTATGAATTACGGTGGAATATAGTTTAAATCAAGGCTATATGTACTCATACTCATGCGAACTGTTATTTCCTTTCCGCCTGAGCACCCGCTTCAACTTATTAGATAGCGTGCAAGCGCCTGCTAAAATATATTAGCAATAAGTCTCCCACCAACCACACAGTATAGACGCTCAGGCGCTGCATTCACTTGCATAATGTCTTCTATTTGCGCTCCCGACGCGCAAACAATCCGCCAAGTGACTATTAACCTGCACAAAGCCAGGCTCCTCGCTTTTATACACTGTGTACTTTGTCTGCAAGTTTTAATGCGGGGGACCAAATTTTCTGTTTAACATAACAGCTTAGTAAAAACCTTAAAAAGTCTTAGCATAGGTACTCGTAGGTATATGTAGTAGAATAAACTTTAGGTAACACTGCTGCAGATATGTTATTCAGGGTTACCTATCTGAAACACTAATCGTTTTTTATACTTTTTTCATTTTGGCATTCTACTACTAATGCCTACTGATATTTACTAGCTAGTCGACAAACTTCGTTTCACTTTTTTTTACGTTTGTCCGACACTTCACTTCGAACGTTAACAGCCTGGTCCCTTTATGGTTTCGCTTTTGAAATTGTTTGACAAATCAATGATTCCCAATTGTTGGCAAGTACCTATACCCGTAATATCATTATTCTGACGTAACGATTCTGGGGATAATCTGTTCGTGTTTTATCAAATTTGGGTTTATGTTACTAATTCACAACCCGTTCCAATGCTGTTTTTTCATCTCTATTGATATTAATTAATACGCATGGAATGCGGAAAGTAATGATGGATTGGCTGTGAATCAAAAGTTGTAACAAGCCAAAGCTCAAATAACTGTAGCGGTAAAAGTTATTCGGACAACTGAAACCTTTTGATAACATCAAATGGTAAATGAATAAAGTAATCAATTGTATATTCGGAGTAATCATAAAAATACGAAAAGCTTTCGGACACACAATTTTCGGTCAATAAAATTTAGTGATTGCGATAATAGCCGTTACCGTTAATCAGATATAGCCATCACCTAGCAATTGGCGGTGTCATCGAAACATGATTTAAAATACATGCCACAACAGTGACAATGATATATCTCACCCACGTGGGCTTTTATATAACTCTGTAGAAGATGTTCTGATCAAAACAAAAAGAAAAACATAGGATGTTATTTTTCCCAAAGGCCCTGTTCTCATGCCCAATGTTCATGCTCGTTGGTGTAAACAAGTTCCTTCTATAATATATATTTATTTTTAAATCTGATGAATAGTTCCGGAGATTACTATAGGTAGTAATCAAATACACATACTTACAAACTACAAACTTTACCTCCTATAATATTACTAGGTTCCCGCGCTGCTTAGCCCGCTTATTGCCAAGAACAGGTAAAGAACACAGAAACTCCGTTCTACAGTTTTTTTTAATCGGATAAGTGCTTCCTGTGATTACTTCATTAAAACTTACAAAGTTACAATTTCACAGGCTTTTCTTCTTTATATTATTAAGTACTAGCTTCTGCCCGCGACTTTGTCCGTGTAGAACTCGTTTATATCGTAGCTTCATACAAACTTTCGCCCCCTTAGGGGATGATTCCCGGGATAAAAAAAGTGTTCGATATGTTCATCCAAGCTATCTATACACTATCGGCCATTCCCAAATACAATCCACGAATAGTTTTCCTTGCCAGCAGTTACATTTTGACACATTTTCTATGGGTAATCTGTCAAAATGTAACTGCTGGTAAGGAAAACTATCCGTGGATTGATTATTGGGAATGGCCGTATATGTATACCAATCCGTTCAGCCGTTTTTGCGCGATGGAGCAACAAACATCTAAACATGCAAACATCTAAACTTTCGCATTTATAATCAGAGATCGGAAAAATTTGCGACATTGCAATTATGTGGACATGACTCCAAAATTAATCAAAATGTTAATTAATTATTCATTGAAAGATAATTTGAATTATTGGAGATAATAGTTTATTTATAAAGTGCTTATAAGCACGTATATACTATAATAACTTAAAAAAAAATGACGTTGAGACGACGATGAATTACATAAATAATTATTAGCAAAAGGTTCGTATTTAAAATGGGTATCGTTTCCGTAAATATTTATATACAATAAATAAATAACGATTTTAAACTGACACGATTACTTACACTAGAAAAAAATTTGAAAAAAATACTGATATTTTTTTTTAATAAACCTATACTTTAACAAACTTTTGTATTTATTGACTAGGAATCAAATTATATGTCAAGTAAAAAATTAATTAACTGAATAACATTTTGATTGATTTTGGAGTCATGTCCACATAATTGCAAATAATGTCGCAAATTTTTCCGATCTCTGTTTATAATACTAGCTTCCGCCCGCGTGGACCCATGATAAAAACTATCCTATATTTTTATCCAGGGTATAAACATCTTCGTGCAAAATTTCATCCAAATCGGTTGAGCCGTTTAACCATGATTGAGTAACAAACATCTAAACATTCAAACTTTCCCATTTATAATATTAGTAGGATAATATAACATGAGTAGGATTATAGGAGGATAGATTCTGCCCACCCAGATGGACCAGCGGAGTAAAATGAGCCGATATCCATCCTGAAAGTCAGGAGATTACCCCCTACATACAAACTTACAGACGTTTTTCTCTTCATGATATGATGAGTAGATAGTAACTACAGACCATTGACTTATATTACTAGAGTAGACATCACCTAGCATAAGTTTGCGCACGTCAACATACTCTCATGAGAGTATGTTGGTTTAGTCTGTGGCGGGCTGTGATGGCGGTCGCTTCGAGTGCAATTTTGACTCAACTTTGAAGAATGCCTTCTTTTGCATTGCACTATTGCACCAACAAAAAACCCAACAATAGTAAAAGTACGGGAATCACTTTTCATCGGCAAATTCACAGATATTTTAAATAACATGTTTTTTTCTGTAATTTATAAGATACGCGACGATGGCGGCTATTATTTCAAAGATTAAAAATATAGAAGTGACAATTTTCTAAGACTATTCTGCCTTATTAGTAGAACATTTCATTAACTAGACTTACTGATTTGAAGCTTTAAAGATCTTTATTTTTGCACTAAAATATATGAATAATTTTATTGGCAACGTTTCGTTGCTATTTAGATCTTAAGTTCTACTTATTTAAATCCTATCTGTCAATTCTCTTATATAAATAATGTACGCGGCGCGAGTATGGTCTCCGAATATGAACCCATTAGCAATTTAGTAGAATATAATTATTATATTAATTTCCAATTTCTTTAAAAATCTATATCTGAGGATCACGTGGGACCTTAAATGTGTATGGATCTGACTGAAACTGAAAATGGTCGTAATTTTGATTTTTTGTCTTGCTGCGATTGCTATCAAAATCGATATCTGAGGATCCGTGTGGACCTTAAGTAGGACTTTTTCATCAAATCTGACACAAATTGCTGAGATAAATTGCATCCACACAGTGCATCCTCGGCAACTATAAAGATATCCAGTATTACTCAAATTACAAATACCAAAAGTCGGTGATTAAATCAATAAGTAGTTTTTTTATATACGAGTAACTAAGAGTGTATTATTAAATCACGTCATCACATATGGCCATAATTGAATCCGAACGCAGAAAATTGTCGCATCTACTTAACGTTTACAATGTTTACATACTCTTTGATCTACCAAGATGGCGGCCTGATTGGAAGACGTCAAGAAAAATGTTCTGGGTTGCCAGTCTATACGTAGTAATAGTAAGTCAATGCTACAGACTAGCTGTCCGCGTGGCACCACTCTCGGCGTATGTCCATCCCGATAATCCATTATTATTCAAATCGGATGAACAGTTTCGGAGATTACCCCCTACGTACAAACTTACAAAGCTACTGTGAAATGTAAGGTACATTTCATTTCACAGTGTACCTCATTATTGGTATGGATTATAAATAATGCCAGTATTAGCACGGGCCGCCACACCCCTTCATTGTTACCCGCCCGTCACGCTCGGGCTGCGACTGACAACCCTGTTTCATGCCAATAATCTTCTACGCTCAATTGTTTTTACATCTCAACGAACGTTCATACGAGCTAAATAATACAGTCCAACGGATTTAAATGAGTGAGTCCCTACTTAATTAAATTATTTCGATTGTGTTTTAATGCGGTTATTAGGGATCCTTAAATTAATACATTTGTAAGTACAATATGAAACGTATGGGTCATGTTTGAATTCCTTATCGACGAAGAACATTATCTGGAGCTGTGGAGTATGGCAGCGTCAGACACTGACACTTCAGTGCCAGGAACCCGCTTAGCGGGCGCCTACGCCGTAGGTAATCGCTTTCCGCTACATACGAAGAAAACCACGGGATCGGCTACGAGCGTAGCGATTCTTGGCAGTGAATGTGAAGATAACTTAAAGGTGTATCTATGAAGTGCTTCCAAATTAGATGTTAACTTATATCCAAATGATTTACTTAAAATAGGAATTATGAAAACTTTTTAAATTAAATTTTTGTTTACATTTATCAAACAATATTATTAAAATAAAATTCTGCCCAAACATAATCATCCTGTGCATTAACGGACTAGGTGATTATCACATTCTGTCAAGTGAGCGTCCTTGTTTGTCATCGATGACATTGATTAAGATTGGCGGGAAAAATGTTAGAAGGTAACTAGCTTTTCATAATTTTCAATAAGTACCAATCTTAAAACATCTCATTAAAAGAGTCACAGTTGTTTTCCAAATTTTCTCCTAAAACAAGCATGCACTTTAAATTAGTTTTGTACTTAAGTGTTGCTAAGGAGTACCTACTCATCATCAGTTCTGAAAGTATTGGCATCTAATTTGGTAGCAGCTTATATATTCTGTTCATAATTATGTAGTTAATGAAGTATTTGGGATCAATAAAATCCTTCAATTACGGGAAAACTATCGGAAACGCCAAACGATCTTTTGAAAAATAATTCCTCAAGAAAACATTGATTTAATGTTACCTTATTATGCTAATAATCGCTTACTTACAAAGGTCTAACTTTAGCTATAAGAAATACCTAGACAAAATAGGTAGCGAAGGATTGTAAGTTTGAACCATGAGCGAAGCGAATGGTTCAAAAGTACAATACTGAGCATAGCGAGGCTTTCAAGGCACGAGACGCCAAACAACTTTGCTGCCGAGCGAAACACACAACTTTTCATCTCACCACCGCGAGGAAAATTATAAATGTAATAAAAGTCATTTGGACCTTTTAATAATTTTCAATAAAGGTACAAATCAAATCAAATCAATTATTTATTCTGCAAATAGGCCACAAGGGCACTTTCACATGCCAAACGGTGATCTACAGTAAAATAATAATAATCTTACACAATAATAATTTAAAATTATATATAAAAGGTTAACAAACTACATGTCACTAAGTTAATGTAAACAAAAAAAATTGCAAAATATGACCATTACATTCGATATAAGATCTGTATTCTGCATTCTGCATTAACAGAAGTTAATGATATTAATTCAGTATTCCAGAGATGTAGGTCTCTGAGCGTCCAAATACAATTATTAATTATTCTAATATTCTAAGAGATGTATACGGTCTCTAAGCGTCTAAACAAAAAAAGGAGCATTACTGTAATATTGTCAGAGATGTACAGGGTCAATAACAATAAAACGTGTCAAGATCAGAATCGTCAATACGATAATAATAATAATAACACTATTATTTAAGTAGTTAACTAGGTACTAAGCATGAACAGTCCGGACTCCACAAACAGCACCTGATCACGAGTATAACCCATATCTCAGCCATCGCCTCCCTCAACCATATGTTAGGGAAGGTGGCGACCCGATCAACGATGCCACCGTAAGCAAAGCCCTTTAAGCGAACATGACATATTCAAGCCACCGGACATTGATAATAGCAAAGATTAAGCGACTTGTTCGGCGAGAAACAGCATTACGTGCTCTCTTCTTACATAAAACGGAACAGTTACTTCAGGTAGTTACTTATAATGATTACATGTATTTAGGTATATTCCTAATAGGATTAGACTGCTACTGGCTTAAAGGCATTTTTGTCGTTTAATATATCGTTGACAGTATAATACGCCTTGCTTAGGAAATTACTTTTAACATGAGACTTAAATTTACTGAACGGTAAATTAACAATTTCGGTGGTTATTTTATTGTAAAAACGTATGCAGTTCTCCACGGACGACGTGCTAACCTTGCGGAGACGACTGGCCTTCACTGCGACCTTGTTTTTACTTCTGGTGTTGTAGTCGTGGATATCACTGTTGAGTTTGAACTCGTGAAGGTTTTTCCGCACATACATGATATTCTCAAGAATGTATTGGCATGCTACAGTAAGAATGTTTGCCTCCTTAAATTTGTCCCTGAGAGAATCTCGAGCCTTTAGTTCATAAGTTCGTATATGGAGCGTACAGCTCGTTTCTGTAGCACGAATATGGTCTGGGTATCAGCCGCTTTCCCCCACAACAGGATTCCGTTGGACATAACACTGTGGAAGTAACTGTAGTACACCAGCCTGGCCGTCTCCAACTTTGTTAACTGTCTTATGCGTCTTACTGCATATGCTGCCGAAAAAAGTTTTCCGGCTAGGGCGGCGATAATTCAAATCGGTCCGGTCCATCCGGTCCGGTCCGTGGGAGCTACGATACCACAGACAGATACACAGCCACGTTAAACTTATAACACACAACCCAACCAACCAGTTATTCCAGGACTTTGGGTACCAAACCAACATATTAGACACCTTGGATTCGTATTAAAAAGCCCCTCGAGACCCGCAGAGAAAAATCGAGTGTATGTCGCGGCCGTCCGTGCTGACTTAAAATATATATAAGTACCTACTAGTGGCGTTGCGTGAAAATTTTCGGTAGGCAACCCGAAACAAAAAAAGTTATGAAAGAGTTTTGGGAATGCAACTACAGGTGTGCCTAAAAATAAATTAGGCATGTCGGTGGGAATCGGCTTGTATGCCCATACCCCGCCACTGGTACCGGCTAATATTATAAAGACCTAGAAGAATGTCTGTGAGGTTGTAAGGATATCCATACTAATATTATAAATGCGAAAGTGTGTCTGTCTGTCTGTTACGTTTTCACGCTTAAACCGCTGAACCGGCTTAGATGAAATTTGGTTTAGAGATAGTTTGAGTCCCGGGGAATTACATAGGATAGTATTTATCCCAGAAATGATGATGGTGAAATAGGGGGTGAAAGCTACGATATAAACGGGTTCCACACAGGCGGAGTCGCGGGCAGAAGCTATTAGACTATATTTTCGCGGTTTTGTCTGCAGCGTTTTTTGTAATACGCAGGTGAAGCCACGCGTTCAACAAGTCAGAAAAAAAGAAACATATCTTTCTCAAACTTGCAATGAAAATGTTGACATGACTTACATCAAATTAGGTTCAGAAATACTACGTATCCGGTGCCACCCGGTGCGATGAGGCCGATGAGTGAAGATGATATGTAAAGGAATTTCATACAGCCTTACACACCGAGGCCTGTAAAGCAACCTGCTTTTGTTTTTAAACGGAGGGCGGGGGCGCGGGCCCGGAGCTGGCGGCGCGGCGGCAGCGGTGCAGACGGTGGAGTTCAGAAACGTATTATTTATAAAACAAATTCACTACATTTTATTATTATTTCATTGCAAGTTTGAGAAAAGCACTATACAAACCTCGGCGAGCAACGGGGTTGCAGGCCGCGTATCCCGGCCTCTATAGTAATGTACTATTTTTATAGTGGCCTAATTATATTGACTTCGCAATTCCGTTAGTTAGATACATGAGCATGATGGTGTTCCAGTTGAAAAATACTACTGATACTTTTAAAGCAAGATTCCATTGATTTACACTTGCTGTAAGAAAATAACGGCGTATGTTATAAAATTGCGCCGAAATTACTCCTCTTTATATATTAGCGGAGTGTTGTAAATTGGCTTTTATCGTTGTGCGTCCGGAAATATCCACAAAATCCCGGCGAAAACCGGAACAAACCGGAACACACCGGAACCGTTGCTCGTTCGTGTAGTAACCGATGAATTAAATATGATGGCGTGCCAAATCGGCATGGTTGCATGTTGAATTGTTTACGAAAGGAATGGTTTTCATTATGTATATTCGTATGGTTGTTATGAACGAAATTAAAGCACAACCTTATTTTATCGGAACGTAGATTGTGAGTAACTTGAGATTTCGTGCGTTCTATATCTAGTCTGAAGCTAAAAAAGGGTGCGAAAATACGAGGACGACCAAACGTTTCTTAAAGTTTGGATGGTCTTGATGGAAAAGCAACCAGACCAATTAAAATAAATAACAAACACATTATCTGTCAATGTTTATGTAGGCGTAGCGTGACAATAGTTATTTTCATATCTCATGCTCTGAAACTGAAAGTGAGTCGTTGTTCTAAAAAGTGTGCAGAAAGTGATACGTTTCTGCTCTAGTGCAGAAAAGTAGTGGATTCCTTAATTAGTCCTCGCCTGATGAATGAATACTTACCCCGCTACTGACAAAGGGAAATTATTTTAATCTTACTAGTTCATGGAACTTATTTTATTAAATATAAAATAAGTTTATGTTGTAAATTCATTACTTTTATTTTAGCTAAAATATTCACTAGTCTATCAAAAATCAAATCAAATCAAATCAAAACATTTATTCGTGACAAACACAACACAGAGAGTTGGTGACAAATGGAATACACCCACAAAAGCTTTTTTTAACTTAAAGTTGTGTATGTGAGGTAAGGCAGAAACGCATACAGCCACTCTTCAACTAATACTAATAATAAATACAAATAGTATAAACATATTTGAATAGGCTATTATCGTCTATCACAATTCAATTATGAAAGTTGTTATTCATATAGTTTTGACTTTCGGAAATTCGAATATACCATTTGGTTATAAAAACGAGCAATATTTTTGATTTCAAAATTAAAATCGTAGGTTTATTATCTGTATGTCACGTAACCGAATTACACCATATAACCATAAGCGCGAGCGAGACAGATATTTGCCTCTTTCTTAAGGACAGGTGAGATGGGACTATTCTTTCGGCTCGGATGACGTCACGGTAATGGCGGCTGCCGTTTTTGAATTGTAAACTTCGAATAAACATATTGTTTAATTTTCCGTCTGTTTTTTTTACTTTCCTGGTATTCAATATGAAAATTAGAGTGTTTAACTCGGGTGAAAGGCACCCATTTCTGACTCGAACCATTGGCGCTCTCACTTCGTTCGAGCGCCAAAATATCTCGTCAAACAAGGGTGCCTTTCAGCCCTTGGTAAACAATCTACTATTACGATACAAGTGCCGAAATTAGGAAATTCGCAACGAGTGGGGATAAATTAAAACACGACCGAAGGGAGTGTTTTAAATCGACACGAGTTGCGAATTACCTATTCGCACGTGTATCGTACAACGTTTTGCAATGCATGTGCTCAAAAAGAGCGTTTTCCAAGCACTAAAATCGTGCGGAAAGCGCCACTTTGTCGCACTAGTGCTTTTTACTTTTCAATTTTTTTTTAATTTTCAAGTCCGTCGTCAGCCCGACACAAAGAGTTTTTATTACTGGAGAAAAGTTTTACAAATATTTCAATTACACGTTTTCTTTCATATAAAAGGTACATAAATACTAATAACGTATAAAATGATTTATTAATGTTTATGAATTTTGAATTTGGTCAATAAATAAATTAATTTTAAATATTCACTTAATGTGTTTGGCTGAACGCATATCTTTCTTATGCCTTTTACAATATGACAGTATTGCTGCTTAAACATGCGCAATGCGCATATGTTGACCGCGCATGTATCTAAAAGCCCGCCGTTGTTGTTTATTGTGAGTTTTGTGTAGTTAGTTAGTTAGTTAGTTAGTTATCCTGGGCTCTTTTCCGCAAGTCGACATCCAGTGTGCCTATTTTGCGTGAATTTGTGGGGTAGCGCTACTCTAACCACCCCAGCTCCTCCAGAAAGTTGGTGAGTGCTTTTGTGTTTATGATTGCGTCCCGTAGTGTGTCTGGCGACCCTAGGTGCTTTTTCCTGTATACTTCTACCTGCTTGCAGTCCAGTAGAATGTGTTTGGTCGTTTCTTCCGCCTCCATGCACGCTCTGCACATGGGGCTATCTGTGATACCCATGTTGTAGAGGTGTCTGTTCAAGGTATTGTGTCCTGTTATTATTCCTACTATCTTGCGTAGTTGGTTTCTATGTGTCCTCAGTAGTGCTGTTGTGAGTTTGTTGTCGCGTTTTGACAGAATCTCTTTGGTCTGTCTGCATGTGTCTATCTGCTCCCAGTATCTTTGGTGTAAGTCTTTGGTGTATAGGTCAAGTTGATTGTATATGTAGCTTTGTGGCAGGGGTAAGATTGGTTCTGGTCCGTATGGATAGTTTTGTGTAGTTATTTTATGTAAATATGTTAAAAAGGTCGAGTGAAAGTGCGTAATCAATAATAATAATGATTTATTGCGTTTCAATAGTGTCAGTATGTTTCTTAGAACTACGACGGTACAGCGTCTTTTTGTTGTTTAATATATTGAGTTACTCAAAATGAATTGTGTTCTAAAACCACAATAGGGCTTTAACTTTTAAGTGAATAAGCTTGACTGCAAAAGATGTGGAGAAGTTGGTAAATGCAATTCCAGATAATAAGTAGGTACCAGACAATCTACCTGGGTTCTTCAATTTTAACCTAGATCTATTTTAAACCAACATTTCAACATTTAATATATTTCCTCACACAAGGCATAGTAAAACGTTGTATGATACACGCGCGTAAAGATGATTTCCGACTCGTGTCGAATTATACATTCGCTCGCTTCACTCGCTCATGTATAAAAATGACACTCGTCGGAAATCACCTACTTTCCACACTTGTAGCATAAATAACTATTAAGTACTGTACATATGGCTCTTTAAAGTTTCGACATATGCACGGAAAGTGCTCTTTCCGCACTAGTGCGGGAAAGTAACACCATATGTACTGTAAATTGGTTTTTCCGGTTAACAAAGAATCCAAGCCAGTTCTCTATAGATAAAATTCAAATTGCATTCCTCTGGTATTCTTCTCTCACCGCTCACTTGAATTCGAATTTTAAAAAAGGTAGCCTAAATTGCTTTGGTTTTTTTTATCAAGGTAGCCCATACTACGCTAGGCAACCACAGTTGCCACAATCAGTTTAGGGGTGCGTGAAATTGGCAACTGTGGTTGCCACAAGCAAGTGAGTAACATTAAATACCTAGAAAATGTGAAAAATATCAATCACGCCAATACAGCTAAACAGATTAGATGAAATCTGGCTTTTTTTAAAGGACTGCATACATTCTTAAAGGGTTGGCAACGCGCATTTGATACCCCTGGAGTTGAAAACGTCCATAGACTACGGTGACCGCTTACCAGCAGGCGGGGCCGTAAGCTTATTTGCTGACAAGATATTAAAAAAACTGTTTTAAGATAAATTAAAATATAGGATACTCTTTATCCCGAAAGTCTTCACCCAAAGGGGTGAAATAGGGGATGGAAGTTGATGCGTAAATTCTCGCGGTCGAAGTCGCAAGAAAATACTAGTATTTGTTTAAGCTTACTGAACATAAAGACTTCCAGAGACGGCTATGAGTATAGGTGTGTGTAAAAATACGTAATGTTGTCTCTAATATTTTATAGGTACTTCCTATAAAATATTAGAGACAACATTACGTCTGAGTAATAGTACAGTTCTGAAATGATGCGGTACCTCTACCATTGTGCGAAAGATAAAGCGTGTCTACAGCATGTTAACCCGCATCGAACCAGGGCTATCTAGGCAGCACATTACCTCTGGGAGATGGCATAGAACACGGGCACAGAAGGCGAGTCCCAGCCGAGGAACTCCATCTGGTTGAGTTTTGTATAATTGTAACCGCTAGTTTTTTCAAGATAAGTATCTATCTGTATGTGAGTGTTCTATTACATATTTATTCGTTTTGTGGTTTTTCCTCAAACGTTCATCATTTGTTTTTGAATCATAAACTAATTTTGAATTTGTTTTTTATTTTATTTAAAAGCTTAAACCACTGCTTGTAAAGTTAAGTGCAAAAATATGTATCGATAACATCCTCTTTTAAATAAGTACCAAAACCTTAATCCGCTGACATAAGAGTTACGGGACATATTTATGAGTAAGTTGTATGCACCCATTTTTTACACTTCACTGTACAAGTAGTACAAACAAAATAACATTGCGAAATTTTCAAATGACCAGCAGCTATTATTGTTCAACCGGTTACATCCTTCTGAGGTCGAACAGACATACTAAATAACTAAAACCAAGTGAAACAATATTTCAATGTTACGCATTTGATACTTACATTTTCGTAAGTCCAAAATGTAGTGCCTGTAAATATGTAACCGTATAATAATAGAGAAAAAAAATGGTTTATGCACAGTGGATCTTCTGAAGCGGCTACTATTGTGTAAATGGGTGGTAGGCGAGACGTAAATTACAACTGCGAATTGGTTTAGGCAACATTTAGGCTCGCAAATGGCGAAAATCCAACGATTATTGGTGACCCGGATAGACTCCAAACGGTCGGTAGGTAATAGAGAGAGAGGAATCCAAAGTGTCCTTTGGAAGTCCTTGAGAAATGATTAGAGAGTGTAAGTGTAGGGACAATGGGTCAATTTACATTGTAATTGACTAAGTAAGTACAAAAGGTAAGTTTAAGGATTTTTCACAGTGACTAATATACCCGAGGTGGGTATATTCTGAGAAAAATACAAAACACAAGCACATCCAGAAAAGAGATGATGCCTTATTAAAATCTATATAATTAAAAAGATTCTGTTAAACCATGTTATTGCTTAAGACAGATTTTAACAGCGGGCGTTTTGTGAATAACGCGGGTCCTATATGGCCACTAAATCAAATAGGTAAACATATGATTAAGTGTTATACTCGATTCAGTATAGTTTAAAAAAAAATTAAAGCGTTTTTAAACAATAGGTGTTAAACTCGTAAGTTCAATCATGAGAGCCGTATAATAAAAGTCACATTTAATCCAACTTAACCAAAGTTATTAGACGCGTAACCATATCACAATAATATTGCGGCACGTCAGGGGGCAAGGGAAAATTAAGAAAGTTCGGTGATGAGATTGTCGCCCACATTGTCTCTTGTAGTTAGGGGCTTTCGCCCGATTTTGTATGTTCGCTGATAACGGCAACAAAGGGGCTATTTACGCTTTATTAGATTAGGCTTCCTTAAAACTTCCTCGTAGACTCTGTTCGGAACAATAAAGAGGTCTTGAGGATTTGAATAGTATATTGTTACCCAAGGGTTGAAGGCACACATGTCAGACGAGATATTTTGGCGCTCAAACAAAGAGAGGGCGCCAATTAGCTACAGACTGAAATCGGGTTACACCTGAGTTAAGCACTGTCCTGAATACGAGGAAACTATTCCAGAGTAAAATTTGCAAAAAAAATTGAATTAGTAAAATATAAAACCCATTTAAAATGCGTTAGTGAACGAACCATTTCGGAGAATGAGAACTGAAATAGTTATTTATGATACAAGTGTGGAAAGTAGGTGATTTCCGACGAGTGTCATTTTTATACATGAGCGAGTGAAGCGAGCGAATGTATAATTCGACACGAGTCGGAAATCATCTTTACGCGCGTGCATCATACAACGTTTTACTATGCCTTGTGTGAGGAAATATATGTATTAAATGGTGAAATGTCGGTTTAAAATAGATAGGTTAAAATTGAAGAAGAGGTAGATTGTCAGGTACCTACTTATAATCTGGAACTGCATTTAACAACTTCTCCACATCTTTTGCTGTCAAGCTTATTCACTTAAGAGGCTCCCATACGCCAATGACCTTCGATCTGAATCCCTTAGTTTTCTAATGTTTTTTGTAGCTTATTATATTAACAACAACGGCTTTAAGCAATATAGTATCCCATATTTACTTCAAACTTCATTGTTTTCTTTGTTTGAGCGCCAAAATATCTCGTCTGACATGTGTATGTCAGACGAGATATTTTGGCGCTCAAACAAAGAGAGGGCGCCAATTAGCTACAGACTGAAATCGGGTTACACCTGAGTTAAGCACTGTCCTGAATACGAGGAAACTATTCCAGAGTAAAATTTGCAAAAAAAATTGAATTAGTAAAATATAAAACCCATTTAAAATGCGTTAGTGAACGAACCATTTCGGAGAATGAGAACTGAAATAGTTATTTATGATACAAGTGTGGAAAGTAGGTGATTTCCGACGAGTGTCATTTTTATACATGAGCGAGTGAAGCGAGCGAATGTATAATTCGACACGAGTCGGAAATCATCTTTACGCGCGTGCATCATACAACGTTTTACTATGCCTTGTGTGAGGAAATATATTAAATGGTGAAATGTCGGTTTAAAATAGATAGGTTAAAATTGAAGAAGAGGTAGATTGTCAGGTACCTACTTATAATCTGGAACTGCATTTAACAACTTCTCCACATCTTTTGCTGTCAAGCTTATTCACTTAAGAGGCTCCCATACGCCAATGACCTTCGATCTGAATCCCTTAGTTTTCTAATGTTTTTTGTAGCTTATTATATTAACAACAACGGCTTTAAGCAATATAGTATCCCATATTTACTTCAAACTTCATTGTTTTCGAGATATTTGGCATCAAAGTTGAACAATTTTAGGCCAAAAAACTGGTTTTCTGGCCATAACTTTTGTGTTAATTGGTTTAAAATTAAAACCCTCTGCCAGTTTTTAGAGACGTCATAGACGAACCCAAATTTGTAGATTTCGTATATGTTAGATCTTTCACGTCAATAGAGATGCGAAATAAGTGTTTTTTTAGACAATGTTTAAAAAAATCATACAAAATTAAGTATTAATTTGTTTCAAAATCCGGTCTGTCAAAATGGAGATAAAAGATTGAAGAACCGATAACCGTTTGATTAATGATTCTATCTGTAGTGCAAAAGTAGTAGATACGATTCAAAACTTGTCAAAAATCGATGAAAACCTCGGGTAGCCCCTTAAAAGTGAAATCCATTGTATTGTGGTTTTGGAACAAAATTAATTTTGAGTAACTCAATATATTTAACAACAAAAAGACGCTGTACCGTCGTAGTTCTAAGAAACATACTGACACTATTGAAACGCAATACCTAAATCATTATTATTATTGATTACTCACTTTCACTCGATATTTTTAACTTATTTACATAAAATAACTCCAAAGTAAACAACAATCACAACAATGGCGGGCTTTTTAGTTTTAAATACATGCGCGGTTAACCAACATATGCGCATTGCGCATGTGCAAGTCGCCATACTGTCGTATCGCAAAAGGCAAAAGAAAGATGCGTTCAGCCAAACACATTAAGTGAATATTTAAAATTTATTAATTTATTGACCCAATTCAAAATTCATAAAGATTAATAAATCATTTTATACATTATTAGTATTTATGTACCTTTTATATTGAAAGAAAACGTGTAATTGAAATATTTGTAAAACTTTTCTCGAGTAATAAAAACTCTTTGCGTCGGGCTGACGACGGACGTAAAAAAAAAAAAAAAATGAAAAGTAAAAAGCACTAGTGCGAAAAAGTGGCACTTTCCGCACGATTTGGGTGCTTGGAAAACGCTCTTTTCGAGCACATGCATTGTAAAGTATATTTATGTAATGGACACATTTTAAAGAATAACACATAAATATCTACTTCTTTCTAACATTATCGTAATTTCATGTCTGGTTCAGACATCTGGGAACTTAGTAACATATAGTTAGCTTAGTGTGGCATATTCTGTTTGCTATGAATAGCTCAATCTATAGCAACGGGTACGAAGTGTGTAAGTATATATGTGTATCCCAGTCTAAGAATACATATTGAAATATACTAGATACCAATTTATAGACAATTCATCTAATTCCAATAATTTAAATATGCAAATTGGCCCATACGATGTAACGTTGCTCGACTCTGGTTTCATTACAATGTAAAATGAATTAGGCTAATTATGATTGGCTTACTAAGTCTCGCGTAATGGCGCCCAGCATTAGATGCCGTAATTAAATATAGAGGTCAACTGATAAAATGTACTTCAGAAACTATAACTTATTCCAAGCCATTTCGTTGTGTCTTTAACCCATTTATGATTCTACCAGGACGAAAATGGCTATATTTTGCCCCTCAGCAATCTGAAGAACTATAACTTTTTTTAATTATACGCGCAGACGGAGATGATGACACTTTGTCTTTCTTATGTTAAGAGTTTTCACGGGGTAGAGATATATTTTTTAAAAGGTTCAAAAGTCAAAGAAAGTGGGGCCTAATTCTTTTAACTCTCCTAAACAATACAACATAACGTACCTGATATAGTTAGGGCCATTATCAAAATCTACGTTAATATTTATCCAAGTTGAAAACGCAATCATTAAAGAGGACATTAAAAACAAATTAGACCCTAAATCTGTAAAGGATTATCTGCAGTTCCTTTCAGAGGTTTTCTAATTCATGTTTTGCTAATGTACCCTTTCACTGACGACCATGTGAATTCCACCTTTAAAATAATGTTTATTGAAGCCGTGGACATTTACGGACAACAGTTTAAAGCTGCTTCATGTATTAGGTTAGTCAGCGTGCCATAGTTAAAGAAAACTCGTGCCCGCATGTTATGTTACGTAATGTTTTACTATGTAGATAATATATACCCTGCTTTAGGTATCCAGAATGCATAATGTTACCAGCTGGCAGCATTATGGCCAAAAAATCTAGGTGATAACATCCATCAATCAGGTTTAATTATAACCAATTTGATTGGGTGGATTTTAAAAGTTGCTGTCAAAAAGACCTCTCACCTAAAGCTGCCAGCTGAGATTATGCATTCTGGAAACCCTTCATTGGAAGAAATCTCATAACCAGTGAACACGGGGAATCAGGAGCTGAATTATGGGGCTTCATCTATAATAATAGCTGCAATTCTACGGGCGCCTTATAATAACATCTGTCTACCGAGCATGGAGTCATGCTGACCTGGTGGCTGCACATCCCTCGAGCCAGCACATACACACGGTCGAAAAGCGAGAACAGCGAGACCGAGGGCTGGTGTATGGTGCAGACAATCGTCCTGCCTAGCTGCAAAGGCAGCAGCACCACCAGCTGCTGGGTGATACATGGACTGACCTGGTAGCAGCACATCCCTCGAGCCAGCACGTACACCCGGTCGGAAAGCGAGAACAGCGAGGCCGAGGGCTGGTGTATGGTGCAGACAATCGTCCTGCCTAGCTGCAAGGCAGCAGCACCGCCAGCTGCTGGGTGATACATGGACTGACCTGGTAGCAGCACATCCCTCGAGCCAGCACGTACACCCGGTCGAAAAGCGAGAACAGCGAGGCGGAGGGCTGGTGTATGGTGCAGATGATCGTCCTGCCTTGCCGCGAGAGTAGACGCAGTAGCACTACCAGGTGGCGGATGGATACAACGTCTAGGCCGCTGGAAAAGAAGAAACAAAATCAATCCTATTTACATTACAGTCACTTCTTATGATCCGATTTAAAAGCATATTTTGATTATTAATGTTATTATTTGAATTTAAACTTAAATACAAAATACTTTGTAACTTTAAAATACTACTTTTAAAACAGTTATTTCTTTGGAACTATAAATTAATAGATTAACTTATTTTACGCTCGGTAAAAATGTTTTAGAACTCTTTAGGTAAAAGTTTGTGTACTTACAAATTACGTTAAATCTGAAAAATCCGAACGCGAACGGCCCTGTTAAAACAATAAAATCTCACTGTGGAAGTGGACAATTTTATTAAATTACCGGGGAACGTGTTTGGAACGCTACAGCGTTTGGTTTTTCATTGGCCGGGTGTGAAATTTTTCATTTTACCAACATTCATAAACCTAGTTGAGGAGAAAACCGTCAATTTCGGAGTTATTAAGTTATTATACTTCTTTTTGAGATTAAACTAGATGTCAAAAATGTTTTTTATTTTTATTTAGTGGCCTATACAGCGAAAACTAATTGCTTATGCTCTTTACTTTTCTAGCGCTTAATAACGCAGAAATTCAACACCGTAATAAAAATATCAAATGCCACCCGAATAAGATTTATTTCGTTGATAATCTGTACTTATCTATACTACTCTACATTTTAAATAGGATAAGTCTGTGAGATTGTACCTTTGTGTGCGGAATGATCTTTCTGGATGGACAGTATGGACTCCAGCCTGTTTTTTTTTCCCCAGGATTTGACTGCGCTCTTTGTAATACGCTGTTGTAATCGAAGCCACGCGGGTAGAAAGTAATAATATAAATAAAGATTACAGATAAATCCCGCAAAACTGAACATGCGAAGAAAAGCTTCTCGTTTATACCATGTAATGCAGAACTTGATTGGTATCATATTATAAGTAAGAATAATTTTACATAATAGTACATTGTGATACAAGTGAGGTAGTAAGTTGATAATTACATCAGAGGCGGAATTGTTTACGCGAACCGGAGGTGAGCGTGATAAGAGAGCCGAGGATGTAATTATCAAAGCTCACGCGTTTCATACGACGTTTTTCAACAAATTTTGCGAGGAAAAAATCTTTTTCACAAGATGAAAAGTTTATAGGCCTGCCAAGCTATTTTCTTTGCTTAATGATGTCAATAGGTTTTTACTCACATATTGTACAATGGCAAGAATTTCCAGTGGCGTCCATTCTATTTATCACTTCTAAGTCACCACGATTCAACTTTTTTGATAATAACCAAGTAGTACACGCATTAACAATATTTGTGAAATACAAAATAAAATCAATATTTTCGTTTTAAATTTTTATCTGTATTAATTCATGTAAAATGTTATCAAAACTGAATAGTTTTACTAAATTAAACGTTATATAACCAAAAAGAAATAGTCAATTAATTAACAAAAAGGATTTAATTTGTGTAGTCGAGTAAGAATCCATTTGCTAATAATTAAAAAAAAAGCTGTACATTCTGTACAACCCGGTTAATTTAAGAATGCACCGTGTTCATGCATACATCTTACTGCAAGGTGCCAACGTGACTTAATCGGGATATAACCATAACACAAGTATCGTAATGTTATAAAAACACGCGTGTTTAATACCCAGGATAATGAGCCTAAAAGCGACATAACAAGAGGTACGTTACGAGCAAATGTGTTGAAAAATATGTAAACACTATTAAATCTCACTACATCCCTCTTAGGACATCCAATTACTGACTAAACCTAAACCTTTGTTTTAAGTTTGAGGTAAAGATCCTCTTCTGTTGCTGAGCAAGCGTAATTCCGAGAAGTTATAGCTTGTAAAAAACTAATTTTCGAAATCCATAACTCGCAGAAATCAGTACTAGCTCTCGGTCTATCCCTCGGCACGGTTAGCAAAAATGCAGTAACTTATTCTAGCGACGTAGCTAAAATGCTAACTGTACCGCTAAGTGGCACAGGTGTGCACAGTGCCTAACGCGTCGCGTCGTTTAAGTTTTATTTTAGCTGGAACTATGTTAAGTACTTAAGCGAGTCGTTATTTGTAGGCGTCACTTAGAGTGCCTTATTGAATTTAACTTCGAAAGAAACATTATCACAAAGGATGAAGTGGATTTAAAAGATTGGTAAATATAACAATCAAGTTTTGCGGTTCGACTTTTCAACCGATTTCAATAGATGAAGCACGAGCATCATTCTTGTCTGGATAATGGTAGAAAAACTACAGCCAAGAAAATTGAAATACTTACATAACTTTTTGTTTTTGTTAGGAATAAAAAGGTACATCAGGGTGGTGACTTTGGTGAAGAACTGAATATCAATAGAGGCAATTTCCTCAAAATGTAATAAGTACCTCAGTATTGTCTGCAGAGCGCACTTAAGTATATTGTGAAAACATTTACACCGACCCTTATCTATTATTTTTCTGAATCACTGAGAACTCTGGCATGAATTTATAATATATGCACACATAATCAAGTATTATTGTTTTCGTTTGGAAACATCTTTACACGACTCGTATTTAACGAATGTAAAAGACTTTACGCGGAATATCCACCTCATCTAATAGAGTGATGGTAGAAATCCAGGAAAAGCCGATTTCGAGCTGCTTAGTGCTTACTTTACACGTATTTTGGAGTTCCACTATTCCACTCGAGGTAATTACTGAATTTGAATCGGCCTGATTTTCCCAATAAACATTTTTCACGGAATACCCATATCCACCTCATCAAATAGAGTGATGCTTAAAATACAAATCCAAGACTTTCCGTATTTTTGCTTTACTGTACGAGTGTAAACACTAAACTTATGAACACACGCACAAAACTACACACCAAAATTAAACTCGGTCAAAAAATTTTTTTTTGGTATGTTCAAGCTTTTACTTCTAACTGTACTTTTTTGCAAATACTGGCTGGGTTCCGATGAGATGGGCCCAATCACGACCGGTATATCTAGTGTAAAAGTTGCTACGACCACCTCTGTCTGCATCATCTTGGGAGTATCATAATATTGATTGTCACCAAACTTACATAAGTATCTGGCAAGGGGCTGAAAACTTTTACGGTTTATAAGGGCGGCTTACATACAATACGAACGTGGTACGAAGTACGTTGATTAGTGAGAAAGAGAGAGAGAGAGAGTGATGAGAGATGACGCGAGTACAAGGGAAGGATTTCAAAACCAGAAATTCCTGTACGGCACACATTACAGAGAAAGGTAGATAGGCCCTAATAAATTGAACGTTTTCTATACATCCGATCTCTTCTCACTTACGTACTGGACGACGAATAAGAAAGGCATAGAACCATGTTATCTGACAGGTCTTCATACGTGATTGTCTCCGCTGTCTCGCTCGCACGATGTAATTCGTTCTCTCGCTCGCTCGAGATTTAGTGTAGCGAAAGATATTTTGTTACAAGATATCGACATCGATATTTACTTTCCATCTATTCATCATCTGCACCAGTCGTAAATAAATTGTATCTCCATACATTTGTATTGAGATACAATTTAACACATGTATACAAAATGTCATTTACGGCATTTACCACAATAAAAACAAAAACCATAGGTACGTTAACTTAACTACCTACTTAAGTCCTATTTCTGAGACACAACTACCTACGTGAGGTGTAGACAGCTACTTGATTCGGACTTTAAATAAATATTAAAATGTAATTGACTAGTATTTAACAACTATAATAATAATCTTTATAGTTTCAGTTATCTATACTGAAATAAACAATACAAAAGTTAATATGGTAGGTATACGGAAGTAGCAAAATAAACCTCCAGCTCACTCACATCTGTATTTCCGGTCTCTGTATCTCAAACTGACCAAACGCCTCGCCTACATAACATTCACGCCGATTAAATGTCGATGAATATAAACTTTAAAATAATTACAACACTATAAGTGTCAACTTGACGTTGACGTCTCGGCGAAATTGTTTACTATTTTAACACTGTGGTGAACAGTAGATGGAGACGAGTCGTCAATAAACTCAAAATACCATACTATTCGTCTCATTCTAACTCATGTCAGCTGACCATAAGAAGTGACTGAGACAACTATATGAAACATCGTCTTGCTTTAAGTATACTGCGCGTCTGTATTAGTCTGTGGTACAGGGAAAGTCTTAATGACGTTGACATGAAATAGAATTTGATCGGACTGTGGAAAAGGTTATTATTGTTATATTACATTTGCAGTTATCTTATCACGCTTTTCGTGCTACGTAGCTGTGGCAACTAGCGGTGATGGTGAAATTAAAGTATAAATTACTGACACTGTTTTTAAAGTGAGCCGGAATATTCATATTTCAATAAATAAATTGCCACTCAGAAGAGTGGCGGGTAGGTACAGCTTAGGGTTGCCAACCGTACTATATTGTATAGTATTGTACTATATTATTTTGACTCTGTGTACTATATACTGTTGAGAAATATATAGTACGCGAAAATACTATATTTAGGGGGACCTTAGGAAGTGCTTCAAACTGCCAAGGTTTTTACTAAATAGCAACATGGCCCACCCAGCCAAGTACTATATTTTTGTCGCTTTTTTCTGGAAAATACTATATCTCACCCAAAAATAGTTGGCAACCCTAACAACACCTGGTACCGAAATAACTTTAATAACTTTGAGTATAGTTCTCAATAAATTAAAATATCCCTAGGAGGTATGTAACGTTCATGTATTATTATCTATTACATTTCACATAGTTGGTAGGACTAGAGACTGGTAAAATATAAATACTCAAATGCGACGCGCATTTTAATACTGCTGCGCAAATAACAGTATATCGACAAGGTAGATCTGTTTGACATCACTAAGCTCTCGGTATAGTTCAAAATATCGCATACCGATTAGGCCGCGCCAAAAGGAGAAGAGACCGCTAAACTGAAATTTTAATATCTTTGTATACTTTAGTCGAGTTCAGAGTGAACTGTAGTTGAAATCGATACTGCGGTGAACATCGATACAACAGTATATGGTGCCCACAACGATAAAATCGAATGCACCCCGCAGTTTGCAGTGTAATCAAATGATTGGGAATTCAACGCTTGCCTATTGTGTGAATACTAAATCAATCGAGCACTAGTGGTTTCATAAATGGTGTGGCATAACATGGCCAAGGATTTGCTTTATTTTCTAAATATTACTTTATACTTTGTTTCAATGACAAAAGAGTTGTTAGGTGTTACAATTTCCGAGCACGTCGGTAGTGAAAATATTTTTACCGCTCATGACGCTGGGCACAAGCAGGTCTTAACCTTCTTGCCACTACGGCTACATTCGGCTCTCACGCACCTCTGAGGTGCAAATTACGAAAAAACCTACGCTACATCTACCATGAAATTGGGTAAACAAATTAGTATCGCTGCTTCGGTTGAGATGGCAGTACTTAGTAGTCCTTGGTTTTAACGATTCGCCTTAATTCAGTAGGAAAGTAAGAAGGAGTAACAAATGGTGAATAACAATAATAATAGAAGGTTGTAAATATTATTCTAGCAGAAGCGCCGCTCATGGAACCTCGGGTATAAAGCTGTTATTTGGTACTCGGAAGATTTAATTTTCGAGATTGTTAATATTTATGGACGTCTATATTAGCTTTTGGAACGATCATTGCGGCGGGCACTGGGTGGTAATTGTTATAGCGGATCCACATCCACATGGCATAATATGCCATAAACATATTATGTTTAAGTCTGTACTACTTTGCTGTACCTACAGTTTTAATGCCGCGTGGACAAATGTAAGCTATGCAGACTTTTTACTCGGAATATTCATAATGATAATCGTAATATTCATAAAGAAATTCAAAGGTGTATTTGAAGTCGCCAACCCGCACTGGGCCAGCGTGGGCCCCGTAGGACTATTGCCCGTTCCCTCTCATCCATGAAAGGAGGCCTGTACCCAGCAGTGGGACGTATATATGTCGGCGGCGATCGTAAAATCCGCCAGATCACGAAATTCCTAGGCATATCGTGAAACACCGCCATTTCATGATATGCCTGATAAACAATACGGCAGATGGATTAGAGCAACGCATTCGTCGATATTCCTAGCTCTATACCGGGCACATCGTAAAATAGTTTCTTTCTTGGCCACTGGTGGCGCTGCCAATAATCCAATAATCAGGGCGGGCAAAAATGACTTGTCATAAGCGAACTCTGTCTTAGGTCAGATAGGTTAGGGTTCAATCGTGTCCCTCAGATCAGAAATAGACACCCCGCACAGCGGGGTGGCGTCGACTGGCTGGAGATTATCAGTCCGCACTCCTTATTTTTTTTCTTTTACCTACTTCAATTTTGGACACCCTACTTCGGTGAGTATTGAACGATGTGGCGGCGTTTCATGATATGCCTAGGAATTTCATGATCAGCCTAAACGTCACTGGCTTGGCAAAATCATGAAATGCCGGCGTTTCATGACATACCTAGGAAGTTCATGATCTGCCTAAACGTCACTAGGCAAATCGTTAAATGGTGAATTTTGAACGATATGGCGGATGTCATTCAGCCAAATCATGAAATGGCGGCGTTTCACGATATGCCTAGGAATTTCGTGATCTGGCGGGTCTTACGATGGGCCGCCGACATATAGACTGATTTATTTATTACTAGCTATACCTGCGACTTCGTTTGCATGGTAATGTGGTGGGAGTTAACGCATTTCTTCTCTTGGACACAGGACACATGCAGTTAGGCTAAATTAGGCCTATCAAGTAAAACGTTGAATAAACCTATTTTTGCTGAAATGCCCTTAAAATTCGTTTGTCTTTATCTGTCACTCTGATATTTCAATTAGGGCCGATTTTTCAATTCCCAGATAAAACTATCTGTCAGATAAATGTTAGCTCTGTCCTTTTCTTTCATATGACTTAAGAAAAAGATGGTGATAATTTTAACTGACGTATAACTTTATCTAGAGATTGAAAAACCGGCCCTTAGTATAAAAGGGACAAAACTTAATACTAACAATTACACGGTTCAACTCAGTGTATTCTTATTTCAACATGTCTCACGAAAGTTTAAATTCGCGGGGGACAAAACTTGTTTTATTTAACAGCGGTATTTTAAGTTTTATGAATAAGGGGGTAAAAGTTTAGTAGACGTTTGTGGCCATAGATCCAAAAGGTAGGACACAGGCTGCAGCATTAAATGTTTATTGATCTACTTCTCTACATATTTTTAACAATGGTTTATATTAAATAAATAAAAACGTGATGACCGAAATGATCTTGAGTCACTCCGACTCTCAGGTAAAGATGTGTTTAGGAATTAATAATAGATATAATCCTTTCGAGTACCCATTGACCGTAAGTGTTTACGCGGAATCAAAAATCTCTTTTTAATTAGACAACAGACGGCCAATTTATATTTTCCAAACTATAACTAACCACTAAGTTAGTTCTACAATCATAACGCGAGCCCGAGACCCTTTATTTTCTACTAAAGTAATTATTAATAAATTATTAATGTAATAATATATGTCAAATGAGGTCAAATGTTTCCGAAAATTAATTAATCGTCGCAGTCGGATAAAAACTATCCTTAACGGAAGCTAGAGTAATAATGTACTTATAAAAAAAGTTACATGTTTTTCCGTTCATGGGAAGCTGAGATCAATCGGGACACAACAATGCTTAGTTTGATACTGGCTGATTCTTTTTTTTTATTTAGAGAATTATTATAAGTGAGAGATGAGATGAGAGATGTACTTATATAACATTTTTGCGCACAATACTGACATGTTACATTTCAGTCTGCTTAGCAAGCGGGGCTAAAGTAGTACATTTAGCCTCTACGGAAAATATGTCGACATTAATGGTTTTTAAAACATTTAATTTGACCAATCAAAACACTTCACTGTATTAAATCCACCAATCACAACTCTTTCAAAAAACATTTGTATTTGCTAATCAACTAACCAGAATACAGCTAGATATTAAAATCGACCAATCAGAAAACAGAATTAATGTCAAACATTAGGTGTTTTAATCCCTAAATCACAATCATTAAGAAAAAAACCGCCTCTGACCGTCAATAGCCGCGTCCAAACTTTCAAGCGTGATTGAGTACACACTGCTGTCTATCTCGCTTTATATTATGCCATGTATGCTGTCCGCCGCGCTCGACCGTTTGGAGGCACCTATAGACGGTGGGAGGCGTTTATTCGTAGTGTCATGATTTTGTATCTGTGTCAAAGCAGTTTATTAAAAAAATAATGCCGCCAATATGAACAATATTTTCGCCGTAAAATTTACTATTTTCTCGCAGTCGTAGTGAAAAGTAGAGTGTATAACTCTAGTCTAAAAGCCATAATACCCCTCAAACAATTTTCCCTCACTTCGCTCGGGAAAATAACCATCTCATGGGAATACGGTTCATTTTAGCCCCTTGTCATACAATCTACTATTAATTTCATTTTCTTCTAACCATAAACAATAAAGACCGGAAAAAAATAATTAAAAATATATCACCATGAAAACCGCGCGGCTCGATGGTGATGTTCTTTGGCTCAATGTGATGTTTCCTTAGTCATCTCGATTTAGTATGGCGCTATCAGGATTTTAAAAAGTTTAACGCAGCGGGAAATAATGGGTTTTGTATGGGTTATTTTATTACTCCTAGGCAGGGAAGAGACTTAACTTTTTAAATGTTGGCGGATAAAAATTAGGCATTTCGCGTGTTCGTTTTCCAAACAAAATGCGACGCTTTCCGAATATGTTTGAGAAAATATTTTTATAGAACGTACTCGTTCGCATATTAAGTATGTATGCCTACACACACACACACACACACAATTTAGGACAAAAGCTGACTGACGTTTGCTGAAGTCTCTTTTAGGAAAAGCTATGAAACTACTATGTAATTTAGTTACATCGAACACAGACCCATATGCCCTGGACCGTTTGTCCTATTGTTAAACGAATATTGCCGTACCAAGTAGCGATGGTTTCAGCAAGCCACCAACACCGACGTGTGGTTGAGTAGTTAATTTGCGGGTGTCATGTCTGGAGGAAATTTGCTACGCGTAGGCAATAAACTCAATTTCCATGAAAATTAAAAGTTTGTCGGTTTCGTTTATATGGAATAGATATTATCATACTTTTTTTCTTTGCACCTTTTATAGACCTCTGTTTTTCCCAATGCTCTGCTGGGTGAGAATGCTATTTGACATGAAGCCTTTTGTACAATAATTTTCATGAGACTTAGAAGTTTGTTGGTTTCGTTTATATTTATTTTATTTATTTATTTTATGAAACAAACGGTCATACAAAAGTATAACATTACTTGTTAGTTAAGTCCAAATCAGACCTATAGTTTCCAATATGTATCACAAATTATAGCAAAAACTTAATTTAAAAAAGATTACATAGTTGCAGTTATTAGTTGCTACAAATAAAAATAGAAAATCTTGCGACAAGGTAAACAATGACAAAGAGAAGCGAGCAAGAAAAACACTAAGTACTACTACTATTACATTTGCAAGTACCTAGGTAACCTAACTTTGTTATAGGAATATAAATAAAAATTATCTAGATGCAATTTTAAAGACATTTTTTTAAGGAACTTATAGTACAATTAAATATATCAATATCCTTTAGTTTATTGTTATTGTTATAAAGCCCAGAGGCACGCTTAATAAACATATTCTTTGCATAACTTGTTCTACTACGAGGGACGGAAAATAAATGTTTACTACGACATTGGCGTTCAATTTTACGTGGAACTCTAATTTGTATATCTTGGAGCTAAGGAGCGTCAAGATGATTATGTATTATTTTATGAAGCAAAACTGAGTCAAACAGTCTCTACGACACTCAAGTGATTGCATATTGTGGCGGATTAAAGATTCAAAATAATCATTATATTCATTGCCAGTTATAAAGTCAAGGGATCTTAAGAACTTTTTCTGCAGTCTCTCAATCCTATTTATATGAACACTATAAAAAGGATTCCATACAGCACATGCGAACTCGAGCCGACTACGGACGTAACTATTATATAATATTTTAAGTGTCAGAGGATTTCTAAACGGTTTACCAACACGCAATATAAAACCCAACTGCTTAAAAGATTTATTTATTATATGAAATAGATACGTGTATAATCATACTCTTGTCTTCATTCCTTTTACAAAACTTTGTTTAGCCCGATGGTTGGCTTGTAGAGAATGCATTAAGCCCGCCATTTGTACACTTTTGTGTTAAGTTGAAATATGTAAATATATTTAAAGAACACGAACAGGCTTAATTCCGGAATGTGTTGATACCTAAATAAATACGACGAGTTAAATCTACCTACCTTGACGTCTTATGATAATGGCATGACAAAGTGTTGCGCACTCGATCTGAGACCTCAGAATAATGGAAGATTTTAAAACTTTAATTGTATACAACTAGGGTCTGAAATAGGCCATATTACTACGAGTTGGTTGGAAAATTGTTCAAGGGGTAATAAGGCTTTTAAACCAGTTATAGAATCTACATTTCACTTCGATGGCGAGAAAACAATATTAGGTATGTAATGTAGTACGCCGCGCTCGGACGATTAGCCCTTGTTATTTTTTAATGGTTGTGAAACAGGTACTACAAAACACCTAATGTTTTGAGAAATTCTGTGTCTTGATTGGTCGATTCTAATATACCTGTATTCTGGTTGGTTGATACCAAACACAAATATTTTTTAAAGAATTATTTTTTTTAAACTGCGTACGTATCAAAAAAGAACCCAACGTTCCGATTGACTGTCGATGTGTATTGTGATTGGTGAATTTAATTTGGTGAAGTATATGCTCCCTGTACAATGACATCAACAAAGATCTGGACATTTTCCTATAAAGTACCCTGTAATGTATATGTTGTTACTGTGCCTAAATAATAAATGTTTCGTAAATCGTAAAAATGTAGGCATATTTTCCCCAGTGCCAAATGTGCTACATTAGCCCCGCTTGACAAGCTTAATACCTATGCACTTTTCTAGCACGAGAAGTGAATATAAATAGTACCGTGACTGACACGTTGATTCAGCTCACCTAGAAGCAAGTACGAGTAAAACATGTCATACCATCTAAATAACGCACTACGCACTCGTAGATTCGTAGAAGGCTTAGAGCATACATACCTGGGGACCGATTTTTGACATTCGAGCGCTCGACTCTTTCACTCGAAAACTGACAAAAATTATGAAATGCTATTTTGAAATAGCGATAGAAAATTTAAAAACGAGTGGTATTGACCACTCGTATTAAATTCTATTGGTAGAAAGTAAGTGCCTGCCATTTTGACACTACAAACGTATTTACTTTTATTTGATTTTCGAGCGCTCGAAAGTCAAAAATCGGTCCCCTGGAGTAGCCTTTCAGTCACTTACCCCTCTGTTGAAAACCTTGCACAATGTGCAAAAAATCATACAAACACAGTTTCAAAATCGATTAATGGTCATTCACACAATCGCATCGCAAGAGACAACACGTATGATAAAAAATGCACGCATGTGCTGTAAGCACGTGTAATAAACGTTCAACCACTTCAAGCTTAGAAAATATGGTATAACATTCCATTTGTAAGTAATTTTAGTATTTTTGTATTGCTTTAATATTATTTTTATGAAAATATTTTCATGACACGTCAAATTGAACGATTATGTAATCGATTTACAATTCTTTCTTGGATACGTCATGACACTCCCCACGAGACTCCGTTTTCAAGCTTTGTAAAAATTAACCTAATTGCGATTGCAACAGAGTTAATTATAATAAATAAATAAATATTAGGGGACAATCTTACACAAATCGACCTAGTCCCACAGTAAGCTCTTTAAGGCTTGTGTAATGGGTACTAGACGACGATATATAGATATAAATACTTAAATACATAGAAAACTTCCATGACTCAGAAACAAAAATATTCATGCTCATCACACAAATATTTGCCCTTACCGGGATTCGAACCCAAGACCTTCAGCTTCGTAGGCGCGTCACAACCCACTAGGCTAACCGGTCGTCAATTATTCATAATAATCATAATATTTGCAAGGATTATCTAAAATGACAATTGACAGATCAGTGTCACGAGACTCCTAAGTAGAGATGAGGATAGTGTCGATAATCAATAATTATCGATGATAAGTATGATTCACTAAGAGCATACTTATCTGCAACCTGCACAAATTCCCGAGTGAACACAATTTATTTGAAATGTATACTTTGCAGTTTTCTGAGACCCAGAATTAAAAAAAAATGGACTGCCACATGCAGCAGGCAAGCAATGTTCGAGACATTTTGATGCATCTCAGTATCAAATTCAGCCAAGTAAAAGTCGAAAATTAATTGATTTTGCCGTTTACTTTATTTTTATGTGAAATTTATTTTGGCGCAGCGGACACGCCTTTAGACAACAACGGTGCAGCGGCGGAAAATGCCGAAAATCTAAAACGCATTAAATACTCGTATATGTAGAGGCCTCGGCAGAGGGTACAACTTTGTACCATTTGGCGTCGAGACACTCGGTCCGTGGGGTCCCAGTTCGCAAAAGTTATTTGCGGAAATCGCGAAACGTCTGGTCGACGTAACGTAACGGTGACCGAAGAGCTTTCTCGCGCAATGCAGCATTGCAATTCAGCGAGGAAATCCCGCCAGCATCCTCGGTACAATACCTCGAGGGCCTTTTTTAGATTTAACTTAGTTTTTATTAATTTAGTTAATGTTAGTTATCATCTTGTATATACCTATACTTTAGAAAATAATGACAAACGTTTATGTCGGGTCCACCTAATTTCCTAATTATTTTAATTTAGTTAATGTTAGTTATCATCTTGTATATACCTACTTTAGAAAATAATGACAAACGTTTATGTCGGGTCCACCTAATTTCCTATAACCCGGGCAACCTGGTTTTTAACGGTCCAGGCAAAAAGCCAGTCTTAAGCGGGAAACCGTCTTGTAATATAATACTACTTGCTACTTTATATGTCTGTAGTCAATTGAAATGTAATTTATTTAATAAAGATAAATATATACGTATACGTTTATGTAAATATCGATAGAATTATCGAAATTAGTTAACGAATCAAACCTTCCCCTATAGGTTTAGCCGATCACATTGGCATTTACGTATTCTTAACCCGTGTTTCCACGAAGTCTTTCCATGTGTGATATGTTTGTGTGCATCAAAATGAGAATGTGTTTTCCTTTTTCATAATGTGTGCGTGTACAGACAGACGCGCGTGCGTGTGATACAGATCGTTTTTGCATTAGTGATTAATCTTTTGCTTGTTTTATTTCTTCACCCACCCGCAAAATTCGGCAGACTTTTTTGTACTCAAATACGACATAAAGGCTCCTCCAGGTATGTATGCTCTAAGGTAGAAGGTAAATATGACTCTACGTAGCAGTAGCTAACTTTTACTGGTATTGTAAGCAAAATGGTGTATCGATTTCGGATTGCCTGTTAGAAACACAAATACCACAATGAAAGCAATTTCTAGGAATTTCTCTCCCTAGTTCTGTTATTTCATAAAGCGTATCTGTAATAGCGTAGTTTCTGTAGTCGAAATCGGAAGTGTGTTAAATATTGAACTAACTAACTTCTAATATGCACACTGCCAGACATTTCATTTAGAAATGTTTGGGGTCGGACAATTCTCGGGTGCTTTATCGTGTATGCCGTATGAATTTGTTGGCCCCTTAGCATACCATTCCTCCACATTTGGTTACGCGTGAGTGTTCGGATCAGAAAGTATTTAGCAATTCAATACAATACTGTGGTACGTTTTCCAGAAAAATGGTATTCTAGTAGAGGTATACCAGAATTGAGGATTTACTGAGGAATGTCATAATTTGGAAATTTTGTAATTTTTTCTAGTCTAGTGTAGGGTCGAAGGGGGGGGTAGTTGGTCACGTGGGTACAGTCACCGTCAAAGGCAGCCAAATATTTAGGTACACGTCTTTATTACAGTAACACTAAGGGTGTGTTACGAAATATTTGGCTACTCTGGCTGCTACTAACTATATGCTGACTGTATACTTAGTCAGCCCAGCAGCGCCATATTGAAATCATAGGGATATAATTGGGTCTTCTTCACATTCGATTCGCGCCAGGGTATCCCCTTATATACCCCTTCCAATCTAGTCACTACAGCAGTCGGGTCAGTAATGTACTAACGGTACAAAAGTAACATTGTATAATGTATTACAGTTAAATACACAACATGTCAATTACGCTTAAAAATACTACAATAATACATACATTACAACAATACAAAATTACCTGTGATATTGTATTAGAGAGTGCAAAAGTAAAATTTGTTGTTTTCTTCTTTTGTATCCATTAATCTAATTTACTAAATTATCATATGGCTGTAATAAATAGTTATTAAGGTTTCCCATGACGGTAAATTAGGGATTGCTACAGCAAACTAAGATTTACTACAGTTGTAGTTGCACCATAAAATTAAACTGACAGGGATGGTGCACAATGGGTCGCTTCCGAAGTGGATTCGTATTCGTATTGAAATAGTTATTTGTGCAACAAGAGAGCAAAGTTTGTTTTTGCAGCGAGTGCTGATTTTGAGTCCTGAGGAAGCGAAAGATTCTAAAATTGAATCACGAGCGTAGCGAGGACTCAAAAGCACGAGATGCAAATACTTTGCTCTCGAGTAACACATAGAACTTTTCACCTCAGCGCAGTGAGAACATATTCACATTAAAAAATATATAATAGTATCACGTACCTATTCGTCTCGAGATTATTCAGGAAGAAAAATTAATTATTTTAGGCGTTCGTTACTGCTTTTTTTAACTCCTCAGCGCCGGCCGCACCATTAGTCAATACTAGAAAGGCCAAGACAAGGCGCGAGAAACCAAAGGATATTTCAGTATCTATACGAGTGTCGCATGACACTATAACACATCACTAAAAACTAACCGTATTATTGTTAAAATTCACCGATTTTACTAATATCTTCAAGATATTTTAGAAATACTTATCGTTATCACAAGGGCACACATTAGCATATTTTACGTGTATCTCGTACACACCAAAAACTAGCCATACTGTTGTTATAATACTGCCTTCGTCACGTCACTGACTTCACTTTATTTCGTAGTTAGATAGAGAGTTGATTTATCCTAGTAGTTTTTATACTTAAAACCAATATCAATAACGCAAGAATGAAGAATAATAATGCCTAATAAAATCTGAAACAAATTAACAGCGCACATTTTTTTTATAAGGGCAGGGCGCCGCGCTTGCGTTTGGAAACTGCATCTGTGGTATACGTTCATAAAATTTAAGCTAAATAAATTCATGTTTAGGTACCTATTTATTATGAAAAACAGAGTTTATTCTGAGATCTTTTATTGAAATATTCTTCAATTGAAAATTCCTTTGTATAATTATTTTGGTAATTTAAACTTGTTAAGTTGATAGTTTTCGAACGTGTTACTTTTTTCGCGCTTTTTTGGGGGTCTACTTTGAAATTCGATGGTCTAATAACTATGGATCGACCTGTCTGCCATTTTCTTTTTTCCTAATGGAATGAAAGGGACAGCGCTAATAAAGTTCAAATATTCTGAACTTGTAATATACGACGAAATATCAGTGCTCCGCATCAAAATCAAAAAGCTACTTTGTGTCACGGAGTGAGCAAAATCGCATTTTGCATTTGCACACTGTTTTCACGCAGCAAAATATGCTTGTTCGAGCTGCTGAGGTGAAAATTAATAGTGTCATTACCATAAAGTAGGTCTTGTAGGTTATCCGAGATTACAGAATTGTATTTAAAAACTAAGAAAGCTTCAATTATTCGTCTATTGTGATGTTATGTTAATTTAATTGAATGAATGAATGAATGAAAGTTTATTCACAAGAACACATGGTACAGTTAAAGGTGGATTAAGGCACAGTTTGCTTCCCTCGATATGTTCTACCAATACAGGCATGTGAAAGTAAGGTCTTACATACTACGTCGTAAATATTAATAAAGGTTGATAGCACAATTGATAATAAAATTAATTATAACATTTAATAATTAACATTCAGATTATTAGATACTAAATTTATTATATTATGAAAAAAAAAAAGAAATAATTAAAGTTTATGTCCAAATAAAGTCAGTAAGACTAGGAAAAACATTCAGGAAATTAACATTTAAATTTATGTCCAAAAAAGTCGTTAAGACTATAGAAACATTCATCGCAAAGCATTTTATACAATTTATTCTTAAATTCCATGTCCGATAATGTTTTTAGAGTTGGTGGTAGTTTATTATATACTTTAATACACATGTTGTGTGCACTCTTGTTCCTTATTACTAGCTTACTATCTACAGGTAATGCTAAACGACATTTTCTCTGCGGTCGAGTTGTTTCCTTGTCAACAAAATCAAAAAGGTCAATGTGGACTTTAACAAATTTGGCAATTTCAAAAATATAAAGACAGGGCAAGGTAAGCAGATTTAGTTTTTGGAAGAGAGGCCTGCACGATTCGCGATAATTGACACCACAAAGGGTTCTAATACATTTTTTTTTAACTATAAATACACGATTCGAATCGACTGAGTTACCCCACAAGATGATCCCATATCTCAGGACCGATAGTATGTAGCCATGGTATGCAATAAGTGCAGTTTGTAGCGAAACTGTTTGTTTAAGTCGCCATAGCGCAAATAGGAATTTATTGACTTTTTTACAAACCATGTCTACATGCTCCTTCCAGTTACAGTAACTATCTAGAGTGACACCAAGAAAGGTAGTACTCTTTACTTCTTCAATAGCATTTAAGTTATGCTCTATTTTTAGATGATGTTTAGGGGATCTATATGATTTAAATTGCATGAACTTGGTTTTCCCGAGATTGATTTGAAGATGGTTGTTGTCTAGCCACTGAATAACATCATTTAGTGTTTGATTGATATTATTTTCAAAGGTGTCTAGGTTTCTACCCTCAATTATTATAGTCGTGTCGTCGGCGAATAAGATGCAGTTATGTTTGATTGAATCCGGCAAGTCATTTATATATGCTATAAAGAGTAGGGGCCCCAGGGTACTGCCCTGGGGCACTCCGTAGGAATTGTGTGTGAATTTAGAGCTGTAAGTGCTGATTTTATTGTTTATGGTTATATTTAATTTATGGTTAATTGCATATTATGTCGTAGGTGTAAAGTATTAATTTAAAGTATTAATTAGACAATAGATTAATTATTCCCCCAACATTGACTCCCTGTACCTCTACCCTCCCTAGGACACAGTGGAGCAATTCCCACCTTTTACAAAAATAAATATAATTCGAAAATCAGATATGTTTAAATGACTTCTTAGAATAAAATTTACCTTCATACCTAATATTACTTCCGTCAGAGTTTGACAACAATAACTGTTGTCACAATTAACCTACGTTGATACAAAAAAAGAGAAATGGTATTCGATTTTCTATAATTTTCCACTTTGTGATCGGGACCACAAAATATTATAAAAGCGGAACCAACCAAATGGTTACACTCTTCTTCTTCATTGAGATCACATGTGATCTGGAGAAAAAGCGCAAAATCTCTCAGGGAAAAAGAGTTACCATTTATACTCTCTTGTGAAAATATTCTTTGGTGTCTGAGAATTGTGTCGTAGGATTATATTGAAAACGGAGATAGCGCGGGGCGTAGCACGCATCTTGCTTCTCAGCCAACCGCTAGATTGGCGCGATTACTCAACTTTAATCCCGGCTCTTGTGTGACTTGTTGGATGGCCGCGGTTTATCTTTGTTTTCTATTACGACTATGTTTGCTTAAAGCAATGTATTTCTTTGGCACAATTCAATGGCGACAGTTAATTTATTGTTATTATACGTTCTTGTTTGCACATTAGAGGGGTAATCACGTAACACCCCTCTCTTTGCGTCGGGGGTTAAAAACCCCAGATGTTGATATAAAAAAAACATTGCCGCAAAAGCACAAAAACTATTAAAATACTTAAGCTGATGCATTTTTTACCAAACACAATTTTAGAACCTCGCTAACACTACTGTTGGCTGATTGGTTACCCACGTAACCAATCAGCCTTTAACAGAAAAACGTTTAATTTAGACTTTGATCACGTTCTATTTTAAAGGTCTTATAGTGCAGACCACACGAAATAAATACTGACAAACATAGGCTTTCAATAATGATTAAGTCACGTAGGTACTCCTTTGTGTTACATCGGGGATTCAAATCCGGTTATTCGCTTACCTCATGCCAATTTTTAACAAACATAAAGCTCTTTTAGGGTCGGCCAGTTCCCTATGAAGAGGCTTTTTTTTTAATTCCTTGTACAGTAAGCTGCAGAGATAAGTATACCCCTTGCTTGTAAAACTCGACTGACCGAGTCACGTGACTGCAATAATGAATCACGTGACTCCGTCGGAGCTAGCAGCCATGAATATTGTTTTTACTTTTTAGCCATTGAGTATGTATCCCGATTTCTTCAAATTCGAACTACTTAACTAGCTAGTATTACCCAAGAAGGCCATAAACTTACAAAAAGACACCAACTCGTCGGGATCGAACGCGCGTCATCAGCACTGATTTCTTTAACCCGCTGAGGGTGCCACTAGGCTACTTGAACATTATGACTACTGGTCGAAATTACTTACTAGTTATTTACATTTACTCTATTATGCATCCTTGTCTAGCGTTAAGATGGAATTAGTCTTGTCCTTGTTTGTTATCTTATTATTGCACTTGATCGGTCAATGCATCTCGGACTAAATGAAAACGTTTCAATTATCTTTAAAATAGGGTCGTAAATTGAATGCTTTATTAGTTCTTTTAACTAATTGCATTTGAGGGTAAGCTCATATTAAAAGATTATTTTTAGAAATCTCTTAATACGTGTTGTGTAGTGTGCGTTAACCTTCGCCGCTTATTAATTATATTTTTGGACGTTTTACAAGTGTTATCATGGTTCGATTGACGACTTTTTTAAAAGCCAAAATAATTGTTCTCTGGGAACAAAACCAGAGTATTAAGAAAATAGCCCGTGATATGAATATAACGGTAAGGGAGATTGTGAAATGGACGAATATTTTTGCTTACCTATACCTAAGTTTTTTTTTAAAGCCTTCTTATCTAAGTGTTATAACCTTTAATATTAAAAAATAAGTGTTCTTCATAAGCGTTTATATTTATTTTCTAGAGAAGAACCGTTCAGAAGTGGATTAGATTCACACTCGGTCAAGACGTGCTCAAACATTTGGGATTTCGCTCAGTACGGTTCGGCGACATTTGCATGCAGCGAATATCCATAACTACAAACCTGCAAGGAAAATACCTCTCACCGATGCTCATCGAACCGCTAGAACAAATTTTGCTGAACGTTACCTTTGATTGGGAAAACGAGATAGTGATATTTACGGATGAAAAATGTTTAAAATCTTATAAAGATGGCAGAAAGTTATTATGGGGAAGAAGTGGAGATCGGTATAATCCAAAAAATATGTTGGATTTAAGAACTAGTGGAAGAATAACATTGGGTAAGCAAATTTTATCTATGTATAAGCTGTGTAAAAAATATGTAAGTAATTATAGTGTTTTTATACATATATATATAGAATTAAAATATACTGGAATTGTATATTTATTGTAATTTACAGCGTATTGGGGCTGGATGTCATCCATAGGCCCCGGAGAACTAGTGGAAGTCGGTGGCCGCATGAATAGCCAGCGTTACTTGGAGGTGCTAAGGGATGTCATGCTGCCGACGGTGCGAGTCGCATACCCCGAAGGCCAAATTCACCTGGTCCAAGACAACAGTGCGGTCCACCGATCACGACTCGTCCAGGACTGGCTGTCATCCCAGGATGACATTACTGTTTTTAATTGGCCGTCTAAAAGCCCTGACCTGAACCCAATTGAAAACTTGTGGGGTCAAATGGTTTTGAACTGGGACTCTAGTGAAGTTAAGTCAAAACAGCAATTAGACCAAGAAGTCCGGCTGCAACAAATGATAGACAATCATGGTCACCCTCTTCGATATTGATAGCTATCACTGTAGTTGTCCTAGCCCCATTATACTGATTGTCAGGCCATTCGCGTCTGTTAAAAATTGTGATACTTGTTTACGAGAGATGTAAATTGTCAGACTGCTTCATAGTCTAACATGTTGGTTCTCTTTCACACGTAAAAAGTTCACGATTTTACAAAAAATATATACCTAATGATATATATAATAAATAAGTCGTATTTCTAGAAATATAATGTTCAAAGGCATCAAAGACAGTGGGTATTGTATTTATTGCAATGCTTATTTACCCAAATAAACATTGCTTTGTTTATAATTTATACGTATTATTAGTAATCCTATTATGAACTTACCTATACCTTCGTAGATTAGGATAACTACTTATTCTTAAGTGTTTGCTAGACGGTCGCCAATACGCCCCTCCGACCGAGCCACCTTGGTCAGCACCGACCGCTATAGTATCAAATTCTGCTCAAACTACTGTCTACACGGTCGGTGCGGACCAAGCAGACACTTTCATTTTTCTAGAAATACGTCTCTCCTACCGTAATTTGAATCAATAGCATAGATTACAGTTTTTGTTCGAAATGTGAATAATGAAAATATGTAGCTAACCATGTTATATCGATTTCTGCAAGTTTTACCAAATAATGTTTTAATATATATAAATGGTTGATTAGAGACAGCTAGGCCGCATTGAAATACGTTCAAAACACTGTAAATAACAGCAAAACTTTATGCATTCAGTTTTTTGCTAAGTTAAAATAAAAATATTTATTAACCTATAACCGTGTTTTTTTTAATAAACATATTTTTCAAGATTATTCAAGAATACAAACATATATAATAATATATACCAAAAAAAATTAACTTATGGAAAATAAAAAACACAAAAAGGTTGTCCTACTCCGAGGATTTGAACCTGCGACATATGTGTCTATAGTAGTTTTCCGTAGCAAGTCGCCACTCGACCAAGATGTTACATACGTCATGGGACGAAATTATTATACCGTTTTGTGTAAGTTCGGGCACTATTCTCAGGGGGTATACTTATCTCTGACGCTGACTGTACTATTTATTTACTAAAACTTTATTGTACAAAACATAATACGTACAAATTAGTTCGAGGCTGAAATGGGTGGCTTTCCCCGAGTTAAACACTCTACTTTTCATTTCAAATACGAGGAAATGAATTGAAAGCCAAAAACTTAAATATTTTGTAAATCACTCAGATCCTATAGAACAAATTTTAAAAGCGTTTGTGTATGGACCATTCGGGAACTGTTGACAGATTTTAATAATGTTAGTGTGTGGACCATTTTTTGGACGCACTTTTGAAGTGGTTATATCGAAAAACTAATTTTAATTGTTGTTTGGATGATAAATTACATTTTTAATTGTATTTATATATACCATACAGTAATAAAGAATTAAAACCATCATAATTATATCAACAACCTTAAAAATCAACACAATTTTTTGGAAGTGTGGCAGTATAGGTTTTGCAATTGTTATTTTTTTTAATGACGCTGGTCTTAAGCGGTCACATTAAACTACGAACACTTAAATCAATAGTCTTAAAATAGCAATAATAGTCATACAATAATTAATTTATTATCAATATTAAAAAAAATAACGCATGGTTTGAAAATTGTACTGATTTTGAAACTTGTTGACGTTTCAAAATCAGTACAATTTTCTGAAACTGTGGCTGTTTCTGCCATTGCTTTTTTATTTTTTATTACTTTTCAGCCCCAGGGGCGACATGCCTCACTTTCAACCCGCAGTTTAGATAAACAATGACCTACTTTCAGAGTATGAGAGATGAAAAATATAATGAGTACTACTAGTAGTAAAAAAGATGTGAATTTTGACGTTGATTTAGGTATTATACAGCGTTTTCTCAGCGACCCTTCTAAATCCAAGGAAAGATTATACAAGAGATATTTTTCTTCAATTGAGTATCGCACCGTTTAACGTACTACAATCTCCCCTTTAGTTTGCTAAAACTTTCATCAAGTGATAACGTCAGTATAAACTAAAACAAATAAAAAAGATATACCTATGTATTTGCTCTAAAAGATTAAACTAAGTGAGTTTCGGTCGGCGGCGTCTGGGTGTCCATTTACGCTGGGTATATATTCAAAAGTATTTGTAATCTCTTTGCCGTCCCTTCGAGACCAACGCGTGTCCAACGCGATAGTAACGCCCGCGGGCCCGCGGCGGTCCTGCGTTGCTACCGCGCTGGACACGCGTTGCTACCGCGGCGGGGCCGCGTTACTACACGCCGTCCGCCTGCGGTGTGATTATACCGCTTCAACCGCGCCCGACCTGCGCCGCGCCTGCCCTGTGCCGCGCACGACCCGCGTTCGATGTGTGGAGGCCTTTGAATACAAGTTTCCTTGGGGCTTGTCTTATCGTCAGAGACAGTGCGTTTATAACAAGCAAATAACGCGTTGAAATTACACGCATACATAAAAAAATGGAGAAAAACATACCAGTCGCCTTCGTAACGGGCACCTGAAACTATTTGATATAGGTACTTAATCCATCTGACAAAAAACACTAGAAAATTCAAAGGGCTTGCCTTTGACAAATTGGGGGATCGATCAGTTAGCGACAGATTAGTCGTTGCCAAATATTCCTAGCTATAAAAACGATTAGACGCAGTTGAAGTGGAAAATTGCTTATATGTTTATTAAAACCATTATGCCAGATAAATGGCCCTTATAAAATAAATAAACTAAGTGCGAGGTCGGACTCGCGCACCGCGTCTGGTGTCCCTTTACGTTGGTTATACATTCAAACGATATTTTTATATTTAAGATCATAGCTACAAATTCACACCACTTTTGTAATTTCACACCAAACCCTATAGAGTAGGTAGTTTCGGTTGACCATTATGAAATTTGGCAAGACGCAAGGTCTTAGTAAATTAATAAATTTGAAAAATGGTAACTAAATCGTAGGTATAAAAATGCGGCATAAACGGCGGAGCATTAGATTGAGTTATGACTGATTTTTAAAGGTCCAACAGCTTTGTAGACCTTAAGTAGGTATCTGATATTAATTACAACTTGATCCCCATAAGCCTTCTCGAGAAACAGGGTTTTTATGTAGAGACGAATAATGAAGTGATCCTTTTTGTATGGAACTTTAAAAACTGACTACTTACTCGATTAATATACCCGCATGACGACACCTCATAACATAAAAGCAAAATCCATCACACCATTTAGTAATGCACACATATCTTCAAACATACTCGTACAGCGCTGCTGCTGTATAGCCGATACAGAGGGCACAAGTTCGAGTCTTGTGCTGGGCTTCACACGAATAGATGGTTGATTTTTGCATTATATTTGTTCTCTGGTATCATATCGTTTAAAATTTGATCGTGGTAACTACATTATTTATTTATTTAATCTTTATTGCATAAAAGAATATCTTATGGTACATATGGCGGACTTAATGCTAAAAAGCATTATCTACCAGTCAACCTTAAGCAAAGCAGATAAAATGTGGGCAGTGCAACTTAGTTTCAACAAAAAATCTTTAGCAGGTCTAAGGATGGAACGGATAATATAGTAAAAAAATATACGATATAATATAATAATAATAATATACAAAAAAAAGGATTAAATATAATTAGAGATATAATAATAATATATATGAATACATATATTTACATACACATAAATATGAATATATTTAGATGAAACTTACAAATCAGATAGATTATTTACTAGTTCTGCCAGCAAAGAAATTGAGTAAGTACTTTTAGAAGACAAGCCTGTTTGGAGATTGCCGAATTTTGACAGCGGGAGACTATCACTAATTTGAAAAATCGTTTTAAGAAACCCATAATGTTTTTGAAGAAGCTATCCTACAAATACCCCGCACTATGGGTTTAAAGAGAAAAAAATATGACACGTCCACTTTAGGTGTAGGTAGGGGAGATATCCAAAAAAAAAAAAAAACAAGATTTTATTCTTCTGTTTTATCGGCGTGATTGATTTATATACCCATGCCGAATTACAGTTTTCTAGTAGTAATGGTTACTGAGCTAAGCCGAAGACGGACGGACAGACGGACGGACGGACGGACGGCCAGACGGACATGGCGAAACTATAAGGGTTCCATGTTGACTACGGAACCCTAAAAAATGGGTAAAACAAGGTGATATATATATTCTTTGACCAATCTTATGATTTTTAGGGTTCCGTAGTCGACTAGGAACCCTCATAGTTTCGCTTTGTCTGTCCGTCCGTCCGCGGATAATCTCAGTAACCGATGGCACTAGAAACCTGAAATTTAGTACTATTATGAATATCTGATGAAAAGAACACGAAACCCATAATATAGGCTCCTGTCACTAACGCCTTAGCTATAAGGTTACTCGCTCTCTTATGCTATACTCTGTGGTCGCAATTTACATGTCATTGTTGAAGCACATTATTTTTCTATAAATTTGCTAATTAAAGTCAAGTCTTTGAGAAAGCCATTTCTTTTATTTCATCAGGTTATGGGCACCTCGCTCAGTAGTGCGTTATATTATAAGATTTGGCTAATAAATAAAAAGTTAAAAAGTAAAGTAAAAGTACATAACCTCAAATCACGCGGACGCCGGCATTATTTTCAGCATTTCAGATACTTATAAAATGTCTTCGCAAAACGGTTTACTGTCCATTGAAAAGCTCACAGGACGAGATAATTGGTGCACATGGAGCTTTGCAGTGAAAGCTTTTTTACAATTGGAAGAACTGTGGGAAATTGTGCAAGGTACAGTTGTTGACGAAAAAAAGGACATAAAAGCGAAATATTGCTAGTGGATCCAATACTCTACGTCCATATCCAAGATGCATCCACGTCTAAACAGGTATGGGATAATCTTTCTCGTGCTTTTCAAGACTCGGGACTAATACGCAAGGTCGGTTTATTGAAAGATTTAATTAATACCACCTTAGAATCAAGTAACAGTATAGAAGAATATGTTAATAAAATCATGTCATCAGCCCATAAATTGAGGAGTATTAATTTTGCTATTGATGATCAGTGGCTAGGAACTTTAATGCTGGCCGGCTTACCGGACATATACAAGCCCATGATTATGGCAATTGAAAGTTCAGGAGTTGAAATAAGTGCAGATTTAATTAAAACTAAATTGTTACAAGAAGTGAAATCTGCATCAGATACAACAGCATTTTATGCAAATCCCAAGTACAGACCACCTCATAATGCAAAAAATACACAAGGTCAAAAGACAAGGCCCCCGTTGCTATAATTGCAATAAATATGGACATTTAGGCAAGCAATGCTGGCACAAGAAAAATAAGACTAGCAATGACAAGTCATCTAATACTGGTTATATAGCTGCTTTTTCAGCAATGCAGTTACAAGATCACAAGAATTGGTATATAGACTCGGGCGCTTCAATGAACATGACAATGCACCGAGACTGGCTGGATAGCGAGAAAGTTTCGCCTGTACAAACCATAAGGATTGCAGACAACAAATCACTTCGTGTTGAATGCTGTGGTAATGTCACTATACGAACACCGGCTGAGAATGGGTTCAACACAATGCAGGTGAGAGATGTCCTTTATATACCAGAGCTATCTACCAATCTGCTATCTGTCAGTAAAATTATAAAAGGTAACTGCAAAATTGAGTTTGACAAAAATGGCTGCCAAATTTATAACCAATCGGGGCAAGAAGTAGCAAAAGCTGATCTTGTAAATGATACATATAGGTTGAATATTTATGATGACACAGTGAATGCGATGTCAGCTACTATTGACAATGATACCTACCTGTGGCACCAGCGCATGGGTCACTTGAACTTTACTGATGTGAAAAAAATACCGGCATGTACTTCAGGTGTTAAGATTTCACAGAACAATAAAAGTAATGTGTGCATAACCTGTATAGAAGGCAAACAGACAAGAAAACCATTCCCGCATAACGGCTCACGAGCAAAAGAATTATTGGAGCTGGTACATTCAGACGTATGCGGACCAATGCAGGCTGTTTCAATTGGAGGTTGCAGGTACATAGTTACTTTTATTGATGACTTTTCAAGAAAAGTATTTGTATATTTTTTAAAAAGTAAAGCAGAGGTACATGAAAAATTTATAGAGTTCAAAAATAGAGTTGAGAATGAATTAAACAAGAAAATTAAAATATTTCGAAGCGACAATGGAAAAGAGTACATTAACAAACAATTTCAAAATACAATGAAAACATATGGCATATTGCATCAAACCAGTAACCCCTACACCCCGGAACAGAACGGGCTCAGCGAGAGAATGCATAGATCACTAATAGAACGGGCAAAATGTATGATTCTGAATGCTAATTTGCAGAACTGCTATTGGGCAGAGGCAGTTGCTACTGCTGCACACATCATAAACCGTTCACCCACTCGAGCTCTCGAAGATATCACTCCGGAAGAGGTTTGGACCGGTGAGCAGCCTGACCTGAGCCATATGAGGGTCTTCGGGTGTAAGGCCATGGTTCACATTCCAAAGGAACATAGGCAAAAATTAGACGCAAAATCACGAGAGATGATTTTTGTGGGCTACAGTGAAAGCACAAAGGGGTACCGTTGTATAGACCCAAAGAGCAAACAGGCCATAATGAGCAGAGATGTTGTATTCCTGGAAACCACCGTGAAGCAAAAGAAGGTCTCTTCAGCACCTGAAAAAGAAGAAAACATACTAAATGTTACTAAAAACATCAAGCAAAATGAAATTAAAAAAATTGCATCTGATAAATGTGTACAAAAAAAGTAGTATACATGCCAATAGAAGAAGAAAATCAGGATACAGATGACATTGATGAATCCGATGAACACAGCAGTTCAAGTTCTCAGAATGTTACTATCACTGATCAGAATCCTACTTCAGATTCTGAAACATTTGAAGATGGGCTTGATGATACATACATACCTGAGGAAAGCTCACACACTACTCCACCCCGTCGAATTAATCTAAGACCACGACGACGAGAAGAAGAACGCGATACTGCTACATTTCTATGTATAAATGGAGAGTTAGCTATGAGCATATTGGACAGTGATCCACAAGACATTGATGAGGCTCTCCATAGCAATAACGCAGAGAAGTGGATAGAAGCCATGAAGGAGGAACATGAATCATTACTGAAAAATAAAACATGGACATTAGTCGACTTACCTAAGAATAAAAAAGTTATACCTTGTAAATGGGTATTTAAGACGAAGACAGACGAAAGCGGAAATGTACCGCGTTATAAAGCAAGATTAGTCATAAAAGGGTATAAACAAACAAAAGGCATAGACTATAATGAAATATATGCTCCTGTTGTTCGGAATACCTCAATACGATATTTGATCGGTTTGGCAGCAAAATACATGTTACAAATCCATCAAACAGATGCAATTACAGCCTTTTTGCAAGGAGAGATTGATAAAGAAATTTATATGTCACAACCACCACATTTTGAAAATGGAGAAAAGGTATGCAAACTAAACAAGTCCATTTATGGCCTCAAGCAAGCAAGCAGGCAATGGAACTTAAAACTAAATGCTGCCTTACTCGAAATAGGTATGAAAAGATCAAAATTGGATCCTTGCATATACTTTCGAATAATAAATGAAAAGGACATATTATTTATAACTGTATATGTTGATGATCTGTTATACTTTTTCAACAATAATGATACAGCTATGGAAATAAAAAATAAACTTAAAGAGAAGTTTTTTATGAAGGATCTGGGTGCAGCGAAACACTGCATAGGATACAAAATCACACAGGAAGACAATGGAGACATTTCCCTCGATCAATCAGCTTACATACAAAAAATACTGAACCGATTTGGAATGAATGAATGCAAACCTGTGTCTTCACCATGTGATGCAAATGTTACATTAAAAAAGGCAAGAAAAGAAGGAGATATATTGAGAGATGTGCCGTATCAAGAAGCAGTCGGTTGCTTATTATATTTATCACAGGGCACAAGACCAGATATTACATATATAGTAAACACACTTAGCAGATTTAACAACCAACCCACTGCTGAACACTGGATGGCTGTCAAGAGAGTGCTCAGATATTTAAAAGGCACATTATATACAAAACTCACATATAAGAGTGACATACATACTAATATTGTTGGATACAGCGATGCTGACTGGGCCAGTGACTCTGAAGATCGACGGTCTTGCACCGGCTACATTTTTCTGTTTCAGGGTGCAGCTTTAAGTTGGAACTCACGAAAACAACAAACAATAGCCCTATCTACCTTGGAATCTGAATACATGTCATTGGCTACTGCTACACAAGAATGTATTTGGCTGAAACAATTGGAGGAAGATTTTTGGCCAAGTTTTTCAGGTATACCTACAATTTTATATTGTGACAACCAAAGCGCCATTAGTCTTTCAGGCAACGACATGTACCATCCGAGGAGCAAACATATTGATGTCCGCTATCATTTTCTACGGGAGCGGATATCCACAAACCAAATATCTGTGCAATATTTACCTACGAAAGAGATGATTGCTGATCTGCTAACGAAGGGGTTACAAGGACCAATGCACAGGAAGTTTACTGCGTTAATGGGTTTGTGTCCAGGAGAGGATGATGAAAAGAACACGAAACCCATAATATAGGCTCCTGTCACTAACGCCTTAGCTATAAGGTTACTCGCTCTCTTATGCTATACTCTGTGGTCGCAATTTACATGTCATTGTTGAAGCACATTATTTTTCTATAAATTGCTAATTAAAGTCAAGTCTTTGAGAAAGCCATTTCTTTTATTTCATCAATATCAATCACGCCGACAAAGTGGTAAAATAAAAAGTGTTTTTTTTTTATTAGGGTACCTCCCCTATACGTAACGTGGGGAGTGTTTTTTTTTTAAATTTCAACCCTAACGTGTGATATATTGTTGGCTAGGTATTTAAAAATGAATAAGGGTTTTATGTATGGAGTGCACCCCTAAAAAATTTTTATTTTCGTAATTACAAAACTATGTAGCGGCTAACAAAAAACACCTATCCTCAAAATTTTATTCAAATAGACCTTATAGTTTTCAAGGAAAATGCCTGTGACATACGGACGGACAGGCAGACAGCCAGAAAGACATGACGAATCTATAAGGGTTCCGTTTTTTGCCATTTGGCTACGGAACCCTAAAGATCGTAACCTGTTTAGGTGTCCGACAGCTGGGCAATGGCCTCTCCCCTTTTGCACCACCCTATTGCTGGCATGCTCTCCTTTTTGGTCTGCCTCTGCTCCGGTGGCCAATTTTTTCCGTTTGGGGAAGGAATACTTTGAAGCAACGTCCGCCCGGTCGAAAAGGAGGGACCGTACGGTTGTGTTGGACTCTCGAACAGAAGGCTCAGACCTCCCACTAAACCCCCAACGATTGTCCTCGAACAGGGAGGGCCATACGAGTAGGTTCGCCTGACGAATACTACTTTGACCCTCGCGACTGGCCCGTTTTGTTCGGGCACGATCGGGGAGAGCGCCCCGGGACAATTTCAGAGTGCTTCAATCCCGTGGAATTATTGAATGGCTGGGGTCTCACAATCCTGCTATCCGGTCCACTAAGATGGAGGTAGCAAATACGCATAGCTTAGGCGTGCGTGCCGTGCCCCGCTCTCCGTCTTCGGATATGGGGAGCGGAAAGGTCGTCCTCCTGCTTTCTTTTCGCGGTCTCCTTTTGTGCCATTACGGACTTGCAGAAGGACGCCATTGGTTCCCAAGTCCTCAATCATTACATCGAAAGCAGCGAGAGATCGTCACCCACTAAAGCGGCCAAATTGTGCCGCTGAAGCCTCCACGCCAAGAATATCTACTATGTGAAAATTGCATACCGGTCGCTGGGATGGAACTCGGGAACACCGACTCAGTAGGCTATAGCTCAAACCACCGGGCTACTGGTGAGTTAATTTATTACGTATATTACTTATCCTGGCCCATATTTCTAGATGCATACGGGGAACAAGTTCCGTCCAGGCCCATTTCAGTTTGGCGATCATGGCACCTACATCTACAATATGTATTTTGGAGCGGAGGTCCGTGTTTCTGATTGGATCAGTTCAAGAGCCTCAGTACGAGTTTGTGCTTCAGACATCTGTATGTCTGAAATTCAATTTGTTATGTGACAAGGAAAAAGTCCAGTAATTGTTTCCTAAATTGAAACAGTGATCTTTTTTCCTGGTGTTGTGTATCTTTTGATGTTCTATAATAAATAAAAAATATTTTTTTGTAATTTTTTCATCAAAATCGTTTTGGCTTTATTTAACTTTGTCTATCTCAGTATACAATACAAAATAGGTGGCATTGTATATACTATGATACACTTAGGTTTTCAGGAAAACATTAGATTTTATTCCTAGTATATTTGTCACCCTAAATCTCAGAACAGTTTTCATAGTATAAAATTAGTACTGTTTGTACCCATGCCAAATAAAGGACGGCCGGTTGGATTTCGCACACGAATGTCACTATTCTTTTCGCATGATCCCAATAATAGCTATTTTTGAAATCATCACTCGAAAGCTAGTGATTGGCTATTTGCGTTTATGCAAAAAGTAGATAATTACCGGTTTTTAGGGTTCCGTAGACAACAAGGAACCCATATAGTTTCGCCATGTTCGTCTGTCCGTCCTTGGCTGTGCTCAGTAACCATTACTACTAGAAAACTGTAATTCAGCATGGTTATATAAATCAATCACGCCGACAAAACAGTACAATAAAAAGTTAAAAAAATTTTTTTTTGGGTACCTCCCCTACACCTAAAGCGGGTATGTACATTTTTGTTCTCGTTTAACTCATGGTGTTTTCAAATCAGTGATTAGTTGTCGAGATATTGGCCTTTAGAGCCCTAATTTTTGTTCGAGTCATGTCATGTGTGTTGGAAAGGCCAATTTTCGTACAAATTCGGCTGACGCAACCGCACCGCACGTCGATGTAACTAAGACAGACAGGCAACTACGGAACCCTTCACTGCGCGTGGCCCGACACGCACTTGGCCAATTTTCAATTTTGGTTTTTCAACATACCTAATGTAGAGTACTTCATTGGAAGTTGTGTATTTATAATACAGTTTTATTATTTTATTTAAATATCTATATTTTACGTACGCGGTACGAATGCGGTACTGCAAGCGCACCGCCCTGCTTCCACGCATGGAACTATAAAGCGCAAAACTGACAGCATACCGACCAGTAAGCAAATCTTTGCGACATCAGTGGTAGTCAAAGTACTAAAAAAAACGTGAAAAAAACGCAGACCGACCAAGAAGTCGCTTAAGTTGTAAATTCAAACATGTAACGTGAATTCATCTTACGCCTTGAACGCGGAATAACGCTTCTTCGATTGTAATTCGCTTTTTTCCATTACTTGTATACCTAAAAATGATGCATCAGTCTCACTTGGGTAAGTAATACGAGGTATAACAACTTATCATATAACGGTCATAATATATACGCTCACTATGTATAAGCTTGTTTAGTATAACGTTCATTGCACATAATGAACGAAAGGTATAATGTCAAAATATATATTTTCGTAAAGTATAACGTACTTTAGATATAATATCAATTCATATATCGATTAAAGCGTATAATATTCATAACACCTAAGGAATTGAAAGATTGAAATTAAATATTTTTTTGAACTCAAACGCCAATTTTTTTTTGAGCCTAACCTAACCTACAGCGTGTCGACGTCAACCCGCTTCGCGGTGTGTCTATTTCCGCTCTAAGGGACACAAGATAACCCTAACCTAACCTACAAATAATACCATTGTTAAGAGTATTTTTTGTTTTTTTACTGCGGGGGACTTCGCCTCCCGAGCCCCTTTTGTGATTGGTACCATGGGGGGCGGCGATCCTCCCTTTTTCTAGCTGCCCTAACCTAATTTTCTGTATTATAATCCTTATACGAAATTATACTATGTGTTATGAACTTATGATCGTTATACGTTATATATATTATGTTATACGAAATGAAATTAGTCAATTTGAGTATTATAGAAAAAAACGTTATTTAATATGAATATTATGTCAATTGACCGTTATTCCTAATAAAAGTATTGGTTTTATTGTTATAGCTAACGTTCACTTGTGAACGTTATTAATATGAAATTATATATATTGTTGTTATATCTCGTGGGACGCACCCGTCTCACTTCGTGTGTTGATAAATTGGCAGTCTCGTTCCATCTAACACGAGGCTAGCGTCAGATTAGGCAATTGGTTGGTCACTGAGCTAGTGAAAGCGGCCGATGAAGTGGAAAACAGCAGCAAGATCGAGCGTCGCCTCTCGTTACGGAATTTCACTTGCAAAGCTTGGGAGTTTTGTTCTGCCACTGGCATATTATGAACTTTTTCGATTGATTTCCAAAAGCGGGTCTGCACTGCACTCAATTTGACTGTAGGTATACATTTTTATATAATAAGCGCGATATGTACATACCTTGTTTCAACGCAAAACTACATAGTATGTTTTTATTAAACGTTTTGTCGAATTGTTTTGGTTCATTTCGAAACAGTGAAAGTTGGTTTTCCTACATTTTGAATTCAGTAGCGTAACTTCAAGGAGAGTAAACAACGCAGTTTTAAGTGTTGATATTTTATAAGGGTAGTTATGTATTATCTTATCCTATCTATCAACTATTCGTCCCGTTAGGTGCTTACATGTGAAAAGAAATCCTTATTAAGATCATTCCGTTGTCTGTCTCTCAGTCAATTCCCCATTTTTCAGGAACGTTTGGATGTTTTTATTTGGAATCAATATTAACTCCTTAAGCTGTGTAAAATCAAGTTTCTAGATCAGGGGTCGGCGACCTTTTGCAACAACCAATGGCCATATAGTCGCTAACGAAAAACAGGCAATTTCAAAATTCTGAATATAACCGGCCGGTTAGCCTAGTGGGCAGTGACGCTGCCTACGAAGCTGAAGGTCCTGGGCTCGAATCCCGGTAAGGGCAAATATTTGTGTGATGAGCATGAATATTTGTTTCTGAGTCTTGGATGTTTTCCATGTATTTAAGTATTTCTCTCTATTAAATATATCGTCTAGTACCCATAACACAAGCTTTATTGAGCTTACAATGGGACTAGGTCGATTTGTGTAAGATTGTTTATTTCATTTTTTATTTTATTTTAAAACAACCTTTACATACAATACAGGGAGGCTCGCGGGCCGCAAGTAAGGGGACAGCTGGTTGCCGACCCCTGTTCTAGATCAACGCAATCAAAAGACCATAGGAGCCATTTATGTTATGTCGTAATTATTGATATCGCAGACATTTCAAATCCTGCAGGGTAGGTCAAAAAGCAGTCTAAGAACAGAAATGCAATAAAATAACAAATAAGGTATTTTTTTTCAACTCACCAGCTCGTAAAGACTTACTTTATCGTTCAAAATATGTTCCCAATAGTACATTACGTACCTAGGGCGGTGAATTCGTGAATGGCTCATATCGCAGGTGTTTGTGGCCCAAACCGAAGGTGAGGGCCATAAATATGCGATCTGGGGCTTTACGAATTACCGCCCGTGGTGAGTACATAATTTTACGTCTTCACCTGGCCACAATGCGAGTTTTACGTACGCGCAACGTGCGGTAAAACTCGCATTATGCCCAGGTGTGACGTAAAAGTCCAATATATCCGCTAGTGTGGAAAATGTGTATGAATTTGGAACGGTTAGCTCTATCGCGAGATTCAACTTTTTTCTATGACTTAACATACTATACAGAATGACACGTCCTAAAATCCTGCGTTCAGAAACTTATTATGCTAGTAATTTATTATTATTTTGATAAAATTTAATTAATAACACTTATTCTTTCTTAATTACTAATAACATAATGAAGTATTAATAAGTAGACTGACTTATAAATATACTATACAAATAAATCATAAATTGTAGGTATATGTTTTTTATTTTTATTTCGTTTTGTGCAAATGTGCGCACGAACGTGGTTTTTAAACATCAAAAACTTTTTGATTGGCAAAACATTTTTGGTGTTTAAAAACCACGAAAACATGGCGCAGTGGACGCGGCTTAAGAAAAAACTCATATATATTTAATTCTGTTTTGTTTTGTTCTAGCCACAGTAAAATCAAAATGATGGAAGTTATTTATAGATTTTGGTACAGAAGATATACATATATGAATTTGAATGCCTTAGTTAGCGGAATAAGTAAAATATGCACGTATTTGAGCCTTAGTTTACCCGTGAGTACTCAACAATACGTTGACTTTTTTAAATATAGGCTGTAAGCGTGGAGACTATATAAAGATCCACAAATATTTATGTTATATTTAATAATTATAAAATGCTTTGATCTTGATGATATGTAAACAAACCTTTATTGAAAATGAGTATTAGGTCCAAATTACTTTAATTACATTTACTCGTACAATTTTTCTCGCGGTGGTGAGGTGAAAAGTTGTGTGTTTCGCTCAACAGCAAAGTCGTTTGGCGTCTCGTGCCTTGAAAGCCTCGCTATGCTCAGCTTTCAATACAAAAACTTTGCACCAAACAAAAAAAATGCAGCCTTGCATTTGAAATAACTGTTAATATACTTAGGTACCTATTAGGTATATAAAAATGAAATATTATGAAATTCAAACTTATTTTTGCTCTTGATAAAATAGGATGGACGAACTATTTAAACACAAGTTCGTCCGGAACCCTCAGTGCGAGAGTCAGAATCGCACTTGTCTTACTTTTTAGGGTTCCGTACCAAAAAAGGTAAAAAAGGAACCCTTATGGTGTGACTCCGTCCGTCTGTCTGTCTGTCTGTCTGTCACAAAGTGAAATATCTCACAATGTGCTTAAGCTATCAATTTGAAATTTGAAATTGTTTTAAATGAGAGCTATACACGTGCATGGAACATGAGAAATTTAAATATACATGTTAATTTTCTATGAAAAATTACGAATATGAGGGGGCAGCAAAAAAAAAAAATCAATTATTAGGTCAAGTGGGGTATCATGTGAAAGAGCTTGAGTTGCACTTTTTGAAACCGTTTTTCTTTTTTTTCTACATTGGTAAAATTTTGATCTATGAAAGAAAATGTAAAAAAAAATACCATCCAGTCCCTTATCTCCGAAGTTATCCAAGCGAAAAATTTGAAATAATTACTTGTGATTCAGATAAACCTAAATATTACTGTGAATGTATAAATTTTTCTGTATCTAGCGTATTTTTTGTTTTATTTTGTTTTTGAGGAGGGGGCAAAAAATATATATTTAACTATTAGGTCAAGTGGGGTATCATATGAAAGGGCTTGAGTTGCACTTGTTAAGACAGTTTTTTTTTTTTTACATTGGTAAAATTTCGATCTATGAAGGAAAATGTAAAAAAAAATACCATTCCCCCCCCTTATCTCCGAAGTTATCCAAGCAAAAAATTTAAAATAATTACTTGTGATTAAGATAAACATAAATATTACTGGAAAAGTATAACTTTTTCTGTATCCTAGCGTATTTTTGTTTTATTTTCAAAAATCATTTCCAAGTTAAGTTTGCAATTTAATCAACTTTATAAAGTATTTTTTTGTTTTGAAATTCCTATAAGACTATAATAGAAGTACTTCCTTTCAAATAAAAAATAATAATCGAGATCGGTTCCCGTGATAAACAATAACCGCTAAAACACCAACATACATACTAAGTAGGGATGTTACGGAGGTTCGGCTTCGGCTCCGATATACCGAAACTTTCGGCTGAATTCACACCTCCGGCTCCGGCTTCGGTTTCGTCTAATTTGAAGCGAACACCTCCGGCTGCTCCGGCTTCGGTTTCGTCTAATTTTAAGCGGAGGTTTTAACGGAGCCGAAAGTCAGCGGCCGCGGCACGCGGCGTGTGCCTAGGAGTACAAACAGGTTTTGACTTGTCTCCCCGGGAATCACCCCACCTGTTTTATAGTACGATTGTTTACTCATTCGTTTATTGTTTTGGTTCACGTCACGGCCTGCAGTGTGTTTTTTCAAAGTGTTAGTGTGACAGTGACAAAAACATTTGACGATGAAGTGGATGAAGGCTAAAGTAAGTCCCATATGGAACTACTTTATTGAAGTAGACGCAAACACTGCAAAGTGTAAAATATGTGAGAAAACATACTCAAGAAAGGGCGGAACTGCCTGAGTCCGCCTTAACATAAAATATACAAATAGATTAGGTTCACATTAGTTTCCCTCTACCTCCTACTACTACCTTCACCTCCGGCTCCGGTGTCGGATTCGGTTTCGCTTTCGGTTTCGCTTTCGGTTTCGGTTTCGCTTTTGGGTTCGCTTTCGGTTTCGGATTCGCTTTCGGTTTCGTTAAAACAAATTTAAAAACTCCGGTTTCGGCTTCGGTTCCGATAAAACCACCTCCGTAACATCCCTAATACTAAGCTCATTGCCCTTGCACGTTAGTACTAAATGGGGCCGATAGATGGCGCTGACCCCATTCCTACTTCGCGCTGTTAAGATTTTTCCAGAATTAATGGGGTTGGGACGGGTATACTTTAATAGCAGGTCAAAAAAAGATCGCGATTTATTTGTGGTGGTAGTTGGATGGTCTTGGTGTAAAAGTTATTCGTTGTTTGAAATTGAATTCTGTTGTGTTGGGTTAAAATAAGTAATTTAACAAATATTAATATTGGGACATTTACTTTACCTTGACTTGAGTGAATTGATAGTTTGTACGGAAGTACGGAACCCTCGGTGCGCGAGTCAGACTCGCACTTGACCGGTTATTTTGTATTTATTGCGATCTATTTGTTACGTCAAAAAGGAACCCAGTTAGTAAAATTCCTAATACTCGTAAATAACCGAAGTAAAATGTGTCACGTAATTTATAAACTCAAAGTTAGTTTCAGCCGCCAGTAACCTTTGCGTGAATGACTCACCTTTTTACAGCGACTTTATACAATGGTTTAAGCAAGAAATTAAAGGCTCGTGGGAGAACATGTCGCTTAATTTAAACTAACAATTTATCACTGTCAACCTATGTTGGCGTAAATATCATTACAAATATATAATAATAAGTAGCCTGAGTACAGTAAACAGTACATTTAATTTAGGCTGCTTACTTAGTTTATGCTTTTACGGATTTCATATTTTAAAATTTTCGTCTAGTTTACATATTTGTGCTGTAATGAATAACTGATGCTAATACCAGCTAATTAATAATTCCTCTCAAATAAGTATAATATGCTGTGATACATATTTTTACTTAAATTTTGCCCTCAAGATTATAAGCAAGTAATAAAAATCATATCACGCACAAAGCAAACTTGCATATTGTCCCCGTCTAGAAAACTGTTATAACTAACTAGTCTAAGAAATTGTAGAGTTCAGGGGAGGTCAGGCATTATAATAAAAGAAACTTGGCCTATTGTTACCAAGCGGTAAACTTGCGCTTAAGCACTTGACCTGAACTCGAAAATCTATTACAAACGCCGAGAGGCAAAACGTTTCGTCGAAACTCAAAGGGTGTTAGCGACCTGTTTTGGGACTTTTTCTGCTCAACTTTAAGCAGTAAGTGTGATACTTAGTAAGTAAGTAACCCCCGGTTCCCAGTTGTCGGCTGCCGGGCCGGGTATTTTTTATCAGATGTCAGCGCCTCATACAAATTGGTGTCCGACAAGGGTGAATAGCTTCATATTAAATGTTTTGCCACTGGAACGACCGATTAAAATCCGGACCGGCATCCGACATAGTGTATTTAGTCTAGCGTATTTAGGTAAATAGTGTCAAAGAAAACCTAGTTCATATTGATATCAATCAATTGCTTTAATTAAGGCCCGCTATCGTTTTCGTAATCGATAAACCTTATTTTTAGGGTTCCGTATTCAACAAGGAACGTTTAATTTTTTAAGGGTACGCCCCATTTAAAGTGGTGATGTCATTTTTTTTTCTTGGTAAGCCTATAGTGTGGGGTATCGTTGGATAACTTGTTCCAACATTTTATGGGTTTCTTGAAACCACTTTTCAACTCAGTTGCCCTCCAACCCTGCCAGCTAAATGGCTACTACTGGGGATAAAAAATCGTGGCAGTAGTACATATAATGAATTTAAAAGGAAAACTATCACGGCTAAGTAGGCATAACTAGCTACCGAGTAATAGTCGACGAACCAACGCCTTCAACAACTCAAAACGGTCAACTTAAAATGTACTAAGAAATACCAACTTTCGTACAAATGCGACCGACGCAACTTGATGAACCGATGTTAGAAAGACAGACAGGCAACCACGGAACCCTACACTGCGCGTGGCCCGACACGCCCTTGGTAATTTTTTTGGTAAATAATTACAACAATTCAATTCATTTCAATTGATTTATTGATAAAATACAGGTATTTTACTGAGCCAACCGTTAAAGATCTTTCAGCTTTTTCACGAAACCTGAATTATCACGGAACAACAAAACTACTTCAAAGGATCTATTAGATTGAATTAGGGTTGTGTTTGGCATGTGCTCTCTGTTAGTAGCACATGACATGAAAGTGTGTTACATAAGTTTCTTAAACTATCACGCCGTTAGTCTGCGAACGTCAAAAAACGTTTTGTGTGGCCGTCGAACCACCTTAAACGTATTAATTCCACTAAACTTACCTAATACAAATACAAATAGTTTATTGCATAATTTCATAGTTCTAGGTCAACGGTCCCTATAAATTTTGATTCCCTTGAGAGTATCGAAATTTTTTTGCGTCATAAACGACCGTATCTTTTTTTTACGTTAACTCAGTAGTTTTTTTTTCCAGCTTCAAGAGACTATAGACCTGAGTATGTGGTTTTGATATACTGACAGACAGACGGACAACAAAGTGATCCTATAAGGGTTCCGTTTTATTCATTTTGAGGAACGGAACCCTAAAAACAAAGGTTTATTTTGAACCTAATCATTTATTTTTGAACCTAATACTCGTAGTTTCCGTTTCAGATCGCTTCATGCTTACTTGGGAGTGCAAACATCAAGTCATTCCATTTATAAGTATTAATACATCAAATCGCTTCGGGTTCAAGGCTTAAAATCATTTTACAATTACTACGTACATCCAAATAAGTCACAGGAGGAGATTGTAAATGGATGCAAAACGTAATGGTCGGTTTTTAGACGATCAGACCACTTCACAACAAGCACACATTAAAATCAAGTTTTGAACTTTAACGGTAATTATTGATAGTTCAATATTCAAAATCGCAAAAATCTATCCGTCGCTCTGATTGTAGTTTGATAGCGGCGTGTTGTTATGGATTATTAATGAGTTTGAATGCAATCAATATACACGATTTTACAAACGTATGCATGATTATTTCAGGATTACATTCGTCATTCAAAAATGTTCCATTTTCATTTCCCTTCAAATAAGAAAGGGGTAACACTCGTACATCTCTTTACGTACAAAACTATTCTAGACGGGTAAACTAATATCCTAAAAGCCTTTCTAACAAAGGAGATTAATGCGTGTAACTTAACAGATAAAATGGTAATTGTGGCGACATTTGCGTCTTGATGTACACACACAGGTCATGCAGATGGATAACCATTTTTAAGTGACTTCAATGAACTATGGTACTCAAATATGCGTACAGTCATTAGTAACGTGTTGGCATAATAATACTCTTGTTTTTGATCGGACTACTGTAATTTCTAATTGGTAGTAGTGAGAATATTTAATTTTGTTATTTTAAAAACAAAATACCATCTACGTAGGTTTTATAGAATTTAAGTTGCATACAGTTTTTGTTGGTAAATTCAGAAAAATAAAAGCTTTGAACATAGACGATATTGTGTTCTGTATGAATTAACTTGCGCTTCTGCTCGGCGGGGCAGAAGCTTCCCACTACTTTGTAACCTCCCGACCGGACACAAAATGTTTCGTAAAGGAAAGACGAGTTTTTGTCACAAGCTTTTTGTACAAGCAATGCATTGACTAAAGCCCGGTCCCATATTACACCAAAACCAAAAAGTTGACAATGATGGAAAATACTGAGTTAAGTACCTATTTTAGTACTTAAGTCTTACTGAATTACCCATTTAACCCTTTTCAAGACACATAAAATTAGAAAAGTGAATTCCATCCTCGTTTAGAAAAAAAATGCATAACAATGAGAAAGGACACCAAATATTGTGTAGGTATCGTATAAAATACATATTAAGACACGCGAACGCTAGCTTCACACCGCGCCACTAATCTTTCAAGTAATATAAGGCAAACTCTGACCGTGACATATTTAATAGAAGCATAAATAGTCAAAAAGTTTTTTTTCTAAATGCATTATATGTATAAATATTAGAAATATCGAAAACGTTAAAAAAATAATTATAATAATAAAGCGGTGGCGGCGTCTTTTTGCATGCTTGTTTTATCCCTTGCATACGGACGAACATAAAACAAACATATGGTTATAATATGCGGTTGTGATCAGACCATAATATACATATGCTATAGGTATCGGTCAATTCAATTTACGCATTGAACTGAACTAATTTGGTGCTAATGACAAAAACAGCTGTTTACGAGTAGGAAAAAGCAGCGTTAATGACGTGACAGATACCAGAGGGGTGATAACGTAACTTTTTGAACGCACGTCAGGACAACTCAACTGTCATTATCAATTTATCCCATACAAAAAGTGACATTTAGATATACCTGAGGGGCTAGTACGCTAAGTTTTATGTCAGACATAAAGCATTCGTCCCATTCTGCGAGTGCAAGAGGGACAAATGCTTTATGTCGGACATAAAACCTAGTGTGCTGGACTGCTGGGGGGCTGACGCGCGTACAATGCGTTACGTGATCTATCTGCTGAAACTCAACAATATTACGATCGCCCATTACTTTTATAATTAGTTTAAATAATAGTGCCTCTGTGTTGTTTAAAAAAACGCTGAATTGACAAAAAAGTTTTTTTTCACTTCTCATGCTCTAAAAGTGCGTCATATTATGCTTTTTTATAGCAAGCGGGGCTAAAGTAGTACCTACATCCAAACAAAACAGTTCACCGTATTACATCCACCAATCACAACTCTTTAAGAAAACATTTGTATTTGCTATCAACTAACCACAGCTAGATTAAAAATCGACCAATCAGGAAACATAATTCATTTCAAACATCAGGTGTTTTTTATTCCCTAATTCACAAACATTCAAAAAATAAACGCCTCTGACCGTCTATAGCCGCGTCCAAACGTTCAAGCGTGGTTGACTGCATACATGGCATAAGCTATGAAGATTGAGCGGGATAAACTGCTGTCTTCTCGCTTTATCGTATGCCCCGTATGCTGTCCGCCGCGCTCGGCCGTTTGGACGCGGTTATTAGACGGTCAGAGGCGTTTATTCGTGGTGTTAATATTTTGTTTCTGTGTTAAAGCAGTTTATTTAAAAAAGAATGACGCCAAATTGAAAAATCGTTTCGCCGTGGTATTTGTTATTGATTGTGGATGGATAATCTTTGTTTTTACTATTTTCTCGCAGTCGAAGTGAAAAGTAGAGTGTATAACTCTGGTCTAAAAGCCATATTACCCCTCGAACTATTTTACCTCACTTCGTTCGGGAAAATAACCATTTCGTGATAATATGGCATATTTTAGACCCTTTTCATACAATCTACCATTTTCTAATTCGAACCTGCTCACAAAATTTCACGAGAATCGGTTGAAAAATAACAACTGGACAACTGAGGCTCTAATATAAATTTTACCGAAACAAAACGTTACGACCGCGTTCGCGTTTAGCTGTCAAATCCCATACTAATTGAGGGTAAAACGCAAACGCGATCGTAAAGTTTTGTTTCGGTAAAACTTATACTAGAGCCTCTGTTCCAACTGTTCACAGGACAACAGATGATATCACAGTGGAGAATATTATCGATATCAAAGTCGGGTTAATTTTTTCTAAAGATTACATCTCCATCAGATTAGTTTACACGAAAGGTAAAAATGTGAAATTAAGCCTTTAAAGCCTATTTTTTGCTTGCTTGCTTTCTGTCTTGTGCAAGCTGATTTTGTTTTTAAAAGCCTCATTCATTTGCATCTATTTTCAAACAAGGATTTAGGTACAGTACCTACAGCGTTTTAAGAAAATAGGTATCCTATTCAACTTTTTTTAAATGGTTGTTGCATTGATCTGTAACTAGTCGTTTATAATGTGGTGTGTGGTAACTAAGGATAAATGCCCATCTCATCATTAATTCATCTACTTATTAAATATCCATCTCGTCTATCGATCCTGTTCAGTGGGAAAACGGAATCATCTAACATTTAACAAAGCATTTCAGGGACATGTCAAAATTTTAAATTATTGAGGACCCAAAAAATAGCATTCGTTACCGGTTTTATTGATCTTCTTTTAATAAGGTGTTATTCCGATATCACAGAACCTGCAATGAATAATTCATCTAAAATTGTAGCCGCCTTTGTTTTGACTGCATTATTTTTAGGGTTCCGTACCAGAAAGGTAAAAAAGGAACCCTTATTTATTTATTTATTGACAAATACATTTACGTGACATTACAGTAATAAAGCGCAGTAGTATAGCGTAGGTAGGTAATTTATTTATTTTTATTTCTTATTTTTTTGTCAAACGTGTTAATTTAAATTTAGTTCTTATTCTATTTAATATTGATTTAATTGTATTGTATTTTTATGGGTCTTTGATATCCAAATTAAATGTTTTTTTTTTGTTTTTTTGTTTAATAACCTATGCGTCACGAAACTAAAAACAACAAATAATACTATTTATAGTGCGACTCTGTCCGTCTGTCTGCCTGTCTGTCGCAATGTTGAATATCTCAGGTACTTATCACTTATGCTATCATTTAGAAATTTGGAATAGTTGTAGACAAAGCTGATCCACGTCTATGAAAAATTAAGAAACGAAAAGGTTTTAAATTCAAAGTCTCATAGTAGTCATAACGTTTGTATTAAATGCTTAGCTTTAGTTGCACATTCCGAAATAGGTTTTATTTTTACTAAAATTCGATGGTATGTACCTACCTATTGTTTTTCTAAAAGCACCTTCTTTCAAATTTTTACAAAAGATATTAAAATCGGTTCACGTGATAAAGAATGATCGCTGAAAAAATATACAGTTACGCGACCCAGGAAGTTAGAAGAATGCGCCAACATATGACACTATACCCATGACCGTAACTTCTGTGCGTTGTTCAGATTTTTCCAAGATTCATGGGGAAAAGCGGGTATGTTGTATGAAAGTTTGTACGGAACCCTCGGTGCGCGAGTTAGACTCGCACTTAAGCACTTTTTTTACTTTTAGACCGTAACAGAAATGCATGCAATGTATTGATAACAAGGCCGAGAGGCGAACAAAGACTTAGATGCATTTCGAATTCCGTTTTAACGTTCTGACGAGCTAACGTATTCGGCACGCGTGGCAATTAGTGCGCGAAACTGTTTGATTTCAAAATGAATACTGTCTCTGATCAACTCCCTGGTTAGTTTGCACCTGTTTTATTTTTTCTAATGGAGCTTACGTAGTAGGTACTCACGTGGTAGGTTCATCCAAGAATATGATAGGTGGGTTGTTCACCAGCTCCAGGGCAACGGAGAGCCGCTTGGACTGCCCCCCGGACAGGCCCTCTGACCTCGTGTCACGATGGTCCCAAAGACCCAGGGTCTGTAATACTTCTTCTACCTAAAAGTAAAATAAGACAGTTCAAAAATAATTTCACCACTATATGAAGAATTAACGTTCAGAGTGAACATAGCCACATAGCCTATTCATAGGCTTTGCATCGTTATACTTTCTTTTCACTCCTCATGCTCGTAAAGTGTGTCATATTAGGCTTAGATAGCGGGGCTAAAGTAGTACATTTAGCCCTTAGGGAAAATATGAACCAACCAATTAGGAAACAGAGTAAATTTCAAATATGAGGCGTCTTTTATTCCCGAATTCACAATCATTAAAAAAAAAACGCCTTCGGCCGTCTATAGCCTCGTCCAAACGTTCAAGCGGGATGGCCTGCAAACATGACATAAGCTATTAGATTGAGCGGGATACTGCTGTGTGCTGTCTATCTCGCTTTATCTTATGCAGCGTATGCTGTCCGTCGCGCTCGGCCGTTTGGACCCGGCTATTTACGGTATTATACGGTAAGTGCGGATAATACCGTGAATTTATGAATAGCGTTTATTCGTGGTGTCAATATTTTGTATCTGTGTCAAAGAGTTTATAAAAAAAAATATGCCGTCAAATTGAACAATCTTTTCGCTGTGGAATTTATTATTGATTGTGGATGGATAATCTTTGTTTTAACTATTTTCTCGCAGTCTAAGTGAAAAGTAGAGTGTATAACTCTGGTCTAAAACCCATATTACCATTCGAACAATTTATAACCATCTCGTGTATTACAATCTACTATTACTGCGTCAATGCTTTTGATGATGGATTAAAAAAATCATAGCTCAGGACTTATACTAATTAGTCTACTTATATTTTAATTGACTTGGCTGCGAAGAGATACCCAAGTCAATTTGATAATTAAGTATGTGATTTATTTTCATTACACAAATTAATCAGTTAAAGACGGTTAACAAAATAGTAATGATATAATAATCTGTTTATGTATCTGTGTAAGTACTTATTTTATTGAATATTTAAGTAGGTAAGTATATATCATCAGTAGTACATGTACATTGTACAAGCCTTATCTGTAAGATTGTCTTCAAAAACTGATATATATATATATATTATACTAGCTGTACCTGCGTCTTCGTTTGCATGATAATGTGTGATTAACAATTTTTTCCCCATCCCGCAACGTGCACAGCGCCGCTAAACAAGTTTTCACTTAAAAAACGACCGGGTTGCTCAATGACATTGTAACAGTTTTTCGATCAGGTCACGTGTCCGTCTTACGAATTTTCAACCTGTCGAATCTTACGGTCACGTGACATCTTACGGTCACGTGACCTGTTGCGATCATCTCTCGAATCTCACGGTCACGTGACATCTTACGGTCACGTGACCTGTGGCGAGTTAAACAATTTTTCCCCATCACAAAAAGTGCACAGCGCCGCTAAAGAAATTTACACTTAAAAAAAAAACAGAGTAGATAGTCCGACTTTTGACGTTTGACGTTATTTTGTTGATACATTTATTGAAATTACACCTTATTTTGACGACCGGTTAGTCTAGTGGGTAGTGACGCTGCCTACGAAGCTGAAGGTCCTGGGTTCGAATCCCGGTAAGGGCAAATATTTGTGTGATGAGCATGAATATTTGTTTCTGAGTCATGGATGTTTTCTATGTATTTAAGTATTTCTATCTATTAAATATATCGTCGTCTAGTACCCATAACACAAGCCTTTATTGAGCTTACTATGGCACTAGGTCGATTTGTGTAAGATTGTCCCCTAATATTTATTATTATTATTATTTATTACGAATTTAGCGCCCCAGACCAAGTAAAACATTCAGACGGAGCATTACGAACGGTCTAGTGAAGCCGAACAAAACCAAGCTTTATAAGTAGATACACGCTCACGCACACATACCTATACAAACAAAACCAAGCTACTAACCGTAACCTCCTCAGGGCGTGTCGCGTTACATGATAAATTACAAATATACACTCGCCAAACTATTAAGTTTGATGGCGAGACGCGCTCATTTACTACAACTATTGTAACTTAACCTAATTTGCTCCTCCTCCTTGTAATTTGCTTTAATTATTTTTCTCTAATGGTCTCCTACGTTGTCAAATGTTGCAAAAACAACACAAAATCAAAAAATAAATCGGACAGAATAACGTTTTATTTGTAAGTACTGAAATAATACCTTAAAAACACAACATTAATGCTTGGCTTGGAACACAAAACCTCAACGGTTCATTGATGTGACATCTGACATATAAAGCACGAGTGTTACCAAAGTATGATTTTTACTTACCCCAAACGGACAAACAATTACAGTCCGGACATGAAGACCGTATATTACATTTATATATGAGGTAAATAGTAATAAAATCATCAAATCGGTTTTGTTATATTCAATAATGTGTATCTATACTGCCGCGCGAGATTTAAAGTGTAAATATTTATCATATTGTACGATATTTTATGATTGAGATACTTGTTGGGGAACAAATCATTTAAGTACCAATTGTACATTTTCACACCCACTGCGCTAAAGTTTTCGATATTTTTAAACATCAAACATATATTTATCCGTCAGTTTCGGCAAGCAAATATTGTTAGAAAAGCACGTTTGACTTTTAAAAATCACGTAAACATGTCTTAACATTTTCATAAGCTGACGCCAGACGTCTGAGCGGTACGAAGGTAAAAGACAGAGCGAGATAGGGATACAATTTTGCAGGACGCCGTACTTCCGTCATCTTTCCACACGGGCCGAAATCACGCAAGAATCTCTAACAAAATTAGATATAATATTTCAGAAAATATTACCTTCGGAGTCGGATAAAGACTATCTAAAGCGGAAGCTAGAATAATAAGGTACCTACTAGTAAAAAAAGTTCCATGTTTTTCCGTTCATGGGAAGCTGAGATCATTCGTGACAGAACAATGCTTAGTTTGATACGGCTGATTCTTTTTTCAATTCAGAGATTTATTATGAGTGTAGATAAAGGCAAAGTCCTGACTAATCTATCAAAACAGAACAAAACTACTGTACCTATTCAATTCAATTCAATTATTTTATTGCTTTCATGTTGCTACAGTACACAGATAACAATAGTGACATAAGGTTTCAAACATGAACCCTGTAAGGGTATTACAATAGGTAAGTACCTATATTTTATTAATAAATTATCTTGTAGCTGAGATATATACCTATAGCTACATACATACTCGTATAATAAAGAATATAAGATAAAATAAACACAAAATTTCAGCCTTCTTATTTATACTAATTAATAACTATCGCTAAGTAAATCTTTTGCTGCATAGTAGGCGTTTTTTGCAAGGAATGATTTTAGCTTGTTCGCGTATGTTGAGTCTTTTTCCTGCGCTTTGATATAGTCCGGGTAGTGGTTGTACTGGTTGTAATATTTTACTGCTGCATAATGAGGGCTTTTACGAAACATTTCTAGTTTTGGTGCAGGTAGTTTAAGTTTATATTTCAGCCTCTTATTTGGTAGCTTATTGAACAGGTGCATGTCTTTCCGCACATACATACCTAGTTCTAATATGTACAGACATGGTAGAGTTAGTATACCGTGCTTAACGAAATGTGGCTTACAAGTTTCCCAGTTTCTGATACCGACCAGTACACGTACGCATTTTTTCTGCATTATAAATAATTCTTGTGCGTCTGTGCTGTTGCCCCATGTTATAATCCCATATCGCATACCTAAGTAGAAACTTGTTTTTTTTACATTATCTAGGGTATTAAAATGGCGTAATCTACCATCCAGAATGGATTTTACGAAATTCCACACCTGAGGGGAAAAAAAGGTTTAAAAGCTTCTTAATAATATTAATTAATTAATGAAATGGAAAACACAAATCAAAATACCCCGTGTCCTAAGCACCGGACGACTAAATAATTCATTTGTATCGTTGTGGTTTTTGAACCGCCCATAAAAAGGGTCGTGGACAAAAACTAATCCTGCCTAAAAGGATCTTATCCGGCTCCAGCCCGCAAATCCGAAAAGGCCGGTGCAAAACCGGCTATCTATACAAAAAGGCTAGTACAGATAAATGGAGTCCACTTAAAGAAAATCGTTGGCGGCATGACCCCAATGCTACGATGACTAAGGCCGTCGGCCTCGACCGTATACTGATTAGAACACGGCCAAATGTGTAGTATTCGATGGCAAAATCCAGAATTAAGGTATAGCTTGTTGTACATTCAAGTTTAATTTCAAGTTCAGCGATGCTGTCAGCTAATAAGATAGCTTTGTCGTGTTTCTTTTTTACGCACAGGTGTAATGTCGCGCGAAATGCCGTGATGCGGTTGTGGTAGGTAATTTAGATAATGACGTAAGTGAGCAGGGGTCCAATGTTAGTTACCTACGTTATTGTTGCAGCCAATCTTGCTTTTATGTGTCAGAAAAAATACTTGGTTAAGTACATGATTAATAGTTTACGTGGTGTATTTACCGTGTATTGCAAGCGGCACTCGTAATTAAAGTATCGTGGTAGGTATGTAGTTACTGACAGGCGTCATGAATGCATTTAATATTAATTAACGTAGATAAGGGTGAGGACCAAATTCTTGGCCAGTAGTTAGCGTCGTTAATTGGTAGTAGTTAAAAAGTTCCGTTGTGACACGAAAATTAACCATAGAATTGTATGGCTAATTTTCGTGTCACAACGGAACTTTTCAAATACTATCAATTAATTAGGCTAACTACTGACCAAGAATTTGGTCCTCACCCATAATTACTTTACCAGTGTTAACGGAACACAGTTTTATAATAAAATTACATCATCGTGTAGTATAAGAATCGAAATTTAAAAACATGTTTAACCAGGCGGTGATCACATAGCGACCACATAGCAATTATTTTTTTCTAGACGAGCTGATGTAATATAAGGAACACAAAATGTCATTATTGTATTGTCTATGAAATAGGTGATTTCCAAACGCAAAGAAAGTCCGTGTATCGGAACGTTTTCTTTTGACTTTTTAGTTGTCAAATTCAAACGGCGGGATTTTGTCAGTTTCTGTGTTTATAAATGGAATTATGCCGAAAATAAATACGGTAAGTACTATGTATTGTAATTTTTGGGTAGTGTATAGTTACATATGCGTGTAGTATGTGATGATTTATTACAGTTATTGCTTCTTTTTTAATAATTCGCGTATGTGGTCCCAATATGACCTCCGCCCGTTTGAACACAGTACATGTGGTCCGTATATGGCCACGGCCCTGCAGAGTATTAACACGACTTTTACGGGCAAGACTATTGTTTTAAATGAACCGCTAAGAGCCCGTATATAATATTTCGCCAACTTTGCCGATTTTGCTGAACTTTGTGAAGTGTGTTTAAATGAAACATTAGCGTCCATATCAGTTTTATGCCTCATATGCAATCAATGAAACGATTTGTCTTTTTCTATTTTCTATTTTTTGCCTCAATCCCCGGACTGTTTTAAAATGTTTGCTTTTAATAATAATAATATATAATAGGTATCTTTAGTTCACTTCTTTATTTTCCTATTGACAAAATACCGTGTTGAAATTAATACTGTGTGGGTATTTCATAGTCTTTTGTGGAGGAAATGGAGCACTTTTTTTATAATTCCATATTTTTTTTTTCACACAAAGTTTGTTTTAGCCATACTCATATGGATAGCATTAGTAATTTCTTGAGATATTTAACTTTGTGACAGACAGAAGACAGACGGACAGAGTCGCACCATTTTTACCGTTCCGTTTTTACCTTATTGGGCCGGAACCCTAAATATCTACTACGTGAAAATGCGTTTTGTAGAGATGTCTGGTCGCATCAAGCTCATTAAACTTTTACGTTTTCCTATGAAATTACATTTTCCGTCGCCGTATTTATAATGTTAACCAGTGAGATGTGACGACCGCTTTAGCCTAATAGTTGGTAGTGCCCTACCCTGCCTACGAAGCAAGAGGTGCTGGGTTCGAACACCGGTAAGGGCATTTATTTGTGTGATGAGCACGAATATTTGTTCCTGAGTCATGGATGTTTTCTATATATTTAAGTATTACTAGGTAGATTTGTGTAAGATTGTCGGCAATTTATTTTATTTTCTTTATCCACCCAAGTTCCTTGCCCAGTTTGAAGTCAGCTGCGATCCTCATAGCCTCGAAGATGGTCAGTTTTGATTGCAATTCGACGACATGATGTAGCAGAACAGCTTCTCCACCGCGTGCCCTTTGACCATCACCAGTTTACGTAGTTCAACCGTGTTAGCTTTCGATTTAATACGTTATGCTTCAGCTCTACCCGTTAAGATTATGGTGAAAATATGTTTATGTAGATTAAATTCTTGCGATTATTAAAATCAGATCAGGTTGCTTCTTCGCTCTGCCAAGTTCCTTGCCCATTTCGAGGTCAGCCGCGATGCCGCGATTCTCATGGCCTCTATGACAATTAGCATTGGTTGCAACAAAACGTCATACGAATACGCTTTGATTTTGCTACAGTCATCCGTGACACCATGCGAATATAAGTTTTTGTAGATTAAGATGCATACGATAAGATGCTTCTCCGCCCTGCCGAGTTCCTTGCCCAGTTTAAGGTCAGCCACGACCCTCATGGGCTCGACGATGGTCAGCCTCGGCTGCAGCATGTCGTCATGCACGATGTAGCTGCACATCTTTTTCAGCGCGTGTCCGTTGACCGACACGTTTGTAGTTTGACCGTGTTAGCTTTCGGCCTAATACGCTTTGAAATGTATTTTGCTACACGAATATGAGTTTTTGTAGATTAAAATGCTTACGATAAGATTCTTCTCCGCCCTGCCGAGTTCCTTGCCCAGTTTAAGGTCAGCCACGACCCTCATGGGCTTGACGATGGTCAGCCTCGGCTGCAGCATGTCGTCATGCACGATGTAGCTGCACATCTTTTTCAGCGCGTGTCCGTTGACCGTCACGTTTGTAGTTCGACCGTGTTAGCTTTCGGCCTAATACGCTTTGAATTGTATTTTACAGTACATATGGTGCTACTTTACCGCACTAGTGCGGAAAGAGCACTTTCCGTGCATATGTTGAAACTTTAAAGAGCCATATGTACAGTAAAACGTTGTACGATACACGTTGTCGATTTAAAAAACTCCCTTCGGTCGTGTTTTACTTTATCACTCGTTGCGAGTTTCCTATTTTCGGCACTTGTATCGTAATAATTATTGCTACAGTTATAGCCGTTAAACCATGCGAATATGAGTTTTAGTATATTAAGATGCTTACGATAAGATGCTTCTCCGCCCTGCCAAGTTCCTTGCCCAGTTTGAGGTCGGCCGCGATCCGCATGGCCTCGATGACGGTCAGCCTCGGCTGTAGCATGTCGTCCTGCATGATGTAGCTGCACAGCTTTTTGAACACGTGCATGTCCCGCGCGTGCCCGTTCACCGTCACGCTTCCACTCACGTTCTTGGAGCTGTTGAGAAGTCATTAAATGTAGAAATAATTACATAACCGGATGTGCAGCGGGTATTGTGGACCTTTTTGATCTGTATTGTTATAGTGACTACATCGAATGAAGTGTTTTAATGTCCTTGACTGTACGACAAGTCAGTTCAATCATTCTAGTAGCAGAATTATGCTAATTCTGCTACTAGAATGGTTTTGCTGGCTAATTCAATTAGCCCAATATATCACACTGATATTATTACTGTGATTGGGGAATAACTTAGTTGTAACATTGGCTAAAGTACAGTGTTTATAAGTTTACGTTATCAAGTTATCACAAACAATTTTTGGAACATATTTTTTGATGAGTATATTTTATATTTAAATGACAACTTTCAATTCCTTGACTACTGCGCTAATCAACGTCAGGAATATAAATAAATAAATAAATATTAGGGGACAATCTTACACAAATTGACCTAGTCCCAAACTAAGCAAAGCTTGTGCTATGGATACCAGACGACGATAAACATACTTATATAGATAAATAAATACTTAAATACATAGAAAACATCCATGACTCAGAAACAAATATTCGTGCTCATCAGACAAATAAATGCCCTTACCGGGATTCGAACCCAGGAGCTCTTGCTTCGTAGGCAGGGTCAATACCAACTAGGCTAAGGCGGTCGTATACATATAGTTAAATTGTAAACTCTTAATAGCAAGGCGATGGCGTCCGATTAAAACAAAGTTGTTACTTGGGCGGATCAACTTTTTTTTGTATAAACGCGTCCCGTTCAGTTTAAAAATAGTAAACCCTACTTTTTATTACATAAAACATGGAATAAGATATTAATTGTTTAATCAGATCTATTATTTTGTGTTTGCCTTAGTTTTGTAAGTCAGACTTTTTCCATTTTTAAAGAAAAATTTTCGTGACTCGGGTGACGAAATTTTTGTTTCATACTAAATCTTACTGTCCCCCAAGGGTACTAACTTACTATTATCGAAAATTCTGAAAACAAAGTCCATTATGACTTTCTATATTTAGAGGTTTTTATATACATATTAGTACCTTTAATTTAAATTCTTATTAACCAGCACGATATTACGTATTTGAATATACAAAATATTTTTTCAAAACTATGTCCCCAAGGCGGTGAAATAACACGTGTCGTCTGAGTCACCGGATACTTTGTTTTGCTAATTGCGAGCGAGACAGCCTATGAACGGCTTAGCCAATAGGAGCTGCATCTAAGTATCGCGTGATGGCGTCTGCGTTTGCTATACGTTCAAACTGACTCGGCCATTTCGTCCGTGACTCGCGAGGTGGTAGCGTGTGTTTATTGTGTGTCGGCCGAGTAACGTTCGAATTTCGGTAAGTGTATCTCTTTCTAATATTTTTTTTTCTTCATCTAGTGTCTTTTAGGTCTAAAATGCTGGAGGTGTATGTTTTTACCGTAGTATATATTGTTTTGCGACCAAAACAACAAAACGATGTTAAAATGTCACTTTAGTCACAGTCACCTTAGTAACGAAAACCGTGACTCAGAAGACTTTTCACGTGACTCAAGAGACTTTTTTTAAGGTATTACCCTTAAATCCTTACATACTGCGTTAAATTGAACAATTTGGTAATTAGTGTTTCAGTTGCTAAACTAGTACAAAAGCGGGATACTTTTTTTTGTGTCTGTTACCTCAAATTTCATAGTTTTTATGCATGTATCCTGTTTGCGGATGTTATGTGACCGTGACACTATAATTTGAAAATAAATAAATAAATTGCATTACAATAATAACATTTTACCTTATTTTCACTATTATTAATATCATTATAAAGTAAAGACACATTGACAGTACCTAGGTTAAAAGTGGGTTCGTTTGTTTCAGTAGCAATGCCGCTTTCAGCTGCAGAAAGACAAAAACGCTATAAAGAAAAACTTAAACTTGACCCTGAAAAGTATGAAAATTGTTAAGTTGTTTTTTAAATATTGAAGAAAGACTTGTGAATTATGATTGATCTCAGAACTTATAGTAATGCATATAATTATCTTAAGTACTTTCAGTTTTTAAGTTTTTACTATTCACGCCTCGTGTGTGAACACGACATTTTGATAATGTTTTGGTTATGTTGTTTTGTAAAACATTTATTGAATAGCTTATAATTGTTTAAAACCCAACAAAGTTGGTGCTTATTACTTAGATAATACTTTAATCTAAGAATTGTTATGATTAGTAGTTAGAGTTGACTGATTGTTTTTTGTTGATCTCACAATTAAGAATAATAAAAGTTATAATATGGAAGATTTATATAATAATAAGTGTTATTTTGTAACTCGTTTAGACATCTAGTAATAATATTTTGATTCCTAATCTTCAAAGTTACTGGAATTGTGTCTCTTGAGTCACATGTTTTGTCTCTTCGCTAACAATATTGTCCCCCTAAATTGCAACAGATAACGGGCTTTTAAACAGTTTCTAAGAATCACTATTTTAAAACTATATACAAATAATGTTTTGCTTAGAACTTTGTTAAGTTAAGTCATTATACTTGTTTAATTATATTGAGTGCATACTGATTTATGTTAAAAAATATTCACTTCAAACTAGGTATGTGACTCAGGAGATAAAACCAACCCCAGTATTACGAAATTGAGACTGAATTTTGTACCTTTTATTTCGTAACTGTGTTCATTATTAATTACTTTCAATAATAAAAGAAATAATTTTGGAGTTAAATGAAGTTTCTTTATCAAAATCCAGAAATCCGTATCCGTGACTCAGTAGACGTTTTACGTGAGTGTGCCATCAAATTTGTGTAATAATTCCATCAAAACACTAGAACGAGCGATGCTCGAGATATATTTGCAATCTCCGAAAGTAATATTATCAATATTAAATAATATTGCGAGGATAAAAGTTTTTTTTTTTTTTTCACTAAAAAGTTGATTATGTACAAGGAATAGTTGATCCGCCCACTTGTAACTGCATGTTCGCCAGCTCCTAAAGTGAAACGTGCGATTTAATTTTACAAGTACAGTGCAAATTTTAGCTGAATCGTACTTGTTTAGAAGTTTGCATCAGTTGGACGTGGTTGGACCCACCCTCGTAATATATAACGGTCTGATGCTGAGAGATATAACATATCTAACGTTATATCAACCGCTATCTCATATACATACAAGTGTATGTCAATCCTATATAATAAGATACCGACTTTTTTGTTAAATCTAAATTTTTACAAATGTAAAGTACAGATTAATTTATATTTATCATCATCATCATATCAGCCGAAAGACGTCCACTGCTGAACATAGGCCTCCCCCAAAGAGTGCCAAAGTGACCGGTCCTGCGCCACCCGCATCCAGCGGACTCCCGCAACCTTTACCAGGTCATCAGTCCACCTTGCGGGGGGCCTACCCACGCCGCGCCTTCCGGTGCGTGGTCGCCACTCGAGAACCTTTCCGCCCGAACGGCCATCGGTTCTACGTGCTATGTGCCCCGCCCACTGCCACTTAAGTTTAGCGATTCGGAGGGCTATATCTGTTACCTTGGTTCTACTGCGGATAGCCTCATTTCTGATGCGATCCCGCAGAGAAACTCCCAACATAGCCCTCTCCATAGCCTTTTGGGTGACTTTGAGCCTTCTTAATGAGGCCCATAGTAAGCGACCACGTTTCAGTACCATATGTCATCAATTAATTTAATTAATTTTAATTTATATTCAGGTATAGATATTCCACTTCGTAAAATTCAGTAGATGACACTTGGTTATTCGATGCCTACTGAATACTGAATTAAGGGGCCCAGATTAAATATAGAAGACTAGCTGTTGCCCGCGACTTAGTCCGCGTAGAACTTGTTACCGTCTTAGAAAAATGATTGTAGGCGGAACCTTAATTATCGCCGACCCAAACAAAATTCTACTATTTTAAGGGAAGATTTCCGAGATAAAACTATCCTTTATCCTTCCAAGGGTCTCAAATTATCTGTACGAAAAATTTAATCTAAATCCGTTCAGGGATTAAGCGTAAAAGGCAACAGTGCGATAGGTTCATTAGTTATTACATGGATAACTCCGGTTTTACAATTATAAATATCTCCACAGACGTTTCTGATTAAATTTTATAATTTTTCATAATGTATTAAAGAAAGCTACATTACTCGTACTGGAAGTTTTAGACTATCTCCGTCCAGCAGTTTTACTCACGTTAGTCCGGGCGACCTAGGTATATCTAGTTTTGAAAGCAAACTTATCTAATGCTAAAAGAAGTAGAACTTTCCATATCCATCCGCCGTCCCCATTTTGACGGTGTTAGAGAATAAATTATTAGATCATCCAAAACGAACTTTTTAAATTAACAAAATAATCCGCAGGTTAAATGAAACATTTCTTTCTTTTCGGTTCTGGGAGCATCGCAGTTGTAACCAAACCTAACCTACTTTTCTGCTAGCAGTCGGATTATGTATTTTGATATTTTTGACTAATAAATGGGTGACCATCCTACTAATATTATAAATGCGAGAGTTTGGATGTTTAGATGTTTGTTACTCAATCACGCTTAAACGGCTCAACCGATTTGGATGAAATTTTGCATGAAGATAAATTATAGCCTGGATATAGGATAGTTTTTATCCCGGGTTCACGCAGACGAAGTTGCGGGCGGAAGCTATTATAGTGTGTATGACCTAAGAATTCCCTCACTTAAAAATTTACTTGTTCCTCATACATACTTCCAAACCTTTCTAACCTCCTTAGAGGATGAATATTAAGAAACGTCGAATTCGTTTCCTACGGCCGTATTCATAAAAGACCTATATCTAAGCCTGTTTTAACTAAAATGGCGTTAAAATTCGTTTGTCCTTATCTGTGACTTTGACATTTGTGTTCGTAAGAAAGGGACAAATCACATTTTATTTAGCAGAGGCATTTTACGTTTTATGGATAAAAGGGTTAGTCTTTAACCGAAGTTACGGATCCCTTACTTTAAAATTGTCTTGTTCCCCGTACAAACATCCAACTCCTTTTAGCCCATTTAGGGGATGAACGTTTTTAACCCCTTATGGAATCAATTTCAAACAATCTAAAACAGAAGTTACAAATTTCTTACTTTAAAAATGTCTTGCTCTCCATACAAACTTTGAACCCCCTTTTATTCCCTATAGCGGATGAATTTCAAAAAACTCTGAAATCAGTTTTGTACATTTTTAACATAGGTACAGGCTAAAACCGAAGTTACAAATCTCTTACTACATATAACATTTTCTTGGTCTCCATATAAACCTTGAATCCCGTTTTAATGCCCTTAGGGGTGGAACTTTTCCAAAATGCTGAAAGAACTTTTTTTTATTCTGATAAGAAATCTTTATTATACAACGTTATAAGTCTAAAATTCAAAAAAGAGTGTTTCTCATCGAAACCTTGCACCCCTTTTTAACTTCCTTTGGGATAGACGTTTCTAAAACGCTGGAAGTACTAGTTTATATTTTAATTAGTAATCTTTCTACAAAATTGTATGTCTCTAGCTAATAACAAAGTTTACCCCATACAAACTTTTTACCCCTTTTTAAGCCCTAAGGCTGGATTTTTCCAAAACGTTTAAAGTTTTTTTTTTGTATTCAAATAAGTAAAATGTCTATAAAGTTTCAAGTTTCTAGTTCAAAAGGAAAACTTTCCCTCATACAAACTTTGCACCCCTATTTAACCCCCTTAAGAGTGGACATTTCTAAAACGCAGAACTGCCTTTTTTGGGATTCTAATAAGTTATCTTCTTTAAAGTTTCAAGTAGTTCAAAAAATAATGTAACCCCTTTAGGGGTAGAATTTTCGATAACGCTGAAAGTACTTTTTCTGTATTTTAATAAGTAATCTTCCTACAAAGTTTCAAGTCCCTAGGTCAATAAATAATGTTTCCCCCATACAAACTTTGCCCCCCTATTTAACCCCTTTAGGGATAGAATTTCCAAAAATCCCGTCTTATTCCATGCCTACGTCATAAAAGGAAGTTCTGATGTAAATTTCCACTTTCTAGTCCTAGTAGTTTCGGCTGTGCGGTGATGTATCAGTCAGGAAGTCTTCTTTTATATATATAGATTTATAATATATATGATATATATAGATGATTGGGAAAGAGTGTGCTAAGCAAGCTTCATTTTACGTTCAGGATTGAGAATTAATTATTTACAATTTTATTCGTGCACCACTCAATTCTACACGATACATTTTGTCGCTCAACTCGCTTGAATAAGGAGACGCCTTATTAAGGCGTAACGTGGCAAACCGAAGAGAGAGAGACATTATAGCAATCAAAACCTTAAGAGGGGGCGCTCCGCGAAATCGGGGTTCTTAGATTGAATATTTACCTATGACAAACTAAAGCGAATGCCAGGAAAAAGAACATACCAAAACTACATCATATTTGCAATTGAATCGTCTGAACAAAACCATACAAAACCAAAATTGCCTCGATAGAAAAGAACCGCCAAAACATGTCTTATTTTTACTCAATTTCAATAGTGTGAGGTTCCCGTGCATATAAATTAAGTAAAAGTTGAGTGTATAATAGCTTTTCACATTACCTAATGAAAGTACTAGCGGGGTATTTTTATGTAGTCCCTTTTCAGACTTATTGAGGTGAAACGTATTTGGCGTATAGGCCTTTTTTATTTAGCGCGATACCCTTTCTCCCGTCGCGTGTTTCGTGCGGTTCTGTATATCTTTTGTTGCCGTTCGCGGGCGGAGTCAGTCGTAATCGCTCCGCTGAGACGAGAGGACTACGTTCTGTGATCTCACGACAACACGATGAACATAATTATTTCAATAATATTGTGACCCAGTATATTCGTCCAGTGAATGAACGTATCATTACATTCCAGTAGATATTTTGCTACATTTTGAAATAATATATTTAAAAGTCGACCTTAACACATAGATCTTAAAGTTCAAAATACAACTATAAGATTACGCAGCGATCGGCGGGTGACCGGGTTCTTAGAATAATTTGTGCAGTACATGCAAAACTAGACGAACATTTTTCTGTCGATCGTGTATTTACTTTATGAAAGATTATCACTATCACTACATAGTATAAAACAAAGTCGCTTCCCGCTGTCTGTCCCTATGTATGCTTAGATCTTTAAAACTACGCAACGGATTTTGATGCAGTTTTTTTTAATAGATAGAGTGATTCAAGAAGAAGGTTTATATGTATAATATAGTATCCGTGCGAAGCCGGAGCGGATCGCTAGTTGAGAATAAATCCGGTTATGTTCAAAATCGATGTCTGAGAGGTCTAAATACGAATTCATAGTCAGAAATATTTCAAAAAGTGGTCGCATTATTTAAAATTTTTGAAACATTCGTTGTAAATTAATATGCGCGTTTTTTTAAAGAACAACATACATTGGCAGGCTTCTCGAGGGTGAAGATTCTAGAAATGATGTCCATTTTGAATTCCAAGATGGCCGACATTGCTTTTCGAATTTAAACTTTCGTGAGACGTGTTGAAACAGTACTAATAATTACACGGTTCAACTCACGTATTAAATGTCACTACGGGCGACATGTTTCGAACTCTTCGGGAATTCTTCTTAAGGACGAGTGTTTTCGCGGCGGTGTCGCTTGAATCTTGTCGTGATTCAAGCGACACCGCCGCGAAAACACTCATCCTGAAGAAGAACTTCCGAAGAGTTCGGAACATGTCGCCCGTAGTGACATTATTGACATTGTTTTTCTTTAAAGTCATCGCGGGTGTCGCTTTTAGGGTTATCGAGAGTGCAGATTCCAACAATTATTGCCTGCGAACTTGGACATTTTGAAATTAAAAAAGTGAACATAATTATGCACTTTTTCTTTAATATGTTCAAAATTGATAACTAAAGGGCCAAAGCGTCTCCATTGTCTCCAAGTACGAATCCGAGATCAGAATTGAAAAATTTGGCCGCCACACAGTAGTGGCCTGAAAATCTGACTTTCATAGACACGATCGAAGTTTTCATAATATATTATAGTTTTTTTTTAATGCTACTAATAAATTCACGGTTAAATTCACGTATTAAACGACACGACAGGCGACATGTTTTGAACACTTCGGGAGTTTTTCTTCAGGATGAGTGTTTTCGATGTTTGTTTTGAAGAAGAACTCCCGAAAAGTTCGAAACATGTCGCCTGTTGTGACATTTAATGCGTGAATTTAACCGTGGCTTTATTAGTAGTATTTTAGACATGTCTCACAAAAGTTTAAATTCGATTATAGCTTTTATTTTTCTTTAGGCTTTTACTAGCCATTATTATGCTAGCTCACAACCCTTACGTGATTTAGTAAAAAAACGGAAGGCCATATTTCAGTTATAGCTCCGGTGGTTTTTTAAGCAACAAAATGTAGGTAGTGGTATTCCTTGGGTAATTAATTAAAGTAATTTGTACTCTATAAAGTGAGTGTTTTCGCGGCGGTGTCGCTTGAATCTTGTCGTGATTCAAGCGACACTGCCGCGAAAACACTCAATCCTGAATAAGAATTCCCGAAGAGTTCGAAACATGTCGCCCGTAGTGACGTTTAATACGTGGGTGAACCGTGTAATTATTGTCATTTTTTTTCTTTAAAGTCATCACGGGTGACGCTTTTAGATTCCAACAATAGGGGCGTAGACACTAAATAAAATAATGTGATATTTTCTCGAAGAAGGATAAAAAAAATTGTCAAATGGAGAAAAAATCAACGCAAAAGGTTAAATAATCACGAAGTTATAAGTGTCCAAAGTTTTAAGAAGGGATGTGTTCTGTCCCTTTTTCGCAAAACGCAACTTCATATGAAACGATGACGCTGGAAGAATGTGACGTCACAGAAGACGGCAACGTGCCGCGCGCATCGTGGTCGGTGTCGCCGTCGACGCGGCCTGCCGGCAGCATCCTGTAATGTGACGTCACACACCGTTTGCGTTTTCTCTCTCTAACAAGCAATATTAAAACGGTTGTAGCTTCGTAATTCTTTGAGATATCCGAATGGGATTTTCATCACTATGCATATTTTTTTGCCTTCTTTCTTTTGGAGTAATAATAATTTTCGAGTCTGCACCCGAATTATTGCCTGCGAAGTTGGACATTTTTATATTAAAAAGAGTGAACACAATTTTGCAGTTTTTCTTTAATACGAGTATGTTCAAAATTGATAACTAAAGGGCCAAAGCGTCTCCATTGTCTCCAAGTACGAATCCGAGATCAGACCCCGTATCATGGTCGGCCTTATCACTCGATAAGTGACAAGATAGGGGCATCGTCTCGTTCTATCAAACGGCGTCAGCCAGTGACGGACGCTCTATCCTGTCACTTATCGCGTGATAAGGCCGACCATGACACGGGGTCAGAATTGAAAAATTTGGCTGCCACACAGTGGCCTGAAAATCTGGCTTTCATAAACATGATCGAAGTTTTCATAATAAATTACAGTTTTTTTTTAATGCTACTAATAAATTCACGTATTAAATGACGCGACAGGCGACATGTTTCGAACTCTTCGGGAGTTCTTCTTCAGGATTAGTGTTTTCGATGTTTGTTTTGAAGAAGAACTCCCGAAGAGTTCGAAACATGTCGCCTGCCGTGACATTTACGTTAATTTTTTAACCGTTTATTAGTAGTATTTTAGATATGTCTCACAAAAGTTTAAATTCGATTATAGCTGTTTTTTTGCTTTAGCCTTTTACGAGACATTATTATGCTAAATTACAACCCTTACGTGATAGTAAAAAAACGGAAGGTCATATTTCAGTTATAGCTCTCGAAACTGACTTAGCTACTAGCGAAAATTATATCTTCAAATATAGGTACTTACATATTTTGTCTTTCTTTCCACTTATTATAATTATCTACAGGTATTCATCATGTTTCATCTGACTGTCGGGGCATATACTATGCGAGAAGGAGCGGGGCAGCAATAGACGCATCAGCGCGGCAGGTACGGGGCGCGCGGGTGATTTCTGATTTTTCCCTGGCGATACGCCCCCTCTTAAAATATTTACTTATTTACAAAGGATGCGAAACTTATAAGAAATACAAACGCTCGGCATTCTGTGAAACAATAGAAAGCATTATTGCCGTGCGCTTTACGATTCTTAACTTTATTTCAGGCCGCAAAGCGCCATAGACAAACTGCTACGTTTATTTTTTATGTTGGCTCAAGTATAAGTATACGAAGACCAAATAAATAATAAGATCGAACACGCAGCAACGTTAGATCATGGAATAGTTAAATAAAAAACATCTTGGTCGTCTTTCTCTATGGTACAGTAGAATTTAAAAATATGTACAAGGACAGACAAACACGAATTTATTGTTAATGGCATAAGGATGCTCAGATATTTTAGAAGATAAAGATTTCATGCAAGTTTTACTACATTGCGGGGTTTGATAGATAAAACGCAGTATAAATACCTCGGTCGGATGTTACGAAACTTGCATACAATATCTTGCATGTGTAGATTGCGCTTTACACGGCCTATACAGGCCGATTTTTAATAAGTATTTTTAAAAAGCTAACAGTATCACCAAGACGCTTACATGGTAATATACTCGTATTATTTAACAATACACAAACACGTTACAGCAATTCTATTCAAAAAGATTAAATAATCGAACAAAAAAAGTCTAAAATCTCAAAAATCTGTTTTTAAATAGTGGTTTTTCGAAAGTTTTTCACAAGAAAAGTGATTATCAACCACGGTTAGTTGCGTTTTAATAGGCTCTGATTATTTTAGAAGATACAGGATTTTTTTCGATGTAAAAATGACATTCCCAACTAAAAAGCCGTCTTAACAGAAGATCTTTCCAAAATAGCATCGCTTATTCAATGTCATGATATCTGCTGCGTCATTACTCGATCCGAGATGTGCCATTAGAGAGCATAGAATTTTCACCTTCATATTATAAAGCACTAAAAGTTCGCTCTTAGTAACAATGTCAGCGTGATTCAGTATTTTAGAGAGAGCTTGATACAAAAAAAACGAAACAGGATAGGATTATAAACAAAGGAACTTGTTGGAGAATCTATATTAGTCGTTCCATATTTCATGTTAATATAACTCTGTACAAAATACATTTCAACACGTTAAGTTGATGCAGGAGCTATATTTTCTCCTGGGAAAGCAGACTATTTACACTCAGTTCAGTGAGACTTTATTAAAATTAAATTTCAGAAAAGTGATGTACTTAATCCCAAACTTGGCAAAAATTTAAAAAAATCGTGCGTTCAAGTCAAGCCTCAGTTGTGCTGTATAGAGCGCAAAAATCATTACACCAAAAAATTAAAAAATGTGTATAGTTTAGGGTTAATGAAATTTCTGTTCCGTAATGACGAGGTTCCACAAAATTGTGTTAATAAAATATGGTATCAGGCTTACGTGACCCGGTATCACAGAATTGAGTTATAAGACCGATGTATTGGACCTTTTTAATAATAAATAACCATCTTTATTGCCAGTGGTCGAAGGTTTTTTCAAGCGAACATGCGTAATATAAACTCCGCTACCGATACTGTAAGCTTATCATAGAGGATAACTGCCAGGAATTATTTTAACTCCCATTTAACTCGAAATATTCGCAAGTAACATGCACGTCTCAGAATTTGTAAATCAATTTTGTCCAAATTTCCGTATAACCTACACTTGAATTCAAATTAAGCACACTTTTATAAGTGGGTAGATCATAATTCAATGTTATCTCTTTATCAAGCTGGACTGACGAAACAAACAGATAGTTACCGTCTCAAAAATAAAATAGTTTTTCAGTCCCATTCGGCTTTTTGGTGAGTTCAATAATGGGCATTTTAGGAATGGATTCTAAAATTCAATGTTAAAGGGTTACTCACGCATAGCCTGCCAGTATGTTCATCAAGGTAGACTTGCCGGCGCCTGAAGGCCCGAGAATGCACGTCAGTTCACCCGAACGGAACTCTCCCGAAACGTTGTGCAGAATAGTGTTTTCACCTGAAAATAAAAGATTGGCATTTCAGTACTGGGAATGACGTCTCCAAGTTGTCCAAATAAAAAGGTAACGGTGATACACCATCGCTATGCGCAAGGATTTTATATTCAATTGGATCTAGATACGCTTAATTATTCTATTTGAATATTTATTTTATTTAACTCGCATAGTCTAAAGCGCAAATTACACATGCAAGGAATTTCATGCAAGTTTTACTACATTGCGGGGTTTGATAGATGAAACGCAGTATAAATACCTCGGTAACCCGCAATGTTACGAAACTTGCATACAATATCTTGCATGAGTAGATTGCGCTTTACACGGCCTATACTTACAGGCCGATTTTTATTAAACATTTTTAAAAAGCTAACAGTATCACCAAGACGCTTACAAACATGGTAATATATTATTTAACAATACACAAACACGTTACAACAATTCTATTCAAAAAGGATTCAATATTCGAACAAAAAAAGAGGTAAAGTCAAAAATCAGTTTTTAGTGGTTTATCGAAAGTTTTTCACAAGAAAAGTGATTATCAACCCCGGTAAAGTTGCTTTTTAACTCCCGACGCAAAGAGAGGGGTGTTATAAGTTTGTCTGTGTATCTGTCTGTGGTACCGTAGCTCCCAAAGGGATGGACCGATTTGAATGCGGTTTTTTTTGTGTCATAGATAATTTATATAATTTATCCCGAGTGTTCTCAGCCATGTTTCATGAAAATCTGTTCAGCCGTTTTTGAGGACTTTGATTTGAAATGAAAATGTCGGGGGTTTTTCTACTTGTTTTCAAAGTTGTAGTTAAATTACGGATTTGTTTCAGTCTACGATAAATCTTATCCAAGTTATGGGTGCAGTTACATTTACCAGACTAAAAATAAAAAGTGTGGTTTATTGTAACTATTTTAAAATTTTTAGGTTAGTTGCAATTATCTGACCATTTTTGTATGAATTATGGCAATGCAAGTGATGTGGCAGTGTAAATGTCTATGTCGAAAATTAATATTTTATGGAAAGTGGGGTAGGTACTAGGGTAGGTAGTGGGTTTGTGTTAATTTTAAATAATGAACGATGTTGCTGTGACTAGACTTAATAATAATAATGTATTTCATTTTTTCGATTGGCAATCATCAAATTGTTGACATGAAGGTATATGGGGGAATCAGGTTTCGCCGCAAACATTTCCAAAATTCTATTGGAGCTGCTCTTCCGTACAATGGCGTCAAACCCATCCGTGCGAGCTTCGGAAAACATTAGTGATGCGCTACAGAAGCGGGGCAGTGACAGTGCCCTAAATCCATTGTTATATTGTAGTTTTAGGGCACTAAGCGATTGTTGAATACAGTTATGCCACCGGCTGCTCGTGTAATAATAAACACCTATAAAATTGTATATTCCTGATTTTTTTGATTTGGCTACCATGCATGTCGACAAATTACAATAAGGTTCCCATCACTACTTGCAGGTAAATATTTGCAATTACCCGTCCCACGTCTAAAAAATATTTTTGTGCGAAATTGGACGTTATTATTATTACAAAGGTTAGGTATTAAAATCTTACGGACAATTTAGTCAAGGCATGCTTTTGAAATTTGACTGACCCATAGAAAAAAAAACGGCCTAGTGCGAGTCGGACTCGCGCACGAAGGGTTTCGCACCATTATCTATAAAACCGGCCAAGAGCGTGTCGGGCCACGCGCAGTGAAGCTCATGACCCGAACAAAAATTAGGGCTCTCTCTCGCAAACCAATCACTGATTTGAAAAATGGATTTAGGAAACCCATAATAGTTTTTAACAAGCTATCCAACGATACCACACTATCGGTATAACGAGAAAAAAAAAAATTTTTTTTCAATATTTTATTGTACTGTTCTGTCGGCGTGATTGATTTATATACCCATGCCGAATTACAGTTTTCTAGTAGTAATGGTTACTGAGCTAAGCCGAAGACGGACAGACAGACGGACGGACATGGCGAAACTATAAGGGTTCCTTGTTGACTACGGAACCCTAAAAAAAAACACGTTTGTTGTATGGGAGCCACTTTAAATATTTATTATATTCTGTTTTTTAGTATTTGTTGTTATAGCGGCAATAGAAATACATCAATCTGTGAAAATTTCAACTGTCTAAGGCACTTGTCCCACCGCCGGCGAGTAGCGAGTACTCTCATAGTAATTCTTACTCGCTTTTACTCGCGCGAGTAAGAATTACTATGAGAGTACTCGCTACTCGCCGGCGGTGGGACAAGTGCCTAACTATCACGGAGTCTTAGTAATAGGGTCCCGTTTTTACCCTTTGGGTACGGAACCCTAAACAGGGCGGGTAATTGCAACTATTCCTGCCTGCGTCAGGAATTTATGAAATAGGTATTTATTCTTTACAGCTTTCCTTTGTTTATGATTGTTAATAGATGTACATTAAATTTACTTACTAGTAAAAAACAAATCTTTCAAAAATTACTTTGAGCTTATAAATTAAGAATAAATAAGCGATGAAGTAAATATTATTATTAGTTGCAATTACAAGACTCCATCTGAACTCGAACAGACTGATCAGACTTATGAGTTTATTGGGACGGTTGGGATAAATTACCCATTCATGAAATTGAATTGCCTATGCCGTGAATAAGATCAAAAACGTACTTAAGTGGTTCAAACAGCTTCATCGAAATAATATCTCAATACCATTAGAAAATGAAGTACTTATTACAACATTCATTCAATTTATCAATGATTACGTTGGATTATACATATTAAATGAACTTGATCCCTTGATCGTATTTGGAATAGTTATAAACTCGTTTGACTAATTAGAATTCGTAATTAATGTTTGGCAAATAATACGAATTACGATCTGATAAAATTAAACTCAATTATTTAGCAACACAACTCCACATACCTACAGAGTAAGTAGTGGTGCGGTCTTCTGTATTTTGTATTATCACGGCAAGTGATCTATAATTTCTTAGTGTCAAGTAAATTGCGTACGACGATGATTGATTTAGAGGTAACCTAGCTCTTTGACACTTTTGTCATAATCATATAAAGCAAATTATATAGGTATTAAAGTTATTAAAGTGGTAATTCTAACACATGGGCTTGCTCACCTCGTTTATTACATTACACACTATTCAGCATTATAGTTGTGATAATAACATATGATTTGCTTCTTAGGTGTTAATTACCAATGAATAACTGAATAAAGTTAATAACACATCTGCCAGAGATAAAAAGTGAGACAGTTTTATTAGGCAGGCGTCCGATGTTTCATCCAATAGCCCAGCCACTAGTCCATCATTTTAACCCAATAACTCGTTTCATTTAGGTTCCATCAACCATCAATAGGCCCTATACACCCCAGCGGGTGCTGTCTCTGACGTCTCTGTGTGCGTCCCATGACACGGGCAGGGACAGCATCCGCTCGGTGTACTCCTTGCATTTCATTAAATTGTCAAAAGGGCCTCTACGTGTTGGCTCAGTTGGTACTTTGTAGGTACCTAGCTCCACGCACGCCTCCCAAAGGTCCGGGACATCATTGTCCCGTGAGCGGGAAAGACCAACATCCAATGTATACCACTAAAATGTACACATGCAGGGTTAATTTAATCTATCAAGTTCAGCAGCAGCAGTTCAGTTCTAATTTAGTCTAGTTAAACGTTTAGTAGATGTTTGTCGCAATATATAAAATGGGTAGGACGTAGGCTGCAGTTTTCAATGTTTATATTGACCTTCTTCACACACATGCTTAACACTAACACTCTTTGAGATTAAATGATAAAACACGTGATGAAAAATTACAACAAGAAGTTGATGTAGTGTATAATAGCCGTAGCTGGACCGAACTGGATCAATAATGCCAAGGACAGAGAGAAGTAGAAAGACATGGAGGAGGCCTATACCCGTCTGGGGTCCCTAATCTAATTTGAAACATGTACTATAACATGTGGTTATATATAACCAAGCAATAATTATATAATAATAGGGAATAAATAAAGTCTTAAATAAATAAATAAATGCGTACTACAAATAAATACAAGCGAGGGTAGCATTCGTGATCGGCCGAGCTGGGAGCGCTTACCACTTGCCATCGAGCTGCCGCTCCAAACAGCCAATATTAAATCAAATCACAAGAAATAAAAAAGCGGCCAAGTGCGTGTCGGACCACGCACAACGAAGGGTTCCGTTCCTATTAAAAAGGTCGTATCGTTACTGAAATCTTATGGCACTTACGCCCTTTTCTTTAAGGAAGGCAGTTTTTTAGAAATATCTCATAAACCTTTGAACCGATCTTGTTCAAAACAATTTTCGCTGAAAGAATTTAATAAGCCCTTAGTCCATGATTTTTTGCATATTTTTAAAATACACGGTTCAAAAATTAAAGGGGGGGGGGACACAATTTTAGTGACTTTCGGGGCGATTATCTCCGACTCTGTTCACTTAATCAAAAAAAATCTGTGAAACCTTATATTTATTTTGAAAGGCCTATCGATTGATGTGCCACACGTGGGCTTGCAATGAAAAAAATTTTTTTGACTTTCAGTTTTATGTATGGTATGCTACCCTAAAAAAAATTATTTTTAATCATTTGATTACAAAGCTATGTAGCGGCTAACGAAATACGCCTATCCTCAAAATTTTATTCAAATACACCTTATAGTTTACGAGTGAATTGCCTGTGACATACGGACGGACAGACAGACAGACAGACATGACGAATCCATAAGGATTCTGTTTTTTGCCATTTGGCTACGGAACCCTAAAAAGTGGCCATTGCAATTACAACTCAAAAAAAGTTCATGTTTAAGCTAGAGAAGAATCTTATCAACGAGTAGTTAGCGACTGTGCTAAAAAGTCCAGTTGGGCAATAAAAGCTTATAACATTATTTTTGAAGTGAAAACTTCTTTAGCGGCGCTGAGCACTTTTTGGGATGGGGAAAAATTGTTAAACTCGTGACAGGTTTTTGTGACGTCACGGTGAGACTCTCTCACCGTTAGAACCCTATCGCTTCCTCGGCCCCGGGCCGCCAGTCAGTCGAGGGCCGGCACCGCGCGCGCGAGCACACGTGCGTCGTGCAGTCGTGCTGTGATCCGCCGCCGCTGCCGACTTGAACGTGACGAACCGCGCGTATCTATTTTTAACCCCCGACGCAAAGAGAGGGGTGTTATAAGTTCAACGTGTCTGTGTATCTGTCTGTGGTACCGTAGCTCCCAAACGGGTTTGCGAAATTAAATTTATTCAAGTTTTCACTTCTACCGGCACTCCCGGAGTGCAACCCGGTCTTTTTTTATTTTTGTTTATCTATTTTTTTAAAGAAATTGTCCCAAGATTGCCAATTCGAAACGAGCGATACTAAAACTATTCATACTTCTAAGAAAGTCTAGCGAGTGAAGTTGCCTTCAAACTTCAAACCATCACCCGAGATATAATATTATGTGACTTTGTCGGCATGTTATAGGGATATTCCCATTTTATTTCCTTGTCTTAAAAAGGATAATGAAAAGAGTCATGAAAGTAAAGCGATATTATTTATTGTATTAAAAAGTACAGTCATCGGCGTCTGTTACCTTTGTATTGGTTTCCGTCCTTATACGGCCAGAAGCATAAGTAGTTGCGCCTTTGGAGACATCAAAATGATCTACACACTTCTGTATCACAAGCATAATAGCTTGTGTAGATAATTTTGGGCACCTCAACCGCGTAGTTAATTTTGCTGCTGATTACATCGACAATGCCACAGTATCTACTTATCCATATTCATTCCCATAACTTTCGGAAATACCGGAAAATATTAATGCTTTTAGATTTGTAAAGAGACCAGGTTTTTGGGTTACAGAAGAACTGACAAAGGTGCCTTTGAGCCACATTATTCGTGCAACGGCAAGCAACGTGGAACATTACAAAGTGTAAAAGACGCCTTATTCATCCAGCTCAGAAAATTGTTTGACGGAATAGTTTCCAAGATAGAAACTATCTGGAAATACCAGCAACTTAAAAGTATAGTTTAATAAGAAACGTGCTACTAAATTAATTAAACATAATGGCAAATTAAACGATATGATACAGAGAGAAAGAATATAATGGAAAAATAAATAAGGTACTTTCGGGTAATAAAGCCTAGCTAAGGGAGAATGTAAATAAAATGTAAAATAGCATATTTAAGTAACATTTGCATATGCATATATGAATCAGTCTTTAATTTCAATTAGTATACAATAAATGTGAAAAATGGCGGTAATTCCCATAAGGAGACATACAGTGACCGGTTTTTGAAAACCCTAGTAGGGTATAGGCCTTATTATAATATAGTGGTATAAAAAGGTCTAAGACCTTAACGTACTTAAATAATTAAAACAAACTTGTTGTCGAGATCGATAATCACTGAACTATAACAAATGCGTTTATATTCTTCTATTGAGATATAATAAGGGGCCATTGTACGGATATTTAGTACAAAATTACATCAAAATATTTCTCTATATTAACTAGCAATCTAATTGACATGTATAGAAATAATCAGTCTCAAACTTTAACCAACATCGAAAATAACAAAAAATAGCAATTCCTGCTAGAAAAAAAAAATTATACATTTTTTCATGATTTCTCCTAAAGGTCTTATTTTACTGTAGGCCATATTATACTATAGGTAATAGGAACTGCAGACACTAGGGCATCTTCTGACCACAATGCTCATTTGGGAGGCATCGTGATCAAAACTGAAAATATAACAAATAAGTCAATAATTATGCACACTAAGTCAGTAGTATAACTTAAAATACCGAAATTCGATATATGAAGTAGGAGGATAATAAGGCTTAAAAGAAATCCCAAGCCATAGAGGGCAATAAGGCCTATAGGTAAATTTTGTAGGCCTTATTCGCCACCGACCACGTGTATAAATAAAAAGAAATATAAAATATTGGCATCACAATACGGTATAGAAACTTGTATCACATTACAAGCGTTAATTAGGGAGAAAAACTGAGTACTAATTGACATTAATAATGTAATATTACAATAAATACTCACGTCTGTTTCGGACCGATTTTTGTACCACGCGCCACGCGCTCACCTGCCGAAATGTATGAAGCAATCCTGGCGGCGGGGAGCGGGGAATCGAGCCAGTTCGAACGTGTAGTTCCTTGTTTGTCTGCTTGGGATCAGGGACGCGTAGCCTTGAGCGCGACCGCCCGTATTTAGTACGATTTTGGTTACTTAGGCCTTATTACCCGCAGGTACCTTATATAATCAAATTTACAAAGGTTCCTGGGATGTGATAATATGCGTCGTAACAGACGCCGATGACTGTACTTTTTAATACAATAAATAATATCGCTTTACTTTCATGTCTCTTTTCATTATCCTTTTTAAGACAAGGAAATAAAATGGGAATATCCCTATAACATGCCGAGCCAAGTCACATAATATTATGTCTCGGGTGATGGTTTGATGGCGTGTCCCCTGGGTGGTACTAAAGAGTGACACACTTTAAAAAAGTCAAAATAATGTATGCCATATACGATTAAATAAATAAAGCTAATGCTCAATAATACTTTTTAATCTCATAAATAAATAAAGCGCAAGGGTTGTTGTATTGGGAGTTTAACAGAGTGTATAGATCGTTAATTACACATTCCTGTCTGATTAAATCCGCTGTAAGTAGCTTATTTGAAACTATATTATAAATTTAATCGTTTCAGGTAAAATCAGGTGTACCGCAGGATGTGCTAGCACAGGCTGACAAGCATTCGAAGGTGTTATGAGGCATGCATGCATAATTACAACCACCAAGTTTATACTATGCCATCAGATCACTGTGAGTGTGAATATTAAACGTAATTCGCTTGATGAGAATTTAAAATAATTATGCTGTTATGCTGTGGCCTAGTATGATAAATGAAAATGCGATACGCGTAGGTTCTTTGTATATACAAATGATGTATAGTCAGTTCGGGTATGTGCGTCACCGGGGAAAGTGCGCCTCATTCATCATACAGTCATTTAAATCAATATAAATTCGCTGAAATCCATGCAATAATCTTGTTCTAGTTTGTTGCATGAATGTAAGATGTCGTTATTTGTGAAATATCTGTAGATCTCGTTATGTTTGATGAAAGACGCACTTACCCCGGGGGCGCACTTGCCCCCTCTGACCTAAATAATGTAAATATTTACATTGTTTTTCTATTGTCCTGCTGGTCGATCACGTAACGCACGTTAGGATCTAAATGAAAATATTATGTGGGATTGGTACTTTTTGATGACTTTGCATGATGCTGGCTGTTAGATGATGAAAAAGGAACGATCGAACGTGGTTTGAATAGTTTTAGAACGGTGAATGATTTGACGTATGATTGAGTTTGTAAGACGATGGTTACGAATGAAGACGTACATTTTATGTTGATAAATACGATTTGATACAGGTGGTTCTCGAGTTTCCCTGCCTTCCCACTCTACATAAATATTTGTAGAAATGACAGTTGTATTGTCCTAACGCGCGTTCAGAACGTTACTCTGCACGTCTTAGCCCACGAAGCGGTTTTCGATGACTCGAGGACCAAGCACGTTTACCCTATCGGATCACTTCGTTGTCCGTCTGTCTGTCAAGACCCTTTTTCTCGTGAACGCAAAATGGGTTAGAAGTTGAAATGAATACCAAATTTGGTATTGCTGGTATTATTAGTATCCCTTGAAGCTGGGTAGAAGTTTTTGCCGTATATTTTGATACTCGCAAAGAACTCAAAACCTATACGTTAGTTCCCCTCGGCTTAGATTCATACAATTCGGCAAGAAACTATGTTTTATAGCCTAATATTCTATAATATTTATTAAAATCTGTCTCGATCTGTTACTTCGGTGTTTCGTGATTCGTGCGAAAAACATACCGTCTATGATTTTTTTTTAGGGTTCCGTAGTCAACAAGGAACCCTTAGAGTTTCGCCATGTCCATCCGTCTGTCTGTCTGTCCGTCTTCCGCTTAGCTCAGTAACTATTACTACTAGAAAACTGGTATTCAGCATGGGTATATAAATCAATCACGCCGACAGAACAGCACAATAAAATGTTGAAAAAAAATTTTTTTTAGGGTACCTACTTCCCTACACTTAAAGCGAGGATGCAATTTTTTTTCTCGTTAAACCCATAGTGTGGGGTATCGTTGGATAGCTCGTTAAAAACTATTACGGATTTTCTTAATCCACTTTTCAAACCAGTGATTCGTTTGCGAGATATTGAGCTTCAAAGCCCTAATTTTTGTTCGAGTCATGTGTCCCCCCCCCCTGCCGGCTAAATGGCTACTACTGGGGATATGAAAAAAATCGTGGTAGTAGTACATATAATGGATTTAAAAGGAAAACTATCACGGACAATAGGCATAAGTAGTTACCGAGTAATAGACGACCAACGTAATGTGTACTTGGAAATACCAATTTTCGTACAAATTCGGCCGACGCAACCGCACCGCACATCGATGTAACTATAAGACAGATAGGCAACTACGGAATCCTACACTGCGCGTGGCCCGACACGCACTTGGCCGGTTTTATAGGTAATGTAGGTAGTATGAGATGAACTTAAATCATCATTAAATACATGTGTAAGGTATGTGCCCCCGGGGTAAGTGCTGATATTGATATATATATATATATATGACTGAATGATGAATGAGGCGCACTTTACCTGGTGGCGCAAATATCCGAACTATGACCTTACACGTGTATTTAATGATGATTTAAGTTCATCTCATATACAGTCCAGTTTGAAAATAAGCATACACGGATGGACAAACTTTAGGAACGTGACCCGACAACAACTGTGATGTCACCTTGCACAATGTGGTTATTAATTTAATTCATTAAAAAAAACCGTTAAGTGCTTGTCGTGCCACGCGCCGTGAAAGGTTCCGTAGTTGCCCGTCCGTCACTTTACGCGGATTTACAAGGTGTTGCTTTTTGTTAGAAACTATAGACATAATGAGTTCTCGTTCTAAAATCGGGCGCGTGCAGTCTGCAGTGCTAGTCGGTTTCTTCACTAAACGTTGCTATAGTAAGCCGGCTGTACAGTCGACTACAAAGATAAGTATGTTTTTTAATGTTACAAAGTTATGTATGTATATCTTATTACCATGGTAAAGTCTATGTATACATATTTTTGTAACATCGTATGGATACATCTCTTTGTAGTCGACACACATTGGGCCAACGTTGGCGCGTGAGCAGGATGCAGCTATGCAAACGCATGAGAACCATATAAAGCCCTCTTCCTCTAACGCATAGCTGCATCTGCTCACGCGCCAACGTTGGCCCAATGTGTACAGCGGCCAGTAGGGTTCCCTATAAAAAAAAAACAGCCAGATTAATTCGAATACCCATTACCCATGCTAAATTACAACTTTCTAGTGACAAACGTGGCCAAACAAAGGTTACTTGTTGACTAAGGAGCTCTAAAAATGGCTTCCATCAAGGTTAACGTGGTTTCTATATCAATTTAAAATATTAACTGGTTATGTGACCAGTCGATATGGCCGCCACGGTATGATGAGGTACTTAAGTCTATGTCAATATCAATGTTGAATCTCGCAAAGTATCCCAATCCCGCAAAATACCTATACCTAAGTACCTAACCTACTACATAGGTATTACTACTTCTTTAATATAAAGGTTGAATTGTCATTACTGTGAATGTACCAAGTGGCAAATACTATTTGTCATATGGGATATCTAAAGATTTATCGTCACCATCATCATCATTATAATATATCATATCAGCCGAAAGACGTCCACTGCTGGACAAAGGCCTCCCCCAAAGAGTGCCACAATGACCGGTCCTGCGCTTAAAAATGTTTAAATGACGAGTGGGCAAAACACGGGTTTGCATACGTTATCCGTGATTGAATATCGGAGATCTGTACCCTTTCTGCCCCTACCTCCCCTCAGATTTACTCTGGTGTGACAAAAAGAGGGTCACTTTATTGATAGCCCGCGTTTCTGGTGACCTTTGTTAATTCTAAGGCGTGATGTCGTAATTTTGGGGTCATTTCATTTGAACGAAAGAAAATATGATATTGTCAACTGGTTTAAACTCCGGCATCGCGAACGACTCTTTCTACCTTGGCAAGATTCAATTTGTCCTAATTGAAAGAAGGTGACATCCCTAGGATATTGCTCTTTTTTGTCTCTGATTTTGATAGTCAATATCATGGAAATGGGAATATTCATATGACAAGCTGGGGACGTCACATTCTATCTTCTCTAATCAGGACCCTTATGGCAATTGTTAAGTTTTGGTAGGTATACTATGGGTATCTAATTTTATTGAAGGGATGTAGAGAATTTCATTTATGACTGACACATACATACATACGAACGATTTTCGGCCAAAAGCTGAAGCATAGAACTTTTTGAAACATTGTTTGATTAATTTAATGTATTACATTTTAGGAGTTAGCTTTGAATCAAAAAAATTATATATTATTCGATCTTACTCGGAGTCCGCCCGATCTTAGTGAAACTTAAAAACAACTGTAAGTACATCTTATTGAACATGCTACGAAAGTGGCGCAGTACCAATGCGACACAGTAAAGTGGCAGTAATAAAAGAATCTAACTTAAAAAGCCGAGACTGCTTGAACTTTATGGCGAAATTAATCAAAAGAGTCTTCCATTAGATATTACGCGGTGCTGAAGAATCGTTAGCAGGGGTACGGATTCTATTGTGAAAGTGGTTTTAGATCAGATTTATAACTCGAAACAAAATGCAAGGTTAGACCTTGATGGGGCTCAGTCGCTTACCAAGAAGTTATAAATAGGTAAATAAAATGTATGGAACTGTTTTGTGGTCCTGGTTAGAGAGCAGAAGGTTCCCTGGAATAAGAATAATCTAGCTATTCGATTAAAAATGTTAATACACCGTGCCTTTTGAATACAAAACGGGTTCGAATTACCTACTTAAGCGTGTAATAACGCGTGTACATTTAAATAAGTAGGTATAGGATTAAGCTTACGGTAGTCTTTTTACCGGAGAGTCCAGGCGATGCGGGGCGAGGCTTTTCATCCTACATTACAAATGCAAAAGTTTACATGTTTAGATATTTGTTACACAATCACGCTTAAACGGCCCAACCGATTTGGATGTAATTTTGCACGAAGATAGTTTATAGCCTGGATTAAAATATAAGATTTCAGAAGTTTTCATCCCCGCTCCACGCAGACGAAGTTACGGGCGGAAGCTAGTACTACATATTGTATATATATATATATATATACTCTTAAATTCGCCCCAAATTGTAATAATGAGACTGAGCAAATGGTTTTAAGCGGTAGTATAGAATAAGTAATAACAAATGTGTCCAATATGAACCGATTAATCGATTAATTGTTCAGGTCTAGGCTGAATATTAATAGGCTGAATGGATTGATAACAATCACCCGGCATAGCATTAGATTATTCCCTCTCGTAAAATAAATAGACGCAATTCTAGTTCTGTAGTCTAGACAGACCAGTGTATTTGAACTTGAGTCTTATCAACATACCCCGGGGTTTTGGGTGCGGGAATAACTTGAGAAAGAGTAGAGATAAACAGACAGGTTATATTGACAAATAATCATATTGTGCCTAATGAATAAATACCTTCCTGCGAATTGTAAACAAACTACAATTTAATTTTAACTTAAGTAGCAGGGACTTTAGCATTTCTACCAAGCCCTTCGAGATAATAATAAAAATAATGTTAATTAATTACCTGCCGACAATTAGTATTTAACACGATTTTCAAAATAAACAATTAATATTTTTTCTACATTTGGAACAGTTAAGCTTCGGCGTCTAGCTGTAAATATCCATTTCAACAAACAAACGATCTTTCTACGTCGGCAGTCGTAATAGGTGCAAATTTAAATTTTTTGAAGAAGTCAATTGTTGCACGATGTGTTTGCGATTGCAATTCTATTTCTTTGCCTTGTAACAATTCATTCATAGTTTTTAGTGTGCTATAGCCAGAATTTTTATTTAACACCAACTTTAGTTTATTAAAAATATCCGCGGCTTCGTAAGCGTAGTTAAATGAAATATTTTCAAATAAATCAATAATTGAACGAATGTTTTTTTTCTATTTTTTTATTCAATTAATTATTCAGTAGGTAAGTATACATTCTGTTATTTAATTCATACCTATTCTTTGGCTTATGTCATTCATTCCCGCACCCAAAACCCCGGGGTATGCTTATCAATCAAGTTCGTTAAGGGGTTCAGACGGCGGAAATTAGCTTCACAGAATATTATCTCTCACTTATAATAAATCTCTAAATTAAAAAAATAATCTGCCAGTATCCAACTAAGCATTCCCTTGTCCCGAATGATCTCAGCAACCCATGAACGGAAATACATGATTTTTTTTTACAAGTAGGTACATTATTATTCTAGCTTCTGTTTAGAATAGTTTTTATCCGACTGCGACGATTAATTAATTTTCGGAAACATTTGACCTCATTAAATTATTCATTTCTTCTGCTTGAAATCGTAGCCGCCATATCTGTCAACTGTCAGTGAAGTCAAAATGGCGGCCTTGCCATAGCTATCCAACAGTAATAATTTCGATCCGGTGTTGTGATAGACCTTCACAATACGCATATTAAATTCTAAAGCATAAAAAAATAATCGATTCTGATATGGAAACTTATATGAGCTAAATTCGTATACGTTACGTTCTACAAAATAACGTCAAACGTCAAAAGTCTGACTCTCTTCCTTTTTTTTATTGGCATGGCATAGCGCTGTTCTCGCGTTCAGCCATAAAGCCTATTTGAGTTTCTGCAAGCTTACACGCTGAGTATTTGTCACGATACTGCAAGGCGATCACAAGACGGCGCGCGAGCTCTCTCGATTTTTCTCGCACTATACGTCTCTTTCTAAGTTGTCTAATAAGAGAGAGACGGATAGATCGAGAAAAATCGAGAGAGCTTGTGCACCGACTTGTGATAGCCGTGCTGGTTTGTCAGTATTTATATTTATCAGCAATAAACAGTACTTATGTATTAAATCAGAACTGAACGAGATTTTTATAAACATTAATTATTTATATATTTAAACTTTATTGCACAAAAGAAAACTTATCGTACAAAAGGCGGACTTAATGCCATATGGTGGTAATTATCAAGTGCGTCAGTATTAAGGCGGTATTATAACTTCGTACTTCGCGCCTTCAAGTTGACATTCAGCCAATATAGAGACACAGAAATTGGCCAACATACAGGAAAATACTTTTACCATGACGCCTGCAACACAAATTTTATTAAGTTGGCAATGGGGGGAACATACACAATATTTGGCAGAATGTAATAGTGCGATCTGAAACATTGTAATATGAAAAAAAAATACATATTACTTTAATATTTTGAATAATTACAGAAATAATTAATAATATCAACAGAATTATTTAATATAAACAGTGTTAAAAATATGTTGAGAAAAAGATCAATAAACATTTAATGCTGCAGCCTGTGTCCTACCTGCACGTCTATCATGGGACTGCCGCGATATACTCTCGATTTTTCTGGCACTATACCTCTTGTTCTAAGTGCTCTAATAAGAGAGAGACGGATAGAGCGAGAAAAATCGAGAGAGCACGCGCGCCGTCGCGTGATAGCCGTGCTGTTGGATCTGTTGCCACAAACTATTTTATTCGCTGATGACACTACATTATTAATTAACCCGTCGAGCGTCGTCTGTAGAACAATGCTTAAAGGGCTTATGACCCAACTCCGCTCCCTAATTAGGATGCTAAATTCAGGTAAGGGTCCATGAGCCCTTTTCTATTTTCCGTTAGTAACACACGTGTGTTACTAGCGCGCTCGAAGGGTTAAGGGCACAGACATAGATAACTTTGAAAATGAGATAAATAAAGCATTGAGTGATGTTGTACGCAGGCTAGATTTCAATAACCTCCTAATAAATCTCAACAAAACAAAATGTATGCTGTTCAAGTCATATAAATCTAAGATTCACCACCATAAAGTAATGCACAACATAGATAACATTGAAGAAGTAAATAGTACTGTATTTCTCGGCTTAACATTGGACTCCCATTGTAACTGGAAGGAACATATATAGACACGATCTGCAAGAAACTGAATAAATTCCTTTTCGTACTTTGGCGCCTCAAACAGACGGTGTCATTAATACTGTTTTATTAACCTACCATAGTTACATTATGTCAATTCGAAGATATTGTATAATTATGTGGGGCAACTTTGTCGACGCTGATCGTGCCTTTGTTGCCCAAAAAAAAATGCATTAGGACTCTTTGTGGAGTACGTAGACGAGAATATAACATGCAGTTACAAGTAACAACTTTGTTTTAATCGGACGCCATCGCCTTGCTATTAAGTTATAATTTAACTATATGTATACGACCGCTTTAGCCTAGTTGGTAGTGACCCTGCCTACGAAGCAAGAGGTCCTGGGTTCGAATCCCGGTAAGGGCATTTATTAGTGTGATGAGCACGAATGTATAATAAGTATGTTTATCGTCGTCTAGTACCCATAGTACAAGCTTTGCTTAGTTTGGTTGAGCCTAGGTCGATTTGAAAAAATAAAAAATAAAAAAAATATCCTGTAAGCCTTTAATCATAATACATAGTTTGCTATCCTTGCCTTGTCTATACATATACGAAATAGCCATATTTGTAAAACTCCATTCGGAATTATTTACCTTTATCGAATAAAAGGAAACAACCAGGTCACATAGACGGCACAGGCTAGCATTACCAACAAGTCACAAGCTGGTACTCAGAAAAAAAAGTGCTCATAATATGTGCGTAAATATCTTTAATAAACAACCTGCCGCATTTAGAATACTCCATGTTCATGAATTTAAAACAAAATTGCACAAAATGTTAGCTGAAAAGGGTTTCTATAGTATTAGGGATTTTTAAATTATAAATTTGACGAAGCATGTGACATAGAATAATATTGGACTGTTATTATTATTTAATTTAATTAGAATTTTATCAATGTTATTTATATAAATCAATCTAATTTAGTGTAGCTAATAATGAAGCATGCGATGAAATAATGTTTAATATTTACTATTAGATCACTATATGCTATAATTATGTGATGTACTTAATTTAAATGTAATTTTATCCCTGTCTATACATAGACTGAGTGATCAAATCACTGACCTAAGTTTACATATGCCTGACCTGGCTGAATATATTATGGGAAGAAACATGTATAGATTAAGATCTTATGTACGATATATTCATTGTGAATAAACCATTCATTAATTCATTCATTCAAACATCTACTAAACTTTTACCCCCTTATTCATAAAACTTAAAATACCTCTCTGTTAAATAAAATGAGTTTTGTCCCTTTCTTACTAATTTAAATAGAAGAGTGACAGATAAAGACAAACGAATTTTAACGGCATTTCAGCTAAAATAGGTTTATTCAACGTTTTACTTGATAGGCTAAATTAGAACTGTATGTGTCCTATATCCAAGAGAAGAAGCGTTAACTCCCACCACATTACCATGCAAACGAAGTCGCAGGTACAGCTAGTTATAATATATATTGCTAAAGCTTGCTTTCTTCGTTTAGTCCCCTAAACGAAGAAAGTAAAAATTGTGGACTGAGTATGAACACGGAAAAAACGAAAGGACGGATAACGGATTAAAAAAGCCACTCTTTGCAAATAACCAGAAAGAAAATAACGTCGATGACTACATTTATTTAGGACAAAATATAAGTTTCAAGGACAGGACAGGGAAAGAAATTTCAAGACGAATATCCCTTAGCTGGAATAAATTTTGGGCGCTTAAAGACATATTTAAGGGCAGCTTTCCATTGCACATTAAAAAAAAAAAATGGACTCTAATGTCTTACCCACCCTTACATATGGCTGTCAAACCTGGGCCCCTAATGCGAAACATAAGGCGAAGATCAGATCCTTCCAAAGGGCGGCAGAGAGAAGCATGATGAACATCAAACTGAGAGACCGGATCAGATGTAGCCATATTAGGTCCCAAACAAAAATCATTGACGCCCTAGAAATGATCGCAAAACTGAAGTGGAAATGGGCTGGTCACGTCGCCAGATTAAACGACTGCAGATGGAGCCAACATATACTGCACTGGTGCGTTATTGGAGAAGGCAAAAGAGAGCGGGGTCGGCCCGTCCGCCGATGGAGAGACGACGTCGTTGCAATAGCCGGGAACCTGTGGGTCCGTGAGGCTCAGAAAAGGGAAGAATGGCACAAATGGGAGGAGGCCTTCGTCCAGAAATGGATGGTTTCCACATAGGAGCATAAGGCTCCAACATAGTTATATATATAGGTATATTAAGATATTTATTTTGTATCTAATTTCTTTTTCAGTTTTTATACCTGTTTTGTTTATTTTACTAAGTATTGGGGAAATAAAGGCTTTTTTATTTTATTTTTATTTAAAGCTTGCTTGAGAAATAAGTGATACCTACTTACATGGATAGGCATCTACACTTCTACACTATCTACACTAATATTATAAAGAGGAAAGGTTTGATTGTTTGTTTGTGTGTTTGTATTGAATAGGCTCCGAAACTACTGGACCGATTTGAAAAATTCTTTTACCATTAGAAGCCGACATTATCCATGATGAACATAGGTTACTTTTTTCCGCGGGAAAATGCTTCATTTCTACGGAAAAACGGGTAATCCGTGCGAAACCGGGCCGGGCTGCTAGTAACAATATTATAAAGAAGAAAGATTTGATTGTTTGTTTCATCATCATCATCATCATATCAGCCGAAAGACGTCCACTGCTGGACATAGGCCTCTCCCAAAGAGTGCCAAAGTGACCGGTCCTGCGCCACCCGCATCCAGCGGACTCCAGCAACCTTTACCAGGTCATCAGTCCCCCTTGTGGGGGGGGGGCCTACCCACGCCGCGCCTTCCGGTACGTGGTCGCCACTCGAGAACCTTTCCGCCCCAACGGCCATCGGTTCTACGTGCTAAGTGCCCCGCCCACTTCCACTTAAGTTTAGCGATTCGGAAGGCTATATCGGTTACCTTGGTTCTGCTGCGGATAGCCTCATTTCTGATGCGATCACGCAGAGAAACTCCCAACATAGCCCTCTCCATAGCCCTTTGGGTGACTTTGAGCCTTCTTATGAGGCCCATAGATTGTTTGTTTGTTTGTATTGAATAGGCTCCGAAACTATTGGACCGATTTGAAAAAATCTTTTACCATTAGAACGGCATTATACCTGACGAACGTAGGATAGTTTTTACCGCGGGAAAATGCTTCATTCCATGGGAAAACGGCTTATCCGTGCGAAGCCGAGCCGGGCAGCTAGTACAATATAATTATATATGAGCGTAAAAATCTGCCTATCTTTTTTCTTGTTAAAATGTATAGCCGTGACATGACAAGCGGACAAGCAGGGCTATTGGCAGCGCGAACAGAAACGTATATGTCGTTGCCTAGGAGTGTTTATGTCACTTATCACGCGCCGCCGAAAAAAAAAAAAAAAAAATCAGAAAAAATAATTATATACGTCCTATTGCTGGGCACAGGCCTCTTCACAAGGATGGGAGGGACACGGTCTTAATATTACTTTTTTATGTTATGACACATCATCAGTAGTCACAATCACGTCTCAAAATATGTATTAGAGCTTACACTAAAGGAATAAGATTTAAAATTGTATACATATTTTTAGATGTGGCCGCACCGCACCTATCACGTACCTATACCTACCTATGTAGTTCAACGTAATTAAGCCAATTACTTAGACTAAAGGACCGAGGTTTCTCGTTCATACTGGGTGTCCTGGTTAGTAAAGTACATTACTTATTATAATACTTACGTAGCTCTATGTAATTGGATAGGTAGGAATTCTTGGAAAAGGTTACTTGTCAAGCAAGAAGTGACCAAAAAACATGATCAAGTTTTATGAAAATGCATGACTGTAAAGTGCTAGTTCGTTTGAACGGGGATCCCCTCATTTTCCGGGTGCGTAACGGTTGCTATAACAACTTTTGATATATTATTGATTGATATAACGGTTAAGGGATATAATATAATGTACTTTTGGTATATCAACATTTGGTATATTCTGATATGATCTACCTATCATCAGGTATAATGAACTTATAATATAACAACTATTAATCTAACAGTAATATGGTATAACGTACGATTATATGATATATAATAATGTTCGATATAACGTTCAGTGGGTATAAGTAATGGTATAATCTAGAATACGTACTATTATTATAATAATGTTTATTTGGCAAAAAAAAATGGTTATTTTGGGTTAGAACCATATACTCCAACAGTCACGAAACTGTGACAGAAAAGTAGGCCATACACAAATCGTAATAATATAATTTTACATAACATTTGTAATGTTATTTAAATGAAATATTACGCTCTAAGCCTACCTCTACCTCTGGAAATCGGATTACCTACCTATTTTACCCTAAGGTCGGTGTAGGTACGACGGCGAGCGAAGCGACGAGGAGTGTTAGGAAGAACTGCTACCCTACAGCGCGCGAACCGAGCGAGCGAAGCGATTTTTTTAATAATTCTATACTTAAACTATATGACACAGAGAGAAATAATATAATGGAAAAATAAACCATCTTCCTCTGTAGCCCCCGACGGGACTCGAACCTGCGATCCCTCTATTGCCGGTAGAGTGCTTTAACCACTAAGCTACGAGGACAGTGACTGAACATCGCGTATATTTCAACCATATTCCTGCTCCGAATAGCGACCTCTCTGTGTACTCTTGACAGACTACCACTACTACTACTACTTAGGACCACTCTAATGGGCGAGCTATGCGTTCGCTCCATTCTAATCGAACCATATCAGGTAGTTTCTGATTAACGAGAGAGATGGCGCTGATGTACATTATACTTTATTAACGAAACAAATATTTATTAAATATTTTGTTTCGTGTTATTTTTAACGAGGAAGTTATATTAAAAAATCACGTTGCGCCACGATCACGTTAAAAATAACACGAAATAAAATATTTAATAAATAATTTGTTTCGATAAGAAAGTAATTCTATACTTATTCATATTTTTATATCATACACATTATACCACTAATACTTTTATAGCATATATTCATTATATTACGTAAACGTTATATCTGATATCTTTTATAATTATTGAACATTATACACCATGAAATTATATATGTAAAATGTTGTTAAATCCAGTGACAATATGTCTAAAGTTGTTATACCGATCATTTTACCGTCAATCTTTTCACCGAATGCTCTGTTTCATCAAACTTTATTTTCTCATAAACCGTATTTTTTTTAGGTTAAGCTAAAAGGTAATTGTGTAGAACGCATTAGGTTAGGTTAGGTTTGCTATATAACAATCCTGAAAAGTTTACTGTTTCTGAAAAAAAAAACATTGATTCGATGAAACGTTTGTCAGTAAAAGAAGGGAAAACCGTTTGAACGTCCTTTGAACTCCTCCCGTTGTCGCAAATAGGTCGATTTCAAAATGACTGGCGAAACGGATCAATGTCGGGACTAAAAGCTTATTGCAGGGAGTTAATTCAATATGAAGCATATATTTTCCATACCATTGTGATCTGGCGCTCGATTCCACGCGCGTCGAGTTATAAACGTAGCTATTATAAAGCACGTGCGTAACACATTGAAATTAAAAGAATGCGATATTTATGTCTCAAATTTAGGTAAAGTAACTGTTGTAGGTGGTAGTAGTAGTTTAGGTTTAGTAAGTGATTCAGGTTTAGTTAGTAAGCCAAGAAAGTGGTCTACCAGATTTCGAACCTAGTATTTATTTGTATATTAAGGTTCGAATCTAGTAGACTGCTTTCTTGGCTTACTGTGCCGATTGTTTCATATCCTTATGTTTATGATCCAAATGTCATCAAAAGTGTTTGTGATAATCATAGAGAGCTTCATAATAAATTCTATTATGTACCAGAGGCACGAGTACGATGTGAATATAAATTATAATTCGCTTTATCAGAGAATGCATTCCGTGTATTGATTTCCCCCATGTTGATTAATGTAAATTGTTCCACTGATTAGTCGCGTGGAACGCTTTCTATATGAATTTCAATTGAAATTATTTTCAATACTATTTACTGCGCCCCGGCACAGTTGCACGGAATTGTTCTTTAAAACAAGTATCTCGCAACTGAAGAGTTTGTAAACTTCCCCGCTTTCAATTAATATAAATTATGAGTACGAGTAGGACCGAAAACAAAGGTAGTATTGTAGGTACAGAAATGTGACTGCTAACAAGCTTTATGCGGTGGTTTTCTACCGGCGCGGAAAATTTCATTGGGGATAAATATCCAATTGTATGCAATTTCAATTAACGCCTCGCCGGTGGAAAACCAGCTTTAGAACTACAAAATGATTACGTATGAGTAAAAATAGTAGTCGTGTATATAATATGTGCACCTTATCGACATTCTATTTCGTCCATTCTTTATAGCGTATCTAACTTTGGCCCGTTATAACTCATTAAGTACTTTCTCATATAAAACATACAAATTCCTATTGCATGGTCTACAGTGATGATTTCCAAGATGAAAATAATCTCTGCATCTGAATCGGTTTAGCGATTCAAGCGTTTTTAGAAAATAAAGAGGCAGATGGACTAACTGATTAACTTTACACATTTTTGAAGTGAAAACTTCTTTAGCGGCGCTGCGCACTTTTTTGGATGGGGAAAAATTGTTAAATACGCGACAGAGTTTTGTGACGTCAGATGTGAAGGAGGTCACTTTTTGCTGCCAGCCGATTCGACTTCATTCAAAACTGAACGCTATTCCTAAGAGTATAAAGCCGTCAAACACTTTTTGCAATAGCATATTCTGCAAATAAATTTATAATTTTAACCAACGCGTCCTTCACCGTTTTGCTATTGAGAAAATTCGAATAGTTCGAATTTGGGCGTTATTCCTAAAGAGATAAAGCTTAGAAAAATATTTACCAACGGCAAAAACAAATTGATATTTTGGTCGCCACCGCCATCTGCTGTTCTTGCAAATTCGAATAGTTCGAATTTAGACGTTATTCCTAAAGAGATAAAGCTTTGAAAAATATTTGGCAATGGCAAAAACAAATTGGTATTGTGTTTGCCGCCGCACCCAACGCGCCTGCGGCCCGTCCGCCTAAATAATTGATAATTGTTTATAAATTTGCGTCAAATTCATTTTTAGGGTGACACCGTAAGATGTCACGTGACCTGATCGAAAAACTGTTACAATGTTATTGAGTTTTCACTTCTGCCGGCACTCCCGGAGTGCAACCCGGTCTTTTTTTTTTTTTCTAATACCATGCCAATGGCAAACACGTTCGGCCTGCCCGTAGCCTATAGAAGCTTGCAGGTCAGGAGACTCGCATGCGTCCCATCGCGTTGCCGTTCCTAGATAGATATGGATATAAACGTTTTCTTTCTTTAGGTGTCCTAACTTTATTCTATTTACGTCTACCTATTTTTTTAATTGACTTTAAAGTCTGTCTTCTGATATTATTTATTATCTGTGCTATGAGTAAGACCGAAAATGTAGGGCCGCAAAACTTCTGTATCAATAAATTGTCTCGAACAATCCGAAGTTGTCTTTCGGAGAATCGTTTACACGCTAGATGATTATTTGTTTGTTTAATTAAATACGCTGTAACTTTTTTAATTTAGTAGTCCTAAGCTACTTGCGTTGAAGAGAATTGTTTCGTATTAGAACTTAGACTGACTGGAATTTATTCATTCATTTATATTAAATCCATAATGTTCCTAGGGTAGGGAAGAACAAGTTGGTACAAGAGGGCAATCTGAGGTAAACGTTTCGTACCCCAATTCGATTTCAATGTGTTTAGATATCATCATCATACTTATCTGACGCATCGCGTGGTGTAGCGACAGGAAGATATCGATTTCATACATTCAGTACTGTTAGATTCACATTCATCACTCATCTGACGCGCTCCGACGTAACCGCCCCTGTGTTTTTGGCGTCAGAGCACATCAGATCAGACACCATAAAGCAACTCACAGACTGGCGCTAAGCTTGTGGTTCATTAGCTGTTAAATTTACTATTGACCGCCACCGCAAGCCGCGCCAGTGTGTTGCCGGCTTGTGTCCCTCTTGGCGGCCCATAAGGCTGGGTTCACACGGCATTTTCCTGCACGTTTTTTTGCAATATACATCTTAACGTATACATAGTAGCACATACAAAATGTTGTTTATACGTTTAAACGAATACACACAGGACTTGTCAAGCAAACCGAATGAACGTGCAGAAAACGTGCAGGACAATGCCGTGTGAACCCAGCCTAAGGGGTCGTCCTAATACAACAATAGGTGTCCTAACTGACATCGCAAGTTCGCACGATTGTCAATTAGGACACCTCGCGCGTAAAATTCGCGCGAACTTGCGATAATCGCGTAGACGCGTTGTATTAGGACGATCCCTTAGGCCCCCAGGGAGGTTAATCCCGCAGCAAATCTGTTACTGGCCGCACTGCAGGCCGAACAGGAAAGCCAAAAAAAAAGGACAGCATGACGTTAGATAAGTATGAATTGCGCTCGCTGCTACGACGACGTGAGCGAGCTAACGTCACAGATTATATAATACTTCTACGAACAGATACTCAAGTCTGAATGACATCCTGACATGTAACTTGGTGTTATTAATAAAGTATTTGTATTTGAATAAAAAAGGGAATAACCTAACGTTTTGCAAAAAGTACCTATAGTCGGCAAGAAAATCATGTACCTACCGAAAATTTGATGTACTTGAGTACTCATTAATTTTTATCCGATGGAGAAAAATGTTTTTTATTAGGTGTCAAAGCGGACCCCGGGATTCTTTAGGGGCATTTCCGGGAATAACGCTAGGAAGATGACGGGGAATAATAATAATAATAATAATAATAAAATACTCTTTATTGCACCACGACAAGAGAGAAACATCTTACAAAAAGTTTGCTTAATAAATAATGGTAACAACAGGCGGTCTTATCGCTTTAAAGCGATCTCGTCCAAACCTTTGTATAGCAGGAAATATTTAAACTAGAATTTTAAACAGGTATCATACAAACACATCAATCTTAGAAGAATTATACTTTTCGAGTCTTCAACGTCTTAACGGATTTTAATATGTGAGGTGCCGTTAGAATCTAATTACCTGCGACTCTAACGGTTAGATTTCTCTTAGTCGTAGGAGCGACATATTCTAAAAGTAATATTTGTAAAAAATGCAGACGGGTTTAGATTATTTTTTTGGATTTCACTTGATCAGTATTCTGTTCGTATTCTTATTATGTTGCTTTGTTCGTTCGTTTATTTCAGGCTACTCGAATGTAGGTACCTTCTACCGTGGCTTCTGGTTATTTTATACAATTTCAATTATCAAAACTCAATTTTGGGCACCTGTCGTAGTGAGGCTCACTCCACCAACCCACTTTTGTAATACATGTTAGGTAAAATGCCTCTATACCATGCGCGCTTCATCAAAGTGAGAAGTAAGCTTTGTTTTCGAGTCAAGCCTGGACTAGTATGACGTCACATGATATTGGAAATTGCTAAAACAATTTCGCCTAAACCAAGCCTGGATTCCGGCCAGACGCTGCGATATTCAAAATGTAGTTTTCCTAGCGCGCAGCGTAAGGTAAATTTGATAAAAGATAACTTTCACAAATTCTTAACATTATTTTCCTAAGGCGGCATTTCTTATTTAGTAGGAAAAAATACTAGTTATTTATTGATTTAAGCTTTATTGCACAAACAAAACGTCCAAAAAGGCATACGTGATGCCTAAAGGCATTCTCTACCAGGCCTATAAAACCTTTCTAGTTATACTTACCTCAAAAAAATATATTATATATAGTATAATTTATTCTAATGAGAAAACAATGGAACGTAACTAACCAACAGTAAATTCTGCAAGTTTTAACCTGATGGGAATCGAATTTTTAGGTCCAATAATATTTTTTTTGTGACCTGTGCTGAGAGCGTTGACCGAGATTAATAGTATTATATATGTTTTTGTTAAAAATAAGTAAATTGGATTTCTAATAATGTAAGTTGGTGTATGAGCCTCTAATGAGTGCTGTTGCTTGCCTGTTTTTAGTACATAAACATGAACTGCATCTACATATATTAAATGTTTACTTTTATGTTACGTTTTTAGTAAATAAAAAACCGGCCAAGTGCGTGTCGGGCCACACGCAGTGCAGGGTTCCGTAGTTACCTGTCTGTCTTAGTTAGGTACATCGACGTGCGGTGCGGTTGCGTCGGCCGAATGTGTACGAAAATTGGCCTTTCCGAGTACACATTAAGTTGGTCGACTATTACTCGGTAACTACTTATGCCTACTTGTCCGTGATAGTTTTCCTTTTAAATTAATTATGTGTACTACTACCACGATTTTTTTCACATCCCCAGTAGTAGCCATTTAGCCGGAGGGGCGGGGGACGGGGGACGACATGACTCGAGCAAAAATTAGGGTTTTAAAGCACAATATCTCGCAAACGAATCACTGATTTAAAAAATGGTTATAGGCAACCCATAATTTTTTTTGAACGAGCTATCCAACGATACCCCATGGGTTTAACGAGAAAAAAAATATATATCCCCGCTTTAGGTGTAGGGGAGGTACCCTGCTTTGTCGGCGTGATTGATTTATATACCCATGCCGAATCACAGTTTTCTAGTAGTAATGGTTACTGAGCTAAGCCGAAGACGGACAGACAGACAGACAGACAGACAGACGGACATGGCGAAACTATAAGAAGGGTTCCTTGTTGACTACGGAACCCTAAAAACCTACTTCCGTACCAATATGCATATCTACCGTGTCTTCATATATATTGTGCACACATATAAGCCTGTAGCACTCCCATAATGCACGAATGACGGCACAATTAGATCTGTAATGTAATAAAGCCGTGATTACTCGTATTGACGCCACGAGGCTCGGTATCTTGGGGCCCTTGAGTAGTAAATGAACAGTCATTGTTTTCTCGTTAACGTACGTCTATCAAACTAAATGAATTGATATTAAAGAAGGATTTTCCAGTACGTAGGTATGTTATTGCAACCAAGAAAATGAATTGTAATTTCCGTTGAGGTTTATACATATCTACCTAAATGTATAATAGGTATGTAGGAAACTAATTTAATCGTATGACGTATACGTTGTAGGCTTAATGAAATTAAACTAATGATATCATATTAGGTACCTATACTTGATGTAATATTAACACCGTTCTAAAACGTACATACCTATATATATATTATTTATAAAGCAGAAACACCAAAGGTTAGATTTGTTTTAATGGGGTTGGAGTTTGTAGCAGGAACAAATAATCCTTGAAGCGACAGACTTGAAACTTCGTTCTTAGAATTTTTCAACAAACATGTTTGCGCTTGGGTATATGTCGGTCACCTTGACGTCGCCTCAGACGCAGCTCTAGTGAAATCCCAACTCCAAACTAGAAAAACCGGCCAAGTGCGTGTCGGGCCACGCGCAGTGTAGGGTTCCGTAGTTGCTTGTCTTAGTTACATCGACGTGCGGTGCGGTTGCGTCGGCCGAATTTGTACAATTGGCCTTTCCAAGTACACATCAAGTTCGTCGACTATTACTCGGTAACTACTTATGCCTTCTTGTCCGTGATAGTTTTCCTTTTAAATTTATTATATGTACTACTACCACGATTTTTTTCACATCCCCAGTAGTAGCCATTTAGCCAGCAGGGGGGGGGACACATCACTCAAACAAAAATTAGGGCTTTAAAGCCCAATATCTCGCAAACAATCACTGATTTCAAAAATGGTTTTAGTAAACCCATAATAGTTTTGAACGAGGTCCCCACCATAGGTTTAATGAGAAAAATAAATTACATCCCCGCTTTAGGTGTAGGGGAGGTACCCAAAAAAAAAATATTTTTCAAGAGTTTATTATACTGTTTTGTCGGCGTGATTGATTTATATACCCATGCCGAATTACAGTTTTCTAATCGTAATGGTTACTGAGCTAAGCCGAAGACGGACAGACAGACAGACGGACAGACGGACGGACATGGCGAAACTATAAGGGTTCTTTGTTGACTACGGAACCCTAAAAACAGAGACCCACTACCAGCGCCCGCCATGCTCGGGGACGAGCAACATCGGCGGAGCCACGAAATGTATCGAACATACAATGTATTATAGTAATATAACTATATGTATTTATAACTATTACTGTGTGCACCTCTAAATAATGTGCCCCTATGCTGCGAGAGAGAATTTAATCATTATTATGAAGCCACATTTAGATAACGTGTATTAATGTAGAGTACCGGCTGTAAACGTTGTTTGTTTGTATGTAGCAATTTTTTTGAATGAGCGAGCGAATCGAATGAAGTTCTCCGTTTCAGCTTAGGCAAATATTATTTCGTATGTCTGGCGTCTATCCGGCTATGGCTCGTCTACAGGTCGAATTTCTCAACCGATTCGAGTTTTGTGAGCAGATTCAATAATTATATGGAATATTTTTGTAATCCAGTTTTAATCAATAAAAAAAAAGGCTTTCAAGTTCTACAGCTTACAGAGCCCCTAGTATTATATACTCATAATATATAATATAATCATATCATGACGACCATATTACAGGAAACGTGGCTTTTCTTCATTGTAACATAAACTGTATAATAATGGAGTTTTCAACACAATTGCTCGTAACGTACCTCTTATTGTGTCGCTTTTAGGCTCATAATCCTGGATATTAAACACGCGTGTGTTATCCCGATTAAGACACGTTGGCACCTTGCAGCAAGATGCCGCACGGTGCATTCCGGGTTGTACAGAATGTACAGCTTTTTTTAAAATTCTCGGCAAATGGATTCTTACTCGACTAAACAAATTAAATCCTTTTTGTTAATTAATTGACCACTTATTTTTGGATATGATACAGAAACGTTTAATTTAGTAAAACTATTCACTTTTGATAACATTTTACATGAATTAATAAAGAACATTTTAAAACGATTATATTTATCTTATTTTGTATTGGCTGTTTAGAGATTTCATTTAATGCGCGCGCACTGCGCGATCTTCACGAAAAAAAAACTGTTGCGCGCCATTATAGGTTATTTCACAGATATTTTGTAAACATTGTTAATGCGTGTTTGGTTATTAACAACAATGTTGACTCGTGGTGACTAGAAAAGTGATAATAAGAATGGACGCCACTGGAAATTCTTGGCGATATATACAACATGTGAGTAATAACCTGTTGCCATAAATAAGTACTTAAAGAAAACAACTTGGCAGGCCTATACAATTTTCATCTTATGAAAAGGTTTTTTTCCTCGCAAAATGTGTTGCAAAACGTCGTATGAAACGCGTGAGCTTTGATAATTACATCCTCGGCTCTCTTATCACGCTCACCTAGCGGCTCGCGTGATAATTCCGCCTCTGATGTAATTATCAACATACCTCACTTGTATCACAATGTACTATTATCTACGCACATATCATTAGTGCTCTAAAATGCGTTCAGAAACCCTAGAAAATGACCAGCATTATTACAACCAATTTTACTATGAGAACTTTCTTGTCTGTGGTAGTAGGTAAAATCTGTACTGTAATATTATTACAGTACAGATTTTTGTAAGGTTATGAGTTTCAATTTGGAACAGCTGTCAAAATCAAGTGGGTCTCTATTCTAGTATCCATAGATATTAAAACAGTCATCGATGCGAAACGTCGATTCAGTATGTTTTTTAATATAAACCGCTCGACATTTGATCAAGAGTGACATGAGAATAGGGACTTCATTGGTTTGACTCATGATTAAAAAAAACATTCGTCTTGACGTAGGATCGAATTGCCGCCATTACTGTTGTCATTTCTTTGTTGGTTTTTGCTGTTACGAAAGTAGAATTGTGGAAAGTTGTTTGTAATTCACATTTTAGTTGAAAATATGAATAGTAGTGACTCCGAGAACGATATGAACACTCCGCCGGATAACGTAAATGCAGCCACGATTGCAACAAAGATATTTTACAGGTAGCACTATAGTAGCAATGCAGGTCATTTTCTTACGGCTTCTGAACCCATCTTAGAGTACTTATGATATGTGTGCAGATAAAGTAGTGTATGCAATTACTGTACATAATTTAGCCTTAAAACACTCGTGTGAGCCTATTATGAAACTCGCTCACGCTCGTTTCATAAAACCTCACTTGTATTTTAAGGCCTCTGATTATATATCAGTTGCATAAACTACTATTAATACATTGCGTGCGGCCGTGGTGGTGAAGTAATCATTACTTTATATTTTATAAACATATCTACCCTTCAGTACCCACACTGTCAGTACAATGTACCTTTTGCAACACATAATTTGCTCGTAACGTACCTCTTATTTTGTCGCTTTTAGGCTCATAATGCTGGGTATTAAACACGCGTGTTTTATAACATTACGACACTCGTGTGTTATTTTGGCACCTTGCAGTAAGATTTTATGCATGAACACGGTGCATTCTTAAACTAAGCGGGTTGTACAGAATGTTCAGCTTTTTTGTAATTCTCGACAAATGGGTTCATACTCGACGAAACAAATTAATTCTTATTTGTTAATTAATTGACTATTTATTTTTGGACATAGAAACGTTTAATTAAGTAAAACTTTTCACATTTGCTAACATTTTACATGAATTAATAAAGATAACATTTTGAAACGTAAGTAACTATTTATTTTATTTTGTATTGGCTGTTTAGAGATTTCATCTAAGTCTGGATTTAACAACTGCGCGCGCACTGCGCGAACTTCACGAAAAAAATAGTTGCGCGCCGTTATAGGTAATTTCACAAATATTTGTAATCATTGTTGGTGCGTGTTTGGTTATTATTAAAAATGTTGACTTGTTGGTGAATAGAAAAGTGATAAATAGAATTGACGCCACTGGAAATTCTTGTCAATGTACAATATGTGAGTAAAAACCTGTTGCAATCAATAACTAAAGGACATTACTGAGGAGCCTATACTTAACATTTTCATCTTATGAAGAGGATTTTTTCCTCGCAAATGTGTTGAAATACGTCGTATGAAGCGCGCGAGCTTTGATACTTACATCCTAGGCTCTCTTATCACGCTCACCTGCGGCTCGCGTGAACAATTCCGCCTCTGATGTAATTATCAACATACCTCACTTGAATCATAATGTACTATTACGAGATGAGCATGGAGAAAATCAATGAAATTGCTTTAAAATTTATATTTAAATATATCCTTTAGATGAGATTATATTTATATCCTTTAGAACCTTTGTATTTTGTTTGTTACTTTCAATAATGTCGGATACCATTGTTTAAACTTACACAATGGTTTCCGACGTGATTGTAAATAATACTCAAAATATACCTCCAATAATTTATTGGAATAATGAATTCAATAGTAAGTAAGTCGTGAACGCGTTCTTGTTTTCATTATCAGCATCAGGCGGGTTTGAGTTCTAAAAACTGCGTGTCTGACCACGCGCAGTGAAGGGCTCCTTAGCTGCCAGTCTTGATTGCCCGCCTGTCTCTGTAACACCGATTCACGCGCAGCGATACGCGCCAGCAAACCGCACACTGAACGTGAACATTGTTTTCATAAATTAACAAATAATAATTGTTAAGGATGTAATTTTTTACATATTTTGAAACAATTTTCACATGTATATTAACTACATGTTTGATACCACTAATAGTCCAGGCAATGAACTGACAACTTGTATGGAAAAAATGTGGAAATAATTTATAATAGCTTATTTTTTATGTATAACAGATATATTATCAATTAAATAGTTACCCAGCGACAAAATCCGTCAACATTTCAGACATCGAAAAAATGGTAAGTTAACTGGCTTCTAAAAAGTCAGTAAAAATATTAATAAATGTTTTTGTCTTTATTTTGGTTCATTTACATTTGCTCTATAATATTCAAGATAAAACGTTCAAAAAAAGATAATGCATGCTTCATTTAAATCTACATAATTACTTCCGCGTGGAAAGTTTGTCGGATTCTTGACTAAATCATCTTAGAATAACATTTTCAAATGAAATCAACAAAAAAAACGCTATTATAAATTAATGTTTTTCAAAACCGTATTTTGCCTGGAGTATAACAACTGCATCTTAATCATTTTTAACAGTATTTGAACCAAAGTTTGCTTTTTCCAAGTTCATTTTATAAATTGGACAACTATTACTGGTCAACTAGTTTTAAGATAAGATAAGATTTATTTGCAACCAAGTACTTAAAACCAAATCAGGTAACTTATACTATGTACAGTCAGCAACATATAGTTAGTAGCTGCCAAAGTTGCCAAATATATCGCAACACGTCTTTATTACCCGAGGTGTAAGGCGATGTTACGATAGTTTGGGTACTTTGGCTGCTCCTAACTATATGATGCTGACTGTACATATAGTTAATTTTGAACTAACTAATATCGATAGGTACCTATTGATATTTATAAAAAAATTACGGCAAACACATTATAAACATGTTTTATTCCTACTTAGCTCTGATAGTTTTCTTTTTAAATTCATTATATATACCAACGCCATGAATTGATTGACATACCCAAAGTAGTAAACATTTAGCTGACAGGGGCCGAGGACGACGACGACAGTAACAAGAGTTTAGACTTGGGTTTTTCGAAAAATGGTTATAAAACTCAAAATATTTATTTATTTTGAATACTCATGCCAAATTACAGCTTTCTGGTAATAGGGGTCACCGAGCTAAACCGCAGACGGACTGCAAAGTTTCCTAGTTGACCACGGAACCCTAAAACTGAAAATACTTTATTATTTCTCCTTCATTTCCATAAGCGATCATTAACATCGCCTAAACGAAATAAACAACCCTTATAAAAAGTATTGAAGAAAGGCATGTTTCTTAAGTGGTATTTCTCGTTGAAAATAAGGCCGGAGTAGTGGTAAAAGGGTAGCGACGAATTGAACGGTCTGTGAGTGACGAGCGGCGAATTTGCGACGAAACCCTTTTCGACAGAACTGTAGCCACAGAAAGATCACTCACAATTTGAAATCAACTAATGCTAAATAGAAATCAGAAATGAACAAAGGCTAAAATAATAAAAAAAAAATGCTAAATAGATGTTCGGTAATGTTACTGGCAAAGTTCCGCAATTGATTGCTAAGTAGTAGGCTCTCCTTTTTTCATTCGGACTTTGCTGTCTTCTAAGTATCGTAATCATCGACAAACCTGATTGTTTATAAAGTGGTGCTGATTGAAATTATTATTGGTTTTCCTGAAACTTTATAAAGTTACTAGCTAGCCCGCCACTCTGTCCGCTAGGAAACCCGTTTATATTGTAGCCCCATACAAACTTTCACTCCCATTTCACCCCCTTTTAATTTTGTAGCTCAAAAAAAGAGTTTCGCCTATACAAACTTTGCACCCCTATTTAACCCGCTTAGGGGTGGGTTTGTCCAAAACCCTATTTTTTTTCTCTTGTATTGTAATAAGGAATACATACTATACACGAAGTTTCAAGTCTCTCACTTAAAATTTTACTCCATCCCCATACAAACTTTCAAGCTACTTTTTACCCTTTTAAGAGTATTTTAAATGATTTATCTGATTCATTATGCTGTGCAAGAACCTTTTGTGCTCTAGGGAAAAAACTTCTTTTGCTAGAACTCATTCCAATTCTAAATTGAAGAAATTTCAAATGACACGGTTTGACGAAATTAGGAATTAAATAAACATTCCTGGGATTTGTTTGAGCGACGTGCACCCTTATCCGCGAGCTTTGTTCGGATCCTATTTTTTTTTAAGTGGGCCATTTAATGATTTAGTTAGGTAGAAAATGTTTTCTTAAGGGACACGTGTTTTTGAACGAGCGAGCGAAGCGAACGAAGTTCTATGTCTCAGCTTGGGCCGAAATTCGTTCGCATGTCTGATGTCCCGCTGTCCTGTGATGTACAGTGTTGCAACCGGTTTTATTTAAACTATGATTTTCTGGATATTTGTTATTGAAGTTATTTATCTGGGTAGCAAAATTGAATCTGTGTAAAATAGTACATTACTATAGAGGCCGGGAAGTAAGGAGTTGCCGGCCGAGTGCATATAGACGGCCGAGCGTAGTGAGGTCGGATAGTTATGAGGCTGGCAACCCCTTTTCACGCCGAGGTACGTATACTGCTTTTCTCAAACATGCAATGAAATAAATAAAAAATCTGCAAGAAATCAAACTTTAATTTTCATGGCTGAACGCCGTGATCCTGTGCCACAAATTGTGGAATGGAAATTAAAAAAGACCATCTTGCACGCCTAGGCCTTCAATTTTGTATGAAATGCCATTACGGGTCTCTCGTCGCGCTGCGCCCGAAACGTGACACTTCGAAGCCCATTATGAAGAACACAACGTCAATATTTCATTGCATGTTTGAGAAAAAACAATTAAAAATCTATATCGATTGACGCGGAGATGGCGGGATGACTTGGACGCGTTTTCAAGTGATGGCCAAGGATTGCGCAGGACAGAGACGAGTGGAAATCTAGGAGGGAGGCCTTTGTCAAGCAGTGGGGGTTCACTAATGTTTCGGCGAAAATTATTTAGCAAACTTTTTAACTTGGGCGAAGTTTTATTTCCCAACTCAACGTTTCGCACTGATATCATTTCCCAACTAATGATTTGATTAATTATTGATAGGCAAATTGGGATGGGATTTTTTTTATACGTAATTTACGTATTCGTCAAATGTAGCCGTAGCCGCCACATGTTAACGTAGTAACAACCCCCAACGTCTAAGATCCCTACCGCAGCTAACAAACACGAATTAAGTACCTAAGATCCGAATTTTAAAACGCTGTGACAGGGTCGACTGGACAGTGACGACTTCGCCTTAGCTCCGGCTCTGCGGGGAGAGCAGAGCCCTTTCGCCTTCGCGTGACAAAGCACGGTCACATGAGTAAAGAAACGGAACAGAGACTGAGCTTCATACAACCGCACTGCGATAGGTACACTACTACAAGCGCGACGCGCGTGTGTGCGTGAGCACCTCGTCTTCGTCATGTACGCAGCGAAACTGGCTCACCAGGCCGCGTAGACAAGGTTACAATCGACAAAAGCTAACGCCAATAGAAACTAATAAAATGTATGGGGCTGACAGATGCCGACGAAACACTTTTCGTTAACATCTGTCATTTCCATACATTTTATTAGTTTCTATTGGCGTTAGCGCGTGTCGATTGTAACCTTGTCTAGGCCCCCAGGTGCTCAAGCGCAGGGTACGTACGAGTCGCGCATTGCGGTCCATTTCGTCATTACGTTTTGAGACTGTTGAGTGGTTATAGTGAAAAAAATGTGTAAATATGGTTTACTGTACTGTGTGTATGAACAATCACAGAAAAATAAAGACAAGACATATCATATTTTACCTATCCCAAAGACTCAATTAGGTAAGTATTAAGACCTTTATTAACTACCTATATACGTACCTGTCTAATTTTATATATCTTTAATGTGTTAGATATTTTATAAAACTAGTCGCAAAAAGCAATTGACCGTGTTAGGTATCGATTTTGGTTATTTTTGTTTGTAGGTAGTAAAGTGCACATAATTAATAGGTATGTGCCTATCTCGTAAATGGTGTATTATTATGGTAATAGCAATAATAGGTACCTAACCTAGTAGTAGTAGTACCAGTACTAGTTATGCGACAATATTTTTGCAATTAAGTGGCAATTCGACCAAACTGGAATAGAGTTTATGCCGGGACTACCCCATACAATTATGACGTTTGAATTTGACCTCAAACTAAGTCCTTATTCCTGTTTAGTCGAATCCGGCCTAATTACAAGATTCGCGCAGTCTATGTAAGTATTAAAAAACTAATAATTATCGTGTTTGTTTTCGCCAACCCTACCAGATTAGGTATACATTTTGCGTGCTCTTTAGAAGCTTAGTCTCTGTTCCGTTTCTTTACTCATGTGGCACGGTCGCCCGTGCTCCGTTCCGTAGCTTCGGCTCCCGCGCTTTGTCACAGCAGGCGAGGGCTGCTCTCCCTCCGCGCCTCCGGCTTTTTATATACACTCTAGGGGTAGGTCAGACAAGACCACGTGGATATTGGGGTGCTCCGATTCGGTTTTGTTACCTGTGTCTCCAATGCATATAAAATACAATATCTCGGCCATTTTTGTTTTTCAAATCCTAGGTCGTTTTAAACTTCTGGGCCAATATAAAAAAAACCGGTCAAGTGCGAGTCTGACTCGCGCACCAAGGATTCCGTACAAACTATCAATTAACTCAAGGTAAAGTAAATGTCCCAATATTTGACACCTTCATTCTAATAAACACAACAGAATTCAATTTCAAACAAAAAAATACTTTTACACCAAGACCATCGAACTATCAAAAGAATTCGATCACGAATTTTTTTTGACCTGCTATTGAAATATACCCATTCCAACCCCATTCATTCTAGAAACATCTTAACAGCGCGAAGTAGGAATGGGGTCAGCGCCATCTATCGGCCGGCAGTAACGTGCAAGGGCATCAGCTTAGTATGTATCATGTTTTAGCGATTATTGTTTATCACGTGAATCGATCTCGATTTTTTATTTTATTTGAAAGAGAGTACTTCTATTATAGTCTTATAGAATTTCAATACAAAAAAATACTTATTAAGTTGATTAAATTGCAAACTTAACTAGGAAATGATTTTTGAAAATAAAACAAAAAATACGCTAGTAATAGAAAAAGTTATACTTTTCCAGTAATATTTATGTTTAACTTAATCATAAGTAATAACTTCAAATTTTTCACTTGGATAACTTCGGAGATAAAGGGGGGAATGGTATTTTTTTTATAATGTAAAAAAAAAGATAAACTGTTTCAAAAAGTGCAACTCAAGCCCTTACATATGATACCCTGCTTGACCTAATAGTTGATTTCTTTTTAAAATTAAAATGTATATATATTATTTAAATTTCTCATTTTCCATGCACGGGGATAAATCTCATTTAAAACCATTCCAAATTTCAAATTGATAGCTTAAGTAGTTCGTGAGATATTTCACTTTGTGACAGACAGACAGACAGACGCCTGATTTGCCAAATGAAACTTGTGCGAAAATACAAATTGGCTTTGAGCTCTCTTTAGGAATAACGTCTAAATTCGAACTATTCGAATTTGCAAGAACAGCAGACGGCGATGGCGACCAAAATATCAATTTGTTTTTGCCGTTGATAAATATTTTTCTAAGCTTTATCTCTTTAGGAATAACGCCCAAATTCGAACTATTCGAATTTTCTCAATAGCAAAACGGTGAAGGACGCGTTGGTATTATTACAAATTTATTTGCAGAATATGCTATTGCAAAAAGTGTTTAACAGCTTTATACTCTTACGACCTTTGAATGAAGTTGAATCAGCTAAAAGCAAAAAGTGACCTCCTTCACATCTGACGTCACAAAGCTCTGTCGCGTATTTAACAATTTTTCTCCATCCCAAAAAGTGCTCAGCGCCGCTAAAGAAGTTTTCACTTCAATAGATATATATTGATGATTGTAATAAAATACTCATTATAGAAAGAAAAGGTAATGTACAAAAGTCTCGTTATCCAAATTTACGATTCATTTTTATTTACTGGCTTACAATTTTCGCCGCATTCTCTTTTGGTTAGTGACAAAGGCCATAAATTAGTTCGCGTGTTGTGCAAAGGAAATTAAAAGTGCTCAGTGCCAAAAACAAGAGGAAGTGGAAAATCCAACACCGTAAAAATAAACAACTTATTCGAGTGCCTCGTTATTGACTGAAACGGTTCGTTTCTAACACTGCCTTATTTCATGCACAAAACTGATGTTTTGGCCCCTGTGGCCGAACGGTAAGACACGCGACTGAAAAAACTTATGAACGAAATATTACTTGATGTTCAACAGTGGCTTTTCGGCGAAGGAAAACATCGTGAATAAACCGGTCTAATCCCAATAAGGTCTAGTTTTCCCTCTGGGTTGGAATGCAAGGTCAGATGGCAGTCGCTTTCGTAAAACTAGTGCCATTGCCAAATCATAGGATTAAATGCCGAAGCGGCCCCGGGCTCCTTTAAATAAATAAAATAAAATAAAAATCATTTATTTCGACCAACTGGGATCATATTACAAGGCGAGGAATAACATGAAATAATTATTATTAGCACAACACGCACACGCGCACTTTAGGGCACAACTGGAAAAAACTCTAGGAGGATGATAATGGCTGATGTTTGGACAGGACATAAAATACAGTTCATGTTAACTTAAGTTATATTAAAGTCATGTCTAAGATTAGTCAGTTTTCTGATGATACGTATGCGTGTGACAGTGCCACTGCCGGATTTGTGAAGACCTCCTAACCAATCCTTAATGGTAGGTATCTCTATATAGCGTATACGAGTATTGCTTCGTTATACATTAATATATATTAATATGCGCGGCAGCAATATGAGCTGTCAGATATTACATTTCACATGCTAAATTTACGTAGGAAATCAGCTTAAGTGGTTTTCTGATAAGTTCAAACTTCCTAGTGTATGGAGATAAATTAGTTGATAAAACTGACTGGAGTACAACATAAAGAGGTTCTATTTTGCGGTATACCTTTTGCTTCTGAATGCTCATCAGGTCTTAGATTATTTGTGTATGTACAAAATAGTATTCGAATTTATTCGTTTGCCAAACGTTTTAACGGAAATGATCAGCAGAATGGTTTTGAATATCCGGGAGTGCTCTCGAAGTTGATATTCATACCTACGCAACTGCTTGCATTTGACAGCCGCTCAAAACTTTTACCAACTTGCATTTATGGCATGTAAAACGATATGTTACAGTATTATAAGATTCGTAAGTAGGTATATATGTAAGTATATAATTATATGTATAAAATAACTTTGTCTTATTAAATACTCGCTGCCCGCGCGTCTCCGCCCGCGTATTGCAAATAAACTAGGCAGAGCCACGGTATAAATTAGAAGTTATGTCCTGCTGGAAAGCCTGTATAATACTAGTAGGTATACATAATTTGTCCTTCGGTGATTATCTTTTTATTTTCTGCAAGATTACCCTGGTAGGGGAGAGGTGCCATGAATGGGACAATTTTAAGTAATAAGTGAAGCTTAATAAAAGAACGTTTTGTTTAGGACGTACCTATATTTATTTATCTTTGAATAAATAACCCGAAAACATTATCTTCTCAAGACGTTTTAGCATTAAAGCCAAATTAAAGAAACTTAACATATGTCTCATTCATGACTAGGTGGTCTTTAAAGGGACAGTGATAGTCATGAAAGGGACATGTATAAATATATTTTTTGAATTCACAAATAGTATAATTACCATAGAAAAATTGTTTTATAATCATCTTATAACAGAAAATTACTATTTTAACATTTTTATCACAAAATCTGTTCATTTATGAGGTCATACGAGGGTCAAACTGAAAGTTCTTAGAAAATCAAAAACTGAGCAATCAAGCAACTTATTACTTTTATTATATCTTTTCAAAATAGCCTCCCTTCACATCAATACATCGCTGCATTCTATAGAACCACTGAGAAAAGCACTTTGCCCACTCGTCCTTAGGGGTCTCTTCGACGGCCTTTTGAAACGCAGTCACTGCTTCGTCGGCGTCCATAAAACGTTTTCCTCGAAGTTTTTCTTTAATTTTTGGGAATAAATAAAAATCACAAGGTGCAAGGTCGGGGCTATAAGGTGGGTGACCCAGTAATTCCACGTTTGCCGTCGCCAAATAGTCGATCGTTTGCTTGGCGGTGTGCGATGAGGCGTTGTCGTGGTGAAGCAGGATCCTACTGCGAGGCCGTTTTTCTCGAACTTTTTCCAAGACAAGTGGTAAACAATTGTTAGTGTACCACTTCGCAGTAACTGTTTTTTGATCCTCTAAAATAATTGTTGCGTAATGACCAGTCCTTCCGAAGAACGAGGCCACCATCTTTTTTCCCACACTTCGACCTCTCTTCACTTTAGTAGGCAACTCCTCGGAAGGAAACACCCACTCAGCAGACTGTCTTTTAGTTTCAGGATCATAACAGTAAATCCAGCTTTCGTCACCCGTAACTACGTCGAACACAGCATTTGAGTCACCTCCGTTGAATCTTTGACCCATTTCACGGCACCAATCAACACGACGGACTTTTTGGGCTTCTGTCAAATTATGAGGTATCCACCGGGCACAAAGCTTCCTCACCGCTAAATGTTCATGGAGGATTTTGTGGACTTGACTCATACCAATGGCTAAGCTTGTACGAATCTGCTGATAGGTTACTCTTTTGTCAGTCTCTATCATACGCCGCACAACACTGATGTTATCTTCAGTAGTCGCCGTAGAAGGCCGGCCCTCACGCAGATCATCAGTGAGATTAGTGCGGCCACGTTTAAATTCATTAAACCAGTTGTAAATAGTAGCACGAGATGGGGCTTCATCGTGAAAGGCCAATCGAAGTCTATCATAACTTTCTTGTTGACTTAAATTACATCGAAAGTCGTAAAAAATCATTGCTCGAAAATTTTCTCGCGTTAAATTCATGCTCACGTAGTACACACAATTTTCAATTTGCCGCCAAATCGTAAAACAAATGACAATCGAGTGGAATTCGTACACAAAAATATCAAGAAAGAGTTACATTTTCAAATTTTGAACTTATTTTTTTATTATATTTATTACAAGTGGCCAGTTCTAAAGACTTTCAGTGTCGCCCTCGTAATTAGTCTTATTAAGATTTGTTTAAACTTAAGTTTAAACACAGATTGCAAAAAAAATTAAAGGTGCCTTTGACACCACATTTTTCATTTGCCCATTTTTGACAAATTTTACATTGAAACCAGACATTCTTACTGGTAGAATTTTTTTGTTTGCAGACAGGGACGTCCCTTTCACTCGTCCAGCTGTCCCAAACAAGACTTTTGTGCATTTTTAAAAATAACCTCACAACAAAAATATTTTTGAATAACTTCGTATAAATGTGTACTCACCTTTTAGGTAATAAAACCACTAATAAGTTTGCAGTACTGTGAATACGGAATGTTATCACAACAATCTTATAAACGATTCCCAAAAACACCAAAATACATTGAAGCACGAAATAACTCAACCACGTTTCGCCATTTTGTTTTCCAAGAAGTGACATTTAAGTCAATATTGTCTATGGTTCAGTGTTGCCAGAATGCAGAAAATAAAAATCTACTACTTGGTTCCTAACGCGGTTAATTGAATTTGTCCCATTCAAAACCTGTCCCATTCATGGCACCTCTCCCCTATAGCCCCGATGCATGTTTTCGTCTAGTCAGAACAGTTTTTTTAGGTTAGGAAATAATGATTTAGATAAAAAATCACTAGTGATGTGATAGTTCCATTTGTTTTCTTTTTACTATTTTGGTTACGCATTCAACAGGCGTAAAAAGGGCCATTACTAGTAGCTACATGCTAACAGTTCTGCTTCGATCCAAATTTGACTTGGACAATCGTTTAAAAAAAAAGAAGAAGAATTTCTATTCAACAATGAAAATAAACTACATTAAAACAACTACACTAGCATGTAATAAATATTAAAATAAATGTGATAATTGTTTAGTAGGTACTGAGTACTCTTCTGCATCGGGGGGCCCGGCGCTAGTATAACTTAAGTTAGCTGCTTAAGTAGGTAAGTACCAGCTAAGCATATGATAAATATATTTTTATGTGATATTCAAGAGCATTTTCGACGCTGCATGGTAAGACGATCGCATCAGGTAAACGGATACGAGAGCGCAGAGAACATCGAAGTGCCAGTAAGCAAAGCCAGTTGCGTGGCAAGTAGCATTGAACAAGAGAAGCGGACGGGCATATTAACAGTTTGAAAAATATTTCACTAATAACCAATATTTAAATAATATACGAAATATAGGTTCTAGGGTAAAGGCACAACTGGTCAACCGTCTACCGTGGTCTTCCGTTCTTAATACGTTAACGTATAATTATACACTAACGGTTGGTTTAATTCAAATCTCACAGTTAACTCAATAGTCAGCCACTCTAGTTACATATTTTTGTTAAGACTGGTGAATTTGGAGACCCCAATAGTCAAACTTCGCGGCTACTAATGTAGTGTAGCGGCTGTCCAATTGTCCATGTACACTGGCTACCGAGAGCTTGACATTAAAGGGTGGGTTACACCAGACCGTTTGAAATCGTAAGCGGTGTTCGTTAAAATCTGAATGTATGCAAAGTATGACAAGTTATTATAGCACTTAAACTCACTCACTATAGTAACTTGGTGAAGCTCACCCTAAGGTCGCAAGAGAAAATACCCCCTTTCAATTCCCTGAGACACGTATTGTGCTATTGTATTTTTAATTTCTACTACTAAATTAAACATGATTAAATTTTCCATGGACGATACATAATATATGTTTTTTCCTTACCGTATTTTTAGATTGCGTTGGATTATAAGTTTGGTTTTTCGTTTCCCGAAGGGATTGCATTAGATATTCATTTCAACTTGATACTTTCACGCGCTCCTCTGAAAAAGGACTTTGACCCACAGACGGACAACGAAGTTATCCCGGGTTTCTTTTTTTCTTTTAAGATACGAAACCCCATAAATAAAGATACCGCAAAAATATGTAGTTTCAGTTAGATATGACAATCGAGGGGCAGTCAGTGAATGTATTACGGTTGGTCTATGGTGTCTGTTATATCTGGTGGGATTTCGAACTACGAAGTACAACAAAACCTTACAATTCCCAAAGGAAGTCATCGAGGCGAATCGAATACTGTAGGTAATGCATCGAGTTGTCTAGTGTTTTGGGTGTTTGGAGATGCGACAGTATAAAAAAAAATCTTAGTTCAAAAGGCCGTTTATCGCTAAATGAAAAGGAAATATGATATACTTAATCTTCTGTTAGTTGCACTGCACCATGAAATATGTATGGATGGGGGGTCACGGGCTTCTAGTACGGTAGTTCTAGGCGGTTCTAGTACAAAAAAAGCGGCCAAGTGAGTGTCGGACCACGCACAACGAGGGTTCCGTGCCTATTAAAAAGGTATCGTTACTGAAATCTTATGGCACTTACATCCTTTTTTTTAAGGAAGGCAGTTTTTTAGAAATATCTCAAAACCCTTTGAACCGATCTTGTGCAAAACAAATTTCGCTGAAAGAATTTAATAAGCCCTATGTCCATGATTTTTTTCATATTTTTAAAATACACGGTTCAAAACGGCGATTATCTCCGACTCTATTCACTTAATCAAAAAAATTGCTGAGAAACCTTATACATTTATACTGTATATTATTTATTTTGAAAGGCCTATCGATTGATGTGCCACACGTGGCTTGCAATGAAAAATATTTTTTTGACTTTCAGTTTTATTTATGGAGTGCACCCTCTAAAATTTTTTTTTCAGTAATTTAATTACAAAACTGTAGCGGCAAAAAAAATACACCTATCCTCAAAATTTTATATACACCTTATAGTTTTCGAGTAAAATGCCTGTGACATACGGACGGACAGACAGACAGACAGACAGACATGACGAATCCATAAGGTTTCCGTTTTTTGCCATTTGGCTACGGAACCCTATAAATGGTCCTTAAAAACAACCAATGCGTCTCTCAACAACTTCCCTTTTTCGAACCAAGGTTCCTCCGTCACTTTCAGTGTAACGTGAACGAGCTATCGAGAACTAGGGCGATGTGTCTTTTCCGACGCGACCGGTAATGTCTCCCGTATTTCTTGGAGCATTGACTGAGCTCACAAATGTCTCTGCTTTTCGGATTGTGCAAACATTGGCGTGAAAACTAATTTCCCTATAAATATACTAGGTCTTGGCTAAAAGATTTTTAAACGACTTAATATATACCGCTGCCCTCTCAAAATAATAATGAAGAAAAGAAATTGGCTATTTTGAATAAATTCATTAGTTATTTTCCGCTGTCCAAATGATAAAAACCACACTCAGACTACTCTAAAGTGCCACAGACAGGCACATTGTCACACAGTACATGAGTACCCACATACACAAATGTCAATCTTATTTTACCCTTTTTGTCCGGGGGTAAACGGAAACCATTAAGATGCGATTCTATCTGTCTGTCTGTCACAGCGCTATATACCTATCTCAGGAACAGTTAATACTATAGATATGACAGTTGGAATAGTTTTTTTGTATTAACTCTCCCCACCCCCTTATTTCTGAAGTCCACCAAGTGAAATAGTTGAATTTATTATGTATGATTAATAGGAAAAATATAACTATGACATGGTGTGGACACCAAATAATAGTATTTTATGCAACTGTTGTATAAGTAGGGTCTTAAAACGCGAGTGGCGTGAGTTGCGATGCGAGCCTTGGCGAGCATCGCAATTAAAGACGCCACGAGCGTTTTAAGACCAAGTTATACACCGTTGCATACAATACTTTTTCTACGACTAATTCTAAATAAATAGCATTTGACTTTTCGGGTAGTTTTTCCGTTAGTTCTATTACTACTCACGCAATTTCTTCAGCGGTGCAGTTATTTTCTTCTTCGTCCATTTTAAAAGGAACGTACACAGTTTTCTTCAATTCACAAACACGAATCAAATCTTAATAATATGTTATTAATAACGAATAGTTATCATATTTCGTCTTTTCATTGTGAATTGGAACTTTGTTGGGAAATTAGAAATATGACACATTGACACCTCTTGTTTATGGTCTGTTTTGTTTTTAATTTCCTTGAACTTGCCATCCGAACCAAACTGAATCCGGATCCGAACCGAATCGGATCGGTTTGTATTTATAAATATCACCAATAATTGGTAAAATAATTATGTATACACATACACACAATTCATGATCATTTATTTTTATTTTAGTAAATAATTTATGTTCTACAAATGTTTGATAGCAAAACTTTTTATTTCGAAAAATTTGCTTATGAAGTTGGTACCACTGCAATATGGTGGCCGATTGAAAAAAAGTTAGATGATTTGACATCGTGGTAAACAGTGCTTTTATGAAAAATGTATGAACCATAAAAGTACACTAAACAGTGCGTTTATGGGCCATAGAGCATAGAGTTTTTCGACGACATATTATCGGTGTCATTGTATTTGAGCTAGAGCCTATATAAATGACAGATAACGGTAAAGGAGTAGAAAAAATAATTAATAATGCAGTTTTTTTTCGAAAACAGTCGAATGGAGAAAACAGTCAAAATCAATAATAAATAATCACAAAGTTATAAGTGTCCAAAGCTTTAAGAGGGGGCGAGCATATGCTGTCCCTTTTCCGCAAAACGCGCCTTCATATGAAAAGATTGTCTTTTACTATGACGGTCGAGATCCGTGACGTCATTGGTCCTAAAGCGTTTTCTCTACGTAAAAGCATAATTAAAACAATTGTATCTTCGTAATTTTTCGAGATATTTGAATAGGATTTTTGGCACTAGGCATATTTTTTGGCCTTCTTGTCTTGGTGTAATAAAAAACGCTATCATACCTATCTACGTCCTAAAATTCCTTACTGTGATTCCAAGTCCGGGCAGCTAGCTTCACACGCAGGGGCAGGTCTACTACAAAGAGATCGATACGGCCAAAGTTACAAAAATATGTATACACACGAACACGACTTTATTGCCTGTAAGGTCGTGTATACCTATACATATTGTTGTATACACGTTGTGCGCTAGGAAATCGTTGGCAGTGAAAGTGTTAACACTCAGTTTGTATACCGTAGTACACTATACAGTTACCTATACCCATATCGGTTACTCGTGGTTTTCCCAATATGTAGCGGAAAGCGACTTCGGCGTAGGTGGCCGCTAGACGGGTTCCTGGCAGTGAAAGTGTTGATATCTAGAATGCGCATAACACCATACACAATATATAGCTTCTACTGAAATTCAGAGACACTGTTTGATCGAGAAGTCCATAGAGCAGTACCCGGATACCGCATCGGAACCAGGAAATTGGCGTTTCACGCCTTGCGCATGATAAATAACATGGCCGCCTGCTTATTCCTTTGCCGAATCTTGTACCTACGATGTTCAGTGCTCGAGCTATACACGCATAAATAATAGAGCTGTGTGAAATTATGTTTCATAATATTAATGCATAATAAAATAAGATGTATAATATTTTCCTACCTACTTACCAGTTATGGAAGAACGGGGCATCCTAACACAGGTTTACTTACCTAAAAGGAAGTCCCTATCACTGCAGACATTGTACTAGATAAATAAGGAAAAATAAACATTTTTCATTTTTATTTCATTTCATTTTCATGTTCAACGCGGAGGCACCACAATTTACGAGATCTCATTGTGCAAATCAAACTGAAAATTTCTTATGTGGACGAAGAGACCGTATATCCGACCCGGATCCTCTGACATCATCACGTCTATCATGAGACGGCCGCGACATACTCTCGATTTTTCTCGCACTACACCTCTTGTTCTAAGTGTTCTAATAAGAGAGAGACGGATAGTGCGAGAAAAATCGAGAGAGCTCCCGCGCAGTCTTGTGATAGCCGTGCAGGCTAGTATCCACCACCGTTACGCCTTGAGCAACATTCCGTTTCCAAATAATAATATAACCTTCGACTTCTAGAGACATTACCTTTGTGTCTGTTTAATTTGAATGCGACCTCAACGTGTTCATGTTACGTTGAGGTTTAAATTAAACGAAGCTAAAACTAGGGTACTAAACAATTGTATAGTTAGCTATTAAAAAAGTGTAGGTACTTTTCCTTTTTATTTGGTTAATATTAATCAATAGAAAGATCTCACCTACGAATGAGTAACCTCGCCCTGAAATACTATTTTGGTTTGCCACTTTGTGTCACAATATTTTTAGGGGATACTCTTTATTGCGAATATTTGTTCCTGTGTCATGGATGTTTTCTATGTATTTAAGAACATATTTATCCATATAAGCATGTACATTGTCGTCTAGTATCCATAGTACAAGCTTCGCTCAGTTTGGGACTGGGTCTATTCGTATAAAACGTCCCCAAATATTTATTTTCTTATTTTTAATTCTGGAAGTGACCGTGCGAAAGCCCATTGAAATCACATTGCGATGCAAAAAGATGTGTTAAATTAGTCTCCAGCTGCGCCCTTAACCGCAGCGCATGCGGAAGTAGTTATAGCTAAGCTATTCATAACTAGTCTTGACTCGCCTCACTACTTGTTCTGAATATAACTCCCTAGATTCGTTACAAGTGTTACAACCATCTTTAGCCAAAGGTAAGACTCATACTGGTTCTTGTAAGGTGAGTTGTCGTAAGCGTTGTGAATACCCTCTGAAACAAGCTAATCCTACTAGTGAGACAATGCAGAAAATCTACTTCTGCATCCTTATTGCAGTAGAGTTCGGTGTTCTTAGTTCTATAACAAGAAAAACATTTAAAATTGGCGCTGTTAAAACTTCATAATAGCTAAACTCTCTTGGGAATAATGGGCTTACTTAAAAGCTTTCGCTTAAGAAGTATGCAAAGGGATTTTGGTTTAGTACATGTATAAAGTAACATGACATTTGTTTATTAAATACCAGTCCCTGTTTGAAAAATAGGGCTTACGATAATCAGTTTCATATCTCTGGGTTTTGATATCTCTTATATTTACGGAATCGCCTAGAGAAATTTCAGGATTACATCCTGAATACTTGTGATAGTATCACAAACAAATATTTGCTCCCATAAAAACAATTCTTCTCGAAAAACTGGTTCGAATGGCATCGTAAAGAAATCTTAGGTCATACCCCCCATTGCTAATAATGCTTTTTCATTCATACTTAATATTATAAATGCGAAAGTGTGTATGTCTGTTTGTAAACTCTTTATGCTTAAGAGTCCGCAGTAAGCTCGGCCGAATTTCACCTTCCCATACAAACGTAGTTACGCTCTCATTTTAAAACTAAGTGTTGGATTGTGGCAAAACTTTGCATATACGATGGCATGCGGTATATCTATGTCTGTAATTAGTTTATATGGTTCCAGTTTATAAAACAAACGAAATACAGCAAAAACAAGTTTTGTATGAAAAACTTAAATTCGCTGTATTTTATTATTATGGTATCTGGAGCTACTTAAACTAATAACAGACATAGATATACCTCATGTCATTGTATATACAAAGTTTCAATACAATCTAACACGTAGTTTTAAAATGAGAGCGTACTCGTAACTACTTTTATATGGAGAATCGAGCTTACTGCGGACTCTTAAGCCACAGAACCGATTAAAATTAAATTCGGTATAGATAATTTACGTCCCGAGGAAGGACATATGATAGTTATTATCGCGGAAATCATCCCCTAAGGGGTTAAATTGGGGGTGAAAGTTTTTATGGAGCCAAAATATAAGAGTTCCACGCGGACGGAGTCGTGGGTAGAAGCTAGTGTAATATAATGAATAAATGAGCATGAGTACCAGCATATGTTGGTCGTGTGTTGAAGCGAGCAGGTATGCCTATACCAGACACTTTTATATTTTTTTAACCTTGTGAAATGAGCGAGTTCAGTTCCCGTGAAAGTTAAGGGCGCCTGAACGCGCCATTTCTACATATGTAATGATTTCTAATAAAGTAATTGGTTAGAAATTATGGCTGGAAGGAGGATGCATTGTGCCGTTGACCTTTTTCAGGCTATTTACAAAAATGCTGTTGGCGAGTTTCAAAATGAGGCTATTTTTTACTTTTCCAATAAGATCCTGCAGGCTACATGGTTCGGAACGGAGATAATTTCGTGGTTGAATCTCTAAGTTGGTAATTTTCGAGCAGTTTTTCAAGAGCTGGTCATTTGATTGCGAGGTGCTTTCATCGCAGGGGTACAGCTCATCGGAGGTAATTTTGATGCGGTATCGGTAGAGGTGCGTATTTGAATGAGATATTAATTAGTCTTGTTTCTATTCAGTAAAGTCGTTTAATGTAGTAGATGGGATACATATCAAAGTTCAGTGCTTTATGAAGATTCGCGGATATGTAAGGTTCTCTGTCGGCAACTTCTTTTCCAGTTATCAAATACTGCATCCGCTTTAATTGAGGAAATGAGGATAGAGTTTATTCCAAGATTAATCCACAGAATTTTGACGCCAATTTTGAGATTTAGTCGAATTGGGTCTTTATAGCTTATATTATAAAAATAATTCGGTTAACTGGCGCCTATAAACCGGTTTAAAAGAGTCTTTTGATAACACCCAAACATCATTATGTACGTCTAGAAGGCTTATCGTACGAAAACATGTGACTAAAGACAAAACTATGTGTTACTTAATAGTTAAGGCCATTTAGAATACGGTCAGTAGTTTACAACGTCTACTTTTAAGAATCAATTAATTCTAAATTTAGTATAAGATTATTTAGGAAAACAAATGGAACAGGAAAAATAATTCTAGACACAAATCAGACACTGCAAGATTTCAACATTAATATTGAATATTTAGGTATGATTCAACACCTGAGGTGGAGTGAGGCGCATTATACCGTCGCCCCTCTAATGCTGGCGCCACACTAACGATAAATGCCATTAAGTATCGCGATACTCGTAGTGTTGGCCGTACCTTTAACGTCCATTATAATATAATAATAATAATAATTCTTTATTGGACAGGCAAGACACCCAAAAAATGTACAGCAAAGTAAAAGCAAAATACAGTAAAAAATATGATTAAAACCTACTTACTAAAACACTGAAATAAAACACTCACATATAGTGTTACACTATATTTGGCCGTTCTCAGACCTGTGCAGTTTGCGCCAGTAGTTACTAAATTCGTCACTGTGATCCTGGGCCACTAGTGACAATATTTCATTTTTGGAGGCTAAGAGTCTCGCCCTGAAGGCCGCAGACCTGGTTCTTAAAATGGCGAAGAAGTCAGGAACTCTCGCATCGGTGAACATGCCCTTCGCACTGCAGAAACGTGGTAATTTCAGTAAAATACGAAAGGCATTATTGTACTGCACCCTTAGCGCGTTGAATGAGTGTCTGGTGTACCTATTCCAAAGCTGGCATGTATAAAAATTATCGCGATAATTAATGGCATTTCTCGTTAGTGTAGCCCCAGCATAACGCGAGCCACCATTTGTATGAAACTCCATACTGTAACGCGCGGTCACATTAGCATCGTTACTTAATCGTTAATTATTTTCATCATCATCAGCATCACCATCGTTAACGGTGTCTTCAATGGGGGCTCCGTTAGTGCAGGAGTCGGAGCTTACACCGCAAACAATGAAGCAGGCAATTCTTGCTTTATGGCAGCCGCATCGCGCCCCACACCCAGTCGTGCATCGGCAAAATGTGGTCTTGAACTATACCAAAATTCGCTTTGCACGGATTATTTCCCCTATTTGGCAGTCCTTGTTATTGTTTGGGCGTACTAATCGTGGACAGTGAATCCTTAAGAGGCTGACAAGACCTAATTTGGTGAAATTGATGTTATTTAAGCAGTTTTTTAAGAAAAACTATTTGTTCTAGCACATCAAATAAAATATATGTTAATATTCACCATATTTCAAAGACCGAAGACGGGTTCGATACATAATTTGACGAAATCGGCTCGATGGAAAATAATTGCAAAGATTGGTCTTAAAATCACATTTAACGGTTCTGTCTTTATTTTTTTGACGTATACATAGGTCTGCAATTAAAAACATGAAGTCAACATATTCATACCTAAACCGCTAGCGAGTCATATTTCACAAATTTTCAAAAACCGGGCCGCCCAGGAACACTCGCTCTCGTTTACTCCAATACAAATAGACAGTGTGCGCGCTATCCAAAATCCTCAAGCGCATTTTGGTGTTGACAGCGTCTTAAGGCCTCCCACACACCGAACGCGGGTCGTGTGCGGCGCGGGGCGGGCATGGGTCGTGCGCGGCTCGGGTTAAGCGCGGCGCGGGTCGGGCGCGGCGCGGGTCGGGCGCGGCGCGGGTCGGGCGCGGCACGGTCGGTAGGTATCTCTCTCACTACCAACGCATTTAATATCTCTCTCACTATCTCTATTACACAGTGGCGCGGGCCCGCCTAACTATTATTCTATTACCTAACCCTATTGCAGCAAATCGTATTAAGGGACCAACGAATCGCACTATCAAATATCTTACAATGTACAGGGAAATTATTGTGAGTTTGCCATTCGCTATATATATGAAGTACTTTTGTATACCTAGTTACTCGAAATAAATCCCAAACTGATTAATGTCGTAAGTACATGTTTTATTTTCCACCATGTATTTAACACTATTTTGACAACAAACCTAACCAAATGGAATTTAAAAAAAGTTCTGAAAATGTATCTGTTTGGGTTACCCATTTGTCTGTCAAAATTGAAAAGTTGACTTATAAGTAAAACAGAAGTAAATAATGTCAGAGCCTGAACGAAACAAAAAAAAATAAAAGCGATTTTTGATTTAACGCCATTCACGTAATTACAATGAAAAGCAGATGAATACCATTGGAACAAAATACAAGAGGACTAATACTGTACTGTCATTGAAGTTAGATTAATTAGCCTATAATGGCTATAATTACCAACTGCAATGAAAAGCCGTTAATGACGAATCTTTGAGCCTGGGAGAGATGGATTCGATGTTTTAATTAAATGCTTTCAGCATACCTAGTTATTAATTTAAATATTTTCCTTGTAAACAACAACATGTTTCTTGTAAATGTATCAAACAAATTTAGGTATAAATATTAACAAAATTCTCAAAACCCAGATAAAAGAACATGTTAAGAATTATAGGTACTTATTCATTCGACTGATTTGGCTTAAGGCTTAGTTGCTAGCATAGTTTTTGAAATTAAAAACTTCATAATTCCTTTTTTCTGTTGTATTTATAAAATTAGGTACCTACATGCAACTCTAGCAAACTACAATACTTACATAAATATATTTTCAACACAATTGCTCGTAACGTACCTCTTATTGTGTCGCTTTTAGGCTCATAATCCTGGTTATTAAACACGCGTGTGTTATAACATTACGATACTTGTGTGTTATGGTTATATCCCGATTAAGTCACGTTGGCACCTTGCAGCAAGATGTATGCATGCACACGGTGCATTCTTAAATTAACCGGGTTTTACAGAATGTACAGCTTTTTTTTTAATTCCCGGCAAATGGATTCTTACACAACTAAACAAATTAAATCCTTTTTATTAATTATTGACTATTTATTGTTGGATATGATATAGAAACGTTTAATTTAGTAAAACTATTCACTTTTGATAACATTTTACATGAATGAATAAAGATAACATTTTAAAACGAAATTATTTATTTTATTTTGTAATGGCTGTTTAGAGATTTCATCTAATGCGCGCACACTGCGCACACTTCACGAAAAAAAACTGTTGCGCGCCATTATAGGTTATTTCACAGATATTTTGTATACATTGTTAATGCGTGTTTGGTTATTAACAAAAATGTTGAATGAATGTCGTGGTGACTAGAAAAGTGATAATAAGAATGGACGCCACTGGAAATTCTTGGCGATGTATACAACATGTGAGTAAAAACCTGTTGCCATAAATAAGTAAAGAAAATAACTTGGCAGGCCTATAAAATTTTCATCTTATGAAAAGGATTTTTTCCTCGCCAAATGTGTTTGAAAAACGTCGTATGAAACGCGTGAGCTTTGATAATTACATCCTCGGCTCTCTTATCACGCTCACCTGATAATTCCGCCTCTGATGTAATTATAAACATACCTCACTTGTATCACAATGTACTACGAGGGCTGCCTTTTAAGTTGTGTCGTTTGGAAAAACTAAAGACAATTTAAGTGTTAAATGGTATTTATTGTTTTTCAAAGTAATCACCGTGATATGTAATACACTTTTTCATTCGATCGAACCAGTTTTCGAAACACTTATTCCAGTCCGAAGTCGGGGTCTCCAAAATGGCCGTTTTGTATGACTCAACCGCTTCTTCAGGCGTCTGGTACCGTTGACCACGAAGTCGTTGCTTGATTTTTGGAAAAGTAAAAAAATCGTTAGGGCTTAAGTCTGGACTGTACGGCGGGTGTTCCAGAATTTCGAAGTTTTGCTCTTTTAAAAACGCAATAGTTTGCCGGGCGGTGTGCGAGCTCGCATTATCGTGGTGCAGTCTTATACGACGTCTTGGGTTATTTTTTCGAAACTCGCCGATGACTTCTGGTAAACAGACAGTGGTATACCAGTCAGCATTAACCGTTTTACGATCCTCGAGCACGATGGTGGCAACGTGGCCACTTTTCGCCACAAACGTGGCGACCATTTTTTTCGAAGTGCTCCGTGAGCGTATTACTTTGGTCGGTTTTGGCTCATCTTGGAACACCCAAACAGTCGACTGCTGTTTAGAATCGGGATCGTAGGCATATATCCAAGATTCGTCACCACTGATAATGTCGTAAACATGTTTCGAGTTTCCTCGGTTGAATTGCCGCAGAGTTTTGCGACACCATCGAACGCGAGCCGTTTTTTGGTCTTCACTAAGTAAATGTGGTATCCAGCGTGAGATCAACTTTTTTACGCCTAAGTGATCATGCAAAATACTGTGAACACTGGTCCCTGAAATACTTAAGGAAGCTTCTATCTCACGGTATGTCGCATGGCGATCTTCGATGATCAGTTGCCGTACAGCATCAATGTTCTCCTGGGTTACGGCTGTTTTTGGTCGACCTTCACGCTGTCTATCACCAAGACTAGAGCAACCACGTTGAAATTCTAAATACCAGCGTTCCACAGTCCGAAGGCATGGTGCTTTATCATTGAAAACCGTAGTCAACTCTTCGAAGCACTGAAGTCGCGTTAAGCCCCTTTTGAAGTTGTAAAAAATTATCGCACGTAAATTTTCCTTCGAAATTTCCATTTTCACAACTGACTTGTCAACTTTGAAAGAACGCTGTACTAAAACGGTTGGGCCGATTTCGAGTCATTCTTTTGTTTTCGAATTCTAAATTCAAATATTTTAACGTGACACTAGTTCTTTTTTATGCAATCACGGGAGGTTTGCAAACGACAGAACTTAAAAGGCAGCCCTCGTATTAAACACCTAATATTCCTCACCAAAACGAAAAAGTACCAACTGTTCGTTTTGGAATTGCTAACTTAATTCCATTACACATCGCTAAGAATCAGCAAAGTTGAACCAACTTTCTTAAAAAAAAAAAACCCACGCCAGAGTTAGCTCCTCCATTTGAAAATGAAATGCCACAGACGGGGTTAATTAAAATCGTTTTATCCGAAATATTTTCATAAAAAAATGTGGCTGTTAGTGATTCTAAAACATTTCGTGCACAGTGCAACTTCTAGTCCATTGTCCCGAACGCGAAACAGGGCGGGACAGAAAAACAAAATTGTAACGGATAGCCAGTTTTATTTACTTTTTTTAACGATCTAGTTCCACCAGACATTTTTATTTTTCTAAGCGCCGCTGATAACCGTGTATAATAAAAACGAATGCATGCGGATTTCTATCTCAATATAGTTATAGATACCTTACGTGTAGTAGAAATCTGGGCTTTGTGTATTTAATTAATCGTGATTTATGTAAATACTAGCTGATGCCCGCGGCTTCACCCGCATGGTTATAGGAAAATGTAACATATTGAATTTTCCCGTGGGAATTAGATGTTTTCCCGCTGGACAAAGTAGCCTATGTCACTCTCCAGCTTCTAAACTATCTCCATACAAAAAATCACATCAATACGACGCTCCGTTGCGATGTGAAAGAAGGACAAACATACAAACACACACACTTTCGCATTCATAATATTAGTAAGGATAAGGATTTTTGTTCTAGTGAATTCTTTAAAGATTGCATTTAAATCTTAAAAATGTCGCTAAGTATTTTTATTTCAGGAAGGTGGTTATTTGTAAATATCCCAAATTTTTGGTCTTTCGGGACTGACGCTCTCCGTTTTACCTATAAATTCGGTTCAGCAACACAAACATTTTCATGTACTTATTTAACTAACAGCGTAAGCGCCTAGCCAAATAGTCACAGAAACGTGATATTTTAGGAAAAAGAATACCGGTAAATACCGTACTCTGATTATAAAGTGATCGTCAAACATCTGTCTACACTTGAGCATAATGTTCTGCTGCAATAAGGTGGAATTCATATACATATGTACAGTATATTATATCTATGACGTCGAAGTGCGAAGTATGAAGTCTACACACTGGTGAAGCCCTAACCATCGTAAATTAATTAAACCATTGTTTATATAAAAAAAATATCATGCCTATCTTCAAGAATTGGTTCTTCAAAAATCCTTCGGAAGATTTAAAAACAGGCATGTTGATACTTCATGAAAACAAATCGAGTAGAAGTAGTTAGATTAGGTAACAGGAAATCCTTGGTAAGCACTATATTTAATACGAGTATTTCGATTTCATAGAATAATCCATACTAATATTATAAATGCGAAAGTGTGTCTGTCTGTCTGTCTGTCTGTCTGTCTGTCTGTTACCTCTTCACGCTTAAACCGCTGAACCGATTGCGATGAAATTTGGTATGGAGATAGTTTGAATCCCGGGGAAGGACATAGGATAGTTTTCATCCTGGAAATCACCCCCTAAGGGGATGAAATGGGGGGTTGAAGTTTGTATGGTGCTGCGATATAAACGATTTCCACGCGGACGGAGTCGCGGGCAGAAGCTAGTCAACTATAAAACACCTAGTGAAGGGTGGTCTACGTCTACCATTAAAACGATGCATAGACTTCGTTTTTAACGGAAGTTCAGATGTCCATACTTTTTGACGACCGGTTATCCTAGTGGCGATAGCGGTTAGTAGTGATGCTGCCTACGAAGCTGAAGGTCCTGGGTTCGGATCCCGGTAAGGGCAAATATTTGTGTAATGAGCATGAATATTTGTTTCTGAGTCATGGTGTATTTAAGTATTTATATCTATTTATTTATTTATAGAATTTATTTAGGAGTACCAACAGCTGCAAAAACATGATATAAATCTTACATAGTAATACAAAGCCAATCAAAAGAACTCACGGATAGAAATGGCATAGAAAAAAGAAAAATGTTTGACACAATTAGCACACAATATCGCACTAGGTATATGTACACTGCTAATACAGAATAGTGCACCAGAAAAAAAGAAAAAAAATACATAAAACTACATAGCAACTAATTAACAAAGAAGGAACACGTGAGCAAAGTCACACGCACCCGAACAAATCACCACCTGCAATTTATCTATCTTAAAATTTAGATTGGAGAATTGTTATCATGAAAAAAACGGGTTTACCCTTGTAATCTCGACAAACTTTTAATCGAATTTCAGTTCAAAGTCAACGTTTCGCAGTTTTTCATTGATCGAATATTCATTACTTCGAACATTTAAATGGTGTATTTGTGAAACACCGATTTTTATTTGGTAGAAATATTATTTAATTTATACTTTATTTCGCAGATCTTTATGTCATATTTTATTATTCCATATTTATTTGTTTGTTGTAAGTTTTACATGGTAGAAAATCATATCATTATTCTTCATTCTACAACTTGGTTCAGTTCGGTTCTGGCGCTTCGCCGGCCGCTGCCGCGGCACGCTCGCTTCGCTCGCTCGGCTCGCGCGCCGTTATGGTCGCAGTTCTAACCTAACCTAACCCACTCTGTCAGCGTAAGGAAACAGGACGCATCTGACTGTGAATCTCAGAGCAAAAAGGACGAATCTTACTATGAGACTGGTGAAGATATGAGATGTAGGCAACTTTTACTATGCCCATAACTTGTACTTAAGTATGTTTTTCTAACTTGCTCGAGTTTGTTTTTTTTTTCTTAAAATATGTAATCTAGTATGAAACTATGAAATGAAGTAGTTGTATAATAATACGTTGTATAATAAACATTGATATTTTGTTGTTCTGTCTTTTAAATAGTTTATTAAATGTATTTTTAATTATTTAAAAATCCTTGTACCGTTTTCTAATAATTGTTTTAATATGTAATGAATAGTCGATGAAGCCATAATACTCCAAGAGATAATATTGATACTGAATATTCTATGAATCGTTTTCGATGAAATGAAATTCGATGAAAAGTTTGTCGAGATTTCAAGGGGCACCCAAAAAAACGACATGCTAGGTTTCGCCTCACAGAAGGAATTGAGCAGTTGAATACATCAATATCCAGCTCTCTTGACAAAACTATCTCTTGACTAAACGACTCGGGAAACTATTCAGCCAATAATTAGAAGAGGTACATTTAAGTGAGATAGGGGGAAAGTGTCTTTTAGATCGAGTACCTAGGCGTATTAAATGAAAGTTTTTTGAGTAAATCCGGACAATCAATATTCCCACTAGTGATATTTAAAATATAAGTCGTATCAGCTATTTCTCGCCGTTTATATAGGGGTAATATGTGTTGTTTTTTGCATGTGCTTAAGTAATTGGAGGATACGTATGAATATTTTAGTTTAAAGCTCAGGTGTTTGAGAAACCTTTTCTGAACACGTTCGATCCTATCTATATAAGTGGTTATAGCCCGGATTCCAAATTTGGGATGCATCTTCAATTTTACTCCTAACAAGTGAGCATTAAAGTACTTTGAGTGTTTTTGCTTGCGTAAAGTGAGCGGAGCTATTATATATATCGTTGTCTAGTACCCATAACACAAGCTTTACTGAGCTTACTATGGGATTAAATAAGTCGATTTGTGTAAGATTGTCCCCTTATCAAAAAAAGGCCGGGTTGCACTCCGGGAGTGCCGGCAGAAGTGAAAACTCAATAACATTGTAACAGTTTTTCGATCAAGTCACGTGACATCTTACGGTGTCACCCTAAAAATGAATTTGACGCAAATTTATAAACAATTATCAATTACTGAGGCGGACGGGCGGCGGCAAACACAATACCAATTTGTTTTTGCCATTGCCAAATATTTTTCAAAGCTTTATCTCTTTAGAAATAACGCCCAAATTCGAACTATTCGAATTTGCAAGAACAGCACAACAGCAGACGGTGGTGGCGACCAAGATATCAGTTTGTTTTTGCAGTTGGTAAATATTTTTCTAAGCTTTATCTCTTAAGAAATAACGCCCAATTTCGAACTATTCGAATTTTCTCAATAGCAAAACGGTGAAGGATGCGTTGGTATTATTACAAATTTATTTGCAGAATATGCTATTGCAAAAAGTGTTTAACGGCTTTATACTCTTACGAATGGCGTTCAGTTTTGAATGAAGTCGAATCGGCTAGCAGCAAGAAGTGACCTCATTCACATCTGACGTCACAAAACTCTGTCGCGTATTTAACAATTTTTCCCCATCCCAAAAAGTGCTCAGCGCCGCTAAAGAAGTTTTCACTTCAAAAATTAAAAATACTATTTTACAAGCGAGCCACCATGGAGGTGTAAAGGTATAAAGTTAATGGATCGCATCTGGACCAACGGCGACGCTGCGCTCCAGGACTTTGGTAGATCAAGCTCGGAAGGTGACTGCAGTGAGAGACCAAGTTGAAGTGGGACTGGCCAGATATTGCTCAAGACCTATATATTTATGTAGAAATCTTTAATAACATGAATAAAGAGGAAACGTTTTTGGGGTTGCAGTTTTGTAAGTTTGGATGTAGAGAGATTATAATTTTATGATTTCCACACCAGTCCTGTGGCAATTTCGGTTTTAGTGTTACCCATGCATGGTCTTCAAGAGTGAGAATATAATATCGAATAGGAATAGAAAGCGTGTAAATAGGATATAAATTCCAAATACAAAGTTCTCACGTCGCCTCTCTGCTAGAATATCATTTCCCTCCACTAGCACTGCAACTGCCAAATTGCATACCGATATGAAATCTGGATTTGCGTCGATCTTTGAATCCTGGAAGTGCTACTTTAACCATTAATAGTAAACTTTTTCAAGCCAACGTTTGGAAATGTGGTGAAAGATGTCAGTCAGGTGGTTTATCTTTATTGGTACAAAATATTCCTTTTTATTAAAAATAAAGTAATTTTTAGTTCTAATTATTTAAAAATATATCTCTCAGATATTGAAACTCTAAGTGATTCTAGACGTTTTGTCTGGCAAACGAAAATTGAACCCACTAAACTCAATTACGCGGCAACACTGTTGATCAAAATGTATGCGTATGACGACAAAACGTATGTAGTGTTGCCGCGTAATTGAGTTTAGTGGGTTAAACTTTCGTTTGCCAGACTCTAAGCACTTCGAAGCACTTCACTTAGTAATATTATATCGCCTTTGAATGACACTGGCCACTAAGAACGTTCTCGTAGAAAAATATAAAAACATAAATAAAATATAGGCAGGAGTGTGTAAAAATTGTGTTGTTTAGTAAAAGTTAAACAAAGTTTGATCTCCAGGGCTCGTACTTTTCGTGCGGATGACGTAAAAATGACTTAATTTTGCACACAGTATGTAGTGATAAATAAAATAAGTTTAATGAAGCTTGTTACCGAATCTCCAAAAACGGAAAATCATAACAATATTCTCGTAAAGGTGAGATTGTATAGCAAATTTTTACACGGTAGTAAAATAAATACTGAGGTAAACACAAAGGTATTAACGATCTATCGAAAATTGGCAGGTATTACCGACGGTTCACCTTGTTTTGGCATACTTTTTTAGTAATAATTCTATATAAGAAGAAAGAAAGAAAGAAGACATTTATTCACTACGCAAAAGACACACAGAGACAAAGGGAGTACAAATATTTACAATACAATTTACACAGATGCACAGATTTTTTTTTATATGGCCTTAATCTACATAGCCAAACTTGACTTTGCGCATAAACTGTTATAGCAGTATCTAGATTTGCATAGTTTGATTACGCAGATTGACATTAATCCGAATATTAATTGTACATAATTTTGATTCTGCGAATAAAATATATGACCATAAAATTATTTTGCCGAAAACTATTCTTGCAGCAATATATTTTGGCATAACATTATTTAGCTGAAGTCAAATCTAAATGTACTTATTCAATTTGCGGCTTCTGTTTTTTCACTAGTTAAATTTACAATGCGTAAAAAAAAAAACTTGTTAATCACAATTTGTTAAAGGTTGTTTCAAAGGTTGTCTGGAAGAGATCGCTTTAAGGCGATAAAACCGCCTGTTATTACCATTATTTATTAAGCAATTTTTTTGCAAGATGTTTCTCTTTAGTCGTGGTGCAATAAAGAGTATACATTTATTATTGTTATTAATATTTTATATTTTATTATGCATATTTGTGATCGCTCCAACCTAAACGATTTTCCTGCTAGCAGATATATTTTGTTAAGGTCACAGTTCTAACCTAACCTACTTTTCTGGCAGTAGCTCGGTTTTGTTATAGTCGCAGTTCTAACCTAACCTACTTTTCTGCTAACAGTTCGTTTTTGTTAAGGTTGCAGTTCTAACGTAACCTAACCTACTTTTCTGGTAGCAGCTCGTTTTTGTGATGGTCACAGTTCTAACCTAACCTAGTTTTCTGGTAGATAGCAGTTCGTTTTTGTTAGAGTCTAACCTAACCTCCTGTTCTGGCAGCAGCTCGTTTTTGGTATGGTCGCAGTTCTAACTTAACCTAACCTAGTGATCTGTTGGGACATTGGCTTTCTGCATTCGCCATAAAATAGTTATGCTAAGCGTTTAAGTATGCCTAGTAAGTTTCGGACAATCGATAATATGCCGAATATAATTATGCTAAATAAAATTATTCGTAAATATAATCGGTCCTAGCAATAATATGCGAATTCAATTTCGGACTAACACATTTTCGGAATGTTACAAATTATACCAAATAAACTTTCTGCCACATTAACATTCGTCTAAAACCGAATATGCCAAGTCTATTATGCTAAGCCTTTCGGACAATTAAAGTAATGCCATATAGAGGGAACCCATTACCGACCTATTATAGTTATTAGTTTTTTTACGATTCCAGAACTATTCTAGCTATAAGTAGGGAAAGTTGTTCACGGTCGCGCCATACTGGGTCTTGTTCCTCCGAGTAAGTACGTGACTTTTCAGCTTAACCCTTAAATGCATGATTTCTTGTATAACTTTTTAATAAATTGAAATAGATGTGTCATGTTGTATAGATTGAGGGAAAAATAAAGAAAAAAATCATAGTATTTAAAAAAACATATACAATATACGATGCATATATACATCGTTATGCATTTAAGGGTTAAGAACAGCATTTATACGAATTAGTGAAACCTATACTTTATCTTGTATTATTTAATATACGCATTGAAGTATCAACTTTTGATTTTGATGAGGATTTGATTTTGATTTGATGATATGATTTGAGTTTCTATATTGGCGAGACTAAGGTGAATGTCACACTGCGACGCATCTCCGGACGGAGGTGCGTTTCTCGTTGTATGCAAGTACCTCAGTTTGTATATAAATTCCGTGTGGTACGTCACACTGTAACGCACCTCCGTCCGGCGAAATTTGTATGCAGCTCCGCACCTTGGTCCGTTGATGCGTCGCAGTGTGACGACCGCCTAAGCGAACCATCGCGGAAAGGGCTGTTAAAAATCGGCAGGTGAACAAGTCTGCGATAGCTGAGCATTTGCTGGAGTCAGGACCAAACCACTAGATTGAGCTCCATGCACCGAAAGTCCTGTCTACGGAACGTCATTTCTATAGTAGAAAAATACGTGAAGCCGTTGAAATCAGAAAACATCGTAATTTCAACCGGAATGACGCTTTTAAGATTTCTTCTTCATGGAATCCGTGTATAATCTAAATGCCAGCGTCAAAAAACATCGTCCGTTATATCAACCGACATTATTAGTGTTGTGTATCGGCCGGTTGACAACCCTAGTGTACAAGTGGTTAGTACCTAAATACCAAGTGCGGGTAGTTCGGAAAACCCGCGCAGCAAGATCTAGAAGATACCCGCTCAGTGAGGGAAAAATAAATAAGTTATTTATACGCGCTTAAGTCCCGTTAAGTAAAAATAATATTGGTCACTTTCCAGCCTCTATAACAATGCACTATTCTAGCGCACTAATTTGGCAAAACACAGGATAAAACTAAGAGAGTGCATCAGTGCAGTCTTTGCAATGAATATGATAAGACCATTAGTAATAATAGCTCAATGGATAAGACAATGTCCTAAACAATATCTGACACAACCTTACTGTAATTTAAGAAGAAGAAGCCCTTACACCTCGTCAGATATTTTTGAGGTATACTAGTATAAAGTGTCAGATATTATTTAAGGTCATACATATGGTACACCTAACGAGCTTTTATGTCTGTTTATTATTAAAAATATAAACAAGGATAGAAAAAGCAAACAATGAGGTCCGAATTCCGCATGAAATAACAAAAAAATATATATCTGCAAATAATGAGCTACAGAACCACTTTTTACCTAAAACCTATCCTCAAGACACGCACCTAAAAGTGTATGTCAACCTCCGGCCTCTCAACCATAATGTGTTAAGTATTTTTTTAAATCCGTGATTAATTTTAACTTTTTAAACTATCTAGTATAATAGTATCTCTTCGTTTCAAAGCTGCGTCGAGCGTATCATTCCAAAAGCGCGCCTGCGTTTTATTAATTCCATACATCTAACAATGAAGTACCGTTCACTGTTTGCTTTTTTGGATTACATTTCTCAGTCTCTGTGTTAAAGCGGTAGGTGCTTCGATGTCAATCAACTCATAATTAATTGAACAGATTTTATATATTCGTTAACAATCGCAAAAAATGCTAAAGAACGTTATTTGATTGAGGTGCAGCAAAGGGTAACAAGGACTTACTGTTTTATGATTGAATCTTACAATATACGTCAAAATAAGCATGTTTCACCTGTAAACTTTTTTCTAAAATTTTAAAATACCGAGATATTGCACTCCAGAATTTGCTCAAAGGTTGACTGGTAGAGAACTCTAAACTCTAAGGCAGCTCGGTGTAGGTACGACAACGAGCGAAGCGAGGAGGAGTGTTAGGTTGAACTGCAACCCTACCAAGAGGACCAATTTTTTAAAAATTGTGTTTTTTAATAATATTCCAAAATATGTATAAAACTACTATGAATTACCTGGTTACCCTTTGCTCCACCTCGACCCGTTGTTTTATTGGTTACGCTGTAAATCTTTGCGCTACCTTACCACCTTTTTAGGGTTCCGTAGCCAAATGGCAAAAAACGGAACCCTTATAGATTCGTCATGTCTGTCTGTCTGTCTGTCCGTCCGTATGTCACAGGCATTTTACTCGAAAAGGTGTAAAGGTGGTGCTCGGTAAGGTGTATTTGAATAAAAATTTCAGGATAGGTGTATTTTGTTAACCGCTACATAGTTTCGTAACTAAATTACTAAAAAAATTTTTTTAGGGGTGCACTCTATACATAAAACTGAAATTCATTTTTTTTTTGATTTCAAGCCCACGTGTGGCACATCAATCGATAGGCCTTCAAAATAAATATAAGGTTTCTCAGCATTTTTTTTGATTAAGTGAATAGAGTCGGAGATAATCTCCTCGAAAGTCACTAAAATTGTGTCCCCCCCCTCAAATTTTATAACCGTGTATTTTAAAAATATGAAAAAAATCATGCTCATAGGGCTTATTAAATTCTCTCAGCGAAAATTGTGTTGAACAAGATCAGTTCAAAGGTTTTTGAGATATTTCTAAAAAACTGCCTTCCTTAAAGAAAAGGACGTACGTGCCATAAGATTTTAGTAGCGATACGACCTTTTTAATAGGCACGGAACCCTCGTTGAGCGTGATCTGACACGCACTTGGCCGCTTTTTTATTATTATTTCCTGTTTTTGTGATTTTTGGTATAATATTCGATTCGACCAAACATAATACATATTTCCCAAATGCAAGGAAATGTCTTCAATTCATTTGTAATGCTAAACAAGTCTAGGTTTTGAGCTACAAATGAGCTCTGTGTAATCCTGTTTTCCGACCGTCTGTTAACCTAGACATTCTTGGCTCTGAACCGAGCTTACGTAAATACATAGCAAACCAAATTATTCGGGTATAAGACTAATTTTAATTAAATTGAACAAACATTCTGGTGCAGTTACCTTAAATAAACACATACAGACTAAAAGTTCGAGTGCAACTATTTGTTGGGTTGGATGCGATCTCCAGTTCTATGATTAGTGAGATTTACAAGTTAGTATTAAAGTAATAAAGGTCAGTACTTATTATAGTCAGCAGTTTATGTTGAATAAAGCCAAAAAAATCGCTTCTTTAGAGATTTTAATAGCGTCAAGAAGTAAGTTTAATTCGCTCGGCAAGTATTTAAACAGCCCTGGAACAGCGTTGGCTATCATACTAGGAATAGTTTTGACACTTAAGGAAACATTGCATACATTTGCACCACAGTTGCGTTTCAATTATAATATTAGATATCTAAATAAATAATAAATATTTGTGGACAATCTTACACAAATCGACCTAGCCCCAAACTAAGCAAAGCTTGTACTATGGGTGCTAGACGACGATAAACATACTTATATAGATAAATACATAGAAAACATCCATGACTCAGGAACAAATATTCATGCTCATTACACAAATAAATGCCCTTACCGGGATACGAACCCAGGACTTCTAGCTTCGTAGGCATCTAAGACTATATTTTAAGTATTTCTGTTAAGAATGGATTATATTTTTTGCAGAAAGCCACACAGTTTTTGAAGCCAAAGTCTAAGTCAACTAGTTTATTTGTAAAACACAGTTATACAGATATACAGAGGTATGGTAAGAATGGTAAGAATAAGATTATGTTTATTCTATTCACAACGTCACGTTTTGTTTACTTAAATATCTTGCTATTTTTATGCACTTTTTATTATTTGATAAAAAATGGATTTCAGTAGCTACCTATCTATATATCAAACGACAAAATTATAAGCGTAAGTAATTTTTATTCTGACGCAGTAAAAATAGTATAAACGAGGTTTGTGCCATGTTGAAATCACTTGCATTCTCTATTAAGAACGCACCAAAATGTTCGTTGTATTTCGATTTTAGTCATGTTATTCCAATTACAGGTCGACACACGTAAAAAGAGCTCTGGCGGCCATACATTGAATATGGCGCGCAGAGCTCTTTTTACGTTTGTCGTCCTGTACGCAACGTAACCGAAGATCGCCCCAAAAGTGAGGAGTTACACCCCGTTCACACTGCGTCCGTTTCCGTGTCCGGGAGGCATCCCTCTTTTTCTCGCTTGCGATGTTTCGCCTGAGTGCGAAAGAGACGGATGCCTCCCGGACACGGAAACGGATGCAGTGTGAACGGGGTGTTAGTGTCGGTGGTATTCCGTTTATGCACTCAGTTTAATTACCTACGCTTGAGAAACAAGTTAACGTGGCACGGGATACCGGTTACATTGATTGACCATTGGTCGATCACGTAAAGCATTGTACGCGCGTCAGGTAGATCGAAATGTCACTTTTTGTAAGAGAGACAGGTTGTCCTAACGTGCGTTAAAAAAATTACGTTCTCTCTGATCGAGGTCAACGACTTTGACTTTTCTAACTTTTTTCCATAGGATTATCTAAAGCAACATGTGTGGGTGGTTATGCTAACATATTAGGTACTTATAATAAACCTGAAACAGTTAAAGCGGAAAATTCGGGTCGCTGCGCTGTAAGTAGGATAGCAACGGAAATACGTTAAAAAATCAAGCATCGGTGACGTAAGTCTGAATAAAAAAAACACATCTTTTAATAATTAATCATGTACAGTATTTCTAACGTCCATTTAAGATATTGTTCTATTTTAATTTTGGTAACAAATTGTTGCACAACTTTATGAACTTTATTATTATTAAGCAGAAGCTTTACGAGGGCTGCCTTTTAAGTTCTGTCGTTTGCAAACCTCCCGTGATTGCATAAAAAAAAAACTAGTGTCACGTTAAAATATTTGAATTTAGAATTCGAAAACAAAAGAATGACTCGAAATCGGCCCAACCGTTTTAGTACAGCGTTCGTTCAAAGTTGACAAGTCAGTTGTGAAAATGGAAATTTCGAAGGAAAATTTACGTGCGATGATTTTTTACAACTTCAAAAGGGGCTAAACGCGACTTCAGTGCTTCGAAGAGTTGACTACGGTTTTCAATGATAAAGCACCATGCCTTCGGACTGTGGAACGCTGGTATTTAGAATTTCAACGTGGTTGCTCTAGTCTTGGTGATAGACATCGTGAAGGTCGACCAAAAACAGCCGTAACCCAGGAGAACATTGATGCTGTACGGCAACTGATCATCGAAGATCGCCATGCGACATACCGTGAGATAGAAGCTTCCTTAAGTATTTCAGGGACCAGTGTTCACAGTATTTTGCATGATCACTTAGGCGTAAAAAAGTTGATCTCACGCTGGATACCACATTTACTCAGTGAAGACCAAAAAACGGCTCGCGTTCGATGGTGTCGCAAAACTCTGCGGCAATTCAACCGAGGAAACTCGAAACATGTTTACGACATTATCAGTGGTGACGAATCTTGGATATATGCCTACGATCCCGATTCTAAACAGCAGTCGACTGTTTGGGTGTTCCAAGATGAGCCAAAACCGAGCAAAGTAATACGCTCACGGAGCACTTCGAAAAAAATGGTCGCCACGTTTGTGGCGAAAAGTGGCCACGTTGCCACCATCGTGCTCGAGGATCGTAAAACGGTTAATGCTGACTGGTATACCACTGTCTGTTTACCAGAAGTCATCGGCGAGTTTCGAAAAAATAACCCAAGACGTCGTATAAGACTGCACCACGATAATGCGAGCTCGCACACCGCCCGGCAAACTATTGCGTTTTTAAAAGAGCAAAACGTCGAAATTCTGGAACACCCGCCGTACAGTCCAGACTTAAGCCCTAACGATTTTTTTACTTTTCCAAAAATCAAGCAACGACTTCGTGGTCAACGGTACCAGACGCCTGAAGAAGCGGTTGAGGCATACAAAACGGCCATTTTGGAGACCCCGACTTCGGACTGGAATAAGTGTTTAGAAAACTGGTTCGATCGAATGAAAAAGTGTATTACATATCACGGTGATTACTTTGAAAAACAATTAATACCATTTAACACTTAAATTGTCTTTAGTTTTTCCAAACGACACAACTTAAAAGGCAGCCCTCGTATTAGAATATTAAGTGCAATGAAAACATGACTGCAATGAAACAATGACGCGGTAATTTGTGGTTAAATTAGAGCAAACAAGTTATTGATGTTTTTTAATCAAAATCCAAATTCCAAAGTTAAGGCGCCGTAGGTTCATGGTTTTCTCTCCCTCTCACTGAGCATAAGCGTGAGCGATATGGAAGTGCGTGCTCGGAGCGCGGATATACAGTTATTTAATTTTAATTTTTTGGCCGTTTAAATAAATAAAAAAGTAATCACTGAGTTCTCTCAAACATGATATTGCCGATTTGTAAAAGCAATTTTAATATTTTCAGCTTTTTTGCATAATTTGTTACGAATATTTTAAGTGTATTTTAGACCTATGTTGGTGATTTTTGTCTATCGAGCGAAAATTGCTTAATCATGTTTCGAAGAAACACTGATCTCGCTGCAGAAAAGCCTCAAGATTACTATTTGTATTTTTTGAAACCATTTTATTATAAACAGACGCATTATATTGTTTCTAAAACTCTGTTCGCTTAACTTTTGCTGAACCTACGGTGCCTTAAAGTTCAGGTTAGCGCGAATAGCGCGTGACCCCGCGCAGGCCATACCAGTGTGCATATCCCACCTAAACTTAAGTTCAAAAATAGGGCATTAAACATTTACCGGTCAGAAAACGAATAGTTTGCGGGCCGCCATCGGCGACGTTTTCCGGCGTTTAGGTGATTCGTACCATTGTCGCTGCACCTGAATATCGCAAAGTGAAAACGTCCGCACTACCTGTTCCAGCTATGAGTATTTTGAATTTGTGTTTAGAGTTTTGTGTTGGATTCTCACTTTTGTTGATTTAGTCAAGTTTTGTGACGAAACTACGGGATTAGAGGATTACTCGAATACCTACATATCTACACATACAGGAAATTATACGGGTTACTTAGAAGGTAGTTATAGTTTATAAAATTTTCGTGATGTGAACTACTACATCCCATAAGTACTATGGTTTAAAATAAAAACATTATCTAAAAATATTGCCTGACTTGATTCCGTTATTGATCTGCGAAAGTTACAGTCAGTTGTTGCTTTTTACTATTTCTATTCACAAACTGGATAAATGTGGTTTTATCTATATTTACTTTGAGATTGTTCCTATGCAACCAGTTTATATTCATATTCATATTCATTTATTTCATGCATAATCAGATACATTAAATTACATTGATGTTGGTTTGCTAAGTAAGAGGCACTGATACTTATTACATCAGCGATTGTGTTATTAATGTCATTGTTATACGTTTTGACATCACAACATGGCATGATGACCGACAGGTCGTCCGCAAAGAGTATACAGTCAAAATGTATCGCATTTGGTAGATCGTTAATGTAGAGTAAAAAAACCAGAGGCCCAGGATACTCCCCTGCGGTGCTCCGACCTTATTTATTCTCGTGAAAGTAGTATTGACTGAGTCAATTTGAGATATTTCCACTAATTGAGTCCTAGAGTGTAAATAATCTCGGAGCCTTTCTTTAACTACACCTCTGATACCGTAGAGCTCACATTTAGCCAGGAGCGACTTGTGGCACACAAAATCGAAAGCTCGACTCATGTCAAAGAAAATTGTCGTTACTTGGTAAGCTCTTGTTCAAGTTACCTAGAATTTTGTTTGTCTACGAGAAGGCAGCTAGTGAGGTTGACTTGCCTTTATGAAACCCAAACTGTTCAGATTTCAGTACATTAAACTTATTAAAAAAAAATGACAAAAGACGTTGATGAAACGCCTTCTCAAATATTTTTGAGATAACAGGTAGGTACAAGCGAAATTGATCGGTAATTTGCTACACATTCTCTGCTACCGTTTTTGTAAAGTGGCTTAATAAGAGAGAGCTTTAAAGGCTCCGGGAAGACTCCATTAGTAAATGACATGTTTGCTAGGTAACTCATGACTGCAGCAATACTTTGTTTGCATCCTTTTAGTATTTTGGTTTGGATTTCATCCCCAATTTGGATTAGCCCGCTGAGTTAGTAGGTTTAAAGTGTCAATAAATTTGCATATTTCATTTTCGTCTGTCGGCGATAATAACATATTACAATTAGAGTTTATACAATTTATCAGTGTGATGTCAGGCTTCGGTTCAGGATCATTACTTAAATTAGTCAAATTTATATAAAAGTCATTAAAGGTATTTGCAATGTCAGTAGGATTAGATATAGAGTCACCTTCGACGACTAGCTTCTCAATGTTTGTCCCACCTACGTTGTCAGTGGTTATTTTTTTTGTTGCCTTACATATGTTCTTGGATTGATGTATATGATTCATATTTGTAAGTTTTTGAGCTTGGTTTATGCAACGCTTGAGAAGCTTAGAGTAATTGTTCATAGTATTTTATGCAACTGTTGTATAAGTAGGGTCTTAAAACGCGAGTGGCGTGAGTTGCGATGCGAGCCTTGGCGATCATCGCAATTAAAGACGCCACGAGCGTTTTAAGACCAAGTTATACACCGTTGCACACAATACTTTTTCTACCACTAATTCTAAATAAATAGCATTTGACTTTTCGGCAGTAGTTTTTCCGTTAGTTCTATTACTACTCACGCAATTTTTTCAGCGGTGCAGTTATTTTCTTCTTCGTCCATTTTAAAAGTTTTGTTCAATTCACAAACACGAATCAAATCTTAATATGTTATTAATAACGAATAGTTATCATATTTCGTCTTTTAATTGTGAATTGGAACTTTGGTGGGAAATTAGAAATATGACACATTGACACCTCTTGTTTATGGTCTGTTTTGTTTTTAATTTCCTTGAACTTGCCATCCGAACCAAACTGAATCCGGATCCGAACCGAATCGGATCGGTTTATATTTATAAATAATACCAATAATTGGTAAAATATGTATACACACAATTCATGATTATTTATTTTTATTTTAGTAAATAATTTATGTTCTACAAATGTTTGATAGCTTAACTTTTTATTTCGTGAAAATTCGCTTATGAAGTTGGTACCTACCACTGCAATATGGCGGCCGATTGAAAAATAGTTAGATGATTTGACATCGTGGTAAACAGTGCGTTTATGAAAAATGTATGAACCATAAAAGTACACTAAACAGTGCGTTTATGGGCCATAGAGCATAGAGTTTTTCGACGACATATTATCGGTGTCATTGTATTTGAGCTAGAGCCTATATAAATGACAGATAACGATAGAGGAGTAGAAAAATTTAATATTTTACTTTGCAAAAAGCTAGCGTGGTTTTTGGGTGTTCTGTAATAGCTAAAACGTAACATTCTCTTTGTTATTACTGAATTTTTAATACCTCTTGTAAACCACGCACTATTTTTAGGCTTTAACGTAAACCTTACTTTGTTCACTGGGAAGCATAACTTATAAAATAGCATAAACATATCATAAAAACAATTGAATGCCGCTGACTGGTCCTTGAGGATAGATATAGATATCCATACTTAATATTATAAATGCGAAAGTCTGTCTGTCCGTATGTCTGTCGATTTAGATGAAATTTGCTATAGAGATAGTTTGAGTCCCGGGGAAGGACATAGGATATTTTTTTTAAGTTTGTGTGGAGCTACGATATAAACGAATTCCACGCGGACGGAGTCGCGGGCAATAGCTAGTAGGCTATATTTAATCCCGCTGCTCTACCTGGGTCCTCTGTAATATGCAGGCGGAGCTGAGCGGTTAGCTAGTACGCAGTAAAGTTGTATAGGGGGTTCGGGGCTCGCTACACTCGGCCGTCTATATGTACTCGGCTGGCAACCACTTAACCCCCCTTGTAGTAATGTACTATTATAGAGACACTAAACTCATCATCATCATCATATCAGCCGAAAAACGTTTTCCGCTGGACATGGACACTAAAATACAATTTTTTTTATAATTCAGTTTTATTACCTAGTAGTTAGGGGTTAAATATAATGACCACCAAAAAATGCTCTCTTACCAAAAAAAATATACTGAACACCAAAAAAATAATTCTTCCATTACAATAGTACTAGCTGTTTTAGTAACGACTGCACATTAAATTGTATTCGAAGACCAAATTTAGTAAATGAGCACCAAATCTTAGCGAGCAAATTAATAAAATATTTCTACTTAAATAACCCACTATGATTGCCATAAAATGTATGCATATTACCAAATAAAGTATAATAATGCCAAATTTACAAGTGCTACGAAAACCCGAATCAGCGCACCCCACTTCCACGTGGTCCTGTCTGTCCTACCCCTAGAGTGTATATAAAAGCGGAACGTAGGTCTAGTGCGCACGTGAAACGAAGGGCCAACGAAGCGAGTTTCCGGCGGGAGCCCGGGCGGAGGGCGGGAGACTGAGTCCCAGAAACGAAAGCGGGGCTCCGTCGAATTTAGGAAATTATTTTACTTATTGCATTTGAGTTTTAATCAACATGCTTTATAATGAAATGACACATGAGTAACAGTACGGTCTACTATTTACTACGTACAATAAAATAAAAAAAAGACTTGGTTGCACTCCGGGAGTGCCGGCAGAAGTGAAAACTTACGTACCGTACGTCTTACATCAAAAAAACCTATAAACGTATTCCGCAAATCCGTATTTTCATTTTCATTTAAAAATCTTAAAAATCCGCGTTTTGAAAGCGTAGCTCCAGCTTTTTGTATTCGGCATCTGGCAACACTAAATCCTATGGTCACGTGACCCCTAACGCTCCTACACCTGTGGCGAGTTTAACAATTTTTCCCCATCTCAAAAAGTGCACAGCGCCGCTAATAGTACATTACGTACCTAGGGCGGTGAATTCGTGAATGCCACGTGAAGGGCCATAAATATGCGATCTGGGGCTTTACGAATTACCGCCCTTTTACGTCTTCTCCTGGGTGTGAAATGAGATTTGTGAGTGCGCCCGTGGGCGGTAAATCTCACTCGTGGCCAGAGTGACGTAATAGTACATTGTTTAACGACGGGCGTAAGTGGAATATTGCGAACAAGAGTCTGTCAGAAGTCTTTTGATGACTCGACTTTGCAATACTTTTACGCCCGTGTTATACACAATGTTTTTCATCACATTTTCGAGGATAGCCACGATTTGAAAACACTTAAAAACATTTTACATAGACACTAAATAACTACATTATTAATCTGTAAATAATTCTGTTAAACATGTTTTAGTAGTGTTTTTAAGTTTAAATTTATTTATAAATACGTTTTTAGACATCGTATTTGATATACCCTCTTTGCTTTGTAACTGCCGCATGAGTGACAGATACAACTTAAGAAAAAAACCATTACGCCTGTGGGCGTAACATAGGCTATTGTTGCTCTGTATGTCTGCGCATTATGAAGTCCTTTTCGAGCAAGTGTGATGAAAAATAAATTGTGTATGAAAATTCGGCATTAGCAAAATCACAAGACTGGATAGTAGGTTAAACCAGTTTCAAAGTTAGGGGTGAAAAAACACAACATTTGTACGGTTTATCCTTTGACCTTTGCCTTCGGTAGTCAAACCTGATAAACATGTTTTGTGACGATTGTCACTGAACTGGTCACGGAAGTTTATTAAATTTGGAATTAATTTGTTATTATGATAACCTTATGTGTTACCGTGTACTTAACAATGTTTTTCTTATGTTATGAGACATCCAGTTAGTCTACACTAAATAATTAACCAGATGAACCTAATATAAATATATACCTATGTATACATATAATTTATACTATACCTATAATATATATCTTTACGCAAGTTCTTTGCTAGCAGAGCCGTAGGTTCTTAGTGTTTCTGTTCCCTATTTTCGTATGTATGTATATACATACATACATACATTCACGCCTTTATTCCCAAAATATATATACATATATCTGGTATGTGTGTATAAATATATAAATATATATAGGTATTTGTATATATTTTATTTGTGTAAGTATTTTATTTATTTGTCTGTTGTTGTTATTTATGTATGTTTATGTTTATCCACTGTGTGTTTATAGCTGTAGTTCAACCCACAATTTGTCAGCTTTGCCCAATGGTTGACTGGTAGAGAATGCTTACGGAATCCGCCTTTTGTACGATAAGTTTATCTTTTGTCCAATAAATATTAAATAAATAAATATAACGATTAAGTAACAGATGTTCAAATTATATTAAAAATCCTACCACTCTGTTATTTTCGTAATTAATTTAGAAATAAGTAATGTCTGCGTTATGGTTAACTCTAATAATGGAAAAACAAAACTTCATCGTTTGACAGTTGACACCTGCCAGTCAACGAACGAAAAAATCATAGAAGGCGAGCTCCTTACAAACCACCCAAATACGTGCCTAAAACCCGGTATGCGCATTGTCAACTGAGCATACAATCAGAGCTACCCAAAATATCAGCCTATTTCTGATTACCCAAAACAAATATTGAATGCTTTTGGTCAATTTACGAATGCATTGCTGTGATGTGTATATGACAGTGACAACGAAAACGAATAATTGTTGAATGTTCGTGTAATATTTTTAGTTTAAGAAATATATTTTTTACTAAACGTACAAAAAATGACTGCCTTGGTTTCTACGATGATCGCAACGATTGAGTCAGCTAAAGATTCTATCCTATATGGTTAAACTAGTAAGTATGTATATTTATTTGTAGATTATATTTGTAACCATGTTTCTTGAAAACGGCACCATCGATTTCGACGAAATTTGCAATGTAAGAGTTTACGGGGGTGAAAAATATATCCTAGCTGGGTAAAAGTAAAAGTATTGATGTATGTTGGCATGATACCACCCCTGTACAATATATGCTCATATCAATAAAATCTAAATAATATGTTTATCGCTGTACTAAGTTGTGAAAAGTGATTCCATATTTTTTGTTGTGCTCGATTTTGTGTTGTGTCCGAACGACTCACACACCATTTTACAGCAGAACAAGGCATATTTATTTAAATTGAACATTTGGTTTGTTTAACAGTTTGTCACGGCAGCCATGTTCGAACTAAACGGCTGCCTGACATCGTTCTGTGGGGCCATTTTACGTCGCTAGTTAGACTTCTATGTTTTTTTCGTTCGCTGCTGCCAATGAGATTTTTTATGAAATACCAGCGTTCGATATTATGCTGATGCTAAAATGTGTCGAATTTCGTGATATCTTGGTTACCGGAATTACCGGTATTTTAAAGTCATGTCAAGTTTCGAAGTAAAATAAATTATAGTGACACAGAGTTGCATAGTGAAATAGTTGCGATGTTGATAGGTTGGAATGTTATATTAGCTAACGTGCCCTTAGATGTTAGTTTAGTAGCAATATGCATGTGGACACGAAATAAATAATCAATAATGATGTATTTTCTTGAAAACGGATTAAGAATGTAGTCAAATGGAGTAAAAAAGAACGCGGTTAAATAATCACAAAATTATAAGTGTCCATAGGGTATGTTCTCTCCCTTTTCCGCAAAACGCAATTCATGTGAAACGATTGTCATTTACTATGACGCTCGAGGATCGTGACGTCACGATCTGCTAGCGTTTTCCTCTAACAAGCAACATTAAAACGGTTGTAGCTTCGTAATTATTTGAGATATTTGTATGGAATTCTCGTCATTAGGCATATTTTTTACCTTCTTTCTTTTGAAGTAATAATACATTTTGAGTCTACCCCTATTATGCATAACCATTAGAGATGAGATATATTATTCGGACGCCTATTTATTATGTTGTTATTTGTTAATGAAGCGTTCTATAGTATGTTATATAGGCATTCGATAAAACTGGAATTAAAAAAAAAACAGTTACCTTTATCGGTTGTCTTACAACAACAAGTTATTGTTAGCCGCTTAGTCAAAGCATGCGCACTATGTGCAGTAGGTGGTACTTGCTGATGCTGATGTATTACTCATTCACACCTAGCTTACTTCGGGATGAGGTCAATTTGTCTAAAGTTGTTTTCCAACATTTTTTACTTTTATAATTAAATAACATCCTATTTTTTATCCTTTATGGTCTGTAACTCAAATGTTTATGCTCGTTATGATCACGTTTCAGTTTTACGATTCAGCGGCGCACGACCAGATTACAAACGATAATTAACAAGGATCTTTCTAGGCACTGCAATACTCAAGAGATTGAATTCATTAGCATTCGTTATATCAAGGAAATATTAAGTAAGGTTACTTTTTACCGCGTCTACTAAATCATAAAATCATTGCGGGACAGTCTAGATTCTGGAGGCAATACACGCAACGGGTAATTCCCATTTGTTATATTCCTCTAGATTTGTATTTATATTTTAAGAAGTATATAAAAAGAAATCATCGTTTCCTTGCAAAACTTGTGAAATCTTCGAAGAGACAAGAGGTCCATTTATTTCCTTCTAAGGAGAGCATTAAAAATAAAAAAATAATAAATAAATAAATATTTGGGGACAATCTTACACAAATCGACCTAGTCCCAAACTAAGCAAAGCTTGTACTATGGGTACTAGACGACGATATACATACTTATATAGATAAATAAATACTTAAATACATAGAAAACATCCAGACTCAGGAACAAATATTTATGCTCATCACACGAATAAATGCCCTTACCGGGATTCGAACCCGGGACCTCCGGCTTCGTAGGCAGGGTCACTACCAACTAGGCTACAGAGGTCGTCATTAGTGTGAAACAGTGTTTATCTCAAGGTAAGTTCATACAAATTGACCATTCACTTAAAATGCGAGTAAAACATCGGGCAGTTAATGTTACTTGCTGTTTTAGGGTTCCATACCCCATGGCCCGTTCATGACCGTTAAACAAAACACATCAAACAGAAAAAAATACCTGGTTGTTCTTTGTATTACAAACTTACACAGACGATATACAGGGTGGTGCAGACCCTGCTGTGAGTGTGCGAGTCGCATTTAGCTAGCTAAATAGAGGTCAAGAACATTGTCAAGTCAAGGTTTTCATGGAAAAACAAATAAAATAATTAATTGGTTAAACCGTAAATATGTGCCAAGACGAATATGACAGATAGACAAAACAGAGGTCTTGTCATTTCAAAAACGGAAAACTTGAAAAAATAACGAACATTACATACATTACGAACAGTTATTTATTACACAGTTGTAATAACAACTTGATGCACATCAGGGTCATTCTATTATTGGAAATTTAAATTCTTACTGTATTTTATATGAAGTCATCGTGACGTCAAAATAATTATTATGATTTTTTTAGAGTCATGCTAACAAAACGATATACCTACCTACGTAAGAATTGTCCTTGAGTAAAGTGCAATGTGCAGTTAGCAATAAAAGCTTCACTATGTTTGTTTTAGGTAGGTATATTTTTAGGTAGGTATATAGGAGGTGTCATTCTAAAAGACAGCTATACACAATCAAAAATGAATGACACCATAATAATACAACAAAATTAACACGTCGAGATCATGTCGTTTAACATCCGCCGTACTAGAAACCGAGCGACATTAGTAGCAACTGACTGATCCAGCGGTCTCCGTGGTTGCGTCGAGCCGTGACAAATTCGTGGACGCGCTCGGGCATAGGGGCTGGATTCTCGAAACCGCCGACATATGCCTTGAATAACAAATTGTACGTTGGTTATTTGAGATAATGATTACAGTTTCACGATATAAGCGTCAGGTCCCAGAGACGCTCACGGATCGGTGATTGTGAGCGTGGTTAAGCAATGTCGGCGGAGGTCATTTCTTGGATGGTTGACCGCTCCGACAGGTTACTTTTACTTAACATCGTATTGCTTCTGTGATTTAGAAGGCATGTTACGTCATTAATCCCGGTTGTTGTCTATCAGAGCAGTCGTTAACAGGAGTTAGAAATTTTGTATTATATATGTATATATTGTTGTCAATTACATTTTCATTTTCATTACATTTTGAATATTACTAAACTTGAATAAAAAATAGAATGTAACAATGATTATTATTTAAATTATAATTTATTTCATTGCTGTGCCCTTACAGGGTTCATGTTGAACTGTAATTTGTAACTAAAGATCTGTATACTAACATGAGTGCAATAAATGATTTGATTTGATTTGATTTTTACACATTGTTGAGAGATGAAATTGAGGCTTGAGAACTTTCCTAAAAGTCAAATTGACCATACCACCCACTTGACAAAAGCTTGACAGAGGTCTGAGGTTAGACTAAGGCCTGAGGCAAGTTATCACTTAGCGTCGTGAATACCGGCCGTACAATACGTACGTAAATTGACGTTGCGGTCACAACGATGTGTCTGTCGCCAGTCTCGTTAAATGACCGCTTGATTCCTGTTTAATCTAAAGTGGGATATCTAGCAATTTTATTTCACTAGCATAGTATATTCAATTATTATTATATGTATATTCAATACATCGTGACGATTCTAGCCCTCCTACTTCGTCAAAAACACTAAGGAAAAAAAATTGTACTGTATGCCCGACGAACTCTTAAGGCAAAGTTACACATGACCGGAAAGTATGGACATGCTAATACTAATACTAATAATAGTACATTGTGATACAAGTGAGGTATGTTGATAATTACAATAGAAGCGGAATTGTTCACGCGAGCCGTAGGTGAGCCGAGGATGCAATTATCAAAGCTCACGCGTTTCATACGACGTTTTTCAACACATTTTGCGAGGAAAAAATCCTTTTCATATCATAAGATGAAAATTTCATAGGCTTGCCAAGTTATTTTCTTTATTTAATGATGGTAACAGGTTTTTACTCACATATTGTACATTCTATTTATCACTTTTCTAGTCACCACGAGTCAACATTTTTGATAATAACCAAACACGCATTAACAATGTTTACAAATATTTGTGAAATAACCTATACTGGCGCGCAACAGTTTTTTTTCGTGAAGTTTGCGCAGTGCGCGCACATGTGTTAAGCCAGACAGATGAAATCTCTAAACAGCCAATACGAAATAAAATAAATATTTTCGTTTTAAAAATGTTATCTTTATTCATTAATGTAAAATGTTATCAAAAGTGAATAGTTTTACTAAACTAAACGTTTCTATATCATATCCAAAAAGAAATAGTAAATTAATTAACAAAAAGGATTTAATTTGTTAAGTCGAGTAAGAATCCATTTGCCGATAATTGAAAAAAAAGCTGTACTTACATTCTGTACCAACCCGGTTAATTTAAGAATGCACCGTGTTCATGCATACATCTTGCTGAAGGTGCCAACGTGACTTAATCGGGATATAACCATAACACACGAGTGTCTTAATGTTATAAAACACGCGTGTTTAATACCCAGGACTATGAGCCTAAAAGCGACATAATAAGAGGTACGGTACGAGCAAATCTGTTGAAAAATAAATTATGAACACTACAAAATAATAAATGTATAAAATATTAACAAATGTCTGTCTGCGCGGCAGACATTCAGATGTACTCTATGAGTAAGAGCTCAAGATATATAAACTCACAGACTTTTCCTCTTTATAATACTTATTAGAATATGTTATACTTAGTAATATCTCTCACTTATAATAAACCTCTAAATTAAAAAAGAATCAGCCAGTATCAAATTAAGCATTGGTTTGTCCCGCGTGATCTCAGCTTCCCATGAACGGAAAAACATGTTACTTTTTTTATAAGTACATTATTACTCTAGCTTCCGTTTAGGATAGTTTTTATCCGACTGTGACGATTCATTAATTTTCGGAAACATTTGACCTCCTTAAATTATTAATTTCTTCTGTTTGAAATCGTAGCCGCCGTATCTGTCAACTGTCAGTAACGTTAAAATGGCGGGCTTGCCGTAACTATCCCACAGTAATAATTTCGATCCGGTGTTGTGATAGACCTTCACAAAACGCATATTAAATTCTAAAGCATAAAAAAATAATCGATTCTGATATGGAAACTTATATGCGCTAAATTTGTATTGAGACGTAATTTGAATAAATGTATCAACAAATTTCAACAATATAACGTGAAACGTCAAAAGTCTGACTCGTCCTTTTTTTTTTAATGGCATGGCATAGCGATGTTCTTGCGTTCAGCTTTATACTCTATTTGATGGGGTGTATTCATGTCACGATTTGTCAGCCCCAATTCATCAGAAACTGACTAACTGTTATCGTCTGGAGGCATGTTGCGCTGCTGATCCAACTGTCAAACGAGTTGTACTGACAAATTGTATGCACATCAGAATCAACACAATGTTGGACCATGGAAATATTTATGATCAGCGAAGTTTTCTGTCAGATAATATTTAAGTAAAATATTTAAAATATTATATAATATGAACCCATTAGCAATTTAGGAGACTATAATTATTATATTAATTTCTAATTGCTTTCAAAATATATATCTGAGGATCCCGTGGGACCTTAAATGTGTATGGATCTGACTGATACAGAAAATGGTCGTAATTTAGTTTTTTTGTCTTGCTGCTATTACTATCAAAATCGATATCTGACGATCCGCATGTACCTTAAATAGGATTTTGTCATCAAATCTGACACAAATCGGTGAGACAAATTGCATCAACACAGTGCATCCTCGGGAACTATAAAGATAGCCAGTATCAAAAATTTACAAAAACCAAATGTCGGTGTATTAAATCACACTATGGCCATAACTGAATCCGAACTCAGAACATTGTCGCAGCTACTGCACGTTTACATACGCTTTGATTTTCCAAGATGGCGGCCTGATTGGAAGAAAGACGCCTAGAAAAATGTTCTGGGTTGCCAGTCTATACATCGTAGTACAGGTGCCGGCAAACTTCGTGCGCAACGCGGGACGAAGGGGAGGGGCTGTTCGCAAGGCGAATTGTACGTGCGAGCTGTCCCCCCACTTCGTCCCGCGTTGCGCACGAAGTTTGCCGGCACCTGTAATGGTAGTCAATGGTTGTTAAAAAGAGATCTTTTGTTCCACGTAAACACTTATGTACCGATCAATGGGTACTCGAAAGGATTATCTATTATTAATTCCTAAACACACCACCTCTTTACCTGACAGTTGGAGTGACTCAAGATCATTTCAGTTATCACGTAATAAATAAAAGCGTGATAACTGAAATGATCTTGAGTCACTCCGTTAATATAAAACAGTGTTTTAAATATGTAGAGAAGAAGATCAATAAACATTTAATGCTGCAGCCTGTGTCCTACCTGTTGGATCTATTGCCACAAACACATACTAAACTATTACCCCCTTATTCATAAAACTTAAAATACCTCTGTTAAATAAAACGAGTTTTGTCCCTTTCTTACTAATTTAAATATCAAAGTGACAGATAAGGACCAACGAATTTTAACGGCATTTTAGCTAAAATAGGTTTGTTCAACATTTTACTTGATAGGTTAAATTAGAACTCCCACAAACAATACCAACATTACCATGCGAACGAAGTCGCAGGTACAGCTAGTTATAATTATAAATAAAGACACTGCCCCAGCAACACAGGTCAATTTTATGATTACCTGGACAATTATATGTAGTAATGCAGATACCTCGACATGGTTACGCACCTAATTAAGTAAGTAAGTGCCTTGATACTGTCGTCAAAAAATAAACAAAGTATTTTTAACCGCAACCCGTCATACGATCACGACAGACAATGTTCATGTCAAATGATCGACCTCTTTAAATTAAGAAAAGAAAAACGAAATCGTAAACATTTTTGAAACCATTGCGAGTCTTCACGAATGATTAAAGTAACAATACCTTTTTGAAATATAAATAAATCCTTTTGCTTCAAGAGAATCTACATTTCTATCTAATGTCTTTAAGGTTTATTTTTGATCTCCAAGAATTTCCTAGATATCACCGAGGTCTACTTAATGATGAACAGTCACGAGTGCCTGCGGTTTTTCAACTCGGCTTCAAATGGAGGTAACAATTAACGTTTTAGAAAGATTGCTCAAAAAGTCGTTAGCGTTAATGGTGTCACAGTTTAATGCGTTTTTGAAAGACAACCATTAACGTGATGGAAATTAGAAAATTAAGAAACTTCAGCGATTATAAAATTGAACCAAATTTTCCCGAAATTTTGTTCTAAGCATTTAAACATAATCTTGTTGATCGAAGGTTTGTTGGCCTATCTGTTTCGATGTTAAACTTGCTTGACCTTATAGTGGAGAAGGAAAACAGCGAGTTTAAGAGTATACATGTACTAATGTTTGTTCATGTAAAATAATACATTCGAAACTAACTAATGTGGAAAAGCAAAACGGTATAGGTATATTCAGAGCAACGACGCGTAGTTGCAGTCTCCAAGAGGCAACCGGATGGCTCGTGGTATTTGAGATCTCGAAGTGTTGTGGAACCGCCCTGTGCAACCCGAACTAAGCCACCTTGGATTGAAGGACAAAAAAAAAATATATGAAAAAAATCGCGAGCCAGCCGGTTGAAACAGCGGAAGCGTACGTGTACGCTGCTTATACTATGAAATGCAGGCCTAAACCGAATACCGGGCGACATATCCCCCCCCCCCTCCAATTTCTGGTCCAGTCCAAGTTGGCTCAGTTCGGGTTGCACAGGGCGGTTCCACAACGCTCCGGAAGCTCAAATGCGCGAGCCATCCGGTTGCCTCTCGGACACTGAAACTACGCATCATCTTCTAGTAATATTGGTTACATTGTTGATCGTTTGTCACATTAGTTGCAGCCTGATTTTATTTATAACTAGCTCTTGCCCGCAACTTCGTCCGCGTAGAACTTGTAACTGTCTTAGAAATATGATTGCTATTAAATTATTGTGGGCGGAACCTCAATTATCGCCGACCCAAACAAAGTTCTACCATCTTAAGGGATGATTTCTGAGATAAAAACTATCCTATATCATTCCAAGGGTCTCAACTTATCTGTACGAAAGATTTCATCTAAATGCTTTCAGGGATTAAGCGTAAAAGATAACAGTGCGATGAGTCATTAGTTTAAATTGCAAAATTTCAATTGAAAACCCGTTTTTACAAATATAATATGTTAAGAATCATCAACAGACGTTTCTGCTTAAATTGTATATTTTTTCATAATGTAGGTACCTCTTAGAGAGAGCTACATTACTGGAAGTTTTTGCCTATCTCCGTCCAGTAGTTTTACTCACGTTAGCCCGGGCGACCTAGGTATAGTTTTGAAAGCAAACTTATCTAATGCTAAAAGACGTAGAACTTTCCATCTCCATCCGCCGTCCCCATTTGACGGTGTTAGAGAATAAATTATTAGATCATCCAAAACGAACTTTTTAAATTAACAAAACAATCCGCAGGTTGAATGAAACATAAACTTCTTTTCGGTTCTGGGAGCATCGCAGTTCTAACTTAACCTAACCTACTTTTCTGCTAGCAGTCGGATCATGTATTTTGACTAATAAATGGCTGACCATCTCACTAATATTATAAATGCGAGAGTTTGGATGTTTAGATGTTTGTTACTTAATCACGCTTAAACGGCTCAACTGATTTGGATGTAATTTTGCATGAAGATAAATTATAGCCTGGATTAAATAAAATAAAATAAAGGATAGTTTTTATCCCTGGTTCACGCAGACGAAGTTGCGGGCGGAAGCTATTATAGTGTGTATGACCTAAGAATTCCGTCACTTCAAAATTTACTTGTTCCTCATACACACTTCCAAATCTTTCTAACCTCCTTAGAGGATGAATTTTAAGAAACGCTGTTATTAGTTTCCTACGGCCGTATTCATAAACGACCTATATCTAAGCCTGTTTTAACTAAAATGGCTTTAAAATTAGTTTCTTCATTATCTGTTACTTTGACATGTTCGTAAGAAAGGGACAAATCACATTTTATTTAGCAGAGGCATTTTAAGTTTTATGGATAAAGGGGCTAGTCTTTAACCGAAGTTACGGATCCCTTACTTTAAAAATGTCTTGTTCTTCATACAAACATCCAACTACTTTTAGCCCATTTAGGGGATGAACGTTTTTAAGTCCTTATGGAATCAATTTTAAACAGTCTAAAACAGAAGTTACAAATCTTTTACTTTAAAAATGTCTTGTTCTCCATACAAACTTTGAACCCCCTTCAACCCCTATGGGGGATGAATTTCAAAAAACTCTGAAATCAGTTTTGTAGTCTTTTAACATCCAGGCTAAGACCGAAGTTACAAATCTCTTACTATAACATTTTCTTGGTCTCCATATAAACCTTGAATCCCCCTTTAACCCCCTTAGGGGTGGAACTTTTCCAAAATGCTGAAAAGACTTTTTTTTGTTCAGATAAGAAATCTTTAAACAACGTTTTTAGTTTCAAACTCATAAAAGAGTGTTTCTCATCCAAACCTTGCACCCCATTTTAACCCCGTTTGGGATGAACATTTCTAAAACACTGGAAGTACTCGTTTATATTTTAATTAGTAATCTTTCTACAAAATTGTTTGTCTCTAGCTCAAAAACAAAGTTATTCCATACAAACTATTCCTCCCTTTTTAACCCCCTTAGGGGTGAAGTTTTCCAAAACGCTTAAAGTTCTTTTTTGTATTCAAATAAGTAATCTGTCTACAAAGTTTCAAGTTTCTAGCTCAAAAGGAAAAGTTTCCCTCATACAAACTTTGCATCCCTATTTAACCCCCTTAGGTATGGAATTTTCTAAAACGCTGACAGTATTTTTTTGTATTCTTATAAGTAATCTTTCTACAAAGTTTCACGTTTCTAGCTCAAAAAATAAAGTTCCCTCCATACAAACTTTGCACCCCTATTTAACCCCCTTTAAGGTGGAATTTTCTAAAACGCAGAACGTACTTTGTTACTATTCTAATAAGTTATTTTTCTATAAAGTTTCAAGTTTCCAGCTCAGAAAATAAAGTTCCCTTCATACAAACTCTGCACCCCTTTTTAACCCTCTTTGGGGTAGAGATTTCTAAAACGCTGAAAGTACTTTTTTTGTATAATAATAAGTAATCTTTCTACAAAGTTTCAAGTCTCTAGTTCAAAAAATAATGTTTCCCGCATACAAACTTTGCACCCCTATTTAACCCCCTTAGGGATGGAATTTCCAAAAATCCCGTCTTATTCCTTGCCTACGTTATAAAAGGAAGTTCTAGTGTAAATTTCAAGTTTCTAGTACCAGTAGTTTCGGCTGTGCGTTGATGAATCAGTCAGGAAGTCTTCTTTTATATATACAGGGTGATTCAGGAGACGTGAGCAGGATCAACCCTACACATACAGTTAATGTTAATGGATCTTTTACCATCGTAATTAAATTAAACGCCCACAGTTTTTTTTTACATTTCGTGTGAAAGTTTCATTCACAATAAATCATGGTCACCCTACACAACTAAAAAAAAATTAACGTTAATCTTACCAATGCTGGTACGACTGAGTAGCTTATAAACTATTGAATCCGTAGGGTTGATCCTGCTCATGTCTCCTGAAGCACCCTGTATAGATAAAGATAAATGAAATCTTATATGCTGGCCAAATGATTTAAAAACTTATTTTTGTTGCGAAGCACTTATAATAACAGCGAACCACAATATGTTCTTCCTTACTAAAAGATATGAACAGAGATACAAATGATTTCTTATAAAATGTAAGCTCCCATTTTAAGGTCTTTAGACTTCAATTTAGTAAATCGCTAAGGCCACCCATAAGAATAAGAATAATTTATTGAAAAAAACCTTATTGCGAACGTTACATTGTGCTTGCACTGTTACATGTTAGGGGAATTAATTAAATGCGCCTGAACTAGGATTATCCTGTATCTCAGGCAAAGAGATAATACTAATTGGAAAACAAACAAATTAAAATCATACACGTCAAAGACATAAATAATTAAATTATCTTACAACATAAATAATGTGTGCATATTAATCTAAGAATATTTATTTCATTTACGTACGTAATTGCAGTGTCAGCGTCGACAATAACTGCAAACTAGGTCATCGAGTTTATTTTATTTTTAGTGGACTTTTACCTTAGTGCATAATAACCCCTGACCCATACACATACCCATGCACCTTTCCTGCATGATAAAATTTCTTATCATATTTTGATCCCCAAAATTCAATTCAAGATGTAAATATTATTTGATAAGTTCTCCAAAGCCGTTTTACCAATTAATTAGTATGCATGGTGAATTTGGAAGCTCAGTTGAAACAACAAATGTAAAACCGATGATAAATGTACAAAAACACACAAACTGGTCACTCCAGTTTTGCGCATTTATTGTACTGTTTTGTAATTGTTTATATGAATAAATTATTAAATAATAATAATAATACTTATGAGCAACAAGACGCAATAAGTATAGTTAATCAATTGTTTATTAAAATTGATACAAAAAGAATTGGATGGTGAATGGAATCCGAAATAAATAAACCCATATGAAAAATACCGGCCCTTCTTAACATAAGACAGTTACTAATGTAAAAGAGAAAGCGATCGAATTGAAACTGAGATACTGCCCTTTAAGTATGTTATAATAATAAACTGCTAATATAAGCAGTTGATTATCAAGCAAATCGACCTTTGCCTTGGCAACTATCGTTAGCATGTCAGATGTGCCCTTGCCGATGATGGTAGGAAACTTTTAGTTAGTGTGTTTACTGTTTTTGTTTGTTATTCTTTTTTTTAACATCAGTCCAATGATTCACTCATTAACTTATGAAAAAAAAACCGGCCAAGTGCGAGTCGGATCTTCGGATCTATAAAAACGGCAAAAAAAATACGTTTGTTGTATGGGAGCCCCCTTAAATATTTATTTTATTTTGTTTTGTTTAGTATTTGTTAATATAGCGGCAACAGAAATACATCATCTGTGAAAATTTCAACTGTCTAACTATCACGGTTCATGAGATACAGCCTGGTGACAGACTGACAGACGGACGGACGGACAGCGGAGCCTTTGTAATAGGGTCCCGTTTTTACCCTTTGGGTACCCTATAAAGCGTCGATACGATACCATAGCGCGCCTCAACGTAGTTTGAAGCAACCAACTCAAGTTATGTTTTGATAATTTTTGCACTTCCTTTTAAGTCCAGTTTTAGAAGAGAACACACGCTATTGTTATCTCGCTCATATTTCGCAGCCCAACTGGGGAAGTACCTCCACCGCACAGAAAACCGCAACCATAATAACACCACTACACTTCTTGCTTTTTGGGTATTTGTGTCATCACAATGAATCCTCAAATCAAGAGAAGGGTAGGCAGCACTCTTGTGATTCTTATTGTGTCCCAAGCGTCCATGGGCGACAGTGTCTGCTTACCATCAGGCAGACCGTATGCTTGTTTATCACCGTCGTAGTATAAAAAAAAAAACCTGAGTCGTTTTACCGCTATAATTACCGCATTGAATTCCTTTGAAGATCGCGTTGCTTGTTAAGTTGCTCTCTCTCATCTAGTACTATCCCGGTGGCATCCTCGGCTTCTTGCCTCACAGAATCGCTACGCGCGTAATAAGTATGTAAATGGGCATGGTATATTTATGGAGGGAGCCGTTTTCAAATTCTTAATTAGGAAATTAGACTTGGTACCTAATAATATAAAAAAACCATTAATCCTTTCCCAAGAGTATGCACAAAACATATAGCTACGTGTTCCGCATAACCACTAAGGCCCATGTTGGGAACTCAAACACTCGAGGTAAGGGTGTTGGATGGGCAAACTTTATTCATTAGTTATGTGTGGCCCTCTAAAACTAAAGTTGTTCCCATTCGATGACACTCAACACCCGCTAGGATTCAGTTCAACAATATATATTTATATATTAAATTTTTGTAGGAATCAAGTTTATATTTATTTTCTTTCTTTCTTCAAGTAATTTTTTTTTTAAGGACTAATGCCAGTTCCGTATTTGTCGGTGGGGGCTCAGTGCGGTTAAGCCGTCAGCTGTCAGTGTAAACTGTCGGTCAAGTTAGTTAGTACCTATAGATTCTTTACTGCAGTGCGCGTACAATTAAGGGACTCCTAGCTCTCATTGACCTTCGATTTTTCGTGTTTTTTTATGGCTTATCGTATTAACAACAACGAGGTTTACCGAAATAGTATCTCATATTTACTTCAAACCTCATAGTTTTTGAGATATAATGATACCAAACTTTGGCAATGTTAAGCCAATAAACCAGTTTTTTGGACGCAACCTTTGTAAAAAGGCCGGGTTGTACTCCGGGAGTGCCGGCAGAAGTAAAAACTTGAATAATTTTAATTTTGCAAAAAAATCTCTCTCCCCCTGCGTGCCAATATATTTAATAACATCCTTATTAGTAGTAAGCTATAGTTCAACTTAACTCAGCAAAATTGATGAAGGAGACGAAGAAATAAAATACCAATTTGTTTTTGCCATTGCCCAATAGTTTTCAAAGCTTTATCTCTTTAGGAATAACGTCCAAATTCGAACTATTCGAATTTGCTCAATAGCAAAATGGTAATGGACGCGTGGACAAAATTACAAATTTATTTGCAGAATATGCAATTGCAAAAAGTTTTTAACGGCTTTATACCCTTAGGAGTAGCGTTCAGTTTTGAATGAAGTCGAATCGGCTAACAGCAAAATAGAAAAGTTTGATAAAACAAAATGGAATTTGTATTTACGGAAAATGTGTTACGACCGTATACTGTTAACAATAAAGTACAAATTAGAACTATGTGCCCCTACTCAAACCCCCGTTTTCCACCCTGCCCCCAAGCCTCGTCCCGAATCTCTCACCATCCTATGGTCACGTGACCTCCTACGCATCTGACGTCACAAAAATCTGTCGCGAGTTTAACAATTTTTCCCCATCCCAAAAAGTGCTCAGCGCCGCTAAAGAAGTTTTCACTTCAAAGTGGGTTAAAAATAAAAATCTCTCGTGGGTTGTTAGAGACGTCACTAAGGAACAGTTATGTGTGGATTTCATATGTAAAAGTGCATAAACAACATACTATTATAGAAAACAGAGCTTTTTTGGACCATGCTTGAATGAATCATAAAAAAATACGTACTTAAGTTTTTTTTTCAAAATTATTTTCGCAAAAATGTAGATAACCAAAGATTGAAGAACCGATAAGCGTTTGTGCCATAAAAATAAAGGAAGGAATATCAACTAAAACTCGTCAAAATCGCGTGCAGCCCCTTAAATGTTGCATTGCGACTGCGGTACGACTGACAATATAATACTACGCTACCGCGCAAGTACTTACAGTATACCGACAAGTAAAGGGTTTTTTACTTGTCGGTATACTGTAAGTACTTGCGCCGTAATTTTCATTTTTCACACATTCTGACCTATGCTGTCAGTAAAGTACGAAATACCGATTGCGCCTCGCCAGATGCAGAAGTGGCCTTTGCTGTTTACGCTGTTTATTTATTAACCTCAAGAACATGACATGACAGCACTAGCGCCCGTCATTATTGATAGTTGTCGGATCACCAAGTGGGAGGCGCATAGTCGCAGTTGTCTGAGCAATGAAGATCAGAAATCTCAAATACTCAGTGACGTAAAATAGCGCGGAAACAGCATACCTATAAGTATATCCTATTTCCGCATTTAGATATATGCTGCTGAATGAAAACATTAATCGTTTTCGTATATCACTGTAATTACCTATGATAGAGAGAAATAAGATTCACGAACTTATTGGGAAACAAGCTCACCTTTTTCCTCATTTATGTCATAAACCTCTTTTTGTACTCGTCGATTAAAATTTGTGTATTACGATTTCATAGAGAATACTGCAACGTCACTCTTTTCATCGTTGAATAGTCTATGTTACTCCCGAAACAACCGAAATAACTTTTTCGATACGCTCTAGCTAGACAACCGAAAAAAAATTGAAAATAGAACTTAGTATTTCAATAATATGTGGCCTTGTTTAAGGAGACTCGATCCGATACAAAATTGCCAATCTATGGCGTTTCGGCACGTAGCAGCGTCGCGTCATCTGTCAAAAATATACTTAAACTTGCTGCTGTATCCAGGGCATAAAGAAATTAAAAAAAAACTACGCTTTGTGATTGGCTAGTATTTTGTCAATCACAGCACAGTACTGCAACATTACGAACGCCTGTGGTGTGATGTGATAACTATTCTTTTCAAAGCTAAACTTAAAAAGTTAAAAGAAAAACTAAGAAAATGAGTAGTGACAGTGACGAAACATCTTTAACTCCTCCAGAAATAATTAATATGGCAGAGGAAGCCAACTTACCTTGCTACCTGAAAAGTCAAAGAGCCTTTACAATAGTAGAACTAGACAATATAGTACTTACGATATTTAGTTTTCTTATATACTCGTATTAATGACTTAAATTATTCATTTTAATGAACTCGTACAAAAAGTATTGTTCACAATAGTGTCATAATCAAGCGTTTTAATCTCGTACCTTACTTAGGCCCTAAACACGGTACTCGACTAAAAAGCTCTCTATTATTATAACACGATTGTAAAAAATACTATTTTATAAACACATGTCGCCCGCGTATTACACAGAAAGCAGGCAAACCAAAGTAGCCTATATCCATGTCCATCAAGAAAGTCCAATCTATACACAAGTTAAAGATTTTTTTAAATTGTTTCAGTAGTGCCAGAACTTACACTCTAGGTACATAAAAACTTACTAACTTCCTTAAGTAGGTACAAAGCAACAATCTCACAGACTCTTCCTCTGTATAGATAATATGAGTAAAGATTTAAAAAAATACATTCTACTACCACCGATATATATCAATCAATCTCTATGCTCTATGCTCTCTTTCTATGCAATGAAAAAAAATATATCACCCATTTCAAAACAGTTTACGTTTATGTCATAAAAGTATATAAAAATTTCAATGACACAAATTTTAACTGCATCTATTTAAACTAGCAGTTTTAAATGCTAAACTATTTCAAACACATTTTGCATTTTTCCGTCAGTTTCAAGCCTAACCCTCTAACCGCGTAGTGGCTCGCAAACAGCGAAGCGCTCTGCGGATGTCAGCTTCGTTATTCGAAGCTCACTCGACACTTGTACTGACGGACTTTTATGACGAGTGTGTGCTTTATGGCGGGCACTTATGACGAAGTGCGAAAGAATTTTTGAGCGTGTTACAATATTTTATATCTAAATAAATGGTTTTCTTGATAAGAGTAATTAAATATAGGTACTGTGGATTTTTTATCGTTTTTATAACCCCCAACGTAAACGAGGGTTAGTTGTACATATGTTTCTGTGTCTGTTGCACCGTGGCTCCCAACCAGCTGGACCGATTTGTCAATCGATGTGGTTTTTGAAATTGTATATTTATGTAGCTAAGCAAATATTTTAACGATAAATGGTTTTTTGAAGAATCGTAGGTTGACGATAAGCTTTTATTGATAATTATCAAACGCTTCCAAAATTTACATATTTATTTCTCGAAGTTTCAAAATCCATCAGCCAGTAAAAAAGATAAAACAACTGCTCTAGACAGTGGCATCTAGGTATTGGTTGCTTATTTTTTTTTGATATACCTACCAAAAAGTGGGCATTTAGCATTATCAAATCAGAATGTGCAATACAATGTAATTGTGTGATAGATAAATATATTAACATAATTAATTTCTTATCAATATCCTACATAGTTTTAGCTAACGTTTGGCAAAACCGTCAAGTTATGAATGTTTTCCCTTTTATGAATTTCCCAAGTTATGATCTTTTCCAAAAATACCCCACTATGTTACGGCACAATATAGCGCGGAACTAGCCTCACCATAATTTATTTAACCATCAGGATTTAATCACTACATAGTATAAAACAAATTCGCTTCCCGCTGTCTGTCCCTATGTATGCTTAGATCATTAATAATAGCTCATTGGCTTAGATCTTTATAACTACGCAACGGATTTTGATGTGGTTTTTTTAATAGATAGAGTGATTCAAGAGGAAGGTTTATATGTATAATATCCGTGCCGCTAGTATAGTTAAAAGTATGATTTGATGATTTTTGAATCGAATAAAAGTAAGTTTTAATTTGTCAGTCAGATGAAACTTTTGTCTTGTAGGTACTGTTTTATATGGAAGGTTCAAACTCGCAACCTCGCGAGATATCGTACAAAAATTGTACGAGATTGCATTCTCCAAAACGAACGCATACATCATAAATAATCAAATCAAAAGATATACCTATAAGATATAGAACGCTGAGGAGCACGTGCTAATTTGCCATTTGTTTATCTTCAAGAGATTGCTTAAAAAAGAAGAGAAAAGAAATCCCTTACGGGGATATGTTCGCCTGTGTACCGACTTAACCTATTTTGTCCGTAGTTCTACATTCATACATGGAATCTATTTTTATGATATAGTTTGATGTGAGCCTATGAAAAATATGACATGGTAAACATCATATCGACGGTATAATGAATTTCTAGAAAAAGTTAAGCTAGCTTAATTGCGGTACAAACAGGCGGTCTTTAAGAAACATAATGATCAATGATAAAGTGTGAATAGCCGCATAGAACGAACACAAAGAAAACGCATCAAAAAAGTGTTTTTCTTGATGTGTGACCTTCACAAAGAGGACATAAAGAACGGAATGTTAACATTCATTCTATTGTAACTAAAATTAACGAAATAAAAGCGGCCTCTATAGTAATACAACTCACCACCAACGATCAAGGTGTAATATTTGCAAACCACGTGACTGGCATGGTCATCACATGCCTTATTTAAAGTATTTATTTATTAATACATGGAAACCAACAGCGCAACATATTCATATAAGTACACAACAAATTTAGTTATAATCGGGTTAGACCCGTGTAAATTCATAATTTGCGCGAGATTGTAAAGTGTTGTATTATATCGAGGCCATCGAGGGCTTCATGCTAAAGGGGCGTATAAGCAATAATAGGGTTCTTGCTTATACGACCGCGACTTTGTGAGCGTAGACCCGGATTAAAAACTATCCTATATATTAATCCAGGCTAATATGAACTATAATCATCTTGCAAAATTTCATCCAAATCGGTTTAGCTGACTAGTGATTGACTAACAAACATCCAAACATCTAAACATTTCGCATTTACTTATAATATAAAGAGGATAGTAAAACCATATAGCCAATTACAGGTTCTCACTTATAGAAAATAAACGAATACAAAGAAATCTATAGCCAAACTTAAACTTAGCGTACATTACGCACAGTAACGTATCGCGCACTATTGGCATTAACATGACTTCCCCTGTAACCAAATATCGTACGCATTTTCTTCGTTGAAACAATGTAATCAATCACTTTCATTCGTCGTATTGATTTGAAACTTTGCAGTTTGTTGAAGAAACTTTGTAGATACAATGATTTTATTTTATATGTTGTTATAAACGTAACCTTGGAATATAAACAGTCTAGTGTCAGTGGCGAAAGGAATCAGGTAGTAGACTGGAATATTCGGAGCTAACCGGTAATCGAGTAAATTTAGGGCCGGTTTAAGAGACCGCAGCAAGCTCGATTCTTCATACAAACGTAGTTACGTCCTTACTTTAATATAACATGTCACATTATCATGAAATTCTCTAAATATAATGAGGTAAGATATATCTAGGGCTAAAACTAGTTTATGACTCTTAAAATGTTAATAGAAAGAAAATAGAGCGAGTACAAGTTTTGCATTTTTAGACCCCAGAAAGTTGTTCAGTTCGGCGGCCTACTACGACCAAAATATAGTTTAGATTGAAGTCAAAACCTATTTCCGGTGTCGATTAAACTATGCAGTTTGAAAAGAAAAAAGATTTGTCAAAATTGATCTTGTAGTTTTAAAATGAGAGCGTAACTACGAAAACCTTAAAATAAATTACAAAAATTTGATGCGAAACTGCAGCGAATTACTCTGGCGCGGGGAACGGTCCGGGGGGGGGGCGGTACGCACCGCCCTTATCATAGCTACTCCTTGCCGTGCGCTTAGTTTAGTGACAATAGTGACCCATTTGCTGTGCGCGGGAGCGACGTATTGTTTTGGTGAATTATCTTCCTACGATAATCGCGGTCAATTCACGACTTGGACTGATAAAACGGATTTGATTTTTCTTGGTGATACTGGTGGTGTGTGTGATCATACTGATCATACTGATCGACGATCTGTGGCTTTCTTATGGACTTTGCATTTTTATGTTACAAAAATGGATAAACCGGGTAAGTACCTACTTATATGCATTTTAGTCAAGTTCCAAGTATACAAATAAATTATATACATTTAATATGTACATATTATATTAATGTATATGAGCACCTAGTCATTAATCCTTAGTTGACGTGTTATTTAATTTATTTGGTAGGTAAACAAAATTTTAATCTCACAGTAGGTACTCATTCGGTATTAAATAGGTAGGTACCTACATAAATATCACTTGGGTACGTCAAATCATTCTGGATATGGCTTTGGTGATATATAGTTTGATTCTTTTATATAGCCAAAACAAAATACTTACTTAGTTAAAAAATAATAATACGCTATAAATTTAAATAAGACGAGGATGAACGAACGGACTTTATACGAAAACTACCTATCACACATTATTGCTTAGAAATTTTAATTAGTTTACCTAAGTAGGTATGTAAGTTATAGTATAGTATCCTAAAGTATATAGGATAGGTTTTTTCGTCACTCTCTATAGTAATCTACGTACTTCTTTACAACGTGTTAATAAAATAACGCAAAACCTGAAAACTGTTTGTTCAGAATCGAGAGTAAAATGCGAAAAAAATAAAAAATAAATTTTTTGACGCGATTTATTTTTTACATTTGTATGGAGCAGGTCGCCCCAGACGGCCAACACTCCATACACATGTAAAAAATAAATCTTGTCAAATTTTTATTTTTTATTTTTTTCGCATTCTATGCTCGATTCTGAACAAACTGTTTTCAGGTTTTGCGTTATTTTATTAACACGTTGTATATCATAATTATATATAGAAATTGGCACTTACCTACCCTTCAACTTTTTTGATCGAGTGACCTGACAATAACAATACTAGGTAGGTATCTAAATAAAAAAATGACGACGCGACAATAGCAGTTGTTTCTCGGTGCTACTTGAACCTTGGTTGTAGGTTTTTATTATTTATGTATGTACTAGGTTCTTACTATATTATGTGCTCAGGTTGGCGCTTGTCCAATTTGTAGATATAACATGTACAAGGTACATAGGTACATATATTTTTCAACTAAAACTATAAGGGGGCAACAAGCATACGGTCCACCTGATGGTAAGCGATCACGGGAGCGTATAGACGTTTATAATTACCTATAGTTATTTTTTTTTCTAGAAGCGAAAAGGTGTTCAAAGACAAAATTATGGCTATCGGCTCGAAGGAAGAAAAGAGGACCGGCTCGTCGTCAAAAAGAAAATATAAATCCTAATAGGTAAGTTATAATAAGGCTATAAATTCAAATTTCATTTATTTATGGACCAACTAGGATCATTGTTGTAAGTAGGTACTTTTTACCAAAAATAAAAACAATAATGTATGATCTTTTTTTATTTCCTTCAATACACCAAATCTTCAATGCGAATAAATATTTATAGGGTAGGTTCCTAGGAAAAAAGATCTGGATTCTAATTAGTGCGTATTTTTATTGATCATAAGATATTGGACACCTATTTTAAAAATACACACAACCGAACATAGAACCTCCTGCTTTTTTGAAGTCTGTAAAAATGACGAAGTTATGGCGCGTAGATAATCCGCGTGACTTCACAAACGTATGAACCGTGACGTTACGCGCACTTATAACTTCGACATTTTTTGTTTAGTGACCAAAAGAAAAAATACGTGTCTAATATTTTTGATCATCTATAATACGGATTTTAGAGTTACTTATTTAAAAATAGTTTAAGTACTATCACTGTAATAAGCTTGTTTTGGGAAAAAGACTGACTGTTAAGTTTCTTGCGGCGTTTCTTCTTGACAGTGGTCTCTGCAGAAGCGCTGGTAGGGCTTGACTTATAAAAGTGCCCTTGGCGGCCTACTTGCAGAATAAATATTCATTTATTTCATTTATAACAAAAATAGTGGTAGTGGTATCTGAAAATCTGCTATGCAATTATGGCACTAGGTTGTTAAAATGACAAAACCTGGTATATTGTATGTTATACTTATGTTACTAGTTACTACTACTTTTGTTGGCACATCAAAACTTGTAGCCTGTACTCTACATTTACGTTTTTAGTAGGTTAAATAATCAGTTAAAATTTGCCTAGCCGCACTTACGCACTGTATAAACTGTATTGTTATCTCGCTATGGAGATGTTCTACTGTTATATTTTATTTACCGCAATAATTTCGCCGTTGTATGAAGATATTTTACTGCGATATTTAAACTGCGACATGTATAGCTCCGCCTCCCCGCGCGCTCTCGCTTTACTGCTAGCGCCCTGTCTCCCTCTAGGTGAAACAACAACATTTTAAAGCGTAAGCGCGCGATCTCAACGCGGAGTTGAGCGGACCTTGCTGCGGACTCTTAACAACTTTATTTAATATTTCTGCTTTAAAAGTTTTATTAATTGGAACACGATCGTCTTGAGAGGCTTCGTTAAGTCATCAATGTTCTTTTATCTTCTCTCTATTCTATATTCTATTTAACAAGGAAAGCTCATTCGTTTTTTGCATATACATACACCTACAAAGTATTAACTTGCAGACGCAAAATAATATCACGATTCCGGTATTGGTTCTAATTCGACTATTTGAAATTCATTGAATTTAGTTTGATGTGGGCTTACATTTCTCATATAATACATCCATTTTCTTCGCTATCAACCCATCTCCAGAAATAAGACAAATAGTAGTTACTCTTCTTCGCTTCATCAACTCTTTTTTTGAGCTGCTCTATGTAGTTTATTCTAGGTCTTCCCCTTCCTCGCTTCCCATCTTGAGTATTGCTTCCCGTATTGAGATGTCAAAGAGGTTGCGTGGGATCGGAGTAGATGGAAGGCCTACTTTGAGCTACACCGACAAGGGCTTAGCTCTTAAATAAGCAGAAGAAGATTAAAATTTACGTTACGGCACTATTTTCTCGTACGTTTGTTTATCATCTTAAACTATCACAATTATTAATTCGCAACATTTTTTAAAGACTAAGTGCTGGTTTATGATATAGTTCATTTAGTTGCGTACTTGTAACGCAAATAATTTCAGCAGGCGCGGACTGGAACGGGTTTATTACGTCTGAAATTGCCGTCTTCCGCCGCCGTAACAATGCGGTTTAACCGCCCTCATTATGAATAAAATGCCAATGTAAAACATCATTTTCACACTTCATTAAAAAAAAAAACTAGGTTAAGATAAACATAGTTAACATTGAAGTATTATGAGTATTGATAATTCCAGATTAGTCACTGAATTAGTTTAAAAAAAAACTAAGTCATTGTACTGCAAAACTTTAAAAAAGTCGGTACTCCTTGTTACCTACATAAAATTATGTTAGAGTGGTGATTCATCAATCAATCAAATTATTGTTGAGAGACATGCTATAAATAAATTGATATTTGAATTTAAGAAAAACAAAGTAAACCTAACTTGCTTTCCTTGAAGAAAAAAATGATTTGACACACGATATAAGTAAAGAGTAGACCAGGACATAACATGTATTAAACACGGAAACTCCTTACGAAAAATCTTACCTTTGTGCGAGCTCACAGTATAGTTAATATCTTCAAAGAGTATATGCACTGGGGGCCGTTTAGCCATGCGGTTGAGGGCCTTCAGGGTAGACCCGGCTCTTTCCAACGCCGCCGGGGTCCATTGGCTCTCCTGCGCTGGTTGAAGCACTAAGGGGTTGTTTTCATTGGTAGGTATCGACGAGTGCCGGGCTGCCCCAGCGATCGCTTTACGCACTAACGGGACATTTGCCATTTTGATTCAGGATATAGTAACATACGACACGTGTTAGTGTTAGTTAGTGTTTATTTTATTATATTTAAAACGTTTAATATTACGATTATCTATTGCAGTAGTTTTTGATCCTTGATTAGATTAAAAGTATGCATTATCATCAATCACATCTTAAGATATAACTGTTCATTGCCACGCAACAATCCACAATAGGAACTCTTCGTATTGGTTCTACAGCGTTGATTTCCACAACAATTTTTATATTTCGAACATATCAATGTCCAGCCAGCATTATCGACGCGCGCGCCGGCTTTTGACGACGCAAGGATACTAAACGATGCAATCAGAGAAACATGACGCGTGATTTAGTCTAAATGAGGTGAGCGACGACCCATGAAAATAACTACCGGCTCGTCCACTTGTGATTAGCTAGAGTATAAAACTGCTGGTTAGTGCTGCAAGCCAACTTGTTGCTTACTTGCTAGTTTCATAAGTGTTGGGTAATAGGAAAATGAAGGGTTACACGCAAGTACAGTCCATGAAAGTGGTCGTGATTGCGTGCATTAATTTCTTGGACGCAGTTTTTAATGGTTACTTCACGATTCTAATAAGATATATTATGCAGAACTTCATTTAATATTTTGTTCTACCACTCACCATTAGACATTTATAAAAAATCATTGATGTCCGCTCCTTTCCCATACAAAAAATCACATTCAGATATACCAAACGTACTGTATTAAACGTCACGCAATCGACCCGCTGGCGTACAATAACAAAATGAACTACTGATTGTACGTAAAAAACCGGCCAAGAGCGTGTCGGGCCACGCGCAGTGTAGGGTTCCGTAGTTGCCAGACAGGTCTTTGTTACATCGATACGCGCGCGCCAACTAAACGTTGCGGTTGCGTCGCCCGAATTTGTACGAAAGTTGGCCTTTCCAAGTACAGTTTTAAGTTGATCGACTATTACCTACTCGTTCGTTAGTTATGTCTACTTATCCGTGATAATTTTCCTTTTAAATTCATTAGATACTGCCGTGAATTTTTTAACATACCCCGTAGTAACCATTTAGCCAGCAGGGGGGGCGACGACACTTGACTTCAACAAAACTTAGGGCTTTCAAAAGCAATATCACGCAAACTAATCCCTGAATAGAGAAATGGTATTCGGAAACCCATAATATTTTTGAACAAGGTATCGAACGAAATCCCACACCATGGATTTACCAAGAAAAAAAATTACATCCCTACTTTACGTGTATGGACCCTAATAATTTGATTATTTTTTATTATGCCATTTTGTCGGCGAAATAGATTATTTATTTACCCATTCCAAATTACAGCTTTCTAGTATCTTTCTTGACTCTTTTGTCGGCGTCATTGATTTATATACCCATGCCCAATTGCAGTTTTCTAGTAGTAAGGGTCACAGAACTATGCCGCCAACGTTCAGATGGACATGGCGAAACTATAAGGGTTCCTTGTTGATTACGGAACCCTAAAAAGATGAAACAACACAACCGTCTAACAGTGGCATGTAGGGATTGGTTGTATGTCGATTTTTTTGATATAACCAAAAAATGTGCGCATAGTATTATCAGCATCTGCAATATGCAATTAGTATTAAAGCACACAAGTAGTGTCCTAACACTACATGTATGCTTTCCTAAACAAAAGCTGGTATAGTGCAAAACTAAGACTAGATAGATATATATATATTTTTTTTATCTCACATACTCTTTTGGAGATGCCTCCAATCTGTACGCATGGACGCCGGGCGCGTACGCAATGGACCGGGGGAACTAGATAGATATGGCAGAACCCTCTTTTTTTTTAATAAGAAAATGACAATGAGTTTATAATTAATTTCTTAACATTAAATTCTTTCCCTGCCAAAAGTTATGAACGATGTTACGTCACAATATAGCACGGAATCAGTTTCACATATTAAATTTTCGCGAAAAAATGTAAAAGGATTTCAAGTCTGGATTTAGTACGAACGCAAACATCATAAATTATCAAATCAAAAGATATACAAAGAAGTTGCACGCTGAGGAACACGTGTTAATTTGCCATTTGATTTTCTTCGAGAGATTGTTTGAAAAATAAGAGAAGGAAGAGATCCCTTACAGGGATAAGTTCGCTTTTGTACCGACTTAACCTAATTTGTCTGTATTTTTACCTGTGTTTCGTGTATAATGTAAATTATTTACATATGTGTATTCATATATGTATACATTACATGGAATACATTTTTATGGTATATGTATTTATGTGAGCCGATGAAAACTATGATAATATAAACATCATATCCCGGTAATAAATTTCTAGAAAAAGTTCATTCAATTAATTGCGAAACAAACCGGCTGAATGACTTTAAGAAACATAACGATTCATGATAAAGTGGAAACAGCCGCATATTAGAACGAACAAAAAGAAAAAGTATGAGACATTGCACTGGTTTTCCTTAATGTTTTGACCTTTCAAAATGAATACGTACTAAGTTCAAGCTCAACAACACATTCCATATGCCCATTTATTAGTGTTCGGCTGCTCGAAATTAAAAACAAGTAGCCTGCAGGTTTAAAAAAAGAAAAACTTCCGTACATGCTGTACCTACTTACACCGTGACTTAGTTTAAGCATATCTAACTAGGCATGTCGCTGAAAATCTTGTTTAGCTTGGGAATTTGACAAAAAAGTCCATGAATATCCATGCTATAATCACGTAACATGAGATATACTTGACGTTATTTTTAAATACATAGAAAACTTCCATGACTCAGGAACAAATATTCGTGCTCATCACACAAATAAATGCCCTTACCGGGATTCAAACCCGGGACATCTAGCTTCGTAGGCAGGGTCACTACCAACTAGGCTACAGAGGTCGTCGTGTTTGTTATATTTGTTATTATTATTGCTTTTTTACATTGTATATTTGACATTATGAAAGTGCTTAATTGTAAGCCTACTTAAAATAATAAATTACTTTGACTGTGAATTAATAAACCAAGAAAATAAACGTCCAATAAGGGGCCTTTTTATTTTTGGGGCACAAATAAAAACAGGCATAACGACCATACGATTTGCTATTTCTGTGAAATGCTTAGGGCGTTAAATGCACCCAAAGTAGTTTTTTTTTGTGAAATGACGGCGTATATATATGAAGTTTAAATGAGGTCTACTTAGATATTAATTTACTTATAAAAGTTCGACGTCTTTTTAATTGATTATTGTTATACGAGCTTGACGTGGTTAATAAATAAACAATTTAAAAGAATTATTTTTCATTACTTTTCCAGTAAAAAAATCCAAAAGACATAGACAAAACTATAGGTTATATTATACAATGCCATTATACTTTTACCACAAGGTTTAATTTGTGTCTATTTGACGATTTTCCTTTGTCTATCTGTCTCGTCGTTAATTGCATTAGGTTTGTTTATTGTTCTATCATATGCAGATACATTATGAATTATGCAAGATCACGGAATTGCAGGCATAATAAACTTGTGATCTGTCATGATCATTAATTGCCCACACTGAGCCATTGTAACGCAATAAATTAATCTCAAATCCCGCAGAACAGATGTAATCTATTGTGATCGATTATCTATACCTTATGTGTGCAATAGAGATAATATCTTCTGAACATTTTCCGTATTTGTGTTTTATAGGAATTCGCTAAGTAGGTACCAATGGCGGCGCATGCATGCACAGCCCGGAATAAAAAAAATTGACCTTGAAATACGCCTTCCTCACAACGAAACACTACAATAAATACGCAAGACACTAGTAAATCTTTTATCTCATCTCAATTAGCTTACTCTAAACAACAAGCATGTAATGGAGGAACGAGAATTCCTGACACAGGTTATTTATCATACTAGGAAGCCCCAACCTTGTTGTCGTCTTGACACTTGTTTTTTCTCAAAAAAAATTTTATTAATTTAATTTATGCACAAAACTCACATAATATCCAAGCACTGACTAAACTTCACCTGACTGTGCATTGCAGAGACGTGAATTATTATTGTTATTTGTTATACATTATTATTATCTGTAATTTTGACTTGCAAATAAATAATTAATATGTAACCTTAAACTCACATAATAATATTAACAATGAGAAACATTCGTACAGCAAACGGGCGAATGCAATGTGTGTGTTGCCATTAATTCATTTATTTCTCCCTTGACTTCAAAAAACCAAGGTACGTAGGTACCTGGTTACTTTTTTTACGCAATCCTTGGTGATTAAAATTCTAAGCTAGAAAATGCGTGAATTTTTTGTGTTTTGTAATACAGTTTATCATTAGAAGACTTATTATCAAAATATGATGATAAAAAAAAAAAAAAAGATATTTGCGCATTCTTTCAGCACAGTTTTCCATAAAATAAAGTATGGCAATGTTTTCGTTGAGGCGCCGTTTACAATTGAGGAAGTAATTTATTCTAATATAAACCTTATTAATTTACGGTTATGGTTTAAATTCGAGTTAGGTAGTATTTGTTAAAGCCGCTTGGAATGGGCTTGCTCAGCCGCCATTTTTTCGCTCCGATTCTATGATATGAACAGTGATCGGATTTTACGGTGCAAAACGGCGGGATATCGAAGAAATATTAATATGGACACGACCAAAATCCCGGCATCTTGTATAAAAAAAATGCTAGTCAGAATTATGATCTTTCTAATTAGGCTTAGGTCATGTGGCAGATCAGTTTTAAACAGACTTATTTAGCAAACTTTTATACATAGTGAAATAATTTTATATCAATTGTTAAAATGTAATTGAATTTTATTTCATGTAAGTAATATAATTAGAATCATTGTCCTCCAAAAACAAATGTAAGTCCCAGAATTCCGAAGTATATCCATATCAACATAATGTTGGGGGTTATTCACTCCGTGTTGCATAGGGAAATCCGATCATTGAACTAGGAAAGTGTGGGGTGCAATTTAGATGTGTGCGCGGTATTTTCTCAATGACAATTCATGCTACAAATGCGCTCGGTGACAAGCGTAATGAATGGATGATAGGATAATAGTCAATAACTGGCCACCTCATACTAAAAATGAACTCTATTCACTTATAATTGAATTAATTTTTAGTATAAGGTGTTAATTACTGGCCACCCTTCAATAACTGGCCACGTTAAAGTAAATGAATTCTGTTTGGGAACAGAGTTATTTTTTTTAGTATTACTCTAACGATTTAATTGTGCTCTTGGAAATGGTATTAACAAGTCCAAGCTAGTACGTCCGTATTTAGGTAATGGATATTTTGTATTTTTTTGATGATTTACGAGAAAAAATATAGAAATAAAGCAATGGGAATCGGCTGATATGGGTGCTTTGCCAATAATAATAATAATAATAATTCTGCCTAGCGTTGAATCCGCTTAGCACCCTGCTGAAGGATTCAGGGCTAGGTTGCCGGCTTCGGAGAGAGGGTGAGGTTATTTCTCATCTGCTCTATATGGATGACCTTAAGCTATTTGCACCGAATGCACATGACCTGTTGGAACTACTGAAAACAACAGAAGTCTTCAGTAGCGCCATCAAAATGGAATTTGGTGTCGATAAGTGTGCGGTCATGCATGTACAGCGGGGGAAAGTTGTAAATTCAACAAATTTGCAACTTTCTGAGACAATGACCCTCAAATCTATCTCCGAAGCAGAAACCTATAAGTATCTTGGTATGTCACAGTCATTGGGTATTGAGGGTGAGGGCGTAAAGCGGGCGGTGAAGGAGCGCTTCTTTTGTCGCCTGACCAAAGTACTTAATAGTCTTTTGTCGGGCGGCAACAAGGTGCGCGCTTTCAACGCCTGGGTGATGCCCTTGCTTACTTACTCCTTTGGCGTACTAAGGTGGACCCAGACTGAACTGGATGCCCTGGACCGAAGAGTCCGAGTACTGCTTACTGCGCATCGCATGCTACACCCACGCTCGTCTGTTATGAGACTGTACATCTCGCGGAAATGTGGAAATCGCGGCTTTTTAAATGCCAAAGATCTCCACAACCGCGAGGTGTGCAGCCTCAGGGATTATTTCCTAAACAACGAGTGTGGGATGCATCGCGACGTAGTAGCAGTAGACGGAAACTTCACCCCGCTCTCCTTGGCAAACGAGAACTGGCGCAGGCTTAAAGTAATGAGCGCCGAGGACCGCAGGGCGGTATGGAGGAGCAAGGAGCTACACGGGCGGTTCTACAAGGCCCTCACAGGGCCCGATGTAGATCTGCTCGCGTCGGTGAACTGGCTACGTTTCGGGGATCTCTTCGGGGAAACCGAAGGTTTTGTCTGTGCAATTGCGGACGAAGTTATCATGACGAACAATTACCGGAGGTATATCCTGAAGGACGGTACGGTCGACATTTGTCGGGCATGCCGCCGTCCCGGGGAGTCACTCAGGCATATTATCTCCGGTTGTGGTCATCTTGCTAACGGCGAGTACTTGCACAGACATAACCTTGTAGCCAGAATTATTCACCAGCAACTTGCTCTACTATACGGTCTTGTGGCCTCCGAAGTGCCTTACTATAAGTACACACCTGCACCAGTTCTCGAAAATGGTCGTGCCACGCTCTATTGGGATCGATCTGTGATCACGGACAGGACTATTCTAGCCAATAGGCCTGATATCGTGCTGACAGATCGATCGAAACGCCAGGCAGTGCTCGTCGACATCACCATCCCCCATGACGAGAACCTCTTGAAGGCCGAGAAGGACAAAGCCAGCAAGTACCTAGACCTGGCTCACGAGGTAACCGCCATGTGGGATGTTGATTCGACGATCATCGTCCCGATAGTCGTTTCGGCGAACGGTTTAATAGCGAAGAGTCTCGACCATCACCTCAAGAGACTCTCGCTAGGCGGCTGGATCAAGGGTCAGATACAGAAGGCGGGACTCCTGGATACTGCGCGTATAGTCAGGAGGTTCCTGTCTCTGTCGCCCTGACCGCCGGTAGCTTAGGCCTCGCCTCGCTGCCGGCTGCACCCTAGGTTAGGTTTTTATAATGATTTTATGTTTTGTATGTATAGTTTTATATTTTACTTTTTAGATTAAATTATTGTAAAAACCTAGTCTAAGACGAAATTAAAATAAAGAGAATAATAATAATAATAAAAAAAAAAAAAACTTTATTTCGGACGGAATCCATAGGTGTTAGTTACAGCCTTATATTCTAGTGTTATTTGTTACTTAAAAATGAAAGAGTAGGTACTACAATTAAAAACACAATTCAGGTATGGAGCTTAGTCCATCTCTGTAGAAGGGGGGAGTCCCATCTATCCGCTAGCGCTACCAGGATGCCGTTGGCGCTGCCTCGCCAGCGGTTTAGTAGTGAGGCACACCGTTTACGCATGATGGCCGCAAAACCATCAACCTGTGCCGTCTTTTCAATTAGCGTCATGGATTTTATACAAGTCGTAGTGTAGCGTACAACATGGCGAAGAATGGATGTCTTATTGAATTCGAAAGTCGTTTACGCCACTCCATTTGTTCACGAGTTCTCGCTTTTGCAACACAAAAACCTGTTATCATCACCCCTTGCCTCCGGTTTCAATATTCCTACTTTTTTAATACCACTCGAATTCGTTTTTGAGACAGACATCGCTAGCTAGCGCAAAAACGGTTCATATTGATGCAGAATTATGACGTCACAACGTAGGAACCTCAGCTAGGAACTTACGGTTAGAAATCCGTACTAACCGTTGTACCGACGTCGTAGGGTGGGTCAATCAACTATTTCTTGTTGTTATTCTGTCACGTTATAGCCAGTAGACAAAATTTCAAAATGTGTCAGAAAAATGTTACTAACGGACTTCTAACGTGCCTAAAAGCTGGTCCATACAAAAAGGGGTCGAACTTGACAAGAAAACCCCACATATGATGATTAAAAACCCATAAATCGCAATTTTAAAAAGTGGCAACCATTGACATATAATTTTAAGTATAAACGATAATACAGAGAGAAAGAATACACCAAAAAATAAACCATCTTCGTCTGTAGCGCTAGACTGCTCTGACCAACTGAGGACGACAGTGACGGAAGTTGTATACTTTTCAATTACATTCCCGCTAAGACTTGCGCCCTCTCTGTATCCTCTTGAAAGACTTATTCACAGCCTTGGCACTACTCCAATGGGCGAGCTATGCGCCCGCTCCATTCCAATCGAACCACATCAGGTAGTTTCGGGTTAGCGAGAGAGATGGCGCTGGTGTACACTATACCTTTATAACGAAACAAATTATTTAATTAAATATCTTTTGTTTCGTGTTATTTTTAACGAGGAAGTTAGAGTGGTCCTAAAGGCTGTGTGCCTTTCAAGAGAATACAGAGAGGTCGCTATTCGTAGCAGGAATATAGTTGGAATATACACGACTTCAGTCACTATCCTCGTAGCTTAGTGGTTAAAGCACTCTACCGGCAATAGAGGGATCGGGTTCGAGTCCTGTCGGGGGCTACAGAAGAACATGGTTTATTTTCCCATTATATTCTTTCTCTCTGTATCATATCGTTTTATTTTAGTTATTTTTAATTTACTTTGGGATGATTAAAAATATACGTTTTCGAATATTTAAATACTTTATGACCTTAATATTTTATTTTGATTTTATTGTGATATCTTGATAGTTTACTATTTATATAGTGACTCCTGACGATTTTAGTTATCCTGCAATAACATACCTACCTAAAAGAAAAGGTTAACTTAACACAGTCATCTTTAAGTCGGACTCTGATCTCGGTTTGAGTTAGGTCAGGCGCGGGACACTCCGCGATTTACGTTCATCGCTACAAGTACATGCCGGTGCCCCAACGTTGGGGAACCGGCATGTACTTGTAGCGATGAACGTCGACGTCGTCGTCGACGACGTCAGAGGGACATAAATCTTAATGTTTTGGCTGAGAACAAAGCGCCTTTTGTAAAGATCAAAGGAGTGTCCCTTCTGTACTTGTACTATTATCTATTCTGTGGTTAGGTCAAGTGTTTTCTGTGGTCAGCAGCCGAGCATCTCAAGGTCTCAACATATTTGGTTTTATTAATATCTATTTATGGTCTTAGTACGTGTTTTCGTTTCGGAGGCCAAGATAAACTTCAGGTCACAGAGCAAGCGTAGTACCTAAATATGAAAACAATACAAGGTGAAAAGTTTATAAAATCGGTTAGCATTTAAACTATATCGGATTTTTAATTAGGCGAACTAACTTGACAACTGAAAATGTTGTCAGACATAGGAAAAAATAAATAGTGATGTTTATGTCGATACAAATATGTCGATATAACGTTGTACCTACTATAAATCTGATTCAAATTGTATTTTATCAAGTAATCATACTAAAGTATGGAAATGGTTTTAAAGTATAGAAATATAATTAGAAAATAATCCTATTTTAGACATCTTGCATACCTACATTCATAATCCTCCTAGCGTTATTCCCGGTTGTGCCCCTAAAGAAGCCCCGGGTCCGCTTTGACACCTAAGCCCATGATTCGGCATAGGCACTAGTTTTACGAAAGCGACTGCCGTCTGACCTTTCAACCCAGAGGGAAAACTAGACCTTATTGGGATTAGACCGGCTTCCTCACGATGTACAATGTATACATCTTGTACCTATACATTGTTGAATAATAAAATAAATTTTATGTTAATAACTTTACCAGAATCCCTATTTAAACTGTAAAAATATATGTCGCAGGGAAATGGCCAAAACAGAGATTTGAACAAATCTCTAAGGGATATGATCAAATCACGCAGGATGTTAAAATGGCGAATCCATTTTATCATTTGCCTAGAAAAAATCAGTCATTTGATCAAATCTCTGAGTCTGTTTAGTGAAATGACGAAATCGGCCAAAAAAGGCAACTCGTTTTTTCATTTCACTAGATTTGTTTAGTGATTTGATAAAATCCCTGAACCGCGTCAGTGAGTTGACGAAACTAACTCGCAAAGCCAACTCGTTTTACCATTTCACTAGACAAGTTTAGTGAAATGATAAAAATCTCAACTCTAGTACGGATTAAGTCGCTAGTGCGGTCGTGTTACCCCCCTCCTGCACCTTACCGCTACCGGCTGTCGCCCTTGAGTGTCAGGGAAATGGCCAAAACAGAGATTTGAACAAATCTCTAAGGGATATGATCAAATCACGCAGGATGATAAAATGGCGAATCCATTTTATCATTTGCCTAGAAAGAATCAATCCCATCCCATCTCACCCCAATTACGAGGGACTACGGCCGATTTCGTCATTTTACTAAACAAATTCAGGGATTTGATCAAATGACTGATTCTTTCTAGGCAAATGATAAAATGGATTCGCCATTTTAACATCCTGCGTGATTTGATCATATCCCTTAGAGATTTGTTCAAATCTCTGTTTTGGCCATTTCCCTGACACTCAAGGGCGAGAGCGGGTAGCGGTAAGGTGCAGGAGGGGGGTAACACGACCGCACTAGCGACTTAATCCGTACTAGAGTTGAGATTTTTATCATTTCACTAAACTTGTCTAGTGAAATGGTAAAACGAGTTGGCTTTGCGAGTTAGTTTCGTCAACTCACTGACGCGGTTCAGGGATTTTATCAAATCACTAAACAAATCTAGTGAAATGAAAAAACGCGTTGCCTTTTTTGGCCGATTTCGTCATTTCACTAAACACACTCAGAGATTTGATCAAATGACTGATTTTTTCTAGGCAAATGATAAATGGATTCGCCATTTTAACATCCTGCGTGATTTGATCATACCCCTTAGAGATTTCTTCAAATCTCTGTTTTAGCCATTTCCCTGCGACATATATATGTAGACATATTTATTTTTACAGTTTAAATAGGAATTTGAATTCATAAAGTAGGAACCTACCTTGCATAGTCCCTCCACCAACCGTGTCAGTAGTAGAAAAGCCGAAAATACTTACTCACCTATATGTTTATACTGAAACTAACGTAAGAAAGAAATATTATTTGTCTCTCAGCTGTCTTCCAGTGACACGGATGGTGGATCAGCCTATATACGAGGGGCGTCTGAAAAGTTCTAAGCCTAAGGTATTTCGAGGTTATATATGCGTTTATGATACTGGCCACTAGAAAGGCCATTTAAAAACAAATTATTAAAAAATAACATGTCACGTTTTTATTATTCTGTTTCGAGATATTCAACGGAAAAGTACATCATGTGTGAATTACCAACGAATATTACGAAAATTGAGCACCGTGCTGTAATTAAATTCCTTACAAAAAGTGACAAATCACCGCAGTGTATTTTTGAGGAAATGGCTATTATTTACGGTGATTCTGGGCCTTCTTATGCCACAGTCAAAAAGTGGAGTCGCTTATTTAAACTCGGACGGGAATCGATCGAAGACGACCCCCGCTCAGGGCGGCCAATATCGGTAGTGACCGAAGAAAACGTAGCAAAAGTCAAAAAGCTGGTATTAGAAGATAGAAGAATGAAGGTTTGGCAAATAGCTGAGGTCTTAGGTATTAGTAAAGTAAGAGTCGGAGAAATTTTACATGAACATTTGTACATGAGTAAAGTCAGTGCTCGTTGGGTACCGAAAATGCTAACGGCCTTCGATAAAGTACGTCGTGTGGAAACTTCTCGGGCGTTTTTAGAATTGTGCGAAGATGATTTAGATGAAGTTTGTTCCCGAATAGTAACTGTTGATGAAACATGGATCAGACAGTATGATCCGGAGTGTAAGTCTGAGTCGATGCAGTGGATTGAAAAGGGTGAAAGGCCGCCGAAGAAATTTAAAGTGCAAAAGTCGGCCTCTAAGTTAATGGCTACGGTATTTTGGGACTGTGATGGCATTCTTTTAATCGATTATTTAGAAAAAGGCTCTACGATAAACGGAACTTATTATGCAAATCTAATAAGACAGGTGCGACAAGCCATAGTTGAGAAAAGGCGGGGTAAACTAAGGAAAGGCATTTTGTTTTTGCAAGACAACGCACCCGTTCACACCGCTAATGTTGCGAGGCGTGCTCTGAAGGAAGTTGGTTTTGAGGAAATTGACCACCCACCCTACAGCCCAGATCTAGCCCCAAGCGATTATTTTCTATTCAATCATTTGAAGAAAGAGTTGAGGGGAAAGCGATTTAGAAGTGACGAAGAGATGAAGGCGGCTGTACAGGAGCATTTTGAAGGGCAAAATAAAGATTATTTTTTTAATGGCCTAAAAGCACTGTATAAAAAATGTAAAAAATGCATTGATTTAGGAGGAGACTATATTGAAAAATAAACACGAGTTCATTTTTGTAAATTGTTTTTTTCTATCTTAGGCTTAGAACTTTTCAGACGCCCCTCGTACATCTTATTCGTATTGGCAAATAATACAATAATAGCTCAAAGAACTTCAGAAACCAAATTCTATCAACCTATTATTTAAATATCTTTTTCATCACACTTGCTCGAAGAGGGCTTCATAATGCGCAGACATACAGAGCTGTAATAGCCTGTGTTACGCCCACGGGCGTAATGGTTTTTTTCTTAAATTGTGTCTGCCACTCATGCGGCAGTTACAAAGCAAAGAGGTTTTATATCAAATACGATGTCTGAAAACGTATTTATAAATAAATGTAAACTCAAAAAACTACTTAAACATGTTTAACTGAATTATTTACAGATTTAATATGTAGTTATTTAGTGTCTATGTAAAATGTTATTAAGTGTTTTCAAATAGTGGCTGTATAGAGAAGGGTCTTTGCCATACGCGCCTCACGACAAATTCAACAAAATGGACGACTGACATGTTGCAGTTTTAATAAGATTTGTATAGACTCTTGTTCGCAATATTCCACTTCCGCCCCTCGTTAAACAATGTACTATTTCAACACAATTGCTCGTAACGGACCTCTTATTGTGTCGCTTTTAGGCTCATAATCCTGGATATTAAACACGCGTTTGTTATAACATTACGATACTTGTGTGTTATGGTTATATCCCGATTAAGTCACGTTGACACCTTGCAGCAAGATTGTATGCATGCCGCACGGTGCATTCTTAAATTAACCGGGTTGAACCGAATGTACAGTTTTTTTTTAATTCTCGGCAAATGGATTCTTACTCGACTAAACAAATTAAATCCTTTTTGTTAATTAATTGACTATTTCTTTTTGGATATGATATAGAAACGTTTAATTTAGTAAAACTATTCACTTTTGATAACATTTTAAAACGAAAATATTTATTTTATTTTGTATTGGCTGTATATCATCTAAAGCGCGCGGACTGCGCACACTTCACGAAAAAAACAGTTGCGCGCCATTACAGGTTATTTCACAGATATTTGTAAACATTGTTAATACGTGTTTGGTTATTAACAAAAATGTTGACTCGTGGTGACTAGAAAAGTGATAAACAGAATGGACGCCACTGGAAATTCTTGGCGATGTATACAAAATGTGAGTAAAAACCTGTTGCCATGAATAAGTAAAGAAAATAACTTGGCAGGCCTATAAAATTTTCATCTTATGAAAAGGATTTTTTCCTCGCAAAATGTGTTGAAAAACGTAGTATGAAACGCGTGAGCTTTGATAATTACATCCTCGGCTGTCTTATCATCCGCCTCTGGTGTAATTATCAACATACCTCACTTGTATCACAATGTACTATTACATAAGTAACAAGAATGATAACAACACTAGTATACAAACTGCGTTACTAAACCTCTTTTATGAACTGTTTTTTTATATATCGATATTAACAGCACTAGCGAAACTGTGGCAACATTCGTGTGCAATGAACTGTCAAGTTAGTTCGCCTAATTAAAAATCCGATATTTATATTTGCTGTGTTAGAGTCGCGTTAAAATTGTTGGAACGCATTTTCGCTCCAGCACACATGACTTCGGTTGTACTATCTATACCTGTGGCTTAGACACATTATTGTGATGCATGTTATGATGCACTCTGTCCAATCCAAGCCATAGTTGCCGCATCGGGTGACCATGTGTTGCGTTTGAAATTCGTTCGTACTTGGAGGTCTATCTGACTCGACATTTTGATGTAACTTTAATATTCGTATGATATTTGTTACCAATGTTGGCATCCACGAAAGTCCAAAAAAGTGCGGACAACAAATATACCAATATTATATTAATACAAACAGTTAAATATACCTCCTGCCTTAATGTACAGGTGTGACATCATAATTGTGGAGCACGCTTTTTCGTCGCCTAAATAATTAGTTGTTTTTTTTTTTAATTTTATAGTTGTATTGTATGTATGTTAGTCTTTAAGGCATTTGTTACTAAGTCTACTAGTCTGCATACGCCCTTAGATACCTGAAATAAATGGTATGTTATTATTATTATTACCATTGTTGCACGCTCACTTTAGGAACTAAACTAACCTAAACATAAAGGAGGAACAAAATAGTATACTTTGTTTGTTTCTAGAACATTTTGCGGAATACTGGTTCTTAAATAGCTTTTTATGCATGTCGCCACGGCGGTGGCGACCAAAATATCAATTTGTTTTTGCCGTTGGTAAATATTTTTCTAAGCTTTATCTCTTTAGAAATAACGCCCAATTTCGAACTATTCGTATTTTCTCAATAGCAAAACGGTGAAGGACGCGTTGGTATTATTACAAATTTATTTGCAGAATATGCTATTGCAAAAAGTGTTTAACGGCTTTATACTCTTACGAATAGCGTTCAGTTTTGAATGAAGTCGAATCGGCTAGCAGCAAAAAGTGACCTCCTTCACATCTGACGTCACAAAACACTGTCGCGTATTTAACAATTTTTCCCCATCCCAAAAAGTGCTCAGCGCCGCTAAAGAAGTTTTCACTTTAAAATCCTCTACCTGTCTCTTATTTCACCGAATACTGGAGTGTTGGCGTGAATTTACGTATTTATCTATGTAAATTAAAAAAAAAAGCATATGAGACTTGACGGCGAATCCTCGGTTTTCCAATTTTACACTGTCCCTACTGGCCTTTTAGCCCCATCGCAGCGCAGTGCAGCTTTACCCCTTACGTAACGAATGCAGTGAGAGTTGCAAAGAGCACTTATCTCGGTATATCATTTAACATTATCCTCTTTATGTTTAAAATAATAGGTACTCCATTTCACGTCGCCGGAAGTCATAAGTGAAGTTAAAGTTGAAAACAAGGTTTTGTCGATAATCATTTTTTTTCCATCGTCAAGTGTACTTTTTTGCACATATCCATAACACGTTGGTATTCACATGTGTAATTTAGTAGTTGCTATGGTCACCGTCTGGCTTACCATATACTTAAACACTTTATAATAGGCCTGATTGGTTTATGTGAGCAAACAATTGTAATGGTACGACAGAATTACAGTTTTCTAGTTGTAAGGGTTACTGAGCTTAGCTGAAGACGGACGGACAGACGGACGGACATGGTGAAACTGGTTCTCTATTGTATGGCCAAAAATCATTTCCCAAAGTGTTTTTTCACTTGGCATTATCTCCTATGGCAAAATATTACTTCGCAAATTATTGTTTGGCAAAGTTTTATATAGTCAAGTTTAATTTAGCCAAACATTTTATTTGGCATAACATTCGTTTTCCAAATTATTGCATGGCATACGATTTATATCCTAATTGTGTAGTGCATACCAAATATATTGGCAATTATTATAACCTAACCTAACCGCCAGCGTGTCGACGTCACCCCGCTTCGCGGGGTGCCTATTTCCGCTCTAAGGGACACAAGTGAACCCTAACCTAACCTACTTATAATTTTATTTCTCAAATTATTGTGTCTATTTCTGCCGTTGATGAAAGATGGCCGTTATTAAGTTAAAAAAAAACACGGTTTGTTAAACTTTTCTTATATCAAAATGTGTATTGATAAAATATAAATTAAAGTATGTTATGTTTTGCATTTGTTTGTCTTTTCATTTTAGTTTGTAGTAAAAATAAAATATTTGCCAAAGTTATGCTATGCTATGTGAAGTGTGCGAAATGAAAATTTGAGCAAATGTTTTGTTTGGAAAACAATATTAGCTCAAACAAAGTGTTTGCTAATTAAACTTTTGTCTTAATAACATTTGACAAAGCAAAATGATGCCAGGTGATATTTTGACCAAATGAACAATTTGCGAAACAAAAATGTGCTATTTGTTCGTTTGGGAAATGAAACTGCTGCCATAAGTTTTATGGGAAGTGAAATTTGGCGAAAAATATTTTGCCGAAACGGCAGGACCCCGGTGAGACTATAAGAGTTCCTTGTTGACTACGGAACCCTAAAAAAAAAGAAAATGAAGTCGGTGATAATGCTACAAGAGTATTGAATTGACCGTCAGATAACTACGATGCTATTATCTACTTATACCTTACCTTACCTAAATATCGCATGTATAACCCACATTGATAAGCAATAGTCGACAGCAAAAAAGTTCTAAAGTTTCTTCAATGTGTTAGATTACGGAATTTCCGAGGCATAAACCGTCTTCTTTTTATCGAAGTATTTTAATGATACCTTATTTTAATAAAAAAACCTGCGTATTTGCTCCAACAATTAGATCCAATCTCAATACCTACTTCTATAACAAAAGAAACGCTTAGTAGGTATAATTCTCAATCCCTCACATTTCTTCCATTTTAATATGATTCACCAAAATCGTTTTATTCCAATACAATGGAAAGGTCCAGGTCAACGTTCTAAGATCAGAGACAATCAAACTGTTTTACTCCACTCGCTTCGTTTTCTGCCAAATTGCGAGCCGGTCGTCACCCTCTTCGTGTTTGATTTGTGCACGGGAATGTGTTGCCTACCCTAAGGTTACACATGAGTAAGTACAATACGCAAATTTAATTTATTTCTTCTTATCGCATTGATTCATAACAAAAGAGGTATGCCAGCGGGACCTTTTATTACCGCGTGATATATTGTTAACTGTCCATTGTTTAGATGTAAGTATGTAGGTACCTATATTTAAAAGCCCATTGAGACCTTTTCTTATTTAGTTCTGTGTTTCGTATTTTTAATGTTTTTGTATGCCTAAAATCTCTGTAGCAATTTAAGCAACCTGGTAAAATTGTAAACTGGTTGTCACTAGGGGTGAACTGAAAACCAGGACTGTGTGCAGCTAGTCTGCGCTGAAGCAAATATGCACTATTACTGTGGCACAAATATAATTGCTTGATTTCGTTTTTAAAGTTCCATAGTCAACAAGGAACCCTTATAGTTTCGCCATGTCTGTCTGGCCGTCCGTCCGTCCGTCCGTCTTCGGCTTAGCTCAGGAACCATTACTACTAGAAAACTGTAATTTGGCATGGGTATATAAATCAATCACGCCGACAAAACAGAAGAATAAAAACTTGAAAAAATTTTTTTTCACTTCTCATGCTCAAAAAGTGCGTCATATTAAGGCTTAGCAAGCGGGGCCAAAGTAGTACATTTAGCCCCTAGGGAAAATATGTGTACATATTTATGATTTATAAAGCATTTTAATTTGAACAATCAAAATAGTTCACCGTATTACATCCACCAATCACAACTCTTTAAAAAAACATTTGTATTTGCTATCAACTAACCAGAATACAGCTAGATATTATAATCGACCAATCAGGAAACAGAATTCATATCAAACATTAGGTGTTTTTTATTCTCTAGCACAATAATTAAAAAAATAAACGCCTCTGACCGTCTATAGCCGCGTCCAAACGTTGCATACATGACGTAAGCTATGAAGATTGAGCGGGATAGACTGCTGTCTATCTCGCTTTATTGTATGTTGTCCGCCGCGCTCGGCCGATTGGACGCGGCTATTAGACTGTTATGCCGGCTGTACACATTGGGCCAACGTTGGCGCGTGAGCAGGATGCAGCTATGCAAACGCATGAGAACGATATAAAGCCTGTCCTCTAACGCATAGCTGCATCTGCTCACGCGCCAACGTTGGCCCAATGTGTACAGCCGGCGTTAGATCACGAGACGACGACGACGAGAGAGAGACGGTCAGAGGCGTTTATTTTTTTAATTATTGCGTTTATTCGTGGTGTCATTATTTTGTATTTGTATCAAAGCAGTTTATTAAAAAAATATGGCGCAAATTGAACAATCTTTTCGCCCCGAAGTATAATTAATTGATTGTGGATGGATAATTATTGTTTTTACTATTTTCTCGCAGTCGAAGTGTTGAAAGATTGTTGTTGATGAAAGATTTTTAAAATCAGATAACTAGTCCGAAATTACCCTAGAGGTTTAAGGGGGTGAATTAGAAATTATCACGTGCTATGAAACGCCGTTCTGACTAGATAAAGAAACAATAAGATCTGATTTTCGGATATATGATTCTTCACTATTATGATTGTTCATCTGATTTTATCGACACAAAATTTCTGCCTAAAATTTCCTAGAAAAAAAACCAAAGTTGGGTCTTTGTTTTCTTTTTTTTACTCAGCCTACTCAAACAATACATTATTTACGACAGAATCAAGTAAATATTATAGTATTTTATCTCACCTAAATTCTCACTTAATGAAATATAAATAAAACTTCACTACGAACTAGGTAGGTACTCGTATTTATCGAAACTTGTCCAAAAAAGCCATTCCCGAAGAGTGTTGCATCTCCTTTTTCTCGTGCGCGGAAAGCATAAGCAAGTGGGCGTGGTGATCTCGAATCAAGGCATCCCCTAAAGAGGTTGGCCACATGACTACATGTATAGCAAATACTGGGTTTTTATACCTTTTAAGATCTCATATGGGCATCGAGATTATCCTCCATTCAGCATAAAGGGTTTCATAACTTGCAAGCACACTAAGCTATGTCGCTTTTAAAGCCAGGGGGTTATAAATGAAAGGGCAGTATTTAAACAAGTGACTGTAAATTAAAGTTTTAAGTGTCAAAAATAATTAATTTACTTTATAGTATTACTAAGTGAGCGACTGACTGCGAGTGACGAGAAATCAACAACAACTTATAAACATTAATTTGAGTTCCTTAAAATACAAAATGAGAAGCTTCATAATATTTGAGCGACCTAATATTTTGTTTGAGTGTCAACGTTCCGTCCTGCATTTTTTCAATTTTGGTAATTTTTTTTTATACTGAGCGGCATTTTATCTTAAATGAAGTGTTTCGAATAAAAAAACCACTTTGAAAAATACTATAATGAGCAGAGGTTTTTCCCTCTTATATTAAAAAATTAATAACCTATCCGTGGGCTATTTCTAACTAGTCGCTCACTTAGTAATGTCGCACAGATAGAATTTTAATATCTGAAATGGATTAATCACAACCCACTTTTTGTAAGCTCGTTCTGGATTTTATTATTACTTAATCAATATTCGTCGTTTGTATCATACCGCTCAAGTTATTAAAACAGTATGTCCATCATCAGTCGCTAAGTTTTTTTTTATTCGATCGTTTTATAATTCCCCTAAATTAAATATGGTATTTGAAAACAGAAAAAGAGGTAGGTACAGCAGAACGTCATCTCGCTCATATTTGGGCAACTGGGGAAGTGTACACCTTACAGAAGTCAGTAGCCATAGTAACACCACGCGTAGTTACGCTACTTTGTGGGTATTTGGTGTTGTGTTTCTGGTGGTGAGTATGGTCGACAGAGCTCCCAATGATGCGCCGTGGTGAGAGTGTCGGAACTGCATTTGTCACTAGCTATCAACACAACGAATCCTCAGTCAGGGTCGGTAGAGCGCTTATGATTCTTCTGGATTCTCAAGGGCCCATAGGTGACGTTGTCTGATTACTATCCGACAGACTGTATGCTTATTCGCCACCGTAGTAGTATTAAGAAACCTATCAATAAATAAATTTAAATGTGAAAACAACGATACACAACATTTAACTGAATTATTTGAACAATTAAACACGAAAAGTTGCAGTTTGCTGCATGTGTAAAATATTTTCAACACCGATTTTCCACTGGGTCTGAATGCTAAAGGTTTTTTGCTTTACACGCCTCACGTCAAAATCGACAAAATGGACGACATAAATTTGTATTTTTTATATTGCCTATAAGGTACTTTTTCCTCGCAATTAAATGTGACGAAAACATTTTATATATCACGGACGGTAAGAATTTTAGAAACTCGATCACCATAGCCTTCTGCGTTCGGCGTCGTGCTTTTAATAGACTCTCGTTCGTAAAATCATTCTTACCTGCCTTGAAATACAACGTATTATTGAGCATTACATATACTGCAATCTATGTATAAAATATTCTGAAGCTACTTATCATTTATCAAGTTAGTAATACTCGTCAAGGTCTTTAATTACGTCACTATATTATGTCTAAAAGAAGTTCACATTGAGTTAACTACATCTAAAACACATAATATTCATGACGTTGTCTTATGAAGGTTAACTCTAAAATAAACATTAACATAGGATAATATCAACGATGTTTTATTTCTTCCTTTTGCGTTACTACACTATTTGCGCTGTAGCATGGTGCGGGTGACAGTTGCCTGTTTGGAACCCACGACCACCAGGTTGCAAGTCGCGCGCCTCGCCGCTCGGCTACAGTGCATGTACCTAAATTGTAAATGCGAGTGTTATGGAAAAAAACTACCAATACGACGGTGTTCTAATTACACGTCATACAGGCAACTGTCACCCGCACCATGCTACAGCGCAAATAGTGTAGGCACAAGAATTCCTGACGCACTGAAGCCAAATCAGAAAAACAAACTTTGCTCAAACTTTGATTTAGGTCGTTGGGTATATGAAATAGTTAATATTATAAATGAAAATCTAAGTTTTTTTTTGAAAATTAATAAGTAGGTGCGTGCATTCATCGAATTCATTCAAAATTTCTTTATAACATTTGGAATAAGTATTTCTGTTTAATGCTGTTATTGTAACGAATACCGAATATTCGGTAAATATTCGGTATTCGACATATTCGGCACATTTTTCAATGTTTGTTGTTCGGCCGAATCATTCGGTTCAAATGCCGAATATTTACCGAAAAATTTGGAAGGGATTTGTCTCCAAGTTGCAAGAATGTAGCATAGTTATTGCCCTGAGAATTTATCATTCTAAAACGGATTCTTATTGTTATTTGTCTAACTTTATTGTAAATATTTCACTATAAAGTCAGCAAGATTTCTACGTCTACAATGAGTCTGTTTTGGAACAGCTGATGAAGGTATAGGGCATTACTTTGAACCGAATAATTCGGCCGAATATTCGGTTCGGCAAAAGCTGGACGCAACATTCGGCCGAATATTCGTAATCGGTATAACCCAATATTTGGAGCATCTTTAATAAAAATGTTGTGTGATCGCATAGCCACTATTCGCTAATCATAACCAAACTTTGAAAGTGTTAGAGTCCAAATGCTCCGATAGTTCCAACTGCAAAAGCGCGCATATAATTTGTTTTTTTTTTGTTTAATTGTTTGTTTTGTCTCTAATAAATGTTTCTTTTCTTCTTTCATATTACGAGTTTAGTAATATTTACCAAATACTAACGGCAAAGGTGCGGACGTAAACAAAGGAGAGACGGACGAAGATAATAAAACACGTTAGGATATCACAGGGCTATAGTGATGCGCGGTTATTTCCCTCGAGATACTACCCCTACGTAATTTACATAAAGTGCCTAATGTTGAATGTCCATAACGTAAAACCAACGTTTTTACTGCCAGACCTTGAAACTGTGAAGATTGAGTGCGATTTATAGATGATGAATTCTTGGGTTCAGTTTTCACTTAATTTGTATAAAGTGTGTTGTATTTATGTAGTTTATTAACAGTTACCTATTAACCTTGAACGTTGTTATATTTTTTTCAGCTTTGATAAAAAAATAAGAGAAAAAAATAAAATACCTTATCGCAGACGAGACCTGACCTGATGAGATTTATTACTTGTTGAGTTTTGCCACATAGGTACATTTGTTTTGTTAATTATATATACGTAAGTATATTGTCGTCTAATACCCATAGGTAAAAGTATTTTTTTCAGCTTTGATAAAAAAATAAGAGAAAAAAATAAAATACCTTATCGCAGACGTACACTGAAGAGATTTATTAATTGTTGAGTTTTGCCACATAGGTACATTTGTTTTGTTAATTATATATACGTATGTATATTGTCGTCTAATACCCATAGGTAAAAGCTTTTCTTAATTTGGGACTAAGTAGGTCGATTTGTGTCAGATTGTCTCGCTACATTTATTTATTTATTTAATTACCTATTTGATTTTGCGCTGTTTGTTTGCTTTCCGCACTGCTGAGGTAAGTATGCGGCTGTATGTGTTGTAAAACCAATATTTACACACATTATCACTGGGTGTACAGTCCATTTCAAAAATGTCTTGCTTTCATATTAATTTCGACACAGCAAGATGAAAAATTGTATGTACATTAAATATTCATTAAATAATCAACACAACTACACACTTACATTACAATAAAAGACAATTTTATTCCGAGTATTAGTTTTTTCATATGTTAATTTTCCAGTCATATAAATTCTAACTGTAAATTATACATTTATTGCAAAATACAAAATATACAAATGCCATATCATGACCCTACCTAGAGTCGTATGCAGATTGCCAATACCCAAGTCCTCCGTTTAGTGAACACGAACTGCTGCCACCTGTAGGTACTTTGTTTAAGGCCAGTGACTTTCAATTGAAGGTCGTTTTTAATCTTAACTGGTGCCAATATATTATGTTTCTTGGAACTATGAACGTGTATTTTGAGTAATGAATAAATTAAATAGGGAAAGCATATTAGTTGTACGATTCGAACGATTAAGTTTGAACTGTAATGGTGATTAGGAGACATATAGGTAATAGATGCTAGCGCCCGTTAAAAATAATACTTACGTTGAAAAGGAAATAGTACCTACATTTGCAGTGCGGAAAGCATGTCATTACGTCACGAGTACCGAGATATAAGACTCGGGACGAGTGAAGAATGACATAAATTTCCGCACGTGTATCGAACGAAGTTTTTTAATAAAGTTGAAAAATAATGAATTGTTAAAAAACAAATTTATATAATAATCTTATTTATTTTTTATTGACATAACTAATAATGAATGGTACAATTTGTACAATTATTGAGTGGGAAAAGTGAAAAGCACTAGTTCGCGAAAACCAACTTTCCGCACGCTAAACAGCTACGTAAAGTAGCACTTTTTGAGCAACTGTATTGAAATAGTAGTCGTCCGAAACGTCGGGAGACCTCAGTGAGGTAAATAAAATAAGTTAATTATACGCGATTAAGTCCCGTTTAGTATAGATAATGTGTGAGAATCGTGAAAGTTTAAAATGTTTAAATCTCTACCGGATAGTAGAGATTTGTATTACTTATGACTGATACATTACGTACCTAGGGCGGTGAATTCGTGAATGGCCCAGATCGCAGGTGTTTGGGGCCTTACGAATTACCGCCCGTGGTGAGTACACAATTTTACGTCTTCACCTGGCCACAATGCGAGTTTTACCGTACGCGCAGCGTGCGGTATAACTCGCATTATGGCCAGGTGTGACGTAATAGTTATTTGTTAAATATAAGGGTGCAAAGTTGTATTTTACCCGCGAGTGTGGAATTGAAACACGAGCAAGCGAAAGGACTCTATAGTTGAACCACGAGCGAAGCGGGTGGTTCTAAATTAGAATTCTGAGTCAACACACGAGAAGTAACATACATTTGCCGCCGTGTGTAACACAAAACTTTTCACCTCACTGTAGCGAGGAAAGTGCAACATGCAAAACGACTTTAGTTAATTTCAATAATAATATATATATTTTTTAAATCGTAATAATAACCTAAATAATAATATGAAGTTGAATTTTGGTCAAGTGCGAGTCGGATTTCAGTTTTCCCATCCATTTAAACCCCAGCGCCTGACGAAGGCAACAAGCAATTTTTAAAAGTTCTTAAATATTTATTTTATTCTGTTTTTTAGTATTGGTTGTTATAGCGGCAACAGAAATACAGTCATCATCTGTGAAATTTTTGTATTATGAGCGTTTCACGTTTTGTTATCTGTCAACAGCTACTTAAACACGCTCCAAGGTCAAATTACTTTCGCCACTAGTGGATAAATGCGTTTTTGCCCACTGGTTTTAACGGATAAAAGATGGCTTTCCGAGGCAGTGAGGGGAAAAATACTTTTCACAATATTTTTTAAATGTTTAGTGTTTAGTTTTTTTCAGTGTTCTACACGTTGGAGGAAATTGTTAGGAACTCATTTAATTAATTTTAAAGAACTTATTATTTATGTTATCTACGCACATATCATTAGTGCTCTTAAAGAGTAGCTAGATCAGTTCCCCAAACGCGTTAGTTCCGCGTAGCAGAATTTCCATTCGCGTTTGCCCCCACTCGAGTTTGTTTTCGTTCATTTATGTCACCATTGGCATAGTTCCCCAAACGCGTTAGTTCCGAGTACCACCATTTCCAGTCGCTTTTTTCCCCACTCGAACTTTTACCCATTCTCCTTTTTTATTTTATCATTTTATTTTTATCATTCATAAATAATGCCAGTGTCATAATTTCCTATTAGCGTACTTATCCGTACTTAGCGCCAGAACCGACTTTACGGATTTTTTTTCCCATAAAGTCGGTTCTGGCGCTTCACCGGCCGCTACCGCGGCACGCTCGCTTCGCTCGCTCGGCTTGCGCGCTTTAGGGTCGCGGATCACCTAACACTCCTCCTCGCTTCGCTCGTCGTCGTACCTACACCGACCTGCCTTGGAGTAGAATCAGGGTTCTGGTTATGCTCAGTTCAAAAACGGTTTTGGCTATGTGTCGTTTTGCGCATATATGGCATTAATGCGTGTGATTGAAAAAAAAAGTATACCTATAGTAAAAAACGCGACTGGAAAACAATCAGTCTATCATATCAACTAACGCGTTTGGGGAAGTATGCCAACGGTGACATAAATGAACGACAACAAACTCGAGTGGGGAAAAAAGCGACTGGAAATGGTGGTACTCGGAACTAACGCGTTTGGGGAACTATGCCAATGGTGACATAAATGAACGAAAACAAACTCGAGTGGGGGCAAACGCGAATGGAAATTCTGCTACGCGGAACTAACGCGTTTGGGGAACTGATCTAATCACTCTGTGGTAGTAGGTAAAATCTGTACTGTAATGTTATTACAGTACAGATTTTGGTAAGGTTATGAGTTTAAATTAGGAACAGCTGTCAAACTCATACGGGTCTCTATTCTAGTATTCATAGATATTAAAACAGTTATCGATGCGAAACGTCAATTCAGTATGTTTTTATAATATAAACCGCGCGATATTTGATGTCTAGTGACATGAGAATAGGGACTTCATTCGTTTGTCTATGATTTAAAAAAACATTCGTCTTGACGTAGGATCGAATTGCCGCCATTACAGTTGTCATTTCTTTGTTGGTTTTTTGCTGTTACGAAAGTAGAATTGTGAAAAGTTGTTTGTAACTCATATTTTAGTTGAAAATATGAGTAGTAGGGACTCCGAGAACGATATGCACACTCCGCCGGATATCGTAAATGCAGCAACGATAGCAACAAAGATATTTTACAGGTAGAACTATAGTAGCAATGCAGGTCATTTTCCTACGGCTACTGAACCCATCTTAGAGTACTTATGATATGACTGTGTCTAGATAAAGTAGTGTATCAAACTGTACATAATTTGGCTTTAAAACACTCGTTTGATCCTATTATGAAACTCGCTGACGCTCGTTTCACAAAACCACACTCTTATTTTAAGGCCTCTGATTATGTATCAGTTGCATAAACTACTATAATGTACTACTACATGTGTCGTGTGTCACTCGACGGAACCCGTGTTTTCTCAAAACATAATATTTAAAATATTTTTACTGTATGAGAAATGTAAAAAGTTTTTATGTGGAGGGTGCGGAAAATGTTTTCAGTTAGCTTTTCATTTCCCTAAAATGTTCGACAATACCTAAGAGATAAGGAATATTACTGCCGGGGAAAAGGAAACTAGTAAATTTCGGGAGATGGAAGGACCAACCTTTTTTGACAATGGAGTGATTACTCGGGATAAACGTGAGCTCAATATTTTACACTTCGGATGCAATATTGTAGAACTAGATTCAGTATAAAAATATTTGATATTTATTTTACGTCATAACATAAATCAGGCATAACAATAATCAATAAATCAAGTAATATGCTTAGTATTGATCATTAAAGAGCGGATACGCACTCTTGTTCATTCTGGAGTGGCAAGCGTCAATAGTCTCCAGTATCTGCTTACCAATATCAGATAAGTTTTTTTTTGTTACGTTATAAGAAAATAAGATGATGAAACAGAATTTAAAGTTTAACACCTGGCCGTAAAGTGAAAATTACGGTAAAGCCTCAGATCCCGCATTTAAACACGTCATGTACCTGCAATTCGAGATATTCTGTTTTACTGACCTAGATGAGTAATGCTTTTTTACCTATTACTATTATTATTTTATACTTTTTCACAGTTGCTCGTAAAGGGCTTCATAACGCGCAGGCATACAGGGCTTTAATAGCCTATATTATGCCCATGCATGGACGTAACGTTATTTTGTCGTTAATCACATATGTCACTCATTGACCCTTTGTCTCTGTGTGTCTTTTGCGTAGTGAATAAATGTCTTCTTTCTTTCTTTCTTTCTTTCTTTATACGTCAGTTTTAAAGGACTGTGTTTCAATATTAATTATATGATCACTTATAATTTTAAAATGTAGCAATTTAGTGTCCGCATACAATATATTTCCTTAACCATGCCGAAAGCGTTATATTTTGTTTGAAAAAATAACACGCAAAGTACCTTTTTTAATCCAAAAAAAGTCAAAAAAATTCCCTGCCTAGGAATATAAATATGTATGTATGGTATGGATTTAGTCCACTTTCATCTATGTATGTACGTTTTCCTTTTTTAGTAAATCAGTTAATATTAATAAAAAAAAAGGATAGACAAAGTTTTTAAGTCAAAAATATAGATTTTTAGATGCTAATAACTTTTAAGGTGAGCAATATTTTTTAAAAATCAAAACGTACAGACCTAACTTTTCATTGTATCTACAACATATCTTATATCTATAAAATTATAAATATCGAACCATTTTAACAAGATGAAAAACCTTACGCTTTTTGTATGATAATTTACAGGTTCACAATCCTCTTAATAGAGCCGACTAAGGAAAAAACACATTCAGCCGAAGAAAACCGTTCGCAAACCGCGCGATTTTCAGATAGACATATTTATTTATTTATTTTATGAAGACAAATATCCAGAAAAGTTTAAGAACGGTATAATTTCATTTGCTTGAGCACAACACAACACCAACGAAATGTGCTATAATAGAAGATATTAGTGTGTACGGTAAAGTATAAATGGCCCTTGAAAGAAGTCGTAAACTAAGGTTTTCCAACTACACCAGGATTGAGTGACATTTGTAATGTTTCATCTCTCATACTGAAAGTACGTCATTGTTTAACTAAAGAGCGGGTGAGTGATGCGTCCCACCGCATGAAATTGCTATATGATATCTTTTTCACGCTGCAGACTATATGACGTACCATGGCCTCCCAACTAGAACAACGTATAATTGATACTAAAAAGAACTCATAGATGGCGACACAGGTACCGAGCGAAACATTTGAACCAGTAATCGTGAAGATAGAATGATTTTTACACCTTAATAAATTCAACGTACCTTAATTATATCACAAACATACTTCCGCACATACAATAAAGGTATATTTTATAAGTTTAGTAAATGCAATAAAATTGATACTAAATCCATGTAACTCGCACTATACGAGTGAGCTTTCAAGCTTGCTACGTATTATTGGGTACTGTCACTAGATGGCGCCATCACGGGTCGCGAAAGTTCTATGGAACCACAGGCTCTAAGCATTTGGTTATGTATATTTTTGTGTGATGTGTATATATTGTCTCTAAAATACTACTTTTATATCGAAAAAATCAAAAATACTCTATTTGTTGCCCGGGAAGTCAACGCCATCTGGTGATATCTCAATGTATTACTTAAGGCTGACAGCGTCATAGCCGTGGTAGCTCGGATACTGCATCTGCTGGTGTAGCTACGGGACTAAAATAGTATACAGAATTGCCTACATTAAGACGGTACGCTTTTGCTCTATGAGATTGGGTATCTGTACTTGTATTCTTTAATCTGTGGACGTACGGAGTCTTAGCAATCACTTTACATGTAATGTTTTTAGTGGGATTCATATTTCACGAAATGGTTACAACTCAAAGTATATATAAATAAATTTAATAATGTTGTATTTCATACATAAACAATAAAGATCAGTTTTCTAATAAGTATAAGTGTTTGAAAAGCGCGTCCAGGAAACGTACACTGATTTTGAAAATTTTTAAGCATTTTCGGCTTTTATTTTGATTCTTCGTATTCGAAATGAAAAGTAGGAGTGTTTAACTCGGGGAAAGCCACCCATTTCAGCCTCAAACTATTGGCGTTCTGGCGCCAAAATATCTCGTCGGAAATGGGTGGCTCTCGGTTAATAATCTACTATTTGATAGCTGACACACTCACTGACTTAATTCTAATTCTGAGTTACTTCTAGCAGACCCACAAGCTCCAAATTGTATGCATAATAAGTTCATAAAAACAATACTACATAGTTTTAGGTATGCATAAATTAATAAATGCAGTAAAGTTGTGTGATTCCCAAGTTGCAGAATTTTATTTATTTAGCAAGCAAATAAAGATTAATAGGAATGCCTGAACTTGGCCTATTTTTTACATGGAATGTTAACCTTTTTTATGGTATGATTTTTTCAGACTAGGTGTTAACGCAGATTGAAACAGGCTACGAGTATGCGTAGCCTTTGCCAACTAATTTTTGCAACGAAGTCAAAAGCGATCCTTCACAGGATTTTCCGCCAGAGTCCCAGTGAGCCAATTTTCGAGATTGCCTGTGGCCGCCTAACAGCTATTTGTAACAGGTTATTGTGATTCCGGGATAAGAGAGGTAACTGTTTGGAAATATACTAGGCGGTTTAAAAAAAAGTAACATTTAGAGTGATTTCAGTTAAGACTGATAATATTTAAGTGAATAAGTTTTTACTAAAGTTTGCCTATTCCCAATAGGTACCCAGTTATTTGTGCAAAAAGAAAGCAATGTTGTTTATTGCTGCGAGTGCTGATTTTGAGTCTAGCTAGAGCAAGCGAAATATGTGTTGTATGTGTCAATTTACTTGAGCTCTCTTTGAATAAAATCCGATGAACAACGTCCCTAAAAGGGACTGCAAAATATTTTATTTATTTTATGTAAACGTTGAGAAAATACAACCCAGCTTTCTAGACACTTCGACCGTGTCTCGCTTCTAGTCAACGATCGTTGATTGCTATAATTTTAATTAGACCAAGGCAATGGAATTAAAATTAAGGGTAGAATGCAAAAGACCACCAGGGAGCTTCTGTTTTGCCACAAGCGAGAATTTCAGGAAATTACGAAGTAAAATTCTTATTACTGACGCAATTTATTTTAAAATATATTCCGGTCTGAGCGAGCGAGTAGGGTTGTCGAGTAAATAATTGGTTACCAGACTGATCAAAATTTCGTTCATTGTAGGGTTAAATTAAATTTAAAAATGTTCTACGTATTAACTGATTCGCACGACAGGCGTGTCATCAATGTTTTTAACGTGTGGCGTATGAGATGAGAGGAGAGTCATTTTAAAATCGATTAAAACTTCTTCAAAGTGACAGAAGCGTTCACCCCAAACTAAATTATAATTGTTTGTCACGTAGAACAAGCTTGTAGTCTTCGTTTCTGAAATATTCTGGATATTGTTTGAATTTTTCAAAATCAGTGTTTTTACGACTTAAACGTTACTTATTATTATTAATTGAAAAACGAATCATAATAAAATCTTACAACAAGATTTCAATTTAGATTCGAATTATATCTCTTCGTCTGTGGCGAAAAAACATGGCCCACGTCTGTTGGTCCCTCTGAGGGAAGTTGCACAGACAAGGTTTCTGAGCAGACGTGGTTTGGTAAAAAAATAATAATATCAGTGTTTTGCTAAATTACACCAAAGATTTAAGTTGACACATAATCTGTATTTTAGTTATTTTGAATATGTTGTGTTAGTTATCTGGGTTAACGAACGGGTGTAATTTGACGATATTAGTGTTATACACATTCGAAAAACATAAAATGGCAGGTTCGAAAGTATTTTTTTACACTAGACCATGTGAAGTATTTTATCAAAAACGCACTCAAAAGTTGCTTGCGTTGGCTTTGATTTAGAAATTTAGATGATTAGTTTTGGAGTGTTTTTGTACGAAGTATGTTTATCAATTCATACAGAAACAATAAACATCGGTCATTAACTAGGTGTAACAGAAATGTTTTATTGTAGGTGACTAAGTTTATGTGAGAGTTAAATTAAAAAAGGCTTATCTACTTTCATACAAAATTATCACTTGCAAACGACTGCATTTATCACAGCAACCACATATAAAAATTATACTTAGTAGAAAATGTTTGTAACATCTGAATTTTTAAAGTCACTTACTATCCATTTCAAGTAAAACACGTAGTTTAGACGCTACTAAAAATTAAATACAACGTTTTAATCAGTTCACTTCTTTGGTTTGATTTCAACTGAACTCAACCAAGTCTAAATAAGTGAAAAAAAACAACAAAGTACATATTTTTTTACTTTGTAACATCTGAATTTTTAAAGTCACTAGTTTAGACGCTACGAAAAATTAGAAACAACGTTTAAATCAGTTCACTTCCTTGGTTTTGATCTCAACTGAACTCAATCAAGTCTAAATCAGTGAAAAAAACAAACAAAATCCATATTTTTTTACACATGGTTGATGACACGATAGGCGTGCCATCATATTCTATGGCGTAAGGCACGCCTGTTGTGTCATGAAATAATTGTTCGCCGCCACAGCCAAAAGTTTTCGAAAATGGAAGACGCAACGAATCGGTTAACAAATACTTTATAATTGGAATACTAAAGTGTCCACATCAAAGATTTCATGTTTCCTACTCCGTTCAACTCCCGGTTAACCAACTTAGGGAGCGATCGTTTATACAAACGATACGATACACCTACATACATTCTTATTGCTTTCTTTTGCTAAAAATAACTTTGGTTTGTAGCTACAATTACTTTCAGCTCTCCATTTAGGAATTAGTCAGTTAGTCATCAGTCATTCATCATCGTCATCATTTAGGGGGGGGAAAAAGGTGTTTGCCTCGGCGGTTCATTCTCATGCTAGTAGGAATGTACCTATAAAATGCCGATTTAGCGATAGCGTACGTCTAGGAGTGCAAAGCTAGGCTATCAGACGCGCACCTTAAAGTCCTATCTTACACGTCCTCGCCACTGCCAAGTTGCCGTCGCGACGAAGCGGTGGACCCTTAACTGGGTCGTCCCATCCCCCGGGCAATGTCCAGGCATAACAACGAGCTTTGCATTTAACACCTACCTCGTAGCCTTGATAGCAAAGTAAGAAGGGCAAAGGCGAATCTTCGGCGCCTTAAAACCGAACATCTAGCTAAGGGAGACAACCCCTACAGAAAAACCAGCGTGCGACCTGAGAGGGTCGCCCCAGCACCGTAACCCTATGGAACTTTTCTTTAGGAGCGGGGGCCTGAACTTCACAGTTTGGACCGCGAGGAAGGTCAAACCTCTATAAAAAACCCCCTAATCCTACAGTGTGGGGCGCGCCAAAAGGATGAATGACTGACAGGAGAGTCAGCCCCTAGCGACCAACTCGACGTACCAGGCGACCCGTCGTAGTAAATAGCCTTCTGTTGAGGATGGGCGTCACCTCAGCAGCGACCATATAACGACCCTACTCGTGGGAACAAAATGAAAGATTATTTAAATGAAAACAACGAAAAAAACTCAAAGCCAATCAACCCGCCAAATATCACCCCTACAAGAGTGCTGACACAACAAATATTCCATAAAGGAATGTTCGAAAGTAGACCTCGATCGAACTCATGTAGCGAGATACAAACTGCAAACTATAACATGACACTAAGTACAAAGAACAAAAACGATGCGGACTCGGAAGAAGTAACGGGGAAAAAAAGGTTACGTTCCAGCCCCGTCAGTAAAGAAGGACCATCAAAACAAACCAAACTAAATACATACTGGCTCTCCCAGGCCAAGCCAATCCCAACATCAAACAGATTTTCACTGCTAGATAGCGTCGAAACGCAGCAATCAAGCCAAGATCAAATTGAAACCCAACAACCAAGCCAAGATCAAAGTGAAAAACCTATAAAGCCTCCTCCTATATTCGTAGACAAAGTTGAAAATATACAACCACTCATCAGCCTATTAAACGAATATGCCCAGGATAATTATGAACTAAAGGTCCTTAACAACAATCAAGTTAAAATACACGCAAAAACATCCGACTCTTACAGAGAAATAGTTAGGCAGCTCGAAGTTAAAAACACTGAATTTTATACGTATAAACCTAAACAAGAAAGAAGTTTCAAAGTGGTTCTCAAAAACTTGCATGCATCCACTGACTTAACTGAACTTAAGCAAGCATTGCATGACTTGGGTCATGAATGTGTCAATGTCTGGAATATTAAAAAACGAATAACTAAAAAGCCGTTGCCAATGTTTATTATTGAAATAAAGCCTAAGGACACCAACAAAAACATATACGACGTCAAGAGCCTTTTGAATTGTAAAATAACCTTTGAACCGCCTCGGCCTAAGCGTGAGATTCCACAATGTGCTAAATGTCAACAATATGGGCATACAAAGGGATATTGCCGCCGCAACCCAAAATGCGTCAAGTGTGCAGGAGATCACTGGTCGGTGGACTGTACCAGGAAGACCAGATCTGACCAAGTTAAATGTATCCTATGCAACGGTAATCACCCGGCTAATTATAAAGGATGCCAAGTATATAGAGAACTACAAAAAGTTAAATTACCTGGTAAATCCGAAATACCTAAGAAACGATATCCGACTAGACCCGTACAAACACATCAGGCAGAAACAACAACAAATCAACAGGTAAAAGGCCAACACAAAAAAACTTATAAGGAAGTAATCACAGAAAACTCAAACACAACCCTTAATCAAGATGTCACTATAGAAGCTGCTTCAGGCACAAACGACATACGTGACCTGATGATAATGATGAAACAAATGATGCAACATCTCACTACAATGACAAACCTTCTCCTAACCCTCACGACAAGTTTGACAAATTCGACTCCATAAAAATTTTCATCTGGAATGCCAATGGGCTGTCACAACACACCTTAGAGGTGAAAGCATTTCTAGAACTACACCAAGTTGACATCCTCTTAGTGTCAGAGACTCACTTCACTAAAAAGAGTCATTTCAGAATTAACTCTTATAAGTTTTATCATACGATGCACCCTGATGGTACCGCGCATGGGGGAAGCGCCATACTGATAAGAAATAATATCAGACACCATGAAACTACCAATTACTGCACACAAGAGATTCAAGCAACAAATATTGTAATTGATGATTGGGCTGGACCACTCACAGTTTCAGCGGTGTACAGCCCACCAAAACATAATATAAAGCGGGAAGGGTACGAAAAATTCTTTACTACCTTGGGAAGCCGATTTGTTGCTGGAGGCGACTACAACGCCAAACATACATATTGGGGCTCACGGACAGTTACTCCAAAAGGAAGGCAGCTACTCATGGCAGTCGAAAACTTAAACCTAAGTTGCATCTCGTCTGGCGAACCTACATATTGGCCCACAGATGTAAGAAAGACACCCGACCTGATAGACTTCCTAGTAGTAAAGGGAATAGCCAGTTCATACTTCTCATGCAAATCAAACTCGGAACTATCATCTGATCATTCTCCGGTCGAAATACTGCTACAGAGAAAAATTACATTAATCACAATGCCGTGTAAACTACACAACAGGAAAACAGACTGGAATTACTTCCGAGAATCAGTATCAGCAAATATAAACATGAAACTCCCACTTAAAGATGATCAAGACATAGAAGAAGCAGTTGAGCACTTTAACCATTGTATCCAGGAATCTGCTTGGCTTGCTACTCCGGTAACATCTAACACAAAACCTTGCACACAAAGATATCCAGTCAATATCAGAGAAATGATAGCCGAGAAACGTAAGGCTCGGAAACTATGGCAAATGACTCGGTTTCGCGCTGACAAAACTAGGCTAAACTCATTGACATCGAAATTGAAACAACTACTATTCGATGATAGAAACCAGAATGTGCAGGCATATCTCACTGATTTAGACCCCAGCGCTGCAACTAACTACTCGCTTTGGAAGGCGACAAAGAAACTTAAGCGCCCAGTGGTTCCCAAACCCCCTATACGTAAACCAGATAACAGCTGGGCAACAAAGGAGTCTGATAAAGCACAAACATTCGCTAATCATCTAAAAAACGTGTTCCTACCACATCCTGATCATGGGTCTGAACAGATTGAATCAGTGTCTAAACTGCTAAATGAAACGCATCAACTAGATCTCCCAATAAAAAGCTTTTCGAAACAAGAAGTTAAAAAAGCGATTAGAAAACTCGGCCAAAACAAAGCTCCGGGCTATGACTTGATAACCGCGAGAATCTTGACTGAATTGCCTGAAGAAGGTGTACTCTTCCTAACGTACATATACAATGCCATTCTGCGTAGATCAGCGGTGCCAGGACAATGGAAAGTGGCGCAAATCCTAATGGTCCCTAAACCCGGTAAAAGCCCAGATGATGTCAAGTCCTACAGACCCATCAGCTTACTCCCGATTCCATCAAAAATAATGGAGTCTCTATTTTTAACCAGATTGAAGCCTATCATTAATGAAAGAAACCTAATTCCTGACCACCAGTTCGGATTTAGGCAACGTCATGGTACAATTGAGCAAGTCCATAGGCTCGTTAACACTATTCATACCGCCTTCGAGCACAAGCATTATTGTACGGCCGCATTTTTGGACATATCCCAAGCATTCGACCGTGTGTGGCATGAAGGTCTTCTGTATAAAATTAAAAAATCGGTGCCAATACAATTTTATCAGTTTATCAGATCATATCTAGAAAACAGACACTTCTTTGTGAAGCAAGGGGAAGAAGTAACGCCATTATACGAAATTCATGCTGGTGTGCCACAAGGTAGCGTTATGGGTCCTACCCTGTATCTCCTTTATACTGCTGACCTGCCTACCTCAGAAACAACTTTAACGGGCACTTTTGCTGACGATACAGCTGTTCTATCAATAGATGAAATCCCGGAAAATGCTGCCCAAAAGCTCCAAAACAGCCTTGATGACATCGCAAAATGGCTCAGAGATTGGCGTATCAAGGCAAATGAATCGAAGTCAGTCCAAGTAACCTTTACTCTTCGACGCCACACGTGTCCTCCAGTGACACTAAATAGCATTCAAATCCCACAAGCAGACGAGGTAAAGTATTTGGGAATGTACCTGGACAGGAAACTCACATGGAGAAAGCATATCTTTACTAAACGCCTGGCAATGGGCCAACAGGTTCGAAAAATGTATTGGATGTTAAACAAAAAATCAAAACTATCACTGTCTAACAAACTATTACTCTATAAAGCCATAATTAAGCCCATCTGGTGTTATGGGCTGCAACTATGGGGCACATCTGCGAACTCAAATGTTGAGATCTTGCAAAGATTCCAGTCTAAAATGCTACGAATGATAACGGACGCACCATGGTTTATAACCAATGACAGACTGCACCACGACCTCAATATAAAAACTGTTAAACAAGAGATTCAGGCCGGAATGGAATCTTATAAATCAAGAATTGATCAACACCCTAACACACTTGCAAAGGACCTCTTGAATATACCAACCAAGCCACGAAGGCTCAAACGAAAAAACCCACATGATCTGTTACTGTGATTGAGAAGAAACGAACTCGTCAATGGACAAGTATCGTACAGGCCTGATATAAATGTCGAACTATTGCTGAATATCGCTAGATAGATTGCAATACATATAAATAAAAAAAAAAAAAAAAAAAGAAGTCATCAGTCAGTCAGGACAATCATTTTATATCTGTACTTGCCAATTGATTGGAACGTTACACGAAAAGTAAAACAAATTATCAAGCGTATCAAGAACACTGAATATTTTAACTATGTCAATTATAAAGTGTTCCGGTAGCTTTCTAACTGCTGGAATAACTTTTAAGTGGCAACCCTAATTACAGGCCGTGTGGATAGCCCTGGACAGTTTAAAGACTTAGTTTTCAAAGAGATTCCTACCTACTTTTGAAGCCTAATGTACTTGATTCTCAAATGCTTGACTATTTGAATGAGACATAGCTACTTGCAATTTGTATAACTTGATGAAACATATTCATCTTCATAGGTACGCTGTCAATAAGTAAAATAGTGGCTCAGTGGGCTGTAGAATGCAAGCCTGTATAAAAAAAAGTTGTGTAATTTTTTAAAACATTAATGGACAAAAAAAAACTCTGAAAGTAATTATTCAAGTTGCTCACAAAATTTCACGAGAATCGGTTGAGAAATGCGACACATAGAGGAAAACCGCCGGTCATCGGTATCCGGAATCCGGACATACGTAAGAACCGCAAGCTGCATCGCCTGCAACGGACATTCGTTTCGTTCGCTCGTTCATACGTCAAGATGAAAAATTAAGGCACCACAAAATGATCCCAGAACAAATGAAAATTAAAAACTGTCATCCGGTGTTCTGCCGGTTAGCTCACACGAGTACCTATTTTATAGTAAGGTTCTATGGTAATTTAAGCCCCGGTGAGGACTCTTTTTACTTAACCACAATACAATTTTATTATTGGTTTCAAAAATTTATATGATTTGAATTTTTTGACATTATCCCACCTCGAACGACTGCTAATCTTACAATATTATTCATATTATACATGTACCTATTCATAATATTAATGTAAATATATCCTCCGTAATATAAATATTCATTTATTTATAAAACTTAAAATACATGTGCTAAACAAAATATGCTTTGGCCCTTTCTTACGAACACAAATGTCAAAGTGGCAGACAAAGACAAACGAACTTTAACGCCATTTTAGTTAAATTAGGCTTGTAAAACGTTTATGAATACGGCCGTTACTGTTTATACTACAGGTTCAAAGATTTATCGTAGCTCTGCTGTAGTTTTTTTAGAGGTCAGAGGCTCCAGTATGAGTTTTACCGAAACAAAACTTTACGATCGCGTTTGCGTTTTACCCTCAATTTGTATGGGATTTGACAGCTAAACGCAAACGAGCCTCTGATGTTCTGTTTCTGGCAACTTCTTGATACGCGAGTATTTTTCAGATCTTGCTTGTTATACGTTATATTCAGAGCAATGACGCGTAATTCAATGTCGGAGAGGCAACCGGATGGCTCGCGGTATTTGAGCTCCCGAAGTGATGTGGAACCGCCCTGTGCAACCCGAAATGAGACAACTGTGACCGGTTCGGAAATAGGAGGTATGCAGATCAATATCATGTATGATAGAAGTACCTATGGCGACTTGATATTCTCAAGTAACAATTGTCAAGTTATAAAAATCCCTATCAAATGAAATTAATTAATTTTATTCTGCTAGTAGACCGAAATGGAACTTTTACAAGTCAAAATTCTACCAGCGTTTCTGTAAAAGAAGACCACTGTTAAAAAGAAACGCCGAAACAAACTCAACAGTCAGTCATTTTTTGCCAAAAAAGCTTATAGCAATGATAGTTCTTAACCTACATAAAATAAGTCAAACTGAAATCCCATCTATAAATCTTATTGCTTTCAATAAGATGTATCAGATGGAATAGGGATTTTCAGTCGGTCGTTGCCTGTGAGCTTTTAATTTTGACTTCTGAATGAAGTTATTATTTTTATAATGTAGAAGAAAGAAAATCGAAAATTGGAAATGTATTTTTACATTATTTATACTAAACGGGACTTAATCGCGTATAATTAACTTATTTTATTTACCTCACTGAGGTCTCCCGACGTTTCGGATGTGTTGCAACATCCATGGTCACGGGACAACTGGCTTGAGCGGGTATCAACATCTTCTTGCTGCGCGGGTTTTCCGAACTACCCGCATTTGGTCTTTATTAACCACTTGTACACTAGGGTTGTCACCCGGCCGACACACAACACTAATAATATCCGGTGATATAACGGACGATGTTTTTTGACGCTGGCATTTACTTATGATAGGATTCCACGAAGATGAAATCTTAAAACCGTCGTCCCGGTTGAAATTACGATGTTTTCTGATTTCAACGGCTTCACGTATTTTTCTACTGTAGAAATGACGTTCCGTAGACAGGACTTTCGGTTTATGAAGCTCAATCCAGTGGTTTGGTCCTGACTCCAACAAATGCTCGGCTATCGCAGACTTATTCACCTGCCGATTTTTGACAGCCGCAATATGTTCCTTGACCCTTTCCGCGATGGTTCGCTTGGTCTCGCTAATGTAGGAACTTCCACAATTGCAGTCAATCTTATAAACTCCTGGTGATTGAAAGGGGATAACATCCTTAGGTGATCTTAGATGTCCCACGACCTTGGATAACGGCATGTATATGGTATTAATGGAATACCTTCGCAGTATTGTACCAACTTTGTCCGTTACTCCCTTAACGTAGTTCATAAAAGCTGGTTGCCTTGGAACATCAGGATGTTTTCCTCTAGACTTCCGTCTGGGTTGCCGTCCGTCTAACTTGTACCCATTCCACCTAAGGACCTTCTGAAATTAAAAAAAATTGAAATAATTAATTTTGAATTAGTATAAATAATGTGTGAGAATCGTGAAAGTTTAAATCAATATAATGTATTTTTAATCGATAAATTTTATTTCTTGAATGTATGTAATCTATGTAAGTATTTTTTATCAATTCCTTGTTATGTCGCTTTCATAACACATTATGTCCCTAGAGCCTTTGTGGTGTCGACATAAAATTATACGAGATAGGAGTTGAAAATACTTACATTACAAAGAGGACATTTTGTAAAAAAACAAAATAAAATTAACGAAATGGCAGCGAAAATTGTTTGTTTCATGTTACTACAAAACTGCGCTGGAACAACAATACCGCTGATTGGAAACACAATTTCCCAGCGCCTGCGGGCCCCAGACCGACCGTCGCCTGCAACTAAGCATTTAGCGTTTTATTTGCTCAGGCACCAGATGCCTGTTAACAAGTTGAGGTATTCTCACATCTAGTTACGCTAGTTGGTTACTTGACATTAACGGAGATGGCGGACGAAGGATGCGTTGCTCAGCTTTTGACAGAAGAAGCACGTATACCCTATTCCAGTGATTTTCAATCTTTTTCATGCCGCGACCCCTTAGTATACAGAAATAAATATTTCGCGACCCCTCACTCTACACCGTTCAGAATACATACTTACAGCACTTTAACTGTAAAAATATGAGTAGCCGCGACCCCCTTTAGAAGGCTCCCACAGTTTGAAAAACACTTCCCTATTCCATATAAGATTAGAAAAATCGTGCATTAAGGAAAACCATTTTGAAACGCAAGGATAAATGTATTATTATGTTTTGAAAGCACTTAATGATCGAAATAAGTAGAACTAGTAGAATATTTCCCATTGATATGCTAGATATACGAAGAAAGGTAGACCAATTCGTGCGTTAAAAATAAGAAATGAAACTATTTATTTCAGATAAAGTACTTAACTAAATTACAAGTTTTGCAAATCTCTATGCGAGATTATGTGGGCGGTCACTCGGCTGGCGTTGTAAATCTTATATTATGTTACTCGTATTATTAAAATTTGATAAAAATAATGCGTGTCTAATTATATATGGAATGAGGTATAGTAGGTATGCATAGAGATCTCGCGGAACGGGCTTTTGCCCAGCTGTGAGACACTCAACAGGATAATTCAAAAATAGTGTAAAAATGATAATGCATAAAACGCAAGTTTCGTTAGATTGGGTAAGAGTACCCAATGTAACGAAACAGACATGATGAAACATTTTGGCTACGAAATTGTCGGCACACCTAGTAAAGTATAGTTACAAAATCAGTTGTTGTTTACATTTAGTTAAATACCTATCCAAATAGGGTATAGCAACCTAAAATAATAGATGTTTACGAGGAGTATGGCACCCTATTCTATATACATATAAAGGTTATATATAAACATATTTATCTACGCACATATCATTAGTGCTCTAAAATGCGTTCAGAAACTGTAGGAAATGACCAGCATTATTACAATAAATTTTACTATGAGAACTTTCTTGTCTGTGGTAGTAGGTAAAATCTTTGAAAAAAGATTTTTGTAAGGTTAGGAGTTTAAATTTGGAACAACTGTCAAAACTCATATGACTCTCTATTCTAGTATTCATAGATATTAAAAATATTATCGATGCGAAACGTCAATTCAGTATGTTTTTTTAATATAAACCGCACGATATTTGATCTCCAGTGACATTGAGAATGGGGACTTCATTCGTTTGTCTATGATTTAAAAAAACATTCGTCTTGACGTAGGATCGAATTGCCGCCATTACTGTTGTCATTTCTTTTTGTTACGAAAGTAGAATTGTGAAAAGTTGTTTGTAACTCACATTTTGGTTGAAAATATGAGTAGTAGTGACTCCGAGAATGATATGCACTCCGCCGGATATCGTAAATGCAGCCACGATTGCAACAAATATATTTTACAGGTACCACTATAGTAGCAATGCAGGTCATTTTCCTACGGCTTCTGAACCCATCTTAGAGTACTTATGATATGTGTGTAGATAAAGTAGTGTATGAAACAGTACATAATTTGGCCTTAAAACACTCGTGTGATCCTATTATCACCACCACCAAACCCACACTCGTATTTTAAGGCCTCTGATTATGTATCAGTTGCATAAACTACTATTAATGAAGGCGTCTTCTCAAGAAATATTAAACTTCAGCGAGCGGAGATATCTTCCTGTGCCACCCTGTGGCTACGCATTCACCTTTAAAGGAACCTTTCAATCACGTAAAGAGTCAAGGCCGTCACTTATATTGATCATGAAGTGACGTCAAGCCCCCTTTTATAACCTGATTACACTGTCTTAAGACTCCATCTCACCCTCGTTGGCACCGTTAGGTGAGGATAAGGTGTTAGGTACTATATACTGTTTACCTAAGCAAGATAACTAACGCAACCCGCTTATCCATGCGCATTGCGACATGGAATGTCCGTACTATGAGGACAGGCCTCCCGGACACCGTGGGAGGCTCTAGTAACAGTAACGCATGCGACCTGCGTAAGACTGCTGTAATCAGCATGGAATTAGATAGGCCTAATGTCTCAATAGCTGCCTTACAAGAAACCAGACTACCTGATGAAGGCTCGCTGCGTGAGGCGAAATACACGTTCTTCTGGAGGGGAAAGGCAACTAATGCTGTTCGCGAACACGGTGTTGGCTTTGCCGTTCGCAATGATTTGCTTAAAGCAATCGAAAAGCCCCAAGGCGTCTCAGAGCGTATCATGATGGTGTTGCGAGTTAACACAAGCAGCGGTTACATTACAGCGATCTCCGCGTACGCTCCAACACTAACATCATCGGACGAGGCCAAAGACCAGTTTTACGATCAGCTCCATGAAACAGTGCGTAGGGTGAAATCTTCGGACCGCTTATATATACTGGGAGATTTTAACGCCAGAGTCGGCCAAGATCGTATTGCGTGGCCTGACTGTATCGGTGAACATGGTATTGGTAAACAAAACGAAAATGGCCAACGTTTGCTAGAATTTTGTTCTAGAAACCAACTGTGCGTCACCAATACTTACTTTAAGGGCAAATTATGTCGCCAAATTTCTTGGAAACACCCTCGCTCTGGACATTGGCATCAGCTGGATATGATTCTTTCCAGAAAGAATGACCTTCGTGAGACACTCCACACTAGAACTTTTCACAGTGCAGAATGTGACACCGATCACTCCTTGGTGATGGCACGCATTGCCTTCACTCAGAAAAAGATCCATTCATCCAGACCTCCTGGTAAGAAGAAAGTGAACGTTCTTAATACCAGGAATGACGAGATGGTTAATGAATTCAGGGAGTTGGTCAAAAATGCGCAGTCAACCTGGAGTGAGAATGCACACGCTGACGACATGTTGAAGAGCGTCAAGTTATTGCTAACCGACATTGCTGGCACAGTTTTCGGTTACCAGGAAACTAAGACCCAAGATTGGTTCGCTGAAAACTTAGAGCAGTTAAAACCTTTGCTCGACTCCAAACGCGAAGCTGCATTGAAACACCGTATGAAGGCTACTCCGGAAACGCGGGGAAAACTTAAAAACGCCACCTCAACTCTTCAGCGTAATGCACGGCACTATGCAAATATGTACTGGACGAATGTGTGCACCAATATTCAGAAGTGCGCGGACACCGGTAACTTCAGCGGTGTTTATTCAGGCATCAAACAGGTTCTAGGTCCTGTGCCTAAAAAGACAGCCCCTCTTAAAGAAGCGGATGGTACTATCATAACTGATAGCTGCCGTCAACTCGGACGATGGGTGCAACATTACACCGAACTCTATTCGAACCCAATTGCTATTGACTCAGAGGCCTTAGAACATACGCCTAAATTAGCAACTTGGATCGAACTAGAGTCTCCACCCTCTATAGAGGAATTTCACAAGGCTGTAAAACAGCTTAAACGCGGAAAGAGTCCAGGCAGCGATGGAACTCAAGCTGACATCATAAAGCTCGAGTGTGTGGGTCCGATTCTGCACAGTCTGTTGTGGAAATGCTGGGAGGAAGGTAAATTCCCACAGGATATGCGCGATGCTAATATCGTCACGCTGTACAAGGGGAAGGGAGACCGCGGCGACTGCAACAATTACCGCGGCATTTCCCTCCTTAGTATCGTGGGCAAGTTATTCGGGCGTGTCGTATTGTCAAGGCTACAGCAACTTGCCGATCGCGTGTATCCCGAAAGTCAATGTGGATTCCGAGCTCAGCGTTCCACAACGGATATGATTTTTACACTTCGACAAATTCAAGAAAAGTGCAGAGAGCAGAAAACGCCTCTGATTGTTGCGTTCGTTGATCTGAACAAGGCCTTCGACACCGTCAGCAGGGAAGGGCTTTATTCCTTATTAGAACACATTGGATGCCCACCTAAACTCATGGGTATGATAAAGTCCTTTCACGAGGGTATGCAAGGTGCAGTGGTGTTCGATGGTACCATGTCTGACCCGTTCTTCATGCGCAGAGGAGTTCGGCAGGGCTGCGTACTGGCGCCTACCCTGTTTGGTATATTTTTCTCGTTACTGCTGAAAACCGCTTTTGGTGACGACCAACAGGGTATCCATCTCCATACAAGGGCTGACGGGAAGCTTTACAATGTCTCTCTCCTAAAGTCAAAGCAAAAACGAGACGATTTATTCGTTGACAATTTGCTGTTTGCTGACGACGCAGCCTTCGTTGCCACATCGCAGTGTGAGCTCCAAACCATTATGGATAAGTTTTCACGTGCTTGCGCTCTATTTTCCATGTCCATTAACGCCCGAAAAACTGTTGTACTGGCTCAAGGGTATGCGGTAACACCGAAAATTCTGCTGGATGGCACCCCGTTGGAGTCAGTTGACAGGTTCTGCTACCTCGGGTCGACTGTGACGAGCAATCTTTCACCGGATGCAGAAATCGACGTTCGGATTGGAAAAGCGGCGACGATGTTTGGGAAGCTGAGTACAAGAGTATGGCAGAATAAACATCTAACCAGGAAAACCAAGATAGTTGTATATCAAACTTGTATCCTTAGCATACTCTTGTACGGGGCTGAGACCTGGACAACGTATGCCAAACATGAACGTCGGCTTAACACCTTTCATATGCGCTGCATTCGAAACATCTTGGGCATACACTGGAAGGACAGGGTCACAAACCAAAGGGTGCTTGAGGTTGCACAGCTGCCCAGCCTCTTTGCGCTGCTTAAGCAGAGACGTTTACGCTGGCTGGGGCATGTGCATCGAATGCATCCATCGCGTTTGCCGCGGCGTGTTCTGCTTGGAGCCGTAGCTGATGCCAAAAGAAGCGTCGGCCGGCCGATGCTGCGGCATAAGGACTGTGCCAAGCGAGATATGCACGCATTCAACATCTCGGTTCACAAGTGGGAGGATCTTGTCGTGGACAGGGACAAGTGGCGCAAGCTGCTGTTCGATGGTCGTAAAGTCCACGATGAAGTGTGGTTTAAGACACTTGCAGATAAGCGAGCCAAGCGGCATCAACGTGCCACCTGTTCGCCGCCGGCAAGTTACACTTGCCAGGCTTGCGGTCGTGTATGCCGCTCCCGCATTGGCTTATACAGCCATGGAAGACGTTGTCTCCCTTCTTGACACTGCTTGTATAGTCTGTAATAGACTTAAAGGCCATTGATGAAGCAAGATAATATACTAATGAAAATGCTAAATCTACTCGTAACTCTAATTCAGTACCTAGGACCTTAACTCTACATTATAAAGTTATTTCCTTCACTATGACGAACCAAGTTCCCAGGCCTGTAAATAAAAACCCGCAAAAATAAGCACATAAGGAAACGTTCATCAAAAAAACACTAATCCATATCCATACTCCATACTAATATTATAAATGCGAAAGTGTGTCTGTCTGTCTGTCTGTTACCTCTTCAAGCTTAAACCGCTGAACCGATTTAGATGAATTTTGGTATAGAGATAGTTTGAGTCCCGGGGAAGGACATAGGATAGTTTTTATCCCGGAAATGATCCCCTAAAGGGGTAACATGGGGGGTGAAAGTTTGTATGGAGCTGCGATATATAAACGAGTTCCACGCGGACGGAGTCGCGGGCAGAAGCTAGTATATAATAAACTCCCACCAATAAGACACATATAAAATAAACGTTCCCAATAAGCACTAGGTAGTATAAATTAAACACCCACTATCAAGTACTAAAATTATAGCCAGAGACCCTGCTAGTCAGAGAGAAAGATGCCAAATGCCCCGCGAGTTTTTTTTCTTTTTTGATCCCTTACTGTTGCTATAATTGGACGAACCAAATACAGCGGTCGAAATGCGTGGTTGGAGAGAAGCCTGGAGATAATCCAGGGAAACTTCCGGCACGACCACGACCACGCGGGGGGGGGGCACTATAAACACTGGAATACTCTATGAATTTGCGCTCCAGTGAGATTAGTTGAAGGGTATCAATCAACCGAATTTGGGGTGTAAGTGGTAACGAATTACTGGGTGTTTTACCGCTGGTTCGCTAAAACCTAGCCTGGCTGAGAAGAGTCCAGCACGAAACTCAGCTAGGCCTGACTTGGTTCGGACTGACTCTACCCAATATGCGGCGGTACCGGGACCAATAGGGACTATATGTGTCTGTGTTGTCGCGATCTCACGGTGGACGTCCCCGCCGGTGGGAACGCCGCAGTGTACGCGATGAGTTGGACACAGAAAGCGCAGCGTTCCATCTTTCGATGGATGGTGTGATTTCGTCGTCCGGGGTCCGCGAGTGTGTGCCTAGGACGCCGACTCGGCGCTCACTAACTAGGGGCCGTTAGTGAGCGCCGAGTCGGCAGAGAGGGGAGAGTTGTGAACGTGGTCATTGCCTTCCTAACTAAAGGATTCCTATGGTAGGGAGCGTTTTTAAAATAACGTCTGGCAGCCTGCTTAAAAAAACTATACATGGTGCTAATCCCCATGTCGTGGTGCAGGCTGAGGTTCGACGGGTACCACGAGGCACCAGTCGCCTTACGGAGAAAACGATTCTGAATTACCTGAAGCGGCTTGAGCGCTGACATAGGCACGTGAGCAAATACTACACTTGCATATGTCATGATCACACGTGACGTACACAAGTCTTGTTGAGTGTCAGTTTATTTCTAAGTGCATTTTACTAAACTTGTTGATCATCGGCCCAGGCCTTCCTAGTACGAACAACGCGCGGTTGCATACCCTACGGATGTGGCTACGGAAAGTCAGTTTCCTGTCGACGGTCACTTCAAGATATTTGGCTTGTCGGTCAAACATCTGGATTGGAGCTACCCGTCTTTCTGTACTAACGCAGTCAGACGGATGGAAGACTATTGCAGTGTTTTTTTCCGGGATCGATACGCCAGAGACTCAACCAACCACCTAGGTCGGTGATTACCTCTTGGAGGTATCGCCGGATAATAGCGCACAATGGCTCGTAAAGACCGCAGTGTCATCCGCTAACAACCCCAGTTGCACCTTAGGGTGCCTGGGAATGTAGTTCGTGCACAGCATGTCGAGAGTGGGAGAGAGCACGGAGCCTTGTGACTTGTTACGTTTAATAGGTAATTACTCGTATATGTACCTAAATGTATTAAAAAATCATCAGTTTATGATTATTATTCGGAAATGATTGGCAGTTATTTTGCGTATCATTATACACATTTAATTTGAAAACAGATGTGATTTTGATTGTTTCTAATATTAGGTAATGTAATTTAAAATCGTTATATTCAGGTACACAATTGGCCTCTTTTAACTAGCAAAGCACAAGTTGGGTTCGGTAAAGTAGAATTCAGCAATACATTCATACTGCATGTAATCTCGAACAGCACAGTTTTTAGTTTTCTAGATTTTTGAAATATATTTGTCTTGAAAGTTGATAGTAAATAACATTGAAATAATGGTAACTGATATGAGTAGTTCTCGAGTGGCGACCACGCCACGTACCAACAGCCGCTGGAACCCCTAGAAGGTAGACTGATGACCTGATAAAGGTTGCGGGAGTCCAGGTGTCACAAGACGGGTCATTGCGGTACTCTTTAGGGGAGACTTTATGTCTATCAGTGGACGTCTTTCGGCTGATATGATGATGACGAACTGAGAAGTAATGCTAGTTTTCTTTAAACGCTGAACCGAAACACATACATTTTTTTTTTGTATTTTTTCATGTAGTACCGGAAGATAGGGTTTTAATTATTTTAGAAATTATCGCGGCAAATTATGCGGTAAAAAGGTTAGGTATGTTGGTGTCTTGGTGAGTGTTTCCCCATGTGAACACGACATTTGTAGGTAAACTTTTAATTTAACTGCACCGTTTCTGCAATTTCAATTTTATTTAAATATTCAAACTCTTAAACCAGCACTTTAATAATCTAATCTATAGCTTATAAAAAATCTCTGAATTAAAAAAAAGAATCAGCCAGTATCACATCTCAGCTCCCATAAACGGAAGAACATGAAACATTTTTTGTAGGTAGATTATTATTCTGGCTTCCGCTTAGGATAGTTTTGATCCGACTGCAACAGTTAATATTTTTTTCGCAACATTTGACCTCATTTTTTTTTCTTTAGGTATATCGCCGTCATGGCTGTTAGCTGTCATTGACGTCAAAATGATGGAATTGCTTTGTGTTTTACCCAATGACATCGAAAGTCAAGATACGTGTGTCCGAACAATTCGCTTTACATCTGTCCTTAATGGAAAAGAGTGGCGCCATCTGTTGTACGGACTGCGTACCATATGGCGGACTGCGCGGACTACACGTTTAGGTTGCCGGAGTAACCTTGTAAGGGGAACTTTTCTCAATATTAATGAAGTGGCTGACAGTGGTTGATGCAGACTGATGTTTACATAGAGATAGTGGTACCTATGTATTAAATAAGTAATTATGAATGTGATAGTAAGTTTGTATATTTATTTACTTTTACGGCTCAACTACTGAACGGTCCGTCACGAAATTTTGTCAGGGATGCGGTAGAGGATTCTTCCGTTACAAATGTAAGATTTTAATACACAAAAACACTAATGTCCCCAAATGATAGAGAACCACACGGACAAAATCACGGGCGCAATTTAGTGACTTAGGCCACAAAGGCTAACAATAATTACAACACAAATATTCTTAGTTGCACACTACTTTACAATGTAGCAAATTAACACGAATCTTTATTCTTATTATATAATAAAAATACCATATCTAATTTTAAAATTCGATTAGGCAATTTAAAATCTTAAAAAAGTAAGATTAAGCCATATCGCTGGAAATTTAACATATTTTTTCTAAAGAAATAAACAATACAATTATTTTTTTATAGGATAAGGGCAATTCGAAACCAAAGTACCCTTTCAATGGTAATTATTATTATAAAGAAACATTAACAATCAAATGTGGGACTATGGGACTACATAGGTCGATTTGTGTAAGATTGTCCCCTAATATTTATTTATTTATATGTATTATCAAACAATGTCCAGCATAAAAATTACGCCCTTACAAGGTTACTTCTGATTGACTAGCGGCTTCGAACTAACAAAACGTATTGGCGCTAGGTAACAAAATAATTATTTTGAAAATGTGTTACTAAGCGATAAAAAAGAAACGGGCGATACTTAGGTACCGATGATACGATATCCCATGTATTTTTTTTCACTTTCGTATCATAATTTTTGTAGCCTTTTACTACGCAACTGGGCATTTTGAGACAATCGGCTCTGACACACTGACAGCTGAACGGTACGGCGTCCTCAACGTACTAGGCAAAACGCGTACTGAGTCTTGCGAGTACGCGTCCACAAAAAGACTAGATCCACGAGTATTTACGAGTACGGCGCTCGATAGATAAAAATGGCCTAAACTAGAAAAAATATACAAACGTCATTTCTAAAATATATATACAACGTGTTAATAAAATAACGCAAAACCTGAAAACAGTTTGTTCAGAATCGAGCATAGAATGCGAAAAAAATAAAAAAATAAATTTTTGACAAGATTTATTTTTTACATTTGTATGGAGTGTTGGCCGACTGGGGCGACCTGCTCCATACAAATGTAAAAAATAAATCGCGTCAAAAAAATTTTTTTTTATTTTTTTCGCATTCTACTCTCGATTCTGAACGAACTGTTTTCAGGTTTTGCGTTATTTTATTAACACGTTGTATATCTATATATGCTACTTTAGGTTAATTTATAGTACGAGGTGGCTAGTAATTGAACGGTGGCCAGTTATTGGCGATTTACCCTATAATCAGACAACTAATGGACTAATGTTATTCAATTACAAAATATTATACTTTTCAGATAGGCGAAACCCTAAAAGACAAAAAAGGTATGATTGTGAAATACATCCTTCGTTTGGATAAAATGGAATTACACTACGGCTGAGCCATAATCATTATTAAAACCATTGGCCGCACAGTTTGCAGTCATGACGGCGATCACGACGAAGTTTACTTGTTTAATATTTCTTAAACTCACTTTGGCATCTGAACCATACGAATCATCATGGCTGTCTATAGAGAAATGTAAAACTCCGCCCTTACCATACACAAAAGAAGCTCTTCTAGATGCCCAAGTAGAGCTATATAATACTACCAAAAATGTGACTTTGCTGCGGGGTTTCTTGTATGTGAATGAAGACTTGACAGAGGACCACTATCGAACCAGTTTGTCATACGCTATTGAAACTTCGAATGGTGTAAAGTTGATATACGAGATGAATAATCGTAATTGTAAATCGTTTGTCACAAAAACGACATTGAATTTATTGGGCATTCCTTATACTAAGAAATGTATGTTGAGAAAAGGAACGTATAGAATCAATAATATAGATATAAACAAAATAGAGCACGCGTTCCAAGGCAACATGGCGAGGAATTATGGAATTTATGTAGCAATATTTTCTTTTAACACCCAAAAAGAATCGTTGATATGCTGGAAAATACGCATAGATGTCCACCGAAAAAAATAATAAAGCAAACAAAAGCATGTAAAGTTAAAGAAATGCTTTAACCATTGAAGAGCAGAAAAACTGTATCATAAAATGTATACATAGACATTGTTTAACACAGTAACAAGGATATCCCGACTAATTGTCATCAAAAGCATATAAAGTTAAAGAAATGCTTCCATAATTGAAGAGCAGAAATACTTATAATAGAATGTGGTACATACACATTATTTAACACAGTAACAAGGATATCCACCAGACTAATTATCAACAAAAGCATATAAAGTTAAAGAAAAGCTTTCACAAGAGCAGAAATGAGTAAGGACCAAATTCTTGGCCAGCTTAACACACTCAATTAAACTTTCTATGAAAGTTTTCCGTTGATACACAAAAATTAACCATAGATTAGTACGGTTAAATACTATTCTATGGTTAATTTTTGTGTCACAACGCAACTTTGTTCACTTCTTCAGTTTGTATGTCTAACTACCGACTAACCAGGCTAACTTACTGGCGAAAAATTTGGTCCTCACCAAAATACTATAAAATAAAATGTGGTACATACACATCATTTCACAAAGTAACAAGGATATCCAGACCTTGTCCTATCATTGTAAAGTTTTTATCAGTGCTGTATACTACAACAATAGTGATGTCTGAATAAAGTAATTATGATGTTTTTATTACTATTTATTATCTGCATATTTTTGTTATATAATACATACCTTTGATGTTTTGTGAATACATTAGTACCATATGGTTAAATACTTTTTTTGTTAAACAATGGAGCTTTAATGGGGTCCCCGGGTGGCTCGTCTCAAAAATCTTCAAATTTTCATATGATACTGTACTTTTACATGGCACTGTTAAACGTGACTATTACCACACACTACAATACATCAAAAATAAGTCAAGTGAGCACTTGAAGATGTGTATAGTATCCATCTTAATATATTAAAACCAATTTAAATAGTAAATTGTTCACCAAGCCACCACCACACAACACTGCAGTCGGGATATTTCGTCGCTCGAACAAAGTGAGAGCGCCTATAGTTCGAGGCTGAAATGGTTGGCTTTAACCCGATTTTAATACTCTACTTTTCATTTCTAATAATAGGAAAATAAACAACAAATACCAATTCAACATCAACAAAATTTATGTAAAAAAAATACCAAATTAATAATTAGCTCTTTACTTACAATTTACTGTGAAATTCGAGTAGTTAGTAAATGTAACTGAAAGGGTTTTTCCTGGTATATTTGCCTAAATTTGATCTGTATATGTCGGAGATGGCAATATCTCATTAGCAGAGGAAGACATCGGTAGATCATCCCAGTTAAAATATTCACCTTCTCAGATCTGAGATCCCAGTATTGACAAGCTGATTATTAGGAAGATCCTGGTTGAAGCGGATAGTCGGTAGGTCATACATTTACGCTCGGCTCAGTCGAGTGTAAATGTATGACCTCTGTTATTTTGCTTGAAATTGTTGACTTATTCTGCACGGAGCCTTCGATATACCCTTCGGCAACTGTACTTGATTTCCATCCTCTCTGCCGTTTGAGCATAGCCATGTCTGCTCCAGCATCGGCGAAAAGTGTCGCAGATGTTCTCCGCAAGCAATGTCCAGTAAAGATCGACATTTGTATTTTAACGTCGCTATTAGTTTAGGCATGCCTAAGATGTTATTTATGCCGTTCAACTTTTGCTTATGCCTACTAATTTGCCTCGATGGTATTTCAGGAAAATACTATAAGTGTGTATATCATCAAAGCGTAGTAGTCCTTGGTATTTCAGTAGGTACTGATTGAGTAAACTCTTCCCGCACGACAAATTTTAGTATTCGTATTCGGCAATTTTACGAGTAAGAATTGGCCGTGTTTTTCAACGTTTTCCACAGTTATGTTTGTAAACTCCTCTGCATGCGCCCACTCCCAAATATTAGTGCCACCTGTAAAAAAAAAATCTTTATTGTATGGCAAACCAGTGTATTTATTTATTCGGTAACAATCAAATCTGAACATTGGTAATCTTTGCGCACACTAATAAAAAAAATATCGTTACGTACATTACGAGATATATTTCATCTGTGGCTTGATCTAAGAAGGTTGCCACATCCTGTGCAGTGAATACCTTCGATGTTTTGCTTTTCAATCCATTCGATGTCCTTTTTAGAAATGACGGTAAATTAGTATTTTTTTCAAGTTTAGGTCTATTTTCACGTGAACTGTGGTCTTTTACCTCGAAAATATGCTCCATAGTATCGAAGGCCGCTATTTTAAATAACTTGTTAAAATACGCCAGAAACACACATTCTGACAAGGATTTCACTTTTTTCTACGCCCTGCTTTATACAATCGTTATAATATTATGATCTTATACTGTATCTCTCTTTTGAAACTGCCGATAAATTGTGTACAATCTGCCTTTTTTCTAATTAAATCAGGCAGTAAGTCCATATCCGGTTTGCTAGATGAACTTATTTTTGCAAAATGTATAATGAGTCGAGCCTAGAAGATATTAACAAAATTTTTACTCATCTTGCTTTTCCGCTTTTTTTACGCGCAAATATTTTTAAAGTGCCATAGAGACCACCAATTTTTTACGCGACATTTTTTGTTTTCTACGGATAAGGAAATAATAAAAGGGTATGATTTTATCAATTACCTAATAAATGCATTTTCAGTGACCTAATAAATAATATTTGTCCCTGAAATAGTAGATCTGTCACTATCGAATCACCAAATAATATTAATTAAGAATTACTTGGAAATAATATTAATCATCAAATAAATATATTGTATTTAAATTCTTAATCACTGGAAAATAATATTAATCATCAAATCATTCGGTCAGTGTAGCAAAGGGTAACCAAGTAATTCGATAATCATAGTAATTTAATACATTTTTTTGGAAAACCTTTAAAACGAAACAAATTATTCGAGCGGGCGCATAGCTCGCTTATTAGAGTGGTGCCAAGGCTTTGAATAAGTCTTTCAAGGCGACACAGAGAGGGCGCTAGTCTTAGCGGGAATATAATTGAAAAGTATACAATTTCCGCCACTGTCCTCGTAGCTCAGTTGGTAGAGCAGTCTAGCGTTAATAGAAAGGTCGCAGGTTTGAATCCTGTCGGGGGGTACAGACGAAGATGGTTTATTTGCCATTATATTCTTTCTCTCTGTATCATATCGTCTATATTTTTGGAATGTTGGGTTTATACATATTTCTGTAATATTATTATTTAACAAGCTTCTGTCAAAAAAATCATTCATGGCCACCGTCTGTCTCCATCATCAGATCAGCTCGATGGTACCATAATATTGAATTGTCATCCAAACTACGAGTATACTTATACCCAAAATTTCAGCTCAATCGGTCACCAGGAAGTGGGTCAAATTTAACTTGCAAGATTTGATTGCAGACAGACAGACAGACAGACAGACAACGGGACAGTTGAAACTAAATAAAAGCTTGTAAAAAGAAATGGTTCTGGCGCTTTAGTCGCAACTCATTCTAACACTCCTCCTCGCTTCGTTCGTCGTCGTTCCTACACCGACCAGCCTTCGAGCTTAGAGTTCTCTACCAGTCAACCTTTGAAGAAATTGTGGAGTGTAATATCTCGGTATTTTTAATTTTTACAATTGAAACATGCCTATTTTGACGTATTCTGTAAGATGCAATCATACAAAAGTTGTGTCAATTTGACATCACATCGACGATTTCTTTTTTTAAGTCCTGGCCCCGTAGCATGGATGGCGTTATCACGCGATAAGTGACAGGATAGAGCTTCCGTCCCTGGCTGACACCGTTCGATAGAACGAGACGACGCGCCTATCCTGTCACTTATCGCGTGATAACGCCATCCATGCTACGGGGCCTGGTTATTTAAAATTTTGAGGTCCAATGTATTGGCCATTTTTGATTTTAGAGAAGTTTTTCAAATAAAACACGTCAATTTTAGCATATTCTGTAGGAACAAATCATAAAAAATATGTGTCATAATGACATTCATCATCGAAAAATTTTCGCTGCCTTCGACTTACTTTTTAGACGAATCTTATGTTCAGGCTATAGAAAAAAGTGATCAAACTATAATTTAAGATACATATTTACATTAATCCGATGATTTATACTTATGATATGGTGACTACTATATTTATATACAGACATATCATTAGTGCTCTAAAATGCGTTCAGAAACCGTAGGAAATGACCAGCATTATTACATTACAACCGATTTTACTATGAGAACTTTCTTGTCTGTGGTAGTAGGTAAAATCTGTACTGTAATGTTATTACAGTAAAGATTTTTGTAAGGTTATGAGTTTGAATTTGGAACAGCTGTTAAAACTCAAGTGGGTCTCTATTCTAGTATCCATAGATATTAAAAAAGTTATCAATACGAAACGTCAATTCAGTATGTTTTTTTAAACATTTTCGCACGACATTTGATCTCGAGTGAATATGAGTATGATTAAAAAAAAAACATTCGTCTTGACGGAGGATCGAATTGCCGACATTGCTGTTGTCATTTTTTTTTGGTTTTTTTCCTGTTAGGCACGAAAGTAGAATAATTGTGAACCCATCTTAGAGTACTTACTTATGTTATGTGTGTAGATAAAGTAGTGTAAGTATGCAACTGTACATAATTAGGCCTTAAACACTCGTGTGATCCTATTATGATGTGAGCCCGTGGTTGATCTTAACAATAAAATAAAAAAATACTTTCCACCCTAGGTTAGACAACTCTTCCACCCGGCTATATACCCATGAAAAGTCTACTTTCAGAACAGGAGAGATGACAGATATATTTATTTATACCCTTTACAGATAACGCTTCTTGAATTGAATTATTAAAAATGAATGTTAAAAAATCTTTGGAAGAATCTGATCTCCGGTATTGGACATAGAAAATCATTTCGGCGTTTGTAACCGCAGCCGCAGTCCGTAACTGATTTTAATTCCAATTAAGAAGGTTTAATTGGAATCAAAATATAAAAACCCAAGGGTATACTCGACAAATCTAACTGGCCAACGAACATCGCAGTCAATATAAGTGATGGCAAGGACAGAGTGGAATGCCATTAAATTTTCCCAAGAATTAAGTTGAAGAATTATTTACGCTGAATAAAACAACTATTTTTATTGTTTTTGCGTCTGTTGTACCCACCTACTAATTCATACATTTTTTCAATAAATTTATCATTAACAACATATTGTCATACATTGTACATACTTAGTCAATATTTTGGACAATATGAATTATGTAAATAAATACAATAATAAAAATGTTTATTGTACTCAAACAATTGTTACACGTATAGGGCTTAAATACGAGTATGTACATACAAATAAATCCTAATAGTGGTGGAGCTTTCAACCCCTAAAGTAGGTTTGGACCTTTGCCTTAGAGGCTTGAGTTCGTCCGAATTATTGTCTTAAACAAACATGTACTTGGACACAGCAAACAGAGTAGTTGTTACTTTGGATAAGTTAAGTTACGAAAACAATGTTCCTTTAATACAGTATTAGTGCAAATATTTAGGTAATATGATAAATGGATATAACGTGACACATCATTTTGGTTTCTTCGCATATTGTGTTTGTACAACGGCTTCCCAGCAGCCCAGCGTATTTTTTGCATCGTACATAGCGAATATACAAAGCCAATTACCAAAAGTCACCACTGGCAACCGAAGTGCGGGTTCCACTGCAGACACGTCGATGTCTTTCAAATAATAAACACCTTTTTTAAGTTGGCACTTGTTTTGTTGCGGTATCCCAAAGGCTCTGAAGAGGACTTTGACAATTATATTTTGACATTCAAGATCTTTTGTTATAATTAGCCACTTTAAACCTCGAGGTGTCTGTATTCCGCATTTGAAACGGGCCCATTTGTCGATGCCGTTCATGTTATCTTTTATTGTAAGATTTCCTCGTAGCAAGTTATGTTGTTGTGTGGTGTTTGACTGCTGGAAGGTTTCAAATGTAATGGTGAAAGGAGGACTTTGCGCATAAGGTGGATCTGGCGCTAGACAATTAGTGATGTTGTACAGATTCGTTTTGTATGTTTTTTCCGCCTTACATGTTATAAAGTAGCAAAGAAAAAATGTCTGTACCACTAACTGCGCCATTAGCTTCGTTTCAACACCAAATGCAAAATGGCTGTTATCATGGCTACTAAATGTCAAACGATTATTTTTATATCAGGCTTATCCTGTTTAGTTAATCATGGATGGTTCATAGTTACGGCAGATTATAACGACATCTATGCATATATAATCGATGTCGAAGCGATGCTGTAGATTGGCATTTTCATGTACCCAATTAGCGTGAGACGTCAAACAAAATCTATCTCAGTGTCATTTTTGTGACGAGAATTAAGCAATTATAAAAAAAATACGTGAAAATTAACTAGTTTCACACGTGTTTATGCATATCGTTTATTTTCATGCATACCGTCAACCGGAGTCAATAGGCACGATTTTGATCTTTGAATGAGATTTTAACAAAATATTTCCAAAAGGGGCTAGTCTTGTTAAGGTTTTAAAACTTTATTCTTATGTTAGAGAATATATTTGCACTAGTATATTTCATAACAACTTATCTAAACACCTATTCTGTTTAAAATACAGACAGTTTCTATTCGTACTGTATAAGGGGTCAATAGGGACGAATTACTAGCAAATGAAGGACAATTTTGACCTACCGTGTAAATAAAAAGTACTCAATGAAATACGATCAAACTTTGCACTATTCAAAGTGCTAATTGTAAGTAAGACTATCACTGCGGTAAAGTTTTGGAGGCCATAAAAACTGCTACGAAAGAGGGCCGTCGAGTTGGACGTGGTTAAAATGAAGAAATAAATAGTTATTTACGATACAAGTGCCGACAATAGGAAATTCGCAAGGAGTGGTGATAAATTAAAACACGACCAAAGGGAGTGTTTTAAATCGACACGAGTTGCGAATTACCTATTCGCACGTGTATCGTTACAACGTTTTACTGTACATATGGCTCTTTAAAGTTTCGACATATGCACGGAAAGTGGTCTTTTCGCACTAGTGCGGGAAAGTAGCACCATATGTACTGTAATAGTTATTTACAATACAAGTGCCGAAAATAGGAAATTCGCAAGAGTGGTGATAAATTAAAACACGACCGAAGGGAGTGTTTTAAATCGACACGAGTTGCGAATTACCTATTCGCACGGGTATCGTACAAAGTGTTACTGTACATATGGCTCTTCAAAGTTTCGACATATGCTCGGAAAGTGCTCTTTCCGCACTAGTGCGGGAAAGTAGCACCGTATGTACTGTAAAATATTTATCGAAAAAAATTGATAACGAAATGAAATGCATTTCGATTGCAATTCCGGTTAATCTTTAATAATTTTAATTAAATAAAACATTCTATGTCCAGCAGTGGACGTCTTTCGGCTGATATGATGATGATGATGAAAACATTCAAAATTGTGACTGATTCTAATGTTTAATTTTTTATGTATGTCACTTTAAACTGGCACCACGAGTGCGCAACGCCGTGTACATACTTTAAAAAATAAGTTGGGCGGGAACTTTATAGGTTATTGACAAACTCGCTATTTTAAGATTATTTAAAGTATTATATGATTTCCTCACATTTTTGGAGAAAAGCAATATATGACTTCGCGGGAATGGCAATTCGTGGATTTGTCTCTATTGTGGGATTGCTATATCCCGGCCTCTGTAATAATGTACTATTGTATGAAGAGAATGTATGGGATGTTACAAATTCGAATTTTCCACACCCACCACCCCATGTTCCACCCATGTTCCACATTCTAAGTATTTCTTTGGGAAAACTATATCGTAAACAATATTAAATTATACAGAAAATAAGTTAGTTAGGTAACTGTCGCCATCCCACAATTTTTTTTTTTACTTTTAGCTCAAATATTAACTATTTTTATAAAGATAAAAAAGTTTCTTTTAAAACGGCCTTAACTATATATACTAGCTTCCGCCCGCGACTTCGTCTGCGTGGGCCCGGGAAAAAAACTATCCTGTTTAAATCCAGGCTAGTTATAAACTATCTTCATGCAAAATTTAATCCAAATCTGTTGAGCCGTTAAAGTGTGATTGAGTAACAAGCATCTAAACATCCAAACTTTACTGGCGGCGGGACCTAATTGCTTATAATTATAGTTATTTGTTACTAGCTGCCCGGCCCGGCTTCGCACGGTTAGTGCGTACGAATGAAGCATTTTCCGGCGGTAAAAAGTAGCCTATGTTCATCAGGGATAATGTCGGCTTCTAATGTATGTGTAATCTTCTAAATAAAAAAAAATCGATTCTGATATGGAAACTTATATGCGCTAAATTCGTATTGAGGCGTAATTTCAATAAATGTATCAACAAATTTCAACAAAATAACGACAAGCGTCAAAAGTCCGACTCTTCCTTTTTTTAATGGCATGGCATAGCGCTGTTCTTGCGTTCAGCCATAAAGTCTATTTGAGTTTCTGCAAGATTACACGCTATAAATACTGACAAACCAGCACGGCTATCAGCTGAGTATTTGTCACGATACTGCACGGTTATCACAAGACGGCGCGCTAGCTCTCAATTTTTCTCGCACTATACGTCTCTTTCTAAGTTGTCTAATAAGAGAGAGATGGATAGATCGAGAAAAATCGAGAGAGCTTGCGCGCCGTCTTGTGATAGCCGTGCTGGTTTGTCAGTATTTATATTTATCAGCAATAAACAGTATTGTATTACATCAGTACAGAACAGGCGTTTTATAAACATTAATTATCAAGCGCGTCAGTATTAAGGCGGTATTATAACTTCGTACTTCGCGCGTTCAAGTTGACATTCAGCCAATATTATAGAGACACAGAAATTGGCCAACATACAGGAGAATACTTTTATCATGAAGCCTGCAAAACACATTTCATTAAGTTGGCAATGGCGGGAACATGCACAAGATTTGGCAGAATGTGATAGTGCGATCTGAAACATTGAAATATGAAAAAAATTACCATATTACTTTAATATATTGAATAATTACTTGAATAGAAAAGAAAGGGTCTCGGACTCGCGTTATTATTGTAGAACTTACTTAGTGGTTAGGATAGTTTGGAAAATATAAATTAGCCGTCTGTTGTCTAACTAAAAAGAGATTTTTGGTTCCGCGTAAACATTTACCGGTCAATGAGTACTCGAAAGGATTATATCTATTACTAATTCCTAAACACATCTTTACCTGAGAGTCGGAGTGACTCGAGATCATTTCGGTCCTCACGTTTTTATTTATTTAATATAAAACAGTGTTAAAAATATGTAGAGAAGAAGATATAGTTTTATCTGGGAATTGAAAAATCGGCCCTAATTTAAATATCAGAGTGACAGATAAAAACAAACGAATTTAAACGGCATTTCAGCTAAAATAGATTTATTCATCGTTTTACTTGATAGGCTAAATTAGAACTGCATGTGGCATGTGGCCTTTGTCCTAGAGGATTAGATGCGTTAACTTCCACCACATTACCATGCAAACGAAGTCGCAGGTACAGCTAGTTTAAAATAAACATATGGAAGCAATGGGGTAATTTTTAGTTACATGGCCACCCCACGGGAATCATCTACTTTATTGCCGTCCCTCATTGTGGCGACACTTACGTCGCCTCTGTGGGTATTTGTACTCTAAGCCACAGATGCAGTACCGAAAGCAAACGCGGCGCCCCGCCCCTTTTAAAAAATTGGGCGCTGTTAAATTGTTTTAGATTTTATTTGGTAGGTAGGTATATGATTCTTCATTCTTGCGTTCTGGATATTAGTTTAAATATAAAAACTTCTAGGATAAACAAATTCTCTGTCTAACTGTGAAATATACTGAATTCAGTGACGAAGGCAGTATTTTAAAAACAGTACGGCTATTTTTTGGTGTACACGCGAGATATACGTAAATATGCTATTATGTGCCTTATTTGTCTATTTGTGTGTGAAAGAGATTATGGTGCTACTTTCCCGCACTAGTGCGGAAAAGAGCTCTTTTCGTGCATATGTCGAAACTTTAAAGAGCCATATGTACAGTAAACCGTTGTACGATATACGTGCGAATAGGTAATTCGCAACTCGTTGCGAATTTCCTATTTTCGGCACTTGTATCGTAAATGACTATTAAAATATCTCGAAAATGTGAGTGAAATCTATGAATTATAATAATAATACGGCTAGTTTTTAGTGATGTGTTCGTGTCACGCGAGACTGTAGACACTAAAATATCCTTTGGTTTCTCGCGACTTGTCTCGCTTTTCAAGCACTTACTAACGGCGCGGCGCTGAGGAGTTAAAACAAGCAGTAACGAACGCCTAATGAAGTTTTCTTCCTAATCACGAGACGAATAGATACGTGATACTTTGATATATTTTTTAATGTGAACATGTTCTCACTGCTGAGGTGAAAAGTTGTATGTGTTACTCGATAGCAAAGTCAAATCAAATCACGAGACGAATAGGTACGTGATACTTTGATATATTTTTTAATGTGAACATGTTCTCACTGCTGAGGTGAAAAGTTGTATGTGTTACTCGATAGCAAAGTATTTGCATCTCGTGTTTTTGAGTCCCTTGCTGCGCTCAAGATTCATACTTTTTTAGAATATTTCGCTTCCTCAGGACACAAAATCAGCACTCGCAGCAAAAATAAAAACAAAATTATTCTTCGTTGCAAGTTAGTTAGCATCCAAAATTCTTAGGTCTAAATAAACTGATAAAACACTCCTAAAGGAATGGACTGTCAAAGAAATGTTATTTTTGCCGATCTCACTACAATTTCGTTACATTCACATCCATAGTGATGCGAAAAAAAGAGTTTTGGGACAAACTTGCTCAAATATTCAGAAACGCATTATTTTCTACCCACTCTAAGTAAAACTGTCCTCGTAGCCGGACACCTATTAAAATTTTATCTACCTTATTATATTTTTTTGTTTAGAACGTTTCCAGAAAATTCGTTACTTTATTTACAAAGCTCGTTGTGGCGATGGAAGCAATCATGCGCTTAAAAGCTTATAAAAGTTTAACACTCGCCGCTCGCCTCGGTTGTGGGAATTTTTGGACCGAGTGATTCTATTAGGAAATTTGCTTTCAATTTGCGGCCATCTGCTGCAATAGGACAGTTAACCAAGTTATTTAGTTATTCTTGCACGACGTAACACTGGTCGATTAAAGGGTGGTTGGTCGAATGGTGGCTGATCCCTATTTCACCAAATTAACGATTACCACTTGACGATTACAATTTACTGTACATTTCTGGGTCAGCAGCAAGTCACTTTGGTACCGCCGAGCGGTCATCTTTACTTGTAAACCCAGCAATGTAAGGCAAAGGGTCGTTGTCAGGTATAAAGTCGCGATTAATCTTTTATTTTACAAAATATTGCACACGCCGACCACAAACAATGTCCATTCATGAGCAAAGTTCGTCTTAGTATGTAAACTATAACAATAATAAAGTTGATGAAAGTGGGCCTGCATTCTAACGCTTTTCAAAGAATTTTGTCAAACATTCTACACAGTGCAATCTGTGGACCAGTTTTACGCAGCGGGCATACAATGATCTGCATGTGCAGTACAATAACGTTTAGAGTGCTGTTTGGACTGCTGCGTTACTGCAGCGCATCGACAATGTTTGCTGAGGCGCACACCAATAGCTTCGATGCAATAATAAGAAAGCGGTGCGCGTCGCTACAGAACCGTCTTTGCTACAGCTCAAACATCATTCTGAACATGCTGGCGCAGCGCTGGGACACGCCGCTGCTCGCGCGCTGGGGGCGGCTGCACGCGCCTGTAGTTGCCGCACCACGCCGCTTTTAAGTTTATTTATTATTTTGTCGTCACTAACATAGCATATTAGTTCCATTGTCACTAACCGTCATATATTTTGTTTTGTGATAACACTTAAAACCTCTATAAATTTGAATTTAAATAGAATTCCCGCTTTAGTTCCTTATAAAACATGCTACCTTTTTATCCACATTTGAATGTCATTCACGTCTCCACACAACACGCTAGGTTCTAAATAAGCTCAGAGCCCGCATTTGTCCCATTACAAAGCTTCTAGGCACTTACCTGTGATCCGATCACGTCGTCGATCGCAGGGAAGGAGATAAATAGGCCCGGCGATGCTAATGCTGTCATCCATCATTGTTAACCGCCTTACCTTTGCGCTGACCTTACGCGTAGCGCGAGTCACAAACGACAGCGTCAAGCGTCAAGTTGGTTTTTCCACCTGATGCCTGCTGTACACATTGGGCCAACGTTGGCGCGTGAGCAGGATGCAATAATGTAAACGAAAGAGATCGAATTATAGCCCTCTCCCTCTAACGCATAGGTGCCTTCTGCTCACGCGCCAACGTTGGCCCAGTGTGTACAGCAGGCTTTAGACACAATCTGACATGTACACAATCTGACAGGCACCGTAGCCTATGGGCAGGCTAAATATGAGTAAGATTCCGCTGTGTCCAATTCTGCTGAGTTAGAATCGTTTCGTGAAAAAACTATATACAACTATATTTTTTTTTTAAACACTAATATTTTTTTTTTCTTTCTTTGTGTCTTTCAAATTAAATATGTTGTGCGCTATGGCTTCCATGCATGCCTTGCCAAAGTATCCGAACAAGCGCGAGACATTTTGAAATGAAATTTGAACATAATGTCATAATGTATTTCAGTTGAATACATGGAGAATATAAACTAGTATATTGCCAAGCCAAGCCTACGAGGGGCGGCTGAAAAGAAATCTACCTAAGTATGAAACAAAAGACTGTCATGTATGTATTTTTTTTATTTTTCAATATAGTCCCCTGCTAGTGAAATACACTTATTACATTTGTCAAATATTGACATTAACCCATGAAAAAAAAAATCTTTCGGTTTCTCGTCAAAAAAGTCACTAACTGCAGCCTTCATTTCGTCATCGGTCAGAAATCGTCTTCCTCGGAGATCTTTTTTGAGGTGTCTAAATAAAAAATAGTCGCATGGGGCTAGGTCTGGACTGTAAGGTGGATGGTTAACGGCATCGAACCCTAATTCCTTCATGGTAAGCATTGTTGTGCGGGCGGTATGCACAGGTGCATTATCGTGTAAAATCAGGATCCCTTTGCTAAGTTTACCCCTCCTCTTTTCTTTTATCGCGTCTCGTAACTGATGCAGTAAGCTGGAATAATATTCAGCATTCATTGTCCTTTTTTTTGGTAAATAATCTATTAGTAAAATTCCTTCTGTATCCCAAAATACGGTAGCCATAAGTTTGCCTGCCGACGGCCTGACCTTAAACTTCCGAGGAGGCTTCTCATCCTTGAATTTCCACTGCAAAGACTCTTGTTTGCTTTCGGGGTCCCACTGTCGAATCCAGGTCTCATCACACGTCACCATTTTAGAAACAATTTCTTCCTCATTACCTCGACTCATTTCCAAAAACTCCTCACAACATTTGACACGTCGGTCCTTGTCAAACGCCGTTAACATTCTGGGGACCCAACGTGCACTCACCTTGGACATATTCAGATGCACATGAATTATCTCATTGACTCTTTCTTTACTGATGCCCACATCTCTAGCAATCTCCCACTGCTTCACTCGTCGGTCTTCTAAAATTATTTTTTTAACTTTGGCTACATTTTCGTTTGTAACGGCAGAAACCGGCCTTCCACTACGAGCGTCATCTTCCAAGCTCTCACGACCGAGTTTAAATTGTTTAGACCAAAACTTTATAGTAAATTCGGAAGGGCACGAACTACCGAACACACACATCATACGTTCTCGGATCTGTGAGGGAGTATTTCCTTCTTTTGTTAGAAATTTAATCACTGCACGATGTTCAATTTTAGCGATATTCATTTTTTCAACCGATATGTCGCAAACATTCGAGAATTGTAGAAAAATGGAACGGAAAAAACAAATGAACGTCAAATAATTCAAAAAAAGAATAACCAAAGAACAAGAATGCATTTCAGCCAGTATCATTTTCGCATATTTTTTTAACCAAGGAGATTACTTTTCAGCCGCCCCTCGTAGCTAATCTACGAAGGTGTATATTACCAGCAAATGCAGCTTAGATTAGGTACCTACCACTAATGATAGAAAAATAGAAAATAGAAATAGAAAAAAAAAGAAAAAAAAATGGCGCTTATAGATAATCGACCTCAGAAATAGTCTCGTGTGACGATGCTGAGAGAATTACTAGCCTTACTAGCCTTTTGGTTGAACTCTGAATCCATATTAAACGGCATCTCCTCTTCTACATATAATAAATATAATAATTAATAATGTTTGATTCAGGCGGTGCCCATGTACCGTGTTAGTACCTAAGTAACCATAAACATAAAACTATTGTTAGTAGGTAAATTGTGGTAAGTATATATATATGTATAATATATATATATATGTTATATATACAGGGTGTCCCAAACTTATGGGACATGAAGGGGAAGTACCTTAAATATCGTAGATAGTGAATTTTGCTCAAAGAAGGCTTTATGTTATGTTTAAAAGATAGTAATTCTGCATTCATGGATTTTCTAAAAATTACTTGCTTCGTCTGGGAATCGAACCGACTTAAATGTCAAAAAAAAACACCCTACTTTTATGATGCCAATCGAAAGAATAGCTAAAAAATAATAACTCTGCTTGAGTAACATGGTATTTTAAAAGAAAGAAAAAAAAAAGAAAGGAACAAAAAAAAAGAAAAAAAATTATGGACAAATGGACCGATTAGATGGCCGGCCAGATCCCCGGAACTTACACCATTAGATTTCTTCTTTTGGGATATGCATCAGTTTTGAAAGACAGCAAAAAAAAAATTGAACTTACAGTAACGCGGTTTATTTTACTCAATTAAGTATACAATGCCATTTATTACATCAAGTTTTGAAAATTACATCAGCAAGATGGTGGCTATCAGAACGCGATCAGCGATGCACTGATAATAATGGTTTCTCTTAGAGGTGATGTTTGGTGGCCTCCAAGCTCACCAGATTTGAGCATATTTGTGCCTTTTTCTTTTGGGGTTACCTGAAGGAAAAAGTTTTCAAACATCGTCCACACACCTTGGATGAACTAAAGATGAGAATTAGGAAGGAAATAACCGCCATTCCCTCAAATGTGCCGAAAAGTGGTTGAAAATTTCAGAAATCGCCTTCTTTAGTGCATCGCTGCTGATAGCCACCATCTTGCTGATGTAATTTTCAAAACTTGATATAATAAATGGCATTGTATACTGAATTGAGTAAAATAAGCCGTTACTGTAAGTTCAATATATATTTTTTTGGTGTCTTTCAAAACTGATGCATATCTTTTGCCCCAGCCTGTATAGTGTATATATATTAGGGGACAATCTTACACAAATCGACCTAGTCCCAAACTAAGCAAAGCTTGTACTATGGGTACTAGACGACGATAAACATAATTATATAGATAAATAAATAGTTAAATACACAGAGAACATCCATGACTCAGGAACAAATATTCGTGCTCATCACACAAATAAATGCCCTTACCGGGATTCGAACCCAGGACCTCTTGCTTCGTAGGCAGGGTCACTACCAACTAGGCTTAAGCGGTTAGTATGTTACTATTTACTAAACATTCTAATCCAAAATCACTATTCAATTAATTTATAATGACAAGATAAAATTATAGGTAAGTATATGCGATAATGCACATAAGTTCTTAACTATTGACCATAGGAAAGACGATTTTTTGACTGTATGTAAATAAAATAAATAAATATTACGCGGCGATTAATAAATAAAAGGTCGCGGGAGTCCGATGGATGCGGGTGGCGTAGGCTGGTCACTGTGGCACTCTTTGGGGGAGGCCTCTATGTCCAGCAGTGAACGTCTGTCGGCTGATAACTATGAAAATGATGACGAAATAAATATTAGAGGTCAATCTTACACAAATCGACCAAGTCCCAAACTAAGCAAAGCTTGTACTATGGGCACTAGACGACGATAAACATACTTAAATAGATAAATAAATACCTCAATACATCCATGACTCAGGAAAAATATTCGTGTTCATCACACAAATAAATGCCCTTACCGGGATTCGAACCCAGGACCTCGTTGCTTCGTAGGCAGGTTCACTACCAACTAGGCGAAAGCGGTCGTCGAAATGACTCACAGAGAGGTGAAACTAGCTTCAACAGAGGCTCTAGTATAAGTTTTACCGAAACAAAACGTTACGACCGCGTTTGCGTTTAGCTGTCAAATCCCATACAAATTGATGGTAAAACACAAACGCGATCGTAAAGTTTTGTTTCGGTAAAACTTATACTAGAGCCTCAGGCTTGAAGGAACGGGACATCGTTAAGACCTTTGACAGTCTTCTTTATTTATTAAGTAAGTACTCTGTACACTTGCTTCTTATATTTTCTATTTGTATACTTAATATAAAGTTGCTGGTCTTGGGTTGCGCACTACCGCAATATCCAAGCTTAATCCGAAATCATATTTAAGTCCGATAATTGATATTTTCGCTCACTCTTTATGTTTAGACCGGCACGTCAGTTTTATATAATACGCTCTATCGCAACGCAATTCGTAATCATCCATAAATTGATGAGGATGCCTTCTTTACAGCTTAGAATATGAATATTTTACTTAAATAGGTACGTAATGTTATGACATGGCTTATATATAATTCTTAATTTACCAAGTGGCAAGAAGATTAACCTCGATCGGTTCATCACTTTCGTATCGCATCGAATTCACATTTTGATGATCCGCGTCCTTTTGATACCCTATCTCGGTATGCGTGAAAGATATCGTAGTTATACTTTAAAGTGCCAATATTGCATTACTGTAAAATCATGTGTTATTAAGTTAATTTGTACTTATTAATCCATTCTGGGCTAAGTAACTTAACTACGTACACCGTAGTCCATAGCAAGTTCATTCCCACATGTAGCGACAGTCGCCGTAAAGACATGACCCATGCATCATGGTCATTGCCCCTTAAAGAATGGGTTAATGGGGAGATGACGCTGTGCGTTGTTTGTAATTCCACGCTCCTTAGAAACAACTATTTACATACGGAACGTTAGGAAAATTTTAACCAAGATTTAGATTAGATAATTATACCGTTTCGTATTTCAATGTGTTTCGAGTGCTCGCTTACTCGCACACTGCGATACAATTGCAGAACGGGTGCGGGAAACGGTATTCCTTCATTTGCCCGAATTTCATTTTCCCGACCTTCATTTGCCATCCTATTCAAAGGCCATAATTTTGTTTACCATAATTTCATCTTCCATAACAGTTATTTACCATAATATTCATAATACAGAATTGTTATTTTCCATAATATCATTTGCCAGAAACTTTATAATCCATAATATTCATATGCAATAAAATAATTTGCCATACCTTTCATAAGCCATACTATATGTAAAATAACAAATTACTGTGTGAAACGGGTGATATTATGAAAAATTGCTACCAAAACCCGAATCAATGCAACCCACTTCCACGTGGTCTTATCTGTCCTACCCCTAGAGTGTTTATAAAAGCTCGTGGAGACGAAGCGAGTTTCTGGCGGAAGCCCAGGCGGAGGGCGGGAGACTGAGTCCCAGAAACGAAAGCGGGGCGTACCAACGCACGATTACACTCAACTCCGACAACTAAACTATAGGCGCCTTTTATAGACTATGCTCATTATAACTCTAAGGCAGGTCGGTGTAGGTACGACGACGAGCGAAGCGAGGAGGAGTGTTAGGTAGAACTGCGACCCTACAGCGCGCGAGCCGAGCGAGCGCAGCGAGCGTGCCGCGGTAGCGGCCGGCGGAGCGCCAGAACCAAACATTCGCAACATTCGAACGGCTCGCAGAAATGTAGTTTGGCAAATGAATATTCTATCAAGTAAAATTATAGCAAATAAAGTTTATGGATTCAGGCATACAACATTATCGAAAATAATAATATTTTAAATGAATATAATGCAAAATGAAACGTTATGGAATATTAAACTCGGGCAAATGAAGTTCGGGCAAATAAAATTCGGGCAAATGAAATTCGGGGAAACGATAGATAACCGCGGGAAACATATTGATTGGGTCGTGAAAGAGATTTGATTCAGGCCTAGTGTCCTTTGCCCCCTTTGTGCAAGCAGAAAGATTAGTATTGAAAAGGGGTGAAAAATAATCTGTCATATTATTCCACGAAGCGCAAACAGGAACGGCTTGAGCCCTTTTGAGGATCTATGACAAAATGAAGTGTATAAAAGTAGGTTTATACGTTACTTGAAGGAGGGAAACTCTCAATTATGAATAATTCAAACAAAACCATGATACAGGAAGCAGTGTGGGATTTATTGAATGGTCGATACGCCATGTAGATGTGTGGTTGTTCAGGCTGAAGAGATGGGATATTAAATATAGATAATGGTTGACAACGGATAGGAAAACATAAGGTATAATCAGGGGTTTTAATATACCTACATAAATAAGGACATATATATCTGTACACGCCTTTATGACATTGACAATAGAGTCTTGTACAGATATTTATATATTTAGCTGGCTTATGTACTTATTTGAATATATATTTTTTGCATTATTGGATATTTGCTATTAAGTACACTAGATCCTGTACATACAACAACAAAACATACAACAATAAAATATGTATGCTACCAAGGTAAGTACATAATTTTATAAAGCCGCGCCCAATAAAGAATAGATTCCAAAATCGCACCATTTCTTTTACAACATAGCGTGAGCAAATGAGCAAGATAGCGCGAGAAATGTTGCCATCTTGTACAATCAATTATTTATTGGCGCGGCTTACACTGATATTATAAAATAACTATTATGAATCTGAAAGTTCGCACATTTTGATGTTTGTTTCTATATTATTTGGCATGAGGATTAAAAAAAAATAAGAGATAATTAAAACAGGATATCTTTTAGCCTTAAAATTGTCGCTTAAAAACGAAGTATAGTATTCTTGCAGCTGGTTGAATAAGCACAATTGAGAAGGTACCGTATTCGGAGTAATATCGAAGATGGGGTATGTACAACGCCTTAGGTACCGTATGCCGCATGCCTGGAAGCTACAGTAAACGATGTCGACGAAAACCGACACTTGTGATACGCACTACTTACTTGGTATTTAAAGAAATTCCGGAAGCATCCTGTCCAGTACGTGATTTGAGCATGAATTGGTCCTAAAACCGCCGTATATCAGGGGTTTTACGATGGTATCAAATTCTATCGGACGCATTTAATTTCGACGGCCTTGCGCTTGACACTTGGAAAGCATTGCTTAACCTTACTTATGAAAATCCACATGGAAGTACTTACTAAGTAATGCTAGTACCTACCGAGTACCCGAGGGATCAAGGAACATATTGTTTTTCTTGTGTATGTATTTATATTGACATTGTTTTATATGGTTTCAGTTTCAAACAGAGCTTAAATTCTAATACGCGCTGAAGTGCATCAAATGTGAAAGCCACTCAAGAGCACAAATAATAGCAATATTGGATAGCTTGCGTTCGCTTCACGCAGCCCAATTTAACGAGCGAGCGAAGCGAACGAACTGCTGCCCGGATGTTCTCTAGTCACTTTTCTCAACTGAATCTTTTAAATTTTTGTGAGCAGGTTCAATAATAACTTAGATTTTTATATCGATTCAGTTTTTCGAAATTGTTATTATTATTATGTTTGAAAGAGAGGCTCGCGAGTTGTACTAGTAATATCCACACAAAAAAATTGTAGGTGATTTACTTTTAGCGCTGTCTCTTTACCAGTGATAAAGAAGGCTGTGATTGAGCGAATCGCTGTTCAAACTGTCCACCAATAACGTTTTTGGACAGTTTCAACTCATAGTTGGCCTGTTCGTGCGATGCCCAACTAAACCCAGCTTTGAAGCCTGAATTCTGACCATCTTTTGCCACATTTCCGAGCAGTGGCGTGAAAATCATATTCCTTAATACTAACATAATTAAACCAGGGAACGAAGTTCTTTACTTCAGCTTGGGTCAAAATTCTTTCTTATGTTCTCCTCTACAGGTCGCATTTCTTAACCGATTCTCGTGAAATTTTATAAGAAGAATTATACAGTTTTTTATTAAAGATTCATTAAACAAGAAAAGTAGCGAAAGAAGTATGTAAGGACCGTAGTATTTGGCGTTCCATAGTCTCTGCCTACCCCTATGGGATGCGGGCGTGAATATTATGTATGTATGTATTAAACAAGAAAAGAAAAGAAAAAAAGACAGGCTCGGTAGTACTACAACAGCTTACAGAGCCACTAGTTAAAAAAAAGTTATAAGCAGCCAATGTAAATGTTCAGCCAATGTAAAAGTAATAAGCAGCCAATGTAAATGTTCTTAACCATAGACGAAGTAGCAGGGTGTGCGTGGTGATAAGTTTGAGGCCACGCATTGGAAACCATCGCGTTTTTTGAAACGCCGATCCGACCAAATTATGTAACAATTAAGATTAATTTTCGGACATACGATTTTTGCTTAATATGATTTAAATATTTGTCTGATTTAACAATCTGATTTAATTATATAAAATTTAAGAAGGTAGTAAATAAAATGTAATATTTACTTAAATATGCAGTTCGAAGAATAAGTACCTATGACAAACATCATCCATCACAGTGTTTCTATTGAAGATATCATTACTAAAGACCTACTTGATACAAGAGAGATGTCTAAAGAACAAAACGTTGTTTTTAAAAGAGAAGAAAATTCTGCTTGGCGGAGTAAAGTGCGCAATTTATTCAAATAAAACATACCACTTTGGTACAGCTTATCGAGAATACAAAGAAGTCACGTTACATAAACGTCTTTGGCTAGGTACAACCCCTAGTTAGGTTTCAATATGTGGCGTAGTGAGCACTAAGTAATTTAACATCATGGTCCTAGCGTTATTCCCGGTTGTGGCCTAGACGAGCCCGGGGTCTGCTGTGGCACCTAATCCCAAGATTTGGCATAGGAACTAGTTTTACGATAGCGACTGCCATCTGACCTTAGACCTTATTAGGATTAGACCTGTTTGCTCACGATGTTTTTCTTCGCCGAAAAGCCTCTGTTAAATATCAAATGATATTTCGTACATAAGTGTTTGAAAAAACTGAGTGGTACGAACTGGTGTTCGAACCCTTGACCTCCAGACACGATAAGTGACAAGATAGGAGCGTCGTCTCGTTCTATCGAACGGTGTCAGCCAGTGACGGATGCTCCATCTTGTCACTTATCGTGTGATAAGGCCGACCATGATACGGGGTCTGATTGAAGGTCGCGAGCCTTACCGCTCTCGGCTAACAGTGGCTCATTTACTAAGTATTTTTTTATTTTTTTTTATTTATTGCTCACAAAATAAAAACTTAAAACTACTACAACAATTTCGCCAAACTGCGGAGCAGTTTGTTGGCGAATGGGTTAAGCACACTCATTCTTTGCTTTATCTACTGTTAGTACATACTATTATGCTAAAACTAGGGGTAAACTGTTTAATTGTACCTATAACTTGTTAAGCAATGAATCTCGTTAAAAACTAAACATACATTATTTAAAAGTATCAGGTTTATTACAATGGTTCTCAATCAACAATGCCTTAAGTTTTTATTTAACTATCTATTACATGTTTTTTTTACTCTACCCCTTTAGTAACAGTATTTATTGTTCGACTTGGTTTACCATTAACTTTTGCAATCAATAAACAACATTGAGAAATATTATATGTTCGCGTACGTTTAGAAACGTTTAAAATATCTGAGCAACTTTGCAACGTAAAAACGTGTTTACATATTTTGATCAGTTTGTCCATATATGCATTTTCGGACTAGCCTGTACCTGGAGTTATATATTTAATTATTTTGCTGAAAATATACATTTTATTTAAGTCTAGTGACATTGAAACGTAGGTTGTGTGTGATCATTGAATTTATTTGTTTTATAAGATCCATTGTCAACTACATTTAATGCAAATTAAGAACTACTTACTTACTTTAAGGTATATATTTATTTTTATATATTGTTCTACTCGTATTTACGCAACCCACTACTGATTCCGAGTAAAGGGAATTCCTTAAAAGCATCTTGTGGCCAATAACATTATAATTCTCACTTTTTACGTACCCTTCGAAGCGCTTAGTTTATTCTCATGAATAATAAGTTTCCTAAAACACCCCAGACCCTTGGCTTGGTTTTTTTTGTTGACTCCTCATCTCACGAGTAAAGAGCGTGACCATGTTTTATTTATATTCTAGGAAAGAGATAGGGTAAAAATATTTTGGTTGCAGTTTCAAAACCAACGTGTGTTTGAAAATATTTTTTTGCGCTCGCTCATTTTTATGTGTAACGGATATATTATCATTTAAATAATTACAACTAGATACCTACATAATATTCAATCACCAAGAGCATCGAACTACCAAGACAATTGAGTCGCGATCTTTTTTTAGACCTGCTATGCTATTGAAATATACCCGTCCCAACCCCATTCATTCTAGAAAAATCTTAACAGCGCTAAGGAGGAATGGGGTCAGCGCCATCTATCTGCCCCATTTGGTTCTAACGTGCAAGGGCAATCAGCTTTGTATGTATGTTGGTGTTTTAGCGATTATTGTTTATCACGTAAACCGATCTCAATTATTATTTTTTTATTTGAAAGAGAGTAAACAAAAAAATACTTCTAAAGTTGATTAAATTGCAAAAATATCTAGGAAATTATTTTTGAAAATAAATAAAAAAATACGCTAGATACAGAAAAAGTTATACTTTTCCAGTAATATTTATGTTTATCTTAATCACAAGTACTTATTTCAAATTTTTCGCTTGGATAACTTCGGAGATAAGGGGGGGGGGGGGAATGTTATTTTTTTTTACATTTTCCTTTACCATAAGAATTTCGATCTATGAAATTTTACCAATGTAGAAAAAAAAAAAAACTGTTTTAAAATGTCCAACTCAAGTCCTTTCATATGATACCCTATTTGACCTAGTAATTAAACTTTAATCTTTTTGCCTCCCCTCTTATCCGTAATTTTAGATAGATATTAAAGATAAATATTAAATTTTTCATGTTCCATACACGTGGATTAACTTTCTTTAAAACTATTTCAAATTTCATATGGATAGCATTAGTAATTCCTGAGATATTTAACTTTGTGACAGACAGACAGACAGACAGAGTCGCACCATAATGGTTCCGTTTTTACCTTATTGGTCCGGAACCCTAAAAAACATTATATTTCTCTTGTGATATACTCGTACGAGTATTTATATAAATTAATCTTATCAAATGTAAGATTTTAAAAGTTCTAAGTACATTTTTAAGTTTGTTGACTCTTACTCGTGAACTAACTAGTTGACTATTACACTTTAATTCATTATAATAATATATGTACTACTGCCATGCATTTTTTTCACATAATTATAATACCCAGTGGAAACCATTTAGCCAGTAGTAGGGGGGGGAGACACTATCAGGACTTTAAAGCCCAATATCACGCAAACGAATCACTTGAAAAATGGTTGTGAAAATCCATAATATTTTTAAACAATCTATCCAACAATACCCCACACCATGGGTTTAACGAGCAAAAAATCATACCCACGCCACGTTACGTGTAGAGGAATGCACTAAAAATAAATAAAAAGACCGGGTTGCACTCCGGGAGTGCCGACAGAAGTGAAAACTCAATGACATTGTACCAGTTTTTCGATCAGGTCACGTGACCTGTCTCGAATCTCACGTCTTAGTCTTACGAATCTTATGGTCACGTGACCTATGGCGAGTTAAACAATTTCTCCCCATCACAAAAAGTGCAAAACGCCGCTAAAGAAGTTTTTACTTCAAAAATATTATTTTTTATTTTATTCTACCATTTTGTCGGCGTGATAGCTTTCTAGTAGTAAGGGTCAATGAGCTAAGCCGCAGACGGACATAGGTACGGACAGACGGACATGACGGAACTTCCTTGTCGACTACGGAACCACCAGTTCCCGATCGACACCAATCCAGGGGGCCTAGACAAGGTTACAATCGACAAGCGCTAACGGTAACGCTAACTAATAAAATGTATGGGAATGACAGATGTTAACGAAAAGTGTTTCGTCGGCATCTGTCATTCCCATACATTTTATTCGTTAGCGTTAGCGTTAGCGCTTGTCGATTGTAACCTTGTCTACGGCCCCTGGCCCCGTATCATGGTCGGCCGTATCACGCAATAAGTGACAAGACAAGACAGAGCGTCCGTCTCGTTCTATCGAACGGTGTCAGCCAGTGACGGACGCTCTATCTTGTCACGTATCGTGTGATAAGGCCAACCTACCTACCTACCTAAATTACCGTTTGACATGTAAAAGTGCCCTTGTGGCCTATTTGCAGAATAAAAAAAAATAAAAAATAAAACCATGATACGGGGTCTGACGTATTGATGTAGTTTTAGTGAATAGAGATTCACTCTGTTTCTTAGTCTCTACTCTGTTATATATTTAATAACGCCATTTTTGCTAATATAATCTCTATTTTTCTTATTTAAGAGTTAAGCTCTTGTCGGTTTAGCTCAAAGTAGGCCCTCCATCTACTCCGATCCCAAGCAATCTCTTTGAAATCTGGATACAAACTAACATAACCTCCTTAGTAGTTAATAATAGTATTGCTAATATAATACCACATCGTTTTCAAAAATACTAAAAGGTAAGTAGTACATTGCGGTTGTACCTAATATATATTTTTTGTATCTCCGAGGAGCCAGAAGATTAGTCCGCATTTGCTTAACGTTTCTGAGCTCCCATGCCGAAATTTGTCCAAAAAAGCCATACTCGAAGAGTGTTACATCTCTTTTCCTCTGCGCGGAAGGCATCAGCTTGTCTCTGTCTAGGGGGCGTGTTTGACGCCTGCTGAATGTGTTAAAGCAAATAAGAATCTTAATAAGACTTGAATATTTCCCAAAAAAGCGTACTTGGGTCATTGTCAGATTTAGGTGCGCGTCTTTTCGGTGGACATTGCCAAAGTTAAGGGCTTTAAAGCCTAATTTTTGGTTGAACTCTGAATCCGCATAAACGGCGTCGCCTCTTCTATAATTCTATGCGATAAAAACATATTACCTATATATAAACATAAGCCCTTAACTATTGCCCACCGAAAAGACAATTTTTGTTTTACTGACTAACAATGACCCACTTATGACGATAATGACATAAGGTTATTTATTTAACGAAGCATCTAGTGTAATATATGACATACTTACTAGCTTCCGCCCGCAACTTCGTCTGCGTGGACCCGGGATAAAAGCTGTCATATATTGTAATCCAGGCTATAAACGATCTTCGTGCAAAATTTCGTCCAAATCGGTTGAGCCGTTTAAGCGTGATTGAGTAACAAACATCCTAAAATCTCAACATCCCGTAAAATAAAGGATAGCTTTCTTTCCGGATCCACGCACATGAAGTCGCGGCCGGAAGCTAGAAATAAATATAATTTTAAATTAAGAAAATATTTTTTGCATTTGAAAGCAGTCTCATATATTCAAGAAAAATCATGAAAACTTGTCAAATAATATTATAAAGACGTATAAAGACAAAGACGTATAGAGGAAAAAATAATATATTAAACTAGCTTCTGCCCACGACGCCGTCCGCGTGGAACTCGTTTATATCGTAGCTCCGTTCAAACTTTCCGCCCCCCACGTCATCCTGGGGGATGATTTCCGGGATAAAAACTATCCTAAGTCCTTCCCCAAGACTCATACTATCTCTATACCAAATTTCATCCAAATCGGTTCAGCGGTTTAAGCGTGAAGCGTGAAGCGAAAGTGTGTCTGTCTCTCTGTCTGTCTGTTACCTCTACAGACGAGACAGACACACTTTCGCATTTATAATAATATTAGTATGGAGAATGGATATCCGCATTTTCATGTTATTTTATTACATGGAAATAAGGTTGTAGTCGACTCTATTATAATATACTCAGAAAGCATCGTCACCAAATTAGATCAGATTGATGGAGACCGAGTGGGTACCATACATTTATACTTTAGTTATTGTTATGAAGTTATAAGGTAATTTTCAACAAACATGCGTGTCTGTTACATAACTCAAAACGGAAGTAGGTACCCTAAATCACTGACCTCGCTTTGTTTAGGTGTATTTTGAATTATTCATATAGTAATGCAATTTTAATGACACGTCCATTATTTATGAATCATTTGATCGCTTTGGCAATAAAATTACTCTAAAACTAGTAGACTTAGAGGAAGCTAGGTACTCCATTTGGGTATTGAAAATAGCGGCTATTATGAATTATACCGTGTGATACAGTCAAGCATTGCGGACAAAGACTAAACGGATTTAAGAATGTTTACGAGAACAAGGGGACAATGTATTCCCAATAATGTATATTTATTTTATATTTTAGCTAATCTTATACTATCATACTCAATGAATTTTAATCTTACGACCGCTGTGGAGACATTTTAGTTGCCGTTTTGCCTTAAAATGTGTATTCAATAATGAGAATTAACGGTTATTAAAATAGGACTAACGAAATACATACCGACGTGTTGTGGCGGTTCGTTTTTTTTAATTGCCTCGTCTTTAGTACAGCCAAATTCCGTGCTTCAGCAGCACCAGATATTCATTCACTGAGCAATCACCTGACACTTACAATTCGCCATACATGGGTTGTTCTAGAAGTTAAGGTAGTTGCTAGTTTACTTGTGAAACCATCAATGTACGGAGAATTGTCGTTGTCAGGTGACAATTGTCAAGTTGGTGAAATAGGGGCCTAGACACATTTAACTGGCTTTTATTATTTGCAACAATTCGCCAGAGTGACGCAAACACACATTTTGTAACAAGTAACCAGCGATCCATTACGAGCAATGATGTAATATAAAAAAGAGCTATCGGTTATTATACCGGAGAGACGCGCCCTCAAGAGCGCGTGAAGTTCTGGTTCCTCCAAAGGAGAAGCCCCCGCGCACCGATGTGGATAAGGAGGGTTTTACAACGGTGTCGAGGAAGCGCAAGCCGCGCAAGAGTCAGTGTGGTACTGCAGAACCGGTTGGTTCCGGTCTGCGGGTTGCCACACCGAGCAAGGCGCTATATATATCGCGCCTGCATTACACCGCCACGGCTGATGACGTGGTGGAGTACGTTCGTCAGAAGACCGGCTTCTCGCTGAGGGTGTTCCAGCTGCGTTCGCGCCACTATGTGCACTTCAGCTCGTTTGTGGTGCGCGTGCCGCGGCCGCTGCAGGAGACCATCGCATGTGCTGACTTCTGGCCGAAGGGTGTCGTGTTTCGACGGTTCCGGGGCAACCTGCCGAATCCTACACCGGAGATGACGATGCAACGGGGCCACGCCGTTTCGTCGCCTAAATAGTATTATTTGTTGTTTTTAGTTTCGTGACGCATTGGTTTTTACTGTAATGTCACGTAAATGTATTTGTCAATAAATAAAAATAAAATAAAATAAAAATTATAAGCACTCCAAAAGTTGCACACAAAAACTCAGCCAATTGTATGACCTTGCCTCAATGTCGCGTCGTCAATGAACGTCTCAGCTGTCAGATTTGGTGGCCATTTTTAAACACGGAATTCTAGAGAATACGTTGACTAATAGACAACGTAAGTATAGCTGTCTCTTTTTTATATTACATCATTGATAACGAGTAAATATTATACCGTTTTAAACGCTGTGGAGAGAAAGGGAAGGCACATACATTCAATCGAAGATGGGAACGATAAAGATGGTTAGGTATGTTGAATATATATATAGTCCTCCTCGCCGTGTCCGGCGACAGCGACTCCGTCAGTCATCCATATTCATATTTGGATTATGGAACGCTCTGATATGACTTCCAAAACCAATAATAAAATAATAAATAACGTCATATTTTCTCGAAAAAGGATTAAAACTGTAGTCAAATGGAGAAATAATCAACGCAAAAGGTTAAATAATCACGAAGTTATAAGTGTCCAAAGTTTTAAGAAGGGGTATGTTCTATCCGTTTTTCGCTAAACGCAACTTCATATGAAACTATGACGCTGGAAGATTATGATCTTTTGGAGTATAATAATAATTTTCGAGTCTACACCTACCCCTATTACCTAATTAAAAAAAATAGGAAATGTTGTATATAAGCATTTGGTTTATAATCAATAGGGGAAGGGTTCTATGAGTAATCTAAATATAAGAATTTGCTCCTTGACTAAGTCGCAAAGTATTTATCTACCCTCTATCCGTCTTGGCTAAATGAGTAATAAGCAAAAGCTGTAGGTATGCATTAGAAATATAAATAAATTTTCTGCTAGTTCATTTAGTCACTATATTGACCTACCTATTTACCAGTACCCGTTATAGCATCGTTAACTCATTAAACAGGGTCTGACGTCGCAGTTCCTATGACACGGGTCTAACCTTGTCCCTCAACTAAACTAAACTAATTGTCATTGCAAAGGCCTGGGCGGTAAACTTACGCTGCCTCATGTTAAGGGGCTCCCATACGCCAATGACCTTCGATCTGAATCCCTTAGTTTTCTAATGTTTTTTGTAGCTTATTAGATTAACAACGACGGGTTTAAGCAATATAGTATCCCATATTTACTTCAAAGCTCATTGTTTTCGAGATATTTGGCATCAAAGTTGACCAATTTTAGGCCAAAAAACTGGTTTTCTGGCCATAACTTTTGTGTTAATTGGTTTAAAATAAAAACCCTGGACCAGTTTTTAGAGACGTCACAGACGAACCCAAATATGTAGATTTCGTATATATGTTAGATCTTTCACGTCAATGGAGATACGAAATAAGTGTTTTTTTAGACAATGTTTAAAGACATGACTCGAACAAAAATTAGGGCTTTGAAGCTCAATCTTTCGCAAACGAATCACTGATTTGAAAAATGGATTTAGGAAACCCATAATAGTTTTTAACGAGCTATCCAACGATACCCTACACTATCGGTTTAACGAGAAATAAAATTGCATCCCCGCTTTAGATGTAGGGGAGGTACCCTAAAAAAAATTTTTTTCAAGTTTTTTTGTACCGTTCTGTCGGCGTGATTGATTTATATACCCATGCCGAATTACAGTTTTCTAGTATTAATGGTTACTGAGCTAAGCCGAAGACGGACAGACAGACAGACGAACGGACATGGCGAAACTATAAGGGTTCCTTGTTGACTATAGGGAACCCTAAAAATTAGGATTTTTTTTTTGAATCTTGAAAAATCAATGTTTTAATAACTAGCTATAGGTATGTACCTTCTCAAAAATATGTGCACATAAATTATTGTAACTTCACCGTATTTAGGTTGGCTACATACTATACTGTTTTATGGATTGAAAAATTTATCTATATATACTCGTATAAAAATGGAAGTGCTGACTGATTATCAACGCGCAGTTTACACCATAAATTTCTGTTATAAAGCAGGCAAGGGATAACATAAGTTTTTTCACCTCACTACCTCGGAAAGCCCTTTTTGTATGTTTGATACCTATTGAGAAAATCGCTTTTTATCCACATGTGAAGAAAGAGTTTTGACATTTGAACACAGCTGACATGTGACAGCTAACAAAACGTAGAACGTTAAAAGTGCTAAATTTTTAACATCACAATTAATTAATTGCATCGAGTAAAAAACACTAAATACAGTCTTACAACTTTATTTTAATTCATAAAGATCAGCATTTAACATTCATCTTCATTTTTGTTATACAAACGGATAAAATGTTCTGATACTTAGTCCAAGTAAGTCGATGTGCGAACAAAACGCATCCGAAATAATAAAAAAAAACTTTTAACTAACTTTTCAATTTTCAATTACGTAAGCCGCTAACGCTAAAATATTCGCATGTTTGTCTAGTTTGGTTTGTCATTAAAAATGAATGATTTGAGTGACGGAGACGTATTAATTAACACCTGTGGAATTACGGGAAACCGTGCAAAATGCAGAATTGTGCTTATTGCCTGAAAAATCCTGTTTAAGATAACATGAATGCGTTTGACCTTTTCAATACATGGAGACACAAAACAGGTGCAAAAACCTTTTCAGTTAGCAGCAGCTAGTTATTGATTAAATATAATATAATATAATTGCAATATTATTATTGTTAATTAATCAATAATACCTTTTATACTGTGACTAGAATGTGAATAAATAAAGACTTATTAGTTACCACCACACACCATTTTTGTCAAAACTGAATAAATTGTCAAAATGTACCTAGTTATTAAATATAATATAATAAAAATATAATTAATATTACATTTGATAAACCTTACTTACTGAGGCTGGAATGATATAATTTATTCTAGTCTATTTGTTAGGTACTATAAATGTTATGATTGTATATGTCAATATTGGAGTAGTTCCATAAAGACTGGATATGCTTAGGCTATTTTGTAATATTTTCGATTTTACCAATACTCCTAGTACTTCAAAATTTATAGTATTGACAAAGAGGTAAATAAATAATAATTGATAATACAAACCCTTTTTCTTATTTTCCTCGCTGTAGTGAGGTGAAAAGTTTTGTTTTATACACGGGTGAAAAGTTATTTTACGTCTCGTGTGTTGAAACACTCGCAGGTAAAATACAACTTTCCCCCCTTGTATAACAAATAACTATTTGGATATTCCATCTGTAAGGGGATTGGGGTGCAACGTTTGTATGGGGAAACTTTTTTTGAGCTAGACCCTTGACACTTTGTAGAATGATAACATATTAGTATAAAAAAGTGCTTTCAGCTTTTTTGAAAATTCCATTCCTAAAGGGGTTAAAAGGGGTTGAAAGTGTGATTGGGACAGCGCTAATTAAGCTTGCGCCTAACATAATTGAATAGCAATCACTTTTCTTAGACTATAACAAGTTCTACGCGGATGAAGTCGCAGGCTACAGCTAGTATACTATACAGTAAATTGTATTTTAAATGTAATGTTTACATATGGAATTTAAAAATTATAAAATACATACACGGACTGAATGTCCTGCCATATCTTCCTTTGAAATACTTACTCATCAAAACATAATCTTAAACATTACTACTTATGCTCCACGTTGCTCTTTTATCCGAGCAGGAAATTATATTGTACTTCGCATCGTATTGAAACCTCAAGGGTCATCTACCTACCTGTCCTGTCTCGTTTCGAGTGACACGAGTTGGGCCAACCTATTCATTAATTTTAATGACATTGACGATATGAATGTAGCAAAACATGTTTTGGTCACAATTATATGCCGTGGAAATTATTTATGAGAGTAATTACGTACTAGCTTTTGCCCGCGGCTTCGCCCGCGTATTAAGTGTAATTTTGCAATAATTGTTGAATTGTTACGCCGGCAACTACTACTTACTTTCCCTTTGAATAACCCTTCGTCAAAACCCGTTATGGTAAATTATTTTTCATTTAAGTACTTACTTTTGTTTTTTCATTAAATTTACTATCATGATTAATGAGAATCTGTCCTCTGGAATAAAAGCTAGTTTATGTTCATGATAATATTAAAATACCAAAATATCTCCAGGAATTGCTATAGGCTTGTTCCCTAAGATTTTTTTTCGATGCCACTCCAACCAGTATTTGGAGAGAAACAAAGTTTGTATGGGAGCAACTACTTACAATTAAAGAACATAAATACCCAAAAATTTGATTCAAAGATTGACCTCGCTGGCGGCAGCTGAAATGCTTCAAAATACCAATTGACATTAGTTTGTGACGTCACAGTTGCTATTTGTACTAATCGTATGGAAAACGTTGTATGGAAAATCAAGTAAATTGCTGTTTGGGTCGCGAATACTGCGTTTACGTCCATAAATGTCATATAATTTAGTTTCTATAATAGCGTAAGGATTCTATTGGTAGCTTTTAATTTACTCTGGTATTTTTTTTTTATAAAGTTTGAATGTCCATACCTTTTTGTGATTTGAATTATATTTTGTAATACTTTATTACAATAATTTGATGGTTTACTATCCATTTAGCGACATTTTGTTATACATGTTTACATGATGAATTTATCTACCCTATTATTATAAGTTAATTTGTTAAAAACCAATTCCGTATTTAGCTACCTAAAGTCTATACACGTATTCTGTGTTTTACACACTCAATACCTACTTATATCATTATTTTGTATTTAATTTTCATTACATAATAATTATTTTGTCACTATACAACGTCTTTTTTTAACCGTCTGAGAGCCGAAGCCCACTTAAAGTATAAACATTCGTGAAACAAAACGTACTAAACATTCGTGAAAAACATAAATATTAGTTAAGCTTTTAGTAATAAATGGTAATTAAGTTTGAGAAATGCTGTATGGCGCGCGGTGCGAAGTTCATTCACCCGGTTAGAGTTCGTACCTATCTACAAATGATGGGGGTAGCGGTCACTGCTGTCACTCGGCTGGATGATTCATATTAATATTAATACAAAAAAAAGCAAAATTAATACATAAAAAAAACAAAACAAATTTTTGTAATGTACTTATACCTAAATATAGTATATATATAAATGGGCTTCGGTTCTAACTGTCCTAAGACGGTTAAAAAAACACGTTGTATAAGAAACGTCGTCGCATCTATGAACTTTTCTATAGGACCATCTAACTGCAATTTCATTTTCTTCAAATAATCAACCACTAATTTATTTGTAAACATTGATATATAGGTTTTACAGAATATTTACATCGTATTAATTGGTATTACTAACAAATCTTTCAGGTCAAGACGAAGCATGCTTCGCATTTATTACTACTACCTACCCATACGCCCATAAACATTAAACACATCTATCGTATTCTGCACATTTTACACTAAACGATAAAAACTACATATCCTTACGCTTATTCAGAAATCGCCGTAGGTACTCAGCATGTTTGACTATATAAAAGGAGCCTAAGCGCAAAGTTTCAAGTCTCATATGGAAAACATAAAAACGTATATACGAATAGTACAACTCCTATTTCACCCCTTTAGGGGGCAAGTTTACAAAAATATATTTCTGGATAGATCTACATATTATAAAAGAAACCTGCTGTCCTGCTTTCATGTTTCTAGCCACAGTTTATCATTAAAAATCAAACATTATTTATGTGAACTTTCAACCCCTATTTTAAACCCTTCAAGGGATGAATTAGAAAAAAATCCTTGTCAATGTTTTTGACTGTACATTAAGAGCTTGTGACCAAAGTTATAAACGGCTAACTTTAAAAACTACATGTTCCCCATACAAACTTTCAACTCTTTTTTAACCCCTTAGGGGATGTATTTTTATAACAACCCTAAATTATTTGTTTTGCTTTTTAGTAAGAAACCTTCATACAAAGATTCAAGTCTATAACTTTCCAAATGACCGATTTACATACAACGGTTCGACCCCTATTTCACCCCCTTAATGGTTGAATTTCAAAAATCCTTTCTTAGTACACGTACTGTAAAGAATATTCCAAATTTCATGCATATCGTTAGCGGCTTAGGCTGTGCGCTGTCTGTCAATCGATTAGAAACGCAAGAGTTATTATATTATAATATTTATTACGTATTTATGTCTCCGTTCAAATGACACGTGCCGCTTTATAACCTGTAAACTGCTTTAAGTATGGAATGGAGCCTACGAGTACGAGTACCGTAAACCGGGGTGGGTTACTTTGATACATTTTAAGGTTTGACACAAGATATTGGCGACGCTACTTCACGAAAACATATGAAATTCAAATATAATGGTTATTACTATTCTTTCTGCTTACTATTAAAAAAATATAGGAAAAAAATAAACACAACGCGATCAAAGTTACATTGAGAATGTTACTTTAAGACCACTACTTTTTGTTGTGAATCCAAAATAAACCCACTAAAAAACTTATATAATGTTTTTTTACCGATTTTGTTTTTTTATTGCATGTTGCCATGGTTACGTCTCCTGAGGTCACTCTTTCAAACTGTGATTTAATGGGATTTAAATCCACTAAACAGATGTTTTTGTTATATTGGTAAACCCATTCTATGGTGGCGCATCTCCTTAGCATGATAGGAGTTTATATTTATAGTATTTTATTTAAGAAACTGTTGTCTCTTGGCTTACCGGGACTGTACAACAACAAAAAAGTTGATTGACCCAAATACTTTTAAGTTATAATTTTGTTTGATGTTTTATATATAATATTTCGAGGAAATTGAATGTTTAGCACTTTTGGACCTTAACGTCATTCTAATAGAGTTGACATGTGCCAAACATTCAATTTCCTCGACCGTACTTTGATTACAAGAAAAATACGAATTTTCAACTCTTATACAAGTAGTTTAGAAACTTTAATAAGGCAATAAAGCTTCATATGTTTAATACTAGCTATAGATTGAAATCACAAATAAAGAAAAAAATATTGAGGGATTTTTCAAGGTAATTTTTATAATCTTGTGACCCAATCTTCATATCGTGGTATTGTTTCCACAAAAAAACCTAAACAAATTAAATCATCAGCAATATCAGCATCACTAACCGAAACAACAAATCGTTTGATAAATTTCACAACAATAGGTTTTTAAAGACACCCATGGATTCCCCCTAAAGGTGCATTTTTTGGTTGTAGGATTAAGGATATTTTTTTCAGACTCACTACTTACCAATTAACTTAAGACACTGTACAAATCAGTTCAATTTATTCGTGACATACGTATAGTCGAACTTTTTTAGCCTTGATAATCAAGAGGAAAAGTGTCCTTGCCGTTCAGATTTTTTTTCTCCATTAAATAATTGCAGTACACACGAACCAGTTCACCACGTGACGAAGTAGTACTTTGCCAGTGTTGCCTATAATTCGAAAAAAACCGGCCAAGTACGAGTCGGACTCGCGCACGGAGTACCATTATCTATAAAAACGGCAAAAAACATCACGTTTGTTGTATGGGAGCCACCCTTAAATATTTATTTTATGTTGTTTTTAGTATTTGTTGTTATAGCGGCAACAGAAATACATTAGCTGTGAAAATTTCAACTGTCCAGCTATCGCGGTTCTTGAGATACAGCCTGGTGACAGACAGACGGACGGACAGCGAAGTCTTAGTAATAGGGTCCCGTTTTTACCCTATGGGTATGCAGCCCTAAAAAAAGAACAGAGATGCTTTTAAACTTTTTTTCTACTACTCTACCGTTATCTGTCATTTATAATTATAGGCTCTAGCTCAAATACAATGACACCGATAATAATATATGTCGTCGAAAAACTCTATGCTCTATGGGCCCATAAACGCACTGTTAAGTGTACTTTTATGGTTCATACATTTTTCATAAAAGCACTGTTTACCACGATGTCAAATCATCTAACTTTTTTTCAATCGGCCGCCATATTGCAGTGGTACCAACTTCATAAGCAAATTTTTCGAAATAAAAAGTTTTGCTATCAAACATTTGTAGAACATAAATTATTTACTAAAATAAAAATAAATGATCATGAATTGTGTGAATTTTACCAATTATTGGTATTATTTATAAATATAAACCGATCCGATTCGGTTCCGATCCGGATTCAGTTTGGTTCGGATGGCAAGTTCAAGGAAATTAAAAACAAAACAGACCATAAACAAGAGGTGTCAATGTGTCTTATTTCTAATTTCCCACCACAGTTCCAATTCACAATTAAAAGACAAAATATGATAACTATTCGTTATTAATAACATATTATTAAGATTTGATTCGTGTTTGTGAATTGAAGAAAACTGTGTACGTTTCTTTTAAAATGGACGAAGAAGAAAATAACTGCACCGCTGAAGAAATTGCGTGAGTAGTAATAGAACTAACGGAAAAACTACCCGAAAAGTCAAATGCTATTTATTTAGAATTAGTCGTAGAAAAAGTATTGTATGCAACGGTGTATAACTTGGTCTTAAAACGCTCGTGGCGTCTTTAATTGCGATGCTCGCCAAGGCTCGCATCGCAACTCACGCCACTCGCGTTTTAAGACCCTACTTATACATCAGTTGCATAAAATACTATTAATATTTAGTATTTTGTTGGGAGTTGTTATCAAAGTCAACCCATCAAAGGCTTGGCTTTAAAGCCCAATATCTCGCAAACGAATCACTAATTTGAAAAATCGTTTTAAGAAACCCATAATATTTTTGAACAAGCTATTCAACGATTTCCCACACTATGGGTTAAACGAGAAAAACTAATTACATCCCCACTTTAGGTGTAGGGGAGGTACCTACTCCAAAAAAAATGATTTTTCCTGATTGTATTCTTCTGTTTTGTCGGCGTGATTGCTTTATATACCCATGCCGAATTACAGTTTTCTAGTAGAAATCGTGGTAGTAACGGCTTGAGCTAAGCCGAAGATGGTCGGACAGACGGACGGATGGACGGCCAAACGGACATGGCGAAACTATAAGGCTTCCTTGTTGACTACGGAACCCTAAAAAAGGACTAAGTACAAATTTTTGAACTTGTTATGTTCGTTAAACATAACGATAAATAAACGTACGTATTTGTATACGGTACTTCATTACAAGCTTTTGTTTAACTTGCACTGTTTGTAGGCATGTACAATTGTACATTTATATTTACGTTTGTATAATCGGTGGATCAACTATTTTCTGTCACTAGTTGGTTCACGTAACCCGAGTCACTTTTTAAAACTACTATTTATGGGTATGTCGACCCCTTTTTCTATGGACAATCTTCTTGGCACGTTAAAAGTCCATATTGTAAAAAAAAATCTAAGGAACTCTGTAATCTTCTCTCCTGGCGGGTCAGAATAAGAACAAGAAATAGTTGATTGACCCATATACTGTGACCTAAATTGGCAGTTCCAAACTAAGGTAGTCTTGTCCTTGTAATAACAAGGCCAAAAAACCATGATTTACTTACATATAAGCCAAACTGATATACTATTATAGTATACCTCATTAATAATCGTCTAAATTCAAGTTCCGGGACCTCCAGTTTTGTAGGCGGGCGGCTAATACCTAACTAAATTATCTGTGCCGTCAACGTTGTACCTACCATGGCAACGTCCATATGTAGCAATAATCCGACATCAACAACGGTGAAAACATTTGTATGCTGTATTTTGACTGATCGATAGTTATTTTAATATTATAAAGAGGAAAAGTCTGTAAGACTGTAGCTTTGTAAGTTTGTATATGGGTAATCTCCGGAACTCCTCATCCGATTTCAAAAATTCTTTCACTTGCGTATAGAATTGACTTTACAAATGGTCATAGACTATGTTTTATCTTGCGGGTTTGCTTGGGGTCTTTGCAATACGCAGGCGAAGCCGCACGGGCAGCTAGTCATTAATAATGTGACATACCGTCAACTGGGGTGATTAGGTACAATTTTGAACTTTGAACGTGATTATAGCGGAATATTTCTATGAGCGCTTACAAAGTTAGGGTTTTAAAACTTTTATCTTGTGTTTCAGAACCCACTCATAATAATATTTTTCATAAAAAATTAAATTAAATCCTCTTTAAAAAAAAAAAACAGGACGTCCCTATTCATACTGGATATGGGGTCAATAGAGGCGAATAAGGGTACCAATAGGGAAACATGGCTAGTGCTGTCACAAATATAATAAGCTGGCAAATAAGTAGGTAGTGGTGCTTATGTAGTTACTTACTAGCTCTGAATGTACCTAATTGTATCAAAACGAGACTAGGTTTTGGCAGCCCCGTCCCTGTACACCCCTTAGCACCATTGAAAGTATCTACTTTCAGTAAAACCATTAGTTATTAAGAAAGTTTTGCAGAGCAAAAAAACTGCCGTCACCGAGACCCAACTTCAAACGGTTAGTTTGACAATCTAGCACCAACTTCATGCCCTTCCAGTGTTGCCCTTACTGAATCCAACTATTCTACTCTTATTTTAAATAACCCGATAAAATTTCTAATTGGTCGTTTTTGAGAAATTATCCTTATTCCACACGCCATCTTTAATACCCCCGGTTGACGGTATATATTCCCACCTTTATCCCACTCTCACAATATTGATTTATTTAATTATTGAATCATAAGAATTGTAACATTACAGAAAATGCCAAAGCGTTACAAAGATTCGATACTAAATCTAATTACTTAATATTTAAATTAGAACAAGGGCCCGTCTACTGAATACCTGTCTCACTTCATCTCAAGCACTTCCATTCCGTCATCAGCCTTGCTATCCCTGTCACAAACAAGTCACATCCAGAAACTGCTGTAAGTATGAGTATGACAATGACAGAGTCAAATATCGGTAATGTTGCGTGACATTTTGATGACCTCGAGAGGCCTTTGTAGCTCCGTATTTAATATATATTTGGACAGTACACCAATAGATTAACTGCGTCTCGACCAATGGCGATAACGGTATAGCAGCATCGTAAATTACGCGCCAGTTGGTGCACACTCACTACTTGGGTTTATCTCGCGAAATATTAATGCCCTGTTAGTTATTATTACTACCAGATTAAATAATAACATTACGTATTTGTTTAGATGTAATGTAATAGTCGAACGCAGGCAATTTGTCGTTTCATGATTTTATGTAGGTAGTGTCTAATTCACTTTTCAAACTCGTCAATCGTAGTTTTTATTTTATCACCGTAGTGAGATGTGCAGTCAGCCAATATTCGTTATATGGTGTGCTTTGATGTGTTAGGAAAAAAAATAGTTTAAGCAACTACGTAATCAATGTAATCATAACACGTTAATAAGGCCCATAATGTTTAGTATACCTCTTTAGGTAGTATTTTGTTCTGAGTAACTATCATAGGTTGTCCATCCTTCTCAGATATCTAAATGTTATTGTAATATTAAAAGTCAATAGTATTGACTTTTGGTACTATAATTATTATTATGTAACCGTTAATATTTGTATATTATTCTTAAGAGTCCTTACGCCCACATAAGCAGAAGCGGGAGCGTATTTTGCAAAATGCTTCCTTTTTCATCCAAGATTACGACGTAACTATTAGTATTTATTCAAAAACTGATAACGTAATTAAATTATCATTTCTTAACCTCTTAATTCTTTGACGACCTCTGTAGCCTAGTTGGTAGTGACCCTGCCTACGAAGCCGGAGGTCCCGGGTTCGAATCCCGGTAAGGGCATTTATTTGTGTGATGAACATAAATATTTGTTTCTGAGTCATGGATGTTTTCTATGTATTTAAGTATTTATTTATCTATATAAGTATGTATATCGTCGTTTAGTACCCATAGTACAAGCTTTGCTTAGTTTGGGACTAGGTCGATTTGTGTATGATTGTCCCCAAATATTTATTTATTTAATATTTTTTTTTTTTAAATTTCGGCGATCGGCAACTGTGCAGCGTGATTTATACGTCTTTTAAAAAAATATACATTTACGGCATCGTAGGTCCTATAGTTATGATTATTTTTTTATGGCTTAATATAAAATTATAATTTGCTGTCATATTATTTTTAGGGCAAAATAAAAGCACAATTTGCGGTAAAAAAATATAATGTAGTCCTGTTTTCACCAAAAAACTTAAGAAAATTCGGAAGGTGTTTTATCAATTTTTTAAAATGAATCTTTGATTTTCAATCATGTCAGCCCCTCGTAAAAGATCTGGTGATGTGAATTGTAATCATTCATGTACCTAACGATTCTTGTTTACTGTAAAATTGAGAACCGAAACGACACTTCTCACTGCAAAATTTTAAAAAGACTCCCAAGAAAACTCATTTATTTTAGGTTTAGAAACAGAAAATGAAAATTTGAACCATGTTAGCCCCCTAGTTTAAGAGATAATTATTTAAGTACGTTATTCGTTTTTGTATAAATACTAATAGTTATGTCGTAATCTTGAATGAAAAAGCAAGCATTTTGCAAAATACGCTCGTTTTAGGCGTAAGGACCCTTAAAAGGTGTCCTTGCGTACCGTATCGGCTGAAAATGGCTTCAGAACTCAAACATAAAAAAAAACTTGAATGAATATCGAATTTCTATAGGTTTTCCGAATGTTTAAAATATAAACGATAATACGTTTTAATTAGTTACATGTTTAATTAGCTGCAAAAAATAAGAAACCACAACTTGTGAATAATAAGTAATAGTTATAGCTTATATTGCCCACGTTATACCTACTTGCGATACCATTACGTGTTAATATGTCTTTATGTTCTTTTTACACAATATCCGTGCTCAGGGGCGTAGCGTGAATGTTCGCAGCCTATTTGTTTAATAAATGATTCCATTATAGTGCATTAATTATTCGCGGACTCAGGTTTACCGGAAAAGCGTGAAAAATTTACAAGTAAATTATATATACGCGATCACAAGCAGACAAAATGTAAAACAGTACAGTCTACTGCAAAAAGATGTATACTTAAGTACTTTATTTCATCTTATACAAACTCCGCTTTTATGTAGAACTTTTTAAATTTTAACATACTGTAGAGGACGAAATAGTAGTTTATGCAACTGATACATAATCAGAGGCCTTAAAATACGAGTGTGGTTTTATGAAATGAGCGGCAGCGAGTTTCATAATAGGATCACAAGAGTGTTTTAAGGCTAAATTATGTACAGTTGCATACACTACTTTATCTACACACATATCATAAGTACTCCAAGATGGGTTCAGAAGCCGTAGGAAAATGACCTGCATTGCTACTATAGTGCTACCTGTAAAATATCTTTTTTGCAATCGTGGCTGCATTTACGATATCCGGCGGAGTGTGCATATCGTTGTCGGAGTCACTACTACTCATATTTTCAACTAAAATGTGAATTACAAACAACTTTTCACAATTCTACTTTCGTAACAGCAAAAACCAACAAAGAAAATGACAACAGTAAAGGCGGCAATTCGATCCTACGTCAAGACGAATGTTTTTTTTTTATCATAGACAAACGAATGAAGTCCCTATTCTCATGTCACTCTTGATCAAATGTCGTGCGGTTTATATTAAAAATCACACTGAATTGACGTTTCGCATCGATAACTGTTTTAATAAATGCTAACAATAAAGAGAGAAAAAAAAGTATTTGTAGCGCATGCATCGAGCATTTTTAGGTACCCTATTAAATTAAGCCTTACCACAGTATAGGAACAGTAAATAAACTTCGAATAAAAGTAAATCGTACGGCTGCACACATGCGCGCGTGTTCGGTACGCACACACACATAGCCTTCGGGAATGATGGAGAATGCTTCAATCGGGGTCGCGCCCACTCGCTGCGTCAAAGGAAGCCGCCTCGTAGGTATGAAGACAGCGAGCCGTCAGTGCCACGATATCAAAAGGAGCCGAATAGGCTTGTAACTAAGCACCTACCAACCTAGTGCAGTTTTGCAACTATTATACAAATACAAATCATTTATTTCGGACTATAAAATCCATAGTGTTAGAGGTTACAGTACAAACTTAGAGCTATGGTTAGTGTATGTGTGTGTGGTGGTGTGTAATATACTTACTAGGAAATATTTTAGGTATAGTAAGTATAGTGGTATTAAAATATTCGATGAAGTGGGAAACTAAAAACACATACTAATTACTTTGTGTATACAATATTGTCTATTAAACTGTAACATAAATAATTTGCATAAGTACTTAAAAGCAAAATTAGTATTATAGGTATGCCAAGCCACAAACGTGACACAGCCCTGCGCATCGAGTGAAAGTAGGTAACGAACGCTCCTAAACGGCCTCTGATTAACTACTGTATTATTCTTCTATACTGTGGCCTTACACTCTAGGACAACACCGTGGCACAGGTGTAATCTACCTGAAAACTGAAAACCGGTCCGTTTCAATTAGTCTTGGTACGGTTGGGTGGCTATGGATGGTATAAATTCGTTCCAGTTGTTAAGTTATTGACAACGAAATATCTATCAATTATTATAGTAAACATTAAGTTAAAAATCGGTCCAGCAGTCATCTCAATCGCTAACATACATCCAAACAGAACGATTTTAAATGCAGGGTTTTATATGTATATGATATAATGCAATCATTTTGAATCGGGATTGTTGCTTTTACACCATGTAGATAATAATGTAGACATGCGCGTATCTTGCACCCAAAGTAGTTTTAAACATGTGAAACTATTAATGACAAACTTTAAAACATAGAAGATAATTAATAAATGTATAGAAAATAGTGACACGTAGCTAAAGTTTCAGATTCAACGGTGTAGAATCTAATTGATGTTGGTATTCCTTCAATTCAACCCCTGTGCTACGTGGCACTCCAAGTGAACCAAGTTTCGACATCTACGTAAGATTTGTTGAAACAAAACAATTCCAACATTTGCTCCAATGTTCTCAATAGAGACTGCGATGCACCAAATACCCACTGTGCGCTAGATAACTTTCTGTCACCCGCAAATTGAAAATTTCGCAGTTTTATACTCGTACCTACACATGCTGGGATTGGTATTTTAAAACACCTTAATTTTAAAGAAACACTTTGTTTCGAATGTTTTGTAATTATATTTCATAATTTTCCATCACCACAAGCTGCTCCCGCGGCTCCACCCGTTTTCAATTTTATTAATATAGCCCTGCGACTCTAGAGTCGTGTCAGAGATTACCCCATCATACAAACTTATAAACCTTACCTCACTAAATAGTAGGGCAGTTTCAGGTGATTAATAAACAATAATAATAATATAGCCTCTTTATTTCCTTAATATAGTATGACTAAAACATTACATTATACAACTTAATATAGTAAATTTCAACAGTTATATAAAAATACAAAATTGCGAAAATATTAATTAAAAATTTACAATAGATTAGTAAGATGACTTAAGAGGGGGCGTACCGCCAGGGAAAAATCAGAAATCACCCGCGCGCCCCGTACCTGCCGCGCTGATGCGTCTATCGCTGCCCCGCTCCTTCTCGCATAGTATATGCCCCGACAGTCAGATGAAACATGATGAATACCTATAGATAATTATAATAAGTGGAAAGAAATACAAAATCTGTAAGTACCTATATTTGAAGATATAATTTTTGCTAGTAAGTCAGAGTTTCGAGAGCTATAATTGAAATATGACTTTCCATTTTTTTACTAAATCACACAAGGGTTGTAATTTAGCATAATAATGTCTAGTAAAAGGCTTAAGCAAAAAAACAGCTATATATGAATTTAAACTTTTGTGGGACATGTCTAAAATACTACTAATTTTTTTTTTTTTTTTTTTTATTATCCAAAATACTTACAAAACTATTTACATATGCATTCGAATAGCGAGCGAAAACCGCGCACGGTTTATCTGTCACTATTGTCGCTCGTTTTACAGTTGTTGTTAAAAATTAAATAAGAAAAAAGGGTAGATTCACTAGTTATTACATAATTTGTGCACCGCTTGGGCGCGCATCGGTAGTTGACAAGTACATATTTTTTGTAATGACTTTTACTTTGCTAGGATTATGAATAAGTTCCTGGAGAACATCGTTAGGCCATTCGTTTAACATATAAGGTAACAAATACTCACACATTCTTTTGCCGTATGCATTGTTATACGGTGGCAATACGTATTTAGGTAAGGTACTTATGTTTCTCAATTTTTGTGGCCTACATCGATTATGAAGGTTGGGTAAATTTGAAATTTCATCACAGATTAGCATCATCTTAAATTTATCGTACACGTTTATAATTTTACAGTATCGAAATAGGTAATTATCGTCGTCTTTATGCTTGTTTCTAATAGAATTAGGTACAATTGTTTTTATCATTCTTAATTGTAGCTTATAGATGTTATCCAGGTAAGTCTTATAGGTTCTGCCGTAGCTACCAAGGCTGTAACTAACAATGGATTCAGCTAATGACATGTACAGCATTCTGAGCGTATTAAAAGGTAATTTATATTTTAAAAGGGATAGTTTGCATAAAATGGATCGTAATTTGTTACAAATATGGCTAATATGGGGACCCCAATTGAATGTATTATCTATGACCAAACCGAGGTATGTATGCTTATCCACTATTTCCAGATGTTCACATTCACACGTACGCGCAGTGTTTTGGTGCATGCACTCGTGGCTATGCGCTATAATTTTAGGTGTTAGGTGGCTTTTTTTATATGCAGAGTGGATATGCATGACCTTGGTTTTGTCATAGTTAATGACTAAGCCTACGTCGTGCGCCCATGCACACAGCTGGTTAAAGTTAGCCTGTAGGATGGTTTCAGCAACCGTGATATCGGCATGGGTGGCCACGAGGCAGGTATCGTCCGCAAACTGGTACACCGACCCACCACTGAATATATTGCACATGTCGTTTACGTACAAAAGATATTCGGTAATAAATCCACGGTTAAAAAATTAACGTATTAAATGTCACGAAAGGCGACATGTTTCGAACTCTTCGGGAGTTCTTCTTCAAAACAAACATCGAAAACACTCATCCTGAAGAAGAACTCCCGAAGAGTTCGAAACATGTCGCCTGTCGTGTCATTGAATACGTGAATTTATTAGAAGCATTAAAAAAAACTGTAATTTATTATGAAAACTTCGATCATGTTTATGAAAGCCAGATTTTCAGGCAACTGTGTGGCGGCCAAATTTTTCAATTCTGACCCCGTATCATGGTCGGCCTTATCACGCGATAAGTGACAGGATAGAGCGTCCGTCACTGGCTGACACCGTTTGATAGAACGAGACGACGCCCCTATCTTGTCACTTATCGAGTGATAAGGCCGACCATGATACGGGGTCTGATCTCGGATTCGTACTTGGAAACAATGGAGACGCTTTGGCCCTTTAGTTATCAATTTTGAACATACTCGTATTAAAGAAAAACTGCAAAATTGTGTTCATTTTTTTAAATATAAAAATGTCCAACTTCGCAGGCAATAATTCGGGTGTAGACTCGAAAATTATTATTACTCCAAAAGAAAGAAGGCAAAAAAATATGCCGTGACAAAAATCTCATTCGAATATCTCAAAGAATTACGAAGCTACAACCGTTTTAATATTGCTTGTTAGAGAGAAAACGCAAATGGTGTGTGACGTCACATTACAGGATGCTGCCGGCAGACCGCGTCGACGACGGCGCCGACCACGATGCGCGCGGCACGTTGCCGTCTTCTGTGACGTCACATTCTTCCAGCGTCATCGTTTCATATGAAGTTGCGTTTTGCGAAAAAGGGACAGAACATATCCCTTCTTAAAACTTTGGACACTTATAACTTCGTGATTATTTAACCTTTTGCGTTGATTTTTTCTCCATTTGACTACATTTTTTATCCTTCTTCGAGAAAATATCACATGATTGATTATTTTATTTAGTGTCTACGCCCCTATTGTTGGAATCTGCACCCTCGATAACCCTAAAAGCGTCACCCGTGATGACTTTAAAGAAAAGCAATGTCAATAATTACACGGTTCACCCACGTATTAAACGTCACTACGGGCGACATGTTTCGACCTCTTCGGGAGTTCTTCTTCATGAGTGTTTTCGCGGCGGTGTCGCTTGAATCACGACAAGATTCAAGCGACACCGCTGCGAAAACACTCACTTTATAGAGTACAAATTACTTTAATTACCCAAGGAATACCATTACCCACATTACCGGAGCTATAACTGAAATATGGCCTTCCGTTTTTTACTAAATCACGTAAGGGTTGTAAGCTAGCATAATAATGGCTAGTAAAAGCCTAAAGCAAAAAAAAGCTATAATCGAATTTAAACTTTTGTGAGACATGTCTAAAATACTACTTATAAATCCACGGTTAAATTCACGCATTAAATGTCACAACAGGCGACATGTTTCGAACTCTTCGGGAGTTCTTCTTCAAAACAAACATCGAAAACACTCATCCTGAAGAAGAACTCCCGAAGTGTTCGAAACATGTCGCCTGTCGTGTCGTTTAATACGTAAATTTAATCGTGAATTTATTTACTAATAAATTACCGTGAATTTATTTGCTACTGCATTAAAAAAAACTATAATATATTATGAAAACTTCGATCATGTCTATGAAAGCCAGATTTTCAGGCCACCACCGTGTGGCGGCCAAATTTTTCAATTCTGATCTGGGATTCGTACTTACTTGGAGACAATTGAGACGCTTTGGCCCTTTAGTTATCAATTTTGACCATATTATAGAAAAAGTGCAAAATTATATTCACTTTTTTTAAAAACCAAAATGTCCAAGTTCGCAGGCAATCATTGTTGGAATCTGCACTCTCGATAACCCTAAAAGCGACACCCGTGATGACTTTAAAGAAAAACAATGTCAATAATTTCACTACGGGCGACATGTTCCGAACTCTTCGGAAGTTCTTCTTCAGGATGAGTGTTTTCGCGGCGGTGTCGCTTGAATCACGACTTTCAGATTCAAGCGACACCGCCGCGAAAACACTCATCCTTAAGAAGAATTCCCGAAGAGTTCGAAACATGTCGCCCGTAGTGACATTTAATATGCGAGTTGAACCGTGTAATTATTAGTATGGTTTCAACACGTCTCACGAAAGTTTAAATTCGAAAAGCAATGTCCGCCATCTTGGAATTCAAAATGGACATCATTTCTAGAATCTGCACCCTCGAGAAGCCTGCCAGTGTATGATGTTTTTTAAGAAAAACGCGCATGTTAATTTACAACAAATGTTTAAATAATTTTAAATAATTCGACCACTGAAATATTTCTGACTATGAATTCGTATTTAGACCTCTCAGACATCGATTTTGAACATAACCGGATTTATTCTCAACTAGCGATCCGCTCTGGCTTCGCACGGATACTATATTATACATATAAACCTTCTTCTTGAATCACTCTATCTATTAAAAAAAAGCGGCCAAGTGCGTCTCGGACCACGCACAACGAGGGTTCCGTGCCTATTAAAAAGGTCGTATCGTTACTGAAATCTTATGGCACTTACGTCCTTTTCTTTAAGGAAGGCAGTTTTATAGAAATATCTCAAAAACCTTTGAACCGATCTTGTTCAAAATAATTTTCGCTGAAAGAATTGAATAATCCCTATGAGCCTGATTTTTTCATATTTTTAAAATACACGGTTCAAAAATTAGAGGGGGGGGGACACAATTTTAGTGGCTTTCGAGGCGATTATCTCAGACTCTATTCACTTAATCAATAAAATTGCTCAGAAACCTTATATTTATTTTGAAAGGCCTATCGATTGATGTGCCACACGTGGGCCTGCAATGAATATTTTTTTTTTGACTTTCAGATTTATGTAGGGAGTGCACCCCTAAAAAAATTTTTTTTAGTAATTTAATTACAAAACTATGTAGCGGTTAACAAAATACACCTACCCTAAACATTTTATTGAAATACACCTTATAGTTTTCGAGTAAAATGCCTGTGACATACGGACGGACAGACAGACAGACAGACAGACATGACGAATCTATAAGGGTTCCGTTTTTTGCCATTTGGCTACGGAACCCTGAAAACCGCATCAAAATCCGTTGCGTAGTTTTAAAGATCTAAGCATACATGGACAGACAGCGGGAAGCGACTTTGTTTTATTATATGTAGTGATAGTGATAGTGATAATCTTTCATAAAGTAAATACACGATCGACAGAAAAATGTTCGTCTAGTTTTGCATGTACTGCACAAATTATTCTAAGAAGCCGGTCACCGGCCGATTGCTGCGTAATCTTATAGTTGTATTTTGAACTTTAAGATCTATATTTTAAGGTCGACTTTTATAGTTATTTATGATACAAGTGTGGAAAGTAGGTGATTTCCGACGAGTGTCATTTTTATACATGAGCGAGTGAAGCGAGCGAATGTATAATTCGACACGAGTCGGAAATCATCTTTACGCGCGTGTATCATACAACGTTTTACTATGCCTTGTGTGAGGAAATATATTAAATGTTGAAATGTTGGTTTAAAATAGATCTAGGTTAAAATTGAAGAACCCAGGTAGATTGTCAGGTACCTACTTATTATCTGGAATTGCATTTAACAACTCCTCCACATATTTTGCTGTCAAGCTTATTCACTTAAAAGTTAAAACCATTGTATTGTGGTTTTAGAACACAATTAATGTTGAGTAACTCAATATATTAAACAACAAAAAGACGCTGTACCGTCGTAGTTCTAAGAAACATACTGACACTATTGAAACGCAATAAATCATTACTATTATTGATTACTCACTTTCACTCGACCTTTTTAACATATTTACATAAAATAACTACACAAAACTCACAATAAACAACAATGGCGGGCTTTTAGATACATGCGCGGTCAACATATGCGCATTGCGCATGTGCAAGCCGCCATACTGTCGTATTGTAAAAGGCATTAGAAAGATATGCGTTCAGCCAAACACATTAAGTGAATATTTAAAATGAATTAATTTATTGACCAAATTCAAAATTCATAAACATTAATAAATCATTTTATACGTTATTTGTATTTATGTATCTTTTATATAAAAGAAAACGTGTAATTGAAATATTTGTAAAACTTTTCTCGATTAATAAAAACTCTTTGTGTCGGGCTGACGACGGACTTGAAAATTAAAAAAAAATTGAGAAGTAAAAAGCACTAGTGCGAAAAAGTGGCACTTTCCGCACGATTTTAGTGCTTCGAAAACGCTCTTTTCGAGCACATGCATTGTAAAATATATTATTTCGAAATGTACCAAAATATCTACTGGAATGTAATGATACGTTCATTCACTGGACGAATATACTGGGTCACAATATTATTGAAATAATTATGTTCATCGTGCTGTCGTGAGAGCACAGAACGTAGTCCTCTCGTCTCAGCGGAGCGATTGCGACTGACTCCGCCCGCCAACGGCAACAGAAGATATACCGAACCGCACGAAACACGCGACGGGAGAAAGGGTATCGCGCTAAATAAAAAAGGCCTATACACCAAATACGTTTCACCTCAATAAGTCTGAAAAGGGACTACATAAAAATACCCCGCTAGTACTTTCATTAGGTAATGTGAAAAGCTATTATACACTCAACTTTTACTTAATTTATATGCACGGGAACCTCACACTATTGAAATTGAGTAAAAATAAGACATGTTTTGGCGGTTCTTTTCTATCGAAGCAATTTTGGTTTTGTATGGTTTTTTTCAGTCGATTCAATTGCAAATATGATGTAGTTTTGGTATGTTCTTTTTTCTGGCATTCGCTTTAGTTTGTCATAGGTAAATATTCAATCTAAGAACCCCGATTTCGCGGAGCGCCCCCTCTTAAGAGAACAGTTGGGAAAGTACAGTTATCAATTAATTAGAATTTATATTATAGTTGTAAAGTTGTATAAAATATAAAAGTGACAAACAGGTGATTAATAATTAACTATAATTCAAAATGGCCGCATTAAAATTAAATATGGCTGACGGAGGAGTTCGTTCCTATCAAAAACTTAAAGCTATGGACCTAACAAGTGCCTGAAAAAAAATTGGTACTTTTGTCCAGCGTGTCCACATTTACGACAATTTGTTCGAGCACTCTGCCCCACTAATAAGTAATATTACAAAAAAGATATATATTATAATCAGAGAAAAAAACTACATGTCACATCACAATATTCCTATCTTGTCTAACTTCACGGCCTTTTATATAACAAGGCTTTAACTTAAAGGATTTGTGTCAGCAATAACATTGGAACGTTCTCCGCAATTTAGCGGCTCCGCTATTTACTGCGGCTACACGGTAGCTCCCTCGAGTGCACTCGAGTCACTTGACCGAGGCCATTTTGAGAGAACTTTGCGAAAAATCGGTCCCACAACTTAGTTTCTTAGATGTAAATGTGGACGCCAATTTGCGGTATATAGTAGGCATCATCGGTACAATTTAGCAATGTTATTTATGAATGAATGAAAACATTTATTTCAGAACAAGTTCCATACCGGTTAGTAACATTTTAACTTAACCTATTGTTAAAGTACAAAGGGGTTTGGGTAAAAGTGTTGTCTTTTTTTTAGACGAGCGGCCATTCGTAAAAGTTATGAAATGTAATACCTACACTAAAATGCATCGGGGCAGAGATATTTGCAATATATATTTTCACAGGTCATATAGAAAACTTATAAACAAAACTTCAAACTTAAATATCTCGGCTCCGAAATTGTTTAACGCGTTTTATTTTATATATGTATGCGTATTAAGAGGTCCTCTAAACGATTATTAAAAAAACATCCTTGGCCGCTGCAAAAAATAAAAAAGATTATTTTTCTCATACAAGGTTACCCAATGCCCTTTAGGAGACATCTTATACGATACTAGCTGATTAAAATAACTCAAACTGAAAATACCTAAATGGCAAAATGCCATTTTTTTTTCACAAGTGGTTAATCTAAGGTTTTTAAACTAGGATAGGTATCAAAATAGTTAACTATAGAGTTTGTGCCAAAAGATTACCGTCGCGGCAGAAAAAGGAAAATTAATCTGGGTGAGTTAGGCCCGTAAAACGCACTTTCCCGAAAAGTAGGTATTTTGAGCTTTGGTTGTTTTAAGCATATGTTGTTTTGCCATGAAAGTGTTTTGAGTTTAGGCATTATGAGACTAAGCTATTTTGAAATTTGGCCATATTAAGGTTCCGGTGTATAAATAAGAATAAAAATTAGGCATTCTGCAATTTAGGTGTTTTGAGATCAAGATGTTTTGAGATCTGGGAATATTGATAAAGAGGTAAAATGCAATTTAGTGGTTATAAGCCCAAAGCAAAATAAAGGATATGAAGGCCAACAATTCAGAATCCAGTATTAAGCTCAAGTGGGGTATCAAAAGCCTTTTGCATTTCATCAGGTACACATTCTAAAACAGTTTTGTAACCTAAGTTTCGATTTATGAAGGAAAATGTTGAAAAAAAAATACCATCCCCTCCCCCTCCTTATTTCTGAAGTTTACCAAGCAAAAATGTTGAAATTATTACATAAGATGAACATCATTAAGTATCTGGGGGCACGGGAGTGCCCCCGCCAAGTCGATCAAAACAGCGGCACGGCCGTACCATCCTTTTCTCGAAGCACTTCATAAATATTACAGGAAACTTATCTTTAATGAGTTTTGATGATTAAATCTCTAATTAGGTTATTTTTCTTTAACTTTTCAAGACGAATAACCTAGTTAGAGATTTAATCATCAAAACACAGTTAGTAAATAGTATATTAGTAAATAAGTTAGTAATCTAATTTCTCTTTGTGTAAATTATTTCTTCAAATAGTTACCTAAAATATTATTTATCCTGAAAGTACCTTATTACAACATTGTTTTTAAAGTAAATTATTATTCATTTACTTTAAAAACACAGTTGTAACCGACTTCAATTTAATACTCCGCCGAGCCACGTGAACATTTCCACATTTCTTTTCCAATTACCACATGAACGGATTTCCGAGAGCAAATGCGTTGATTATAAAACCGAATCGCTGTATGTGGGCCGATAATATTTGAGGACTTCCTTCGGTTCCTTAAGGATCACCTTTGATATTTCAACGGAATCATATCAGTATAGCAACGCTTGGGGTACTGCTCGCTGGTCCAGCAGGCACCGGCGGGGGCGTACTGGCTGGTCTAGCAGGCTCCGGCAGGGGCGTACTGGCTGCGCCGTCCAAGTCTGCAATGGGGGCACCGGACACAGACGATGCCACACTGGCAGGAGTGCCGGGACGCTGCTCCAGCGTCGCGAGGCGGTTCAGGATCGCTTCCATTCTACCTATATCAGCGACAGAAGCTGGCGACGACGTGCGCTCCCGCGTTTTAAAACGTTTTTTACTCGACATTGAAAAAAAATCAAGTCAAAATGGCAAGAATGTTCGGCTATAATGGCGTTCAATCCCACGATCTGATCTTATATTTTCGGGATGAAACTACTTAATATGAATTGAATTATTAATGAATTGAAATAAAATCTCAATATGTTACAAATGTAATTACTACAATGCGTTACAATACAACGCTATTGAGTAAATCTTAAAGGTAAACAAGCGCACGTCTGTCGCCCAAATAGGCCGCGGTTCGGTCCTGGCTGCCCGAAGAAGATGGAAGGGGGTCGCGTTGCAGGTGGGGTGATGATGTCACGCATGCACCAGCAGTTTGCTGCTAACACGAGTTATAATATAAATACAGAAATCACTACACGCATGCCTATTATAATTGAGGCCCTCAATTCCTCATAGATGCCATCATCCAACTGGTTTAAAAATGGGAACAACCTGAAAGTCGGAAGGAATCTGTTCATAAATTACGGAGTTCTGAGGTAACGAACTTAAAAATAAAAGCAAAAGGTTTAAAAAAAAGAAAACGAAAATACAACCGAATTGAGAACCTCGTCCTTTTTTTGAAGTCGGTTAAAAAATATTGAAATCGGTTTATGTCAGCAAGAATTATCGCTGAAAAACCAACGTACCTACCAGATAAGGGAGTTCCTTGTACCCATGACAGTAACTACGCTATGACTTCTTAAGATTTTTGCAGAATTAATGAGTATGTTTTAAGAAAGTTTATATTGAACCCTCGGTGCGTGACTCAGACTCGTACTTGACCGGTTTCATGATATTTTTAATATTAGTACCTATACAATTTCCCGGAAATTTATGGAAAACAATAGAGACCCAAAATATGGGCCATGTTGATCCCGAAGGTCAATCCTATGTACTCTGAAAGATTTTTGAAATCTGAAGAGTAGTCCCGGAGATTTTCATCTTAGTGCATACAATCTTTACCTCTTTATAAAATGATTTATGGGTACTCAATACTATTTATTAGTATTGACTTATTGAGTACCTATAAATTATAATAAATAATTAACGGACTATCAGCAAAAATAAATTATTCACAAATTTTCCCATTGGAGGTAATAATTTAGAATACAGGTACAAAACGACATACGCCAACTTTGTATGTATAGGTATGAAGACTTACATTTGATCTCGCAGTATCAATGAGAGGCACGTATTTCAGAGCTCGTTACTGTCCCTAAGGATTTTCGCAACGATGGAAAAAGGCATTGTTTGACAAAAGTCACATTGTAGGTACCTGTGATTTTGTATTGCTCAAGGTTTCTTTGAAACACCGGTATACGTACTTTCTTCAGCAAAGTTGCGAGACGAACAATATAATAGGAACCTTTCCGAATTCTGTGTTTTGAGCAAAATTTTTGCTTTTAAGGTAGAATACCTCCTACAATAGTGACCGATTGTCACGATTGTGTAACACATTTGGCTAGTTTCCCTCTGTTAAAATGTATAATTCTCCTTAGTAAGAGCCTTATCACACTTGCGATTTGCGAGCGTGTTTTCTATACAATTATCAGTCGCGGCGAACACGCTGCGTGATCGCCTTCATACAAAATACGCTTGGAAATCGCAAGTGTGATAAGGCTCTAAGAGCCTCGTTTTTAACAAAATGATAGAAGCATAACTATGGACGCTTGGTGCGTGTGAGATCCTGTTATCTCAGCATGGCTACCACTGTCTATAGATCCGTATCTTTGTAACGAACAAAATTAGTTTATCTCGCACGCGAAACAGTTAGCGAGCGGTCTTGTACAAGAAAAAAGTATAAGATCAAGCATTGTATTTTAGTCCTAAAAAAACAGTTATTGTTATCCTTAAAATAAAATAAATAATACTTTATTACTTAGACGCCTTATTGGCTTAGATAGGAATTATGAAATAGTGGGTGTATTTATTGTATAAGAAACGTATACTATTAGGTAGGTACGTACTTTTCTTGGTATTTATTCTCGTCGTTATATTTCAATGGGATAAAGAACCTAGTTTTTATTTCTTTTTTAAGATTGCATCATTATTATATTACAATTCTACAGAAACAATAAATACAGCAGATTTTCTATGCCTACATTTTAAATCGGTTTGAACTTTGAGGGATCAATCTCATTATGCCGCATTTCTTTGTGAAAGAAAACTCCCGAAAGCCCATAAAAGTATAGACCGGCTTCCGTCCGAATCTACCTACAATTTTAATACGACATTCTTTCTTTAGAAACCTGAAGTCTAAAAGAATTTAGATACCCAACCTATACAATGCACACGCGATCTCTTATTCTGGCGTCCACGCAATCCCGACCAAAACAAAATGTCTTATGTATTTGAATGGCTTATTGAAATTTGAGTCGTAAACTTTTTAACTTATAATTTTACTTCCAGCCATCCTCTGCAGGTGGACTTTACTTTAAAATTGTGATAAAATGCCGACGATGTCTTTCCAGGGACTACGATGACCGAAGGAAGTTTAAAAAAATCTTGCTTCTGTTGGAGCAACGTTATGAATTTTTAATACAAATGCTGTCAGCGCATATTTCACTGTGAGCCTTAATTTGTCCCATGGAAAATATACATTTGTGTGGGATCCAAATAATTAAGTCTTGAACAATTAGTAAATCGGGCGATTATTTCATTACCTGATTAATTAGTAGCTGATGCTGAATGAATGAATGATATAGATCTACATCTTGCTAAGCTGTAGGTATATTTTAAGTTGGTGTTTTATATTGTTTATCGCAATCCAGCTAGGGTAAGGTAAATGTCCCAATGCTCGACACCTCAATGCCTAATAGTTGACACATTCGCCTCTATTGTTATGAGTTTATGACACACGATTGGAAGTGTTATGTATTAGGCCACTGACGGGCACTGCGGCGTTTACCTTAATTTAATATACTGCCTGCGTGATGGGCACCATATCAAGAGGACCTAATTTTGATATAACTTTTAAATGTTGTGTTTCAGTTTCTTGATAATTACATAATACTAAGCGGGGTTAGTCCGTCGGAGAGGTAATTACATCGAACTGTTAACAGTCCCGTTTTAAACTTCTCATTCAATGAAAAATAACACTTCTTTTGACGAACTACTTAAAAGCCCCGCATTGGTACAAAACTTGGTACCGTATTGGTATTAGCTAATAACTACTTTGATATCATCTCATTGATAAACTAATAAATATTAGGGGACTATCTTCCACAAATCAAACATTTTTAATAATGAGGTACAGTCGACGTAAAAGATATGTTTACACTTTTGCACATTATAGCATTGTATTATACTTAATACAATTAACCTTAAGGCTAAAACATAATTATGTTTGACGTAGACGTACACGACTGCACTTCTATTATTAATTTATGTAAAGTTTGGAAGCTTTTGACGTTGTAAGTATGATATTTTAAGTCCGGAACAATTGATCCAATTTAAAAAATTCTTTCACTTATTTATGCATCGGTCCTTCGAAGTGGAAAAAGGCTGTCTTTTATCCCGTGACTTTCCCTACCTACTCGTACACTTTACAATACACGTTTGGCTCAAATCCGCGCGGGGAACAATTATTTTTATAAAAATTAGGTACTGGTGAAATAATATTTTAAAAACATTACCTCTTTGTAAGATTAGTGAAGACGACATAATTATGTTTATAAAGACATTACTTGTAACGTAGGTACTGCATATTACTTTGAAAAAATAATGTTGGCATATACTTATTTGCGAAATATCAAATCATAAGCAATCAGCGAAATGTCATCCCGCCCGAATTTGGAGCAGCGCAACTGGGGAAGTACCTCCGCCTTGCAGAAGACCACAGCCATAATAACACTACTACTTGCTCTGTAGTAGTTTTGTGTTCCTGGAGGTGAGCAAGGTCGCCAGAGCTCCCGAGGTTGCGTTGTGTTGAGAGCGAGGGAATTTGTTCCTTCAGCTTCAGCGGCGAATCCTCAAACATATCAAGGGTCGGCAACGCCCATGTTACTCCTTTGGAGTTGCATGCGTCTATAGGCTGCGGTGTCCGCTTACCATCAGGCGGGCCGTACGCTTGTTTGCCACCAAAAATAATAATTAAGGGGTGAAAATCCTGTTTCCTCTCAATAAACTCCCATACCACTCAAAATACAAACAAAGTTCATGTTCCCGAGAGTAATTGCCGTCATAATTTAGGAAACTCAATCAATTACAGGAGACAAAGACAATCTCGAGATATCCCATTTGGGTTACCAGCTACCTTGCAACGATATTGCGCGTTGCCTCAAGAGTATTATCCCTCCGCGAGACACGATGAATAATGTAGCGGAAAAATAATGAGCCACTGTTTCTCGTACCTACTTCTCGCCGACAGCTGTCTCTGAGGATGACATTGGTGCGTTAATGGATGAAACAAGTAACCATTTAGGATTAGCCAGTATAAATTAAATGGGTTGAATTTGTAATTTGACATCTTAAAATAGGTACTCTATACCCCGGATGCTTCAAAAATATACCCAGAAATAATAACGCGCATGGTAGTTTGTTTCAGTTAAAATGTCGAAAATGCACTTAAAGTGGGATTTTACAACTTCTTTTCTTGCTAAATATAAAAGGAAAAGATAACACAGAGACTGTGGCACGTGTACTGGAGTAGCAACTGTTTGTGCTATTGTTTATTCACAGTGTATGCTTTGGGCCTGCCGACACCTGCGTAATTGTTTTACAACCCTACTCGAAGATAAAAAAAAATAGGTAATGGTTGATTTTAAGTACTTGTCGTCATCTAAACTAAAACAAAATATACCTACTAGAAAGCCGTTGGTATGCTATAAGCGTGAGTATAGTCATATATGACATTTATATACAGCTTATTGAAGTAAATCAATCGCCAATCTTTAGGAATTCATATTGACTTCGAAAAAACTGAAAGTCAGAAGACATTTTAATGAGATGAAAACGTTTGTCAACATTGTTCGTTCACGAGGGCAAACACGTGTTTAATTAACAGTAAATTGTGAGACTCATGAGACCTTTTATCTTTGAATGCTGCATATTTACTCGTGAAATACTTTAATTTCGTTTAAAAAGGTTGCGAATAGGTTTAATTCATTTCTAACAACTTGTTTATAAACGAGAATAGTACTCTTATTTGCTCACAAATACATTGTTTTTTTTTCCGTTCAGTTTTCTAACAAACTGATAGGTAGTTTGGACTCTTACCTTTACCAGACAAAATTGTGTCAGTCTAAAATTCGATTGGCCCAATTGGTAGAAATGGTGTGGATTATTTTTGAACGAGCGAGTTTCTATGCTTCAGCTTTGACCGAAAATCGTTTGTCTGGTGTCCGGTGTCCGGTGTCTGTCCCGCTGTCCCGCTGTTCTCCGCTGCAGGTTGCATTTTTCAACTGATTCTCGTGAAATTTTGATATTTAATCACTTTTGAAATAAAACTAAATAAATAAAAAATGGCGGGTACTTCGGGATCTACAGCTCACGGAGCCACTAGTTCTAGACTGGATTTACTTTTCATTGTATCTAGTAAACAAAGCCATTGTTTTTTATTGTACGGTGTAAACGTTGTAAACATCTAAGCTAAGGCTAAGGAAAGGAGGTCAACATAAAAAATAGGTACTACTTAGCAATGTTCAACAGTTTATACCTATCTAAAACAAGCGAATAGTAAGAACTAAAAAGAGGACTAATGTGGTAAATGCTGGGTAAATGTAGGCATATTGCACATATGACGTATTGCCACCACAAATATATACGCGAGGGTAGCAGCCGTGTTGAGGCAAACCGACAGCTACGGGTCAGTCGCCGGCTAGCTGTCGGTGAGCGAGGTCACGTCTGTGCGCCTGAGCGAATAGCATTCAATGGCTGTTTTATTTATACGAGTATACCCTGAGAGACCCAAAGGTCGGACGTCACAATGGCGACGAGTCCTCAAGTAAGTGACAAACTATATTTGAAACATTCCTTGGGTTTCTTAAAAACGCTAAAAAGAAAGGAAGAGGAAATACGTACCCGTGTGTGTCACATTAATCTAAGTCGGTTCCACATGGCCCAGGGCACCACGATATACTTAAGGCTAGGTATACAAAAATAAAAACTATTATTATTTTGAAATTAAATTACAGTATGTCATATTTAAAAAAAAGTCAAGTAAAAACGAAATAATGGCATTCAGTCGATATTATTACATTTTTTTAAGGATAAGAATAAGGTAATATTATTATTATTAAATTGCCTGAACAGGTTGCGAACTCGGCATGGACGCTGCAATGCCTTCCAGCATAAGTGGGGGTGGAAGGATTCTCCACTACGAGTGTGGACAGGAAGATCAAACCACTGAGCACATCTTCCGGTGCTGTCCTTTTCACTCCTACCCTGGACCTGCACTCTCTGACACCTGACACGGCTGCCTGGCTTAACAACCTCAAAGCTTTACTCTGATTGCTGTCAAATTTTTGCCGTACGATTAAATAAAATTATTAAATTACAATACAGCATGTCCTATTCAGTCTTATCACCTATATAAGATGTCACATTACAAAAAAGATCAATAATTGAATGGAAGTCAAGTAAAAACTAAATAATGTCATTCGTTCAATATTATTATACATTTAAGTATTGTAACGCCTAGTAATAGTACATTACTACAGAGGCCGGGAAGTAAGGGGTTGCCGGCCGAGTACATATAGACGGCCGAGCGTAGCGAGGTATGTATAGTGCTTTTCTCAAGCATGCAATGAAATAAATTAAAAAAACTCCAAGAAATCAAACTTTAATTTTCATGGCTGAACGCCGTGATCATGTGCCACAACTTGTGGAATGGAAATTAAGAAAGACCATCTTGCAGGCCTTTAATTTTGTATGAAATGCCATTTCGGGTGTCTCGTCTCGCTGCGCCCGAAACGTGACACTTCGAAACCCATTATGAAGAACACAACGTCAATATCTCATTGCATGTTTGAGAAAATAATTATTCTAGTGATAATTTTTAACTATAAAATCTTATTGTATATTGTTGACGGACATTAAGTGTATCCAAACAAGCAAGCATATAGGTAATATGGGAAATAAATGAATTATGAATTATATTTTATGACGTGGGTTTGCGTTAGTATTACGTATAAAGAGGAAAGTCTGTGAGGTCGTAAACTCGTAGCATTGTGTGTAGGGGGTAATCTCCTAAATTACGAATCCGATAAAAAAAAAAAGTTCTTCAATAATCATAGATACAATAGTTGTACAACAAGTGCATAAAACGCAACATTTTACGCGAGACGTGTAGATATCCATCCGAGCGAACTTGCGAGTGAGGATGGATATAAAATCGAGTGTAAAATGGGTTAGGACGAATTGTACACTCTACTTTTCACTTCGATTGCGAGGGTGAAAATCTTTTTTTTTTTCAGTAGGTACTGAAAAATAAAATATTTTCACCCTCGCAATCGAAGTCACGTACCTACGTGACATCTGACTTAGGTCGTTACATACTGCTCAGTTATAAAAATATTTTGCTTTGCATATCTATGATAACTTATTGTCATGGTTCAAATATATTGATTTACTAATACAAAAAGCAAATTAAAAAAAAAAAATAAGACGAAGTAACTATAAGTTTATTTCATGAAGTTTTATTGTGTACTTTGGCTGTTGGTATCCTTGCCTTGGTCTTAGAATACTAACGAAACATAATAAAATAAAAATAAAGAGTTTTACTCTATGAAGTTAAAGGTGCTCGTGTGGCTGTTGGACCGATTGCCTTGGTCTTCGACGAAGATTTTACTTTATGCACTAGAGCATAAAAAGCAACTTTATATCGCCTAAGCACAGCATAAACCACCACACCAGCCACTTAGATGGTTGGCAGTCCTCAACTGTGCGCTTCTCCAGAAACTTCCTGCCTCGCACAGCTAAACTGTGGAATGGATTGTCGCCTGCGGTATTTCCGGACCGATACGACCTTCAAACCTTCAAGAAAAGAGCGTACTCCCATCTTAAAGGCCGGCAACGCACTCACAACACCTCTGGTGTTGCAAGTGTCCATGGGCGGCGGTAATCGCTTACCATCAGGTGATCCGTCTGCTCGTTTGCCTCCTATATCATAAAAAAAAAAAAAGAACTATTAGAGCGTGAGAAAGGAAAAAGCTATTTGATCCTGTGGTTCTGCCTGACTTCTTTGAAATACGCAAGCGAAACCGCGGCAGCTGCTTTAAATTTAAATCTAAAACAGCGACTGTAATGGTTAGACTTTGTTCGTTATTACGTAAATGGTGGCCGAAAAATTCCGTGTAATTACACGCTAGGTACACTTTGGTTGTGTGCCAAGCGCTTCGCGTTCCTCTTGTATTCAAGCACTGGCTCGTTATACATGCGGTTTACGCTTCAGTAATTATGGTTAAGCTGATGGAATCGTACTCCGGTACGAAGGAAGGAAGGCGCGGCGTGGGTAGGCCAAGGTGGACTGATGACCTGGTAAAGGTCGTGGGAGTCCGCTGGATGCGGGTGGCGCAGGACCAGTCACATTGGCACTCTTTGGGGGAGGCCTATGTCCAGCAGTGGATGTCTTTCGGCTGATATGATAATGATGATGGACTCAGTAATAATTAGGAATTAAAGGAACTTACCTTGTGAAGTTCAATTCCAATTATGCGATAGCTTCAACCGAAGACGATTACAAGTTTACAAAGCAGCAGCACACGAGATGATGCTGTCTCAGTCACACATTTAGAGCCCACAACAAAAACTAGATTTTTTGTCTCGCTCGCACGCTCATGATGGTGAGGGAACTCGGGCTCGCGCCATTATATTTCAGAGTTTTTGATAGTTTTTTTTTTTTTTTGGGTAAGTACTTGGGTTATGGGCGGGAATGGTAATCGTCTTCGGTTGAAGCTATCGCATAATTGGAATTGAACTTCACAAGGTAAGTTCCTTTAATTCCTAATTATACTTCTAGCTTCAACCGAAGACGATTACAAGTTTACAAAGCAGATGTTTAGAGTTAAAATAAAATAAAAAATAAAAAACTTAAGTAATCACTTATCTTTATTGAGCAATTAACTCAATATTGATTGATTCTAATTCAGTATAGGTAGGTAGGTACATACATACTAATCAATTTGTAGCTTGTACATCAAAAATTGCATTAACAAATTCATTATTGGAGGAATTGATTGTTTCTCTCCTATAATATTTTAAGAATACGTTTGATTTATCGCTCCAACCTGCAGCTTTTCTTAAAACATCTAAGCTAACACCAGCCTTGTGAGCAGCTGACGTGGAGGCGTGTCTGGTGCTGTGCGCCCCAAATACCCTGACATCAATACCGCTATCACTCAGTACTTTTTTAACCCAGTGGCCAATTGTTTGAGAGCGTACATTTTTATAAGGCCTCTGGATACTTATAAACAGGTGATCGTCAGACTGCTTACGTAAGGTTGCTGTTTTTTCAATATAAGATTTTATTGCGAGTGCTGGACAGATACTTGGATTTTCGGGAATAAATGGTAATTTAATGATGGGTTGAAAAGCTCCAGGTCGGGACGTTTTAATTAAATCTGGTACTTTAATCACAATAACCTCATTATCCATTTCGATATTCTTTAATTTAATCAGACTCAACGTTTGCATCCGCTGAGCGGAAGCAATAGCCAATAGAGTGGCAGATTTAAATGCTAGATCCTTAAGGGAAATGCTATTGTATGGATACAGCTTTGATAAATGATTTAACACTTGAACAGTATCCCATGTCTGATCATATTTGGGTTTAGGAGGATTAAGTCTGAATGCTCCTTTAAGAAACTGATTAACACAATAATTTGTTGTAGTTTCCTTTCCAAGTACAATTGATAATGCTGATCGATGGGTATTAAGGGTACTATAGCTGCCACCTGTCTCAAATGCTTTTGTTAAAAAAGATAAAACTTGAGATGGTGTAGCTTCGTAAAAATCATAATCATTATTTTGACAGAATGTCCACCATGATCTTAATGATGAATTGTATTGGGAAACAGTATTATTAGAAAATGAGGCCATTATTATTTCTAGAGAACTATGTGGTGTGCCTCTTTTCACAAACGATTGCCTGATAACCTCGCAGCCACCAGGGAAAGGCTCGAGTGCAGTGGGTGGCAGTCTCTGAAAGGAGAATGCAAAAGATATTTGTGAGGTTTAAGGAATAGTTTTTTCGATACAATTAATTGCGACCACAGCGGGTACCACGGCTGTGATGGCCAATCAGGTACCACTAGAATCCCTTCAGCTTTATCAGCAATAATCTTATGTACAACCTTTAGAATTAAGCAAAAAGGCGGGAAGGCATAAAATTTTGTGTCTTTCCAGTTAAACGTGAAGGCATCAATTATTTCTGAATGAGGGTCAAGTTTCCAAGACGCATATCTTTTACATTTATTATTTTGGGAGCTTGCAAATAAGTCAAAATCTGGTGAACCTAAAGATTCTTTGATTTGTCTAAATGCATAATCCGAAAGTTCCCATTCCGTGTCTATCTTTATTTGACGCGATTCGCGGTCTGCAATTATATTGTCTTTAGATTTGACATACGAGGCAAAGACGTGTATGTGCCGAATTTCGCACCACTGCCAGATTTCTCTCGCTATGTCATTAAGATGGGTATGTTGGATACCTCCCATTCTGTTGATATAGCAAATGGCAGTGGTGTTATCAATCCTTAATAAGATTTGGCAATTTCTACGGTCACGAGCAAAAATTTTTAATCCATAGAGGGCGGCTTTCAGTTCTAAGGTGTTAATATGCCAAGTCAATTTAGATTTATCCCAATGTCCTCCTGCAGATTGATTATTGCAGGCAGCTCCCCAGCCAGTTAGACAGGCATCAGTAAAAATGACGAGTTCGTAATTATTATCATATAAAGGGCAATAGGAGTTATCAATGTTGTCAATCCACCACTGGAAATCATTATTTAGATATGACTGTAAGTTCATTATTTTATTATAATTTTCAGAGTAATTTAAAGCTAAAAACTTTTCTCTCTCGAATATTTTTGTGTATAACCACCCATACCTTACAGCTGGGCAGGCTGAAGTCAATAGGCCTATGAATTCTGCAAATTGTCTAATAGTACACTTTTTTAATTTAGAAAATGTTCTTGTTTTTTCTCTTATTCGGTCCTTTTTTTCATCAGTTAAGTTAATTGTCATATCCTTGGTATTGAATAAAAACCCTAAGAAAGTACACGAAGTGTTAGGCCACATATTACTTTTTTTTGTATTGATTACGAATCCTAAAGACTCTAAAAATATCCTTGTCGTTTGCACATTGTGCCAACAGTCATCGTAAGATTTTCCTATACAAAGGAAATCATCTAAGTATTGAACAGATAAAAAACCTAAATTTCGTAAATATTGTATAACCGGTTTTAACAATTTAATAATTTTTGAACAGTACGATGGTCCTCCATCTTAAAATGTTCCACATATATAAATTTATTCAATTTTTTTAAGTTTAAAATGAATCTACATGTACCATCTGGTTTTGGAACCGTAAATATCGGTGAGATAAATTGACCTTCACACGGTTCGCAAGATGAAATTATTCCTTTTGCTAACATATCGGTGATACACTCATTGATCAACTTAGTTTCGTTTTTAGTATAGCAGCGATCATTTGGTGCCGAAGATTGAGAGGGTGTATCCTTAAAGGGAATAGTATAACCCTCGATCCAAGATAAAATAATGGGATCGTTTGTTAACTCACACCAATTTCTATAAAAGTACTTTAGTCTACCAGCAACGGAAATGTCGTGTACCTGCGATGCGGTGCTCAGCGTTTTCTTCCTCGATGACGATGATAATTCGAGCGGCTCGTGGATGGCTCTTGACGGCGGTCCCTGGTCGTCGGAGCGGGTGCTGGCGGTCTCCGGGCAGCGGCGTACGGGTACGGGCGCGTCTCGGAGGCTGCTGTCCGCGACGCCCCCCGTGAGTTTAAAGCCCCCCGCAGAGGCTGAGAAGCCGCCGCAACTTTAGACTGCGTTCGCGGTGCGTAGACAGGCTTCCATTCCGATCCCGATTTTTCAATTGCTTTTGACGACTTAAGGTGGTCGGTTAGTTCAGATCCGAAGAGATATGCGTCCAGTTTCGTGTCTCTAATAGTATCACGCGTCTGTTTATTCAGAGTATTTATGATAGAATATCGTCGCGATTGCGATTCTCTATAGTGGTAGTCGCATAACAAGCGTCCTGCGTCACTTAGGTATTTTATTAGGTCTTGTGACGTCGGGTTACCGCCTAGTGCGACGTTCATTGCTTTGCCTAGGGCTGCAATACCGCTAGATAATTGGTTTTGTTTATTTTCGCTAAAGTTATCTTATTTCAGATTAATTTCGGTAAGGGCCGCCTTTATTTCTAAGTTAAGTTTAGGCGCCTTCATGTTGCTACAGTTTTCAGGAACTGGATAAAGCTTAATCAGTTCGGCTTTGGCTTCTTTTTGCAACCCGTTTGTCAAAATATGTTGCCATCTAGGAGAAATATCCTTATGCAATTTTTCACCGACAGTAGTCTGGTTAATTAGGTCATCCCCTAGGATGTTTAATATATTAGCATCCAATTCGGGTTCCACGTCAGCCTTATCTACAATATTGTCATTCAAACTAGCTTCATTCGCCATTTGAGTATTTTCTGCGAAGGAAAAAATCAAATACCTATTAACATGCATGTGAAAGCAAACGGCGAAGCTACACACTTATAAGTGTAAACAAGGATATTGTATGCGCAGCTTTGCGATTGCCAGGTATAAATTTATTTTTCTCATCGCGATTTACGCGGAGATTATATACATAAGTATAACTATCCATTTAGGATGTTAGAAAAAATGCTCGACACTAGGTATTAAAAGTGGAGAATTAACATTCCATATAGGAAGTTACTTGTATTAAGCCACACGATATACGTGAGCCAATACGTACATTTACTAAACGAAGTTTAAAAGATAAGTAAACATTATAACTTCGTAGATTTCTGCATTTTCAAAACAGAAAATCTTTATTTAATTAGCTTAGCCATTTTTGTAGGTACGTTTTTTCCCAGCGGTAGATAACAAAACGCAACCTACCTGCTTCGACAAATTCCATATCCATATCACGCAACGGCGACTGCATTTCCGATTGATGGACGTCTACGTTCTCATCTATATATTCCGGCACTTGTTCTATAGACGGCGAGGACGAACTACTTCGTTGACGATTTCTTAACCGCTTTTCAAGTTTTTTAACTGTTTTTAGTATGCTATCATAATCGTCGTCTCTGGAACGTGATCTTTTTCTTTTGCCCATGGCGTACTTCAATATTTTTGTGCTTGTTCGAATTAGGGAATACGTAGGATTAATTTTTATTAAAGAACGTGTGACTTCGACCGCACAAAAACGCGTAAATGGCGCGAGCCCGAGTTCCCTCACCATCATGAGCGTGCGAGCGAGACAAAAAATCTAGTTTTTGTTGTGGGCTCTAAATGTGTGACTGAGACAGCATCATCTCGTGTGCTGCTGCTTTGTAAACTTGTAATCGTCTTCGGTTGAAGCTAGAAGTATAATTGCAGATTTGTAATACTGCATGGTCTATGCCAGTTATACAAGTTATTATAAGTATAATAGAGGTACTTACTAAATTGAAGTGGAGCCCTCCGAATTGCTAAACTTAAGTCGCACTCGGCGGGGCACATTGCACGTAGAACCGATGGCCATTGGGTCGGAAAGTTCTCGAGTGGCAACCACGTACCGGCAGGCTCAGCGTGGGTAGACCCCCACAAGGTGGACTTATGACCCGGTAACTGGATGCGGGTGGCGCAGGACTGGTAATTATGGCACTCTTTGGAGGAGTCTTTGTCCAGCAGTGGACGTCTTCTGGCTGATATGATGATGATATTGATTGATTGATTAACACTTTACAAATTCCCACAACACACAACTACGGTAAAGCATTAAATTGTGGGGAAATGTTTACAAATATAACGTAGAAGCTGCCTTCAAGATGCAAAAAAGGCCATTAGTACGATGATGATGTTGATGTTGTGAAGGGACGCCTGGCCGGAAGCAGACGGGCTGTCGATCGGTTTTTGCGTTCATTCAGCCCCATTCCCTAGGGTTGGAGCCTCAGGTTACTGCCCCGGCGGCGTTCCCACTTCAAACTCTTCCATTCTTCTCGTTTTCCTGCAGAACAGAAGGACATCTTTAAGGCTGACATCCCTCAATTCCCTCTCCTCTAACACATCTTTACCGAATGTATTAAACCGCGGTGCCGCGTACATAATACATTCCGCTAATACATGCTTACTGGTTTCTTCCTCCCCACAGTGTGGACAGGAAGCGTCACTGCTGATACCTATCACCTTTAAGTGTCTATTTAGAGTATTGTGACCAGTTATGATACCGGTTAGCAACCTCAGATTGTTCTTACCCAGTTTTAGCAGATACCTGGTTCTTCTGTGATCCATACCTCCTATCATCATCTTTGTCTGTCTACATCCAGATGCTTCCCTCCATTCTCTCTCTCCTTCTTGTTCTTTTAGCCTTTCTATGACCCCCTTTGTGACTTGAGCCGAGAAAGGGAGGACCGGTTCTGGGCCTATGAATTCCCTACCCGAGCCCTCCCTAGCCAGTTCATCCGCGGTCTCATTTCCCGCTATCCCCTGATGTCCCGGCACCCATGCTACCGTCACGCCTGGGTATGCTCCTATCTGGTTTAGCTCCTTCTTACATTCTCTTACTAAGGCGGATGTTACCGTTGCCTTTCCTAGTGCCTTCAGTGCTGCCTGACTGTCCGTATAGATCACTACCCTTCCAGTCTGCTGCGCTGTCTCCTTTATTATCTGTGCGCACCTCATTATTGCGCACACCTCTGCTTGAAAAACGCTGGCATACCTCCCCAGTGGGATAGATACTTTCTCCCGCAGTTTGGGTATAACTATACCCGCTCCCGCCAACTTTGTTGATTCCCTTCTAGATCCATCCGTGAAGCAGACCGTCATTGGGTGTTCGACGTCTACTTTCCAGTTGTCTCTTTCTCCTATATGTATTTTATACTTTTTATCAAATATCTCCTGCCTCTTTATGAGGTCATTGTTGGCTATCAGCATCTGCAGCTTCGATAGCGCCTCCTCCTGTATCAGCGCGTGCCTTTTGTCCACGCAGCTTCCTCTCCATTCTCTACATGTCTTCATCCTGTACCACTGTTCCATGGCCCTTTTCTCCACTTCAATTCGGATTGTCTTCATGCCTAGCAGTATTTCCATGGCCTGTGTCGGGGTTGTTCTCATAGCCCCCGTCACCATCAGACACGCTAGTCTCTGCACCTTGTTTAGGTCTTTCTGATATTCTTTTATACGTGCTCTGTGCCACCAGACCACGGCTCCGTATAGTACCCTGGGTAGAATGATTACCTTATAGATCCAGTTGATCATTTCGGGTCTCAGTCCCCATCTTCTTCCCACTGCCCTTTTACATTGGTATAGTGTTCTGATGGCTTTCGCCGATTGCTCCTTGATGTGGGTTTTATATCTGAGAGTGCTGTCCAGTGTCACTCCTAGATATTTCACCTCCTTTACCATCTCCAGTTCTTTCTGTTGTATCTCTATTGGTTTCATGTTCTCCTTCTTCCTCTTGTTAGTGAATAACACCAGCTTCGTCTTAGTTGGATTTAGATCCAGACCTCTCTCTCGGCACCATCCTAACACCTCTCTGAGACCTCTGTTCATTATGTCTCTTATGATGCTAAGGACCGTTCCTCTCACTAGTAGGACTCCGTCATCAGAATAGGCCTGCATATACACGCCCCCCCTGTTGACTTTCTTCACCAGTGAGTCCAGTAGTAGGCACCACATTAGGGGGGATAGACAGCCACCCTGCGGAAACCCCCTTTTTGGACTTATTCTTTTAGAGACCCCTCCCAGCTCCGCTGTTATGTCCCTGTCTTTCAGCATTCTTCCTATCCATCTCGCTACCGCTCGATCGATACCTTCCCTGTCTAGACTCCCCTCTACCGCCGCAAAGGTCGCCTTGTCAAAGGCTCCCTCCACATCGAAGAAGCAGCCTAGTGCATACTGTTTTGTATCTAATGCTCTTCCACCCTGACCGCGAGGTTATGCAGAGCGGTCTCTGTCGATTTTCCTGCCATGTATGCATGTTGGTTCCCATGTAATGGGTCCCCTCCGCATTCCACTTTCTCTCTTATCGATTTATCTATCATTTTTTCCAAGGTCTTTAGTATGAATGACGATAAACTTATGCTCCTGAACGATTTCACTTCTTGGTATAACTTCTTCCCTGGTTTTGGTAGAAATACCACCCTCACTTGTCTCCATACTTTCGGAATATAGCCCAAAGCTATGCTCGCCCTGTATAGTCGTGCTAGGTTCTCCTTTATGTGTACATAGCCTTTCTGCATTAGCACCGGTAGTATACCGTCTGGTCCCGCTGCCTTGAAGGGAGCAAAGGATTTGATCGCCCACTCCACCATCTCCTCCTTCACCACCTTTTCTGCAGCTCCCCAGTCCGATATACCCGGCTCCGCCTCTTCCTCTGTTTCCGCTTCTTCCTTACAATCCGGAAAATGAGATCTTAGCATGGTTCCAAGGATCTCACCCGGGTACAGACCCGGATTAATCACAGGATTAGATCTCCTTCCACTTTTAGACTGCCCAGTTGGCACGTTCGCTCTCCCGCAAGCAGTTTCACTACCCGTGCCCCCTCAGTATAGCCTCGTATGTCTTCCGTAAATCTTCTCCAGCTGTTGCGGCTGGCCTTCTCTCTTTGTCGGGTGTACTCATTCCTTACCTCTCTGTATGCGTCCCAGCTTACGGAGTTATCCTTCTCTAGGGCAACCCTCATTGCTCGGCGCGTCCTCTTTCTCAGCTTACTCAGCTCTTTATTCCACCATGGCTGCCCCTTCCCTGTTTGTATCAGTCTCTCGGGGCATGCCTTGTGATAGGCTGTCATGATGTTTTCTTTCAGTTTCAGTGCCCCTGTTTCCAGGTCTTCTTTCCTTTCATATCTCTCTTCCGAGTTAACTAGCTTTGCTAGTTCCTCGTCGTACTTCGTCCAGTCTGTTTTGCGTGGGTTTCTTACTTTTACCTTCTCCGTGCACCTTTCGATTCTGAAGAGTATTCTGCGGTGGTCAGACATGCTGTCCTCCTCATCCACCCTCCATCCCATTAGTGTGTCACAGATTTCTCTTGATGCCAAAGTTATATCAAGCACCTCTCTTCTGATCTTGTTCACAAACGTCGGCGTGCTACCTGTGTTTATGATTTCCAGATCATTGCTAGTAATAAATTCTAGTAGCGATTCTCCCCTACAGTTGGTGTTGGTGCTCCCCCACACCTCATGGTGTGCGTTCGCATCACAGCCTACTATAAGTGGAATTCTCTTACCTTTATATCTCAGTACCATCTCTTCCAGCTCTCTGGTAGGCGCCTCTCCTTCCCCTGGTAGGTAGCAGGATGCCAGCGCCACCTTGTGTCTTCTCCCATCTTTGGCAGTGAAGTAGGTCTCCACCACAATAAGGTCTCTGGAACATATGGTCATGACACATCCCATATTTCTGATGTTATTGCTTGTGTATATGCATGCTCTAGGAGGAAGCTCACCATTCCTTTCGTAGTGGAGAGCACCCCCCAGATGTCCCAGGCCTGCCACCTGGTTCCTCCATGCATATGGTTCTTGTAGCAGCGCAATTTCAACTTTGTTCCTCGCAACGTACTGCCCCAGCTCGGACATGGCATTTTTGCAGTGTTGGAGGTTTACTTGGCATATATTTGTGTGTGTGTTTGTGTGTTTATGTTTGTATAGTTTTGTTTGTGTGTCCATTGTGTAGTTACATGTGTAGTGTACCTGTCCCCGCAGCGTTACTCGGAGAGTTCACTGCCGCCGACAGCCATACCAGCCGTCTCCTCCGTATGGATGTCGTCCGGTTCTGCACTCTCCTGCTCCACTGCGGGCTCTTCCTTTTTAGGCTTCATCTCGAGTGGATTCACCCGCAGAATCCGCACTCTTACACTGGTGGCCGAGAAGTCCATCACTTTCGTCCTCTCCTCGCCCCAGCTCTCCTCTACCCCTTCTGGCACACCGAATGTCAGCCGGGTTCCTAACTCGAGTGCTTCTCTCCCTGCAGCCTTCCACTCCAGGATCTTCAGTTCCGGGCGATCCGGATTCTGAGCGTAAAGGAACTCCTTCACGTACTCAGTATCCGTATCCCCCGGAATCCACACTTGTACTCTCGTCTGCTCCAGCTTCCGCACGGTGATCCGATGGCCATCCAGCTCGCCGAAGTCCTGACTTAGCAGCCACTCCCTCGTCTCCGTCGTTTTTGGTGTCACAAGGAAGAATCCTTCCGACACCAACCCCGACGTAGCAAATCTCGGAGCTACTAAGCCAGGCTCCCCCCTCACCACTCGCAGGACGACCACCTCGATCAGCTGCGTCAGCTTCTTCCTGATGAGCTTCGCCAGTGCCTCATCCACCGAAGCGCCATCCTCTCGGCCCACAGCTACAGCCAGACCTCGGTTCGCCTTCGCGATCTCCCGAGGTCCCTCTGCAACCACTTTGCCTTTATTCTGGCGCTTCGCTGGAGGACGCTCCGAACGACCCTCATCAGTGCTCTGCCTCTTAATCTTGAGGCCGCGTTTGCTCGGGCCGGGCTCGACCTCCACCGCAGACGCTAACCCGGCGAGGTCGCTCCCGTTCCCAGCAATCGTTGCCTTCCTTCTCAGTAGCTTGGCCTTGCGTTTTTGGGCCTTGCTCTCATACTTGTGAAAAACTTCATTCACCACCGGTGTGTCCTCCCTCACGGTTTTCTCCTTCGGTGGCGTCTTCAGAAGTTTCTCCTCGTCTCCAAGTGACAGGCCCCCAAGTTGTACCTGGACATCTGGAGTTCCCTGCCTCTTCGCTCTATCAGACGGCTCCCCTCGCCCCTTCGAGCTCGGGTAACCCCCCTCTGCTTTGTGCTCGGTCGGAGGGACGCCCGAAGGCCCCCCCTCCCTCGCTAATCCCCTTTCGGGTTGCTTTTCCGCTTGCGCGGTAGGTTTTGATTTTTCGTTTTCTTTGTTGTTTTTAAATGTCTTCATCTTGAATAGTTTTTTATGGGAAGATAAAAATAGAGTGGCAGCAGTGCTCCCTTACTACCCCCCAGCAACATTGACCCCTACGCAGTGGCGCCACCCCCCTGCGCATAGTCGTAAGCGACAGCGATTGTGCGGAGTGAGCTTGCAGGCATGAGATAACAGCCCCTGTGTTGCTTAATTGTGTCGGGAATCAGTGCGCATACGTCTACCCCAAGACAGTCGCTCTTGACCATCCGGGGCAAACTACGCACATCACTTTCCCTCCACTTCAGAGTCCGGGTCAGAGCAGATGTCCGTTCACTCCAAGGGCGTCGCTATGTGATACCCCAGAGCTCCCTTCTTCCCACCCTTCCCCTTCCTCCAAACACACCACAGGTCCTGTCATCCCTCCCCTCGTCCGCTTGCAAGCCCAATCCGCACCACCCCCCGCTGCCCACAGCCGGCTGTGAGGGCCCTCGGCACGTCCTCCTACCTTGACCCTGGGGGTTTGGGGCGTGTTGCCATGAAGGAATGAAACCCTAGACGACAACACGACCTATGCACTCCTCTTTTACCCGGGCTTGTGACCGGCTCCTGGCAGACCACGGATGATCTACCAGCAGGCAGAGTTCCATTAGTACGATAGTTCGCATTCCGCAAAGAGAATCGTGCAGAGAACACAAGAAGCTTGACATTTTAACTGTGCCATGTCTGTATATTCTTGTTCTGCTTAGCGACTTCATTAAACATCTATATCACTATGAAACCCAGAATGAGAGGGAGGTCAGACTTTCAACAAGAAGGAAATATATTATATTCCTAATAAAATGGCACCGCGGCTCAATATCGTGAGCACATGCCGCTTGTTACCAGGCAGCTCAGTTGTTTAACAAACTGCCAATTGAATTTAAATCATTCATAGACTTTCGCGTATTCATTGCAAGGCTCAAAGCTTTACCCCTGAGGAAGTCTTATTATACTGTAGCTGACTTCGTAAAAGGCAAAGATCATTCATAATAATGTATATTATAATAGTTAATAAGACTAGTTTTTTTTTGTTTGTTTTTGACTGTATAGTTTATTTTAATTTGTAACTGTACACCTGTTTGTTAAATTTATTAATTGACATACCTATCCATATTGAAATGTAATTGTAAGCTCGAATTTTGACATCACGTTACACTCATTATGACATTTGTATATACCTACAATGTAAATTGTGACTGAATAAACGAAATGAAATGAAACAACATTTGATTTGCTTAGGGATGTTCGATCTCTAGGTTAGTTTCCATATTATTACAATAATCTTAATACTCTAATCTTGGATTAGGTGTCACAGCGGACCCGGGCTCCTTTAGTGGCACTACCGGGAGTAACGCTAGGAAGTTGATGAATCTTCATACACTAATCTCCCTTCCTCTAAAATAACTGAATGATCTGTCTGTCTCTCTCGCTCTCTATCTAAGATAATCTGTCCACATAATGAATGTGACACTGCGTAAAAGATGGCACCCGCATTTGTAGGTTCACCGTGATAGAACGTGGTGGCATGACCGTTGGTCAGCAACTAATAGCACCCGACATGTGAATCGATTGTGTGGTCACCTTTGTGAGTAAACAGATTTAAACAAATTTATTAGGGTTGAACAGGAAACACAAGGTGTTGGGTATTCGTTATGTTGATGAGTGCTGACTGAGGACTAAGAAAGAAAACCTATAAAAATAATAGCCACTTGAAGAAATCTACTAATGCTGTCCATAATTTCATTTGCCATAACCATAAATATCTCAAATTCGATTTTGTGATAAAACTTCACACTTTTCAAAATTATTATAAAACAAACCTTGCTTGACGTAATGCTCTATATAACGATTACATATACCAAAATAATAGAAAAGGAAAGATACAATTCCAGAGAAAATCCCTATTATGGCAAACATTTTAGTTATGTCATATAAAATTATGGATATCAAAAGGCTCCATATAAAAGCATTCTTACAAACCTTAACTTGTGTTGGAATACAATGTAATGAAACTAATTTAAAATTCTCGAATCAGCTAGCCATTTTGCTTACACAAAGTATTTCAAATAATGTGCCCCGTTTTTGCTGCACATAAACTAGCATCTTTGTTATGTAAGCTGTAACAATTTGTATCAAGTAAAAGAAAAGAGACTCAGAATATACGGGCAGTAAATAAAATTACTGCACCTCATAAAGTTAGGCAAAAGTTAGTGGCGACGTTTTATGTTCAGTAGTGGCCTTTGTCCTCTCGCTGGGCCAACGAATTCACACGATTTTAAGAAAGGCCGACGACCTTTAATACCTAGTTATCGTGAAGTGAATGACGTTTTACTTTATATTTCAGTAGGGAAGTTACTGGCAGAAGGCTAGGTTTTTTCATGATGTAATTTTAATCAGTTTTTAAAGAGGATGTTTGTTGGACGAAATACACCCAAGAACATAAAATGAGTAAGTTTGTATCTTTGCATTGATTTTTCATAATATACGGTGTTTTACGGTTTTTGCTCTTGAGTGTACAACGGATGCACAAAGAGACAAAATGGGAGTCAAAGACTGGGCCTGTGAGCTCTGTAATGTACTAAGATAATAATTTAGCGTATTTGTGTGAGTGAGTGAGACACTTTTTTCGAATTTGGTATTGATTTTAAGAGTAATTATTACTTAGTAAAATTTAAACGCTGAACAAGGGAAATAATGTATTTATGTGAGTTTAATGGGCTTCAAAAATATTCTGGGTGGCTTATAAGCTTATTTTCAGAATTCATTACGTTCTACTTAATCCACGAAAAACATTAAAAAAAAAAATGAGATTAAATTAAGGTTCTTACTTAAATAATTATGTTGTTTCGAGGAATTAATAGTACAGGCGGTATTATTTTACGAAAATCATTACTAAATCCGTGAATTTCATATAATGTTATGTAGTAAGTTTTTACTTCATTGATTTTGAATATAATTCAGTATAGGTCGTGTACTTTTTCGAAATGGTGTCATATTTATCAAACCAACCTTAAGTTCTCCCCTCAGGGTTCAAATAAAGTGAACACTGAACAATCACATCACTGACGTAAAGCTATTCATCTTTGTATGCCTTTGTGCGGAACTCTAATATGCTCCTAATATGCCGTGACTTGCAAAGTCAAAGTTTATAGCCATAGATCCCTATTCTGTACTTTCACAACAATTTTTCATTCTAATTTCCACCAAGTGTTGTATCGAAGCGGGCGCTTATTGGATCTAATACAAGTAGGATGCTGAGTGCCCAATACAAGGCACTTTCAATCTTATCTCAAAACAATAGAAGTTACAATAGTTGTCAACAATTGAGCATTAAGGGGGTGAATTGGAAATTATCGCGTGCTTTGAAACGCCGTTCTGACTAGATTAAGAAACAATAAGATTTTCAGATATATGATTTTTGACTATATGATTGTTTATCTGATTTAATCGATACATGATTGCGAACAATTTCCTCGATAGAAAAAAAATCCAAAGTTGGGTCTTTATTTTCCGTTTTTTACTCAGCCTATTCAAACAATACATTATTTTACGACAGAATCAAGTTAATACTATAGTATTTTATCTCATCTAAAATTTCACTTAATGAAATATAAATAAAAATTCACTAAGTTAGGTATTCTTTGGCACTCTTTGGGGGAGGCCTATGTCCAGCAGTGGACGTCTTTCGACTGATATGATGATGATGAAGTTAGGTATTTATCGAAATTTGTCCAAAAAAGCCATTCCCGAAGAGTGTTGCATCTCTTTTTCCCGTGCGCGGGCTTGGTCGACTCGAAACAAGGCATCCCCTTAAGTTGTGGAGCATTGGCTCACTTACATACTTAATCCCAGCAACGCCAAATAATTCAAAATAAGGTAACCGATATACGGTTACCTTATTTATATCATCATCTATAGCATCATTTCTGATCGGGAACTTTACATAAATACATCTTTGAATTTCCATGCATGTTTGTAGGCTTCTTTTTAGTAACCAAAAAGCTAATGGTGGATAAATATCAAGTGATATTCCGTATATAAATCATAGTGTGACAACAATAGATGTTTGACGGATAAATTCGTCTACGATACTTCGTTTATCGAGGACATCCAGGGAAAATATTGTACTAGTTTTACTTATTTCGATCAATAAGTGCTTTTCAAACATACCAATATAAATATGTTTGCGTTTTCCTTGAATGCCCAGGCACGATTTTTAAACTTTTTATGGAACTAGCTTCTACCCGCGACTCCGTCCGAGTGAAACTCGTTTATATCGTAGCTCCATACAAACATTCAACCCCTAAAAAATCCATCCTATGTCCTACCCCGGGACTCAAACTCTCTCTATATCAATCTTTATCCAAATCGGTTAGCAGCGGCCTAAAGATGGTTAAAGCATGAAGAGGTAGACTGCCCCTAGGTACTTATTCTGCTTAGGCTGTCTTTATCGCTATCACACTGACGGAGTCTTTGTCGTGCAAATAAGAAGATGGATGCGAACCAGGAAAAGTCCCTGGGCGACCGAGCTCCGCTCGATTGAAAATTATTCTACTATTCCCTATATTCCAAATTTCATGGAAATCGTTAGAGCTGTTTTCGAGAACGTGATTTCAAATATTTCTCGTTTAATAGTATAGGATAGGATAGGATAGAAAACACCTTAGGTTTAACATGTACTTAAAATCTTCCAAATTTCTTAATAATGGTTTTCATCGAAATGAATTTAATTCATCACTGACCTAATCGGTAAACAACCGTAGCTTAGGAAGTTCTTCTTGATCAGAAGCCGTAAATATTCGGAAACTCGAGCCCTTACCATTGTTCCCTATATACCTAAAATAAATTTGTTGTTTATGTAATAGCTTCGCGTTCTGTTTCTTAAAGTTTACCATTCGTTTGCCGCGTACGCACACAATTGTAACTTGAAATTAAAAGTTTTTAGATATTTGTTTGAATGGGATGAAATTAGATTAGATACTTCAACAATTAAATTACTTCAATTATCGGTAATAATGTTATGCAAATGAAGTTGCTGGATTCGGGGTTTGTCTATTTATGTATTTATTTAATCAACATAATCTAATTTACAGAAATGTACCAAAATTGCATAGAAATACATTAAAATTGTAATTACAAATAATGTCAGAAAGATCTTCACGCCCTGCACGCAGAAAACTGGGAGGCGATCGCACAGAATAGGGCGCGCTGGCGCCAACTTTCAGCCGGCTGTAAGTACACATTGGGCCAATGTTGGCGCGTGAACAGATGCAGCTATGCGTTAGAGGAAGAGGGCTTTATATCGTTCTCATGCGTTTGCATAGCTGCATCCTTCTCACGCGCTAACGTTGGCCCAATGTGTACAGCCGGCAGAAGGCCAAGACACAGTATAGAAGAATAATACAGTAGTTAATCAGAGGGCGTTTAGGCATTTCCCGAAGGTGTGTGGTGCGTACCGAACACGCGCGCATGTGTGCAGCCGTGCGATGTACCTTTGTTCGATGTTTAAATACTGTTCTATACTGTGGCCAAGATCCACTTCGGGTCGCTGAACCAGCGGAGTAATTAAGTAAGTACGAGTAAGTAGGTACTTAAGTTATAAAAAATACTACAAACTATAGTTATAAGCTACACTCACCAGCATTAACTATCTTCCAAAATATATGGTCAAAAATATCTGACACTTCCCCGGCTTAGAAAAAGAGTCGTAGGTAAGTATCAGATATTATAGCGCGTTTTATTGTGACAGCTATTGATCGATGTTGGTGACTGTACATATGGCGGTTGAGGCCACAATTGCTTCAATATTTGCATACTAATCTGTAATAAATATATACCTACTCAAGATATCAAAAACACCGTGTATACCTTAAATATGGCAGTTTTTTTGCTCTTGAGTAGGTAATTATAAAGAGGAAAAGTCTGTGAGGTTATAACTTTGTAAGTTTGTATGTCCCCTACATTAATGTATACCTAGCCGCCGATCCCTAGCCACTTATCCGGTTTCAAAACTTATTTCCTAAAAAATGCTTTATTTATAGAATTATATGATACAAAGCTGTGCTCTTTGCGATCATACTCTACAAAAACCAACAAGAGTCCGTTGTTATCTAACTTTTTCGAAGTTTGACGTAGCTTCAAAACAATCCAAATTATTAATTCGTAAGCATGTAGGTACTCAAGGGGCACATTTTAGGCTCGGTAGCTCGGTACATTTGGTATTTAATTTCTTAGTCAGTTCGTCAGCTGCTAAAAAATGAAAATTTTTACTACCGGGTTATTCATTCTTACGTAAATTGTGCCTAAAATAAGCTAAAACGCTTAGTTCTCAGTGTCACTTCTAGCAATTGTTGGCAGTGACAGGTGGGTAGCCTATCGCCCACAACACGTTTCAACCCTGCCCCGTAGTAGAAAAAGTATAGCCATAAAATAATAATATCGTATCCCAGGTAGGTATGTTGTTGGTATTATGCCGTCGGGATCGTGTCTTGTGAGGGTACCTTGCCTTATTACAGGACATGGCGCCTTTCCAAACCAACACCCAAGCCTGCTAAAGGCCGGATAATGCGCGTCGGAATTATGCAAAAGTCTCACGTATTTCGGAAACTAGTGCGGGACAGAAATACTACCAATACTTTAGAGTAAAAAATACTTAAGTACTTAAATACATTTCCGATATTATATAATTTGATGCTCGGAAACGAGAATCAAAGCTAACAAATATATTTTTGAGTTATTATGCATGGTGAGTTCTATCATGTATATATGCATATTTTGGCAATAATATGTAACTTTTTTTCGAAGTGGCATATAGTAGATCCGCTAAAAACCGATTTTATCTAAATTATGCGTCTTGGCTGAATTTATTATTAACTAGCTTCTGCCCGCGACTCCGTCGAACTCGTTTATATCATAGCTCGTAGCCCCCCCATTTCAACCCCTTAGGGGATGGCTTCCGGGATAAAATTATCCTCTGCCCTTCCCCGGGACTCGAACTATCTCTATACCAAGTTTCATTTAAATTGGATCAGCGGTTTAAGTTCACTTTCGCATAAATTATACTATTAGTATGGAAAGGGATTTTAGAATTTAGTTTAGTTTCGGTATAAAATATTTTCTTAACATTGTTATTTAAAAATCTATACCGTCGAATGCCCGACGAATCGTCATCCATATAATTGAAATACATAATTTAATAAGTATTTAGTACCTAGTATTTTTACCCGATCAGTTATTCTTAATGCACCCTCAGAATCCCTAATTTTCCTTACTTCAGCAAAGTGAGCCTTACATAAACGACGTTCATATTTTTAAAGGTGACGCCCCTTTCCTGATAGCATTGCTCTGAAAGCCGCATATCTCATATCGTTCTTGGATGTGAACTATAGGGGAAGCCCAGTTGTGAAATAAACTGTTATGACGTTACATTATAAGTAGTGGAAAGTTTGAGCGATTTTCTCCACCACTTTAGTCGACGTTCGTTGCATGAAAAATCTGTTGGCAATGAGAGATCAGCTGAGAGAGCATACCTATTATTAGTAGGTTGATTGAAAGCATAAAACTAGATTTTATAACGGGCCGATAAATTATTACTCGAATAATGTATGTTGGTAAGAATTTTTAGAAGGAAATGGACAATATTTTCCACTAATATATGCAGAGCAATAATGCGTAGGAGCAGTATCAGATTGCTCGCGGTACTTGAGCTCCCGAAGTGTTGGGTGACCGTCCTGTGTAACTTGACCTAGGGCGGAAATAAATGAAAAAAAAATTTGTCGTTAGGCAGCAGATTGAAACAGTGTTTGCCGGAAAGTGTGTACGCTGTTTATATCACGTTATCCACGTTAATCACCTGACCCCGATTTCCGGCAATTATTTTATATTTAACTAGGAAAAAAATATAATGTTCGGTTATGGCGCTTCGCCGCTGTCTGTCTGTCTGTCCGTATTCGGCTTAGCTCAGTAACCATTACAACTAGAAAACTGTAATTCGGCATGGGTATAAATCAATCACGCCGACAAAACAGTACAATAAAATCTTGAATATTTTTTTTTAGGGTACCTCCCCTACACCTAAAGGGGGGATGTATTTTTTTTCTCGTTTAACCCATGATGTGGGGTATCGTTGGATAGCTCGTTCAAAAATATTATGGGTTTTTTATAATCATTTATCAAATCAGTGATTAGTTTGCGAGATATTGGGCTATAAAGCCCTATTTTTTGTTCATGTCCCCCCCCTACCGGCTAAATGGCTACTACTGGGGATTTGAAAAAAATCGTGGTAGTAGTACATATAATGAATTTAAAAGGAAAACTATCACGGACAAGTAGGCATAAGTAGTTACCGAGTGATATTCGACCAATTTAATGTGTACTTGGAAAGGCCGATTTTCGTACAAATTCGGCAGACGCAACCGCACCGCACGTCGATGTAACTAAGACAGACAGGCAACCACGGAACCCTACACTGCGCGTGGCCCGACACGCACTAGGCCGGTTTTTTTTTTCACAACACTTCGGTATACCGTGAGCCATCCGGTTGCCTCTTGGATCCAAACACGAAGGTCCAGCAGAACATTTTAAAAACATTACTAGTGCTGCTGCTAAGATCCTGGCAGACTAAACATTTTGATTGTGAAATACAGTGTTTTGTAATTGTAATTTGGTAGTATCTATCGCACCACCAAATCAATTGCTATACCATAGATAAATAATGGCCTGTTGATAAATAACCTGTCATGGTGAAAATCCACCAGAAATGTGCGAAGATGTGTGCTTTCATGTATTTAATACCTCGCATGCTTGACAACTAAGTGTCGAATATATTAATACGCAGCTTTACACATCTCTGATGGATATTCAGCCTAACACAAGCAAGGGGAAGGCTCTTTCTAATAAAAGGTTCTGAAAAAAGGTTTCCGCTTATTTTTATTTTTTTATTTATATATGGCAATATCGCCTCACTTGCACGGTTTGGGTACAGAGCCCTAGAAATTACACTTAAAATAATCGTCTACCTCCCCTTTTTCCGTGAAAGCTCTGGCGCTAAACATTGACTTTATTTAAAGCTCGATGGGATAGTAAAACGATCTGAATGTATTTAGCAAACCACTCCTTTATTCTCTTGGGATCATAACCCTTAAACCAAATAAATAACCCGAATTGCCAAATTTCTAGACTTATACAACGTGCAACCTTAGAGGCTTCAAGAAAATGTGGAGATTCCTTCCAAAAGAAATGATATGAGCTATTTTCGGCACTTAATATTGGTTTTCTTCTCCCAGTAGGATTTGAAATGTGACATCTGAGAATACAGAAAATCTCGTTTACATAGCAAAAGGAACATTTCATTTTCTTCCAAGATCCCTTTTTTATCATATATTGAACAAGCTAGTATAATAATAAATAAGGCCAGCCTTTCATGCAACTATTGATGTTTTCAAAATCCTTAGTAGAATATGCATGTCACAATGTACTTACCTATGAATATTATCTTGCAAGAGGATTTGCATACACAACTATAAATTATAGATTTTAAACTCTGCAATACGTATAATAAATATGTCACTACAATAAATTGGTCCCATCAAGACCTTAAATATATATTTGTATGGTTTTATTCATATTTGCTTCTACTTATTACATTGGAACGAGGTAAAATAGGTACCACCATTTTAACTTAGTTAAACGTAATTTCATATTGTATTGATTATTCTGTTCTTTTTTCTATAATATCCTATCGCAATGAAAATGAATGATGATGAATGATGATGGTTTGACGACCGGTTAGTCTAGTGGGTAGTGACGCTGCCTACGAAGCTGAAGGTCCTGGGTTCGAATCCCGGTAAGGGCAAAATATTTGTGTGATGAGCATGAATATTTGTTTCTGAGTCATGGATGTTTTCTATGTATTTAAGTATTTCTATCTATTAAATATATCTTCGTCTAGTACCCAGAACACAAGCCTTATTGAGCTTACTATGGGACTAGGTCGATTTGTGTAAGATTGTCCCCTAATATTTATTTATTTATTTATTTATTTATTTTAATGGAATTTCAACAACGTTATTCGGATATTAGATTAGATTAGATTTGAAATTGACTTAAGCATATTTATACGAATTTGCATTATGATCGTCAAATAATGAATACAATATTAATAATAATTGTGTCAAGTAATACAAGTTTAAAATTGAGTTTGCTCTAAAATCAAATGAAACAAAACAAATTTGAAATTGCAGTGAACCGTTTGGCTATTATTCTCTACTGGCCGCATATCATGGACTTGTTGCATCAGTTAGATGTGGAATATTTTTTCGGGGCAATTCGGCAGATAAGGAGTCAGTTTTCAAAGCCCAAAAAAGATGTATGCGAGCTATGTGTGGCTTAAAAATGAGAGACAGTTGTGTGCCTTACTTTAAATCATTAAACATTTTAACATTACCCTACTTGTATATTTTGGAAATAGCAATATTTGTGAAACGTAACCCTATTTAATAAAATTTCCGACACGCGAAAGCTCCCCCACAAGGTCACAATATGAAAGTCAGTCGCGTAACAAACAATGTAAAACTGCTCTTGCAAGTAAAAGTGTTTTAGGAATGGCACCCCAAATATAAGACGGTGGAAAGGCAAAACCACTGAAGCGACATTTTTTGAATTTTACAGGAGAGCGTTTTAAAGTTTTTTTTTTTTCACTAAAAAAATCGCAACTTTTTTTCTAGTTACCTTAGAGAGTTGGGCTCTATGCACGGGTTGCTTAATTTTTGAATAGCTATTTAATTCAATTAATGTCATTCTCCAAAACACGGTGGATTCGAAAATAAAAGTCGCTTAAGTGAAAACGGCCCCAAAAGATTCCCGGAAGAACCATAGAAGCGACACCATCATGCCGTAGACAGACCCTCGAAAATCGAATGAAGCAACTACTTATGTTTAATTTGTTCCCGGATTAATCATTTAACCAACTATAGTAAGGGAGGGCAACTGTTTTGTAATAAATTAAAATATTTATCCAGAATTTCAAATTGGCAAAGCGATATCTATCTGTCCAGCGTAACTACGACTTTATAATTTTTTATTTATTCTAAAGAGGTAATTGAAAATTGTCAATAGGTATTAAGTTTAAATAAACATGAATAAAAAAAAAACAGAATAAGAAAAACTGTTTAATCTTCATAGGTTGTCTTCCTATTTTTTAAATATCTTGACATGGTATCAAAGCTAATGACTGGTATCGAAAATTCCGAATAGACTTTTAATAACAGAAATACATAAAAAAAAACTTTTACCAAACTCTGTAGGTACTTACCTGCAGATTTTAACAAGGTACCAAGTTCTAAATAAAACGAGGAAAAAGACTAGGGTTCGAACAAAAGTGATTTAGATGAAATAGAAACTACAAGATTATCACAAAATGGAGTCAAGATATTATTTTATTAATTGTGTGTATTTTTCTCAATGTACAGACGACTACAAAGAGATGTATCCATACGATGTTACAAAAATATGTATACATAGACTTTACTACCATAGTAATAAGATATACATACATAACTTTGTAACATTAAAAAACATACTTATCTTTGTAGTCGACTGTACCCTAAGGTACTTTCGGGTAATAAGGCCTAGCTAAGGGAGAATGTAAATAAAATGTAAAATAGCATATTTAATTAACACATATACATATATGAATCAGTTTTTAATTTCAATTAGTATACAATCAATGTGAAAAATGGCGGTAATTCCCATAAGGAGACATACAAAAACCGGTTTTTTAAAACCCTACTAATAGGCCTTATTATAATATGGTGGTATAAAAAGGCCTAAGACCTCAACGTTATCATATCAAATAATAATCATATCAAATATCGTATCAAAATATTCCTCTATATTAACTAGCAATCTAATAAACATGTATAGAAATAATCAGTCTCAAACTTTAACCAACATAGAAAAAAACAAAATACAGCAATTCCTCCTGTAAAAAAAATCAAAAATATATTTTATTAGGATTTCTCTTAAAGGTCTTATTTTACTGTAGGCCATATTATACTATAGGTAATAGGAACTGCAGACACTAGGGAATCTTCTGACCACAATGCTCATTTGGAAGGCATCGTCATAGAAACTGAAAATATAACAAAAAAGTAAATAATTATGCACACTAAGTTAGTAGTATAACTTAAAATACCGAAATTCCATATATTATGAAGTAGGAGGATAATAAGGCCTAATAGAAATCCCAAGCCATAGAGGGCAATAAGGCCTATAGGTAAATTTTGTAGGCCTTATTCGCCACCGACTACGTGTATAAATAGAACGAAAAAAAAAATGTTGGCATAACAATACGTTATTGAAACATGTTTCACATTGCAAGCGTTAATTAGGGAGAAAAACTGAGTACAAATTGACATTATTAATGTAATATTACAATAGATACTCACGTCTGTTTCGGCCCGAGTTTTGTACCACGTGCCACGTGCCCACCTGCCGAAATGTTTGAAGCAATCCTGGCGGTGGGGAGCGGGGAATCGAGCCAGTTCGAACGTGTAGTTCCTTGTTTGTCTGCTTGGCATCAGGGACGTGTAGCCTTGAGCGCGAGCGCCCGTATTTAATACGATTTTGGTTACTTAGGCCTTATTAGCCGACAGGCCTTATTACCCGCAGGTACCTTACTCTCCCTTACACTCAATTAATCGATGAATTAAAAAAACGTCTATTCAAACCAGTTTACTTTTTAATTCAATTTAAGCGCGTTCCCATCCCACGTAAGTGATTAACTTATAAGAACGTTTTTAAGTTTTGATTTACGTAATTAAAATTAAAGAATATTCATAATAATGGGTATTGACTAATTATACAGAATAACGAATTCAGTTTAGGTAGTAGGGTAACTTTAATTCGTATAGGTATTTACTTTATATTTCCGTACAGTACCTAGGTATAATTAAGTATGAAACATAATATTTCAATTATACTTTTAAGGAATGCAGACTGGTTCCTTACCAATCACTAATAATTAATAAGTTTAGCTAAAACAGGAATAATTACACTAGTTTCATGGAATAGCATACCCCTCCAGTTGATTACGGCAGCGAATTTATTTATTTATTTATTTATTTATTTATTTATATAGTAACATTTATACCTTAACAGCAAGGCCAAAGCGGTACAAACTTATAAATATGTAATATTAAGAAAAAGAAAAGGAAAAACAAAAAGAAAAACATAAACAACAACGGCTCTTAAGCGGGTTAAACTATAGTACTCGCGGGCATCTCGCATTCCGCCACCCTCCTGCATCCAATCATCAGTCGCGCGGTCGAACTCACAAACAGATCACACTGTGGGTGCTCTTGGAGCACGAAGTTGAGGAACGCTAACGCGCGCGCAATGGGATCGTGCGCGTGCGCCCGCGTGCGCGCGCCCGGCACGGCCAGCAAGGGGTGACTTCGCGCGCGAACGTACCGATCAGGGACAAAGAGACGCACGAATGCATCGATGAGACCCACACAATCGACCTTTCCTCGCACTAGATCGATGCTAAATTTAGCTAAGGAGAGTAAGCGACGCAATTGTAGTGAGTCATAGCCTAAATGTCCTTGTAAGAATAAGGTAAGGTACATGTATGGGTAATAAAAGTGTACCCTCTTGTACAGCGCCCTTAAGAACATTTTCTGGACCTGTTCCAATATAAGAGTGTATTTACCCTCATGTGGAGTCCAGACCACAGCATTCGACTCCAGCACGCTGCGCACGAGCGCCGCATACAACACGCGGGTAGCGTGGACGGTGAGAGGTGCAGAATTGCGCAAGACGAAACCGAGTCTCCCCGATGCGGTTTTGGCCACAGCTTGTATGTGATCATTGAACGTGAGCCCCGGATCGAAAAGGACACCTAAATCCCGCACACTTTCCGCTCGCGTTATTGGCACGCCACCAATTGCTTAAGTTTTTCGAATGGCGAGACAACCACTTCCCTACAATTGGATCACACTTCAAGCGCCATAACACCTCTTACGATTTTCACTTAACCGACCTATGTGGTTTTTACAAATTACTTGAAGCGACAACTTCGCCAAAGTTATGAGTGTCGCTAAAAGTTATGAAATATAAGGCAAATTTAGCAACTTTCAATTAACCGACAACACTTATTTTCAACATTTCCGGAAGAAAAACTTGAGTAAGGTCAATGAGGCCAATTCCGCCTATGCCGTCATATACACGCCTGCGTTGAATCCAAGCATTTTACGCCACTGCAGACTCGGTCGATAAAGCAGCAGGGTGTTCTAATTCGAACTAAAAAACACAGATGGCGCTGTTCAATCGACGAAGAAATAAATATAAGTTCAGTTCTGTTCCGAAGTGGAAACTGGAGTGCAGTGTCATGCAGTTTTACCAAAGGTAAATGACACCTGTACACCAAAGGATAAAATGCCCAGCATTTCACGCTACTTGCCAATTGTGCTCTAGAAAAGGGCATTTCGCAAACGTTTGTAGGAGCGGTAAGCCAATACCAGTCAATTCCATCACAGCTGAAGTTTCAAGACCGACTGAAGTACCCGACACCATAGCAAGTGTGACTGCGATTTCTGCTGCTTCACCATCAAGTCTCGTCAAAGCAACTGTGCCTGTGACTATAAACGAAGTACGCGCTGACGCCCTGATAGACACAGGTAGCTCAATTAGCTTTATAAATAAAGATTTAGTTCATATTATGAACTTGAAGCAAAAACCTTGCAAGCAAACAATAACACTAGCCTCCCTCAACTACGTGTCTTTTGTAGAAGGGATGTGCTTCGCAACCATTAAGCTAAAAGAGCATACTTACAAACACAGACCTCTCTTGATTGTAAATAACCTGTGTGCAGATATCATTGTCGGTCATGACATTCTCAAGGACCACTCAAGCCTAGAGCTCCGTTTCGGAGGAGATAAAGATCCTCTACAGATCTGCAACGTTATGGAAGCCTCTGTTCCACCGGCATCAGTTTTTACAAACTTATCGCCTGACATTAAACCGATAGCTGTCAAGTCAAGGCATTATTCTGACGCAGATAGAGATTTTATTGAACAAGAAATTACAAAGCTCTTGGAGGATGGGGTAATCGAACCTAGCGTATCCCCTTGGCGTGCGCAAGTGCTGGTTGCAGGTGGCGGGGCACATCGTAAACGTCTCGTCGTAGACTATTCACAAACCATTAACAAATATACAATGCTAGATGCCTATCCATTACCCAATATAGAAACTATCGTATCCAAAGTTGCAAAATTCAACTACTTCAGCCAGATTGATCTCAAAAGCGCATATCACCAAGTTCCAATCTTAGAGAGAGAAAAACTTTTCACATCATTTGAAGCTGGCGGCAATTTGTACCAGTATACTAGAATCCCGTTTGGTGTGACTAACGGGGTAGCAGCTTTTCAAAGGACTCTCGACTTTATCATCAAAACAGAAAAACTAGAGGGTACCTACGCGTATTTGGATGATGTTACTGTATGTGGCCAAAACAAAGAAGACCATGATAAGAATCTCCATAAATTTATGTCCGCCGTAAACAAATACAAACTGACCCTAAACGAAAAGAAATGTACCTTTGGTGTGGACCGTATTAATCTTTTGGGGTACACAATAAAGAACAACTCTATTGTACCAGACCAAGAGAGACTAAAACCACTGCTAGACCTGCCTGTCCCCACTAACGCAAGTGAGCTTAAGCGAACTTTGGGTTTATTCGCCCACTATGCTAAATGGATCACCAAGTTTTCGGAAAAATTACAACCATTAATTGCCATTTCAACTTTTCCCTTGAGTGATTGTGCAAAGACATCGTTCGAGATACTGAAGTCAGATATCGCTAAAGCGTGTCTTGTAGCTATCGATCCCAACGAGACCTTTACAGTCGAGACAGATGCTTCGGACTTTGCAATAGCCGCTACGCTTTCTCAGAACGGACGTCCTGTCGCTTTTTTCTCACGCACTCTATCAGAATCCGAGCGTAAACAGTCATCGGTTGAAAAAGAAGCCAGCGCCATTGTGGAATGTTTACGAAAATGGAGGCATTATCTTATCGGTAAACATTTTTTGCTTATTACAGATCAACAATCGGTCGTATTCATGTTTAATCAAAAACATAATAACAAAATAAAAAATGAAAAAATTGAACGCTGGCGTCTCGAAATGTCCTGCTATAAATATGATATAGTTTACCGACCAGGGAAAGAAAACATTGTCGCCGATGCTCTTTCGAGAGTATGCTCATACCTTAATCACAATAAGCTTAAGGAACTACACGAATCTCTCTGCCATCCTGGTATTGTTAGAATGGCGCATTGGGTCAGAATGAAGAACTTACCTTATTCGATAAATGACATAAAAGCAATGACTGCGTCATGTCCGGTTTGTGCGGAAATAAAACCGCGTTTCATGAAGACTCGTGGACAATTAATAAAATCAACTTCACCGTTTGAGAGGTTGAATATCGATTTTAAAGGACCCTTACCGAGCAGTACAGGCAGAAAATATATCCTAACAATAATCGATGAATATAGTCGATTTCCTTTCGCTGTTGCCTGTAAGGATATGACTTCCGCTACGGTAATCAATTGTCTGAAAGATTTATTTTATATGTTTGGCACGCCACTTTATATACACAGTGATAGAGGCACCTCATTTATGTCTGAAGAATTGCGACAATTCTTATCGTCCCTAGGCGTAGCCTGTAGTCGCACGACGCCCTATAACCCGGAAGGTAACGGGCAAATAGAGCGCCTAAATGGCACCTTATGGAAGACCATCCAATTATGTTTGCGTTCCAAAGGCCTACCTACTGAACATTGGGAACAAGTTTTGACAGTATCTTTACATGCTATACGATCGCTTCTCTGCACACCAACTAACGCTACGCCGCATGAGAGGTTATTTTTACATCCGCGTCGATCTTCCAACGGAGAATCGTTGCCAACGTGGCTTGTACCAGGTCCAGTTCTAATGAAGAAAAACGTACGAAATAAAACTGATCCCTATGTTGAAGAAGTGGAACTTTTACAAAGTAATCCTAACTACTCTTTTGTAAGAACACCAGAGGGACGAGAAACCACTATCTCTAACAGACAACTAGCGCCACTCCCAGCACCTGAACCCGGATCGATTTCCGATGAGGACGAGCTGGAGATGCTAGATGCCGAATCAACACCATCCGTCGACTCACAGGTGTTCGAGCCCGAGCCTGCTGCTGAAGCGCCGCGCCGATCCGGGCGGAGTCACCACCTGCCGCAGCACCTGCAGGACTACGAGCTGTAGTCACTAGAAGGGGGGGTGAATGACATGTATCTGTCATAGCTGTCTTGTCAGTTATTATCCTGTAATTCCCTATGTAATGTTTTATGCTGATTAAAGCCTTGTTTTCCTAAGGTTTTGTCTTATCTTATGTATCAGTAAATATAAAACAGTTAGAATTCAAACTTTGTTTCTGTGCTTATTATAATGTCTAACAGTATCTGCCTGTTAATTATGCATAAAAGCCCGCTAGTTTTAAGTAATTCACCGTGTAAAATTAGGAACCTCAAAAGGGCTCAGGGGCTAAGCCATCATATGCCATATGCCTATATTTCCCGATTCCAGACGTTGACAACTATGTTTTTACTTTCGTAACAGCAAAAAAACCAACAAAGAAATGACAACAGTAATGGCGGCAATTCGATCCTACGTCAAGACGAATGTTTTTTTTAATCATAGACAAACGAATGAAGTCCCATTCTTATGACACTCGAGATGAAATATCGTGCGGTTTATATAAAAAAAACACACTGAATTGACGTTTCGCATCGATAACTGTTTTAATATCTGAATACTAGAATAGAGACCCATATGAGTTTTGACGGGTCTTTCGTCGGGGATGCGGTCAGCGGTGGACGCCTTGCTTCTCAAGCGGAGCTTCTGACGCTGATTGCATTATTGACGACTGACCAAACTACCGAACAACGTCGCTTTATAAGCAAACTTGACACTGGCGAAATCATCTTAACTTAGATGGAAGCCATTTTTTTTAAAAATTGAATTGAAATTGAATTGAGTTTTGACAGCTGTTCCAAATTTAAACTCATCTCATAAGTCTCATAACCTTACAAAAATCTGTATTTTAACTACCACAGACAAGAAAGTTCTTATAGTAAAATTGGTTGTAATATGTGCGTAGATAAAATTTATTGTGAATTATTGTTAACATTATTTTATTTTGTTTTATTGTATTATTTCATCCTCATGTTTTACTTTGACATTCATAAACTAAATTTGTTTTTATTTTTTGTTATTAAATTCTATTAATGGTTCAATCAGTGCAGTCTTCGATAAATCTCATAATTTTCCAGGGCACACACTTATTCATATCAACTATGACTATTGTCTAGGTTAAACATGTTTGTGTAATATGTGTACCCGTTTGTAATAATATCTTGCTCCCAAATATCTCTTTCTGTTGTATATTCCGCGGTGTATGGAATAAGAATTTAATATTCCAAAGTCTCTCAATAAGACTGGTCTACGAGGTCGTTCCAACTTCTAAATTCACTCGCTTATTGAATCTGACACTAAATTGGATTCATTCAGGCAATTAGATGGAAGCGATGAGTTCTTTTGTTCGGAATGGAGCGAATTCAGTAGATATATTCTGATTTAGAATTCAAATCTGTGTTGGAATCGAATGTAAATTAATTTGCGCGTGTTTTCTCAAAAAATACTGGTTAGAATAACTACTTAAACTACTGGTTAAAATACTGGTGGTACTTAACCAGTATTTTTTGAGAAAATTAAGGTTATTGTATGTAGACTAACTCAAGGATCCACATAATATCAGCGTCGAGTCATCTTCTGTGGCTCGACATTGTGCTGAGTGGATTCCTTTTTCGCATTTCACGAAATGCAAAATGCATGATAATATTGTTGTATTCTGTATTTTTGCGAAATAAACTTTTTTCTTTATTCTTCTTCTTCTTCTTTCTTCTACTAGGCGACTTGGTTTTACTACATTTTCCATCAGCTATCGAAGTCTTTTTTTCATAAAAAAATTAAACAATTGCAAGCTCGTTCGCGTGGAACGTGAAAGTGAGATATAAATGTTATTATATCTCGAGTTCCAAAATTTATTAAAAGGTATACTACAATATGAAAATATTGCACAAGTGGTATACAGTCGATTCAAATGGTCAGTTTTCAGTGAGAAATACACCTGCGGGGCTAGCGACGCGAGTCGAGAAAGATCTACCCTGCTCTTTCTAATTAGCACGGTGCGGGTGAGATAAGCGACGCTCAGTCGCGCGGGATGCGACAGAGCAGCAAGTTGTGCTAGCTAAGCCTCGGCTAAAATGGCAATTGCCTGCTTTGTATTAATTAAACAGACTTGTAGCAATCGCTACTAAGAATATAATAAATGCATGTATGTAGGTAACAATAAATATTTATATAATATTTACTTATATACATACCTGATGTATAATAACTTATTAATAATAAATTGATTTTATATTGCTCGAGATATATACATAGATATATATTACTCTGAACATAATTAATAAACCTACACATATAAATAAGTATATAAAAATACAAATAAATATAACAACATTCACAACGCTATAAATACATATAAGAAATACATAAATAAATAAATTTATGAAACAATCAAGAACACTAACCATCCTTGACGTTGATGTTTTAATTACTCTTTCGAGCTGGGCCTCCGGCTGGGACGGACCCCAGCCGGAGGCTGCGTTTCGTCTCGACCCATGACGATGGGAAGGTTATTAAGGGGTCATTCTTTGGTCCGCTGGTTGCTTGGTTTTTGTTTTGGTTTTGTTTTTATTCTGGTTGCTTTATGCTTAACAATTCTCTGGGTAGAGGCGCTAGGCCTTGTAGGTGGGTTATACTCGAGTTGTCCAGCCTGTCGTATTGGACCCTTGCGAGACGTACTATGATTTTTTCTAAGTTTTAAACACTTTAGGTCTTTTGCTATTGTCAAGTTCCTTATATATCTTTGTGCTTTAACTATTGTTCTAAGTAATGTGGTTTCCGCCCTGGCCAGTTTTGCTCTATTTGTAGGTGCCAGGAGTGCGTACCAGGCCGGTGCTGCGTATGTTAGTCTTGATCTGATGTAGGTCTTATATATTATATTAACTTTTGTTTTGGTAGGCAGGCTGCTGGTTAGAACTGGGCGGAGGGTTTTTCATATTCATATTCATATCATTTATTGCACTCATGTAAGTTAAGTATACAGTTCTTAAAGTAATGGTAACAGATTAACTTGAACCCTGGACCCTTCGTACAATTGAATAAAAATACTGTTAAACATTGTGTAGATCTTCCTCTTCTTTTACAGGTGAATCGGGCATGAGTCGCTCTTCGGATGGTTTCATTAAGGTGGTTCTTCATATTTAGTGTCCTGACTATTCTAAAGGCGGTGTTGGCCCATGGAATGCTTTGGTTCATAATTGTTATTTCTTGTGGTAGCTTTCTATTAGTGCCCACTTGCATTGCTTGAGTTTTTTTCACGTTAATTGCCAGTCTCCATTTTGTTAGTCAAGGTAGCAGGTCTTCTAGTGCTTTTTGCATTTTATTTGCTGCAATTTGGGGCTTGTAAGAGGTGAAATATGCAGCGTCGTCCGCGAACAATGTCAGCCCGACCGTCCCTGCTACTGGGATGTCGTTGGTGGACCACGCGTAGTAGATGGGGGACAGGCAGCCTTGTGGTAATCCTGCTGCTGAACCCGTTCTTGGACGCTTTTGCATTTGGTTTGTGTCCCGTCCCACTTCAGTTGCCAGGGCTTCCAGATTTCTTGCCCAGTTGGGCATCACATCTGCTATAATTGGGGGATATTTCTCTTCTTTGTTGTTCTTTTCTTTGTTCTTTTCTTTTGGTGCTGCTGGCGTGAGTGCTGCGATTGGGGGCACTGAGTCCTTTGGCGTTGGTGGGTGTGCTATGGTTCTGCTTGTTCCGGCGATGCTTTCCGATGATCGGGGGCAGTAAAATACTTTCCACCCTCGGGTAGAAAAAGCAATTTTCCACCCGGCTTAGGGGTAGGGTACCTATATAGAGATAGGTACCCATGAAAAGTCAACTTTGAGAACAGGAGAGATGAGAATATTTTTTTATCTCTCATACTCTGAAAGTAGGCCATTGTTTATCTAAACAACGCGTTGAAAGTGAGGCATGTCACCCGTAGGGCTGAAAAGTAACAAAAATAAAAAAGTAATGGCAGAAACCTGTACAGCCACAGTTCCAGAAAATTGTACTGATTTTGTATCTTCTTGACAATCATGAGTTATTTTTTTTTTAATAAATATATTAAAATAATTATTGTATGACTATTATAGCTAGGTATTTGAAGACTTTTGAATATTTTTTTAAGTGTTCGTAGTTTAATGTGACCGCTTCAGAACAGCGTCCTAAAGTCATAAAAAAAAAACCATAAAATTGTGTTGATTTTTGTAGCTTGTTGATAATTATGATGGTTTTCATTCTTTATTACTTTATGGTATATTATAAATAATATTATTAAATGTAATTTATCATCCAGACAACAATTAAAATAAGTGTTTCGATATAACCACTTCAAAAGCGCGTCCAGAAAATGGTAAGTGAATAAAGTCGGAGATAATCGCCCCGAAAGTCACTAAAATTGTGTCCCCCCCTCTAATTTTTGAACCGTGTATTTTGAAAATATGCAAAAAATCATGGACATATAGGGCTTATGAAATTCTTTCAGCGAAAATTGTTTTAAACAAGATCGGTTCAAAGGTTTTTGAGATATTACTAAAACACTGCCTTCCTTAAAGAAAAGGACGTAAGTGCCATAAGATTTCAGTATAACGACACAACCTTTTGAATAGACACGGAACCCTTCTTTCTGAGAAACCTTATATTAATTTTGAAAGGCCTATCGATTGATGTGCCACACGTGGGCTTGCAATAAAAAAATTTTTTGACTTTCAGTCTTATGTATGGAGTGCAACCCTAAAAAACTTTTTTTTTGTAATTTTATTACCAAACCGTGTAGCGGCTAATAAAATACACCTATCGTTAAAATTTTGTTCAAATACACCTTGTAGTTTTCGAGTAAAATGCCTGTGACATACGGACGGACAGACAGACAGACAAACATGACGAATCCATAAGGGTTCCGTTTTTTGCCATTTGGCTACGGAACCCTAAAAAAGAATCTTCCAGGTCGTCAAAATATGCAGTTGCAACTCCTTGCACCTCCATATCCGTGGAAAATTGTTGACCTCACAAGTGTTTTTTTAAGTTTGGGGGAAAGATGATAGTCGGATAGGCCAAATCAGTCTAATAGTGTGGATGCGGCAACAATTCAAACCCACAATTACAATTCTATGCCATTGATTTCGCTGATGTGTGGACAGGAGCGTTGCCTTGGCGGAACAAGACGTTCTTTGACATAATACCAGACCTTTTCATTTTAATTTCCTCACGCAAACGTCGTAAGAGGGAACAATAGTAGTTATTTATGGTTTTACCTTTTTCAAGGAATTCTATCATTATAACCCCTCTGCTGTCTCAAAAAACTGAAGCTATCACCTTCCTGCTGACAAAATGGCCTTGGCTTTCGTAGGAGGTCGTGACCCTGACCTTTTCTATTGCTTGGATAGTATTTTTGACTCTGCTGTGTTGTGATAAACCCAAGTCTCATCCATAGTTACGAAACGACTTTGAGAAAGTCTTGAGGATCAGCTTTAAATAAGTCCAAACTATCCTGTGACATCGTGTGGTGTGTTCGTTTATTTTCTTCCTTTCCTTGTAAAATCCAAAAACGTTGGTGATGACGTTCTGTACTCGTTCATAGGAGATTCTTATTGCTTCCGCTATCTTACTACATTCCTAATCATTTACATTCATAATCATTTCTAATATTTTATATAAATTTTTATCTGTCGTATCGTAACCGTTTAGTGTTCTGCCACTCCTATGTTCATCTTGAACTACTTCTCTACCATGTTTGAAATCCGCGACTCATCTTTTTACGGAGGCATATGATGGAGCGGATTCTCCTATTGCCTGACACACGTCTTCGAAAATTTCCTTTAGTGTGAAACCCTTCTTTGCGAAGTACTTGATTACGGAACGGTTCTAAATTTTATCCATTGTTGAGGAAATCGCAAACCTTGTATAGTTATGTTCTGTCCCTTTTTCGCAAAACGGAACTTCATAATGAAACGATGACGCTGGAAAAATGTGACGTCACAGAAGACGGCAACGTGCCGCGGCGCATCGTGGTCGGCGCCGCCGTCGACGCGGCCCCCCGGTGGCATCCTGTAATGTGACGTCACACACCGTTTGCGTTTTCTCTCTCTAACAAGCAATATTATAAGTAGTTAAAGTTGAAAAACCCCCGACATTTTCATTTCAAAGTCCAATATCTCAAAAACGGCAGAACAGATTTTCATAAAACATGACTAAGAACAGTCGGGATAAAATTATATATGACACAAAAAAAACCGCTTTCAAATCGGTCCATCCGTTTGGCAGCTACGATACCACACACACAGATACACAGATACACAGACACGTTAAACTTATAACACCCCTCTCTTTGCGTCGGGGGTTAATAAAACGGTTGTCGTCACTAGGCATATTTTTTTGCCTTCTTTCTTTTGGAGTAATACTAATTTTCGAGTCTACACCGCTATTATGACAGGGGAAAAACAAATGATAGTGCATAATGCTGAAAAAATATGAGCGTACCTGCCAGCGTTGTTTCTTGTTTTTTATTTTATATTTGACCTAAAGGCTCCTGTAGGCTCAAAACTTTTCAATTCGCCTACGTATGTTTTCTTTAAAAAAATATTGTTTATTTCACGCTGCACTGCACGATTGTGCATGCTATTTAATAAGCTTTCCAGATTCATACCATTTTTATATCAGTAAATACGACCAATCCATTGTTCAATCAATGTTCAAATACATAAAAGAGACCCGTAATTGGGTTCATTCAGTTACAGTTGTTTGCCCAAGACCTTTCATTTAAAAGGCGCTATATTAGTTTTCATTCAAATGATTATTTCCAAAAAATGTACGTTATTTATACATTATTAACTAAGTTCACTCTCTATCTTGTTTAAAGTATCTAATATTTTTATATATTAATTGAAATATATCTGCATTTAGATATGAAATATTACCGGTAATATCAGTTTGTTAAAATAAACGTTGTATAAATAAATTGCTCTTATAATTAGTATTTTGCATGAACTATGAGCAGGAAGGTAAATAACTCAGATCCTGTGTCGGTGAAAAACACTCGCCGTACGTATTCGTGTTTATGGTCACGACCGCTCGTTGGTAATTACTTACTTCCTGGAAATGCATCATAATATAAATCATAATTAACCATTGCAAGGGAAATAATATATCTCGTTGAATTCTCTCATTTAGTTTTGATGCTTCATCCAAACTTTAGTTTTGCACGTCAGATCAATCTCACGCGTGCTGTTTTCAACATATCGGCACAAAATGAAAAACAATTTGACATTTTCCTTCCGTTGTATTTGAACAAACAAAATGAGTGCTCACATGTTTCCCTGAGCTGAAATAAAACCCTTTAGGTGGCTCGCGAACAAGGAGAGCTGTACTTTGTACCGCTTCGAATAGGTTCCATTACGTGACACGAATGGGCCAATGGAGATGGATAGTCGAGTATATGTCACTGGAAGTGCTATTTTTGATTTACTTTCTGAACTATAAATCCATATGTTTCGGGGAAACTATATTTATTGGCGATAATTGAACGAGTGAGTGAAGCGAACAGAGTTATCTGATTCAGCCTGGGTAAAAATGCTTCCGTATGTCTGTCTAGATGACCAGCCGGTTCTACTGGTCGCATTTCTCATTCGATTCTCGTAAAATTTTGTGAGCAGGGTTTTTTTTCCGAGTCGTGAGGTTGACAGCTCCCAGAGCCACTGGTATTTGTTAGGAATACTTTTTATATTTATTTTTCTTTTGTTATTATGTTAGCTGCATATAGCTAAGTGGTGGTTGCATACGGTCACTTTATTAGACAGCTTAGGAGACAAATGCACGATAAAGTAAAAATGAAGTAAAAATCATTTCACCAATGATGTAATTAAAAAAAAGACCGGGCGGCACTCCAGGTGTGCCGGCAGAAGTGAAAACTTGAATATTAACGTTGTGCATTTTTGATATTTTGGAATGGTTAGGGAATAATTTTGCACTAATTGCTTTAATTATCAGTATAAAAAAAAACCGGTGAGAGGTGAGATCCCACCTTACGAATACGGTCACGTGACCTGTGGCGAGTTTAAGGGGCTGACAAGACCTAATTTTGTTGAAATTGATGTTTTTAAGCAGTTTTTTAAGAAAAACTACTTGTTCTAGCACATCAAAAAAATATATATGATAATATTCACCATATTTCAAAGAGCGTGGACGGGCTCGATACATAATTGGACGAAATCGGCTCGATAGAAAATAATTGCAAAGATTGATCTTAAAATCATCTTAAACGGTTCTATGTCTTTATTTTTTGACGTATGGGTCTGCAATTAAAAATATGAAATCAAAATATTCATACCTAAACCGCTAACGAGTCATATTTCTCAAATAATCCACACTTTTATTTATTTCAATATTTATGCACTTATTATCTTCAAAAACCGGGCCGCCCAGTGACACTCGCTCTCGTTTACTCCGATACAAATAGACAGTGTGCGCGCTATCCCAAATCCTCAAGGCCATTTTGGTGTTGACAGCGCCTTAACAATTTTTCCCCAATCCCAAAATTTTCACAGCGCCGCTAAATAAGTTTTCACTTCAAAAATTTTTTATAAAATACAACCGAATGGGTTCTCAATCTCCTCCTTTTTTTTAACCAAAAGAGGGAGATACGCGGTCTATACGAAATTTCGTGTTTAAAAATGGCCACCAAATCTGACAGCTGAGACACGTTATACGTTACCATTGACGACGCCAAACGACTCAGTTTTATTGTGCCACTTTTGGAGCGCTTATAAACTATCTAACTCTTATTTAATTATATAACATCTTTGGCTGTCACTATAACACAGCGCAGCGTGCCGTGTGAAGGTCATCGGCGGCCTTCTTACAAAAGCACAGCAGCCAGAGGGCGGTGAAGTGGCGGTAAGAAGGTACATCCTAGATTCCTCACCATCGCTCCAGACTTGAGTGAGATAAATCCGACCGTCCAAGTGGCAACTGAATTTTGTTGTTTGTTGGGAGAGATGTCTTTATTTCTATGATGGCAGTTTATTATACTCATAATAATAACATGTTAGGTAAAATGAGATTCTGAATTGGTAAACATAATATTTTTTTTTTTAACTAGCCATGATTCATCTGCACTTTTTATATGTTTACGTGCTATCATACAAACTTGATCAAGATCTGATGATGAAATCCATGTCAAATCAACGTGACTTCTTTCGACTTTATAATATTTTTAGGGTTCCGTACCTCAAAAGGAGAAACCGGAACCCTTATAGGATCACTTCGTTGTCTGTCCGACCGTCCGTCCGTCCGTCTGTCCATCCGTCCGTCCGTCCCATCCGTCCGTCCGTCTGTCAAGACCCTTTTTCTCAGGAACGCGTGGAGGTATCAAGCTAAAATTTATACTAAATACTCAGGTCTAAAGTCCCTTGGAGCTGTGAAAAAATCAAACTTCTAAAAAACAGCCGTTTATGCCGCAATTTTCCGCAAATTTTCGAAACTTGCAAGAGAATCAAAACCTACAGGGTACTTACTTCCCGTGAACTCAGAATCTTGAAATTTGGTACGATACGAATAGCACAGATAAAGGAAGAATTGCGAATACCGTAATTTTTTAGTTCATCATATAATAAAAATATTTTTAATAATTTTAAAGTTACTACCCCTTTCTTCATGAACGCGTAGAGGTATAAATTGAAATTCATATCAAATACTCAGGGTCTATAAACCTACAGGTTTGTACGGAACCCTCGGTGCGCGAGTCCGACTCGCACTTGGCCGGTTTTTTGTTGTAAGTATTTTCAAACTATTCCAATTCGGACATAAAATAGTTCATAAGTATTACCAACCTTTATTAACATCAGATATAATTTGTAGCTGAATCAAAAATGCTTCGGCTCAGAATGATAATTCATAGTGGAGAATAAATGCATACAATTGTTTTGTAGGGATGTGTCGTAGGTGGCAAGTAGCCCACAGTTTCTTAAATTGTGCCTCGCATGGGATATTTTGCATTATGCATGCCGAGCTTCGTGTTTTCTGGTGCAAGGTACTGCTAATTTTAGCTCCTAGTCATTTATTTAAGATTAATTCGCTATTTAGTTTATATTTGCTACAGCTTTATATCTGTGGTTAATAAAACCCGTCACACCGTGTTTTAGTCACGGAGTGGACATTGAACGCAGTGTATTATAGCAAAGGTGCTAATTTACTCTTAGTGTACGACACGTACGTAGGTATATGTAGGCTGTAGCCTGGATTTGATTGACAGGGGAAATGAAGGGAGTTTTGTTTACTGCGAAACAATTGTTTCCTAATTAAAACGTAACGTAATGCAACCAACGAAATATCTAAAACAAAATAGCAAAGAAAATATGACACCACAATACTTTGAAAAGTTACTATCGAAACAAGTTATGAACAAAGCAAAATATCTCAAATCCAGAGTTCGAGAACAGTAAAATGATTTCACTCGGAATTTCTGCTGAATTCTTGAGCCAAATTGATCTCGACATAGCTGAAATAAAGCCAAATAAAACAGATCGTTCCGAATTTGGTGCAAACTTACCATACGTGCGGAATGCAACGCAGAATTGAGTCTGGTATCAGAGTAGTTTGGTTGCACCAATATTGAGTTTCGGGCTTTTCTAAAAACCACTAGTTTTGTTCAAATAAAATATTGTTGGATCTAGTTACTCACACACTTCGTTTATTTTAGCAAAAAGAAATAGACCATAAAACACTAGCTAGAAACTGCTCATAGAAAGAGCACAAAGTCGTTTTAGGCTTGCGTTCGTATGACCGTTAGGTTAGATTAGTTCTAGTTTAATTTCGAATAGGTTATAATAGTACCAAAAACCAAATCAGAGTAGGTTAGGTACCTCACGTAGTCTTGTCCGTCCTACCCTAGAGTGAATATGAAGGGGCTGAGCAAAAATCTCGCGAAGGAGGTTCCGAGTTAAACAGAATCACAAGACCGAATCGAGCCGGAGGCGACCGATTATTTACGTACCTAGTCCAAACTCGGTGATTTTAGTGTTCCTGTAAATTGTAACTGTCATTTGAAGCTATGCAAATATCAACATATCAGTAAGGGCGGGTTGCCCCAACTTATAAGAATGAATGACTGATAATTTATTCGCTGAATATAATATATAAATAATAATAATGCTTATTAGTAGGTATCTAACATATTCTACCGGAAACCGGTGTACGAATTTTATACAATAATGATAGGTTTATATCAAGACTTAACGCATTAATAGGTAGTATTTAATATGTATTATTATTATTATTATTTTATATCATTAATAGAATTTAAATTATGTAGCATATATTATAAAGGTACTTAAATACATTTTCATTACTTAATATTATAGATATATTGTTCAGTTAGCCACTCTTTGAATGTTTTACAGAACTGTGTAACCGGTAAACTGGTTATTTCTAATGGTATAGAGTTATAAATCAATACGGCCATATAATAACAGTTATATCTATATAATTTTACTTTCGGACCAGGCATTTAGGTATCTAGTAATCGTAAAAGGTGTTCGTTGAAATCAGAATGTATGGAAAGTTTGACAAGTTCCTTCCTATGAAATGACAGCTGCGGGCGCCATATTGAACGTTGATCGGTCTGTAATCGTAAGTTGGTGCAACCCGCCTTAAGCTAAAAGTCTAGTCTTATATTTCGCAACTAGCCGCAACAAGCAGAGTCTGTTTACGTCGATATTCAAGAAGTAGCATTTTATCGTGCAAGGGGGTATGCGCTCGCCATCGCAATTTATCTGATTCCTGGCAAACAAGTATGCGAATTACTTTCCAGGTTCCACGTGCAATCTTGATAGAATCTCTGACTTGTTTTACATAATATCTTACATCTATTTCCTGCTTTCAGGGAAAAACGTAACTGATGATTATGAAACATTTTTTTTACCATGATTCCGACTATACTGTTTTATAATTAACAGAGAAGTCGCCCTTTACTCTTGAAAAGTTTGTCCACTCTGACATTCTTAATTCTAATTGTGCTCAATTTAGATCTGTAAAACAGCAAATTTCATCCATTGTTTCAGGCTGTTTTTTTACCGTAAACGCTTAAGGGGCTACCCGAGGTTTTTATCGATTTTTGACAAGTTTTGAATTGTATCTCCTACTTTTGCACTACAGATAGAATTATAAATCAAACGGCTGTCGGTTCTTAAATTTTTTATCTCCATTTTAGTCCACCGGATTTTGAAACAAATAAATACTTAATTTTGTATGATTTTTTTAAACATTGTCTAAAAAAACACTTATTTCGTATCTCTATTGACGTGAAAGATCTAACATATACGAAATCTACATATTTGGGTTCGTCTGTGACGTCTCTAAAAACTGGCCCGGGTTTAATTTGAAACCAATTAACACAAAATTTATGGCCAGAAAACCAGTTTTTTGTCCTAAAATTGTTCAACTTTGATGCCAAATATCTCGAAAATAATGAACTTTGAAGTAAATATGGGATACTATATTGCTTAAAGCCGTTTTTGTTAATATAATAAGCTACAAAAAACATTAGAAAACTAAGGGATTCGGATCGAAGGTCATTGGCGTATGGGAGCCCCTTATAAGTGAATGCGATCAATTCTGACGTGTAAAATCTCGATTTTTAATTATAAGGAATAGAAAGAAACAAGATCGTAGAATGCACCGATTTCCTTTTTAACCCATTCAGGGCCCATCACGACACATATGCGTCAGACCGCCGTAGTCGCTTTCCGCTACATACGAGGAAAACACACGGGATCGGCTACGAGCGTAGCGCGTAGCGATTCTGGGCAATGAATGTGTGAATAAAGTGTTAAGCACGGGTTGTGTGTGTAGTGCATTTACAATTACTTAAGTATCACTTACCAGTTTCAAATATGTTAATACTAGTTGATGCCCGCGGCTTCCCCCGCGTGGTTATAGGAAAATGTAACATATTGAATTTTCCCGTGGGAATTAGATGTTTTCCCACTGAAAAATGTAGCCTATGTCACTCTCCAGCTTCTAAACTATCTCCATACAAAAAATCACATCAATACGACGCTCCGTTGCGACGTGAAAGAAGGACAAACACACACACTTTCGCATTTATTTAAATTTCGCTTCCTAACACTCCTCACTTCGCTCGTCATCGTACCTATACTGACCTGCCTTAGAGCATTTTTAAGAATATAATAGACGTAGTGAATATTTCCACAGTTGTCTACGGAGTATGTTTTGTTAAACTGAACAGTTTATGGCTCCATTTCAATTGAAAAGATATTATGAGAATTAAGTATCGTAGAAACAATTTTCTGCAGTAAAAAAATGTGCCATTTGTTTTTTACTTGTAATAAAATTCCAACTTATTGATACATTTTATTAATAGCCGATGGAATTCAATTATATTAAAGAAAATTATGAGAATTGAGTACCTAATCTGTGAACAAGTCTGTAAAGTGAGATTCGGTAAAAAATATGTCAGCGAAATAAGGGGATACCGTAATTGAGGCGATTTTGTCACTGGGACTTTAAACATGTTAACTGTACTAGTTCTCTAACGTATGTAACCGAAAAAATCTAATATAAAAAGTTACTTTGGCCCTGGGATGCGATTTTTAGCTCAAAGGTACATTACAAATTCTACGCTGCTCCTTCGTGTCTTATCTCGTTGGAGGACGCATGTAGAAGGTGCAAAATTTTACTACCAGATACACTTAAGGTTATAAAAAGTGGGGCGTCAAAATAGGTACAGGTCCCGGCAAACAACTTGAACATGCGGGACGAAGTGTTGGGCAGCTCGAATTGCCTTTGCGCAGGCAAGGTCATTTGCACAAGTTGTTTGGCGGGAATTTCACGTCAAGACGCCTATTATTATTTGAATTTAAACGCTAGATCGCTCAATTTAAAGTTTAAACAATAAAATTCGAATGAGGACTAGAACGTACCAAATAGTCTTATTTAGGTATTTTTAGGGTTCCGTAGCCAAATGGCAAAAAAGTGGCCAAGTGCGTGTCGGACCACGCACAACGAGGGTTCCGTGCCTATTAAAAACGTCGTATCGTTACTGAAATCTTATGGCACTTTACGTCCTTTTCTTTAAGGAAGGCAGTTTTTTAGAAATATCCCAAAAACCTTTGAACCGATCTTGTTCGAAATAATTTAATTTAATTTTAATACATATTAATTTATTTTTAAAGGCCTATCGATTGATGTGCCACACGTGGGCTTGCAATGAAAAAAAATTTTTTGACTTTCAGTTTTATGTATGGAGTGCACCCCTAAAACATTCGTCATGTCTGTCTGTATGTCTGTCCGTCCGTATGTCACAGGCATTTTACTCGAAAACTGTACCGTAAAATGCTGCAACTTTGCCTGGATTTTGACGTTTTTTTCTTATATCTGTGAACCTATTTTTCATTATGAGTTTAATGAGTATTAGTCGGAAAACATACCCTATGTCTTGCCAGATAAGACTCAAATCTCATTACCTAATCATACTGTATTTCCGATTTACAAGCAATCAAAGTGGCAGGCAAAGTTGTAGACCTAAGACGTAACTTTGCCTAGGCGGATATCTCAATAAATAATGTGTTGCTATTTGTAATAATATTTACTCGTGTGCATGAGACATTGGGCTTGTCCCTGGCAGTCAAATTATTGCCATAAGCTTAATACTTTTTTTTTCACAGGCAATAGGTAAAGTTGTAGCAGGTTCCACAAACTTTCTATACAAAAATATTGTTAACTGTAGGGTTGTGCCAAAAAAAAGATCATTACTTATTTAAATAAAATATTTTTATTTTTAGTTACAAAATAATCAACAAACAATAATACCCATTTTTTTCCTTATTTTTTTTAAACGGAATAACGCCTAAATAATTGATAATCGTTCATAAATTTGCGCCAAATTCATTTTTAGGGTGACACCGTAAGATGTCACGTGACCTGATCGAAAAACTGTTACAATGTTATTGAGTTTTCACTTCTGCCGGCACTCCCGGAGTGCAACCCGGTCTTTTATTTATTTATTATAAGTACATTGCAAGTACACTTTTTTGCTAATTCACAATGCATTATTATAGTGTAAAGTTCTATTTCATTGTAAAGTTCTAATCACCCATCACCTTTAAACTCCAACTGTAGGTAATCGACCTGACAACCCATTTGATAAGAAAGATAACTGCAAGACAAATCAAACGAGCCTAAACACAGTGGGTTTATTATGTGTTGGTTAGAAGTTTCTATCTTCGGTCTCCATTATCAGACCATCTCGATGGTACCATAAACATTGCACTGTCACCCAAGTTACATAAGTACGTTAAACACCTCAATTGGTCGCTAATAAGTGGTTGAAAAATTTATTGCAAATCTTGAACTAAAAGACAAACATACAACATAATTATAATACAATAGATATACAATTTGCCAGTAATTACAATAAAAATAACTTAAGTACCTTTAAGATTTTTTTGTTAACGTTAGTTTATTACTGCATTGTCAGCAGATCTACCCACACTGAAAGTTGGTGAAAATCGACTTGCAAGATTTGACTTAAACCAACAATAAAAGCTTGTAATAAATAAACTCATTTAAGCAGGCTTACTTTTACTATTTTCTGTACATTTATAAAACCCAGCTAGTGACAGCCCTAGACCCAGGCAAAATTGTGTCATTCAAGTTTCCAAAACACTGCCCAATATTGCCTAGTACGTTATTATGCTGAAATCATGTCCTTTTCTTGAAAATATTAAACTTACGGAAAATAGACAGTCTTTACTTACCCTGGGACGTTACCACTTCTCAAAAAACACCTTTTTTGTAGATAAAAGTTCAAAAGTTGCGAGACACTAAAAAAATGCTGCCACTCACTCCGACTTATGATGCGTAACTGGCGGAGCAACAATGGAGTTACCATTATAAAAAATTAAATATGTGTTGCCAGAATAACGAAAATTCCTACCAAATGGTAAAAAACAAGAAAAAACTAAGCAAATTCGAGAGGTCATAATTGAAACGAAATAGGCAAAATTGAGTTTAAATGGCAAAGTTGCAGCATTTTACGGTAAGGTGTTTTTCAATAAATTTTTGAGGATAGGTGTATTTTGTTAGCCGCTACATACTGTTGTAATTATATTACAAAAAACAAAAAAAAAACATTGCAAGCCCACGTGTGGCACATCAATCGATAGGCCTTTCAAAATAAATATAAGGATTCTCAGCAATTTTTTTGATTAAGTGAATAGAGTCGGAGATAATCTCCCGGAAAGTCACTGAAATTGTGTCCCCCCCCTCTAATTTATGAGCCACGTATTTTAAAGATGTGAAAAAAATCATGGACATAGGGCTTATTAAATTCTTTCAGCAAAAATTGTTTTGAACAAGATCGGTTTAAAGGTTTTCGAGATACATATTTCTAAAAAACTGCCTTTCTTAAAGAAAAAGACGTAAGTGCCATAAGATTTTAGTCACAATACGACCTTTTTAATAGGCACGGAACCCTTTGTTGTGCGTGGTCTAACATGCACTTGGCCGCTTTTTTTAAATACATTTTGAACCAATTGTTGTTTTTAAAAAATAACAGAATCACCTATTGTATTTAGTTCGTTTTACTACTGTAATATTTTTACGTATTTAGTATTTGTAAGTAAGACTTCTGTATGCAATTCATGTATACTCTACGGGTCAACACTCAACACCGCAGGCCGTGCCAGTCTGTGAGAGGCATAAACATACCTAAACTTACCTACAAGCATTTGGCTGTTTGCTTTTCTCTTAGTCGAAACATATTATTGAAATGCAAAAAAAATACTGTAATGGATTGTAAACACTATATCCACTACCAGATTTTTAGTATTTTTTTAGTGCACCAACACTTGTTTAAAAAAAATAACGAAACTACCTAGTTTATTTAGTTCGTATTACTACTGTTATAAATGTTATAATACCGTACTGTACGTTTTAATACCGTATTTGTATGTATTACGCCTGTCTGCAATTCCTCTATAGTTAACTACTGACCATCACCGAAAGCCGCCCCCCAGGCTGTGAGAGGTTTAAACATAAACGACAAACGTACTTACTTACAAGCCTTTGGCTGTTTGCTTTTCTCTTAGTCAAAATATATTATTAAAATGTAAAAAAACAGTAATGGATTTACAAGACTAGTCTGGCCACTGCCACAGGGTAGTCATGATCTTTAACTTATTACATTGGCACTCGATAGTTACGATGTTTCCAGTATAATTTTTGGTACAGTAAGGCGAACATTTCCGACATAAATATTCTAACAAGCTAATCATTTTCTTGTCCAGAAGTGTAACCACATTAATGTAATACCTACTGCACAACACAGTTTAAGAGCACGGTTCATGTTCGTGCAGCTTTATTCACTAGTTTGGGAACGTGCTGTAGCAGCTCTTTGGTGTCTACAATTTTGGCACATGTTCGACTTAGGATGAATGTCCAGCCAGCCACCAGGAATGTGAGAAGCTGTGTTTTCCTAATATGCGACAACTAGCTTCCGAGGTGTACACACATCTCTCGTGGATATTCACTCTTAGGCCTGATTTTGTATAATATATCCGTTACATCTTAAATTTCACGACATTTTTAGACATTACCTGTCGAATATACTCGTGGATAAAACTGGGCTTTATGTAACTATTTAGTGATTCAGTGTTTGTAACAACTCTTATTAGTACAAAACTACTGCCTACTATGCATAATACACCTAAATGCTATATGCACCTAATACCGACGCCATTCAAGCTAAGGTAGCCTATTGGTTCAGGCATGCGGCTGTCAAGCGGCGGTCGTTGGTTTGAATCCCGGCTCGTACCAATGAGTTTTTCGGAACTTATGTGCGGAATATTTACCGTTAGCTTTTCGGTGGAGGAAAACATCGTGAGGATACCGGTCTAATCCCAATAAGGCCTAGTTTGCCCTCTGGGTTCGAAGGTCAGATGGCAGACGCTTTCGTAAAACTAGTGCCTATGATAATTCTTGGAATTAGGTGTCAAAGCGGATCCCAGGAGCCTTAGCATGGATGAGGTTTTATCACTTATCACGGCGTGACAAATGACAAATCACGTGACTCAACTTACCGATTCATAACATGGTTGCACGTGTCAAAATGGAGTTATCCAACTATGACATATGACAGCGATATATGACATTTGCATAACATGGTACGTGGTTAATGTGGTAATTTGACGTCTCAACTTGGTTTATTTTATTTATTTATCTAAGTGTTTCCGAGGTATTAACGATAAGCTATTTTAAACTTGGTTTTCACCAAAACTACGAGTGAATATTCGATTCTAGTGACAATAATGATAGTTAACTGTGATAATGGTAATTTTTTCCCTATAATCAAACATAGATTTGTTTGTTGAACTCGCACCTATTATTGAAAAACTAGTGAAATTTCATCATGGAGAGTTTTCAACAAACGCTGTTGGCCCTTGGACTTGGAGTTCCTAAACCAGAAATTTCGCTGCTACTTATCGAAGCGGTACTTAAGGTAAGTAATGCTATTTGAATTAATTGATAAATTGTATGGACCCCAAGGTTTGTTGGGAGGATGGTGTTTAGTACCTAACAATGTTATCCTATAATACAAATGTAGCCAGTATATTTAATTTGGTTTGAGGTAGCCAGTGATTATTTTATTAAACCTAGGTACCTACTTAGGTACTGTAATCAACCTGTACTTGGGAATCAGTCATTCCTTAAAATTTTTCATTGAATTTGTCATTCTTATTTATATCTTATACCAGCTTCTGCACGTGACCCCGTCCACGTAGAACTCATTTATAACACATTTCCATACAAACTTTCACTCCCGTATGGAATGATTTCCGGGATAAAAATTATCTTTTGTCCTTTCCCGAGACTCAAACTACCTCAATACCAAATTTCATCTAAATCGGTTCAGCGGTTTAAGCGTAAAGAGGTAACAGACAGACATAGACACTTTCGCATCTGTAATATTAGTAAGGATAGATATTCAGGATATTGTGATATAATACGTGTAATTGTGCTTCAGGCTAAGTACTCATGACTTGTATTTTATCTTCTTTTCAGATCTATTAGCGAAGAAAGAAAAGAAGATTACAACCGATGGTACTCAAAACATACCACATGTTCAAAAATCGAATTACATAAATACATGAATAAGTTACCGTTTCATTTAAATTGATTGATTCCTTTACTTATTATGCCACCTATATGCAGGGAGTGTTTGAAAGGTGAGGTTCAAGACGGAGGACAAGACAATCCATACTAACATACCTACAACCTTCAAACACTTTGTGCATGACAACCATTTTTTAAAGATATTCTCAAGATTTTTAAGAATCTAACATTTGTGACACAACACAACACAGTATTACAATACAAACACAAAATAAATTTACTTTATGGATGTCCTTTCTTGAAGAACTACATACATAGAAGGAGAATTGGCAACGCAATTTTCAAGCTTCAATAGGCAACAATGCCCGCTTACCTTCAAGCGGGCCGTACGCTTTATTGCCAACGATGTGGTATAAAAAAATACACAATATAATGATCACATTGAATTTATTACTTTTATTTCAATTTGTCAATTGTGCAAAATAAACTCAATAGGTATACAATTTACAAAAGAGAATGTAAGAGTAGGTACAAACACAGATTTATCCATTTCAAGTCCAGTCAAACTTTGAGTAGATTTGAGTTAATTTTTAATGTTTAGATGTCATTTCCACCATTCTGAAACATAAAAGTATTGTTAAGTACATTCTTAATAATATTAATAGACTGACTTTTGTGATAGGTATAGATATAGACAGGGGGGTAAGGTGGCCAGACCTCCCAAAGGTGTGATTAGAGTAAGAGACTTGCATTTGTCTCCAACTATTAAAGGATTCAATCTTGGATTTCTTTGAAGTTGCAACCAACCATTAGTGTCTGCTTATCACCAGACAGTCCATATGCTTGTTTGCCACTCTTTGTCCAATAAAATTGCATGGTATGGGAGTCAAATTGAGTAACATTTCAGTAGTCTAGAAACAGATATGAAGTTAACTAATAAATTTTAGTTTTATTTCACTAATCCACAGTTGACTGGATATTTATATCTTACCTATTCCAATATAATTTAAATCACAAAGTTGTTAATGATTAGTATTTTTTTACAAATAATACCGGTGAAATATGATTACATGGATACATATTTCACACTAGTAGACAAATATTTCTAATGTATTATATATATTAACTTAGATAATTTACCACCAACTTCCACATTCAACTAGTTTTATCAAAATTGGTATTGAAACTGTGTAACACACAATTTGGTACTTACACAAAATTTGTATTTAGCCAAAATCTTAGAACTTAAAGGCTAGTACATTTACCTACTTAATGCTATCTAAAAAAGGTAGGATTTCAGAAAGAACTTGCCTGGTTTTTTGACAAGGAATGTTAGGTTAACCATTTGGGACTGAAAGAACTATAGGTATTACACAGCAAAAACTTTTTTGTCTCTAGTGTAGATCCGGGGTCTGAAAAATAATTTTAGAAGTTAGTATTTGCTTGGGCAAACAAGTATAATCACTGTAAATGTCAACTTACCAATTCATTTTTGATTCTCAAAGGCAATCTTATGTTTCCAATAAAATTATTATTTCTATCATCGTCTTGAAGTCTGTAAAAAGAAGAAATACAGCGGTACACTCGGTAAATAAGCATACTTTTGATAAAATGTGTTGGTAATAGTAAACAAACATACAAACCTCTGAATTAGCTGTATTTCGGCTCGCTTAATTCGGCCTGGCTTTTAAAGCACTGCCTTTCATTGATACGTAACACATATTTGCCATAATTCTTTGCAGGTATAGCAAAATATTCACAAGATTATTCTTAGTTTAGTAATAATCCAGCGTAACAGAAGCATTTAACAATAACATTTGACATTTTTCAATGTTGACGACATCACGCGCCACTAGCGCCTCTAGCGGTCCTTCACTCGTAATTCCTTATCGTATCGATTGTGGTTAATTTACCAATAATCCAAACATGCTTTCATGTATGATAAATTTAATCCCACGACAAGTGCCAATTGGTCGAGCTTCAAAAACTCTAGCCATAAAGCCTTTTTTATACATTTGTTGGTAATATTGGATGACTGCTTGCTCATAAATATTACGCTTTATTATAATGCCATCAAACCGAGAGGTAATAAAAATGTTTCACCTTCACTCATAGTAGACTACCTTTTCAAAATATTTGGGTTTTCATTGTATTTTGCATCTGTGTGGGCCATTTTCAAAGGCTTGACAGTTGACAGCAAGCAAAATAAACCGTCGCCGTCAAGCAAGTTAAATAACAGTGTAATATCATCATTCTCCTAGCGTTATTCCCGGTTATCTAAGTTTAAAACAGTATATAAGTTAAATTCAGTTTACACGACGATGAAAAATGCCACGAAAAGTGTAAGTAACAAACAAAATAAGTTAGTTTATTATTTCAACGTTGGTCGTCTTACTTATTTGTGTGATGAATACGTTTTCAGCCGTTCAAAAGAGGAAGCTTTGCGAGTACATGGCGACGCACGCGCTTTTTGCCAACGTCGAGTACGGCGTGCCCCTGGGTGCTCGCCAGCGCCAGCACGAGGCTCAGTGGCAGGAATTGAAGTGGCTGAAGGAGTTCGGCCCTTAAGGTGGATGTCACACTGCGACGCATCTCAGGACGGAGGTGCGTTTCTCGTTGTATCCAAGTAAATTCCGTGTGGTACGACACACTGCAACGCACCTCCGTCCAGCGAAATTTGTCGCAGTGTGACGACCGCCTAAAAGTCGGTGGCAACGTGGAAAACCGCAAGTAATTAAAATTTTATCTATAAGATACATGAATATATAATGAAATCGTAATGAGATTTACTTAAGGTGGAATCAGACGGTTAATTTTTCGTTCATTTTTATGTTTCATTCCGCACCTTTCACCCGAAGTGACACGTCTGCTCATGAAGTGAACCAAAAGTGCCGAATGAATTGACTAGTGAACCGATCCAACAATGTTTGATATTTTCATTCGGCATCTTTCACTCGCACTCCAAATGACCGAAAAATGAACGGTCTAAACAAGGAAAGAACGTTCACTAGTGAATTCATTCGGCACTTTTGGTTTACTTCATGATCAGACGTGTCACTTCGGGTGAAAGGTTCGGAATGAAACATAAAAATGAACGAGACATGGACCGTCTGATTCCGCCTAGAATAGTGAATGTTAATTTATATGTCATTTTACCTGAGTTGTGTGAACATTGAGTGAAAGAAAAAAGAATCAATCACCCGAGGGAACATTCATCCGAGTGAACCGTCTGATTCCGCCTTTACTACCGAGTACCTATGTTATATTAAATTTATATGTAGGTATATTTAATCAAGGCACTATACTTAATCTGTTTAAGGGAATAAGTGTATTTTGCTTGTATTCACTGAGCATATAAATAAAATAAATAAATAAATATTAAGGGACAATCTTACACAAATCGACCTAGCCCCAAACTAAGCAAAGCTTGTACTATGGGTACTAGACGACGATAAACATACTTATATAGATAAATAAATACTTAAATACATAGAAAAACATCCATGACTCAGGAACAAATATTCGTGCTCATCACACAAATAAATGCCCTTACCGGGATTCGAACCCAGGACCTCTTGCTTCGTAGGCAGGGTCACTACCAACTAGGCTAAAGTGGTCGTCGGTATAGTGCAGTGACTAAGGATTCAGTTCAATAATGAGGCATATTTAACTATGTTTACTATTTTTAACCCCCGACGCAAAGAGAGGGGTGTTATAAGTTTAACGTGTCTGTCTGTGTATCTGTCTGTGGTATCGTAGCTCCCAAACGGATCGACCGATTTGAATGCGGTTTTTTCGTGTCATAGATAATTTAATCCCGAGTGTTCTTAGGTTTGTTTTATGAAAATCTGTTCAGAAGTTTTTGAGATGATGGACTTTGAAATGAAATGTCGGGGGTTTTTCAACTTTTCTAAGTTGTAAAATATTATATTACTATAGTATTTGCATTCCTATTTGCATTTTGACAGAGCTGTCATCCTAGTACAAATTATGTCGTCATTGACGTTTATTGTACTGGGATGACAGCCCTTGTTATATAAAGGTATAAGGTCCAAATATCATACATTTTCATTATGTTTACAGTACAAGTCACCAAAACCATACGAGTACATGCTCAAAGATGGAAAGAAAGAACTGGAAGAGCTGCAGGCAAAGGAGATCACTACCTGCCGTGCAAGCAGGCGCCGCCCGCGCCGCCGTAGACTGCCGCCGAGCCGACACTAGACGACCGCTGACCCATATGTGCGTCAGAATTTAGTATGGAGTACAAAATATATTTTTTTTGCCGGAAGAGGAGGGATTGAAAGGATAGTTTCATTCCTTTATTAAGTATAATTTAATCCTGTAAATAGTGAATCTTAAATATTTGTAGTTTTTTACACTTCGGAAATAAGTGAAATTACAGCCTCGGCTAACGTCATACTAAATTTATGGGAGCGTTTAAACTTAATATTTTCGATATTTCTAGGTTTATTTTTAAAAAGGTATTGATGTGATTTTACTTATTGGGTAACGTACTTTCGATATCAGTTTAAAGTTTTCTGAAATCTACACTAATAAAGAGGAAAGATTTAATTGTTTGTTTGTTTGTTTGTTTGATAGATGACAAAAGTAAAGATGGATGACAGTTGTGTCCCGCTTTTTAGGAAGCTAAATATTCTGCCATTACCATGTTTGTATATTAGAGACGTGTGTGTTTTTGTCAATTGTCAATATTGTCATCTTTATCAAACGTAGTGTAGCGATACCAAGGCAGACAAGACTATACAAACCACCCTGGCGCAAAGACGTACAAAAGGAATATTGTAAATATGAGCACAGTTTTGTATAATAAATTACCAAATGAATTAAGAGCACTGTCGGGACAAATGTTCAAGCGAAATATGACCAAATGGTTTATAGAAAAATATTTTTACAGCGTCAAGGACTATTTAAATTATAAGAATGTTTGACATACGACATTATTATTTGTATGCTTGCTTGAATACGAGGACTTTTACACCATAACCTAAGACCATTTATGTAACTGTATTCTTACAAATAACTTATTTTGAATTTATAGAATTTTGTATTGAATTGCAATATTCAAAAGGAAGTAATAAAAATTATTAATAGATAAATGTTATTATTCGCTTAAGGATTTCATAAATTATAGTCATTTATAATTTGAATTTGAATTCTATTTTAAAATATATATATTTTGTTTTTTTTTTGAATCTCAAGATTTTTTATTTAATTTAGAAGATGTGTTAACTTGGATGTTTTAATTACGTGTAATAAATAGTAATTTATTATTTATTTCCGGTAAAAGTATAGGCTTATTTATAATGTATTTCAGACATTTCATTAATCAATTTTGAATTGTGTATTATGAATTTTTGTCAATATTTATTTGAAATTTTATTAGCTTTAAGATATATTTATTGTTGTGGGCGTCATGGACCGACTTTTTAAAACTTGTAACACCTTGATAATTATGCGTGTACATGACTTTACAATTGAATAAATGAAATGAAATGAATAGGCTCTGAAACTACTGGACCGATTTGAAAAAATATTTTACCATTAGAACACGACATTATCCGATGAACATAGGCATAGGTAAAAAGTATTACCGCGGGAAAATGCTTCATTCCTACGGGAAAATGGAATCTGTTATATTTAGGCGATTCACCCACTGCACCGCGCCCCGTCGCGTAGCGCGGCGCCGCAGATTTTACTATTGTATGAAATAATCTCAATTTATATAGAAAACACGCCTAGTATCTAGTACTACACACTGCCGACGCGGCAATGCGCGGGACGGCGCCTCGCGCTCCGCGCACCGCGGCGGGATACATCTCTAGTGGGAGAAACGCCTTACGGAATAATCGCCTTGCTACACTTAACGATTACACCCTGTATATATAATTATTCTGTAAGTACGTGTTAGTCACCTAACTCCTCCTAAACGGCTGGACTGATTTGGATGAAATTTTGTGTGCACATTTCAATGGGTTCTTGCATGGTTTGAAACGTTCATGTGGGTTTGGGGGTTGGTTTTGGGGGACCCGCTAGGTGGCGCTGCAGTTGGTATGTCACTGATCTCCTAAACGGCAGGGACCGTTTTTAATGTCATTGCAATTTGCAAGCTTTTATTTAGTTTCACCTGTCCCGTTGTCTGTCTGTAATCAAATCTTGCAAGTTAAATTTGACCCACTTCCCGGTGACCGATTGAGCTGAAATTTAGGGTATAGTTTGAATGACATTTCAATATTATGGTAACATCGAGCTGATCTGATGATGGAGACAGAAGGTGGCCATGGGAATTCAGTAGGTACTTAACCGACGTAACCCCGTTGAGTTTGGGCTCGTTAGAATCGTCTCAATGAGTAGTTGATGATGGTATACAGAAAAGTACAGTTGGCAATAAAAGCTTGTATCAAAAAATATTTTTTTGACAGAAGCTTGTTATTTGTAAACGTGGGTCCCTGCAAGGTTTGAAATTCAGATTCAGATTCAATAATTTAGTTTTGAGCTTTATTTTTAAGTAGAATTCAGTAACATGGTGGGTTGGTTACCTTTAGTACAATCTTTATTATTTAAGATTATTTCCTAACTTTTATTCTTAATAACTAATTTATAACTACTTTTTTTGTACTTTTATTCTTAATTATTTTATTGTAGTAAATTATTATTTAAATGATTGGGACATTCTAATGCGTAAATGTTAATTTCAAATGCAATGAATGTTGCTCATGAATAAATCAATGAAATAACAACATTTTCTTAATAATATTTTTAGTTTCTGTAGGTTTACTCTCTATGTTTTTTAAACAAATTCGATTTGATTCGATTTAGTCTAAGTGAGAATGGTCACTCAGACTTCGATCCATTCGAGAAACAATATACCTAAGTTACCTTTATATGGACCGGCAACACGTCGGCGTAATGCGGCCGGAAGTCCTCGTCCAATTCATCAAATAATAGAGTGCCATCTCTTTGCGCACTCTATATATAAGGTCAGTTCGGGTATGTGCGCCACCGGGGAAAGTGCGCCCCCTGGGGTAAGTGCTGATATTGATTTAAATGACTGACTGAATGATGAATGAGGCGCACTTTCCCCGGTGGCGCACATACCCGAACTGACCTTATGTGACAGAATTCGGCACCCGGCAATTCAAACGGGCTGCTGGCATCCCGGATGGCCCGCCGTTGCTGGTTTTCGGCAGCAGCAACCGACAGATCTAAAAATAAAATCTTGACATATCAAGTGTTTGTACGTTATTCTCGTATAAAAAATATACTTAGTTACTTGAAACGGTGCGGAAATTCAGGTTTTCTTCATGCACAATATAGGTTATCGTCACTAATCCAAATAGCATTACTTACCTTAACCTTAAGTACCTACCGTTTCGAAAAGAGTGTCATCCCCTTGCACACTAATGATATGCAGCGAAATTTCTGCTTTAGGAACTCCCAAGTTCCAACAGCGTTTGTTAAAGACTCTCCCTTCTCTTTCAATAAGGTGTGACTTCAACAAACAAATCTGTTTTTTTATAGGGAAAAAATAACTTATCACAGTAACAATAATTATTCATCATCCTCCTAGCGTTATTCCCGGTAATGCCCCTAAAGGAGCCCGGGGTCCGCTTTGACACCTAATGCCATGATTTGGCATAGGCACTAGTTTTACGAAAGCGACTGCCATCTGACCTTCCAACCCAGAGGGCTAGACCGTATTGGGACTAGACCGGTTTCCTCACGATGTTTTCCTTCACCGAAAATCATCCCTAAGGCGTTGTAGGAAGAAACTGATTGAAGGATTTGGTGGCCTAATTGCCGTAATTTAGTATGGGGTGGCGCGCATCGTTACTGACGATTTCTCAATACAGTTTGAGACCTTGGTGCCGCTAAGAAGCCTAAGTCTGCTGGAAGATGTCGCTACACGCCTCCCTATGGCGTTGTAGGAAGGAACTGATTGAAGTATTTGGTGGCCGAACCGGATTGTTCCGATAGCTCAGTTGGTTAGTAGGTAGGTCAGTTAAAACAAAAATCGTCTTTCCAGTGGTCAAAAGTTAAGGGCTTATGTTTATATATAACATGTTTTCATCCCATAGAATTATAGAAGAGGCAACACCGTGTATGCGGATTCAGAGTTCAATCAAAGATAAGGCTTCATAGGCCTTAACTTTGACAATGTCCACCGAAGATACGCGCACCTAAATCTGACAATGACCCAGTAGCGACGGGCCATAAATGCCTATGATCGCCGGTTCGAATCCGGCTCGGAGCAATAATTTTATTTTTTATGTTTTTCCTTTAATTTAAAATGTATAATTTCGTTAGCAGCGGTACTGCTTAATACAAAATTAATCATTATTATCACTAGAAAATCGAATATTCACTCGTAGTTTTGGTGAAAACCAAGTTTTATTACATCCGATATAGCTTATCGTTACCTCGGACGCACTTAGATAAAATAAACTAAGTTGAGACGTCAAATTACGATAATTTATCACATTAACAATGTACTATGTTATGCAAAACGGTAATGCCTGTCATTTGTCATGTATCCCTGTCAAAGTTGGATAACTCTATTTGGACGATTGTGAATCGGTAATTTGAGTGAATAAGTAGACAAATCACGTGACTTGTTATTTATCGTATCCTTATTGCTTGCGTGCCTGTATTTAAGTCCCCTAATATTTATTTATCTATTGACTAGCTTCTGCCCGCGACTCCGTTCGCGTGGAACTCGTTCATATCGTAGCTCCATACAAATTCTCACCCCCCATTTCACCCCCTTAGGAAATGATTTCCGGGATAAAAACTATCCTATGTCCTTTCCCGGGATTGAACTATCTCTATACATTGGCGCTACAAAAATGTATCTCTAACCGTACATTTAAAAAAGTAACTTAAGATTATTACACTCAAGACATTTCTAAATCGTCTTAATTTGGTGGTATAATAAATAAAGCATTCTATTTTTGTGCAAACATTCATCCAATATCACCTAAATAGCCTCTATGGCTAGAGTTGTCACAAGTCGTGGGATAAAGCGACAAACTGTCATCTTATCACACCTCGTGGGATAAGCGACAAACTGTCGACTGTCGTTTGGTTAACGTATCACATTGGATAAAGAATCATATCCACTATAGCGTGACAAACGATAGCAGCCATGGTAGCCCCGCTGGGCTCCTTTGAGGCACAACCGGGAATAACGCTAGGAGGACCGACGCGGTAAAGGACGCGTCTTATGAGGCCACTTCCGTGTTTGGCAGGGAAAAAATGGGCGGTATTTTATACTTTACAAAGGGATTACTGATGGCACCCTTTTCTTACTCGTTGGACTACTTGGCCTTCCTGTCACCATTGCGTTTGCGCAGTAGTATTATAGTGTGGAAAGTGCTTCCCTAATGGCGAGGGATGCTCGGAAGCGGGGCGGTACGAATGCAGTAAGTATGCAGTATTCCAAGCCCACCGCCTCCATTCCTCTCACACAATAAATACACTACAGGGAATTGTACCTATCTAAAAATAAACTGGGAAAACAATATTAAATCAAATGATAAACGGAATCGAGACATTCCGAGAGAGAATAAAAGTTCAAATATTGTTACGCAAAAAACTAAAGACATATCTATCGCATCGTTTGAAAGTTATATGGAAAGAACATTACTCTCATCGATAAGTTTTAACTAGATCGTAACTCCGGAACACAATATTCCCCTAGCAACTTTATTTGTGGGCTCCAAAAAGAAACTTTAGAACAGTCTGTGCAAGTAATAAAGTTTAAAGGGAATCAGGAATTAAATGCAAAATCTAACAAGGCGAATTCTGTCCACCTGTAAAACAGTTGACGGTATAATTTTGTGTTCAGAAAGTTGGACATTTTATTTTATTGTTGAAAATTCTACTAAGTCTTAATCAAAGTGAATTTCTGAATATTCATGTTTCGCAAATATCATCATCCTGTAGTCAGACATAGTTAAACTCATATGTAATATACCTACCTTCTTCTAAAGATGTAAAGTATTAGTATTAAACAAAATAAAAAAAGAAACTAAAAGACGACCTGTCGACAACCCATTAAAAAAAAAACAAAGGAATATAATACGAACAAATATTTTCCGTATTAAACACATCCGATTGACAGAGTCCGGCAATTAAATTAGTTATGTAATATTCATTGAGTAATTTTCAGTCGCGCTCTGTACTGTACATTCATTAAAAATGGAATTTTAATTAATAAATGCAAATGGTATAAGGGGTTTATTTGCGAGATTTTCCGACACTGACTGTGATCGCACACGCACGCGTTTCATTTGCGTGGATTAATTTTTGCCCCCAAACATTAATCCATTTATTTTAACCATGTTTGTACATATTATGCACATTGCATTTTGATTACAATTGTCGGGAGTAGCTCTAAGTATTCATTAAACTAACCTGTGTCTAGATTTATATTGTATCAATCCTATATGTATAAATCTGTGTGTTAGTTTGTAAGTTAATCAACTAAATAATAAGTCTTGTTGTTTTACCGTTTTCACCATAAATATGTCATGTACCTACATAATAAGATTATATTTGAATTAATAAAGGGATGGTGAGGTCGATTTCACGGTATAACACATATCAATCATTAAATACATGGTAAGGTATCACATACGTAGAAGCCACGCCCATATCCTATACCTATCAAATGTATCGCGGGAGTTTGCTCCTACGTAGTGAGGGTCCTTTTGCGAGCATAAGAATGGCCGCCAGAGGTCCCAAAATCAGTTTGATATATTATACGATACATACGTTTTAGCGCGGCAGTTTTGTATAACGTTTATTTTTCTGATCATTTACCTTTGTTACTGGAGTGTGACTTTAATTTGATTAAAGCTAAAATTGTAAATCCGAATAACTTGTTATGTAATAATGTGATTTGGGGTGAGCGGGATTCAAGTCAAATAGGTGAATTTTCTAGTATTGTTCATGTAAATTTAAAGATTTTAACATTCCTTCGGAATTTAGAGACTGCGCAGATAAAATGTGCTCAGATAGTCATCATAAACAGCTTTTGTGTGATATGTACCGTAATATAATTTCTGTTCTTACAAAGGCTGCCGAATTATCGCACAAAGTCAGTAAACATGGGTCGCGTAGGCCTGTTGTGGGATGGAACCTTCATGTCAGCGCTGCTCACCGTGAGGCTCGTTTTTGGTTTCAGTGGTGGTCAACATACGGTAAACCGGTCGCCGGGTTTGTTTATGATAAAATGTTAGAGTCTAAGAAAATATTTAAAGCTAAGTTGAAATATTGTCAGAATCATGAACAAGATATAAAAATGGACATTATTGCTAAGAATCATTCTAAAAAGAACTTTGCCAAATTTTGGAAGAATACTTCTAAGCTGAATCCCAAATCGAGTCTCCCGGTGAGTGTGGCTGGCAATCATGAACCCATTGCCATCGCAAATGCTTTTAAACGGCATTTTAAGGTCGAATCCCCACTCGCATCGAGTTGCTCAGTGCTGGGGTTGAAGGCGGCGGGCCCCCCTCTGTAAGATTCTCGGCAAAGGAAGTCGCATTTAAAATAAATAAAATGCAGAGAGGGAAATCTCCCGGGCACGATGGGCTCAGCATTGAGCATCTCAAGTACGCGGGTGTGCATCTTCCTAGGGTTTTATCTATGTTTTATAACTTGTGTTTGAGTCATAGTTATTTGCCAGACGAACTAATGCATACCATAGTGGTACCAATTATAAAAAATAAAACCGGGGATGCCTCAGACTTGTCCAACTATAGGCCAATATCGCTTGCTACTATAGTAGCAAAGGTTTTGGATAGTTTGCTTGATGATATATTAGGAAAAAACATAAAACTACATGACGCTCAATTCGGTTTTAGACCGGGTTTATCCACAGAAAGCGCAATCCTATGTCTCAAGCAAACTGTCCAATACTACACGTCTCGTGAAACGCCGGTATTTGCCTGTTTTTTGGACTTGTCGAAGGCCTTCGACATGGTGTCATATGACTTGTTGTGGCGAAAACTGCATGACTCATCCGTGCCTCATGACGTAACTTCTTTGTTTAAATATTGGTACGGCAGCCAGAGAAACTGTGTAAGATGGACGGGTGAATTCTCGGATGCATACGTCATGCAATGTGGAGTTAGACAGGGGGGATTGAGCTCACCAAAGTTATTTAATATTTATATGAATGGCCTGATCGAGGAGCTCAGCAGCGCACATGTCGGATGCCATATAGAAGATGTATGTGTTAATAATCTAAGTTATGCTGATGACATGGTGCTGCTGTGCCCCTCGATGGGAGGACTCATTAAAATGATAAAGATTTGTGAACGATACGCCGAGACCCATGGACTTAGGTATAATGCATCTAAAAGTGAGCTCTTGCAATTTAAAGCAGGTAAAAAGTCATATAAGATGCAAACTGTTACTCTTTGTGGGACTACTTTGAAGAGAACTGACAAATTTAAATACCTAGGTCACTGGGTCACTGAAACAATGACTGATGATGTGGACATCGAGCGGGAGCGCCGGGCGCTATGCGTCCGCTGTAACATGTTGGCCCGCAGATTCGCACGTGCTAGTAGAGAGGTGAAATTAACTCTATTTAAAGCCTTTTGTCAAACCTTCTACACGTGCGGTCTGTGGACTAGCTTTACCAAGCGGGCGTATGGCGCTCTGCGCGTCCAGTATAATGATGCACTCAGGATGCTGATTGGGCTTCCGCGGTATTGTAGTGCTTCGGCTATGTTCGCTGATGCTCAGACAGACTGCTTTTACGCTATCATGAGAAAACGAAGTACCTCGCTTCTCAACCGCAGCCGCGGCAGCTCAAACAGCATCGTGAGCACGCTAGCCCAGCGCTGGGATTCGCCGCTGGTGTGGCGGCATGCTCAGCTGCACGCGCCTGTCGCTGCTCCAACGCGCCGCTTTTAATTTTTAATTTGTATTCTCGTAAAAATACTAACCGTAAGTTATTACTACTACTGTAAATTCTAACAAAATATGGATCAAGTGTCCGAAATAAATATTTTTGTTTGTTTGTTTGTTATACGATTCGTGCGCCGTCCGCCGCGCCGCGCGGACGTGCTCCGGCCGACCACCTGCGCCGTGATACTTCTCCGGCCGACAACCTGCGCCGCATCACTCAGGCTGTCATTGCGACATCGGCCCATCTTGGATGGAGCAATTTTCGAAGCAGATGTTCCCGCCTTGTTGAAATAAGGTTACGTGGGTCTGGGGTTTAGCTGTCATTTTCACGGCTCGGCATTAGTAGGGGGGGACCTTGCGCTGTCGGTTAGGTACGGCAGTCAGGGGAACCCGTAGAACGTGTCGGGCTGTGGGGGTGTTCGGTTGGACTTCGGGCCTGCTGGGACCCTCGTTTGGTCATGCGCTCGCGGCTCGGTATTAGTAGGGGGGGACCTTGCGCTGTCGGTTAGGTACGGCAGTCAGGGGAACCCGTAGAACGTACTGGGCTGTGGGTGTGTGACTGGACTTTGGTCCCGCCGACTGGATGTTCATCTTTGGCGGATGATCCTGCTTCTTTCTCGGACTTGACAAATAAACTGGCCCTCGTCAATCGGGTGCAGTTTCGACTTTTCTTCGTGTTCGTCGGGACTTCGCGCAGGAGACGAGGAGCTTCACTGCGTGGCCCTGCATCTCGCCGGGACTCACCACTGCAGCCATGGATGGCTGTGGAAGCAGTGCAAACCGCACCGTGAGGCCGCGCCCCCTGCGGCGGCGGGCTTGTGTGCCTCCGGGTCGCCACGACAGGTCAAAAAAAAGAAGAGAGTAATAAAGAAACTCTAGCACTGCTATGTTTGTGCCTTCTATGTACATTTTATTTCAAATAAAGGATCCCTTAGCTTAGGCTTTGTTAGGTTTATAAGTAGCTTAGTTTAATGTTTTGGCGTTGGCCTTCAGCCGCGCCGCACTGGCTCTTAGCCGTGCATAGTTAGGGCAATTTTATTAGTAAAGGGCCCCTTCGGGGCCCAACTTGAGAAGCCAGGTAGGAAAAAAAAAAAAAAAAAAACCAAAATCAGTTTACAACTATACACGCTTCAGGCAACACCTCGCTACTCACCTCATCGACAGCGCCATGTGAAATCAACCAGTCTTGTTTTACTTTCTTCGGCTCCAGTATTCCTGAAATCTCTATCCTACAAGCTACAGTCAACAACAATAATATATAATTATGTCGCAATAAGATAACCTGTGATGTAGTTAGGTATATATGCCTGGGGATAAAGCTATATAATAAATAAAAATAACAAAGCATTTTAATTCCACACCGTTACGCACTATAGTATACTTCAATTATTTTAGTTTTTCTACTATTAAACTTAATTGAAGAACATAATTTATTGACTATCTTATTGACTACTTTTGGTACACCTCTTCGCAAGTAAAGGCCTCCCCCAGTCTCTGCCGCTCTGACCAACCCTGCGCCACGTCTTGCCATTTATTAGTGGTGCTGGCCCGGTATTCTGTAACTTGTTTTAAGCTACCTCAGCGCTCACCCACAAATATATCTTGACACCGCGATGCGTAGTAACTAAGCGTAGGTAGAGGTCTAGTTTCGTGACGGGTGAGCCGCATTAGCGCGTAGCGAATAACAGCCCTGATGTTGTTGTCGACCCACCTCGTTTGTGGTCTGCCTCGTTTCCTGAGACCAGGGTGTCACCCATTTTGGCCATTTTTGGTCGTCCATACGCGCTACGTGTCCCGCCCACTGTTATTTCATTTTCAAACAGTGTTCTAGTGCGTCGATAATTCGTGTTATTTCTCTTATTTTTGTTTCTTACTCTGTTTAATAAAGGGATGCGCCATAGTTCATATAAAAATGCAGCTTCGATTATTGGATTTCCGAAAATTTTTCTCATACAATTTTATCTCATAATGATCATTATTCATAATTATTATTGCTAATAACTATCGTAACTCCGAAATGTCTATATTCATAATGTTATTCAACATAAGGATCTCTGTTACTACTATCTATGTTTATATACTTTTATATCATAATGGTTTTTAGCAATATAGTTCAATATCATATTTATTTCTACGCATACTAGTAGTTATTGCTAAATTTTGTATTAATAAACTTCTCTCTGAGATCAACTAATGCCAAGATAGTGGTGTATAAGTTCAAGTAGGCAGTAGCGAACAGGGACTTAGTGGCAAAACCGACTCGGATCGCGGATAGGTTAGAAACTTCGAGGTTATTTTTTTTTATAAAAGAGTGGAAAAACTTGTTTACAAAAAAATATTAACTAGTTATATTCTTAGTTATGATTTATGATATTAGGACTAACAAAATTATGATATAATGTCCATTATGAAGGAAACTGTTATGAAAAACCAAATTATGAGTTTAAGTCTGTTCTTAGTAATGACATTATGAAGAAACATTTTATGAAAACTGTTCGTTATGAGTTCCGATGATAGTTACAGAAATTTAGGAACATAAAAGGCAGGAAGTAAAAAATTATGAAGAGTAATGATTATGATTACAAAGCGGTATTACTAGAAAAAATCGACACATCAAGTTTATATGAGCCAATATGGACCCGATATGACTCGATGATCTCACTAGACTAATCTAGTGAAATAATTATAACCTTGGCCCAGTTTGTACAAGAGTTTAAAAAGCGTCGCGTTATAAACCCGAGGTTGGAGTTCCATATGCTCAACTCGATTTAAAGTCCAACGCCCAACGTCGAAAATCGAACAGAGCTCGATAAAAACGCGCTGCGCTTTAAAACCGCCTTCGTGTGAATAAATACATGCTTATCAATTGGTGTCAATCAAAAGTTTTTTTAAGGCCCGTTGATATAGCGCTCGTGCGAACGGGCCTTATACGTTCCTCTTTTTTATGTTAGAATTTATTCTTGCAAAACTACCCACCGCCGCGGCGGTGTTACCTTTACCACCTGCCACGTTTGGGGTGCCGCACGGCGAATGAGTGCATTTGCCGTACGGCATGTGGCTATGTGGCGTAAGCTAGTTGTTTGTGTAAATATACACCACTCTTGGACGTCACCGTGGAATACCACTAGATATGAATTTATCAATCTAGGACTATCGTGTGTTCCTATTTAACGATGTAGGAAGTTAAGGAGGTGATAGATTGAACTATTAGGAAGAGTTTGAACCTTACATGTCTTAGTCCAATCTGTGATAGTTTTTCTTAATAAAGTTTTTTAAAAAAATGTAGGAAAAATGCGCGTTTCATACAGCTTTTGAATTGTGTAACAAACAACGTTACAGGGTAAGGACCAAATTCTTGGCCAGTAGTTAGCCTGGTTAGTCGATGGTTAGTAATACAAACGGAAGAAGTCAAAAAAATCCGTTGCTAGACGAAAATTAACCATAGAATTGTATGGTTAATTTTCGTGTCACAACGGAACACTTTCATAGATAAGTGATTGCGTTAAGCTGGCCAAGAATTTGGTTCTTACCTATAACGTTCTGCAGTCATATTCATTTGTCATTTATATGTAGTACAAATTGGAACCACCAATAGAAGATGATTCAATTAAACGAATAATTAAAAACGTACAACAAGCAGACGTCAACAAAACCGTATTATGATAATAATAACGCAAGCTTTTCTAATGACACCTACTGATTGCACCGCACATTTGCATGAGTTTGCCGTGTGGTCGCCTCGTCGCTATACTCGTTATGCAAAAGGGTTAAACCGCACTGTCCCTTGACAGCGCTAATTAGTGGCCACCATGTATATATGTCTTGAGCAGACCTTTGCTTACATGAATACCGAAGCGACATGAACTAATTTACATTCGCTATTGCTTCTACCTACGCGGTAAATAATCGAATTTGAACATAATTTAGCAATTTCACTTTGGTAATGACTAGAGTCAACTATAAGTAAGCAGCAATCTATTGCAAATGTTTAATTTGACACTAGTTGTGGCGACGTGTCGGTTAAGACGAGGTTTGAATACAATCAATCGTCGTCACATCAGTTATTAACCAGGTAGTTGCCAATGCATTGGGCATTTTTTTTTAATATCAAACATGTCAATTCATGTTCATTAGGGCTTATAATTTCCAAAAACGGAATCTACAAAAAAAACATAAGTATCGAGTCAGCTCACTAAATTTCACGAGTTGAGAAATGCGACCTTTAGGGGAGAACAGCCGGCCATCCGGACATAAGAAAGAATCATTGCCCAAGCTGTACGTCTAGCACAACTTGCTGACAAGTCGCTTCGCGCGCGACTGAGCGTCACCTGTCTCACTCGTACCATGCAAATTAGAAAGAGGAGGGTAGACCTTTCTCGACTCGCGTCGCGGCGCGGTGACAGTTGTGGTAGCCCCCCTGAAACGAAGAACTTCAATCGCTTTTCGCGCTCGTTTAAAATACCAAAATAGATTATATAATCCAAAATTACTGACAATGAGGTACTTTGTTTCAGTTGGCCGAATCTTAACACTATACTTTGTTTAACGACTGTTCAAATTAATGGGGCTATTTAAATCGATCGAGATAGCCACCGCAACTCGGTGACAGCAATTAGCATCGGACCCTTTATCTCCATTGTTAGCTTTGAGTTATGATCGCTTCGTTCTCGTCACAGAGTCAGGATTATGCATCAAAATGTTCGATCGATTTGCGGTAAAACTTCACTGCTAGAACTGTTACTGTTATGCATCTCTGAAAACCCGGATGTATTAGGGTTAAGCGAAATTTGGTGCCAAAAACGTGATTTGGAACGAATAAGATTATGTCGGTATGCCCTTGCGAACGCCTACTGCCGCGCACGAGTCAATGCTCATGGTGGGGTGGAGCTGTATATACGCGAAGGTGTGCAGTATAGGCAGCGTAATGACTTGCATTGTTTTGGCGTACCATATCACTTTGAAATTACGGCGATTTAAATATTATGTATTGATCTAGTTATTATTGTATTCTGCAGAACCGGAAATGGCGATTTTGACATTTATTTAGAGAAATTGGAATTGTTATTGAATAAGTTATCTGACTAAGGCGGCCCTTACACCTGTAAGTTACTTACGTAAGTTCAGTACAAATATTGCTTACAGACGACTTACGTGAGCAGTATTTGTACTGAACTTACGTAAGAACTTACAAGTGTACAACAGGCCTAAGGTAGAAAGTTTCTTAATAATTGCCGATAAAAATGTTAATTATCACACTGAGAACAGTATGAGGCAACGGGTGGACGATATATTGAAAAGTTTTGACTGCGAAAATACTGTTACTTTTTCTACTCGCGTGACTACGGACTCTGTCATCCAGCGATTGTGGTATAACTAATCATGCCCAAGATAGTCTTATAGTGTTGCCAGTGAACACGTTCATTAGCGATCACAATGCGCAAAGGTATGCATTGACAAGAAGGTAGGGCGCAATAAAAATGCATCCAACAAGTTTGTGGAACGACGGCTATTTATTCAAGACACATTCCGTTTATTTTATTTTGACATTTCTTTGACGTTAATTTCAAATAAGCTATTTATTATACTCACATCTTACATTAATCTACATTTTCCGATAAAGGGGTGAAAATTAAATAAAAAGAAGCATAGGTACTGCCCTTGGATGACGAGCTGTCCGAGTAGATTTGTAAATACAAATGACCTTCAAGAAATAAAACGCCAATATATTAATAATGGTCTTATATCAGACTGCATTGCTCACTATTCTCGACTTATTGAATCGGCCACTCTGCGTGCTAAATAATCGCATATACTCGTAGAAAATAAGCTGAGAGAAAGCGAGAAGGTAAGGCTATATGGATTATTGTAAATGACGAAATAGGAACCGAAACTAGATCTCAACCAACGTTCAACTTACATCATCATCAGGGAGCGTACCTTTCATGCCGGTTTCGTCATAATGACGTATTCATATAAACACACAGGATGATTCAAAAAACGAAGTGACACGACTTAGTAACCGTAAACGTATTTAGAACCTAATATTTTATTTTATTTTTAATTACTTATAGGCCACAACAAAGTGTCTATCGAAGCTATCATGAAATTGGTCAAGTCCATGTTAAAATCAAACTGTGTTTCTTTATGTTCCTCATGTTCTTTGTGTTTTATTGTTTGCAAATGTAATTTGATGTTGCTTCAACAAACAAACAAACAAACAAACTGTGGCAAACTTTGCTGACAGCAGGAACAATAAAGTTGTTTATTATCTATAACTAAACATGGATTTATTTGGCACAATAATTTTATAGCCTCCATGGCGACCTAGGCCACTAGCAAAGCATTAAGTTTCCTGATCTTATTAAATTTGTTTGAACTGAAATGTTGTTTCCGCATGTCTCCTATTTGTGACAAAGAGTAAACTTTGATGTGACAATGTCAGATAAAGTTCTTTCAATGTCCGTCTCAAGTGTCAATATATTAGATCTACTTAAACGGAAGAGGTAGATTAGATAACAGTGATTAATCATTGATTAATCACATTTTCCATTATTGGGTACGGATAAATAAACGTTCGTTATGCCGTTGCTCTTTTCAAACTTTTTCCATCCTGTATTCCTGTATGTAGCTTGACGTCATTCGCCTGTCATCGGCATGAAATGTACGCTCCCTGATCATCATATTTCAAATACCAAACTGTTAGACAGTGAAGTTGCAAGCAAGTTTAATTCTTATTTTTTAGACATTGCATCTCGATATAGTATTCGATGTGATGAATCGTTATCTGCACATTACCTACGTCAACATCTAGGCAACTCAGACGTGCCTATATTTGATCTCCCCGTGGATACACACGATCTCTTGCACAGGACAATACAATCCCAATCAATGTTAAAGACGCCTAAAACCGTGGATACATATGATATTTTTTTAGACATTATCCTATGTATCTATCCGGTCGTCTCTGAAATATTGGTTGTATTGATAAATAGTATGTTTGAAACTTGAAACTGGCGTCTACGCCGATGTATTGAAATGGACTAGTAGGGTATGCCCAGTGTATAAATGGAAGGGCGAAAAAATTGACGTCAATAACTAAAGGCCGATCACCATAGAAGCCATCTTGAAAATTTTGGAGTCCATCCTGTCATCTAGCCTGATGAACCAGTGACAGTTTTGTGACGGGGTTGGACAACAGGTACAAGATGGCCGGTATTATGTGTGACCTGTAAAAAGCTTATGACGTAATCAGTCATACGCTCCTATTAAATAAAAGCTCATGATTTATTTCGTTCTTTTATGATAAATTGAAGGCAGAAGGTCAAGCTATCCATAAGTAGAACAACTCTTGAGTCTGAGAATGGATACATCAACCAAGGCATCCCTTAAGGATGAGCCCTCGGCAACACCTTGTTCTTGGCCTATGTAAATGATCTCCCGTCTGCTATCACATGCTTGCTCATGCTGTTTGCATATGACACTACGGTCATAGTTAGTGCGCAAACGCAGCTGTGCGAAGATAAGTGACCCATGTAGGCAGTTGCAGCAGTGGTTTTGTTCAAATGGGTTACTTTTAAACGTCACTAAATCGAACATAATGTATTTTTTAGGACGGAATATAACTGTGCCTGCCTGTATACCAAACTGTCCAATGCCACTATGCAACGAAACTAGGTTCCTTGGCTTTATGTTAGACTTAAATATTAACTGGAAGTGCCATGTCAATAAGCTGTGTGCTGGGTTGAGTAGTGCGGTATTTGCACTGAGAAAGTTCAAACCCCTAATTTCGAATGTTTCATTAAAATCGGTGTACTATGCTCATTTACATTCATTAATGACATATAGAGTACTCATCAGGTAAACTCAACGGACGCCAATCGAGGCTTCATACTGCAAAAACGGGCATTACGAACGCTGGCTGGTGGGAAACCTCATGACTCATGCAGGGAACTCTTCGTAACGCACAAAATTATGACGCACTACTCCATATACTTATTTGAAATTCTAATATTTGTGAGACGAAACTTACCCATGTTTAGGCGTGTCGAGGTATCAGGTAAGACTATTCGTTCCACAGGACGACTAAGAACAGTCCCACGTCGCATGGCACTTGCAGGAAAAAACCCGCGCGGCATAGGTCCCACTTACTATGAACGCCTACCCGCCGAAATACGAATGGAAACATCAGAAACCATATTCAAGCGTCGATTAAGAAACTTTCCATTGGAAAATCCACTGTATTCTATAAGTGAATTTTTTGACATAACCGCATAATTTTTATTTACGGTTTTTATATCATTCAAGTTATTATTCTTCTAATTATTTTTATTGAATGTTATTGACGATCACAATAGGGATTCTTTTAAAACATCATTCTCCTAGCGTTGTTCCCGGTTATGCCCCTAAAGGAGCTCGGGGTCCGCTTTGACACCTAATCCCAAGATTTGGCATAGGCGCTAGTTTTACGAAAGCGACTGCCATCTGACCTTCCAACCCAGAGGGAAAACTAGACCTTATTGGGATTAGATCGGTTTCCTCACGATGTTTTCCTTCACCGAAAAGCTAACGGTAAATATTCCGTACATAAGTTCCGAAAAACTCATTGGTACGAGCCGGGATTCGAACCCACGACCGCCGCTTGACAGCCGCATGCCTGAACCACTAGGCTACCGTAGCTATTTCGGGATTCTTTTAAAACATGTAATTTATAATTCTAATCTTATATTGTGAGTAAATCAAACTGAATCTGAATCTGTTGTATAATATTAAAGAAAGAAAGCAGCTTAAATGTTTGATATTAGTTTGTTTTCAGAGGGGTAATAAGTAATAAGGTAACTTTTCGAACGAGCGTTAGGAAACGTTAAGTCAACTGTCATTTACCCCGGTAAAAATACGTTTAGATCTACCTCTGTAGGTACGGCTCTCGCAGGACGACCCGCGAGCTGTGTCGCGGCGAGATAAACTATCCAACGCTTAGAAAGAGACGGATAGTCTAGGTCGCCGCGACCCAGTTCGCAGGCCGTCCTGCACGGCTAGCACGCGACGGCGCGCGAGCTCTCTCGATTTTTCTCGCACTATCCGTCTCTCTCTAATTAGAGCACTTAGAACAAGAGGTATAGTGCGATAAAAATCGAGAGTATGTCGCGGCCGTCGTGTGCTACACGTGCTGTGATAGCCATGCTGACGTACGTAAAATGCGTTTCCCAATCGACCAGCAGGTATGATTGAGATTATTTCATGTGACTGACTTTTTATTAAACTGTCGTTGGAATTGGAAGGTAGAATTGGTTTTTTAGGGTTCCGTAGTCAACAAGGAACCCTTATAGTTGCGCCATGTCCGTCTGTCCGTCTGTCCGTCCGTCTTCGGCTTAGCTCAGTAACCATTACTACTAGAAAACTGTGATTCGGCATTTGTATATAAATCAATCACGCCAAAAAAACAGTAGGTACCTACAATAAAACCTTGATTTGATTTTTAATGGTTTTTCGTCTACACCTAAAGCGGCGATGTAATTTTTTTTCCCGTTAAACTCATGTTGTGGGATATCGTTGGATAGCTCTTTCAAAAATATTATGGGTTTTTTATAACCATTTTTCAAATCAGTGATTCGTTTGCGAGATATTGGGCTTTAAAGCCTTCGCGTTCGAGTCGTGTGAACGATTTGCCTAGTGACGTTTAGGCAGATCATGAACTTCCTAGGAATGTCATGAAACGCCGGCATTTCATGATTTGGCCAAGCCAGTGACGTTTAGGCTGATCATGAAATTCCTAGGCATATCATGAAACTCCGCCATATCGTTCAATACTCACCGTTTAAATGAAAAAAAAAATGAGGAGTGCGGACTGATAATCTCCAGCGAGTCGACGCCACCCCGCTGCGCGGGGTGCCTATTTCTGGTCTGAGGGACACATGTGAACCCTAACCTAACCGACCTAAGACAGAGTTCGCTTATGACAAGCCATTTTTGTCCGCCCTGATTATTTGCTCCCAACAATCACGGCCGCCATCGCATACGCAGCGCCACCTGTGGCCAAGAAAGAAACTATTTTACGATGTGCCCGGTATAGAGCTAGGAATATCGACGAATGCGTTGCTCTAATCGATTTGCCGTATTGTTTATCAGGCACATCGTGATAAGCCTGGCCAACATGTAGGCATATCATGAAGTGGCGGCGTTTCACGATATGCCTGGAAATTTCGTAATGTGGCGGATTTTACGATCGGCCGTCGACATAGACACTAAATAATACCGTAGCTATTTCATATTTATGTCAATTATGTCGTATTTTCTCGAAAAAAGGATAAAAAAAATAGTCAAATGGAGGATAAGCAACGCAGGAGTTTAGATAATCACGAAGTTACTAGTGTCCAAAGTTTTAAGAAGGGGTATGTTTTGTCCCTTTTCCGCAAAACGCAACTTCATATGAAACGATTGCCAATTACTATGACGCTCGCAGTTAGTGACGTCACTAACTGCTAGCGTGTTCTCTCTTTAACGAGCAATATTAAGACGCTGTCAACACCAAAATGCTCTTAAAGATTTTGGATAGCGCGCACACTGTCTATTTGTATCGGAGTAAACGAGAGCGAGTGTTACTGGGCGGCCCAGTTTTTAAGATAATACATAAATAATGAAATAAAAAAAAGACCGGGTTACACTCCGGGAGTGCCGGCAGAAGTGAAAACTTAATAACATTGAAACAGTTTTTCGATCAGGTCACGTGACATCTTACGGTGTCACCCTAAAAATGAATTTGACGCAAATTTATAAACAATTATCAATTATTAAGGCGCGTTGGGTGCGACGGGCCGCTCGCCCGTTGGTGGCGGCAAACAAAATACCAATTGGTTTTTGCCATTGCCAAATATTTTTCAAAGCTTTATCTCTTTAGGAATACCGTCCAAATTCGAAATATTCGAATTTGCGAGAACAGCAGACGGCGGCGGTGAACAAAATATCAATTTGTTTTTGCCGTTGGTAAATATTTTTCAAAGCTTTATCTCTTTAGGAATAACGTCCAAATTCGAACTTTTCGAATTTGCTCAATAGCAAAACGGTGAAGGACGCTTGGACAAAATTACAAATTTATTTGCAGAATATGCTATTGCAAAAAGTGTTTAACGGCTTTATACTCTTACGAATAGCGTTCAGTTTTAAATGAAGTCGAATCGGCTAGCAGCAAAATATAAAAGTTTGTGACCTCCTTCACTGTCGCGTATTTAACAATTTTTCCCCATCCCAAAAAGTGCTCAGCGCCGCTAAAGAAGTTTTCACTTCAAAAAAGGGTGGATTATTTGTGAAATATAACTCGTTAGCGGTTTAGGTATGAATATGTTGACTTCATGTTTTTAATTGCAGACCCATACGTCAAAAAAATAAAGACATAGAACCGTTTAATGTGATTTTAAGACCAATCTTTGCAATTATTTTTCATCGAGCCGATGTCGTCCACGGTCTTTGAAATATGGTGAATATTAACACATATTTTATTTGATTTGCAAATATAGATATAGAACAAATAGTTTTTCTTAAAAACTGCTTAAATAACACCAATTTCACCAAATTAGGTCTTGTCAGCCTCTTAAAACGGCTGTAGCTTCGTAATTCTTTCAGATATCTGGATGGGATTTTCTTCACTAGGCATATTTTTTTGCCTTTTTGTAAGTAGTACTCATTATAAACCACATTAATGTTTGCAAAGGAAACGTTTTAGGTTATTGTACAGTCAATGTCAAAGATATGTTTACAATCTGGTACCTTATTACAGTATAAGGTGAAAATTGTAAACGAATCTTTGCCGTCGCCTCTACTCCATAAAGAGGCATTTCCTTTAGAAGTCCCTGATATCTACCTCAATAGATACGTATCGGCGTTTCTTCAAAAGTCCAGATCAAGCAGTCTATTGCCCGTAGATACCTACAGTTTCCTATTTCGTGTAGGACTGTGGGTTTCACTGAACATATTTTTGAGAGCATTGTAGTAAACTTGGCTTTTATATACTTAGCTCACACAGTCAGTCAAATTACTTGTTTGTTCCTACTACAACTACCTTATTTAATCTTAAAATCATATTATCGTTCCAGAATATCGAGTCGTCTTAGTTGTTAAAAGCCCTTCTCTTTCCTTTCATGTTTTCTGATATCATTACTTTATCAGCCGATACTTACAGCAGGGTCTGCCACCACATAACATAACATCGAATATAAATTTTTGCCAACATTTGTCTACTGGCGCTAACTGATAATTATCGTATTGTGAACGCATTAAATTATTTATAATAATTGTCTCAAGTTACCGCGATTGATATTTAAAACAGACACCTGTGCAAGTGTACACCTTTTTCTAATGACGTTCAGTTGCGGATGATTTCGCAATTTTTTTTAAATACATTTTGATAAAGGTGTGAAATGAAAATCTTAAGTCATACAGAAAGCTATGCTTAAGTGCAAGGCCTGAGTGGACGCCCCGCTCATAGCGGGGCGTCGAGCGTCCATATAAATTGCATTTGTTTTATATGGACGCTGCACGCCCCGCTCTGAGCGGGGCGTGCACTCAGGCCTTACACTAAGGCGCCTGCAGCCAACGGGTTGACTAGCTCTCTTGCTAATGTTAGTTCGATACTTTTTACCAACTTCTATTCTATGTACTGATTTTTTTCTAGGACGATAAACATGTAGGCTTATAAGGATAGGTAGAAAAAAAAAAACCGGTCAAGTGCGAGTCTGACTCGCGCACCGAGGGTTCCGTTTAAACTATTAATTAACTCAAGGTAAAGTAAATTTCCCAATATTTGTTAAATAACTTATTTTAACACAACAGAATTCAATTTCATACATCGAATAGCTTTTACACCAAGACCAGCGAACTACCAAGACAATTAAATCGCGAATGATTTTTTTTTGACCTGCTATTGAAATATACCCGTCTCAACCACGGAATAAAGAATCCATTGGAAGTGGCATTCAACCGATTTTCATAGAGAACCACTGTCGCCGCACGCACACAAACACACTTCAATAATACACGAACACACAATTGCAATAGGCTTTCGATTTGTTAAAACATACTGTGACAATATGTTGTTAACGTTAGCAAATTTTATATGCAAAATCTACTTTAACTGGTACTATTTACGGTCTCATTTAGAGTGTCAAGTAAATATTTCTTACGTCCGTTACCATATCGACGGTCCGAATTAAAAGAGTCGGATCTGCAAACATTGAGATTTTGGCTTTTCAGTGGCTCAGGTCGTAAAAAACTCTAAATTTTAAAACCACATTCACAGATTTTAGTTTTTCTCAATACTTTTCGTAAAAACCAAGATAAAAATGTCGGATCTAAGAACAGATGACATTTAAAAACGTCGGTTGTGACAGTTCCGACATTTTTACGGGACATACAGTGAGTACAAAGATATAACACATTCTACTATTTTACACGGAAAAGTATAGCGTGTTTTTTGTTGTGTATTTTATGTAATTTACAGCCTGTTAAGTTATCAAGTAAATTTTCTCTGTATTAAATTGTTACATAAGAGTTGTTTGAAGCTTGCGTTATAGATATTAAACGACGATGTATTTCATAGATGTAAATACCCAATTACATAGAAAAAATACAAGACTCAGAAATCATGCTCATCACAAAGATATTTGCCCTTGCCGGGATTCGAACCCAGAACCATCAGCTTTGTATGCCCCTAGTCATAGTCAGCCTCTAGGCTATACCGGTCGTCAAATATAAAGAATTGGAAGCAGGGCATCATATGAGAAATCGGAGCGTTGCTCGCTCCTTTGTATGGCCCACTGCACTGCCTCCACCGTTCGATATATTGGCCTAGCAATGCACTTTACAACATTATAAGTATACAAATAGAGAAACAATAATGAATCATAATAAAATTATTCGTACTTACGGCACTTACGCTACATACTATGTTTTGCGTGGGAATTGAATCTTCATGAATGAAGCGTTTTCCTTTTGGCGAAACCCATAAATCAGTTTCGACAAAATGTTCTGAACAAATGGTGTTGCATCGTTGCGGAAACCAATCCTTTCTCCCCGTAGTATCAATCCATCTTTCCTATGTTTTCGTGTCTTTAGGAAAACTATAATATTATAATTATGATTTTATTGTGTATGACATAACATTCAAATATGATATATTAGGTACTAACTTCCGCCCGCGACTCCGCCTGCGTGGACCCGGGATGAAAACTATCCTATATTTTAATTTAGACTATAAAATATTTTCGTGCCAAATGGCATCCAAAGCGGTTGAGCCGTTTAAGCGTGATTGAGTTACACACATCCAAACATCTAAAACATCCAAACATCTAAACATCCAAACATAAACATCCAATCAACTAAACTTTCACATATTTTATAATATTCTTAGGATTCCTAAAAAAATATATTTTTCATTTTGAATTATCGATAACAATTATCAACCTTAGCCACAGCATTTGAGTAGCGAACCTTCGAGGCATTTGCCGTGCATTTCACGTTCCGGGTAGCTAAATAATACACAGGATTATGAACTTTATTGTTAGAGAAATAGAACTGATATTTCCTTGACTACAGGCGCAAATTTAGTCTAAGAAATTGAAAATTCAATATTTCTTTATACGTATTCTAAAATAATACTTACCGATGATAGGAAATACCTCCATGAGACCAGTTTTTTAATGTGCTGTTGTTGGAGCAGCTTTTAATAGCGCAATACCGCATTTTACTAAAATAAACAAATATTCTCTCATGTCACACGCCGCGTGCGGTCGCTAGGTGAGTGACAATAATCTGTGCAAGAAGTATGCTTATTATTGCTCATGTTCGGCGACACGGGAACGCCCACTCACCACTTCCATTGGATTCTTTATTCCGTGGTCTCAACCCCATTAATTCTAGAAAAATCTTAACAGCGCGAAGTAGGAATGGGGTCAGCGCGATCTATCAGCTCCATTTGGTACTAACGTGCAAGGGCAATCAGCTTAGTATGTATCAAAGAGTAAAGTAAGTATATGGTCTAACCATAAAATATACAATACATTCCGGCAAAATCCTGACAACCACCAGCTGTCATTCTCTATCAGAAGCCAGTGCGATCAGCGGCTAAAATCTATAGAGGTTTTAAACCGCTGTCGCCACAAGTGTGTAGTAGTGGCAGTTAACATGAATATTGTCTTTTAACAATACATTTTACTATAAATATTAAATACGGAACCCTAAAAGTGTCATTGTCAGATTTAGGTTTGCGTCTTTTCGGTGGACATTGCCAAAGTCTTGGCTTTAAAGTCTAATATTTGGTTGAACTCTGAATCCGCATAAACGGCGTCGCCTCTTCTATAATTCTATGCGATAAAAACATATTATATAAAGACATAAGCCCTTAACTATTGCCCACTGAAAAGAGGATTTTTGTTTTACTGAGTGACAATGACCCAAAAAAGGTTAGGTCAAGCACAATACTAAATAGGTGTGATATGTATACATGTACACAATCGAGATATGGCAACAGTCAGGAGACTGGTGGCATAACGCCACTTTACAATGTCACACAAAACAGTACTTTGTATGAAAACCTACTGTGAAGTGGTTGTTGTTAAAAGCGAGACTGCCAAAACTCACTAAATGCAGAGAATAGGCGAGTAGACTCAAAATTTATTATTACTTCAAAAGAAAGAAGGCAATAACCCTCCTCTCCTTCGGTAGTCGGGTAAAAAAATATGCCGAATGACGAAAATCCCATTTAAATATCTCAAAGCTACAACCGTTTTAATGTTGCTTGTTATTGTTAGAGATAGGAAACGCAGGCAGACCGTGACGTCACGATCCTCGAGCGTCATAGTAAATGACAATCGTTTCATATGAAGGTGCGTTTTGAGGAAAAGGGACAGCCATACCCCCTATTAAAACTTTGAACACATACTCGTAACTTTGGGATTATGACCAACAGGTTAACCATTTCACTAAATTCTTTATCCTTTTTCAAGAAAATATATATTATTGATTATTTTATTTAGTGTCTAAACTCCTATTAATAACTGTATTGGATGAGTTTTTCTTTACCTAACCTACATTTAACCACTCGGTGCCCAGTGTGCCAAGAGAAAACAGTGACAGTTACTCGAAATAATATCATACTAGTTCGAAAAAGGTTTGCTTTATTTTGTATCTAGGGTAGATCAAAATATGGCACCAGTATAACCTTACATTCGAGTAATTTAGTAAATGTACGCTATTTAACATGTCATAATTTCGATTAATAAGCAATCATTTTTACTTTCTGAATGTTAAGACCCGTGGATAAATTACTAGAAATGTTACTTTGCTATTTAGCTAGATGTCGTGATGATGTACGCAAAGTAAGTATCAATCGATTGTTACGACACTTTTGGATAAATGTAAGCTCTAACGTTCTATTATGGCGCCTACGTAATTTCAGAAGCAAGTGCAAGAGTAAAAATTGCTATGCTCTAAGTTTCAGGCGCTCCATACAAAATACACAAACATATTGAGAATTTTCCCGTTATTTTGAATACTCAAACTTCTTATAGGTTTTCCTGTAATCTTTAAGCAATGAACTATTTTCCATATTTTTTTCAGAATTTTAAGCCTAGTAGTTTCGGAGATAAGGGGGGGAGAATGGTCAATTTTCGTCTGTTTTCCTGAATTACTTAAAATCTGTTTTTGCTAAAATTATAAAAAAAATACATCTGAGATGCTTACAACAACCCCTTTCATTTGATATGTCACACAATACAGTATGCGAAACTTTTTTATTTTCATTTTCCTATTTACCCCCCAAAAGTGGCCCCCATGTTCAAAATTCATTAACGTCCATCTTTGGGTCACCAATTTACATATGTTTACCAAATTTCAACTCAATCGGTCCAGTAGTTTCGGAGCAAATCGGCTGTGACAGACGGACAGACGCACGAGTGATCCTATAAGGGTTCCTTTTTTTACCTTTTTGGTACGGAACCCTAATAAGGACACGAAAACTTTAAAATATATTTAAAAAAAATGTACACAGCATGTTTATGAATTTCAAATATCATAAACACAACAAAATGAATAATAACTTATCAAAAAAGCAAAAACTTTTTAGGAAAATTACCGTTAATCACGGTTTTTTGCTAATAATTGCATGTGTGGTATAATTATGAAAAAAATACTGCTTCAATTTTCAACTTGTCGATGGCAAAAAGTGGCTAAACTATCTTTTTTTCCATGTCAATTGCCGGATGGCACAAAAATATTGCACTAAGTAGTAAAGAAAGGTTTTGCTTTTTTTCCGAAGTGGCATTACTTGGTAAGCAAAAACAACGTATTTCCTCAAGAAAGGTTTTGCTATGTTATAAAGTGGCATTACTTGGGTAGCATAAACTTTTTTTGGTATGTTTTTGGAAAAAGTTGGAATTGACGATTTTTGTAATAAGTACTCATTTTTTTCCTTCGGATCTGACCATTTTGTTTCTTTTCCCATACATTCTACTATGGAGCTGAATTCTGGATCAATTTTCACAAAATACATTTTTTCTCAAAAGCAAATACATAGAAAGTTTTTAGGGTTCCGTACCTCAAAAGGAAAAACGGAACCCTTATACGATCACTTTCTTGTCCGTCTGTCTGTCAAGACCCTTTATCTCGGGAACGCCTGGAGGTATCGAATTAAAATTAAATCCATATATTCAGGCCTACAGTCCCTTGAAGGTGTGAAAACATTAAACTGCTAAGTTAACGTAAAAAAAGTCTGTCTGTCAAGACCCTTTATCTCGGGAACGCGTGGAGTGGAAAATTAAAACCATAAACTCAAGTTAAAGGGGACTTTCCGTTGACCTAGAACTATGAAATTTGGCAAGTAACATCGTTATAGTATGCATAGGGAAAAATTTGAAAACTATACATTTGTAATTTTGTACGGAACCCACGGTGGGCGCGTCCGACTTGCACCTGTCTGGTTTTTGAATACGCGAAACAATTTTTTTTCAGGAAAAACCGAGAGTTTTTCCCATACTACGTGTGCGGTGTCCTTTTCAGTTATATAATTTTAAGATATTTTTTGGCATTGTATTTAATATAATAATGATTTAAACTTTCACGATTCTCAAACATTCTTTTTACTAAACGGGACTTACAAAAAATATTATTTTAATGTTCTAAAAATTAAAATGTTACCTTATATTTTATAGATTAACTCACCTGCTCGTTTAAAGTCCTTAGCATTTAAAAAACAATCATCTGGCTTAGCTTTCGCCCCCTTAAGCAGGAGTGCCGTGAGATATCGCGCACTTGGTTTAAATTTAATATGTTCAGACATTGCCAAATAAAATCATGTATCTTCGCCGTCTACTAGTTTCTAGAAAATTTGAATTTCATGAGGCAGAGTTACGTTTCACCCGGCTTGAACATTTAATAACTTGCTAAGCAAACGAATAACTTTCATGTTCGTTTAATAGTTTGCTCCATGATATATTGGCTAAATGATGTGAATGAATAATTCCAACGAAATATTTAGGTTTGTGGAACATACTCGTACCGTAACTGGATGTGGCTGAATTTTTCCAAAAATTGATGGAGATGTTTTCCGTAGACGATAGTTTTTGGCAATTGATATTTTATGACAGTCTTCATAATTATAATATATCCGGCCTTTGGAATCCCATGTATTGCAATGCAAAACACGACGGCGCGCGCGCAGCTAGAATAAAGATAAAGTAATCAATGCCCTACTTACAACTGTTACTTATATGTATTTTCCAACACTTCAGTAACAGCTTATTAACGCAAAGACCACTGAACGCTTATTATTATTTATATCGTTGTTAGCTAATGGCCGTCATTCTTTGATAAGCTGATTGATTTTGTTAATTTACTTCTTTATGTATATCCATTAAATAAGAGTAACGCATTACATGTAAATAAAAACGTTAAACCCACCAAAAGAGCAATGGTGAGGGCTATGCTCGGAGTTTTTCTGCTTGATCACATCCTCTGAATCGCTAAACTTAAGTATGGAGAACCAACAGCTTTTATAAAAAAACAACACTTTCTGCTGATATGATGATGATGATGTAAATAAAGCAGGATTAAAAACATTTGAATTAATCGGCAGTTGCATTTCGTTTATCGTTATGTTTGTTTACTGTATGTACCTGCCTTACACGTTTGGCCTCTATTCATTTCTCGTTGACTTGGCTCTTCTTTTACGTAATCAATTCATTCAATCAGTGTATCCATTCATAGACTACCGCCAGGCGAACTCAAATAAATACTAACTGAATATTTAAGGGAACCTAAAAATACCAAAGGTTAGCAACGGTATTTCCAACCGCAGTTGAAATTCAAACTACTGTTAACAAAATGTTATCTTAACACATTTAATCAATCCCACTGAATTCAGAGGTTTGGAGCACAAATTACATTTCGATTGTGAATTATTCATGGCCCATTCTAAATGTTTCCGACCATTACAAATCTATGTTGTTTGCTGATTCTATCGATTTTTATGATAAGTTGTTTGCGTTGTGAAAATCTTTGTACGAAAACTAGATGTACCTACTTAAGAATTAACATATATTGGAATACATTTTAATATTTGGTTTTCTATTCGGATTGTTTGAGCTATTGTAACAATGAACGCAAAACACTGTCTACTTATAGTTCATTATTCCTACATCTCAAGTTAACCCGTTCAACCTAAACGTGCAGAGTAGGTTGTCGTTCCCACAGCGCTAAGCATGACAATATAATTAAAAAAAACACTGATACACATAAAAAGCTAGATATACGTACGTCTATAGTGTACAACGTCGAAGTAACCTTCTCGCGTCCCCTACAAATATAGAAAACACGTAAAATAAACCAAGGACGTAAACTTATTGATTATTAAATAGTCAGGTATCAGACAGGACAGGAGTGAAGATCTTCTATCTAATGAAGAACATAAAAAGAATACCAAAAAAAGAAGAACTAGCATATATTTAGTCTCTGTTGAGGCCCTCTGTCCTATTATTCCAATCATATGATTCCTATGTTTAATAATCTATAAAATTGTAAAAAATCGTACGGTTTTTCCCAATATTCTCTCTTCAGTTCTACTAAACTGTGAAACCATTTATTCTATCAGTCTTTGAGTTTTATTCCTTTTCGACTTGAAGTGCGTTTCAATACCTTTTAGGTATTTTAATAACACATTTATATTTTACGTTCTCTTATTTAGGGCGTGTGTTGAGGACCCATACTGTTTATTTTAAATTTTAAAACGAATCGATACATAGAAGTTGGATATATTATTATGAGTTTACTACTCGTATATATCCAAAGTAAATATACAACGTGTTAATAAAATAACGCAAAACCTGAAAACCGTTTGTTCAGAATCGAGAGTAGAATGCGAAAAAAATAAAAAATAAAATTTTTGACGCGATTTATTTTTTACATTTGTATGGAGCAGGTCGCCCCAGTCGGCCAACACTCCATACAAATGTAAAAAATAAATCTTGTCAAAAAATTTATTTTTTATTTTTTTCGCATTCTATGCTCGATTCTGAACAAACGGTTTTCAGGTTTTGCGTTATTTTATTAACACGTTGTATATTTATGAACAAAGCTCTTTTAACAGCAGTCCCATATCGACTTCGGTTAGTTGCAGGACGAAATTCCTTAGGTTCCCGTAAATGAGATAAATGTGTGCCCAGACGTTGCGACTTTTAAACCTACAATCCACTGCTGAGCCTATATAGGTACGTTCCACTGCTGGGCACAGGCCTCTTCTCATGGATGAAAGGGAACATAATTTAAACATAACAAAATCTACAGGCAAAAAGCATATCTCACTCTTTTTGCAATTACTTTTTCCGCTTTCTGCAGAACCTATTGCAGGCTAACTTAATAAATAGATAAGTACAATCCTCAACCCGAAAGATATGAAGGGAAACATGACTAATCACGATGCCCAGATATCTCCATCCATCACTGTCGAAACGTGATGTGTCATATTTCCAACCCTCATTCCGTATCTGTGATTGAGAGCCTATGAATATCGGAAGCGTTATACATATTTATGGGTAGTGAGAACTTGAGAAGTTTTATTCTATTTTCAACTTGACCATTGAAGTGGCTTTCGTTTCAAAGAGTAAATAATAAAAACCAAGCCAAGCCAAGCCAAAGCCATGGCCAAGTGCGAGTCGGACTCGCGCACGAAGGGTTCCGTACCATTATCCATAAAAACGGCAAAAAAATCACGTTTTTAGGGTTCCGTACCTCAAAAGGAAAAAACGGAACCCTTATAGGATGACTTTGTTGTCCGTCCGTCCGTCCGTCTGTCAATACCCTTTTTGTCAGGAACGCGTGGAGGTACCAAGCTAAAATTTATACTAAATACTCAGGTCTACTGTCCCTTAGAGCTGTGAAAAAATTACTTCTAAGCCAACGCAATCAAAAGATGCAGCCGTTTATGCCGCAAATTCCCGCAAATTTTCGAAACTCGCAAGGGAATCAAAACCTACAGGGTACTTCCCGTGAACTCAGAATCTTGAAATTTGGTACGAAGCAACGTCTTATTATAGCACAGATAAAGGAAAAATTGCGAAAACCGTAGATTTTTAGTTACATCATGTAATAAAAATATTATATACCTACAGGTTTGTACAGAATCCTCGGTGCGCGAGTCCGACTCGCACTTCGCCGGTTTTTTTGTTCAATACTTTTGCTCTTCAATATTTTTTTTATTCTGTTTTTAGTACCTAATTATTGTTATAGCGGCAACAGAAATACATCATCTGTGAAAATTTCAACTATCAAACTATCACGCACGGTTCATGAGCTAAGCCTGGTGACAGACGGACAGACAGACAGACGGACGAACAGCGGAGTCTTAGTCCTGTTTTACCCTTTGGGTACAGAACCCTAAAAACGACTTCAGTAGATCATACAGATTGAGTAAAACAGAAGTCGCCTTTCCCGTGGTCAATAGTTAAGGGCTTCCATGCATATAAAAATAATTCGATTGCATGTAATTATATACCTAATTAAGTATATATAAGCGGATTAAGGGTCCAACCAAAAATTAGGCTTTATAGCGTTTAACTTTGGCAATGTCCATAGAAGTCTCCGTGTGACCCAATCGTAGAATCTTGTGGTTCACAAACTCTGTGAAGTTATGCCAAAAATACAAAGAAAACAGTTTTAATATAATTTATTCCAAACCATGTACTTTTGAAGCTCGAACGTGATCCTAACCACTTGATGTTTATCTATATACTAGGGCTGTTCAATAAATTCTGAGAATCGGCATAAAAAACAAAAGATATCGGCATCCTTTCGTTTTAATGATTAAATACACTCTGTCTTATTTAACACCGTGCATATTTATTATGTTGAAAATATGATTACTTTGCTTAAAAAAAAAACATTTCGATGAGACTGAGGAGTTTTACTAAGAATAAATAAATAATCAATAAATTATAAATAAATAAACAATGACTGAGGAACAAAGAATCAGGAAGGATATGAAGTAATTGTGAAAGAGTTTATCTAGATTATACGGTAGGTAACTAGTTGTATGAATTCATAAGCCTGAACCGCAACGCTGGTTACTGCAAGCTCGGCCAAAAAAAAAATCTCATAGAATCGGTATTTTATTAGCGCGTAGCGATTCCTGGCAGTGAATGTGTTTGCTATAGAATTATCTTGAATCACTCTCCCTTTGTATTTATATTTATATATTTGTCACCTAGGACACTCTATTTAAATAAATTTAAAATATAAGTTAATGCCCACCTGGCGCTAACAAAAATATGCATCATAATACATAAACTTCTCATTCAAAATAAACATGTTTGATTACCACACCACAATTTTGCCAACCGCCTATACAAACAAAATATCCGCCTATTTTAGTGACGTCAGAATTTAATCTACCATCATCTTTGTTTAGCTATTAAAGAAATACAAATGAATGCTATCCTTTTTTTTAATTATTCACTGTATTATTGAATAGTGACACAGTATGACCAATCAGAAATTATAATCATTAGACGTAATCATTCCCATTCTCACTACTTATTGAACACCCCCTCGTATAGTATGTAGAATACACTCGGTGTCAAATAGTAGGTATTATTTTTGTATACATATATATATATATTTATATAAATCTTACAACCATTTTGAACTGATCTCGAACAGGTATTAGTTTGCTCTGTACCTACGTGACATTTCTATTGGAAAATCACGTCTTGTTAAGCTTTATGAAGGAGAGGCTAAAGTTCACGAGAACGTGCTTCCCCCCCCTGCCCACCTGCTGGGGGGAACCTCGTGGCAACCGGGCTACATCAACTCAGATCACCCCCAGGAACACCTGTTCCAAGCGGTTTGCTTTGTCTCTAAAATGCAAGGTCCCCTTAGAAAACGGACCCTAAGATCTCCTACTAGCTGCCAGTTCAGTTGTTATACGTGGAGCACGAAGAACATGGTGCCGGTTAAGCACAACACGAGAACGATCTAGTTGAGACGTCAATGACAATATTTTTAAGTACGTCAAAAAAGTTATAACACGCCCGCACGTAAATACGTACCTACATAATATTTTAATCTGACGCAATGTCAGGATTTATGTTTATATGTCACTCTTATATTCGTATCATATGCAAATATATTAGGGGTCGGGCGTTATTAAAAACTGGAAATTTCGCGTGGATTAACCCTGTAAGTCACGCATGGCACGAGGCATTTTATGTCATACTCGTACCTCTACTCGCGTTTTGATAACAGGTAGGATTTGCATAAGTACTGGCTCCTGAAAAATACTCTAGTTTTTTTATGGAAGGTTTATCGTAAAATAAATATTAATTACGATATTGAACCAGCCTTGCTATGTGAGCTTGAGGCCGTTAGCTGACCACGAAAGATCTAATATAATTATTTAATTACTTCGTATTCAAATATTTTAATATAATAAAAGGAATAATAGAAGGAAAGTATTAACATCTAACCTGTTAATTTTCAGCACAAAAAGATCAGGCGCACGCGGTCTACGTACGTGCATTTTTTGAATTGGTATTTTTACCTAGTATTGACCTGAAAAAACCTGGTGAAATACGAGTATTCCTTGTTCGTTATTTTCCCAACACGTTACGTTTAATCCCAAAGGAGATTATTGTCGAAATAATGTTTTTGATTTGGAAATTTAACTTCAGATTACGAGCGGTACGTGTTCCCAATAAGCGCAGGACACAAAAATATCGTTTAATTGAGTTTTTTGGTGGTGCCTGTTATTTTTAATTTCCTATATTGTATGCAACAAACAATCTCTTTTGTATATTAAGAATCAAAGAGGTAAGTACAGCTAGTGTATCAAAACGAGATTCATTGAACATTTAAATAATGATGAGAACTTATTATACTTTTTACGTTTAAATCTTTTTTACGTTTCGTTTAAGTGTGCGCATAGAAGCAAGCATAATGTACATTTGCAGACGCAAGATACGCAGGTTTGCAGTGCGCTGTATGACGTCAACGCAGCGCGTCAATGTAGGAGTTTTGTGGCAACGGACATGCTGCGCAGCGAATACGGTGCCATGTGGACGACGCAAGGTGCTCCTAGACTTTTCTTCAGCCTTCGGACAAAAAATCGCAATAAAATCGGTCCATTCGTTTAGGAGCTACAATGCCACAGACGGAAACACATACACACATATACACAGACTCACATACACGCCAAACGTATAACACCCCTCTTTTTGCGTCGGGTGCTAAAAAGGCAGTCAGTATTTAAAAACGTATTAATAACATTTCTAATTAAAATCATTCCAGTGAGACTGCGCTATAAAGGACCATTATTAACGATCCCTTCCACGAAGGGTATTTGCGTCGGTGCCTTAATAAGCGCCCGATTATCACCAAAGTTGAACAAACATGCCCACCTGGCCTTATTGTTCCTACGCCTTTAAATTCAGGGCCTTTGTTGTGAAAGTTGGTGAGATAATGGTAATCTCTTATCTTATATCGAATATAATTTATCCCTTTTTCTCGCGTTTGTGGAAAGTTTAATACCACCAAAAACATAAATGTGAAAATGGGAGCCAAGTTCAATATTAACAATATGCGTCATTGTGAACTTCGCCGACAAGAGAATTGAGATATAAATGGGTGCCAAGGTCAGTAGATATTCCTTAAATAAAATGTATTCTGAAGAGCATACTGCAATTTCTTATTTTTTCTACTACAATAATATTTGCGATAACTATTATAAAGGTATATAAATAAATAATATAATTGATAAATTGATACTCAGACTTGACTTGGTTAGTTTTTACTAGCAAGTCATTTTTTTCGACGAGTGAGATATAACCTTACAATATATAAACAGATACTTACGTACTTGTAACAAAAAGATGATAACCAACTAGCCAACAAAAATGTGGGCAGTGCAACTTAATTTCAAAACAAAAAATTACAGGTCCAAAGGTGGGGTAGATAATATAAAATACGATACAATATATATTAGTCTACTGTGTTTTATTTAGGTTGCAATATGATAATGAATTAAATATGAGTGAACCGGTTGAAATACAGTTACGTGCCTACTTTAGACTATGATTTAATTATTCATTATAACTAGGATATGGCGTTTTAATTGTTTATGGTCAAACAATGGGAATGGGAAAAAAATATGTTCAGGGGCACCTACTCTTGTTTTAGTTGGTATTGGCCCAAAACTAGTATGTTTTTACGGTATTGTTCCTGCTCTTTAGCCACTCACTTGTGGCAACCAGAGTTGCTTATTATGTGCAACCCCTAAACTGATGGTGGCAATTACTGTGGTTGCCAAGCGCAGTATGGACTTCTTTGATAAAGAAAAATTTAAAGCAATTTAGACTACCTTTTTTAAAATCCGAAATCAAGTGAGCGGTTAGTGGCGGTGCGTGAAAATTTTCGATGGGCAAACGGATCAAAAAAATATATGAAAGATTTTAGAGTATTATACCAATAACTATAGGCTTGCCTAAAATAAATTTAAGGCAAGCTGGTGGGAATCGGCTTTTATGGGCGCTCCGCCACTGTGTTTGATTTTACAGGTGCTAGTCGTGCAATTTTTTTTTATTAAAACGTCAAAAAACAAAAAGCCGCAAAATTGCCAGTTAATGTACGCGTGGACCGCAGTATTGTGGTACGCTTTACTGAAGTATAAGTGACGTACGATGTGCCCACCGCCCACATAGTTCGATTCCATTATTTTATAATTATTATAGCGCGATACACCTACTTGTCTACTTTGTATAAACTACTATGTAAGTGCTACGACACATAACTTGAATAGCATATTGGATGAATTCATAAGATTAAACTTGAAAAAAAAATACAAAGCCAAGAAGCAGTACCCACTAGGCAAACGTACTTCCTTATCCCTCGAGAATTGCCGAGATAATATAAATATCTAGTCATTTTCATAACTTACACAAAACAGATCCACCAGAGTTATTAACCATCATAACTTCTTCTCACAAGTAAAAGTAGTACCGTCAACAAAAACTAAATAAATAAATAAATATTTGCGGACAATCTTCCTTAATTCGACATAGACCCAAACTAAGCAAAGCTTGTACTAAGGGTACTAGACGACGTTAATATTAATAATAAACCATTTATTTCAGGCATCTAAGGCCCTTAGTTATACACACCTTAAAGACTAACATGCATACTATTATATAATACTTAAAGCTAGGTTAGAATTAGAAAAAAAATATCTAAAAATGTATAATGTAATTGTAATTTTCTCAAAAATGGCCCGCAAAGTGAACATAACTCGCTAAATATTGGAAGGTAAAGTGTATAGTTTAAGGTCAGAACTAATTTAAAAAATAAAAAACATTGCAGGCCGCCTGGAATATTGTATATAAATTCTTTTTTTTTGTCGAGTACCTTATTTTTTAAGCCAATTCAACTCGTATTTTTCTGTTGCAAACACGACGTTTTTGTAGGTGTCTCAAATAGTTTGCGTTTTTTTGGTGGAAAAATACACATGCGATTCTGTTTAAAAATAACGGCGGGAAATCGTAAATATTTCCACGTTCTGCAACGATATTTAAAGTTTATATAAATTTAGTATTTTTTATTCCCCCATTTTTAAGAAAAGCACTATATAAGCTCGTCCGTTTAAACAAATACTCAGCCTGCAATTGCCTCCTTCCCGGCCACGGCAATAATGTACTATTCATGTTGCCACCCAAAATTACTAAAAAATATGTTCTCTATGTACCTATTCTGAAGAGCAACGAAAAAACGTACAGAAGCGCAACTGTGCTCTTTGATCACAAGTGTACTGTTACTTTTAAGCTGCGCGCTAGAAGCAAACAGTCAGTGGAAGGCGATAAATCTCGCGAGGCGTGGATACGGCCTGCTAAGAGCGCAATAAGGACTCTTTTTGCAAGAAGCTCTGTTTTGGAGCTTCGTGACGTTGCCGGATACATAAACTTAGCATTGAAAATAACATTGCGGATACTTTGTAGCCTATAAATAATTTCATATTACACTTTATGGGCAATTTACACTTATTTTCATCTCAGTTTTTTGCACAGCCTTACCTTACACTTACGTAAAAGTATTATACCGATGTTTAACTATAATTCTAGATATTTATTATGCATTTCAACACTTTCACTGGCAGGAACCGGCCTAAGCCGTAGGCGCATGTAGATATGGCGGGGTAAGTAATACGTGGTATAACAACTTATCATATAACGTTCATAATATATACGCTCACTGTGTATAAGCTTGTTTAGTATAACGTTCATTGCATATAATGAACGAAAGGTATAATGTCAAAATATATATTTTCGTAAAGTATAACGTTCTTTAGATATAATATCAATTGATATATCGATTAAAGGGTATAATATTCATAACACCTAAGTAATTGAAAGATTGAACATTAAAATTTATTTGAAATCAAAGACGCCAATTATTTTAACCTAACCTAACCGCCAGCGTGTCGACGTCACCCCGCTTCGCGGGGTGTCTATTTCCGCTCTAAGGGACACAAGGTAACCCTAACCTAACCTACAAATAATACCATCGTTAAGAGTATTTATTGCTTTTTACTGTGGGGGGCTTCGCCCCCCGAGCCCCTTTTGTGGGGGCTCGGGGAAATCCTTGTACGAAAATATACTATGTGTTATGATCGTTACACGTTATGTATGTTATATGAAATGAAATTAGTCAATTTGAGTGTTATAGAAAAAAACGTTACATAATATGAATATTATGTCAATTTACCGATATTCCTTATAAAAAATATAAAAGTATTGGTTTTGTTGTTATAGCTAACGTTAATTATATCTTGTGAACGTTATTAATATGAAATTATATATATTGTTGTTATATCTCGTGGGACGCACTCGATACGGCGAAAACCACGGGATCGGCTACGACCGTAGCGCGTAGCGATTCTTGGCAGTGTATGTAAGTGTAAATTGTAAGCTATTTTGGTAGACTACGGGGAAGAGGTACTATCCGGGACCGCTGATACAATTCATCAAATCAACTAAGAAATGTCAATGTTACAGTGGTATCATCAGTATGACGTTCCAGATGATACCAACCTTTTCATTATACTAAAAAATATAATTAACTGGCTTCTACTTAAAAATAAGCATCCTTTAGATCTTCGTTATGTATCCAAGTATTTATTTATCTATATAAAAAAGTGTCGTCAATAAGCACTCTTGTTCTGTTTGGGACTGCGTAAGACTGTTCGGAAAAATCTACAATTTTGTCACAAAATTAAACAAATAAAGTCAAAAGAAAAAAATCGGGCACTCCAGACAGTCGTCAAGCTCCGAATATGAAATTACAAGTAAAATAATTATGGCCGCAGTACACACGTAACGTTGTCGAATTTATGATTTTAAGTAGGAATCTTCCAAAGATATTTAATTATTTGAACGACAGACCGAAGCAAATGAAGTTCTCCGTTTCAGCGGGCGCAAAAAAGCCGGCTGCACGTGGAGTTTTGTGAGCAGGGTCGATACTTACATATAAATCGTTTTTTTGTCGACTCAGTTTATGGAAATTTTTCAAGACCTACCCGCTAGGTTAGCAACTTACAGAGCCACCTAATAATAGGTACAAGTTCCTATGATAATCAACCTACAAACCAGTTTTAAGTCATAACTTTTCATAATATTAGTTTTTCGATTGTTATTTGTTTCGATTTGGTTCGAATCGGATAAGGGCATTTATTTGTGTGATGAGCACGAAATACAGAATATTTCTACCTGAGTCGTGGATATTTTCTATGTATTTATTTGTCTATATACACGATGTGTTTTAATCCGTGATCAGGAGTCGAAAAATATTGATAAACAGCTAAAACGGATTTCAATGGATGAGGTCTCATACAATTAAATCACTGTTTAGGTAATTAAATTTAATGATAATGTTAACTCTAATATCCACTGAATGTTTGGCCACCCTACATTTCTTGAAGTTAAGTAGATACGTCTAACACACATACGTAAAATTTTCGCAAACTACCGTTAGGGTAACAATGATTTTAAATGATAAGTTTTATTTAGAAAAAAAAAATCTCTGTTTTAGGTAACTTCTAGTTAATCGTGTTTGGTATCAATTACAGAATTAGAAAAATTGACTCCTGATCATGAATAAAAAATCTTCGTGTATAAGTATGTATATCGTCATTTAGTTACCATATTACAAGCTTTGCTTAGTTTGGGAAAAGGTCGATATGTGTAATATTTTGTGTAGGTGTACCTAGTTGTAAGGTGTGGGCGTATCCTGGGTTCTCCCGGGCATTGATAGAAAACGGTGGTACTATGTTTACAAACTTTACTAAGGACTTCTCTATAGCATAGTTACGAATTCATGTTCAGAACTCAGATATGAAAAACATATACCCAATTCAGTTAGGAGCTGCTTCTACAAATTGAAAGTCTTGTACAAGATAAGACCTTTCTTGAGTGAGACTCTGCGCGTTCAATTAGTGGACTCACTAATTTTATCAAAATTAAATTATATGGATATAGTGTATGGTCCATGTCTACTTACTAAAACTAAACGACTTGTGCAACGAGTACAGAACGCCTGTGCTCGTTTTTGCTTCAATATTCCGTTAAGGGCACATGTGACTCCATATTTAAACAAGTGTAACATGCTTAAAATGCTACACCGACGAAAGCTTCATTTGGCATGTCTTCTTTTTGAGGTAGTTCACCACCAGTCCCCTGCATATTTCTTTAAGAAGCTTTCCTTCCGTAAGTTACGGGGAGTTCGGCAATGTGGGTTACAGTTGGCAACGCATAAGCACAGCTCAGCTGCATTTCGCGGAAGTTTCAGGTATTTGGGAACTAAATGTTGGAATAACCTCTCGCCGCCTCTGACGAACCAGAAAAGTGTGCATAGTTTCAAGGTTAAGCTTAAAAAAGAGTTGTAAAAACACCAGCAAAGACAGGAAAATTTCAGACATGATACTAGTTTTCTGTAAGCAACCCCTGAGATACCTGTAGTTTATGTCCCATATTTTTTGTACCTTGCCTTGCTTGTTTTTCTTTTTGCCAAATATAATTTAGTTTGTAGTATAGCTTGTCCAGTAATCTAAAATTGGAATTTTAGTAAATCTAATCTCTTCTCTCGTCTCTGGTCGGCGTGACAGTCAGTGACAGTGACGTTTCGTTCGTATCGTATCTGCATTTTCTTAGTAGTTTGTGTTTCGTTTTTGCAAGTTTGTACTATAGATTAAGAATACCTAGTTTAAGTGTAGTATGCACGCACATTTATTTTTTACTTTTTGTTTGCATATATTCAATTCAATAATATTGTTACAAAATATATATTTTTTGAAAGTTAAGTAATATTCTCAAACCTGTTACTAATCGGCTAGTATAGCCGCGTCGTCGGCGAGCTGAGGCATGCACCTGGGCCACAACGGAAGAACAGCGCTGGCTTTGGCTTCATGCTGAGCTGTGGCCCTTTTGTGGCAAACAGTGTTGGTTCTATTTTTATTTTTTATTTACTATTTATTTCTCTCTGTGTTTGTCATAAATAAATGCTTTTCTTTCTTGCTTTTTTCTTTCATGTGAAATACAGTGAACTGGCAATTTCGGTTCTCGTCACACCATTCTCTCTATACGATAAATTCTCCATCAAGGAGAGCGTCCACCTCCTGTCAGGCTTTTCCCTCGTCCACCGTCCGTTGTTCTGTTTCTAATTCAAATAATACTCGTTATAGCCCTCTGTTGGCGCACGCCGGAACAAATGAGCTCCCGACTTTGCCCAGACAAACATTTCCTCGTTCGCATGTATTTCAATGATGATATTTATTTGTAGATTGACAGTGAAGCACATTACGACCGAAGTCACGATGCATTTAATAGAGGACGCTGAATGAAACTTCTCCTCTCCGACATATCCATATCCATACTTAATATTATAAATGGGAAAGTGTATGTGTGTGTTTGTGTGTCCGTCTTTCCGGAGCGACGAATTGATGTGATTTTTTAAGTGAAGATAGTTGAAGGAATGGAGAGTGACATAGGCTACTTTTTTTCTCTTTCCAACCCGCCACTTCCCTAAAATGGGGGCTGAAAGTTTGTATGGAGCTACGATATAAACGAGTTCCTCGCGGACGGAGTCGCGGGCTGAAGGCAGATTTCTGTGTCAACTAGTGTGCTTATTTAGATTACTAATATTTAAATGAAATAATATACATTACATAAAAATCAATCAATCCAACTATGAGGATGATTTTCGGAAAATATATTTCCATCTCCTTTTCCAGAGAGGTAATCACGTAACATTTTGAACGCGCGTTAGGTAGATCCAACTGTCATTTTTCCATATAAAAATTGTCATTTAGATCTACATAACCGTACGTGCACTGCGTTACGTCATCGACCTGCTGGACTCAAGTCATACCGGTATAACGCAGCTACAATATCTGTGGACCTGGCGTCGATGACGTCACGTCGGCGCTCTGGATTTTAGGATCGACTATGTGGATTTTATTAAGATGATAATTTAAAATGAAAATAATATTAATTGTGCAAATATTCAGTGAAATCAAATTGTATACGGTGCGCAAGGCGCGCGGGGCGAGTTCGGGTAGATAAAAGACAAAGGGGAAAGGCTTCCCATTCCAGCGAGGTCCACAGATATTGTAACCGAGTTGTAGTTAGTTCTGAGGTTTAAGAGGGGGCGTATCGCCAGGGAAAAATCAGAAATCACCCGCGCGCCCCGTACCTGCCGCGCTGATGCGTCTATTGCTGCCCCGCTCCTTCTCGCATAGTATATGCCCCGACAGTCAGATGAAACATGATGAATACCTATAGATAATTACAATAAGTGGAAAGAAAGACAAAATCTGTAAGTACCTATATTTGAAGATATAATTTTCGCTAGTAGGTAAGTCAGTTTCGAGAGCTATAACTGAAATATGACCTTCCGTTTTTTTACTAAATCACGTAAGGGTTGTAATTTAGCATAATAATGTCTCGTAAAAGGCTAAAGCAAAAAACAGCTATAATCGAATTTAAACTTTTGTGAGACATATCTAAAATACTACTAATAAATCCACGGTTAAAAAATTAACGTAAATGTCACGGCAGGCGACATGTTTCGAACTCTTCGGGAGTTCTTCTTCAAAACAAACATCGAAAACACTAATCCTGAAGAAGAACTTCCGAAGAGTTCGGAACATGTCGCCCGTAGTGACATTTAATACGTGAGTTGAACCGTGTAATTATTAGTACTGTTTCAACACTGTTTCAGTACTGTCTCACGAAAGTTTAAATTCGAAAAGCAATGTCCGCCATCTTGGAATTCAAAATGGACATCATTTCTAGAATCTTCACCCTCGAGAAGCCTGCCAATGTATGTTGTTCTTTAAAAAAACGCGCATATTAATTTACAACGAATGTTTCAAAAATTTTAAATAATGCGACCACTTTTTGAAATATTTCTGACTATGAATTCGTATTTAGACCTCTCAGACATCGATTTTGAACATAACCGGATTTATTCTCAACTAGCGATCCGCTCCGGCTTCGCACGGATACTATATTATACATATAAACCTTCTTCTTGAATCACTCTATCTATTCAAAAAAACCGCATCAAAATCCGTTGCGTAGTTTTAAAGATCTAAGCATACATAGGGACAGACAGCGGGAAGCGACTTTGTTTTATACTATGTAGTGATAGTGATAGTGATAATCTTTCATAAAGTAAATACACGATCGACAGAAAAATGTTCGTCTAGTTTTGCATGTACTGCACAAATTATTCTAAGAAGCCGGTCACCCGCCGATCGCTGCGTAATCTTATAGTTGTATTTTGAACTTTAAGATCCATATGTTAAGGTCGACTTTTAAATATATTATTTCAAAATGTAGCAAAATATCTACTGGAATGTAATGATACGTTCATTCACTGGACGAATATACTGGGTCACGTCACAATATTATTGAAATAATTATGTTCATCGTGCTGTCGTGAGAGCACAGAACGTAGTCCTCTCGTCTCAGCGGAGCGATTACGACTGACTCCGCCCGCGAACGTCAACAAAAGATATACAGAACCGCACGAAACACGCGACGGGAGAAAGGGTATCGCGCTAAATAAAAAAGGCCTATACGCCAAATACGTTTCACCTCAATAAGTCTGAAAAGGGACTACATAAAAATACCCCGCTAGTACTTTCATTAGGTAATGTGAAAAGCTATTATACACTCAACTTTTACTTAATTTATATGCACGGGAACCTCACACTATTGAAATTGAGTAAAAATAAGACATGTTTTGGCGGTTCTTTTCTATCGAGGCGATTTTGGTTTTGTATGGTTTTGTTCAGACGATTCAATTGCAAATATGATGTAGTTTTGGTATGTTCTTTTTCCTGGCATTCGCTTTAGTTTGTCATAGGTAAATATTCAATCTAAGAACCCCGATTTCGCGGAGCGCCCCCTCTTAAGCATGAAAATGTAACAAATAGATGAACAGGAGTTATGGAAACTTTTGCATTTATAATAATTATACATAGCTTCTGCCCGCGACTTCGTCTGCATGGACTCGGGACATAATCTATCCTATATTTTAATCCAGGCTATAAACTATCTTCGTGCAAAATTTCATCCAAATCGGTTGAGCCGTTTAAGCGTGATTGAGTAACAAACATCTTTGGATCATCTACACATCCAGGAAACATCCAAACATTCAAACACTTTCGGATTTATAATATAAGTAGGATAGAATGCAAAAGTACGACTATGTATGGATTTTAATATTCAAGATTGGTATGATTTAAAATGTATTTTTTAGTTAAAAATATAAATAATCACGTAAGCACCCAAGAAATACGTATGTGATTTATTCCATAATCTTAATATAAACAGCTACGGAAATTTTGTATACATTCGGTCTAATTCACGCATGAATTTGCTAAATTTCCTTGTGCTGGCTTTGGTTTCATTACCATACGTTCACACAGCGCCAAAGCTTGTGGTTATGATTATTTACATAATTAGGACCCGAAACTAACTGCGCAAATGTGGCGGTTAAGCGGCTAAAACGTAGAGGTTAAAATGCGGCTTGGTTTAAATTGAAAGTGCAGATTTTAATTCTGAAGTCATAAAGCGTTAATGAAGTAGCTATAACTATAATGTAGATGTACTACGCAATTTATGCAGAAAATAATAGATTTATAGTGGAACGAAATAATTATAACACACAAAATCAGGGACAGTTAAAACTGTTTTTGCACCGCCGTGGTGGCTTGTACATCCGTATATATCCTGTAATATTTTATGCACTCGCTCATGTGTTTATGCACTTGTGCCCTACACAGAATATAAAAAGGAAGCCGTTAGGTCAGCGTTTTGTAATAACAGGCCTAAGAAAATGTGTATTTGATTCAGCTTCATCTATAAAAAGCCGAACGATATATGCCTACGCCTCTTTTACTGAAAATAAATGAAAATTCTCAGCTTGCCTGAATTCTATAAATTTCCGTTCACGAAATGGCGACGGGTTAGCCTAGTGGGTAGTGGTAGTGACGCTGCCTACAAAGCTGAAAATCCCGGTAAGGGCAAATATTTGTGTGATGAGCATGAATATTTGTTTCTGAGTCATGGAAGTATTCTTTGTATTTAGATATTTATATCTATTATATATATCGTCGTCTAGTACCCATAACTCAAGCCTTAATGAGCTTACTATGGGACTAGGTCGATTTGTGTAAGATTGTCCACTAATATTTATTTATTTATTTTTATTTAAATGGAGTTTGGCACTTCAGGCTTAAAATGTTATGAGCTTTGGCATTACAAGTAATGTAGGTACATATTTCGGATACTACGCATAGTAAAATTGAAAACACTCTCGTATTTTTAATTTGAATAAGTGCAATGCGTTAGTGATGTCTGATGTGCTGCCCAGTATTCCCATTTCAAGAAATTATACAACGGGCAATAGCCTCGGAAAGTTTCCTCTGTTGCGGGCAGTGTAACCCTAGCCTAAATTGGCACATAAGCTTCAAAAAAAGTGAAGTTCACGATAAATATTTTTTTTTTAATCCTGGTCAAATTTGGCTAAAAACAGACAGACCGAGAGAACCAAACTGAATCCGGATCCGAACCGAATCGGATCTGTTTATATGTATAAATAATACCAATAATTGATAAAATAAATGTATATTATTAACACACAATACATGATCATTTATTTTTATTAGAGTAAATAATTTACTATGGGCCTCATAAGAAGGCTCAAAGTCACCCAGAGGGCTATGGAGTGGGCTATGTTGGGAGTTTCTCTGCGTGATCCCATCAGAAATAAGGCTATCCGCAGCAGAACCAAGGTAACCGATATAGCCCTCCAAATCGCTAGACTTAAGGGGCAGAAGGCGGGGCACATAGCACGTAGAACCGATGGCAGTTGAGGCGGAAAGGTTCTCGAGTGGCGACCACGTACCGGAAGGCGCGGCGTGGGTAGGCCCCTCACAAGGTGGACTGATGACCTGGTAAAGGTTGCGGGAGTCCGCTGGATGTGGGTGGCGCAGGGCCGGTCACTTAGGCACTCTTTGGGGGAGGCCTATGTCCAGCAGTGGACGTCTTTCGGCTGATATGTCGAGCTCCTGGGTAACGGTACATCACTAGCAATGTAGTAAAGTATTTTTTTTTTGTTCTAGGTACCAAACTCAAGTCAATCAACACTGCGATGCTTGTTAATATACGTTTTGGTTTGTATTGTTTAAAGTTTTTACATTTATTTACTGTGATTAAAATGAAACGGATAGGTACTCTCGATAATATGTTTTGTAAGTATTTTCTTGTTGTGCCATTATTCACGAGAACTTAATGTTATTCGACTAATTCTTACATTCAATTAACTTAACGCGGGTTATGGATTTATAATTCATAATCATATAATCATAATCCATTTATTGGTAATACAAATTACATGTCAGAGGTACATTTACATTATTATAGAATATTTATTACACTACAAGGATTGTTTATCAATATAATTACATGTCAACGAATATGTCAATTAATTGTAATGTATGTACGGTACATTAGCATTTTTTTCCATCCAATTCAAATCAATTCCTCTTTAGGATGGTAAGTAGGTAAGTACTTTTTGACTTGCCTTTCAAGCTATTACTCTTGTGGTTTTACTCCAGATATTTCGTTACACCTGTGTTATTTTGATGCTCATATTATTTGGATATTGTAAATTCAAGTGTGCTTTGCAACTAGTCACGGCCACACAACATGCTATCGTCCATCACAGGATACAAGTTTTTGGTTTTGTACTTTTATTGGTGCTCATAAGCTACGAGCAGCCAGTTTCCTCCCCAAGTGCTCGACTCAACTTTATGGTTGAAGCGTCGAGTTTTAATTTTCTTCTTTTGAAAATAGTATCGCCCCACTGGCAGTGCGCCAGCCGTTTACGTAAAAGGTTTATTAAAGGGAAACTTTTTGATTAATATTATAATGTGCGAGCTAAGTGGAAAACAATATACGACGGCTAAAGTTTCACCTGAAACTTTACTCCTGAAATTTAAGTGCAGTTAAACAATGCAGCAACATAACTTGGGAGGGAATAATTTATCACTCGAGTGAAAATAAACTAACAAGATTGAACTTTGCGGCCGTACCCTTCAATTTTATCATAATCATTAAAATCATCATATCAGCCAAAAGACGTCCACTGCTCTGCCCCCTCAAGGAGGATAACCATAAGTGACAAAAAGTAAGTTTGGAGATAAATCCAAAAAACTTTACACTTCCGTTCAATTGGTTTTATTTTAAAGTACAAAGCTGAAACTTGTTTTTATATATCAAGATATATTGTAGAATTTTAATGCAACTTAATTTTGTTAATAATATTTTTATTTGAATTAGATATTAAGAAAAAAAAGGTTCAAATCAAATCAATTATTTATTCTGCAAATAGGCCACAAGGGCACTTCTGCTTCTTAAAAATAACATAAGAAAAAATCGTTTCAAAGAAAGAACAACACAAGTGCGCACTTATGTTGTTTGTGTTAACTGCACTATAGCATCTAAGAAAAAACAACACAAGTACTCACATATGCTTCTATTACTATGTGATCTAGGAACTTGAAAAAGCACAAAATGGTACTTTGTGGTTTATTTAATTGCTCAAAGTTTTAATATTGATCAAAATCACGAACTATCAAGATGTAGCATAATATATGTTTCATTTTAAGTATTTTTAACTTAGTCATTTGAAAATATGTTTTTTCTTCTTATGATAAAACATATAGGCACACATCCAAGACAAAGATTTAAAAACAGGCGGTTACTTAGTGCTTTTTTGCATATGAACACGAAGTTATGACTTTTCTACTTCGAACAAGAAGTAAACTTAACAAAATGTCATGAACTTATGCTTGTCTAAATTGTCCTGGTTTATTCGAGATATCCAAACCCGTGTGAGATAGAAAAATCACATTTTTTTCCCTGAGTCCGAGACTGTTAAAAACTCAATCTCATAGAGCAAAAGCGTCCTAATGTAGGCAATTCTGTATACAATTTTAGTCCCGCAGCTACACCAGTAGATGCGGTATCCGAGCTACCACGGTTATGACGCTGTCAGCCTACCTAATAGTTTTAGTAATACATTGAGATATCACAAGATGGCATTGACTTCCCGGGCAACAAATAGAGTATTTTTTTTTTTTTATATAAAAGTAGTATTTTCGAGACAATATTACACGTCACACAAAAATATACATGACCAAACGCTTGGAGCCTAGTGGTTCCTTAGAACTTTCGCGACCCGTGATGGAGCCATCTAGTGACAGTACCCAATAATACTTAGCAAGCTTGAAAGCTCAAACGTATAGTACGAGTTATATGGATTTAGTATCAATTTTATTGCATCCACTAAACTTATAAAATATACCTTCATTTTATGTACGGAAGGCTGTTGTGAATAATTAAGGTACGTTGAACTTGTGTGTGTGAGGTGTAAAAATCATTCTATCTTCACGATTACTGGTTCAAATGTTTCGCTGGGTACCTGTGTCGCCATCTACGAGTTCTTTTTTTTAGTAACAATTATACGTTTTTCGAGTTAGGAGTCTATGGTGAAGATAATGTGTATTTACAAAGGCGCAATGATGCCAATAAACAGTAGTCGCGTATACTTATATTAAGTGAGTATGTTTCCCAGGGTTCGGGTTTTTATGATTACATCGTTATATGTAGGTATGGTCCTGTATCACCTACATTATGCTTCAAAAGGATTGTATGCGTAATCATGATAATTTAATATCATATTGAACGCTGTGTCCAAAGCCTGAGCTGTCGAAATGGACAAGACATTCGTCACTCTTGCACTCAAGTATGATATTGCTATTGCGCAAATGTAATACTGACAGTATAACGACCAGTGACGAAATCAGTGCGGTACGGTAGTAGGCTCAGGTCAGAGTTCATTTTAAGTTCCAGAATGTGCAAATCTTGAAAAATAGCTTCTGCCCGCGACTTCGTACGCGTATAAATTATGGTTTACATGATATTCTTGTTATACATTCTACTGACAAAATTGAAAATAAATATAAAATTTTCATAGATTATAATAATATGTAATAATAAAACACCTAAATAAACACATTCATAAACTTGGTCGTCAATAATATTAATATTATACGCCCAAAGTACCCTTTTAGAGAGCGCACCCTAAGCGAGCGGCAGGGCCGAAGGCCCGAGGTGGAGGGAGCCCCACGGGCACTTACAATTCCCAGGTGTCTTGCAATCGAAACCTGGGGCTAAAGTCCTGAAGGTGAGCGGCGAGGCAAGCGAGGCCGAAGACCGAGCTTTTCATTGGAATGAAAGGCCTAAAGCAACCCTTCAGAGAGCGGTCGCAATGCGAGCCCGAGGATACTCGTTATCTTCGGGTAACTTGCAAGCGAAACCTGAAGGCCGAAGTCCCGAAGGTACACGAGGAGGCAAGCGAAGCCGAAGGCTGAGCTTTTCGTATGAATTAAGGCCCTAAGCGTACTTTTAGAGAGCGCTCCTTATGCGAGCTCGAGGGCTGAAGGCCCGAGGGTGAGCCCCCACGGACACTTACTATCTCCAGGTGTCTTGCAAACAAAACCTGAAGCCAAAGTTCCAAAGGTGAGCGGCGAGTCAAGCGAGGCCAGAGACCTTTTAGTTGGAACAAAAGGCCCGAAGCATTTCTTCCGAAAGCGCTGTAAATGCGAACCCGAGGGCCGAAGGCCAGAGGGCGAGCCTCCATGGAAAATCATTATCTACGGTTGTCTTGCAAGCGAAACCTGAGGGCCGAAGTCCCGAAGGTAAACGGCATGGCAAGCGAAGAAGAAGCGAAGCGAAGGCTAAGCTTTTCGTAGAAATGAAAGACCTAAAATATCCCTTTAGAGAGCGCTCCTCATAATAATATTTCTGAGAGTCACGAGAGTTTACTACGTAAAATAAAATTGGTACTTACTTGGTTGGTACTTGGTTGTTGTCTAAATTGTAAACGGACATCCCTGGCCGTTGGTGAATTATGCTAATTACACATAAGTATTCAACTCAATCTATAGAACAACTTAAGGTGACCTCTGATTTGATAGCAAATAGGGGAAGGCAGAGATCAAGCTTGCTGGTTTTTCAATATCAACAGCGACATCGTCAGCGACTGAAGTTTCAACATAGTTCGGTCTTTAATGTCTATCAGTTACTATCGGTTGAGGTATCAACCAGTTTTGGTTTTATATTATAGTCTTTAGCCGCTTAACACTATTTTTCATCCCATATTTTTTTACGTGTTATCTATATTTTGCTAAAAGTTTGAATGGGGTTCTTTTTACATTCCAGTAAAGTGTATGCTTGGCAATTTTGAAGTCTTTAGCTCATAGATTCAGCCCTATTTTTTAACCCCTTTGCACCCTAATGTTTATAATTTTTAAAGCCTGAAGTCTGGCCCAAGATCCATTTATCGTTTAAGTGAAAGTTAAATATTAATCCATTCGATAGTTTTCTCGTGATACGCGGAAACTAAACACACAGCCAAACAGACAAAATTCGTCAATTTACTTAACCCTTAATTCGTTATTTTTGATAATATCTTTAATGTAACAGACTTTCGATTCTCTACAGTTTTATTATATGTATAGATAGATAGATAACATTTACACGTAATACTCGTCTTTTTAGTAAGCATCCTAGTACGTAAATTTGGCAAATAAATCTATTTAAGTATCCAGACTACAGACAGGGGCCGCCCTCAAGTTATATAACTAGCTATTAAATAAAATAAGTGAGGCGTAAAATTGACTTTGTTCTAGTGATTTGGGAGGCCCTTCTATAATTAGGGTTCAGCGGACAACCCGAAAACTTGACTACTACTAGGTACTTTGACAAATATATTGATATTATTTAGGTACTTATTTAAAAGGTCCTTCGTTAATTAACCATTCATTGAAGATACTAGTTGCTTTAGTTTATTTTTGATTAGATTGGTTCAGGGCAAAATCTCTGAAAGACATATAACTAGCAGACATTATAGTGCTTTTAAAATTGTTTGGCCTGTTATTTAGCTGTTATCGCAGAATAGATAATCTATCGATGTTTCGAAATATTTTTTTCCGTACTGATGTACACAAAGCCCGCTCCGAGTTGCGATTTTAAGTTACGGGAGAATATCACGAAGCTCTATTTCATATTGAATTTCGATAATTAGTCGGTTAGTAATGCAATAAATCAGCGCGAGTCATCCACTGGAAGTGATTAATGACGGAACCGCGTTCCACCCGTGTCAAGCGTAGTAATATTGTTAATGTCACCTGTATACATTTCCGTATTTATGTACATAATTATGGATTCCTTATAGGGTTCTAATTAATTAACTTAATTACAAATTCATAAATTTACAATGTTCTGTTGGAGTTAAAAGGGTCATAGCTTGGTGTTAGTTAGTAGGTAGGTAAATTAGTTTTAAAATAAACACACATCCTTGTAAATTTTAATGAAGTAATTATAAGGCTATAGCAAATTAAACGCTACTACACTCAGAACATAATTATTTATTGATGTATAAACAGGTGTATGTATTAAATAGATTTGACATTAAAATGTATTGTCGTGTTGTGTCATGTATTTTCTATTGGACATTAATAAATTATGTAATTGTAAATTGAATGACGATACCTAATGGTTGATACATTTGTTTTTCTATTTGCTTATTACTGTATGTCTGTGTTGACATTGTCCTAATATTATTTTCTTTGTTTTTGACCATCGTGATAGAAGTTATTATATTGTTGACATTTATATAATATTTAATCATCATAATTGTAATAAATATTCTAATCTTATCATTAGCATTAGTAGCTTCGAGAATAGCAAGTTACATCTTACATTCTGATATAATTTTTATTACGAGGCTGAAATTAAACATTGTTTTTTCTCAGCCCTCTACGTTTCTTTCGGCACAATAACCCTAATTCAAGGCGCGTACAAACGTTAGGTAAGATAGAATAAATTTCTCGAAAATGTGTGCCAATTTGTAGATCTCGTCGGTGCGTAATTATCGCCCTGACTGAACGATTCCAGGCGCTGAATCTAATTTCAAGGAGTTTATTAACTTCGTCTTGTGTAGCACCAGATTTTCCCGAATTGATGAGATTTTATAGTAGAATCTCCCTTGATTAAACTTTGCAACGGAAGGCTGTATTTTTCCGATGTAACCGCCAACCGTTTGGACTGTGTCCGTAATTTTAAATTATTGTGTCACCGTTAAAGGCAAAGTTTTTGAAGCGAGAAATTATTCCCTTGTTCGGTGTACAATAAATTCACGGTTATTATTCGTACAGAGGTCGAACACAACGAATTTTTGCTTAGCAAATTTTTATTCCGCTTGATCTATTGTACAGTCAGCAAACTACCTTTCCAAACCAAAAGTGAAACGTAAAGCTCCTCTTGCATGTGTGAGTAAAGTATTCCAATAGGCATTTGTTTTGTTTGTGTTACTTATTTTGAATATGTACAAACGCCAACACAGTTAGGTCACCATCCTGTATTTATATAGAACCTTATTACAATGGACGGAAAGTGCATGGATGATCAGTTAGCTGTGTTATCGATAGTACCTACACAGTCTATGTCAAATACATTTGAACCATTTTCCACTATATAGTATGCAAATTATATTATGTAGCAAAGCTAAATCATTTGTTTTGCTTTTTAGTAAGAAACCTTCATACAAAGGTTCAACTCTATAACTTTCCAAATGAAAGATTTCCATACAACGGTTCGACCCTTATTTCACCCCCTTAAGGGTTGAGTTTCGAAAAATCCTTTCTTAGCACACGTCGACGTACTGTAAAGAATATATTTTCCAATTTTCATGCTTATATCGTTAGCGGTTTAGGCTGTGCGCTGTCTGTCAATAGATTAGTAACGCAAGAGTTTTATATATACCTATAGATAAATAAACTAGTGAATAGGTTAATATAATTATACCTTAACGAATAGTCCCCGAAAATAATAAATGCAGAATATGAAATTTAATCACCATAGTTTAACTGACCATACCAACGGAATCCTTTAAACGAGTAGGTGCCGAAAACTTTATTATTTTATTATAGTTGTCCATAAATAAAAATAAAAAGGGATTCAAATGTTGTACTCTTAGATTGTGTTCTGCTGAATAATATCCGACTTTACATAAAACAACTGAATTCGTTTAGTAACAGTTAAATATATTCATCATCACTACATAGTATAAAACAAAGTCGCTTCCCGCTGTCTGTCCCTATGTATGCTTAGATCTTTAAAACTACGCAACGGATTTGGATGCGGTTTTTTTAAATAGATAGAGTAATTTAAGAGGAAGATTTATATGTATAATATAGTACCCGTTTGAAGCCGGGCGGGTCACTAGTTTGTTAAAAATAGTCGTAAGTCTTTGGAGGTTCAAGTGAGTCGCGTGTAACCAACCAGTGAGATTTAATAAGTAAAACTTGAGAACTGAAGTCTTAGCTACAGCCAAACGACCAAGGAACAATAAACATGGCAAGACGAGACGATGGCCACAGAGTGGTAGACAAGGCCATAGATCTGTAGGCAGAGCACCAGCTCGTTGGTTTAATGACATAGTGCAAACTTTAGTGGAGAGATCATGGATGAAACTAACTCAGAACAGGGTAGAGTGACGTGAACAGACTGAAATTGATTGATTGAGATCGTCCGTCTATTGTGTATGCAGGCTTAGTACAAGCTTCGTTTAGCGATCTTTCGACTTTAAAAATAATCGCTGTTAAATTATACAGTTAGTATTGCATTATTCCTAGATTCTTAGACAAACCAGAAAAATAAATCCGTGACAAAGGACAAGGTGAAAACCGCACGATGGAGTCGAATAAAAAGAAAACTTAAAACCAGTTACTTTGTTGTGTTTGCTCGACTGAAAGAGCAATGTTCACTTGCCAACGTAGAAATGAAAATAACTACCGTAGAAATGTGGATTTTAACATCGGAGATTGTGGTTCTAGGTTTGATGTTACAATTATTTTTTTGTACTCGTCGATTAAAATCTGTGTATTAAGATTTCATAGAGAATACTGCAATGTCACTCGTTTCCCTTTATTCCCAGTAGTTCCGTGGAAGAAGTTCCGGGGCGGAACTAGTGAGACTTTTTTTCCCAATAGTTCCGCGGAACAAGGCATCAATTAAACGCTTTTATTTTATAATCCCATTAGTTCCGTGCGTTATTGTACATAATATAAGGCGGAGGATTATAAGATTATAACTTGAGTTAGTAATAATCTTACGTCCCGTGATATAACACAATGTTTTTCATCACACTTTCGAACAAAAAATTAAATTTAAAGGTAAAGTATATTTTAATAAAGTACTTACATTTTCATAACTCCCTAGGGAATTTTACTATTCTATAACTCCCGCTGTGCATGCGAGCAATGGTACACTTAGTAAGCAAGTGTGATGAAAGGTAGTTTTACTCTCAAGTAACTTAAAAATGTATCAAAATACTGGTAATATTTGTTTATTTCAAATTTAAATACGATTCAATAAAAAAGCAACTACCTACTTCATCATAAAACGGAAGACTGAAATAAAATTTATATTATTTATTTTAAATGCAATAAATTAAAGTGTATTCGACACATGAACTAAATAAATACCATATATTGTTATATTTTGGTGTACAGTCAAGGGCATAAATATATATAGGTACGTTACTATCAAGGCGACAAAAATATCTGGACACTCTTATGCTTCTGTCAATAAGGTCATGTTCGATACCTGTTCCGATATTTTTACCCTTGACTGTAAATACAGTTCAAATCAAAAATATCGAAATATCGACGCATATACATTATATTACTTTCAATTTGCAATCTATCTTAATTTTTCTAAAAATAAAGGTATGTCAATTTCGCCCATGACGAGTTGCATTTGTATAGTTTGAACAAAATTGTCATTCTCAACACTAGTCTTAGTTCTTTTTTTAGGTGTTTGGTTTGAGGAAGCTTGAACGGCATAGAATGCTGCATCTTGTTCTAGTTTTTTTAAGCATTCGTAAATTGTAGTTGGACGTCCTTTAAACATAGAATTTAATTTATGGTGCCAGCCTTCTAAAAAATTTGTTGTTCTGTGACGCTGACCAAACGTACACAGTAATGTGACATGTTTCGGACCCATCCAATATTCCATATACTTCATGAAATCAGTCATACCAGCAGAAGTACATGCGACAAGTTGTTCCGTTTTCACATATTCCCATCCCTTCTTCATGGAGTCCATATCTGGTAACAACGGTATTTTGCAACAAAGGGCTACAATCCGTCGCGATTGCTTACCTTTATTTATTTTTAATTTTTTTGCCCTTTTCCACAAGCTGTTGCAAAAGTGATAATAGCAACCTCGCTGAACAATATCAGGAAATTTACCGACTATAGCCCCGATAGCCGCTTCTTCAAAGTCGGTAACAAACTGATTGGGAGTCCAGTCAGGTACTTGTGATTTAATTAGATCCAGCATCGTTTTGTACGTATACGTCGTTTTATTAGGGAGTAGGGCATAAACCAAAGGAATAATATTCGTATTTTTTACACTGCTTCCCAAGTCTCCGTGTATTGTGTAAATTTACATAAATGGTTCTGGGCACGACTTAAAAGTTCCATCTCCAAAACATGTCTTAATACTTGCCATATGTTCACGGGCTTCCTTTGATGCGAATATCAAAATTCGATTTTCGTCTTCGTAATCAGCCAGTAAAAAGTTTTCGAACTTTTCAGGGATCTCCACAGCAGAAACGTCTCGAAAAGCCATCTTAGTTACTTTAGCGGCTTTATTTCTACGTCGATATAGAGTTGATTTGAAGTTACTAAATGATGGTACATTTATTCCTTCTACCAAGTGTAAGCCTGTATCTTTTAAGGCAGCCATGGATTGACTAAACACTGCTGGGACGGTATCATTTACTTCACATACATTTTTCACAAAATCATTAATAACAAGTGTCATTTCGGATTTATTTAAATCTTGGATACAAGTGGGTATATGTTCTTTGCCTTTTTTACCTAGTGTCTTGTCCTAAAATATAAAACCAAGTCTATGTAATATAAAATAAACAAACTAGCAATCTTCTTAAACAAAAATAGATAAGCAAGGTTTAATGTTCAATATAAACTTACTGGTAAAAGGTTAAGTGTACCGCCACATTTAGTTTTTTTATACTTCGCACATCTCCATAACGTCTCTTCGTTTTGATAATCACTATGTTTATAATATTCATAGCCCTCATAAATCAAAACTTTACCACGACCCCTAGTTATAATAGAAATATCAGTCATCCTGGAAAACTATTTGGTATATTACGTATTCACTTGACAACTTCTTTATAATTATTTCAAATAATAATTACTTGGCATTTGATAGAACTATTCTTTAAAGTGGCCAGTGTTATCATTATCACACCTGTATGGAGTATTAATGCCTCATTATAACATCTTGAGATTAATATCCACTCGTGAACGGAAGGATTTAGTTAACAAACGTTTATTAAAAAACAGCCATGATCATGACAGACCAGCATGCTCATTTTCAGTTTATAACTCGAGCTCGAGAACCAATAAAGTCTACTTACTGTACCCAGCTTTAGTCGACTAAATCAAATTAAAACTTTTAAGATCATCAAATATGTATGCCCTTGACTGTACATCAAAGTATAACAATATATGGTATTTATTTAGTTCATGTGTCGAAACTTTATTTTATTGCATTTAAAATAAATAATATAAAATGTATTTTATTTCATTTTACATTTTTTGTGTTATAATGTACGATAACGCACGGAACTAGTGGGATTATAAAATATTAGCACTTAATTGATGCTTTGTTCCGCGGAACTAATGGGAAGAAAAAATCTCACTAGTTCATTCGCGGAACTATTGGGAAAAAAAGTCTCACTAGTTCCGCCCCGGAACTTCTTCCACGGAACTACTGGGAATAAAGGCTCGTTCCATCGTTGAATAGTCTATGTTACTTCCGAAACAACCGAAATAACCTTTTCGATACGCTCTAGACAATCGAAAAAAAATTGAAAATAGAACTTCGTATTTCAATAACATGTGTCCTTGTTTAAGGAGACTCGATCCGATACAAGATTGCCAATCTATGGCGTTTCGGAACGTAGCAGCGTCGCGTCATCTGTTAAAAATCTACTTGAACTTGCTGCTGTATCCAGGGCATAAAAAAAAAATCTACGCTTTGTGATTGGCTACTATTTAGACAATCACAGCACAGTACTGCAACATTACGGACGCCGGTGGTGTGATGTGATAACTTTTCTTTTCAAAGCTAAACTTAAAAAGTTAAAATAAAAACTAGGAAAATGAGTAGTGACAGTGACGAAACACCTGTAACTCCTCAAGAAATAACTAATATGGCAGAGGACCTTGCTACCTGAAAAGTCAAAGAGCCCTTACAATAGTAGAACTAGACAATATAGTACTTACGATATACATTTTCTAATATACTCGTATTAATGACTTAAATTATTATTTTTAATGAACTAGTACAAAAAGTATTGTTCACAATCGTCTCATAATCAAGCTTTTTAATCTCGTACCTTACTTAGGCCACTCAGCAAGATTCGTGGCCTAAACACGGTACTCGACTAAAAAGTTCTCTATTATAACACGATTGTGAAAAATACTATCTTAGTTGAGATACAAATTAAACAATAGGTAATGATTTTATGAATCAGACAAGAGTGTGACGACCATTTTTCCAAAATATTTGTATACTCCAATCGATTTTTCCATTCGCAACCAATTTTATATTTTCTCAATGTGTTCCATATTCTTGTCATCTGAAAAGTGTGTTTTCATTGAACCAACGGATAAAGATAAAGATAGCAAGTTTAGAAAAGTCTGATGCAAGAATCGGACATGTTTGTACACTTACTATCTACATATATTATACTTTACACTTTAACACAAAACACTTATTTTATTTTACTTACACTATGTTAATATTTAAATATGAATTACCTATTGACCATAACAAGAATACCCTGATGATCGATAAAAATGATTCGCGCTGCACTGCGGGGGGGTACACCAGACATATATACCCCAGGAAAAAAAAATATGGACTGGATAAACATAATAGCGTTTTTTTTTTGTTTATTAAATTTTAAAACGTTATTCTTAAATGCTTTATTCAAGAATCCAACAAACTTTCCGCCCGGAATTAATTATAATAGAATTTGAATCATGTCCTATTTTGTATGATTTATCTTGAATATTATCTAGACCCAAATAAATGTCAATAAACCAAAATAAACATATTGTAATTTTTCCCATACAAGTTAGTCAAGGTAGTCAAGTACGGATTTTTTCTGTTCCTTCCAAGAACTCTATACAAGTTTTCACTCTCCTATAGACTGGTTCTCGTATCCGTTTTATTTCATAATACTCGTGATATTTCGTAGTGAACCAATTCCCCCCCCCCCCCCCAATGTATTTAAAAAAAAAATTACCACACTCCTTAATAGATTCCGACAGTTCCTCAGATGTTAAGATGTTAAAACATTTTAATGGCAATACAAAAATCCGGAAGGTTGGTGTAACTTTTGAAAAGAGGAAACGCAAAATAAGTAAGTAGGTCTCTTAAGAGCACTGTAAGAGGAATATAATATACCTATGTAAAACGAAGGAGGCAAAAGTAATTTTCCAGCAGCGTTAAAATCCACGGGTAGCCGCGTATATAATAGTCAATAGCAAAGTATTGTAATCTTACTGGAAACAAATTTGAAAGAAATTAAACGGATCAGTATAAAATGAATTCTCGTTTTCTTCTTCAATCGGAGTTTCTTGCGTTGAATTGTTAAGCTCGCTTGTACTAAAGTAAGCAGAGTTCACTTAAATAAGCGCTTACTTTTTTAGTAATAATAAAAGTATACATTGTCGAAAAACTTAGGTAGTTACCTATTCCATATAAAAATAAATATTTTATATGCAACCCACACCAGACTTATATATTTCAGTAGTACTTATGGATTTCAGTCATTGTTAATCTCTCAATTAGTAATATTTTAGTCCCTGGGCGACCGACCTCGGCTCGGTTGAAAATACGGTGAAAACGAATTTTGAATCATGAGACCTAGCTAGATTGAATTCTCGCCCCCGTAAAACCCTATATTCTAAATTTCATCGAAATCGTTAGAGCCGCTTCCAAGTACGGGGTTGCAAATATATGTATATATATATAGGTATATTATATACAAATATTGCTCGTTTAATAGTATAGGATTTATAAGAAGAATGCTAGTCTTTTTGTAATTATGTTCTGTTCTACAAGTTTCCAAAAGTTTATTTTTTTATATTACATTATTATATTATGATAAATAAATCCAAGAGTCAAACAATTTTATCCAATAAAAAATACCCACGTTTTAGGATTTGTATAATTTTGGTAGAAATCTTATACTTTATTACCTCACGATTATATTCCCTGAGGAGCCAGTCAGACAGAACGTGACGTCATCGGGAAAGTAGTTTAAGTTATTAACTTTCGCAAAGGCTTGTGTTGTGATAAAGCACTGATTTAAAATATTTGTTTCAGGTACAGTCTATTGTCAATGTCATAAAGGCGTGTACAGATATATTTGTCCTTATTAATGTACCTATATTAATACCTCTGACTGTACGATCACTGGTGGCTTTCAATTTCCGTTTAGATTGCCTTTTTCACAGAAATTTCTAAATTCACATATTTACATATGTATATGAAGACAAAAATAATAATAAACCATTTATTTCAGGCATCTAAGGCCCATAGCTACAAATACCTTGAATCCTAATAACATACATACAATAGGTACTTACATATAATTATAAAATCAAAAAAACTTAACTAATTATTTAGGTGACTAAACAGCGTGGCTCCGTTGCGTCGTCAAGTCCGGTGTAGAATTCGGAAATAAAATAGAATGTAATAAATTAATGTTGGAACAACAACAGGAATATACATCAGCATCACATAAGCTTTAAATCTAGAAAAGGAATGTAGTGTTGCTTCAAAAAAGGAGTCCACTCAGCGTGAGTCGACACACATAGAGCAACGACGCTAATTTTCAGTGGATCCAATAAACTAAACCTAACGTATGAACCTAAGAAGTGTTGCTTTAAAAAAGGAGTCGACTCAGCGTGAGTCGACACACAGAGAGCAATGACGCTAATTTTCAGTGGATCCAATAAACTAAACCTAACGTATGAACCTAAGAAGTGTTGCTTTAAAAAACGAGTCGACTCAGCGTGAGTCGACACACAGAGAGCAACGACGCTAATTTTCAGTGGATCCAATAAACTAAACCTAACGTATGAACCTAAGATTACATGTTTTAAACTAAGAGATACTATGCCTACCTACCTTATCTGCTTCGAGTGATAAATACTTTGAAAATTTAGGCCACTTGTCGCTTATTCAGATAAAGTGTAAAAAATAGAAAAACTATCATTTAAGGCGGAGACACGCCTAATTCAACGAGGGTGATACTGTCGTGAGTTCGAGCGTTCTTATGAGGCCCATAGTAAGCGACCACGTTTCCGTGCCATACGTCATCACTGGCAACACACACTGGTCGAAGACTCTCGTCTTGAGCCACTGCGGAATATATCCGCTGGATGCGGGTGGCTCATGACCGGTCATTGTGACACTCTTTGGCGGAGGCATATGTCCAGCAGTGGATGTCTTACGGCTGGTTGATGATGATGATGATGATATTGTCGTAATTACCAGCTCAGTGATGCTGATAAATATTTTACGCCTAAACTTGCTCCTAAATGTGCATATTTCTTGTATATAAAATAGCTGCTCTGATTTTGATGGGCGTGCGATTTATAGGGTGGCATGGCTCGTTAATGATTTGGAATTGTAATACACATAAAGCATACACCCTCTCACATATATATATCTACTTACTAGTGAAGGCCGAATGCTTTACTGTCGACATAAACGCAACCGTGTGCTGGTAATGTGGAAGACGGATACGCAGAACCGTGTTGCGGTGGGGAATATGGCAATTGACTCTCTAATGTAAATCCACACATTTCCTATAAAAGCAACGTTTGTACCTTTCAATTGCCTTTCACTAAATGATATCCGGTTTATACCAGATTCGCATTCCGCTTTAAGTTTAGTTCCGCGTCCTAGGTTGAAGGCTGAGACTGCATCCTTCAGCGGATGGTATTTTTATTTTGTATCTTTCATATGCAAACAAACTGAAGGGTATCACGAAGAAAGAAGGAAAATTATTACAATTGCAGTATTTAAGAATTCATCAGCATCGTTCCGAGGCGCGGAATAAAAATTGAAGAGTTCTCGTTAACCCAACACAAAACAGTGGACTGCAGATTTTGCACAATAAAGTTAAGCGCCGTACGGCCACTCTCTGTTATGTTAATAGAGGTGATTAAGCGAACAAAGGGTTAATTTTAGAGCTCAAGTTTTTCATTACAGAAAGGCTCGGGGCTATTGAGCACAATGCTGTCCACTATAAAGTACGAGTATATATGTATTCCTAGTTAAAAATGTCTAATGAACGTGCCGGTTCATTAAAATGGATGTTCATTCTAATCATGAGAATGTGAAGTTATAAGATGGTATGTATGGTATTGTGCGTATTGAATGTACTGTTATTAAAAATACCGTGTTTATTAGAGAGAATTTAAGAATATAAACTGTTGCGAATTAGATATAACAAAAATTATCGAAAAGAATATTAGAAATTTATTTTACATAGGAAACTCCCGTGAGTCTCAGACATATTATAATATAATGAAACGGGTCACTCACGTCTCTAAGGTCGAATATCGTGCAACTTGTGTCGAACCAATACGTGGTCCTTATTCGTGAGCACTGTTCCAGCGCGGTTCCGGGGCTCAGGTGCTAGGCGCGATATTCGTTTTGAAACACGTGAGTGACCCTCTTAATATTTTAATATTATTGACAATTTTTTTTTTATTTTTATTTTTTTGATTTGTTTTTGTATACTTTTTGGAGTTTTGATACATAACTCACAATTTTGTCATTCATCATCTCCCACTTGTTTTCGGTACGAGTAACACATTTTTTCAAAGGTTAGCTGGAAGATATCCTATACAGGATACGCTCGTCTCTGTGCTTCCTTCTTTTGTTTGTCTGGTTTCATTTTGTCATGTTTTATGTACCATAAAGCAATACATACGTACATACACAGAAAGCAAGGTGAAAAGCATTAGAGGGGTATGGTGCAGTGCCATAAAAAAAACTTCTGTTAACTCTCTGCCATAGCATATCATTCTAGAATCCCGATTTGTACCAGATCACATTTTTTTTTTAATTCATTGGTCAAAATATTAAAAACAAATCTGAAAACATCAGGCCTTTACCAAAAAAAAATGTGTGTTGCTTTTCCTGATCAGCTTTTTCATACATGTTAACTAAGGTACATACCTTAGTTAAAACATTAGACACACACATAGTTACATTAGTGTACATACTTAGTAGTTAGTGTGCAAAGTATTATGTACCCGAAATCAGAAAAATAGACGTTGTAATTAGGAGCAGTTTTAACTAAGCAGCAACATTTACTTTGGTAAAATACGAGTACCTATAGTTTTAAACGTAAAGTTTTTCAAACTGTCTCTATTTAAAACCGAGTGAGATAATATTCGTTAAGCTTGATATACTGTGCGGAGCAGGGAAACAATGCGAACATTAACCGCAACACTGGAGACAAAAGGCAACAAGTTTCCCTGTATAAATCTAGGAATGATGGCGTTTATATGCTAATCTTAACCTTAAGGCTCGAACAATAACGTAAACTGGTATTAGCAAGAATCTTATTAAGCAAAGATTTAGTAGGTCGGAGCGTATGTTGTAGACTATACCTATTACGAGATCTGACAGACGTTTGGAAACTTATACCTAAAAAAATCATTTTTCCTTTGTCTGAGTATGGGAAATGCACTTCATGTTAACTCTGGTTTTAAAGATACAATTTGTAGGCTCTATTTATTAAACTATACAATCGTTTACAAGTATCTATATGCTAGGAACTAATATGACTAAAACTAAGTTAAGAGGCTGACAAGACCTAATTTGGTGAAATTGATGTTATTTAAGCAGTTTTTTAAGAAAAACTATATGTTCTAGCACATCAAATAAAATATATTATGTTAATATTCACCATATTTCAAAGACCGTAGACGGGCTCGATACATAATTGGACGAAATCGGCTCGATAGAAAATAATTGCAAAGATTGGTCTTAAAATCACATTAAACGGTTCTATGTCTTTATTTTTTTTACGTATGGGTCTGCAATTAAAAACATGAAGTCAACATATTCATACCTAAACCGCTAACGAGTCATATTTCACAAATAATCCACCCTTTTTTTATTTCAATATTTATGTACTTATTATCTTCAAAAACCGGGCCGCCCAGGTAACACTCGCTCTCGTTTACTCCGATACAAATAGACAGTGTGCGCGCTATCCAAATTCCTCAAGGGCATTTTGGTGTTGACAGCGTCTTAAAGGCCTACTCTATATTTACATATATCCCGTAGGTCATTACCACTGAATGACAAACCCAATGAGTTGAGTGAGAAACGAGCTAGCCCTCTGGTCACTAGTGGAGCGGATGAGCATGTTAGATATTTTTCATCACACTTGCTTGAAAAGGGCTTCATAATGCGCAGACATACAGAGCTGGGCGTAATGGTTTTTTTCTTAAATTGTATCTGTCACTCATGCGGCAGTTACAAAGCAAAGAGGTTTTAAATCAAATACAATGTCTAAAAACGTACTTATAAATAAATTTAAACTTAAAAAACTACTTATACATGTTTAACTGAATTATTTACATATTTCATATGTAGTTATTTAGTGTCTATGTAAAATGTTTTTAAGTGTTTTCAAATCGTGGCTGTATACCGAAGGGTCTTTGCCATACGCGCCTCACGTCAAATTCAACAAAATGGACGACTGACGTGTTGCAGTTTTTATTACGATTTGTATTCATTTCATTTAAAATGTATTTGTTTCCTCGCAAATGTGATGAAAAACATTGTGTACGGGCGTAAGAATATTGCAAACTCGAGTCTTCACAAGCCCTCCGCCTTCGGCGTCGGCTTCTGATAGACTCTTGTTCGCAATATTCCACTTCCGCCCCTCGTTAAACAATGTACTATTTTGGAACAGTTTTAAGGCCTCCGGTTCCCATGGACCCTGTCACGGCAAACGCGGCAAATACTTAAATGCCTCCTAAAGATGCGTATTTGCGGCGCTGCTTTGCAGCTTCAGCAGCATAATTTTAAATATAAGTATATACTTATAATTACTATGAAGTTTTATGCTGGGGTTACATGAGCTTAGTATCTGTCATTAATGTCAGTGATTAGGGACTTGTCTGCAGAGTGACAAGTGGCAAGTAGCTGTTTTCACATTATTGGTGTTATAGAATAGTATTAGTAGTTACAAGATTTCCCTATGGATTACCGCCGGCGACTCGTTTTAATAATTTTTTGTAGGCATTTCTCTAATATTCTTGTATTGACAATGACACATGATCTGCAAGCAGAAGTATTCAAATCAAGCCGTTTGGACTGCAGTTGTCCGTGAAATAGAATTTTCTTGTCCACATACATACATACACTCGAAAAACATAACCCCCCTTCTGAGGCAGTCGGGTAAAAAAGCGTTTATGGACAAGACAGTGGTGCTGCGAAGAGAAGGAAACGGAAATTCCGCAAATCTGGTACGAGAGGATGCCAATCTATTAACCGAAGATCAAAAAGAGTACATTACTTACACCCGCGATTCAACCAAAATATACAAACATTCGCCTAGTGACTGCAATACGGTCACATCGTCCCGTTCCTCGATGACGTGTGTCAATAATGTGTGGGCCAAGAACGCGTTAAGTTCCTTGGTTATACGGTTATACATGCATGTCGATCTCGTAACGCATTAGACGTTTTTATGGAATAATTGGCCAAGTGCGTGTCGGGCCACGCACAGTGTAGGTTTCTGTAGTTTCCTGTCTTTCTTAGTTACATAGACACATCGACACACATAACTAAATGGTTGAGTCGGCCGAATTTGTACGAAAGTTGGCCTTTCTAAGTACATTTTTTTTAAACTATAAGGGTTCCTTGTTGACTACGGAACCCTAAAAATGAATTTTGATCCTGTTAATGTTTTTGTCCTGAACCCCAAATATAATTTTAAGTCCTACACACGAGAAATAAGACATCAATGACAAAAATGCGCCGTCTCCAAAGACACTCTCTTAAAGAACAACTTACAAAAGGAGCTATAGTCACAAATGTCGTAAAATGAAATGTTTCAGCCTAAGCCAAAGTTCCGTCATTTGAGGCGAGCGGGATACAACGACCGGGAAGTTTTCGCATGACGTGTGGTCGAAATAACCTGAATGGTTTGGTTTAAACTACTTTGCCAAGTATGTTCGTAGGGGTGCCGAACATTAAGGCGCCGTAGGTTCCTGGTCTTGTCTCCCTCTCACTGAGCATAAGCGTGAGCGAGATGGAAGTGCGTGCTCGGAAGCGCGGGTATCATGTTTTTTAATTTTATTTTTTTGGCCGTTTAAATAAATGAAAATGTAAAAACTGATTTCCCTCAAACATGATATTGCCGATTTTTGGAAGCAATTTTGATATTTATAGCATTTGTGCACAATTTGTTACGAATATTTTAACTGTATTTTTGTGTGTTTTAGACCTACGTTCGTGATTTTTTTCCAAAGAGCGACATTTACTTAACCATTTTTCGAAGCACTGATTTCCCTGCGGAAAAGCCTCAAGATTACTATTCGTATTTTTTTGAAACCATATTATTATAAACAGACGCATTATATTGTTTCAAAAACTCTGTTCGCTTAATTTCGCTGAACCTGCGGCGCCTTAAATGTAGGTGCCAAATCTACCCAACCAGAATGCAAAATTATTTAAAATAATTTTATTATATTCTCCGGTTATATTTCTTACTGATGTGTAGTTAATCCTTAATATAAGCTGTACGCAAATGAATGGTTAATGTTACCAATAATAATTTTGAAAAAAAAGCGGATTCTTCAGCAAGGGGCGTAATACCTAATCAAAAACCCTGTTTAACAGACGATTGTTGCAGCTATAACAAATACCCATAAAAGTATACTAATTCACATAAAAGTATGAAGTTACAGTTTGCTATTTTGTACTAATGGTTGTATGGAAAATCAAGTAAATTACTGTTTTGGTCGCGAAATACTGCGTTTAGGTCCCTAGTTGTCATACAATTTCGATTCTATAAAAGCGTTAGGATTCAATTGGTAGCTTTTTTACTATTGGACAATACAATTTTTAACTTCCATTTAAAGGTAAAATATTATAATTAAAGTACCTTTTTATGATTTTAATTATATTTTACCTGGATTTTGGATCCTTTTATGATTTTAATTATATTTTTTAATTCATACTTTATAACAATAATTTAATGGTTTACTATCCATGAAGCAAAACTGCGTTATCAATTTTATACGAGTCTACAACCCTATAATTTTTTTATCTCCTTTATTTTGCCGTGTATGAATTGACATATCCATGGGCAGTTTTGGGATATGAAATTGAAATTGCATGAGTGTGCACAAACGTAATGCATAGCACATTCTTAATAAAAAATCACGACATTACCAGAAACAAAATTCATTTATTTGAGTTTCAGTTCGCGAAATAGGTGATCTCTATGAGTCATTATATGAGTATATAATACTGTAAATGATTATTCATTCATCCTGTCTGGCGCAGTCTCTGACCAGGTCCTTGATGCCATTGCATGGGCCGTCGTCGGTCCACTCCTTGCAGTCCTGAAATATAAAATAATGTCATATTATACATATGAGAACACCTTGGATATCATGCCTCTTTCTCCATGTCTCAGAAAGTGATTTGGTTATTTCATTATTTACCACAAAAATAATTTACAAATGTATTCTTCAATGCAAAAGTAGGTACCTACTCATCGGATTTCAATGATATTTCGTTTATGCAGCGACTCGTCAAAGATGTAGCTAATTATGGAATGTTGAGAATATAATGGAGCTTCTTAGAAATGAGGGTAATATGTATAATCGTTAGTGCTACTTACTAGAACTATTGCCTTATTGGAGCACATCTTCAGTTTCATCAATTGGCAAGCATCAGGAGGTCCATATTTGCTGACATCCTCTTTAATACAATTCTCTTTGATGGCTTCCACCAGTGTAGGATTAGCTTTTAAATCCTCACTAATGACTTTTTCCCACGCATCCATATCGACTGTACCATCATCGGACGCATAACCTCTCTTTTTACCAATGCAAATGTCATGCTCACACTAAAAAAATAGCACAAACGATATAAATGAATTATTACTATCCTCCTGACTTTTCTCTTTAGATTAATATGATAGTATAAATAATCTATTTGAAATCTAAAATGGAAACTGAAAAGCATGCATACCGACACTTACCACCATGCATTTAATTGTATAGGGTAAATCGCCAATTACAGGCCTCTTAAGGGTAATTGAGTTGAGGCTACCAATTTTGTGCTGATGCTGAAGGTATCCTATTAATACTTCCGTACTAATATTATAAATGCGAAAGTTTGGATGTTTGGAAGTTTGTTAGGTAGGCACTCAATTACGCTTAAACGGGTCAACCGATTTGGGTGAAATTTGGCACGAAGATAGTGTTAACGCGTAGTGGGTGAGCGTAATGCAATGGATAAACAGATTAGATTGAATTTATATAAAGTCTTTGAGTAGGTTTAGTAATGGTCCATATTACTGTAATGAAAAATTCATAATTTTAAAAACATAACAAAGTAGTTACCGAATGGTGACTGGGTTTTATCTCGAAACATTCTTTCAAGTCAACTTTGTCCATCGGCGGCCGCATTACGAAGTTTTTACAGCAATCCATAGATTTCTAAAAATACATAAATTACTAAACAGGTGTTGAATGTTGGCCACTTTCCGTGATAATTACTCGTGACTATTACAAAGGTGAAAACTTAACCTTAAAAAAATACTCACAAAAAAGCTCGGAAAACATCACGCTTCTACTCATGCAAAACAGCAGCTCATGCAGAGGAAACACAAGGGCCGTTTTTCCATACAAACGTAGTCCCCTGTTTTCTCCTTGGATAATGGCAGTAGAGCAATATTTCTTTTCCATAAATCTATGGCTACTATTGACATGTTCCTATGTTTTCCTTTTTTTCATAAATGTATTCTTAAAAGAGATATTAACCTTCTAAAACCTAAGAAAAATGCCAGATTTTCCGCTGTGTTCAAACATCCAGATAACAATTCGGACTAGATTATTTAAAAAAAAGGAAAATATAGGAACACGCCCAAGCCTTTTCTTGATTTTTAATAAAGTTTTGGAGAAGAAATCAGGGGACTACGAAACGTTGATTTTATTTACTTTTAATAGGTATTTTCGGTCCAAGCTGCAGTTGTCTCTATCGCGCTCTGCGGGGGAGGCTTGGGGCAGGTTGTCGCGACAGCAATACATTTTACAAATACCTATATTTCAATTATCTCGCCCTTAGTGTTTCCTCTTAAATACTAGGCTACGCCTACGTATTGCAAAGAACGCAGGCCAACCCACGGGATAAAATAACTATCCAGAAAGTACATAAGCGGCGTATTTTCAATAAATGATTGGGCGAGTTGAGACTATTTTTATGTTTGGACTCGAAACTCACAATCTGAGAATCTGAGAATGTTTTCTTACGAGTGATGGCATTTTTGTGGAAATTAACATATTGGTCAATGATTGGTTTAAAAACTGTTTCAAAATATTGCTGAATATAGAAAATAAATGTTATTTTAATGAGCTGCTAATTTCGAAAACACTTGGGTTAATTCAGAAGTAACTGTAAAAATGGTTCTTATAAATATTCATTTACCAGTTAATGATACCAATTTCCTTTTTGTTCTAAATTACCCCTATAAAAGATCTCATTGATTCATGATGAAGAACATGTTGTTTTTTCAATTAACCGACAATTAAGTAGGTACCTATCATTTTTTTTCAACTTACGGGGTGAAATAGCCTCTTACATTTTTTTTGATCGTCGTCTGCCTGGAAATGAAAAAAATAATGAGTACTTATAAAAAACGGGTTGAGCTAACTAGTTAGATTTTTTTATAAGTAAGTCATGTAACCATACGTATATCAATACATGTTCACGATATTGAACACGATGTCATAATTGTGATAAAAAGTCCAAATGCAATAATTAATAATCATAATGTATCATAATCACAAAAGATAAAAATGAGTTCACGAATATTAAAAAAAAACATATTCTGAAAATGCAAACAATACCTATATTTATAACACAATCTACTTGCATATTTTCGTCACAACACTGTAAATTTCTTACCAAAACGACGGTCAATGCGATAGCCAACACTATAACACGAAACATGATTTCAGGTGAATAAAGGAACACTGAATAACATTTCATTAAGCGCGCTCTTTTATATAAGTCGCAAAATAAATAGCTGAGGATTTAAACGGCATGCAATAAAGGTCAGAGGATAACAATTATTCAACAAATGCCTTTTTTCACAAATTGGTGCTATTTACACGTGACAAAACATTTACGTGCGGAAGTCATTATATTTTATAGCAATTCTGTGTTGATAATTTTGCAGTAAGTGGTACCTACCTGTAAAAAAACGAACACCTACTCACTTATGTCACGCATGCCCATTGTGTGATTTTTATTTTATATACAATATTATAACGATATGACAATCGTAGTGACTCATTTTACTGGTGGTCATAGAAATACACTAAGTATATCACGTTTGCATGTCATTTCAAAATGTTATAACACTTTTTCTTATAGTCGCCTTGGTTCATGTCCTCCCTCTTAATCCATGTAAGCTCGTAGTCAAGTATTGAGAGCTTGAAGCACTCATACTCAGATATAATCCAAATAAAATCGAAATGAAATGTTAGTTACAAAATGGAGGCACTGCTCGTTTGACTTGGAATATGCCTTAAGATTGTGATGAAAATAAAATAAAAAAACAAATTTTGCCTATGGCACAGAATTCATAACGAAGCTGAACTTTGCCGTTTTGAGCCTGCCACCGTACGATAACAGGATGATGTCATAAAATCAAATTTCAGGTTTCGCGAATACGACGTCGTTCCGTCGAATGATAAAGGTTATTCGAGTTTAGATGCGCATTACCTTAATACGGTTTCGGCTTCATTAGGGACATAGTGCCTCTAACACGGAGGCTTGGTCGCTTAATGACACTGGGCTGTATATTACTTAATTTAAAACGTGAGGGTTTTTATTACCATTTAGAGTAAATTTTTACTTACAAAGAATACCTTCTGAATAATTTATATTTTCAACACAGAAAAGCGCTTCAAATAAACATGGGATAAAATTGATTCCCAATAATAACAAGGGTTTTGACTGTGTGAGTAGTGTAGCAAAAACTACCAAACGTAGTGGTGTGGAAAAAACTACCGAACGTGGGAAGCTTATTTTAACTTGAGTAAAATAAGCTTCCCACTTTGTTGTTGATATTTATTATTATATGCAAAGAGAAGACATAAAACTACAAATAATAACAAATAACTTAGTTAAAATTAAGTCCCAACCTCACTTAAACATTCAAACTTTATAAAATGCTTGTCGATACCGGTGACGAAAGATGCTGGCAGCATTAACTCGCTGAATAGCAATACTAATCCGCTGTGCGAAGAAGCTGCCAGCTCTTTGGTCACCGGTATCGACAAGCATTTTACAAAGCTAGTAAAAAAGTTTGGCCCATGGGCCTCGACACCGAATAATATGGTATAGAGAGCCGAGACCTCTGTATTTTGTGGCCTTTTTTGTTTAAGCAGCCTCCGCTGCGCCGCCAGCCCTGGAAGAAGTTTAGTGCCAGCGTGTCAACACATTTATCATCCTGTACAAACACTCGCCCCCATCTTCCACGAGACCAGGGTCATTCCGACATTTTAGTTCAATTTATTCGTAACTATAATTATGTTACTGTAAAAGCGAGAACTAAGGTAAATCTCAGGATTGCAAATCTCGCGCTTTTTTGTTTACGCAACTTTTTCCAATTCTTGCCTCGGATTGATACTGTTTAGAGAGCTTTCGGGCCCTTAGATATCGATTGTGAACGCAATAGGAGCAGAAAACATACTACATTTATCTCAAACATGCTCGGAAAGCGTCGCAATTTAATTGAAAAACGAACATGCGAAATGCCTTGTTTTCATCCGCTAAAAATTAAAAAGATTAGAATGTTCCCAGCCTAGGAGTATAATAATAATCCATAGAAAAGCCATTGTTTTCCGCAGCGTTAAACTTTCTAAAATTTTGATAGCGCCATAGTAAATCGAGACTACTAAGGAAAAATCACATTCAGACAAAGAAAACCACCCCTGAAGCGCGCGGTTTTCATGGTGATAGAATATATTTATTTTTCACTCTTTATTATTGATGGTCAGAACTAAAAAGTTGAAAAAATAATTTCATTTATTTGAGAAAATATGGAAACATTAAAATTAACTTAATGTGTTATGATTACATTTAAAACCGCGTTGAGCGTAAAAGAAGATAGTATGAAAGTGAATACCGCCTTTGAAAGAAGTCGAAGAAAGAATGCTTCTACCTAAATAAAAGTATGTGTATCACCGCGGTATTATTAGTTATCTCACAAAATGTTTTCTGTAATGTATTTGTATTATTTCCTCACATGTTTGAGAAAAGCACTATATCTATGTTGGCGGAAACCGTTATTGCCTGACTCTTCTCTTGGCAACCACCTCGTCAGGCAACCCCTTTCTTTGCGCGCCTCGGCAATAATATACCTTTTCTCAAAAATTATCGACAAAGTTGACTTTATTGGTTAATAATCAGGACGTGAAGTGCAAAGTTTATGGTAAGTCAGAAATTAAAAAATTATAATCCTTGCCGGCTCGATTTTGCTCGACAACAATGTTGCATACAAATTCCATTATATGTTGTACAAACTTTAAAAAAAGTTAAAACGGCCACATAAATAAAAGAAATAGCTTAACAGCCAAAACGGAAGATCAGTCACATCTGCTACTTATCGCGACTTTTTAGTTGTCTCAAATAACTTATGGCGTTTTCGAAAGAAAAATACACATCCAACATATTATTTAAAAAAAAAGGCGGCAAAGCAAAAATTATTCTGTTTTTACATTCAGTGGCTAGTTTTTTCGGAAAATATAGAAAATTGACATGAAAATGATTCCAGATTTAAAAGAAGCTCTGCAAGTTCATTTGTTCCCTGCAAAGGCAAAAGACAAATATCTAAAAGCGTTCGACAATTTCATGAAGTGGCGAGAAGACAAGCATGCCTTATCATTTTCAGAAAGTATATTTTTGTTTTCTTGCACAATTTTTGAGCACTATATTTGTCTCAGCCGGAAGGGCAATTGCTTCGTATTAAATTAAACGACTCCCAAAATCGTCTGTTTAAAATTAATACTCAGCCAGCAATTGCCTACTTCTCTTGCTTCGACAAGGTACTTTTTTTTTAAAGGTAGAATGATGAATGATGTTATTGCAACGCAGCCACACCACGCGGCCAGACTAATTAGCATTCCTCAAACATGAAACTATCTGTACCTATTCATATGCAAACCAAAACAATATAAGACGACGAAGCGACGTCGCTCACTTGAAATATTCGTACATGACATAATATTGCCGAAAGTGTAATAATTGATCGTATTAAAGTAATAAGAATATTTCTCGTCGTAGTTCATTACCGAGAGTCTGCTCGGCTTACGCCTCGGCTGAGTTGGACATTCCTTCATTTTTAGCTGACAACTTGCTTTCAAATTTCTTTAACACCGAGATGAAGTCTGACATAATACATATCAGAGCATAGCATAACACATATAAACCAGTATTATACGAGTATATTTAATTTCAGTCGGATAGGCGTCCTTTATTTGTGCACGAAAAACACCGTATTGAGAGACAAATGGCAACGTATAGTCAAGTCTAACCTAACCGAACTTCAGATGATAGCTCTTCAAACTTTGTTAAGAGCGTAACGAATTTTTATCGACTAAAAATATGACACTGCGAGAAACAATATTTATTCTAGTTATTTTCAATTTGAAGAACAAATACGCGTAAATATTTGCGTTGATATTATGTGGAATAATATGTGTAAATAGAGTTATTCTTCTATCGTAGAGCACATCGTGACCAGATCCTTGCCGTTTAAGCGTGATTGAGTAACCAAACATCTAAACATCCAAACTTTCGCATTTATAATATTAGTAAGATATAGTTATATAAAAAAAAAACAATTCAATTCAATTCATTTATTTACTGAGATAACAAGATCCAGTTTTTGTTAGTAACAATTATCCTTAAAAAGAGACTATGTTAGTAGTTAGAATACCAAATTATCAAATTAAAAGAACATTAGGCCTCATATGCTATGTTCGGTGCTTACGGTAATTCTATGTTTGTGAGTGTTTTCTTAACTGTATTTTTGGCTCTATTTGGCTTTTCTAATATCGTATCTATGAATTGACTAGGGAAGCCATTTAGTATAAGTATAAGGTTATTGTATATCCGTTTGGCATATTCATTATTATTTCTTGGTATCTTAAAGTATGGTTTGTTAGGTAAGCTCCGGAGGTTGGACGGTCTCTTATTTCTATCCAGCTTTCCTATATTGTGTTTGTATTCTAATATCACAGCCAATTTTACCTTATCAAATACACTTAAAACACTACTATACTGAAATAGCTCACTATAATTATATCTATGTTGATGCTTGAGTTTTAGCGGTACAATTAGCCTTTAGAATTCTTATTTCTTATTATAAATCTGTTTAAGGTATGTATTGTATGTTCTACCATAATGGAGATACCATAACTAATAATAGAGTCTGCTAGTGCCAGGTATAATAGCCGGAGTATGTTGTATGGCATTTTGTGTTGACTTTACTAAGGTTGCCAAGGATGGCTCTTAGCCTGTTGCACACATCGTCGCTTATCTAAAACAAGTCGGTATTTCGAAATAATCCGTTTTGCTACTAAGTATAAGACTAGACGCAGAACACGTTAAAGTTTATCGTGACTAAGACTCACGTGTTCTAATTCAAAAAATTGCCACCGTGGCAGCATTGTGCCGTTATGCCATTGGTGGAGTGTCGACGTCATTTTATCTGGAAGACCGTCCGTAGGCCAGATGAGCCATAGCGATCGACGCCGTCACCACGTTTTTTTGTTGACTACTGGCACATCCCCAAATAATTCGTTAAAACACATCAATTTGTTTGTACAACAGCGGCATTACGCGAAATAGCTCAGTGGAACACTAGCGAAATTTTTTGCAATATAGGATTATTCATGGATGCTACACTTTCCGTTAAACAGTAAGTACCGATGTTTTGACTTAACAACAAATAAACGAGTATTCACGAAAATAATGAAAGTTGGCTTGTTCATGTAAGCAAAATAAGCCCCTATACTACATAAGATTTACTTCATTATTGGTATACTATACGAATTTGGACTATGTTCATCATAAATATTATGCATTTAGTTTCTTGATTCAAAACGAGAAAAGCCACTATAAATAGATAAGCAGCACGATAATAAACTTATTTAGATGTTATATGTATTGCAAAAAAGGTATTTATGTAATTATATCAATTAAAATAATAATAAACAACACAAGCCTTATTGAACTTAACTATGAGCCTAGTTCGATTTGTGTAAGATATTATTAACCTCTAATATTTATTTATTTTGTAATATCAAAAAAGATAAGTATAAGATACATACCTACTACATGCTCCATGTACATGGGGACTTCAATTACTCGTGTGCGTCTCATTATTGTATAAAAAGTGGTATAATAACAATAATAATAATATTTTTACTATGGACACTATTTAATTTTAAGGGTTTGTCCTGCCTCACTTTCGTGGATGAATTTGTGTCAAAGATTCAGTAACTCTTTCAGTTGACTATATTATACTTTGGTTATAGAAATGAACACAAGAACTGGAAAAAATATCCGAAATCTGCTTTGGTTTTGCTGCGGGTAGCCTCATTTCTGATGCGATCGCGCAGAGAAACTCCCAGCATAGCCCTCTCCATTGTGCCCTTTGGGTGACCCCGAGAGCTTTCAGCTGGAACTCCAAAACCGTTTCCATTGCCTAGGTTTTGTGGAACCTGTCCGTGCCACTGGGTCTATGTTCTTCGAGGCCCAGCGGGCCAACAGGACTAAAAGGCTCTCTTGCTCCACTCAGAAGCTCATTAAGGAAAGGAGTCAAATGATTCTGCAGTCTTCAAACGATGCGACTTTATACCGGCAGCGAAATAAACAGATCTCCAAGTCCTTTACCCGCGGGGATCTGCGCCAATTCACTACGAACCGTATTGAAGAGGCCATCGAGCGAAATAAGGGCTCTAATGTGTTCGCACGAGATCTCGATCGAGTCTATTGGGCAGAGCCAGCTCGCAAGGTAAAAAACTGAGGACTGGAGAGTCGTTTTTTCCAAACCTGAGCTTTTGAGTGAGTGCGTTTTTACACGTCATACATATCGTATACACGTCAACTCGCAGACCCGAAGTTGGTCTGGCGGAAGACCCTAGCTAGACCAACCCGACACTTTACCGACGATATCCCGGACATCAGCCTGTACGAGATTAGAATGGCTCTGAAACAGCTTAAGAACAGCAAGGCACCCGGTGAAGACGGAATTACAGCCAAACTCTTGACGGCGGGTAGAAAACCGATCCTTACGACCCTTCAGAAGTTGTTTGACACCGTCCTACTGGAAGGGAGAACGTCAAAGGCGTGGAACAGAGGTAAGGGGTGCTGTTCTTCAAAAAGGGGAACAAAACCCTGCTGAAGAATTACCGTCCCATCTCACTTCTGAGCCATGTTTACAAGCTGTTTTCAAGTCATTGCGAATCGCCTCGCATGCAGGCTTAGTGACTTCCAGCCTCCCGAAAAAGCCGGTTTTCGAAGAGGTTTTAGTACCGTAGACCACATTCATAGGTTATACAGAAGACTGGAAAGTAAAACTTGCCTCTCTGCTTAGCGTTCGTGGAGAAAGCTTTCGATTCGATCGAAACTTGGGCTGTACTACAGTCTCTCCAGCGGCGAAAAGTAGACTGCCGCTATATCGAAGTACTGAAGTGTTTGTACGAGAACGTCACTATGTCAGTCTCACTCCAGGATCGGAGCTTCAAACGTATTCCGCTACAGCGGCGTGTTAGGCAAGTGAATGTTATTTCCCCAAAACTGTACACCGCTGCAATGGAGGACGTTTTCAAGACTCTAGACTGGAGAAGGCTAGGCATCAACATCAACGGCGAGTACATCAATCACCTTTGGTTTGCTGATGATATAAGTAGTCTTGGCTGAGATCATGGAGGACTTGAGTACTATGCTCTATGACCTCAGTAAAGCCTCCGAGCGAGTTGGTCTAAGGATAAACATGGATAAGACAAAGATCATGTCAATCGGACACTTTCAAGACTTCTTCAGACTTTCAAGTTAGATAGGTCCAACTTTGAGTAAGAGTCCGACTCGGATGGGCAGCATCCGGGAGCCTACGGCACATCTTTTCGTCCAATACTTCGCAATGTCTCAAGAGGAGAGTCTTTCACCAGTGTGTGTTGCCACTACCTCACTGTGTGATGACGTATGACACAGAAACGTAGACGGTTACCTCATAAGAAAGCTCAAAGTCACCCAAAGAGCAATGGAGAGGGCTATGCTGAAAGTTTCTCTGCGCAATCGCAAATCGCTAAACTTAAGTGGCAATGGGCTGGGCACATTGCACGTAGAACCGATGGCCGTTGGGGCGGAAACGTTCTGGAGATGTGACCACGTACCGGATGGCGCATCGTAGGTAGGCCCCCCTCGAGGTTCAAAGATTTCAAAGATTCAAAGATTTTTATTTTGCTCGGAATGCAGTTACATAGTTCTTAAAAATACAACATAATCGTCCAGTGCATTCAGCCTGCGTGCAGGCGTGCAAAACATTTTTATGGAGCCTTACAGTCCATAATAATTGACATCCATCTTTGAATCTTTGAATCTTTAAAAAAGAGTTACTAATTTACATCCATACCAAGTGTTGTAAACTAAACTATACCGTTATTGTCTATATAGTTTAAGTATTATTGTGATGTATGTCGTTTAAGGCCATTATTGTCCATATTAAAAAATAATATTTGAGAAACAAAGCAAAATAAGTCAGTATTCTTTTAATATTTTATATATACGTTTGTCTTAAAGACAAATAATACACTATTATTCATAAGAAAAAAATATTTTTTTAAATTATTTTCTATTGAGACGTTAGTACACATAAAAACTTATCCAAAGTATATAAATATCGTGTCACAACTCTAAACTGTAGTACATTTTTGAGTTTTTTTTGTGTAGTTTTTTGTTGTTTTCTTTTCATTTTCTTGGGTTTAAATAACTGGATGACAGAGGAAACTGTGACTAAAAGAAGATTTTAAATTGGTTATCTTAATAAAAAAATATAACAATATCTTTTTTGTGTTTTTTTTAAACCTCTGCCCTGAAAAAACACAGTTTTTGAGATACAGAGTTGTTTTAGATAAGCATCGACATGCTCTATAGAGTAAGTGCGCTGTAGAGTGCGGTCTCCAGTTGAATTTACTATCTATTTTTAAGCCAAGGTTGGTATGCTGATTAACTATTTGTAATGAGTCACATTTACAGTAAGTGTAACTTACAGTAAGTGTGAAGCGCTCATAGCCTCGCGGCGCCTGTGAGTCGGAAACGATAACGCAGGTTAAGCAAAGATGGCAGCGGTCAGTCTTTGGATGGGTGACCGCCTGATGTTTGAGTGGTTAATATAAATGAGCGCTTCCGTGCTTTGGAAGGCACGCTAAGCAGTTGATCCCGGCTGCCGTCTATGACAGTAGTCGTTAAGCCGAGTTAGAGGCCTTCGGGCGGCTTAAGAACTTCTAACAGTCGAGTTGCCCACTCACTTGACAAAAGGGGGACAACTGTTACTCGCGTCCGCAGGAGCTACCTACCACAACCCTGCACGTGTCCCCTGGGTGGTACTAAAGAGTGACAAAATTAAAGGTCAAAATAATGTATGCCATACGATTAAATAAATACAGTAAGTGTCTAGGTGTCGGGGATGCATGCATGCATGGACATGCATTGGCCACGATATTAGGGGTCACAGTAGCATTTATGTATGGTGAATGAATGTACATTATTTTAGTTTTTTTTTATAGTTCAGTGATAGGTAATCCTACATCGTGGGCCCATTTACATAAGGTGTCAAATTCACTCTGCATTTGGCACTCCGCAGCCTCCACATCACTGTCAGCTGTTATCAGACAGGTGTCATCAGCAAACTGGTACATAGCGGCGGTTATAAATAAGAATATTGCACATGTTATTTACATACAGTAAGTGAATACGACTTAAATAAGCAGGTTACGTTATAACTGAATAGTTATAACGTAACCTGCTTATTTATGTAAAGGTGACAGATAAAGGCAATCGAATTTTAACGACATTAGAGCTGATCAACGTTTTTGAATTAGGGCATGTATCTGAGCAGATAAGCACTATTTGCGACAGAGATTCTTCCTTTTGAATAGGACTAAATACGTGTTCATAAAATGAACTAAAACATTTTTAACCCGGTTTTAACCCGTGCTTATTAAAGACTATCATTTAGGAACATTTCCCTCCTAGCTCCATCATTAGATGGCAGTGCTTTTTTAACTAGTTTTAAGATTACTGCCACAGGGGTCTTTTTATCAATATTTTCAGTAACGCTACGTTCCAGTGTCTAACCAGCATGTGTTGTTGACCTATTCCTTACAAACCCATTTTGTTCCTTTGCCACGATTTTATGTATATCAGTGATGTTAATAATCCTATCCTTCATTACTTTTTCGAAAAAAATTAAAAGGATTGGAGCTAGAGTTACGGGCTGGTAGTTGTTCAAGAGACATCGATAATCTTTTTTAAACAGATTCTTAACCACAGACTGCTTTAATCTTTCGGGGAACGTACCTTGCAACAATAAACTGGTTTACGATATCTTAAGGAGGCTATAGTAGCACATTTTAGAATTTGTTGTCAATCCCAACAGCATTCGTGTTTCGAAGCTGTTTTATAACCCTTTTCATTTAATTTTCGGTACACGGTCCCAAAAATAAGGAGTTGCTAATATGCCTTTCTGACATGCAATATTTAGTCCTCTTTGCTTGTTTCCTCGATTTAGACACATCAGTGAAAAAAATACTAAATTAATTGGCTATATCCTGGCCGTTAACAATCCGACTACTTGTGCCGAGATTAATATATATTCTATGCATTTTCCAACTCTAGCGTCGTCGTGCTTATCCTTAATAATTTCCCAAGCTGCCTTGCATTTGTATTTTGCGGATTTAATATATTTTAAATTAACATTTTTCTGTGTTTGCTTAATACATTTCTTCAATACTTTATTACAACGTGAATAGTAAGACTTTGTTTCTCCCGATTTAGAGTCTTGAATGTAACAAAGTGATCTTAGGAACCTTTATTGCTTGCAAGATCACCCTATTCCCTTAGTAATCCATTTTGGCTTTGAATTGTTCGTCTTAACTTTTACTTTTATATTCGGAAAACACAATTCGTAAAAAAGGTAACGATCATCATAGAACATTGCAAAAGCGTTATAGAAATCGGGTTCATTAATTATTTCATTCCAGGTCCGACTTGCCAAACAATCCACTCGATATGTTTTCCGGGCTATAGTCTTTAATATTCTTATACCAATAAGTTATATATTAGGTTTATTATTTTGAACAACAAATTTTAAGATTTGGCAAGTGTCATGATCGGAGAGGTGACGGGTGACTTCACCTATTGCACCTTCAATTTATTTAATCGTATGGCATACATTTTTTTGGCCTTTATAGTTGGTCACTCCTTAGTACCACCCAGGGTCACGTGCAGGGTTGTTGTAGGTAGCTCCTACGGACGCGAGTAACAGTTGTCCCCCCTTGTCCAGTGAGTGAGGAACTCGACTGTTAGAAGCTTCTTAAGCCGCCCTAAGGCCTCTAACTCGGCTTAATGACTACTGCCATAGACAGCAGCCGGGATCACCAGGAGCACCTTCAATGTTGCTAGCAAAAGACCAAGACATGATTTTAAATTTTAAGATTTGGCAAGTGTCATGCATGATCGGAGAGGTGTCGTGTATGCGCTTCGCCTATTGCACCTTCAATTTATTTAATCGTATGGCATACATTATTTTGGCCTTTAAAGTTTGTCACTCTTTAGTACCACCCAGGGGACACGTGCAGGGTTGTGGAAGGTAGCTCCTGCGGACGCGAGTAACAGTTGTCCCCCTTTTGTCAAGTGAGTGGGCAACTCGACTGTTAGAAGCGTCTTAAGCCGCCCGAAGGCCTCTAACTCGGCTTAATGACTACTACTATAGACAGCACCGGGATCACCAGGAGCACCTTCAATATTGCTAGCAAAAACACCAAGGCATGTTTTTTTTTTATAAACTATGTACATTTAGATCTACCTAACGTACGTACAATGCGTTACGTGATCGACCTGGTGACTTCACAAATGAACGCATGATTTAATCAAATAAAGAAACAAACATAAATTCAACTTTTTTATTCAAACAAATTAAGTATAATTCTTAGTGCAATTCATAGTTTGTAGTTTTTTTTTTCTTATTATTGCATCTAGTAATATGGAGATTGGTCATTGTAAAAGTATATAAACAATATGAATAATTAATAGTTTAATTCATCCGACGAATTAAAATGATGTAAAATCACCAAGATTTGGAACAAGTAGAAAAACTTTAGAGAAAAATATCAGCCTTATCAATTGAATCGCCAGAATGAGATATTTCTTCCTTTTTCCTATCACAAAACGCTAAAGCTCTAAAAAGTTTTTCTGAAATCAATTCCCGTCTCTCAATCGACAACAGTATGAATCAAACTAAGTTTTAACCCGGTGTAAAGTTCAGCAATCGATAGGTCCATAATATTGGAAAGTTCGGCAAATCCTTTCCTTATTCCGGAATGTTCACAGAGTAGAAATCGAATCGCCAACTTTTTTTGTGACGGGCACAGTACTAATACTTACTACTGCATAAAACTATGCAGTATTAGTACTCGTTTTACCTATTCCCAGGGTAACGTGCGGCAGCGAAATGCCTGTGCCCCTGGTGGAACAATACATACAAATTACTTAAGGCTTTGTAAGTGAGAAGTGCGAGCGAGATAGACAGCGCAGTGAGTGGCCACACTGCTACGCTATGGCCTTCCAAGGGGAATAGGATTTGATATAGGTACTTTAATAATATTCATGTCAATTGAATGTGCAAAAATGTTAGACAACTTTGTACAATTTGACACATCAATCTAAAAGGGTATTTACGCGCTAGGCTCGTCGCCGATCCCGTGGTTTTCCTCCTATGCGTAAGCGTAGGCGCCTGCCAAGCGGGTTCCCGGCAGTGAAAGTGTTAGATCAAACGTCAATTATTTCAACGTAAAATTGAAATAATTGGCTGAAAATTGGTTAGCTGAAGCTTTTTACATACAAAACGAAAGCGACATAACCAGGAAAACGCTAGAAGGCAGATCAAAAGTGCTAGTCAAAAAAAAAGCTTATGAAAACTTTAAAATCAATAATATTACGACTTCAATTACTGTACTCTCAAGTTTGTATCGGTGTTTTAGTATTTTGCTGTGAAGTTGCGCGTCTAGATTTACCACAGATTTACTCATCTGAGGCCTACTGGAAGCTGCGTACACATTCCCCATTTTTATCGGCGCCATATCTTAGGAAACTTTATTGATTGACAAGTGTCAGTGCGAACTCCGCAGCGCTTCTAAGGCCGTGATACCGTTCTCCGGGCGTGAGTAATGCTTTGCGGTATCTGATATCGATTTAAAAGTTGAAGGCGATAAGTACCTCAGTGTTTTCTTCAAGTGTAATATGGATATAATATGGCGGAGAGAGATTATAAGTAAATTTGAGTGCATTGGTTTAATATTTCGTCTTTTTAGCCATCATACATTTGTTATTTTTTTTAAACCATCTGCCACCCTTAATTCATTTAAAATAATGTACCTACCTATTTTAAGGTAAGGTCCTTGTGTAGTTTTTATTGCTATTGGTGAACAATACAGTATTAATAGATACATATTTATAATATAATTTATTGACATACTTACTGCTAATGTTAACATTGTGCTTCTGTATACATAGTACAGTCGACAACACAGCTAACTGACCATACCGTGAAAACCTAGAACCTTATTACAATGCACAGATTAGATTTCCGATGGTCAGTTAGCTGTGTTGTCGACTGTACCTATACTTATTCATTATTACATGCGGCTGAACTAGGATGATCTCAGACAAAGATATATCTAGTAATATCAAAGTAATTTTATTTTGATTTAATTATATTAATATCAACAAATCGCCTATTAAAAAAAAATGCTTTAGGTATTTTGGTACATAACTACACAGTGTCAGCATCTGCAAAATGTTTAATATACTGTATTTCTCCTGAATAAATACTACAGCGACCAAGCACATTTTCACACAAGAAAAATATGATCGTTAGTCCTCAATCTCATGAGAGTCAAATTCAGTTTTACCCCAGTAAGGCAAGCAAGCAGCAAGCAGCAAGGTTATAAAATCACTTGTTTTCAGTTCAAATTATAAATTAATTAATACTAACAATTACACGGTTCAACTCACGTATTCTATGTCACTACGGGCGACATGTTTCGAACTCTTCGGGAGTTCTTCTTCAGGATGAGTGTTTTCGCGGCGGTGTCGCTTGTATCACTGCCCGAGCTCGCTCCGCACGCCGAGCGGCGCGTGGGGATGTTACCGCCAGCATGGAAAACTGTCATTCCTAAATTGAAGTGGACAGCGTGTTGTGACAACCCCGTGGACACAGTGAGTTCAGTTTGCGTGTCGTCTATCGGAGGAGATGACCTCCTGCCGCAATCTCACTCAACTACTCCAGCGCTAGACTGCCCCCCTCCCCCCGCCCTGTCGGCGCGTGCTTCACGAATCAGTGCTTCATGAATAAATCACCTTACATCAAACGTCACCTTACATTTAACGTTACGGTACATGTAAAACGTTATAATCGACGCCCTAGCCAATGTCAACAGCTCATTAATTGGTGTAATTATTGCTTATATTACACCATATAAAATATACTGGCACTGTGCCGACTGTGCGCTACAGAAATCCACGCGAGTAGCGAAGTTGTCGATTGACATTAGCAGCATTTTGATTTAAGTATTAGATAACTAGTGACTCTGTGAGCGGTTGGCCTGCTCGAGTCAGACTGTAAAAAAAATATTTTCCAAAATTCCAAAAACTGGACTGAAAAAAAATCTAATGTATACCTAAACATCAAATATGTTAAAAAAATTTCACGACAATCGTTTGGAAAAGAAGAGGAAAACAGCTGGACAGCCGGACACACGAAAGCATTTTCACCCAGGCTGCAAGGGAGAACTTGTTCGCCTCGCTCGCTCAATAATAGTTTAGTTTACTTTATACAATTAAAAATCACCAATCTCATCGACGATTATAAAATACGAGTTAAACTTCTGATAGCGTTGATATAGTAATTACAGTTCACTTGACATTTAAAATTGTTCTTGGAGTTGTTAAAGTTTATTATTAAGCTGTACAGTTGAGAGCAAGCTTGGCTGCGCCTGAACTGATGAGCGAAGCGTGAGGGGAATAGTGATGCGGCACAGTAGACTTTATCTAAACAGCATTCTTTGAGATAATAATAATTTCACCCACTGAAAAATAACCTGTATACACGATGATTCTTAATTCGTGATCAGGAGTACATTTTTCTATTCTGTAATTGATACCAAACACGATTAACTCGAAGTTACCTAAAACAGATGTTCTTTTTTTTTTTAAATAAAACTGAATAAGGAATCACTTTATAATTCAAAATCATTGTCATCCTAACGGTAGTTTGCGTAAATTTGACGTATGTGTGTTTGACGTATCTACTTAACTTCAAGAAATGTAGGGTGACCAAACATTCAGTGGATATTAGTGTTAACATTATCATTAAATTTAATTAACCAAACAGTGATTTAATTGCATGAGACCTCATCCATTGAAATCCGTTTTGGCTGTTTATCATTATTTTTCGACTCCTGATCACGAATTAAGAATCATCGTGTATAAGGTGCTAACAAATTAAGTACCAATATTTGAAGAGGTGTTACATTACATCAAAACAATTAACTTTAAATATAAATTAAGAAAAGTTTTTATATGATATTTTTGTTTAACTTTCCGGAACAAAATAAATAAACTAAAATTTCGCCCAAACATAATCATTCTGTGCATATTTAACTGACAAGATGTTTAACACTATCTCGTTTTTGTGACAAACGTCAATGATTAGCGGGTAAACTGTTAGTAATCAATTAGCTTAAGAAACACTGGACATTGACATTTAATTATTCTAAGTGAAGTGGCCATTGACTCGTGACAGTCAAGAGGTTTCATAAAACAATCAAAGAAGACTTAATCACGGATGGTTGATCTCATTAACAGGGTGTTTTACGCAGTAACGTTGTTTCCCTAATTATCTCCAAAAAGTTATACACACTTTTAAATGTTTCATACTTAAGTCTACTCCTACTCGACTCGAGTCGAGTACTATCAGCTCTAAAAGTATTGGTACTTAATTTGTTAGCACCTTATACAATGCCGGCAAAGGTCGGGCCCCAGGCTCCTCTAGGACGTAACCGGGATAAGGCTAAGATAGGGATGAATAGATCAAATATGCATATTATGCATCATTCAAGCCTTAGGTTCATCACGTTCTTTTTTTTTGACTGGGGTTCACAACTGATTATATACATGTTTTGTATATGCGTTAGCGTTTAGTATTTTTTGTTCACACATGTTAAGTTTTAAGCCCTAATTTGTAGCAGACAGGTCTGGTGCGTTTGCGACTTAAGACCGTCGACCGCCCTATCCCAGCTGACTGGATCAGTAGCATCGTATGTGGCCTGTGTTGGCCTGCCGTCGCTTGTTAGAATCGTCGAGAATCGGTTATATTTCGACGGCGATTTTCGCCGTAAATCGATAATTTCAAAACCACGCTCTTGTTCAAAACGCCCATGCCTCGCGATACGCGGGAACTAATCTCTTACTACCTAAAAACTAGCCACTTCAATTACGTAATCCTAAATTGACAAAAGTGATAACTTACTGAGTGGGCCGGCGTTTTCGCTTCAAGACGGGCAGTTAACAGTCAAAAGTAGGGTCAAGTCAAATGTCGAGTACCAGTTCCACCGTCGAAGGCATCGTGGAGGCCTGCCGCCAGCCCGCCCGGCCACGTTGTAAGTATTCACACTTCGCTGGTCCCCAAACTCGATACAATATCTAGCCTAGCGCGGACAAATACTAATATCTGAACACTGAACTAGCGTTTCCGAAGAGATTCCACCTAATACTATTCTCGCGGCTCCCCAAGCTAGGTTACCCCCCAAAAAACGTGCCAACTTATTCTGTCCATATCTGACAGCTCACTTTTTACTTTTTAATATTCCACCGGTGTTGCCATGGGAATAATACTAGGGCCCCTCACATGGGCTCGAACAGATTATTATATGTCGCACAATAATTAATATATGTATCTTTCAATACTTACAACGTATATTTGCTTCTTGACGTATTTGTTTGTAGCGTTGCTAAGCAATACATAAACATCGTACTAATAAAAACGTTCAAAACCAGAGAGCCTGGAAATACGTCGTCGCCTTCACAACCGCACGCAGCAACGTGTGCCAGCAGCCAGCCCCTTGATTTGGGTACCAGGAAACCCACTTATGTTAACGCGGCGGGATGACGTACGCGGGCTTCGTGCAGGTAGCCTGTTGCCGGTTCGAATCCAGGTCAGAGCATAAATAAAATATTATTTCTTTTAATTTGAAATTTATTCAGCAGACAACTTATATAGCGCATAAAAGCGGCTTCCGATCGCTGGCAGCGGCGATTCCGCGGTCCGTTAAATGAGAGACCCTACTAGGCCGGCACAACAAGGAAATGTTTCGCACGGGCCGCGACATACCAAAATACCACACGTTTTGTCACTTAATGGAATAAAATCATAGGATTAAAGTTGGCAAGGTTATCTCGGTTATCCAATTTCTGTCAAATTCTGACGAAATGAAAAATTTACAAGAATGCAAAAGTCGATCTATCTATTGTGGGTTTACTTACCTATATAATCTACTAGTGACCCGCCCCGGCTTCGCACGGGTACTATATTATACATATAAACCTTCCTCTTGAATCACTTTATCTATTAAAAAAAACCGCATCAAACTCCGTTGTGTAGTTTTAAAGATCTAAGCATACATATGGACAGACAGTGGGAAGCGATTTTGTTTTATACATGTAGTGATTGTCTACAGAAAGCCTGCCAATTTTGGTCCTTATACACAGCAGGTGTTTTTTAAATCGGACTTTGGTAGAATTTCTGCACTGAGTCCCAATTTAATTTAATTGCTCGTGGGTGATATAGATTATGATTCAGTGACTGAACTCCGTTCAGTCTCGGGCCGGCCTTACAGGGTCTTTTTGTAATATTATTATGTTATTTTGGAGCGTACTGCCGTATCGATACGTGCATATATTCAGAGCAATGACGCGTAGGTAGTTAACTCCCGAAGTGTTGTGGAACCGCCCTGTGAAACCCGAATTGAGCGAACTTGGACTGGGCTTCGGAAGCTCAAATACCGCGAGCCATCCGAATGCCTCTCGGACACTGAAACTACGCGTCCATGCTTTAACTAAAAGTACGAATACTGTTTTTATACTGTCTGCTGCCGAGCTGGTCACGCGCACGGCACGGGCACGCGCGGTATTTGTACCAGCGGTCACACTAGGATTTTTTTTAAAACATGTTATTTTTATTTTTTACAGCGTTATGCAGATTACATAGATACATGAGTAATATTTGACAAGTTGCCACGAAATCTTAACATGCAGCATGTGGAATATTTGTCCTTTTTGGTTCGTTTCGTTAAGGGGCTACCCAAGGTTTTCATCGATTTTTGACAAGTTTTGAATCGTATCTCCTACCTTTGCACTACAGATAGAATTATAAATCAAACGGTTATCGGTTTTTCAATTTTTTATCTCCATTTTGGTCCACCGGATTTTGAAACAATTGAATACTTAATTTTGTATGTTTTTTTTAACTCTGTCTAAAAAAACACTTATTTCGTATCTCTATTGACGTGAAAGATCTAACATATACAAAATTTACATATTTGGGTTCGTCTATGACATCTCTTAAAACAGGTCCAGGGTTTTCATTTTAAACCAATTAACTCAAAAGTTATGGCCAGAACACCAGTTTTTTGACCTAAAATTGTTCAACTTTGATGCCAAATATCTCCAAAACAATGAACTTCGAAGTAAATATGGGATACTACGTATATTGCTTAAAGCAGTTGTTTTTAAAATAATAAGCTACAAAAAACATTAGAAAACTAAGGGATTCAGATCGAAGGTCATTGGCGTATGGGAGCCCCTTAAGATTGTAATTAAATCACGTGGATTGACAGGACTTATTATGGTTAGCTTACATTAATGTATTGTTTTTTGGTAGGAAGAGTGATAAATACAATTTAACAAGTATAAAAACATTCACATAAAAATTGATGAACATGCGTAGGATATGTTTTATTCAAGTCAGTTAAGAATAGATAATATAGGATTGTAGGGGAGACCGGAATGGTTGATTATAGGGGTAGGTAGACTATTTGACAAAAACTAGAGCAACGCGAAAGGCTTGCGTCGATCAACTAGGTACGAGAATCCGTTGTCCCTCACTACTTCATATGTCAACTTTCCTCTATTGACAAGTCAACCTACCCCAGACATGTACTATATATATTATAATTAGTAGGGAGATATTTGACATCTTTTTCCAAAGCCTAATAGAATAACTATCAGCTGAATTGGTTTTTAGAAAAATATACTTTAAAGCAATGAAATTACAATCGTTCAAGCTGAAATTTGGTCAACCATCCTGCTCTCCCCTAGATTGTTACCCTTTACGACGCAGTCTGGTAGCAGGTTCTAAAAATTGGTCAATAGAGACGCTTAAAATAATAAAATAAAATCTATATATTTCAGATTAAGTACTTACTTCAATAACATGTTTTGCAAATCTCTATGCGAGATTATTTGCGCGGTTACTCGACTCGCTTTATAAATCTTATCTTATGTTATTATTAAAAAGTTGTTAACTCTATTATTATGCGTAGTTTTTATTTTGCTAGTTTGCAAGTATATTCCCTAGCATGTTTGCCCTTTGTTTGATACAATGTTGCAACTGGAGTTATACGGGTCACATTCTAGATTTAATATAGTTACGTGTGGGGAACGTGTTCCTATAAACAGTTGTTGTAACAATTGCATTTCTTAGTCTTCTTCAATCTGAGTAAATCCATACTATCTATTATAACCTAATATATTATATTAGCCAAAACATAACGAAAATTATTATGAAAAAACATCTAATATACAACGCAACTTAAAAAGCAGATTGAAGAGAGGCTTAGCATTTTAATTTTGATCTTAAATATTTTAAAAAATAGCTAAGTAAGCAACATAGAAAGTTACTTTTTATTCAGAAATAAAGTTATTTTTCATGGCTCAGTAACTCATTCTGTCTGCCTTCATGCGTCTGTCACGGTAAACGAATAAACCAGTTGTGATGAAAAAGCACGTAGCACTATGACGGACATTGGTTTCTTTATTTTTAAAATCGGTGGATTTCAATGGATGAAGAAGTTACATTAGGCTACACGGACAAAAACTCACATGAGCGAGGCCGCGGGCATCGCCAGTAAATAAATAAATTAATACATAAAATAATCTAATCCCACAATACACGCCGACTACGCTATCTGTTAGCTACGTTACGTTCTGAAAGTAACTATACTTTAAGAACGTAACGTACCAAACAGAACTGTACGACAAATCATAATAATTATTATTTCTATTCCTATATTTGGGAAATCGAAAGGCTAATAAAAGTATTGAGGCATAGAAAAACACATAAGTACCTCTCAAAACTCGCTGAATAGGTAATGTACTTACTATAATACATACTTGCACACGTATTCTATCTTCGCTCGGCTAAATACATTCTAGCGCGTTGCGAGTCAAGTAGTGAAAGTGGTTCGGGTAAACATTGATTTAATGAATGTAAGGAGCACCGCTGAATATGTTTGTACGGGGTGAGGTTATTCCTATTTCGAGTGTTGATGAAGCCTTCACAAGTACGAGGGATGGTTGGGTATTGAGTTTAACAATGAATGTAGGCTTCTTCGAAACTAGAATAGTTGTTCCTCGAATGAGCGCACTGGTTCTTTTCGTTTTTCAACTTCACGGACTCTGAAACTCTGATCCGTCTCGCATGTGAAAAAATGTCGGTCTTGCGCAGGTCTTTTTCTTGTTATTTCCAAATTATCGCGCCGCTCGCGATCACCGCAAACTTAAAAGTCAAACGTGACAACTCTTCTTCTTCCATAGCGTATACTGACTATGTCTAAGGTACTCCGACCGCAAAGGGACCGCATAGCCCCACCCCAAGGCGAAGTAAATATAGTATAATAATAGTTACAATACAAATTAAAGCTAGCTTAATCATAAATACAAAATAATCATGAACAATAAAAAACATAATTGGCTATAACTAAAAATGAAAGCATAACAAGTTTTTGTCAAAAAAAATATTTTTGGTACAGGCTTTTATTGCCGACTACTGTACTTCTCTGTCAACCGTCATCAACTTCTCATTGAGACGATTCTAACGAGCCCAAACTCGATGAGGTTGTGTAAATCGCGTGACAATGAAATATTATGATGAAACTTTGCGAAGTTTCATTGCGAAGTTCCTATGGCCACCTTCCAGCTCCATCATCAGATCAGCACCATGTCATCATAATATGCAAAATTTCAGCTCAATCGGTAACCGGGAAGTGAAATAAATTTAACTTGCAAGATTTGATTACAGACACACAGACAGACAGACAGACAGACAACGGGACAGGTGAAACTAAATAAGAGCTTGTAAAAAGGGAAGAAAATTTCGCTGGGTGCGAAACTTCGCTTACTTGTAGGGGGTAGGAGAACCACGAATCGATCGAAGCGCGCGCCGTGGCCAAAAAAGGAACTTTCGGCAGACCAACTGTCACTTATTACTACCGAAATTAAGGCATCTAAAAATAAACAAATATGCGGCACGAAACCTGCGGCGGTTAATTGCAAAAACAATGTCAAAAACAGTAATCACCAATTCTATAAATTTCCACAAGCAAGTTGGAAACGAGAAGAACGAATGAAATTGATAATCGCTGTCAAGAGGAAAAGTAAGTATAAGCCATAAAGCAACATTTTTAATATATGTTGTATGTTGTAGGGAGCAGCACGTCACAATGGTTAAGTTACTATAATTTATGTGATGCTTTATTTGAGTGCCGATGGATCGCCATGGTGGGTACCACCAAAGCCACATGACAGGATTTGCAGCTATTGCGCACTTCATTGGAGGCGAAAAAGCTGATGAACATAACAGTCCTAGTTACGTAACAAGAATATTTCCTGCTACACACACCTCTGCTAGGGTTAATGCAAATTTAGCCATGTTAAGACACAAACGATACATGGAACGCAGTAACAAAAAAGAAAAAAATACAGCCCCAATGCTGCTCTTCACTGGTTTTCGAGATGCTTTTTGCATGTAGTATATGAGAGCCGCAATATGTTTGCACCTGCCACTCTGATTGTACTCACAATCGCATTTTCCACTGTTATCATAACGACTAGAATCATTCTCAAAAAAAACAAAAATTTCTTTACTTTCTATTACTTATGTACATTGAAATGGATCACAGTATGTACGTAATAATGTCAAAGATTGCAAATACAGAAAAATATTGCTTACATTCAAGGATGTTTTGTATGGCGTAGATGTTACTGAAGGGCGTATTACACGAGCTTCGATGGTGTGGCTCTTATGATCTTCATTTTTTATTTCTTTCACATCTTGGACATGTTGAGCCAAAACTTATTATTTCCCTTTTAAAGCGATGTTGTGTTTGATTGCGCAGAATCCAGTTTTTTTATAATTAACTTGGTCATGTTTAACTGAAAATACAAAGAAAGTCTGCATTATTAACGACCCTACAGTCATAAATGATCGGCTGCAATATGCATGAAATGCGTTATTCGGTTTTTGTTTATTTTGTAACTTACTTCTCGTGAAGACAACCATGAAAAGGTCCGTGTGAACTATCTGAAAGTTATATACATTGATTTTGCCATTGTAGACGGGAAATAAAAAAAGGTCAACGTTATTATCGACACTATAGATTAACATAATCGAATAAAATAAAAGTAAATTACGATATTTCATTGAAATGATTTGTTCGTTTACTTACTATTCGTAATGACAGCCAGTCACCGCTAGTTGGCGTTGTCATCGCGCACCCAGCGAGTTATGGCTGATATTGATTTTATTTAGTACTAGCGACCCGCCCCGGCTTCGCACGGGTACTTTATTGTACATATAAACCTTCCTCTTGAATCACTCTTTATATTTAAAAAAACCGCATCAAAATCCGTTGCACAGTTTTAAAGATCTAAACATACATAGGGACAGACAGCGGGAAGCGACTTTGTTTTTTAAATACTATGTAGCGATGATGTTAGTAAGTGAGCATTTCTAAAATGTTTTTACCTATTAAGAACGTATACTCGTATTAATTTTTCTATCTTGTTATTTTTCTTTGTTGTAATTTCAAAATAGTTATTTACGATACAAGTGCCGAAAATAGGAAATTCGTAACGAGTGGTGATAAATTAAAATTTTGAATTTCCTATTTTCGGCACTTGTATCGTAAAAAACTATTCTAATGCCTAATAAAGGTTTAAAATTCAAAACCTTCACTTCCGCTTGTTATGAACACTAAAGATCTAGGGATTAAGATTTTTCTCAAAAAAGGACGACGCTTAGTATTTTACAGTAACTTATATCGTAATTTTATAAAGTTAGTCTTACAAGGACGCAGACGGGATAATCTCATTTACTTTATACACATCATTGGACTTGCGTTTAAGACTTTATGTAAATTTTGTCTCGTCTAAATTAGTTTAGAAGACATGCCTAGTAATCCCAAGAAGCCCGTTTGCTGGGGCCTGTGGGCGAGTGAAATCGACGAAATTATGGATAGTGAGAAAAGTACATTTCCAAACAAAACTGGAATAGATTTTATAAAATTGATTGGTGTTGGCTTTTATTGATTTACCAGATTACGTTCTTATATTTAGAAAATACAATTCAAATAAAAATGTATATCTTAATTTGGATTCAAGAATCTACTCCTTTGTACACGGCAAATTCATGTACATGTAACATGCACCAATTTGACCAGGTAAACTTAGTCAGTCCATGACTGCAATTTACCTGCTATGTTTAAATTAATCTTATTTGGTATAATACTAACACAGTGTAGTGTGTAACACACAAGTGTATATCTATAGCTGTGAGTAACAAATTATCATATCAAAACACCTTTATTTTCCGATCAAACCTAAGCTGCTACTAATGCAATATTAACATTAACAATCATAAACCCATAAATTATTTATTTGCAAGTCAAAATTACAGATAATAATGAAGCAGCAGCGAAACTGTTGGGGTTTGACGACGGAGCAGCCATTCCAAACACTAACTAAAGTTCACCTGACTGTGCATTGCAGAGACGTGAATTATTATTATTATAATTTGTTAAAATCAATCTGTCAGTTCGAAACGAATAATAAGGGCGGGTTACTCTAACTAACGATTAACATTAAATATGTATGGCGCCGGCAGCTGTCATTCCATAAAAAGTTGACAAACTTTTAATATAATATATTAAAAGGGAGTTCCGGTTCCGCTGTCAAAGAGTAAAGTCGCTGTGTCAGACGCTCCCGCATATTTAGTGATTAAAGTGCGATATTACAAATATCTCGGGCCCCAGTGCAGTGTAAAACGCTCTTCTAACGCGAGTGCATATAAACAATTCAAAATAACACCGAACAATATGTTATTTGGGTGAAAAAACTAACTCGAAAATCGCAAGACAACCGTTTTATTAAAGGTTATCTCAAGTGCAATACAGTGCTACCAACACAAGAATACGCGTTACGTTCAGAAACTGGATGAGACACTGCTCCCTACAAGCGTGTTTGAGCAACAGATAAAAACTTCATACCACACTTGTCAAATATCACATCATGACCAACGAACTATCACTGTCACCAGAAATGTCATTGCTCCTTTCTAAATTGACGCAACAAATGAATTTACAAACAAAAATAATTACGCAAAGTATTACCGAGGCGGTGCTACAGCAGATGGATCACAAATTAAAACCGTTAATTGAGGAAAACACTAAACTGAAAACAGAAGTTGAAAACTTGAACAAACAATTAATGGGCTTAGAAGCAATACACAAGAAAAACAATTTAATAATCCATGGGCTCCCAGAGCCCGAGGAAGAAAAATATGAAGATCTTGCCTCTCTTGTGACTTCAACACTTAACGAATTAGAAGTGACAATAGAACCAGGTGAAATAAACAGAGTGCAGAGGTTAGGGAAAAGAGGAAACAATGCTAAGATAAGACCAATTTTACTTGTCCCTACCACGCTACAAAAGAAGATTCAGATCCTGCGAAACAAAAAGAAGATGAAACCAACTACTTACATCACCCATGACCGTCCAAAGGCAGCAGTCCAAGCGCAAAAAGAAGGCAAGAATAGGAATAGCACCAACAACAAAGAAAATGAAAAACGTAAAAGGTCAGAAACTCCAAGCCCACGGAATGATCCACAAAATTCAAATAACCCAAAACTGCATAAAGTAGATGCATTTCAGTACATGCGGGAACGGGCATACTCCTGCTCAGAAAAGAACACCTATAGAAACTAAAAAACATGATACAAGAAACAAGGAACCAAAACAAAACAGCGCAAATATAACAGCACAACAAAAACAATCAAATTTTAAAAATGAAGAACATTCTCCCCCAAGCCGACCGGTCATCGTGGGGGAAGTAGACCACAACCCTTCAACACTCCACATATGTACACTAAATACAAGATCACTCCTATCAACAGAAAAACTATTAGAATTAGAAGAAGCTCTGTCAAATATTAAATATGATATTGTTGGACTAGCAGAGGTAAGAAGATCAGGATATGCAATATCGGAGGAAACAGACCACATCTTCTGCTATTATGGTGAAACGCAAGGACTACATGGAGTTGGATTCCTTTTAAAAAAACATTTAAAAAGCAACATTGAGAGCTTTATTGGTGTAACAGAAAGAATATGTATCCTAAACCTTAAATTTGAAAATATGTCACTTTCTATTGTGCAAGCATATGCTCCAACCTGTGAAGCCAGCGATGAAGACATAGATAGCTTCTACGATAAGTTGCTAGAGGCTAAAGAAAACTGCAGTAAAAATGTTGTACTTATGGGCGACTTTAATGCTCGTATTGGTCAACGTCTACAAAACGAAAAAAACATACTTGGACCCTACTGCTATGGTAAAAGAGACAAACGCGGTGAGAGATTACTACAATTTGCCCTAGAGAACAACTTCACAATCATCAACAGCATATTTAAAAAGAAACAAAATAATATGTGGACATGGCTGTCCCCGAAAAAGAATAAGAGTCAACTAGATTACATATTAACAAACATGAAGAAACAATTCTCTAATATAGACGTCATCAAACAATTCACCTTCTCCAGTGACCACAGACTTATTAGAAGCACCATACATCTAACAAAAACCAGAAAAAGCAGAGTGACCTTCAAAAACACTACATTAAAACTTGAAACTGAAGAAAACCAAATCGCATACCTAGAAGCACTGAAAGAAAACATACAGAAAACTAACATACCTGAAACTGACAATGTAGAAAATTACTATGCAAAATTAAAAACACTTATTTTGACAAGCCTTAAGTCAGTAAAACCTTCAAAAGATACAAAAAAATATTCTATTTCAAACACCACCAAAACCATGATGTTAAGAAGATCTGAACTACAACACAAGAAACCTCTCAACACAGAAGAAAAGCAAGAACTGAAAAACCTGTACAAAAATGTTCATAGACAAATAAAGAAGGAACATGAAGAACATAGATTGCAAGTAATAAAGAAACATCTAAATACTGATAGAAGTCTGAAAAAAGGTATCAAGGAAATTAACACTGCGAAGAAATGGATACCATGCCTAAACAAAAATACTACCAAAACATTCTCAAGATCACAAATTATAAACATAGCAACTGATTTCTACCAATCCCTGAATACCCAAAAAACAGATCTACCAAATCTTTCAAATCAAAACACCTCTATTGTCATAACCCATCCTGAAGATTCGGTATCATTAGAAAGATTTACGGAACAGGAAGTACTCGGAAAAATAAAAAAGCTCAAGGCGGAGAAAAGTAATGGACCTGACGGTATAACAAATGAAGCCTTGAAATCAGCCAAACATCTAATTATCATTTATATAACTATTCTCTTCAACAAAGTACTGGAAAAAAGAAAAATACCAGAAGAGTGGGCACAGTCTGATATCATACTGCTATATAAAAAAGGTGATCCAGCCGAAATTGCTAACTACAGACCCATTAGTCTACAACCAAACATGTACAAGCTTTTTGCCACATGCCTTGGAAGTCGTTTACAACGCTTTACCGAACACTACCAGCCAGTAGAACAGGCAGGATTCCGAAAGGGTTTTTCAACAATTGACCAAATACACACACTCGAACAAATAATTGAAAAGTATGAAGAACGACAAGCCCCGCTATACCTGGCCTTCATCGATTATGCTAAAGCATTTGACTCAATATCCCATGATAGTATATGGAAAGCTTTAGAAGACTGTACAGTACCAAAAGGAGCTATAGAACTTGTTCAAGATATCTATGAGAAAAGTGTTAGCAGAGTCAAATTAGAGAGAAAAGGACCAGAAATAAAAATAAGCCGAGGTGTGAGGCAGGGTGACCCTCTGTCCCCGAGCCTGTTTACCACTGTTCTTCAATATATAATGAAAAACCTAAACTGGACAAAAAAGGGAATATTTATAAATGGGAACTACCTTAACAACCTCAGATTTGCCGACGACATTGCGCTGTTCTCAGAAACACCAACGCAGCTGCAAAATATGCTGAACGAACTTAACAACATAAGCCAAAGTGTAGGTCTAGAAATGAACACCACGAAAACAAGAATAATGACAAACAGAGTGGAAGCTTTGATAAAAGTTGATGAAAGCCCATTAGAATATGTACAAGAATATATCTATTTAGGCAAACAAATTTCGTTTAAAAAGTCCAGACAAATTGATGAATTAAATAGACGTGTAAACTTAACCTGGAACAAATTTTGGAGCTACAAAGAAATCTTAAAATCGAACTTGCCCACCAGCCTTAAGTCAATTGTTTTAGATTCCTGCCTACTACCCTGCCTATCATACGCAAGCCAAACATGGATATATAATAGAAAAACTGAAACAAAAATTCAAACTTGCCAGAGAGCAATGGAGCGCAGCATCCTAAACCTAAAACGTATTGACAAACAAACCAACTTAAGCATAAGGAAACGAACAAAAGTAATAGATGCTCTAACTCACTGCAAAACAAGCAAATGGAAATGGTCAGGCCACGTTGCACGGATGCATAAAGAAAGATGGACAAAAAGAATAACACATTGGGATGGCCCTCTCGGAAAAAGAAAAAGAGGCAGACCCCCCGAGAGATGGCTAGATGAAATAAAAAAGGTAGCAGGTGAAAACTGGGCATCAAAAGCCCAAGACAGGAAAATGTGGAGTAGAATGGAGGAGGCCTTTACTCGTAGAGAGGTCCTTAAATAAAATTCGAGTGCAAGAGAATTTATATACCCAACTTTGTAAAAAAAAAAAAAAAAATTTAAGGAAATAAATGGCTATAATAATAATAATAATAATATTAAAAGTTTGTCAACTTTTTAAGACTGTAGATACATATCTATGTTCAGAGAATAACTTCAACATGGACAAGGAGGTAATCTTTAGGGCACCAAACCGTCTCTAAAATCTGAATATATTATATTCACCCTTGAAGTTATTCTCTGAACATAGATATGTATCTACAGTCTATGGACTTTCGCGTAAGTACTTGCGTATTTTAAAAAACATGACATCATAATTCTTTTCATTTCCTACTTTTAGCTTTCAGGCTTTCATTAAGTCGCAAAATGAACGCAGAGTACTATTTTAGTCCCTCTGGTTTCCTAGTGTAACTAAATTAAGATTCTCAAAGAGTATGAGTAACTTTGTACGCGAACATGCCTGTGATATATAATCCATTCATTCTATGGGTAGACGACTGGACGGCTCCAAAAGAGAATGAATACGGAGTGTCTTACGGGAGCGAACTCCGAAACAGTTCATTCACATAAACTTTACTAATAAAAGCCTAGGTATTTGCTACTGCAATATGCATAAGTACCTAAGTAGGGAAAGCCCGGGCAATAAGCATAATGCGGGTAAGAAGAATAATCGATTTTTCTAAATATCGGTAATAGATGGCACTTTGACACTCGCCATCATTATTCGACATGCGGTCGGCGACGCCATGACAGTTAGACCAAAACAATGCAAGCGCTCGTTTGTTGTGAACATAAAAAAAGAAAATTGGTCCTGTTTCGTTAAGATTTTCGCAAAGGTTTGTGCATCAACTTTTTTACTATGAATGTAGTGTATAATTTTACGTTTTATTTATTCAATGGCATATTTTTTTAAGTATAAGTTGTAATAGTAGTTTTTTTCCTAACGTAAAAATAACATTTGAATTTTGTTCATCGATCTAATATTGGTATCATGGGCAAGACGGATAATTATCTTATGTATGGATATATATAACAGAAATAAAAAATACTGAAAAATCTGAATTACCAGGTTCCAGCAAACCTAAGAGGAGAAAAACAACGACCAAAACTTAATACAAAAATTCCACACCTGATTTAACTATTTTGTCTGGTGTGTGTCTATAAATACACTGAACCACCAAGTCAAGATCGGATTCAGTGTAGCAATTGGCATTGCTACTAGTAATGCCAAAATTGGGCGCATGAAAATCGCACATCATATGCAGGTGTAGGTAGCTACTTTTGTGACGAATGCCAAGACTGGTTGTTGTATTTTTAAGTTATCCCTTTTGCCCGACCCCTGCGGGCAAAAAGGATAATAGATACTTTTTGATTTTAGTGGGTGTGATACAAGAAATTGTTAAAGTTTTTATTTTTTTTATAGCTATTTCCAAAGTTTATAAAACAAAGCACAAATTGAAAGGAAAAAGAGTTATGCCGATTATATATATACTTGTATTTTATTTTATCACTTCCCCTTAACATATGCGTCTTGCCCGGGCCTCCCCTAGATATATTATGTAGTTAGTAAAGGCAAAGCGGTACTGAAACTTCAAGAACAATTACTTTAAAACAAAATTATTTTCGGTTTAGGTAGGTACTTAATTCTATTATAAATAATATTGACCGCTCCTTCTTTATATACCTACCGTTCCCGCATAACACCGACGCCGACGGTTGGCAAAATGTTTCTGAAATCTAAGCATTTTAGCAGTACAGCTAAGTAGTGCTGCTAAGCGTGCTACGCAAATATGTTACCTACATATTCACCTAACAGATTTGATATTTCACCTTCATTGATGATGGTGGGTAAGTAAAACCTACCTAGGTATATTAGCGGTCCGTGACTTTTATGATTAAATACACAATTTCACTTCTTGCCTTTTAAATACTTTATTTATTTTGAATTATGTTTGTTGTGTTTTGAAGTGTATCAGTCGCAGTGGAATAGTATAATCCGCCGTTTTACATAACTGCTAGCTGTTTACGGCGAGTTGACGATCAGGCGAATTGAATACCGATGAATGAAAATCCGCTGGAATGTGTTCGGCGCTAATCGTTCTTCAAAACGACTAGCGGTAATGTAATACAGCACCATTAGCCGCCGCTTTGGAAATTTTTAGTTCCTCTTTTTAATACTCGCGGCGCTATCTCACATAACAACAACAATGGCGTCGGCGAGTTTCAGATGTTATAATGCAAATGAAAACGGGATAATTGGCTATGGATTCTGGTGTTCGGCGGAATCCATCACAATATTAGCGGGATTTTCATTACGATACGTTCTTCAATATAGCGGCAATCCGCCGTATTACATTACAGCTAGCTGTATTACAATATAGCGTCAATCCGCCGAACAACATTCCAGCGAATTTTCATTTAGCGGTATACAAACCGCCTGATCGTCAACCTGCCGTGTTACAAAACAGCGCTGTTTTGTGAAACAGCTAGCTGTTATGTAAAACGTCGGATTATACAATATGCCTGCGACATATTCATGTGGACGTAATACACTAATAGACAACGAAGACTAATAGTTTTGAATATTACCTTTATTTATTTAAAGCCTATTCAAATAGATAATATATCCGCAAAACAGGATGGTAGTAGGTTGGTAGGCTAGTAACATTGTATTCCTAAAAATATGATACCTATTGCTCATTTCATAGACACCATGATACATTCGCAATAATTTTAAACAAGGTGAAAAAATCCAATATTACTGAGTTTCGGATGATGGATGAAGCACATTAGCGGGAGAGCGAAAGCCATAACTCAGGGGGATGAAATACCAAATCTAGGTATTGAATTTATAACTTTATATGCGGTTGAAATGAAGTGGCATAAATCGTATTGTGTAATATTTCTCTGAATACGTGTTTGGTTTATGTTTTAAATTCAGATTTCCGGTTGCATTTATTTTAAATTAATACGTGTACATTTCTCAAATTTATAATGAATAAATTATGATGGATATAAAGTTTTGTTATTATTTTTACTATTTGGTTTACCTGTCATTGTACCTTACGTTTAGTGCAACAAGGTCTTTACTGAAATGGTCATACGTTCGATTTCATTCGGTACCTACCTACTTGTCAGCACTCGTTGGCGTGGACGAAGATTGCCGATCTAACTTATATTTGTGGTACCTACTACTGTACAGTCGCGGAATGAAAAGGTTGACCACTTTTGGACCTTAACAGCTTTGAAATAAGGCCGAAAAGTGGTCAACCTTTTCATTCCTCGACTATACAATGGCAAAATATCTCCTGTAAGGTTTGACTTCCAGCTTACCTTTGAGGAATCTAGTGGTAGGTAGACAAAATTACCTAAATCATACCCAATATCGTCTAAAAATGTGTAAAATATGCCTTGTATTAAATAAACATGCCTTATATAAAATATTAAAAACATTACGTAATTTTATTTATTATAGAAGCTGTTTTTGTTTAGTACTACGTCCTCTAAATATATAGGTACAATAAATAACAAATTCACAAGTTATTGGAATATGTTTCTTAAGGGCTTGTCCATATATTACGTCATCGCTTTTTGTCGATTTTTGACCCCGCCCCTATCACCATTCTCTTAATTCCTTGAATGGAAGGGTCCCCGCCTAATAAAATGACTACCGTCATCCCATGTTCAAGCCTCCCCCCCCCCCTGTTTTGAAATGACGTAATATATGGACATCCCCTAAGTAGTATTTTGAAATCTGAGCAAACTCCACTGTTTTTTATATACATTTTATAATTGATAAATTAGTTTAAAACAACATCTATTTACTTTATTTACGGACGCGAAGTTTTTAAATAACATTTAAGGTGGTTCGATTTCCATACAAAACGTTATTTGGGTGAATCACAAAAAAATTTAACATTCCAAATTTGAAAATGTCCTCCTACTTCAAAATTCTATAAAAAAATAAGTATTGAAGTAAAATGTATTCCAGTTGTGAATTCACGTAGTCTTACAGTTTTATATTATAACTTTGATAAAAATATGAAAAAAATGCATTAATGAAAAAAGAAATTTTTGCTCCCTGAACAAATTTTATGTCTTTTGTGTAACACACAGTAATCAAGAAATCATAACTTTGATTTAAACAGTTCTGGCTAAGAAATGTGATTGTGGTCTGCTTAACACCACGTAAAACTGCAAGGATATGGTTTTTCAGGTCTCTTAGAACGAATATTTTATATCAAGATCTTATATCAAATTTCGGGGAAAGATTTCGTTCCTTTGTGTTACGTCAGCTCTGTAACGCTACATTTTGCGCTTTATTGCAGATAAGACTGCAACCGTAACATTTTTATGTCGTGCAACAATTAAGCTAAAGTCAATGGAATTTGCTTACTATGTAAACAAACCGCCATAGAGAAAGACAATTTCAATATGGCGGTTTGTTTACATAGTTAGCAAATTCTATTGACGGCCACTTTCCAACCAACAGAAGCGCATGTGTCGATAGCAATATTCGTTTTTATTTATTTATTTATTTATTTATTTATTTATTTATATAGTAACATTTATACCTTAACAGCAAGGCCAAAGCGGTACAAACTTATAAATATGTAATATTAAGAAAAAGAAAAGGAAAACGAAAAATAAAAACATAAACAACAACGGCTCTTAAGCGGGTTAAACTATAGTACTCGCGGGCATTCTGCCACCCTCCTGCATCCAATCATCAGTCGCGCGGTCGAACTCACAAACAGATCACACTGTGGGTGCTCTTGGAGCACGGAGTTGAGGAACGCTAACGCGCGCGCAATGGGATCGTGCGCGTGCGCCCGCGTGCGCGCGCCCGGCACGGCCAGCAAGGGGTGACTTCGCGCGCGAACGTACCGATCAGGGACAAAGAGACGCACGAATGCATCGATGAGACCCACACAATCGACCTTTCCTCGCGCTAGATCGATGCTAAATTTAGCTAAGGAGAGTAAGCGACGCAATTGTAGTGAGTCATAGCCTAAATGTCCTTGTAAGAATAAGGTAGGGTACATGTATGGGTAATAAAAGTGTACCCTCTTGTACAGCGCCCTTAAGAACATTTTCTGGACCTGTTCCAATATAAGAGTGTATTTACCCTCATGTGGAGTCCAGACCACAGCATTCGACTCCAGCACGCTGCGCACGAGCGCCGCATACAACACGCGGGTAGCGTGGACGGTGAGAGGTGCAGAATTGCGCAAGACGAAACCGAGTCTCCCCGATGCGGTTTTGGCCACAGCTTGAATGTGATCATTGAACGTAAGCCCCGGATCGAAAAGGACACCTAAATCCCGCACACTTTCCGCTCGCGCTATTGGCACGCCACCAATTGTGTACTGAAATTCGTCGGAAGTTTTCGACCGCATGAATGTCAACATTTCGCATTTTTCCGCATTACGAGTAAAATAAAGTTTGTTACGGAGACTCCACCGATACACCGCATCAATGTCCCTCTGTAACTCCGCTCGGTCACTCTGGCTTTGAATCGACTTCACCAACTTCACATCGTCAGCGAACAGCAACACCATGGAACCGCGCACCTCGTCGGATAGGTCGTTTATGAGCAATACGAAAAGAAATGGTCCTAGGTTTGATCCTTGGCTAACACCAGAGCGCGTGAGATAGCATTCTGATTCATATGGGCCATACTTTACATATTGCTTCCGATCCGACAGGTAGCTCGCGAACAGTTTCAGTAGTCTGGGTGTAAATCCCATGGCTCCTAATTTAATCAAAAGAGTGTCATTGTCCACACGATCGGAAGCTTTCTGGAAGTCCAGGTAGATAACGTCTACCTGACTTTTTCCATCCAACTCTCGAGACACCGTCCGTGTAAGAGTGAGAAGATTCGTGGCTACGGACCTTCTTGGCAGGAAGGCATGCTGTGCGCTGGTGATGTGAGGCAGGCATTGGGGCAGCAAAGCACCTTGCAAAGCCGATTCAAAGACTTTAGCTATGGCACTGAGAATTGCAATAGGCCTATAGTTTTCTATTTTTACCTTGGACCCCTTTTTTGGAATTGGAGTCACCCGAGACTTTTTCCACGTAACTGGGTAGACTCCAGTTCGGAGAATAAGGTTAAAAATAAACTTGATTGGAGCGACTAGGTGATCGACGCAGGCCTTGAACACAAACGCGGGCACTCCATCAGGTCCGGGTGATGCTCCTGGCTTAAGTTTTCTAATTGCGGTCCGAATGTCATGCTCGCTAAATCGTCTGATATCGACACGACGAGCGTCAGCTGGTGGGCAAGCGCTAGCTAGATGCGGGTCTAAAATCGGTTTATCCGCTGAGAAAACCGAAGCAAAATACGTTCCGAATGCTGCGGCGGCACTAGCACCAGAGTAGTCGACATTCCCGAGAGTGACCCTTGGTTCGACCCCACAAATGGACGATATATATATTAGACGATATTTTATGTAGTGGCACGAAAATTTAAAAAGTAAGTACTTATGTTTAAAAAAGACTATTGGTTAAAAACACAATGCATATTAAATAAAAATATAAACTAAGACTAACCACTAAGAGAATAATAAGAAAACTAAATTAAAACTAAAACTAGAAAATAAGATAACAGCATAAAAAAAACCAAGAAAGAATATGAAATATAAAAATATTTTTTTATGACCAGCTCCCACCTGGTCCAAAGGTGCCATAAATACTGGCTGCATTGACCCGCTGAACTGCCACCGATATTTGTTGGACCAGGTAAGAGCCAGAACAAGGGTCACAGCCCTTGTCTCTTAGACGCCGACCCAGCTCCCAAACAAGCCTCCTACCCTCCGAACACCAAGGACCAGCCGTCTCGATTGCGACCGGAACAAAGTCGTACGCCGATTCTAGGTGGCCGTATTTCCCATGTTTTAGTTTAGCCGCATTTTCCGCGGCCGCACCTGCTATACTCATGGTATGGGAAAGGTGAGTGGGTGCAAATGTGCTCACACAGGTTGCATCCCATAGCAGGCAGCGGCCTTTTGCCCAGGGAATCAGCGTAAGACCATCCGGTCTCTTGCCATCGGTACGGCTTAGCCCTTGGGGCTCCAGAACGCAAGGAATGCTTGCCGAGACCATGGCGCGGCGTATAAGTTCGTTAATGGCGTGATGTCTGGGGATACGCCCTGCACACCGCAGACAACTTAGACCATGGTGCCCGTTCGCCTCGACCATTGCTCCACATATGCACTCGGGAGCTCTGGCAGCTTTTAGACGAGCCACATCTACCCCAAGAGCTGCATTTAACAGCTTTGTATATATTCTATTACACGATATATCGTCCATTTGTTTAAAAACCAATATTGAGTTGGTCTTAAATATGTAATATTATCTTTGTTTTTTACTGCTGTTTTTACATAGTTGGGTGGTAAAATAAATAGGCTGGAAATATTTGAATTTTAAAATTCGTTTTTTTTTTAAATTTTTGCTTCCCGATGCCAAATTTTGCTTCGTTTGTGTGACGTTTTTGTGTCATAGTGTGACGTTTTGGTGTTACACAATTGTTTTTTCCATACAAATTACCAAATTTGTGCAACATTTTTGTGAATATTCCTTTGCGTTACGTAAAATATTTTTGCAATCCACCCATTTGACATTCACAGGCTAACGGCGTGATATTTTAAGAAACCTATGTAAGTAACTTTCACAATTTGGCTTTCCATTTGCGCGAAATTCTCCCTTTCCTTGAATAAACTTGTATATAAACTAGAATAATTTGAGAAAAACGGTTTTCCCAAAGTATCACAAACTAATGTCTCAAATTTCTCTAGTTTATACAAGTTTATTCAAGAAAAGGGGGAATTCCGCGCAAATGGAAAGCCAATTTATGAAAGTTAGTTACATAAGTTTCTTAAAATATCACACCGTTAGCCTGCGAATGTCGAATAACGTTTTGTATGGAAATCTAATGTCTTCATGTGTAACATAAAGAAATATCATAATTAATACGAACCGCGTAATAAACTTACTCGCACACCTTACTAGGTAGAGTCTGGCAAACGAAAGCGTGACCTTAGAAAACGCGGCCAATTCAAAAAAATTACATGTATATGGTATTACTAATTATACTAGGAATATTTTTTTAAAGATTCCTTGAATATTTTCAAGATTATCTGTAAACATAAGAAACAGTATCATCATTATCGTCAATATTATTATATCAAATAATCAGCCAACAAGGATTAAGATTACTTAAGTACCTAAAAAATCCGACATCGCATCTAAACAGTTGTTTCTCTTGGAAAACAACTTCTTTCTCCTGACTTGTTTTTGCTTGACATAGTTTATATGACATAGACTTACTGATCATAGTATGTAGCAGCTATCGCATATTAATTTTTATTGATTTACCCATATTACGGCAATTATAAATGCAAAATAATTGAGTTCACAAAATACTAACTAGATTTTGACGTGCCTTTGACAGATTAGTAATGTTGCCACTTTTAAAAAAGTCCACGTCACGCTTACATTTGCCAGACTCCAGATACACTAGATAAATACTCGTAGTAATGCATGATGTGTACCTATACGTACATTTTTATCTAATGGAATGGAAGTTTTAATCTGCTTTCGCTGTGGGTTGAAAAGTATGAATTAATTTGCGTCTGAATAAAATTAATGTATTACAGAAGCTGTTTCTGTTTACTTAGTCCTGAAATAGCATTACAAGGAACTGCACTCTTTAATGCCTTAACTTACTCGCAACCCTAAATTACTAACGAAAACTGTTGAAGTAATAGTAGACTTATACTAACAAAAGATAAGAACAAAGAAGCAATCAAACCGGCAACTTAACCTCTAATTTGGTAAAATAAATTAAACAGTAGGCAAGCTAACCATTAAAGTAATCGGCGAATGAAAGGAGAATCGCAAATATACTGAGCTTACGTGAAAAAGTTAATTTCCACTACATCATGTATTTTGACGTCTCGGATGTATGGATGAGGATGGATCTAATTGTACACAAAACAGCTGCTATTCTACTTGGCGGAGGATTCATTCATCATACATTTTTATGTTTATAATATGCACGAAGTTTATTTATTATTTATCAAATATTATTTATTTACTAAAAGTACCTACTTATTTACTAGTATAAAACTATGGCAATAACGATTACGAAACATATTACATTGTAATAATATTAACCAAAGGTATAACTATAAGATGTGCGCATTAGTTTCTTGCACCACCTACTACTTAGTTTTACTATTCTTTTCTCCATTACCCAAAGGTTGTCTGGAAGAGATCGCTCTTTAGCGATAAGACCGGCTGTTGTTTTACCTCTACTGTCTCCTTGTATCTTTTTGTTTTGTTTTGTAACTGCTGTATCTCTGTGAGGTATGCAATAAAGAGTATTTGTATTGTATTGTACATATATCAATTCGTATCCACATAAGAATTTATGTTATGTATTTAAGTCCCTTTTTACAAATAAAATCCGGTTCTTTCGAGCATAAATAGCAGTTAATACAAACTCAGGGGTGCAAATATGTACATTAGTCATATTTGCACCCCCGAGTTTGTCTTAACCTAAATCCATGAATTCATAAACATAAAATAACATAATTTTCATCATTTTAACTAATTTCAAATGCCCTATTCGTAATTGTTTAAAAATGAGTTCTCAAATACTTAAATCGAATTGACGGATGCAATCATCGCATAATGGACACTAAACTCGTTCCAAACAACCATGGAATATGGATATTGTTTCTTCGCAGTAAACTGGAATGACAAAGACGTATTGGACATGGAGCTTGAAACTGATTTTATCCAACATCTCAATGAAATGGTTGCACTCGAGAAAGATTTGAAATTGGAATATTATTTGTAATATTTTTTTCAATCTTTTTAATCACTATTGAATACTTTTACTTCTTCATTTCTTCAGTTTTCGTTAATTGAATCCTAATTGTTTTACTTTTCAGACTTCCACCACGGCAGCAGATGTTTTACCAGAAACTGGCATTTTTTATGAATGTTTTTAGAATGGGTAATCGAACTTGGTGGGGATTTCCTCCCATGCACAGGATTTACGTGTTCCATACTTATTTATTGCTCGTCGTCAGTCCTATTTGTTTAATATTGCAACTTATATACGTGTACACAAATTTCGATGAACTCAGCTTTAGAACTTTGGGTACTATATTTTCGATTATACCTGCGACTACAGTAGTAGTGGTAAGTGATCATTTTCAACGTATACAAGATTATTCTAATAATATAATAAGAATGCGGTTAAACTCACATATTCAATGTCATTACGGGCGACATGTTCCGAACTCTTTTGTTATAATTTTATGTTTTCCTTGATTTTAGGCAAAAACATACATTTGCTTTACACCTGCTTACCCCAAAATAATGAAAGAACTAATGGACAAAATCCACCTTAACAATTACCTGAACGGCGAGGATGCCTTCATAAAGAAAGTAAGACATATAACTTATTTATTTTTAAAGTGTTCAAACTCCTTTCGACGGCATGTTTGTACATGCAAATTTTTCGGCTATGAACATATTTAATCTGGGGGCACGGCAGTGCCCCCGCCAAGTCGAGCCAAGCGAAGTGCAACGTAAGGGCACTACCTACCTTTTCTCGAAGCGGTTCGTCGTTTTTTTGAACCCTCGTAACTTGGGTTTGGATTAAACCATATAAACAAAATTCTCGGGATATGATGTCAATAGTGGACTTATTAAACATATAAAGTTTCAGTGACATAACTCTTATACTTAAGATTTTATTGATATCTAAAAAACACCGATTTCGTCACTGAGTCACTCACTGACTCACTGATGTTGATCATCAAAACCTCTAGGGTACTTCCTGAAGTCCTAGAAAGCTGAAATTTGGTATGTAAGCTAGTATTAGTACACAATCAACAAAATAATTCAAAAAATTGGAACTTCTACCCCCCTACGCCTTAAAGTAGGGGATGGAACTTTGTATGAGACTTCCGCAAATTTTGATGCTAGGGGTCTGAAAATGTATATAGGGGCTCCTTGTTATAAATAATAAAATTCTAATTTCAGGATTTTTAGTAAAACACCCCCCACCCTTTAAATTAGGGGGTTGAAGTTTGTATTTTTCCGCAAACTTTAAATTAGGGGATGGAAGTTTGTATGGGTGTTCCCATTCACTTCTTTAGAAATTACGTTACAAAAAAGAATGAGATCTCACCAAAAACATAACATGTTTAAAGTGATGCCAAGACTTCATAGCTCATGCAGCTTTCAGCGTGAAAAAGATATCAGATCGCAATTAGCGCCAAGCTTCCTACTCCACACAGCGTAACTCTACCAATACCAGCCACGCTCTACAAATTCTATATCTTGGCTAAAAAGTATAGATCCGTCACTTAATAATATCATCATAAATTCATTCGGCGTGATAGTCTATGCGGCAACCGGGATGTGCCCAACAAAGCTATACTTTTTAGCCAAGATGTAGAATTTGTAGAGCGTGGCTGGTAGTTGTAGAGTTACGCCGTGTGGAGTAGGAAGCTTGGCGCTAATTGCGAACTGATATCTTTTTCACGCTGAAAGCTGTAAGAGCTATGGAGTTTTCATGTCACTCTACATGTAATGTTTTTGGTGGGATATTTATTTCTAGATATATTTTAAGATACAATAAAGTTGTCGTCATTTTGAAAATGTTCTTGACCCCTTGTAGTATAAAAATCAATGCTTATACATATAAAACAGATACTTTTAAGAAGAATTGTTTGAAAACCGGGTACGTTTTTGGGTTTTGGAGAACAGAAGAAGAGGTTTGAAGAAATATTAGATTATTGTTTCGGTTTTTTTCCGCGCCAAAGAGTGGTTTTATTTAACAACTTAGGGGTGAAAGAGGAAAGCTAATGACATGAATGTATCGATGTTTTTTTCAAATTATTCTTAAACGGAGTAACAACCTTTTCCTCCATTATACGAGGTAAACGTTCCAATGCTTGACACCTTAAGGGGCTCCCATACGCCAATGACCTTCCATCTGAATCCCTTAGTTTTCTAATGTTTTTTGTAGCTTATTATATTAACAACAACGGCTTTAAGCAATATAGTATCCAATATTTACTTCAAAGTTCATTGTTTTCGAGATATCTGGCATCAAAGTTGAACAATTTTAGGCCAAAAAACTGGTTTTCTGGCCATAACTTTTGTTTTAATTAGTAATCTTGTAAAAACGCATATCAAAATTATAGGTAAGTTCAGTTTGTATGAGTAGGTATGAGTTTCGGGTGTATAAAAGTTATAATGAGGATGAAGTGTCGGGTTTTGTACTTTTACAGACCTTTCTTTAACAATGGATAATTAATTCTGTATCAACATTTTTCAAGTTATTCAATATCAAAAATGTTAAACAGGAATCAAACTTTCCCATATCTGCACCTGGAAAGCTAGTTTCAATAAACCGAGGTGTCGAAATGAAAACTACTAAATTTCGTTGGTTTTTGACGGGGGCCCCTTAATCTCTTAATGCTGGCTTCACTCCTATTGTTTGTTTCTATTTTTATGAATTTAAATTAAAAGTAAGTACCTATAAGACCAGTAACTTGTAAAGGTATTAAATGTTTACCTTATAATAAATAGTAAATGTCAGTTGCTTACACCACTTCAAATGTCTCAAATCCTTTAAGGTTTAATAAGTTTTATGAATGAGGCCGAATGTGCGCATTATGTCCAACCTGAAAAATATTCGGCCTCTCGGGGATGCTCAAAAGCAACCAGTAACTATAAATAATTCAATGTTTTGTTAACACGGGCAGCTATTAGTCTAAATAAACTTTGTTTTAACAACCACTCCATTAGAAGCAAGGCACTGTATACAGTTTACTGTGTATATTTTACTTCTAGACGTAAAACGAATACCTATAGTACAGTGAGTACAAGTAATTTAAGTCTGCTCAGTTAAAACAGCGATTGCAATTCCGTTTAATGACAGCTGCCATGCGATAAGCAAGACATATTGCCTGAAAAATACAGAAAAAAACAATAAATCCGACGTTTCAGATCATCCATCTATTAAAGACCCTATTCTTGCACTGAAGACTATTCAGATCGTCGGAAGCCCTGGAACAAACGCTTAACTACATAAATATAATAAAGACAGGGCATGTACGAGTATATATTTGTTCCACCACGTAGACCTAGCTGAGAGCATTCTGGTTCGAAAGCAAAGGTGACACATATCAAACGTGGATATTATATTGCATAGGTAACAACTGAAATCGAAAGATTTTCCAAATACCCATCTGCTTTTATCAAATACTAGCCGTTGCCCGCGACTTCGTCCGCGTAGAACTTGATACCGTCTTAGAAAAATTATTGCTATTCAATTAATGTACGCGGAACCTTAATTATCGTCGACCCAAACAAAGTTCTACCATCTGAAGGGATGATTTCCGAGATAAAAACTATCATATATCCTTCCAGGGGTCTCAAATTACCTGTACGGAAAATGTCATCTAAATCCGTTAAGGGATTAAGAGTAACAGGTAACTGTGCGATTTAAATTGCTTAATCTAAATTGAAAATTCCGTTTTTACAAACATCAGAATCATCAACAGTTGTTATGCTTAAATTGTATATTTCTCTCATAGAGTATTCAAGTTTTTTTATATGTCTACTAAGCTTACTGGATTTTTTTGCCTAAATCCGTACAGCAGGTTTACTCACATTAGTCCGAGTTACCTGTATAGTCTTGTAGGCAAAATTATCTTATGCGAAAAGACGTAGAAATTTCTATCTCCATCCTCAGTCCCCATTTAACAGTGCTTAAGAATAAACTATTTTGATAATCCAAAATAAACATTTCAAATAAACAAAATAATCCGCATGTTTAATCAAACATTACCTTGTTTTCGGTTCTGGGAGCATCACAGTTCTAACCTAACCTAACCTACATTTCTGGTAGCTGTTCGATGCTGTAAGGGTCGTGGGTCTAGCTTAACCTAACGTACTTTTTTGTCAAGTTGGATTACTTATTTTGAGTAATAAATGGCTTACCATTATAGTATATATATGACCGAAGAATTCCCTTACTTCAAAAATTACTTGTTCCTCATATATACTTTCAACCCCTTTTAATCTCTTAGAGGATGATTTTCGAAAAACGCTGTAATTATTTTTATAATCTTTTTAACCGAAGTTACAGTTCCCTTACTTTAAAATTGTCTTGTTCCCCGTACAAACTTCCAACAACTTGTAGCCCCTCAAGGGGATGAATGTCTTTTAACCCGTCTATGGAATCAGTTTCAAACAGTCTAAAATAGAAGTTACAAATATCATACCTTAAAAAATTCTTGCTCTCCATACATACTTTGAACCCCCGGTATGATTTAAAAAAAACTCTGAAATAAGTTTTGTAGCTTTTTAACATACAGTGTTTAAGACTGAAGTTACAAATCTCTTAGTATAACATTTTCTTGCTCTCCATATAAGATGAAAAACGTAATGATGCGCCGGTCCTGTTCTCTTTTCTTCCATTCGTAATTTGAATGTACCTACTACTAACATTAATTAATTTAGGTCTGTACTTACTAACAACGATATGGGCCATGGCCTGAAAGAAACGTTTATTTAATTTAATTTAATTTATAAGCCTTGAATCCAGTTTTAACCCCCTTAGGGGTGGAATTTTTCCAAAGAGCTGAATGTACTTTTTTTTAATTCTAATAGGTAAGTAATGTTTCTACAGCGTTTAAAGTCTCAAGCTCAAAAAAAAGTGTTTCTCATCCTAACCTTGCATCCCTTTTTAACCCCCTCAGTGATGAAATTTTCTAAAACGCTGACAGTTCTCTTTTTGTATTCTAATAAGTAATCTTTCTTCACAGTTTCAAGTTTCTAGATCAAATAACAAAGTTCCTTCCATACAAACGTTGCACCCCTATTTAACCCGTTACAGGTAGAACTTTCTAAAACGCTGAAAGTATTTTTTTGTATCTTAATAAGTAACCTTCGTACAATGTTGCAAGTCTCTAGTTCAAACAATAATGTTTCCCCCATACAAACATTGCACCCCTATTTAACCCCCTTAGAAGTAGATTTTTCTATAACGCTGAAAGTACTTTTTTTGTATCTTGATAAGTTATCTTCCTACAAAGATTCAAGTCTCTAGTTTTAAAAATAAAATCCCCATACAAACTTTGCACCCCTCTTTAACCCCCTTTGGGATGGAATTTCCAAAATCTCGTCTTATCCCTTGCCTACGTCATAAAAGGAAGTTCTGGTGTAAATTTCAAGTTTCTAGTCCCAGTAGTTTCGGCTGTGCGTTGATGAATCAGTCAGCAAGTCTTCTTTTATTTATATATATAGATGATGGCAAATCCCACTCACACGATTTTGAGGAATCCAACGACACCTCAGGTGTAAAAATCCATCAAACCGTTTGGACTGTAGCGCGTCAATTATAATTTTCTTGTCCACATATACATACATATGCTCGAAAAACATAACCCACCTTCTGAGGCAGTCTAGTAATAAAAAGGCTATTCATTTTATTCACTAAATCTGAATATCAACTATCGTTGTATATGTATAAAACTGCAGCTACTTATTTTACTGAATACAAATAAACAAAGTACTTATCTGTGGTAACACATCTCTCTGTCTCTGTCTCGAATTTCGTAACTTCCTTTTTAAAAAACACTGACTGAGCAGTGACGACAACACAACCATGTCGTTAAGTCAGATTGATGTGCCTTATTCGAAATGTACGTGTAACTTAGGTATGTGTAGGTACAAAATATATTATTATTTTCTTGCTTTTTATTTATTATGACGTGTAAGCATTTATACAGGATGTATCAAAAATGGGATGTGAACCGATCAAGGGCATGTTCGGTAGCGTATTGCGATTCCAAAAATGCACTTGTTTATATTTTTTAATTTCTGATTTGTTTTGTTTACATTTACATGTTTATTTTTGTTTACACTACAGTTTTTATTTTTGTTGACATTGCTTGTGTATGACATCAAAAACGTAAAAGCTGTCACCTGCGTGTCAAAAAAACATACACAAAGCATTTGTTTTCATAACACAGCTGTGCGCGCAGCGGTTGAAATAGTACATTGTTTAACGAGGGGCGTAAGTGGAATATTCTTACGCCTTTCATCACATTTGCGAGGAAACAAATACATTTTAGATGAAATTGATACAAATTGTTATAATGTCAACATGTCAGTTGTCCATTTTGTTTTGTTGAATTTGACTTGAGGCGCGTATGGCAAAGACCCTTCGGTATACAGCCACGATTTGAAACATTTTACATAGACACTAAATAACTACATATTAAATCTGTAAATAATTCTGCTAAACATTAAATTGCAGTCAAATTTAATATAAAGATATGTTTTATACATATTCAAAGTTGGCTGTAGCAAACTTTTGAAGATATGAAATACACCTTGGCTGATTGGAAACATCCTCAGTCCGAAGTGAAGTATGAGTGGGTTCTATATTTTAAAACTAAACTTAACAGCCCTGGGAGGTAAAACGGCTATAACTGCTCTGTACGCTCGCAAGTAATAACACCATTGACGAGCAAGTGTGATGAAAATTAAATAAACCCGCACACCCTTCACCCTCGCGGGGGAATGTTGTCGTACACAAGCAATGTCAAAAAAAAGACCGGGTTGCACTCCGTGAGTGCCGGCAGAAGTGAAAACTTCAATAATTTAAATTTTGCTAAAAATAAATCCCTTCCTCCCCCCTCTCCCCCTGCGTGCCAATATATCTAATTTATTTATTTATTTAATAATTTACATAATAGACTTACAGTAGTGGTACCAAAGCGCCTAAAATGTTACGACTTAAAATAACATAAATATATGACAGTTACACAAACAAATAAAAAGTAGCACTAACTAAATGTATTGCACATAGCACTTATTTTAGTTAGCAGGCTCTGCCAATTGTCTGCAAACACGTCGGCATCCTGCCTCAGCAGCAGCTCATTGAGCAGCGCCGACGCACGAACGCCGCTGGCGCGTTACTCGCGCGACGCGTGCGTGGCCCCGCCGCCGTCGCCCGCACGGTAAACAGCGCAATTAACAACCTTATTAGTAGTACGCTATAGTTCAACTTAACTCAGCAAAATTGATGAAGGAGACGAACAAATAAAATCCCACCAAAAACATTACATGTAAAGTGATGCCAAGACTCCATAGCTCATACAGCTTTCAGCGTGAAAAAGATATCAGATCGTAATTAGCGCCAAGCTTCCTACTCCACACGGCGTACCTCTACCACTACCAGCCACGCCCTACAAATGCTACATCTTGGCTAAAAAGTTTGTTGGGCCCATCCCGGTCGCCGCATAGACTTTCACGCCGAATGAATTTATGATGATATTAATAAGTGACGGGTCTATACTTTTTAGCCAAGATATATAATTTGTAGAGCGTGGCTGGTAGTGGTAGAGTTACGCCGTGTGGAGTAGGAAGCTTGGCGCTAATTGCGATCTGCTATCTTTTTCACGCTGAAAGCTGTATGACCTATGGAGTCTTGGCATCACTTTACATGTAATGTTTTTGGCGGGATCTCATTCCTTTTTGTAAGATTTTCTAAAGAAGTGAATGGGAAAACCCATACAAACTTCCATCCCCTAATTTAAAGTTTGCGGAAAAATGCAAACTTCAACCCCCTAATTTAAAGAGTGGGGGGTGATTTACTAAAAATCCTGAAATACGTATTTTATTATTTATAACAAGGAGTCCCTATATACATTTTCAGACCCCTAGCATCAAAGTTTGCGGAAGTCTCATACAAAGTTCCATCCCCTACTTTAAGGGGTTGGGGGGTAGAAGTTCCAATTTTTGAATTATTTTGTTGATTGTGTACTAATACTAGCTTACATACCAAATTTCAGCTTTCTAGGACTTCAGGTAGCACCCTATAGGTTTTGATGATCAACATCAGTGAGTCAGTGAGTGAGTCAGTGACGAAATCGGCGTTTTTTAGATATCAATAAAATCTTAAGTATAAGAGCTATGTTACTGAAACTTTATATGATTAATAAGTCCACTATTGACATCATATCCCGAGAATTTTGTTTATCTGGTATAATCCAAACCATAACGAGGGTTTAAAAAAACGACGAACCGCTTCGAGAAAAGGTAGGTAGTGCCCTTGCGTTGCGCTTCGCTTGGCTCGACTTGGCGGGGGCACTGCCGTGCCCCCAGATACCAACTTGTTTTTGCCATTGCCAAATATTTTTCAAAGCTTTATCTCTTTAGAAATAACGTCCAAATTCGAACTATTCGAATTTGCTCAATAGCAAAACGGTAAAGGACGCGTGGACAAAATTACAAATTTATTTGCAGAATATGCTATTGCAAAAAGTGTTTAATGGCTTTATACTCTTATGAATAGCGTTCAGTTTTGAATGAAGTTGAATCGGCTAGCAGCAAAATATAAAAGTTTGTGACCTCCTTTACATCTGACGTCACAAAAATCTGTCGCGTATTTAACAATTTTTCCCCATCCCAAATAGTGCTCAGCGCCGCTAAAGAAGTTTACACTTCAAAAAACAAAGACTGTTATGTAAACAGAAACAAACATATCAATGTAAACAAAAATAATCAAATGCATATTTGGGATCGCAATGCGCTACCGAATATGCCCTTGCTCTCACACCCTATTTTTGATACTGTATCTTTGTGTAACATTAATCAATATTTTTACCTTTTCAAATCGACACAACCATTCAACAGAAACTAGTGCAAGTTGAACGCCACACTCGTTGGATCACAACATGCCTCAGCGCCTTCATACTTTTTGATTGGCTTTTGTGGATCTTCGTGCCTCTTATGAACAATGTTAAAAACAAGGAACTTATAGAAAATCGATCTGTACGGATGGAAACCTGCCTGTATTTGTGGATGCCATTTGACTACGGATATGACTACAACACCTGGGCCATCACACACGCTATGAACGTATACCTCGTCGGAATTGGATGCTTTGTTTTTGCTCTTTATGATTCCATTAACTTCATCTTCATTTTTCACTTTCTGAGCCACATTGACGTATTGAGACACAAAATAAAAACCTATTTCACAGTAAATATGGATGATTCTGAAACCAAAGCAAGGATTGTTGAAATTATTAAGTATCATTCTTTTATCTTAAGGCAAGTATATACTTATATACATTTGTCTAGAATGTTTTGTGCAATGTCATTTTAAACGTACGTTTATCAAGATTAGCGATCAGCGGCTCTTTTCAAAACACAAAATAGATGCATGGACATGTTGATTGTTTAGCACATTATGGGTACTAAACGATTAAACTTTGACTATTTTGTCAAATGAGGTTGATCTTAGTAACTACCTATTAACGAAATATAACTTGTAGTTGAATTAACCTAGCCCAGTACTAACTACTTTAAAGAATTTTTCACTTCTCTATGCATATTTCATATTTCATGAAGTACTTACCTATGAATTTTGATTTTAATGATGTTATAATGTAAATAATTACAGCACATTTAAAGATATGCAGGCTGCGTTTGGGATGAACGTAGCTTTAAATTATGCTCATAATCTGATTGTTGATAGCCTACTACTGTACCAAATAATGATTGGGGTAAGTACTTTAGTTTTAGTCCTTTTAAGGGATGAATGAAAAAAAACCGCTTTTATTACGTCTAGTACGAAAATAATAAATTTTAGTAGAAAAGGCGGACTGAATGTGTAAATCACAAAGCGCTAACAAAGCATGTTTAACAACAAAATATGCAAGCAACCATCTTGGGTTATGGTGAAAAAACGGTTTCATCGTACCGTAACGTAAAAACAGTGTACCTACCATGAAACTTCAAAAAAATTATACACAAAATGTCATGTAAACGTGTTAATAAATAAAAAAAAAATTTATGTAAGAGACCTCTCCAGGAATTCGCCTATTAATAAATTAGTACAGTTTTTGATGTAAGGAGACTGGGCACTTCTGGACCAAAGGTTGAAAAATAAAACTAGCGGCCACTTCGGAATCTAATTTTAAATGAAAACTATGAATAAGTGCTTCATTTATTCTTATGAGAATAACTCTCAGATGTGAATATTTAAGAAAGATTGCGAGTAGTTGATTGTGTACTGTGCACTTGCGTTATTTTATCTTCTATTCTCCTGTTATTTAATAAATCATAACTCTGAAACAATCCATGACATGGAAGTAAGGTTTTCAAAAAATGAAAGAACATTAAATACAGCCTACTTCCAGAAGTGGCCGCCATTTTTTTTTCTTGGTCCAAGCTCCATACATTTTTGCCCACTCTCCTTTACCAAAATATTTACCGCGTAGGTACGACATTGTTACACTACCTACTCCATGAACCATAATGAGGCAAGTTCAGAAACTAATTATTCATTATGCCGTGTTGTACAAACAAGCTGGTATATGCCTTGCGGTCTTGTATGTAAATAGGTAGTGTACTTAGTTGTTTTTAAAACTTATAACATTACCGTAACTATAGGTAAACATTTGATTTACTTAAAATGAAAGTCTTGAATGATATAAATATTGCCATAAAAGCGTATTCTTAATCAAACCGTTTTCATTAGAATAAGTTTCAAACTAACGTTATTGTGACCATCTGTTATTGCCGACTGTCCTTTTTTTGCACAGTCATCAATAATTCCATGAGTGATCCTGTTCATTCCTGTTGTTGGTACATACAACTCGTTCATAAAATGTAGTTTAAAAGTTTCTATGGACAGATGGACACCCTCTGTATCCATCATCAGACCATCATGATGGTGCCGTAATATTACATTCAGACATACATACATAGATTCATGCCTTCTTTCCCAAAAGGGGTAGGTAGAGCACATGCAACTTATGTTCCAGTGCCACTTTCAGCATAAATGTGGGTATAAAAGATCATAATGTGATACTGCAGTGATAGGTTGCTAGCCCCTCGCCCACAACACACTTCAACCCTGTTCCCTTAGTACGACTCTTACGACACCCAAAGACAGAGAAAGGGGGTGGTGCTATTCAAACCCGACACCACACGGGGATGTAATATTGCCCTGTTTTAAAATTGACATATATTTGCCAATATCCAGCTCAATCGGTTACCGGAAAGTGGCTTAAAAGTTGTTTGGAAATTATGAAGGTAAACTTACATAGGTACTTACCTACAAACAGTGCAAGTAAAATGAATTGGTTCTCTGTTGAATGAAAGCTGAAGTAATTTGCGGTGCCCATTTTAATTGGGATGTGCACCTTCAAACTCAGGATAACCTTACACGGTTTGCAAACGATGACGAGCAATTACCTTGGAGGATTGGTAAATGTAGTTTGTGGCTTATGGACGCGTTTACATGACATATACTTATATCTTCAATACCTACTTAATATAAAAGTTTATATGTCTGTCATTCGAAATAAACATCTCTTTTCAGGATAAAGCAAATAGATTGTCGTACGTCATTATGATGCAATTTCACATGGGGGGCCTGATTTTGCTGTCGCTAGTATTAGAACAGATCCGCATTAAGGTAAACGTTGCATTTAAAATGCCTGCCATTTGGGCTGGAAACAGTGCTCGATCGACGATCAGCGCGTACCATACGCGCTGAGCAGCTACCGCGAACCGGAAACGAACTTCGTTCGTGTATCTCCCTCTCTGTCGCTTGAACTAGCAAGTGCGGCAGAGACGTAGATACACGAACGAAGTTCGTTTTCGTTTCGCGGTAGCCCTTCTGATCGTACGCGCTGATCGTGAGTAGTGATTAAGCGTTCAGTGCTTCACTGACAGTTGAGCGCTTCAGACGTGTACAGTTAAGAGAGAAATGAAATGAGAATGGACGTCCACAGAAAAATTTACAAAAGTATCTAGTAAAAAACCGGCCCAGTGCGAGTTGGACTCGCGCACGAAGGGTTCCATTATCTTTAAAAACGGCAAAAACATTTGTTATATGGCAGTCCCCCTTAAATATATATATTATGTAATGTATTATTTCTTGTTTTAGCGGCAACAGAAATAATCTGTGAAAATTTCAAATGTCTAACTATGACAGCGGAGCCTTAGTAACAGGGTCCCGTTTACCGGGTACGGAACCCTAAAAATTTGCTCCATAATGCAATTTTCCATGACTGTTACCTGTTCCTATACCTAACATATTAAATACTATCATTGTCAAAATTATAATTCAACACACATAAATTGAATTACAGATCGTAGCTTGGATCTATATTCTTTCGTATGTCCGGCTGTCCGCTACCGGTCGCATTTCGTATGTCTGGCTGTCCGCTATCGGTCGCATTTCGTATGTCCGGCTGTCCGCTACCGGTCGCATTTCGTATGTGCGGCTGCCCGCTACCGGTCGCATTTCGTATGTCCGGCTGTCCGCTACCGGTCGCATTTCGTATGTCCGGCTGTCCGCTACCGGTCGCATTTCGTATGTCCGGCTGTCCGCTACCGGTCGCATTTCTCAACCGAATCTCATGAAATTTTGTGAGCCGGTTAGATAATTGTAAAGATTTTTTTGTCGATCCAGTTTCTGGATTAAAAAAACAATGTTATTTGAAAAAAAACGGACTCGCAAATTCTACAGCTTAAAGAGCCATTAGTTATATAACTATACTTGAAACCATAATTAGATTCCACAAAAATAACCTTAAAATTGCCATGAAAATGTAAAAATATCCGACACTGGCTAACTTACACTCTTCCAAATGATGGACGTACGAGGGGCGGCTGAAAAGTAATCTCCTTGGTTAAAAAAATATGCGAAAATGATACTGGCTGAAATGCATTCTTGTTCTTTGGTTATTCTTTTTTTGAATTATTTGACGTTCATTTGTTTTTTCCGTTCCATTTTTCTACAATTCTCGAATGTTTGCGACATATCGGTTGAAAAAATGAATATCGCTAAAATTGAACATCGTGCAGTGATTAAATTTCTAACAAAAGAAGGAAATACTCCCTCACAGATCCGAGAACGTATGATGTGTGTGTTCGGTAGTTCGTGCCCTTCCGAATTTACTATAAAGTTTTGGTCTAAACAATTTAAACTCGGTCGTGAGAGCTTGGAAGATGACGCTCGTAGTGGAAGGCCGGTTTCTGCCGTTACAAACGAAAATGTAGCCAAAGTTAAAAAAATAATTTTAGAAGACCGACGAGTGAAGCAGTGGGAGATTGCTAGAGATGTGGGCATCAGTAAAGAAAGAGTCAATGAGATAATTCATGTGCATCTGAATATGTCCAAGGTGAGTGCACGTTGGGTCCCCAGAATGTTAACGGCGTTTGACAAGGACCGACGTGTCAAATGTTGTGAGGAGTTATTGGAAATGAGTCGAGGTAATGAGGAATAAATTGTTTCTAAAATGGTGACGTGTGATGAGACCTGGATTCGACAGTGGGACCCCGAAAGCAAACAAGAGTCTTTGCAGTGGAAATTCAAGGATGAGAAGCCTCCTCGGAAGTTTAAGGTCAGGCCGTCGGCAGGCAAACTTATGGCTACCGTATTTTGGGATACAGAAGGAATTTTACGAATAGATTATTTACCAAAAAAAAGGACAATGAATGCTGAATATTATTCCAGCTTACTGTATCAGTTACGAGACGCGATAAAAGAAAAGAGGAGGGGTAAACTTAGCAAAGGGATCCTGATTTTACACGATAATGCACCTGTGCATACCGCCCGCACAACAATGCTTACCATGAAGGAATTAGGGTTCGATGCCGTTAACCATCCACCTTACAGTCCAGACCTAGCCCCATGCGACTATTTTTTATTTAGACACCTCAAAAAAGATCTCCGAGGAAGACGATTTCTGACCGATGACGAAATGAAGGCTGCAGTTAGTGACTTTTTTGACGAGAAACCGAAAGATTTTTTTTTTCATGGGTTAATGTCAATATTTGACAAATGTAATAAGTGTATTTCACTAGCAGGGGACTATATTGAAAAATAAAAAAAATACATACATGACAGTCTTTTGTTTCATACTTAGGTAGATTTCTTTTCAGCCGCCCCTCGTAGCTAGTTTTTATATATAGTTTAAGTATTAATCTAATCCCTTAGTGCTGGACACGGAGGCAATTGACAAATAATGTTAAAACCTTATTTTATAGACGGATGACCTGCCTCTAGTGCTATACAACATACCTTGGGAGGACATGTCAACAAGTAACCAGAAGCTACTTCTACCAATCCTGCGTCGATTGCAAACACCTTTGGTATTCAAAGCCTCCGGCGGATTGAGGGCTGGAGTACGGCCTCTGGCATCAGTAAGTACCAACTTCAGACTGCTGCACATTACAGTTTAAATAAAGTAGCTTATGGATGACGTTCTACTTGCAACGCCCGTAGATTTCAGAATCAAGCAAAGGGTGAAAATGTGTAAGTAATAAAAAATGCGTTAACACTTTTAATCTTTCGAGTGGTTTTCATTTGGTTGTGTGCCAAACGTCTGAAAAAGCACAATATACTTTCACATTTTAATTTTCGTAGGATTGATTATGAAACAACTATGATTTACTTAATTAGCTAATCTTGGCTTGGAATCCACGATTCGCATAACAAAATTGACAGAATATCCCCGAGATATTGTCTTTGTATCATATGGATACAAGGACATGTAAGTCGAATTTCCCTATGATCTGCCGGGAACTTGACGTTGCGATGGAGTGTCATTTTAATTTTAAATATTTAGCACATAACCCCCCATTCAAAATCAGAATAAAAGCGACATCTAATTAAGATTTCCCCTTTTGTCAAATACCAGCTCATATATTACGTACTTATTAGGTACTCGTACTAGCTTCCGCCCGCAAAATCGTCTGCGTGGAGTGGGATAAGACGAAATAACCTACCTTCGTGCAAAATTTCATCCAAATCGGTTAAACCGTTTAAGCGTGATTGAGTAACAAACATCTACTTATACATGCAAGCATCCGAACTTTTGCATTTATAATATAATAGGATTTATGTCGTGTTGAGAGATTAATAAAGAAACGATTGATTGTTTCAGATCCTCAAATCAACTTTTTCATACTATGTTATGTTGAAATCGAGCATAGAATAAAATTGTTTTATGTTGATGCTTCTTAGATAATTTAGTGATTCAGTAGGTCCTACCTAGTTTTTATTTGAAAAAAAAAAGGTGGGTAGTAGCTCCATTCTTGTAGTTTGCAACTTGTTTATCAGCGTAATAACTTTAATACCTAATTTTGGTACAGTCCACGTTAATGTACGCTTTTGCACCTTAGCCATTGCAATAAGGCGAAAAATGTAAACATATCTTATCATATATAGTTGTAAGATGTGAACACGAACCTCGTTTTACTAATAAAGAGTCTTTCATTAAGAGCGCTCGAACTTTGAAATGTAGGTAATAAAATAACCTGTGTAGCTGATATTGCAACAATTTTTATATTATTTAAAAACCTCATTTGATGACATTATTTATGAAATATAATCTCAGCCAAATGGGCGCCGCAACTCCGCTGTAGGTGTTGTATCCTGGTAGACCAATTTTGGACGACATTTTCGCATAAACGGGGCTCAATTTCGTGAAGGACGCGGGTTATTATGGCCTTCAGAGCAGCAATTGTCTGTGGTTTGTCTGCATAGACAAGAGATTTGACGTAGCCCCACAGAAAGTAGTCGACCGGTGTTCAGTCACACGATCTCTGGGGGGGCCAGTTGATGTGGCCACCACGTGATATGACGAAACCCTCTAACTTTTCATCCAATAAATTTTATGTATCCCGTGCTGTTAACAATTTATAAAGCGTTCCATGATGAAATGTCACAATTTTTTATATATTCCCGTTATTTTGACAGATTGTTTTTACAAGATGGCCGCTATACGCTGGCAAAGGCCCTATATAAATAAATAATAAATATTAGGGGACAATCTTACACACATCGACCTAGTCCTATAGTAAGCTCATTAAGGCTAGTGTTTATGGGTACTAGACGACAATATATATAATAGATATAAATACTTCAAAACATAGAAAACTTTCATGACTCAGAAACAAATATGAATTCATGTTCATGACACAAATATTTGCCCTTACCGGGATTCGAACCCAGGACCTTCAGCTTCGTAGGCAGCGTCACTACCCACTAGGCTAACCGGTCGTCGTATATATGCACTAAACTTCAATAAAGAAAATTAAACGAGGCGTTTTAACATACTTTGTATTTTATTCACATTTGATCATAATTTTCTTAACGATGCGATGGGAAAAATAAGTATGTAGGTACGTAAAACTAGAGGAAAATAAGTAGTTCACCTTGTTTATTCCAGTTTCTCTAAGTTTTAGATTTCAGACATTATTCATTGACATTTACGGTTTTCCTTTTCATTCCTCAATTAGCGTAGGTTGCTAGATTGCAAGAGCTCGAGCAAGTGTTCAAGTTGTGGATTCATTCAATGAGTCAAGTGGGCGAGGATAGAAATAAACGCGCCGAGCCTTACGGGAGCGCTCTGAAACAATCATTCACATAAACTTTACTCTCAACTTCCTAGCTGTTTGGCTGCAGCGCGTTCCTAGTCAAAAAAAAATATTTTAAAACCAAGGTCCCACACTTGTTTACATTATTTAAATTGTAATTGAGTTATACCGGTCATATGTTCACTAAAGAGGACGATTTTGAAAGACCTTCGTATAAGGGTCAATCAACTATTTTATGTTGCTCGTTGCCATGGTTACGTCTCCTGGGTCACTCTTTAAAACTACGATTTTATAGGGTTTAAACCCACGAAACACGTGTTTTTGTTATATTGGTTAACCCATTCCCTGCTGGGGCATCTCCTTAGCATGAAATAAGTCCAATTTATAGTATTTTATCTTAGAAACTCTGTCACAGTTGTCTCTTGGCTTACCGGGACAGAATAACAACAAGAAAAAGTTAACTCCCCAGAGAGAAAATTTTATCCGTCTATCCGTCTGCGGCTCAGCTCAGTAACCTTTACTACTAGAAAACTGTATTTCGGCATGGGTATAAATCAATCGCGCCGACAAAACAGTAAAAAATATATATATATTAGGGTACTGTCAAGGCCACTAATATGTATTTACTATGTTTCATAAACATGTATACTACAATTTTATTGTTGCAGAAATAAGGTCTGCCTACATATTTTTGAGACTTTGTGGTGTATATATATTGGTGCCCTTGAGTGTACCTCCCTTAAACCTAAAGGTTATCGTTGGAAGGCTTGTTCAAAAATCTAATGGGTGTTGTAAAGCTATCTTTCAACTCAGTGATTCGATAGCGAGATATTGGGCTTGAAATCCCTAATTTTTGTTCGAGTTATGTCGAAATATATATTATAGAAATGGCTTTATTCGGTATATTTACGGAACGCTTCGGATTTAAAGTAATTTTTAAATCACCCATCAGTAATTTATTGCCTACTATCTATTCCATTATAAAGCATCACTTTTGCCTAAAATAAAGCAACAACCTCCCTAAAACTGTTAACACGTGTAAAACAAATCATTTGCGCACGTGAAGACACAAGTATGAAACTTCACACATCATGGATGACTTTACGAGCAGTGAAGTGATTTCGCAGCCAATAGCGAGTCAGCGTTCATAAGTAGAAAGTTTTTCGTAACTGCTCAACCATAAAAGAAAACGGGTGAACGGCAGAGCACGTTTCAAAAATATTGGCCGCATCGGACCAACTTTTAGTAGTTCCTTGCCACCTTTTATTTGTGATGTGGTGTTTTGTGTCAGTGTAATTGCCAGCCAAGATAAAAAACAATTAAACAATTAAAGCTTTATAGTATTTACGTTCACCTACATTTTGTACGTAAATATAATATAATTAGTTCAAGGAAAGCAAAGGAAACCAATATCTCAAAACAGTAAACCATGTAAATCAAGAAAATATTAGGAAATAATAAAGTCTGAAACGGTAACGCAAATTTTCGTCCCCGTCACTACGTGATGAATTATTAATAAGTCAGGTCCCCGCCGACCGCGTGGCAATAAGTTAGGCAGACATGGAGAAATGAGCAAACGAGTCTAAGGAAAAATGAGCAGTGATAATCAACAGCATGTTTCAGTCAGGTATGTCTGTCTGGGCCGCGCAATCTGGCTGAAAACAAAATCTGTATAAAATAATACTTTGCAAGTGATGTTTCGATGAGGATTGCGTCTAAATTGTTCATTAGCTTGCCAAGTAGTAGGAACAACACATGGCAGAGAGAGAGAAAGAGATATTATGAGAGAGGCTGAGAGACAGGAGGTAAATTATAGCGTCATTCCGCTGACCACAGCCAGTTTTTCAGTTTTTAGGGTTCCGTACCTAAAAAGGAAAAAACGGAACCCTTATAGGATCACTTTGTTGTCCGTCCGTCCGACCGTCCGTCCGTCTGTCAAGACCCTTTTTCTCAGGAACGCGTATCAAGCTAAAATGTAGACCAAATACTGAGGTCTACTGTCCCTTAGAGCTGTGAAAAAATAAAACTTCAAAGCCAACGCAATCAAAAGATACCTACAGCCGTTTACGCCGCTAATTTCCGCAAATTTTCGAAACTCCCAAGGGAATCAAAACCTACAGGGTACTTCCCGTGAACTCAGAATCTTTAAATTTGGTACGAAGCAACGGCTTATAGCACAGATAAAGGAAAAAATGCGAAAACCGTAAATTTTTAGTTACATCATTTATGATAAAAATATTTTTAATAATTTTAAAGTTTTTACCTATATACCTACAGGTTTGTACGGAACCCTCGGTGGGCGAGTCCGACTCACACTTGGCCGGTTTTTTTAAAGGGACGTTCATCCGCTTCCAAGTTTCACAATTGCCCTGTAGGTAGGTAAAGACCCGTTTGATAAAGATGGTTGTTAACGCGATGCAGAAAAAAGTACATATCGATGTTTGTAGTGCTCTTCTTGTTTTTATCATGCGGCAAACATAGCAAAATAACACTGAATTGTTATCATAGGTGTTTTGAATGTCGAAAATCGTTGTCGCTTCGGGCTGTTTTGGTATTTTTTACATAAAATACCGGCTAAGCTTTTTATACAGGTAAAAGAAAAAAGTTTTAGGAAATAATACGTGATGTTTTCGATTAGGTACGATGGACACTAGAAGGATTGAGTTAGTTTCAAGTTTCCAGTAGTGCAATAGTTTCAAAAGCCCATCCATGATGGTGATTATGCTAACTAAACTGATTTTTCACAGCAAAGTTCTTGAGCACTGTACCTATTGTGGTAAAGTAAAGTATACTGTTGAAATCTTCATTTAGGTAGCTCTTTTCGTTGGTGTATAAATGTGTACATAAACAAATAATTTACTTTACTACCGACTTCAATTTAGTACTCCGCCAAGCCACGAGAACAATTCCACATTTATTTTCCCATTTACCACATGAACTGAATCGCTGTATGTGGGCCGATAATATTTGAGGACTTCCGTCGATTCACCAAGATCATCATCACGTTTGGCACTTTATTAGTTCCTATTTCAACGGAATCTTATCAGAATCTGTGATATACTTTTGTACTTTTAAGTACATAATTGAGGAATTCCATAAGTCATCTGTGGTCTTCATCATCAATTCCACTCCACCAAATGTACGATTTCCGGGTGTAAATACACGATTTATAATTGAAAATACCGAAATCACTACACGCGTGCCTAATATAATTGAGGAGTCTCCTCAATTCCTCATAGATCCCATCATACAACTAAATTTTTCAAAAAAATGGGACCCACCTTTTAATTTTATTTTATACGACGGTGGCAAACAAGCGTACGGCCCGCCTAATGGTAAGCGGACACCGCAGCCTATAGACGCATGCAACTCCCAAGGAGTAACATAGGCGTTGACGACCCTTTAAATGTTTAAGGATTCGCTGTATTGAGAGCTGAAGGAACAAATTCCCTCGCTCTCAACACAACGCATCCTCGAGAGCTCTGGCGACCTTGCTTACCTCCAGAAACACAACACTACTACAGAGCAAGTAGTAGTGTTATTATGGCTGTGGTCTTCTGCAAGGCGGAGGTACTTCCCCAGTTGGGCTGCTCCAAATTCGAGCGGGATGACATTTCGTTGTGCCCTACCTCACCTAATGGAAGGAAATCACCTGGAAGCATATACTTACAAACAAAAAAATAAAATTCGAATTAGCTCATCAATGACGGAGTTCTGAGGTAACAAACATTGAAAAAAAAAAATACAACCGAATTGAGAACCTCCTCTTTTTTTTGAAGTCGGTTATAAAGGCCGATGTTGTGATTCAAGAAAATTCCAATGATTTATTTCTTTCTCAAAAATCAAAATCAGTCATTGATATACCCGAGAGAGGAAGAAAATACTTACAGCAAAATTCCACCGAAACGAGATCAAATTTATAAAATGAACTCAGCAAATGAATATCTGATTTGTAATTTTGCAAATCATCCATCATAATTTCGTGTATCCGCTCTTACGTAATGTTTCGAATATTACGAATTTCCCTGTGATATTATGTTTTGTAATTAGATTCGCAACCTAAATCAGCTTCTATATACAGCACATTTATATAATATAACAGTTGAATATTGTTCCTAACTGTAAGCGAGAGAATAACTCTTTTCGGTACGTCCACGTGCGGTGGCCTGGTAATGTGGTCTGTCAGGCCAATTTGTCTGCGGGTAGGCCAGGTGCGAGCGACCGAGCGGCCTAATTGTACAACTTGATTAACTTCCAATGCTCATGATTGTACTAATGAACCTAGTTGATGCACATATGTCGGAAAGTTAATAATGCTCTAAACTAACTACTATTCAACAAACCGCAACAGATGAACGCGGTAAGCTGAAGCATAGCTGTACAACTTAAATTTAATAAAGTATTATTTTACGAGTACTAAGACGGTTGGCTGAAAAATGTTTGAAAATAAATATAATATAAGCTTGTAAGTCAAATACGATTTGTAAAAAATAATTGCAACCTTAAGGAACGATTGTAGTTCCCTCTGCACGGAGAGAAAACTTTTGTAGATTCAAATAAAAAATAGTAATTATAACTAAAATATTACTTATTCCCAGGACAAGTAGAGTATACTGCTTGTTACAAACGAGTTTTATTGTAAACCCGAAAGCCGTCACTGTAATAACAAATAGTGTTTTACTATTCTACGGAACAACAAAACTTTTATGAAATATGAAAAACAATTTGTAATTACTGGTTCACCGATTGTAGAAATTACAAAGTGACTTTTAAATATTATAATCTGAATACCCTTATCACGAAACAAATTATTTTTAATTAAATATTTGTGTTACTCTTACAGACGAAGATGGTTTATTTTTCCATTATATTCTTTCTCTGTATCATATCGATTATAAAATGATCGGGGTAACTTCCTCGTTAAAAAATAACACGAAAAACAAAAATTTTTAATTAAAAATAATTTGTTTCGTGATAAGGGTATTTAAATGTACACCAGCGCCATCGCCATCTCTCTCGCTTGTCCGAAACTACCTGATGTGGTTCGATGAGAATGGAGTGAGCGTATAGCTCGCCCATTAGGGGTGTGCCAAGGCTGTGAAACAAGTCTATAACACGATACAGAGGGCGCTAGTCTTAGCGGGAATGTAATGCAGAAATACACAGCGTAAGTCACTGTTCTCGTAGCTCAGTTGGTAGAGCAGTCTAGCGTTAATAGAAAGGTAGGTTCGAATCCTGTCGGGGGCTACAGACGAAGATGGTTTATTTTTCCAGTATATTCTTTCTCTGTATCATATCGATTATTATAATCTGCTATAACTTCGCACTTTAATAAATCTTATTGTAATCTTTAGTAACATTTTCACCTTGATATGAGTATACTATGTAGTTAACAAGTCAAGAAAAGACATAGTATTTATACATTTCTTTAACCGAAAGCAATGAATGTTAATGTCGGAATAAAATTAAACCGTTTAATAGTTATTACATGATGAAATTAGTACATTGTTCTAAAAATTACATATTTCTTTAATTTCTAGAAGAAATATATTATAAATAGAAATATAACAAAACTAGGTATTTGCGCCTTTTTAAAAGCAGGTTTTTAATTCGAACGATATTTTTTCACTCCGTGTGAAAGAGCACGCTTGGTGAATTCGCACCATCCATATTGTCCAGTGGGACATAAATACGACTGCAATCGCAATCACAGTAATGTATAGCGATGAAAGCCTCATGATCGCTGTTTATTTGCCCATTTAAGTGCTATCTCGATTGCTTTCGGAATGAACATTGTTCCGAGTTAAATACGACGACACTATCATCACGTCTTTTGTGTTAAGAAAAACAAACTTTAAGAGCAGTAGAAAATTCAAACATTATTGTAGTGGATATGTCACAGTAATATTATAAATGCCGTTAGATTACAATATAACTCGCAAGATTATAAACTATCGAAAGATTGTGATCCGTAACGTACTAATTACAATTTAACGGAGTGATTTTCGGTAAATTATAATCTGTCGACGCAAAACCGTCAAATTGTGAATTAGCATGCATCGGAACGCAGCTCGCGCTCTCATTGGTTGAATAGGGATGCGGACTAAGATTTTTTTAAGATGCCATTCGAGCCAATTTTTGGAGAGGAACAAATGTTTGTATGGGAGCAACTACAATTTAAGAACATAAGTACCCAAAAAATTGAGATTGACGTCGCTGGCGGCAGCGGAAAACGCTTCATACTGATGACGTATCCTCATATGACGTCACTTTTACAAAGTAGTTGTATCATTTATTATTTAAGTCCCGTTTAGTATAAATAATGTGTGAGAATCGTGAAAGTTTAAATCAATATAGTTGTATCATCGCGAGGTCGCGAAATACTGCGTTTAAGTACATGGTTGTCATACAATTTTGTTTCTATAAAAGCGTAAGGATTCTATTGGCAGCTTTAAATTTACTCTTGGACAATAAAAAAAAATGCATCATTTTTCTAAACTCTCAAGGTTCATATCTTTTTATGATTTTAACTAGTTGTTGCCCGCTACTTCGTCCGTGTAGAACTTGTTACTGTCTTAGGAAAATGATTGTAGGCGGAACCTTAATTATCGCCGACCCAAATAAAGTTCTACCATTTTAAGGGAAGATTTCCGAGATAAAACTATCCTATATCCTTCCAAGGGTCTCCAATTATCTGTACGAAAAATTTCATATAAATCCGTTCAGAGATTAAGCGTAAAAGGCAACAGTGCGATGGGTTCATTAGTTTAAATTTAACTAAATGGATAACTCCGTTTTTACAATTATAAATATCTCCACAGCGTTTCTGCTTAAATTGTATATTTTTTCATAATGTATTAAAGAAAGCTACATTACTGGAAGTTTTTGCCTATCTCCGTCCAGCAGTTTTACTCACGTTAGTCCGGGCGACCTAGGTATAGTTTTGAAAGCAAACGTATCTAATGCTAAAAGACGTAGAACTTTCCATCTCCATCCGCCGTCCCCATTTGACGGTGTTAGAGAATAAATTATTAGATCATCCAAAACGAACTTTTTAAATTAACAAAATAATCCGCAGGTTAAATGAAACATTACCTTCTTTTCGGTTCTGGGAGCATCGCAGTTCTAACTTAACCTTACCTACTTTTTTGCTAGCAGTCGAATTATGTATTTTGACTAATAAATGGCTGACCATCCTACTAATATAAATGCGAGAGTTTGGATGTTTAGATGTTTGTTACTCAATCACGCTTAAACGGCTCAACCGATTTGGGTGATATTTTGCATGAAAATAAATTATAGCCTGGATTAAAATATAGGATAGTTTTTATCCCGGGTCCACACAGACGAAGTTGCGGGCGGAAGCTATTATAGTTTGTATGACCTAAGAATTCCCTCACTTCAAAATTGACTTGTTCCTCATACTTCCAAACCTTTCTAACCTACTTAGAGGATGAATTTTAAGAAACGCTATAATTCGTTTCCTACGGCCGTATTCATAAACGTCCTATATCTAAGCCTGTTTTAACTAAAATGGCCTTAAAATTCGTTTGTCCTTATCTGTCACTTTGACATTTGTGTTCGTAAGAAAGGGACAAATCACATTTTATTTAGCAGAGGCATTTTAAGTTTTATGGATAAATGGGCTAGTCTTTAACCGAAGTTACAGATCCCTTACTTAAAATTGTCTTGTTCTCCATACAAACATCCAACTACTTTTAGCCCATTTAGGGGATGAACGTTTTAAAAACTTCTTATGGAATCAATTTCAAACAGTCTAAAACAGAAGTTACAAATCTCTTACTTTTAAAATGTCTTGCTCTTCATACAAACTTTGAACCCCCTTCAACCCCTAGTTTTGTAGTCTTTTAACATCCAGGCTAAGACCGAAGTTACAAATCTCTTACTATAACATTTTCTTGGTCTCCATATAAATTTTGCATCCCTATTTAACCCCCTTAAAGGTGGAATTTTCTAAAACGCAGGAAGTACTTTGTTTCTATTCTAATAAGTTATCTGTCTATAAAGTTACAAGTCTCTAGTTCAAGAAACAATGTTTACCCCATACAAACATTGCACCCCTATTTAACCCTTCCATGGGTGGAATTTTCTAAAACGCTGAAAGTCCTTTTTTTGTATCTTAATAAGTAATCTCCCATACAAACTTTGCACCCCCATTTAACCCCTTTGGGGATGGAATTTACAAAAATCGCGTCTTATCTCTTGCCTACGTCATTAAAGGCAGTTCTAGTGTAAATTTTAAGTTTCTAGCCGGTCATGAATCAGTCAGGAAGTCTTCTTTTATATATTATATAGATTACATTTTATAATTTATACTTTATTAAGATAATTTGATGGTTTACTATCCATTTAGCATCACTACGTTATCAATTTGAACATGAGGCCGCATGCCTATTGTATGAGGTAGTAGATCAGGTTCCGCGAGCGTAAATGAGTGCTCATATTGTAAGTTTTTCCGCTCTTTTATTAAAAAAATAACCTCCCGCTTCCGTCTTCTAACCTATTCGTGATCCGTGTCGGTTTTGCCACTAAGACCCTGTTCCCTGCCTACGATACACCACTATCTTGGCATTAATTGATCTCAGAGAAAAGTTTATTTGATGCCCGCCCTTTGAACAGGGACTTCGGTCGTAAGACCGACCAATCAGATAGTCTTTTGACAATTTTACGGTTTCTATTCTACTCGACATATTATGTAACGAAAAATAATGCGTTAAATTGGAACCAGTATGACACGGATTACAATCTTTCGATAGTTTACAATTTCGCTAGGTAGATTATAATCTAACGGTATTTACAATATTATACGGTGACAGATATACATATTGTAAAGAACAACGTTAAACACTGAAAGATAATATTGCCGGGAATCCGACTTCGGGTCCACCGAATGTTTGATCATAATGCCGCATACGCAGATTGGTGTACTAGAACATTAATAAACTTTAGTTTTTTGGACCACATAATATCAGGAAATATACACTTAATCCAGAAAAAAATCATCCCGCTTAATTTTTAACTGATACTTTCTAAAGATTTGACAGATAAGGACAAGAATTTAAAACGCCATATTATTTAAAATAGGTTTGACGGATGGTTATGTATAAGGGCATGGTTATGGTTATTTATGGTTTATGTTTAGTTTAGTTTATTAAATCTCATTATATAAATTTCACATAGTAAGTACAATCTTATATTACTTTTCATATAGCGATCGTTTACAAAATTATGCAATTTACTATTTGATTATAAACAGTGGAAAACATGCCAATTTTAAAATCAAATAAATAATAATGAAAATTAACAATACGGTCATACCTAGGTACAGGTACTATTCATTGCAATAACCTTAATAAATAAAAAGAACTCTTCGTAAAAAAATATAATGAATAATACAATAGGCATGCGGCCTCATGTTCAAATTGATAACGTAGTGATGCTAAATGGATAGTAAACCATCAAATTATCGTAATACTCGTAAAGTATAAATTATAAAATATAATTAAAATCATAAAAAGATATGAACCCTGAAAGCTAAGAAAAAATATGCATTTTTTTTTATTGTCCAAGAGTAAATTGAAAGCTGCCAATAGAATCCTTACGCTTTTATAGAAACAAAATTGTATAACAACTATGTACTTAAACGCAGTATTTCGCGACCGAAACAACAATTTACCGGATTTTCCATACGACGATACAACTACTTTGTATAAGTGACGTCATGCGTGGGTACGTCATCAGTATGAAGCGTTTTCCGCTGCCGCCAGCGACGTCAATCTTTGTCTCAATTTTTTGGGTATTTATGTTCTTTAATTGTAGTTGCTCCCATACAAACATTTTGTTCCTCTCCAAAAACTGGTTCGAATGGCATCGTAAAAAAATCTAGTAATTGCAGTACCAGTGGTACCTATCAATAACCTTAACAGATTTAATAATGTGAACTTTGAATACCTACTAATACCAAATAAATAAATAATCAAAACTAATATGTCAAGTAATAAAAATAGCAAATTCACAATTAAATTATAGTCTATTTTTTAATTTCTATGAATTCTTTTACGGAGTAGAATGATGAAGAAGTCATTCTCATAAGTGGTTTTTAAGTTTGTGTTTAAATGTTTCGTCGCAGCACTCGGTCTGTATATCGTCAAGCAGATGCTCATAATACGTTGGTCCAATGATACGCGGATTCTTTTCGTGCAGAACTGTGCGGTGCGGCACCGTCCGAAGATTTCCCGTGCTGCACTTGCCCATAACAACACTCGCTTAAACTCCGCGTGAACATAATGATCTCGTAGAGGCAGTGGGAGTAGTGTGTCATAATCCTGTGTTCCACAAACAACTCTTTGCACGTCTGTTTATACGAAGCACGAAGCATAGCACGCACTGCTCGTTTACGCATAACTGTCAGCGTCAGTCGAGTTCCACCACAGGAGTTATATATGTCATGAGCGAATGGAAATAGGCAAAGTGTGCTTGCCTCAGCGCATCACAAGAAATCAACGGTTTCAGTTTGCGAAAGGCAAACAACACCGCACCGCACAGCCTGTCACACAGAGAATCCACGTGTGGTTTCCAACCCATAGTTGGGTCCAAGGTGAAGCCTAAGAAAGTCGTTATATGGCGGCTACAATTCAGCTGCTTTCTGACTGAAAAAGTTCAGTTTGAAAACAGTTATTTTGCAGTTGACATTATTGCATCGAAACTGCAAAAGTGCAAACCGACTGGGCAGTCTCCTTGTAGTCAGCATGCAGTTCTGACGACTGCACACTGACGTTTCATCATCATCATATCAGCCGAAAGACGTTCACTGCTAGACATTGGCCTCCCCCAAAGAGTGCCACAATGAACGGTTCTGCGCCACCCACATCCAGCGGACTCCCGCGACCTTTGCCAGGTCATCAGTCCACCTTGTGGGGGCCCTACCCACGCACTGACGTTTATTGCAGTCTTAATGCCTGTCATGCCATGCAAGTCTTAGTTTGCAGTCAGTATGTAGTTTTGACGCAGTTATGTCAACTGCAAAATAACTCCATTGAAACTGAACTGTTACAACCAGAAAAAAACTGCAACGGCCTTGTCGGTTCAGAAAGTCTCTGCCAAATCATGCACGGATAGTAGCGTAGGTAAGTTTATTTGTTACTCATATATTTTAAATCTTCTGTTGCTTACGGCATGTGCTTATTGCAACCAGCTCTGTCAGTAAATTAATCGATCTGTGTGGTCGACATGTATTAATAAAAAAAACATCCTCTTGGAATTTGGAAACGCGGTGTCAATGCGTTATTAAATGTATCTTTGCTTTGCTTTGTGTTATTCATGAGACATAACAACTCTCCAAATTTTAGTTAATTATGAAAAATTTGTTTTGTCCCTTTCCCACAAACACAAATGTCAAAGTTACGAGTTTGATTGGAATTTTAACTAAAATAAGTTTTAAGACCGTTTATAGTATGGGTATATACGTATATAGGTCAAAAAGGTTTTACTCTTGTTTTACCGACAACGTATCATCGTATGAATATTTTGCCGAATGTTTATTTCATCGAACGCATTTTTTTTATCAGAAACAGTGTACTTTTCAGGATTTTAATTTAACTAACCTAACCTTACCTAAGGGGTTCTACACAATTACCTTTTACTTTATACCTACCCAAAAAAATTACGGTTTCTGAGAAAAAAAAGTTTGATAAAATGAATATTCGGCGGAACAATGCGTTAGATGAAACGTTTGTCGGTAAAATAAGGGGCTTCCATCAAAAAGTGATACCATCACGGTTTTCGTATATAAACTGTCAGTAGACTCTTTGCACGGGACTATGTTACTCTCTTTTTGCTTCGAAGGTATTGCAATATGCCTTAAAATTTTGTGTACGCTTACATAGGATACAACATTTTATGTACAGAGTTATAAAATTTTCAGACAATTGGCATACATATTGCTATAGTTATGTAATAAATGACATTCATTCGGTGTTTTTTTTAATGAAATTTGTTTGCTTCTCACCTTATATTTGCGACTCATTAGTGTACCAATCGATGATAAAAATCGAAAGTGGTAAAGTTATAGCTAACTGGAAAGGATATATTATGCCGTCAAAATAAAACAACAATATGCGTACTAGTAATACACATATTGTTGTTTTATTTTGACGTGAGTAATTTACTACCTACCGTCCTACCCTAAATTCATAAAAACGAAGAATTCAAAAAAATCTAATGAAATTCAGCGTAGTGTTTAGTTTTCTAAAAATAATGGAAGGACGAACGATAAAGAAACAAAGCCCCGTGAAATAAAAACAACATTAATAAAACCGTATTACAATGTCACAAGAGGCCCCTCAACAATATCCTTTCGCTAATTTACACATAATACTTTTCCAATAAGAGAAATTCCTTTTCCATTGAGTATCCCCAGTCCCGAGTCTGAACACCTTTATCAAAGCTTCAAGAATAATCCTATTTCGCAAGGGCGGGCAAATACGTCGTATTTACTCGTTCCCGGGCGGTCGATTCGCATGACATTTGAGATTTGATCGTGTTAGCACAAGCGTTTTAAGTCTTGCAACCGACTTCATATTTTGACGGAGGAATGTATTTTTGACGGACAGGACCCAGGAATACAGTTTCGAAATGAGTAAATTATTATACCTACGTGTTTATTTTATCCATCTATACAATTTGACATTGAAACAGATAAGATACTTTTGGTTCTTTTTGCCAAAGGTTTTATAATAACTTTTATGGTGTCTAATTTCGTTTCCAATTGTCGGTAAAAACATACCTCTAAATAGCTTTTTTGTACGAAGGACGGACTCGCATAATATACGTTCGACAAAATATGTAGATACACGATATATTAGTTTGTAGAGCAATTTCAAGCTCTTTACACAAGGTTTATTCAACGCAAATTTCAACTTGGTTGCTTAAGAAGTTGTGGAAATAATTAAAACTGTCTGTAACGAAAACTTTCCCGAGGACCTAAAAGTATACCCGCACTAAATCTTCAAAATGTAAAATGTTTCAGCACCTTACTAAGGTCTTGTTTAAATTCAAGTCTTGTTTTATTGAATTTCTTGCGGCTCATAAGCCCGCCCCAAGGTGAAAGCTCGTCCCAAAAAAGGAAAACAAAAAGTTTACGTTCATTAAACTTGGCACACCAACACGTTGAGAAGCTTCTAATTGTATTTTCGCGGGCCAGACAGTGGCCAGTTATTTATTTATATTAATATCTAAACAGTTCCGTTACATAAATAACTCTTTGTGGTAAATTTTGATTTAAGTTGCATTTATCTGATGGAAAAATAACACACGTATGCAAGATTTTACACTCCTATAGCCATAGTCGATTTCCGATGATGTATGTACGGCACCCAACAGAAACCTTATTTTAGACATGATTTAATATTCAATTAGCTACTAATTAAAAGTATAAATGATTTACGACATTACTCAATTAAAACGAAATAAACAAATAGTATTTTAAGCAATAATGTTTGCACTTTCAATCGAGTACCACGTTTAGGCCACGAAGCTTGCTGAGCTAATTATATAAGTATTGTATACAATACTTTTTCTACGAGTCAACTGAACTAATTAAACAAACTTGGTATCTATAGAAAATCTAAGCCCTGCTGAAACGAAGTGCGGCCAACGGCTTTTTCTTTTAAGGTCGTTAATGTTTTTTACTTTTCTTCTGTACTCAAGACGGCGTCCTATTGGTCAAATTCATTATAGTTCAGTAAAGGCGCCACGTGATTGGTCGAATTTATTTTAGTTGTCTAAACAGTTGTAAAATGTTGAGTTGGGACCTCCATAGTAAAAAGTATGTGATTTTAGTTTGGTGTACGAAGTCTTAACTCAAACATTTAAGTCGACGAGTATAAAAAGGTACATTTGTGTTTTCCTGTCAATGTAAAAACATATTTCTTTCAACATTTCCAGTACGTAAGAGTTAATAATTGTAAAGGGATGCTGACCTTTTTTGAAGCAATCTGCGTCCTTAATCGCTCTTTGAGACGGGCACGTATTTTTTACCTGTGACACGTCCGTTTTAGTCCCACAATGTTTTGAAAATAATATCTTGTCTTTCCAGTTTGAAGTTTATAAATACTTTCGTTTATTTTCGAGTAAAATAAGATTATACCTACTTATCAATGTAGTTAGTTAGAAACATTAAGTACATAATTATATGATTAAAATGGATGTAAAAATAAGCATTATGCCATATTTTAAGACTAACTCAAAGAATAACTCAACTTGTTCTATCGTTTTTGAAGCACAATCTTGTTACTAACATTTTCTACACAACGGGTATTTATTTTGCTTAGCACCAAACTCAGCACACAGCAAATTGACGTAAAGAATCCTCTTTACGTTAATTTGCTGTGTGCTGCTGACTTAAGTGCCAAGATCATGTACCTACTTAGTAATATTTTAACCTTATCGAAAAAAACTTAGATCTTTGTTGAAATCTAAAATAGGTACCTAATTGAACGAAAATTATTTAAAACGTAACAATAAAATCAATAAAATGTAAGAATAATCTTGAATGAACAGAAGACTGTAGCAGCATATTCAATTGAATTATAGTGAATAGTTTTTTTCCATATCAAGCATTAGTGTTTTAAAACATTATTTAATACCGCGAGATATACCGCCTGTTTCATTTTCATCTTGCGAAGCTAATCACATTTTTGGCACATGCTCAAGCCATACCATACATACATTCTACTTAAGCCCTCGGTCGTTGTTTACATTTACCGATTGAAATAGCTACAATATTATTCAAAGTTATGGTTTTGATCTTTAGAGTTATTCGCAGAGACTTAATTAAACGTCATATTTAAGTATCAATCAGTAAGAACGAAAACCTTTCAAGGATCCATCCACGAGCATGGTACACAAAATGTTTGACATTCCACTTTTTGTTACGTACAATCCACGTCGCGAAGGAAGTTCTTACACGTTCAGTGCATCGTCTGCAGTCCTGGTTTCCTAGTCAAATAACGTTATAAGTCCCGTTCAATGACACATAATTGACGTCCCTCTTGAATAGAGGCATTGATGGCTCGCTTTACGTAAACTGTTTTGTTTTATTTCGTCGACTAGTGAACATCCCCGAATCGCATTGTTTGAAACGATGTCACCGATTTGATGATAGACGCTCCAAACTTTGTTACGAGCATCGTATGAAGTGTGGGTATATTCTATCTCCATGATAAGGAATGAGTCAAATTTATTGTTGGTTTATTGTTGTTTAAGAGGCTTGCGTGAAAGTAACGTTTTTCATTGTGTAAAATAACAAAGGCCTCGTCTTAAAATGTTGTCTTTGTGTGTAAAATATCTACGCTCAGCTCACACTGCTAGATACAAAGCTTCTCCCGCGGAGAAGACAATATGAAGTGAATATACGATGTTCTTACGCTGGTAAGAGACTTAGGTATAACTTTATTCATAAACCTATTTTAGCTAAAGTGCCGTTGAAGTTCGTTTGTCTTTATCTGTCACTTTCTTATGTGTTTTAAGCGGTGTGTATATAATGATCGGAATACCAACTTTAGATATATTTTCACTGGATATAACAACATTTTATATCATTTCATAGGATATAATCACTTAAGGGACATAATGAACTTTTGATATAACAACAAAATAGATAATTTCATGGTGTCTAATGTTCAATAAGTACCTATATAAGATATTAGATATATTTACCTAATATAATGAATACACCTCTATACGTGTTAGTGGTATAATGTGTGGTAAGACATACAAATATTAAAAAGTTTAGAATTAAATATAAAAACATCGGTTCTGGCGCTTCACCGGCAGCTACCGCGGAACGCTCGCTCGGCTCGCTTGCTGTATGGTTGCAGTTATTCCTAACACTCGCTTCGCTCGTCGTCGTACCTACACTGACCTGCCTTAGAGTAGAATAGGTAGGTAATCCAATATCCAGAGTAAGAGGTGGATATGCTTAGAGCGTAGCATTTAATTTGAATAATATTTCAAATGTTATGTACCTATTATATGCAATTATTACGATTTGGATATGGCTTACTTTTCTGGCACAGTGTCGAGTATGTTGGAGTCACAGTTCTAATCCAAAATAACCATTTTTTTTTGCCAAATAAACATTACTATAAATATGTAGTAGTATTACGTATGCCAGATTGTACCAGTACCTACTTCATTATAACCACTGAACGTTATATCGAGCACAATTATATCACATATACGTTATACCATATTACTGTTTGATCTATAGTTGTTATACAGAGTGAAATAGTATTCACCTTTCAAATTTTGGGAGGTGATTCGGTGGGTCATCTCGATCAAAATTGGATAATAAGTTGTATCCAAAACGCAAAAAAAAATCAGCTGTTCCACACATTTTGGCGGCCGAGCTCACGCCGTTTTTATGGAACAGCTGGTTTTTTTTAGGGTTCCGTACCAAAAAGGAAAAAAAAAGGAACCCTTATAGGATCACTGTGCGTCTGTCCGTCTGTCACAGCCGATTTGCTCCGAAACTACTGGACCGATTGAGTTGAAATTTGGTAAACATATGTAAATTGGTGACCCAAAGATGGACGTTAATGAATTTTGAACATGGGGGCCACTTTTGGGGGGTAAACAGGAAAATGAAAATAAAAAAGTTTCGCATACTGTATTGTGTGACATATCAAATGAAAGGGGTTGTTGTAAGCATCTCAGATGTATTTTTTTTATAATTTTAGCAAAAACAGATTTTAAGTAATTCAGGAAAACAGACGAAAATTGACCATTCCCCCCCCCTTATCTCCGAAACTACTAGGCTTAAAATTCTGAAAAAAATATGGAAAATAGTTCATTGCTTAAAGATTACAGGAAAACCTATAAGAAGTTTGAGTATTCAAAATAACGGGAAAATTCTCAATATGTTTGTGTATTTTGTATAGAGCGCCTGAAACTTAGAGCATAGCAATTTTTACTCTTGCACTTGCTTCGGAAATTACGTAGGCGCCATAATAGAACGTCAGAGCTTACATTTATCCAAAAGTGTCGTAACAATCGATTGATACTTACTTTGCGTACATCATCACGACATCTAGCTAAATAGCAAAGTAACATTTCTAGTAACTTATCCACGGGTCTTAACATTCAGAAAGTAAAAATGATTGCTTATTAATCGAAATTATGAAATGTTAAATAGCGTACATTTACTAAATTACTCGAATGTAAGGTTATACTGGTGCCATATTTTGATCTACCCTAGATACAAAACAAAGCAAACCTTTTTCGAACTAGTATGATATTATTTCGAGTAACTGTCACTGTTTTCTCTTGGCACACTGGGCACCGAGTGGTTAAATGTAGGTTAGGTAAAGAAAAACTCATCCAATACAGTTATTAATAGGAGTTTAGACACTAAATAAAATAATCAATAATTATATATTTTCTTGAAAAAGGATAAAGAATTTAGTGAAATGGTTAACCTGTTGGTCATAATCCCAAAGTTACGAGTATGTGTTCAAAGTTTTAATAGGGGGTATGGCTGTCCCTTTTCCTCAAAACGCACCTTCATATGAAACGATTGTCATTTACTATGACGCTCGAGGATCGTGACGTCACGGTCTGCCTGCGTTTCCTATCTCTAACAATAACAAGCAACATTAAAACGGTTGTAGCTTTGAGATATTTAAATGGGATTTTCGTCATTCGGCATATTTTTTTACCCGACTACCGAAGGAGAGGAGGGTTATTGCCTTCTTTCTTTTGAAGTAATAATAAATTTTGAGTCTACTCCCCTATTCTCTGCATTTAGTGAGTTTTGGCAGTCTCGCTTTTAACAACAACCACTTCACAGTAGGTTTTCATACAAAGTACTGTTTTGTGTGACATTGTAAAGTGGCGTTATGCCACCAGTCTCCTGACTGTTGCCATATCTCGATTGTGTACATGTATACATATCACACCTATTTAGTATTGTGCTTGACCTAACCTTTTTTGGGTCATTGTCACTCAGTAAAACAAAAATCCTCTTTTCAGTGGGCAATAGTTAAGGGCTTATGTCTTTATATAATATGTTTTTATCGCATAGAATTATAGAAGAGGCGACGCCGTTTATGCGGATTCAGAGTTCAACCAAATATTAGACTTTAAAGCCAAGACTTTGGCAATGTCCACCGAAAAGACGCAAACCTAAATCTGACAATGACACTTTTAGGGTTCCGTATTTAATATTTATAGTAAAATGTATTGTTAAAAGACAATATTCATGTTAACTGCCACTACTACACACTTGTGGCGACAGCGGTTTAAAACCTCTATAGATTTTAGCCGCTGATCGCACTGGCTTCTGATAGAGAATGACAGCTGGTGGTTGTCAGGATTTTGCCGGAATGTATTGTATATTTTATGGTTAGACCATATACTTACTTTACTCTTTGATACATACTAAGCTGATTGCCCTTGCACGTTAGTACCAAATGGAGCTGATAGATCGCGCTGACCCCATTCCTACTTCGCGCTGTTAAGATTTTTCTAGAATTAATGGGGTTGAGACGGGTATATTTCAATAGCAGGTCAAAAAAAAATCATTCGCAGTCTTGGTAGTTCGCTGGTCTTGGTGTAAAAGCTATTCGATGTATGAAATTGAATTCTGTTGTGTTAAAATAAGTTATTTAACAAATATTGGGAAATTTACTTTACCTTGAGTTAATTGATAGTTTAAACGGAACCCTCGGTGCGCGAGTCAGACTCGCACTTGACCGGTTTTTTCGCGTTTCAGATACAACTTATTATCCAATTTTGTTTGAGATGACCCACCGAATCACCTCCCATTTGAACGGTGAATACTATTTCACCCTGTATATCAAGTTCATTATACTTGATGATAGTTAGATCATATCGGAATATACCAAAATGTTGATATGCCAAAAGTGCATTAGGTATATCCCTTAACCGTTATAACGATCAATAATATATTATCAAAAGTTGTTATAGCGAACGCACCCGTTTTAAGCATTTTGTGTCAAAAACGATGAATATTTCAATTTGGCTGTTTTCAACTTTAGATTCACTACTGCTTCGAAACTAATAGTGAGATATGGACAGTTATTTCTTAAAATACGTGAATCTAAAAACATCGGTTTTAGTTTTTTCTAATAAAGATCCGTTTTGACAAAAAGTAATGTTTATACCGATTTTGCAAGTTACCATGCGCGGGCAAAGAGCACAAGTATTTCTAGCTAGACATTAGCGAACGAGTGAGGCAAAATGTTGAGGGTTATTTTCACCTTCAATATACTACAATGTGCTGAAAACAATAAATTGGCGTAATTATGACCAAAATGGCAAACGTCACGCGAGCATCGTGGCTGCTGACGATTACTAACTGGGTAAAGGCGTATCTTTTATATTTCACGAACATTGTCCGTGTGTGACTGACTAAGGACAGAGGCTCTAGTATAAGTTTTACCGAAACAAAACTTTACGATCGCGTTTGCGTTTTACCCTCAATTAGTATGGGATTTGACAGCTAAACGCAAACGCGGTCGTAACGTTTTGTTTCGGCAAAACTTATACTACAGCCTCAGGTTGCTTCAATTACACTTCAAAGGTGGTTAATCGTTAAATATGGCGCCAGCAGCCTGTCACTACATAGGAAACTCCAAAATTCCAATAAAATTTGAGTCTAAAAGAACAAAAAAGTAACGTCAACTTACGTTTACCTTTTGTTTGAAATAACCAAAACTAAAGCATAGACAGTAGAAGTAAAATGTTCCGTTTATGAAAATTGTACAATGCTATTAAAACTTTGATTTTTCAATTAAGTCGCAATTCCATTAACTATAGACATTTAATTAAAAACAGCCCACTGTTCGCACTTCGGTTAGCGGCGAAAATATATGGGGATGTTAATGAAATGAATTTAAATGGGATTCACGTGTGTCCTCGGTGGCAAGTCTGCACCTGCACATTTCCCGATTACAACGCGAAGGTTCAGAGCTTTTTTCATTGCATCAGTACCTAGGTACGTTTTGGGAAATCTTGCAGATGATAATGTACTTAGGTGACATAGGTACCTGCTTTACAAAGATGTATTATATTATTTCTTTATATTGATATGAGCTGATAACATAAAAAATGTGAGTTTCATACTGGTTTATGATGAAAAGCCTATTTTTGTTTGTGTTTGTTTGGGGTTCAGTCTTACCTTTGGACATATCCGAAGTTTTGAGGCCTTTTCAGGCCTAATTTTGTACATATAAAGTGCTATAATTTATATGGAAACCAAAAAAAAATCTTAAAATTATCACCCACTACTAATCGCTATGTTTTAAAGTGTGAGAGAGTAGATTGTGATACAAGTGAGCTATGTTGATAACTACATCAGAGGCGGGATTGTTGTGTTGTGGTGTTGTGAGAGTGATAAGAGAGCCGAGGATGTAATTATCAAAGCTCACGTGTTTCATCCGACGTTCTTCAACACATTTGCGAGGAAAAAAAAAATTTAACTAATGAAAGGGTCATTAGATAATAAAAATGTTATAGGCTTCCTAAGTTATTTTCTTTAGTTATTGATGGCAACAGGTTTTTACTCGCATATTGTACACCGCCAAGAATTTTTAGTAGCCTAAATTCTGTATTTATTTCTTTTCAAACCACGATACGAGTTAACATTATTGATAATTACCTAACCAAACACGCATTAACAATGTTTACAAATATTTGTTAAATTACCTATAATGGCGCGCAGCAATTTTTTTACGTGAAGTTTGCGCAGTGCGCGCGCAGGTGTTAAAAAGCCAGACTTAGACGAAATCTCTAAACAGGCAATACAAAATAAAAAAAATATTTTCGTTTTAAAATGTTATCTTTATTAAGTCATGTAAAATGTTATCAAATGTGAATTGTTTTACTAAATTAAACGTTTCTATGTCAAATCCAAAAATAAATAATCAACTAAGTAACAAAAAGGATTTATTTTGTTTAGTCGAGTAAGAATCCATTTTCGGAGATTTTTTTAAAAAGCTGTACTTTCCGTACAATTTGGTTAATTTAAGAATGCACCGTGTTCATGCAAACATCTTGCTACAAGGTGAAAACGTATTTTAATCGGGATATAACCATAAAACACAAGTGTCAATAATGTTATTAAACACGCGTGTTTAATACCCAGGATTATAAGCCTAAAAGCGACGTAATAAGAGGAACGTTACGAGCAAATGTGTTGAAAAAAAAGACCGGGCTGCACTCCGGTAGTGCCGGCAGAAGTGAAAACTTGCGAATTGCTGAAAAAAAAAAACGCAATTTGATTTAATATATCGAGGAGGTGCAATCAATATTTCCACTGATAGTGCCATTGGTTTAAAAAAAATGTACGGAATATAATTTGATTTTAAACTGGCACTGGCTTTTGGGTGAATGAAAATATCGCGAGAAAACCACTTTAATGTCAATAAGCTCTTGTTTTCCACCTGGGTGGTATTATCTACGCCAAATCTTGGGATAAAATGCCAAAGTAGACCTCGGACTCCTTTAAGCCCCAACCAGGAACCGCTAGGCGGATGATACATTTTAACATGTCGATTAGATAAGGGGAGGGGCGTTTATTTTAAAATTGGCTTTACTCCTACGACCACTTACTCAACTATTTTAATGTCAACTACGACTGCTATATCTGCTGGAAATAAGAATTGCAATACCTAACTTATCTTTTCAATAAATTAGGTCAAGCTAAAGAGAAAAATCATAGTTTTAGAGTTAAAATACTTCTAAGACCTTACGTAAAAAAAACATCAAGATGCAAAAAACAAATTGAAATTGACTTGAGTGACTTGACGGCTAACTTTTTTTTAATTAGGCCCGCAACACACTACGAATATAACACTGAGCTGGATTTTCATTTCCAGCAGAATAACTCGTCACCCATTGAGCAACTACTGTTCGTCTGTTCAGTAAAAACTGACCTATATTGCGCTGTACGTTAAATTACTACCGTTTTATGACTGTTGTACATACTGTGACCAGAATGAATTTTGAAGGTTGTTTGGAAATTCAAACAGGATGTTGCAGATGCACATGTACTTAATAATGGGTGGACCATAATGCCCATAATGCCCATAATATTAGCCATGATAATCATTAAGATTACTGCAGAAATTAACAAAATTAGAACACTTCCGAAAAAAGGAACCATCCCAACACCACAGCGATAGAATAGATTTTCGGTTAAGGCGCCGTAGGTTCAGCGAAGTTAAGCGAACAGAGTTTTTGAAACAATATAATGCGTCTGATTATAATAATATGGTTTCAAAAAAATACGAATAGTAATCTTGGGGCTTTTCTGCAGGGAAATCAGTGCTTCGAAACATGATTAAGCAAATTTCGCTCGATAGAAAAAAATCACGAACATAGGTCAGAAAAAGCACAAAAATACACTTAGAATATTCAAAACAAATTATGCACAAAAGCTATAAATATTAAAATTGCTTCTAAAATCGGCAATATCATGTTTGAGGGAAATCAGTGTTTACATTTTTATTTATTTAAACGGCCAAAAAATTAAAATTAAAAAACATGATATCCGCGCTTCCGAGCACGCACTTCCATCTCGCTCACGCTTATCCTCAGTGAGAGGGAGAGAAGACCATGAACATACGGCGCCTTAAAAAAAGAAACTGTACTCTAATCGGTTCATCTGTTTGGGAGCTACAATGACACAGACAGAGACCTTTTGGGCTGAATTAGCCCAATCCATATCCATACTAATATTATAAATTCGAAAGTGTGTCTGTCTGTCTGTCTGTCTGTTACCTCTTCACGCTTAAACCGCTGAACCGATTTGGATGAAATTTGGTATAGAGATAGTTTGAGTCCTGGGGAAGGACATAGGATATATTTTATCCCGGAAATCATCCCCCAAGGGGATGAAATGGGCGGGTGAAAGTTTGTATGGAGCTACGATATAAACGAGTTCCACGCGGACGGAGTCGCGGGCAGAAGCTAGTTATCTATATATCGTATTTTTCAACATCCCAAAATTACAGAATTTAGTCTGTTTAATTAAGTGTGAAATGTTATGATCATGCTGAGTCATTAGGAAAGATTAGAATATACAGCAGCTATAAAAACTGTTTAATAGCTACCCAAAACCCTTATTTCCCGCTCAAGTTCAACATTAAATTTATCCTTCACTGCATCTTTTACTCTGTTGCCAAGGTTTTCCAAGTCAGATGCAGTTGCATTATTGTAATTGAGCAAGAAGTTACAATGTTAGTCCTGACTGACTTAAATCAACGCCCAGCCCAAACCGTTGAAGCTAGAAAGCTGTTTTTTTTCACAATCAATAGGTAGTTTATATAACGTTAACACCCACTAACAAAGGATTTTTGAAAATTCCACCCTCACGGGGGTAAAAAGAGGGTTGTACGTTTGTATGGGGATGGAGTACCATTTTAAGTGAGATACTTTAAACTTTGTGTATGGACTCCTTATTACAATACAAGAAAAATAATTTTAGGATTTTGTTAAAAACCCACTCCTAAGCGGGTTATATAGGGGTGCAATTTTTGTACGGGTGAAATTTGGTATCGAGATAGTTTGAGTGCCGGGAAAGGCCAAAGAATAGTTTTTATCCCGGAAATCAGTCCCTAAGGGGGTGAAATGGGGTGTAAGTTTGTATGGAGCTACGATAAAAACGAGTTCCACGCAGACGGAGTAATTATATAATTATGACGTATTGTTTCGACTGGTGAACTATATTTAAACTGTATTTTCTATGTAAACTATATCTGGCTCATGAAAATATAAAGCCACGCGTAACCCTCGTGGGCGTACGTAATGGCACGGCATTACCAGCAGTCTGCCTCTCCACTCTCGTGTTCAACACGGCTTGCCATAGTTCTACGTCGGATGATCACGCTAATGTCTGTTTGCAAGGGTAAAGCTAAAAGCGTTTCAATGCACTAACTTGTCGTATATGATTGATGGCACATTTTACTTGGATATTAGTTCAAAACACCGATTGGTGAATTCCTTCCACAGTTTTTGTGTAATTAATTTTGTTGCTGTGAAAGGAGACCATAGTTGCCGACTGTTTTAACGGCCAAACCATCAGATATCCACTTACACTGTAGATGAGTATCAAAACCCAATGTTGTCTAATAGACGGACTTACCCACACCGAACTTAGCTATAACTATTTCTTTATTATTTTTCTATATTTTCGCAAATTGGGGCATTTTGTTAAATCATTTTGTTTGTAACTCTCCGGGTGTGTCTAGGTGCTTTGTAATTTTAACCCTATTAAATATTATTATAAATGTCACGAATTCAGCAAGTAAACGGAGTCCACTTCTTCTTTTTTCCTATTTTCAATGTCCGTTGGATTCACTTAAAAAAAATCACATAAGTTAAATTAGTTATAAATTATAATCGACATTTTAAAACGGTTAGACTGTTATTTATTGTCATTTCGATTGTATTTTGCAACTGAATTTTATGTGGTTTATACGGTACCTATAAAAGTTATCGATATTTTTACTTTAATACTTACACGACTTTTTAATGATGTAGGCTGTACACGTTTATTTAGACCACAGTGAATACTACAATAATACCAGTAACTACTAATAAATCCCTCTACACCTCTTCCAGCGCCATGAAAATTTATTGGAATTATCCGTGTAAATAATGCGTACTAAGGGAAATATTCTCGATAATTTAGTACCCATGGTGGGTGGAGACAAATGTATTTCACATATAACCTACAATATACCCATTTAAGGTTGATGTTATAACTGAAAGAATTTATAAAATGATCGTCAGCTAAAGGACACATAATACACAAGGGCACAGTCATAATAACAGTATAACATAGTAATCATTGGAGCAGGGATGTGACAGTGCAATCAGTCAAAGCGTGGCAGCTTGTGGCTGGCTTTTGGTCACCTACATGAGTACTCATCGGGGTCTCCAGCAACAACAAAATAATAAAAAAATCAACGTTATGTAAACATAAAAGAATAGAATAGAATATAATTTATTTCAGTATAAGTAAAGGAACACAGTAAGTACATAAAATTACGAAAACAATGATTATCAGATAATTTAAGGTTTTTATTTTTATATTTGAGTTGATTGAATGAAAGGTAAATTACGGTTTACTATTTATGACGTATTTATGACGTATTAAAAAAACTACTTACTAGATCTCGTTCAAACCAATTTTCAGTGGAAGTTTGCATGGTAATGTACATCATATTCTTTTTAGTTTTATCATTCTCTTATTTTGTAAGTTATAGGGGTGTGCCCCCCCCGCACACATTTTACCACTTTGGAAGTGTCTAACGCGCAAACTATTCAATTTAGAAAAAATGATATTAGAACAATCATTCATTAAATCATTTTTGAAGACCTATCCATAGATACCCCAAACGTATGGGTTTGATGAAAAAACATTTTTGAGTTTCAGTTACCCCCAAACCCCCAAAATTAATTGTTTTTTTTATTTTTGTGTGAAAATCTTAATGCGGTTCACGGAATACATCTACTTACCAAGTTTCAACAGTATAGTTCTTATAGTTTCGGAAAAAATGGCTGTGACATACGGACGGACAGACAGACAGACATGACGAACCCATAAGGGTTCCGTTTTTTGCCATTTGGTTACGGAACCCTAAAAAGGTGAACACTCAGTATAATGGCAGGTGCTACAAGGGCACCCGACGCTGGTCACCGTGAACACCAGTAAGGAGCGCAGTTGCGCGTAGCTGCTAGCAGAATCACATAAATTCTGGCGCTAACAATTACGACAGTAGGTACGAAGCGGAAATGAAGCAAGCGGAATTAAATAAGAATAAAAATAGTATGGGAAATTTAATAATAAATATAAATATATAATAATCGTATTTATATAACGGTGATAATGATTGGATTCCACTTTTCCAGGAAATTTATATGGAAACTTAATGTTAAATAATTCTCGTATCCAGAAAAACCGTATTTATTAGATAATATTTATAACTAAAACTAAATGGGAAAAAAAAATGTATAAGTATAGTCATATTATATTCAATTAATTTCGACAAAGACGATGAATAATGACGGGTTTAGCCTGAACATGCGAAGCTGACGGTCCTGGGTTCAAATCCGGTAAGGGAAAATATTTGAGCATGAATTGTTCTAGGATCTCTATGTACGAACGCGGACTGTGTAATTATAAAGCTAGATATTAAAAATGCCTTTAATACGTTAGAGAGAGACGTTTTGTTGGGCGAGGTTGAAGCGAATATTCCATCTTTATATCCCTTTTTGCACCAGGTCTATCATACTCCTTCCAACCTTTTCTATAACGACTCCCTTATTCTCTCTCAAGTGGGTGCGCAGCAGGGAGATCCACTGGGGCCGCTTATTTTCAGCCTGGCCATCCATAAAGTAACGTCGGCCCTGAAATCCCCTCTTAATGTATGGTACCTGGACGATGGGACCATAGGGGGGAAGCCTGAGGTTTTGATGCAGGACTTGGCTTTTCTACTTCCCCGTTTTAAGGAGATGGGATTGGAAGTGAATGCGGCAAAGTGTGAGTTTTTCTGCTGCGGACCCACTTCATCTTCTTCTTTGTCTTCGTTTAGGTCTTTGCTTCCCTGTCTTAAGGAACTGTCACGCGGCACATTTACTCTTCTGGGATCTCCGATATTCTCCGAGGCCATACCGGACGCTATAGAGTCCAGAAGACGGCTCCTTTTACTCACCCAGGAACGTCTTAGAAATATCAGTGCCCACGTTGCCCTGACTTTGCTGAGGATGTGTTTTGCGGTTCCGAAAATAATGTATCTCCTACGAACTACCCCAACGTGGCTGTATCCTGAGAAGGTTGCTTCTTTTGACGACGCTTTAAGAGATACTACACAGCTTATCTTAAACGTGTCCCTTTCTGATGACCAGTGGACCCAAGCGTCATTGCCCATACGTCACGGGGGCCTGGGTTTACGGCGCGCCGCGGACGTGGGCCTGCCAGCTTTTCTTGCGTCGGCACATGGAGTTGGGGGCCTGGTTTCTAAAATTCTGAATTCTAATGGAGACCAGGTTACCATTCCTTTTGTTGACGATGCGCTGGCGAAATGGACAGCTCATATTCCAAGTGCGTCCATGCCAGAGGCGAGACACGTGCAGCGAGCATGGGATGAGGTTGGGGCCAAGGACGCACTGGCACGGCTCATAGGGGCAGCCGCGGGCGCGGATTTGGCTAGACTCAGGGCGGTGTCAAGGGCAGAAGCAGGAGCGTGGGTGCAAGCTTTGCCTGCTCCGCACTTGGGAACACTCCTCGACAGTGACTCGATGCGTGTGGCAGTAGCTCTCCGCCTGGGCTGCGATGTTTGTGTACCTCATAGATGCATCTGCGGCTCCATGGTGGAAGCGAATGGCCATCACGCGTTGAGTTGCTGTCGGTGTTCAGGGCGATTTCCTCGCCACCACGCTCTTAATGACATCGTTCGGAGGGCCTTAATATCCGCTAACATCCCGTGTGTGCTAGAACCACCCGGCCTATGTCGCGCGGACGGCAAAAGGCCGGACGGGCTAACTTTGGTTCCGTGGCAGAAGGGCAAGTGCTTACTCTGGGACGCTACGTGCGTCAGCACTTTTGCCGCTTCGCACCTCTGCCGAACGGTGCGGGCAGCTGGAGCCGCGGCAGAATTTGCTGCGGTTAGAAAAAGGGACAAATATTCGGCCCTAGAAAGTAATTATTACTTTGTTCCTCTAGCCTTTGAGACGACGGGGTGCTGGGGGTCGGAGGCGATGTCCTTCATCAGGGAAGTGGGGAGAAGAATTAAGGAAAGGGGGTCCGATGCTCGCGCGGCTTGCTTCATGGCGCAAAGGTTATCCATCGCCATCCAACGTGGTAACGCTGCAAGTGTGATGGGCACCTTTGCGCCCGGAGCAACTCGCGGGGGCCTATTTGACTAAGCTTAGGCTGTACTTAAGTTGGTTAATACGTATTTTTATTATTATTATAAGTATTCAATTGTTAATTTTAAATTATGTTGTATTTGACAATTTAGTGTACCAATTGGAAATAAAGGTTATTGATACAAGTGCCGAAAATAGGAAATTCGCAAAAAGTGGTGATAAATTAAAACACGACCGAAGGGAGTGTTTTAAATCGACACGAGTTGCGAATTACCTATTACTATACTTCTACTTTTCTACTACTATATTATAGATACTTCCATCATTTTCTTACATGTTTCTTATTTTCAAAATATTTAAATAGGAAGTCAATCAAATGACTATTTTGCATTTAAATCGTACATGATTTATTTCATTTGTACAAATATGTCAAGAGCCACTTGCAACTTGTGTTATAATTAATTTAATAATTGTATTCATTAAATTGGCACTGAAATTGAAAGGTACCAGGATTGTTTAAGTTTAATAAATGGTTTAGAATTTCATCCCAAAGTACGAGGGCTCCTTTAAGTCGAATTCCGCGTGATGGCCACAAGGCTTGCGATAAAGTTACGAGATGTAAAGAGCTAATTGTGTTACCATTGTTGAGTGACGTCAACTGTTGTATATAGAAATATTGTATAAATATAATTGTATCTGTACAATATTTTTTCACGCCACTGCTCGGAAATGTGGCATAAGATGGTCAGAATTCAGGCTTTAAAGCTGGGGTCAGTTGGACATCGCACGAACAGGCCAACTATGAATTCAAACTGTAAAACGTAGTCTATTTGGTAAATTAATCTAATATTGTACTCGATTGACTAACTATTTGCATATTAAGTGACTATACACAATCAAGCTAATCCGCCATTGTGTTACGAGGAACAAAGGATTCTCTAATTATTATAATGGTTTATTGAAGAGGAAAGCTACTTTGATAATGACTGATGTTGTCTAAATTATTCGATTAGGAGTAAGGAACAATGTATAAAAACAAAATACAAAAATGTTTGTTTATACCAGTGCTATTATGTGACATGATTATTATCAAACCATAATTACCCAAAAAATGTTACGGACACTGCGTGATTATCCGCCATATAAGTTATAAACATAAACATTTAATGATACTAAAAGATGTCAGTCGAGTTTGTGTCGGTGTATCTTCTCGAAACTGACCGCTAGGTTTGAGACACTGGTAGATTCATTCGCTGAGTCTTAAATTCATAGGTAGCTAGGAAGGTAACTTGGCTAGGACATTCCTCATCCTAGACATGAGAAGTAGCATTGTGTGAGTGAAAGATTACCACACAACCCGTCGATAAAACCTTTGTTCCAAAATACAAGTATTTAGGACCGACTACTAGCTTATTTTAGGTTTAAATATATAAACTTGATTTTAGGAATTCTAAAAGCTACTTCCATGTCCAACCGAGCGTGTAATAGGTGGAAGGGGCTTTTTACCGAAAAATAAAAATATTTATGATCATAAAAAAGTAACTAATAGTGGATGAAATACAAAAATACTTAATAAAATAAATTTAGAGAATGAATTATTAGCCCAAACTTTAGGACTTCATTATAACTAGAAATAGGTGAATAGTAGCTGAAAGTAGCGTTCAGATAGGATCATTTATGTACGGATAGGCTAGCTTAAATTATAATGATGAGGAGTCCAAAACCTGACAAGTTTTCATAAAAGGACCTAGGATATTACGGTACACAAAAATTCAGGGTTCTACCACTAGCGATCACAATTTGGCCATATCTTCAGGTATTCGTAATGAAAGCGCGCAGCAAAAGTAGATTTAATAAGTAGGTAAATAGAGAGCAAATTACAGTAGAATAGTGTTAGAGATTAACGAAGGATTAGGGTTTTACATCACGCTAGAGCTTACTACGGTTTTTCAGTTTTCAAGCTTCGGCGAGGTGCTTTCTTAGGTAGCTGTAGGTGTTTCGTGTTCAATAGGGCGGGCGGCGAGTTCGTATTGGTACAGTACCAACAATAAATTACGGTACCAGTTAGGATGCTTGAAGTGAACATGTCCCATCCTCACCTCCTCCTCATACTTTGGGGACTCGCGTCGCGAACAAAATGATGGGTGTTCTGTATGACAAAATGAATTCAACATTTTTAGTACGATGCAGTAGCATTAGTTTGAGTTTGCAGTGAGTCGCGTTTACTTTAGTCGTTAGCGACTACGTAAATTATTAGTATGAAGAAACTGTACACCGCCCCTGGCGATCACTCATAGAAGTAAAAAAATAATTTGTACCATAAGTCATACGTTTAGGTACTTTAGTCGCAATCGCAACTCTATAGTTCGTATATTTTACTCGATAGACGCGTATACACATAATAGTCAGAACGTGACGGATGTCTTAGCCACACCGATACTACGTTCCAAATGTGTGCGTGATCTAGACACACAAAAACACTTAATGCCATTAGTACCATTTTTTTTTTCAATATTCAGCCTTATCTCACAAGCATTTATCGTTTTAATTTCAATGCTAGCGTATGTCGGTTATGGCAATAAAGAATACGCGAATCGCGAAAGTGGAAAAAAATAAAGGAATCTACACCTTAAGCTTAAGGACATTAAGTATAACTTAGTATGCGCCGATATTTCCACTAATTGTAACCCAATAGTGAATACGTGAAAATCCGTTAGTTGCGGAAATAAAGTTGTGTAGTGATAAATAAAATAATAAAACACTCACAATACACGTTTAATTTATTTAAATAAGTTCAAACATTCCAGTTTAATAAAAAGGATCGGGTTGCACTCCGAGAGTGCCGGCAGAAGTGAAAACTTGCGAATTGCTTAGAGACGTCAATGGAATCTGCGTCCCCAAATGCAGACATGTTAGCGTAACCAGAACCCTAGCGAACATAACCGGCGGCATATGATGGACCATGCAGCCTTTTTTCGCTGCAGTTGTCAATTCAAAACCCTTATTTGTTCTTTAATTTGAGATAGGTCTCGATCGGATCTACGGTACGATCTATCTTGACATAATAATAACTTATGATGCGCTACTTTGCAAGTGAAATAGTTTTCTACAGTCGATACGGTATTTCTCGATATCGTCTGTCTAATTTGTGACACATGATACCGATGCCGTAATACGAGATCAAAGTTAAATTACGCATCGATTACTACACGCTAGCGACTAACGTTTTGTAGTTTTTGCCGGAGAACATCGGTACCATGAGCTGAAAATTTGACGGCTCGAATTTGTGACAATCGAAATCTTTTCGAAGCGCGTTTATTAGCTGTCGAGAATAGTATCGTAATGTGTGTTTTCGATATCCACTCGCGGTAGCCCTACAGGATGATATCTATACTATATAATTGAAAAAAAAATCCTCCTTTTTATAGGAGAGGAGATAGGGAACTTCACCCACCCGTTTAATGGATTAAAAGTATTTAGTATACTACAAGATATTTTGCTAAAAAAACCTTGCTAGATAAGAAAAACTTTTTTTTTATTTCACTCTTTAGTTTAAAGAATATTTTATACTAATCGAAAGTATGAAGACTAAAAAAATTTAAATAATATAAGTATTAAACAGCTTAGTGTAAATTACTAGTTTCGATTACCAGTTATACTTTAGATTGGTTTATCATGGTTGTGTCGAATGTGCCCTACCTACTGCATACTGTGCATTATTCACTATGTAGGTACATACCATTCTGTTTATTATTATTGTTTTATATCATTTTTTGTTTTTTTTCTTTTAACATTGCTCTTTTTTTTAGTATTTATTCTTTAACACGTGTGTGAGCTGTGGTCACCTGTAAGTGGCTAAGCATCTTACAATGATTTTTGTACTAGATTAGTTTTTTAGCATATTGATGTATTATCTGTTGGTGATCCTTAAATAAATAAATAAATAAATACCTGCCAAACCAATAGTTAGGTCAGGAAAAAAAATTACAACCCCGTTAACAATTAAATAATTGCGTAAAATGTTTAAGAAAAAAAGGCATTTTTGAATCTTTAATCAATCATAGTCTTTTTGAGCTAACCTATTTATTGGCGAAATATTTATAATGTACAAAATTCGGTATACCATCCATTAAACAGATGGGTGAAGGTCGGGCCTCTATTCGTATCTTAAGCTATTAGCTCCAATGATATAGTTTACCCATACCCAAGAACTATCATTGTAATAGGCTTTTTTGGCAAAAAATTACTGACTGTTGAGTTTGTTACACCGTTTCTTCTTAATAACAGTGGTCTTCTTTTCAGAAACGCCTGTAGAATTTTTACTTGTAAAAGTGCCATTACGGCCTACTTGCAGAATAAAATTCATTTATTTCATTTATAAAATTCATTTATTTCATACTATTTTATTTGCACGCACGTGCTTTCATATTAGTTCCCAAACACATTCAACTCCCCGCATATCTTTCATCTATTTGTGAACAGTTTACAATTCTTAGTTGGAGTCGTGTTTCGTCGTAGATTAGGTGTAATTTGCACGCAACTTGAGGGACGTAAATCAAATTAAAACTTTTCCGATTTGTGTGGAGATCAGCAAATTGTTACGAACCTATAAAAAATAGGGGGATTCGAAGGGAATATACACAATGATGAAGTTTATATTTACTGATGTTAAACATACAGATTTTAGGGTTCCGTAGTCAACAAGGAACCCTTATAGTTTCGCCATGTCCGGTCTGTCCGTCTGCGGTTTTGCTCCGTGACCTTTTACTACTAGAAAGCTGTTATTCGACATGGTTAATTAAATAAATCACGCCGAGAAAATGGTACGATACAAGTTTTAATAACATTTTTTAAAAGTGGGGATGTAATTGTTTTTCTTGGTAAATCCATAGCGTGTGGTATCGTTATATAGCTTGTTCAAAAATATTATGGGCCTTCCCTGCTGGCTCAATGGTTACTACGAGGTACGTGAAAAAAATCATACAAAAATGTCCTACTGCCATGAATTTTATACTTAATGAATTTCAAAGGAAAACCATCACGGATAAGTAGATATAATTAATTAATAACCCAACGGTTGTCTGGAAGCTCTTTAGCTATAAGACCGCCTGTTGTTTGCCTCTACTCTTAAATTAGCTGTTTTCTGTACAACGATGTAAGAGTATTTGTATTGCATTATACTTATCTATACTAATAAAGAGGAAGTGTCTGTGAGATTGTGGCTTTGTATGTAGTAGGTTATCTCCGTAACCTCTTATCCAACTTCAAAAAATATTTAATCTATGTATAAAATGGAGTTTTTGGATGGTGGTATATTTTATCCTGGGGTTTGGCCTGAGGTACCTGCAAAATGCATATTATGGCTATGCAAAATCTTGCCTGAGCTACCTGCATATTATGCTTATGCAAATTCTTGGCTGCAATATGGTATAACTTTATGGGGCCATAGCTCAGAGACTAGAAAATTGTTTAGTAGCCAAAAAACAGGTATACGAATAATCGCTAACATTCCAAAAAGAACGAGCTGCCGACCATACTTTGTGAGTCTATAGATCTTAACACTCCCTTGTATAAACAATATCCTGGAGACGGCAATGTTCGTAAGAAAACATAAAGAACTGTACAAAAATGTCGCAAGTACCCGAATGCAAGAAAAACTAGTCCTTCCTCCAGAACCTTACCTACAATAGACCTATTGTGATTTATAATAAACTACCTAAAAACCTAGTCAACGTAGAAAATGACAAAACTTTTCGTACTAAGTTAAGAAGTCTACTATTAAAACAATGTTACTATACTGTCAATGAGTAATGTGATCTCAATTTAATCCTATATGCATGCTTTTATTTAAAGAATTTGACATTCACTATTTACTTAATTAATAATCATATAAATATTACGAAATAATATGCACATTATTGCCAGTCCCTGGGCGACCCGGCTCTGCTCGGGTGAAAACAGGGAAAATACGGAGAAAAGTAATTTTCCCAGACATGAGACCTAGCTAGATCGATTTTTCGCCCCAATTATCCCCTAAATCTCATCGAAATCGTTAGAGCCGTTTTCGAAAATTCGTAAGTTATTTGTAGCGCCACTAGTTATGTCAGGGTTATATTATGTATAACACATAAATCATAATGCATTGCTATTTCCAAAGTTATCCGAGTATTGAACAAAATAAGAATAAGTGAACATACACACACACACACACATACACATACACCAATCCCTAAGCTAAGCTTGTGCAATCGGGCCTAAAATATGTATACAATTTAATTGTTATTTCCCCAGTAATAAATTCCGAAGCTCTATATGTATAAAGGTAAGTAGCTCTGTACTATCGTTTTATTATGTCGTGTTTATACATATCGTGTATATATAAATAAATACTTAATTTAAACCGAAAAAGGTTTATAACGCACAAACAAAATAGGTCATCACACAAATACTTGGCTTTGGTACTATTATTTATTCTGTGCTTTAGAGAAAATTTAACCCAGAACCTTCAATTTTGTGAACTACTACTCTACCAACTAACCAGCGGAGTTTTGAAGTAAATATACATTATGTAATAAATAAAATTTAATTCAAACACGTGAACGTCAATGGAGACGAATGAGATTTTTTGTGATGCTACGCAGAAATTTAGTGAAGTAGTTGCCACAAAAACATCCATCACATTTTAGCATGTTAGTAACATGTGGCGGTCGTTCGGTGCCATGGATATTGACCAACCTTAATGTTTAGACATGGAAGTGACATAAATGCCTGCTACCAGTTCCCGTAAATTAAATCATGTGAATTGTCTCATAGCTTGTGGTCATATATAAAGTAAAATAGTACATTTTGTATGGACATTTAATACCAATTGACCCGTTTTCGTTGCTTTTGAGTGTATAATAGGTAAAACGTGAAGCATTACCAGTAAAAAAGTTAGTAAATATCTACGTTATTCTAGAAACTAAGAACTACGAGTAAATAGTTGTCTGAAATATCCCGAGGTTTAAAAATTGCATGCAAACATAAAAGATATCTAAAAGTTCTTACTAATCATTCAAATAGCAGTATTTTACAATCACATTGTGCCTATTACACTAAGGTCCTTAAGAAATCCATACTAATATTATAAATGCGAAAGTGTGTCTGTCTGTCTGTCTGTCTGTTACCTCTTCACGCTTAAACCGCTGAACCGATTGCGATGAAATTTGGTATGGAGATAGTTTGAATCCCGGGGAAGGACATAGGATAGTTTTCATCCTGGAAATCACCCCCTAAGGGGATGAAATGGGGGGTTGAAGTTTGTATGGAGCTGCGATATAAACGATTTCCACGCGGACGGAGTCGCGGGCAGAAGCTAGTGTGTATATAAATCAAAAAAACTTACCTTTACTCGGCAAATGATGACATCAAAAAATAAAAATAAAACCATGTGGAACAGTATAGTAAAGCAGATAACAAATAAAAATACAACACAACAGTACAAAAATATAACATTAAAAACAAGTAGTAATAATAGTATTGCTTGTCCTGAAAAAATAGTTATACTAAAATATTTAACGATTGCTACGGTTCGGCTGGCAAGACCCCGACAGATGGCGGCAGCAGCGCCTTCGCTGCACCCGCCGCCGGACGTCCAGCAATACAAACGTCTGTAAACTCCATGTATTTACATCCGGTCACCGAAAAGGAAGTAGAGACTATAATAAAACACTTACCAATTAAAAAAAGCTGTGGCATCGATGAAATTCCCCCTATCTTAGTAAAAGCCTGTATTGACCAACTAACTCCACCTATTACTAAATGAATAAACCAATCCTTCGACGAATGTAGCTTCCCTGACCAGTTAAAAATTGCAAAAATAAAACCTATTTTAATAAAAGGGGGGAAAAAAGACAATCCGTCCCATTACAGACCCATCGCTCTTCTTCCTGTAATATCAAAAATTTTTGAAAAATGTATGTCCAACCGAAGATTAAATTTTCTAGAAAAATTTCACTTGTTGGATGATAATCAATACGCATTCCGAAAAAGACACTCTACCAGCCTTGCAGTTTATCATTATACACAAACGATTGTGGACTACCTGAGAAATAAAAATTATGCCGTGGGACTACTGTTAGATATGTCGAAAGCGTACGACAGAGTTTCACATTCAATTTTACTGTCTAAATTAAGCGAAATAGGCATACGAGGCTAAGCTCTATACTGGATGAGATCATACCTTACATCGCGCCAGCAATACGTTGAGATCGAGCACGTTAATATTCAAACTGGTAAATCAAATTATATTAAATCTAGCATACAGTATACAGAGAGCTCTATTCCACAAGGCAGTGTTCTAGGATGCGTACTGTTTTTCATCTACATAAACGTCCTTCCGAAAATCACAACCCACAAAATAGTAATGTTTGCCGACGACATTTCACTCTTATTCCAATGCCCCAAAGACGATCTTAGTAACACACACATAGAGGACACTTTTAATTCAATAACGCACTGGTTACAAGATCATAACCTCATTACAAATAACGACAAAACCAAGCTCATACAATACAGACCCAGACAAAAGCAACCCCTTAACCTAAGAACCATAGCGCATAATTTAAATTTACAAGAAGTAACTGAATGTACTCTATTAGGCCTCAACTTAGACTGTCATTTAAACTGGAAATCACACGTTGAAAAAGTCAAAAATAAATTATCTCGCTTCGTATATGCTCTGAGCATGTTGAAAACAAATACAGGTGTAGAGTGCGCCCTGGCTGCATACCACGCGCAGGCGGTCGCATGGCTGCGCTACGGGCTCCCGCTGTGGGGCCATAGTACTGACATCCACCACGTATTTGTCATGCAAAATAAATGTATACGAATTCTTGCAAACATACACCAACCCCATAGCTGCAGACCACATTTTAAGAACATGAAACTTTTAACCCTCCCTTCGCTATATATAGAAACTGCTGCTTTTGTTCGAAAAAACCTACACCTGTTTAAATTTAACCAAAACACTCGCAGATGTCACATCCTGGAACTTCCTGAACCTAAACTAGAAATATATAAAAATGGACCATATTACCGAGCAATAAAAATTTATAATAAAATACCCAACCAAATAAAAGATGTACCAACTGACATAAATATGCTTCGTACACAGTCTAAAATCTAAACAAATAGATAAATGTTACTATTCCATAGCTGAATTTATGGAAGATACATAATGTGTTTGCCGTAATTTTTTTATATAAATATCAATAGGTACCTATCGATATTAGTTAGTTAAAAATTAACTATATGTACATAGTATAAGTAACCTGATTGTTGCTACAGCCTTCCAGGGTCCATGTATCTTAGTTTTAAGTACTTGGTTGCAAATAAATCTTATCTTATCTTATCTTATTCTTAAATAAAGCCTTATTACAATACTCATCCAATAACAGAATAAACAGATGCGTCTCAAAAGCTATCAACCTGAGGAATAAGCCCTATAGGACAAGCCAACTTAAATTCCCTTAGGACAAGGGATTGCGGCCGATTTGATTGGATTCAAAACAAGCAACCATGGGGCAGGATGCTAACCCTCGAGATATCCGGGATTGTTGGTATGCATACATTAAAGTGTACACTTCGAATTTAGATAGGTATAAAAAGGAACCATTGCAGATGTTGTTAGAATGTTCATTTTATACCACCTGCCCGCGCTGCTTCGCCTGCATTTCATAGTCATATTATCTTTATTGCATCCATGGTAGTTAACTATGGTCTTAAAATTTTATACAGTGTCACATGGGCCCTGGTAGGGCGTGGCAAATTTATCTAAGATTATGTCACGTTATAGTCAACAAGTGTAATAACTAGTCATGCCAGCGTGTATTTGCTACGAGTTAATATCTTAAATCGAAAACGACTTCTTGGACTGTCGGGTCGGGTAGCGTGTAGCGTGGATTTATAACAAATAAATATCACCAAAATCTGATTCCTCAAGTTGAATGTTACAATATTCTGACTACGAATTTGAACAATGACTTTCATCTAGGGTTTGCAGTCCCGATACGTATTGAAATCCCGGGACTTTCGGAACTCTTGAAGTTTTTTATAGAGAATTTAATTAATAAACCGATAAAGATTCAATTAATCTAATCAGCAAAGTGCATGGGATATTGTGTGCACTTTTTAAAGTAAGAATAGTGTGGCAGTTACGTGGTTTGTCAGCAAGGCGTAAGCGAATCGCGAGCGCCGTCATCGTAGTTCCCGGGATTAAATGTAAACAAACAACGAACATTTGCTTTTAATTTCGTTAACCGCAAACATAAATGTGCTCTAACATTTTAAAATCGCGAAGGTCTGACGTGTCTTCTCTATTTGATGACTTTTAATGAGTTTTCGTTGCCATAAAACTTAATCAGTCCCGCTAAAAATCCGCAACGTAGTGAAGGTTACAAAGTTACTTGTAATCGTCTGCTTACATTATAACATATAATAATAATTAAATTGAATACCTATACCTTAACAAAGCACAATAATATATTTTAACGAGTATATGCATGACCGTGAATAGGACATAATAAAGTTTATCTATACTAATATTACTAATATTATAAAGAGAAAAAGTAAGTGTTTCCATGTTTGCATGTGTGAGGTAATCTCCACAACCTGCACTTATCTGTTTTGAAAACTTATTTCACCTGTGCTCAGAATTTACTTTCTGGATTTACATAGGCTTTATTTTTTCCCGCGAATTTGCTTGTGTTCTGAGCAATACGTGGACGGACCTGCGCGGGCAGCTAGTATTTTAAAAGCATTACTGTGAAAATGGTGAAACCTTGAATTCACTCCAGTTATCCAATTGGGTCTTGAACAACAACGTCTGCGAAATTACCGCCATTTACACTTAATCCGATATAATCCGCGAACAAACGCACCATCTCCGGCTAAACAGTTTAGAATATAGATTAAACTTAACGATGTGATCCCTATTTAGGCTCTGGCGGCTAATAATTTAATACTAGAGCACCTCCTCTGTCAGTCAGTTAAAAACCCTCAGTCAAAAGAGACAAATTCTAAATTTGCTTGAACGTCAGCGCTTCGTCCTTTTGAGATAAGGGGTAAGCTGCTTGGGACTGGAACTAAGCGGAAATAGTAAGTGGGATTAAACTGCAGCTTTGAAAGAGTCGAATTGTGGAACTGTCAACAGGCGGCGTTGTCAATGTAATACACTTCGTTTCACACGCCCGCCCTTTGAGCGTGACACGCGGTCGAAACATTGCTTTCTCTTTTTAGTTATGTCGTTATTTTTTTTTGATCAAAGGTTTATACGGATCGTGGGTCAAACGAAAAATCATGTAGGTACACAACATATGGTCTCTTTTTCATCTTTATTTAATCTTTCCGCATTAAATGGGATACTCAAACTACTATATACTTAAAACACTGGTGTACTTGAAATATGAAGTTGAGTTTATACTGGTTTACATACACTTTCTTTTCTTTGCCAGTGAAATAATAAGATACGATATTATTGACAGTTTGAAATACGGGCGCGGTTACTACCTTCTCTCCATTTGTGGTTCAGCACTAATTAAAATGTTTATTTGTGGACGTTATGCCTGATGTAAGCTACTGCCATCACGTATCGAATAATACAGTGATATCACGGTGTTTGCAATATTATTTGGCAGATTGTGTAATCTGCCAAATAATATTGCAAACACCGAAAATATGTAATCTGCCTGTGATAGTTTGCGTGTGCAGCAAATCTTATAAATGAGAAATTTAAAACGGGATTTTCCATTTACCTATTAATTAATTATGACTGCAATTAGTGGGATCATAAACATCTAATCATCACACACATCTGCATGTATTTCCTGAGAACTGCATTCTAGGTGCCTTCAAAACAAGAGTGAAAAGGCTATTGCTGAACCAGTAAGTGTTCACTCAGGCTCTGTCGACGCTTACCATCAGACCCTCGGCCTTATCACGCGATAAGTGTCAAGATAGGAGCATTGTCTCGTTCTATCGAACGGTGTCAGTCGTGAAGGACGCTCTGTCTATTTTGTCACTTATCGTGTGATAAGGCCAACTATGATACGGGGTCAGGTGAGACTAGGGTCAATCACTGAACAGCCTTTTATACAATAAAATAAAATACTTTTATATGGTTTGATGGCAAATGTTCAAAACTTTATTCTTTCGGCAAGATTAAGAAACGGCGCAACCTGGAAAGGTAATAATGATTTACACGAAAATTTCCTTTTTGTATTTCGCCAGCTATAAAAGTACGTAAAACATTCTAACGACACATAACGCATTTATCACAAAAGAGATCAGCCGAGCGAACATTTTAAAGTCTTTCTTTTCCTCTCCTATGTCATGAACTCGGAACATCGGAGCATTTCAGAGCTAAATCAAGCCTATTTTGACTAAAGACAATGCTTTTACTAAGAGTTCATAAACTAATTTAGGCTCTTGGATCGGTATTTTGTAGGCGAAATCCTATTATAGGTACGTGATTTGAGTAGGTTGATCATTGGTTCAACCTAGAGAATTGTCTCTGAATACGATTACGTTTTTCGACTCGACATTTGTACACACGAAAATAGTTATTGTCTTTATACATTAAAAGCTGCCCGCGCGGCTTCGTCCATGTATTGAAAATAGGGCAGGCAAAACTGCAGGCTAATACATAGCCTACGACCATCCGAAAAGTCTATTATGTACCCAGGTGGAATCATTTTTGAAATAGGGCGGGTAGTTACGGAGATTATCTCTTTAAAATATTATGTGTGTATTTATAGATGCTCTTTGCATATTTTGCATTACCATCATATGTTGCATGGACTGGATAGATTTTATCAAAACTTTTTAATACCATGGTAGTCATTTTGAATCAATAAATGTTACCTTTTCCCTGAAGATACGAACCAATATTACGAAAACAACGTAATATTTTACACGATTCGCCGAGTCACAGGTATTGAATTTGGAACACCCTCTGTAACATAAGATTCTATCACCTACGTGGGGTTATTCAAATTTCCCAACACGCAGTGTGATCAGACAACTGTGAAATATTATATTTCATCGATAGGCCAGAACACTGAAATGCGAATACAGAAAATAGTTGTATACCGTAAAATCAGGCTACTATTGGTCCTAGCGTTCATCAATAGCCCAAAAAGGCTTCGTTACGTTTTTTTTATTTACTAGCTGTTGCCCGCGGCTTCGTCCGCGTAGAACTTGTAACCGTCTTAGAAAAAATATTGCAATTAAATTATTGTAGGCGGAACCTTAATTATCGCCGAACCAAACAAATTTCTACCATCATAAGGGATGATTTCGGTGATAAAAACTATCTTATAAAGGCTCCTTCCAAGGGTCTCGAATTATGTGTACGAAAAATGTCATCTATATACGTTCAGGGCCGTAAAAGGTAACAATGACGGAGACATAGTTTAAATACTTTGAAATAGTTGTCTATGCTACGACATTGACAACTCTATTTCTCTTCCTTTTTAGGGTTCCGTACCCAAAGGGTAAAAACGGGACCCTATTATAAGGGTTCCGTAACCAAAGGGTAAAAACGGGACCCTATTACTAAGACTTCGCTGTCCGTCCGTCTGTCTGTCACCAGGCTGTACCTCAAGAACCGCGATAGCTAGTCAGTTGGAATTCTCACAGATGATGTATTTCTGTTGCCGCTATAACAAAAAATACTAAAAACAAAATAAAATAAATATTTAAGGGGGGCTCCCATACAACAAACGTGTTTTTTTTTGCCGTTTTGACTGTAACCAGGCTGTATCTCAAGAACGGCGATAGCTAGACAGTTGAAATTGTCACAGATTATGTATTTATGTTGCCGCTATAACAACAAATACTAAAAACAGAACAAAATAAATAAATGGGCGGCGGTAATCGCTTACCATCAGGTGATCCGTCTGTTCGTTTGCCTCCTATATCATATAAAAAACCCTTCAAATTATTGAAACAGTTAAAATGTATAGTTACTAAATTTTTAATAAAAAACTTCGATATTTTTACGTCTTTAGGCTTCCATTCCGTTACTGTTTAAGGTACACTTAAACATTACCACAAATATCATAACGAAATTGAAGTAACGAAGCTACTATTTAGCAGATTAAAACCAGCGAACGAAAAAAACATAGAAGGCGAGCTCCTTACAAATTTCTACCCAAATGCGTGCCTAAAACCCGGTGTGCGCATAGTCAACTGCGCATCCAATCACAGCTGCCCAAAAAATCAGCCTATTTCCAATTACCCAACACAAATGAATGCGATTGGTCAATCTACGAATGCATTGCTGTGATTAGCCGTCGTGCATCACGTCGGACGACAGCCATATGACAGTGACAACGAAAACGGAAAATTGTTGAATTGGTTACATGCAACAAGAACCAAGTTAGTTATTACAGTTACATTCGAGTGATATTCTTTGATTTAGAAATATATATATATATATATATATTTTTATTTAAATTATAGGTAATTACTGTCTTAATTTAAATCCTTTCTCCGGTGATCACAGTGGTGGAGCCATCTAAAGATTTGTTAAATTGAACGCATCGTTTAAGAAATAAAACACTTTTGAACGCAACTAATATTGGCGAATGCAGCGCCACCTATCTATTCGTTTCTCTCTCTTGCGTTTCGGTATGGCTGCCCGCCTGCCTCTGTATAAGATTACCGTTGTATTAAACCCTGTAAGTTCGTACAGATTCTTTAATTTTCCCTAACCAAAAGACACTAAACACAAACTTTTAATACGAGTAGGTTATGGACCCAGCAGGCTCATGGCCTACTAATCGTGTGGTTCTGTTCTTTTGGTTAGATTGCGAAATCGGCGTGTCATCGCTACGGTCTAGTAGAGGTAACTCCAAAAGGGAGGAAGCTCATCAAGGTGTTGTCGTGGTCAAGCGACAAAGGTATTCTGTCGTGGTCAAGCGACAAAGAGGAGCTCTGTCGTGGTCAAGCGACAAAATGGACCATAATATCATTGACAACGGGCATCAACAGCAGTTGCTAGAGGACGCCAGCGGTTGGACAGCATGGTAGTTCAAAGTCAAGGTGTTACTGCGGGCAGCAGACTTGTACGAGGTAGTAAATGGCTCTTCGTTGTGTCCAGAGTCGTCAGAAAAGGCAGAAGTCATTAGTAAGTGGAAATCCAAGAACGCCAAGGCGCAGGGAATAATAGTAACTAGATTAGAGGAGTCGATAATACCACATGTAACAACTTGTAACACGAGTAAAGACATTTGGGATAAATTGTACAACATTTACGAGCAGAAGGGAGATCTCTCAGTACATATACTACAGCAACAGTTCTTTGACATGAAGTTTCGAGAAGCAGAAACAATGTCACAGTATCTAAGCAGGTTTGAAGTGCTGCTATGCAGGCTTAAAGGCCTCGGAGCAGAGGTTAGTACTCAAATGGCTATAACTAAAATAACGTCTTCGCTACCCAGCCAGTATCGTCACTTTATATCAGCGTGGGAGTCAGTACCGGCGGACAACAGGACAATGGAACAGCTGGTTTCTCGGCTTCTCATTGAGGAACAGCGGTACTCGGCACAGTCAGAGGAGCAAGCGCGGACGGATACTGCATTTGCCATGAAGTCATCAAGAAAATGCTTCAATTGCGGTAAGCCATGTCATTACAAAAAGAATTGTAAGTTTAATAAATCTAAAAATAAGTTTTGTAATCATTGTAAAAAGCTAAATCATGATAGTAAAGATTGCTGGTTTAAAAATAAGAAAAACAAGCCAAGAGCGTGTCGGGCCACTCTCAGTGTAGGGTTCCGTAGTTTTTGTAATTTTTTTCAAAAACTATTCAACCTATCAAGTTCAAAATAATTTTCCTAGAAAGTTTTTATAAAGTTCTACTTTTGATATTTTTTTCATATTTTAAAACTTATGGTTCAAAAGTTAGAGGGGGGGGACACATTTTTTTTTACTTCTGCAGCGATTATCTCCGAAAATATTAATATTATCAAAAAAATATTTTCGCAAACCCCTATTCATTTTTAAATACCTATCCAACAATATATCACACGTTAGGGTTGAAATGAAAAAAAAAAACACTCCACACGTTACGTATAAGGGAGGTACCCTAATAAAAAATAGTTTTTCACTTTTTATTTTACCACTTTGTCAACGTGATTGATATACATATTAGTATTAAATTTTAGCTTTCTAGTGCTAACGGTTACTGAGATTATCCGCGGACGGACGGACAGACAAAGCGAAACTTTAAGGGTTCCTAGTCGACTACGGAACCCTAAAAATGAGTCTAAAGGTAATGCATTCCCAGTGTCAGTATTATCGTCAGCTTTGCAAAGTTCAGGAGGAGAAGATTGGGTGATGGACAGTGGTGATACGGAGCAGATGTCCCATGACTTAACACTTAACTTATTTAACTTGTAACTTATTCTCTGAGTCTAAGTGATCTTCGAACATTTAGAGAACTGGGTTATCGCTAACTTGAAATAAATTAGTTTTCTGATACCTAACGGTTTTTTTGGATTCAAAACAAAACACCTTCTTTTTCACTTTGATAGTAACTGAAAAGATGATTATGATCGCTAATGATGTGTTTTCATATTCATTCTTGTATAGGTACATGTTAAGATTTTAAGATTATGTAAGTTTTTCGGGTGAAATACAGGCTGATGCCAAGTGTGGGGACTGCTAGATAGATAAAGTTACGATATTATGTCCAAATAGACTAAACTGTGAAGCCTATGGCCCTATTCACAGTCGTTCATCAAACCTGATTAAACCTTAATCAAAATGCCGTTGAAATTGGTTTGTCCGTATCTGTCACTGTGAAGGGACAAAACACATTTTAGTTCACAGAAGGTTGTGAAGTTTTATGGATAAAGAGGCTATAATTTACTTATAAACAGTCAGGTACCGTGTCTGTTTCGCTGTGTATTGCCTACTTATACTAGAGTTGTATAAGAATCAGATCATCATATAGTGTGACGTAATAATCGAATTGAACAACCGGGATTTATATATGCAGTGAATAACAGTTTAAAAGTCAATTACTTTCTAGGACACAGCTACGGCTATGCAGTTTGTTATGTTCACATTTTCAATTAAGTAAGTGTTTATTTTCATGAAATACATACAGTTCAATATTCTACGATACTTTGTACTATAGTCCAATATTTATCATCTTGTCACAGTACGTAACCATACGAATCATGCTCCATTGTGTGGTTGAAGGTATGTTAGTTAATTAGTGACTATCTATTATGTTTTATAGGTACTACTTACATGAAATACTAAATTTCTACCAAAATTCAGTATCTATTTAATGATAAAATAAAATAAAATACATACATATATATATCGTATGTGTACGACTCTTTGCTGTATTTTATTTTTGAGTTCCAGGTAATGGAGCATGACGGAAGAAGATCCAGCCGGCGCCTAGAAACCCCTGAGCGCGTTGGCGATAGCATTAGAGGCCGTCGAAGCCAAAGTCACAGCCGACATCAGTCGCCGGGTCCCATCAGCCGCAGCAGCCGAAGCCGGAGCAGGCGCAGCCGAGGCAGACGAAGTCGCAGCGGGCGGAGCGGGAAAGGCTACTGGAACGCAAGCGACGGCGTCTTCGAGCTCTCGAACGTCAGCTGGATGAAGAAAGTCTACGCTTGCGACGTACTGCAAGTAGGCAACTTGAATTTAAACAACATGTGCACCCGCGGGATGCGCCCGGGGACGTTGTGTCGCGTTGCTCACGACGTCGTGATCGTAGTCAAAGAGACGATGAAGCCCCATTAAGGAAAAGATATCGTGAGCAATCGCCAGAGCTTCCTCGAGAGCACTATTGCACGACGCCGTCAGCCAATAAAACTAGTAATAATGTTTTTACTGCGGAAGAAGTAGCCAGTTTACTCAACTCGATTAAAAATACCCAATCACAGCCATCGACGTCTGCGACACCCATTCAGACTAGTGGTAACCACAAAAACATTTTACCCGAATTTGACCCATCTTCCAAAAACAATCGTATAGATACATGGATAAAGAAAGTGAATGAGTACGCCACCGTCTATGGCTGGGATGATAGAACCGTGATTCACTTTGCGATGCAGAAACTCCGGGGTTTGGCTAAAACCTGGTACGAAAGTTTGCCGAGTATTCTTCATAGCTGGACCGAATCGCAAGAAAAAATAACGAGTGCAATATCAATTTGTTTTTGCCGTTGGTAAATATTTTTCAAAGCTTTATCTCTTTAGGAATAACGTCCAAATTCGAACTATTCGAATTTGCTCAATAGCAAAACGGTGAAGGACGCGTGGACAAAATTACAAATTTATTTGCAGAATATGCTATTGCAAAAAGTGTTTAACGGCTTTATACTTTTACGAATAGCGTTCAGTTTTGAATGAAGTCGAATCGGCTAGCAGCAAAATATAAAAGTTTGTGACCTCCTTCACATCTGACGTCACAAAAATCTGTCGCGTATTTAACAATTTTTCCTCATCCCAAAAAGTGCTCAGCGCCGCTAAAGAAGTTTTCACTTCAAAATTATATATAGACATAAAAAAATGCTTACAAAAAAAAATGGAATATATATACAATATGATATGTATAAATTGTGTTGTATACGAGTATATACAGATTTGAGAAAATAAAAACCGGTTGTTCTATGATTTTACTATCGTCCTGTGATCTACCATGCCGAGTGTAAGATTATATTTGTCCTTGTGCATGAGGGCAGGCACAATGTCAGGATGGACGAGTGTAAGGTTTAATAAATTATGAATGTCATTATTAACATAGCCATTTTTGAAAATACTGAAAAAGCGTATTTTTTAAAATAAATTTGAACTTGGAGAAATATTTGGATTTCGCGCTACTGAGCTATCAAGAAAAGTTCCGTAGTTTCCCGTCCGTCAAAGCTTGGAAAATAAGTACATTTTTATGCTGGTGGATTATTACCCGTTAACATGTAAAGTCTACATAGCTGTGATAATTTTCTTTTTAACTTCATCATTAGAGGAAGATACTGATGCCTTGTTTTTTTATACATTGACAATAATAACCATTTAGATGGCAGGAAGGGAATCGACTGTTACACTTTACATTATATAGGTTAATGTTTCAGATACGCACCCAATATCACGAATGCTTTTTAAAACTCTCAGTATTTTTGATCCAGTTATCCAAGGCCACCCCTACATTACGTATACCTAGGGGGAGGAAAACAAAATATATTTTAGTTCAATGTTTTTTTGGTATTGTTAGTTTCTCAATAAGTAATAAAATAAAAGCTAAGCGGACAAATGGACGGTTAGGCGAACATGGCGAAATGACAAGGGGTGCTTCATTACGGAACGCTAAAAATGAGATAAAATATTAAAAAGGGTATCAATTTAATGACAGATTACTTTTTATCGTCAATATCGTGGCTCCTATTGAGAAACTCGTCACAAACCACTTCGTTTAGATAGCAGGATATACTGATAGTTGCTTCATTGTTAAATGGTTCCTAAAGCCATCATGAGTTTTTCTACAGTCCATTCATACCTACGTAGATGTTCCTAAGCAAAACTAAATATCGAAAACTCACAAATCAATTCATTCTCATAATTTGCTCATAAACCTTCCTTCAAAAGTTTTTGACAGGTATTGAGTAAATATAGCCGGGACAAAGGTAGGAAGTGAAAATGGGGCGGAAATGTCTTCATCATCTCATAAATCGTCGATTATAGGTAATTAAGTGCCGAATTTGTCTTACTTATTTTAACAAAATCGTTTAGTTACAACATGATAAAATTAATTGTTTCAGTTGCTCTGAATTATTACAGTTTGCAAAATTAACTGTGACCTTGGTTGCAGCTTTGAAAGAAAATTTTCTTTTCCCTGGAATTTTGTTGGCGTGCGTTGACGAAGTGAGAGGTAAAATTCACTGACATTATGGGAATTACTTTCGATGTATAAATTACTACCGTCCACTGGTTTGCAATAAATAGTGTATTAGGCATTGTTTATCACTTACACAGAGCGTGACGTGGTTACTGGTAATTGAGTTTAATTTATGACATTCCCGCGTTTAAAACGCAATTTTCATGCAAATATTCATGTGTTTCAAATATTTGCATTCAATTAATTAATACATTGAACTTATATTATTTTAGGTTTGCCTCTAGTAAAAACATGGCTTACTTGTCTACATGTGAGTTTTTAATATGAAAGGTAAGTTGTATAGGTAACATAAGCTACCCGGCAAAGAAGAAAACTTATTTAAGATTGCTGAACATAATTGCAATTACTTATCGACAATTTTACGGGCAAGGGGGTTATATACATATTTATTTGATTATTACAAGAAACCGAAGCGAAGCCACGTGATTAATTATATCCGATGTGCAAAGTCTATTACATACTGATGAGTAATCTCTTCCGGAGTTACATACAAACTTACAAAGCTAACCTCACAAACTTTACCGGTGCAATACTCGTATGACTTACCTATTCGTATATTTCAAGAGGAGTTGGTGTTTCTGATAAGAGGTATTTAATAATAATAATAAATACTCTTTATTGCACCACGACATAAAGAGAAACATGGTACAAATTGGCTTATTAAATAATAGTTACAGGTGGTCTTCATCATCATACCACGAACAATTCATGCGGATGACGTCAAACCACTCATAGGTGATTTCAAATAGTATTTTCATAAACAATTACCACTTTACATTTATCAACCTCTTTAATTAGACGATATCGTCACTTGAAATGAGCCGAGTACATGAATAACATAAATATTAACATAAAATTGCCTAGTTTGATTTTTTTATAATAGTTTTACTTTTATTATAAATTATCGTACTTACGATAGCAGATTTCGTACCATTTATTTTATTCACGACATCATCCCGTCATCCTCTATAAACTTCATGGTCATGGGCAAAATAATCGTGAGAACTCACGATTATTTTGTTACTTCGTGCGATATGTCACACAGAAATTTAAATACAAACATCATCCTGTTTGCAAAATTACGTCATTTTTACGTCATCCGCATGAATTATTCGAGCCCTGATCATCATCATATCAACCGTAAGACGTCCATTGCTGGAAATAGGCCTCCCCCAAAGAGTGCCACAATGACCGGTCTTGCGCCACCCGCATCCAGCGGACTCCCGGTGGTCTTATCGGGTCATTCAGTTATATTTTCACTTCTTGTCAAAATCATTAGGAGATAATATTATGTTATTTTAAATAGAAATGCTTCTTCCAAGCCAAATTTAAATGTTAAAAGAAAATCTACAATACCATCTCGATGAATCTCGTCGATTTCACGCCTCTCTTCTTTTTAAACGGTTTGGTTTTTCCATTCGACTGTTAATTTTTATCCATTGAAATCCGGGCTAGTGATACCATGACTACAATATTTCATTCTGAATTCATAGTACCACTAGTACTATTCACAGAATTGCTGTAAATAATCTAAATCACCACCATCATCAGCCTGTTTGATGCCACTGCTGGACATAGGCTTCTCCCATGGCACGCCACTGAGCTCGGTTTTCAGCTTATCTCCGACAATCCCTGCTTTAAAGAACATCCGACTGACTCCGGGTGATTATTTTATTTTTGTTTTATGCCTTAATCTATGATTGTGACTGTGTTGTTGCGATGTCAGCAAGATGTTATTTATTATGAATGTATATCCACTGTGTGTTTATATCTGTAGTTGCACTGCCGACAATTTGTCTGCTTTGCCCGAAATTTGACTGGTAGAGAATGCTTACGGCATTAAGTCCGCCTTTTGTACGATAAGTTGTTATTTTGTGCAATAAATAATAAATAAATAAGATGTAAGACAGAGGAGTAGTGCACGTATCAGCCTAGGTAAAGTAAAGTGTATCTGATAATTCAAATTCACACATATTGTACACTTGAACTTCAATGGCGCGATCACGATATAGAACATGCACGACATGTATGTATTGAACAAAAGAGATGTCACAAACTCAAACAATCTTCAATAAATCGGGACCACGAGAGGGCAATTCGAATGTATTGACGAAGGGAATATGTCTAAGATTTCGCTTTCGTTAATTGAATGCCTCAGAGACATGAACCGCTTTCACCTTCAGGCGCTTACCGATTAATAAAATGTGAAATGTCCATCATGTTCTCTGTTTCTGTCTCTGTCATTCTTATTTTAAAATGAGGAATGGGGATATCTATTCCGATGTCATGCTGGGGACATTCATGAATTAGGATCGTGATTGCTCTATATTTTGTATTATTATTACACGGAAATATTAAAAACGACTGCAAATTGAATGGTAATACATTTCAATGTACTGACCATGACAGATAAGACAGACATGACAGACAGAAAAAATAATCCGAATGCTAAATGGTCTCGAACGAAAAAAGCAAACAATACCTTAGGGGGTGACTAAGGATAAAAAAATTACTTGTAGAACATAGGTTTCTCTCATCTACTTACCTCCCCGCGATTTCCGCAAACTACAAATAATTTTCTGTTTCCAGGATTTTTATTCCATATCCTGTTGTAACGAGAACTATATACAACAATACGTTCCCGCGCTCCACGAACAATTTCCCGTTCGTTACAGAGCAGTCCTTTCTGAAACCTGGCAAATGGACACCCTATCGAGAGCGCTTTTCCATTGGACTAGGTTTCGATTGGTTGCTTTTGAGCGTGAGCGCCGCCGGCGAGACGTTGCTTGACCTAAGAGTCAATCTGTGACGTACGTTCTTCATTCTAATTTGAACTTTACTTGGTTTTTGTTCTCCGAGCTAACTTTTCAAAGATTGTGAAAGAAATAATAATCAGATTGGAATGCGAAACGTATATCTCAGAAGACTTCCTAGTTCAGAGCAGTGTTGAGTTATGGGCTGTATTGTAACTATTGCAGGTAGTTGTCACACCTGGGTACAAATACACTTATCTTAACAGAGCAACTGAAAGGTTTTTTCTGATGTTACTTTTTTGGGATACATCTCGTGATTCCTTTAAATTTTAAATAATAAAAATAAATCTTTATACTGAGTTACTCCCAAGGTCACCAAATTTGACTAAACCTGTTTTTTTTAATAGGACTATCCAATCAAGTGTGCTTACACATGTAAAAATCTGACACAGTAAAACGTCAAATTTGAGTCACTGTAAAAAATACACCCTCGGAAATGCGAAAATTCATGAAAAACGCTATGAAAATACCTCTCATTTTCCCTCGTGGAAAGTTACTAAGTACTAAGCTACATAGTACTAAGATTACTTTTCCTTTTATTCTACCTATCCTGACAAATGTATTTTTTTTTATTAGGTACTCGGATATTGGATACTATTTGTTGTTCCGTCTATGAATGGAAGAAAAAAATCTTAGGAGCTATCTAGAGATATCAAAAAGCGTAATTAGGGTTTCGGACCACTAAGGTAAAAACGGAACCCTTATGGTGCGACTCTGTCTGTCTGTCTGTCACAAAGTTAAATATCTCAGGAATTACTAATGCTATCCATTTGAAATTTGGAATAGTTTTAAAGAAAGTTAATCCACGTGTATGGAACATGAAAAACTTTAATATATATTTTTAATATCTATCTAAAATTACGGATAAGAGGGGGGAAAAAATTCAAAGTTTAGTTACTAGGTCATATTAAAGGGCTTGAGTTGGACATTTTAAAACAGTTTTTTTTTTCTACATTGGTAAAATTTTTATCTATGAAGGAAAATGTAAAAAAAAATACCATTCCCCCCCCCTTATCTCCGAAGTTATACAAGCGAAAAATTTGAAATAATTACTTGTGTTTAAGATAAACATGAATATTACTGGAAAAGTATAACTTTTTCTGTATCCAGCGTATTTTTTTGTTTTATTTTCAGATATCTGTTCCTAGTTAAATTTGCAATTTAATCAAATATAAGTATTTTTTTGTTTTGAAATTCCTATAAGACTAGGTATAATAGAAGAACTCTCTTTCAAATAAAAAAATAACTATCGAGATCGGTTCACGTGATAAGCAATATTAGCTAAAACACCAACATACATACTAAGCTGATTGCCCTTGCACGTTAGTACCAAATGGGGCCGATAGATGGCGCTGACCCCATTCCTACTTCGCGCTGTTAAGATTTTTCTATTAATGGGGTTGAGACGGGTATATTTAAATAACAGGTCATAAAAAAAGATCGCGATTCAATTGTCTTGGTAGTTCGATGGTCTTTATTGAATTCTGTTGTGTTGGGTTAAAATAAGTAATTTAATATAACAAATATTGGGACATTTACTTTACCTTAAGTTAATTGATAGTTTGTACGGAACCCTCGGTGCGCAAGTCAGACTCGCACTTGATCGCTTTTTATAGAAGACTTTGCTATTACGTATACGACTTATTATTAAAATGAATGGATCAAAACACAAGAAAATAATATGAATAATATAGAGCTTATAATTAATTTGCGGTCGAAAATTTAGCGAGAGGCTGACAAAAGTTTTCAAGCCCCGGCAGCTGGGATTTGGCATTAAGGGCGGTTGCGAGGCGGCGGTGCATGCTGCACGCACTTTTTTGAATCGTCCGGGCTATGAGGTATTTGTAAAAATAGACGTAAAAAATGCATTCAATTGGGTAGACCGCGGTGCTCTGTTAGTTGAAGCCAAGAAAGTGCTCCCAGAGCTTTACAATTACTTGTGGCAATGCTACGGAGCGCCGTCAATATTAATTTATCAGGACAAAACTATAAATTCATGTGTGGGAGGGATGTCAACAAGGAGATCCGCTTGGACCCGCCATTTTTAGTTTAGTAATTCAACCCATCATCTCATCACTAAATTCTAAATTCAATTTATGGTACTTGGACGATGGTTCTCTGGGCGGAGATGCTTCAATTGTTCTAGAGGATTTGCGGACAATCATCGATAAATTTTCGAAATTCGGCCTTTATTTGAACTTCACAAAATGCGAAATTTTCATCCCCGATCACCTTCCACTTCAAAATAAAATTGACATACTAACCAACTTTAATGCAGTTTTGCCTAATGTCTCCGTTCATTCCAATTCATCTCTCACCCTATTAGGTTCGCCAATTTTCGACGAATCAATCAACCCTGTCGTTAATTGTATATTAAACTTGTTCAAGGATACATCCGACCTACTTTTTCACATCAATCCTCATATGGCCCTTTTCATTATTCGTTTTTGCTTATTCACCCCAAAATTTATGTATTTATTGCGCAGTTGTCCCATTAGGAAATTATCTTCCATTTTGTCATCCATTGATTCCTCCCTTCAGACAACAATGTCCAAAATAATGAACATTGATTTTGACTCCAGCACCAGAACTTGGACTCAAGCGGTTCTCCCAATAAGGCTTGGGGGGCTGGGCGTTCGAACCTCAGCTAGCGTAGCCCTACCTGCATTCCTGTCCTCTGCTTATGGCTCGCTGTCTCTCGTCGGTATCATTCTTAACCTTCCCCAGATAGTTGACGATGAGATAGCGAGTTTGAAGGGGGATGCATGGTGTGACTCCTGCCCTAGAACGGACATCCCGGCTGATAGACATTTTCAGCGAGCTTGGGACTCCCCTCGCCTTAAAAAGGTGCAAGCATCCCTGTCAGAAAGTAGCCCGGACGATTTTGAACGGGCCCGGCTCCTGGCGGTTTCCGCCCCCGAGTCGGGACACTGGCTCCACGCGCTTCCGTCGCGACAGTTAGGCACCGTTCTGGACCCAAGCACCTTAAGAATTGCTTGTTGCTTGAGGCTTGGGGCCAGAATATGTGTTGCACATACATGCGTCTGTGGCAAAAGCGTCGATGGGTTGGGTAGGCATGGCCTCTCGTGTACAAAAAGCGCCGGCCGCTTATACCGCCACGGCTCTATAAACGATTTGGTCCGTCGTTCGCTTGCTACCGCTTCTGTGCCTGCTATACTCGAACCTACGGGTTTGGCAAGAGACGATGGCAAGCGACCCGATGGTGCCACATTAGTGCCGTGGAGGTTGGGTAGAGCCTTGGTGTGGGAAGCAACGTGCGTGGATACGTTTGCTCAGTCCCACATCCAGGGGACTCGCTCTCAAGCCGGCGCTGCAGCTGACCAGGCCCAGGTGTTGAAGCGCCGCAAATACTCGTCTTTAGTTAAAGATTACGAGTTTGCGGCGCTTGCGGTAGAAACATTGGGTCCCTGGTCAGCTGACATGAAATCATTTATGAGGGCAATGACTAAGCGACTCATCGACGCTTCAGGGGACCATAGGGCTGGCGCTTACCTCTCGCAACGTATTTCATTAGCAATACAGAGAGGTAACGCCGCCAGCGTTATGGGCTCCATGCCGCAGACGGAACTGCTGGACGGGGTCTTTTTGCTATGACTGAGTTAGGTTAGTTTGTAAGTTATTTTGTACTTAATTTATTGTTTCTTCGTTTATTTTATTGATTATGTTGTTATATTTAAAAACTGTTATTCATTTTAATACTCACTTATCTTTACTTTACGAAAATAGACACTTAAATGATTAGAAATTAATATAAGAGCTTATAATTATTAAGAAAAACTTATAATTTAAACTTAATTTTGTGACCAAAATCTGTCATTCTGCTCGAAACGGCAACCTGGTTCTAATAAAGCCATCTTCAGAAGTTGCGTCAGATACGTTCTGTGAGACCTCTGGTACAAGTATAAGACATCTTTCCACAGATGTTGTGTCACAAGGAAAGTCAACAATGTCCAAGCTCTTATCTTTAACCATAATTTGAAGGTCCTCATCAGAAATATCTCGAAGAACCGGCGGCGCTGTAACTTGAAACATGTGTAGCACAATAAATTACAGTGTAAGTCTTGCCGAGATGTTAGTTTTTGGTGGTTAAAATACCGAGCGTTTGGTGCTACTGTCAGCTTCTCTAGCTTTTTTTATTCTTTGCAATACTAGCTAGCGAATTTGGTCTCTATCATGAAACAAATGGTTTTTTGGATGCACAAAAAAGCATTTCTTTCAATTGAAGGATTTACTACAAATCTCACATTTTCGTGTAAAAATTACAATCCGATTTGCTATTGAAGTCGATGCTATGTCCGTCGAGGGTGTATTGGTCGCCTGGTCGGGAATGCTTATATTGTTGGATACGGTTCTGGGGAAAATTTGTGCACCAATATTTATCAAAATTTGCTAAGACAAAATCTATTTCTTGACAAAACAACGACATTTTTGGTTTTTATTAAATTCAATTTATCTCTGTTGTTGTTTAGTAAATATAACAGCTCTCAATATATTTCATAGATGGGAACTTTCTTAAGTTTTAAACAAGAACATGATCCAAACGAAGCATTTACAAGCAGTAACTTAGAAAGGCATGTCACAGGTGACCCTAAAAAACACTTCAATTTATTTTCAAAACTACAATTTCGTTTATATTTTGGGATATCTTTTTAAATTTAAATACTTTTCGAAATAGGATAGGATTTCAGTAACTGAATAACTGGTTCCTCAATTATGATTGGAATCGAAGTTTAGGTCCCAATATTGTTGATCTTTTCAGAAACAGTCGCAAACGATCTGATTAGGATGGATACATTCCATTAGACTTCAATTTCAGGTCGTTCCTAACAAATAAAATCCCTTATAGTCGGCAGCTGCCGATATTCATGTTCTTTGTATGGTCCCAATATATCACTAGTCTCAATACGCCTCGAACCCATAATTTTAATGCCTTAAGGTTCGCTGTCAATACCGTAATGATCGCAACTGTACTTTGAAAACATTATTAAAGTGTTTGGCGACCAAGAAAATACTCAGAATTCAAGTCAAGAAAGCCCCAGAAACCAGTTAAAACTTACGGGATAACACGTTAGAACCTAACAAATTTTAAGTCGCTGGTAAAGTGTCGTTGGATACAAATCAAAACATAGTGGATATTAATTTTTAAATGAAGGAAAAATTGAAAAATTTAATACTCCGAGCCGAATTCGAACCGGCGACCACAGGCATTCATGGCCCGTCGCTACTAACCAACTGAGCTATCGGAACAATCCGGTTCGGGCACCAAATTCTTCAATCAGTTCGTGTTCAGTTCATGCCCGTGGTCGCCGGTTCGAATCCGGCTCGGAGCATTAAATTTTTCAATTTTTCCTTTATTTAAAAATGTATAATTTCGTTAGCAGCGTAACTGCTTAATACAAAATTAATATAGTAGATATTACAGATAAGTAGAAAATAAAGTAAATATTTTCTTATATTTCGTTCAGAAACCGCATTTAAATATCCCCATGACTAATTCCAAATTCAAAACCTTGAAGCTCCGTAGAGCCTTAAAGAGATGTATACAGGGTGTAATCGTTAAGTGTTTACAGGCCATAATTCCGTAAATACAGCAGATATCAGAAAACTTCTAACTGATATTGAAAGTACGTTACCCAACGAGTAAAATTACACTAATAACGTTTTTGAAATAAAAGCAGAAATATCCCAAATATTAACTTCAAACCCTTCCATACATTTAGTAGGTAACCGTTCATTCAAATATAATATTTTATTCCTTTTAATATTACTTTATCTATTTAGAAAATGTTATTATTGTAATTTTACTCGTTGGGTAACGTACTTTCGATATCAGTTAGAAGTTTTCTGATATCTGCTATATTTACGGAATTATGGCCTGTAAACACTTAACGATTACACCCTGTATATTCCATAATTAAAATCATTTTCGTAATCTACTATCACTTACGCAAATTTGAAGAGGCCATGCGATAAGAAAAACAAAAAAAAAACGGGACATCCTAATAATACGAGTACATCTCTGAATTTATAGGATCCGGAAATACATCTGCCAGTACGAGTATGTGTGTCACAGATCATAGCCTATCAACTTTAAACCAATAACCTTGTCTCCTGAAAGGGTACTTTGCGTCAAATAATTCTGATTGTTGCAGACTTATAAATGAATTTAATTAATGCTATATATTATTTTCACAAACTTGGATTATTCATTAAATAATAATAAATAAATAAATATTAGGGGATAATCTTACACAAATACTACGACCCTAGTGCCATAGTAAGTTACAAGAAGACGATATATATACTTCCATGACTCCGAAACAAATATTCATGCTCATCACACAAATATTTGCCTTTACCGGGATTCGAACCCAGGACCTCAGACCTCAGACCTCAGCATCGCAGGCTGCGTCACTACCCACTACCCACTAGGCTAACCAGTCGTCAAAATTCATTGGTCCAACATCATAAACAAGTCTGCAAATCAGAACTACCAGATTTGACGCAAGCGCGGATGTATAAAGTTACTGGACTACTTGCTTCCGCGTATCTCGCACCGCTGTCGCTGCTGCCGCCGCTCGAAGTTGTGGCCGAACTCTTATAAGTGGATGACATTTTGCAATAACCAAAAAATGAAAAAAAAATGAAAAAAATGGCAAAAAATTGGACTTTAATGTCGATAGATACCTCAAGTCGTCTTCGCCATTACGCAATATCATATTAAGTCAGTTGATACATTTATCTATGAGAAAACCGTGTTTAAAATTTTGTTTCAAGTCTGTACAGGTATACAATGTTTAACGATAATAAGTCAAAGCACTTGAAATAAAAAAGGTAAAACAGCATTACTGATTCAGGTATTTATCAATAATGTTTTAAGTGCACTTGACTTGTTCCTACAAAATAGAACATACTTTTTAATACAACAACGGTGGCAAACAAGCGTACGGACCGCCTGATGATAAGCGGACACTGCAGCCTATAGACGCATGCAACTCCAAAGGAGTAACATAGCCGCTGCCGACCCTTGATATATTTGAGGATTCACTGTGTTGATAGCTGAAGGAACAATTCCCTCGCTCTCAACACAACGCATCCTCGGGAGCTCTGGCGACCTTGCTCACCTCCAGGAACACAACACTACCTCAGAGCAAGTAGTAGTGTTATTATGGCTGTGGTCTTCCGCAAGGCGGAGGTACTTCCCCAGTTGGGCTGCTCCAAATTCGAGCGGGATGACATTTCGCTGTGCCCTACCTCACCATCACTTCATTCTTGTCGCGGGTAGGAGAATAACAACTTGCATTTTTCCTAGTTAATATATATTATTCGTATAGTGTAGTGCAAAATTCACAAGTTGAAATATAGTACATTTTACAACTAGTGTGAAAAGAATGTCTTTTTACCACTAGTACCGAGGCATCTTGCCACGAGCTGAAAGCGAGTGGCAAGACTCGGTACGAGTGGTAAAAGACATTTCACACGTGTTGTAAACGACGTTTTTTAATACAATTGCGAAAAAATAATAAATTAATACAGTGTGTCTCTGACTTAGGGGCTTTAAATGCAAATGTCCATTACGGTCCTGAAACTGAACCACTTTTGTTCCGCAACTTTGTAAAATAACTATTATTTCTATCATTTATTCGTGTTTGAACTTTAACTGTACCTACCATCAATGTATTGCAAACACGGCCTCATTATTTGACATCCATGACACTGACAAGTATGAAAACTAACTAATGGATGATGTACATTGAACATTTTATTTTATTTGTATGGAATAATGAAAATATAAAAAGAACGTATTTTTGAAAAGTTGTAGAGCAAAAGTAGTTCCGTTTAAGGAGCATAATTGACATTTGCATTTATAGCCCCAAAGTCAGAGACACGCTGTATATCATTGCGATAAAATATGCTTGCTTCGAAGTTATTTTTGAACGAACCCATACTTTACAAATGACACTGACAGTGACAACATACTATTGGAATCAGCGCCATCGGCCTCGAGTTGAGAAACTAAATTGACACTTGGCAGTTGACACTGACAGTATTCATAAGGATAATATATAGCTTGCCACAGCCCAATGCAGATATTATAATACTGAAACGACATTAATTAGAACCTTTAACATTATCAAAACAGAAGTACAAGACATTACAGTATCAACAAACAGAAACAGATCATGCAACAAGAGTTTTAGTGCCAAATTTGTGATCTGCGACATGTGACCAAGGACACGTTTACAACTAAAATATCATGAATTGTTTGAATATTTGAAGACTATCAAGGATAATTAGAGGTAAAACAAACATTAAATCACATTATTAGTTATGTTTAAGGTTATTTTTTGAACAAGAAGCTGGTGAAATCTATAAATGTTACTAAATTATTAACATTTTGCAGGTCCCTAACAAATTGGCGGACGGATAATATTCACTCAAAGCGGCTCCTAGGAAGTCAACCAGTCAATTACTATGTACCTACAACTGCTGCTCAAGTGCCACGTTGATGACCATGTTTAGAAGAAATTATGATTATGTTTAACATTACGAAAAGAGAACTATATCAAATGAGGTCTAAGAAGAATTACTTGCTTTTGTGATTAAATGAGAATTAAAAAAATATATATTTGTATTAAAACAAGCTTGATATCAGAAATAGTTCATAGTTATGTTGTGAGTTCTTTCATGTAAATTAAGTGTCTGACTAGTCAGGCATGGTGTATTTTCAGGTTCCTGCTGTTGTGATAATTCCTGTGGGTCAAAGTTAGAGGGGCTATGTGTAATCCAAGTGTTGTTGGCACGTGACGGTCCTGGTTGGTTAACAGGGCTGGGTGTAACCAAAGTGTTGTTAGCATGTGACGGTCCTGGTTGAGGTTCAGTATTAACAGGTACATTAAGACCAGATTGGAATGTGGATGACGAAAATTCTGTGGACTCTTGCGACTTTACATTAATTGATTTTGCAATTTGTTTTCCAATTTTTAATTTGTTATCAATGGAGTTTTCTATGTATCCTTCTGCTACATTACTTGACCGCCAACCTCCATGCCTCTTCAAAGTTGTTATGTCTGCTCCTGAGTCGGCAAGTAATGTAGCAGAGGTTCTCCTAAATGCATGTCCGGTGTAAAGATTTGCATCAGGCAAATTTAAGTACTGAGCGATATCTCTCGGCATATTCCCAAACTTGTTTAAGCCTATTACCTGGGCAGTGCACCTTCCTCTTTGAAAATTCTGAAAGAAACGGTCACTTTTGCCCTTAGAAGACCGCAGACTGATATTTCTTGACTATTTCTGCAAATGGGCCGTCAATAATGAAGGACCTGGGAATTTTATTTTTTGTATTTGGTATTTTGACAAGAAGTATGTCCCCATGTGTTTCTATATCTTTTACTGATACATTTGTAAGCTTTTCGCGTCTGCATGCGCCACAGACTCCAAATATAAGAGCAACCTATGAACAAAGTTACATATTTATTATATACTAGCTTTTGCCCGCGACTTCGTCCGCGTAGAATTCGTTTCACTACACAAATTGTTGTTATTTTACCCCCTCTAGAGATTATTTTCTTTTTCACGCTATTCATAATTAAAACTAAAAAAATTACTTTGCTTACCTAGTATATTGTCAGACAATAAAGCACCTAAGAGAAAAGCTTACAAAAATACTGAAACAAAAAAATAAGTTGGCCGCTTCGCCGCTGCTACTTATTCCAATATACTTCTATAAACTATATTGTAAGATTTATATCGTTCTGCTAAAACATGTAGATTTTTAGATTTAGACACACGTGAGCAAGCTACATACAACTGCCCGTGGGAAAAACATGGCGTGCCTAAATGTAATCCCGCTACTTTTAAGGTTTGACCCTGCGATTTGTTAATTGTCATTGAAAACGCTACTTTTAAAGGGAACTGTAGTCGTTTAAAGTTAAATGGCAAGTTATTAGGTATAATTGGAATACGGGGTATGAGTACATCTTCTCCTTTCGCTTCACCAGTTAAGATTGTGCCCTTTACTATGTATTTTCCCAATTCAGTGACCCGTAATTTTGTTCCATTGCACAATTTTGGTGCATCTAAGTTGCGCATTAACATTACGGGTACGCCTACTTTTAATTCGAGTTTGTGGGAAGGTACCCCGGATAGCTCCAGAGAGTTTAAGAACTCAACCGGGTAACTGGTGCTGTCGTCGGATGTCATTACTGTATCTATGGAGTTGTACACTGTTGTTTCGGTTGATATTTTTTCCAAGATTTTTTTATTTATTTTTGATACTGTCTCATTTTTTGGTGCCAGTATGGTTCTTTCACACAACCAATTTTCATCCAGAATATTTTGTTGCAGATTCGGAAAAACTTGAGCAATAAGCTCGTCTTCCGAATCCACAACATGACAAAATTGGTTGGTGAATAGAATCATACCTTCAACATCAGTTTTTAATCGACCGTCGCCTATCTCGAGTAATTTTTGAGCATACGCACCCGACTCTACATCATCAAACAGCTGGACTCGCATGTTTGTCTTGAGATGGAACTTTTCCACCTTGGTCCACACGCGTGATGCTTTCAGACATGCGTTTATTTCGTCTGCTGGAGTGCCTCGCTCGATAACAGGCAATGTCTGCCTGAAATCACCAGCCAGTAACACAACCACACCACCCATTAACGTTCGATTGCTATGCATATCTTGCAGACAACGATCGAGCGCCTCAATAGCTCGCTTATGAGACATCGTACATTCGTCCCATACAATCAGTTTGCACTGTTGCAATAGGGCGCCACGGGCGCTACTCTTGCTAATATTGCAAGTTGGATTTTCTTCGCTTGCTAAATTAAGAGGTAACTTGAAAACTGAGTGTGCTGTTCGGCCACCACTTAATAATGTTGCAGCGATTCCAGAGGAAACCACAGCTAATGCAACATGTTTGTCTTTGCGAATTTTTGCGAGGAGCAAATTAAGCAAAAAAGTCTTGCCTGTGCCGCCCGGCGCATCAAGAAAGAAAATACCACTTTTCCCACTTACAACTCGTTGTAAAACTTTATGATATATCTCCTTTTGCTCGGGTAGTAGACGTGACTCAGTTTCTCTTACGTAAGTGTCCAATATATTGGTATCGTAGCTGAGCTCTCTAATCAAATCATTTGACAACCCTTCTCTACGCTCTGGCGTGGGCATACCAAAGTCGGAAAGTTTCTTTCCGGATATTGATAATATTTTGTCTTCTATTAGGCGCAGCGCTTCATTTAAACAGAGATCATTGTTGATCTGACCCATTCTTTCGAATCTGTGCAAAATATCCTCTGATTCTAGTGATCAGTAGCTGACTTATACAAATATGTCGCCTTCTAGTAAACAGTACATTTTTATTTTAAAAACACTGATATTGTAATTATAAGTAAACAGTACAGTTTTATTTTAAAAACACTGTTATTGTAATTATAAAAATCATTAATAGATAATGTATTCAGAAACTACTTGCCTATAATATATGTAGTCTAATAGCGATGAACACTTCGCAACAATCACCAAAGTTAAGCAACGTCGAGAGAAGTCAATATTTGGATGGGTGACCGTTTTTTTTCATACAAATTCTCAAACGTCTTTTGACCCCCTTAGGGAATGAATTTTCAAAAACGCAGAAATTAGTTTTCTAATATTTTGATATAAAATCAATCTACGAAGTTTCAAGTTTCTATTTAAAAAAAAAAATTAAGTCTCATACAATCTTTGGTTCCTTATTCCACCCTCTGAAGTAATTATATCTAAAAAAACGGCACGCTTTATCCTACTCTGAGGTATAAACAACAATATTGGAAAGTTTCAATAAAATCGGTTCGCATATTTTTGTTTAATTTGTCCTCAACGCCACTATACCACATTAGAGAAGAATCCATGTTTCTACTGATTACCAAAAGATGGCGCTGGTGATGTGTTCTTAAATCGTTCTTTCTCGAACTCTGTCTACGATACCTAAACTCCATCAAACTCTTTTTTATACGTTCTCATATGGTTTGGCAGAGTTTAAACGCATAGAAAAATCGGAAGAATTACCTACTACGGCTAGAATATGCCTGGAAATGTGTGAAGCTCTGTATCGCACTATTGAAGTTTTTAACGTTAGTTGTATAAATACAATTTACTTCGTTGTTACTTTATTATGTATCTTTGACCACATGGATTTCCATATGGACACTGTTTCACATTCATAATATTAGTGTGAAGTGTGATTGTAAGACAATTGTTTATTTCATTCTATTTTTTTAACTTCCTACTTTATTTTTAGAGTTAATTTACTTAAATTGTGTACATATTTTATTAGATTTATATTTAAGTTTATACCTTTGTAGCTAGATGTTGCTGATCTGGAGCTTCATTAATAAACGTCTCAATTTGTTCAGCTGTTAGTACCTTCGATTTTTTACTCTGAAATCCTGCACTTTGCCTTTTTAAGAAAGCAGTCAATCTGGTGTAAGTTTTTATATCTACGAGTATGTCATGTTTTAACTTTATAACAGCTTTCAACATAGAATATTTTGACCATAATGTTGATGGCCGATAGGTTTCAGACAGCTCTTGAAAATAGGCCATCAAAACAGTCTCTGAAAAAGACTTTGCGTTATGTAAGGTTTTCCACTCGATAAATTTTACATAGACGGCATTATATTGGTTTTTAGATTTTTCTGGAATAACACAGTCATTTGCAATTGCTGCTCTAGCACGAATGTCTGGTGGTGTCATATCAATGTTTGAATCACTCATTTTCAATATTTTTTTATAACTTCTCGTACCAAATTATATATTTATATGCGTTAATGTGTTTAAATAATGTTAGAAGTTATTTCAAAAGGGCGGGCTGATTTGCTTTTAAACTTTTTTTTTCTAGGCATATGCTTGTATCATTCAGCCAAATCAAAGAACGATTTTTAGGAAAGTAAATATTTCATACATAGATACCTAAGACAGAGTAGGTAGGTATAAAGTGCAAATTCTTAATAGTTTTTCGTCATTTATATATGAATGAATACTTTAAATAAATACTCCTAGTATTCGTAAGCGTTTTTAATTTCATAATTTCCAAGTAAAAAATCTAATATAAAATTACTGCGTTTCGAAAGTATAGTTTGGAACTAAAAAGTAAAAAGCACTAGTTCGAGAAATTGAGCTTCTCGTACGCTACGCAGCCACAAAAAGTACCACTTTTTGAGCAACTGTATTAAAAATTATTTTACAATGCATGTGCTCGAAAAGAGCGTTTTCCAAGCACTAAAATCGTGCGGAAAGTGCCACTTTTTCGCACTAGTGCTTTTTACTTTTCAATTTTTTTTTAATTTTCTAGTCCGTCGTCAGCCCGACACAAAGAGTTTTTATTACTCGAGAAAAGTTTTACAAATATTTAAATTACACGTTTTCTTTCATATAAAAGGTACATAAATACTAATAACGTATAAAATGATTTATTAATGTTTATGAATTTTGAATTTGGTCAATAAATTAATTAATTTTTAATATTCACATAATGTGTTTGGCTGAACGCATATCTTTCTTATGCCTTTTACAATACGACAGTATGGCGGCTTGCACATGCGCAATGCGCATATGTATCTAAAAGCCCGCCATTGTTGTTTATTGTGAGTTTTGTGTAGTTATTTTATGTAAATATGTTAAAAAGGTCGAGTGAAAGTGAGTAATCAATAATAATAATGATTTATTGCGTTTCAATAGTGTTTAGTGTCAGTATGTTTCTTAGAACTACGACGGTACAGCGTCTTTTTGTTGTTTAATATAATATTGAGTTACTCAAAATTAATTGTGTTCCAAAACCACAATACAATGGTTTTAACTTTTAAGTGAATAAGCTTGACAGCAAAAGATGTGTAGAAGTTGTTAAATGCAATTCCAGATAATAAGTAGGTACCTGACAATCTACCTGGGTTCTTCAATTTTAACCTAGATCTATTTTAAACCAACATTTCAACATTTAATATATTTCCTCACACAAGGCATAGTAAAATGTTGTATGATACACGCGCGTAAAGATGATTTCCGACTCGTGTCGAATTATACATTCGCTCGCTTCACTCACTCATGTATAAAAATGACACTCGTCGGAAATCACCTACTTTCCACACTTGTAGCATAAATAACTAATTTAATCTAGATGTGGTACGTATCTTGTTCTGCAGTTCAAATAACAGGTAAGTGTTATTTTTTGATGTTATTGAGATGAAGTAATTTCGGCGGTTATTTTTTTCGCTGTAATTATTTAAATCTTTACAATATTGGTTACTGATTGATCTCTAATTTGGTATATGTCTCATTTACAATATTAAAATACAAACATTTATTTTATCACGTATCTTATGAACCATTTTTACTGGTTTTTTAGGAATTATTGCACTTGACACATTATTGTAAAATGTATAATTACTAGTTCTTAGTATGAATTTGGTCTAATATTAACTCACTTAGAATGTTATTGAAAAAATAATTAAACAAAGGTGTCAACAAATTTACAATAGCATGTTAATTACCTTGATAGAGTGTTGCAAAATAATTATATGCTGTAATAGAGTATTTAATTTTTCCTTTTTTTGATTTTTTTTCTTAATAAATGCCTTATAATCGAAATGTATTTTATTTAGGTCCACTAAGAAACACAATTTCCACGCAAATGACCACTAATCAGTAGCATATAATGGTTGGAAAATATATAATTGCATTAAATGTAGTAGGAAGTTATTTTTGCGTTTATCTCAAACTTTACTTTTTGTTGGTTGATTGGTTATTGCAAAAGGTCGTCCAAGTAAGAGTTCAATTGCAAGAGTTCAAGAAATGAGTAATGCGGATCAATATCCTCTCAGTCAACTACTCAAGAGTGCGCCATATTATTCAAACTCCTGTACCAACTTTTATCCCCTACCCATACCCTCAGGGATCAATTTCCAGCATAAAAAGGTACTTGTGTATAGAGGTCATCCATGCAGGTATTAATCAAAAGATGGGTTGAATGGAAAAGGGTTAGGTATTTCTTTTTTTTTCATTATTTATTTTAAATAAGACAATTTCTGTGGATTAAAGAGGTTATGTTTATTTACATAGTGATGTGTATTTTTTATCGAACTCGGAACAATAACTTATCAACATTGACAAGGATGTCGAAGGAGGATCAGTATGTAGAAAAATCTGTGTTGGAACATACGAAATTACAAGTTTGCTGAAGAATGACAACAAAATGGCTGTCTGGTTGCCCCATGTATTGAAGACAATTTACTGTTGCATTGATGTATTTGTGTAACAAAACTTGACTTTTTGATTTTAGTTCCAAAAGGATGAAGACATAAACCAAAAATGATTAATGCATGTTAAAAAAAGAAATTGGACATAGAAAATCCATCGTCACGTCTGTTCAAGACATTTCACAGGACTGCCAAGGAAGGTCACAGAAAATCTAGTATAAAGTGACCTTGATTTGGTTGGAAGCCGTGCTTCCGACACGTATCCACACGTGCCATGGACTGCATGCAGGCCTGCAGATTTCGCTCGTGTAGCGTCTCCTTTTGATAACAGTGCACAGTGGTATGATTTCTGGACGTATGCTACTTAAAATTATGCACTTTGCTTATTTGACGACCGAAAGAATCTGTTTTTCACACAGTGCATTATTTATTAAACTATAAATAAATAAGTACAATTAAGTTTGGTTGTAAGTATAATTTATTGATAAACAAGTCGAAACTGTAACATCCCTAGCAAAGGACAAAACTTGTGACAACCTACACAATTGAGGAATAACAAATGCATGTACATCTCTTTCTAACGCGTTAGTACGGCGTAAGGAAGTAAAGTACAGGTATACGTCTCTGCTACCTATTTTAGCCCTACTTCCATGTTTATACTTATTCCGAGAAATGAACAGACAATGACATCTTACAGAAAGTACCGCAGCCATAGTAACGCGAATTATAAATAGCCCTGCAGCGCAGTATTACAATATATTCCCTACAGTAGTGAAACGCCTTTGATGTCGGGCGACGGCGCCACTCGTGTAAGTACTTATGCTGTCCCGCGCGGATGTGCCAGGGTTGTTACAAAATGGAAATACATAAAATAAACGTTATTATTATTAAATGATTTATTTACATGTGTTGCACAGCCAGATATTTACATGAGATTTTGTTATAAAGATTTACATTCACGCTGAATATAATTAAACTGTGTTTCATGAATAAATAACTTTTTTTTTTTTTTTATGATATAGGAGGCAAACGAGCAGACGGATCACCTGATGGTAAGCGATTACCGCCGCCCATGGACACTTGCAACACCAGAGGTGTTGTGAGTGCGTTGCCGGCCTTTAAGATGGGAGTACGCTCTTTTCTTGAAGGTTTGAAGGTCGTATCGGTCCGGAAATACCGCAGGCGACAATCCATTCCACAGTTTAGCTGTGCGAGGCAGGAAGTTTCTGGAGAAGCGCACAGTTGAGGACTGCCAACCATCTAAGTGGTGAGGATGGTAATGTTGTCGCGTTGGACGATGGCGAAAAGAAGCGGCAGGGATTAATCCGAACAATTCCTCGGAGCACTCCCCGTTATACATGCGATAGAAAATGCAGAGAGAGGCCACATCTCTACGCAGCGCCAAGGGGTCAAGCCGATCCGAAATATGCTCGCTGTCGACAATTCGAACTTAATACTACTTACTTAATACTTCGATACCTAAATATCGCGCGGTAGGTTTAGTAGACGTAATCACTGGATTTGACCAAATGAAACTGAAGACGAGGCAGTATTGCACTATGGTCCCAGCCCGTCCGAATGGACGAATAAAAAAAAGAAAAAAAGTAATGCCTACCTGCAGCTTACGCGACTTTGTAACACTTGAAACGTTACGAACTATAAACATAAGAATCATAAGTACCCAAATTGGAAATGAGAAATTTATATTGTTGACGTCCTTTTAAAATAACGATAGCAACAAGGGTTAGAACTTAGGCCCGGCCCGTATGAACAAACCACTTAAGTTCCGAGATCGCGCTTAAGATGTGTTATGTGTTTCATATGAACATTCCATAGTCACTGCTTAATAAATGAATTTTTGTGAACAGATACGTAGCTCGATATAATATTAATAATAATAACTCTATAGGCTGTAGCCCATTAGGTATATATTAAAAAAGAAGACCGGGTTGCAATCCGGGAGTGCCGGCAGAAGTGAAAACTCGATAACATTGTAACTGTTTTTCGATCAGGTCACGTGACATCTTACGGTGTCACCCTAAAAATTAATTTGACGCAAATTTATAAACAATTATCAATCATTTTGGCGGACGGCCCGCGGCCCCGCGGCCGCGTTGGGTGCGATGGGCCGCCGGCTCCGGGCGGCGGCAAACACAATACCAATTTGTTTTTGCCATTGCCAAATATTTTTCAAAGCTTTATCTCTTTAGGAATAACGTCTAAATTCGAACTATTCAAATTTGCACAGCAGACGGCGGTGGCGACCTAAATATCAATTTGTTTTTGCCGTTGGTAAATATTTTTCTAAGCTTTATCTCTTTAGGAATAACGCCTAAATTCGAACTATTCCAATTATCTCAATAGCAAAACGGTAAAGGACGCGTTGGTATTATTACAAATTGATTTGCAGAATATGCTATTGCAAAAAGTGTTGAACGGCTTTATACTCTTACGAATAGCGTTCAGTTTTGAATGAAGTTGAATCGGCTAGCAGCAAAAAGTGACCTCCTTCACATCTGACGTCACAAAACTCTGTCGCGTATTTAACAATTTTTCCCCATCCCAAAAAGTGCTCAGCGCCGCTAAAGAAGTTTTCACTTCAAAAAACAAAAAGCGCCGTACCCGGAGCGCGATTCAAACTATATACCTACGGTTAAATACGGTTTCCACATCAATTCAACGCTATGCCATCGCAATTTCATTATCGAAGCAACGTAACTAGACTATATTATTTCCAACATAGGTTGCAGTTAGGTACCTACGTAATTAACGAAATTAAGTATACAAAATTCCCTGTCATCACGGAGAAATCTATGAAATCTTAAATCCTTATTTAATGTTATTGTTGAGGTACATCCGTACAGGGAACAGGTGTGCACCATTGCACTTACCCAATAAAACCATTCGCCGCCACTGCTCACTCAACTCAAAAACATGTAGCTACGCGCCTGCTTTGAAAGTTGGAGAACTCAAACTGTGTGCGTTTGTGGCGGCGGCCCGCGCCGCCCGCTTCCCCGCGACACCGTTGCTCTGCGCAAGTACATTCGTTGCTCAACTGTAGGTATGTAGTTAAACTGTGCCTGTAGCTAAGTGGTGTTGTGTTCCTGGTCGTGAGTAAGGTTGCCAGAGCTCCTAAGGATGCGCTGTATTGAGAGTGAAGGACCTGTGGTTTGAAGTGAAAACTTCTTTAGCGAAGCTGTGTACTTTTTGTGATGGGGAAAAATTGTTAAACTCGCCACAGATTTCGTAAGGTGAGATTCGAGAGAGGACACGTGACCGTAAGATGCGTTGGGTGAGATTGGGGGGAGGGGCGGTGGCGTAGGGGACGGGACGGTTTGACGGGGGTTGTGACTGTTTTATTTGACGTCTTTCTAGTTGCGAGACATATCGGATGTTACAGTTATTATTTGAATCGATTTTTCTGAGAGATAAACTTTTTAATGTTAAATAATTGTAATAGTTATGAAGTGTTAAATTTTTAATGTACCTACTTAATATAAATTAACATGTTTGTGTACGATAACGCAATAAATTAATATTGTATTTTACCACATAAATGATAGCACTTTTATACTGATAATTAAAGCAATTTGTCCAAAATTATTCCCTAACCCAGGGTTCGGCAAACTTTTTAGACAAAGAGCCAGATCCCGGAAAAATTACGATTTTTCGGAAGCCCAAAGAGCCACAGTACCGAATTTTAGGGAAAATAAAAATTTCGGGTGAGTCTGCAAAGTGGATATGCTGTGTTTGGGTTCGATAAAAATAATTATATTTTCCTCACGCTATTTTTTACTAATTTTTTTGGGGAACCTAAAGAGCCGCAACAAACCTTTCAAAGAGCCGCATGCGGCTCGCGAGCTGCGGTTTGCCGACCCCTGCCCTAACCATTCCAAAATATCAAAAATGCACAACGTTATAATATTCAAGTTTTCACTTCTGCCGGCACTCCCGGAGTGCAACGTGGTCATTTTTTATGTTTTTTATTTGTGTACACTACAAATTTTCAAGACAATAAAGGGTCCACAGCGCGTTTGTGGTTCATAGACTACGGTATCTGCTCACCATCAGGCAGGCTATAGGCAAGCTTGTTTGTCAAACGTCGCAGTATAAAAAAAATGTCGAGAAATAAAAATCAGACCCCTCTTAAAAAAAAAAAGATTTAGGTACACTAAAGATAAAAAGAGACCAAGCACATATATGGCATAAAATGACTTTGCAGTTAAATCATAGGAATATTCACTCTTTCAGAAAGGAAAGAACTTTCAAAAGCAAGATCCTAAGGGATATCCCCTTCTCAATTACAACAAATGGAATCTCAGCTCAGTTTTTATTTATTTATTTAAACTTTATCGCACAAAAGAAAACTTATCGTACAAAGGGCGGACTTAATGCCATATGGCATTCTCTACCAGTCAAACTAAGGCAAAGCGGAAAAGATCGAAGATTTTTTGTGTACCATTTAATCGTAATTACGTACTGCCTTGAAAAAACGGAGATGTCCTTAGTATCTTTGCTACTGAGGTACCGAATGTCGGGAAAGTTTGACATCAGGGTTTAAATAATGCACGACATTTTTAAATTGTTTTATTTTGAATCAACTTCGATTTGAGAACAAGTAATTAAGACTAATCTTATTCACTAACTACAATTTGATTTATTGTTTTCTCCTCATATTTTGAATTCATTACAGCGATTTGACTAAAATTCTTATAAGTATTAGATATTAAATCCAATTTACAGCAGAAGTAGTCTATTAACAAATATTATCGACACTGTAACAATATCTAAACGAAAAAAGGTTGTATTGCTATTTATGACAAAAAGTTCAAATTTTGCAATTTACAATATCAAATTTTGTTGTCTCATAATTATAATAAAGGCTTGAATAAATATAAATCATTACAAGTGACTTTTAACATCAACGTTAAATTCATCTGGTAATTCCACTAACTAGTAGATACAACTAAACTGAGTTCGATTATGAAAAAAAATATAAACATGTTATTATACTCCAAATAGTACACTCAATAGTTACATGTTTAATTTGCAAATTACCCTGACATTTTTAACATTGACTCTTGCCTTCCGTTCTACAATTCGATGTTTTACATCCACCCACTGAATTTTAGTATCGTATTTTTTACAAAATTTTATTTACACTTAGAGATAGGTACTTACTTAAGTACTTGCGTTATATAAAATTTGGCGGGTAAGTAATACTTTTTCACCACACATTACTTACTCTACACAGTCACTTTGTATAATGATACACTTATGAAAACAAGTATTGGTAATCGTAGTCTGCTTGGCCATTGAGCACTGCCTTGCATCGCCGCTGGGGTTTCTCCTGCAAAAAGAAAATATTTTCACATTGTGGTTGATCAAAACTGCCCTGGACTCTTAATGTATGTACAACGCACAACTGAAGAGATGACATCAGTTTTTACCGTTAGATTTTTCGGTGTCTTAAGGGGAAACACTAAGGGCGAGATAATTGAGAAATAGGTATTTGTAAAATGTATTGCTGTCGCGCCAACCTCAAGCCTTGCGCGATAGGACCTTGGACCGAAAATACCTAAAGTACATAAAATCAACGTTTCGTAGTCCCCTGATTTCTTCTCCAAAACTTGACCTATTTAACAAGTTTTTTTATTAAAAATCAAACAAAGGCTTTGGCCTTGTTCCTATGTGTTCTTTTTTTTAAATAACCTAGTCAAAATTGTTTTCTGGATGTTTGAACACAGCGGAAAATATGGCATTTTTTTACTAATATGACTAATGTTCAAGTTCACTCAACAGTGCAGTTGTGCTACTACCCAGAAATTATTTTAGTCTGCGTCTGCTTAGTAATACGGTGATATTCGACAGTGATTGACTGGGTGGACGTGCTTTGCGTTTAACGATCATCATTAAAATGCTTTTAAAAAATATGCGCGGACTAGTTACAAACTCATATTTAAGCATATTTTTAACTCATATTTTGTAAAAGGGGTCTGATAATAAACTTACAACTGTATAGAAACATACTCCTATAACTCCGATTGCAATATTAAATTCGCTTTTTCAAATCCATCTAAGCACACAAGGTTTCAATCGCAGCGGTTTCATAAAAAGTAATATTAATGAAAATGCCTGAGAAGTAATTTAAAATTTCATTTCTAGGCAAGATTGAGCGATTAGTTCTTTATATTAAATTCAAAAAACAACCCGACACATACTCGTAAAAGCCTTAGAAATAATTTTATACATGGATTCACGCCTTTTTTCCCAAAAGGTGTAGGCAGAGCACATTAAACTTATGTTCCAGTGCCACTCTTAGCATAAATGTGGGTATAAAAGATATACAAAATGTGATATCGCAGTGATAGGTTGCTAGCCCATCGCCCAGTCCCACAACACACTTAAAAATGTATTATTATATTTTATAAATACCTAACTGGTGATCATGAGATACTCCTTACGGTATACGGAGATACTACGTACGGTAAAATTCTTGCCGTAGGTACTTATCGCACGCAATGTTTTTCATAACATTTGCGAGGAAACAAATATATTTTAAAGAAAAAGTACTTAATAGTTATAAAATTATTTCAGGATTTACAAATAAAAATGTGATATTTTAAAGGTTTTTAACAGTGATTTTCAATCATGGATGTAGGCTGAAGGGTCTTCAAATGCAAATGAATGAAGAACATTTTGTAATATTTATTGGGATTTTGTTAAAATGTATGTTGCAAATGTGATGAAGAACATTGTGTGTGACACGGGTGGTAAGAATTTTACAAACTGGAGTCAAGCCACGCCACGCCAGGCTTCTAATAGACTCTTGTTCTTAAAAAAGAACTGTTACTAACCTTGTTGTGTGCCAATTACAGCCCGCTACTTGTGTGGAAAGTTCCACTTCCTGGTCAGGGAGCGACGTAAAATGTTGTACCTACTCACCACGAGCGGTAGCAAAGAAGACCTCGGATCGCATGTATTTACTTGACGCCCGAGCTAAAGGCGTGTGGAATGTGCTATGTATACTGAAGGAACTCACCAGTAAGTACGTGTACTCTCGCCGAAGCCGACAACGCGTTGTCCGGCGCGCATTGATATGCGCCTGCGTCTGACGTCCTCGCTGACTGCACTAGCAGCCTGCTGCTGCTATGCGTCCCCTTTTCAGTCACCAGCGATATCCCGCCACGCGTCGAGTCGAAGTTTATCGTCTGTGACATAAAATAAGCATGCCTTCATTGGCGTACTCCTACTTAATACGTGTAACAATGTATTCTAAAAATGCTTATTTGTATTTGCCTGTTTTATAAACAAGTGTACAAGTACTCTACAATTGAACATCGTTATGTACAAGCAAAAGATAAAATGTGGCTCCTACACAGCCTATAAGTATTGAATGAAAATGAAAACAAATTACGAAACCAACCATAACGCACACTGTAAAAGGTAACGACCAGCCGACAAAGGTTTAACGAAATTCCTCCACTATTCAAGTATTCATTTGGTTTGCGGAATATCGGTAGATGCGGATTGTGGATAGCATTGGCTTCGGCTAGCGTGGAATATATAATGACGTCCCCGCCGTGCGTGATGACGGTCGATTGCGTTTGGTTACACGGCTTACTAAATTGAGCCGCCGCCGGGACAGCAATGCTAGATCGTTGTTTTCTAGTTTCAGTTTGTTGATTGACAGTTCAATTTTCGTCTATGGATACTTATAGGTACTAACGAAATCTGATAATAATGCCTGTCTTGTGTCTTGTGAGAGACAGGCGGAACAGGTAAACGTTCTAGAGAGCTATTTAAATTGGTCTGTCGCCGTCTGAGCTGTTTTGGGCCTATTTGAGTCTATGTACTCGATGAATATGGGCCAATTGAAATTTCAAATTTTCAAAATCAGAATTATTGAGATGAGACATAAAAAAACGATGAGTAACGTCCCTATGCGTCAATCACGATAAATGCATGGAATCGCACCCTGGTTTTAACAGAATCTGCAATGTTCATACATAACATTGCCGACTGACAACATGCACTCCGTGCTCGGCGTGTAATTTATCTATGATTCTAGACCGGCTTTTTAACAATACAGAATACAGATAAGTACATTAAAATTATTAACCCACATTCATATTGGAAACGGTTTACTAATGTTTCGGCGAAAATTATTTGGCAAATGTTTAACTCCTAAACTATTTTTCCCATATTTTTATTTGGTCGAAGTTTTATTTCCCAACTCAACGTTTCGCACTGATATCATTTCCCAACGAATGATTTGATAAATTATTGTTAGGCAAATTATTACCTGGGATTTTTTTTAATACGTCAAATGTATTGATTGGCATAACATACTTTTAGCACTGATATCATTTCGCAACTATTGATTTGATCAATTATTACCTGGGATTTTTTTAAGATTATTATATTATATTATAATTTTTTTTTATGTATTCGTCAAACGAACGAACTACGAACTAGAGTGCCATAGTTTTATCTGTGCGGACTTATAATCTCCAGCGAGTCGACGCCACCCCGCTGCGCGGGGTGTCTATTTCTGGTCTGAGGGACACAAGTGAACCCTAACCTAACCGACCTAAGACAGTCCGCTTATGACAAGCCATTTTTGTCTGCCCTGATAATCCGCGTCCAGAATAGTGCTTCGCGCCTCATTATTTCTATGACCTTTGAAGCGCTCTAAATGGTGCCATGTTTTTGGTTGCCCAAACGTCATTTGACGATTTGTTATTTGCCTAAGCAAATCATTTGCTTCATAATAATTTGCCACATAAAAGTTTGTCGAAGTAAAATTTAGCAATATAAAAATTTTGCTAAATGAGAAAACTGCGAAGTTAAGTTATGCCAACAATTGGTTTGCCAAATGAAAATTCTGCGAAAAGTTGGTTGCCATGTGAAATTCTGCGAAACATATTTCGCCGAAAAGGCAGAACCCCATTAGAAACGTATGGATATTCTCCTGGATTACTCGTCGAATGAAAACTCGTAAAATATGCGCGCCAAAGCGCGCATGTACTCTAGACGAGTTAAAGATTGATGAGCTCAGTAACATCACTCGGGATTATTCAACCGCTTGAGAGGGGCTTCAGACACCGTTGGTGCGGCACGTTTTAAAGTTGTGACAATGGAAACAATATGGTTATAACTTTAAGTGCCATATAGTGCTGACATTATCGACAATGATTTATGTCATATTGGAATGAACATTTATTTATTTATTTCCACCCATACAACTATTGTAGGTACTAAAACGATAGTACAATTACATATTTGTACAACATGTTTAACTGATACTTCCTAGAATATTCCTTTGATTTCATATTAAATGACCAAGATTCTGATTCTTCAATCGAACCCCAGGGCCACGATTCTAGTGTTTAATGACAAATGGAGACGTCCCCAGGATTTTCTATCTCGTCTCTGTCAATCTGATTTTGAATGTTTTTTTAAGACACAGGCATGAAAGTAGAGACATCTTTATAACATGCCAGGGACGTCACATTTGTTTAATTCTAAGAAGAGTATTAAAATTGTAGGGGCTAGGTTTTTTAGAAAACAAGACAAAATAACAATTGAAGAAAGCGAAAAAAATTGAATGCGTTAGATTTTATGCACGCAACTGAGCCAAACAAATAACGGCTATAAATAACTTATTGTGTATTATATTTAAAAAATGTCACAGTTGTTTTTTCAGCTGGCTGTACCTACGTACTAATGGGGTACTTAGGACTCTCTAGGAAGATAATTTAGAACAATAATTCGTCCAAAAGCATGAGTTTTCCTAATTTTGTAATTTATGTTAACTATGTTCCACAATTTGTTTTTATCTTCGAGGGCGTAATAATAACCTACCATCTTCTAATTCTATATAAATGTATCGTAAAAAAAAAGTTTTTTAAAAGAATGTTTGTTAATTGTTTACTGTGTTTATTTTGTACAATAAAGAGTTCTGTTATACTACTACTACTAAAACACCTTTCGAAATTTCGGATAATAATGCTTCTGGACAAATTACTCCCAAAACTGTTGGGTGTTCCCAAAATTATCTAGCCACGTATCTAAACCACTCGCATTATCTATCAAACGTTATCTTCTAACAACTGTAACCGACAGGAAACCCAGTTGAAGGACCTGCGGTACTTTGCCGGTCTTACCTTGCCTCTGTGAGTCCAATTAATTGTGTTCGGGGGCTCCGGTGTGTGCTTGACTATACACGTCAGATTTATAGTGGACCCGGCGTAAATAAATAGATCCGGCCCGCCCAGTATTTCCGTTTCCGGCTCTAGAGGACAAAAAACAAGTTTATTATGTAAAAAAAAACCTCATTAATACATAATCAAGGATTCTCCTAATTCATCGAAATCGCACTTTGAAAGCAAACCTACAACAGATCTATATAATTACATTAACGTGTACCAAATCAAAACAAAAAAACCACCAACAAAATTCCAAGTTCACGTCCAATTTGGAAGTTCCAAATCATAATACTAGGGATGTTACGGAGCTTCGCCTCCGCATCCGTTAAGGCGGAACTTCCGTTCGGTTTTACACCTTCGGATTCGCCTCCGCTTTCGCTATTTTTTTATTTTACACCTCCGCCTCCGCCTCCGCCTCCGTTAATTTTTTACCGAAGTTATACCGGAGCTGAAGGTATTGCATTTGTCGCGGTAGCGCGGCGCACGCCTACGAGTTTTGACTTGTCCGGGAATTACTTACCTATCACTCACGATCGTCCGCTTTTTGTCTTAACTTCTTAAGCAGGCTGTACACATTGGGCCAACGTTGGCGCGTGAGCAGGATGCAGCTATGCAAACTAATGAGAACGAAATAAAGCCCTCTTCCTTTAACGCATAGCTGCATTCTGCTCACGCGTAAACGTTGGCCCAATGTGTACAGCCGGCTTTAGTTTGCATAGCTGCATCCTGCTCACGCGCCAACGTTGGCCTAATGTGTACAGCGGCCATTTCATATAAAATATAAATCAGTTAGTTCCGTGTTGGTATTGCGTTGCGTCATATTAGTTTAAAAAAATACGTTTAAAACTAGTGCCCTATGGAATTACTTTGTTAATATAAGTACAAACTCGGAAAGTGTGAATTATGTGAGAAAGTGTAATTATTCTAGGAAAGGACGAATAAGGGCCACCTAAAATCGTTGCACCATAAAGAGTATGAATATGAAGACTGCCAAAGCAGACTCAGATAAAAAGGTAGCTCCGTGTCCTCGGGTTCGAATTCTACGCCTATTCAAGAGGTAAAAAATCAAATTAGGCGGGGTTGTACCAAATCGTCTGTAATCGTAAACGCTGTTCGTTAAAATCTGAATGTATGGAAAGTTTGACAAGTTTCTATGGGGTGTCAGCTGCCGGCGCCATATTTAACGTTGATCGGTCTGTAACCGTAAGTCGGTGCTACTCGCCCTTAGAATACAAGATGTGTTGACGAAAAATCAAACATCTCACACCTCCGGCTCCGCCTCCGATAAACCTCCGGATCCGGCTCCGGATCCGGCTTCGGTAACGGTTCCAACTTCGCCTCCGGATCCGGATCCGACTCCGTTAAATAAAAAAAATAAACTCCGGATCCGGCTCCGGCTCCGGTAAAGCCGCCTCCGTAACATCCCTACATAATACCAAAGAACTAGATACAACATTTTCAATCTGTGCAGGTAAATATTCACAGTAAGATTAGCTCTTTGACATGAGTGTGTAGGCAAACAAAGTACGGTTGTTGGTGACAGAGTGGAAGCAAACAATATGGCTCTGGGCGCAGCGTCCCATTTAACTTCGCCTCTAGTACATTACGAAGGCATTAATGAATTACTTTCCCTTCAATTTTTCGCTCCACTTTCCCTTTTGATGTGTGTACATAATCTAATCTGTATCTCGAGTCTTCCAATGTAAGTACCTATGTAAATAAAGTTTAAATATGAATGTGTAAAGAAGAAGTGCAAACATACTTCGTCAGCTTTTAATCACGAAACATAAAATGTAACTGCAATTTTTTGTGTGCAACTTAGGAGGCTCACCAAGGATTCGGGAATCGCAAATATAAAATAAGTGCCAAGGTAAAATAGGGTAGAGAAACTAGTGACACTATTGTTAACCATTAAAATGATTCTGCCACTTATATTTTATGTCATTAGTTCAAATTACAATTCAACCTGAGGTTTTATAAGATAATGGACAATATCTGATATCAATCAAATACTTTATTATTCATTGTTATAAAAATTTTGTTGCGTAGCCAATAATCAGTTTTTTTTTTCATAAATCTGTTAAACAATAATCCAGCATTATATCTAACATGTTATAGGCCATTTTCTGTCCATACAACATTGCGTAAATGCGTGCATCTAGCTGTGTTTGCTCCAATAACTCCAACGGAAACTTAATCCTCTGCAAGACAAACAGATAAACAAGTGGCGAGCTTCCTGCAGTCGTGGCTTAACTAGAACGAGCCGGTTCAAGCCGGATGCGATTCCAATTAGAAGGTTGGCAAGCCTGCTGGACCGAGTGCCACGAGTCAGAACAGTGTCGTTTTAATCAATGGGTTGGCACAATTCAGTATTACTCGGTTGGCCCAGTGTGACTTTGTACTTGAAGTAATTTGTTAATGAGCTTACATGAAGAAATTCTTTGCAGGTACCGAATACCGTAAGATGAAGAAATGAGTTGGACGTTAATATTATGACTACTGCTCCTCTAAGAGACCGGGATATAAGATGATGTTTGATGAATCATTTCCATACAGGGTTTCAGGCAGAGGCCGGTAAAACTTCTCCTCGTAGCGCGGCTTGTATTTGATCTTACCCACGATGTTGAGGAAGGTGGTGCGGCTGATGGGTTTCATACTGGTAGAATTGCACCGCTGCGGGGAGTGGATGCGCAGTGCTTACTTTTCGTAGCATGGCCTGTAGTAGATCTTACCCACGATGTTGAGGAAGGTGGTGCGGCTGATGGGTTTCATACTGGTAGAATTGCACCGCTGCGGGGAGTGGATGCGCAGTGCTTACTTTTCGTAGCATGGCCTGTAGTAGATCTTACCCACGATGTTCAGGAAGACGGCGTGACTGATGGGCAGCGTGGTGGATATCTGCCACTCGTACTGGCCGGAGTCGCGCCACTGCGTGGTGGATGCACAGTGCCCACTACTCGCAGCGTGGCCTGTTGTAGATCTTACCCACGATGTTGAGATAGACAGTGTGACCGATGGGCGGTGTGGTGGATATCTGGCACTCGTATTGGCCGGAGTCGCGCCGCTGTGGGGAGCGGATGCGCAGTGCCCACTCCTCGGACCGTGGCTTGTGCTGCGCCTCGAATCGCTGGTCCGACGTATACGTGTAGCGGCCCACCGTCAAAAGGTGGATGTCGCGGTGACGCACCCATGATACCTTTACCGTAAATAACCATCATCAATATTCAGGTATTTCACTTACACTCCAATTCCACAAGTACTAAAATCCTGCACTACATTCAATCAAATGCATTAATTCCTTAAAATAAACTTTAATCAGCGGACCACTAAACAGTTCAAGCAACTGTGTAATTCTAACATACGTCTGAGTGCTCGCAAACATAACGTAATCACAGAGTTTATGAAATTGTAACTTTGAGCATATTCTATACGATTTGAGAATGTTCCGACTAAACTTTTTGGTGCTTAGGAACCGGAGATTGAACTGTTTCGCTTCAAACGTTTTCACACTCGGAATTGGAGTGAAAAGTTTGAGCAATTAAAACTTCCGACCCGAGCGTTTTTGACACAGAAAAATTGAGGTTTTGAGATATTCGTATAGGTACATACTTCAAAGGTCGTTTTATTCGTTTCAGGTCATTGTAGTACAATTGTTCGACTACAATCTATTGTAGGTAGCTTTTGTATTTTTTGGAAATGACCACTTTGTATTTATTATATTAAAATATAATTAAACGAGTCACTCACGTCTTTAAGGCTTATTATTGCTCGACATGGCTCAACCAATACATGGTGCTTTGTCATGAGCGCTCGCGTTGCCGACGCACACAATGCTACGCTCGTGGCCGATCCCGTGGTCCCGCTAAGTAGCGGAAAACAGTTACGACGTAAGCGCCCGCTAGGCGGGTTCCTGCCAGTAAATAAGTTAAAGACGCGAGTGACCCATTCCAATATATTTTAATGTAACTATAATAGGTACTGACGCAAGTTTTCCATGTAAAACTTTGTGTTTTGTTGAACTCAAAAGCAATAGTAGTTGGTTTGACAATATTTTTGAATGTTTCCTAGCCATAAAATGTAATTGATAAAGAATGATCATGACATTTTAATACTCGATAATTATTCTGTTTTAAATCAAATATCAGAAAGAATACTCACCGTTCGGTTTTGCAAATTCTTCACTTTGCAAAGAAGCGTGACAGGGTGCCCCACCAGGCCAGTCACATTGTCAGGTGTGGTAGGATCAAAGAAAGGAGCTCCAGGCGCCTGCGGCCAGTCTTCTAAGAACTCCGTTCGGAACCTTCGGGAAGATTCTGAAACTGTGCTCTGGTCTCGAGGTTTATTGTTGCCGCTATCTTGACGGCAGACTGAAATAATGATATCTTTTAATTTCGTGACACGGATGAAATACTTGTTAAGTTTACCCTAATAGCCTTTTAAAAGTACATGTTTAGATGGCGAATTCTGACCCGTAGCGGTTTAAAATTTCGTAAATAGGTTTTTCCGTACTCAAAGTCTGATACTTGGCTATTTAAAGTGGCTTAGGTTATGACTTAATATCGGTGCTGAGCTGCAGGTAACCTACGGGCTCTCATCGGTGACGGATAGTGGTCAGTTGTGAATATATCGAAAACAGTAATCGATTAAGACGCGGCAGTGTTATCAAAGCGTACTGGTTTTCGCGAAGGGTTTCTCAATTAAAGCTAACATAGTCTTAAAAAGTAAGGGGTGGGTCGAACCGGGTATTATACTACGATGTGGAAGGCTAGTGGAGAAACAAAAACATTATCAGTAGCGGTGTAATGAGTAGAAAATGATGGACTGGCAAGTAATCCACCGACAAGAGCCCGGCTCTTGATTTTGAAATGTTAATGCTCATGATCATTCCTGTTGCTTGCGCACACTTTCTATAGTAAAAAAAAACCGGTCAAGTGCGAGTCTGACTCGCGCACCGAGGGTTCCGTTTAAACTATCAATTAACTCAAGGTAAAGTAAATTTCCCAATATTTGTTAAATAACTTATTTTAACACAACAGAATTCAATTTCATACATCGAATAGCTTTTACACCAAGACCAGCGAACTACCAAGACTGCGAATGATTTTTTTTTGACCTGCTATTGAAATATACCCGTCTCAACCCCATTAATTCTAGAAAAATCTTAACAGCGCGAAGTAGGAATGGGGTCAGCGCGATCTATCAGCTCCATTTGGTACTAACGTGCAAGGGCAATCAGCTTAGTATGTATCAAAGAGTAAAGTAAGTATATGGTCTAACCATAAAATATACAATACATTCCGGCAAAATCCTGACAACCACCAGCTGTCATTCTCTATCAGAAGCCAGTGCGATCAGCGGCTAAAATCTATAGAGGTTTTAAACCGCTGTCGCCACAAGTGTGTAGTAGTGGCAGTTAACATGAATATTGTCTTTTAACAATACATTTTACTATAAATATTAAATACGGAACCCTAAAAGTGTCATTGTCAGATTTAGGTTTGCGTCTTTTCGGTGGACATTGCCAAAGTCTTGGCTTTAAAGTCTAATATTTGGTTGAACTCTGAATCCGCATAAACGGCGTCGCCTCTTCTATAATTCTATGCGATAAAAACATATTATATAAAGACATAAGCCCTTAACTATTGCCCACTGAAAAGAGGATTTTTGTTTTACTGAGTGACAATGACCCAAAAAAGGTTAGGTCAAGCACAATACTAAATAGGTGTGATATGTATACATGTACACAATCGAGATATGGCAACAGTCAGGAGACTGGTGGCATAACGCCACTTTACAATGTCACACAAAACAGTACTTTGTATGAAAACCTACTGTGAAGTGGTTGTTGTTAAAAGCGAGACTGCCAAAACTCACTAAATGCAGAGAATAGGGGAGTAGACTCAAAATTTATTATTACTTCAAAAGAAAGAAGGCAATAACCCTCCTCTCCTTCGGTAGTTGGGTAAAAAAATATGCCGAATGACGAAAATCCCATTTAAATATCTCAAAGCTACAACCGTTTTAATGTTGCTTGTTATTGTTAGAGATAGGAAACGCAGGCAGACCGTGACGTCACGATCCTCGAGCGTCATAGTAAATGACAATCGTTTCATATGAAGGTGCGTTTTGAGGAAAAGGGACAGCCATACCCCCTATTAAAACTTTGAACACATACTCGTAACTTTGGGATTATGACCAACAGGTTAACCATTTCACTAAATTCTTTATCCTTTTTCAAGAAAATATATAATTATTGATTATTTTATTTAGTGTCTAAACTCCTATTAATAACTGTATTGGATGAGTTTTTCTTTACCTAACCTACATTTAACCACTCGGTGCCCAGTGTGCCAAGAGAAAACAGTGACAGTTACTCGAAATAATATCATACTAGTTCGAAAAAGGTTTGCTTTGTTTTGTATCTAGGGTAGATCAAAATATGGCACCAGTATAACCTTACACTCGAGTAATTTAGTAAATGTACGCTATTTAACATTTCATAATTTCGATTAATAAGCAATCATTTTTACTTTCTGAATGTTAAGACCCGTGGATAAGTTACTAGAAATGTTACTTTGCTATTTAGCTAGATGTCGTGATGATGTACGCAAAGTAAGTATCAATCGATTGTTACGACACTTTTGGATAAATGTAAGCTCTGACGTTCTATTATGGCGCCTACGTAATTTCAGAGCAAGTGCAAGAGTAAAAATTGCTATGCTCTAAGTTTCAGGCGCTCTATACAAAATACACAAACATATTGAGAATTTTCCCGTTATTTTGAATACTCAAACTTCTTATAGGTTTTCCTGTAATCTTTAAGCAATGAACTATTTTCCATATTTTTTTCAGAATTTTAAGCCTAGTAGTTTCGGAGATAAGGGGGGGGGGAATGGTCAATTTTCGTCTGTTTTCCTGAATTACTTAAAATCTGTTTTTGCTAAAATTATAAAAAAAATACATCTGAGATGCTTACAACAACCCCTTTCATTTGATATGTCACACAATACAGTATGCGAAACTTTTTTATTTTCATTTTCCTGTTTACCCCCCAAAAGTGGCCCCCATGTTCAAAATTCATTAACGTCCATCTTTGGGTCACCAATTTACATATGTTTACCAAATTTCAACTCAATCGGTCCAGTAGTTTCGGAGCAAATCGGCTGTGACAGACGGACAGACGCACGAGTGATCCTATAAGGGTTCCTTTTTTTACCTTTTTGGTACGGAACCCTAAAAATAACCCTTTATAAAACTAGGAAGATTTACTCTATTTTAAATTGCAACTGGGAATTCAAAAAGGCCTTAGCAGTGCAGAATTCCCTACTGCCGCGTAATAAAAAGATCGATGGCTGTTTAAAGGCTTCCAATTCTCTCAACAACACTAGGTACACCTGGGCTTCTGTTCTACTAGCGCTTTAATAGTTTATTTAGTCTGTCAGCTTTATAATTGTACTAGCTGATGCCCGCGGCTTCACCCGCGTGGTTATAGGAAAATGTAACATATTGAATTTTCCCGTGGGAATTAGATGTATTCCCGCAGGAAAAAGTAGCTTATGCCACTCTCCAGCTTCTAAACTATCTCCATACAAAAAATCACATCAATACGACGTTCCGTTGCGACGTGAAAGAAGGACAAACACACACACACACACACACACACATTCGCATTTATAATATTAGTAAGGATTGCGCTCTTCTGCATTAACAGCAAACCCGTTTACGGATAAATAAATAAATAAATAAAATTTAGGCGAATGAATACCGACTAACGTTGAAGAATTTAAACACCAAACATATGATTTTCATTGTTACTTAATTAAGTAACAATGAAAATACATAAGATGCAAGAACTAACGCTTCCTGTGTAGAATGGTCAGCAATCAGTAACATACTGGTACATTTTACTGATCATATCGTTTAGTATAAATTCGTAAACATCTGGGTTTTAATAATTGAAACGATTGCAGCCAATCGGTTAAACGATACTAAACAGAATTATAGACCTAGACTTTGTTATTTTTACGGAAGTAACAATTGTCAATTACTTCACATACCTAAATTAACATTTTAAATAACAGGGTAAAATTACCATGACAGAAGGTGAACCTTCAATTTGTACGAAACTTGGTAACAAAATTAACGAGTTAAATTCGCTTTGTTCTTTAAGTAAACGTAATCGTGAATCAAGAGTAATTGTAAATATTCCGCGCCTACTATAAACAAAACCATAACTTCATTAATCCGGTAAAAAGGGGAAGAAGGACAACATTGTCATGGCGCTTACTGTCTTTGAAAGTAATTTTTATTATCATCATCCAGTCTTGTTTCTGTTGTTTTACTATTTCACGGCATATTTGGTTTAAGTTGACTATTATACACACTTATTACCATCAAATTGTTATCAGTGTCTGTCAATCGCTTGCAGAAATAAGTATGTTTGCATAGAACCTACCAAGCAGGATGTACATTGGACATAAATGACATTACTTTATTATGTGTACCTTCAGTGTTTTTGAAGCTAGGTTGATAGGCAGACTGTGACGACTGTATTAATTATCATTACATGTGATACATTTTTCAGGTGTAAAATTCTTTTTTTAAAGAACTTGATTCGAAAAATGCTATTAAGTTCGTATATCAGTTTTTATACGTATATAAATCTTATTTATTTAAGAAATGACATAATACTAAAACATACATACATACATTCACGCCTTTATTCACAAAAGGGGTAGGCAGAGCACATGAAACTTATGTTCCAGCGCCACTTTTACCATAAAAGTGGGTAGGTTGCTAGCCCATCGCCTAGAACGCACTTCAACCCTGCTCCCTTAGTCGACTTTTACGACACCCACGGGAAGAAAGGGGGTGCTTGAAATTCTAACCCGAGACCACACGGGGTATACCAATAGTGAAATAATACTAATACTAGGGCAGTTTCAGGTGATGATGTGGCCACGCTGGTCAAAAGCACCAAATTTTTTTCAGGTGCTTGGTTAGGTCCATCGCTTTAAGTTTTTGATAGGAACCAACTCCTCCGTCGGCCATCTTTAATTTTATGACGACAATTTTGAATTATACGTATATCATTAATATCTCGAGTTTTAAATAACGTAGAATCACAAACTTAGTGTCTAAAAATACATATTTGGGGTCGAGGAATTCAACTAGATATTCTATAGAGTCGAGAGTCCCAAAGGATATCAAACGGAACCCTGTTCTTAAGCTTCCGCTGTCCATCCGGCTGTCTGCGTATCAGCAACAGCTAGACTGTTAAAATTTTCACAGAAGTTGTTTTTCTATTGCTGCTTTAATATACATTCATAAAAATACAAAAATAAAAAAATTAACAGTGCTCTCATTCATGAAACATAATTTTATGGCGATTTTTTGCCCGCCTATAACAATGGGTATATCTCTAGAACTGTAATATGTAGACAATTGAAATTTGCGCAGACTATGTACGTTACTATAAAGCCTCTATAATAACAAGTAATAAAAATATAATAACGGAAATAATTGTTTTTTTAACATAACTTAAACCAACTCTAAGAACAAAGATGTTTTACATGTATGTGCAGTGTTATATATAAGTATGCGGTTCAGCATATACTTAGCATAAACAATATGTATATTTAGACACCAAGTTTGTGATTTTAAGTGACTTAGAGAGATATTAATATTTAACTATAATTCAAAATGACCGCATTAAAATTCAATATGGCCGACGGAGGAGTTGGTTCCAATCAAAAACTTAAAGGAATTGACCTAACAAGTGCCTGAAAAAAAATTGGTGCTTTTGTCCAGCGTGTTCACATTTACGACAATTTGTTCGAGCACTCTGCCCCACTAAATATAATAGTTATAATACATGAAACAATCAATAATATAATTGTACCTATAATATAAAGTTTAGTTGGATGGAATGAATTGGTTCAGTATTAGTGGCTCTATACTTTCCATTTAAGAAATAGAAAATAAGAACAGGTAGGTGTAGGTACCTAAGTTGTTATACCTACTTCTCTATTTCTGCAGGAATCTCATAAATTTTCAAAATAATGCAAAGTTCCTTGCGAGGTAAAAGCAGCAATTCATTTTCAATATTTTCGAAACGAAGGTACTTTTTCTATTGACACCCCGTGATTCGTCGAAATTTCCATCAATTTAATTTGTCTACAATCGTCTTGCATGCCAGCACCGAGTGAGAAATTAATGATCTTGGCGATCAGATTAAAAATTAATCGCGTTATCTGCCTAAAGAGCAGCTCGAAGAAATGGTGCGGAAAATGAAACGCTCCCAGTGGAGACGTAAATCTTGATTGTCAGCCAAAGCTTGATTAAGTGTTAAAATTTAAATTATGATCCTCGCTTTGTCCTGTGGACGGACGGCTTTACAACACCGTTTTATGTTAACCCACGCGTTTTGTGCAATTTTATGCTCTACGTAATAAACCTTGGGCTCTATAGACCCATAATTCTGTTTATGTCTGACTGATCTTAATCTCTTTAGCATGGATTATTTTAGACTTTAATAAGATATATAATAGGTAAGAGTGGATAGGCATCTTCTGGGTAAGCTTGATCCCTCTTAGACCGTGTCTTAACTTTCCATCATTTTCATTTTGAATAAAAAAATAGAAACAGCCCGCCATTTAGACAAAAGATATTTTTGCGTTTCCCAACAATTGGGATAAATATAAATATGTTATACAGCATACACATATAAGCTTCTTAAGAAACATATGCCACAATAAGGATATATTATGTTTTTCAATATACGAGTAAGTATTTATGAGCGTTCTTAGAATTCCACCCCGATTCCGATATATACATGAGAAAGATGTGAAATTCCATTCCAATTCCATCTATCGCATTCCATTTATTCCATTCCGTCACCCTTTCACACTTCTCCGACAACAATTCAGGTCAAGTGCGTACAATCAAGCACTATAAAGCTCACAATCGCTTAACGCGCTTGCAAAACTCTTAACAACTTGTCAAGACACTCACCTATAATGTACGAGAGAAAATGGACTGTAAAGAGGTAGACAGCCGTGGTGCGCGCCATCGTCAGTGCCTCGGAGCAAGGTCATTGATCCTGAAACAAAGGTTCTTTTAATAACCCTTTTTTAGCAGTGCAAAAATGAATGGCGGTGATTTCCATTTAAGTCAACAACGCGAATGGGCTTTTTAACTGTCATTGTGACGTGAGCTTATTTTGGTAAGTCGAATGGAATAGCTCAGTTGATAAAGGGGAGAGAAGCCATTATGGGGCACGTAAAAGCACACTACACCATTAAAATATAGTGAGTAAGTAACGCTGCGTTTACATTTGAAGTTTATATAATGTGAACGTGCAAGATACGTATAATATTTCATGGCATCGTGCTGTATCGTTTTGTTAATAATGTGCGAAGATCAATATTGCTTGCTTTTGGTGTAGGTGGTGAAATATTATAGTTTTTTTTTAATCTTCAATTCCAATTTACTTTCATCTTTGATTGACTTGCACTTGCTTAGTGATACAGATGAATTATCATTTATATTTATAGATATTCATTGAATTTTGCGGATATTAGGTAGAAGGTACTTAACGTTATGGACAACAAACAATACAATCAAATCAAAACAATATATTTATATTGTTTTGATTTGATTGTAGCTTCGTAATATGAAATAATATATATAATAGTATATTAGACACCGTCGTTAAAGCTGATTCACTCGCCTGCCATCGAAGCTTATAGAACAAGACAAGTTAGTTGCGTTTGTCTAATAGCCTAGTACCATCGTGTCTTATTAGTTATTATTTAATACCATTTATTAAAAAAATACACACCTTGACAGGATTTTCAAATGAGATAAATTAAAAATATACTTATTAATGAAATGAATTTTAATTTATCAAATAATAACATTTCGTTGAAATTTCTACGGTACTGATACTGGATCATTTATAATCACACTACGGATAAGAAATCATAAAGCTCGAAAATGATCTTCAATCTCTTGTAGAATTTAGAACGACCCTTTTAGAGATGGGTGCAAAAAGAAGGTTTTATTTAACCGTCGTGTCGCCTTTAGATGCTGTAATAAGGTGACCTTAATTTAGACCTTTGGTTTGAATGGATTTTTATATATGCAGGGAGGTGTGCAAGTTTATACGGTGAAAACCTTTTAACGTAATATCTCGTTTTATGTAAAGTTATTTTATAAGATCTCTTGATGTCGCTACATTTTGGCCACCCCCAACAACTGGCCACTGCGCAAAAATTTTTTGGTGTTTCCGCAATAATAGAACAACATCAGTTATAACTAAATACCTACCTACTTTAAAAGAAACACTACAAGTATTAAGCTAATGGATATAACCATATGCAAAGAGCAATTTATTTATTATTAGGCACACTAACAACATACAAATCATAAGGTAGTTTATACAAAAGTTACATAGCAATATCTTAGTAAATTTGTACTTGGATAACAACCGAGCACAACATCTGAATACACTCATCGAATATTTACTGTTTTTTTTCAAGGCATGTTTAAGTCGGGATACAACTTTATGCTAAAATGTAATAAAATTTTAATATTCAAATAGTATTTAACACTTTAAAATACATGAACTTAAAAATAATTTTGAAAATTGACGTCGTTAAGCTCATAGGAAACGCGTTTTATAAACAAGTTTTCAGGAAAAATAAGAAGATACTTTTATATTGCCACTAAATCTGGCTAGTTACGTTACTTTATTATCTAGTAACTTGTAACACAATGGCTTTCGATGTGATATCGGCAAAGTTGTTTATTTCACCACAGCCTTGCATTCTTGTTACACTTTTAAGACTCCTGAGCAAACTCCGAAGTTCTAAAACTTCACTTGTTTCGCTTCACCGCTCGGACTAGAGAGTTTTGTTTTCCTAAAGAAACTTGAGAGCATGTGTTTGAGGTAGATTTCAGGGTTCCTTTTATACACAAAAACAGATAAATAGGCTTTCTAATGTGCAAAAAACATAAATTCCATACCATGTTCAAAATTTTCCAAAATACATTTTCTACATTGTTCGAACTTCGTACCTTACAGTATACTTTCAAATATATAGGTATATAACGAGATCCTGTTATTTGAGCCTGTATCATCCTGATCTAATTTAATACCATATTGTACCATCTTTCAAGGTCGTGGGTTTGAAAAAAACTTATGTACGAAATATCATTTCATATTTAAGATTAGTTTTTCGGTGAAGGAAAGCATTAAGACACCGGTCTTATCCCAATACAGTTTAATTTTCGTTCTGAGTGGGAAGGGCAGATGGCAGTCGCTTTCGTAAAACTAGTGCCTATGCCAAATCTTGGGATTAGGGTGCCAGACCTCGGGCTCCTTTAGGATTCAAACGGGGAAATGCTAGGATGATGATGGTTATATCATTTTAAAGTTTTACGGACTTTCCCGGATCCCGTCCCTTTGGGATTAGTCTGTGATATACCCATTTCACATTCTTATTGATTTCAACATGTGTCGTGCGCTCGTGTTAATTGAGATTGACCTCGTAAGAGTCATTACAAACATATACATTTTGTAAATCATTTTATAATTATTGTCAACAAAAAAGTGCAGACTAAGTCAATAGGTTTTTATACAGTTCTAGCTTTTATACAGCTAATCAGAACCCATCCGTTTATCCCTGTATGGGTCTCAATGTAAGTAAAATTTGTAAAGGAAAAAGCTTTTTGAAGATTGGCTCGCAACTTCCTCATTCAGTACCGTTCAGAAAACACGGTCGGGTTGGCAAGCTCATATGTTTGCTGTTCAATTATCGGGTATCGAAATTACTTCCAAAACATTCGAGAATACCTTGATTCGAAAGAAATAACTTCCGCTTTGTAAGTTAGATGTTATTAAGGTTATTTATTTATTTCAACTTTATTGCACAAAACCAAAATAATGTACAAATGGCGGACTTAATGCCAAATGGAAATCTCTACCAGTCAACCATAAGGCCAAACTGTTTTGCTTAAAATTATGATAAGACGTGTTATTATGATTAGATGTAAAAACGTAATGTAAATACGTGTAAGGCTTAAATCACGCTGTTGCGGCCTGCGGTGGCGGTCAATAGTAAACTTGAACTGAACACTATACCACAGATGAAATAATATTGTTTCAGACTACATGTAAGCGGGTTTATTGTATATACGAGTATGTGAAGATAAAGACATATTTTAACAATAATTAATGAGACGGTTCTTTAACCACAATGTGTTTTATTTCCCGTGGAGATTTTGCATAAAAATGTGTTTTTACGTTCTGCATGCAATAGCGTGCCGCAGTTTTTTCTACATTCAACCTGGTTACAGCAGCGGTGATACTTTCAGGAAAGTTTATTGCATAATTAATATTTAATGGCAAGTTACAGTGTGAGGCTCCGCATACTGTTATTAAATAGTGTTGTGAACGTGCAAACTGCATTAGATTATTTTTTATTACTCGTAGAAAACGGCTAAATATTTAAATGTAATGTCTCACTCTCTCTTCGTTTTAATTTTACCTGCAATCATCATCATCACATTATTTAAGAGCTAGGTTCTTGTTGGCGGAGTAACCGGCACTGATTTGAGTCCTTTGCCAGCCTCTTGACGTCTTGTTATGACTCGTACGACTCGACACTTTTATTTGACTGGCGTAAGCAATGATGTAATATAAAAAAATCGGCCAAGAGCGAGTCGGAACTCAGCAATTAGTGTTCCGTACATTCAGTTATTTTAAATGATTCATACTTTATCTCCTGATTTTGAAGCTAACTACTTCTAACTAACCTGCTTGATTTTTTGAATGGAGTTCAACAAAAAATATATTTATACCTATATCTTCGATTCTCATACAAAGTTTGTGATGGCTAAAAAACATTTCTACGACGTGTATAACTAAAGAATTTGGGAAATTGCTACAAACGTTGTCAATCAAAGTTCTGTCTCTAGTAGTATTTGTGTCATTTAACATCTGCGTAAACCTATACTCTTAAAATGTGTGGTTATACTATTAGTCTTTTTAGAACTAAAGTTGACGTTAAAATCACCTATAATTATTACAAGTGATTCATGCCGAGACGACGCTCTTATATTGTCACTTATTGCATGATAAGGCCGACCATGATACGGGGCTAGGTCATCGGTCCACCTTGTAGGGGATCTACCCATGCTGCGCCTTCCGGTACGTGGTCGCCACTTTCCGCCCCAATGGCCATCGGTTCTACGTGCAATGTGCCCCGCCCACTGCCACTTATTGTTGTGTGTTGTGTAAGGGCTAGTTACTTATTTTACTTTACTGTGTTGTGTAAATACCTTTAAATTTGTCGAATCCGCGAGCGATAAACCTCAGACCAAGAAAAAAGATAGACAGAGCATTACGAAAAACCTAGTGAAGCCGGTTTTCAACCAAGCCAAATAAGTTTAGCACACGCTCACGCGCACTTATACACACAAAAAAATTGCACAAACCTGAATATGGAAACACTAAATAATGTGATAACTATGACGCCTCTATTTGGTTTATTAACCTTTGATCTATGTATCAGCTTTAAATATGGAACACTAAAAACAAACATTCATAATGTATGGAGTTCTTTATTTGAATTATATATTGGTAAAGATTGTGACAACAATAAATCTTATTTCTACTAGATGAAAATTATTCGTCGGATTCATTCGGAAATACGGAAATATAAACTATTGACAATCTATCTCTAAACTACCACACACCTCTAGTATATATTGACTCCCAGATCCGCAGCAACTACACCGAATCGAAGGTCAGACTTTAACTGGATCGTGGGTAATTGTTGAAACCACCAGACCTGCGTTGTCTAATTACTTGAGATCGGGTATTTTTCGGTTTCGGTCGGATCAAATCGGAAACAGGAAACAACACGAAATACAATGCTGTGTTTTCATTATATCAATATTTATTTATCAGACCGCGAAGTGCAATGTACGTCACCAGACAAGGCTATACTGAAGAACTAGCGAAAAATGAGACGCTATACCGATTTTATTTGTAAATACAATTTAAACTATTAAAGCTAGGGCGGGAAAATTATCAACATGACGTTGATAATTTTCCCGCCATTAACACACAATTTCCGTTATGCATGTGTATTTCAAAGTCTTAGTTAGCTATAGTTTCTAAAATAGAGCTGGGGACAGCACTGTATGAAAATAAGTTACTTTGGTCATATTTTACACTAGTAAGAGCTATCGTAAAAAGAACTCAAAATGTGTATAACGCCTCAAAATTTTACGAGCTTTCGAATGATACCCCACACGTTCCTTGAAATCCAAAAAAAAAATTGCGAAACCTCTTATTACCCCTCAAACTGCCTCGTTTATTGGGGGTTACAGCTTTTTGACTTCATTTATGTAATTAGACCATACATTTCTATATCTATACCAAATTTCAGCTTCCTATTTCCTTCCTTCCTTCCTTCGAGAAAACTGGCCGTGACAGACGGACAGCCTCCGATTGAACGCATAAGTGTTCCGTTGGACCAATTTTGGTACGGAACACTGAAAAGAGGTAGATTTGACGACCGGTTAGCCTAGTGGGTAGTGACGCTGCCTACGAAGCTGAAGGTCCTGGGTTCGAATCCCGGTAAGGGCAAATATTTGTGTGATGAGCATGATTATTTGTTTCTGAGTCTTGGATGTTTTCTATGTATTTAAGTATTTATATCTATTAAATATATCGTCGTCTAGTACCCATAACACAAGCCTTATTGAGCTTACTATGGGCCAAGCTCGATTTGTGTAAGATTGTCCCCTAATATTTATTTATTAATTATTTATTTATTTATAGGTTATAAGCCCTCCAAAAGTGGCACACTAAAACTCTGTCAATTGTATGACCTTGCGTCAGTGTCGCGTCGTCAATGGTACGTATAAACGTGTCTCAGCTGTCAGATTTGGTGGCCATTTTTAAACGCGGAATTTCATAATAGACAAACGTATCTACCTCTTTTTAGGGTTCCGTACCCAAAGGGTAAAAACGGGAACGGGAAGGGTAAAACTATAAGGTGTATTTGAATAAAATTTTGAGGATAGGTGTATTTTGTTAGCCGCTACATAGTTTTGTAATTAAATGACTAAAAAACATTGTTTTAGGGGTACACTACATACATAAAACTGAAAGTCAAAAAAATGATTTTCATTGCATGCCCACGTGTGGCACATTAATCGATAGGCCTTTCAAAATAAATATAAGGTTTCTCTGCAACTTTTTTGATTAAGTGAATAGAGTCGGAGATAATCGCCCCGAAAGTCACTAAAATTGTGTCCCCCCCCCCCTCTAATTTTTGAACCGCGTATTTTAAAAATATGAAAAAAAACATGGACATAGGGCTTATTAAATTCTATCAGCGAAAATTGTTTTGAACAAGATCAGTTCAAAGGTTTTCGAGATATTTCTAAAAAACTGCCTTCCTTAAGGAAAAGGACGTAAGTGCCTTAAGATTTTAGTTTTTATAGATAATGGTACGGAACCCTTCGTGCACGAGTCCCACTCGCACTTGGCCGGTTTTTTATATTACATCATTGGGCGTAAGTATGTCTGGGCACTCAATTGCCTCTCTTTCCTTCGATCTTGTCTCCCGAGATATTAAAAAAGAAGCTGTCGTGCTTTGCTAAAAGTGCCCGATCATTTCGCCTATTCCAATTTGTATTGTTTTTAACAAGCATTGGCTCTGTCAAACCTTAAAACCTCGTCGTTTGTCTTCCTTGCTGCCCAGCTTATTCTTACTATCCTCCGCCATCACCACACATCGAAGATTTTCTTCATACTTTTGCGTCAGCATCCACGTCTTACTCCGGTACAAAGCAATACTCCAGATAAAGACTTTGATAAGACGTTTCTTGGTTTTCTTAGATACACAGTGCAATTACAAACCATTTTATTTATGAGGACCAAATGTTGACATTATACTTCTCCTGCTTTTATTGCAGATGTAGTTTGACGACATCTTACAATACAGTATAATATTATGATGTAGGGTAAGGTGCTTACCTTTACAAAATGTACCTTCACATTTCAACTCAAATATGCTTCACGTTAGTTCCTGGTAAACATGTTTACAGCGTTTGAAGTCGTTTTTGTTTACCCTACTCGTTCCTGGGTAGCTTTCACGCAAATATGCAAAAGTAAGTTGGTCTTGCAGTGAAAATCAACTAGTTTGTTACTTTCGTGTGTCTCTATACCTACACTTTCATACACTGTTATATGTTATGTCATCGTAGGGAAAGGTAGGTATTATTTATACTCCTTGTACAAAATATTTAAATAATATGATTTGAACCGAGGACCGTCAGCTTCGTAGGCAGGGTCACTATTTACTAGGCCAAACTGGTCGTCTAAATACTTGAATAGAAAACTAGCCTTTTTACCGGACTGCCGAAGGAGAGGAGTGTATGTTTTTCGAGAGTATGTATGTTATGATTATTAATATTTATTTATTGTTCCACAATTATACAATTCTTTTTTTTTAAACAATTTAAGGCACCGCCAAACTGCATAACAGTTTGTTGGCGGTATTATCACTCTCGTTTCATTCCAATCATGAGATCACACATCCCAGACGACAAGCCAAGCCCGCCCCTAAAAAGAGCTGTAGGTACATGGTTATAGCACACTTTAGTGTTTAGTTTGTATGTGACCTTATTCTTTGGCACGCCCTGCAGCAAAAATCGTTTGACGGATTTCGACATATGAGGTGTCATTTAATTCGTATCAAGTGACATAGGCTATAAAAATTTCCAAAATTTCCACCAGAATCAAAAGTTCGCGTAAAAAACGGACGCAATAAAACTAATTAATAAAAAAATAAAAAAACCCGACTGCGTCAAAAATGAACTCAAAAGATAGAAACAAGATGTAGGATTTAAAGAATCAATTTTAGTAATCAAATACATCTACTAATAATACATATAAAGCGGTATTGTTTATATGTTTGCATGTAGAACTAGTGTGGTGTGGATTTGAAAACAGTCGGAGGGATATCGCGACAAGTTAAACATACCGTTAATTTTATGCCTCCGACTGTTTTTTCAAATCCACATCACACTACTTCTACATGCAAACATATAAACAATACCGCTTTATATTATTAGTAGAGATGTGTTTGATTGATTAAATTGATTCTTTAAATCTTACATGTTGTTTCTATCTTTTGAGTTCATTTTTGACGCAGTCGGGATTTTTAATTTTTTTATATATTTTTTTTTATTAATTTAACTACAAAATTAAATTGAAAACAAAAGCCCTGCAAAACTGTTTTATACAGTTTGTCCCTGCTCGGTATAACCTGGTGAGTTTAGTATGGCGTTTATTAATTGTGTGTAAATACCTATGTAGATATTGAACAGACACTGAACAATTTTCATTAACAAACCACAGAGCTTTATTTTCATATACTTCGTATAACACAAGCCTTATTGAGCTTACTATGCTTAGTTCGATTTGTGTAAGATTTTTCCGTAATATTTATTACTTATTTATTTGTAATTTGAGAGGTATTCAAACGAGCACTTTTATATATATAGGTTATAGGTGTACGCGGGCTTGGTTTCCGCAACTCGACGTCATAATAGCGCCTATTTTGCGTATGGGTTATTGGCACTACTGTTATTCGTGCCAACCCAGTTCCACCAGGAAGCCTAGCAAACCCTTTACGTTGCCGACGGCCTCCGGTAGCGACCCCGGTGTTCCGAGGTGTTTTGCCCGGTATTCTGCCACCCCAGGGCACGTCAAGATGACGTGGGCGGCTGTCTCTTCCTCTTCCATGCAGGCTCTGCAGAGAGGACTGTCTGTAATACCTAGAGTGAAAAGGTGTTTGTTTAGTAGTGCATGACCAGTTATGGCTCCTGTCATGAGACGGAGTGCCGGCCTCTTTAGCTGTTTTAGCTTCCTTGACAATCCGGGATTGATTGTCGGGAGGGCCTCCCTGGTTTGCCTGCAGGTGCCTAGGGTATTCCAAATTTTTTGGTGTTCTACCTTGGTGTTTAGTCGCAGTGTACTCCGCAGCCATGCACGGGGTAGAGGGATCATAGGTTCCGGTCCTATGGCTTCTGATTCTGAGCCTTCTCTAGCCAGTGCATCCGCTGCGTCGTTACCACGTGAATTGCTGTGTCCTTTGATCCATTGCAGGGTTATGTCGCAGTTGGTACATACCTCTGATAGAATTTTGTGGCACTCGTGTATCAGCCCAGACGTTGTTGTGTAACCTTGCAGGGCTTGCAGTACGGATCGACTGTCGGAAAGTATGCGGATGGGATATCCACTTACCTCCCTGGAGGCGATTGCATGAGCGGCCATTATTATGCCCATACACTCTGCCTGGAAGACTGAGTTACGGATTCCTAATGGTGTCGCGATTCGTATGTTTAGGTCTTCCGAGAACACTCCTGATCCGGTGCCTGACCTTGTCTTGGACCCATCCGTGAATATTCTTAACTCCCTGGGGTTAAGTCCTTCCTGGAGGGTTTCGTATAGTTCGATTTTGTACTTCTTGTCGAAGACGAACTGTTTGGGGATGATGTCGGTTGCTGCCTCTAAAAGGGGTTCCCTACCTACAGCCTCGTAGAGTATCTCGGTGTGTGGAACCCTGGGCGGTCTCCAGAGATGCTGTTTTTTGAGCCGTATGGCTGACGCCAGGGCTTCTTGCCTGATGAAGAGGTGTAGCGGCGGAATGTCCATGATGGCTTCCAGGGCTGCAGTCGGTGTGGTCCTCATGCAGCCGCTAGCCGCCATGCAGGCCAGTCTCTGGAGGCGTTGTAGTTTAGCTTCGACCGTGGTTAGTGTGGTGCGAGGCCACCACACTACGGCTCCGTAGCTTACTATTGGTCGAACGAGCACTTTTATGTCTGTTCAAAATTAATTAATTACTGTACTTACAGCAATCCTATATTAAGGTAAGGCCAGGTAAGTCCTCTAGTGTGATCATCATGGTGGAAGCCATTGGTCATGTTGGTTGATCTCACAAATCGTTTTTTGCTCAAGACGAGTATTGGATTAACAGCAGTTTAATTACGTAACTAACATAAATAAATGCTCATCTACCTAATCGCGGTTGGATTTTTAATATCATTTAGGCTAGGCTATGGAATGTGCTGAGCGTTATGCATGGGATGTCGTCCACTTCAAAGTTAGGTAATTTATTTGTGCTCCAGAGCCAAATAAATATGAATATTTTTTTTATTGTATCCTATGCAAGCCCTCAACGTTATCTTAACCAGGTGTCGGAGCATCTTAAAATGGGCGATAATGTAGCGCTCCAACAGGCAGCCGAACGAAAGTCCTGGAGAAGAATACTGGCTCGTACAGTACGATTAGGTACTGTTAGTTAACCACTGACAGATAGTTTGCCTTCATTTAATTTTCAACTTTAATGTCATACAAATAAAGCAATTTTCAGAATACTTGTACCCACGTCTACCGATTTAGAAATAACTACTTAATTTGTATGAAGTTAAAGTTGAAAATTAAATGAAGGCAAACTATCTGTCAGTGGTAAACCCCAAATAATTCTACTGTAGCATAGCCAGTATTCTTCTCCGCAGAGTCACGATCCTCAGCAATGAGAGACCGATTGAGGAGGAGCCTATGCAGGTGACATCAATTAGTCCATAATATTAATACCTTTTTGTACAAAGTGTTCATTCACACCGTTTATTAAAGTGTATATTTATAATTTTGTTCTTGTTATAATCACTTAAATAAAACTTGGAATTTGTTCTGTCGAATAATCTGCTTGGCATATGTGAAAGGCTTATTCTATAATACTCTATATCTGTGTATAATACAATCTGTAAATATAATCAACTGTATATTTATAATATTGTGGTTGTTATAATCACTTAAATAAAACTTGAAATTTGTTCTGTCGAATAATCTGCTTGGCATATGTGAAAGGCTTATTCTATAATACTCTATATCTGTGTATAATACAATCTGTAAATATAATCAACTGTATGTTGATAATATTGTTCTTGTTATAATCACTTAAATAAAACTTGAAATTTGTTCTGTCGAATAATCTGCTTGGCATATGTGAAAGGCTTATTCTATAATACTCTATATCTGTGTATAATACAATCTGTAAATATAATCAACTGTATATATCGTCGCTCCCATGCTAAAGTAACGAAACTGCTTTTTTGTCAAAATTGAGTTATTGATGTAGAAGTGTACCAATTATGACAACGCACAATGTCACAAATTTTCAGGCTTCTATCTCTTAAGCTTCCCAAGTTACCTTTGTACCAATCTGCATTTATAGTATTTTTGTGCCATGGTAAACTTGCGATGTGTAGATAAGGTGATTTGTCTTGGCAGATAAAGTTATGATGCCGGTGAATAGTTAACGAATCTGCCATTTGCGTTAATTTTCTTTGGTGGGAATTATTATTAACAGGTATGATTAGCCTATAGCAAATTTGCGAATCTGACAGATACGGCAGTTTACTGTGGTTGCGTATATTCCTCATAGATATTAGTCAACTATATCATATTTGCGAATCTGCACATTCGTTAATTTACCGTGGTGGCAACTATTACTCAACTACATAAGTAGACTACAGCAAATTTGCGAATCTGGCAGATACGGTAGTTTACTGTGGTGGCATTTACACCTCATCTATTTTAGTAAACTATAGCATATTTGCGAATCTACACATACGTCAGTTTATTGTGGTGGCATTTAATGCTTATTTACATTTATAACCCTTGACATAATTACGAACCCACCGATTCGTTAATCTACTATGGTGGCAAATAAAACCTAGCTACCATGCTAGCCATAGCAAGTTTGTGAATCTGGCATATCTGTTAATTTATTATGGCGACTACTTTTACTACATCACATAAATGAGTCTATTAAACTTTGCGAATTTTGATAATCAACATTACGAATTGGTAATTCAAAAACAAATGATAAATTGTTTTGTTGTTTGGCTGAAATGGTAATTTCCTTTGCCTATTTGTGTTTTATAAACTTTCATCCTGACACTACGTGAAAAGTAGTTTATCGTTGTAATGGCAAGTTGTTGTTGAGCTTCTTTTTTGCATTTTGTGGAAACAGGTGTGTTTTAAATATGAAAAGAAACAGGAAAATGATACTTAAAGTTTTTGAAGATGAAGAATGTGATGAATCATCGAAGAGTAAGTATCTTAGTCCAATGTTTGATAGCTAAACTACCTAATTATAAACAAATACAAAAACTTGATAAGACCTTTATTGTATTTAGGTGTTCACATAAGCTAATAATTATTAAATTCCAGGGAGCAAACAATGAAAGTCGAATAATCAATAATGGGACATTTCGATTCTTTGATGCTGTAATGTAACAATTTTTAGTTTTAACCCGTACGGACTATATGAATTTGCAATAAACCAGTTGAAGAGTATTAAAATTAGCCAAACTTTATCTTTAACAGAACTATAACTTATAAACTACTTAACACCAACAAAAAAACTGAATCTAATCGTTTGCCCTTGGGAATTTTAATCTCTATTGTTTTGGTAATTACGGTAGTAGTCATTTGATTTTCGTACATAAAATTAATAACTCTTTTATCTGTGCAAAAACAAATGACAGCAAACGTTTTTTATAATGGGTCTTAATCTACATTGCACTTTAGAAACCTACAGCAATAGACATCGCAACCATGGCAAACTTGCGAATATGCAATTTTGGTGAACTTGAAATATGAACCTAAATGTTAATACTTTAAAGCATGTTTTAAAATGTGTAGAGTATGCATATTCGCAAGTTTGCTTTGGTTGCTAAACAGATAAAGCTTATGTCAATATCTGTTTATTATGCGTGTGGGCATTTTTATTAATTTGTGTACCTAATTAGCGGAAGTGTTAAACAAAAATTAAGCCAGTGTCAGTTCTGTGACGACAATTAAGCATAGAATTTATGTAATAATTTACTTGAATACATTTAAATAACGTTTTTATGCGTTTTTTTTTTCAATTTAGGAATTCTACCTACATTGAAAAGAAAAAGTTAACTTTTATACTAATTGAATCGTAATTGTCGTCACAAAATTGACACTGAGTTTATTTTTATATAACAAGTCACGCTAGTTGGGTAAACGAATTATTGAAATTTCCCGTATAATTAATTTTATTTCCCACAATAATTTAACTCGCTTTTCATAAACATAATAATATGACCAATTACATTTTTACAATTCCTTTTTTTGAAGGCAAGGAGAAATATTGTAGGAAATAAAGTTTATTAGTATGCAAATAGTCAACTTTAAATTATATTTATTTTGTTTTTTTTTTCAGCTACATCAAAATCATTAGAACCAGCTCAGCAGTTCCTATCAATGGATTCTTTAAACGATTTTCCAAATAAAGTTTCAAGTCCGAACTTCGAGAAAACCAAGTTAGGAGGAAAACAACATGTAAAAGTCCTCCAGGAGAAAGTTATATGTCTACCCATGGAAAATTATGTGCAAATTGGGATTCCACATGACAGTCCAGGTTTAGATAATGAAAGTGTTGCAACTCCGACATCAACAATAAAGGATTGTGATCTCGCCCTAGCAACCCCTGAAGCACCGATATACTCACCAATAACCCCAATAGACAAATATACCTTTTTGTCTGGAAATAAAACAGCAAGTTCCATAGGCAAAAACACTTTTCAGTCCATAAATTATGAAAATGCAAGCCCTGACTCAATTCAGGACTCCGAAATATCTACGGCAACATCTGACGCACCGATGAACTTTCCGGTAATTTTAGAGGATGAAAATATAATTATTGGCGATAGTAGCGAAAATAATTCACCAGTACGATCGATATCAATATCACCTGATCATCTAAACGTGTTTGAATCGCTATCGAAATCTAATGCTTTTGAATTCGGGGACTTAAGTGATGACAGTGTTAAAGATCCCGACTTTGCTCCGGAAGATGATTCAGATGACGGTTCCTCTGATGATTCTACTCGTGTTTCTTCTAGTGTTTTGACTGTAGCCGATGTTCATATCGAAAAACCCACATCTTCCTTTCATTTTCTTCCATTAAGACAAAAAGGACAATTACAAAGTAATAAAAATGATGCTTCGTCACATGTATCAATGCACGGTGATCGCATTGAGGTTTTTACAGAAATTGGATCCGAAAGTCGAGAAATGTTAGGCCATTCCCATCCGGAGTTGCATGCGTTTGTCCCGAATGCACGCAAAAGAAGAGCTTCAGAAAATGATTTGTTGCAAACTGAAAAATCTGTAAAAAAAGTAAGAAGGAGTGCTTCGCTGTCAGGTCTTATTCTGCCACTCGAACAAAATGAACCCATTTCTCCAAAAAAAAGGACTCGTTCTGATCCCTCAAAGTGGAAACGTTATGTACAAAGGGAGAAACGTGCCAGAGGTGAAGCATATAAGACCGTTAGTGGTAAAGACATTGCAGCAAGACCGATAAAAGAACCTAGGTGTGTGACGAAACCAAAACATAAATGTAATGAAAACGTGCCAAAATCGTTAAGAGAAAGTATTTACAAATCTTTCAGGTCTCTGAAATCATTAGATGATCAACGCCACTTTATAGCTCTACACGTACAAAGAGGCCAAAAAAAACGATCAACAACGGATGGTCCTTCGCGTAAAGAATGTACTAACCATTATTCATTCACAATAGGCGAAAATACAAAGGTCCACGTATGCAGAGAGTTTTTTTTGGATACTCTGAATATAACAGAAGGCATGGTTAGAGGAATATTGAAAAAGATTTCCTCAGAAGGTGTTCTCGAACAAGACAACAGAGGCCGAAAATCCCCACCTAACAAACTCTCCGCTGACAGGTTGAATGATATAAAGTGACATATATTTTCGTTTCCCACCATGGACTCACATTATTGCAGAAGTACCACAGAATACAAATATTTAGAGGCTTCGCTCAATATACAAACAATGCATACACTTTATAAAAAGCAATGTGTAGAGAAAGAACTTATTCCAGCATGCTTAGAAACGTACAGAAAATTTTTCAGATCTTATAAATTAAAGTTTCACGTGCCAAAAAAAGATCTATGCAAAACATGCATAGCTTTTAAAAATGGCGAAACTAGTTCTGACGATCATGCCAAACACCTGAAACGAAGAGACGACTCTTATCGGCGTCGGGACGCCGATAAAAACGCTCAAACAATGATGTGACAACTTTGGCATTTAATTTTGACTTGGAAGCTGTTCTCCATACACCTAAAGGACCAGCAGGGCCTTTCTTTTATGTTCGAAAGCTGGCAGTCTATAACTTGACTGTTTATAAGTTTGGTAACCAAGATGTAGATTGTTATACTTGGGATGAAACTGAAGGTAATCGTGGCAGTATCGAGATTGCGACCTGCGTATACAAATACATTGTCAATAACGAAGGTATCACACATGTTAGAATGATGTCGGATAACTGTGGTGGACAACAGAAAAATTACGCCTTTTGTTGCATGCTCTTACACCTTGTCTCGACGCACCAAACGATTGAAGTAGTAGATCATGTTTTTTATGAATCTGGACATAGCCACATGGAGTGCGACTCGGTTCACTCCAAAATTGAACAAAAGGCAAAAAAAATACCAATTTATACACCTGATGGATGGATTCAAGTAATGAGATCGGCTAGAATGAATCCCCGTCCATTTAAAGTAAATATATTGGGCCATGACGAGTTTCTGAACTTCAACTCTAACGAAGTAAAATTTGCAGTAGAGGCTACGAAACGGCTTCGAAAAAAGAAAAAAAACAAAAGTAATGAAACCGAAGAGAACGGGTCTCAAGATGAGACAGAAGAAAAAGTAAAAACTAATTTCAGTAACGCAGTGTGGATTCAGTATAGAAAAGAGAGCACCAAGTCAATCTTTATAAAGACTAACTATAATGACACACAATTCACAGAACTCAAATTAAAACCTAAAAGAGGAAAAAGTGCTGCAATATTACCAGCTCGTGCTTATGCAACAAAAATACCCATTTCAAAGGCAAAAAAACGGGACCTCATGAAACTTTGTCATGATAATCAGATACCTAGGTACTATCACTCTTATTATGAGAGTCTTCCAGATTCTGAAGAAGTAATAGATCGCTTACCGGAACCCGATATCGAAGAATGTTAGTTTGTATAGATATAACTTTGATAAATGTATCTAATATTGTTTTTTGTTTTGTTCATTATTTAAGTTCATTTTTTTCAGCTGAGAATTTGTAAAGCTGTTGATAATAAATAAAAACTACACAAATTTATCTTTGTTTATTTTATTAACACGCACTGTAAATTCCATTTTAGGTTCACACTTAAAGGATCCTGTGGTACCTACTCGTAACTAAGCAGTTTAAATCGTCTACACTTCCACTTGTGTGTGTAACGAATATTCGTAATCCATTTAATAGTTTATTGGCCTAACACACTGGAAGTAATAAAATATAGATGATTTATACTGCTTAATTAGGAATAACAATGATATCTTACCCATATACATAAGCTCTCGTAGTGGCTATAAGTATTTCGCATTAAATTGGCATGTTGGAACCAAAAATTAATACAGATTCGCATATCTATTACTGAATACAAAATTAATAAGAAGGCATTCTAATTGAAATACACCATAGTAAACACACGAAACTGTCATTTTCGTAACTTTACCTCAGTTTAAATAGATTAAAACGATTTTTAATTTGCGTAACTGGTACTTTCGTGAGTTTTCTATGGTGAAAAATCTTAACTTTTTTTTGCTATGTATGGAGGTGCAAAATTGCGAATGTGCCGTAACTTCTAATTCCAATAAAATAATGCATATCTGGCAAATTAATCATGTACAACATGCATTTTGAATACACTACACGTATACTATATCAATACAACTTCAACGACCACTTAAAAAAAACAAAATAAAATTTTTGGCAACTTCAAATCGCTCCCCTGAAAAATGTGTTTTTTGCAGTTTCGTTACTTTAGCATGGGAGCGACGATATATACAACCTACAGCCCTAGGAGGCGGACTGTGCCCAGCAGTGGGACGTAGGTATAAAGGCTAATAATGATTATCTATACACCTTTGTTCACAAAAATCCTGGAAACAAACAAGTCTGCTTGGTACTTATTAATTACAATAAGATACAAATCGTCAATTAACACCATTCATTTTGGCCGCAACTTTCTTATTGCGGTGCCTGAAAAGTTGTGCCTTCAATCAGCGAAATAAAAAGTAACTTACTAGATAATTGCTTTTATACTGTTATTCCTTTTTCGGAGATGATAACCTTATAATATTATTTATGTTCGCTTGCTATTTACTGTTCAATCAATAGAATATTGGGATGGAGGAGGCTTTTACCCGAACGGGGGGGTTCATATAAGATTTTTTTTTGTATAAAATCATTAACTCAACTTTTAGATTTAGAAAACACTAACAATATGGATTAAATAAAGCTTAAATAAATAGAATATTAGGTAAGTGGCGAAAATATTGTGAATTATATAGAACTTATAGTAAAATAATAAAGTGGATTCATTCCAAATCATCATCATCATATCTGCCAAAAGAAGTCTAATGCTGGACATGAGCCTGGGAGGCCTATGTCTTTCATTCCGAATATTGCCGAATATTTTTTTCATCAATATATAAGATGGACGTTCGCGGTAAGCATTGGCTATAAAGTATCCCATTAAAATAAATGGGCTATTTATTAAATGCAAGTGGAGCAATGCAGGGATCAATGGAGGGTAAGAGATGATAATGAAAAATAAAGTATGTTAAACCTACTAGCATGTTAAATAATACATACTGTTTCAACGCCAATGCAAAACCTTGATATATAATGCAATGAGCACTTTAAATCTTATCTAACTTTAAACATAAAACCAGTCATCTGAAAAATTGGAACACTAAAGTAACTTTGTTTACGAACTATGCTTTTATGTTCCTGCACTAAACTGCACTTTTATTCCTCATACCATATACATTACAATATGTTTTTAGTGTAATGCGTTCTTGATACTATCTGGACTTAGGTTTATGCTTATTTAAGAGTTTTGGAACGATTCCCGTATAGTGCTCTAGTGCGGTGCCAAAACTTGAACAATGCAGACGTGAGCTTTTGTCGTTTCTTGGCTGCATGTTTTGTACCTTGCGCTTCGTACTGCATCTAACAAGTTTGTGTTTGATACTTTTTAAGATAAAAATATTATTTTACTTAAATAATAATTTTATGATTATTCTGTATTGGTTAGTTAAAACTGGACCAAAAACGCCTTTTCAAGCTTTTCAATAAAAAACACATGATTCCTTAACAAAAACGTAATTTGTCTGCTTTGCATTAAGTTTGACTAAGTAGTAAAGAGTACATTAGCACCAATTCCGTCTTTTGTAGTTTAAGTTATTATTTTGTGTAATAAAGGTTAAATACTGAACTAAATGCAAACAAGTGTGAATTACGCAGCAAGTGAACAAATCAATAAATACCCATCGAAGTAGCCACTCACTAGACCCACTATAATAAACCATGACAAGTTGCCTCTACAGTCTGGATCAGCTACTACAATTACAGTCCTGTATATGAATATTGTGTTTCCTTGTTAAGCCTAAAAACCGGCCAAGTGCGAGTCAGACTCGCGTGGTTGGTTCCGTACCATCTTCTAAATAATATAAAAGAAGAAACTGACTGACATATCAACGCACAGCCCAAACCACTGGTTCTAGAGATTCCAAATTTGGCACGTAGGTTCCTTATAAGGTCTAGGGGAGCACTAAGAAAGGGTTTTTCAAAATTCGCCCCCTTAAGTGGTGAAATGGGGGTCCAGAGTTTGTATTGGGAAAACATTATTTTTTGAACTAGAGACTTGAAACTTTGTAGGAAGATTACTTATTAAGATAGAAAAAAAGTAATTTCAGCGTTTTAGAAAATTCCACCCCTAAGAGGGTTACAATAGGGGTGCAAAGTTTGTATCCGAAACTACTGGGACTAGAAACTTGAAATTAACACCAGACCCCGTATCATGGTCGGCCTTATCACTCGATAAGTGACAAGATAGGGGCGTCGTCTCGTTCTATCAAACGGTGTCAGCCAGTGACGGACGCTCTATCCTGTCACTTATCGCGTGATAAGGCCGACCATGATACGGGGTCAGAACTTCCTTTTATGACGTAGGCAAGGGATAAGACGAGATTTTTGGAAATTCCATCCCTAAAGGGGTGCAAAGTTTGTATGAGAGAAATATTATTTTTTGAACTAGAGACTTAAAACTTTACTTATTAAGATTCAAAAAAAGCGCTTTAGGCGTTTTAGAAACTTATACCCCTAAGGGGGTTAAATAGGGGTGCAATGTTTGTATTGGGGAAACATTATTCTTTGAGCTAGAAACTTTAAACTTTGTAGATAGATTACTTAACAAAATACAAAAAAAGGACTCTGCGTTTTTGAAAATTCTATCCCTAAGGGGGTTAAATAGGGGTGTAAAGTTTGTATGAGGGAACTTTATTTTTTGAGCTAGAAACTTGAAACTTTGTAGAAAAATGTCTTATTAGAATACAAAAAAGAAATGTCAGCGTTTTAGAAAATTCCACCCCTAAGGGGGTTAAATAGTGGTGAAAAGTTTGAATCCGAAACTACTGGGACTTGAAACTTGAAATCTACACCAGAACTTCCTTTTATGACGGAGGCAAGGGATAAGACGGGATTTTTGGAAATTCTATCCCTAACGGGGTCAAATAGGGCAAAGATTGTATGAGATAAACAATATTTTTTGAACTAGAGACTTGAAACTTTGTAGAAAGATTACTTATTAGAATACAAAAAAAGTGTTTTGTGCGTTTTAGAAAATTCTATCCCTAGAAGTGCAAAGTTTGTATGAAGGGAACTTTACATTTTGAGCTAGAAACTTGAAACTTTGTAGAAAAAATACTTATTAGAATACAACACTACGAATACTTAAAACAATAGCTGACAGCGTTTTAAAAAAATCCACCCCTAAAAGGGTTAAAAAGGGATGCAAGGTTAGGATTAGAAACACTTTGCTAGAGACTGCAACGTTGTAGAAAGATTAATTATACAATAAAAAAATCACTTTCTGCGTTTTAGAAAATTCTATCCCTAAGGGGGTTATAAAGGAATGCAAGGTTAGGATGAGATTTTTTTTTTGAGCTAGAGACTTGCGACGTTGTAGAGAGATTACTTATTAAATGCTCCCTTAACCGAAAAGAAGGTAACGTTTGATTAAACCTGCGGATCATAATGTATTCTCTTACACCGTTAAATGGGGACTGGGGATGGAGATGGAAAGTTCTACGTCTTTTAGCATAGATAATTTTGCTTTCAAAACTATACAGGTAACCCGGAATAACGTGAATAAGGACGGATTTCGGCAAGAAATTCCAGTAATGTAGCTTAGTAGACATAAAATATATCTTTAATACATTATGAAAAATGTAAGCTGTAACGTCTGTTGATGATTCTTAAGATATTTATTTGTGTTTTTAAAAACGGAGTTTTCAATTTAGATTTAGCAATTTAAAGTAACGAACTCATCGCACTGTTAACGGATTTAGATGACTTTTTCCGTACAGATAATTTGAGACCCTTGGAAGGATATGGGATAGTTTTTATCTCGAAAACCATCCCTTAATATCGTAGAAGTGTGTTAGGGACAGCGGTAATTAAGCTTACACCTAACATAATTTAATACCAATCATTTTTTTAGGACGATAACAAGTTCTACGCGGACGAAGTCGTGGGCAACAGCTATATATTATAAAACTCTTGCATTACTAATCTATTGACAGACAGCGCACAGCCTTAACCGCTAACGATATAAGCATGAAATTTGAAACATATATTACACCAGAACTTCCTTTTATGACGCAAGAAATAAGAAAGGATTTTTCAAAATTCAACCCTTGAGGGGGTGAAATGGGGGTCGAACCGTTGTATGGAAATCGTTCATTTGGAAAGTTATAGACTTGAATCTTTGTATAAAGGTTTCTTACTAAAAAGAGAAACAAATGATTTAGCGTTGTTATAAAAATTCATACCCTAAGGGGGTTAAAAAAGAGTTGAAAGTTTGTATGGGAAACATGTCGATTTAAAAGTTAGCCATTCAAAACTTCGGTAACCAGGGGTGCCGTTCAATTTTAATACAAACATTTTCCATAATTACATTTAACTACTTTTAAAAAATAATGTAAATAAACATAATGTATAGAAACAAAATCGATAATATTATTCGTTATAATAATTAAATTACAGTATGTTCTATAATCATAAAAACGTGGTTTTTTTACGATCATCAGGAATCATTTTACTTGTTCTAACATACAGTTAGTGTTATGATTCAAATGTAGAACTATATTTTAACGAATGATCGGGTAAAATAATATATGACATAAATTATAAAACAACTTACATATTCTACCTGAAGGCAGGTCGCCGTTAGTTACAAGTTATCTTCCCACATCACACACATCTTGTGTTCGCATAATTTGCGAAAAATATGGCCTATGACCGCATTATCAAATGTTTCGTGTACCTTTCCACCTATCATGAATTGCAAAATAAAATATTTAAATTGTTAATATAATTTGTATAACAAAATATACCATACATTTAACAACGTAATAACTGATGGTGTTCCTGTAATAACTCCTCTAAAGATATAAATTAAATAAATAATTTATTCATTTAATCGTACAAAGATAGTAAAGAACAACGACTCCATTACTCTCTATGTGAAATTTTCCACCACACTACACACTACCTACATTATATTTACGTATTTTTACAGCCATTTTACCTAGCTACAAAAGCTCACCTTTTAGTTTCAAATGGTCATAATACCTTCTATACATTATTAATATTATACCTACATGAAATATATACTTAATTGCAATTATTATCTCTCCGCTTTCCGCTCCCGCTAACTCTCTTCGCTACGCACCCAACCTGCACAATTACCTGTTCTTCAGCCTAGAACATCAAACGTAGGAATCCGATGTATAACTATAAATTAAAATCAAATTCAATAATAATTTCTGCTTAATGACAGACTATTTGGAGCAAATCACTTGAACGACGCCATTCACAATCAACCAGTACAGTTTTAATGACAAGTGAAGATTGTAGGGTTCCTTGAATTAATCGAAAAAATCTATATCGGAATGGCGCAAGACCGGTCACTTTGGCACTCTTTGGGGGAGGCCTGTGTCCAGCAGTGGACGTCTTTCCGCTGATATGATGATAATGATGATGATGCCAATATAGTAAAGACCAAAAGTCTGACAGATTGTACATCGATTTGTAAGGGGTAATCTCCGATTTTCTGGACGGACAATAGATCTTTACTAATATCATAAATGCGAAAGTGTGTGTGTTTGTATGTCTGTCCTTCTTTCACGTCGCAACGGAGCGTCGTATTGATGTGATTTTTTGTATGGAGATAGTTTAGAAGCTGGAGAGTGACATAGGCTACTTTTTCCAGCGGGAAAACATCTAATTCCCACGGGAAAATTCAATATGTTACATTTTCCTATAACCACGTGGGCGAAGCCGCGGGTATCAGCTAGTTATCTATAAAAACAGTAGAAAAAAAAGTTTGTTGTATGGGAGGCGCCCTTAAATATTTATTTTATTTTGTTTTTAGTATTTGTTGTTATAGCGGCAACAGAACTACAGCCTGGTGACAGACAGACGGACGGACAGCGAAGTCTTAGTAATAGGGTCCCGTTTTTACCCTTTGGGTACGGAACCCTAAAAATGGTCGAATGTTACGTTTGGTTGAATGTTTCATTAGAACGAATGGATTAGAATGAAATGTTTATCAGTACCTTCATAACGTTTTTACTAGTGACGCTGTGAGATGTAGAACCCGCGAGCCAGTCCTTATTTTTTCCTTTTTTTTTTTGAAAAAGTGACTCGCCAAAAAAATCTGCCCACAAACTTTCACTAGAATCGGTTGAGAAGAAGAGAACAGCCAGAGAGCGGGACAGACAACGGACAAACCACAGAACTATATGAACATAGAAGGAAAGAGCTCGTCGATTAGTATGGGAACCGGGCGTGTAACATTTGGCGTAGGTAATACTTTGACGACAAGAGCGTAATTTATCGTTTCGTCAACATCGATTAGCATGCGGCAGTTGTAATAACTTGTAGGTTTATTATGTATCGACTCAAATATCGATAAGAACCGACAGAGGAAATGATAATTAGATTTAACAGAAATGAAAAATAGTCTTAAAAAGGTCTTAGTTTTTTTTATAGAAGGAAAGAACTCGTCGACTATTATTATGTTCACACCCTAAGCATCCTGAACAGATTTCTAAAGGAATTGCTTACGTTCCTGCTCACGCACGCTACATTTTAACTAATCACTGGCCGAGCTATATCATAAGTCCTCTTTTTTTTAATCGTATGGCATACATTATTTCGCCTTTAAAGTTTGTCACTTTAGCACGACCCAGTCCTCTAATATGCGTCCAGATACCGTAGGCAATGGCCAGAATTACAATTTACAATAGGGACCCATTTAAATTGTGTTGGTTTCACACGCGCGTAAATGATTCAAAAGCATCGATTGAACACGGCACACTGATTCACACCGATTCTATGCACCGCCACGCCAACCCCACCTCGTCGGTACTTTGATGGGCCAGTAAAGGTGTAGACTCGTGGAAATGTATGACACAAAGCCGGACGAGGACACCATTTTATACGACCCGTTGCTTCAATCCATTTATTTTTAATAAAACTGAAATAAAATTGCAATATAGAAGTAACCATAACCTGTTTGTTAATAATATTTGCTTTGCACTACGTACATTACATAGCTGCATAATAAATAATAATATAAGAACGTAATTATCATTTCCTCTGTTTTCAAACTCGATTTTAAAAATCTAGTAATAAAATCGCATTGTACAGCACTATTCTTACTTTTGACAGAAAAAATGAGAAATCGACCTTGACCGTGACTCACTTGTTTGAATAGCTTATTTTTACATCACTGGTTTTGAACGCACGCCAAGTCTGGCTCGTCAAATTAAAACCGCAATGGAAAACTAGCGTTGGCACACAATCGCCCGCTACTGTTTTGATGAAAATAATAACATAAATAGTTTTTTTATATGTACAATTTGCCCTTAAATAACAGATATTTAAGGACAAATTGTACTAACCGATGAAAGGAAATACCTCGATTAACAGCTCCAACTTTATTGTAAGTGTTTGAACAGTTAATTTTTGCGCAATAAACCATTTTGTTTTTAAAACCTGACGTCGCACGCAGACCACGGTCGGGAACAGACTGAAGTTCGCGGCGAGCAATGGTGACACCGCACCGTGTCACCATTTCGCCACGCGAGGTATATAAACTCTTTCCTTCTATCTTGATATATTTCTGTGGGACAGACGAATGATTTTGACGACCGGTTAGCCTAGTGGGTAGTGACACTGCCTACAAAGCTGAAGGTCCTGTGTTCGAATCCCGGTAAGGGCAAATATTTGCATGATGAGCATGAATATTTGTTTCTGAGTCTTGGATGTTTTCTATGTATTTAAGTATTTATATCTATTAAATATATCGTCGTCTAGTACCCATAACACAAGCCTTAATGAGCTTACTATGAGGCTACTTCAATTTGTGTAAAATTGTCCCCTAATATTTATTTTAGGTCCAAGCTGAAGCATAGAACTTCGTTCGCTTCGCTCGCTCGTTCAAATATGTTTAAATAATTGGTTCGAACATTCAAAACATACAACCAAACTTAAGCCAATGCATAATGAAACATACGCTTATAGTAATCTATATTTTTATCATTTTGGATGCGGGTGGCGCAGGACCGGTCACTTTGGCACTCTTTGGGGGAGGCCTATGTCCAGCAGTGGACGTCTTTCGGCTGATATGATGATGATGATGATGATGATGATATTTTTATCAGTCTTTTAACTTTTTGCACCTATACTAAATACCTAAGTAGGGTCATTAAGCCGGTTAGCGACCACCTAATTTCATTTGCCGGTGGGCGACCACTTAAGCTGAGTTGGTGAACTGAAAGGATATTTTCTCGGTTTTTTAGTAGATTTCTATTCTAAAACAACAAAAAAATGCATGTAGGTACAAGTAATTGTCTCAATAGGGTGTGAAGAATTGATGTTATCTTCAATAGAAAAAACCTCCTTCACATGTGGTCGCGTAACCAGTGAAATGACCCTAGGTAAAATGAAATTGAATAAAAATTGTAACTAGATTATAAGTATTTGGCGCTTGGCAAAGTTTATTCTGACAAGAGTCAAACTAAAATAATATTTTTTTTAGGTATTTTGTATAATTAATTTTAATATCCCGACACGCAAACAACACGCGCGTGTAGGGTTCCGTAGTTGCCCGTCTTTCTTAGTTACATCGACACGCGCGCCAAGTAAATGGTTACGTCGGCCGAATTTGTACGAAAGTTGACCTATCTAAAGTACATTTTAAGTTGGTCGACTATTACTCGGTAACTAGTTATGCCTACTTAGCCGTGATAGTTTTCCTTTTAAATTCATTATATGTAATACTGCAACGATTTTTTTCACATTCCCAGTAGCAGCCATTTAGCCGGCAGGGAGGGGGGACATGACTCGAACAAAAATTTGTGCTTTAAAGCCCAATATCTCGCAAACGAATCACTAATTTGAAAAATCGTTTCAAGAAACCACTATTTTTGAACAAGCTATCCAACGATACCCCATACTGTGAGTTTAACGAGAAAAAAAATTACATACCCACTTGAGGTGTTGGGGAGGTAATCTCAAAAAAAAATTTCTTAATATTTTATTCTTCTATTTTGTCGGCGTGATTGATTTATAATACACATGCCAAATTACAGTTTTCTAGTAGTAATGGTTACTGAGCTAAGCCGAAGACGGATGGACGGCCGGACGGCGAAACTATTTAATAAGGGTTCTTGTTGACTGCGGAAGTTACGGAACCCTAAAAATGGAATGGTTGACATTTTTTGAACATCTTATAGGTACTTCTGTCTTCTCCGGTCAGGACACGTAAATAGTATCGTATTTCAACGCGCCAATCCCCAGCGTTGCCTTCTGAGTGATATCAAGCTGATTTTCCACCGAGGGGCGAGACGAGGCGAGAATTGAAATTTGTATGGCACTTACTATTTCCACCGAGCGTGCGCAAGGAGAGAATTGAAAATTTGCCATATGAATATAGATTCTCACCTCGCCTCGTCTCGTCTCGCCCCTCCTGTGGAAAATTAGTTTTAGGCGGTCCTCACACCACCCCGCGCATCCCGCTGCGGTATGCGGAGCAGCTTAGAAATTTCGCCGCACGGCGCGGGGGTGCGGTGCAGTGTAGTAACGTGCGGATTTTGAATATGTATATTATGTAATAAAAATATAAGAAAATTATCCCTTTATCAATACATATATATATATCTCTGTTATTGCAGTGTCTAAAAAGAGTTTAAGGCTGAAGTTAATTCTTATCACAAAATTATACTATTATAAAATAGCTATCATTATGCAATCCTGCTCAAATACTTAACGTTTTACTTAAGTAGGTAGGTACCTACAATCGGTATCAAAGGAGTCATTCATACCAGCCCTGAAAGTGGTCTACCTAAGAAACTTAAACAAAGACAGTATGTAATTGACAACGAAATTGAATGGAAATATAACAGACTATTTACATGGCAATATTATAGTTGAGTACCAATAAAATAATTTTAAATTAAATGTCATAGTCTAGCATTCCAGTGCTTCCTGGAAAACGGTTTCGAATTACACCGGCTGAATATTATATATGCTTGTACTATCGGCTGCAATAATGCATGGACACCTTACGGCTCAGTTTCGCTTGCATCGTTTGACGTCTGCTGCTCACATAGTTGCACGTGGTGCGCAATAATTAAACTAGATGGCGTTGTTGGCGCTACTATTTAGACATACCGCAGAAAATAAGCACATTACTAGGCACATTAAATACCTATAAATTGACACCTGTTTGTTATCACCAGAAATATTCTCATATTAGTATAACTATTAACAAGGCTGGTAAATGCTAATTTATAATAGCTGTATTTAAGTGCGATACCACTGGTATTTGAATGCTATATTTCCACCATTACCTATAATGTTGAGATAGCTCAATGGATTAAGACATGTTCTCTAGGCTCAGCGGCCTAGAACTGTCGAGGTTCGAATCCCAGGTAATGGGAGGTTTATGTTTTTGTATCTTTTTATATTTGTTCTATTCCTATAGATGAAAGTGCTTTATATACAAATATTAGTCATAAAGAAAATTATATATTCATAACTTAAATAATTAAAACAGCATTTTATGTTTCAATATGTTTATTTTGTTCACTACAGTTCTGTTAAAGCAATTTTATAATACTACATAATAATAGTTACCTAGCAACTTTGTAACATTTTTATTGAGGTAATAGCTTAAGTTTCATTTCCATAATTGGAAAAAGATTGAAGCTTCACCCCAATAAATATAATATTGAAAATATTAACTTACAACCGGGTTATCTAACATTCAAATCAGCAGAACGCATTAAGGTGTTAATTGCCATAGTATATCTATACCTATATGTGAGCGTTCAAACCATGAATTATTGTGTTATTGATTTGAAAATAATCATAATAATTTTATTTGGTCTTTCACCGTTACTTACACTTGTTTGATCTTATGAAATATCACATTTTAAATAGTAAAGGAATATAAAAAAGAAAGCAAACGGCATATTAATACCTATTACCTACTGAAACAATATATATATTTTTAATTTATTTAGGATAACCCGGTTTATAGAATATATAAATCTTAACGTAATCCGTACTCTTTGACCGACAGCATCTGCACTTTTTCTATATTAGGAACTACGCGACCATTATGACGGCGCGTATTATTATAACACTATAAACTTAAATGGCCCTGTTGACTGGATTTAATTCACTTCACTTTTTCACTCTTCACTTCAGACAGCCATATCATAGGCCAAATTACAACCTTGTTTTCTGGCCTTCCGTTAGCAGCAACACTGTTAACAGAAGTTTTTGTTAATAGTATTAGTGAATTAGCCACTTTCTAACATGTTATCGAGGTTATATGTAGCTTAAGTTTCATTTCCGAAAATCGGAAAAAGATTGAAGCTTTACCCCAATAAAAATAAAACCTATTGACAATTTTATTAATAATTTCAGACCGGGTTATGATAACATACGAGTATATATCAGGCGAACGCATTCTGGTGTTAGCCAAATCTATAAGTAAGCTTTTAAGTAAGTAAATAAACCCGCCATTTGTGTTAATGACATTTAAAATAATAATAAAATACGGGACAATCTTACAGTTCACTAAGGCTTTTATTATTGATACTAGACGACCATATATTTCATAGATTATAATGGTAGGATTCCACGGTTATCTATGTCACTCGATCTCGTTAATTAACATGATTATGTTGTTTAATAATAATTTTCCTTAACTTAACACATCTATTACTAATAGTATCTATAGGGTTAAAAAAGCATGATGAAAACAATATCCTACTCATATGTTACTTTTGTCACTTGTTTATATATAACCCGGTCTGTCTTTCTTCAAACCTTACATGTTCACAGTTAGGTATACCACCAGATTCCATGTTAGGCACTACGTGATCACTGAACGTGAACTTATATTGTCCTTTTGAATAGATTTAAACACTTCTCACTTCTCGTCACTAAACATGACATTTAGTCCAGTGTCCAAATTGTATCAAATTGCTGTTTTATGTGCTTCTCTGTAAGCAAGGGTTTAACAGCATGCCCATGATAGTATAAACCCTCCTCTTTATGGAGACACCTCGAACAGTCCACACTTGTGTGCAATAAATCAACGAAATGCCTTGTCGATTCAAAATCATTTTCTTTGTAGTCCATTACCATGGCTGGTGGCCGTTCTTTGTCGGTGTAGCAGAGACGTTTCCTTTTGCTCAACCTTTTTTTAGCTGCAACAATATTATACGTAAATAAATCATCAGAAAAATGTATGATAGTTAAGTAGTAGTTACTTATAGTAGATAATTATATCACAAACATGTAAAAATAACGACTTACGTTTAGATCAGTTTCTGTAGTTTCTTTATATATCGCAAATATTTGCGACCTTTTAACTAGATCAATATTACATAGAAAACTAGTTTTAATATTCATGATATCCAAAAAAAATATGAATAACACAGCTGAAGTAGGTCTACGAACGAACATGTAACATCTTTGTGATAAAAACGAATAAGTATGGTAGTTTTGAATCATTCGTCTACCCTCATCGATTATTATACTAATCATAGTCGTAATGGATTAATATCTGAGCAGCAAAATAAACTTATGATGAATTTCGACTGCCTAGTCAATTGAACCGATGGTCGAGTGGCTAACGAGGCAAGTAACTGTCGACCTAGCTTTAGAGTCGCGGGTTCAAATCCCGCACCCAACGAAAAAAATGTTGGGAAAGAAGTGTTTTTGGAATTGTTTGGATATTCACTAGTAGTGAATCGGAAACATCGCAAGAAAAATAAATGCACAAAGGTAGCACATAAATAGAAAGCACATTCCAAATTGCGTCATAATACCGCCATTATCGATCGATAATGCGTTGGCAAGATTACTTGACAGTATAATATAGGAAAAATAATAACCCAAGAAAAATATAATTATATCCAAGATGAGGAATTAGTTTTTGTTTCCATCTGTGTTAACAGCGCCATCTAGTGAAACTATGCCGATCCTCTGAGGTTTACATTTACATCTATAATGATATTACACGTCGTGCACATAGATGGCGTTAGCAAGCGCGTCAAGGGAAACAGTTTGCGACTTGACCATGCACTTATGCTGTCTAGTGTACATTAATAATTAAGTTCGTTCTTTTTTCTTTTAAGGCGCCGTAGGTTCATGGTCTTCTCTCCCTCTCATTGAGCATAAGTGTGAGCGAGATGGAAGTGCGTGCTCGGAAGCGCGGATATCATGTTTTTTAATTTTAATTTTTTGGCCGTTTAAATAAATAAAAATGTAAACACTGATTTCCCTCTAACATGATATTGCCGATTTTTAAAAGCAATTTAAATATTTTTAGCTTTTGTGCATAATTTGTTACGAATATTTTATCTTTTTATTGAGCAAAAATTGCTTAGATAATCATGTTTTGAATCACTAATTTCGCTGCAGAAAAGCCTCAAGATTACTATTCGTATTTATAAACAGACGCATTATATTCTTTCAAAAACTCTGTTCGCTTAACTTCGCTGAACCTACGGCCTCTTAAAAAACGCGTTCTAATAGGTAAGGTACGAACTGGGATTAGTATTAAATTTGCTTATTGCAGCAGCGTGCTCCAAAAATAGAAAAAAGACACTGGGAATTGTTGATAAGTTTCGAGAATTGAATCGCACACTTAATTTCACACATTTCGCATTCAAATTTGATATCAATGTATTGTGTGCATTTAATTTGACATATCTGCTCAGCGTGCGTGAAAGCAACGGCGTCCAACAACGGCACCTAATTATTTAAGAGTGCTAAAAAGTGTCAATACGAACTCCTGTTTTATCCGAGTTCAATATAATCTTAACTTATCTCCTGCAAATGCAGGAGAGTGTCTACTTTGTAGGCCCTGCAGCCTCAGTGGTCCCGGCCAAGAATAGGTCTACGGTCTCTCCCGCCTGTCGGAAAAAGCGGCCAAAGGGGGTAATCGGGGTCGCGTTCTTTATATCAGCAGGGGCGCATCTGGCGGAGCGGAATCGGTGTGCGGTATTTTGTACTGTAGCGAGAGCTTACTTATGTCGCCATGGTTTTATTACAGGTCGGTATACTGTCAGTATTTAATTTGCGCAGTAGTACTACATCGGACGGAAACGGGGCAGAAAGCATTCAGTAGGTAAGTAGGTTCGTACCACCCCGCTTTCGCACATCCCCCACCAATGTCCAGCACGGCTATTACAAGAGAGCTCTAAGTTTTCTAATAAGAGAGAGACGGATACTCCGAGAAGCGCCGCCATCTTGGGATAGCCGTGCTGCATTGACTTGAATGCCAGTTGATACTCATTCGTGGTTTTTCATTTATATTAACAAACAAAAAGGCACCTGCAGACTAAAAACAAACTTAAATAAAATCATCAATTTTTAAATTTAGTCAATAACTTTAAGGACGAAATAGCTTTAAAGAAGTCACGTGAATTTAATTAGTTACTTGCAGTTACGTGTCCTAACTAAGAATACATAATATGAACTTTACTTACGACGTTAGCACGCTTGGGTAGAATCGAAGACCAATATTATTCTACTTATAATAATCCTGGAATAAACTAACTTTACTGAACGCAAATTGATTTCAGATTATATTTATTCCAAGAAAAAAAGCCTATTTCTATTAAGTAAGTATAAAGGGCTCCAACATAGACCCGTGTTTTGAATTTCGATTTATTATCAATGTGTTTCGAGCACGTTTTCTTCAAGATGTACCAAAGTAGGTATCTCTTTGACGTTCTTAATGTGATTTTATGTTATTGTCATAAATGCAAAACACATTGATTTTTATCATGTTATAAATGATCTAAAAAATATAATAAAATCATTACACAATATTGTAAATTGATTATGTATAAATAAAACGTAAATAGTTTGGGCTATTAATAGATAATGAAAGGTAAACCGAAATGTGGCTTTCGTAAGATAACATCACAGGTTTTATGAGAAATTAGGTGTGTGAAGTAGGTACCTACACAGTTGCATACATTACTAAACATTATCTAGAAACATAATATTAATGAAGGTATTCAAAACTAGTTGGAATGGTATTTATCCTGGCAGTAACTTTAATGTTTTTGCTTTTCAAAATCAATTATTCAGACATTAATTAATACTCACACTCATACTCATTTATTAATAATGCACAAATACATTAAACGGCAAAAAGGTCAAATTAGACTCAATTAAATTAATTCGAATGTAAGTATTTATATATCAAAAAGTTAAATAATTCTAAAGTGGGGATATTTTATTAAAGGTTGCTTTTATTCAAATCATTTCACTATATTGTACATTGATTGTGAATAAATAAAAAGTTAGCAGTTTGGGATATTCAAAGATGATGAAATGGTAACCTAAATGTGACTTTCATAAGATAACACCACAGGTTTAATGAGAAAGTAGGTACCTAGGTATGTAAAGTACAAAGTTGTAAACATATATATGTTTACAACTTTGTACTTAGATTATGTTTAAACATTATCTACTAATATATATATACTGATACTCATTTATTTATAATGCACAAATACATTAAACATTCATATTAGATTCAATTAAATTAGTTCGAATTTATTAATATGTCAAAAATTTAAATTATTATAAAGTGGGGATATCTATGTACGGTCGAGGTCAAAAATACGTTTACACTTTTGCACCTTATTGCCTTGTAATAAGGTGCAAAAGTGTAAACATATTTATGACCTCGACTGTACCTGTTTTGTTAAATTTTGTTGATGGAACACTGGCGCCGGGGGTGCGATATCATTAGGATATCCACCTTCATCACATCACTATCCCTGTCTTTCAGAATAAGAATGACAAACGTGTAATATCATATTTTGTGCATTTAATACCGACCTTGAGTGACCCTCATTCATAATATTCATAAAATATTTCATTTATCAAATAAAATATGATACTTACAGTATGACTAAAATTATACGCAGCTAAAGTTCGAGTATAAAGGCTCGGCGTTGTTCGTCTAAACCTTGTTTTAATTTAAAATTGGATTTTTATGGACTATTATTTATTATTATTCTTCATTTTTATACACTGTGACGATTTTTTCGTGAATCCATGCTATTTATTATTATTTATTAGAGAAATGGCAGCCTCTAGGGTCCATGCTATTTTAATTTTATGAAATGACATGTAAATTTTTAGAATGAGACAAAATAGTCTAATCTAATCCTTCCAAAGTTCAAAAGATCGACCGATTTTAAGATAACAAAATAAGAGTTCTCCGGCATGTCATAGGGATATCTGAACTTTCATGTCTTTTGTTACAAAATCAGTATGACAGAGATAAAATAAAATCGATGTCATACGGATGTACCCTTATGTTAGTTAAGAAGAATGGAATCATGGGATTGCATTATCTACTGCTGCTATGATTTATTATTAAAGACCAGATACGTAAATCAGTAATTTTATGATTATTATTATCTGGTTTGTAGTCATAAGTCTTAGCAGCAGTAGGTAATGCAATGTCATGATTCCAAGGGACTGGGGTTCTTCCTTCTCTTATTATATGCTACCGAAATCAGTTTTTATCGTCAAAAAAGCCGACTTTCTATAATTCTGCCTGCATTTTTTTTGGATCTTTCTGTATTTTAGTCTCAAAAATATCAAAAAAAAGTTTTAGAGTGATACTTTCTGAATATCGTAACTTTCTCCCGTTGTCAACTGCCGTATTCTGATTTACTGCTAAGATTTTCTGAGAGTTTATACTAATTATAGTGTGTAGATAACAATTATAAAATAAAAAGTACATGAACATGTAATGTCATTATGTTACTATAATGAGGCTGAAGATAGTTTCAATAGAATTTTTCAATAATAACAAAGTAATAATGAACTCTGTCTGATACCACCCTTGCTAACGCAGTTTTCTACTAACCAGTTTCAAGAGCCGTTCAAAGTTGTGTAGGTACATCAATATTTCAGTAGTTGGCAAATTGTGAAATTGGTAACAGCGATTGTGGTACGGTTTTATTTTCGAAATCAATACATTTTCAAAAAATTGTGCTATGATTATTATTTCTGAGTATTGTTAATATCTAAGCTACATTTGTTTTTAATGTAGGTATTTGTATAAATTAAAGCAGCAATAGGTATTTATTTTTATCAGTTGCAGTATTGTTGATGTCTATGTATTTTATATTAAATTGGGTTTCAATATGATTTTTTTCTATGTATAATTATAACATGTAAAATTGTTGCAAAATAATCAACAATAAAATCGAGGAAAAACATGTTCTGCTTATATCATCTCTAATAAATTTGCAACATTTGAAAAATTTTAATTTTTTAATTTTTTATAGAACATCATAATAAAAGTACCTAATGCGATTTTATATAAAAAAAAGTATTACCATAAACATTGATAAAATAAATTATCCGTATAAATGCTTTAACTCAGGCAGCTATTACAGTTTGCAAAAATGTTGACTGAAACTGAGAAGATCGAAAACAAGAAGCAACAAAAGATCGAGGTCAGTAATTACCATAGCGTCAATCTTCAGCATCACACTCCAAAGATTTTAATTTCTTATCAACACTTCAGCGGCAAAACGGAACACTTCACGACAAAAGATTACAAAAACAAAAGAACGCCCAAAAGTTCTTTTGTTTCGTGTTCAAGTTTGGAACTCGAGACACTGCCACGAAAAACAAAATACGGAACGAGAAGGTTAGTTTTATCGTAAATGGTTTTTCGCAGTCGTGGGAACGGCCGGCGTCGTCGGCGAGTTGCCTTCGCGTCCGTAGGGCCACCACTGCGATGTGTCACGCCTAGCGCGCCTGCGTAAGTTTGCGCCACCATCCTGCACTCCTAATATGTTTCTGCTTCAATTAATCCAGCTCTCTCAATTACAACTACGAGTCCTGGCCCTAAGTCAGATATTGATAGAAATCGTACAACAATAGTTAGAGAATGATTTGCTTTCGAGAAGCCCGTTTCGAATTTTAGTATATTAAGACAAAAGACGTCAGACGTTGACGTTACATTTCAATTAATATCTATATACTTTATATGTACCTTTGTAATAGTAATAGTGAAATATTTAAACCGGGACTTTATGTACCTAGAACTTCATTTGATATTTTTAAATATATAGTATCTACTTATGTATTATATAGTACGTGTTTTTAATTGGGTAACTAGGTTGATGGCCACTGGCCACTTCGCTTCGCTACTGGATACCTGGTATTTAAAAGCCCATCTTTCGAATACGTCTATAGTAGAGACAGAATAGAGAGAAACTACTGCGGTAAGCGTTTATTGCCACAACATAGTAATACAGGTCTTAATGTTTGTATAAAATGCTTTTGTTCTACCATTTTTAGGCATGCAATATTCAATTCATTGTCGTTTTATTTTATTGCATAAATTACAGTATTATTAGTAGGTACATCATTTTAAATCGTAATATATTTTGCGTTGTCTAGTTATTGTTGTAATCAACGTCAATTAACTGTTGATGTTACATTAATTATTTGATACCTACATCTATTTATGTTGCTTATAACAGAAAAGAAAAAGCGATAACATATTTTATATGTATGTAAATAGTAAGAAAGTAAACTTCTTAACATACATTCTACACTAATAATATTACCTAAATATTTGTTTCGGTTAGTCGTTGATTGGTAATAAATATATCTCTGATGTAGGTCTTTTTGTATTTGACTTGCATTAGTAATTTTAAATTATTAATAAAATGCAAATAAGCTACGATAGCTTTGTGGTTCAGGCATGTGGCTGTCAAGCAGCGGTTGTAGGTTCGAATCCCGGGTCGTACCAATGAGTTTGTCGGAACTTATGTACGGAATATTTACCGTTAACTTTTCGATGAAGGGAAACATCGTGAGGAAACAGGTCTAACACCAATAAGGTCTTGTTTTCCCTCTGGGTTGGAAGGTCAGATGGCAGTCGCTTTCGTAAAATTAGTACCTATGCTGGGACTAGGACCCTGGGCTCTTTTAGGGCACAACCAGGAATAACGCTAGGAGGATGATGAATAAAATGCAAATATTTGATGTCGTTCAAAGTCGTTTCAAACAGTGCAATATTCAAATAACCTACCTACTATCCACAACCAGAAAAATTGCTAACTTAAACTACTATGTAAAATAGAGAAATGGATATCCGGTAATCAGATAACAGTCGAAGCACTAAACTAAAAATACGGGCGATTCCTAAAAGAACTTCTATTATATGAATTCGTGTAGAACGGTGTTCACGGTCCGTTTGGCCGGCTCTCGTTAGGTCGGCCTATAAAGAAGGCTCATCTTTACCGAAGCTCGGTGATACATGTGCTGGTAAGGGAAGATATTTCCAGATGATATTTATTACTGAATAGTCTATATTGTGCCCGACGCGACGTTATTTTGTTTTATGACTTATTGATGAAGTTCTAAGTGTACATTTATATACCTCTATCTAATACACCGACTTAATAAAAGGAACGAGGTTCTCAGTTCGTTGGTAAGTTTGCTTTTTAGTACCAAAAAGGTAAAAAAGGAACTTCTATGGTGCGACTCTGTCCGCCTGTCTGTCATTTTTATTTTATTTCTTTATTTAAAATAATTACACAGCATTATAGTTCAAAACTAAGTCACTGTGAATTACACATGATATGTATAGACTGCATATTAATATATGACAGAAGAATTACGTCTATCCATCATCTCACAGTACCTTAAGCATTCACGATACAGAATTCCCCAACTACTTCCAAAGACGTCCACATCCGGTGCTGATGCAAGAAGCGCATTAAGGCTGTGTAAAGCTCTGACGAAAGGAGAGTTTTTGCGAGCTACGGTGCGCGCCTCTGGAGGAGCTAGCAGTAGCCGGTTACGTGGACGAAAATTGACCCTCGACAGTGAAGGGACTAGCAGACGCACCGCCTGACCCTCGCGACGCCTGACCGTCTCAGGGCAATTTGAACCACCTCGCAAAATTTGGCAAGCGCTCGTTAGTAACATACAGTTACGCCATAAAAATGGATAATATCCATATTTTTTTCTTATAAAGAAACCGTAAAAAGGCTTTTTGGATTTTTTCCAGTAGCAAGGTGTAAGAAGCTTCATGCGGATTCGAAATTATAGATGCTGTTTCAACTTTGCTTCTAACTTGGGCGGTGAATATGGCTTGTATAGCCCTAGGACAGTCGAAATCACGCGCATACCTGATCACGAACCCCAACCTTCTGAAACAATTCGCGCTAACGCTTTTATGTGCTCATGAAAGGTGAGGCGTGAATCGAAAATGACACCCAGGTCCTTGACGGTATCTACGCGAGTTAATAGTTCCGTCCCTAGGGTATATTTGGCTTGTATGGGATTATGGATACGACCAAAGGACATTTATCTATATTAAATACAAGCTTGTTCTGAATGCTCCACCGATATAACCGATCAATGTCGTCCTGAAGTACTTTGCAGTCTGAAAGCTGTTGCACGCCATACATCAGCTTCAGGTCATCGGCATAGAGCAGTGATCCGGCACTCTTTGGGATTGACGCCAGATCATTGATCATGATTCCAAACAATAACGGCCCAGGATTGAACCCTGGCTGACTCCAGAACGGGTGTGGTATGATTCAGAGACAAAGCATCCATGCTGCACGTACTGTCGTCTCTCGCGTAGGTAATTGCCAAAGAACCTAAGTAATTTGGGGGAGAAGCCGATACAATACAACTTACTCAACAGCACATCATTATCTACGCGATCAAACGCTTTTTTAAAGTCGAAGTACAACACATCAACTACTTGGATCCCCCTGTGTAAGTGTTCAGAGATCGAGTCAACCAAAGTCAGAAGATTCGTTTCAACCGAACGATTAGGTCTGAAATCATGCAGAGCGTCACTTAGGTAGGGTTTTATTTGGGGAGTTATATGCCTACTTAAGATGGACTCAAAGAGCTTTGCAATCACAGACAAAATAGCAATGGGTCGATAGTTTTCAACTTTAGCCATGTCCATTGATTTGTGAATAGGACGCACGCGTGTCAATTTCCATTGATAGGGGTACGTCCCAGAATCTAAGGCTAAGTTGAAAACCCGAACTAGCGGCAACGCTAGCGAGTCTTTACAGCCTTTTAAGATAAATGCTGGAACATTATCTGGACCTGGAGAGCTGTGGGGCTTTAGGAGTTTAATGCCAATTTCTACGTCTTGAAGTGAAATTTTATTATTATGGACATAGTTAGCTGTGTTTGTAAGATCTTCAGCAATAATGCTGTTACAGTCTAGGATAGGAGCGGAGGGCAAAAAACACTCGAGAAGAAGTCCGAAAAAGCCTGTGCCGCTTTTCGGCCCTCGCAAACTTTCCCGTTATAAGTAACTTGAGATTCAATCTAAGGGGGCTCTTAGATTTCAAACTACTAATATGCTGCCAGAAGGCTCGAGGGTCCCCAATAACTCTAGACTGAATATAACCATTGTAGGCACTCGATGTCCGCAATTTAACGTCAGCTCTCAGTCTAGAAAATCAAGCATAAACATCAGAATCCCCAGAACGTTTCCACTCGCGATGAAGATTGGCTTTGCGTTCTATATCTTTAATTAAGTCAAACGTGAACCAGACTGGATAACGCCTAGAAGGTTTTAAGGGTTTTATTTTTCTAGGTATGCACATGTTAAAAATTAAGTACATCTGTTGGTATAACAGGTCTACCGCAACATTGACATCTTGGCACTCAAGGGCTCCCTCCCAGGACACATCTGATAACAACTGATACAGAAGCTCGTAATTACCCCTGGAAAAATTCCAATCGCACCTTGTATCAATATTGCTAGGCTCAATATTCACGGGATCGTCGGAGGTGCCGGAAAGTGGAATGGAGATTTCCAGCGGTGGATGATACGCGTCGGAATGCAGAACCAGTCCACCCTCCTCGGCCTCATTAACACAAACACCGCGGGTACCCTCTCGCACTAGCACCACATCAAGCACTCTCCCATGCGAGTTTAAAATTTCATTCATATCTCGCACATTACAAACAGAAGTGAAATAACAATAATAACTCAGGATACTGGTCGGCGTATACTTAGGATTCAAGTTTAAGTCGCCCACTATCACAACACTACCGGATACGGAATCTATAAAAGACTCAACACCTAGGAAAAAACGCAAATAAACCTCTTCTGTAGCTTTTGGCGGAATGTAAACAACACACAAATGGAAAGTTACGTGTTCCGTCACGATGGATATCCACAAGTCTTCCCCAGAAGTGGTCTCGAACTCGTCTCTACGACGCAAAGTGATGCCAGGCCGTGTGGCAACTAGCACACCACCTCCTCAGTGACCGGCTATACGATCACGACGCAGTATGCTCCAGTCCACTCCCACAAGCTCAGAGTTTTCAAAGGAATCCGTCAACCATGATTCGGTAATGGCAACGACATCACACTCCAGCGTCAATAGTTGTTGTCTAAAATATGCCAGCTTGGTATTAAGACCCCTAACATTTTGGTATATAATGCTTATGGATTTATCTTTAGTTGGCTTACGTAGTGTTTTTGATTTGGGCATTTTGTCTCCGAAATAACCAAGGTCTTACTCTTGGCGTTTTCAGGCCATACTTCTGCCGAGATACATTTTTCATAACAAGCGACAGGTACGCTCAGCTTGTAGGATCTATAGTCACCTTTATGCTTTAGTTCTTCCACGGCGCACGTTTTTTCCATACATAGGCAGCGCAGGTATTCATGGACTTCATCGGGGCCAGATGCCATATTCCATAAGTGTATATACTTCCGAACTTCAACCGCTTTGAGAGATGTGATATTAGGGCCTGCAGTGCAACGTACAGATGAAGTTAGACCTTTCTGCTTATTGGGTTTCTTGGAGTTCTTGGAGTTTACATCGATCCACACTCCCTCTGAGGGATCGTCATGATCCAGTGAGGTATGCAATGTCGTAACGTCGTGAGGAGGCATGCCCGAGGAACTGGCATTTTCCTGGCCTTCGTTATTAGGAGACACTACCGTCAGCAGAATTCCATTCGACGCCTCAGCAATACCATTTGCTTCCGTCTGCTTGGATTTATTGCTGGTACTGTTGCGCTCCAGGTTAGGTACCTACAGTTTCTCTAGTTTTCCTTTTATTTATCTTTTTATTCCTTGCCACGCCATCAGAACGGCTGGAATGTTGGGGCGCAGCGCGACATATGCAACGGGACTCAATTGACTGCTCCAAATTCTGGAGTTTGTCACCAATTACCTCGACCTTACTTGTGCACGTAGTAAGAGCAGACTGATAACGCCCAATAGTGGAGATCGCATCTGCCAGCTGCTCTGTAAGGTACGTCATCTGCTCACGAAGGAGTTGGAATTCCACAGAAGAAGACATATATATGAGGACGCATCAAGTTCCGGCTGACGGGGTCGCTGCGGGGCAGGGGAAGAGTTTGTAGAGGAAGTTTTACGTTAAATAACTCTGGAACTACTTTGCTATCGATTTGAAATTTGGAATAATGGTAGCTGTTCAGAAACGTTTAAAAACTATTAATTTTTTAATCCTCTTTCTCGAGAACAAAACTATAATATATTCAATTCTATGTAATAAAACTCACTAATAATAATTCCAATTTAATTGCATATTTTTTAGATAAAATATTCAATGTATAACGTAAAATTCACAAGCAGTCGAATTAACTATGTTCAATTTTCATATGGCAATGTTTAGCTTTCAAAAAGGACTGACGTTAAACTTACCGTTGTTCAGCGATTCCCAGCGACTGTAACACACTCACTTTTCTGTATTTTTCTATTTTGGATTATACCAGCCCTAATTCTACAGTCCACTCTTTTATTTAACACCTACGGACCTGCGAAGATTTTACATGGTCCTTACGAAGCCTCTGAAGTGGGAGAAAACAGGATTGTGAACAAAGTCGAGCTTCTTCAATTCAACGGACTTTCATCAGCGAAGCCGTGGATCATCCAGGCTGGCGCAGGGCACATCCAGCTACGTGACATTACCGTGCCAACACTCGTCGAGTCCCATCAGTCAGGATATTCAGCGACGGGTGAAACAGAACACGACACACGAAGCATCCCATAGCAGTGGGATATCCAGCCGTAACCAGCAGCCAGTTACGGTAGCCCATCCAGCACCAATCAGTCGAGGAAGCGAGTATCCAACGGGAATCGAGGCACAATATCCAGGCAGTTGAACCATCGAAGCACTCAGCCGACAAAGAAAGCATCCATCAGATAAGGACAAAGGACAAATTGTGAGATCGTTCCTATATTTCCTTCATTTCATATTATTCACATCATTGTGTAGTTGCTTCACATCCATTTCCATTTATTGCATCCATTGGTTCAACATAATTTCATTATTTAGGCACTATATGATAGCCTAAGGTTCATTATTCACCTAGTGCAGTAATAGCTTATTTTCATTGCAAATCGTCTAATCAGTAGTTAGATATTAATTCGTATTCATTCTCATAATCCATATTTGCACATAAAATACACTTCATTAGCTATAAACCGCTTTATTCACAAAGATAATTCTAAGTTACACAGGTTACACTTGCCACTAATTACCTAACAACTATTCATTAAAAACAAAACTTCATATTCAACACTTAAATAGTCAAAAATCAAATTTTACAATACATATTTACAGGGCATAGACCTTATTCTACCAAGTTCAATAACTAACTACCGTTTTCTTACAATGATCAGGTAAACAAAGTGATTAAGGTGTTCGTGATTATCGCATTCGATACCTACGGTCGGCCGCCGCCTGCATTAAATACAGCGCCTGATCAATTTAAATAGCACTTTCAACGATCGGCACAATATTTTTGCTCATAACATTTTATTAGGAGTTACGAATAATTGTACCATAATTTCACATTGCTATTATTTTACATTAGGTGCATATTAATTCACATAGTTGCATTGTTCATTCATCATGTCATCTGAGCAAGACCTGAAAAAACTTAATTACAAACGTGGTGCTATTAAAGGCAAGCTTACAGCTTTCCAGAAATTTCTTGAAAATGCAACAGCAATGCCGCAACTTAGCGAAATACAAATTGCCGAACTTCAATTACGCTTTGACAAGATTGTACCTATATTCGATGAATTCGATGCGTTACAGACCGACATAGAAATGCTGTCTGGGGCAGCAAGCGGGGAGGACATCGTGGAGGAGCGTCAGCTTTTCGAGGATGCCTACTACGCGAGCATGTCATCCGCGCAAGTTTTAATTCAAAAGCATACGAGGCGTAACTCCGGCGTCAATGAATCTGAGGTAAGCTCTGCTTCTACAGTTGTCAAGGCACACAATGCAAACTTCGTTAATTTACCGAAAATTGATTTACCTCGCTTTGAGGGTGGTTATCAAAACTGGCTAGCTTTCCGAGACACATATCTCTCTCTCATTCATGACAATGATTCAATAAATGCAGTCAACAAATTCCACTACCTGAGAGCTTCACTCAAGGGTAGCGCGGCACTTATCATTCAGAGCTTAGATCTCACCAATGACAATTATCCAATAGCATGGCAGTTGCTTTCTGAGAGGTACGACAACCAGAAATTGTTAGTCACAAACCATGTCAATGCGTTATTCAATGTTGAAACCATTCACAAAGAATCTAGTCACGCTTTAAGACATATTCTTGATGTCACAAATAAAAACTTACGCGCACTTCATTCCTTAGGTCAGCCAACAGATAACTGGGACACACTGATAGTCCACATTATGGCGAATAAGTTAGATGCTGTGACCACTAGAGAGTGGGAAGAGCGCCGCAATTCTGAGTCCACTGTCCCTACTTTAGAAGTTTTTAAGACATTTCTTTTGCAAAGAGCAGATTTTTTGGAGAGCCTTGAGGACATCAGACAGAATAAACTCAAGCATGAATCATCAGCATCGTCGTCAAATCAAAACGGGCAGTCAAAACCTAAAAGCTTTATTGCTAGCTCTTCATTTGATAGTAGTCGTAGGCCTGCGTACACAAACACATGCCCTTTATGCAAAAAGACTCATCATTTGTATGGTTGCCCCTCCTTCAGGAGGTTGCCAGTAGATGCACGGCTTACAAAGGCAAAGTCCTTCAAAGTTTGTTTGAACTGTCTCTGTCACGGCCATTCAGAGCATCAGTGTCGCTTGTCACATTGCAAATATTGTAATAGGAAGCATCACACTCTAATTCACACTGAATCAAAGCAAGAGACGAGTCCCACTGACGCACCTCCAAACATTTCAGTTGTTGCTGAACAGTCAGCTAGTAGCATTCAGTCAGCTCAGGTGCTGCTGTCTACAGCCCTCGTGAAGGTGGCAGATAAGAACGGGAAGCTGCAGACAGCCCGTATACTGCTCGACAATGGCAGCACTACAAATTTTATTACACATGAGCTGTGCAGTAAGCTCAGACTGAGCACCGCCTCTATCAATTCCAAGGTGACTGGCATCAACAGTCACACATCCAATACATCTCAGGTATGCTCAATTCAAATCCATTCAATAGACGGGAGCTTCAAGACGAACATAGATTGTCACGTTCTACCGAACATTACAACAGCCATACCATCCACATACATAAACATCAACAATGTTCAATTACCTTCAGGGATTCAGTTAGCAGATCCCACATTCAACAAGCCAGCATGCATAGATATCTTGGTTGGTGCCGAGATATTTTGGAGCATGCTGGGTTCAAATCGTATTCAGTTGGGTACGAACCAGCCCACTCTTTATGAAACCAAATTGGGATGGTTAGTTTCAGGTGGGATTTCTCAACCTAAACCAAATACATCACAGACATGCATGTTCACACATGAAGCACTTTGTGACACAAATGTGGACATATCACGGTTTTGGGAGTTAGACACAGTGGCACCTCAACACAAACTGACGTCAGAAGAAAACGCTTGCGAAGAGCATTTTCTTAAAACTACAGTACGTGATGCTGACGGACGGTTCATAGTTTCGATGCCGTTGAAGGAGTCGCCTGAGGTTCTGGGGGACTCGTATCAGCGGGCATTACATTAGCTACATTCTTATCAGTTGAGCGCCGCTTAGAAAAGAATCCAGCTTTAAAATCCCTGTATATAGATTTCCTCGCAGAGTATGAAAGTTTAGGTCACATGAGCAAGACAACAGTTAATAATGATACAGTGTCATGTATTTTGCCGCATCATGGGGTCCTCAGGGATTCCAGCACTACAAAATTAAGAGTAGTATTCAATGGGTCCTCCCCCACTACCTCAGGCAAATCGTTTAACGATATTCAGAGGGTAGGGCCTACAATTCAAGACGACTTACAGTCTATACTTATTAGGTTCCGTCAGCACCATTTTGTAGTGACCGCTGACGTAGAGAAGATGTACCGGCAGATACAAATTGACGAATCTCAGCGGTCTCTACAAAAAATACTGTGGAGGTCACATCCTTCACAACCTATATATACATTAAATACCGTAACTTACGGGACGGCCTCTGCCCCTTATCTCGCCACTAGATGTCTCACTCAGTTAGGATATGATGCAAACGACGAGAACGTGAAGCATGCAATTTGTCACGATTTTTACGTCGATGATTTTTTGTCAGGCAAGGACACAGTTGAGGAGACTATCTCACTGTGTCGCAGTGTCACTCGAGAGCTGCATTCAGCCAAGTTTCATCTCAGGAAATGGCATTCCAATAATCAGGATATATTATTAGCAGTTTGTCAGGACTCTAATAGCTCCGAAACTGTAAACCTCAGCATTGAGGATTCATCAAAAACTCTCGGTTTAAATTGGCAATGCTTTCGAGACACATTAACATTTTCAATAAATGTCAATATCAAAGACAAAATTAATAAAAGGTCAATACTTTCTACAATTGCACAAGTGTTCGATCCGCTTGGTCTGGTCTCTCCATGCATAGTTGAGGCAAAGATTATTATGCAGCAGTTGTGGATTAGCAAATGTTCATGGGATGACGAAGTCCCTCATTCAATTAAAGTTGCATGGCTTCATTTCGCACACACATTGCCGCATTTAAATAGCTTGTCCATTCCCAGATGCATCAAATTACATTGTCCGATTGAAGTCACTCTCCACATTTTCACAGATGCCAGTGAAAAAGCTTACGGGGCATGTATCTACGTGCGTAGTGTAGATAGGGACGGAACAGTCAGTGCTCGTCTTTTAGCTTCCAAAAGCAAAATTGCTCCTATAAAGCCACAAACTACGATACCGCGTCTGGAATTGAGTGGGGCGTTGCTTGGTGCGAAGTTGTACGCAAAGGTTATTTCATCACTCACTTTGGAGATCAAGGACTGCGTATTCTGGTCTGACTCCACGATTGTTTTGGGTTGGATTGACTCATCACCTCTGAATCTCAAAACTTTCGTGCGTCACAGAGTAAGTGAAATTCAAGATCTTACAGCGGCCTGTCAGTGGTTCTATGTACCGTCGAAGGAAAACCCTGCAGATTTAGTTTCCCGTGGTCTTAGTGCTGATCAGCTAGGTCAATCTACTCTGTGGTGGTCAGGTCCGAAATTTATTCAATTAGATAGGAAACAATGGCCTCAAAATCCAAACAAGTCATCCACTATTTGTTTGCCAGAAATGGTAGAACAATCACTTGTAATTCAAGAGCAAAATGACAACATTTTTAATAAGCTCATTACAAATTCATCAAGCTTCTCAAAACTTACACGTGTCATGGCGCTGATATTCCGATTCGTTAACAATTGCAGAGATGCAGGAACTAGGCAAACAGGCAATATTTCTCATCAAGAACTTGAACGCTCTAGTAATTTTCTTTTGCGTAGGGCACAAGAGGATTCCTTTCCCAAGGAAATGGATTTATTGTCGTCAAACAAACCATTATCTCGAAAATGCAATCTCCGGTCACTTTCTCCATTCCTTGGGGAAGGTAATCTCATTCGTGTGGGGGGAAGACTGAGCAACTCCAGCTATGAATACGATGTCAAACATCCAGTGTTGCTCAGTTCTAAGCACCATTTATGCAAATTGATATTCAGGCATTATCACGTCAGGTTCATGCATGCAGGTCCCCAACTTTTGCTGGCTACCACCAGGCATAAGTATTGGGCTATTCGCGGAAGGGATCTTGCTAAAAGTACAGTGCATAAGTGCATCAAATGCTCTCGATTCAGCGGAAAAACAATTCAACCCGTAATGGGTAACCTACCGAGAGAACGTGTTGAACTCGAATATCCATTTTTTGAGACTGGCGTAGACTATGCTGGGCCAGTAATGATATCAAACCGCAAAGGCAGAGGGAGTGTATTAATCAAGTCATACATTTGTGCATTTGTGTGTCTAGCAACGAAAGCAGTGCACCTTGAACTTGTCACAGACCTAACAAAAGAAGCTTACATTGCAGCGTTAAGCAGATTCATTGCACGTCGGGGTAAGCCTCAGACGATTTTCTCAGCCAACGGCACAACATTTCAAGGTACCTGTAACGAATTTTCTAAAATCCTCCAGGAATCCTTCTCAACAGACGTAACTGAAGGTATCAAGTTTTCATTTATCCCTGCTTACGCTCCACACTTTGGCGGATTATGGGAGTCAGCCATCAAATCCATAAAGCACCATCTCCGCCGAGTGCTCGATCAAACTCATTTAACATACGAGGAAATGTCAACACTACTGATTCAGATCGAGGCAATTTTAAATTCAAGGCCTCTGACGCCATTTTCAAGCGATCCAAATGATCTCTATCCTCTATCCCCTGCCCACTTCCTGATAGGACGATCGATTCATTTTGTGCCTCAGCCACAGATCACTGCATCCAACATTTCATCGCTGCAGCGTTGGAAACGCATTGAACTGCTGAAACAACAGTTTTGGCACCGGTTTTCTAATGAGTACATTCTCTGGCTCCAACAGAAAACCAAATGGCACAATTCTGCAGGTCAACTCAAGGACGGAGTTATGGTGGTCATCAAAGACAGAACTCTGCCACCTCTTCTTTGGCAGCTCGGCGGAGTCGTCCGCATCATTCCTGGCGCTGACGGTGTGGCGCGCGTCTCCGATATCCGCACCAAGCGAGGTGACATTCGGCGGGCCTTCAACACCATTTGCCCGCTCCCTGTGGGCAACAATTGAAGATCTTCAAACTTCATAGCCGGCAGCATGTTCAGAAACGTTTAAAAACTATTAATTTTTTAATCCTCTTTCTCGAGAACAAAACTATAATATATTCAATTCTATGTAATAAAACTCACTAATAATAATTCCAATTTAATTGCATATTTTTTAGATAAAATATTCAATGTATAACGTAAAATTCACAAGCAGTCGAATTAACTATGTTCAATTTTCATATGGCAATGTTTAGCTTTCAAAAAGGACTGACGTTAAACTTACCGTTGTTCAGCGATTCCCAGCGACTGTAACACACTCACTTCTCTGTATTTTTCTATTTTGGATTATACCAGCCCTAATTCTACAGTCCACTCTTTTATTTAACACCTACGGACCTCCGAAGATTTTACAGTAGCCGATCCTAACGCATGCTTATTGAAAATAGATTTTTTTAACATAAGTACATTTTTATTTCCTATGAAAAATTTATCGAAATTAGGGGAAACAAAAAATAAAAGTCTCGTTAATAGGTCAAGAGGGATATCACATAAAAGATCTTGAGTTGGGCATAAATTTCGAATTATGACGGATAATGATGAAAAAAATACTACTCTTTGCCGCTATATCTCGGAAATAAATGATTTTTTTTTTTCAATAATAACATAACAATATCATAATAATTATTTATAAACTAATTTGGTAATATGACCACTCCCAAGGTACTATCGAACAAGAAAATAATTATCCAAATCAGAAAACATGGTCATGAATTCCGGGGCTGAACGCAAACGAATCACTGAGTTGAGAAACGGTTCAAAGAAACCCACAATATTTTTGAACAAGCTATCCTACAATACGAGGGCGACACTGAAAGTCTTTAGAACTGGCCACTTGTAATAAATATAATAAAAAAATAAGTTCATAATTTGAAAATGGAACTCTTTCTTAATATTTTTGTGTACGAATTCCACTCGATTGTCATTTGTTTTACGATTTGGCGGCAAATTGAAAATTGTGTGTACTACGTGAGCATGAATTTAACGCGAGAAAATTTTCGAGCAATGATTTTTTACGACTTTCGATGTAATTTAAGTCAACAAGAAAGTTATGATAGACTTCGATTGGCCTTTCACGATGAAGCCCCATCTCGTGCTACTATTTACAACTGGTTTAATGAATTTAAACGTGGCCGCACTAATCTCACTGATGATCTGCGTGAGGGCCGGCCTTCTACGGCGACTACTGAAGATAACATCAGTGTTGTGCGGCGTATGATAGAGACTGACAAAAGAGTAACCTATCAGCACATTCGTACAAGCTTAGCCATTGGTATGAGTCAAGTCCACAAAATCCTCCATGAACATTTAGCGGTGAGGAAGCATTGTGCCCGGTGGATACCTCATAATTTGACAGAAGCCCAAAAAGTCCGTCGTGTTGATTGGTGCCGTGAAATGGGTCAAAGATTCAACGGAGGTGACTCAAAGGCTGTGTTCGACGTAGTTACGGGTGACGAAAGCTGGATTTACTGTTATGATCCTGAAACTAAAAGACAGTCTGCTGAGTGGGTGTTTCCTTCCGAGGAGTTGCCTACTAAAGTGAAGAGAGGTCGAAGTGTGGGAAAAAAGATGGTGGCCTCGTTCTTCGGAAGGACTGGTCATTACGCAACAATTATTTTAGAGGATCAAAAAACAGTTACTGCGAAGTGGTACACTCACAATTGTTTACCACTTGTCTTGGAAAAAGTTCGAGAAAAACGGCCTCGCAGTAGGATCCTGCTTCACCACGACAACGCCTCATCGCACACCGCCAAGCAAACGATCGACTATTTGGCGACGGCAAACGTCACCCAACTTATAGCCCCGACCTTGCACCTTGTGATTTTTATTTATTCCCAAAAATTAAAGAAAAACTTCGAGGAAAACGTTTTATGGACGCCGACGAAGCAGTGGCTGCGTTTCAAAAGGCCGTCGAAGAGGCCCCTAAGGACGAGTGGGCAAAGTGCTTTTCTCAGTGGTTCTATCGAATGCAGCGATGTATTGATGTGAAGGGAGGCTATTTTGAAAAGATATAATAAAAGTAATAAGTTGCTTGATTGCTCAGTTTTTGATTTTCTAAGAACTTTCAGTTTGACCCTCGTAACCCACACCAAGGGTTTAAAGAGAAAAAATAACCCACATTACGTGCAAGGGTAGTATTTTTCACAATCGTGTTATAATAGAGAGCGTTTTAGTCGAGTACCGTGTTTAGGCCACGAAGCACATCTTAGGTACGAGATTAGAAAGCTTGATTATGACACTATTGTGAACAATACTTTTTGTACAAGTTCATTAAAATTTATAATTTAAGTCATTAATACGAGTATATAAGAAAACTAGATATCGTAAACAGTACTATACCTATTGTCTAGTTCTACTATTGAAAAGGCCCTTTGACTTTTCAGGTAGCAAGGTAAGTGTTTTATGCCCTGGATACAGCAGCAAGTTTAAGTACATTTTTGACAGATGACGCGACGCTGCTACGTTCCAAAACGCCCTAGATTGGCAATCTTGTATCGGATCGAGTCTCCTTAAACAAGGACACATATTATTGAAATACGAAGTTATATTTTCAACATTTTTAAGTTGTCTAGAGCGTATCGAAACAATTATTTCGATTGTCCATAAACTTTTTCATCAGAATAAAAGTATTCCATTGCGTTATGGTTTGCGAGGTTCTAATTTAAAGATATTTTTTATTCTTTCGTTTGGTCGGCGTGATTGATTTACATACCCATGCCGAATTACAGCTTTCTAGTAGTAAGGGTTACGGACACAGACGGACAAACGGACAGACGAACTTAAGGGTACCTTGTTGACTGCGGAACCCTAAAAACGGACCAATTTTTATGTACCTATTTTATACTTGACGCAGAGCTTTAGTGTCGAATATTGCTAGATAATATAAGCTGATAGACAATTTTTATATTACCTAACCCTACTTTCTACAATAGGTACCTACGTAAGAAGCTACACTTAGGTTCTTGTAAAAAAAAAATGAGATTAAAAAGATTTCAACGATTAGGTACAGCTACAACTTTCTCTTTTTAATAATATGAATGGATCCAGAATGTACCTCTTTACCTCTTTTGCTGACCTATATATATGTACTAGCTTTTGCCCGCGGCTTCGCCCGCGTAGTAAGAGTAATTTTGCAATAACTGTTGAATTGTTACGCCGGCAACGGCCTACTTACTGACTTACTTCCCTTATGTTATGAAGGACCCCATTCGTCAAAACCCGTTATGGTAAATTATTTTTTATTTCCTTTTATTTTTATTCCCGTGTGGTGTAGGGTAGGATTTCACCACCTCCTTTCTTCCCGTGGGTGTCGTGAAAGTCGACTAAGGGAGCAGGGTTGAAGTGTGTTGTGGGCGATGGGGTAACAACATATCACTGCAATATACCCACATTTATGCAAAAAGTGGCGCTGGAATATAAGTTTCATGTGCTCTGCCTACCCCTTTTGGGAAAAAAACGCATGAATTGTACTAACTAAAGTACTTTTTTTGTATCTTAATAAGTAATCTTCCTACAAAGTTTCAAGTCTCTAGTTCAAAAAATAAAGTTTCTCTCATACAAACTTTGCACCCCTATTTAACCCCTTTAGGGATGGAATTTCCGAAAATCCCGTCTTATCCTTTGCCTACGTCATAAAAGGAAGTTCTGGTGTAAATTTCAAGTTTCTAGCTCCAAAAATAAAGTTCCCTCATACAAACTTTGCACCCCTATTTAACCCCCTTAGGGGTGGAATTTTCTAAAACGCTGACAGTTCTTTTTTGTATTCTAATAAGTAATTTTTCTACAAAGTTTCAAGATTCTAGCTCCAAAAATAAAGTTCCCTCATACAAACTCTGCACCCCTATTTAATCCCCTTAGGGGTAAAATTTCCAAAACGCAGAAAGTACTTTTTTTGTATTTTATTAAGTAATCTTTCTACAAAGTTTCAAGTTTCTAGCTCAAAGAATAATGTTTCCCCCATACAAACTTTGCACCCCTATTTAACCCCTTCAGGGATGGAATTTCCAAAAATCCCGTCTTATCTCTTACCTACGTCATAAAAGGAAGTTCTAGTGTAAATTTCAAGTTTCTAGTCCCAGTAGTTTCGGATACAAACTTTGCACCCCTATTTAACCCCCTTATGGGTGGAATTTTCTAAAACGCTGACATTGCTTTTTTGTATTCTAATAAGTCATTTTTTTACAGTTTCAAGTTTCTAGCTCAAAAAATAATGTTCCCTCATATAAACTTTGCACCACTATTTAACCCCCTTAGGGGTAGAATTAATTCTTAATTAATCTTTTTACAAAGTTTCAAGCTTCTAGCACAAAGAATAAAGTTTCCCAAATACAAACATTGCACCCCTATTTAACCCCCTTAGGGGTAGAATTTTCTAAAACGCCTAAAGTATTTTTTTTTATCTTAATAAGTAATCTTCCTACACAGTTTCAAGTCTGTAGTTCAAAAAATAATGTTTCTCTCATACAAACTTTGGACCCCTATTTAACCCCTTTAGGGATGGAATTTCCAAAAATCCCGTCTTATCTCTTGCCTACCTTATAAAAGGAAGTTTTTGTGTAAATTTCAAGTTTCTAGTCCCAGTAGTTTCGGATACAAACTTTACACCCCTAGTTATTAATCCCCTTAGGGGTGGAATTTTCTAAAACGCTGACAGTTCTTTTTTGTATTCTAATAAGTCATTTTTCTACAAAGTTTCAGGTTTCTAGCTCAAAAAATAAAGTTCACTCATACAAACTTTGCACACCTATTTAACCCCCTTAGGGGAAGAATTTTCAAAACGCAGAAAGTACATTTTTCGTATTTTATTAAGTAATCTTCCTACAAAGTTTCAAGTTTCTAGTTAAAAAAATAATGTTTCTCACATACAAACTGCACCCCTATTTAACCCCGTTAGGCATGGAATTTCCTAAAATCCCATCTTATCCCTTGCCTGCGTCATAAAAGGAAGTTCTGGTGTAAATTTCAAGTTTCTAGTATCAGTAGTTTCGGATACAAACTTTGCACCCCTATTTAACCACCTTAGGGGATGAATTTTGATAAAACCCTTTCTTAGTGCTCCCCTAGATCTTATAAGGAACCTACGTGCCAAATTTAGAATCTCTATAACCAGCGGTTTGGGCTGTGCGTTGATATGTTAACTTTGCACCCCTATTTAACCCACTTAGGGGTAGAATTTTCAAAAACGCTGAAAGTACTTTTTTTATATCTTAATAAGTAATCTTCCTACAAAGTTTCAAGTCTCTAGTTCAACAAATAATGTTTCCCCCATACAAACTTTGCACCCCTATTTAACCCCTTTAGGGGTGAAATTTTCAAAAATCGCTTCTTAGTGGGTACTTACGTTATGTAAAGCACCTATTGTGAAAAAATCAGCTTTCTAAGTTCAACGGTTTGGGCTGGGCGTTGATGAGTCAGTCAGTCAGGACTTTTACGTTTATATATATAGATAAACGAACTTAAAAAACCCTATAAATGTACAGTGTATTCTTAGATAAAAAACATCAGTATATATGGAATAACCTTAAATGCTAAAAGAAAAAGGTTAAACGGAAAATGCTAGCCAGAAATGTTTTAGTAGGTAACGTTAAGATATATTTTCTAAAAACCTTTCCGAATTCTATCGCACGAAAATAACGGTCAAGTGACTCGAAAAAACGGAACCACATGCAGTGTGATGTTGCCTTCAAGTATTAACTGGTATAGTCGTAATCGAAAGGTTCTGTAGTATTCAAAATATATATAATTATGCCAATTTTTCTGGTATCTTTACAAAATCACGGTTAACTAAGCCATCATTCATACCGTAAGAAATGCTCATGTTAAAGGGTATTGCTAAAATAAGTGACAAAAAATGTTGTAAGAAATGGAAGAATTAGATAATTATGCCGATCACTGCCATTTCTAACTAAATTACGATAAAAACCATTCGCTATTTATTACAAGATTTTATTTACCCATTTTTTTTTCTTTTATTTGAGTCAGGCAACAAGGCCCATATTTACAAATACCTAACAGACTAACATACATAACAATATACAAAACTCATAAACATAACACAACACAAAAACACGTTTTTTAAAGACGGCGACGCGCGGCGCAAGTTCTGGGTGTCAAATAGCCGGCCTCGAAATCGCCGGAAAACTACATGTACCCTTATGTAATTGAATACGTAAGTAAGTTGTCCTTTATCTTTTGCAAACTATTTTTCAGTCACGTTTGATTTAGAACTTGGTATATTTATGTAGTTTGGTGATGATATGGATCTGATCATCGGGCGCGGCGTGGGTAGGCCCCCGACAAGGTGGACTAACGACCTGGTAAAGGTTGCGGGAGTCCGCTGGATGCGGGTGGCGCAGGACCGGTCGCTTTGACACTCTTTGGGGGATGATGATGGATCTGATGATGGACACAAAAGGTAGCTATAGCAACTCTTAAAGTACATATAGAGACTAGTCATGTTGGGCTCATTGGAAGCCTTTCAATGAGTAGTTGGTCTCTGTGCAAAAAAACAGTCGGCACCTTGCACTTAAACAGACATCTTTAACGGAAACGTATATTTCTAAAGTTATGGCTATCTTTCAAACTCAGAATATCAGAGACATCTAAGTGGGGATATGTATATTATATATAGATATTCTGTTAAATAACGCGGGTGGAATACCGCCCGAGTCGTCATTTTTATTATACAAAAATGGAAAATTTTACAACTCACTGAAGCTGAGGTTCTCAATGGAATCTGAATTCAAAGTTAGTGTGCTTATGTATCAAAGCTGGGTACGTATATCTTTGTACTAAATAGTATGTTATCAAAGAGAATATTTGGAAACTAAGCTCTGGTACTACTAACGACGGCTGGATGCCAAAATAGGAAAATGATACCCTTATCACGAAACAAATTATTTGATTAAATATTTTTGTTTTCGTGTTATTTTTAACGAGGAAGTTACCCCGATCATTTTTATAAACGATATGATACAGAGAAAGAAACACGAAGAGTCGAAGATGGTTTGTTTTTCCATTATATTCTTTCTCTGTATCATATTATTATCATTTATAGGAAAATTATGTTAAATGTAAATAAAATGCCCAAGTGTACCTATATACTTTGGCAGCTTTAGCTTCAACAATTCGTAATGATTATGTATTTTGTTATTTTATAGTCAGTGCTATAGTTGGGTGATTCAACTTTTTTCTGTCAAACGTTGTCATGATTTCTTACGTCTCATGGGTCACTTTTAAAAACTGCGATTTTATGGGTTTGTAAACCACTTGTAGGGATTTTTGTCGTGCACAACTCCTTTTTTACCATTTTTTAAACATGTATATAAACTTCTATAACCAATTATTTTTCTAAGAAATCTGACATATTGTCTACTGGCTAAATGGAATAGAATGACAACAAGAAATCGTTCATTGACCCACTTACATTTTGACTGTTAATGTGAGTGTTTCTTTAATAAGGAGTGGTACACGAGGGTCACGCCAGAAGAAGTTAGATACTCCATGGTCATTTGATTGATACTGGCATGTTATACACCACTGTATAGCCTGATTATTTGCTTATAAATTCAAAAATGGAGCACTCGAAAAATCTTAGTTTTTTTTTTTGTTTTTTTCTAGTTGAATTTGGGGGGGATTTGCCTCTACAATGGAGCACTCGGCGTGATTTTCGTGTTATGATTATTATGACTTTAAAAAAGGTTTAAAACCTGAGGTGTTTTGAACTTTTAGTCACGACTTTTGGTGAGTCTGCGTGTTCAACTGTTTTTAATTGGTTTGCTGAATTTAAAAGAGGACGGGAGAGCTTTGAAGATGAGGCGAAGACAGGATGGCCACCAACCGCAGTCACTCAAGAAAATGTGCTAGCTGTGGAAAAAAAATAATCGTGCGAACCAACGAATTACATAAATATTTAGAGCTCGAGCGTGAACTGGGCATTGGATCAGCAGCATTGCAAACTATCATTCATGATCAACTGTTCCTTCATAAGCATTGTTCAATATGGGTGCCGCACAAACTCAGCGATATGCAGAAAGACCGTCGCGTGGATTGGTGCATGATAAATAAATTCGACGCTGGCGAGAAAAAAAACGTTTATGATATCGATGGCAAAAAGCGAGAACGTAGTAACCGCCACTTGGTCAAAAAATTTTTTTTTGCATATTCGGAATCAGCGAATTTTTCTGCGTCGACTGGTCTGGGTCCCATGGCTCTACGACGCTTAGAAAAAACTGGACTACGTTGCAAAACGAATGTATTTTTTTGACGATGCCCACATCTAATTGCTGTAAACACCCAAATAGTAGCAATTTTCTAAACGAGTACATTTACGCTAATTTTGTTTTTTCATAAATCAAAGGGTGTGCCAGTTACAGCGTTGCCGAAATTTTGTTTCGTGGCGGTTACAGCATTTATGCATGTAGTGAAAAAATTACGAACCAAGCTTACTGCAATTATCCTAAAATAAATTATCTATGATTGACGCTTACTACATTTCATTCGAAACTGAATTATCAGTAAGCTACAGTAACGACATTTGAAACACAACGTGAAGTGGGTAGTGCTTGAAGATACAGCAATAAAAATGTGCGCTCGCGGCGATGTGGCTCGTGAATACGACCTGTGATTTAGTCTATCGGCGATCGCCGGAGCGAGTCGGTGTGCGTAGTCTGTGTACTCTGTGTGTCCGTGAAATAACAATTTTAATTTGTACGGTACCATAGTAATATAACGTCTAGTTATTTAAGTTAAATATTAATGGTTCAGTGAGATTAGTTCAAAGAAATATTTTTATAATTGAGGTGATAGTTGTGTTCAAACAATTGTTTAAGAATTATGTTGAAAACTTATATAATAAGTAATACTTACATTCAAAACATCTTTTATAGTTAGTGGGTTTAATAGGTAGTGAGTTTTATATCGATACAAGTTACTTAAAAGACAATTTAATGCCAAAACTGAAGATAAAATGTAGAGAGTTTTAAAGTTTTCACGGGAATATTAAACCTCATTAGCTATAATATTTAGTTCCCCCGCCCCTGACTAATATGGAAGTGTCGGTCTGTCGCATCTCGATGGAGGGTCACCCCCCGATATCGATTGCTTCAACCTACCTTTCACCTCAACGAGACTTACTTTTGACTGACCTCAACTCTTTAGCCTCCCTAGGCCCTTCGGTCATCGTGGCCGGGGACCTAAATAGTAAGCATATTAGCTGGGGTTGCGTAGCAACCAATCCCAACGGCAATCGGCTTCATCACCTTTTGATCGATAGCCTCCCTTTCGATCTCCTCGCTCCCTTAGAACCGACTCACTTCCCTCATAACGTAGATCACCGACCTGACATACTCGACATAGCACTACTAAAGAACGTAGCGTTAACTCTGCGTTCTATAGAAGTGTTACACGAACTAGACTCGGACCATAGGCCAGTCCTTTTGAGACTAGGTCCTCACCCCAATAGTACTCCCCGAACCAGGACAATCGTGGACTGGGATAAGGTGCAGTCAGGTCTCTTACAGACGGATCCCCCCCTGCTTAGAGACATCCCAGACAATATAACTACAACCGAACAGACAGACCAAGCGATCGATTCTTTCACCAACTACCTCAACGCTGTACGAAGCGAGGCCTCAAGGGAGGTGTCGGCGGAGGACATCCAAAACCGACCCCTACCTAGGGAACTGAGAGAGTTAGTGACAAGGAAAAATCGCGCCATCCGCACCTACTCAAATCACCCTTCTGCCGAAAATCGACAAATCCTGAGAGACTTGTCTAACGAGTCTAAACAGAGAATTGCCGAATTTCGGGAGAACTCGTTCAGGGATCTGATGGGGGAGATAACGCCTAGTCATCTGGCTTACTGGAAACTAGCGAGATCTCTCAAATCCGATGCCTGTTGGACCATCCCTCCCTTGGATCGACCGGATCACTCAACCCCCGCGTTCGAGGACAGTGAGAAAGCCGAATGCCTTGCGAGTAGCCTAGAGTCCCAATGTTCGCCCAATCTCCTCCACACCGACGAAGCCCATATTAGCAGGGTCGATTCCGAGGTGGACAGGAGATCGCGTCTCCCCGTAACTTCACCCATTTTACCGGTGTCGGTTAAGGAAGTCAGTGACCATGTCAGGCGTCTCCGTATTAGGAAGGCTCCGGGTGCGGATGGTTTATCCAATCGCATCCTGAGACTTCTCCCCGAAACCCTTCTCCTCCTTTTGGTTGGCATCTTCAATGCCGCGCTGACCAATGCTCACTTTCCAGCCGCGTGGAAATGTGCAACGGTCATAGGGATAGCGAAGCCCGGTAAACCCCGGACCTCGCCTGCCTCTTATAGGCCGATCAGCTTACTTAGCTCCCTTGGAAAGCTATATGAGCGGATCCTACTCACGAGAATTCTCAGATTTACGGCTGAGAATAACCTCCTCATCGATGAGCAGTTCGGCTTTAGATCCGGACACTCATGCGTCCAACAGGTGCACCGCGTCACGGAGCATGTGTTGGACGGTTTTTCTCGATTCCAGGGGCTCAAGACCGGTGCGATCTTTCTCGACGTAGCGAAAGCCTTCGATAAGGTCTGGCATAACGGACTGGTATACAAGTTATACCAGCTCGGTATACCGGACAGACTCGTACTCACCATACGAGATTTTCTCAGTGATCGAAGCTTTCGATACCGACTGGAGGGAACGTTCTCGGACCCACACCCCATCCGGGCCGGAGTCCCGCAAGGCTCCGTGCTCTCTCCCACTCTCTACTCGTTGTTCACGAACGACATTCCCAGGCACCCTAAGGTGCATCTGGGGTTGTTTGCGGACGACACCGCGCTCTTTACGACCCATTGTAAGTACGCTACTATCCGGCGATACCTCCAAGAGGCAACCACCGACCTAGGCCGTTGGTTTAATCTTTGGCGTATCGAAGTCAACCCGGAAAAAAGCACTGCAATAGTCTTCCACCCGTCTGACTGCATTAGCACAGAAAGGCGGGTGGCCCCGATCCAGATGTTTGACCGACCCATCCCCTGGGTCAATGAGGCCAAATATCTTGGAGTGACCCTCGACAGGAAACTGACCTTCCGTAGCCACATCCGTAGGGTACGCAACCGCGCGTTGTTCGTTCTAGGAAGGCTTGGGCCGATGATCAACAAGTTTAGTAAAATGTCACTTAGAAATAAGCTGACACTCTACAAGACTTGTATTCGTCCAATCATGACATATGCAAGTGTAGTATTTGCTCACGTGCCTATGTCATCGCTCAAGCCGCTTCAGGTCATTCAAAATCGCTTCCTCCGTAGGGCGACTGGTGCCCCGTGGTACCAATCGAACCTCAGCCTGCACCACGACATGGGGATTAGCACCATGTATGGTTTCTTTAAGCAGGCTGCCAGACGTTATTTTGACAACGCTCCCCACCATAGGAATCCGTTAGTTAGGAAGGCTGCTGATTACGCTCCCATCCCTCCCCCCTCAGTCGTTACTCGGCGCTCACTGATTAGGGGCCGCACGGTCCGGCGTCCTAGGCACACACTCACGGACCCGGACGACGAAATCACAGCGTCCATCGAAAGGTGGAACGCTGCGCTTTCGGCGTCCATCACATCGCGTACACTTCGGCGTTCCCGCCGGCGGGGACGTCCTCCGCGAGATCGCGACAACACAGACACATACAGTCCCTATTCGTCCCGGTACCGCCGCATACCGGGTAGAGTCAGTCCGACCCAGGTCGGGCCTAGCTGAGTTTCTTGCTGGACTCTTCTCAGCTAGGCTAGGTTTTAGCGAACCAGCGATAAAACTCCCAGTAGTTCGACACCACTCACACCCCAGATTCGGTTGATACCGTTCAACCAATCTCACTGGAGCGCAAACTCGTAGAGTATTCCAGTGCATAAACTTTCCCGCGTGGTCGTGCCGGAGGCTCCCCCTGGATTTTCCCCAGGCTACCCTCCAACCATGCAATTCGACCGCTATATTGGGTCCGTCCTATTATAGCCACAGTCAGGTTCAAAAAAAAAAAAATAATAATAATAATAATATTTAGTTTTAGCGGATAACAATATTATTGTCTGATTAACCCTAAGAATATTTATGTTTGTTTTTAGCACGATAAGTACAAGGTTGTGATTTTATAATATGAGAGATTTTATTAGCCTTTTGAAATGTTATAAGCAACGGAGGTTTTAAGTAACTTTCGTAATGTTTTTATACAGAGAAATTGAGACTAGATAGTATTTGATATGTTAAGACGGTAATTGTTGCTTCTGAGCTTTTAATTTGTAAGAAACCTGCATTTTAAATTTGGAAACATTTTAAAAAAGTATGTTGATAAAAGTTGATTGATACTTAAGTCGTTTTATTTTCACAGTTTCTTTTTGCCGGTGGACACTTACCACATTTCAGTTAGTCCTATAAAGAACGTAATGACATTTACGTCAAAATTATTGAATCTTAAAATAAATATGCATCTGGTTACAGCATTTATGCTTTATGGAAACAATACTCGTTTCACCATTTTAGTACATTTACTTCTGGCGTTTACAGCGTTTTCGCGTAACGAAAAAAAGAGTTCATTTGTCGTAACCGCCACTAAGTCGTAAACCAGTCTTTTTTGTTAAATATTAAATATGCCAGTTGAAAGAAAACCATAAGTTATGAATTAGATCCAAATATCAAGCATTTTCGTTCATAAATGAAAGTTATGATTTTTTTTCTCGAAATCGAAAAGTTTTTTGGCTCTGGTGTAAAGTTTGCATTTTGGCGGTTACTACGTTCTCGCTTTTTGCCATTATACTGATAGGTGACGAAACATGGCTATATAACTACGATCCTGAAACAAAGCGACAGTCCACAGTATGGTGCTATGATGAGGCAACTTCAACAAAATGTCGCCGAGCACGAAGTAGGCACACAGAAACATGGTTGACATATTGCGGACATATTGCTAGAAGATCAAAGGACAGTTAATTTAGAATGGTATGACAGTTTGTGCCCCAAGAGTATCGTCAGCTTGGTGTGTCAAGCGGCCGAAGTCAGGAACCAGCACCTGCTCTGGCACCACGACAACGCTGCCCCGCACACTTCTGCTAAAATACTTGACTATTTCAGTTCAAAAAACGTTACTGTTCTGCCCCACCCCGCCATATTCCCCTGATTTAGCACCCTGTGATTTTTGTCTTTTTCCAAAAAATTTAGAAAAATTAAAAGGAAAGCGATTTGAGAACAAAGAAGATGCTGGCTGCGTATAATTATGAAATTTCTAAGTGGTTAAGACGGATGGAAAAATGTATACGTGTTCACGTTGAATACTTCGAAAAAATTGATAACTGTAATAAAGAATAAACTCTGTTACTTTGAATAATTTAATTTCTTTTGGAATTTTGATTTATGCGTAACCATAATTCGGAATTTATTCATATTTAAAGAAAGAAAGAAAGAAAGAAAAGCATTTATTTATGACAAACACAGAGATAAATAAATAGTAAATAAAAAATAAAAATAGAACCAACACTGTTTGCCACAAAAGGGCCACAGCTCAGCATGAAGCCAAAGCCAGCGCTGTTCTTCCGTTGTGGCCCAGGTGCATGCCCCAGCTCGCCGACGACGCGGCTACATTTACAAGAACCACCAAATCTCATAACTTAAAATTATTTTAACATTTCACATGATTCATGATTTCATTGGAGTTCTAAATTGGCTAACTCGATATACTTATGATATTTTTATACGAATTCAATTATGAGAGTTCTTGCAGGTTTATAGTTGGAAAATCTCGGCGAAAATTTTGTCTGCTGCAAAAAACGACGTTAAAGTAAACATAATATTTAGCGCTGAACGCAATACTGTGGATGTATAAAACTTCGTTAGGTCAAGTGTAAAGAAACCAAGCCAGCAGTACCCCAAGGAACGCAATGTTTATTCAAGCTTACCTTTACAACGACTCGAAACTAATCCGAGTCAAGTTCCAACTTCCTAAAGCGTTTATTTCTCCCTAACAAAACACAAATGCCGGCAAAGAGAAAAGGAAAGAAGACAAAGTTTAGTGTGAAAATTAATGGCACATAAGGTTGCGAATGGCGTGGATAGTGGCAGTCATCCTGCGGGACGTGTCGCTCAAGTACAGTCAATAAAAGTTTTCATACAATGGGAAAATCTTGTGCTTATAAATATTGAGGTTTCTGGAACATTGGTTTTACACAGTAGTGGTGAAAATCTCCTTTATGTTATTTGTGAATAGGGTCTGCCGATTAATATAAATGCTGTCGTTTTTAATCATACCTTGTTTTCAATTGTTACGTGTGCCGAAAGCAATTTTATTGATGAAACATATTTTAAATGTATTAGTAACTGTATCAATGTTTAGTCACAAATAAAAGCATTCCTGAATTTTTCCGGTTCACGCTCGTAATTACGCAACCACAGATAACCTCCTATAGATAGAGCCCATAGGAGCATACCACCGCGCATAGTCAACGCATATATGCTCTAGCAATGATAGCCCCCCGCTCCCCGCGCCATGTTGTCAGTTGTGACCAGGTACGCGGTCTAGACGTGCGTCAAACAAGCAACAAATTAAAATTGTTTTGTGCTACAAAATTGAGCTATTGCCGTGTGAAGTGGTGTGGGAAAAACTCCCGAACGTCTTATTTCACAACCGACGGAATAACATTTCACATGTAAGTTAAATTTATCATATAAATGTAAATTTCATTCTGTCACGCGGAGTTCATTTTACACTGGTCCATAAGAAGTAGTGAAGTATGCGCGTCCCTTTTCATCAAATGGAAATGGCAATATACTGTTCCTTTCTCACGAAAGCACGTGACACTCTAATGTAGTGGTGCTTTCGAATTTTACCGATTCAAATTAATTTAAGGAAACAAAACGTTAACTCATCCGTGCTTTCGTGTACTATTTTAATACGAAAATTCACCAAAGATTATTTTTATATCCTCGTCATTGCATTGTCAATTAGAAATCATAGATAATGTATACGATGTACTAAAGGTTTAAACTGCACCAAGAAGGCAGCGTGGCGGACTGCAACCGTCTTACAAGCTATGAGGTAGAGAGAGACGAGAGACGTAGTAAATTACTATCTCGCTCTATTTTATAGCTTCCAAAGCTAATGAATGGAATATATTGTTGTAGTACCTACAGCACGTCTATCATGAGACGGCCGCGACATAATACTCTCAATTTTTCTGCGCTCTATTCTGACGCTCTATTCTGTCATTTGTCGTGTGATAAGGACTTTCATGCTACGGAATCAGACCAGGCCATCACGCGATAAGTGACAAGATAGAGCGTCCGTCTCGTTCCATCGAACGGTGTCAGCCAGTGACGGACGCTCTATCTTGTCACTTATCGCGTGCTAAGGCCGACCATGATACGGTGTCTGCACGTCTATCATGAGACGGCCGCGAGTCGTGACATACTCTCAATTTTTCTCGTACTATATACCTCTTGTTCTAAGCATTCTAATATGAAAGAGACGGAAAGTGCGAGAAAAATCGAGAGAGCTCGCACGCCGTCGCATAATAGCCGTGCTGGCAGTTTTTTGTTGGTTTAGGAGTAGATATTATGTAGTTTTATTTTATTTTATGGGTAATTTACAGTATTGTAGAATACTATGTAGTGTCGAAGTTAGCTATTGCTATGTAGTATTCATTCATATAAAGTAGAATGAAATATAATTTAATAATTAATACATAGGTAGTATATTCTCGGAGGTGGTTAGTGATGGAATACGAACGGGACGAAGGCTTCTTGTCCGACATAAACACGATAATGCAGTAAATGTTGTAAATGCCTAGAAATAACTATTTTATATGACTACTCGATGTGATTAACATACTTTTTTATGTTACGTGGTGATCAAAATATTCGATGAACGCAACATGATAATAATATACCTAACAGTGGCAGCCGCTCAAAAATTTGAACCATGTTACCTACGCCATGTAAAATATTCTACTAACAATGAATTGCGGCACCGCTTAAAACCGTCAACGACCAACGCGTCCCATCACTACGCTTCTGGCGCCGTGATGTGACAAAGCGCGCTACTTTCGAAACAGCCAATCGCAGCGCCGTTACCGCGACCTCCCCGCAACCCGCACCTACCGCCAACTGTGGTGACCTTTGCATCGAACTAAATCGCTTATAGGCTCTATCTATAGGAGGTTATCTGTGTACGCGACAAAATATGTGTTATTTATTACTCCGAGTTTTTTGTTAGCCGTTACGAATGAAACGAATTTTATTACAAATAGCCAATGGCGTGAATTTTGTTATTTCGATGCCGCGGTTTTCATTAAGAGTTAATTGCTTTCGTTTATCCGCGATAAATTATCAACATATTAATTACTTGAATCCATTTCTCGAAGTTAAATCTTTGCTTTGTTTGTGTGATGAAAACATGTAAAGTGGAATGCACGAGTAACTTGAGGTGTTTTTGTTAATTAAGGAAGTGTTAACACAAACACAATCTTACGCTTTGGATTATTTTAAATATCTTAATGATTATTAATATTCTTAATAATATTCGTTTGAATCGTGGTCTCGTCGATAACGCAAAATAATTAGGCCAATTTGTGGTTTGGGAACTAAACTAGCCAAACGACCGAATCGTTACACGATTACACAAAAATTACTTGGTAGAAAATCAAATAGTTAATACCACAAATCGGCCTTGGCGTTCTTTATCCTATGTATCAGACCAATAAAAACTTTTTTTTGCAGGTCTTGGTAAAATTTCATCTCCTGTACTGAGCTTTTGAGTAAGAATGCAATGAGAACATTTCATCGTGCTAAAAAAAATTTAGAAGGTCATCATCATCATCATCATATCAGCCGAAAGACGTCCACTGCTTGACATAGGCTTCCTCCAAAGAGTGCCACAATGACTGGTCCTGCGCCATCCACATCCAGCGGTATCCTGAATTTAGTAGGTACTCAATTATAAGATATGTTGCAGCTCATAACTATCCCTTAGGCCTGACTGACGTATAAAACAAAATGGAGTTTTACGTGACATACTCCATGATTTGCCCACAATGGCCTCGTAACCTGCCACCAGCGAACAATAGATGGCGTGACGGGGATGTCGGTGTCATTGTTAGACATTCTTTGGTGCACGCATAAAAGTTTGTAGGTATTATATACTGGAGAGAGGCCCGAGTACGTCATATATATTTCAGTTATTCGATTTTAATGGTATTGGTTGCTAAGCAATACGCTGTCGCTCTCACGTATTTGGCTGTATTTTTGCCCTAAATCACAGTAACTATTCAAAGTACATACTGCACCTAATCTTAATACATAATTAGCCGAAATAGCTCTACGTACGTAACCTCTGATTTGAATGTTTTGAGCGGATAACAATGTAATCGAAGGGGTATCATGTAACTTTTAGAATGAGCGTTAGGGAAATTCAACCGTAATTCTCCCATATAAAAAAAATACAACTGAGGATCTCTTTATGAAGTCGGTTAAAAAGTGACATTAGATCTACCTGACTCGCGTACAAGACGTTTTCCAGTCGACCAGCAGGATAGCCTTTTGAAATCTGTCTGATTACTCAGAACCGATTTTTTCTCCTGAGGTTCGATTTTGCAACAAATATTCATAAGGGTCCTCACGCCTAAAACGAGCGTATTTTGCAAAATGCTTGCTTTTTCATTCAAGATTACGACGTAACTATACTTAAATAATTATTTCTAGGGGCTAACATGGTTCAAATTTTCACTTTCAGTTTCTAAACCTAAAACAAAAGAGTTTTTTTGGGAGTCTTTTTCAAATTTTGCAGTGAGAAGTGTCGTTTCGGTTCTCAATTTTGCAGTAAACATGAACACATCACCAAACACACACACAACACACACAACACATGATGACATTACAATTCACATCACCAAATCTTTTACGAGGGGCTGACATGATTGAAAATCAAAGATTCATTTAAAAAAATTGATAAAACACCTTCTGAGTGTTATATGCTTGCATAGCCAGCTGGGCGGTCGCTGTGGCCATGCAATGCAGGTGGTGCCGACTCTGCATTTCGCAACACCGTGCCCCGTTTCCCAAAAATACTATAGTGTTCGTCACTCTTGGTTCTCACATCGACCATGAGGCACCTGTAAATATACTTAATTAGTTTTAATTGATTTATTTTAATCTTTTTGTAATTCCGTCATTAAAGGAATTTAAGTTAATATTCATTGGTTTCTCTCGAATCCTTCGACTCCCAGCCAACATAATTCGAGTTTTCTTAGTTTTTTTGGTGAAAACAGAGTTACATTATATTTTTTACCGCAAATTGTACTTTTATTTTGCACTCAAAATAATATGATAGCAAATTATAACTGTATGTTAACCCATAAAAAAAAAATGATAACTATAGGACCTACGATGCCATAAATGTATATTTTTTAAAAGACAGTATAAATCAAGCTGCACAGACGCCGCGCGCCGAAATTTTTACTTCTAAAATGATTAACAGGTTAAGAAATAATTAGTTAATTACGTTATCAGTTTTTGAATAAATACTAATAGTAACGTCGTAATCCTATCCTATCCTATGCCCATCACTATTGACACGCATGTGTAAACGCTTTCCATTTTTTGACCAATTGACAGGGACTTCTGAAACAATTTACTTCGTCCTCACATCATATCTAATTAAGACACCGTATAAACAGTTACCTGACTCACTTGGTTAAATTACAATCGATCTATTAAATTAAAATTAAATATTCCGTTCATTAAATTCAGTCCATTTTCCTCAAACCTATCCTACACTGATCATCAAAGCTTACTTCATCGAACGGAAATTCCTCCAAGCAGTTTCTACTTAACGTGTCAATTAGTGGATTGGATCTATCTTCGTATCTTATGCAATCAGCGGAGCAGTCACTTAATATTATGAATTGTGCTTTTGCGTGTTCAGTGTTTGACGCTATTTGAAACTGGATTGCCATCGAGGGTATATTTTATATGTTATGCCTAGTTTTCTTGCTAAATTTATTGAAAACTAGCGACCCGCCCCGGCTTCGCACGGGTACTATAAAAACGTTTAGTTCCAGGTACTTACATATAAAAACCTCCTTCCTCTTGAATCACTCTATCTATTAAGAAAACAAACCGCATCCAAATCCGTTGCGTTATTTTAAAGATCTAAGCATACATAGGGACAGACAGCGGAAAGCGACTTTGATTTATACTATGTAGTGATAGTAAAGTGACTGAGTGACGAATTTACATGGTGAAATGTGGTTTGTATATTTTAATAGGGAAAAATTACGAACAAAAATTACCTGTTTACAGAGTACAGCTTAAATAAAAGCCGAATCTGAAACATTTATTTATCTACTTGCATGAAGATAGTCTTGAAAGCACTTAATTATGAAATATAATACAAAAATCCCATATAAATACGCGTACACGTACTAATGTAAGTAACAATCTAGTCTTATTTTAATACATTTTCAGTTATTTCAGGGCATTTACTTAGTATATATACGTAAATAGCTTGTACTACTTAGTTTAAGTATATTTTGTAACCATTAGGTTTTATGTACATGCCGTGTTTGCGTATAATTGGGTGAATACTATTTATTATTACACTTGTTGGAAAACCTAAAAAAAATAAAATAGAATTATGCTTATACATTCTGTTCCATCATATCGTTTTGTTTAAAACACCTGATAATAATACGACTGTAACAACTTAGAGTTTATGATAAAGGAAGTAGACGTCTATTTTCTGCTTTGGCATGAAATGTTTCATTCGTGTTGTGCATCGCTATACCGTTGAACATTTTTCACATGTCCCTTTTGTACACTGGCATCCAATCACAGTGTATTGTTGTGATGAACTGCATAACAATGTTTGTATTGGATTCAAACTCACAAATAATTAATAATGCATTATTATTATTGTTATTATTATCTATATATAATACATGTACATCAATAAATCAGCCTATATACATCCCACTGCTTGGTACAAGTATCCTCTCATGGATGAGAGGGAAGGCGCTATATAAGTATATAAAAAAACTATGCAATAATAATGCGTTTCAAAGAGGCGTTTATATCTAAATACTTTATATCTATATCCGTATACTTTATGCGTTTCGTATTATCTGCCGAAAAGTATATTATGTTATTCGTATTTAACGATACCAGTTAAACCCTTGATCGGTTCATACCCCATTTCTGTTACACTCTGTATACTCACAATTGTTTACTACCATAAAACTTTTTCGATCTTCTGCCCTAGGGTACTAAAGAAGTAAGAACTTGGTTTACGTGAGTATTTTCTCTTTTAACGTGACTTATTATTATTATTGTGTGCTATTGTGGGCCTTTATATGCCGCTTCGACCAGCAAGTGATCTATTGTGGCAGCCCTTTGTTTTAGATTTCACCGTTAAGACCCGTTGCCTCTAAGAAATTCCAGATTCTTTGGGCGGTGATATGTTGTACCTCTTCTGGGTGCACGATGTGCCGCCCTAGGTGGATACTTCTTTTGTGCATGAGTGGTCCGCAGGAGCAGAGGATGTGCATTGCTGTTTCCTCTGTCTCCTGGCAGAACCTGCAAGTTGTGTCCTGTGTCATACCCATTTGAAACAGGTGCTTGTTTAATTTGCAATGTCCTGTCAGAATTCTTGTCACTGCGCAGGTTTTGTGTCTTCTGAGTTGTAATAGCTCTTTAGACAGTTTATTGTTGTACCCTTTGATCAAGGCTTTAGCATGTTTTTGTCCTTTGGCGAACTTCCACAACTTTATTGCCTCTGATTTTACTGTGTTGTTTAGCAGAGAATATGCTTTCCGTTTTGTGATACCACAGAACGGTTCTGGGCCGACCAGGGTTGTGTCTGCGCCCTTCCTTGCAAGTTCATCTGCTTTTTCATTTCCTACTATGTCGGAATGTCCTGGTACCCATCTAAGTATGACTCTGTTGGTATTAGCCAGGGTGTTTAAATTGTTTTTACAGTTCTGGACTAGTTTAGAGTAGGACTCTAGGGATTCTAGTGCCAGCAGAGCAGCTTGGCTGTCTGAGTTGATGTAGATGTGTTGGTTTCTTAGGTTTCTTTCAAGATTGAACTCCACGCATTTATTTATTGCGAAGAGTTCAGCCTGATAGATTGAGGCCTCTTTCCCCATGCTGACGCTAGCTTTGAGCTTTGGCCTCTCACCGTAGATACCGCATCCAACATCGTCACCTTTTTTAGATCCATCTGTATACCAAACGTGGCTTCCTTCCTTGAAGTCCATTTGGTCGTTTAACCATTTGTCTCTCGGAGGTATTTCCACTGTATACAGTTTGGTGAATTTGCATTCCACGTAAGTATCGTCAGTGGGCATGTTTAGTTTTTTGTTATCAAAAACAAGGGCCTCCAGTTTGACTAGCGCTTGAGAGCGCCATTTTGGCCTTGTTAGTGTGCATATCCTGTAGATGCACTGCTTCGCCTCCTTTTGCACATGCAGGTGGAGTGGCGTTAGATCGAGCAGTGCATCCAAGGCTGCCCCCGGTGTTGAGCATAAAGCTCCTGTAGCTGTTAAGCAAGCTGTACGCTGTAGACTGCTTAACATTGTGATGGCTGTCTTTTGGTTGGCTTTGTTACACCAGACTGCAGAGGCGTATGTGATTACAGGCCTCACTACCGCTGTGTAAAGCCACAAAGCAATTTTGGGTCTTATGCCCCATCTTGCTCCTGCCATTCGACAGCAAGTCCACATGGCCATTTTTGCCTTTTGTATTATACTTTTCAAATGAGCGTTCCAAGTTAGCCTTTGGTCAAAAGTAACTCCTAGGTACTTGACCTCATTTGAGTACGATATTTCCTGTCCATTCAGTTTTAGTTTGGCGAGCTTGTCTAGTTTCCTTTTTTTTGTAAAGGGCACTAGTACTGTTTTGCTCGCATTGATGGACAGGTCATTCTCTTTGCACCATTTATTTATGGTGTTAAGCGCTCCTTGCATTAAGTTCGAGATTGTGTGGAGGCACGGACCTTTGATTATGACTACAAGGTCGTCGGCATATCCTTGTGTGTCATAGTCTAGGTCCTTCATAGTTGCTAGGAGTTGGTCCACTGCTAGGGTCCATAGTAGTGGGGATAGTACGCCTCCTTGTGGACATCCTCTTGTGGTGTAGAATGTATGCTCAGTTGCATTGAGGGTCAGAGTGACTATTCTATTCGAAAGCATGCTCTGGATCCATCTGATGGTGCTTTCGTCCACGCCCTTTGATGCCAATCCCCTGAGGATAGTTTCTGTGGGTGTGTTGTCGAAGGCACCCTCGACGTCAAGGAAAGCACATAGAGCTGTTTGCTTGTCCTCTAGGGTTTTATGCACTTTGTCGACCAGATCAAGTAGTGCAGTTTCCGTAGATTTCCCCTTTTGGTAAGCATGTTGGTTCAGACTTAGTGGTCTGACTGCCAGGTATTTGGCTCTTATGTGCTGATCAATGACTCTTTCCATCGTTTTAAGTAAGAAAGATGATAGACTAATTGGTCTGAAGGATTTGGGCTGTGAGTAGTCCTTTTTCCCTGCTTTTGGTATGAAGCGTACCTTGACTCTAGTCCATTGTTCCGGTATGGTCCTCCAATTAAGCTAGCTCGGAATATTCTTACCAGGTGCGGAAGGATTAGGTTTTGTCCTTGCTGTAGTAATGCAGGAAAGATACCGTCCTCTCCCGCCGATTTAAATGGTTTGAATTTTTTCAGTGCCCATATAACTTGGTTTGGTCTGAAGATATTTGCAGCCAAATTCCAGTCGTTGTTATGTGCCCTCCGGGCTTGTGTGCTCCTTTGGGTGCATAACTGAGTATCACTGGTGGGGTAAGAACCTGGGAAGTGGATAGTTCTGAGCAAGTCCATTGTTTCCACCTCCGTGGTCGTGAAGCTGCCATTAGGTCTTTTAAGTAGGCCTAGGTAATTGGTTGGTGTCTTGGAGAGAATTTTGTGAATTCTCGCTCCTTTATGTGTTTGGGCGATCTCTTCACAGAACTTCCGCCAAGACCTCCTTTTTGCTTTTCTGATCTGTTTGTTATATTCAGTCAATGCTCTACCATACCTTTCCCACTCGTTTGGTCTGGTTGAGTGATTGAATATGCGACGGGTGGACACACGGAGCTTTTCTAGTCTTCTGTTCCACCATGTCGTAGTGTATTGTGTGATTGATTCTCTCAATGGGCAGCTTAGTTCGTAGGCCTTATAGATGCCTTTGGAGAGTTGGTTTACTGCTATGTTGAGGGAATCTGGATTTTTGACATATTTTGGGATATCCTTTAGATGGTCCTCCAGGTGAGCCTTGTAGGCTTCCCAGGAAGTTTCTTTTGGATTTCTCCGTGTTTGTGGTTCCATATCTAACGGGCCCTTTACACTAAATATAATATGTTTGTGGTCCGACATTGAATTCTCGCAACTAACGTGCCAGTTAATGAGGCAGTTTGCTGCCTTTTCAGTTGCAAAAGTTATGTCTAATACTTCTTGTCTTGCCCTGGTCACGAAGGTTGGCGTGTTGCCCCTATTTAACAGGTGTAGACAGTTAGTAAAAATAAATTCTGAGAGTAACTCACCCCTTTTGTTGATGCCGGTGCTCCCCCAGATGGTGTGATGAGCGTTTGCGTCGCAACCCACAATCAGTTCTGCCTTTTGTGCTTCAGCGTACTCTACAACTTTAGCCAGTTCTTCTGTGGGATCATGTTTTTCTCCGGGCAGGTAGGCGGAACAAATCAACACCTTTCGTGAGCCCTTTCCTTTGAGATCAACATACGCAGCTACAAGATCATCGCTGCATAGTTCTGTAACAGGCAAGAAATTCATGCTTTTGTTAAACACGATGCAGGCCCTTGGTTTGGAACCTTTTTCGTGTATTAATACCTTACCTGCTTTGTTAAGTCCTATTCCCATGGTTTTGGTGTTGATCCATGGTTCTTGTATGAGGGCGATGTTTAGGCCATTTTCGCCGAAAAGTTTTTCTACGACCGCTGTGGCCGCGGTGGCGTGGTGTAAGTTGGCCTGCAGAAACGTCACCCCCCCGTGAGCTGCGTCGTTATTGGCCGCGGCGCTGGGCGTGGGCCTGCCCTTGCCGGCCCCCTCTTCCTCTACCCCTGGAGCGGTTGGAGCCCCTATTGTCCCCCCTGTTGGTGGGAAACCGCCGTGTCCCCGATGTACCCGCTGTGGGATGGGATGCAGGGTTGGGAAGGACTGCCCGTTTTGGTCCCGGAAGGACCTTTCGGGCGGGTGTGTGGTTGGGGTCCTTCGATGTGGACGGGTTTTGCGGTGGTGGGGTTGGGGATGTGTCGGGTTCCGGCTGTTGGGCCTTGGGGGTACCCTTTAGCCGAAACTGGACCTTTCGGAAGCCTAGGCTTGCCTTTAGGTCCATCTTTCGGAGATTCTCCACTGACTGGTCGTCTAGGGCTACGGTCAGCATGACCCCGCCTTTCTCGACCTTTGTGTGGAGAATCTTCCAATACTCTGTGTACAGCCCGAAGTTCTGTGCACAAAGTAGCGACAGGGACATCTTCACGTCGGAGTCGCGTAGGTCAGGGATGAACACCATCCCTATGTTTGGCTTTGGAAGCTCATTTTCAGGTATGACCCTGAGGTTGGCTTCTGGCCACGGCTTGAGGGATGGTGTCTTCTCTTCAAGCCAGGCTTTGGACCGCTGGTCCTCGCACGTAATGAGCAACCAGCCTGGCTTGTGCGCATAGCCTACGAATTTAGGTCCCTCGGCCATCTTCAGAGTCGAGATTTTCTGCAGGATGGTGTAGCAGAGAGACTCCAGTTGAGTGTCCGTCATCGGACTGGAGTCCTTGATCCCGACTCTGATTTGGCTTAGGACCTCGCTGTAGGCCTGCGCTGGTTGGGGTTGGATTATGGGTTGGGTAGGGGGGGTTTCACTCACCCTCGGGTTTTTGGGTAGGTTACCCTGTGGTGATTCCTCCTCCGAGCGGAGCCGTTTGACCGGCTTTTGCCCGGGTTTGGATTGTGAGCCCCCAAACTTGTAGCCCATCTTTTTGAGTTCCGCAAAGCTCTTTACGGACAGTTTTAAAGCCTCTTCGTGCTTCAGTCCCAGTCCCACTAGAGCTTTGTAGCGGCCTCGTGTGGAGCCTCCCAATTTCTTGTGAGGCTTGTCGGTGTGTGGATTCTCCGTTGGTGGTTTAGGTCGTTCAACGTCCTTTTCCACTGTGTCGGTGCTCTCCACCACCTCCATTGCTTGCTCTGACATTTGGGCGGTTTCTTCCGCGCATACTGTCATGGGCAGTAGTTCCTGGCATAGGTCTTCCAGGGTACCTTCAGTTTTTTTATTTTTTTCTTCCATGATTAATCCCACGAGAAGCTAGGGAAGTTGGGTCCGTTCCAGCAGAGCCCCGCTTGCTGGAATAAGGCAAAAGTTCTCCTCGAGGTTGCCCGGTATCGAGGGTCCACCGTTAGCGACTGAGCTCCCCCTCAGTCACGCATCTCTGGGCACGGTAGGTCACACCTATAGATTGGGGTTTTTGGGGTTGAGGTTGTCTCCTCCGGGAATGGGTGTGGGTGAGGACCAAAGGAGTGTGAAAGGATGGTGATGGTGGAGGGATGGGATATTTGGAGTGAAAGGATGTAGGGTTGGGAATACCTGTAGGGCGGGAGTGCCGGTCCAGGTATCGCCTCTCATACTTTGCTGTCTCAGATCCGGGGTAGATGGTAAATAGTGTGACGCCCGTTCTCGATCTTCGACATTACCAGGGTGCACGACCCACGCGCACGACATCCGCGCTTGTGGGTTCGCCTCAGGTCTGTACGTCGGCAGTGCCTAAGGCGACGGGGACGTGTATGAGCAGACTTGGGGAGGCAAAACAATAGCTCAGCGTCACATACCAGAGCGTGTTCGCCCCCCCCCTGCACCCCTAACGTGACTTAACTGAAATACCTAAATAAAGTTTTGCTCTTGAAATATCAAGTAATAAAACCAACAAGCTTCGATTCTGTTGCGTCCAGTCTCTGGCACACACTGCGGAAATTGCTTTTAACAACTTTAATTGGACTCTCAAGAAAAAACTTTTCCAATCTGCTTTTGTAAGTGGGCTTTAAAAGGCAAGTATACATTTTTCGTTTATTAAGCACTGTTAAACAAATATGTACATTATTTAATACGAAAAACTTTCATCTCTCATTTTTACGTGCAAAGTTGCAAGATTACGTGTATGTAAGTGTGCCAATTTAATTTTGCTCCACGGACATTACTCTTCTCAATAAGCTGATTTCCTAAGTAGGTACGGAATATAATCGGATGTTTATCAAGACTTTTACGGTAAAGAAAGTATCGAAAGGAACCACTGGGCTCTGTTACATTTGACTTTGAATTGAAATCGGCGTTTTATGACTAAGTTATATAAGAAAAATAATACTTCTCTGTCATACCTATTTATCAGCTTGAGGGCTGATTTTAAATAAGATTTTCTCAAGTTACTACACGATGGGTATTATAATTAGATAACTTTCTATCACCAAGCCAGTTGCCCGGAGGGTGATTAAAGTAATTAGCTGCGTTCTTAAGAAAAAAAAATTTATCGTTCCTCTCGGTTTTAATTACTTACCTTTTTCAAACAACGATGCATGGTGGTAAATAAGTATATGATTGAGTGCAACTCTAGAGTAACACAAGGTCAGTGCGTTATCAAAATGTTAAAGTCCGTTCATCCTTTATTATCTAACAAACTTCATACTGCAGTCACCCGAGGAAAATCATTCTTCAGCCGGAGCATTTTCGGGAGGACATTTTTAGATATGATTTAGGTTCCAAGGTGTGATGAACGCCTAGCCAACGGCGATATAACTTTTGACATTTGAAAAGTATTAAAATAATCGGAATCTCATGCCGTCTTAGCGTTATATTTAATTTTAATTAACTGATTATGATCATTGAATGATTTCCTATCCACATTAATATCGCTTCGGGAATCTTCGTATATTTCTTAATTTCAATAACTGACACCTTGTTTCACCCCTTTTTAACCGACTTCAAAAAAAAGGAGGAGGTTCTCAATTCGGTTGTTATTATTATTATTATTATTTTCAATGTTTGTTACCTCAGAACTCCGTCATTGATGAGCCGATTTGTAAATTTATTTTTTCGTTGTTAAGTATTATGCTTCCAGGTGGGTCCCATTTTTTTCAAAAATTCAGTTGGATGATGGGATTCATGAGGAATTGAGGGAACCCCGCAATTATATTAGGCACGCGTGTAGTGATTTTGGTATTTTCTATTATAACTCGTGTATTTACACCCGGAAATCATAAATTTGGTGGAGTGGAATTGATGATGAAGACCACAGATGACTTATGGAATTCCTCAATTATGTACTTAAAAGTACAAAAGTATATCACAGACTCTGATAAGATTCCGTTGAAATAGCAACTAATGAAGTGCCAAAGGTGATCCTTGTGGAATCGACGGAAGTCCTCAAATATTATCAGCCCACATACAGCGATTCGGTTTTTTTCTATCATAATCAACGCATTTGCTCTTGGAAATCAGTTCATGTGGTAAATTGGAAAAGAAATGTGGAAATATTTTCGTGGCTTGGCGGAGTACTGAATTGAAGTCGGTTAAAACTTTGTTTTTAAAGTAAATTATTTGCTATGAATTAAGATTGAAGGTGTCAACTTCTTGGACCCTACCTACTATACGATTCTACACCCTGAGCTTTATTGGACATGTTACATCAATTCCATCTTAATAGTATAGTAAACCCCTAAAAAAAAATCCTTATATAAATTTATTATTGTATTTTTACATGTTTGGGAATTTATACTGTCATTTCTTATTATGAAATAAATAATCTAACTCCCCACGACCACTGAAAAGTCGTCCATAAAACGACGGCATAAGAATAAACACATCGTGACTCGGTGTAAAATTATCGTAATAGGGGAACATTTCTGGATGTAAAATAACATGCATACTATTCATGCCGAGGAGTGACTTAAAGCTTTTAATATTACGTAGGTATTTAAGCGGACAAAAATGTGACATTACGAAAAAAAATCCTTTACGAAGCAAAATAAAATTAGATTTCGCACCAGACCAGGGAATTTGAAATAAACGGAGTAGCTACATTATGTTTTTAAAGTGGCAGTGCCAGATGGTACAATTTTCTCAAGTGAGAGTAAAGCAAAATGAAGATGAATTTTTTTTTTTTGTTTGCGTTTTTGTGAATAAAACGTATAAAACGAATTACAATATAATTTTAAGTAACCTGTACCAAAAGTATGAAAAAAATAAAAAATGCTTCGGTACAAAAAAACCCTCTTAATAGAAAACGGCGAATCTCGAAGTTCGTATATCTCCGTCCCTATCGCACTTATGGTTTGTGGTACTCGAGTGACAGAGACAGATATATACAAACATCGAGATTAGATTTTCGTGGTAGCGCCGTAGTACATTATTGCTGAGGCCGGAAAATAGCAATTCGTGGATGAGTTAATTTTGTCGGATGAAGCGCAACTGAACAGAGAATAGAGACGAACGAATTGCCATTACCGTCGAGGCAGGTATATGGCTTTCCTCCGAAAATGCGAGGAAAACAAATAATATTTTAAACTTCTCATGCTCTAAAAGTTCGTCTTTATGCTGTGCGTAGGCGACATAAAGTCGCTTTTTATGCTCTAGGGTATTTAGCTTGGTACGAAGATTTTACTTTAGGTATAAAGTAAAATCTTGTTCGAAAACCAAGGTAATCGGTCAACAGCCACACGAACAACTTTAAAGGCCTCCACACGTCAAACCCGGGCGCGGCGCGGCGCGGGGCGGGCGCGGCGCGGGTCGGGCGCGGCGCGGGTCGGTATATCTCTCTCACTATCTCTATCACACAGTGGCGCGCGCCCTTCGCTGTGCCCTACCTCACCTAACATTTGTGTTACAACTTGAAATTGTTTACGATTAACGATAAATAATGCCGTCAAGCGAGGAAGAAATCACACATTCGACTTCATTCAAAACTGAACGCTATTCGTAAGAGTATAAAGCCGTTAAACACTTTTTGCGCCCGACCCGCGCCGCGCCCGCCCCGCGCCGCGCCGCGCCCGGGTTTGACGTGTGGAGGCCTTTAAAGTTGTTCGTGTGGCTGTTGACCGATTACCTTGGTTTTCGAACAAGATTTTACTTTATACCTAAAGTAAACAATTAGGGTATTACAATGTTATTAAGTGAGAAAACTTAATACCATTGTAACAGTTTTTCGATCAGGTCACGTGACATCTTACGGTCATCATCCTCCTAGCGTTGTTCCCGGCTATGCCCCTAAAGGAGCCCGGGGTCCGCTTTGACACCTAATCCCAAGATTTGGCATAGGCACTAGTTTTACGAAAGCGACTGCCATCTGACCTTCCAACCCAGAGGGAAAACTAGACCTTATTGGGATTAGACCGGTTTCCTCACGATGTTTTCCTTCACCGAAAAGCTAACGGTAAATATTCCGTACATAAGTTCCGAAAAACTCATTGGTACGAGCCGGGATTCGAACCCACGACCGCCGCTTGACAGCCGCACGCCCGAACCACTAGGCTACCGTAGCTTTTACGTGACATCTTACGGTGTCACCCTAAAAATGAATTTGACGCAAATTTGTAAACAGTTATCAATTATTTAGGCGGCCGTCCGGCCCGCGGGCGCGCTGGGTGCGACGGGCCGCCGGCTCGCAAACACAATACCAATTTGTTTTTGCCATTGCCAAATATTTTTCAAAGCTTTATTTCTTTAGGAATAACGTCTAAATTCGAACTATTCGAATTTGCAAGAACAGCAGACGGCGGTGGCGACCAAAATATCAATTTGTTTTTGCCGTTGGTAAATATTTTTCTAAGCTTTATATCTTAAGGAATAATTCCCAAATTCGAACTATTCGAATTTTCACAATAGCAAAACGGAGGACGCGTTGGTATTATTACAAATTTATTTGCAGAATATGCTATTGCAAAAAGTGTTTATCGGCTTCATACTCTTACGAATAGCGTTCAGTTTTGAATGAAGTCGAATCGGCTAGCAGCAAAAAGTGACCTCCTTCACATCTGACGTCACAAAACTCTGTCGCGTATTTAACAATTTTTCCCCACCCCAAAAAGTGCTCAGCGACGCTAAAGAAGTTTTCACTTCGAAAACTTTTAAGTCGAAACTTTTCACTTTTTGATTACCTAAGCCGCTAACGTTAAAATATTCGCATGTTTTTCTAGTTTGGTTTGTTATTAAAAATTAATGATTCGAGTGACGAAGACGTATTAAACACCTGTGGAATTACGAGAAACCGTGCAAAATGCAGATTTATGCTTATTGCCTGAAAAATCCCATAAAATCCCAGTTAAGTACATGAAAGCGTTTGACCTTTTCAATATATGGAGACACAGAAAAGGTGCAAAAACTTTTTCAGAAACTGTAATTCTCTCCTATTTTGTCAAGATAAACCTTACTTACTGAGGCTGGAATTATATATAATTTATGCTAGTCTATTTGTTAGGTACTATAAATGTTATGATTGTATATGTCAATATTGGAGTAGTTCCATAAAGACTGAATATGCTTGGGCTATTTTGCAATATTTTCGTTTTTACCAATACCTACTTCTAATACTTCAAAATTATTGTATTGAGAAAGAGGTAAATAAATAATAATTGATAGTACAAACCCTTTTTCTTATTTTCCTCGCTGTAGTGAGGTGAAACGTTTTGTGTTATACACGGGTGAAAAGTTATTTTACGTCTCGTGTGTTGAAACACTCGCTACGCTCAGGATTCTATTTTTGAACCACTCGCTTCGCTCGTGGTCAATCATAGAAGCCTTTCGCTAACTCGTGTTTCAAATAAACACTTGCAGGGAAAATACAACTTTCCCCCCTTGTATAACAAATAACTATTACAGTACATATGGACGGACGTAGCAAAGTTCCCGCACTAGTGCGGAAAAGAGCACTTTCCGTGCATATGTCAAAACTTTAAAGAGCCATATGTACAGTCCCTTCGGTCGTGTTTTAATTTATCACCACTCGTTGCGAATTTCCTATTTTCGGCACTTGTATCGTAAATAACTATTCTCAAACATGCAATGAAATGTCGTCATTGCGTGCGTTATAACAGGTTTTAAAGTATCACGTTTCGGGCGGAACAACTCGAGAGAACTGTGAAGGAATTTCATACAAAATTGAAGGCCTAGGCCGGGAAGTTTTTTTTTTTTTACTTTTTTTCGGCACAGTATTACGGCGTTCACTCATGAAAATTAAAGTTTCATTTTTTGGAGTATTTTTTGTTTATTTCAGTGCATGTTTGAGAAAAGCACTGTACATACCTCGGTGTGAAAAGGGGTTTGCCAGCCTCATAACTATCTGGCCTCGCTACGCTCGGTATAGATGTACTCGGCCGGCAACCCCGTACGGGGAGTACGTATGATTGCGAATGAAAATCTATTTGTGTACCTACTAATTTGTCTCATTATTAAATTATCCATTTGACCATAAATTGTTTGTGCTGAAGCCATCGAGTTAGTACCGCTCCATGTATTTCATTTCTCATGGCCCTAGACATTTCACATGCGGTCTTAGGGATTCGCGGATTCCAGTTTAAATAAATTTGCATATCAGACGGAACATGGAACGCAGGCAGTTTCGTGACGAGGCGTACGCCGAATTACAGCCAGATACACGCGACATTTTATACTCGCCCTTGCGGGTTAATATTGGTATTAAGCCAGAAAACGTACGTTGAATATGCATAGCTGGAATTCATTGACAAAATGATGCTGAGACTATACATTTTTTTTATTTACAAACTTGCGCCCCCTATTTTGCCCCCTTAGACGATGATTCCCGGAATAAATACTATATTTATACCAAAATTCATTTTAATCCGTTTTGCGTGATTGAGGTCCAAACATTAGCATCATAGCCTAGCGGCAGCTGTGAGTCGGAAACGATAACGCAGGTTAAGCAAAGATGGCAGCGGTCAGTCTTTGGATGGGTGACAGTCTGATGTTTGAGTGGGTGGTTAATATTTAATATAAATGAGCGCTTCCGTGCTTTGGAAGGCACGCTAAGCAGTTGATCCCGGCGGCTTAAGAACTCCTAACAGTCGAGTTGCCCACTCACTTGACAAAGGGGGGACAACTGTTACTCGCGTCCGGAGGAGCTACCTACCACAACCCTGCACGTGTCCCCTGGGTGGTACTAAAGAGTGATAAACTTTAAAGGCCAAAAATTATGTATGCCATACGATTAAACAGTTTATGAATTAGGTTTAGTCACGATGTTCGCTACGGTGTTAGAATTGTGTTGAAGTTTACCAACAAAGTGAAAATTTAATTGATAAAATAAGTATTAAGTCAAGGATAATCCTACTAATATTATAAATGCGAAAGTTGTTTGGATGTTTAGACGTTTAGATATTTGGATGTTTGTTACTCAATGACGCTTAAACGCCTCAACCGATTTAGATGAAATTGTACACGAAGATAGTGTATAGCCTGGATTAAAATATAAGATAGCTTTATCCCGTGTCCACGCAAACGAAGTCGCGGGCGGAAGCTATTATTAAATAAGGGATAAAACTGGCCGAGATGGAGTCGGACTTTCGCAGCGGTAAAACGCGCCGGGTGCCGTTGAACGTGTTAAGTCTTAAAACTAACGCAATTTCAGATCTTTGTTACAACGGATATTAACAATAATATAATATAAGCGATAGATGCCGCTTATATTGTGTTTTTGATTTTATTTAGACTTGTAAAAATAACATACCAAACCGTATTAAATGAGTTTTATTTGATTCTAAAATTATGAAAGGAAAACTAATGTAAAACTGTAATTGTTTCTAAGTATAATGCCATACAATATTTCCGTAACTTCGCAAACAGAACATTTCATTGGGTAACCATTGGTCGTCATCGAAGAGTAAGCCTGCCTTTTGCGAGAAAATACGGAAAAATAAAAGATCCATTGAACTTTTTAGTGAAAGTTGCATATTAATCCATTCGATAGTTTTCCCATGATACCCAGACTAATATCCTTTTCATTGAGCTGTTGTATTGATAAACAGATAGATGGCGCGCTGTTGCGTAAAGTAAAGAGGACTTTATCCAAATATTCTCAAATTTGGCCTGTGGGTCGCCTGTGTGCTCAAACTGCTCAATCAAACTTTTTTATACGTTTAATATGGTTTGTTGGAGTTCAGAACCCGACAAAAATCTGGAGAATGACCTTCTAAATGCGTGGAAATTGGTGAAGTTCTGCATCGCGCTATTGAAGTTTTTAATGTATGTTGTATAAATACAATTTCCTTCAAGCTCTACTTATTATGTCTCACTGACAACCTCAACGAACTTTCACATTTATTATATGTAGAGATACCGCGAGTAATCTAGAGTATAAACTGACAGTGTAGACCAGCGGTTGAAGAAAAATGGGTTATTACAACATTAAAGTTTTTTCTTTTTTGATATGTCGTTGGAGGCATGTTAAATAATACTTATGTAAAAAGTTAGAAAATTTTAGGTGGAGCTTTCGGCTATATTGAAATATTTTAGTTTTTGCCAATAACTATGTCAATATAGAATTAGAGTTACAAAAAACTGTAACATATCCAATAACACTTTAATATATATACGATATTCTGTTTTTAGAAATCTGGAACTTCTGCATCCTGGTGAACGTAAAAATGCAAATAATTTTGTAAATAAAGAATTAGAGTAGCTGATATTGCAAAGTTACGATATTGTCGATCCACTTAACATATTGGAAAAAAGTTAGAAATGTAGACAATCGGCTTGTCTAGATATTGATTTCCGGTTAAACAGTATAGCCAATATTGAATTAAAGTTTGTAGAGTTAATAGTAAACGATCATGACAATGATATCAGTTACCAAACAAAAGTTAAGAAAAATAAACTTACGGCGACACTAAATATATACCTAAGTACTCCGTGCGTAAATGAATACATTTGAAAAGCGCGGCATGTATGCGCGCGACGCGCTGTGCGCTGTGGCAGCAGGCAGCGATCAACGCAACGGTAGAGGAGTGCCCTTGATTGCGTCCACGATCCATAAAAAAATCCGCAAAGAATAAATATCAATGGCAAAACACTTGTTATTTTGTTATACGTACGTTAATGGAAATACAAAGAAGAAATGTATCCTTATTTATTACCAACTATACTAGGGATTGCCCGCGGTTTCGTCGAACTGGTTATCGCGTTATACACATAATTTAAAAATATTTTAGGGACCGCCCCTTATACAAATGACCACTCTTCCATGTTTTGTTACTCCTTTAAGCCAGCTGCATAAATACCTACTAACAAATAACCTACATGTATTTTTTTGCGACGTGGTCAGCAGTAAGCTATAGTTAAACTCATATTTACCTTAGATTTATTTAATCGTATGGCATATATTATTTTGGCCTTTAAAGTTTGTCACATACCATACCATTTGTTATTTACCTTAGATGAAATTGTTTTATGTATATTTAGGATGTAGGGTAATTTCACCGGTTAGCGACCACCTAATTTAGTGTGCCGGTTTGCGACCACTCGGGAGTAATGGTGAACCGAGAGGATATTTTCTCGTTTTTTAAGTAGATTCCTGCCTAATATCTGCTTTAAAAATTGCGTACGTACCGAGGTATTTTTACAGCCTGTTTAAATGTTATTATATCTTTAATTGAAAAAAAAACCTTGTCCTTAAGGTGGTCGTTAACCGAAGTTGGTCACGTAACCGGCGTAATGACCGTATAATATGGTGGGGTAAGTATAACACATGACGGCGAATAGGACTGGACAAGATATGACAATAGGAACCAGGATAAACAGAAATAATAAAAATAGTTGTGAATAGCTCGTATATTTTTATTACAATAACAGTCAAAAAAAATAATTGTAACTTTTTCACTTTATAATATAACTGACAGCGAACTTTTATTAATACAGTATAATCTCGATTATTCGAAGTGTCAAAGAATAAAATTTTCAGTCGAAATATTGTAAATTTTCGACGTTAAGTCCTTTATAAAGTAGGTACTTATTGTTTTATATTAAAGTCAGTATGAATGGCTAACACAATAGTAAAAAATTACAAAAAATACAACCATTTACGACAACATTATAATAAAATTGCAAGTAGGTATTGTATAAGTATTAATCATTCATATTTGTTTAAACCTAATGACAATTCTAAGTGAACTTCTGCGACTTCTCATTATTCTGTGCAGCGTTTTTCACAAAATAATTAACCGGAACTTTTTTTCATTATTATTAAAATTGAACTCTTATTTTTATAGTGTAATCTCGATTCTTCGAAGTGCAATAGAATAAAGTCTTGAATTCTAATCTTACAACTTTCTAGTAGTAAGGGTGACTGAGCTAAGCCGCAGACGGACATACGGACTTGGTGAAACTATTCCTTGTTGCCTACGCAAACCTGAAAAGGCTACTGGCGATTTTTTTTTTATTCTGATCGAAAAAACACCGCACACCTAGTATGGAAAAAAAGAACTGTGAATATTTTGAATAAAAAAAAAACTATTATACTATATTGTGTATTTAAGTATGTTTAAAAATAATGAAGGTGCAAAAACTTTTTAAGTAAGGATTAGTTTTTCAATCAAATATATTTTGTGAAAACTGTTAACTGAACCAGAATTGAGCTTCATAGTAAAATGTAAGAGAAAAAAAAATAAGTGGTTAGATTCTTCCTACTTTTATCAGTAAGATTTTTTTTCAAGTTGTTTTTGAAACGATGTTTATGACATATTATTTTCATTTCAATCTGACCACTTTTTTTTTCTCCATACATTTTACTATACAGCTCAAATCTGGGTCACCATTCACATTTCTTTTTCTCAAAATGTAAAGGTACTCACTTTTTTGAAATAATACACATTAATACGCAAAATAGTTATTTTCATAAATAACTTTTTTTCATCCTAGAGAGCGTTGTCCTTTAGAACTTCGTTAGCAGACGTTTCTGCTTAGTAAACCTTTAATTGTCTCGAATATTCCTAACAAGTAGGGTAAATCGTCAATAACTGGCCACCTCATACTATCAATATCTATTCTATTATACGTGAATAGAGTTAATTTTTAGTATGAGGGGGCCGATTATTCAAGGGTGGCCAGTTATTGGATTTACCTTACTACAAATAATATACATACATACATACAAATGTACATCACGCCTATTTCCCGGAGGGATAGGCAGAGATCACGGATTTCCACTTGCTACGATCTTGACAAAACTTTCTTGCTTCATTCACTATCATTCATTACATTCTGCATACAAATAATATTTGTAATCAAAGAATATATTTCTCACTGTTTTGGTTTAAATTATGCTCTACTTTCTAAGTTTTCTTTAATCAGGTACTATTAGAGCAGAAACGGCCTATTTTAAGTGTTAACGTAAATTGGAATGTTTAATTTAATAACGTTGGGTCAATACGCCGCCCCGGTTACGCGACCAGCTTCAGTTAGCGACCACGTGAAAGACAACGTATTTTCAATTAAATATACCTAATAAAATTACATTACAACGCACTCTAAATAAACCGTGCCCCGCATGTATTATTTAAAGTAATTATTAAACAGGAATCTATTGAAGAAGTATTTAAGGACCGTAGTATTTGGCGTTCCTTAGTCTCTGCCTACCCCAATGGGATACGGGCGTGAGTATATGTATGTACGTATGTAATCTATTTAAAAAACAAAAAAGGATATATTGTCGTTTTTTGCAGTAGATTCCTGACACCAATTGAAATGAGTGGTCGCAAACCGGAACCATAAATTAGGTGGTCGCTAACCGGCGATATTACCCTGCAACATGACCCTGGTGTTCGTAACAGCAATCCGTAATCAGGGGCAAACTAACATTGGTTTGCTTGCGGCGAGCAGCTATAGCTGCGTTTAACAACATCAGTGTAGTACATTTATTTATTTCGCTGACAGTGATTCTGACTTGAACAGGGCGTTTGAGTTGACCCTGTTTAAACACTTCGTTGGCAGCTTCGTTGCAAAAAAAAACAAAAGTTTTGAAAATCAAAGCATTCCTCATCGTCACTAGGTTGTGCTACTGGTGCCTCCATCTCCATTCTTCTTTTGTGCGCCGATATAGCCTTCGAATCAATGTATAGTAATCTACACAACGTTTTTTAATACAGTTGCGAAAAAATAAGAAAAACAACAAGTAAGGAATTCGAAACTTTTATATTATTAATTCTGTAACGTCATTGTAATACATTTGAAAAATTATGAAGTTCAAAAATCATGTTATTTAGTACAGCTCTATCTTATTTATTTTTTATTGACATAATAATTAATGGTACAATTTGTACGATTATTGAGTGGGAAAAGTGAAAAGCACTAGTTCGTGAAAATCAACTTTCCGCACGATAACAGCTACGTAAAAGTAGCACTTTTTGAGCAAATGTATTAAAAATTGCATCTAATATGTGCACGGTAAACAAACAAATGAATGATTTGAAAGACAACAGCATTGCTTGCGCGGTAATGCGGAGAGGGCGGGGCGAGGCATCGCTCGCTAGGTCGGCCACGATCGGCCCCCGCGCGCCGCCGTTGAAGGGCCAGCGCGGCGTGGTTATGAATTTCGCGCCATTTTTAATAAATTATACTATTATTAATGCAAGCAATACACAGAATTTTCTTACTTTTCATAATATGGTTGCATATATTATTTTATAGTATTAGACTTATTTTTACAGACTCTAATTCAATATTAGATCTTACAGGACAAAAAACGCATATTAATTTTATAGCATGTATCCTATTCTTCTACATTTTTAGCTTTGTCTATTAACTTAAGAAATTAGAGATATTGTTGAGGATTTTTAAACTTTAATTTAATATCGACAAAGTAATAAACTAATTCTGGTTTGACAAAGAAGCTGCTTAAAAAAAGTTCTACAAACTTAATAACATATAGCGTCATACATATTATAAACGATGAAGCTAAAACTTTGCACTTTAATTCAATATTCACAAATTATAAATAAAAATATATAAATACCTAATTTATACCTAACGCTCGTTCTAACTTTTCATCATATATTGCAAATATACTTAAAAATATGTCCGATGTCATATAAGCATCACTTTTCCATCTTTAGAATTATCAAAACTTTTAGGGCAAAAATCCGGTCCCACTATTGATCTAGTGTTCACAATCGAACGTTGACATTCATCAATGGCTTAAACTGTACTAACTTTATATCGGCCACTTAATTAACGATCTTACCAGCAATACATTGAAAACTGTATGAACCCAATAGTTAAGTTGAGAAAGGCATCTATTTCGTGTTATAGAGTTTATTACAAAGTTTTAATGATCTAATGATATAAATGTGTAAATACTTCCAGAGAGTGCGATGTGTTACTTAAACCAATATACCTGACAAATATATAATTACTCGTTATTACTCGTAAATATAATAATTAAACATCCCCGATAAGACGTTAAACTGTCGTGCACTTACACTAAAGTGTATACTGCCAACTTAAGGCGCACGGAATGTTGGTACGGTCTGGTTGGGATAACTGATGCCAGGACAGGGTATTAGTTCAGGGTGGCGGCGGAGGAACGTCTTCTACGTCAACGGCGGCACCCACGAGCCGAGTCAGTAGGCTTACTGTCCACTCACCAACACGCACTGGACGAGCGAGGTGAGTTGAACGTCCAAACCCCTCTAATATGAAACGCAAACCCAAAAAATGGCCCCATGTGCGGCAGGTCCGGCGGCGGTGCTGCTGACGACGGTGGGCAGTCTCACATCGGAGATCGGGGTGCTATGAATCCCCGGGCGGCGATATCTCCCAACCGTCAAGCAACTAAAGCTAACCAGGTACAAAACAGTACAGGTACAGTATTCAAAACCAAACATTTTTATAAAACATTCTAAAAAGAAGGTATCTAGCGGCATTACTTAATTAATTCATCAATTAATTCGTTTTACATTTTTCAACAAAAGTACTCGAAACTTTTTAACGGAACCGCTTTACGGAAGATAACTTAATTACTTTCGTCAGCCTATACCCGCATCACAGTATACGTTTTGCTGAAGTAGCTATTATGTAGGTCGTACATTCACTAGATTTGCATACTAACAATCAAGGCAACGGTTGCTGACAGTTTGGGCGTGCCTAGAACTGCCTGATGTGTGTCTGACACGGCGAACTAAATACACATTTCAACACTGTGCCTTTCCGTGTCCTTAACCGATGCAAAACTCGCACTGCGTCGCATGAATCCGTGGCACTTTTTGTAAATGGAAAACAGTGTCAGGCTGGCCAGTTGCCAGTATTTTGCCAGAGGCCCCTAGCATATTGATTCTGTTTGCTGTCATGAATCTTAGTAAGTGCATGGTGGAAGGCTAGTTACTTCCCGATGCGTTGGCTTTGATATTTTCTTTAAGATATATTTGGGTCCTTAGTGTCACCAAGGATAGGTACTAAATCAAATTCATTTAGTGACTTGAAAATAATGAAATCGTGAGTCTTTTATCTGAAGACCTGCAAACCGCCATACGATTATCTAAATATATGAGTCTCTTTTAAGAAACTCTTTAGACAACGTTACGTTTATTTACTTTTAAATATGCTATTGAACCGTACGCAATAGTAAACTCGGCGCCGTGCTTACGAAATAGTAAAAAATACAGAAAAAATCTAGAGTCCAATTACAAAATGTTTAATAGTAGAAAAGACAATCAACGACGACGAGACGATGTTGTATACAGAGTGTTTTTTTTAAATGGGACAGTATGGGGAAAACCGAATCTAAAGGAGATAGAGGAAAAGTGTCCAAGGAGACATTAGGTGTTTTTTGATGTAAACAAATTTGGCTCGTTAAAATTTTTGGTCAAGCGTGAGTTGTTCTTAAAAAATTATAAAGTTGGTCAATTTTTTTTTTGACGCGGGTCGGCTCTGTTTCATGTAAGGATTATTTCATTGTATGGAAAGAAAAAAATCTGAACAGCAAAAGTTGGTCAAATTTAATGAAAACTAATCTTCATACAGTTGGTTTATTACTTGAGTAAATGTTCGATGTGGCCGCCGTCTTGTCTTATGCAGGTACGAGCACGCTTCAAGACACTTCTAGTTGCATTTAACAGAGACTTATGGTGAATTGTGTTTAAAGTGTTGTAAACAGCATCTTTTAATTCTTGTACGGAGTTGTATCGGGATTCATAAATTCGACCCTTAAGGTAACCCCATAAGAAAAAATCTAATGGCGTTAAGTCGGGCGATCGTGGGGGCCACTTTATCGGCCCATATGTACTCGTACCCATCCAACGGTTTGGAAACTGCTCGTCCAAACACAGTTTACTTGCCCTACTGTTGTGGGCTGGTGCACCATCTTGTTGGTAGATTATCTTACCAAAGTTCCTTAAAAAAATGTTCTTCTCTTGAATCATCTGGAGCTCTTATCGATTATCGAAATTTAAAAATGGAATAATTTTAAATATTTTTTTACACGCCTAGGCACTTGTAACAATATTAAAAGGTGAATACTGCAATTGTATGAAGATTAGTTTTCATTAAATTTGACCAACTTCTGCTGTTCAGATTTTTTTCTTTCCATACAATGAAATAATCCTTACATGAAACAGAGCCGACCCGCGTCAAAAAAAAAATTGACCAACTTTATAATTTTTTAAGAACAACTCACGCTTGACCAAAAATTTTAATGAGCCAAATTTGTTTACATAAAAAAACACCTAATGTCTCCTTGGACACTTTTCCTCTATCTCCTTTAGATTCGGATTTCCCCATACTGTCCCATTTAAAAAAAACACTCTGTATAGGAATACCGTAATGTAATTTTTTTTAGTTGTTATTTGCACTGCCCCACAATATTTTCCGCTTTGCCTTAAGGTTTGACTGGTAGAGAATGCCATATGGCATTATGTCCGCCTTTTGTACGATAAGTTTTCTTTTGTGCAATAAAGTTTAAATAAATAAATCAAGTATATAAATAGGGACTCGAGAATTTTCTCCACAGAAATAAGGCGTTTCACAAGGCGAACAGAAGAAAGTCTAGGGGATCCAGTTTTCCGGGGCAAAGCATGATGATGAAGATGACAATAGCGATATTGTGATACAGTCAGCAGCAAAAGTAGCTAAGCGGGTCATGTGCTCAAAATGACCTACACACGACTCTGATGTCAAGAGGATAAGGACTGTCTAGATCATGTTGAGCGTGTTATTTTGCGTAGCTACTTCTGCTCCTGATTGTACGTATAACGGTTTTTAAAACTCATTATTTTGTATTCATAAATTGTCGTGGAAAATAATAGCTCAATCTGTTCTGAAACTGCTTAGCATAAGGTGTATTACAGCTAGCTCAAATCGATACGCACAGGTTTTCTTACCAACTCTGGCAACAAGCCAAATGCAGTTGCATTTGTACCAAACTTCGTGCCTCGACACGGCTTATATAAAGCTCTGTTAACTAATTACTTCAGTCGTTTCGCTAAAAGGCCAATTTAAGTGTTTCACTGCAGTGGATTAGTCGTTTGACTAATTTGTTCTTGATTAGGCGTCGTAGATTTTACTTTAAAATTAACTCTTAGGCTTTTTGCAGACATTTGTTACAATAAAATATTTTATATAACATTAATCTAACAAATGAATTGATTATTGCGTATAACTAGGACACAAATTCGACAAAATTTAGTCAAAATAGTGATGTCAACGTCTAGAACCATATATTTTTTAAATGACAACACACTATTCTCATAGTTTGAAAAAGAGTGAGTTATTCAGAGCACTATGACGCGTAGTTGAGGGTCCAACTTGGACTGGGGTGGCAATAGAAAAAAAATCGGCAAATTGCGTGTCGGGCCACGCGCGTAGGGTTCCGTAGTTGCCTTTCTTTCTTAGTTACATCGACACGTGCGCGCCAACTAAATGGTTGCGTCGCGTCGGCCGAATTTGAACAAAAGTTGGCCTTTCTAAGTACATCTTAAGTTGGTCGACTATTACTCGGTATCTAGTTATGCCAACTTAGCCGTGGTAGTTTTCCTGTTAAATTCATTATATGTGTTACTGCCACGATTTTTTTTCACATTCCCAGTAGCAGCCATTTAGCCGGCAGGGGGGTGGACACATATTGACTCGAACAAAAATTTGGGCTTAGCCCAGTATCTCGCAAACGAATCACTAATTTGAAAAATCGTTTTAAGAAACCCATAATATTTTTGAACAGGCTATCTAACGATACCACAATATGGATTTAATGAGAAAAAAATTACATCCCCACTTTAGGAGTAGGAGGTACCCCAAAAAAAATGTTTTTCAAGTTATTATTCCTCTGTTTTGTTTTGTCGGCGTGATTGATTTATATACCCATGCCGAATTACAGTTTTCTAGTAGTAATGGTTACCGAGCTAAGCCAAAGACGGACGGACAGACGGACGGACGGACGGCCAGACGGACATGGCGAAACTATAAGGGTTCCTTGTTGACTACGGAACCCTAAAAAGTATGTTTTTTTTTGCGAGGCAGCCGCCGTTTGTACGCTTATACAGTGTGTGGCCTGTAACAGGGGCAAATATTTAAAAGGACGCTTCCTTAGAGCATCTACTCGTACAGTAGTATTGCCCCTTGCGTCAATTTGTTTTTTTAATTCGGAGAAATCTTGATCTAAAGTTATGACCTTCATGTAATGTATCTTGGCACCATGACATCATAGTACAGCTGCAGTCAATGCAGATTTTGAGGTAACATCATGTAATGACTCAAAATTGTTTTTGGATTTTTGTTATCAAAAGATGTTTAGTACTGTGTTTTTTTAATTTTTTTTGTTGTTTTAGTGTTTTTAAAATAAAAAAACTACCCCAGAAGAGTAAGAAATACACGTGAAACTTACTGAAAGTATTTAACCAATATAACTACGGTTTCCGGTCGATAATAAGATAATACCCATTTATAACCTATAAAACACTGTCGGTTGAAAATGTATTCAAACGACAGGCAGAGTTTTTATCTGCCGTGGACCGAAGTTGAAGATAATTATAACTATCTTGTAATAACCTGCTTATTCGGTATTCCGACTGATAATGACAAAAAATTTTAAGGAACTTAATTTTCTCCGTTAGTATGTGTGAAACTTGTAGGGACATACAGACTTTATGTCGTTTCAATGTATATTATTGTAGTTTACATATAGTCATTCCCCGTTTTTGACCTTTCAAATAGCAAAACTAAATTGTATTATCGCAAATATTATTTATTATGAATACAAAACTAATTTATTTTCAGTATTAACACGTTTTCTGCCAGGAACCCGTCTAGTGGGCGCCTACGGCGTAGTCGCTTTCCTCTACATACGAGAAAAACCACGGGATCGGTTACGAGCGTAGCGCAGTGAATGTTTAAATACTGCTACGCGCTACAGCGTAGAATTCGAATGGGTAAATTATGTATAATAAATCATCAAAAGAAGACATTAGTCCTTTATTATAATTAATTTCATTTTATCTATAATTCAGTTAATCAATATGTTTAAATATTTGAGTAACACTTAAATGCTGTAAAATATTGAAGAAAGTGTTTTATAATACATTAACTAGTCTTATTATAATGAAAATGTGATCTTCTATGGCCTTAATGTTAATTACAAGTTCGATTGGTCGTTAATTACGATTTCAAATTCCGTTTGACAAAGTTTATTTACAGTTCATAGTTCATCATCGTCGACCTCTGTTACATTTAATAAAACTCTTTGAAACTCCTTGTTAAAGTAGTCGGATATCATGTTCCAAACGTTTACAGAATACCAAACAATTATACTCAGAGAAAAAACAACACGAAATATTATACCGAGCATTTTTAAACATTCAAATTCAATACAATTCTATGTGAATAAATATAATCTGCGTCTGGCACAAAGATACGTTTGCAGTATTTTATTATAATAATTATAGTAATTTATTATAACCCCTACCCGATATATTACCAGATATATTATCCCTAGTTACTACACTGTGGGGACTCAATAAAACTCGTACTCATACATCATTTCTGATATGATAGAGAACATAGTTTGAATATGAGGAAATGCTATTGTGGTGAGCATCACTATACTGTTAGCTAATACAAACAGCTTCATAGTATCCATGCCATCTGCGGACCTGGAAGGAAAGTAATTAAAAGATTAAAAAAGAAAACCACATTACTGTTGAAATGGGGTTATATTTATAATAGTCTGGGGAAGTAGTTATCATATTTTTTTACTTTTTTAATACCTTCAGGTTTGCATTTGACCACTATCTCACCTGATGGTGAGTGATAATAAGGTAACATGCATATCTAGATAGTGCCCATTCACTCTCATCTTGAAAATATCCTAGTTATAACTATAAGTACCTGGGAAAAGGCTTGCCGAAAGTGAATATCTAGATAGTGCCCATTCACTCTCATCTTGAAAAGATCCTAGTTATAACTATAAGTACCTGGGAAAAGGCTTGCCGAAAGTGAATTCCAATCTTTAGCTGTCCTCGCAAGGACACTGGAAGCTAAGCGCTTCGTGCGAATCAGTGATAAATCAACAACATTAGTGCAAGGCCTGAGTGGACGCCCCGCTCAGAGCGGGGCGTGCAGCGTCCATATAAATCAAATGCAATTTATAAGGACGCTCGACGCCCTGCTCTGAGCGGGGCATCCACTCAGGCCTTGCACTAAGGGTGGACCCCACATACACGCCTAGCCCCAAGATGGCGAAATGGTATGGAATGGAATTGGTATAAATCATATACTTAGGTAATATTTATTTTCAGGTGACCACTCATTCACCTTCAACCTTATAATAGGCATGATGCCTCATGTTCAAATTGATAACATAGTAACTAAACTAATAATAAATATCCTTTGGTTTCTCGCGCCTTGTCTCGTCTTTCTAGTATTGACTAATGGCGCGGGCGGCGCTGAGGAGTTAAAACAAGCAGTAACGAACGCCCAATTAAGTTTTCTTCCTGAATAATCTTGAGACGAATAGGTACGTGATACTATTATATATATTTTTATAATGTGAATATGTTCTCACTGCTGAGGTAAAAAGTTGTATGTGTTACTCGAGAGCAAAGTATTTGCATCTCGTGCTTTTGAGTCCTTCGCTGCGCTCAAGATTCAAACTTTAGAATCTTTCGCTTCCTCAGGACTCAAAATCAGCACTCGCAGCAAACACAAACTTTGCTCTCTTGTTGCATAAATAACCATTACCTATTTTAACAAACCTGAGCCATCCTCCAAAGCCTTGATCTTCATCTTCTAGGGAGTCTTTTTTCACAGGTGCTTCAGAATTTTCAGCCTTGTTGTTTTCCAAACTTTTCACAGGCTTCTTGTTTGAATGCGATTTCGGCTGTTTATTTTTCGTCATAATCCTTGAAATAAAAAAAAAGTTTAAAACATAGTGAAAAAACGTTGTTTCACTCGTTTGTAACAACGAATGATGCCGTACTGAAAAAACTCAGCTAATTACAGACTATTTTTTGAATATGTTTAGTTAATAATGTTAACATTTTTCTTAGCTGTAAAATATATATTTACTTGAATTGTGTTTTTGACATATATATTTTTATAGACTTAAACATTGCAGACTCTCCTTGTTTTATAAATGACTGTTGGAGCATTTAATTAAATAAAAGAGGTAGTTGCCAATTCAACCCATTTCATTCGGGAGGATATTAATTTTAATTGATTTTATACAATATCAATGCTTCATGACCATTAATTTATGCAAACTCGATTTTGGAATCACTATTTAATTCCGGCTTTCAATGTAATTAAGTCCGGTGTAGGTTCATTATTAAAAGTTCATTTCATCAAAGTGCGAGTAAGAAGTAAAAAGCGAATTCTTGTTCAGTTCAAATTCAAAAACAGAAATCCTGAAAAGATTATCAAACTGCGAGTAGGTAACCCTTTTTTCGTGAATAAGTGAGTGTTTTATGTTTCATTTGGAGCCTTCGACATTATATTTTCTTCAGCAAATATATAGTTCTTGGTGTAAAATTAAAAAAAAAACCGGCCAAGTGCAAGTCGGACTCGCACACGAAGGGTTCCGTACCATTATCTATAAATCGGCTAAGTGCGTTTCGGGCCACGCGCAGTGAAGGGTTGCGTAGTTGACTGACTTTCTTAGTTACATCGACACGCGCGCGCCAACTAAATGGTTGCGTCGGCCAAATTTGTACGAAAGTTGGCCTTTCTAAGTACATTTTAAGTCGGTCGACTATTACTCGGTAACTAGTTATGCCTACTTAGCCGTGATAGTTTTCCTTTCAAAATCAGTATATGTACTACTGCCACGATTTTTTTCACATTTCCCGGTAACAGCCATTTAGCCGGCAGGTGGGGGGGGACACATGACTCGAACAAAAATTTGGGCTTTAAAGCCCAATATCTCGCACATTTTGAACAAGCTATCCAACTATCACTGGGTTTAACGAGAAAAAAAAAAATACATCCCCACTTTAGGTGCAGGGCCTTAGACCTTAAAAAGTGGGGATGTATTTTTTTTACACTGTAGGGGAGGTACCCCAAAAAAAAAATATTTAAGCTTTTATTCTTCTGTTTTGTCGGCGTGATTGATTTATATACCCATGCCGAATGACAGTTTTCTAGTAGTAGTGGTTACTGAGCTACGCCGAAGACGGAGGGATGGACGGCCAGACGGACATGGCGAAACTATAAGGGTTCCTTGATGACTACGGAACTCTAAAAAACGGCAAAAAAATCAAGTCTGTTGTATGGGAGCCCCACTTCGACTCGCAGTTGGCCGGTTTTTAGTATTTGTTGTTGCGGCAACAGAAATAAATCATCTGTGAAAATTTTATATTTATATTTATTTACCCTTTGGGTACGGAACCCTAATGACCGTATATTGAATTCACCACCTTAGCATTCCGTGCAATGCTCTTGCCAACTGAGCTACGTTGGGCCCCACTCGTAGGAAGGATCTTTTCAATGATTTCATTGGTACTAATTGCGTCTTAAGGAGGCTTTTCGTATACAGACCCTCTTTCTTTAAAAAAAAAGTTATTGGTTGTGTTTTAAATGCTGGGTGAACAATCAAAGGAGGAAAAAAAAAAGGAAACGTGTACTAGTTATTACTTGCAAAATTTATGATGGGTCGTAAGTTTGCAACACTTCGTGCGAATGAACAGTGATGTGACCCTGTATTTTTTTGGCTCCCACCGTACCAAATATTATTTAGAGAAATAATCATTTCAAGGTTACGTGGTATATTATAATGAGACGCGATAAATTATCTAAACCTTAATCTTTCTAGTCTCTTTGGTTATATCTCCTTACGTTATAAACACAGCAAATAGGTACATAACAATTAAGGCTACTTGTGGATAAAATAACATAAGGTTTAGCAATGTTTCTACTCTACACTCTTAAATCAACCATAATCAATTTGTTCTTGCACCGTAAAAGCCTTCCTGAATAAAAAACGATATTGTACACATGAATGTTATGCTAGAACGAGACCTTTTTTTACCAAAACAAAGTATTCAGGATGCAATGTCTAATTATGTTCGATATATAAATAACAGTAAGTACAAATCAAATCAAATAAAACAAAAACCGCTTTAAAAACAATTCCAAACTTTCATTTTAGTCTGACCCTCGTCGATCTCTCTGGCTTCCAAGTTATTTGCCATAAGACCACGAAATTTAATCAAAACAGGCCAATTAGAACAAACGATAATACCGCGAACACCTGCCGTCTGATCAAATATTATCCGATCTAATATTACCTCGTGGAAACAAGACGCACGCACGGTTCGCACTGACTAACACACCTAACGAACCGCATTCAGGGGTGTGCGAAGACCGCTATATGGGCTAGTGCGGACATGCCTGAGCGCAATTAATAATTATACTTTCTGATAAGTATACATTTTTGGTTGATATAGCTTATGAACTATGTAGTGGCTCTGAGAGTACCAAATACTGAATCAATAACAAATTATATATATATTTATCGAACTTGGTCACCAAATTACACGCTAATCGGTTGAGAAATGCAACCTGGTAGAGAAGAACAGCTGGACAACGGGACACTGGTACATTGGACACCAGACAAATTTGGCACAAGCTGAAGCATTGAACTTAGTTTGCATCATTCGCTGGTTCACCGGTTGACTGGCACATAGTTGACGAGCATTCAAGCATTTAAGCAATAGGTAAGTATTCTACAGAAAATAATAGAAGACCGTTTTAGGTCAGTGGGTTCACTACCTGTTGTGAAAATGAGAGGACCTATTAGGTACACATCATTTCTGAGCTTTGGGTTCTGCATATTTAAGTATTTTATAGCTAATACCGATAATAAAAGCCTTATTGAGCTAACCACAGTAAGATTATCATCTCATTGATGTGTTTAATTATTTAAAAAAATATTATCCAGAGTAGGTTTCTATGCTTGTATCTGACCATTATTAATAAAAAACGTGTTATTTTTGAAATGCGATACTGCCTCTCCACATTTTCCTCATTCTTCTCCATTCACTCTATTTTTTTTTCCTTTTGGACCTAAGTTGATATTTAACTTTTTTTTATTTCGATTAATCGTGCACATGGTGTAGGTGTATAATTACTCGTTTCCAAAGTTAAATTTTGTTAATCGGTTAACTATAGAACAATAAACATATATAATATACTAGCTGATGCCCGCGGCTTCGCCCGCGTGGTTATAGGAAAATGTAACATATTGAATTTTCCCGTGGGAATTAGATCTTTTCCCGCTGGAAAAAGTAGCCTATGTCACTCTCCAGCCTCTAAAGTATCTCCATACAAAAAAAAAACATTAATACGACGTTCCGTTGCGATGTGAAAGAAGGACAAACAAACAAACAAACACACACACACACTTTCGCATTTATAATATTAGTAAGGATGGTTGAAGTTGAAGAAGTAGCCTTATGGCATACAAAAAGTTGTTCGGGCATGTCCATAACATACCTACTTAGCACCAACTGAAACCTCTCAAATGCTGATCGATAGTTACGTAAAGTTGTGAAGTATTCTTTGGAGAATGTGGAGTGGAAGTTTTAATCATATAGCGCACAGTTTCGTAGTACCTTTTACATATTTTGCCAGCTGTAGGTATAATAAATGTAATTGCTGAAACTTACTTTGTTAGAACTTCTGTTACGGGGAAAATAAATCCTGTGTAAAGAATCTCATGATGTCCTTAAAAATACCACTCAAAACCACGGGCAAAATTGATAACCGAACGTCATACGGTTGAGTTCGTATTGACCGTCTGGTATGAGAAATGTTGTACAATTATTTTACTCTTCAAATATAAGAACCCAGTAATACCCTTGCATTAATTCGACAAGAGTTAGTCATATCACAACATACACAACATAAATCAAGCACGTCTTGACCAACGGGATGTTTCTTCTTTAATAATATCATCCATGCTAGAGATAGAGTTAACGCACACACACACACGTAAAATCCTGATCCTTTTGTTCACTTGAACTGATTCTTCTTTCTAACTTAGCACGAGCAAAATATATATAAAAAATACCACGAACACAAACTCCCACTTTATCTCGCATTGGTAGACTATTCAAAAGTATTCAACAACTGGTGGTAAAAAATATGGAGCCCAAACCATCGGCGGGATACGACGGAATTCCCATAACCTTAATTAAGGATAATATTGACTTGTTATCGATACCACTTGCGTATTTCTATAATAGCTGCTTTGAGTTAGGTGTATTTCCAGACCAATTTAAATTAGCGAAAGTGTTGCCTGTATTCAAGAAGGGTAGTCGTAGCGATCCTAAAAACTATAGACCAATATCCTTGTTACCAACGACATCAAAAATATTTGAAAAACTAATAAAAACCAGGCTCCAAAGACATCTCAACCTTCATAATGTCTTAAACAGTAGGCAATTTGGCTATCAAAAAAGCATAGGCACGAGTGAAGCCATTGACACTCTAATCCATGATGTGGTAACAAGGTTGAATGACAAACAGAAAGTAGCTGAAATTTTCCTGGATCTTAGTTCCGCCTTTGATACCGTAGACCACAATATTCTATTGAAAAAACTTGAGCACTATGGTATTAGAGGCATTGTTTTTAATATGTTTGAATCATATTTAACGAACAGACGACAGTTTACTGAGCTGAAGGCTATACAAGGCGACACTGAACAAGTATTTAAGTCAAAGGCGATAACAATAAGTCGCGGAGTCCCTCAAGGCTCGATACTTGGTCCAATATTCTTCGTCCTGTTCGTGAATGATCTCATAAAATACATTGAAAACACCCAATTACATGCCAAGTTAGTCGTTTTCGCGGACGATACGAATGCTGTAGTGGCGGCTAACAATATGACACAGTTGAACGAGAGAGCCAACGCAGCTCTAGCGGCTTTTGATAAATGGTTCACGGTAAATAATTTAAAGCTCAATTCTAAAAAACCAGTGTCATCTTGTTTTCCGCTACAGCAAACAAATCGGATGATCGTGATATAGGGTTAAATGGAAGCAAAATTGTGCAAACTGATCTTGTTAAATTCTTAGGAGTCCATATAGATGCACTGTTGAACTGGAGTATGAGATACAGACATTAAGTAACACCATAAGTTCTTCTTGTTATGCCCTTCGCTGTCTGAGAGACGAAATTCATACCACTCAATTAAAAATGGTATACCACGCTCTTGTAGAGGCTAAGCTGCGTTATAGTATCAAGTTATGGGGAAATAATTATAACTACAACACTGACGCAGCCTTCAGACTCCAGAAAAGAGCTATCAGGACCATTATCCGCATACCCCAAAGGGAATCTTGCAGAGAGCACTTTGTCAAACTCAATCTACTTACCGTGCCGTGTCCTTACATACTAGTACTCTTGACAGACCTCGTAAAACATCTACACAAATATGAGAGGCCCACTGACACAGAAATTCGGTTGTCCACAAGACGAAAAGACATTAAAAACACCATGGTCCCGAAGCTCAATGTTACGAAGCACGCCGCATACTATCAGGCTGTGTTTCTTTATAATAAGCTACCAATTGAGTTCAAATCGTTGACGAATAGTAAAGTTTTTAATGCGAGGCTTAAGCAATTTCTTCTGAAAAAGTCGTATTACTCTGTATCAGAGTTTATAGCTGATGAATGATATGTTAATTGTATTGTTATATCTGAATTGTTCATTGGATTATATCAATCAATCAATCAATCGTCAATTTGGTAGATTTTTTTTAGTTGGCTGTAATCTGGTTTCCTGCGGGACAGGCCTTGCCTAGTGTAGGAACCAGGCAAACCCTTGTGAATGGCACATACCAAATCTTGAAGATTCTCACACTTATGTTTTAACAAGTCTGTCTTTATGTAATACTTTTAGAATATGTCAAGATTAAGAAAATAAATGTTTTATGTTTTTTTTATTTTTATATAAGATTACTTAATAGGGAAACATTGTATTGACATTGTATTTATTGTATTGACATTTGAATGTATTGTATTGTCATTTGAATTTATTGTACTGACATTAACATTAGGATTTTTATTGTATTATTATTATGTTTACTGTAATATTCTACACAATTTCTTTGTTATGAATAAAAATGAAATGAAAAATGAAATGAACCTCATCACAGCCATTTTTTAAAATAGCACAGCCACAATTAATTTATAGTCCTCTTGGTGCATCTTTCAATATTCAAAGAGGAGTAAAACAAGGAGATCGGTTTTCACCGAAACTTTTTACTAACACTCTGGAACACGTATTTCAAAAACTTGTGACATCGTCCTTTTTTCCTCAACAGCTTCCGAACTACGACTTATGCTCCAAGAACTGAGCAAAGCAAGCCTTGAGGTTGGACTGGAGATGAAAATGACAAGGACTAAACGTATGACCAATAGCACCGCACGTAGGCTTGATGTATACGGACAGTCTATTGCACATGTCCATGAGTATCTTTATTTGGGCCAACTAGCCTCCTTCCAGCCGCGACAGAAAAGATGGACTGATAAAGCCTGGAGGAGCTATTGGTCCATGAAACATTTGATGAATGGTGACCTCCTACTGACACTCAAGCTGAGACTCATGGACATGTGCATACTTCCAGTCCTCACCTACGGTGCACAGACTTGGTCTTTAACGTCATCTCAAAAGTCCAAACTCGGGGTTCGGCAAGCAATCCAGTAAGCGCAGCATGTTAGAAGTAAAAGTAGATCACATCCGGAACACCATGCTGCGCTCCAAAACTCAAATAGTCGACGTTGTTCGGAAGGCGGCCAAGTTGAAGTGGGACTAGGCTAGTCATGACTGCCGTATGCCGAGTGAGCTGTGGGCTAAGATCGCCACTGAGTGGCAGCCCGACAGCTCCAAACGGAGACGCGGCAGACCCCAGAGACTGCTCAAAAGGGTTGGAAAAAGAGGGGAGAGTCCTTTGCCCAGCAGTGGGACACCGCAAGCTCATAATAAAAATAACTATACTGCGATTCAACCATATCAAAGGACATTGAAAGAAGAAAGGAAGAAAAAAGCAGAGCTGGGTCCATTTCGTGGCAAAGCAAAATGTGCCTTTTATTTTATTTCTTTTATTATCTGTGTTGTGTTTGACACGAATATTGATTTGATTAGATTTTGAAAAACTATTGTTTTTTTTACTCGTTAAACCCATACCGTTGGATAGTTTGTTCAGAAATATTATGTTTTTTTTTTAAACCATTTTTCAACTCGGTTATTCGTTTGCGAGATATTGGGCTTTAAAACCCCAATTTATGTTCGAGTTCGAGTCATGAGTGCCCCTCCCCCTGCCAACTAGATGGCCACTACTGGGGGTGTGAAAAAATTCGTGGCAGTTGTAGTTTAATGAGTTTAAAAGGAAAACTATCACGGATAAGTAGGCATAAGTAGGTACCGAGTAATAGTCGACCAACTTAACGTTTACTTGGAAATTTTCGTACGAATTCGGCCAACGCAATCGCACCGCACGTCGATGTAACTAAGACAGACAGGCAACGAAAGAACCCTAGACTACGCGTGACCCGACACGCACTTGGACGGTTTTTACAAATATTATAGCCTAGATTAAGTGGTAATCCGTCAAACGGTTTAAGCTGCCATATAATAAGACATACACACAACACATACATACGTATATTACGTATACGCTCGAAAAACATAAACCTACTCTCCTTGCTACTGCTATTTTTTTATTTTTTGTGTTCGCATTACAATCTATTTATTTATGCTATCATTGCTGAATCCTGTACCAACGTTTCGTTTGTGCCACAACCAAACAAACAGGCTTCGGCATTGTTTGTTTGTTTTGATTATGGTGCTATCAGCAAATAATATTTTAAGGCAGAATTAGTGAAAGATGAATCAGCAGTATCGTTTATGGAAGCAGAATACAGGATGTATACACGTTATGAATATTCTTTTCTTTCGTTGAAAATAACTTAGTGATCGGCCTGAAAAAAGGAAAGTTTAAGTTTGATAATTAGCTTTTTTTTTACCCTGTTTAAAAACTCTATGCCCATATAGGAACTTCCTCAACTACAAAATCTTGTAAATGCCTGGTGATTGAAAGGGCATAACATCCCTTGGTTTTTAAATACTCCACGACTTTGGATAACGACATACTTATATACGGTTTTAATAAAGCACTGTCCTAGTACTCTGTACTGACTTTTCCTTGGAACATAAGGATGTAGGCTTCCGTCTGGGTTGCCGTCTGCCTAAATTATACCCGTTTCACCTAAGGACTTTGTTGTATATATATTTATATTGCATCCTTATTATATATTTGTTAGTGTAGATAATATCAATAATAACACTTTTTTAATAATATTGAGTTGCACACCTCTTTTACCTACCTTACATACTTAGTAGAAAAAAAAATATTTTGCTTTTTTATTTTTATTTTTTGAATGCGCGGGGCAGCAACAGCATCCTGAAAATGATAGCTGGTAAGTTTGATTGTTCCTTGACAAAAATACTTACCGACCGCACCAAATCCCTTTTTACCATTAAGTATTAACCTAGACTAAGAATAACTAACACCAGTGGACCTCATAGTTGTCTTGTAATAAATTGAAAATATTTATGGAAATATATATATTATATATATTCAGTACCTCAGGCGACCCCAGGGCTGGCGCTTACCTCTCTCATAGAATCGCCCTGGCGATACAGAGGTAACGCAGCTAGCGTCATGGGGACAATGCCACAAGAGGATCTCCTCGACGGGGTGTTCTTTTTATAATATGCATTTTTACTTCATTATAAACCTTATAAATTAGTCTAATTTTTTTTTTGTTTTAGTTCTATCACTATCATATTTGTATAATGTATTCTTAAAAATATTATATTTATATTTTATTGATTTAAAAGACATAGTGGATTTAAAAGATTTAGGGTGGGTTGCAACAACTTACGATTGTAACATACCGATCAACGTTAAATATGGCACCGGCAGCTGTCATCCCATAGAAACTTGTCAAACTTTCCATACGTTTATACAGGGTGGAATCTTGTACGTGATCCAAAATAGCAAAATGTGAATCTATCCAAGATTCTGAGCAACTTTTATTATGGGACCAACTTTGTGTTATGCCAAAAAAATCCAACTATTTCATTAACTCTGCTCATTTTAGACTGACAAGAATGTATGAACAGGTGTGTTTTTTTTGGCATAACACAAAGTTGGTCCCATAATAAAAGTTGCTCAGAATCATGGATAGATTCAAATTTTGCGATTTTGGATCACGTACAAGATTCCGACCTGTATTATTATACGCCATGGCATTAGCTGTTATAAATGTAGATAAATTGTATTTACAAATAAGGAAATAAATATTTTAACGAACAAAGCTTACAAGACGGTTTGGTGCAACCCACTCATAGTGCAACAAATCGTTAAACATCCTATTCTTCAGAAACGGCTATCGGTAGTTAATTACTGTGATTAAAACAACAATTCCTTAGACACAGAATGAAGTCTGATAACTATAACGTCACATTTTCAGTGCGAATCTGACTGAAAACCAAAATCTTCCTCTGTAAATGTAAATATAGAAATGAAATGCGAGTCCATAATCATAGCAATCAACATAAGAATGAATCTTGAATATGCAGATTAACTTTGGCAAAATAATAGAAATGTGCACACCTTATATTTAAATAGAGCTTCGCTACTCATATTTACATAGCTCTGTAACATAAGATACATGCCAAATTGTGGATTTTCGGACTGCCTGGAAAACTTTCTGTTACTTACTGCATTTGGTAATGAAATATGAACACAATTTTAGGATTATTTGGGACTAGCTTCCGCCTGCGAATTCGTCAGCATGGACCCGGGGTAAAAGCATATATCAAAATCTTCGTGCAAAATTTTATCCAAATCGGTTCAGCCGGTTAAGCGTGATTGAGTAACAGACATACAAACTTTCGCATTTATAATATTACTAGCTTCTGCCCGCGACTCCGTCAGCGTGGAAATCGTTTATATCGCAGCTCCATACAAACTTCAACCCCCCATTTCATCCCCTTAGGGGGTGATTTCCAGGATGAAAACTATCCTATGTCCTTCCCCGGGATTCAAACTATCTCCATACCAAATTTCATCGCAATCGGTTCAGCGGTTTAAGCGTGAAGAGGTAACAGACAGACAGACAGACACACTTTCGCATTTATATATATATATATATACTAGCTTCTGCCCGCGACTCCGTCCGCGTGGAAATCGTTTATATCGCAGCTCCATACAAACTTCAACCCCCCATTTCATCCCTTTAGGGGGTGATTTCCAGGATGAAAACTATCCTATGTCCTTCCCCAGGATTCAAACTATCTCCATACCTAATTTCATCGCAATCGGTTCAGCGGTTTAAGCGTGAAGAGGTAACAGACAGACAGACAGACAGACAGACAGACAGACACACTTTCGCATTTATAATATTAGTATGGATATTGACAAATAGTCGTACATAAACATTAACGGACATCGATGAGCATAAAATAGACCTATTTCCTAGGTTTATAAAGAAAAACAATACGTAAATTAATGCTCAATAAGAAATACTATTACACCGTTGCATACAATACTTTTTCTAAGACTAATTTTAAATAAATAGCATTTGACTTTTCAGGCAGTAAGTTTTCCGTTAGTTCTATTACTAACTCACGCAATTTCTTCAGCGGTGCAGTTATTTTCTGCTTCGTCCATTTTAAATGGAACGTACCTACACGATTTAATTCACTTCACAAACACGAATAAAATCTTAATAAGTTATTAATAACGAATAAGTAGTTATCATATTTCGTCTTTTAATTTTGAACTGGAACTTTGGTGGGACATTAGAAATGACACATTGACACACCTCTTGTTTATGGTCTGTTTTGTTTTTAATTTTCTTGCACTTACCATCCGAACCAAACTGAATCCGGATAGGTTAGGTTTTTATAATGATTTTATGTTTTGTATGTAGTTTTATATTTTACTTTTTATATAATTATTGTACAAACCTAACTTAAGAGGAAATATGAATAAAGAGATGATAACAATATTATAAAGAGGAAAGATTTGATTGTTTGTTTGAGAAGGCTCCTAAAATACTGGACCGATTTGAAAAATTATTTTACCATGAGAAGCCGACATTATCTCTGATGAACATAGGTTACTTTTTACCGCAGGAAAATGCTTCATTCCTACGGGAAAACGGCTAATCCGTGCGAAGCCGGGCCGGGCAGCTAGTATATTTATAAATAACTAGCTGCCCGGCCCGGCCTATTCAGTACAAACAAACAAATGTAAATGTTGATGTTTTTGCTGCAGTGGGGTCTCTTAGGCGGCTTCGTAATTTTCTGCCTACTGCAACTAAAATTGCGCTTGCTCAAACTTTACTTCTTCCTATTCTTGATTACGCTGATGTATCCTATCTCGACCTTTCTGAGGAGCAGCTTAATAAGCTTGAGCGTCTCCAAAATGCATTCGGTTCATATTTGGGTTACGCAAATATGACCACGTTTCTAGTTTCCGTTCCAAACTCAAGTGGCTCCCTATCCGTTATCGTCGTAACTCTCACATTATTTCGCTTCTGTTTAGTGTCCTTTTTAACCCTGCAACTCCCCGCTATCTCAAAGAGCGTTTTAGTTATTTTAATTCTGTTAGATCTTCTAACAATTTGCTATTAACTGTGCCTTCGTCATCTTCGAAATTTTACAGTAGTTCGTTCACTTTTAAGGCTATTCGACTGTGGAACTCTCTCCCTCTTGATATAAGACAAGCTAAATCTATCGGTAACTTCAAATCTCTTCTTAAAGAACATTATTTGTCTCTCCCCTAACCCCGATTGTCTTACTATTATTATTATTGGCTGACTGTTTATGTATTATATTTATATATTTTTATTTGTGTTATTTGTATATATGTATGATTGTGTATGTATGCTTATATATAGAGCTATTTATGTACGTGTATTGATATAATTATTTTGATTTTTGGCTTATTATGATCTCTGCACCACCTACTACATAATCTAGTTTTATCTCTTTCTCCGATACCCAAAGGTTGTCTGGAAGAGATCGCTTTTCAGCGATAAGACCGCCTGTTGTCTACCTCTACCTACATGTTATTGTATTGTTTCTCTTTTTAACTGATTTGTTTGTGTGAGGTGTGCAATAAAGAGTATTTGTATTGTATTGTAGATACCAATAATTGGTAAACTATGTATATTAACACACAATACATGGTCATTTATTTTTATTTTAGTAAATTATTTACGTTCTACACATGTTAAATGTAAATAAAAACTTTTTATTTCGAAAAAATTGCTTATGAAGTGGGTATGCCACTGCAATCTAGCGGCCGATAAAAAAAAAGTTGATTGATGATTTGACATCGTGGTAAACAGTGCTTTTATGAAAAATGTATGAAACATACACACAGTGCGTTTATCCATAGAGCATAGAGTTTTTCGACGACTTTTTATCGGTGTCATTGTATTTGAGCTAAAGCCTATATAAATGACAGATAACGGTACCAGGAGTAGAAAAATGTTCTTATCTATCAACATAGGCCGGATTCTATAAAGATTCGCAAGACCCCATTTCGGTAAACAGGTATGTGAAAAAAATGTGCTTGGTTATTATTAAATTAACTTCGTCCTCGAATTTAAACTTTCGTGAGACATGTTGAAATAATACTAACAATTACACGGTTCAACTCACGTATTCAATGTCACTACGGGCGACATGTTTCGAACTCTTCGGGAGTTCTGGTTCAGGATGAGTGTTTTCGCGGCGGTGTCGCTTGTATCACTGCCCGCGCCCGTTCCGAACGCCGTGCGGCGCGTAACGCACGCGCCGACAGGGGAGGGGGGCAGTCTAGCGCTGGAGTAGTTGTGTGAGATTGCGGCTGGAGGTCATCTCCTCCGAGAGACGATACGCACACTGAACTCACTGTTTCCACGGGATTGTCACAACACACTGTCCACTTCAATTTAGGAATGATAGTTTTCCATGCTGGCGGTAACATCCAGCCACCATCACGATAAAAATTTGGGCGGCGCCCAATCTCAATCGCCTCACAAATCTTGCGTGGCACATAACCTTTCTCCCGTACCAGCAATCTCGCCTTGTCGAAACGAATGAACTGGGACGCGCCTGTATCGCACGCATGTTCTGCTACCGCCGAGTTCCTAACATCCATCTTCTTCACGCTGCATATGTGTTCCAGCAGTCTCGTGGAGACGTTCCGCCCAGTTTCCCCTACGTACGCCTTACGGCAATCACAGGGAATCTCGTACACCCCCGGGCTACCCAGCGGGTCTCGGTCCTTAGGAGTACGCAACACCTGCCTCATCTCGGTATGAAGGCGGAAAATTGTTCTAATGCTCAACCTCCGGCGTAACTTCGTCCTGCTCGTGCCTCGGTAATTATAATCCCCGTCCCCGCTCATGCACGTCTTCGCTGCTGGAGACGCGCACGTCATGCGAAATTACGTTGACCACTCAACTTACTTACGCCGATACTGCCGCTTTACCGATGACTGTAAAACCTAAGCAGCGGTCAAAAAAAGGGGTGCAGAACCCGTGTGATGACATTCGCAAGGATCTGCCACACACGATTCAAAAGAAGTCGCGACGCGACAAGGTGGAGGAAAAGAAGAAGCCTACTTGTCGGAATCTGTGCGGTACCGCACCGACTGGACCAAATCACCTGCTGCGTCCTGCTACACCTTCGACGCAGCTGTACGTGTCCCGGGTGCACTACATTACGAAGGCAGAGGAAGTAGTGGAGTATGTGCGCGTGTAGACCGGAGCCATCTTGAGGGTCGTGAAGTTGGAGCCTCGCCATGACGTGAATTTTAATTCCTTTATGGTCAGAGTTCCAACAGACCATCTGTCGACCTTCACTAAGGCATAATTTTGGCCGAAGGGAGTCAAGTTCCGACGTTTTCGCGGTCGGTTACCTGACACCACGAAATTGCGCAACACATCGCAGTAATTTTGTGTTTTATAGTTATTAATTAGTTTAAATAGATGTGTACGAGTATTTTTAGTCTTTAAGGTATTTGTAATAATTATGGGCCTTGTTGCCTGATTTAAATAAATAATAATAGTACTCTTAGATAATGAACTATAACAACGAAACAACATTTAAGTATTCCATTCAATGTTTCGACACGTTTAAAGCCAAAGTGTACAGTTGTATAAGGTAACGAGGGCAAAATAAATAAAATATTTGTATCTAGGTACACTCCAAAATGGTAAATGCAAAGTAAACATCGATATAAGGTTCAAGGGATTTTTTTAATATTGGGTAAAATATTATCAAAAGATTAACGCAGATAAACCAGGATAAATTATATAGAATGTATTCAGTTGTTTAAATATTCACTGTCGGGGGATGAAACAGTTGCTACATTACTATACAAATTTGACTCAGTTCTATCGTAGCCTGTGCTAACACGTAATAGTTATTTACGATACAAGTGCCGAAAATAGGAAATTCGCAACGAGTGGTGATAAATTAAAACACGACCGAAGGGAGTGTTTTAAATCGACACGAGTTGCGAATTACCTATTCGCACATGTATCGTACAACGTTTTACTGTACATATGGCACTTTAAAGTTTCGACATATTCACGGAAAGTGCTCTTTTCTGCACTAGTGCGGGAAAGTAGCACCATATGTACTGTAAAATTATAAGAAGTTCTGACTAATATGTCATTGACTAAATTCAATGTTATAAATGCCAGCAGTAATAATATATGTACTACTTTACTTATGTAGGTTTAGGTTTAAAGACATTTATTCTCATATTATATTAAAATACATAAATTATGAATAGATAACAAGATCCGCTCGTCGGTGAAAATTGAAAATATGTAGGTACATTTGTTCACTAATATATTAGGTAGGTAGGTACTTGCTCGTTCATCTCATTCGTTGGAATGCCAACATTTAAAATTATAATAGTAGGTAGTTTATTTTCAATGACATACTGAGCGAGTTGCTTTTTGAATGAGTTGACCGAGCTCGCTCTCTTTATAACTAAAGGTATTTTATTATACAGGCGCACGCAAAACAAGGAAGCTAGCGCGGCGCTGGCGAGTGCAGAGATTACAAACATTGTTTCGCTTAGTAAACCATTATGTAGTAATAAATTATGTTCAAAGGATAACTATGACATATTTAATATCAACATTTAATTTTAACAAACTGCCATATCAACAACAAAATTATTCGATTCTATTTTGAATTCCATATTGTTCTAAATAACAATTCAAGACCTACTTCTATTTCAAGGAACAGAATATTAGTCACAAGTAATAATAATAATAATGTTAAGATGACGTGAAGCTTATTTGGAAACTGGAAACTTGAGTTTTTATTTCCATTAACATGACAAAGATGCCAATCAACGCATATCACAGTGTCTATGCAAGCTAGACGCACAAGCGGTTTAATCTGTGTAGGAGTTAAACAGAGCGTGTCTCCTGACATGGACCTAATTGTAATCTGTCTACAATGTCCATGGACAAGCGAACAGCCTATTGATCGATGTAACGTGTCATATGATTGGGTGCCGAGAAACATAAATTCTGTTATTTTCGCGAACACAAGTGGTTGTCTTCGCCAAAATAACAGATTTTGTTTTAATGAAAATAAAACATGCAAACCAAAATCGAGAAGTGAAGTCCCTAACCCGCGTTGGTCTAGCCTCCTCTCATCAATATATGAGAGAAGGCATGTGCCCAGCAGTGGCATAAGTAGGCTAACGATATGATGGTTTTTACAAAAAACTTGAGGAACGTTTTTTCAGTAAAGTTCAAATCATAGACTAGTATTTAGAGTCCTCCTCGCCGTCTCCGGCGACAGCGACTTCGTCAATTATTCATTTATTTGAATCATCAGACTAATGAGTGCTATAAAAAAGAGGTAGATAAAGCGCTCCAAAAGTGGAACACTAAAACTGAGCCAATTGCATGAACTTGCCTCAGTTTCGCGTGGTCAATGGCAACGTGTAAACGTGTCTCAGCTGTCAGATTTGTTGCGTGAAAGTAAAACCATGCCGTTGTGTGTGATGCGATTTAGCACTAATTATAGTTAAAAAGCCAGCAAAAGCAGGAAATAACGTATCATTCGTAAGTAATCTATACTTTTATATATAATATTTACACATTTGACGTAATCAATAATTAAGTGCCGATCAAAGAATAGTATAAAGAGAGGGGTCTTGATGAGATTCGTCGGCTGATTTTTGATAAAGATTATGGTTTTGAAATAATTATAAAATATACATATTTCTATTATCGTTATTCAGTTTCATCCTATGCGAAGTTCGTATAATAACCCCCTTATTGATAAAATTTAAAATGCCTCTGTTAGAATGTTTTCGTGGCCTGTTTCTTAAGTACACTACATTAAATAAAAGAGAGAGAGCTAGTGACAGATAACAACAAAATAATTGTATAGCCCGACAAGTTTAATTTTGATCTTAGGGTTCCATTAAAAATCCGTAATGCGCACTACGCACATAATAAGTAGAGTGCAAACATATGTCTTGATTAGTGTCGCCAGAACGCTCGGCTCTTCATACAAACGTAGTTTGGTTGTAATTATTAAAACTGCAATCTGGTTGCTGCAACATGATACTTCGTTTTGTACAGACAATGGGAATAATGGCATCCACCATATCTAGGTCGGAAATTAGATTATGTTGCCACAAACTATAAAACAAATATTAAAAAAAAAGTGATTAAACACTTCGTATAAAAATCATTCTACACGCTCTGCAAAACGGAGGAAAAACGGAAACCTTATAGCAGGGGTCGCCAAATGGCGGACCGTGGTCCGCATCCGGACCGCCGACCCGTATTGTGCGGACCGCGAGAACACCGCAACTTGCACTACAGAGCAGGCGCTCTGTACGTAGGTACGTAATTAAATAAAAATGTATCCCCCCGCATTTTTTTCTGTAAAATTTTGTTCGGACCGCGATGGTCATTTTATTTCTTAAAACTGACCCTGAGCGAAACTAATTGGTGACCCCTGCCTTATAGGATCACACATGGAGGGAGGTATCGAGTTGAAAAAATAATAGTCAGCGTATGGCAAAGCGCTTAATGTCACATCATTAGAAGTAACACGTCAGCAAGCTGATCTTCTTTATTTATACAAAACTAGCTGTTGCCCGCGACTTCGTCCGCGTAGAACTTGTTACCGTCTTAGAAAAAGAACTCGCATTATGGACAGGTGTGATGTAAATGAACATTACCTTCTTTTCGGTTGTGGGAAGATCGCAGTTCTAACCTAACCTGACCTACATTTCTGGTAGCTGTTCGGTTCTGTAAGGGTCGTGGTTCTAACCTAACCTAACCTACTTTTCTGCTGGCAGTCGGATTTATGTATTTTAACTAATAAATGGCTTTTAATTCCCGGCAAACAACTTAAGCAAATGACCTTGCCTGCGCATAGGTGAATTGTACGTGCGAACTTTGAACCTCCTTCAACCCCTATAGGAGATGAATAAAAAAAAACTCTGAAATCAGTCTTGTAGTCTTTTAACATACATGCTAAGACCGAAGTTACAAATGTCTTACTATAAAATTTTCTTGGTCTCCATATAAACCTCGAATCCCGTTTTAACCCCCTTAGGGATGGAATTATTCTATAACGCTGGAACAAACTTTTTTTTATTCTGATAAGCCTCCAGCTCAAGAAAGACTGTTTCTTCTCCAAACCTTGCACCCCTTTTTAACCCCCTTAGGGTTAGAATTTTCTAAAACGCTGAAAGCACTTTTTTATATTCTAATTAGCAATCTTTCTACAAAGTTTCAAATCTCTAGCTCAAAAAAAGTGTTTTCCATACAAACCTTGCACCCCTTTTTAGCCCCCTTAGGGGTGGAATATTCTAAAACGCTGAGTCCTTTTTTTGTATTTTAATAAATTATCTTTCTACAAAGTTTTAAGTCTCTAGCTCAAAAAATAAAGATACCACTATATAAACTTTGCACCCCTATTTCACCGCTGCTTTTTGTATTTTAATAAGTAACCTTTCTACATAGTTTCAAGTCTCTAGCTAAAAACCAAAACCCCATACAAACTTTTCCCCCCTTTTGTCCCACTTAGGGGTGGATTTTTCCAAAACGCTACAAGCTATTTTTTTGTATTCAAATAAGTGGTCTGTTTATAAAGTTTCAAGTTTCTAGCACAAAAGGAAAAGTTGCCCTTATACAAACTTTGCACCCCTATTTAACCCTCTTAGGGGTGGAATTATCTAAAACGCTGAGAGGCCTTTTTTTGTATTGTGATAAGTAATCTCTCCACAAAGTTTCAAGTTTCTAGCTCAAAAAATAAAGTTCCCTCCATACAAACTTTGCACCCCTATTTAACCCTCTTAGGTTGGAATTTACTAAGAGCAGGAAGTACATTTTTATTTGAATTATTAATCTTTCTACAATGTTTCAAGTCTCTATTTCAAAAAATAATGTGTCCCCCCATACAAATATTGCACCCCTATTTAACCCCCTTAGAGGTGGAATTTTCTAAAACTCTAAAAGTTTTTTTTTGAATTTTAATAAGTAATCTTTCTACAAAGTTTCAAGTCTCTTGCTCAAAAAAAAAAAGTTTCCCCCATACAAAATTTGCACCCCTATTTAACCCTCTTAGAGGAAGTATTTCCAAAAATCCCTTCTTATCCCTAGCCCACGTTATAAAAGTAACCTACTGTACAAAAACCAATTCTCTAACATTAGTAGTTTCAGCTGTGCGTTGATGAGGACTTCTTCTTTTATATATAACTAGCTTCTGCCCGCGACTCCGTCCGCGTGGAAATCGTTTATATCGCAGCTCCATACAAACTTCAACCCCCCATTTCATCCCCTTAGGGGGTGATTTCCAGGATGAAAACTATCCTATGTCCTTCCCCGGGATTCAAACTATCTCCATACCAAATTTCATCGCAATCGGTTCAGCGGTTTAAGCGTGAAGAGGTAACAGACAGACAGACAGACAGACAGACAGACAGACACACTTTCGCATTTATAATATTAGTATGGATATGGATGGATTGTAGATATAGAAGAATATATTTATCCATGCTCATATTCATTCCCTTATCTATTGTCGCTTCTGAATATTACCATAGATTAAAGGTTACGTTCTCCAAATACTTACTCTGGCGGTACATCGAAATAATACTTCATATTATAATCCGATTGTTCGCATGTGTCGGTTTTACCTTGTGTTATCACTTTCGTTTCATTGTACATAATTGAAATTTAATACCTCTATGTAAAGAACTGATTGTTCTCATAATAGTAGTTTATGCAACTGGTACATAATCAGAGGCCTTAAAATACGAGTGTGGTTTTGGTGGTCACACGAGTGTTTTAAGGCCAAATTATGTACAGTTTCATACACTAATTTATCTACACACATATCATAAGTACTCTAAGATGGGTTCAGAAGCCGTAGGCAAATGACCTCCATTGCTACTATAGTGCTACCTGTAAAATATCTTTGTTGCAATCGTTGCTGCACTTGCGATATCCGGCGGAGTGTGCATATCGTTCTCGGAGTCACTACAACTCATATTCTCAACTAAAATGTGAGTTACAAACAACTTTCCACAATTCTACTTTCCAACTAACAAAGAAATGACAACAGTAATGGCGGCAATTCGATCCTACGTCAAGATGAATGTTTTTTTAAAATCATAGACATACGAATAAAGTCCCTATTCTCATGTCACTCGACGTCAAATATCGCGCGGTTTATATTAAAAAAACATACTGAATTGACGTTTCGCATCGATAACTGTTTTAATATCTACGAATACTAGAATAGAGACCCGTATGAGTTTGACAGCTGTTCCAAATTTACCTTACAAAAATCTGTTTTACCTACTACCACAGACAAGAAAGTTCTCATAGTAAAATTGGTTGTAATAATGCTGGTCATTTCCTACGGTTTCTAAACGCATTTAAGAGCACCAATGATATGTGCGTATATAAATACATATACAGTATGTCTATTATCTAAATTATAACTTATAGCCATGATGTGTACATATATACTTTTGGACTGTAATCTAGTCATAAGTGTCTACTCGTATGTATTTATTTGTTTATTTGGATTACTGTCTGTTTTATGTACCTTTCGAAATTTAGTGTCTACACCTCTAAAGTCTATTGCAATATTCGCAGCTCTTTCATATGTTACGCCTGGCCATTTTTAAACACGGTGTTGTGTATTGACAACATTTATCTACCTCTTGAAAACTAAACCTGTTGGACACTAAATCAATTTATTTTCATACTCATGATTGAATATTCACACAGGTATTGTTAGTAAGCTTGAGTACTCATAGTTCATATTTTTCTCTGGCCTTCTTCATTAAATGTCATTTTGACGACGTTCCTTAGTTTGCAACATGTGTAATACAGGGTGTTTGGTCCATCGTTTGCCAAATTAAAACGGTAGGCAGGTTGGGTCAATTGGTATCTCTTCCGACCTCCAAAATATAGCTTCTGTAGTCTATTTTCTTTCTGAGCAATAATGCCAAAAAACCTTTAAAGAACTTTATTAATTTGCCAATTTTGTGTAAGGGACGTCAAGAGGCTCGTAATCGGCGTGCAATTATTTTTTGTAAACCACACGTGACACGTGCTCAGAAATGCAACAGCTGTCCCTTTCTTTCATCAAATAAACTATAAACTATGCCAACGAAGTGAAATTTTATAAGTAGGTTTTTATGTAAATAACATACGTCCGTAGTACATACGCTAAGTAGTGTAGGTAATAACCAAATTTTAATAATTTCTATCAATACATTCGTCTTAATTTACAAGTCTTGCTCGAATGACGACCGCTTTAGCCTAGTTGGTAGTGACCCTGCCTATGAAGCAAGAGGTCCTGGGTTCGAATCCCGGTAAGTGCATTTATTTGTGTGATGAGCACGAATATTTGTTCCTGAGTCATGGATGTTTTCTATGTATTTAAGTATTTATTTATCTATTACTTTATTTTTTTTAAGTATTTATTTATCTATTAGTTTATCGTCGTCTAGTACCCATAGTACAAGCTTTGCTTAGTTTGGGACTAAGTCGATTTGTGTAAGATTGTCCGCAAACATAAAATATATATAATTGACGGCCTTCATTACGAATGCACGCGTAGCATCTGTTTGCAACAGGAAATTTGTTTACGAACAACCAATTAAACGAATTTCCTCTTTAATAACAACGAATGCCGCCTGTATGCGTTAGGATAAATCTTCTCTATATTTGACTTCCGTGCCGTAGACAAGTTCTTTTACCCGTTCCCAAATATAAAAGTCTAACGGAGTTAGGTTTGGGGACCGTGGGGGCCATTGTTAAAGGGCCATCTCTCCCAATCCACGAATTTGGGAAAGTATTGTCCAGGTGCTCCCTGAACGCCTCCAGGGTGCAGGACAACCGTCTTATTGAAATACGATTCACATCATCTTCATCAAAATGCGGCACATCAGCTAGCAATTCAGGCAGTTAATTTTGCAAAAAAACAAATCAAGGTAATTATCTCCGTTTAGATTATCGGGTAGATAGTGTGGCCCAATCATTTTATCACCAATGACTCCTGCCCAAACATTGATGCTGTATCTCTTCTGAAAACACCTCTGTCTTTTTACTCGTGAGTTTTCATCTTGCGGTGCCCAGTGGTGCAGATTATGTACAATAAGAATCCTTTCATTTGTAAATTTGGACTCATCTGTCCACAGAAAACTTCTAAAAAAGTCGCGATTGTCTAAGTCTGTATGCAGAACAAAACGAGAGAACCGGACACGTATCCCTTAGGTTCTCTTTAAGACCTGTTATGAATGAAATACGCATAAGAATTAATTTTTAAGATTTTATTTTTATTTTAAATGCGTGAATTGGATTACGATTTGCATGACATGGAAACCTCTTTCTAGCGTGTACCGGTTAAACTGTAGCAGTTTTTATTCCAGAATGAAATTTATTGTACTGGAGTGGAATGAAAAGCATGTTTATTAATTTAGCTAAGCACTTTCCACACCTTCCAGATAGACATTTCGAGTAAAGCAGCTACTTCTCTCATGTTGGTACTATTAGGGAATCGCTGGTAGATGATAATGCGCAGCTCGTGCAACACCATTTTCCGTATGCCATCAAAATGTCCGCATATTCTTTATACGTGAATGTATAGACATAATCAAATAACAAAAACTCAACAATAACAAAATTAATTATTATGAGTAACAACAACCAAAAAACTTTTAATTCACGGCATTGCGTTTTTTTATGAGTTGCCTCAATTAACACGTTCATGTGCGCTACGTGATAAGACGTAAAACATGGGTTTATACGATACATCAGAACGTCTCTAGCAGTCCAATTTCAAAAAATATTATCGTGTACAACGTGAGTGAACGCCGAGTGCCCGTATCAGATTCTGGTATCTACGTCATTGTGCTACAATATGTCAAAAAATGGAATCGCTAGTGCCACGCTGTATCCAATGTTTCCGTCACTATATATGACTCGCACGCACACAAACAAGGATCTGTATGTACACTTACAACGTTCTATGACGTCGGTGCTAGTTCCTCAAGTCCATACATTCAGTAGGCTTGTGCGGTTCGCGGGGGAAACGCGTGCGCAGGATCCAGGATCCGACTGGTTTCGACGGCTACCGCAGTATCGAAGCATCGTAGGTATTACTTATTGGTTATTTGCGTGTATAATTTAATTGATTTACCTTATTAGTAATTTGATTTGTGTAAAATATCTCGAAATCGTTATAATTGCAATGATTTAGATATATTTTGCTTGTTTTAGATGAATAAAAAACGACCACCACGCAAGAAGAAAACCGTGAAAGTTTTCGAACAATCGGGATCATCGCGGGACCTGACACGTAATCATTATAGTGATGATGGCGAATACGGTTTAGACAGCAATTACGACCCACAGGACGACAATATCTCCAGTAGCAGCACTTTGAGTGATTTTGTTGTTCGCCCTAAACGAAAGCGTAAACGTAATGAATCTGGTACCTGAAATAGTCTGTCTGAAGCTGATTAAACTGACAAATCTGAGAATGATAACGATACTGATGAAAATGATACTGAGAGCGTCATAGAATATACAGGGTGGTTTATCCTTCAGCTCTGAGAGCATTTTTGACCTTCGTGTTACACATATGCCCAAAAGGTTATTCCAACCACATGATCATGATGTAAGTATCAATTTATTTTACCTATGGCCAAAAAGTCTAAATGTAATCTCAACAGTTCCACTGTAGCTCTGCAAGCCAGTCCTAACGGCAGCATCAATTCAAGAGATGACGCAGACGCTGATGCCCTTTCCGTTTTGTCTGAGGTACTTAATATTTTTAGAAAATGAGTTTACTTTGGAGAATGTATCACTATCACTCGACCATCCCGAGATAGTTATACAAAAGACAAGCGGCAAGCAGATAGCTTGAGTTTTTCACCACCGCAACCGGAAGAAACAGAGGGCAAAATGGGTCCTCTACTAACGTTACTTCCGCCACGGCATCTCGACAAGATGGAACCCAACTCAGGTTCTCCACTACTACCACTGCTACATCTGGACGAGACCGAAGCTAACCGCCGCCGCCACATCCCGAACATATGGAAGCCAACCCGGTAGCTACCCCAATACCACCGCCACATCTGGAACAGATGGAAGCCTACCCGAGTGCTCCACCAATACCGCCGCCACATCTGCAACAGATGGAAGCCAACTCGGGTGCTCCACTAATACCAGCGCCACATCCGGAACAGATAGAAGCCAACCCGGGTGCCAACCAATACCGTCGACACATCTGGAAGAGATGGAAGCTAACCCGCATTCTTCGTCACCACAAGATGTGGGAGTCATCTAGTCGAAGGAAAGTGAGTTTGCGCCCCCAACAAACACAGGTAGGTAACTAGTTTCGGTCATTGGCCTGTGAAAATTCATGTAAAAATAAATTCTAAGAAAAGACTTACATGAAGTGCAAAATGTGCACAAAAAAGAAACTTTCCTTAGATTTGGCTTGTGAAGACAAGCCAGCATTATGCGCTGTTTGCTTCCAAGAATGGCATAGCCACTCATTATGTTTGATTTCATAATAAAGAAAACGAATCTATTACTATGGGTTTTTATTTCCTCATCTATAAATTCTACACACAATTACCTTTAGCAAAAATCCATCAACTTTGATATGATTAAGTATAAACAGTACAGAAGTTTTAAGCATTCGGTTTGTTGCCAGGGGTGTATTTGTATAAAATATACCTAATAATTTAAAAAAATGCTGCATCGCTTTTAAAACTTGACGTGATATTCTGTTCTAAAGCTGTAATGCAATTAACTTACACTGCGCTTGTTAGAACGTCTTATAACTGCGTAAAAAAACAATAAATATGACGTTGTGCAATCGTTACTGAATCAAATCGTATATTACATGACAGAACTTCAGAAAACGTTGGGTTAGGTGGACATAAATAGACGTCGACCAGTTTTATAGGTATTTAATGATATGTTGTGTGGTAGAACGTCAGGAGTCGTGGACATCATACGAAGTTGTGCAGTCTGTTATGCGTTGAATGAAATGTTACGTGACAGAACGTTACAAGAAGTTGGAAAGGTATTCACGTGATGAGACGTTGTACCATCAGTTCTGAGACAAAACGTATAATGTGTTGCAGAACGTCAGGACACGTTGGAATGATATGAATGTGATACGACGTTCTATCGTTGTCGTAGGAGTTAGATAACATGTTCTGTAGCAGAAAGTCAGGTGACGTTAAAAGAGTGTTGACGAAAGAACACGTTGTGCCATCCTTTTTGTGTTCAATCTTATATTATGGAGCAGAACGGCCATAAACGTTGAAATAATGATGGCGTGGCAGGACGTTGTACAATAACACGTAAGTGCGTTTACAATATAAATGGCACAACGTCCAATAGCGTTGACGTGTTAAAGCGTTGTCCCATAATTACTAAACTAAAATAACTGACTTGATACACAACGTCTTTAAACGTTGACGTTAACAAACGTTTGTGTCAAATTTCGCATTTTATTTATGTGTGTCATAATTACAAGGTCCATAGACGTCATTTCAATTTGTATGGGGATATACTGTGCAGAACAACGACATCTCAATAAGTGAGCCGCGCACGTGAACGTGTTAAGTACTAGCTGTTGTGCCATATTTCCATGGAGACAGGCCAATCGTGTTTCAACTACAAGAGTTGTTCGGCAAACAGGAAGGAGCACCTGGATAATGTTTTCAGAAATTCGTAAAGATTAAACCCAACGGATACAGACGGGACTCGTCGTGGCATTCATCGTTATTAAAGAGGAAATTCGGTTACAAACCCAGAGGGCCTACCGTGAAACGAAAAGGATCTTTGTTCGTGTATCTCTCTCTCTGTAGCACTTGCAAATTCGAGCGACAGAGAGGGAGATAGCGAACGAAGTTTTTTTTTTAGATGCAACGCGTGCGTTCGTATGATAGTCGTGAATCTGCAAGTCTTGCTTACCTACTCGTATTTAGGGTATGATTTTTATCGCATGTCGATTAAGAGCCTAGTGCGCCCCTTACACAAGGAAAATTAATAAAGTATATTTAAGGGTTTTTGCCATTATTGTACATCATTAGAAAGAGAAAAGACTAGAGAACTTTTTTAAGAATTTTAAGAACATCAAAATAAATACCTGCGGGCACAATTTTTTTTTGGATACTTACCGGAAAAGGTAGCTAATGACCTAACCTACCTGCCTTTTTAATTTGGCAATTATGACATTGCAGCTTTTCATCAACTAAATCAAATTGACAAAACTTAATCATAGTGGTTTGTCTTTTAAAGCGGGATTGTTCTTTTTTACTGCAGCTCCAGCTTCCATTCAAATGTGAAGAGGACAGAATAAATGAGAAATTCATAACCGGCATTGTCAGAGACATACTGGACATTTACAGAATTTCAGATATTAGACAAGCAACGCATAACATTTTCAAGCGAACAATGCAAGGCGTCGACAGCGAAGAATATACACTTTCGCCGTGAATAAGAAATTGGAGGAAATTGAAAAATGTATTTTTTAATCTAAACTGCAATAAAATTGTATTTAGGTATATTAACGTAGACATTGTTAGACCTATAGGTAACTAATAAGGGCAGATGGAAGACACGTAAAAACTACATGTATTTATAATCATATAAGTACGTCGTTAGCAGTAGTTAGTTAACCAAGGGTTGCTCCCATTCTAGATGGTATTTTGGTAGAGTTCGAGGCTGAAAAGCTATCCCGAAGTTAAACACTATTTTTGTTCGGGAACTGTTGACTGACTGGACCATTACTTGGAAATCGTTATGAAGAAAAAAATATTTGTTGACTATGTGGCTGTATAGATTTCTGTCATCGTTACATTTTTAGAAATCACTTTAAGAAGCGGTTCTTAAGAGGTATTCATTTCATAATCTTATGCTTCAAATATATTTTACTGTCTTTAAATATAAATAAAATAGACATAAAATATATTTCATTTATTTCATACGATTATTTTATAGAGCTAAATATTAATTAAAAAGAGTTTAATATTGTAACTCTTTAAATTAGATAATATCAACATGCTTCAAAAATCAATACAATTTTATGGAAGTGTGGCTGCATAGGTTTCTGTTATTTATTACTCAGTAATTATTTTTTATTATTTTCAGCCGCAATGAAGATGATGCGTTTCAATCCTTTACAGTAGAATTATTCGGGGTTTACCACTGACAGATAGTTTGCCTTCATTTAATTTTCAACTTTAACCTTATACAAATTAAGTAGTTATTTCGAAATCGGTAGACGTGCGTAACAGTATTCTGAAAATTGCTTTATTTATATGACATTAAAGTTGAAAATTAAATGAAGGCAAACTATCTGTGAGTGGTGAACTAACAGTAATCAATCGTACAATACTTAGATTTACAATCACCTTTCTTTGGGGTATGAAAAATAGGTTGATCGCAGAATGATAATAGTGCATTTTTGTAGGGACTGAAAAGTAGATAAAAACAAAAAACGTCAATTGATTGCAATTTCAATCAAAAAAAATTAATTATCGACCTAAATTACCTTAACTACTTTGCTCAAATACGTCATAAAATAAAACTGCTTGGTAAAACTATTTTATGAAATCGCAGTGTAAATGTACACTACACAAAAGTGCATATGCACTTATATAATATGCACTTTTTTAAATAAAAAAAAAACCAACGTTCTCGATTCAAAGGAAAAAATATGTGATCCGAAAAATATGAAAACGTTTGTCGTTTTATTTATGCGAATATGCATAATGTTGAATTTTATTTGCTTTAGGAAGTTTAATAATTAAATTAAATCATTTGATACACTTCAATTTAGAGGTTTGTTCTATGAAATGGTAAAGTTTATTAAGGTTTCTATTAAATTTGATCACGTTTGTGCGTATCTAGTGATAAGCACAAAAACTTTAGATGTGAAAGAAGTACCAACAATCAAAAACTTCCAAGGGATCTTTAGAAACGTCATTAGAAATACATATTAGGTACTTTGATCTATTTATTATAGTTATTTTTTATACCTACAAGTTTGGAAAGTAAGTACTTAATCGTTTCCGCACATGTATGTGGGACTCATGTGTGGCACTCTTTGGGGGAGGCCTATGTCCAGCAGTGGACGTCTTTCGGCTGATATGATGATGATGATGATGTGGAAATGCAGCAATTTATGTGTCTACAGACCCTTAGAAATATGTACTTTCTGAGCATATGCGTGAATAAAATATACCACATAATTATATTATCACACGGATAAATTAACGATCATGCCATAAATTTGAATACGAAGAATTCACACACGTTCCAAAATACCTCCCAGGTCAGAGATAAATTCTCTTTCAAATCGCTTACAATATCAAGAAGACAGACGTAACGTGAGAGACAGCGGGTGACAAACGAACCTGTGACGCGCGACCCGCGCGATAACGTCCGAGGAACGAATGGGCCGCGTCCGGAATACACTCCCCCGATAATCGCGTCAAATTATTTCGGGAGCACACGGCTGTGAAAAACGTCTGCTTTTTCATGATATAAGTAAGTACTAATACCACTCGACAATTCATATCCATATCCATACTATCCATACTATATACTATATTACTATATATCCATCCATACTAATATTATAAATGCGAAAGTGTGTCTGTCTGTCTGTCTGTCTGTCTGTTACCTCTTCACGCTTAAACCGCTGAACCGATTGCGATGAAATTTGGTATGGAGATAGTTTGAATCCCGGGGAAGGACATAGGATAGTTTTCATCCTGGAAATCACCCCCTAAGGGGATGAAATGGGGGGTTGAAGTTTGTATGGAGCTGCGATATAAACGATTTCCACGCGGACGGAGTCGCGGGCAGAAGCTAGTAATATTATAAATGCCAAAGTGTGTCTGTCTGTCTGTTACCTCTTCACGCTTAAACTGCTGAACCGATTTGGATGAAATTTGGTATAGAGATAGTTTTGGGTCCTGGGGAAGGACATAGGATAGTTTTTATCCCGGAAATCATCCCCCATGGTTTGTATGGAGCTACGATATAAACGAGATCCACGCGGGCGGAGTCGCGGGCAGAAGCTAGTTTACTATATTTACTTTTACTATATGTAATATTATAAATGCGAAAGTGTGTCTATCTGTCTGTCTGTTACCTCTTCAAGCATAAACCGCTGAACTAATTTAGATGAATTTTGGTAGAGAGATAGTTTGAGTCCCGGCGAAGGATATAGAATAGTTTTTATCCCGGAAATCATCCCCTAAGGGGGTGAAATGGGGGGTGAAAGTTTGTAAGGAGCTGCGATATAAACGAGTTCCACGCGGACGGAGTCGCGGGCAGAAGCTAGTATATAATATAAGTGTATTATCTATTGTAGACTACTTTTCCGAGTTTGGCTTTGTTAATAATGTAATGCGTCTGACCTTTATAACAAAGTGGTCTTGCTACGACGGCCTCACGTGGGCGCAACGTTGTAACAATGTGATATTGTGACAACTTTGTAGTCATCATCATCCTCCTAGCGTTAATCCCGGTAGTGCTCCTAAAGGAGCCCGGGGTCCGCTTTGACTCCTAATTCCAAGATTTGACTTAAGGCGCCGTAGGTTCAGCGAAGTTAAGCGAACAGACTTTTTGAAACAATATAATGCGTCTCTTTATAATAATATGGTTTCAAAAAAATACGAATAGTAATCTTGAGGCTTTTCTGCAGAGAAATCAGTGCTTCGAAACATGATTAAGCAAATTTCGCTCGATAGAAAAAAATCACGAACATAGGTCTAAAACACACAAAAATACACTTAAAATATTCGTAACAAATTATGCACAAAAGCTATAAATATTAAAATCGCTTCTTAAAATCGGCAATATTATGTTTGAGAGAAATCAGTGTTTACATATTTATTTATTTAAACGACCAAAACATTACAATTAAAAAACATGATATCCGCGCTTCCGAGCACGCACTTCCATCTCGCTTACGCTTATGCTCAGTGAGAGGGAGAGAAGACCATAAACCTACGGCGCCTTAAGCACAAGGTTGACGAAAGCGACTGCCATCTGACCTTCCGATCCAGAAGGAAAACTAGACCTTATTGAGATTAGACCGGTTTCCTTACGATGTTTTCGTTCACCGAAAAGCTAACGGTAAATATTTCGTACAATGAGTTCCGAAAAACTCATTGGTACGAGCTGGGATTCGGACCCACGACCGCCGCTTCACAGCCGCATGCCTGAACCACTAGGCTTCCGTAGCTCGTTACAACTTTGTAGTAGCGAAGGGTTTTCAAACCCACGGTAGTACGAAAGTTAATGCAATCCAACGTCTTAGTTATTTATTAGGTGTATCCTGTTTAGTAATATTTGAAAGATTGATGTGTTAGTATGCTCTTCTTGATGAATTCCTGCACTACCTGTTTAAAATTCTAGTTTAAGTGTTTCCTGCTGTACAAAGGTTGTCTAGAAGAGATCGCTTTAAAGCGATAAGAACGCCTATTATTACCATTATTTATTAAGCAAATTTTTTTGTAAGATGTTTCTCTCTTGTAGTGGTGCAATAAAGAGTATTTATTATTATTATTATGTATGTTTTTTCCATATCTCAGGACCATGGGGTCCCGGACTTTTGGAAGGCATGCGTGGGGCCGAAGCCAACAGCGCAGAGGCCCTTTAAAACAAATATAATATAAAGAGAGGGATACACATGGCAGATACCATCTCTGAGCGCACAACATGATACACCCGGTGATGGTCCCCGCCAGGTGCAAAGACTATTGCAGTGCAACACTGTGCTGCGATGGAAACTAAGGTCATGGGTTATTGGGTTGAATGGTGGGTGGTCTGGACAATTGGTTATGGGAGGAGACTAGCGGACCCCTGCCGTGACAATAAGTCTCAAAATTGTAAAAAGGCAGGCGGTGACTCGCCAACTCGTTAAGTGGGCCCCACAAACAGTCGCACGCGCGGTGCGAAAATGGAGCAACACGTCTGAGCGGCTGTGAGGTTGTCGAGAGGTGAGTCTGCGGTGCGCCAGATCCCGGTAATCCGTTCAAGGGCCGCCGGCGTTATGACATTTTACACTTCCAACCTGGAGCATAGGTTCTGCTCTTGCGACTCCACTCTGGCCGGCCGGTTAAGGCAAGCACAGAGGCGAGGGCCAGATCACTCGGGCCCTCTGGAGCTTAGGGGTCCGCGGTGTCGCCACTCACCGTCAGCTCGCCACAAGCTGCCCCCGCGGGCTTATTATTATTATTATTAGTCATAGTCACCTTACTGAACGAGCATGAGATTTCAAGTAACTGGCTGATGCATTACAGACAAAAACTGACTTGTAAAATGTTATGTAATTTAATATGTAAATATTTAAAATACCTAATATATTTGATGAATAGGGGAGGGGGGGTAAATATTTGTTTGCCGAAATACGAAATATAAGGTGCTAATAATTCAGGTACCAATACTTTTCGAGACGTTACCTTATATCAAAACAATATTGTTTTCAATATTAAAAACAAAATAAATATATAAAAATTCTGTCCAGATTTAATCAGCCTGTGTCATCATCCATTCATCAACTGACAAGATATTTAACACTTTCTGTTTAAGTGAACATCTTCGAACATTGAACAATAGCATGATATTGACATTTATTTCAGTACCTATTTCATCTAAGTGACGTGGGTAGTCAAAATATTGCATCATCATCATCATCATCATATCAGCCGACAGACGTCCACTGCAAAATATTGCATATGATATATAAACAAAGAGGTATGAATTACTGACTAATTGGTTATTTCATTAACAGGGTACCTACCGAAGTTATTTCTCTTAATATCTACAAAAACTAACTAACTTTCAAATGTTTTATACTTAATCTACTCCAAGAGATGAATCAGCTCTAAAAGTATTGGTACCTAAATTATTAGCCTTGTACGTGACCGGTTGTTTTTATTATGACATCTATTTAATTTATGTACTTTGTTCAGAAAATTAAAACAATACTATTTTGATGTACGTACAATTCATTCGTTTCATTGTTTTACAACTTGCGCGGGCCCGAGCCCGACCCGCGCCGCGCCTGCCCCACGCCGCGTCGCGCACGACCCGTGTTCGATGTGTGGAGGCCTTTAATTATTAGCACCTTATAATTATGTGACCGGTTGTATTTATTTTGACATCTATTTATGCAATTTTAATGCATTTTTTCTTCATCCTACTCGGCTATGAGTGGACGGCTCTCAAGGTGTGTCGCGGCGAGAAAGACTATCCGTCTCTTTCCAATAGGGGCGTAGACACTTAATAAAATAATCAATAATGTCATATTTTCTCAAAAAAGGATAAAAAATGTAGTCAAATGGAGAGAAAATCAACGCAAAAGGTTAAATAATCACGAAGTTATAAGTGTTCAAAGTTTTAAGAAGGGGTATGTTCTGTCCCTTGTTCGCAAAACGCAACTGCATATGAAACGATGACGCTGGAAGAATGTGACGTCACAGAAGACGGCGACGTGCCGCGCCCATCGTGGTCGGCACTTCGCCGTCGACGCGGCCTGCCGGCAGCATCCTGTAATGTGACGTCACTCACCATTTGCGTTTTCTCTCTCTAACAAGCAATATTAAAACGGTTGTAGCTTCGTAATTCTTTGAGATATAATGGGATTTTCGTCACTACGCATATTTTTTTGCCTTCTTTCTTTTGGATTTATAATAATTTTCGAGTCTACACCCGTATTAGAACGCTTAGAAAGAGACGGATAGTCCATGTCGCTCTGACACAGCTCGCAGGCCATCCTGTGAAAGCCGTGCTGATACAATAAAAACCAAATTGGCTGTTAAGCAAGTTATCTTTGTATTAGTAATAGAAATGTAGGTACTAATGTAAAGCGTCATAATACGACTTGAATGGTATTCTGCAATACCACGACCTGAATTTAATTAGTGTTATAGTCCGACAAGTTTATTTTTGACCCTAAGCCACGTTGCGGATTTTTAATGGAACTAATTTATTTTACTGGCAAGGAGTACCTCTTTGACAACAGACGTTAGAAATCATCGAATGTCACCGATGTAAACAAACAGCAAAAAAAAGCGAAATAGTTCGCGATTGTAAAATAAATTACATTAAATATGCCGAAAGCTATTGATTCTGATATAATAGAATTGAATAATTACAGCAAAAAATGGATGCCGGATTGTCTAGTATTTCAATAAACAATGTGTTAAAATTGGTTGTTGACATGAGCGGTACTAACATTTTATAGTGCGGTCGTAGGTATTGATTGAACTACTCGTAATTAGTTTGGTTGGATATAACGAGTAACTTATTTTCTTATTAAAATACTGTAATTAAAATGTAAGATGAATACTTATATGTATAAAAAAGTCCTTTAATTGAATCCCAGACCGAACGTTTTATAATTGAGGTCGGCGGTCTTGAAAGTGACAACATCAGAGTCAGAGTCTGCGGAGTCACACACAATCTGAAAAATATTTAAATATCGAATACGTATTATTTTTTAACAAACAACACAAAACCAATAGACACTGTCCCGACTGTACATGTCTTATTGTACATTAATGATTGCCATATATTATGCGGTTTATGCGGTGACACTTCCTCAGGTTCAAATAGTGGCTTGTCGTGCTATACCAAAAAGTAATAATAGAATTATTTATGATACAAGTACGGAAAGTAGGTAATTCCCACGACCGTCAGGGAGTGTTTTTAATCGCCACGAGTTGGGAATTACCAATCCGCACGTGTAACATACAACATTTTACAATGCATCATTCGAGGAAATTAAAAAATATTCATAAAAGTTGAAATTTGAATTGTCATGAAATCCCATTCTCGCACGCGTGTGGGAATATTGGCCCGATATCCATTCCTGCACGGCCGCCCCCCGGCCCGCCCCGCCGTGCGGGCATGGAGGGCTTCCCGTGTACATAAAGGCGCACTTTCAGAGCAAGTGATTGTAAATTATATTTACAATTTTTATTTCCTCGTATGATGCATTGTAAAATGTTGTATGATACACGTGCGGATTGGTAATTCCCAACTCGTCTCGATCAAAAACACTCCCTAACGGTCGTGTTTTAAGCCTCCTGTACACACTGGGCCAACGTTGGCGCGTGAGCAGGATGCAGCTATGCAAACGCATGAGAACGATATAAAGCCCTCTTCCTCTAACGCATAGCTGCATCTGCTCATGCGCCAACGTTGGCCCAACATGTACAGCGGCCAGGTCATCGTCACTCGTTGGGAATTACCTACTTTCCGCACTTGTATCTTCATAAATAACTATTTTTGCATAATCTTCCAGTTTAAGTGGAACGTCTGCAATTCGAAGCAGTACATTTTCACACTCACGAGTTACTCTAGGGTCTTTGCGCGTGACGTTATTCCTTTCTAGTGTAGAAATTTTCACAGAATTATATCATCTCCGGACGGAAGATAAAATAACTGGTTCAAGTTATTGAATACACTTTTCTTAGATTTATAATACAATTACATAGTTAAAATATGTTCAACACACATATATTTTTACTTCCAAATTATAATAGTTTAAGTTATATCTGTACTTAGTTAAGCTTTAAACCATTTTTTATAATAATAAGTTCTTATGGGTTATTGGGATTACCACTTATTGTTTTTGGAGGAGCGGTGTCTCCTGACACAAGCAAAAGACTTGCTTAATAGGAGATCCAACCCTGCCTATTCGTAAGCAATCTTTTATTTATAACCAGAATAAACTTTTTTCTTTTTTTAATTTTCATTTATTAATTTAATACGACGCATAATATTATTTTTAGGGTGTTGCTACACCGATCGATCGGTGGTCCACTCCTGTTTTATGGTCAATCGACAAACTAGACATCCATCAACACATCGAACTCTAATCATTCGGGTATTAGAGTAGCATCACTATGGCAAATGTATGAGTGAGAACTGTTGGTTTTTTTTTTAAATTCACGTTTATCACGATCGATCCAGCGCCACCCGCATCCAGCGGACTCCCGCGACCTTTACAGGTCATCAGTCAACCTTTTGGAGGGGGTCTAACCACGCCGCGCCTGCCGGTACGTGGTCGCCACTCGAGAACCTTTCCGCACCAACGGCCATTGGTTCTGCGTGCAATGTCAAATAAAATATGCTATAAATGTATTGTATACAAAATATAATTGACGTTGACAGACGCAGTTAAGGCATCACCAGGAACCAGCGCCCAGGCTTACCTGCTAATGGCTCAGAACCGGAGTGCCTGGAGGAAGATGGTGCAAGCTGTCTGTGGCAGTTGAGCTGTTGGCACTCAGCAATGAGGATACCTACGACTGAGAAGAAGAAACCAACGAATGCCATGCACCGGAATTGGTTTGTTGTTAAAGGTACCAAAATAAATTAAAAAATCGAATACTTACTATAATTATTTTGATTTTTAGTTCATTGTAATCTCTGCACCTACTGCATAATCTAGTTGTATCTCTTTCTCCGATACCCAAAGGTTGTCTGGAAGAGATCGCTCTTCAGCGATAAGACCGCCTGTTGTCTACCTCTACCTACATGTTATTGTATTGTTTCTCATTGTTACTACTTTGTTGTGAGGTGTGCAATAAAGAGTATTTGTATTGTATTGTATTGTCCTCACAGTTTTATGTCAAATTTCAATAAAAATATGCGTTATGATGCTAAACATTTTCACCGTCAATATTATTATGTTTTAACAAAAGAATAACATTAGAGCTTTAAAATATTTTTCACCTCAGCAGCTCGAACAAGCATATTTTGCTGCGTGAAAACAGTGTGCAAAATGCGATTTTGCTCACTCCGTGAGACAAAGTAGCTTTTTAATTTTGATGCGGAGCACTGACATTTCGTCGTATGGGGTCTATTACAAGTTCAGAATATTTGAACTTTATTAGCGCGGTCCCTTTCATTCCATTACGAAAAAAGAAAATGGCAGACATAAGTCGATCCATAGTTCGACCATCGAATTTCAAAGTAGACCCCCAAATAACGCGACACAAGTAACACGTTCGAAAACTATCAAATTAACAAGTTTAAATTACCAAAATAATTATACATAGGAATTTTCTATCGAAGAAAATTTAAATAAAAGATCTCAGAATAAACTCCGTTTTTCATAATAAATAGGTAAACATGAATTTTATTACGGTAGCTAATTAATATTTCTAGTTTAAACAATCTTAAATTTTATGAACGTATACCACAGATGCAGTTTCCAAACAGAAGCGCTGCGGCCCGCCCCTTTAAAAAAAATGCGCGCTGTTATTTTGTTTCATAATTTATTAGGTATATTATTCTTCATTCTTGCATTATTGATATTGGTTTTAAATATAAAAACGACTAGGATAAATCATTCTTTATCTAACTAGGATATACAGTGAAGTCAGTGACGTGACGAAGGCAGTATTTTAACAACAGTTACGGCTAGTTTTTGGTGTGCACGCGAGATACACGTAATATCCTTGTGATAATGATAAATATTTCTAAAATATCTCGAAGATATTAGTAAAATCTGTGAATTTTAACAATAATACGGTTAGTTTTTAGTGATGTGTTAGTGTCGCGCGACACTCGTATAGATACTGAAATATCCTTTGGTTTCTCGCGCCTTGTCTCGCCTTTCTAGTATTGACTAACGGCGCTGCCGGCGCTGATGAGTTAATACAAGCACTAACGAACACCAAATTAAGTTTTCTTCCTGAACAATCTTGAGACGAATAGGTACGTGATACTAGTATACATTTTTTAATGTAAATATGTTCTCACTGCTGAGGTGAAGAAGCAAAGTATTTGCATCTCGTGCTTTTGAGTCCTTCGCTGCGCTCAAGATTCAAACTTTGAATCACTCGCTACGCTCGTGATTCAATTTTAGAATCTTTCGCTTCCTCAGGACTCAAAATCAGCACTCGCAGCAAAAACAAACTTTGCTCTCTTGTTGCACAAATAACTATTTCCCCTCACTGTCTCGGAAAGCCGTCTTTTATCCTTTAAAACCAGTGAGCAAAAACGCATTTTATCCACTAGTGGGGAAAGTAATTTGGAGCGTGTTAAGTAGCTTTTGAGACTTTTGACAGATAACAAAACATAAAACAGTCATAATATAACATTTTCACAGATGATGTATTTCTGTTGCCGCTATAACAACAAATACTTAAAAACAGAATAAAATAAATATTAAAGAACTTTTAAAGAATTGCTTGTTGACTTCATTCAGGCGCTGCTGGGTCTCAAAATTTATGGGAAAATTAAAACCCGACTCGCACTTGACCAAAATACTACTTGATATTACTTAACGTTATTATTACTATTTATTACTGTTAAAAAAAGAAAAATATGATTATTTAAATTAAATAAAGTTGTTTTGCATGTTGCACTTTCCTCGCTGCAGTGAGGTGAAAAGTTTTGTGTTACACACGGGTACAAAATGTATTTTACTTCTCGTGTGTTGAAACACTCGCTACGCGGATTCTAATTTAGAACCACTCGCTTCGCTCGTGATTCAACTATAGAATCCTTTCGCTTGCTTGTGTTACAATTCCACACTCGTGGGTAAAATACAACTTTGCACCCTTGTATAACAAATAAGTATAACTACTTAAGTGGTTACAACATTTTTCTCTTGTGAGTTCATCGAAAAGCCTTGCTATCTTGAATTTCGTATTCCATCTAACTCGATTCCGATCCTACTAGGGGAAATTGAAATTCTATTTCAATCCGCATCAGACTTTTTTGTTATTTTGTTAAAAACATTTTATGATGAATTTTAAAAATGAAACTGTTTTCCAATGCAATATGATTGTTATGCTATACATTAGATACCAAATCGGACATAAACCTTTTTCAATAAACGCAATGGCTGTTGAACTCAATAATAAACGTATCATTATGTTCTTAATTTTATTATGAAAATTAAAAAAGCTTGATTTAATCGTTATATTGTATGCTGTGATTGGCTAAAACAGGCTCAGAAAGTGAAGACATACAAAATATGACTGTTCGTTTGGACACGTAGAAACAAAATTTAATCACACCCATATATCCTCAATGCGACCGCTACGTAGTAAAGAACCTAATATTCGATTTCTTCCCATGCATGTAAAATGCAACTCTCCCTCGGGGTAATGCATCTCTGTGACACGGCGCCTTATGTTAAATATTTAGCAAAAGTCTCATGCATCTTCATCGATGCATTTGCAAAGCTTCCTTCAGTAGCGTACTCCGCATTTCTTTGAACCATTTGATGTATCTCACTAGCTGAATATCAAAGAGGTTTTCCTTTAAAAACACTCAAAGCCGGTTTGGGGACTGCGACTTTCAATGGAGTGCATGAATAATGTATATACGTGCGGACCCTTGTTGCGGCCAAGGAGATAAATCTTTCATTTTACACACCGAATCTCGTTATGTTTTTATTGAACGCGAATCTTCAATCGTGTTGAGAAAGTTCTGTTAATGAAGGTAAACATACAAAGCTAGGTACCAGAGTTGTTAAAATAATAAAGTATCGTATTCAGAAAAGTAAGTAAAATACCCGAAGAAACCTAATTCAAAGCTATACTAGGTAAAGCCTTATAATTAATTATTATTAGTACCTCGTCAAACCTGCCATAAAAGATTAACATAAATGGGGGGGTCACATACATCATATTTATTGACGGACTGTGGTAGTAATAATTAAACATGACGCTCACCGCTGCCATTCTACAAGAGAAACTGGCCCTAAGTTTAAATAATTGCCATATAACGGTGCCTTTTTTTTGTGATTCTGCTGTTTATTTTACGCTTTACGTAACAAAACTGTTCTATTACTTTATACTCATCAATCTCATCATCCTCCTAGCGTTATTTCCGATTGTGCCCCTAACTAAAGAACTAAAGGAGCCCGGGGTCCGTTTTGACACCTAATCCCAAGATTTAGCATACTCATAGGCACTAGTTTTACGAAAGCGACGCCATCTGACCTTCCAACCCAGAGGGAAAACTAGACCATATTGGGATTAGACGCTAACGCTAGAAAAGCTAACGGTAAATATTCCGTACATAAGTTCCGAAAACTCATTGGTACGAGCAGGGATTTGAACCCACGACCGCCGCTTGACAGCCGCATGCCTGAACCACTAGGCTACTTTATACTACATCATATTTATTCCAAACCCAAGAAGGGCAATTTTATAGCTTTAGCTTAAAATCCGATACTTGTACCGTACGTACGTGCACGGCATAACTTAACCGTAATCAAGAAATAATGAACCTCACTGCCTGCAGGAAGCGGTTATTCGTCAAGAGTTATTTATAAGGTATTTTTCAGTGTTCCGCGAAAAATAAATGGTTTAGCCGTTTGTAACCTTGTCTCTGACCTTAAAAATGCTAACGGCACACGCTTGTAAGAAAGTGGTGCAAGCAAGACGAACCCTTAATTTGATTAAATTAAAAAAGGCTTTTTTATAATTCATTTAACTTTTTAAGCGTCTAAAGTCTAAACGTTGGTAATCATAAAGTTGCAGTTAAAATATGATTGTATTATTGGGGTTAGTCTCCTCTTGTTTGAATCAATAATTAAGTGACGCGATACGAGTATGTATACCCACATTTACAATGAATAGTAAATTACAAAATATAATCAAAACCATAAAGAGACAAGTCGCATGACTAGACAAAAAATACAAAATACAATTATGTAATAGTAAAAACTACATACAGGACACTTAAGATAAAAATAAAATTGTGTGACGACTATGTCCCTACCTGAACGCAGTTTATTAAGACCAAAACAGAAATTTAGTTTACTAACGTTGGTGACATCACAATTTCCTCTCAATTAATTTGGCCCGTTTTCAGCTGGTCCGCTTTCAGCTAGCGAGGTCCGAATTTGAGTCACAATTTTGTTTTTATAATTATTAGGTCTGATTGTAATTGGTTCCATTCTTAAATTCTCTCTAAAACCTGGTTCAAATAAAAATACAAATAGAACCATGTATATGATTGATATATGATTGTTAAAATATGATTTTGTCAGTTTTCTATGAAATTACAGCGGCCGAAGTTATAATATACATATTTAACGCTAATCGGCCTGTAAAGTGCACCTGGAATAACGCTGAGGACGATGATCATTTGAACACAAAATTTAGCAGCTTTGATATTACATTCTGCTAACGGTAAATTCTAATAATAATAATGCATGTAAAATAGTTACTTATTTAAAACATTTATTTTATCCACGTCAGAATATAAAATATACGTAGGTACTGAACCCTTGTTTTGGAAATTTAATTAAACAGTAATAAGTGTCGTGTATAAAATTGCCCGGCAGCTATTATTCATAGTGGCCATTTTGTCCGTGACGCGGCCTGACCAATATATCCCGATTTAAAAAATAACCGTTATACAAACTTTTTGTCATCATTTTTACGAGGTTTTAAGCATAAAAGTAGGTTATTTAACCATAGATAGAACGAAACATTCATAATTTTATAAATATCGAGTGATATTTTAAAACCGAACTAATTATTTTCTCGTAAATTACAATGAACCTCAAACTCCCACAGAAACCACAATATTAATTAACTAAATTAGAACACTCATTTGTAGTAAAATTAACTGATTCTCTTTGTAAGGAAAGCACCTAATTAAAATGTCAATATTTACCTACTTATGGAAACATAATATTACTTAATTGTGTACTTTTTTATTTGTGAAATAATTTCAAACCGAAATTAACACTGCAATTAGCTTTATTTTTTTGTGATTTTTGCATAATTACCTATTTTTATAACGAAACGTAATGTCCGCATGTAATAGTTTAGCAAGCTCCTTATTTCACACGCTAAATAGTTAAATTACCCTGGTAACATTCCCTCCCGCCCTAATGGTTCTGAATTACATGCATTAAAGAAAATAGCCGGCTATGATCCGTTTATGTATAGTTAACCCTGGGCTAAAATTGAAGGGGTTAACTATATAGCAAAGGGTTAAATATAGCAGTTAATTCATAAACAGATCCACGATTGCAGTTGAAACCCAAACAAGGTAGGTAATTATGCTATAACGATTATTTTCTATTTCTAAGAGCATTGCATTGCATTGCCTAGGTAGAAAATGTGCAGCCAGATTAATTATAAGTGAGCAGATCTCCCACTAATTATGTAAAATAAATAATTTTCTCCCATGAAGAAATAATTTTCTGAAGGTTTTTTTAATATGATGCTACCGTTGCCAATCGCATTTCAATGTGTTCTGACAGCTCGCTTACATGCGCGCCGATCTTACATGTAAGAACTTGCGATTGGGATGAGAAAGAGATAAACCGAATTGCCGTCCGGTTAGCTGTTAAAAAGAGTCTTAACTGAAAAAACACCGTAACGAATAGAGCATCTCATAAAATACTAGATGCTTTGTGAGCTGTAGAACTTGCGTGCCTGTAATTTGTTTTAATTTCGAAATAGTGGATCGACAATAATCCTACAATTATTATAAATGCGAAAGTTTGGATGTTGGGATGTTTGGATATTGTATGTTTGTTACTCAATCACGCTTAATCGGTTCAACCGATTTAGATGAAATTATGCACGAAGATAGTTTAAGTATAGCCTTGTTTTAAAATATAGGATAGTTCTTATCCCAGGTCCATGTAGACGAAGTCGCGGGCGCTTGCTCGTTTGCCAAAGGTTTTACATAGATGACGCTGAATCATACATATTCTAGCAAGCAATGGGAAAAGGGGCTATTTCTGTTTTTCTAACGATGAAACTGTGAATGAATGCTTGACATCTCACAAACCATAAAAAATGGTAATAATCTACCTAGTTCACTCATTTCGTTCCTGCCAAAACCTACTTTCAAGAAACATTGTCACTTGGTTATGCATGCACGACGCGTTCCTAACAAAAGGTGTCACATTTCAGACAAAAAGGCTCGGCGGCGCTGCACGTACGCTCTTGCAGCTCTTAACTTTGAGATAAAGATGCGGTCTTACGTGTCGGGCAAAAAAATCGGGGTATTCCTTTGGGGGAGAGAGAAATTTATGCATGGTTTACCTTAAATTTACCCTGTTATACTCACACGTCTATCCTGAATAAGTAATGGCGTATGGGATGGTTATAAGCGTTTTATGAAATATAATTATTATTACAAAAAAACTAACTTAAGTTTTAGTTCTGCCCTCTTTTAGAGGTTTTCAATGAAACTAGGTTAGAGTGTAAACGTAACCTATACGTAATAGTTATATGGATAGGTACATTATGTAGGTATGCATAAACTTTACATGATGTAATAACAATTCAGTATGCGTGTTAATAAAACTAAGCTAGGGAAACATTATAAGCAGAATATTTTAATGTTAAATTTCCATTTACACAATACTTAGTTAGCAAACCAGGAAGTTGGCCAAATTACCTCGGCACGTTTGCTCTTTGGTATTAACAAATTTAACTTCTCTATACGTTTTTTAATTAGTTCGATCGAGTGGAGTCCCAAACATTGGACGCAGCCGTGCGGAACGACTTGCAAACCTCCAACTGATGAGTTGTACGTGACCTGTGTGTGGAAAGAAGCGAAACACTGCCTGCAAAAGTTTCAAGTGCCATGCCAATTTCGAGGAGTATGAGCCATTTTTTTTCGGATGCAAGCTGCTAATTCAGTTTAAGTTTACAGTCTGATTAAAAACACACATAGTCACGCAACTAGTTTTAATTGCATATTGTATGTAGATTGAAAACAATGGGACAAAATTAACAAAGATGAAAAATAAAACTTTGATTAGCGCATCATTTTTATTCGTCATTTCCCGCGCGCTTCATTAGTAACTGTCACTATATTATTTTAAATATTTGTATGTTTCACGAAATAGTATGAGTAAAGCGTAGGTATTCAAATAATTGAAATCGAAATGAATTGCAATGTCACAAGTAACGAAAATTTGACTGCCCGAAAAAGAACGAACTTGTCAAAATTTGTCAATATTTAATATGGGTGCATAGTACAACTTTTCATTAATAAGTCCCATTCTTATGTTGGCGGACATAAGAGCTATGGGATTTATCGGTAAGTTGCATGCAACCATACTTTTATACTTGACTGTACATGTTTTTTGTGTTTCACTTACATTATAACCCAGTCCCGTAAACTAGGTAGCTACTGAATCCTTATGATTTATCAAATGTATCTCTTCTTCTTCGTTCTCGGTCGCTCACTGCTGAGGATCGCACCCACAAAGGGTCAGTTTCAAATAAATGTACCTAATTATAACTATGCCAAGTAGCACTCATGTCAACCTATACACAAGCTTAAAAGATCATGCAAGTTTAAAAGACTAACACACTCGAAAATGGAAACTCCTACTTTTAAAGAAATCTAGGCTGTACAGACGACAGAAAAAGAAACGAAAAGGGAAGTACCATCGGTTATGAGAGGTTGAATATCCGACTATATACTATACTTATTATTTATAAATTAGTGTTAAATTTAATTAAAATGTCCACTCTTAAAGTAAATTAAAATAGTATATACTATTACATTTAATAGTTTGCGTCTGTAAATTTGCGTTTTATTCCAACGAGCGATGTGTCTGGCTTTATCAGTGAGCCTTGGATCTGAATGCTACTGCAAGGGAACCGGAGCTTTCGATACGGCTCGAGAGATTAGCAAGCGATCACCGCCGTCGACTTGTATGGAAAACACGTACGTGCGCCGATTCCAAAATAGAATGCTCCTATTGATATCATAATATGTATTTACTATTCCTGTCACCCTCACTCAGGGCAATAGGGAATATTCATGACATTTTTTTATTTTTTTTATCTATTCTATAAGTAATTATATAACCGGAAAAAAATATAACACTTTCACAATATTATTAAATAAGCTAAAAAAAATAATTAAAATTACTATCATTTTCGGAGGATCAAAACGCCACCATTTTGGCGCGCTCATTTGTGACGTCACCGTGCAGCTTAGTGCACGGCGGTTCTTAAACAAATTAACAACAAAGTGTTTGATTCACACTTTTAATAAATGTGAGTGATTAAAGCTTATAAGATCAACTTATTGTAATGGAAGAGCACACAAAAGCTTATTATAAATATTGTATTGTCCCTATGTGTGAAAATCACATTAAAACTGCAAATATTTTCATATGCCCAAAGGTGCAAATATAAGGATAAAGTGGTGTAAGGCGATGAGGAGAGATAATGTATCGTGCTTGAGTAGTTTATATTGTTTTGAAGATCATTTCGACGTGAGTATTAAATATGTATGTACCAAAAATATTTTTTATTACGACTCGCGAACAATATAGGTAAACAATAACCTAACCTCAAAATTGTATTATATACTTATTCATAAAACTATTCTGATTCCCAATTTTTTTAGTTATTAATGTTACAAATATTATGATTTTTGTTGATCAACAGCTGACTACGAGTGTTGATTTTGATCAAGAAACGTTTTAGCTAAGTTTCTTTGTTTGCACTGTTGATCGAAGAAAGTTAAAAGAATTTAATCCTTTTTACTGAGTGACCTACACAAATTTATTTTATTTATAAGCCTTGACGAAAACAACCTAGTTTGTTAAAGTTCATAAAGATGTTCTCAACATTTAACATTCCTAATAGGTACCTACATATCTTTGATTATATAATACGAGTACTAGCTTCTGCCCGCGACTCCGTCCGCGTGGAACTCGTTTATACTATCTCTATACCAAATTTCATCCAAATCGGTTCAGCAGTTTAAGCGTGAAGAGGTAACAAACAGACAGACAGACACACTTTCGCATTTATAATTTATTATTAAGTAAGTATATATAAAATATATAATATAACTAGCTTCTGCCCGCGGCTCCGTCCGCGTGGAACTCGTTTATATCGTAGCTCCCCCCATATCCCCCAAAGGGATGAAGTGGGGGTGAAAGTTTGTATGGAGCTACGATATAAATGAGTTCCACGCGGACGGAGTCGCGGGCAGAAGTTAGTATATATAATATATAAAGTTATAGTATAGTAAAATAGTATATAGTATGGATAAATATCTACTAGTTTTTTATTCCACTTATTTAACAAAGACACCTATTAGAAGTAGTCTAAAAGTCTAGCTATTTCAATCGCCAAAATAGGTTATAATTATTTAATTGACCAATCCCACGAGTATAAAAACAAGGAATATGAAAATTTATTGAATATCTGTAACTTATTTACCTTGCAGCTTTTACTCCTCTTAGTTCAGCGGACGTAAAGTCACAAATATTTGCGAAGTATGTATTAAATTTAGTCATCATGAACACATCAATTTTAGGCAGATTATCCGACTGTGCCTTGACAAAACCGCCTTCAGTCATTGTGGCGAGTCTTTTTTCACTTAATAATTACCAAAAAACACTGATTATTTATCATAAACAGCGGCCAAACAATGCGAATAACTTTCAATAATCATACTAACGACCTGCACGGTGACGTCACGTTTCGCTCCGCCAATAGCGTTGCGTTTTGGAAATTTGTGAGGGAATTTGAAAAATAGTACTTTTAAACAATTTATTTTATCAATAGAAACATGATAATTTGAAAAAATAATCATGTGTGTATATTTATTAAGCAATATAGATTACACGTGATTTTTTTTGTCCATTTCTAAATCACATGCATATTCCCTATTACTGCTGATGTGAGGAGAAGATAGAACGAACTAACGTTCGGTTTTGAATAGTCAGAATACGCGCCGTATTACGAGCTGAGAAGATCGTTTCAGAGAGATGAAACTAATAGAAATCTTTTGAAATGATTTTTCGATTCTGCAGTTTTATTTAAATACTTTTAAGATGCATGATATTGGCATAAGAGATTATTTAAAATACTTACAGTCTATGGATAGACCTTGCATCGAACTCGTCGAGGTCAATTATTCAGTTTTATATTAGTTTTTTTGGTTTTATCCCGTGTTTACCTTCCTCTTATTATAGCAGATTTACTTCAATATTTGTAAAAAAATTACATGAATAAATGGACAAATAAAAACATGGGATCTAGCCCCTCATAATATGGCCATCCATATGATTAATGATTCGTATGCTATTGCTCGACTCGCATGCCCACACAACCCGCTGTATCTCGCAAATTAACTCTTTCTAGAACGTTTACTTAGTTTCTGATCATCCTTATAATCATAAAAGTAAATTTGAGCCTTGGAAATGCGTCTTCAGTTAGTTTCCGCGCCAGAACTGAATAAGTGAAGAATAGCTGCTGCTGATACTATACTGCATACACTAAAAATAATAACGCTCATAATTTATAAAGTCTTAAGCATTCCTACATAATCCATAAACCTGTACTGGCATATTCATATTTTCCTAGTAAAGAGATGGCAGAAAATGAAAAATAAAACATTTAACGCCTGTGAAAGAGTTTATTGCATTCCTCCTCCTAACCATTCAAATGCAATATAAATCTATTCCTCACTTTATTGAAATGCGTTTCATTACACTGGAATTATTATCTTCTACTTTGATTATTTTACTTTAAACGAATAAAAATTATATATTCTCCAATATGCTCTCAATTTTTCGCCTCACTTTTGCAACACTAGTACGTTAAGTTCCGCGGTGTAAATAGCAATAGCGCAAAAAATATTACTGATCTTCCGTGATAGACAAGAGAGTATGAAATCTCATTCGTATAATTTTCTTAAACTTCTAATAACCATGGCCATCAACCACACCGAAATCAAGTGAGCGGGACAAGTAACTGCAAACAGTCAAATGCTCCTAAATTTGATGTTTGTCCACATTTTTGTCATAAACATAGACTAAACGCTTATGTCACTAAGTGATTTTTAGTTAATTTTGTGTTTGAAATGTTTGCTATTATTTAAATTATACCCGGCACTACAAGTCACGCCGTTCTTTTAAAATTAAATAGCTAGGCGAACTAGGCTTTTGACGGACATATGATAAGATTGATAAGGCAATAAGGCCCGGGGCCCGGCAATGGGGCTTGTCTGCAAGGACAAATGTTTAATGGTGGCCCACATACAGTTGAAATACCGTTTCGGAATTTCGATTTGGGATTTCGAATCCATACATAGCTATGGACCCTACCACATATGTACATGCAGTAGTTTTCCGTTCGAAGTTTTCTCCGATTCCAAATATCGTAACGACTGTAGTGGCCACCCTAAAATAAAACGTATTATTAAATTATTATATGACTAGTTATTCTTGATTTTTTTTTACGATTTCAGGACGATACATTTTTCCCTACCTCTGCAATAGCGTACTTATTGTTTCGCGCTAGTAGATTATTATTTGAATGAATTTTCAACCCCCGACGCAAAAAGAGGTTGTTTTTGTGTGATATATAATTTTATCCCGAGTGTTTTTAGCCATGTTTCATGAAAATCTGTTTTGCCGTTTTTGAGATATTGGACTTTGAAATGAAAATGTCGGGGGTTTTTCATCTTTTCTAAGTTGTAGTTATTTATTTGTATCCTGTATAAAATAACATTTATTTCAGACTAGCTTCTGCCCGCGACTTCGTCTGCGTGGACCCGGGATAAAACTATCCTATACGATATACCTATACTATACATTTCGTGACGTGTTATTTTTGTATTTTTACTAATTTTTTGTCGTTTTGTATGTGTCACGAATAAATGTTTTTCTTTCTTTCTTTCTTTCTTTCTTCCTTTTTATATTTGAATACAGATTATAAAAGCTCGAGATTCTCTCAGGGGCAAATTCAAGGAGGCAAACATTCTTACTGTAGCATGCCAATATATTCTTGAGAATATCATGTACGTGCGGAAAAACCTTCACGAGTTCAAACTCAATAGTGATATCCACGACTACAACACCAGAAGTAAAAACAAGATCGAAGTAAAGGCCAGTCGTCTCCTCAAGGTTGGCACGTCGTTCGTGGGGAACTGCATACGTTTTTACAATAAAATACCACCGAAATTGTTAATTTACCGCTCAGTAAATTTAAGTCTCATGTTAAAAGTAATTTGTTAAGCAAGGCGTATTATAAATAAAATAAAATAAAATAAAAATCATTTATTTCAGACTTCAGTGGTCCATAGGTATTTTGTTAGTAACATTCAGCTTAAGGAACTATGTTAGTGTGGAATTGAATGAGATAATATATTATACATTAAATTAGATTAGTTTAGTTCCATTAATACATTGAATTGAAATTGAAATTAATAAAATAAATTAAATTAAATTAAGTAAAATAAAAGTAAAATGCAATAAAAAATAAAATAAAATCAATTAAAATACAAAACAAATATTAGAGCACGGCGTCACCGTCTGCTGACGTGCACCTCTATAAGGTGGCGCATTATGTGCGAGTCGAATCGCCCGGCTATGGTCTTCAGGATGGAGTTGGAACTAGCGCAAAGTCTGCAGAGCAAGGAGGCAGTTTTTTTGCGAATGATGGCGTAGAAGTCGTCCACTCCCGCGAGCGCAAATATACCTGATGCGCTACAGAAACGCGGTAGTCCCAGCAACATCCTGAAGCCGTTGTTGTACTGGACTCGATAGGCGTTGATGGCCTTCTGCGTATAGTTGGTCCATAGGCTGCTAGTGTAGTATACCTGGCAGTAGGCTTTAAACAAAGTTATTTTAACCTGCTCACTACATCGCGCAAACCGCCGAACCAACATATTACATCTGACCGCCAACGCCCTCCTTTCCCGCTCTATATCTGTCTGGTCCTTAAGGTCATCGGTTACATAGTGGCTGAGATACTTAAACTTGAAGACTCGTTTAAGGTCGCCACCACTTAGCTTTATGGGAGGCACTGTCTCAGGCAGCTTGCCTCCGATGGCCTTAAAGACCAGATACTCGCTCTTTTTGACATTATACGTCAAGCCGTGTGACAAAGCGTACTCCTCACATGAGCCCAGCAGCTCCCTGAGCGCCCTAACCGACGGGCTGAGCAACACCATATCATCAGCGTAGCTGATGTTATTTACGATAACATCATCCACACTGCATCCGATGCGTTTGTTGCTAAGCCCGACAATCAGATCATTCACGTACAGGTTGAAGAGCTTAGGTGAGGTAATACCCCCCTGCCTCACCCCACATTCCAGCCTGTACGTGTCTGATATGTTATCCGCCCATTTCACCCCGTTCAGCTGATTCTGATACCAGTACTGGAAGATGCGCAACAGCTCTGCCGGCACATTACTACTCCTCAGCTTGTCCCACAGGACATCGTATGACACCAGGTCGAACGCCTTGGAGAGGTCTAAGAAACAGGCGTAGACTGGCGTTCGACGCTCTGTATAGTACTGAACCGTGTGTTTCAAGCCAAGGATAGCACTTTCGGTAGATAGCCCGGGTCTAAACCCGAAACCCGTCAACGATTATACAGTCAACGATTTCTTAAACGACAAAAATGCCTTTAAGCCAGTAGATAGTCTGATTCTATTAGGAATCTATGGGTGCTGTTTATGGAGTCCGGACTGTTCATGCTTGCAACTACTTAAATACTAGTGTTATTATTATTATTATCGTATTGACGAGAGACATCATTCTGATCTTGACACGTTTTATTGTTATTGACCCGGTACATCTCTGACAATATTACATTAATATTCCATCTAAACTTTCGCATTTATAATATTAATAGGAATAGTAGGAATGACAAATAATATAGCAGATAAAATGTACCTATATTAAATTCTAATTGACCTTATTCACATTAGCCTTTGAAAATTAATGCAAAAAGAATAACATACCAGTTACAATTGTTATACACGTTAAAACTATGAACAGGCGACAATTCATAAAAAAAGTATGATATTCCAAAGCTTAGTATCAGACCGTTAAATAACAGAAGTGCATATATTAGTCATTTAGGTTTCTTGAGCGACAAGTCACATCATCTTCTAGTATTATGTACTCATGAACCTTGATTTCACGTATTCAAATGCGTGCATTGCAAATTGCACAATTTCTAAGAGCTTGTTTATGAACGATATTACGTTAATATTTGGTGACAATTTTGAATACCTGCCTTGTCTAATGAGCCTTGTTTTAAAATAACATTTCAATTAAGTAAACTTGTAAAAATGAATGCATTGATAGTAAAGTAAATAAATATAAACTATTTATTTGCTAAGCAGTGACAAAGTATCGAAAGAAAATTAACTATTATAACACTTTGCAGAAAATAGTCGTGGCATAATTACGCGGAGTCCGGAATAGTTTTATTGGAAACGGTTAAAATACAAACATTTAACACCACAGTACTTTTTTTTTAAATGAAACAGAAAGTGTTTCCCCTTAACTATTACTTTTAATACAATTTAATACGCGAAACGGTTATGTTTAAGCCTACTCCTGAAATATTGTAATAGCCGTTATCCTCTTTTTTTTACTGCTACCAGAAATTTAAGGTTTTTAAGTTATATTAGAAATGTTAAAAGAGTGAAAAGATGGGAGGGGGATTTTTTTTTTAAACAAACAGTCATACAAAGATATTTTTACCTATAGTTGCCAAATTGATTTGATAATTTTTGATGAACATAATTTACGCGAAAGAAGTGGCGGACAAAAGATAGTACAGTCTGTAAAATTATTTGGGGTTAACCACTGACTGATAGTTGGCCTTCATTTAATTTTCAACTTTAACCTCATACAAATTAAGTAGTTAGTTCTAAATCGGTAGACGTGGTTAACAGTATTCGGAAAACTGCTTTATTTGTATGACTTTAAAGTTGAAAATTAAATGAAGGCAAACTATCTGTCAGTGGTTAACTAACAGTAATCGTACTGTAATTGTATAACAATGAAATAATCTGGATAATTCACGTTAGATCTGGTTAATTTTTGTAACTTGGCTGTATTCTGGGTTCTTACGGGAGACAGGCCTTGCCTAGTGTTGGAACCAGTCAAACCACTGTGAATGGCGCTGGCGCACATACCAAATCTTGGAGATTCTGTTTGATTTATCTAGAAAATATTTATGTTAACCTGACCCCGTATCATGGTCGGCCTTATCACACGATAAGTGACAGTATAGAGCGTCCGTCACTGGCTGACACCGTTTGATAGAACGAGACGACGCTCCTATCTTGTCACTTATCGCGTGACAAGGCCGACCATGATACGGGGTTGTTCACAATTTTACTTGTGAATAAGTAAATAAAGTTGTAATATAGTAATACTCTCATAAAGGCGATTTTCCACCAGCGAGGCGATACGAGACGAGGCGAGACGAGAAATGAAATTTGTATGGCAACTTTTCAATCCTATCCGCGGGCAACTTCTGTGGAAATAGTGAGAAGTGCCATACAGTTCCAATTTTCGCCTCGCCTCGTCTCGCCCGCTTGGCTGGTGGAAAATCAGCTTTAGAAAAGCCCTCCGTGTTGCTCATGAAGACAATTAATATGAACTATGTACCATCATACGTAATATAAACAACTCAAAGTAAACATTAAACTTACACTTGAATTTATTTCCAATTGCTTGTGCCCATGGGTGGCGTACACAAAATAAATATAAACAATTAAACAGAGATGTACCTATAAGACCGTAACGAAGGTTAATTAGAGTAGCCAATATAAATAACAGATGTCCGTCCGTCTGTCTGTCTGTCGGTCTTGGGCGTAGCTTAGCAACCATTACTACTAGAAAATTGTAATTCGGCATGGGTATATTAAATCAATCACGCCGACAAAACAGAAGCATAAAATCTTGAAAAAAAAAACATTTTGGGGTACCTCCCCTACATCTAAAGTGGGGATGTTTTTTATAAATAATATAAATAAATAAATAAATATTACGGGACAATCTTACACAAATCGACCTAGTCCCATAGTAAGCTCAATAAGGCTTGTGTTATGGGCACTAGACGACGATATATTTAATAGATAGAAATACTTAAATACATAGAAAACATCCATGACTCAGAGACAAATATTCATACTCATCACATAAATATTTGCCCTTACCGGGATTCGAACCCAGGACCTTCAGCTTCCTAGGCAGCGTCACTACCCACTAGGCTAACCGGTCGTCAGGATGTCATTTTTTTTCTCGTTAAACCCATAACGTGGGGTAACGTTAGATAGCTTGTTCAAAAATATTATGGGATTTTGAAAACCATTTTTCAAATTAGTGATTCGTTTGCGAGATATTGGGCTTTAAAACCGATTCATGTGTCCCCCGGCTAAATGGCTACTGGGAATGTGACAAAAATCGTGATCGTCAATAATGAATTTAAAAGGAAAACTATCACGGCTAAGTAGGCATAATCTACTTTATGTTGCGAATTTCACACGTTTAGAATTTACACGGAATCCGCAATTCATCTAGTAATGTTTGCTTGGCATGCAAATAACGATGCTTTTGTACGTCGACCACAGACAGTGCTTTTAATTGGGTGCGAGCACAACCAAGTTCACAAATTTTGGAAAATTAACACAAATTTGACAACCCTATTTGGAACCAAGATTGAGTTATGAATGCATTCAGTTGCATAAGAAAACCAGATCGCATAAAAAAACATTACATGTAAAAAAGACGCCAATTCTCGAAACTCTTCCACCGTAAAAAGTTGTGAGATATTTCGTAGAGCCAAGTCTCAGGCATTATTCATGGATTTTTGCATAGGTACCTAAAACTATGTAGTATTGTGTGATTGCAACTATATTGTGTTACACCAGGTAAGAAGAGAGTTTACCTAGACAGTAGTAGGTACGTCTTTAGCTAACAACAATTATATATCTATTTTTTTAAGGAATGAATATAGTAATTTTGTGTAACATTTCTTCTTATAAATACAAAAGGTAATGATAGTGTCTAATTATACGTACGGTAGTAATAAACTAAAAGTAAATACATGACTAATTTTCATATTGATAAATACTTTGTTACATTGCAAAATCTAGAGTGTGCTCATAATAAATTTGTATAAACTCCAAAGTCATCTCTTCCTTACAAGTGTAGCCATCTGTAATATTTTGTGTGCATTAGTATTCTGGTCGGGCAATGTTAAAAATCTGTCACTGCGGTCTCAGTCACGTAGTATCGTGGGTCCGAGTTATTCGTCAGGCTTACCTAGATTCTTATTGTCACGGCTTTGAGATGTTTTCAAAAAGATAGGTACTAAGGTGAGTCGGGGCAAGAGTAACATCGGGGGAAGAGGGTCAAAAGCTTCTCCAGCTAATTCTATTGAATTGAGCGCCTTTTTGTACCGTCGGTAAAACAGGCAGGTGCCTAGTCTGTTTTACCGACACGGTACATTTTTTTATTTTTTTATTTATTTATTTATTTAATATTATTCAAAAGTTTCTTAAAGATTTTACGGACAATTTTCTTAAGAACCAGCAATTGACAACAGGTTAAAAGCTTCCACAATCCCTGGTTCCTAACGACTTGGAAACAAAACGAAGTTAAAGAGCAAACCCAAGAACCGCTTTTAAAAACTAACTTATCACCCACTATTAACCTAGATATAGTTACGAGTATGCGTAGCTGTATGGACGAGCTAACTAGAAAATTGAAATTCAAGACTTTAGCTGACCTGATTGCTACATACTAGGCACTCGTACTTAATTAAAATAAAATTGAATATGCTAGTGTCAGTAGTTAGATGTACTTATTGAAATAGGGATCAAACAACATAAATAAATCATCGATCTGGCAGAATTTGAACCGGCATCCCCGGGAATGTCGCGGGGTGTTTTATTAAATTAAACTAGGTCCATTTGATATTTAAGTCGACAAATGTTGAAATAATGCTAATAATTAGATGGTTTAACTCACGTATTAAATGTCACTACGGGTGATAATTTCGAACTCTTCGGGAGTTCTTCTTCAGGACGACTGTTATCGCGGCGGTTTTTTTTTTGCGAATTTAATAATTTTTAAACACTGGGACCGATATAGAATAACTGTGGAAAAGGTATTGTCACTTTTGTGACTTTTGTTACTCTTGTTATCAGTTTGCGGCTCTTTGAGCTTCCGAAAAATCGTAATTTTTCCCGGATCTGGCTCTTCGTCTAAAAAGTTTGCCGATCCCTGCCCTAGCCTGATCGGTTAGGTTGTAAGGTGAACTGCGACCCTACAGCGCGCGAGCCGAGCGAGCGGAGCGAGCGTGACGCGGGAGCGTCCGGCGAAGCGCCATCACCGAACATTATCATTTTTTCCTAGTTGGATATAAAATTATTGCCGCTAATTCCCCTGGGTGTTCGGGTGTAGGTGATTAACGTGGATAGCGTGTAAATGCATAAGTTTGGATGTTTGGATGGTGTCTCAACCGAGTACACAGATAGATAGGTAGATAGTTTTCATCCGGGATCCACGCAGACGGAGTCGCGGGTGAAAGCTAGTACTGTATAAAGAGTTTCGTTAACTATTTAACATCATTAAAGCAAGAGACGAAGCAAGAAAAGCCAGAATAAGGGCAGAAATAGATAAGTTTATGTTAACTTATCTATTTCTGCCCTTTTCTTACAGATAATATATATTTTTGTTAGAAGGCTCTACTGGATTGGCTTATTTTTACCCGACTGCCGAAGGAGGGTTATGTTTTTCACAAACATCCAAACATCCAAACTTTCGCATTTATAATAATAGTAGGATATAGTAGGATCTAGAATGTGCCACACAATCAAAGCGGCTATTAACTCAAACTATCAAACGGACAACCCACATTGTGTACAAGCGGCTAATTTATGGTTGGTAAACATTAAATATTGACCGTAGGATAACCACATACAATATTTGTATCGGATGTGCTCGTACTTTGAACGATGCCCTAGAAAACAGGGTATTTGACAACAGTGAAAATAATTTGTATTTCATTAGCAACAGACAACAATTACGTAAATAATCGGAAACTATCAATCTTTCATTTACGTTTGCTATTTTAAGATTTTTAAATTCATAAAAACTAACAATAAGGACGTAGTTTGATTGTGACGTCACAAGCCCTACAAATTTCATGCTAACGGAGCGTTTTTGACGTTTCATAAAAAGAAGCTGATTTTACAATACCGTATTGTATGATACATATCTACAGTATTTGCAGCATCTACAACCTACTGTACTTTTTATGAAAACGTTTCTCGTTTTTTTTTCAGATATGCATAAAATAAAAGTATATGTATAAAAAAAAAAATGTCAATGAAGTATTATTTGGTCCAAGATTTTTTGGAAAAATCAAAGCGGAAAGATGAATAGAATTCGGTAAGGTCATCCTTAGTGCTCGCAATAGGATGTTTACCATACCAAAGTCCAGACTCTAAAATAAAATACATTAACCTCATTTTATAACCTTTGCGACAGTGAACGATTGATTCGTACAACCAGTTAACTACTTTTTAGGGTTCTGTAGTCGACTAGTTAGGGTTCCGTTAGTCGACTAGGAACCCTTATAGTTTCGCTTGTCTGTCCGTCCGTCCGCGGATAATCTCAGTAACCGTTAGCAATAGAAAGCTGAAATTTGGTACTAATATCAATCACGCCGACAAAGTGGTAAAATAAAGTGTTTTTTTTTTATTAGGGTAGGTTCCTCCCTTATACGTAACGTGGGGAGTGTTTTTTTTTTTCATTTATATAGATAGTATATAAATGAAAAATGAATGAATGTAGTGGTTGGATAGGTATTTAAAAATGAATAGGGGTTTTCTATAAACATTTTTTGATAATGTTAATATATTTGGAGATATCGCTCCAGAAGTAAAAAAAAATGTGTCCCCCCCCTCTAACTTTTAAACCATAAGCTTTAAAAATACGAAAAAAATCTCTAAAGTAGAACTTTATAAAAACTTTCTAGGAAAATTATTTTGAACTTGATAGGTTGAATAGTTTTTGAAAACAATTACAAAATCATTTCTGTACGAAAAACTACGGTGGCCCGACACGCTCTTGGCCGGTTGTTTTATTTAAATATACTTTTTATATCTCGTTCAATCAGCAAGTGGAATACAGCTCGCCCCGCTATTGGATTGGATAACGTTTCGTATGTATGTTACCTTACTGTATTTTTCCATGGGAAAATTACAGTTGAGTGATTCTAACGGTATTTCGAAAAGTGACGCATTAACCTCTCAGCCCTACTCAAGCAAGCAAACCATGCGATGATAGCGGGTAGTTTAATTAAAATCTCATTTCATAGAGATTGACGTACTATTTTGTTATTACTTACTTACTATTTGTTTGATATATAGGCAAAGGTGGCAAAGTTAATATTCAGATATAGTTGACGACCGGTTAGCCTAGTGGGTAGTGACGCTGCCTACGAGGCTGAAGGTCCTGGGTTCAAATCCCGGTAAGGGCAGGGTATTTGTGTGATGAGCATGAATAATTGTTTCTGAGTCATGGAAGTTTTCTATGTATTTAAGTATTTATATCTATTATATATATCGTCGTCTAGTACCAATAACACAAGCCTTAATGAGCTTACTATGGGACTAGGTCGATTTGGGTAAGATTGTCCCATAATATTTATTTATTTATATATAGGTCGATTCGTATGTTGTATAAAAAAAAGCTACGGTAGCCTAGTGGTTCAGGCATGCGGCTGTCAAGCGGCGGTCGTGGGTTTGAATCCCGCCTCGTACCAATGAGTTTTTCGGAACTTATGTACGGAATATTTACCGTTAGCTTTTCGGTGAAGGAAAACATCGTGAGGAAACCGGTCTAATCCCAATAAGGTCTAGTTTTCCCTCTGGGTTGGAAGGTCAGATGGCAGTCGCTTTCGTAAAACTAGCGCCTATGCCAAATCTTGGGATTAGGTGTCAAAGCGGACCCCGAGCTCCTTTAGGGGCATAACCGGGAACAACGCTAGGATGGATGCTAGGATGGGATGGATGATGGATGATAGGTCGATTTGTATGAGATTGTCCACAAATATCATTAATTATCCTCGTGGCGCCCAGCACGCAAAAACGAACAGTGAAATTTGAGTTTCTCTTCAATGGAATTAATTTGAATTTTCATCAACTGACACGGCCTTTAAAAAGGCGCGTGGGCGCCACGAGGATATTATATAATGTATATAAATATTGCATAAAGTACCTACTATTTTATAATCTTAGCAATGAACTATGCAAGTATGGGTGTTTACGGAACTTTTGGAACGTACGTTAAGAAAACTCAACTGTCATTTTCCCACACAAAAAAACATTTAGATCTACGTACGTCAGACGTATAAAGCGGTAGGCAATCGACCAGCACTGTGCGTCTATATATGTGTATTACTGAAATAGGTACTTACAAAATATTAAACTTACTACTTTGTCAAAGATATAAAACCTTGAAACAAAGAAAGAAAGAAAGAAAGAAAGAAAATTTATTGACCATGTAAATTAAATTACATTTAGCAAGTCATATTATACACATTGTCTTATTAGATACATATACAACACATTTAATTAGGTAATTACTACTTGTCAATTTGACTGCTCAGTTTGTCACCATTTGGCGATTAAATGGACCTGGATTAATTTAGAAATAAACTCTACTTTTAATAGGTCAAATGTAAACAACCATAAAATCACACCTCTAAACTTGCTTGTTAGCATAAAAATAGTAAGGCCGATAACTGTGGTATTTGGAGCACCAAGGCCGCATGTATCAGGTGATAGCCTGCGTGACAAATGACGACGTCCGAATATGAGGGCAGTGGTCGACAATGATAATGTCGTCGGTTATAAATGGGTAGCTGCAGCGAATGGCGTGATCTGCGCTAGTTTGTAGCACCGAGAGTATTGCAGTAGTACAAAACTTTTTGCATGAACGTCGACAATACCCCACACACACACACACATCGCACTTTTTCATATTATGTCATCGTCAGTCTGTCATATTTCACTCGTAAATAGATTCGTTGAAATGTTAAAAATGTACTTAATGATCAGTGACCAGGTCGATCACGTAACTTATTGTACGTACGTTAGGTAGATCAAAATGACAATTTTTATATGAAAAAATGACAGGTTAATTCTACTACCGTACGTTCGAAACGTTACTTGGTTACCCCTCTGGATAGTATCGAAAAAAACTATGACAATGTTACTATTGATAAAATTGTAAGTAGGTACCTTCTTTGTTCAAATAAGAATAGGTATGTGTTGGACTATATGAAAGCGAATTAAAACAAAATAGCAATGCTTCTTTTATTCTGTGTATTTCATGCATAAGAGTGCTTATTTGCGGCGATCCAGCCACAATTCCGTAAATATCACTACGCTCTTTTCCATAAACGTCCTAACTATAAGTATGTGTCATTTGTAATGTATTAAATAGGAAGTTGTACAAAATAAAAACAAATGCCGTTAAGTGTTTGTAAAATTTGAAAAATCTATCTTTTTTTTATTTGTGCTTTCATTTGTGTTTTGTTCAATCATCAGCTATTAGTTGGGAGGGTTCCCATAAGCATAATAATTAGTGTTTTAATATTATACTGTATGTACGAGTATGTTAGTCTGTAAGGTATTTGTAAGTATGGGCCTTAGTTGCCTGAAATGAATGTTTTATTATTTATTTATTACTTTTTATAAGCCCAAAACATGACGGTTTTATCTTGTGTAGTTAAGGACTTGCCATGGCCACATAATGGTCTTCATCATCAGATCAGCTCCTTGTTAAAATTATAATACGTTGCCAACGAATTTACATATTTAAGTATGCCAATTTTCAGGACTACCGGATATCGGCAAGTGCCGGAAAAATGCAAATATTGAAAACACAATTTACATACATGCGAACAGTACAAGTTAAATACAAGCTTATAAAATAGCAAAATACATTCTAGTTAACAGAGGTCTGATAAGTTGTATGAATAAGGGGGTAACAATGTTTTAGTACCTATATTTCAAATGTCTTACTGCGTTAATTCTTGACTGTAAGCTCGCTGTTACAAGGATTACTGCCCTACATAGCTGCTGTCAGTGTGGACTTAGTTTGGATTAGAAACCTTTAGTATAATTAAATTCATACGGTAAGCGATAAGGACAAAACGTAGCAGACCTCGTCGGCGAGGAAGAGACCAGCTAGCAAAAAGGAGTTCGTTTTATTAAAATAATGGTCAGACTGCTCAGAATCGGGAGCATTGGAAAAGGTGGGGGTTTCATGGGCTCTGCCTAACCCTTTTAGGGATAAAGGCGTGTATGTATGTGTATAAATTTAGGGTGAAATCACATCTATCAGCATCGAATCGCATTTTGTAATACAACAGTAAACGTAATTTTGTATGAGATGCGTCCGCATCTATTCACCCTTCCGCATGCGGACGCATCTCATACAAAATTACGTTTACTGTATTACAAAATGCGATTCGATGCTGATAGATGTGATTTCAACCTAAATGTATATACATACATACACGAGATGTGATTTGAAAGTGCTTCCATACGAAAACGTAGGTACAAAAATGATGAGCCATCATAGTAGTTTAAATAGCGTATTAACTTTCCACAAATCTATTATAGCTTTTATCAGAGGAATTATAAATTTTATGAATAAAGGGGATAGTCTGAACCAAAGTCGTTAATAAATATACAGAGTTCAACCTATCTCGTTCATCATCCGTTCATACGCATGCGCTTGTAAAGGCTGGCTGCAACATGGACCAATGATGACCCACCATACAGGACGCAACTATGCGGCATAGGGAGAAATATCTACTTTCACCTTCATTCCGCCACATAACTGGGTCCTGTCATGCGGCCATGAAACACTAAGGGCGAGATAATTGAGAAATAGGTATTTGTAAAATGTATTGCTGTCGCGCCAACCTCAATCCTCCCCCCGCACAGCGCGATAGAGACAACTGCAGCTTAGACCGAAAATACCTATTAAAAGTACATAAAATCAACGTTTCGTAGTCCCCTTATTTCTTCTCCAAAACTTGACCTATTTAACATTTTTTTTTTTATTTAAAAATCACAGATAGGCTGGCCGTGTTCCTATGTTTTCCTTTTTTTAAGTAATCTAGTCAAAATTGTTTACTGGATGTTTGAACACAGCGGAAAATCTGGCATTTTTCTTAGGTTTTTGAAGGTTTTTTTTAATCTCTTTTAAGAATACATTTATGAAAAAAAGGAAAACATAGGAACATGTCAATAGTAGCCATAGATTTATGGAAAAAAGAATATTGCTCTACTGGCATTTTCCAGTCAGAAAACAGGGGACTACGTACGTTTCTATGGAAAAACGGCCCTTGTGTTTCCTCTTAACTGCAAGTTAATATCTGGGGCAGTGACACCGCAGCCATCGCCACAGGCGCACGCACCCACACAGCGCCAGTTACGTACGAGCGCACGCATAGGTACATACAGTTGTACGCAAAGGTGAGCTGAAATATCTGTGCAAACAATGTTCTCATGTAAAAGCCATCTTTAACATTTGCTGAAATTCTACTCATGATCCTACAATTTTTTAAATACGCCATTCCCCAATTCAAATATTCAAAACCTGGTGATCTCTTATGGTTCCTTGCTTCAAATCCCTATCGGATTTGAATGTGTTACGTGCACTCGTTCCAACACATTAGCTTGGCGCGTGTGGGTGCGAATGTGTAACACGTGAAATGCGATTAGGATTTGAAAGTGATGCACCAACATTGGACTGTATTAAGCTTAAGCCTGCTCTACACACTGGGCCAACGTTGGCGCGTGAGAAGGCAGCTATACGTTAGAGGGAGAGGGCTATAATTCAATCTCTTTCGTTAACATAGCTGCCTCCTGCTCACGCGCCAACGTTGGGCCAATGTGTACAGTCGGCATTACAAGTTCATGCCATCCCTCAGTCATTAATTCTCGTTCAATGAACCGCCGGATATGGTGTGATTGTCTTTGTGTTTGTGATAAGGCCAGTACACATGTTAGTAATTAAGATCTCTGGTGAGTTTGATAGAAGTTAAATTGTACGGGGTTAAGAGATGCGTATGCTATTATATATATGGCTAATATAGCAAAATATATCATAGTACCTTTTAAACAAATAAGCAGTATCACAATATTGGAAACCATTTCCTGAAAATGATTTAGACAAGTCTACAACTTCATGCACGACTAGTATAATTTAGGTTTAGGTCTATAATTGTTTTGGTAGTTGAGTACTGAGTAGTGCCAATACTGCCGGCATTTAATTGGTACTTAAAGAGTCCGCAGTAAGCTCGATTCTCCATACAAACGTAGTTACGCTCTCATTTTAAAACTACGTGTTAGATTGTAAAATGACATGAGGTATTTCTATGTCTGTAAATAGTTTATGTAGCTTCAGATACCATAGTCAAAAATACAGCGAATTTAAGTTTTTCATACAAAATTTGTTTTTGCTGAATTTCGTTTGTTTTATAAACTGGAACCATATAAACTAATTACAGACATAAATGTACCTCATGTCATTGTATATGCAAAGTTTCGTCACAATATAACACTTAGTTTTAAAATGAGAGCGTAACTACGTTTGTATGGGAAGGTGAAATGCGGCCGAGCTTACTGCGGACTCTTAAAGTCAAAAATGACTTTGATTTTTTCCCATTAGCTTTGCGGTAAAGAAAAACGTCCTGAGTAAGCCAGAGCGACTACCAGGAAACAACAACTGTGTTCGTTCAAATATTTCTCTATTCTACGTCTACTTACACATTCAAGCATGTGACGCGAGATACAACGTGGTTAATAAATCACCGTATAATATGTTATATGTATGCGACGGCTTCAATATAATTATGATTTTGAGGCAGAGCTTTGACATCGACCACGCGACGCGAGACGGCGACGATAATTTAAATTGTTCCTATAAACTCCTCGATACGCACAATACCACGTTTAGCTATTTGAACCCTATCGTTAATTTGTTTTGAATAGCAAGAGATAAATCGTTTATTTCAAACACTTCCACAGTAAATTTTGAAATAAACTATTTACGGTTGCTTTAGCAAAGCGGAAGTAAGTTGTTCAGCAGATTAGGTTGGTTGAATCTCGTCAATTTTGTTAAAGAGGGGTGGTTTTCCTTAATTTTTAGGGTTCCGTAGTCGCCAAGGAAACGTTATAGTTTCGCCATGTCCGTCTGTCCGTCTGTCCGTCCGTCCGTCTTCGGCTTAGCTCAGTAACCGTTACTACTAGAAAATTGAAATTCGGCATGGGTATATAAATCAATCACGCCGACAAAACAGAGTAATAGTCGACCAACTTAAAATGTACTTCGAGGGGCCACCTTTCGTACAAATTCGGCCGACGCAACCATTTAGTTGGCGCGCGCGTGTTGTTGTAACTAAGAAACACTATCACGGCTAAGTAAGCATAACTAGTTACCGAGTAATAGTCGACAAACTTAAAATGTACTTAGAGGGGCCACCTTTCGTACAAATTCGGCCGACGCAACCATTTAGTTGGCGCGCGCGTGTTGTTGTAACTAAGAAAGACAGGCAACTACGGAAGCCTACACTTCGCGTGTCCCGACACGCACTTGGCCGATTTTTTACCAATTTCCACCTACCTTCATATCTTGGCCAAAATTGAACTAACTAAACTAACAGTTGTTAAGGTATTTTATTTCTATTAAATTATTGTGGGCGGAACCTTAAATTATCACCGACCGAGATAAAAGATATCCTTCCAAGGGTCTCAACTTATCTGAATGAAAAATTTCATCTAAATCCGTTCAAATTGAAAATCCGTTAAGCGTGAAAGGTAACATGCCATGAGTTCATTAGTTTAAATTGCACAATATCAATTGAAAACTTCCTTTTTTGAAATAAACCCTTAGGGGATGAATTTTAATAACAATGCTAAATCATTTGTTTTGCTTTTTAGTAAGATACCTTTATACAAAGATTCAAGTCTATAACTTTCCAAATTAACGATTTCCATACAACGGTTCGACCTCTATTTCACCCCCTTAAGGGTTGAATTTCGAAAAATCCTTTCTTAGTACACGTCCACGTACTGTAAAGAATATATGTTCCAAATTTCATGCGTCTTTAGCGGTTTAGGCTGTGCGGTGTCTGTCAATCGGTCAGTAACGCAAGAGTTTTATAATATGTATAGATTACATTTGTAGTTACAAATATAACTATCTATCAGTAATTAAATTTTGAAGTCGAACGTGGTAATATTGTTGATGTAATTGCTAAGTCTAAATATATCTTTTATAACTATTTTATAGATATAACTGATGTGAACTTACTCGCCATGCTTAGACAAAATGTAAATCTGTATAACTTTTAAAAAGTGGATTATGTATTGTAGTATCTAAACGCAGTCATGTTATTGACTACAAAATGTCACTTTAACAGCTCCCTCTAGCAAAGGGAGACGTTAAAGTGACCCCTTGTAGCGAACCCACGCAACCGTGTACCTACTAACATATTAAGAAAATTAAATATCATCATAAATAAACTACTGAAGATCTCAAAACCATCTTTTAACCGTATCAAGCCACAGCATCGCAAATTAAACGAAAATCTAATTTCCGATACCCAAAAAATGTATAATAAGAAATACGAGCTATTCTCTCATTATCTACGCCTAACATTAATGTTAAATCGATTCCGGATTGAATGGTTATTTCTTGGCACCTATTACTTTTAGAAGGCCCTTTAAGCATGGTAATATTTAATTTAGCATAATCTTTTTGATATTGAAATTGTTAGTAACCATAGCCGCTAAATTATTATTCGGCATTTATTCTTTATTGAATCTTGACAGGCATTAAAATGCATGACATGTTTGTATGGTTAGTATTTGTATGAGGTGCCCAAATGTCTTTTTTATCGCCCGTGACAAAGTTTTACATCATCCCAAGTGTAGCAGGCGGGAATTACCTGCGGCCAAGGATGACGTAAATATCATAAAATTTACTTTCTAACCTTTTTCACTAAAACTGAAAGTGTACAGAAAATCTTTGTAGCTATCATGATATTATTCCTTACCCGTCCCATTGAGAGGGATCTATATTTTTTATATAATTACACGGGAATACTATTTCCTACTTCATAATTATGTTCTCGTGAAATCGTAAAAAGGTGACTAAACGGAACCAATAGTCAGAACTACGAATAGAGGCACGACCTTCAACCATCTGTTTAATAGATAAAAAGTATTGAAAGTTATATCGAATTTAGTATTTACATAACAACTAGGTACATCTAACCCAACTATAAATATAATTAAAAAAATATGTTGTTTTTCTGGTTAGGATTTTTTAACTACCGTTGGCGAAATATTTTTTAATGTAATAAATTCGATAAAATACTTTTCATCCATTAAACAGATAGGTGAAGGTTGTCGTGAATCTTATCTGTAACTAAAATATTTGAGTGATTGGATTTGAAAAAATAAACCATTAGTAGGTATTATATCATTATAACAAGGTTGTTAGACCTAACTACTTTAGACCTAAATGCTTCCTTGGACCGAATGCATTTTTTCTTAATTAGGTAAAACTAATGGGTTTGGTTAACTTTATAGGATTATTGCAAAACAAACCTAACCTATTGATTTATATATTTGATGATATTTAAAAAAAAATGCATTAGGTCCAGTGAAACATTAGGTGTAATGAAACATTAGGGCAAAAGTTAGTACGTCAAGTAATACAGGACCCCTTGTAATTATTATTCATTAAAAATATTGATAAAAAATACATAATATTAATAATTCACATACCTACTCAATTCATAATTTATTTTGGTTCATGAAAGTATTAATGTATGTAACAATTGTCAAGGATGTCTTATTCGCTGAATTCGCATTATATTCTAATATTTTTTCTTAACTATACATATAATTATTCATTATATTTATTTTATAGTTGTCTACTATGTCTTGATGTTATAATGATTTAACAACACTCAGAAATTGTATAGTGGACCATTTAAATTTGTTATGTTTATGAAATAGATAACGTAGATTTTTTTCCCACCACAAAACACTCCCTTCAGTCCACTCGTCTCTTCAAGAATTTTAAATGTTATTTTTTAGACATGACTTCTTTGTCAAATAAATTGAAATTTTGTTTTGTAACGAACTGAAAATTACCAATATTGAAGCTTACTAATGACGCGTAAGCAACTTACCTACCCAATCAGCGAAAACCAATCGCATGTAGCAAACCAAACACATATACTCTGGAGTATGTATGTAGCACGAGTATGTACATTCAGTGCAGCACCTTACTCAGTATAATGCCTCTTTGAATGCAGCATAACACTCGAGGGTATTAAACGTTCGCATGGTATTCCATGTTTGAGTAAACTTCGTGAAATGGGGTTGACGCAAATAATGGGATCATTTCGTACGTGAATGCTTGGTGCGAGTCTAGTACCTATATCATTGGTGAGATTGGATAAGACGCAATATATATAACTATAGAATACGATGTCTTGCAGGTGAATAAAATCAACACATGCATTTGTAACTATCCTTTCATATTCATAAAATCTTCTAGTATACATTGTTTTTGCAGGCTGTTGCCAAAAACATATGACGAATCCTAGTTATGGCCAAGACCAGGGGGTTTTTAGGACATCGTATACATATATGCAAGTAATTATTTTTTTGGAATTGGATAGATAGTTCTTGATATAATTCCATACATACACACAACTTAAATTTAAACAATTTTTATTTATTTATTAATTAACAATTTAAATAAACTTACATTTCACAAAAATTTACCTCTACATAATATTTTTATTTAATGTTTATTTCACAAAAGAACCATGACAACACTGTACAAAAGGCGCACTTAATATCGTAAGCATTCTCTACCAGTCAACCTTTTGGCAAAGAAGAACAATTGTTGGCGGTGCAACTTCAGATATAATAAAAAACATACAATATTATTATATCGTTAGAAGTAAAAAGCTTAAAGTACGCAAGTGTTTACACTATTCTCAGTATATTTGACTGCATGACAATGCAAAATATGCAAATTATGATGCCGCGTCACGTTCTTTACGGGGTTTCTTTCGTTCTTTCGTTATTTTTCTGCGTCATAATAATTCTCGCACCGTAGACACAACTTTTCCTGAGTGGAGAATGCTGATTATGCACCCTTTTTTCATTCGTTTAATCAAATGATATTTTCAAGTGCTGCTTAGTCAATTTAAAAAACGAAATGTAGTCAGAGTTCGTGTTACTGTTATGTAATTACAAGAGATAGTCTTACAGTGTCTTAGTGACATAGTAAGTGTCAAATATTTTTCATGGGCAAGCCGACATTAATATGGTGTAGGTACACTAGACAGCATAAGTGCATGGTCAAGTCGCAAACTGTTTCCCTTGACGCGCTTGCTAACGCCATCTATGTGCACGACGTGTAATATCATTATAGATGTAAATGTAAACCTCAGAGGAGCGGCATAGTTTCACTAGATGGCGCTGTTAACACAGATGGAAACAAAAACTAATTCCTCATCTTGGATATAATTATATTTTTCTTGGGTTATTATTTTTCCTATATTATACTGTCAAGTAATCTTGCCAACGCATTATCGATCGATAATGGCGGTATTATGACGCAATTTGGAATGTGCTTTCTATTTATGTGCTACCTTTGTGCATTTATTTTTCTTGCGATGTTTCCGATTCACTACTAGTGAATATCCAAACAATTCCAAAAACACTTCTTTCCCAACATTTATTTCGTTGGGTGCGGGATTTGAACCCGCGACTCTAAAGCTAGGTCGACAGTTACTTGCCTCGTTAGCCACTCGACCATCGGTTCAATTGACTAGGCAGTCGAAATTCATCATAAGTTTATTTTGCTGCTCAGATATTAATCCATTACGACTATGATTAGTATAATAATCGATGAGGGTAGACGAATGATTCAAAACTACCATACTTATTCGTTTTTATCACAAAGATGTTACATGTTCGTTCGTAGACCTACTTCAGCTGTGTTATTCATATTTTTTTTGGATATCATGAATATTAAAACTAGTTTTCTATGTAATATTGATCTAGTTAAAAGGTCGCAAATATTTGCGATATATAAAGAAGCTACAGAAACTGATCTAAACGTAAGTCGTTATTTTTACATGTTTGTGATATAATTATCTACTATAAGTAACTACTACTTAACTATCATACATTTTTCTGATGATTTATTTACGTATAATATTGTTGCAGCTAAAAAAAGGTTGAGCAAAAGGAAACGTCTCTGCTACACCGACAAAGAACGGCCACCAGCCATGGTAATGGACTACAAAGAAAATGATTTTGAATCGACAAGGCATTTCGTTGATTTATTGCACACAAGTGTGGACTGTTCGAGGTGTCTCCATAAAGAGGAGGGTTTATACTATCATGGGCATGCTGTTAAACCCTTGCTTACAGAGAAGCACATAAAACAGCAATTTATATATAAATGTCATGTTTAGTGACGAGAAGTGAGAAGTGTTTAAATCTATTCAAAAGGACAATATAAGTTCACGTTCAGTGATCACGTAGTGCCTAACATGGAATCTGGTGGTATACCTAACTGTGAACATGTAAGGTTTGAAGAAAGACAGACCGGGTTATATATAAACAAGTGACAAAAGTAACATATGAGTAGGATATTGTTTTCATCATGCTTTTTTAACCCTATAGATACTATTAGTAATAGATGTGTTAAGTTAAGGAAAATTATTATTAAACAACATAATCATGTTAATTAACGAGATCGAGTGACATAGATAACCGTGGAATCCTACCATTATAATCTATAGAAAATTTGTTTAAGCGGATAACCCACATTCCACACAAGCGAAAGCCCAGTTCGTCGTTGCTAACGGAAGGCCAGAAAACAAGGTTGTAATTTGGCCTATGATATGGCTGTCTGAAGTGAAGAGTGAAAAAGTGAAGTGTATTAAATCCAGTCAACAGGGCCATTTAAGTTTATGGTGTTATAATAATACGCGCCGTGATAGTGGTCGCGTAGTTCCTAATATAGAAAAAGTGCAGATGCTGTCGGCCAAAGAGTACGGATTACGTTAACATTTATATATTCTATAAACCGGGTTATCCTAAATTAATTTAAAAAATATATATTGTTTCAGTAGGTAGGTATTAATATGCCGTTTGCTTTACTTTTTTATATTTTTTTACTATTTAAAATGTGATATTTCATAAGATCAAACAAGTGTAAGTAACGGTGAAAGCCCAAATAAAATTATTATGATTATTTTCAAATCAATAACACAATAATTCATGGTTTGAACGCTCACATATAGGAATAGATATATTATGGCAATTAACACCTTAATGCATTCTGCTGATTTGAATGTTAGATAACCCGGTTGTAAGTTAATATTGTCAATATTATATTTATTGGGGTGAAGCTTCAATCTTTTTCCAATTATGGAAATGAAACTTAAGCTATTACCTCAATAAAAATGTTACAAAGTTGATAGGTAACTATTACTAAGTAGTATTATAAAATTGCTTTAACAGAACTGTAGTGAACAAAATAAACATATTAAAACATAAAATGCTGTTTTAATTATTTAAGTTATGAATATATAACTTTCTTTATGACTAATATTTGTATATAAAGAACTTTCATCTATAGAAATAGAACAAATATAAAAAAAATACAAAAACATCCCTTTAGCTGTGATTCGAACCTCGATCGTTCTAGGCCGCTGAGCCTAGAGCACATGTCTTAATCCATTGAGCTATCTCAACATTATAGGTAATGGTGGAAATATAACATTCACATACCAGTGGTATCGCACTTAAATACAGCTATTATAAATTAGCATTTAATAGCCTTGTTAATAATTATACTAATATGAGTATATTTCTGGTGATAACAGGTGTCAATTTATAGGTATTTAATGTGCCTAGTATAGTGCTTATTTTCCGCGGTATCACTAAATAGTAGCGCCAACAACGCCATCTAGTTTAATTATTGCGCACCACGTGCAACTGTGTGAGCAGCAGACGTCAAACGATGCAAGCGAAACTGGGCCGTAAGGTGTCCATGCATTATTGCAGCCGATAGTACTTTTCTTCCAGGATCTGTTTGTTACACCAGGTGGGCCTAAGAAGGGATATTACGCTATACGCTGATGACACAAGCCAATTTTATTTTGGTAAAAATAACGGAAACACAGCGTGACCTCAATCTACTGAATTAGTGGTTTCAAAATAATTTAAATGCTCACAGTAAACATAAACAAAACGAATTACATAATATTTTTGGCAAAAACAAGAAAATAACTTTTGACTATCTAATTGAAGTTTGGGGCACGGCCGCTAGAACTAATCTTAAAGAAATACAAATAACTCAAAAAAAATAACGAAAATCAAAACCAAACAAAAAATCCAGCTTCGAAATGCGAACGATCTAATTTGCGTTCACCACGAATAAACTATACGAAAAAATGCTTATTTTATGTACAACTGTACATTCAACAAGCATGCTGTGCAACACATAACATAAAGAATACCAAGTCAGTGTATCGTTTCAAAAAAATGCTCAAATAACATAATATACTAAATATTAACACAGTAGGAAATATATATTGATTTAAACTATCACGAACACATTTTCTAAACAAAACGAGACTTAATCGCATAAACTATACATTATATACATAACTAACTATACGTTATATCATAATCTATTTACATCGATGTTGCGAACGTGTCCTAACTTAATAATAAAAAATAGAAATAAAAAAATAATAACATGCCTACCAGACTTTCACATACTTAAATAACAAAAACAAAACACAGACAAATAATGTATAGCAAATTAACAAAATAAATAGAAATACTATAAGTAAATGATATCATATACTGGTTTTTATTTTTATATACACAACAACAGATTAAAGAATATGTACATGTCACACAACAGATTAAAGCAAATCAATACATTAAAATTAGAAACCTAAACCTAAAATTTCCTGTTCTATCTATACTATACCTAGTGACAAAACGAAATACCTACAAAGCATATACGCTATGCCACTTCCAGTCTACGTAGGTACCTAACTCGGATTTCGTTATCTTACAACTCGGCGCACGGATCTTCTAGCTGTGATGACAATATTGTACGCTATAGGGTAAGGCCGTTGAGATTATCACTTATAACACAAAAATAACACAATCACTTTTGTGATACCGTAACACAAATATAACACAAAAGTAACACTATTTTTGGTAAAGGTTGTTTCATAATAGTATTAAAATAAAGGGTAAGGAAAAAATATCATTTTTTTTACTTAAGTACCTATGTTAATATATTTATAATAACAAAATTTTAGGATAGGTACGTGATCGATCGGTATTTGTCTAAATCAGTATTTTTTATGATGATCTGTTTTTATAAATAAAGAATTTCCTTTTCTGTATAAAAAACAGATCATCATAAAAAAATACGACAAATTGAGCATTATTCCTAGGAAACAAAAAAGTTTTCAGAATTATTGCAAACATAAAAGAATTTAAAAATATATTTCAAGTAGAAACTAAATGATTCATAAGTTCACGTGGTTGTCTGAAATAATAATAGCCGCGATTCACGGAATTATATAATAGAAGACCTAATTCAAGTTTGATCGAATGCGGCATCACTGGTGTACATCGTCCGGTGAGAACCTAAACTGTCTAATTACACGTAATAGTAGGTATATGAAAACTTGACCTTATTTCTACGTTAACACAGTTGATATTTGTTTTTTTTGGCAAATTCACTAAATAGTGAGTTATGGTTGTCACCCGACGACCATACTGTAAGAATAATACGTTTAGACTAGTACTATTCAAAATAACAATTCGAATAAATCTCACGATAAGATGAAAATGTTTTTCTTTACTATTACAGTATTCTCAATCTGCATGACTCTTTACACTTGTTTTGTGTTACTGAACACAAAAATTTGTGTTATGCATAACACAAAACTAACACAAAACGCCATAATATAACACAAAACCAGTTTTTTACAAGCGTTTTAGATTATAAAACCAAATTAAGTCAAACTAGACGCAAATGTACATGTTTCATGTAAGCTTTAAACATAAACGAAAACAACCATAGTAAAGTGAACTTCTGAAACGCTTACTTACTTGAGATATTCATCAACACAAATTCTGACGAAAATATGCGACTCACTTTCAACTTTTCTCATAGACAAACTAAAAATGGCAGTTTCTTTTTTTTAACATTGATTGACAGCTTACGGTGTTGCTGTGCCAAAATACGTTTTTCCCCAGTTTTCTGTCACTATTTAGGGGTAATTATGCATAACACAAAAATTTGTGTTACGAAAGCCAAAACTCTGCCCACTAATCTAAAGACCTATAAAATACGCAAAACAAAGTATTTAAACACCGTTCTTTTTCTTACAGAAAGCAATGTGTCTCACCTTTCAAACGTATTTAAACGTTTTTTTCTAAATATTTAAATATGAAAATAATTCGTAGTTGAAAAGTACTCGGAAAAAAGCGACACGTCATTTTCGACCAAAATTAGGGGGGTTTGATGAACATAAATGCAAGTATTTTATAGAAACAACAACTTTTATTCAGTTTGCAAAATGGGGAAACAAGCTCAATAATTGCTTTATAGAATCAACTAACAACAACGGCAGTAGTGCTTACATATTTGGAGAAAACGTGCTGGAAAGTTTTGTTCCGACCAAAACTGACAATGTCGGCGGCCTTACCCTATAATGCTGTCGAAGTGTTGTGCAGAATCACCCTCTTTTTATGTATATAATTACCGTCTCTTTATGTATAGAATTACCCTCTTTTTATACTTTTGATACTTTCTTACATATATGTTTAGTTTTAAGTTCTCATAATAAAGTAAAATTCATAATGAGAAAAAAATATCTTTACAAGTACTTTTTTTATCTAGATGAGGGTTTTACTCGTAAAATAGTCCACACTTACTTCGTAGTCGAGATACAATGGTCGTGTAATTTATCCAATACCTACACGTGTATGGCTGTAATCCTCGTTAGGTTTTTAGGGTTCCGTAGCCAAATTGCAAAAAACGGAACCCTTATGGATTCGTCGTCATGTCTGTCTGTCTGTCTGTCCGTCCGTATGTCACAGGCATTTTACTCGAAAACTATAAGGTATTTGAATAAAATTTTGAGGATAGGTGTATTTTGTTAGCCGCTACATAGTTTTGTAATCATATTACTAAAAAAAATTTTTTTTAGGGGTGCACTCCATACATAAGACCGAAAGTAATTTTTTTTTTCATTGCACGTCTACGTGTGGCATATCAATCGATAGGCGTTTCAAAATAAATAGAAGGTTTATTAGCATTTTTTTTTTGATTAAGTGAATAGAGTCGGAGATAATGGCCCCGAAAGTCACTAAAATTGTGTCCCTCCCCCCACCTCTAATTTTTGAACCGTGTTTTTTAAATTTATGAAAAAAATAATGGACATTATTATATTCTTTCAGCGAAAATTGTTTTGAACAAGATCGGTTCCAAGGTTTATGAGTTATTTCTAAAATTTGCCTTCCCTAAAGAAAAGGATGTAAGTGCCATAAGATTTCAGTAACGATACGACCTTTTTAATAGGCACGGAACCCTTCGTTGTGTGTGGTCCGACACGCCGCTTTTCTTTTTTTTTTTTTTAATAAAATGTTGGGTTGGAAGGTCAGATGCTAGTCGCTTTCGTAAAACTAGTGTCTTAGCCAAATCTTGGGGGTTAGGTGTGAAAGCGGACCCCGGGCTACCTTCGGGACACAACCGGGAATAATGATTTATGAAGATGATGATTTTATAATAAAATTTTCTTCTTACATCTTAAATTAAAACAACGTAACTAGAATGCTAAAACCGAAAGCTTCAGTCTATCTGCAAATTTATGGTAAATCAATCCATAATAATGAATTTATAACATTTTGCTACGATTCTTATTAATTATACTATTCTTACTACTTTTCATTTTCATATTATCGTCTACGTTACGAAAGCCCAAAATGTCTGTGTAAATAGCAGGATCCTGAACAGAACCGCAACAGCTGAGTAAACTTAGCTTTGTTCGCATTGCCAAGCCCTAACGACTTTCGACAAATAGCAGTAGGATAATATACTCGTTCCAACTAAATGCTAGCAAAATTTTAGTTTACTCTAATGGCTAGGTGCAAGTAAATAAGGTCAACTACAACTATTTCCACTTATAGATATTATTGTTGATGTACAATCCGATAAAAAAAAAACAAACAATTAAATGTTCGTTTGACAAAAAGTCAGATTAAAGGTCAAGTAAAGTAAGTACTTACACTTTATTTTCAACTCCCCATAGTGAATGCTCACTACGAATATTAAAAATAATGTTATATATATTATGCCATAAACTCAAGAAAACTATAGTGATTGCTATCGGAATGTAACTGTAACTTAAAATTATGGTATCTTACTGCCATCATTATCTATACAAAATGATAATAATAATTTTATTTACATTTCTTTTTCCGCTACTAGCGTTAATGAGTTGACACAGTTAAGTTAGTTCTCCCTATCCCGCAGAGTTCTACTTTACTAGTAGCTACGGGTATAATTATAATCAAGTCTTTTTTACTTTTAGCATGAAAAAAAATATGGACCATCGTTTCACAATATCCTACTAATTATTATAAATTAGAATGTTTAGATGATTGTTTCTCTATCACGCTTAAACGGCTCAACCGATTTGGATGAAATTTTGCACAAAGATAGTTTATTGCCTGGATTCAAATATAAAATAGTCTTTATACCGAATCTACGCAAACGAAGTTGCGGGCGGAAGCTAGTCGTAAATACGAATTTTAATATTACTAGGAACGGTTTGATAGAAATAATATAATGATGCATTTATGTATTCTGGCTTCTACGAGTAATCGAATTGTATGATTAATTGATTATGCATGGTGTTTTTAATTTATCACTTTGAAATAAATCAATTAACCTCCTCTTTAGGACATAGGACTCGCAAAGGACTGCGCGGCATCTTCCATATCTTACCTGCCGAGACCACTTGAGCCAGCTTCCTTCTCCATTGGTCGCCTCCATGTAGTCCGAGGTCCTAATCTTTTTCTGCTAGTAGATTATCAACGGAGACCCTGCTTGGAAAAAAGGTTTTGGGTCAATTTTCAGACGAGCTGTTTTTGCTATCCCACGGCTATAATTTCAAGTCAGTTGAACATGGAGTATTGATAAATATATATATTTGTATTACGTGTATTATAAAATACTTAAAAAATACATAACAATAGGTACCCTAAATATTAATTGAATCTGAAAGAAATGTATTTTGAAATCGTAAAACAGCGAAATCCACCGCTTTTTCGCCTGTCCCACTTGCGGTTTTGCTCAAGCAAAAAATTCATAACTACAGATTACGGCAACATATAAATAAACAACTTGTACTGTTATAAAGAAGATTTATTAGCGTATTCATTAAAGTATCTTTCAAAATTAGTGCATGAATAATTAAAACCAGTGAAGTGTTTTAGTAGTTGTCCCACGTGCATCACATTTATTAGGACTCAAGCTCAAAACCCTTAAAATCTGGTTTTCTATCGTCCTACCGTTACATTTACTTTACGATACGATAGACTGGTTAGTTGGGCTTCAACCACCAACGGGAGTGGACGCTGCGCCATTATTTTTGACGGAGGAAACCGGTTTTCCTTATACGACGTATTTTGGTACGGCTATCACGACATTTGTATGGGCGTTTATTTATTAATATACGATTGAATTAAAAATGTGTCTTTCATAACAAAGGTTAGCAATATGGGGTAAGAGTTTCGTGTTTAACTAATTAGTGAATTCAATTAATAGTGTACGAAGGACAGCCAAAAAAAAATTATGTTGACATTTGTATGGCGACATTTGTACGGCTTTTTTGGCCGTACAAATGTCGAACGTGACATACAAATATCGATTCAAAACAAAATCTAAGTAAAGCACGAAATTAATGGACATTGGAAAGGATAAAACTGGCCTCGATTTAGGCACTGGTTCCGTGACACATATGTTGTTTGCTACCTTACCTACTTACTACTTTTTAGGATTCCGTACACAAAGGGTAAAAACGGGACCCTATTACTAAGACTCCGCTGTCCGTCCGTCTGTCTGTTTGTGTGTCACCAGGCTGTATCTCATGAACCGTGATAGTTAGACTGTTGACATTGTCACAGATGATGTATTTCTGTTACCGCTATAACAACAAAAACTAAAAAACAAAATAAAATAAATATTTAAGGGGGCGGGGGGGGCATACAACAAACGTGATTTTTTTGCCGTTTTTATAGATAATGGTACGGAACCCTTCGCGCGCGAGTCCGACTCGCACATGGCCGGTTCTTTGCTGTCATTTTGCTACCTTCTCTTAGGCAGAATTAAATAATCTGTTTTCTAAGTGATTTGTAATACTTTGGTAATAGTACAAATATAACGATCATCATAAACCATACACCGGAGATACTATATCGAAATAGTGAGTTTTTAGTATTGTACAAACATTTTCAGCTTTTTCAACAACTGTATGGCGAAATCGACATTTTGATGGCACTCGCCGACATTTGGATGCCGCTATCGACATTTGTATGGCAGAATCGACATTTGTATGGCACTATATCGACTTTTGTATGGCACGGTGTTTTTAAAGCATCAATATCTAATAGCTAACCATTAGAAGCAGAGTGGTGCCTCGTGAACCATATTTTTTCTTTATGAAAACCCTACCTCACGTTGTCGGTACGAATACGAATACTACGAATCTTTTTTCACAAGGTTTGACTACCCATGTGGGTTGGAAATCCATCCAAATAAATGGCAGTTGCTTTTATAAACAAATGGTGCCTACGCCGATACTTGGCATAAGGTAGCGGAGTCCGGGTCCTATACGACACTATGTTGTCCCTATTATAATTTTCCACTGTGTGTATAGTTTACGAGGGTAACGAGATGTTACGGGTATAATGTTACATTCAACTTAGCACACGTATTACCATAACGACCTCAAGAAAGATTAAAGGAGTTATGTATTTATAATAACAAAGACGTTAGAGCGCATTCATGTTCGTGGTCATACGCTCTTCTGAGGCAAACTGTTCGCACATGGACCCTGCTCTGCTAATACCACGATGGCATCTATTTATCTTAATAATTTTCTCACTTGCACGAGAATGGACGCGCTTCATTAGGCCGTGATTAATATATCCAGAGATGAGATATGTTAGGTATAACCGTAGAGCCTTAACTTGGTCAACGTAACGCAAAGCAAAATCATCGAACTACGTACATTCATTTGGCATAATATGTTTTAAGCAAAACAAAAAAACGCAAAAAGACATTTTTGCGTTTTGTGTAGAGGTTGCAATTCTAACCTAACCGCCAGCGTGTCGACGTCACCCCGCTTCGCAGGGTGCCTATTTTCACTCTAAAGGACACAAGCTAACCCTTTTTTTTTTTTTTTTGACGCTGGGGAAATGTGTTTATTCCCCTCGGACTCAACGAATCGAGTCCAAGGGGGCACATAGCCCCCGGCCTGGGGAAGGCCAAAGTAGGGGGTAATGTGGGGATCTCTCCTCCCGTCGCCCTAACCTAACCTAACCAAATAATACAATTGTTACGATTATTTGTTTTTTACTGCGGGGGGCTTAGCCCCCGAGCTCCCCTGTTTTGGCTGCCCGAACCTAATTTAACGCCCTTGCCTACCGACCTACCTACCTAACCTAGTTGATACAGTATATCAAATATGAATATCAGTATATCAACTGTACATTAGACAAATTGAGCATTATAACCAGTGTTCATAGGTGTTTATCTATAGGAAATATGCATCATACTTAATGTATGTTATATTAAATATTATTATATAAAATGATCGTTATATTATTTTTTATTTAAGGGACCGTGCCGTTTTATTAATAGTATTTTGGTAAAATTTCATAACCCAAACAATTGTGATGTCTATTTATTAAATAGTTTGCCATAACATTAACTTGGCTAAATGTTTGTAATGTTTTTTTGCCTTATTAAAGCATTTGCTAAAATACCAAATGCATAATTGTAATTAATCGTAATGATATTTTGCTGAATTAAAATATTCGAAGTATTAAAATTGTGCCAAAGTTTGCATTGGCAAACAAAATAGTTGCTAAAATACTTTTGGGAAATGAAATTTGACTAAAATAAATTTGGTAAAACGGCAGGATCCCGTCTGTTTCCCATTTACTTGGGAGTCAGCCTTCCTTATTTCACCAGGCCGGTCGTTCGTGTTTCGATGCTCCATGTCTTTTCTCACAACTGCCATCCAGGTTTGTCTGGACTCGCCTCGCCGTCGGGAAGTGGCAGCTAGAACTTTTCTGGTTAATTGCTCTTGTGGTCGTCGCATCATTAGATCATATCACGTCAGACAGCTTTCTACAAGTTTTGCAAGTATATACTCTGTTACCAATTAGCTCATCACTAATTATGGTACCGATCAGTGCAACACCAAGTCGCATGAGACGTTTAAGAAGATTCGAATCCACCAATTGAGATCAAGACAGCAAAATTGCTTTTCGACGACATTGTGACATGAATAACTTAAATTTCCTTACTGTAGGTATAGCAAAAATAAACATTTACTTTAGGTAATTGTTCTCTGGATTTCTTACAACAACTAAGGGTTATAGCGTAATTCAGCGTACAGGAAGATATCTGAGAAAATAATAGCTATTCTCGCGTTCAAAATACGCTGTACGACGAATCACTGACGAAATTTTGTTTCCTTTTAAACATAGCAAACTTTTAGAATTAGGTATAATGCATGCGAGTAAAACAATATAGGCTTCTTAACTCTTTAAAAGATACAGTGCAATATTTCAACCCTGCAGTTTTTACACGAAGTGTTGTAGCACAGTAAAAGTTTCTAGTAGTTTCAAGCGTGCAGGAATACTTGGAATTCAGTTAAGCAAAGATGGCGGACTTGTGAGCGAAACCTTCCGGCAGTAAATGAACGACTGCTCCACCGACGAACGTATATCAACTTATGTAACTTATGTAAATCTGGACAAAACCCTTTACGAAACTGCAACAGGAAACTTTAATGTGCATGCTCAAAGGTAGACTTTATAACACAATGTCGATTTAGATACGATCTTACGAATGACAGGCTCGATCCATGTAAACAAAAATAAATGAACGCAATGCTATATATTGTGTCTCTGCTTATTTATCAATGCTGCAGTGCAGTGCAAAGTGACGGTTCTGCTCATTCAATCAAATATTCGTTGGTTATAATCAATGTTACTACTCTTGGTATTGGATGATTTGATTCTAGGTGGTAGGGAATGTTATTTTTCCCCTTCAGATCCACTCATACATAGTCACGTTTGTTAATATATTGGATTGTTAGAGGAGCCAGCGGTTGTCAATTAAGTCACAAAATCAAATTAAATTATAATCAATTACAGCTATTATTGAAAAGGTAATGAGATCTTTCAAGAGCCTTAACTAGGAAACCAAATCGAAATAGGAAAAGAATCGGGTATTCTGAATATTGACCACATTTTGTTATTTGTCAGAAGCCAAAACACCTTTGCTAGAAATATTTTCGTTACAAGAAAATTACAGGTTCACCAAATGTAAACAAAACTCAACCGAAATCCTGAAGTTAAAATTACGATATTATATTCTTATTCAGTTCGTAGTAATAACCTGTAGTAATAACCTGAAGAAGCGTGTAGTCTTCGCCTTAAACGTCGCGATTTCATAGTCTAAAAACTAGATAAAAAAAAAAAAAAATACACAGCCCTAGCAACACTACCAGATGTCAACTTCATTAAGTGTTTTCGCGCCGAAAACGTATCGTCGTGTCACGAAGGAAAAATGTTTTTTAAGTGAAATTTTAGTTTTTTCAAGATCTTTTCAGGTACCCAAATGGGTGAACAAAAACAGAGAAGCAAGAATGTGAAAGAGTGGTTTGATTTACGAGCATTTAATATGAAAATCATTGATTTGAAATTGCCAATGGAGGCAGGTAAGACGCCAACATACTCCTATAATCAAGTATAATGCTACTATTACTGGCATAATATGTTATATCATGTCATCTCTCCCGTTGGGATAGAGATCTCTTGGAGATATTCAAATATTTTGTTGGTTATAAGCTCTTGAGTTTTTTTTCACACGGTTTCCAAGGTTTGGAAAACCATGAATCTTAATGCACTATGTTTATAGTCCCCTCTTTTCCGCGGGAAAAGAAAGATCTCTTTTTGAGATAATACAGAGCTTTGAGAGTACTATCAATGTTTATAACACTCATACGACTCATAACCTTTAATCCCAGTATCAAAAAGCATGATTTGTGCAATAAATCATCAGATGGTTATAAGCTCTTGAGTTTTTTTTTTTCACACGGTTTCCAAGGTTTGGAAAACCATGAATCTTAATGCACTATGTTTATAGTCCCCTCTTTTCCGCGGGAAAAGAAAGATCTCTTTTTGAGATAATACAGAGCTTGGAGAGTACTATCAATGTTTATAACACTCATAAGACTCATAACCTTTAATCCCAGTATCAAAAACCATGATTTGTGCAATAAATCATCAGAGGGTTCGTAAGAGGACATTATCATGTTGATAAGGTGTCACCTATTCCGTTGGAATGTCAGATATATCAAATCGGGATTCTAAGATTATTATATTTATTATAATGACACTGAAAGTTGGTCACTTATGTAAGTACAAAAATTTTTTTGATGCTACAAATTGACTTCTACCGCGGGTGGAACATGAACGAACGAACATGATATGTTTATGTTTATTCCGTTGGAAAGTTACTCTGAACAGTTGGGTGTTGTCCCAGTGGAGTGGACTGAGTATGGCATACGAATCTTTACAATTACATCTCTGTAAGCCTCCGGTGACTTTAATTTGCACTATACTGCTAAGTTAAGACAAACTTCAGCCTTATATCCAGTAATGCATGATAAGACAGTGTCTAGTGGATATAGGAAAACACTAGAAAAGAAAGATAAATCCGAAATCTTTTCAGTATTACCGAAAGTATCCGCCACAAAGGGAAGCTTTAATTTGTTCTTTAATTCAGAAGGTCGTTTAAAACTTAAATAAGAACAGCCTCAAGATATCACAACTCTAAAGTGGGATCCACTTTTAAGCTCCAACAATTAAACAGGATGACCCACTTGGCTAGGAGGTCTATGTCCGGCAGTGGAAGTTTTCCAGCCGATATGATGAGCAGAGCCTACTACTACTACAGATTTTCACATGCAAAGCAGCAGAGCTGGGCAAAAGTCTGATAATACATACCATAAATACTGAACTTATCAGTTTTCACCACAATCAAGCACATTTTTCTAAAAATTGTTTGTTCAATATTTGAACAAGTCATTTGACACAAGTCTAACAATAAAGCCAAAATGTATATCTTATCATAGTTATCATGAAAGAAATATATCTCTCTTCCAGAGTCCCAATATCAGATATACCTAGATGGTACATTCAGGACAAAGATTATAAATTTACAGGGGGCAGAAAACCCCGGCAAAATCATGAAATCTTTCAATGGAAGTCTCCGAACATCGGTAATATTCCTTTATTATTCTTAGACGGTACAGTATTCAGAACAAAGATTATACATGTTCAGGGGTCAAAAAACCCCAGGCAAGATGGAATATAGACAATGATAACTGTCTGACTTGAGTCTGATATGGGAACTTGTACTAAACTTCTTTTAAAGCTTGCAACTAAAATACTGGTATGTATTAAACATTGTTTATTGTTTAACAATGAAATCATTTATTATAATATAATGGATAGTAGATTCTATCCTATTTACAAGGAGAATACACAGTATTCCTTCACTAATATTCGTTATTAAAGAATAATTTGCCAACTAAGTAAAAGGCAACTTTTCACTCTTAATTCTCAAACTTGTACCAATATGTGGTATACAACGATTAACCTGATTATGACCACTCACTATTCCTCTAGTTTTTTGCTGGAAAAAATAGACTACACAAGTCTATGATTATTAGCTATGGTGTGAAGAGTAATATTTATACTTTAAAGACAGTTCTTATCACCTCTTTCCTAGAAAGAATGTGGCTGGGGAAAGAAAAATTATAAATAATAATAGGTACATAATCATGCCATTCAAATGGCTTATAAATGAGTCATATCGAGAATCAGACTCAGATTTTCATATAATATATGAAATAAATATTATTTTTTATTAATTACTTTGTGGTTATACTTACTTAATAACTTTGTTATAAATATTATGTTATTCTGGAGTCATTATATCAATACAGACAGGACAGGTTAACAACTATGTCTACCGTCCTTTCCAGAAACATGATTCTGAGCCTATAATGGTCAGTATGGAATAAAGATATAGTTTTTACTTAGGTCTTTTATGGAAGTAATAATAACTAGTTTTTTGTTTTGGTTTTCTACCTACAACTAACTAATATAGACAAAATATTTTGGAAGAAGAATAAACACAAATCAAGATGGAAGTAATGTGGTTGATTATTTTAGTAAAGTAATTACTTCACATAAATATGGTATTATATTTTAACATACAGATATTTACGGTTTTTTAAATAAAAAAATATGAGGCTAAGTACCTACCTATTAGGTGAAGTGTACCCTGTGTTAAACAGTAACCTAAAAGGTTCATTTGGTCTGATTGGGAACGCAAACGAAATTTTTGCGGGATGTGTCAGGTCTTCTTAATTTTTTGAAGAACAAAATAAATGAATTATCTATGCAATATGGGTACACAAAATCAATATTTATTGTTTAGGCAGTTTGCTTTACTCTATATACTAAATGAATTTATGCATCAGGTACCTAAATCACAATCAATGCAATTATTTACCTAGTCAGGGCAAAATAAAATTACATTGGATATTGGTATCATACATTAAATCGGATGCAAGTTTGCATTCTTAAATATATATATATAAAATTGGATATAAAATTATTATAATGCTGATTGTTTCTGGGGATATACTTATATTATAAATAATACAACATATACTTATATTATATGTTGCTTTAATAGATTGCCATCTTTCCATATATTTTATTTTATTTTATCCTTATTAGTCTTATGAAGTAGGTAAACTGGATGTTTTTGTCCTGGTGATATTTTGATCACCTCAATCTTATTAGATTAGATAACAACCTTTGAAATAAAATCAAAGTATCGTACTTACGGTCATTTTGGATGTTCAGAACTCTGCACAAGGGCACATAAAGCATTAAAAATGAGATATTTTGTGAGGTGGCATCACAGTTACCTAAAAATACTAGAAGACAATGTAAGAGTCCATATGCTTTATAGTTAATATAAAAATAGTGATACAATATACTTACTTACACATACAGTCAATATCAAGATAATTATATAGGTATATTTACCAATTTTCAAGACCAGTTCTAGCTTAATTCGAGTTAAACTGTATGATTAATGGCTTCGAGAAAAGGAAGCACGGTTTTTTCGGGCATACCTGTGCCTTTCCTTGACTTGGCCGCGGCACAGCCGTGTCCACACATATTTATTCCAACGATTATTCCTATTGTCCCAATAATATATTTTTTTTCCAGCTAACTTTTGAGCGTGGGATTGGAATAATCAGCAACCATACGGAAATATTATTCTGCTGTTAGAACTGAACTCTGATAACAGTTAATTGGATCATATCTTACACTGAAGATTATAAGATATGATCGGTTGATGATATTTCCAACCCGACCATAACCTTTAAAATGTTTCTTAAATCCCCTTGAGTGCTTGATAAGAAAGCAATAATAGATCGCCAAAAGGAAGACTGGACTGATTCGAATTTATTGGGTGAATGATTTTTATAGGTTTATGCCCGCCAAACTTAGGGTTTTTTGTTGTAATTTTTTACCCGTTAGCTTTTATGAGCCATTTTATTTTTTAGTTAGGTATATTTGTATGTTAAAGTCCATGTAAACATACGAAACTCTGTTAGATTGTCTCCTAGGGGAAGAGGGACATAATAACTAACGATTAACAACTAGAAATAGTGATTAACCAAAATAAATTACATTTAACAGGATTATTGCTATGGGGTTGTACAGTCACTAATACATAGTAAGATCTTTAGGGCTCAGATCACCTATCCTAAAGAATGAACGTATCCTTACGTCATAAACGGTTGCAAGATAGGTATTTTCGATTAATTTTCTTCAATGCCTCTTCTAAACAGATTCAGGACGGGCAAACAAATTGTAAATAATAGTGTGAATATGGCACCGTTTCCTACTAACATGACATGACTCACTATAAATATAGAACTTATAGAGATCTCACTGGTCTTACATGATAGCATATTAAGAAAACTGTAAGGCGTAATTTCATATTGGAAAATGCCGATAGCATTTAAAACTTGATATTACCTATTACTATAATTAATTATTTCATTGTTGTATTTATGTCCATACCAATATACCTATTTATAACATAAATTTTACTCGTCAGCATATTATATAAATTCCTTATTTTATCAGAATGCTAGTCTACAGCTTCGTAGCTGTAGTGTACATTATATTTTTGTCATAGGTAACCATTACAAATAAGATGGTACACACATCACCATCAGAAGCATATGGTAAGACTGATGAGCGCAGGCCTCCTCCGCTGGATGAGGGGACCCATTTTCTTTGGTTTTTTTCAGTACCTAATCTCGTATTCTTATGAAAACGTTTAAATTTTGTATAGGAACAAGTACAAAATGGTATAACAGTGTTTTTTTAATTCCTCTAAACATCTACAGGTTATTACTACGAACTGAATAAGAATATAATTACAGGATTAAACGAACTTACCTGAAGTGAAGTTCTATCCTGATTATATGAATTATTCAGTTCGTAGTAGGAATTTCCCTCCCTCCCAAACATTACCATGATACATGTTAATATTTCCCTTATTGGTTTCTTTATTTAGCTCTAAACTTAATGAAGTTGACATCTGGTAGTGTTGCTAGGGCTGTGTATTTTTTTTTTTTATATAGTTTTTAGACTATGAAATCGCGACGTTTAAGGCGAAGACTACACGCTTCTTCAGGTTATTACTACAGGTTATTACTACGAACTGAATAATTCATATAATCAGGATAGAACTTCACTTCAGGTAAGTTCGTTTAATCCTGTAATTATACCTTGTCTAAAGAAAAAGCAAATTATATGAATAAAACTATGTATACAAAAGATATTGGTCGAAATGTGTCCAAAAAAAGGAAGATTTAAAATATCTATCTTCTCTAACACGAGAGAGAGAAATAATAAATATTACTGAAACTTGCAGATCGATCTGTTTAAAGGTCTATGAAAATTAGGCGAATATTTTATTATTATAAATTTATTACTACGTTTCATTATCGTGAAGCATGCTGTGAGGCTGCTTGGCGTTAAGAGAGCATGGAGTGCGCATACTTAAAATTTAAAACTCACTGCATTGAATCATTCTCTCTGTTTTTGGTATTATTAACTGTAAGTTTTGTATCCAATTAAATAGTTGCACGAGCAATTACTAAAATACGTACCCTTAATAAACTAACTTAATACAATTATGTTTTGAAACGGAGCTTTAAAAACAAATTTTGCCGAATTGAACTTTGTAATTAACGAAAGTTTAGTTTCAAGCTCGGCATAGAAAAGCGTGTTAACAACTATCTTTGTTACTCAAAGCGCGGTAGGGAGCTTCCGAGGCTTTAATGAGAAACACCCAGCTGTCACTCTTCACTCCACGGACGAACGTCTTTCCCTTAAACCTATAATTATGTGTATATGTGTAGCGGTCCGTAGTCTAATATCGTGGCCCTGTAAATAGGTATGTAGATATAACCAGGATTAAATGTGAAACTTAAGTAAGTGAGGCTTATTTAATTTGCGTGGAAACATAATTTTGGTTTTTCATATGAAAGAAGATCATCGAGCAGCTCATCTAAGGAGCGGGTTGCTGTGATGCGCGTTTTGACCTATTGGGGATTGAAAAGTGATAAAAAAATAACAATGGCAGAATAGGATATAGGTACCTAGGTAGTGCCACATTTTCATAAATTATTAGTTGAAGTCAATGGCTTTAATAAAATAAATTAAATAATGGCATTTTGGTTTGAATAAGTTTAATGCATCTGTTATTCAAATGAACTCGAGTCAAGAAACACACTACTCACAAACACCAACAGTATGGGTTATGAAAAGCAAAAATATATAAAAACTAAAAAAAAATATCTTAATCCGTGTAGGGTTTTGCGCGATTTAGTAACAAACATCCAAACTTTCACATTTATAATATTAGCAGGATTATTGTCTGTATATTCTGTTTGTATTTAGCATTAGCAACACTTATACACTTGCACAAGTGTATTTAGCATTAGCAACACTTATACACTTGCACAAGTGTATTTAGCATTAGCAACACTTATACACTTGCACAAGTGTATTTAGCATTAGCAACACTTATACACTTGCACAAGTGTATTTAGCATTAGCAACACTTATACACTTGCACAAGTGTATTTAGCATTAGCAACACTTATACACTTGCACAAGTGTATTTAGCATTAGCAACACTTATACACTTGCACAAGTGTATTTAGCATTAGCAACACTTATACACTTGCACAAGTGGATGAATGCATAGCCTATTCATGAACCTCTAGAATGTTTTTATATACTCGTACTAACCACAAGTTTTCAGGTAAAAAAAAACATACGACTTAAAAAAAATCTGGTACAAGCTGTGACCAGACAAGGTACAACCAGTTGTTAAGATAATTCCAATGAGCAGCTCAAACACGTCGGCTCACCTTCATCATCATCCTCAACATCCTCCTAGCGTTATTCCCGGTTGTGCCCTAAACGAGCCCGGGGTCCGCTTTGACACCTAATCCCAAAATTCAGGCATAGGCACTAGTTTTACGAAAGCGACTGCCATCTGACCTTCCAACCCCGAGGGAAAACTAGACCTTATTGGGATTAGACCGGTTTCCTCACGATGTTTTCCTTCACCGAAAAGCTAACGGTAAATATCCCGTACATAAGTTCCGCAAAACTCATTGGTACGAGCCGGGATTCGAACCCACGACCGCCACTTGACAGCCGCATGCCTGAACCACTAGGCTACCGTAGCTGTAGTTTCCGTAATTAGTAGATCAGCTCAGTGGTCCCGAACTTACCTAAGTATGCCCGGCTCAATTGGATATCGGATACCGGGTTGCAGATTTTAGACTACTCTACGTCGACTTAATATTCACATAGAAACAGTACAAGTTAAATAGGAGCTTGTAATAACTAACAACTTAATTTATTTTTGATGGAATACTTTTATTGGCGCTAGCTTTCTGTCAAATTCAATATAAATGAAGGTTGATTGATTGATTTCGTAACTTGGTTAAATAGACAAAAGGATTATTAATTTAGCATTGCTCACTAAGTACTAGCAAAGTTGCTTTGCCTATTACAGCAATGTAGCTTAAGTTGAGTTTCAAATAGCAAACTTCCTGGAGGTAGGTTTGGAAATTTGGACGCAGTGCAAAGTTTACTTACCAATTAATATAATTCATGTTGTTCATGAATATAATATAAATCAATATTATATTTCATTCAAATTCACTTAATTTAAAGGAATATTATAAGATGTGATTGGTAGTACACAAACACAAACACTACGTCATATAAGTAAAAACATTGCGTTTGTATTTATAGTGGCCTGAAGGAAGTCCTGATCCGGAAAAAAAATTGATTAACATATTATCAGTCTTTGTCGAAACTTGATTAGTTTCCTATAAATAAGCTAGTGTCAAAAATTTCATTTTTGGTACAAGCTTTTATTGCCGACTGTACTTTTCTGTATACCATCATCAACTACTCATTGAGACGATTCTAACGAGCCCAAACTCAACGGGGTTACGTCGGTTAAGTACTGAATTCCCATGGCCACCTTCTGTCTCCATCATCAGATCAGCTCGATGGTACCATAATGTTGAATTGTCATCCAAACTACAGTTAGACAAGACAAAACAATTTTGGATTGGGATTATGATTATCCGGATCGCTAAACTTAAGTGGCAGTGGGCGGGGCACATAACACAAAGAACCGATGGCCATTGGGGCGGAAAGGTTGTCGAGTGGCGACCACGTACCGGAAGGCGCGGCGTGGGTAGGCCCCCGACAAGGTGGACTGATGACCTGGTAAAGGTTGCGGGAGTCCGCTGGATGCGGGTGGCGCAGGACCGGTCGCTTTGGCACTCTTTGGGGGAGGCCTATGTCCAGCAGTGGACGTCTTTCGGCTATTATGATGATGATTATGATTATAAGGAACTTTTCTCAAAAGAAATGTAACATTTCACTTAATGAGAATAAGGCATCATCACTTCGACTGCGAGAAAATAGTAAAAACAAAGATAATCCATCCACAATCAAATTGCACAACGCTTAAACGTTAGGATGCGGCTATAGACGGTCAGAGATTGTGAATTAGGGAATAAAAAACACCGAATGTTTGAAATGAATTGTTTCCTAATTGGTCGATTTTAAATCTAGCTGTATTCTGGTTAGTTGATTTTTAAAGAGTTGTGATTGGTGGATGTAATCCGGTGAACAGTTTTGATTGGTCAAATTAAAATGTTTTCTTAATCATAAATATGTATGCATATTTTCCCTAGGGGCTAAATGTACTACTTTAGCCCCGCTTGCTAAGCCTAATATGACGCACTTTTTGAGCATGAGAAGTGAATATTCAATTATGTATATTTAACAGGTTATCCCATTATCACAAGTTACTAATTGTTAAGGAAGACTAAAATTATAATAAGCACATAAAATGTGACATGGGGGTAGAAATAATTATATAAACATAGACGAGTACTGGAAAAAAACTATTTTCGTATTTTTATCGGTTTCATCATACAATATAAGATACAGACGGACTGATTCACTCGAAAATTATAAGCTTTTGTAAATTGTATTTATAGTGTTACGATCTATTTATTTATTTGGACATCTATTTCATTATTTCACTCAAATTTATTATACCTCACTAGGAAGCTTTGAAAATTCTGTATTTTGGAGTAAAATCCGGTGATGTTTGGTAATAATAATAATAATAAGGATAGACGATATAGACGATCATCGTCCCGATAGTCGTTTCGGCGAACGGTTTAATAGCGAAGAGTCTCGACCACCACCTCAAGAGACTCTCGCTAGATGGCTGGATCAAGGGTCAGATACAGAAGGCGGTACTCCTGGATACTGCGCGGATAGTCAGGAGGTTCCTGTCTCTGTCGCCCTGACCACCGGCAGCTTAGTGCAAGGCCTGAGTGGACGCCCCGCTCAGAGCGGGGCGTGCAGCGTCCATATAAAACAAATGCAATTTATATGGACGCTCGACGCCCCGCTCTGAGCGGGGCGTCCACTCAGGCCTTGCACTTAGGCCCCGCCTCGCTGCCGGCGGTACCCTAGGTTAGGTTTTTATAATGATTTTATGTTTTATATGTATAGTTTTATATTTTACTTTTTATATAATTATTGTAAAAACCTAGCTTAAGATGAAATATAAATAAAGAGATAATAATAATATATTATTTATTGCACCACAACATAAGAAAAACATGTTACAAAAGTATAGTCAATAAATAAAGGTAACAACAGGCGGTCTTATCGCTACCTACCTAAGTCGCAGTGCCTCCTGAGCACTCAGCCAATTAATCTTGCTCTGTGTAGTAGGTACAGCTGGAATACCAAATCCGTGTCAAAGACTAGTACTTAATTTCTATACTATATCTTATATTGTATGAAATACCTGTCAGACACATACTGGATATAAAAAACCGGATAGTGCGTTTTTTTACGTTAACTTATAACCTAGAACTTGTTCTTGTACAGCTTCATTTTTTTTTATTAAATCGAAAACTCCACGCTTTCCCGAGTAAAGGGTCTTGACAGACAGACAGGCGGACAACAAAATGATGCTGTAAGGGTTCCGTTTTTTCCTTTTGAGGTACGGAACTATATGACTTTAAATGTATTCATTAACATTTTTTAAGTGAAAACTTCTTTAGCGGCGCTGCGCACTTTTTGTGATGGGGAAAAAATGTTGAACTCGCAACAGGTCACGTGACCGTAAGATGTCACCTACAGTATAATATTAATTATGTTCTCAACCTAATTGACTTCACGGTCCAACCGACGCGTCCATCTCGACTAAATAATATATATTCTAACGAGCTGCAAATGAAGTAACCAAATACGTTTGCCAATAATAACTCTTTAGCTTATCTTTGTAGTATAACATACCGAGGTCGGATCAAAGGCAGTTTTCGTCTAGTTACTAGAATATTGCCAAAGCTAATAAATAACAGGAGCACCAACGTGAACTCAAAGTCGGAACAAACTCGAAGATGATTGGCTAGTTTGAGGCACGATTTATTAGACTTGCGCAATATTATGACAAAGTGGCTACGATGTTATAGAACTGGGATAACAAAGTTAGCTTGATGAGATGAAACAATGATGTAATATAAAAAAAGAGTGTTTAAAAATGGCCACCAAATCTGACAGCTGAGACACGTTTAAGAGGAAACACAAGGGCCGTTTTTCCATAGAAACGTAGTCCCCTGATTTCTCCCTGGATAATGGAAGTAGAGCAATTTTTTTTTCTCCGCCTAAAGTTAAATAGGTCAAGTTTTAGAGAAGAAATCAGGGGACTACGAAATGGGGGGGGCTTGAGGTTGACGCGACAGCAATATACGTCTTATAACCTTTCTACCTCTTTTTACATTACATCATTGAGATGAAATAATATCATCTTTTTTATAAAACAAAGTATAGTTGGTGGTCTGTGTGTACAGCGTAAGTATGTTCCGGTTGGTTTCAAAAGAATTTATGATTAATTAAATTTTATTTTTGCGATTTGAAAGTAAAGCTGGGGTGAAGCATCCTACACCCTAGCCCGCTCAAGATTTTTCACGCTAGGTAATAGACTTTGGACCCTCGTTGCTTCTCACGCTGAACGTATAGGCCAAGAAGTAGCTTTTCAATGAAGGTGTGATGGCAGGGAATTTTTCCTTGTGAAACTTTTCACGACTTTCCAATCAGGTAAGAAAAGCCAACTTTTAAATCTGAAGTATTTCTTGCATGTCAATTCAATCACGGTCTGAGACAATAATGATTAATAAACGCAACTCCTGCACGTGTGTAATAAAAGTCTACTAACCATGGAAATATTGTATCCCGCGTGATATATTGGTTAGCGAACGCGTGTACCGTCCAATCTAGTTGATTTACAGTGCCAATAATCTTCGTTGTCACGCTACACCCGTCAGGTGTCGAGCGGAGCCGGGAAGCAGCTATTGTCACGTGGAGGAACTCACAGCGCAGTAAATTGGCATGGTAAGTGTGGGAAGTTTTGTCTTATTAACATTACGACAATATTACCTATAGTTTCATATCAATATCCATCCATACTATCCATACTTCCATACTAATATTATAAATGCGAAAGTGTGTCTGTATGTCTGTCTGTCTGTTACCTCTTCACGCATAAACCGCTAAACCGATTTGGATTAAATTTAGTATAGAGATAGTTTGAGTCCTGGGGAAGGACATATGATAGTTTTTATCCCGGGAATCATCCCCCAAGGGGATGAAGTGGGGGGTGAAAGTTTGTATGGAGCTACGATATAAACAAGTTCCACACGGACGGAGTCGCGGGCAGAAGCTAGTGGTATTGTAAAATTTATATTTAAAAATGACTGAACTCAGCTGTCAAAATATAGTAGGTAAGTAATTTGTTAAGAGTATTTTGATTCTAATGGGGTTACCACGAGAAAAAAAACCAGCAAAATTGCAACTAAGTATTACTCACAATCAAATATTAAGTAAACCAGCACCGAAGGGTGTTTTATTGATATTTTCCCGTAAGTTATCAACTAATTTTATTCCATATTTTTTTTTCTCTTTATTGGTTTAGGAACATTTAATCACTTAAGATTACGTCAGTTCCATTGTTCCATATTTATTATCACCCTTCCCGACATGCATTATAATTTATTTATTTATGCATCCATACAATTAGGTATGATTTAAAACCGCAAGCACTTTAGACTTTAATCCCCAATCAACTTTGGTAAATATCTCAGCGTTTACGCCTAAACGTATGTTTTTATACTTTCCCAGCTGCAAGCAGCCAGCAAAAAAGGCGGATTAAGGTCAGATAAACAATGGAGCAAAGAAGAGTGTCGCGTAACGCCTGTTTTGCTTGGCCTGGAGTCAAATGCTACATTTAGAAAATGAGACTAGATTTCGTACTACGAAAATATTTTTTAGCTATGTGCTAAAAAATATTTTCGAAGTATATATCAAAATCCAATCATTACTTTACAAATATGCCATAAGGGCCCTTTTACATGTCAAACGGCCCTAACAATAACATAATTATAAAAATCTTGCAACAATAATCATGTCAAATGAAAACTGCAGATTAACAAAACTAAACACCAAAACGTATATATAACGCATTGTAGGTAACCGGTAGGTAGGTACGCATCTATCCTGACAAAGCTAAGTAACATTTCCTCCCTACAAAAATACCTTAAAATTCAGTAAACGAGTTGAGAAATGTTTTCTAATTTAATTACCAAAAGTCAGAACCTTAATAATGGCCATTATTCTTCAGACTAAACCTGTAAAGCATTTTAAGTCATCATTTCATTCATATTTTAAAAAGCGTTCTAATGAAGAACTCGTATTTTGGTTATTCCAGCTTTAGATTTGTAAAAAATAATTAAGAAAAATGAAAATACCTGATGAGAAAAAAAAACTGGGAATCTGATCATAAAATAACGTAAATTTGCAAATGAAATCATTTAATTGATAAGGAATGCTAATGCAGGCTTTAATGTTTTGAGGCGCACGCCAACCATATCTCTTAGTGAATTTTGGATAGGACTAGGTGTCCGCGCGGCTTCACTCGTGTTCCACAAAGAACATGGGTGGAAAAGGAACGTCGGGGTAAAATAAAACCGATGTCTATTACTGAAGGCCAATTTCCTTTACACCGGTGAACTAAATATTTTAATCCAATAAGTAAATAATTTAATTAATGAATCTACTCAAGCCTACTACAAAGGAATATACTTACGTATTCGCCGACATATGTACCTTACACAAATCATATATATATTATATATATAATACTGCTCAAAACAAAAACCACATTTACATTTTTGTATTTTATTTTTAATTATTGCACATAAACTAATTGATAAGCGGCTATATATTGATAGTGGGTAGTAAGTGGGATGATGTCCCGCATTCTTCAGAATCCAACTTCTTTCATGCTGCTAGAAAAAAATATAATCACTGTTTAATATAATTTTCACGCAACGATCACCACTATCACACTTGCATTGCTGCCCCTATTTTCTTTTGAGTAGTATATTATGTTTATTAATTACATAAGTACACCTAATACAAAAAAAAACATTACCCGCCCTTTGGCACTCATGCACCCCGGATATAAACTAAGGCGATTAATGAAAAATCCGAGTCAGCAGTCTGTGTAAATTTCAGTTATTTTCCTTATAAAAGCAAGACTTTTGCATGCGTTTCATTTTGTTTAGCTCGTTGGAAAGGAAAGCTGCGTACTTAAATAAATGATTATTTCACGGTTTAATAATGCTATTACATAATATAACGATATAAGGGCACTTAAATGACTTCAGTGTACACAGTGACTTAGGCACAGTAAATAACGTGATTAACAATATTTAAACGCTGTAGGACATACATATTGGTATCTTAAAGCCTAGTGAAGTAGACCGAGCAAGTTTTTTGGACTTATTACCAGCATATGATATCATAGGTATTTGTATAAATTGAGTACAGTACTAAGATTGCCTGGAAGAGATCGCTCTTTAGCGATAAAACCGCCTGTTTTTTACCTCTACTTTTAAATTTAAAGTCCTGGATCACTTTTATATATTGAGCTACCTATGAAATAAAGAGTAACTACGTGAATGGTATTTTAATGTATAACATGTTTTGCTTGATTGGTAATGAAACATTTTTTACACATATATTTTTCATTACCATTAAACAAACAATTTGACCTAACCTCGCTAGTAAATAATAAATAGCCCTGTCAAATACAGGCATTAGAATGAACTTGGGTTCTAGGTTTGCTTTTGAATGAAGCGTCCACACTACTGCAGGCATCGAACTCAACAGCGTAAAAACCAACGGACTTAAAGTGGACGATGTAGAGTAAAGCCAATATTGAAATGAACGCCTAACATCTCCGTTAATCAGCAAGTTTCAAAGTGTAACAGCAACAATATTGTATTTAAGTACTTATTGTATATTCGAAAATAGCATTTATTTTCTCTCATACATTGTGACAAGTTAACCAGCGGAGGGGTACTAATTTTAAGATTGATTTCGTTCTACGATTGTAAATTATGTGAACGTGGGCCACATATAATGGACACGCTACGGTACATTTTAAAGAACTTAAACGAGCCTTTAGTCCTAAGATGTTTTTTTTTTATTCCGTAAATATTAAGTTCGTTATACATAGAAGAGTCACAGACACAGAGGCAGCATTTTTTTTTTACTGCGCTACATTAAATTAGTAAATTACGCTCGGTGTAAAAATGGACCTCCATTATGCTACTAAAAAAATCTCATCGATTATCAGTGCGTAATGCATCCACAAACATTGCTTTGTGCTCACTCAAGTCAAGAGAGACTGCATAAAATATGACGATTCGTTTTCAATACGATTTGATTAGGATATACTAGAGATTACACAAAACGTTACAATGTGAATACAATGCTCAGAAATGAACAAACATCCTCCCAGGGCACTTATCATCACCGTCGACGCGTATTTATAAACTCACGAGCCGAAAGGCTCTATTTACGGACTAACAAATAAATGCTCGAATATCAACATTCGAGCATTTATTTATTATCAACGTAACTGGGTTCAACTAAGAGTACCTTAAGGCTCAGTTAAAATCTTACGCTGAATATATTTCGTGACATAGTGAGGTAACACTCATGGCTGGTATAAAGACGCTGGAATGAACATCTAATTAATTTCGAGCATACACAATTATTAACATACATGCCCTGGTCGATTTAAGTGCATCATTTTATATTGAATATATCGTTGAATTAATTATAAAGTAAGCGTTGCGACGCTCGTAGCCGATCCCGTGGGTTTCCCCGTATGTTGCAGAAAATTGCTACAGCGTAGGTGCCCGCTGGGCGGGTTCCTAGAAGTGAGAGTGTTAAGAAGTGTTTTTTGGCGGCAGTACTCACGATTTGTTCAAAACAAATATCAAGCAACGATACGGTAAATTTCTTATATACCTACCTAAAGTTTTACGGTGAAAGAAACATACTTAATGTACACGGCACGAGACACTACCGTCTTTACCTATTAAAAAGTACGTTCGAATTCTTCTGTATTTTTTCCTTATGACTATAAATTGTAGCTTTGTTAGTTTGTACGTACGGGGTAGTCTCCGGAAATACTTACTATACTATTATCCATTAAAAAATATCTATACTAGCACATACTAAGATGGACCTTTGGGATGAACAAAGCTATATTTTATCCCGTGAGTTCGCTTGGGTTCTTTGTAATACGCGCGTGCCCAACTCTTTTGAAACCTGAATCAGTAAAGGCCTCTACACACCGAACGTGGGTCGTGCGCGGCGCGGGTCGGGCGGTATCGATATCTCTTTTGCACAGTAGCGCGGCGTCTCTATCGCACAGAAGCGCGGGCCCGCCGCGGTAGCAACGCGGGCCCGCGGCGTGCCCGCGCCACTGTGTGATAGAGATAGTGAGAGAGAGATTAAATGCGTTGGTAGTGAGTGAGATACCTACCGACCGCGCCGCGCACGACCCGCGCCGCGCCCGACTCGCGCCGCGCCCGACCCGCGTAGGTACTTACAGCCGCATTCGAGTGGCAGTAAGTACCTACGAACTACACAGAACTATATAAAGTATAGAAAGAGAATCACGAAAAACGCTATGAAATGGAATCACATTTCTCTCATAGCAAGATGGACATTTAGCAAATGTTAATTAATTACGTAATTACCAAGTCAACGATATTTTTTAGTATTAGTTTTTCTACAGTTGATTCAAAGTTTTAGGTTATCCTCGAAATTGCCCACTCAAATAACCCCAATACATCACAAAAGCACGCTCCATTCGTATTAGTTTGACAAATGATGAAAAATGTCCCCTAGTATTTAATTGAAATATAATACATATTACGGAAAAAACAAAAAAATCCTTAGCTTAAAATTTTAATTAGTAAATGTAATAATCCTAACAGTCGCATGTCAGGAAATATAATGTCATAAACAGAATAAAAACACTAAAAATGTTAATTAACAATGGCGCTAGCTTCTTGTTTAGTTCTTTAGTGTAAGTATTATGCGTGGGTAAAGTTTTTATACTGAAAGGCAGACTAATAATGTAAAATTTAGACCCATAGTTATACTTAACTGTGTTATGACCATTTTTATAATTATTAAGTGTGTTATATTTATACATATAAGTCTTGTAACGTCATTTTTTCCATCCCAACTACATATATAAAATGCCCAGATAAAAAAGTATAACTGCTGAGGGATTAAGTAAACCGTTTTGCATGGTAGAATAATCAGGGGTACATCGATTCTGCGACTTGTTCCTTCCAGATATAAATATGTATCTTGAGGGCAGCATTTCATATCGGAGTTGAGCACGCCTTGGCATTTCCCGAACCTCCTGGGAGCCGCCGGCTACGTGACGAGCTTTCACTTCTAAAATATTTCTACTATTCATCGCGGCGAGTATTAAAATTCGCGTTATGCGACCGTTTTACCTTACGTCATTTTTTAAGGACAATGATATTTTATAAACAATCCTTGAAATATGTTGCGATCTGGGTTGTGTACTTAAAGTTACATATTACTCAGTCTGAATGTTAATTTCTTCTGTTCTTATATTTGAAAATTAAATCGAGAACTTATTAAAATATGCACTTATATTTTTCTTTCAATTCAATAATTATATCGAATAATGCATAACGCTTTTAAGGAATAGCTGTTGTTACTATCCGTTTGTTACGTAGATGTAATTATTGTTTTATTGATAAAGTGCGCTCCTGTGTTTGATTAAACTTATATTAGGTACTTCGGTTGTCAAAATTGAAAGAACTTAATATTTAATCAGACTCAATAAAAAAATCTACATAATTATTGACATTGCTATATTTAATCCCATTTGGAAATTCAATAACAAGGTCGCGCCGGCTACCAGTGGTCCTTGAAACATGAGGTTCTAATCCAACTTAAATGTATTTAAGAAAGTACAATTACGTTTTCACTTAAACATTTCTTATTCATGAACTCGCTTTCAAATTACTTAAGCGCAGTTCCAAATTCTCGCAACCAGCCCAATTTAGAAATTAACTTCCCTGGCTAGTGGTTGAACTATAAACAACAAATTGCGCTAATTGGTCGACGATAACAGGCCCTGCTGGGAGGAAATAAACTCAAAATTATTCACTAATCCTCGAGTCTGATAAAATTTAATTCCGCTGTACAGACTTTATGCTAATTTGCCGGTCAATTATGAGATTAAGTCGGGTGCGAATTACTGGGAAAGAAAAAATGTTAGTTCCGGCTTGTTGTTCCGGTGATTAAGTTCCGTGGGAACATCCCCTGGCGGCGGCGGGCGCTTTATCGTACCTTCAACGGCCGGCGGTTTCGCAATTTCGCTGGTACGGGTAATGAGAAAAATGTACCGAGACGCGTGTTCGTGGTACAAGGACGCATGCGCGCTGCGGCTGCCGCGACAAGCCCCGCAGTCCGCCGGTAACGCCACGGGACCCGCCCGCGCCGATCGCTTCCCCCGCGACCCCGCCACTTGTCAAAATAACTAATTGATTTATACCCCCAAACATTAGCCAAGTAGAAAGCGAACTTCACACTTTGAACCCGAGTCCGGAGCAGTCTGTACTATAAAGTTTTGACGGAGCATAATAATATGTTGAGAATTATTCAACGCGGTGAACTCTCGATTAAGTTGGTGATAACTTTCAAATGTGTGTCGTAGGCGGGAGCGGTTGCTCATGTGCTTAAGCTTTAAGTCGGCCGCTGAGCGGCAATCTGTCATGGTAAACTGACAGACAAATGAGTGATCGTAAATATTAGGCAGTTCTTTGTAGTACTTCGTTGCCGAGTCACGATGACATGCTCGGCCTAATGGATTCTCCTGGTATAAATAAAATGATTCTGATCTGAAGTATTGCTGGTCTGTCACGGCATCTTAATTAATTTTGCCTTTGACTTGTCATTGCTTCTTTCCATTAGCTAAATTCCAAACATTTTTACGTCAGGAACGCGATATTTGTCTGAAGTTTCGTTATAGCCGTCGTTAAACGCAGCGAGTACGCTTTTAATCAAAGTAAGTACGAATCTTTCATTACTAGTATGCGCTGTAACCTTTCCCCGTTAACATTGTTTATTACGAACTTGATCCAGATGCAAACCTTTGTTATATTTACAAACAAAAATATCTACAAAGTAAGTAGGTACCTTAGATTAAAGTATGACATTGAATTAGTATGATTTAAATGTTTATCTTTAGGATGTTACCATGTTAAACAAGGTCTTGGCCTTGCAACACCGCAGCAGCACTGACGAAAGACCAGTGTAATATGTTCATGGAAATAATTATTTGGTCGATAAGAATTCAAAATCTGAACTGCGAACAATTAAATTTTAATTTTGATCCAGCAATCAATACCCATAATTAATGGTCACAGTTCAGAAAATAGCTTGGAAAGAATAAAAAGATAGCTACACAAATACAATAAGCCTTGCGACAGCTTAAATTAAAAATGAAGTAAGTAAATAAGTAGGCACCTACTTGTTTTTAATCAAAACCTATCTCGCGAATGTTTTGGTCATAATCGCACGATAATTCAAAACAACCGTTACCTACCTATTTGATCAAAAGGTTTAAAACGCATTACATACATTTTCATGGTAGCTAGTTAATCACAAAGTATTTATGCAAAATTAAAGCATCTCCACGTTCTAAAAAAATATGCAATGAACAAAAAAAACCGATACAAATTCAAAAGGTTTATCGACGTGTATATAGCGGCCGCACCACTAGGTGTGTACTTACCTAACTTTAATTTCTAATTTCAGAAGCCCTTTTGTAGGTAAAATTCCGCGGTACCCCGGCTTTGGAGGTAGTTACCGTACTAAACGATGCTATCTATTTTTAATCTAGTTGAACCAACTTCCCCTCGATTAATAGAAAGTTCTGGAATAGTTTAGAGTTCGGACACGTTTGAATGAAACATGTTCTGCATTTCAATGAAGGGCTATGTTTTTATTCCAATCTAGTTTGAATATTGTGATTACCGGTAAAATCAATAGTTTTCAATACTGCGACGGTGGCAAACGAGCATACGGCCTGCTTGGTGGTAAAGAGGCACGGTAGCCTAACGACTACGGAAGAATGATAAGCGCGTTACCGACCCGTTATTAATATGAGGGTTCGCTGTTGTGGTTGCCTAATTTACAGATTTTTTCTCAAAAGCTGCCTATGTAATATAAGAAAAATATAATTACTCATTTCCCTCACTATAAAAGGTGCTAAAATACAGGTGTTTAATCGTGAACTAGGTACTTCATGATCTGAAATCTTTTCACGACAAAATGATAGGCGGGCGCAGTGCCGTCACTTTTAACGGAGACCAATCGGATCCTACTGAAGTGCGCAGAGGTGTCCGGCAAGGTTACGTACTATTCGGCGTATGTTTTTCGCTGCTTTTGAAAGTTGCTTTCGGCGATAAGCAGCATCCACCTTCACACTGGAGTTGGTGGGAACTTCTTTAACTTTTCTTCTCATGTCCAAACAGAACCGTCAAGGCATGTAGGTTAACTAACGCTGTTAGCCTTCTTTTCGTTGATTAGGCAGCTTTCGTCGCCGGATCCTTGCTGGAAGTCCAGGTGATGATGTACAAGTTTTTCCGCGCCGTTTCCTGCTTAATACTCAGCCGAAAGACGTCCACTGCTGGACATAGCCCTCCCCCAAAGAGTGCCAAAGTGACTGGTCCTGCGCAACCCGCATCCAGCGGACTCCCGCAACCTTTACCAGGTCATCAGTCCACCTTGTGGGGGGGCCTACCCACTCCGCGCCTTCCCGTACGTGGTCGCCACTCGAGAACCTATCCTGCTTGGCACCGTAGCAAATGCCACAAGACGTGTGGGTACACATCTAACTAACTATTTTGTCTCTACTAGTCTGTCTTGTGATCCAAAGAGGGTCTTGGTCTCCGAAACGAGAGCAAATCTGCTACGCTTTACTATTATGGCCAGCGGTATATGACAGCATTTGGCATCAATCACCAACATAGGATGCACATTGCAGAAGAGATAATTAAGTGACGAAAGGCTCTCATGCACGGGCGTGGCTAACACGATGGGGCCTGGTTTGACCCATTTGAACGAAGAACAAGGAAAAGACAACACACAGGCCAATGATAAACTTCAAGATTTTTTTTTGTGGATATTAATTAGGGTTAATGTTATCATTAAATGAACTAAACCATGATGCAATGGCATGAGACTTCATCCATCAAAATCTGTTTTGGCTGGTTCTTAATATTTTTCGACTCCTGATCATGGCTAGAAAATATGATAATTGATAACAGAATATTACTGATGAAAAGATACAAAAAAATTGACGGCACATTTATAAATACAAATTATATTACTTTTATCTACGCACATATCATTAGTACTCTAAAATGCGTTCAGAAACCGTAGGAAATGATCAGCATTATTACAACCAATTTTACTATGAGAACTTTCTAGTCTGTGGTAGTAGGTAAAATCTGTACTGTAATGTCATTACAGTACAGATTTTTGTAAGGTTATGAGTTTAAATTTGGAACAGCTGTCAGAACTCAAGTGGGTCTCTATTCTAGTATCCATAGATATTAAAACAGTTATCGATGCGAAACGTCAATTCAGTATGTTTTTTAATATAAACCGCACGACATTTGATCAAGAGAGACATGAGAATAGGGACTTCATTCGTTTGTCTATGATTAAAAAAACATTCGTCTTGACGTAGGATTGAATTGCCGCCATTACTGTTGTCATTTCTTTGTTGGTTTTTGCTGTGACGAAAGTAGAATTGTGAAAAGTTATTTGTAATTCACATTTTAGTTGAAAATATGAGTAGTAGTGACTCCGAGAACGATATGAACACTCCGCCGGATATCGTAAATGCAGCAATAATTGCAACAAATATATTTTACAGGTAGCACTATAGTAGCAATGCAGGTCATTTTCCTACGGCTTCTGAACCCATCTTAGAGTACTTGTGATATGTGTTTAGATAAAGTAGTGTATGCAACTGTACATAATTTAGCCTTAAAACACTCGTGTGATCCTGTTATGAAACTCGCTCACGCTCGTTTCATAAAACCACACTCGTATTTTAGGGCCTCTGATTATGTATCAGTTGCATAAACTACTATTATATTATCTAACTAAGTATTATAGTGTTTTTTAGGGTTCCGTAGTCAACAAGGAACCCTTATAGCTTCGCCATGTTCGTCTGGCCGTCCGTTCGTCCATCCGTCTTCGGCTTAGCTCAGTATCCATGACTACTAGAAAAAACTGTAATTCGGCATAGGTATATAAATCAATTATGCCAACAAAACAATGGAATAAAATCTTGAATTTTTTTTTGCTACACCTTAAGTGGGGATGTAATTTTTTTTCTCGTTAACCCATAGTTTGGGGTATATTTGAATAGCTTGTTCAAAAATATTACGGGTTTCCTAATTCTATTTTTCAAATTAGTGATTCGTTTGCTAGATATTGGGCTTTAAAGCCCTTATTTTTGTTCGAGTCATGCTATGCCGGCTAAATGGCTACTACTGGGGATGTGAAAAATTCGTGGCAGTAATACATATAATGAATTTAAAAGGAAAACTGTCACGGCTAAGTAGGCATAACTATAGTTACCGAGTAATAGTCGACCAACTTAAAATGTACTTAGAAAGCCCAACTTTCCTACAAATTCGGCTGACGTAACAGCACCATTTAGTTGGAGCGTGCGTGTTGATGTAACCGACAGACTGGCAACTACGGAACCCTACACAGTGCGTGACCCGACACGCACTTGGCTGAATTTGATGTAAGTATAGTAATCATAGGTAATTTCGGCTTCGAACATTTAAAGATATCTATTCATTTATTAGAAATATACGTAAGTAGTACTAAAAACTAATTGAATACCTGTCAATAAAACATTACTGAATTGGTTTTGGTTTATTTGATTCAGCAATTCAACTTTTATTATATTTCTCGTCAGAATTACTTTCTTTCCAATGATTTGAAAGATAATTTGACTCAGGATTCAAAAGTAATCACGTAACGTTGCGAACGCGCGTTAGGACAGTCCAACTGTCATTTTGTCATATAAACAATAACATTTAGATAGGTACGGTCGAGGAAAATGAAGGTTTGGCACATGTCAACTCTATTTGAATGACGTTAAGGTCCAAAAGTGCTAAACATTCAAATTCCTCGACTGTACATCTACGTTTTGCATTGAACGTACGTTTTTCGTGAGGCAGGGCACAGCGAACTGTCATCCCGCTCGAATTTAGAGCAGCCCAACTGGGAAAGTACCTCCCCCTTGCAGAAGACCACAGCCATAATAACACTACTACTTTCTCTGTAGTAGTGTTGTGTTCCTGGAGGTGAGCAAGGTCGCCAGAGCTCCCGAGGATGCGTTGTGTTGAGAGCGAGGGAATTTGTTCCTTCAGCCGTCAACACGGCGAATCCTCAAACATATCAAGGGTTGGCAACGCCCATGTTACTCCTTTGGAGTTGCATGCGTCTATAGGCTGCGGTGTCCGCTTACGATCAGGCGGGCCGTACACTTTTTTGCCACCGTCGTTGTATAAAAAAAAGGCATAACGTAAGTACGTACAACGCGTCACGTGATCGACCTGCTGGTAAGCCAAGCGATGTTGCATGAAACATCATTTAGAAAACTAAGCAAATTTTATGGTACAGAATTATCTTCTGCCTATCACATACCTACATAAAGGTACTTTAAGTTCAATAAATTGTTCGGATCTCTCACAATCGAATGATCTTCTATGATTAACCTAACAATTTGAATAGTGTCTTTAACAATTTGAATAATAAATATGATTCATCAACCCAACGCATTTATATAGGTACTTAATATGAAGGGGTTTGTGACGGATCTCATAAGAAACAAACTTCGCATTGCCTGCGGGGACGAGTCAATCTAAAGGCAGGATTCTACAGGTCTGCGGCACTGTGCGGCACAAGCATATTCAGTACAAAAATGCTTGTGCCGCACAGTGCCGCACACCGGTGGAATCCCGCCTTTAAACGATACGAACCGGAAAAAACTTGGAGATACTATGCCACGCTGTTTATCCCTTGGAGAACTCTTTTTTTAAGGACGCGGAATATGATCCTTCTTCCTTTTGATAATTCAATCCTACGCGTGTAAGAAAATATACCTTTAAAATTGATGTTTCAAGATCAAACAATTCTTCTTGATTACCTTCGCTGTAATGTAAATAAATATAAAACGGTTCGGATTGAAAACTGTTATTTGGACGAGAATAAGTTACCGTCTGCCATTGTTTGTCAGCTAAACATGTAGGTATGTACCTTTCTTTCTATTCATGAGCGTATGGAAATGTACACGTGTAGCTCTAATTACTACCATTTTCAAACATTTCAAGTAGCTACAGTCAGCAAAATTAGTTAACCTCTCCATGCATTATTCAATACAATTACTACTCACTTGCTTATGGTAACCACAGTTGCCAATTTCGTGCACCCCTTAATTGCTTCTGGTGGTTGCCAAGCGAAGTATGGGATAACTTGATAAAAAATATGGCTCATTCGTTTTTCAATAAATATTACGCCTCTACGTACACAGTTTAGGCTCTCCCTAACTTTTAAGCTGTTATTCAACAAATACCACAAAATGTTGAGCTTATTAATTAATTGTTTTCTATATTTCCAGCAAGTCTACCGAGTATTGGTGTGGCATCGCTCGGTGGTTTTTCGACGAATATTCCACGCCTACTTATGTGGTTGAGGTCTGCTTTATTTATTTAATCGTATGGCATACATTATTTTGGCCTTTAAAGTTTGTCACTCTTTAGCATCACCCAGGGGACACGTGCAGGGTTGTGGTAGGTAGCACCCGCGGACGCGAGTGACAGTTGTCTCCTCTTTGTCAAGTGAGTGGGCAACTCGACTGTTAGAAGTTCTTAAGCCGCCCGAAGGCCTCTAGCTCGGCTTAACGACTACTGTCATAGACAGCAGCCGGGATCAACTGCTTAGCGTGCCTTCCAAAGCACGGAAGTGCTCATTTATATTAACCACTCAAACATCAGGCGGTCACCCATCCAAAGACTGACCGCTGCCATCTTTGCTTAACCTGCGTTATCGTTTCCGACTCGCAGGCGCCGCTAGGCTATGAGCGCTTCGGTCTGTCTCGAGGTCTGCTTGACAAGTTCAACACCCCTAAAAATACTTTCAAATAAACCCATACGAGGGTTTAATCTTTTTCAAGTATTCCCGAGGAGTTGAAATAAAGACAAACCGACTTCTAATAGTCTTTCAAAACGTATTTTTTTATTAAAATTGAATTATATATTCAATATGCACTTAACCCTCCGGTGGTTCAATTTGAAAGTTTTTATTTCACAGGAGACAGTTTCGGCAGCTACTCCAGATTACTAGACCGCTGATTATACTTGAGATTATTTGAGTTAGGCGAATTGCATCAAAGTAGTTCATTCAAAAAGCAACTCTCCCGTTTAAAATTACAATGACAGTTTTATAAAAAGTCGGCCATATTAAATAATCTCAAAAATAGGCTTAGTTAGGTACTGCTAATCACGGCGTCAAGATTTTATTTGTGGGTGAACGGTGAGGTAAGGTTAAACAACTAATAGAATACCGGGGCAGCATGGTTATGCTGACTGGCGTGCAAGGTGGCAGGAGTGGGCGGTGGATCAGCATACGCCGCCCGATGTTCAGAGTCCGCAGCAAACTAACTGAGACACTTAAGAGGCTAACAAGATCTATTTTTTTGAAATTGATGGTATTTAAGCAGTTTTTTAAGAAAAACTATATTTTAGCACATCAATTTTTTTTTAATATTCAACATATTTCAAACACCGTGGACGGACTCGATACTTAATTGGACGAAATCGGCTCGATAGAAAATAATTGCAAAGATTAGTTTTAAAATCATCATTAAACCCGACTGCCCGAACTGCCCGAACTGCCCGATTATGTGGCATTGGATTCAGATGGTCAGGACTACTTTGACTTACATCAAGTAATCCTGACAGCAAACAACCGTGTACGTACTAACTAACATAGCGTATAAGTTTTCTTTTTAAATACTACTACTACTAACAATATATGGACCATTTTTTTTTTTAACTGTTCTATGTCTTTATTCTTTTGACGTTTGGGTCTGCAATGAAAAACATGAAGTCAACATATTTATACCTAACCGGCTAACGAGTCATATTTCACAAATAATCCACACCTTTTTATTTCAATATTTATTCATAATTATCTTCTAAGACCTGGCCAGCCAGTAACACCCGCTCTCGTTTATTCCGATACAAATAGACAGTGTGCGCCGTATCCCGAATCCTCAAGGGCATTTTGGTGTTGACAGCGTCTTAATGTCGATACGTTGATAAGTGGCAAGACGGCTATGTATTATAATTCGGCGCGGGAGACAGAATTTCCGGAAGGATACTTACCGTAACGGATGACATAGGGGACAACGGCGGCACAAAATTCAAGTTCTTGTATGAGCCGAGCGCCAGACCGCATTTCCTCTCTAGTAACTCATAGTGCAAGGCCTGAGTGGACGCCCCGCTCAGAGCGGGGCGTGCAGCGTCCATATAAAACAAATGCAATTTATATGGACGCTCGACGCCCCGCTCTGAGCGGGGCGTCCACTCAGGCCTTGCACATAAGAACATAACTCTCTAGGCAAACGATATGATACGATACGATAAGTCAAATAGTACCTTCCTACGGAGCGGTAAAAGCAGCAAGTGTCACAAATGTTCGTAGTCGGTGTCTCATATAAAGGGGTTGAGAGATTCAAATACCTGGGCTGCGTGATATAACTGATACCAACGACAGAGAAGAGGAAGTTGAATCTCGTATCAAAGTGTTAGTGTCTAAGATCATGCGCCGGAAAACTATGATTCGGATCTACAAAACTGTCGTTAGACCGGTTCTAATGTACTCGTATGTTTACGAATCGTGGACACTGACACTAAAGGAAGAAAACAAGCTACTTGTTGCCGAACGGAAGATATTTCGGAAGATTTTGGGACCAGTGCAGGGGGAAGATGGTAGCTAAAGAATCCGCAAAAACCGGGAACTGGAAGATATGGTGTCCGAGCCAAACATCGTAGGAGAAATAAAATCTGCAAGACTCCGCTGGCTTGGAAACCTTGAGAAAATGCCACTAGAAGAACGGTTGGTCGGCCTAGATATCGTTGGAAGGACGAGGTAGAGAAAGACATTGGCGCTCTGCACGCAGAAAGTTTTCCTTCCCATTTGGGAGGAGATCGCACAGAATAGGGCGCGCTGGCGCCTACTCGTATCGGACACCAAGATCCACTTCGGGTCGCTTATCCACCGGAGTAAGTACATGCTAAAGGGTCGGCAACAATATGGCACCCTTGGTGCTGCAAGCGTCCATAGGCTACGGTGTAAACTTGTAATCAGGCAGTAAGCTCGTTTGCTAAAAATAGATAAATCCTACATTTCGTCAATTATTAGGTTTGATTGCTTATTAACATCGTCGTCATGTTATTAACGTAGTGTTCTTCACCTGAAGACTAACCACGGCTTAGTGAAGTATAAATAATTGCTTCTCATTTGAATTCTCGTGTGCAACCATGCCAACAATAGAAAGCAATCGCGCATGTCACCTACCCACTCCCAAAGGAGGTGCATCGGCCAGACAGATTAATACATGAAGACTTGTGTGGATCATTTCGCGAGCTTCAGTATGTGGGAGTAGGGATTAAGGATTCAAGTAGCGTCTTAAAAAATAGTGAAGATCAATAAAAACGAGTACACTTTGTATCACATTTTCGTACAAAGTAACTCGCTTTGATTGCTCTTACAGTCGTACCTTGGTTTGAAAGGATAATGTGTATTCTTTACTAAATGTTTATTCTGAAAGATACTCGGACACAAAAATCTAAAATAGTTTTAATTTCCCTCAAGTAAAGAAGTTTGCTACATGACCAGTAAGTTACTGGCAAAGAGCACCACCTATTGGAAACCGCTGAAATAAATTCAATTCCTTTTTAAAGGACTGTACAGGTGAAGCTAAAAATCGAGAGCATTGGAAAAAGACGGGGAAGTAATTGTCCAGTAGTCGGACACATCAAACGTTATATGTATAATAAACACACACTTACAGTTTGTAGCATTTCCGGTGCAGCATGGTTGTGATAACGATTAAATTGTTTATACCAATTGCATTAATATCACTATGCTGCACCGAAAATGAAACAAAATGTACGATGTCTGATCTATACATATATGAAAGCTGAAGAGGGTCGAAAGTCTACAGTACATAGAAGATATTCGAAAAAAAGTTGGGGATACTTAGAATCGATAACAGAACACGTTCCAAAAGTTTTTAGAAGTTTTGTCTGTTTATGTGTACGCGCATCACGTGAAACACTTGCACACAACACAAACTTTACTAATCTGTCGAGAAAACCCCGGCCAGGTTTTAAGCTTTAAATTTTTTAAAGATAAGTGTGGTTGGGGTTAAAAAAAGGGGTTGCATTTTGTATGGAAACTCCTTGAATCTATGAGCTAAAGACTTGAAAATTGGCAAGCATAAATATACTTGACTAGAAAGTAAAAAGAACCCCATTCAAACTTTTAGCAAAATATAGATAAAACGTGAAGTTGATAGTATCAACCTGTTTTGGTTAGTAATTATAGTCTTTAGCTGCCTAGCGCTATTTTACCCTCCGTGTTTTTTCACGTTTTATCTATATTTTGCTAAAAGTTTGAATGGGGTTCTTTTTACTTTCTAGTCAAGTATATTTATGCTTGCCAATTGATACCTCCACCGATAGTAACTGTTAGAAATTAGAGACCTTTTTTACTGCAACTTCAGTCACGACGTCGCTGTTGATATTGAAAAACCAGCAACTTTGATCTCTGCCTTCCTATATTTGCTATGGAATCAGAGGTCACCTAAAGTTGTTTGATAGGATGAGTTGAATACTTATCTCGAATTATCATAGTTCAACAACGTCAAAGGATGTGTGTATAAAATTGGAACAAAACGGTATTCCGCGGAGAATTGAGTTTTTTTTGTAGAAAACTCCCGTGACTTTCTGAAATATTATTGGGTCTTTCATTTCTACGAAAACTTCAACCTTCCCCTAGTAGCATTTTCGTTGGCATTTCGTTGGGCCAACTTGGTGATCAATGGCCCAACGTGGGGCAAACTTAAAATGCTACTAGGGAACTTTGACCTGGGGTTTCGCTTGCAAGACCCCAGGGTATAGTAAATGTACGTGGGGGCTCGCCCTCAGGCTTTGCTTGCAAGACACAAGGAGATAATGAGTGTCCGTCCATGGGGGCGCATTTAGAACGCTTTCTGAAGGAATTCTTCGAGTCTTCCATTCCAACGAAAAGCACGGCCTTTGGCCTCGCTTGCCTCGCCGCTCATCTTCGGTACTTTGGTCACAGGTTTCACTTGCAAGACACTTAGGGATTGTAAGAGTCTGTGGGGGTTTGCCTTCGGGTCTTCGGCCCTCGAGCTCGCCTAGGGAGCGCTCTCTAAAAGCATGCTTTAGGGCTCAGCCTTCGGCTTCATACCTCCCCTTTTACCGTCGGGAATTTGGGCCTCAGGTTTCGCTTGCAAGACACCCGAAGATAATGAGTAAAGTAGGGGCTCGCAGAGAGCGCTGAGAGCGCTCTCTAAAGGGATGCTATAGTCCTTTCATTCCAACGTAAATAAAGCTCGGCCTTTGGCCTCGCTGCCTGCTACCTGGGGATAGTAAGTGGCCCTTAGCCCCCGAGCGCTCTCTTAAGGCTTGATTTGGACCTTTCATTGTCACGAAAAGCTCGACCTTCGGCCTCGCTTGCCTGGCCGCTCACCTTCGGGACTTGGTTTCCAGTTTCGCTTGCAAGTCACCTGGGGATAGTAAGTGTCCGTAGGGGCTAACCCACGGGCCTGCAGCCCCCGAGCACAGCGACTGCTCTCTAAAAGCATGCTTAGGGCCTTTCATTCCTACGAAAAGCTTACCTCCCCGTAAACCTTCAGGCCTTCGGCCCTCAGGTTTCGCTTGGAAGTTACTCGGAGATAACGAGTATCCGTGGGGGCTCGGCCGTGGGTGCTTTAGACCTTTAATTCCAATGGAAAGCTCGGCCTTCGGTCTCGCTTAACTCGCCACTCACCTTCGGAACTTTGGCCTCAGGTCTCGCTTGCAAGACACCTGAGGATATTGAGTGTCCGTCGGGCTCGCCCTAGGGCCTTCGGACCTGGGGCTCGCACAGGGAGCGCTCTCTAAAAGGATACTGTGACACCGCACAGTCTATGTAAATGACATCTTTATTTTCAAATTTGTCAGATGTATGGTTAGCCATAAGAATATTAAATACTTAATTCATAATTTATAAGCGTTCGAGGTTTTTTTTTAATACAACGACGGTGGCAAACAAGCGTACGGCCCGCCTGATGGTAAACGGATACCGCAGCCTATAGACGCATGCAACCCCAAAGGAGTAACATGGGCATTGCCGACCCTTGATATGTTTGAGGATTCGCCGTGTTGACAGCTGAAGGAACAAATTCCCTCGCTCTCAACACAACGCATCCTCGGGAGCTCTGGCGACCTTGCTTGCTTGTAAGGTCGCGGGCAGAAGCTAGTACTTAATATAATTTTGATATTGAATAACTGCACAGATTTTTTTACGATTATTTTTCTAGCACGCGCTAAAATAATACATAACATAATTATTATCATCAATAGCTTTACTACGAAAACCATGTTTACTTTAAAACAAAGGTTCTATTTACAAATCGAAGCTTGAAGCTGAAAGTTAATTTATTTTTTGTACCTAAAGCACTTACAACTTGTGCTTATGGCTTTGGTCCAAATTCAGCAAACAACGGCGCTGTGTTTGTTCTCACACAATTGGAAAAGTAAAACGAAGCTTAAATTAGAGCGCAGTATTTCTTAAGAAAAGTACATGTAATGAAAGTTACATAAGAGCAGAAGCAAAAAACAAAATAAAATGATTAATCTGTATTCGATATGATATTAATCAAATGCTAACACAATGGCCTTGATGAACGATGGTGTATCTAATCTAATTGTAGTTTCTGGTAGATTTAGAGTTTTTTATTCATATTTACCAATAGACTGAAACACAAATAGAAAGACAAGTGGATATTAATAATTATGAATTAGCGTTTTTAATATTATTCCAATTATAAGCAGAAATGAAACTAAGTAAATAATTTCTTGAAGTGCGTTTTTTACAACATAATTAAGTCTGAACCGGTGAAAGACTTGTGTTAACATATTCGTATTACTTATCTACCGGCTTATGTGTCTATATTTTCTAACAATCGCTTAAAAATGGAACGTTGCTCAGGGTTCCTCTATGAGATGGGATGAGGTATGAAGACATTTATTTCGTTCCAGAGTAAGCTATAAAGCCCGACAAATTGGTTGGCAACGGGTGTGGTCAATACTCTTAAAACTGGACAATGTAATCGAAAATCGAAACCTTCGAGGTCTTGAGTGACGAACCTACATGAAACAAAGTAGAATCGAGGGAAGGTACCACCAGTACCTATAATTTTAAAGTAAGGTTAATACAGATAGGTACGCCTGTGTGACTCAAATAGCATGAAGGCGATTTACGAATTCTAAGCGGACGACGTCGCGGGCAAAAGCTAGTACGGATGTTACTTATTAAATTATTGACATGAGTTTATCGACTAATATACAACTCAATAAGTTAATGTCAAATAAAAAACTGGTATTATAAAATTTACTAACCTAGGGACGTTACGACCACCCTAAACATCAAAATTAGTAATTGTTTAGTAAATAGGTATGAATGAGCATTTCTACTAGCACTCTGTTATTCTAGTTAGTGCCTATAACTTAACAATTACATCTAGGTACCCAGCAATTAATCGTGAGTTAGTTTAAGGTTTTAACAGTTTTTTTTTGTGTGATTGATTTGCTTTCAACACTCAGGAGATAGATTTGACTAGACCTACTAAAGAGAGTATTGAATTTTAATCAGTTTAGTGTAATATAACCTCAGATTTTCTATGCCACAAAGCAAATTATTATATATGGAATGTTCTAGATTAGAATTATTATATATGGAATGTTCTAGATTAATTGTCATACGAAAAACAGACTAACAAACTATCAATTTCGTTTGTCTTCGATATCCTGAACTCCGTATTTTTTTCGATTGCTTTCACCTTTGTGGCCTTTGGTTATGTATCCTTGTTGTTACACGTATGTAAAGCGAAAAACCTGCTCTTTTGTCATTGCTGTTCACCCTAACAATGGCATGCCTTATGTTACATCATCAATAAAATGGACAAGCTCAACGAGCGGTCATCCTTGTATCATTGTGCCCGGTGTAAATTGAATAAAAGGTAACCTTGTAACCCAAATGACCTAAATGCCGCTCAAAGAAAAAAGATCCTTATCAAAAACCGCTACAGATTGAAATTGGATGAAATAATATGTCTGTTGTGTGACGTGATTTAACAGGTGCACGGAGTGTCCTGAGCTCGATAAAGCTTGGACTTGAAGTCGATTGTCACACCCAGTCCTAATAGAGCAATCATCTGATACTTTACCACAAACGAGAGGTTCTAAAGGAGGTTCGGGTAAATTATAGAGGCTCAGTATTACGGCAACATCTGTAGAACATTTTACGGATTTAGGGTAAAGAATAAAATAAATACAATTCAGGTTGCTGTAGACATAATTTATATGTTTTTTATCGCAGAATCTAGCAAAGCTGATTTCAGGAAATAAGACGTTTAAAAATATTAAAGTATGATTTACTTATTCGAATGGCGCAGAACGTAATGAATAATGAATATTGGCAATCATCAAATAAATACGGGTAGTAACGAGAATGTAAACGGGCCTAAACAAACTAAAACGTTTAATTTTCAAAATGCGTAGGTTAACCTACCGTTTTTACAAACATTTATGTATACATTTTAGTGTTTTTGTGGAATTCTTTTGGGACATAGTACAATTTATAATTACGTCTAATCTTTCTTGTTTTGTTTTTTTTTGGTATTTTTCAATTTGTCATAAGTAAATACCTAGCTTGAATAATTAGATAAGTTGAAGTCATAGTTTTTGTTTTTTGTGCCATGATCTTAAATGGCTAAAAAGTTTGTGTCATTCTCTAGTCTCATACCACCTATTTTTGTAAAAAAAAATCCTGTTGACATGGTGGAATCATTTTTAGAGTAATTTTATTATAATATCTTGAGTATTTTTTTTTTTTTTTATTAATACTGCTTTTGGCACCTATTACATTTCAGCGCTCGTGCCATACTAATCGCCCGAGCGGGCGTTACGGTGGCGTGGCCAGACTAGACTTAAATAGTTTAATTAAAGTTATAGAGGCCGTCTATGTATATAAAAATAATTAAACCTTATTAAGCATATGAAGTATATTCGAGTATAAGGATAGCGGCGGATTTTTTTTCAACTTTGTAGATGTTTTCTGTAATTATTAAGCTTTTTGCGCAGACAATGAACAAACAAACAACCTAATGGTTTCAGAACATTTCTTCGTTTCAATCAACATACAATCTGTTTCCTATTATTGGAGTACAGGGTATTCTGAATTTTAATTGTATTGGTTTTTAAAGATCAGATTCTACAAGATCTGCGAAATAGAGTTCCTAATGCAAGCTTTGATGTTTTTTTGTCTAAACATGCTTCGGAAGAATATCTATAACTAAATTACGATACCAAAAATGTCCCTTACTTATTTTTAATCACAAAACAAGCTATTCATTGCGAGCAGGTTTAATTTATGGAAACGAATGAAAGATATTTACAATACGACGAAAAGATCATAGTAACCGTTGTTTTTGTTATATTTAAATATAATTATTAATATGCCTTTGATGTTTGAATGTAGAATCGTTACTTTGATGTGCTTGATTCGACATTCACTATTCACTAATAAAAACCAAACAGCATTTCAGTTCACCAACGCGTTGGAAAATTCAGTTTCAATAACAATGTGGGTACGATTTCTATTTCTATAAAAAAAAGAAACAGAAAAACTACACAATACAATAAAACAATTTAATGTTCAATGTACCTTATGTATTTTATCTTACACAATACATGTTAATAATAATTGGTTCTCTGGAACATCTAACATGGCAATGCTGCCACCCTTCTGGGCACGTTGTCCTCAGAAGGCGATTTGGGGCATTTTTTTCATTTACAATAATTTTAAACCTATTCTCTAATTACTTAAGTCTTTAGTTTTCTACTTTTAGTTATATATTTTTCATGTTTTTACTCATACAAATCTTGTTACCAGTATTTACAACCTTATTTGATATGAACCGAATTGAGAACCTCCTCCTTTTTTTTGAAGTCGGTTAAAAAGTAATCAGTTACAAGTCTTCCATAGTCAGCTATATTCAGTATAATGTTTGTATTTTATACCAGATTCCTTCGTAACTTTTAGCCACTATTTTAATTTGCCTTTTTGTCTGACATTTATAGTCCTAAATATAATTTCAATATATGTAGTTAAAAAAACAAACACAATTATTAAATTAAAAAAAAAAACTAAGAAAAAAGCTGCATGGAAACACAAACAGCAATCCCTACAATCACCTGCCAGCCTGGGTTTGTCATAGCCAATTACGAGTACCCAGCCCCAGTGAAAACACTTCCAAGAAAAACTTCCTCCGTAAACACAGTATGCTAGATTACTTTAAATAAAACTTTCCTTTATACTGCATAGTATAATTACTTTATAAACTTAGATTCGTACTGCAAAAATAAAGGTTTATTTTAAATTTTCTTGATTCATATTATTATTTTAATTTCAGCCTCTATGCATAAGGTTAAAAATTAAGGTTTCAACCAAAATAAAACAATATTTCTGGTTCATGCATATAAAATTTATTTCTGGATCATCAACGTTTTCTGCTTCAAGGTTCAACATCTAAAAGTAAGGTCAATCGATTGCGTTTAAAAGTTATAATTTATTTAAAAAAAGGCAAGACAAGCGTACTTTTACACGTGGCACTTTATCAAGTAAATTATGATTAAATTCAAAAATAGCTTGATTAGCTTCCGTTAGGTTTCGTTAGATTACGCAAAGTCATCTTCAACGAGTATTTCTTCTTCTTTCTGCAATTAAGTATTTATTTATAAATAAGTTTTTTTTTGTTTCGGTGTGCTTTATTTGAATAAACATTTTTCCATTCTATTCAAAAAAATATGTAACTATGATGATTATATGCAAATCTCAACACCTTCATTATTTTTTTCTAAGTATATGTAAGTATATGTCTTTATTTGTATTAATCAAACATTGTCAATTATTACATAAAACGATTAATTTAAATAAATAAATAACTACATTTCTGGGTTAGAATATCCTAAGAATAAAATTTAAATATACAATACAATTCAAATTCATTACAATTCTAATGAAGTGTTCGGCTCAACATATTCATTCATCTAGGAACTCCTTCACAGAGTAGTAAGCCTGTGTTGCGCAATATATTTTAAATTTGCGCGCAAAACTACTTTCGGTGCCTAAAGTTCTGATTGGTTCTGGTATTTTGTTGTAAATTTTAGCACCTACTCGTATTACACCAAGAGATTTGCCAGTCTTTTGGAGCCTGTGCGCGGGGACGGCCAGTCCTGGTTTCCGTCTTGCAGAATAAGAGTTACCTATAGGGTACTCCTCGGGGTTTCTTCTAACATACTTACCGACCTCGAATATGTATAGAGAAGGTACTGTTAAAACTCTAAGATTCGCAAAAAGTGTCCGTGCTGTCTCATGTCCCGTGACACAACCCCCGTGATACAACTCCCGTGAGTGTCATATTTTTGAAGTGAAAACTTCTTTAGCGGCGCTGAGCACTTTTTGGGATGGGGAAAAATTGTTAAATACGCGACAGAGTTTTGTGACGTCAGATGTGAAGGAGGTCACTTTTTGCTGCTAGCCGATTCGACTTCGTTCAAAACTGAACGCTATTCGTAAGAGTATAAAGCCGTTAAACACTTTTTGCAATAGCATATTCTGCAAATAAATTTTTAATTTTAACCAACGCGTTCTTCACCGTTTTGCTATTGAGAAAATTCGAATAGTTCGAATTTGGGCGTTATTCATAAAGAGATAAAGCTTAGAAAAATATTAACCAACGGCAAAAAACAAATTGATATTTTGATCGCCACCGCCGTCTGCTGTTCTCGCAAATTCGAATAGTTCGAATTTGGACGTTATTCCTAAAGAGAAAAAGCTTTGAAAAATATTTGGCAATGGCAAAAACAAATTGGTATTTTGTTTGCCGCCGCCGACGGGCGAGCGGCCCGTCGCACCCAACGCGCCTGCGGCCCGTGCGCCTAAATAATTGATAATTGTTTATAAATTTGCGTCAAATTCATTTTTAGGGTGACACCGTAAGATGTCACGTGACCTGATCGAAAAACTGATACAATGTTATTAAGTTTTCACTTCTGCCGGCAGTCCCGGAGTGCAACCCGGTCTTTTTTTTTTTTAATAGAATGAAACGGGGTCACTCCGACTTTTTTTAAATGTTACCGATACTTCGATTTTGGTGTCGTTGCCAAACCGCCGGCGCTGCCGTTTTGTCTTTCAGTTTTGTCGGTTCTGATGATACTTTTCTGATTCGTTTGTTCGTTCCTATTGGAAGAAGTATTCGGTTTAAGTGTAAGTTAGCTTAATTTTTCGGTAACCTTTATAATACCGGTTTCGAACCAGTATTACAAAGGTTTCGGTCACCTTTAAATCGATAACGGTAACCGATATTTCAAAACGGTTACGGTACCGTTATGTTGGCGCGGCGCGCGTAAATTGTACACCATTACGGTACCGTAATGGAATACCGGTTTCATACCGGTAAAACTGTAACCGAAATCAGTCCCTGGTTTGAGGTCGAATACATGTTTCGAACCAATACGTGGTCCTTAATGCCGGCGCGCTTAGCACTTAAATCAGTCTTCATCTGAACTTTCATCGTAATTGTTGAGTGTGATTGTGGATGGCCACCCAGCTGGAAAACAGTTTGGGGTACTACGTCTGTGATGAATGTGGACGAGATTTTAACATAAGACGTAGTGAGTGTTGTGTGTAACCCGGTAGTGAACAATGCTGTGGAAAACGAGGGTAGATCGCCACCGCCGCTGCCACTCCTTCCGCCCGCGCAAAGCATTTGGTCTGCCAGGGCATAGATCTACAGTGCTAAGCGGGCCAGCATCGCGAGTGCTCACGATTAAGGACCACGTATTGGTTCAAAACCATGTCGAGTGATATTCGACCTCAAAGACGTGGGTGACCCGTTTCATTTTCATTTAATACCTTCATTAATATTTTACAAACCCACAAATACAACCAACGTCAACGGCAACGACATCTCTAAGATACCTTTGTCTACTATCCATTACTCATACAAAGCCTTGAGCAAGGTCTGCTTCGATTTGTTTTTGATTAGTGTTTGCATTGGGATCAGTGCTTATAGCGGGATTGGACTCGGTGTTCGGAATCGGAATAATCCCTGCTAAGGTATTGGTGTTACATTCGTGGATTACAATAGCTACGTTGCAGTACAGGTCACCTCACCCCTTTAAATAAAAAAATACAATTTAGTTCTGACGTAGCTTTTTGGGTTTAATAAATGGTTTATTATTTTTATTTACACCTTTTAAAATCACGGGTTTTAAAGCCCGGTCATTTGATAGGCATGCGTGGGAATACAGATCAAGCACGTAGAGGCTTTTTGAAGAAGGTTAATGTTATAGTACCTGCTAAAACCCATTCAAGAGTACATCCTCACAATAGATACCCGTAAATTGGTTCCAAGAGGCGTTTTGGGGCTATGTAGGTTAAATGGAAAGAGTAATGGGCTATGGATGAAATTTGGATGGACAAATGAATGGGCTATTATTTTAAGGGTTCCGGACACCTGCCATAACATTGTGAGATGCTATTGAGGCAGGCGATGACTAGCCACTCGCTAGATGAGCCCTTGAAACTGCCGTCGTAAAGACAGCCAGGAGAAACACAGGTGTGAGCGGGTCAGGGGTATCGAGAGGTGGTGCTGCGCTTTCTCCGTGTTTACTCGCGGCGTTAGGTTCTGTAACATCTCCACCCCTCGAGGATATAGATCAATCGACTTCTCTTTGGGCGGCCAATGAAGGCAAGCCAGAGCTGAGTCCTTCGGGCCCTCTTGGGGTTCCACTCGGACCGACTAAGACACGCCAGAGACGGAGGCCTTGACCAACTTTCGGGAGCACTCGAGTCGGGGTCGTTACTCCCCAACAGCTCGCCACTAGCTGCCCGGCGGGCGTATTATTGTTACAAAGCTTTTTTAATTACCTTGAAAAACATTTGCGATCCAGCCACTATCAATAATAATGCCATGAAAAAACGACCACTCCTTCTTTGTTTAGGTACCGATGATACTTATACTCCGCTAGGAAATCATTATGAACAGTTTACCGCTGATCATGAAAAAAGACCCAAACATCGGGACGCGACAATTCAACTATGCATCTGATATTTTGCATTTTATGTAGGTAATTACTAGAAATTGAAATGGTCACACGTTGATTAATAAATTGAATGATATATAGGTCCGTTAAACCAATTGAGCCTTTTAGGAGAATTGGATGCAGAAGTTATGGATGTATTTATTTTAACTAACAGAGTTGTTATGTACCTACCCACCTGAAATACGCGTTCGCTCAAGAACAATAAAAACGGCTCAATCGTAAGGAAGTTCCACACAATCGACTAAGTATATTAAAACGTGACACCAAATAATATACGCTTTAGGAGTCAAAACAAAGCTTTGAAGCAAATTTTAGTATGTATACTTATTCAAGAAAAGAATCCAACGTCAACCAGTGCAATTAAGATCGAGAATAATTTTCTCCCGTGGAAACGAAAGTAATTACTTTCATCTGGTAATGAAGATGAAGTAGTACCCACGTCTCTGGTTAACTACGGACATGAAATAAAGGTCGTTAAACCAGCAACACCAACTTTAACCCTCTTGGCCTTGTTTTGTTTGAAAAATACAAAAGCAGGACATTTATACAAACCTGAATTATGATAAGATAACATATTGAGCGCAATGTTTTTACATGATTCAATTGTGAAATGAGTATGGCAGGTATTTAGAATTGAAGGGAAAAGTATTGTCATACAGGCACGTTGGATGGAAAAGTGACTTTACGTAGGAAGTTAAATGAATAAAGAAAGGTAAGCTTTTCATGGGGCATAGCCAAGTATTTATAATAATGTAAACTGCAGTTTGGCGACATGACAAATAATCACGGTACATAGGCTTTTATTAAAATGGTAAAAACATCGATATCTACTTACTTACTACTTTTAAACTTGACCTTATAATAAAGAAGTGTATTCCTGTGTGAAAATAAATTCAATTTCAATGTGTTTTAATCCCGTCATCACATGTGGTTTTTTAAACTCATTCCTAAACCTTTCCATTTAAGTACCCTAGGTACCTACACCTATCTACATGGCCCCGTTTGTGACAGGCATTACGGGGCAATTTTGTTTACAGCCCACATAAAGGAATGTATTTTTATCACAGCTCAACATAACTACACGTTCGTACTGTGGAATTGTGATATAGGAATATAAAAGTTGGGCGGTGATACTGTTGATGTGAATTTGTCTTGAAAAGGACAACCTCAGCTCAGAAATAATTTGGCTCAGTATATTCTAAAACCAGGATTAGGTACACAACATTATCAGTATTGTAAGTGTTGTTTTAAATCAGACATAACATAGTTTATCGCTTGAGTTTAGTCTAGGTATACCGTTACTATGAAAACTTAACGGTTTTATAAAATAGCTTTATACTTACTTAATATTTTTCTTTAATCTATGGAAATAAATTATTTCAAATATCAAACTCATCCTATATAAAAAGACGGGTGCCATTGGCGTGGCCTAACATTGATTGCCTAAAATCTCTTGGCCGAACACATATAAGTACTCGAAAATCTAATTGGCTAAAACTTATTACGCCTATTATTATATGGCGCCTATTATTATATTATATTAGTATATGGGTCCGATATAGACCCTAAAAAAATTGCCTTCACCAACTTTAAAGCTGAAAGAAATTAAAGTTAATTAATACCTACGTTTTTACGGTTTATAAGCGGTTAGGCAACATCAATTGCTCCGTATGTTTTTATACGAAACGACACAACAATAAAACCCCGTGCACATGTAGTGTAAAGTAAAGTCCCACAAGTCGGGAAAAATGTGGCTTGTTATTTGAAAACTAAAAATTAATGCTGAATTATACTTGTAGAGAAATATAATTCTAAATATGAGAAACTTTAAATTATGAAAGCGCAAAAAATCTCGAGCAAATGTTTTATGTACGTAAAATAAATTAATAAAACGCATATGATTTAACCGTGACCCAATAAGATACCGTGTTGAATAAATAAGGATTTAGCTTTATTACTTAAATTAACTAGACTGCAAAGTTACAACATTTATGCCATCATATTTTCTTTCGAAAAAATATTTGATTGGCTCATTAATCATTGCAATTTACTATTGTACAAGCAATTCATTACATATTATTGTAAACATTGGTTCTTTTGTTCTGTTGACGTGATTGTGAAACGTTTCCTTTTTCTCCTTCAACAGTTGAGACAAATCAAATTAACTTTCATTTCACAAATTGGAATTTCTTCTCTATAGTGCGTCCCATCCTGGTTACAATTCTATTAAACGGCCTCAATAGTTTATTACTCTATGGCTCGGTGAGACGGGGTCTTAGCTTTCTGTTCTTAATTGCTTCATTTGAAGTTATTTTTGTGCTGCATTAGAACTGGTGTTTTTGTTTGAGATTGCTCCGAGTGTATTCTTATGAATATTCCGTTTAAGAACACATGGGCGACTTTATGAATTGGCGGGGTGGGATCGGCATGCAGTATTGACTGAATCGCCTGGTTACTGATATCGTACCGCTTGTTTTGTGTAAGATTGTCCCTATATTAATATGTGTAATACCTATTACTTTTACATATTTCTATTATAATATGAGTGTATACTACAAAAAAGCGGCCAAGTGCGTGTCGGACCACGCACAACGAAAGGTTCCGTGCCTATTAAAGAGGTCGTATCGTTACTGAAATCTTATGGCACTTACGTTCTTTTCTATAAGAAAGGCAGTTTTTTGGAAATATATCAAAAACCTTTGAACCGATCTTGTTCAAAAAAATTTTTGTTGAAAGAATTTAATGAGCCATGAGATGTCCATATTTTTTATATTTTTAAAATACACGGTTCAAAAATTGGAGGGTAGGGGGACAAAATTTTAGTGAAAATCGGGGCGATTATCTCCGAATCTATTCACTTAATCAAAAAAAATGCTGAGAAACCTTATTTTGAAAGGCCTATCGATTGATGTGCCACACGTGGGCTTGTAATGAAAACAATTTTCTTAACTTTCAGTCTTATGTATGGAGTGCACCCCTAAAAAAATATTTTTTTTCCAATTTCATTACAAAACTATGTAGCAGCTAACATAATTATACCTATCCTCAAAATTGTATTCAAATACACCTTATAGTTTTCGAGAAAAATGCCTGTGACATACGGAGGGACCGACAGACACACAGACAGACATGACGAATCCATAAGGGTCCCGTTTTTTGCCATTTGGCTACGGAACCCTAAAAAGAACCTACGCAAAATACATATAAAGGTACGTTTTCATTACTGTTGACTCATATAGACTGTGTGAATACAAATTTTAAGGGTGTCTATCATTTTATCGAAGTGTCTTACGTCGATTTTCATGTCGCCGAAAACTATTACACGAATTGCATTACGTTTTTTTTTCCTAATTACATAATCATCAATACATTGTTTTTCATTTATTCAAACAACTTTTCATCGTTAATCGTTTCTACACAGTAATCGAATTTACCTGTCTTAGAATAATTAGTTGTTTATAATAACATCGAAACACATCATTAATTTATCAAAACACGGTCCATAGTTGGTATTGTTGGTTGGTATGGTTGGTATGGTTGGTTGTTTTGGCATTTTAACCTAACCTAAACCTAACCTTACCGCCAGCGTGTCGATGTCACCCCGCTTCGCTGGGTGCCTATTTCCGCTCTAAGGGACACAAGCTAAACCTAACGTAACCTACAAATAATACAGTTGCTACGATTATGTGTTGTTTTTTTACTGCGGGGCGCTTCGCCCCCTATGCCCCCCTTTTTCTAGCTGCCCTAACCTAATATACGAAAATATAAGAATTTTGGGAACTGAAACTTATGTTAAACCGAAATTATAGTAAAGGCGATTCGACGAACGACTGTCGATAGACAAATAAAATAATAAAGTAACATTAAATGAGTTGATCCTCGTGTAGAAGGTAATTCGAGCAAATGTATCGGCGATCTAACGAAGTTCGATGAATGATTCCTAAGTGATGATAAAACTCGGCGAATAGTGTTATAGGAAACGATAACCGATGTAACTATTTTCGGTAAAACGATGGATTTCCCCTATTTTAATGTAAAAAAATAGATTATTCATTAATCATGCTGAACATTACTGTCGGTCAATTGTGTATTTATCCATGTTAGAATTTAAAGCATAGTGTCACTATATAGATGGTAAACCATCAAATGATCACAATGGTATGGTAAATGGCATAAAAAATACTTGAAATCTTAAATCATGATACTTTGAACATTCGAGAAGGAAAATCGACCAGCAAATTAAAGGATGATAAAAAATATAAACCGAAAATTTATTTTTGCTATATTTACTAAGGTACGAGTACATACTTATTGTTCTAAATATGGTTCAGAATCAGAATTATTGTGAGTACTTACTAACCTAATTAAGGTTGCAACTGGATTTTCATTTCTTTTTCTTACTATTTTATGTTCATCTGCTGTTGTGCCTAAAACAGAACGTTTGGTATGTACATTCCGTGCGTATTTGTTCATCGATGTATTTGTGTAACTCCTTATCACATAAATAGATCCAAAACGGTATTTTTTTAAAGTAAATTATTGTCAAACTTTTTGTCATTACGGGGGCTACCATCGCCAACACAGTTAACTGACCATCGGTGCACTTCATGTGCATTGTAAAATTCCCCCTTTCCTTGAATAAACTTGTATAAACTAGAATAATTTGAGAAATCAGTTTGTCACGTGATATTTTGGGAAAACGATTATTCTTAAATTAGTTATAAGTTTATTCTAGGAGCTACGGTAGCCTAGTGCCTTCAGGCATGATGAGGCTGTCAAGTGGCTGTCGTGGGTTCGAATCCCGGCTCGTACCAATGAGTTTTTCGGAACTTATGTACGGAATATTTACCGTTAGCTTTTCGGTGAAGCAAAACATCGTGAGGAAACCGGTCTAATCCCAATAAGGTCTAGTTTTCCCTCTGAGTTAGAAGGTCAGATGGCAGTCGCTTTCGTAAAACTAGTGCCTATACCAAATCTTGGGATTAGGTGTCAAAGCGGACCCCGGAATCCTTTAGGGGCATTACCGGGAATAACGCTAGGAGGATGATGTAAAAAGCCAATTTATGAAAGTTTGTTACATAAATTTCTTAAAATATCACGTCGTTTGCCTGCGAATGTCAAAAGACGTTTTGTATGGTCGTCGAACCACTTTAACTGTGTTGGCGTTTGTACGAATACACTGTTTGTGATTATTCGAAACATTAGTCGAAATGGATTGATGCAATGGCAAAATTATGTATTTCAGATAATACTGTGTGCAAATATTTCTTATTATACTTACGACACAATAAAGCTGTGAAATGATATCTATTCAAATTTAAAACCATTTAGCGTTAACAGATTCCTATATTAAAGCAGTGGCATTTTTCAGCACGCGACCAGGATGGGCGAGACTGGGACGAAATCCGTTTTATTGCTATCTCTTCTACATGGCTTCCTCTTCCTCATCGGTACGTATGTGTGACACAGACATTACCCTGAATAATCATGAATTATGAGTGTTATCGGTATGTGGAACCGGTGCGACGGAACGGGTCTAGAGGCTGCGAGGACATGATTGTATCACAGCTGTAAAGTCTTTTGTTTTTACATGCTGCGGGTAATTCAGTTCATTTTCGTTTGTTTATTCAATAATACATACATTTTAGCTTTTCACGGCAATATCGTTTTACTAACTCTGTAAAAAAACTTTTTTTTTTAAGTACTTACTTTTCCTTGCGTCTCCCTTAAAGAGGGGACGCAACCTCCAGAGGGTTGCGAGTGTTGCGACCCACACGTTGAAAACCACTGAGTATGAGTAACAAGGTAATAAAATGGCTAGTTACCAGCTTCTTACGCTGACTACATTTAGTATTTTTAATACCTTTGTAACTAATATTAACGACCATAATTAACGAAGATTCACCATTATTTTCATAAGAACGACGAGCTAGCTACTTTAACAATTAAAAATATTTTGATTTATAAATCGATAGCAATATAAGTTAGAATTTATTTGATATTTATAAAGAAAGAAAGATACATTTATTCACAAACACACATATTTAGATAAAGAACACCAAAGATTATGTACTTATTAGATACTCTGACTTATAAATTTACTAAAAATAATGGCGCTGTAAGTGCTAGACTGATGTTTGCAATTTTGAATTCGAAACCCGTCAATTCCAGCAGAATTCAAACCTCGATTAGAATTATTTTAGTAATTTTAGTTAAGATACTATACTTATATGAAAAGATTTTATGTAGAGTTTTAAATAAATAACCGACGTAAATGTACAATAATATGCAATAACAGTATGTATTTTTTGTTTAATTACTATAATATTATATTCCATATGACTTATCTTTCTTTTCGTTATAACTTTTGACTTTCCGGTACCAAAACAACTATTAAATAGCCACGTCTAAACGTTACGAGTATATCGTATTTTGGAAGGCCGGTGTTTTGCAGTTAATTTTGTATAATAATTTACAATGCGTTTATGGGCCATAGAGCGTAGAGTTTTTTGACGACTTAGTATCGGTGTCATTGTATTTGAGCTAAAACCTATAGTATAAATATCAGATTACGGTACAAGAGTAGAAAAACGTATTTTATCTCGTTCCAGTTGAAATATAACCTCCAATCGAGACATTTTCCTAGGCTCGTTTACCAGTGACCAAATCGAACGTTCCAACGCGCAAACATCAAAAGGCAAAGTATTTGTAACATGAAACGAGAAAAAATCCTAAACGTAAAAGTACATTATTAACTGTTAACCCAGGCAATAAAGGCGTTCTTTCTTGCTCCGTTGCCAAATAAATGTACGCTAACAATTCGCCTCAGCGAAATGACGTTCGTTCTCGTAAATCATAAATACGGGATTCTTTGTATACGTCTTGTTATATACCTATATTTATTCATACTCGGTCCGCTGCTTTTGAATGACTGGGGTGAAGCAGGCTGTATCATAAGATGCGATGTAGTAGCTCGCTTTTGTGTCCTCAAAGACCGCCTTCAAAGTGAGCCATTAATTTTTAAAAGAGGCGGTTTTAGTTCTGTGTCATTACGAGCTTGGCGACTTTAAGCCTTAGCGTGATGTGGGACTTAAAACTGCTTAATGTTTGCTGTTAATTTAGAACGCCTATTATAACTTACGTGGTACGCTTAAAAGTAGATTAATTCATATTAAATAGTTCAGATTTTGCTTTATCGTAGCTTTAGATTCAATTCTCCCGATTTAATGTTTAGTTACAAATAAGTATTTTGCACTTCGGTTGGTTAACTAACTATTTATGACACAAGATTCGTATTAAACAATTGTACGAGTACGTTTCACTTTATTTATCCTAAATACATTGATTTAAATTATATTATTTTACTACTATACTGCAATATATAGAACGGTTTTAACACTACTGTTATGAAAATTGTATGAACCATAGCAGCATGCTAAACATTGCATTTCCGGGCCATAGAGTATAGAGTTTTTGAAGACTTTATTATCGCTGTCATAATAAGATATTGGATTGAGTGCTTATTTAAAAGGCAAATAGCAATACAGGAGTAGAAAAAATACTATTACATTATGTAAGTATGTTAATCAGCGCACTCTTAATGCATTTCAATCTGAACTAAAAGCAACATTGTTTTAAATTTTACTTTACCACCTCTTAAAAAAAACCTTTTCTTCGGTTCTGTTTACCAAATAACTTCATATTATTTTTGTTCAAAATAAAACCATTCAAAGAGATTTGAATTGAAATAGAATTGAGAACCTACTAGAACGTTTTAGATGAAACATATAGGAAAACCAAATTTGATAATATCGATATGATCGGAACTCTTGATGCTCAAAATAATATGTTTGTACATTACAATACCGGTTTGTTCACTATAAATACTCAGTATCTATTTAAATCCAGAATTTAGATATAATGCAAATTACATCACTGCATTAGACATTCCAAGTTCAGTGTGCAGCAGAGATTCCATTTCTAGTTTAAATATTGTAGTCGTAAAAACTTAACAGAATAACAGGAATAAAAAAAGGTAACACAAATCATCGCAAAATTATTATCTCCAATTTGAATCCATCTCTTCGGCACTTATTAAGGAGGTGCATTGGAAGTTATCGCGTGCTTTGAAACGCCGTTCCGACTAAATTAAAAACAATAAGGTCTGATTTTCAGATATATGATTCTTGACTATATGAGATAGATGATTGCCTAAAATTTACTCGATAGAAAAACAAACCAAAGTTGGGTCTTTATTTTCCTTTTTTTACTCAGCCTACTCAAACAATATATTATTTTACGACGCAATCAAGTTAATACTATAGTATTTTATCTCATCTAAAATCTCACTTAATGAAATATAAATAAAACTTCAGTAAGTTAGGTATTTATCGAAATGTGTTCAAAAAAGCCATTCTCGAAGAGAGTTGCATGTTTTTTTCTCGTGCGCGGAAGGCATAAGCCGTGTCTCTATCAAGGGGGCGTGATCAACTCGAATCAAGGCATCCCCTTAACCTAAAATGTTTGCGCGTGTCAATTTTTTCTGCATTATATTATAAGTCGTAGATCCTAGCTATAGTTGCTGAAACGTATCTGAGAGAAGTGGGATAAAAGTGCTTCTGTGGGCCATGAATACACAATTAACTTAAATTTATAACCAACAGCTGGATCCGGCACAGATGCTCCGCCAGAAAACACAACAGTGGACATATCTTCACGACGTTTCAGAACAGAGTTCCTTCAGGAATGGCAAGGATCTGCAGACGCCCCCTTTTTTGATCCTAGCACACCAAGAAATATAACCGGGCTAGTTGGACATCCCGTGAGACTATTGTGCCGGGTCAAGAATTTGCAGAATAGAACAGTAAGTAAAGATTATTTAGTTTTAGCTTCTATTATATATATTTAAGCGAGTTTATGCATATATGGTTCAAGAGCGAGATGCATATTAGTTTTTCTATGTCTATGTCAATTGTATGAATTTTTACAAATCACTTCTCGAGCTTACCTATTTTATAGACACATGTTGGGTGCGGGAGATTTTCAAAATACGTGTCAGAGGGCAACCTTTTTTACTGGTTGATAGCACCCGCAATCGGAGTGCGGGAGATTCTCGAACCTTTTTAATTGACCGATCGGTTTCACTGTCGTTAAACTACCTGTGAAGAATAGGTACCGGCAAGCGGTAGAACGACTGTGCTATCAACTGACGACTTTCATTCATCGTAATTAATCTATATTAAATCTGATGAGAAATATCGTCTATTTTCAGCTAGTAAATAAGATTTCCTTTCTCGTCTGATTGGATCTGTCTATTGGAACTTACCAATTTGTAGAGTAGAGTGCGTGCAACATATTATGATTACTACATAAATAAAAAAATAAACAAATGTAAAACATAGCAACGGACGGACTGAACTTTGATTTCCAAAAATCCCGGACTTAAATCGGTTGATCCGGTATGGAGCTGCGATGCTGCATCAGACACGTTTACACATATTAAGCTCATAATCATAACAACCCTCTCGAAGGATAAAATTTTGATGCGGATGTCAAAGAGTTTACCGACGTTCCCATGTGTCAAGTGAACATAATATTATTAAGTTTATAAATACTACATATTATATTAATTTTCCATTATTGGAATTGTACCGATCATTTTGATTTAATTTCTGGTTTAGAACTGTTACCAGTCAGGATATCAATTAGTATTACGAGAGATCCGTAATCTAATTTCTGGATTTGGAAAAAGTTTGTTGACCCTCTTCCAAGTCCCCATTGCACGGTTTCTGCTCACGTCAGGTTAAGCCTGTCAAAGCTTATTTGGCATCCATCGGTACACATAAAAGGTATTTCGAGACGCCTAACTTTGTACAGTCCGATAAAAAAAGAAGAATTATATTTTATGGCCGATATAATAATGCTTGTTGTTTCAAATCGATGAATTTTAAAAGCAAAGGTTTCATGGAAATAATGATTAGCTTACCAGACTAAAAGCCTCTAAGAACACATGTTTACCTATGGGATTCATGAATATACTTTAATATTCATGAAATCCGAGTTTTGATCAGAAGATCAACACACTGGATTATCTTACTCATTTAAGCCGAAATTTCTCCTCGCTTTTATTGCACCAAAAACTAGAAGTATACTGAAATGTGTTCCTATTACATAAAAAAGCCCATAATATAAACCGACCTTTAACTGAAGAAAAAAAATACGCGATCAGCCAGCTAATCCATACTTAACTTTCACGGCCTAAATTGTACCCAACTTATCCTACGGAAGTATAAACCGGTATATTACAACATTTACAACAGGCACTACAGTTTTTTTATATTTATGATTACCTTCTATGATAGCGATCGTTCCACGGAAGTGCGCACTTAAGCATCATCATTGATAGCACGTAGACCAGTAAAATGCCTCATCACGATCCACTTTATAGAATTCCAAATGAAACTCGTGATGAAATGGGCATTTTTGTTAAGGGACTAATTTTGCAAAATACCTGACCGATTTTGAGTTTTCATCCGAGTGGAATTCAGTGGGTATAGGTTTTAAATTAAAAGGGAATTATTGATGAGGGCATCGTTTAACGTGATATAGGTATAATGCGGTGGGATAAAATGTGTGTTTTGGACAGATGAATTCGAGGTGACACTCGAAGCCTTGTAGAGACATATACAATATAATTATGTTTAATGAATCACTCATCAGGTGTAATAGGGAAAACGTTTTATGCCAGGTATCTTTTATGAACTCAACTGAACAAATAATCGCAAATGTCTTGTAATTAGTAAGTAATTACATTGTTTTTTTTATGTATCTGATTTCAGAATTGCATGAACGCGCAACGCGGCATTTAGAGTCCGCACGTATCGAAACTTCACTACCATGATGTAAAATCGTGCGACCTCTTCACACGACGCTGCCGCTTAGAGTAAGTGCGGCGCCAATGCGCTAGTGGATACGTACCGGCAACTGTATGGAGAGGTTGCACGTTTTACACACATCGACGTAGTAAAGTTTCAAAACGATTTTAAGGAACTTCCTCTCTTAAATGGACATACCAAAAATTCTATTGTCGAAAATATTAAATATATAAATATTTTTTTAAGGCAGTTATCCAACTTTAAATTTGCTACTGCTTCTACATTGCAAGTGATACTTTAAGAGCTCGGGAGCTCAAGATAAAATTTAAGGGCTACATACACTTTAGCGACGTCTAAAAGATTACCTCGAAATAAATTATTTATATTAGCATTGGCACATGAATCCACTACGGAAACTTGACGTTGGGTGAACCAACAATAGGTATCTATTAGCATATTTGCATATCAACATTCACCATTGCACCCCTCTAAAATGGTAAACAGGTACAGTCCGTTAATCGAAAAGTAAGTTTTTTTATTTTATTTTAAGAAAATTGTCTTCTTTGATTTATTTTGCTCCTTTACTGGGCAGCTGCACGAGCGCTACGTCTTTTTTTCGACCCCCGACGCAAAGAGAGGGGTGTTTTATAAGTTTAACTGTATATCTGTCTGTGGTATCGTAGCTCCCAAACGGATGGACCGATTTAAATGCGGTTTTTTTCGTGTCATAGGTAATTTGATTCCGAGTGTTCTTAGCTGTGGTTTATGAAAATCTGTTGAGCCGTTTTTGAGATATTGGACTTTGAAATGAAATAATGCACTTAATCTTAATGTACCTGTCTGGTTGAATGATTGCCACGATCATCGGAATAAATAGTAATTAAGTACACACGAATGTATGTATATCGCGAAGGCAAGAATGTCGCGTGTGCGTGTGTGTAAGTGTGTGTGTGTGTGTGTGTGCGTGTGCGTGTGCGTGTGCGTGTGCGTGTGCGTGTGCGTGTGCGTGTGCGTGTGCGTGTGTGTGTGCGTGTGCGTGTGCGTGTGCGTGGGCGAGTGCGTGTGCGGGTGCGGGTGCGGGTGCGTGTGTGGGTGTGGGTGTGGGTGTGGGTGTGGGTGTGTGTGTGCGTACGTGCGTGCGTGCGTGATGCATGCGTGCGTGCGTGCGTGCGTGCGTGGGTGCGTGCGTACGTGCGTGCTTGCGTGCGTGCGTGTGTGCGTCAAGAATATCAATATTTATGTCACCGGGCACTATAACATTTTGTTAACCTTTTGTTTTGTGCAGTAATAAATCGAGGGATCTCAAAAAAATAAGAAGACGAGCGGTATCAAAATAGAAATCCAGTTTGCGCCACACTATATCAAGATATAAGGAAAGAGTGTATGTACTTCGCGTGGCGAAATGATGATACGGTCTCACAATTGCTCGCCGCGAACTTCAGTCTGCTCACGACCGCGGTCTGCGTGCGACGTCAGGATTTAAAAACAAAATGGTGGTCTGTTTGTCCCTTTGGGCGTCTGAAGATGCCTGGCGAACCTAACCTACCTAATGTTGGAAGAAGTCAAATATGGCCTGTTGCGGACAGCAATCACCAGGGTCAACTAGATGCCGCGAAAACGACAAAGTGCCATAGTGTGTGTATCATGGCCATATAATACATTGGAAGTGAGAAAGTGTCAAAATCACGAATTATTTATATGACAATATGTAGCCCTTATCATGTGGAATCGACTCCTCGTTCAGACGCATAGTACCAGAACCATAAATTACCTTATACGCGGATGACCAGATGTGCTTTTCGCATAATACCAGATACGCAGATGACCAGATACGCGTATGACCAGATTCGTGTAAAAGTGTTTTTTAGACATAGTCATTTTTGTGAAAATCTAAAATTTTGTCAGTTTGTATTAGCGCATTTCTTCGACGTAGCGTGTTTTGTGAGCACTTAGGACTTAGCGTCTGTTTGATTGTTTTTTGGAGTTAGAAAAATCATGAGTGTTCTGGGACTTGCTAATAAATTCGAGTAAAATAAAGTGTTTTTATTTGTTTGTGGCACCTGTTAGGCGGAACCTTCGGATAGGCAGGGAAACTTCTCAGCTCACTCAGCTAAGCTCTCACCATCGTGAGATTATCGAGTTTTTGAGTTATTAGGTTAAGCTACCCGTGGCGTGGTAGGTCTTGTTGCCTAACGCAGTCGTGGCTTTGGTGTACTCTCTGGCACGAGAGAGCTATACCTACCGAGGCGGTAGGGGACGTGCATGTAGGCGTGTGTGTCCGCGGCGACTGCACTAGGTCGGCAACATGACCAGTGAGGCCACTAGATAATACTGCCTAAACTAATATGGTTGGTTCCACTGCGTACATGGGTCCACAACTGCTTGATAGTCCTGCTGGACCTACTGGTGGAGCCTATATAGCAGTGGAACCACCAGTCCGGAAGGCATCAAAGTCAGTCTCCATACGGCCTCGAGCAGCTTCGAATGCATTAAAATTTCGCTGCAAACTACGTATATTAAACGTCAAACATTAAAATGATTATATAGATGACAAAAAGGACTTCCTTTGGTCTAAGGATTCGAGCGTACATCTATATTCACTATTCGGGCAAGGTCATTTTCTATGTCAGGTAACGCCATTTCTAATATGAGCAAAAAGAAGGAATGATTTATTCGAGACTTTAGTTGCCAGTAGCAATAATAACTATGGCCCAGACGAACTGCCCTAGTGTGTCTACTAATGATTTATATTAGTATATTAGTATATCTTCAATAAAATTTTCATAATCCATAATATTTGATTTGCCCTCAGCAAGAGTTTCATTATTTCTAACCTTTTTAATCGCACTTATAATATAATTTGAATGAAATACGCCCGGTGAATAAACTGTTAAGATTTCAGAGAAATGAAACGCAACGCCGCAAACGTCTAATCGAGTAGGACCACGTCCTTAACCAGGGTTCCTATTGTGATTTCTCAATAGGTAAGGTAACGCTTAGATTTTTATTATATGAGGAATCTTTAAAACCATTTAATCCATTGTCCAGAATACAAGTAACACAATAAGATTTTTTAACAATGTGTAATCTGTATTTCTTTGTTTATTTTAGCGGGTCAAAACGATGCCAGGCAGCCGTTTAGTTCGAACATGCGCATACCGGGTTTTAGGCACATGTCAGGGAAGAATTTTTTTTAAGGAGCTCGCATTCTACGGTTTTTAGTTCGCTGTATGTAACTAATAACAGTAACAACAATGAAATACATCGAGGGTTCTTCATGATAACATTCCGAAGTAGTTACGTACTGTAGTGAAAATTGAATAAAAGGTTCACACAAGGATACGAACGTAATTTATTTTTTTATTTTCCTAAAATTATTACATATAACAGCGGCATATAAAACATCACGACCCGAACGCGATCAGGTTTATAAGATCATGTTAAATAACACTTGCAATACAATACCGAACGTATAACCGTGCTCTGGCCGTTGCTGCGGCACACGATTGGACTATGATAGACAAAACATGGTGATTTACGGTCGACAAACCAGCACGACAATAAAAAGGGATGTAAAACGACTGGGTTCGACGAGATGTTAAGTGTTGGTAAAGGTTGTGTGTTAATTGTGTGTATGGGGCCTAAATGAAATCTAAACGATCGTTCTGACAACTTCGGCGGTAAAGGGCCTTTCTGAATTTTGAGGGTTTTACAGGAGAACGGAAGGCATCGATCCCATCTTAAGGTCGGAGGTTTGACAATCCAACGACGGCACGGTATGGTAGAATATCACAGGTAATAAGTGACATTAAAAAAGGACCCTGACGTTGACCGAAGGTCAAACAAAAAGGAATACACGCCGAACTCTCGGGAGTCCTCTAAACGCGACTTAACTCCTGGCGGCGTCTCCGACGGAGGTTCTCCCGATCAAAAGCCGGAAGCGCTGGTAAGCGGGACAGTCCGATCGCTTCTCCCTCCGGCTCGCAGACTCCGGATGATGGCTCTCAGCGCACTCGAACTGGCATCAGTCCTCGGGCAACAACCACCGCGAACTTAGGCTTGGGGCCTAAACCCGGAAGCTATGAAACAAAATTTCACAATAAATACTTCTACTCCACCGTCTAGACTAGAAGCCAAAAATCCACCACAACCGATAGGCGAAAATGCTTACCCAGTGTGCTAAAACAGCACCCGGCCTTCAGAAAAAGGCAGAAACTCTACGCTTCCCTCAGTGCAGTGTGACAACAACCACAACTGGTTCCACCACCGGCGAGCTTCGCCTCAGGGCTTGAGAAAAACGCTGATGCACTAGCGCGAAAACTGTTGTTCTTAATACAAAAAACTGTGGACGAGGAACTCGGGTCTGTACCCTATAAACGGTACACCACGCTTCACACTTTCAGCTAATAGACCAATGGAAAAATAATACTTCACTCTCCAAGAACTATTCTCTTTGACTCCCATTTCTTTTCTGATGATTTGACAATAAACAAGAATCATTCTCGAACAATCAAATTCAAATTTCAAAAACTTCTTCCAATTTCATTCATAAAAACCAGACAGCACCAAAGCAGGCAAACCCGTCGGTAAAGTTGTATATAAGGAAAATGCACACCATCGGAAACGCGCCTTGTGCGACTACTGAACTTCAGTAATAATGCGCTAGATGGTGCTGCAATATAAGGCAAACGGTCATACGAATTTAAATAGTTCTGCAAGGATGAATGCAATTAATGCTGCAGATTATCCCCTGAAAAGACAAAACAAAAAAACACACAACTCGAGATCCCCCTAGAATAATAAACACATTTAAATGCCCACAAGGTATTGCAAGAATAATCCTAAAAACTAACACTACGATTCATCATCCAAACTCTCGATGGAGTGGCACGTGATCGCTCCACTTGCCTAACGACTACGTTCCTCGCCTACAAAGGGAGGTTCATAGCGAGTTGAAATCGAGGAAAACCAAAACAACACTCACCAATGCGATTGCCACGCACAAAGGGAGGAAACCGAATGTTGACCCACAAAATTTATTTACTGCGGCCAACAATTCCACCTAAGGAACAACTACTACCTAGCAAACACCTAAGATACCACCGAAAACTAAATTACTTATACACCAAACAAAGAACAACGAAGATCAACCAACCCTAGACGCCTAGAACGAACTTAAACCTAACCTCAGCTAAGAGGGAAATAAACATTTAAAGCCATGATTGAGAACCGAAGTTCACAACCATTTGTCTTATCCGTGAAATACTCGTAAACCATGGCCCATAGGCTTATGCGGAACGCAAGGAACCGTAAATAAGTGTCGTTGTCCGGATAAGTATCCTTCCCCGACGGGGTGATACAGTATTTCAACTGTCGAGTGCTAGCCCACAGACAGTGAATGAACGATCTCGAACTATGTCGTAGAACGTAGTCACAAAAATTCCAAATCCAGCATGAAGCTGAAACAACGTCACGTCCGGCAAATATATGCTACATTAGCCCTAACCTAAACACATTAACCTATTTTAAAACTACGAGTTGACCTTCGCTGAGTAGATAACAACATTAACCTAATACCTTCATTTGAACTCTTGGTTGAATGAAAAACACTAACAATAACAAAAAAACCGCTAACAACACCAGGTAACGACATTATAAGCTAAATCCGACCATCGATGACCTTTTCAATCGACGCCCTGACCCATAAGCCTATAATGAAGAACTGTTGTGTGGAGCGCGAACGCAAAATAAGGCCTAAACAGAGCAGCGAAAAAAATTAATAATGACGTGCAGCTTGTCTTCCAGAATTTAGAGGGGTAATAAAACAAAAAAAATCGATTTAAAATAACCTAAGGCGACCAAACTTCCTACTTGAGGATGTCTTTAACGTGATATGTTCCAACCACCTGGGTCTCAATATCAACGAGCTCATAAACCTGAGGAGAAATTCGCCTCACGACCCGACACTGGATAAAGCGTGGTGCGAACTTACCACCCCTAGCTTCGTCCATTGTCCGGCGCTGAAAATTCCTGCGCCAAACGATTTGACCTATAGCCAGTCTCAACGACTTATGACTCAAGTTATACTTTACCGCATTGCGGTGGAAAGCCATGACCAAAGCATCAGACACTTTCGCGTATACTTCACGTAGAGTGCGGAGATTTTCTGCTCGTTCGACCCGGCTGAGCCCCACCTCCTGGTTCTCAACCTGACCTGCAACTAACTGTCGGTCTACCTGCACCTCGCGTCCGTACATTAAAAAGTTAGGCGAATAAGAGGTCGCCAAGTTGATGCATGAATTAAGATACAAGGCTACTCTCGGAAGATGACGGGGCCAACTACCCTGGTCACCAGCCACCAGAATGCTCATCGTTGTAATGACAACTTGGTTGTACCTCTCCGCAATGTTTGCCTGGGGAGAATAATACGGGGTATAACATGGTCTAGGAATATCAAAGGAGGCCAAGAAATTCACAAATGACCCACTATGAAAAACAGTTGCGTTATCACACAAAACGTTAGAAGGTGTACCGTACCTCAAGAAAACCTCCCTTTCCAAAGCAGAGGATATAGTATCGGCGTTTACCCTCTTCAGAGCGACTAACCAGACGAACTTAGTGAAGACGTCAACTATTGTCAAGATATAACGAAACCCATTTCTGGCCCCTGGCAGTGGTCCGATCAAATCGATCGACAGAAGATCCATTGGCGAAGCGATGGGACGTGGATATAAACGCTGACCACGTGGTTGCGAATTCGCGATCTTATATGCCTTACAGACTTGACAACCTGCTAATTGCCTGGCGATATCTTTGTACATGTACGGCCAGTAGTATAAATCTCTCGCCTTTAGGTAAGTCTTCATCACCCCCGGATGAACATTAGGAAAATCATTATGAATTTCAGCGATCGCCTCGTTCCTCCTAGAAGCAGGTAAAACTATACGCCACGGATTAGGAGCCAGCGGATTCTCAACTGCCATTTTGCGCATCAACACGCCATCACGCAAAGCATACGCCGTGAACATTTGAGGAGCCTCACTCACGCCCTGAAACACACGTTCATACCATGGATCGCCAGAAGGATCCCCGCCACGAGTGAACGAAATCAAACCTACATGCGCACGAGAAAGGGCATCGGGAACCACATTCAAAACTCCCTTCCTATGCTCGATTTCATAATTATACTGGGAAATGACAGTAGCCCACCGAGCCAAACGACCGGAAGGATTATCGAGTGTAGTCAGCCATTTTAGCGCGATATGATCAGTGACGATCTTGAACTTCATCCCGTCTAAGTAACCTCGGAAGTGTTTGATGGATTCGAGAACCGCCAAAAGCTCGTGCTCAGACGTACCATAGCTGCGTTCCGCTTTGGTGAACAACCGCGAATAAAAAGCAATAGGATGCTCTACTCCGTCAAACTCCTGCGCCAACACCGAACCGAGACCGACCTGACTAGCGTCGCATTGAAGGATGAAGGGCTTAGAAAAATCAGGACATTCGATCAACGGTGAGTTCATCAAAGCGTCTTTCAGTCTGACGAAAGCTGCTGCTGCGTCGTCGTTCCAATCGATCGGATCTCGGCCTTTCCTCTTGCCTATCAACGCTGTAAGAGGAGCAATAATGGTCGAAAAGTTATCCACGAATCTCCGGTAGTACGAACACATGCCAATGAAAGCCCGCAGGGATTTTGCGCTTGAAGGCGTGGGATAGTCGTTAATAGCCTCGAGTTTTTTTGGATCAGTTTGTAGACCGCGCTCATTAACGATGTAGCCCAGATACTTCAACTCCGACTTACAAAACTCGCACTTTTTCAAGTTAACGGTGAGCCCTGCCTCTTTTAACCTGTCACGAACTTTTCGAATGAGCCGAAGATGACTATCAAAATCTCTAGAGACCAGTATTAGGTCGTCTACGTAGCCGAAAATGAAATCGTCAGACTCTGGGGTCAGCTCGTAATTGACGATCATGTCGGTAAGCCGCTGCATCTCCGACGCAGCATTGGTCAAACCAAACGGGAGTCGAACAAACTCAAATAGACCTCGTTGTGGAGCGATGAAGGCAGTTTTTTCACAGCTGGCTTTGTCCGCCAAAGGAATCTGCCAAAAAGCACTCCTAAAGTCAAGTGAAGTTAAGTATTTAGCACCTCTCAAATTATCCAAAATATCCTGGATACGTGGAAGCGGGTATGAATCACGAACGGTAACGCTGTTTAACTTCCGACTGTCAACACAAAACCTGACGGAACCATCTTTCTTAGTGACCATAACCACTGGTGAAGCCCATGGAGACCGCGAAGGACGAATGACGCCGGCTTCAAGCATCTTATCGATCTCTTCGTTAAGAACCTTCAACTTGACAGGTGAGAGCGGGTAATACCTCTGCCTAATCGGCGGACCGACTGTCTCTATCTTGTGAGAGAGCCAAGTAGTGCAACCTAAACCAGCCTTATCAGAAGAAATTTCATCAAACTCGCTGATGACAGCCTGAAGACCGAATTCTTGACTAGGTGTGAGCTCCGTACGCGGATGAACGTATCGAACCTCGCCAACAACCTGAAACCCCACCTTCGGTAACACAGGATCTGGAATAAGAAGTTTCCCAGGACCATCGCCTGCAAACGCGCGCTTCAAAATATCGGTAAGACCAAAAGCATTCCAAAATTCAATGCCTAAAATAAATCGAGTAGGCAAGTCACTACCTACAAGGCAGGGATGAGTAGCGCAAAAGCCATTAAAAGAAATAGGGATATCCAATCCACCTAAAATAACAATAGGAGAATTATCGGCAGATACCACTGACGGTCGAATCTCCTTACTATAACTGAAACCTAATTCAGACAACAATGAAACATCAATGAGGGAAGCCTGCGCACCAGAGTCCAGAAGAGCTTTGACAGTGACTCCTGAAATATTAACTTCAATAAACAGTCTATTATCCGGTGACTTATTTAAAACAACCGGTGACACCGTCGGACCTCTAAGTGCGCCTTCAACTAGTTTTTTGACGTCCCAGGATTGCAGAATTGACAGTCCCGAGTAATCGCCCCTGCCCGCTTACATTTGAAGCATACAGCACCGGAAACATTGGGACAATCGCGATACCCATGCCCGATAGCGCCGCATTTCAGACAGGCGACAGCACCGATCTCGCCAACGTTGACAGTACCAACAGGAGCCAACGCCAAACCAGTCGACCGCACACCCTGGAAGGACTCGAAGTTCTTTGCGACCTCCAGTAGACCGTCGACATCCCTAACGATATTGGTGGCCAGGCACGGATGGTACCTGGGGTTCATCCCGTATTTGATGATGTTGAACAAGGTGCCTTCGGGTACCGGCTTTTGAAGCTTGGCATTAAGATCGCGAGCCTGGATAACGAAATCAACCACTGACTGGCCTGCTTTCTGCCTCAACGCGCGAAGTTGGCTTTCCACCTTAAAATCATAATCTGCGACATCGAAAGTTCTTAAAAAGGCCGATCTCAACTCCCCGATCGTCAAGTCTGGACGCCTAATTGCCCGGAAATATTTTAAAGCACTACCGGTTAATAACTCGTGAAAGCGTCTGACGACGTAGGAAGGGTTGACGTCACGCGCAATCCCCTCTTCGCGGATACGTGAAAAGAACTCACGAACGCAAGTCTCGCCGGAGAAGGTCAGATTCCACTTGGTGAGGGACTCGTTCTTAATCGCGCAACGAGGCTGCCAATCTAGGGACCGAGCGCCCTGGAACCGCGGCTCGGTATCGAAGAATTCTTCATCCTCACTCGCAAGCGGATCCAGCTCCCGGGCTTGACGCATCCTCAACTCTGAAGGAATGCGAGGCGTCACGCGGAACGACTCCTCACTGTTCGATCGTGACATCCTGAAAGAACCACCAACGATTACGACGAACGACAAAAAACAACTATGATCAATTATGATCACTTATGATCAAGTATGATCAAGTAAGATCACTTATGATCAGGTATGATCAAGTATTATCACTTATGATCAGGTATGATCGAGTATGACCACATATATAAACGATGAACACGTACGATCAACTATAAAAACAACTCCAAAAACAAAAATCAACAGCAACCGGGAATAACAACTAATTAGAATAAGCGCGAAGTCGCGTCAGAAACCAAAGAAAGCCTTAAGACAGACACAATAGTCGAATAATATGAAATACCAATAGACTATCCCATCCAAATCGGTTCAGAAAAACTTCGGTGAAGCCTTTAGGTATATCCGAACAATGAAGCCTAACACCCCACTGAAACGAAGCTAAGTAACCGAATTTATTCTACGTTAGAAGAAATCCAGAAAATAAGAACGATCAATTCTCTAAATAAATGTTTAAACTTGAGAATAATCATTCACTCCGATTGAATAATGTCACGCGGAACTTATGGATGACATACCCTCTCGAAAGAAAATTCACAAAGAATAACTTTGTCGGGAATCGAACCCTCGATCACGTATTCACTAGTCCGAGTGTACCTCCACTAGACCACGGTGACAATTAGATGACCGAACGAAAATACTCTACCTTTTCAAAGAAAAACTGCTGTAAAAGTTCAAAGCTAACAAACTCAACCTCTTTAAGAACTCCGCCGTCAAATTTCGTGACAGGTTGCTAAGCTACAAACAAACGTAAAACAACATGTCAAATGTTACGTAAATACAAGAAATATGTTATACGATTGCTTATCTCAACATTTAATTACGAGAATAACGAGGAAAAAATGCGCTTGCTGTCTACAGGAACGCCCATAAAACCTAAATATGTGCTAACACTGAATATATGAAATGGACAAGATGCGATCAAACTAAACACAGTGACGAAAAAAAAAGCAACAAGACGAACCGGAAAGTAAGAATCACCAGGAAGACAATACGGTCGAGGAACTAACTACAGCTAAAACGCTTACCTGCAGTATTTCCCTAATTCTACGGGCACAAACAAGGGGTACACAAGTCTACTAAATAAGTAAATCGGGTTGTTTTAGTTGGAAATTTAAATAAAAAGCACAGGGAAAACACAGTTTTGTTTCATTCTACGGCTACCTAATTCAACCAGAGTTTCAGATATATTTATTCGGTCACGGGTCACGTTCCGCCGGCGTTGACAGGATCCAAAATTCGTGGCAGTAGCGGAACTAGGCAGACGGCATCCAGGGTAAACAGGGCAGCGTGATATTCCTTATAACCGTAAGCTGTAATCTAGAACAAGGTTAGTGTAACGCGTCCGTAATAGGACGGACGACCCTCCCCCCAGTAAGATTAAACAAAGATTAATTCAATTTGTAACAAAGAACAAGCCAGGGTACTTACCAGCTGTTTCGGGCGCCAAATTTGTAGTGAAAATTGAATAAAAGGTTCACACAAGGATACGAACGTAATTTATTTTTTTATTTTCCTAAAATTATTACATATAACAGCGGCATATAAAACATCACGACCCGAACGCGATCAGGTTTATAAGATCATGTTAAATAACACTTGCAATACAATACCGAACGTATAACCGTGCTCTGGCCGTTGCTGCGGCACACGATTGGACTATGATAGACAAAACATGGTGATTTACGGTCGACAAACCAGCACGACAATAAAAAGGGATGTAAAACGACTGGGTTCGACGAGATGTTAAGTGTTGGTAAAGGTTGTGTGTTAATTGTGTGTATGGGGCCTAAATGAAATCTAAACGATCGTTCTGACAACTTCGGCGGTAAAGGGCCTTTCTGAATTTTGAGGGTTTTACAGGAGAACGGAAGGCATCGATCCCATCTTAAGGTCGGAGGTTTGACAATCCAACGACGGCACGGTATGGTAGAATATCACAGGTAATAAGTGACATTAAAAAAGGACCCTGACGTTGACCGAAGGTCAAACAAAAAGGAATACACGCCGAACTCTCGGGAGTCCTCTAAACGCGACTTAACTCCTGGCGGCGTCTCCGACGGAGGTTCTCCCGATCAAAAGCCGGAAGCGCTGGTAAGCGGGACAGTCCGATCGCTTCTCCCTCCGGCTCGCAGACTCCGGATGATGGCTCTCAGCGCACTCGAACTGGCATCAGTCCTCGGGCAACAACCACCGCGAACTTAGGCTTGGGGCCTAAACCCGGAAGCTATGAAACAAAATTTCACAATAAATACTTCTACTCCACCGTCTAGACTAGAAGCCAAAAATCCACCACAACCGATAGGCGAAAATGCTTACCCAGTGTGCTAAAACAGCACCCGGCCTTCAGAAAAAGGCAGAAACTCTACGCTTCCCTCAGTGCAGTGTGACAACAACCACAACTGGTTCCACCACCGGCGAGCTTCGCCTCAGGGCTTGAGAAAAACGCTGATGCACTAGCGCGAAAACTGTTGTTCTTAATACAAAAAACTGTGGACGAGGAACTCGGGTCTGTACCCTATAAACGGTACACCACGCTTCACACTTTCAGCTAATAGACCAATGGAAAAATAATACTTCACTCTCCAAGAACTATTCTCTTTGACTCCCATTTCTTTTCTGATGATTTGACAATAAACAAGAATCATTCTCGAACAATCAAATTCAAATTTCAAAAACTTCTTCCAATTTCATTCATAAAAACCAGACAGCACCAAAGCAGGCAAACCCGTCGGTAAAGTTGTATATAAGGAAAATGCACACCATCGGAAACGCGCCTTGTGCGACTACTGAACTTCAGTAATAATGCGCTAGATGGTGCTGCAATATAAGGCAAACGGTCATACGAATTTAAATAGTTCTGCAAGGATGAATGCAATTAATGCTGCAGTACCTACTAAAAACAATACTTGGGTCAGCATACTTAATAGAATCAATATTTGAGTCAAGATAACAGTTCTAAAGTATTCTTAAGTACTTATATAGTACTAGCTGATGCCCGCGGCTTCGCCCGCGTGGTTATAGGAAAATGTAACGTATTGAATTTTCCCGTGGGAATTAGATGTTTTCCCGCTTGAAAAAGTAGCCTAATGTCACTCTCCAGCTTCTAAACTATCTCCATACAAAAAATCGCATCAATATGACGCTCCGTTGTGACGTAAAAGAAGGACAAACATACAAACACACACACTTTCGCATTTATAATATTAGTAAGGAGTAAGGAAAGATACGTAAATATGATTTAAGGTAAAGAAGGTATCTAACCAAGCAAACTTGAACGTAAGCACATACTTATGTTTAATTTATTGGTAAAAATTGTTCGTCACATTACAATCCTAAAGACATCGTAATTTGTCTTCTTATTTATAGAGAAAAACTATTAAAGGCAGGTTAAAATAATCGAATTAAATTCCATAATGTAGAAGTAGTGTAAAGGAAACGTAGTTCTTGCATTTGCTTAAAACTAAATATCAAGCAACATTATAGATTCACTATTAACTCGGAAAGTTCCAATTTAAAGTTGGAAATGCGCATCGCTCCACTTTCCGAGCTGAGAATCTTAGCGAGACTGAAATTAGTCTTCTATTTTAGAGTACCGTCCTTGTCGTTTGCGTTGGCTTATATCTACAAAAACGTTTGTTGTAAATTTATATTTTCCATGTCGATCTACCTCAGCGCGACTTTCCGGAGTGACTTCATCACTTTTGTCTCATAGGTATCATGGGTGCGTCACCGCGACATCCACCTTCTGACGGTGGGCCGCTACACGTACACGTCGGACCAGCGATTTGAGGCGCAGCACAAGCCACGCTCCGAGGAGTGGGCGCTGCGTATCCGCTCACCGCAGCGGCGCGACTCCGGCCAGTACGAGTGCCAGATATCCACCACACCGCCCATCGGCCACGCCGTCTTCCTCAACATCGTGGGTAAGATCTACTTCAAGCGGCGCTATGTAGAGTGATCGCTGGTTGAAATAAGGTAGAACGAAGTGCTATTAATTATTTCGCAAACGATTTAAAATCAAACGTCCTCTTTGAATTTAATTGAAAATTTAATAAGTGACTTTAGAATGACCAAAGAACTGACTATTAGTTGGATAAAAACATTAAGTATGTAATTTCTACGTGTAAAACAAAAGTTTCTGACAATAGTACATTGTGATACAAGTGAGGTATGTTGAAACGCAGGTGAGCGTGATAAGAGAGCAGAGGATGTAATTATCAAAGGTCACGCGTTTCATACGACGTTTTTCAACACATCTTGCCAGGGAAAAATCCTTATCATAAGATGAAAATTTTATAGACCTGCCAAGTTATTTTCTTTACTTATGGTAACAGGTTTTTACTCACACGTTGTATATATCTCCAAGAATTTCCAGTGGTGTCCATTCTTTTTATCACTTCTAGTCACCACGAGTCAAGGTTTTTGTTAATACTTAACCAAACACGCATTAACAATGTTTACAAATATATGTGAAATAACCTATAATGCGCAACAGTTTTTTTTCGTGAAGTTTGCGCAGTGCGCGCGCATTAGATGAAATAAGTACAAAATAAAATAAACATTTTCGTTTTATGTTTATTAATTCAAGTAAAATATTATCAAAAGTGAAAAGTTTTACTAAATTAAAAGTTTCTATATCATATCCAAAAAGAAATATCAATTAATTAACAAAAAGGATTGAATTTGTTTAGTCGAGTAAGAATCCATTTGCCGAGAATAAAAAAAAAAGCTGTAAGTACATTCTGTACAACCCGGTTAGTTTAAGAATGCACCGTGTGCATAACCATAACACACAAGTGTCGTAATGTTATAAAACACGCGTGTTTAATACCCTGGATTAGTTATGAGCCTAAAAGCGACATAATAGGAGGTACGTTACTACGAGCAATTGTGTTGAAAAAAATATTGTTTGGTAGTTAAGGTTTCATTTGTCATTTACATTACATTCATCTGCCTTTGACTGCTTGGCAACATTTAAGTAAGTAGAAGCCTTTTATTTGGAAATTGCATAAACAAGCAAATTATTTCACGAGCTTTGTTTACAAAGTTTAGTAAGACTTTTTATTTATTCGTATGGCATTTAATCAGTCGTATATTAAGTATATATAATAGAATTTTAAAATTTTGCAGCCGTAGGATTACCTCAATGTCGAGGTTGAATAAGTCTGTTGGATTGCCGTCGTATTTGATGATATGCTCAATGTCTTGCACCGCGGCCCCACAATCGCACCTCAGAGACTATCCAACCACATTTGTGCACGTGAGCTTCCGCAGCCAGTTCTCAACCTGTTCAGCTGGCACCATTATTTTCTAGACAATGAGAAGCCGGGTGGTTTCACTGTAGGATTGTCTTTTCATTCCATTTCCCATTTTGCGGTTGTGTTGAAGTGCGTATCCATGAGGCTTCTTGCAGTCTGGTAGGTAGGGTGTCGAGATATCAGTCGGTGTGCTGGAGGGTTTACAAACAAGGCGTTGACGGGCAGGTTGGGGCTGGCCAAGATTTTCCGTGTCTCACGAGCCAGCGCTTGTTGTCTTCTCAAGGAGAGTTGTTGCCTTCTGGGGAGGAGATATGTGGCAAAGGGTTCTGATATTCATCTCATAGCTTGATTTAGCTGGACATCCACTTGCTTTATGTGCGCACTGTTTAGCCAGGTAAGCGCAGTATTCCGCTGTCGAGTACACCAGACTGAGTGCAGTGGATCAACGTTTGCTCCCCATGTGTTGCCACTAGTTTGTGCAGGATGTTGTTTTGGGTTTGTAGCTTCTTCTCCAAGTTGCTCATTTGTGGTGCATAAGTAAGACTGTGATCAATAGTCACTCCAAGGTACTTTGGCGTGGGGTTATATTGACTAAACTTGCTAAAATAAAAGTAATCGATTTAACAGAATGAACTTTTTTGAGTTGACGCCGATTGTTGACAACAATACAATGTCCTACAATGTTTACCCACCTTGTATGTTTTTTTTTTTCATTTCTGACTATTTGAATGATAAGGTGCAATTGCCCATAGTTTTATAATGAGACCTTTATATTTTTCACAGAGCCTGAAACAACGATCTCCAGCGGCGCCGAGCTGTTCCTCCAAGCCGGTTCTACGATCAACCTGACTTGCACTGTGCGACACACGCCTGAACCCCCATCTTCAATCACTTGGACTCATGCAGAACAGGTTAGCTTGCAAACGGGCGTTTTCCAAAAAAAGTATACATAACTTGTTTTCAATCACTCACCATATTTTTCGATTATATTATTCGAGAATCGTTAATACTGACGATCTTCATACAAGAAAAAAAGTGTCCCAAATATTCCATTCCGGATAGTCACATTTTCTTATGCCGTCTTTTTAGGGTTTTGTAAGCAAATGACAAAAAACGAAACCCTTATGTTTATCAGTATTATAACATAGTCGCGTGAAGCACTGGAAGAAAAAAAAACATAGTAAATCTGGGACAATCTTTTTCTTGCATATGGATCGATAGTATCAACCATTCTGAGTAAGAAAACCCAATAAAATTGAACTCTGCAAAATAAATTCATGTACCCTTTTTTTGAAAAACGCTCAACCATGATTAGAACTCTCACTCGCAGTTCATAAAACTGATCAGTGGTGTAAAATATAATTTTGTTTAACAAATCTGAAGTTGTGGTTTTGAAATAGCCAAATATTTAAACACGACACTACTTCTAAGTACATGTGATTAGATTAGTGATCATTAAGTGCATTCCGCATCACAATAAATAACTACAATTATTCGTGATTATGAAAAATAGTATAGAAACGTACGAAAATCGTAAAAAAAATCTACAGATTGTTAAAACGTACCTGTGAAGAAGTCGCTTTATATTTATTTCTGGGTCAGTTGACGATCATGTTCACTCTTGAGTGGCCATCATCATCAGTTGTTACTAACCAGCTTGGGTAATGAGTCTTTATTCTATTCTGACTAATGCTGATGTAATACATGCATGTGCAGGACGGTTAACTGCAGCTTTGATTTAGTTTTTCCATCTCATGGGTGATCTACCCCAAGCTGCCATTAACTTTCCCTGCACCACTAACTGCTCAATGGAGCCGTTATTGCGCCAGAAAACGGGTTCAAAAAAGGTTTTTCAATTGAGAATAGGAACTTCTCGTTGTCGAGATCGTCTCTTATGGATACGTTAGTGCGGAATTTGGTATACGACATGCCTTTCTGCAGCACCACATCTACAACGCATTTTTTTTCACCTTCACACAATTTCCACGTGTCCGAAGCTTGAAGAAAAAATAGGAAAACCTCAAGCCTTGTGTAATCGGATCTTTCTCACATTTTTTGCTTTTCCATGTCTTTCTCGAATTGTTTTTGTATATAAATTTACGTGTCATAAAAAACGTGTAATTTTTGTCACGCGCCGCACGGCGTTTGGAACGGGCGCGGGCAGTGATTCAAGCGACACCGCCGTGAAATCACTGATCCTGAAGAAGAACTGCCGAGAGACATACGTGAATTGAACCGTGTAATTATTAGTATTATTTCAACACGTCTCATGAAAGTTTAAATTCGATTAGATATATCCTCCTAGCGTTATTCCCGGTTGTGCCCTAAAGGAGCCCAGGGTCTTGGACACCTAATTCCAAGATATGGCATAGGCACTAGTTTTACAAAAGCGACTGCCATCTGACCTTCCACCCCTGAGGAAAAACTACACCTTAATGGGATTAAACCGGTTTCCTCACAATCTTTTCCTTCACCGAAAAGCTAACGTTGAATATTGATTATTATTAAAATGCCTTCCCAGCACCTATGTATTACCTACAATACAAGCCATTTAAGTATTTTTTCTTGAAAACTGTATTCACTAAACCAACTGAGTATTGCAGCGGGTACAGTATGAATATACATGTAAGTATAAACCTAGTCGTACTTATCATCGCTCGTAGGTGGTTGTCAGAGAGATTACTTTGAAACTAAGAGGGACTTAATCTTAACTCAGTTACAGTACTTACATAACTTGCTGTGATAAAACAACTTTGAGTACCCCGGTTAAATTTAATTGCTCAAACTTTTTAATGTTTTCGTAACATTGTCCTTTGTTGTAAATTATTACGTCAAACGAAAGATTGGTGTATACATTGAGGAACCTGGATACAAAACACAATTTTCAAAGAGGGCGTTTAATGAACACAATTTGTTAATTGAGGGACACAGTTGGTGAGCACATAAGACAGTCTATGTATTCGGGTGAAAGCGTTTATTTATTTTCAACACATTTACTCGTAACGCACCTCTTATGACGTCGCTTTTAGGCTCATAATCCTGGGTATTAAATACCAGTGTTTTATAACATTACGACACTCGTGTGTTATGGTTATATCCCGATTAAGTCACGTTAGCACCTTGCAGCAATAAGATGTATGCATGAACACGGTGCATTCCTAAATTAACCGGGTTGTACAGAATGTACAGCTTTTTTAATTCTCGGCAAATGGATTATTACTCGACTAAACAAATTAAATCCTTTTTGTTAATTAATTGACTATTTATTTTTGGTTATGATATAGAAACCTTTATTTTAGTAAAACTATTTCACTTTTGATAACATTTTACATGAATGAATAAAGATACCATTTTAAAACTAAAATATTTATTTTATTTCGTATTGGCTGTTTAGATATTTCATCTAACACATGGGCGCGGACTGCGTAAACTTCATGAAAAAAAACTGTTGCGCGCCATTATAGGTTATTTCACAAATATTTGTAAACATTGTTAATGCGTGTTTGGTTATTATCAAAATTGTTGACTCGTGGTGACTAAGGAGTGTTCAATTTACTAAGCGGACATCAAAAATAGGTTTATATAGGGAATTATTATTACAAAAATAAGTTTATAATGATGAATATTTATTTACAATTTTAACATAAAGCAATATAAACACAAAAATAATCAAATTTAATTACAACGGTAGAATTTTCGGACTTTAGCCCGGATTCGCCGCATAAGTGTTTGCACGTCACTTTTTGAAACTTTTCTACATGCAGAAAACCACATGCTTCTAAATACTTCTAATGAACCAGCTACTCGGCCATCCTTCCTCAGGTGTCTCTTAACAATGGCCCAGTATCGCTCGATTGGGCGGAGCTCCGGGCAGTTTGGTGGATTGTCTACCTTTTAACAAATTCAACGTTTTTTGTATTTAACAGCGTCAAGGTCTCACCAGCATAGTGAGCACTTGCTAAATCAGGCCAAAACAAAGGGGGGACACTGTGCTTTCTATATATTGGAAGCAACCGTTTTTTGATGCATTCATTTCTAAAAATTTCGCCATTAATAGTGCCGGTTGCAAAATAAGAGTTACTTTTGAGGCCACAGTAACAAATTGCCTGCCATATAAGAACTTTCTTACCGAATTTGTCCATCTTTATGGCTTTTTCGGCATCGGGTACATTTTCTCCTACAACTGCATTGTAATACTGGGGCCCTGGTAACGTATTGGTGTCAAATTTTACGTACGTTTCATCGTCCATAAGAATGCATCGAGATTTATTTGTCAGCAACATATTATATAAATTTCCGCACCTTTTTTTGGCCCGCGTTTGTTGCTCAACACTTCTCTTTGGCATTTTTTGTTTCTTGTATGTCCGTATGTTATTTCTTTTTTTTATATTTTGTATAGTACCTATGCTAACACCTACTTTTTTAGCAATTTCCCGAACGGACATGTACTTTTTAGATTTTAACAAGCACTCGACTTTTTCATCGATATGTGGGTTTGCCGATCCACTTCGGCGTCGCGATTTCGGTAAATCTTCGAGGGTATGGTGCTCCCCAAACTTTTTTATTATTTGAAACACCGCTGACTTGGAACATTGAAACTTATTAGCAATTTTCCGCAATGAAAATTTGCCTGTACACCAATTCTGCAAGATTAATTTTCGATCTTCAATATTAATTCGTTCCATCTCGAAAAATATTTTGACATTTAATAAAATATATAAAACACTTGATAGAATTATCCATGGTCATTTTATATCCGACCAGTACTTATTAGTTAGTTTTAGTTTAAGTTTTAAAGCTTGAGTTAAATATGTCCGCTTAGTAAATTGAACAGTCAGTAGATAAGTGATAAATAGAATGGACGCCACTGGAAATTCTTGGCGATGTACAATATGTGAGTAAAACTAAAAACCTGTTGTCATCATTAAGTAAAGAAAATGGCTTGGCAGGCCTATAAAATTTTCATCTTATGAAAAGGATTTTTTCTTCTCTAAATGTGTTGAAAAACGTCGTACGAAACGCGTGAGCTTTGATAATTACATCCTCGGCTCTCTTATCAGTCTTATCACGCTCACCTGCGTTTCGCGTACAACAAAACTCTTTTAATGGTACATTGTGATACACTTGTATCACAATGTACCATTATATATGAACTATTAAAAGAGTTTCATGTGAGATAAAAGTACAGACCCAATATGTAATCATTTTAAGTACACACAGACTGTAAATGGGTCAATCAACTTTTTCATGTTGTTACTCTGTCCAAGCCAGGAGACAAAATTAAATACATGCACATTTTATTTTTGCCAAACTTGCATTTCAAGCATGAGTTTTACAAATTAGTGTGGCACATTATGTAAAGTCTTAGAGTATCGGTGGTCCTTACACTAGGTCCAGCCTGTGTCGTAAGAACCAAACCGACAAGTTCGATGCAAAAGAAGTTGTTACAATAAGGACTAAAAGACACATGCCTAAAATATGATAGTCATAAATTGCAGTTTTTAAAAGTGACTCAGGAGACGTATCCATGGCAACTAGTGGCAGAACATAGTTGATCCAGCCTAAAATACCATCCGTATCTGCCGCCGTCTGTCTACTTTTTAATTATTTGATAATTTACGGTCGCTGAAAAATGTGTGTAAGTACGTAGGATTATTTTTATTCTTGTTTTTTACTCGTAATAGCAAGTCGCTGTATCATTTTACTGGTAACAAGTTTGTTTGTCTATTTAACATATTTCGACTAAGAACAGCGAATCTGATAAATATACTGTTAGTGCCTATGAATTTACAATTCTACTTTGAAAAATTACATTTTACCCGAGTGAATACCGTGCATTTTACCGTGTGTACCGTTTACTCATATGTAGGCACATTTGTATGTTTTAAGGTTATCGTACTCAAAGCAATGAAGGTTATAATAGTATAATACATTAAATATAGATTTTAGAACTTATGAAACGCTCGTTCACAGACATAATATATGGAAGAGAATGCTTAAATATTTACTAAACATAGGTACTGTTCGTTGTTAATTTCACCGTGAACTTATAGGTACCTATATTACGCAGATTAAAATATTGTGTTAAAACTTAAAACAGTCAATCTTGCATTATATTTAACACGTTCGTTGAGAGTACCGTCAAGCCTACCATATAGGCCCGCCTGTCGATGTACTGTCAGTGAATGCGTTAAGTTAAGATAAATGGCGTAAAGAGGAAGTTTCCAATATTAAAATTGCACAACCGTAATTTCCATCTAGAACGAAAATCTAATAACATCGCCTGCAAATGAACCCAGTTACCCGTGTTCAGACATCGAAAATTATAGGGTTGCCTGTGAATAGATTTAAACAGTAGCGTTCCCTAAACGATGATTAGGACATAAATCCCGCGTTTAACGGGACTGCAGGTAGGTAACCCTTGGAAGGATTGGAAACTCTATCCTAAGTTCGTTGGGTCATTGCTTTGAACGTTATTACCTTGTGAAACTCTAAGAACTATTTTGTATTCAAGGTGAAATTGATTTTTGTAGTAGATTTAGATTCGAAAAGCCTTCTTAAAACTTAATGTATCTTGAAACATGTAAAGTTAATTCGAGTCAATAGGCTTTTTACGACATCATCGTCATCATCATCATTTTCAGCCTGTAATAACCCACTGGTGAGCAAAAGCCTCTCTTCAAGTAAGTACGCCACTTATCCCGGTCCCGTACTAGTCTCATCCAGAAATGACCCGCGGTCATTTTTACGTCGTCAACCCATCGAGCTGGTGAACGACCGACGCTTATTATTCCTGTAACTAACTAATTTGTCAACGTTTTGGTCCACCTACCGTCACGCTGCCCGGCAATATGTCCATTTGCGTTTGGTTATCACACCTCCGACGTCACGCACCCTATACTAGTGCGACGACGGATCTCAATATTTCTCACTCGATCTTGTAGCTTAATGTCGAGCATGGCGCGCTCCATGGTTTTCTTTTTACGACAACTTTTAAATACTGGCTCTGTGCGATGTACCAGTAGGTTCAATGATTATAGACCGACTCCGCAAGTCAGTCATTTTGTTATTTCCAAAAACTGAATAAAAAAACTATGTAATCATTTAACCTGCTCACGAGATTTCACGAGAATCGCTTGGAAGCCTGTAGAGGCGAACTGCCGGTTAGCTGCACATTCGGACATACGAACGCCTTTTCGCCCAAGCTGAAACGGAGGACTTTGTTCGCTCCGCTCGCTGTTCAATAATATCATTCGACCTTTACTATTAGAAAAATAATAACTCCCCATCCTCGTTAGTATAAAATCGTATCGTCTGATTTCTTCTAACGCTTGGGAAAATATGAAAGGTGCCATGAAAAACTCAGCAGGCTAACTTAATACTTAAAAAGACAAAATAAAACGTTTACTATGGCATCATTTACACGTGAGCTATGCAAGCCGAAGCACGACACAAGTATCTACAGTCACCAAAAAAGATGTCTGTTTCTGAAATAGACGCAAAGGCCTAGGTATAATGATTATAATGATGCAAGCAATACGTGTGGCACACGAGAAGGTACCATGGTAACGTGAGTGCCAAGACCATTTTTCTCAAAAACGCGTGAAGTTATGAAGTTAAAATTAAAATCTTACGATTAGAATCATCAAATTTGGCAAGCATTAGTTAGTACAAGAGGTAAGATTTTCGATTAAATTAAACTTATTTCAATAGAAATGAAAATCGTGTATAGTTATGTACCTACAATACAGTTTATATACCTAATGACCAATGACGGACACGAATTGCTTGTCTTGTATTAGTAAATAAATATGTTTACCTATCAAAAGATGCCAATACATGTAGGCCCAAATTATGTGAAAACAACCGGCTATCTTTTATAATTGGCCATAAAACTTAGACGACCTCGGTTAGCTAAAATGTGTAGGTACCTACTCTCCCTTTCTTACAAAGACAAATGTGACAGTGACAAATACAGACAAACAAATTATAAAGGTATTTTAGTTAAAATAGGTTTAATAGATGCTTATGAAAAACACCAATAGCTTTTTAATAGTTGATTCGACCAACCAATAATGTATTGGAATTCTGCACTAGTGCATTACTTGAATGTTGTCTTTTATCTCAGATGAAGTCCTAATTCCAGTTTCGTGAAAGCGGGCCTGAACGTTACAGAAGTGGTTGGTGTAGGCTGAGTAACATGGCCAGTTCTTGGACACTGAACTCTTAAAATGATAAAAGTTTTTAATATTTATCTGGTGCTCTCTAAATACACCTAATTTGAGCAATAACAGAACATAAAAGTATGCCACTTTTAGACGTTTGTGAAATATGGGGTTTTGTTTCGTTGCCAAAACGAGATTCTACTAGATACGAAGTTACAAACAAAACGAGTTTTACCAACTCGGTATACTCGTTTCTTTGGCAACATGCAAGCCAACTGCTTTTCCATTTGGATAAAAATGGTAACCTTTTCTTTAGTGTGGATTTTTATTCCAACTAAAAAGGTAGAACATAATGATTACAACAGTGTTACCAGTCAGAACTCAAAAGTAAATCCATTTCGTCAGTTTCATTCGGTGTTAAAGTGTATGCAATTAAAAAAAACTTCACTTTCTGCTGGTGGATTGCATACTGCTTTGGACGCACGGCAGAGGATTACTTTTCGAACGTAATTTTCCCATAACTGACGTAAGACCAAAAGGTGATCTAAATGTATTTTTTTTCATGGGAAAATTACTGTTGAGATAACTCAACTAACGTACGATCGAAAACTTCGTGATCGCCCTCCTGGTATTATGACTGCCGGTCATTGTTTTATACCAAACTTAGAACACATTATACTTCTGCCGTAGTATCTTCATCTTCCGATATCAAATATTGCTTTGCTTTGCTTTGTTTGGTATAAGCGTCGTAGTTAAATGACAATAAAATCGGTTCGACATTTCATAGTTTTACATGATAGTGTCATAGTTTTTTCTAAGGTGTAATTAGAAGAGTGGAAGGGATTGAAAGATTCGTCGCCACTAGCGGACCCACGGTAGCTCAATTGCAAAAGCGATGGACGGATTCCAGAGGTTGTGGGTTCAAATCCTGCTCGTGGCGAATAATTTTTCAAATTTCCACTTTAACCGAAATGTATGTCATAGTTTATTAAAAAGTCTGAATGAATAGGTAATAAACTTCGACTCGGCGCGCGGCGGCATTTCCCTGGTAACCGAGAAAGGCATGAAAAGCACCAGCCGTCTGCTAGTTCAGCGGGCGAGGGGCGCCGACGCTGGGCTGTACACATGTGGACCGAACAACGCGCCTCCAGCCTCCGTTAGAGTCCATGTGTTGTCTGGTAAGTAATCATTCGTCTAATGTTACATATATATATAATTTATTGCAGCATATCAAAATTAGGGAATATTTCGGTGGATGACGTTTTCGCGGTGGATTTCGCCCGGCATTTATTTTTACATTGCACAATTTGGTCATCTTGTGAAAAGTCTCGAAGTCAGAATGCTACCGGTAGAGGAGACACCCTTAAACAGCAATAATACGGGTGTAGACAAGGCACGAAATAAAATAATCAATATTGATGTAATAATACATTTTGAGTCTTCACCCCTATTAAGCAGTAATGAGACACCGAAATCGTAACCGGTAAATTCTTAGAAAATATTTCGTAGCCAAATAGATGTTATAAAACCGTGATTAAAATAGGATTAGGGGTGTCAGTGTTGCCATATAATAACGGCACAGTTTATATAAATACGGCTATTCCAATCCCAAAATTATCGTGGTTTGAATTAATTAATTTTAAATGAGCTTATAATAATATTTAAAGGTTTCTGGACAAAAAAAAACACTGTACTGATGTGTGAGATGTAGGCAAAGTAGATATTTTTATAATGGACTTTATAAAGACTTAGGTGTGACTCCTAAAGGGTTACTTCGAGAATCCACCCATCTAGTCAGTTTCTATCAAGAGGTTCAGACTTTCTTTTTGCTGTAATAAGATTTTTTTTTCTGTATTGAAAGCGGTCATGTTGATTTTTTTCTAATGGAGTTCGACTCGTGGTAAGGAAGAATATACAACACATGTTTAAACGGTGTATCGTATACAAACCTACGTATAAACGTATAAATATCAGTTTCTTCTTATAAACACTGTGTTTTGTAATGGCAATGCGTATTTAAAGTAAATACATATTACGTAGACAGACGCCTATAAAAGTTTTATTGTTATAAAAGTTTAAAAGGTTTTTGTCTAACTGTGATAAATAAAACAAAATGTGTAATGGATATTGTATGCTTTTAGTTAGTTGTTTTACTCACCTTTAGAATTTGGGGATCGCGGTTTGCTACCTTTCGTGTGTAAAATAAGTTGCGTAACAATGAATGCGTGTATTAAGTAACTATAAGAGTATTCTTTTAATACAGGGATCATTCATTATGCAGAAAAGCATAATTTGTTCTCGTGAATACAGGAAAATACAAGGAGACAAGAAAGTAGCACCCTTATGACGCAGCGACGTCAAAGAAATGTGTTAATTTTTTGATAAGCAGAAACCTAAAGTTGCAAAAATGTAAGCATTTGTTTTGGCATCGTCTGTACACGCACGCTTTTTCTGTGTAAAAATTTGGGGTTTATGCTGCTATAGGCCGCATCTAAGCACGACAAATAAACCGTAGATTGTTATGGCAACAAAAAACATGAATTGTCACATCTAAATTTTTAGCATCACTTTAGCGGCTCCAGCCCTATTCACTGTTTATAGAACAAAAACAAAACTGACAAAACGTTCGTTTGGCATGGTAACCAATTCAGTTAAAAGGACTCAACGTTTTAATTCAATGAAAAAATGGCAGCACTCCTAGCTCATATTTTAAAAGCTTTTTGTCTCTTTTCATTTGTGTATTAAGTTGAGATATATATCTTATTTGTAATAAGAAAAATTATTTGTCATTTTAAAAAAAAGCTTCGTATAAACTTATTCTTGACTCCTTAATTATGTATTTAAGGACTCAATCGCCCATAATATTTAGTAATTTGGGTTAATTATAAAACAATGCAATGCTTGAACTAAACATAATATCATTTTTTATTAACATACGTTTTACTAATGTATTTTTATTATTAGAAACATGTTTTTGTTTCCTTATCTATAACTCAAAGAGTAAGACTATCGATTGTTAGTTATGGTTTAAATTGCCTATTCAATCCTAGTCTAATGTTTATTTGGAAGAATATTAGTAGGTAGTTATGGTATCACCAATTATTGAAATAAATGATGGTATAGTCCCCCATTCAAAACTCATTCTGCAGAATCAGGATATACATTTTGTTAGTGATGGTTTGCCAAAGGCTTACCCAAATGATAATTAATTCAAAGAACAAGATTATTGATGGATGACAGTAGAATCATATTTTGTGTTGTTAATCTAATTCGTTCTTTAATAAAAATAAAAGCGTTCCGTTTTAATTTCCCTAGGTACTTTAACCAGGGGTAATGAATTGTGTTGTTGTCACAACCAATCACATGTTATTTTTGCTTAGGAAACAAATATAATGTAAAACCTTTTTCATAGGCCAGGTGAAATTAAAATGTATTTCATTAACATCAGAAAGGGAGCTATTCTCGCTTGAAATACAATATTATTGTTTTAGTTACCTATTACCACACGATGTTTTTTGTTTATACCAAACTAGCTGTTGCCCGCGACTTCGTCCGCGTAGCACTTGTTACCGTCTTAGAAAAATGATTGCTATTCAATTAGTGTAGGCGGAACCTTAATTATCGCCAACCGTACGCTTGTTGGCCACCGTCGTTGTATTAAAAAAAAAGTCGTTGTATTACTTTTCTGCTAGCAGTTGGATTATGTATCTTGACTACTAAATGGCTGACCATCCTACTACTATTCTAAATGCGAAAGTGTGCATGTTTAGATGTTTGTTACTCAATCACGCTTAAAAACGGCTCAACCGATCTGGATGAAATTTTGCACGAAGATAAATTATAGCCTGGATTAAAATATATAATAGTTTTTATCCCGGGTCCACGCAGACAAAGTTGCGGGCGGAAGCTATTATAGTATGTATGACCTAAGAATTACCTCATTTCACAATTTACTTGTTTCCTCATACATACTTCCAACCCTTTTTAACCCCCTTAGGGGTAGATTTTTCCAAAACGCCTAAAGTAATTTTTTTGTATTCAATTAGGTAATCTGTCTATTGAGTTTCAAGTTTCTAGCTCAAAAGGAAAAGTTTCCCTCATACAAATTTTGCATCCCTATTTAACCCCCCCTTAGGAGGGGAATTTTCTAAAACGCTGACAGATTTTTTTTTGGATTCTAATAAGAAATATTTTTACAAAGTTTCAAGTTTCTAGCTCAAAAAATAAAGTTCCCTCCATACAAACTTTGCACCCCTATTTAACCCCCATAAGGGTGGAATTTTTGAAAACGCAGAAAGTACATTTTTGTATTCTAATAAGTTATTATTCTACAAAGTTTCAAGTCTGTAGTTCAAAAAATAATGTTTACCCCATACAAATATTGCAACCCTATTTAATCCCCTTAGGGGTAGAATTTTCTAAAACGCTGAAAGAACTGTCTTTTTATTTTAATAAGTAATCTTCCTACAAAGTTTCAAGTCTCTAGTTCATAAAATAATGTTTCCCCCATACAAACTTTGCACCCTCATTTAACCCCCTTTGGGATGGAATTTCCAAAAATCCCGTCTTACCCCTTGCCTACGTCATAAAAGGAAGTTCTGGTGTAAATTTCAAGTTTCTAGTTCCAGTAGTTTCGGCTGCACCGGTGATGAATCAGTCAGGAAGTCTTCTTTTATATATATACCTAGATGATTGATCATAATAGTTCCACTAAGTTACTGCATTTTTTAAAATTAACACAATAAGGATACAAATGTAAACATTTTAGTCGTCGTCTTTGCGCAGCCCTCCGGAGAGGAACAACCTAAGAATTATCCAGGGGATTATCTAATCCACCACGCTTGTCCTTGTTCAGGTCTAGTTATGAATATTTAACTAGAGCTGTTTTCGGACTTAGTCTTCCGTGCAGATAGTCGTACAAATATTCCTGCAATTATTATGTATGTTGTTAAGGCACATTTGCAATATTGATAGCCGTTAATCTTTAAATGGGTGTCTATTTTGAATGGTTTTTGCACTTCTATTTTTAACTACGACACACATCTCGTACATCACTGCAATACCATTCAAGGCTTACTTACAATTAATTTAATATATAGGTATAGATAATTTACTTAAAATCACCATTAAAACATTATATGAATATCGATATTTGTATAATAACTGCAATGCACTCATAACTGCATTACTATGTACCTACTTTAGTTGTATTTCGAATTTTAGAGATCGCTGACCGCCGGTTGTCTACCTCTACCTACATGTTATTGTTTCTCTTTCTAACTGCTTCGTTTTTGTGACGTGTGTAATAAAGAGTATTATTATGGTATTGTTGTATTGTATTTCTTTTTTGTGTATCTTTTTTTCTCTTTTCAGGTGAACATCCAGCAGCAATGCAACAAGGGTGCGCAAAATCATCTCTAGACAAAACGACAACGATAATCTGCTGTCTTTTAACCTTTTACGTCTCAAAAGCGTCGCTTTCTGATACACTATTTGGTACTTAACTTATCAACAAATTCTTCAACATCTTTATGTGAATAAATAAATAAATATTTGCGGACAATCTTACACAAATCGACCTAGTCCCAAACTAAGCAAAGCTTGTACTATGGGTACTAGACGACGATAAACATACTTATATAGATAAATAAATACTTAAATACATAAAAACATCCATGACTCCGGAACAAATATTCGTTTTCATCACACAAATAAATGCCCTTACCGGGATTCGAACCCAGAACCTCTTGCTTCATAGAATACAGTTGTTCAATCATTAAACAATGTAAATATATTCTGTAAATAACACACATTTATTTTATCTCTGTAAGAAGTGTACTCATTTTGTTTTTTACGTTACCTTCATAATAAATTAAAGAAGTAATGTTAGGGCTATTCTACCATGTAATTTTTAAGATTTGTAAATAGTAAGATAGTAAAGTAATAAAGACATCAACGAAAAATAAATACATTGTTATAATTAAGTAGTAGTTTTATTTATGAATTTAAAATGATGGTATTGAGATCTACTCACCGTGCCGGTGGCAAAATGTCACGTTTGTCCTTTGACGTCATATTTAAGTAAATAGAGTCACAATGCTGTAGAAATATTTCAAGAAATGGGACTCAAAATCATAACTGACAACTCTAGCTACATTTCAGTAGTTGCTAAAAGGATTTACTTACAATTCATTACCTGCATCACGATAATGTTTCATACAAAAGAGAACTTGGTTTTAGGCTTTAGCCATATTAGCAAATTAACATCGAACATTAAGTTTTACCTTAGCTGAAAGGTTAGCTGGAAGAGATCCCTCATAGGGATAGGTAAGTTCGTTTTAGTTTATTGAGATTTTATCACAATGTGACTTGACTGCTGCTCACGTCACAACTACTGTGCCCCACCGCTATGAATTAATCCTGACATATTGTACACTATGAAGTTCCTGAATAAGGGCAATGTGAACCATAGGAAAAATAATACATATTTAGTTGTTGCGTGTGACATAATAGTGAGTGGCAATAATTCCTCAAACAAAATGTTGTCAGGCAATTGTTTAGCCACAATATCCAAGTGCCATAAACGCTCTTAAATAAAACGGCTATGTTTAATAAATACTATCATCAAATAGAGACTCTATTGTTAAAGTAGCCTAAATAGTTATAAATACAATATGGTCAACATTGCTAAATAATATTTTTTAACCTCCTTTCCTTAGTCATAAATCCGCCTTTTGGTTGAGAAAGTGTAGATGTTTAATTCGTTTATTTTACAGTATCAATTAGCGGTGACCCTTAAAAATAAAAGACAATCACTTTTTTCCCACTTAACAATGAAAGACAATCGCATTGTTTACTAGGCACATAAGAGAAGTGGATTCGGTCTAGCAAAAAGAATCCGCACTATACAAGGCGTGCAAAAATTTCAGACACAATCCTATTTGTAAAGTCGTTAGAGCGTCTTAGATGTTTTGCGCGCTTTGTCGAATCAGATATTATACACATGTACCTTCGACGGGACTTCGCCCTTAAGGGGCTGACAAGACCTAATTATGTTGAAATTGATGTTTTTAAGCAGTTTTTTAAGAAAAACTGCTTGTTCTAGCACATCAAAAAAAATATATGTTAATATTCACCATATTTCAAAGAGCGTGGATGGGTTCGATACATAATTGGACGAAATCGGCTCGATAGAAAATAATTGCAAAGATTGGTCTTAAAATCATCTTAAACGGTTCTATGTCTTTATTTTTTTGACGTATGGGTCTGCAATTAAAAGTATGAAGTCAACATATTCATACCTAAACCGCTAAGGAGTCACATTTCTCAAATAATCCATACTTATTTTTATTTCAATATTTATGCACTATTATCTTCAAAAACCGGGCCGCCCAGTGAAACTCGCTCTCGTTTACTCCGATACAAATAGACTGTGTGCGCGCTATCCCAAATCCTCAAGGCCATTTTGGTGTTGACAGCGCCTTAAACCACAATAGGATATATGACCATTTTCCAAAATAGGGTGTTCATCTATCAATATAGTATTCGACATACTTACCTTATCTATTTAGTTTCTACAAATATATATTTTAATCTTCCAATCCTATATACCTAACTGTACAGAACTGATTACTTAAATAAAAAGACGCCGTGGTTTATTTTGGTACCTACCAAGTAAAAGGCGGTCTTCAAATCGTTTCAAACGCCACAGAAGGGTGATCTTTTTAAGCCGAATAATTTTATTGTAATAAAAGCCTTTCAAAGCGGTCTTGATGAACGTCTTTGGAAGGTCGTTTACTGAAGGCGAAAGTGTTTTGCTCTAAAATATGGGAGCATTTCTTAAATTTTCAAAGATAATTACGCAGTTTTAGCGAAAACGAGCCTTTAATGAGATGGTTTAATTTATTTTATCACGCAATTTGTGTGCATTGCCGTACTCATTTCGGTAGCAGGTTATTTTTATAACTTTGTTAAGTAACGTTAACTTTGCCATCAAGAAAATGCTTTGTGGTTCTTTACAGTTAACGATGTTTTAGTTGAAAACAAACCCATTAAAAAATATTTAGTAGGTAGGCCAATGAACCGTATTGATAATAAAAGTAGACTTGTTGTGTGGATTAACTCGACCAACATTAACGAGTTGTTTGTTTGCCAGAAGAAGGGTATTTAAATATTGTAATCAAATATTTATTTTATAAACTCGTAATGCAAACATTTAAATTAGTAGATTGTTAACCAAGGGATGAAAGCCATTCCTGACGAGACATAAGCAAAAAAGGAGGAGGTTCTCAATTCGGTTTTTTAATGTTTTTTTGAATGTTTGTTTCCTCAGGACTCCATTATTTATGACTGTAGACCCCGCTATCGGAGGTGCAAAATGGTAGCTGTCAAGTTCTTAGGGATAGGTAAAAATATTTATTCTGTCGATATCGATACTTGATTTTTCTGTATAATTCGTTTTTTTATGTATACGTTTTTTATCGTTATTACCATTTATTTGACTATAATTTAGCATGTTTTTTTTGGGATCCATGATAATCATTGACATTAAAAATATAAACCGTTATTAGTGCAGCAAAAACGCTATGGTTGCTATTTTACTTTTCTCATGTTTCGAGTTGCAGGGCAGTGCATGAACGCTCTTGAGATTAACCTTTTCAATAGAGGTTAATACTGGCCACTTATACTGATAATAACATAATAAATTATTTACGTCAATAGATAGTCAATGTCATCTTACATCAATATCTTCGATTATTTAGCTGTGTTTACAAGCATATTAACTCAGAAAAAAAAATAGTTATATATTACGAGACATATATTAAAAAAAAAATAGGGCTAAGATATTATATTAAGTTAATTGTTGTATATATTTATTGTGACTGCACTAGATTACTGCAGAGAATCTAAAAAAACCTGATCATTCATTAAGAATACGGTATCCCCTTTGGTAGAAATAAAAGAGAGATTTACATTTTGTTTTTAATTCATTTATTATTTATTAATGATGAAAGATTGAAGATTTTTATTTATAAAATGTAAAAATGTTTAATAAATGTTCTTTTTGTAATTATATAGTCATATTTTATAAAATAAACACGTGTAATTAAAGTCATCGACTATCATTATGGTAAAGAAAAATTATCGACATATAGCTATAATTATCGACATGTAGCATATTTCAAAATATTTTTTACCCATCCCTAAGGATGGCTCGAAATTGACAGCTACCATTTTGCTTTAAAATATGCTTCCAGGTTGGTCTGATTCTTTTCAAAAATCTAGTTCATCATCATATCATCATATCAGCCGAAAGACGTCCACTGCTGGACATAGGCCTCCGCCAAAGAGTGCCAAAGTGACCGGTCCTGCGCCACCCGCATCCAGCGGACTCCAGCAACCTTTACCAGGTCATCAGTCCACCTTGCGGGGGGCCTACCCACGCCGCGCCTTCCGGTACGTGGTCGCCACTCGAGAACCTTTCCACCCCAACGGCCATCGGTTCTACGTGCTATGTGCCCCAAAAAATCTAGTTGGATGACGGAATCCATGAGGAATTGAGGGGACTCCTCAATTATATTAGGCACACGTGTAGTGATTTTATTATTTTCTGTTATAATTATAAATCGTGTTATAATAGAAAATACTGAAATCACTACACACGGAAATCATAAATTTGGTGAAGTAGAATTGATGATGAAGACCACAGATGACCAATAGCTCCTGAATTATGTGCTTAAAACTATAAAAGTACGTCACAGACTCTGATATGATTCCGTTGAAATAGCAACTAATGAAGTGCTAGATCCTTGAGGAATCAACTGAAGTCGTCGAATATTATCGGCCCACATAGAGCGATTTGGTTTTTTTCTCTAATAATCAACGTATTTGCTCTATTTTGCAAATAAGTTTATGTGGTAAATAGGAAAAGAAATGTGGGAATGTTCATGGGGCTTCGCGGAGTACTAAATTGAAGTCGGTTCAAACTTTGTTTTTAAAGTAAATTGTTTCTCATCATACTTTAATCACGTATGATATACTAGCAAAACAAAAACTAATACAGTCTACAGAAAATATAAAAGATTTTGTAAAAAGTAAACCTGGCCTAACCGTTTTGAATTTTCTCCGGACATATAAATCTAGGCTGGGGAACTATTAGATTTATACGAAGCATAAAAACTCTCCTCTGTGGAAAAAATGGAAATGGAAGGGCAAGATAAATGTGCACCAAGCTTTTACCGTTAAATTATTGTAGAATTATTAACTCTTACGGCCATTGAGAAATTCATATTAAACTTACAACATTATATGTCTGTTTATACTACTGTGAAAAAATTAAATATTGTCATTAAACATAACAAAAAGCTTTTTGGAATTTCTCTTCCAGTAAATCACAGATTCGATTCCATAAGCATTATATAGGATTACGAATGGAGCTACTTAATAAAAATGTTGTAAACTTAATTAAAAACCGATTGATTGCAACGAATCGCAGATTGAATCTTCGGATACGGACTTAACGGCTAGCAACATTACCAATAGCCAATTAATTGGGACCAGTAGTAAACCCTTTTAGGGCAAATCCCATTCATTTCACTAAAAACCTTTGGTAAAGAAATTAATACTCCCGGATTCCTTCGCCAATAACCATTTGTCCAGAAACCTTTGCAATTTAATTATTCCACGGAGCATTTCAGTTAAGTAAGGGAAAGTTTCCAAGAGCTACCTTGATTTGAAAGAGCTATATCAATCGTGCACTTTAACTCCGCAATGAAATAGCAGTCTAATATAATTCTAAGTTCTTTGATTAAATTTTGTTCCTCAAAGTAGTCAAACGAGGGGAAATGCGACCAAAATTTGTCCACATTGTCAGAGGAAAACGAGGAACGCTGGGTTGAGCTAATTGGGGATGCGCGATCATAGCATATATGCTTATGACTTCAATTAGATATTAAATTTTGATCTAAGCTGATTTAAAACGTTAGTATTGTTGCTTACCTGAAGGACAATTGCAATGGTTAGAAAGAACGTGATGTAGAGAGGTGCCTTGAAATACCGTAAGGATACAACGATAAAAAAAGACCAATATTTTTTTCATTCAAAGTTAACTCATTTAAAGCCATGGTCACGTCGGAATTAGTAACAACCTTTCCTTTGGTTAGTTTAATTAATTCAAGTTCCTAATCGAGACACCCCAACTTAATTCCATTAGGTTTTAACAAAAAGGAAAGAGATAAGAAATAAATGGAATGTTTCACCTTCTTGGGGTTCCGTACCCCGTAAGGAACCCTTATAGGATATCTTGCGTTATGAAGTTGAGATAAATACAAAATACCTCAAGTATCAAGCCTCTTAAAGCTGTAATAAAATCAAACTTACACGTCGACGCAATCAAAAGAAAGTACGTTGCCGCTTATTTTAACCCTCGCAAGGGATTCAAAACCTTTGCGAAAGTTCCATTTTCCTACCTAGACCGTATATTTGTAGATACATCACAAAAAAATATATTTTTTAGCAATTAGTAAACTTACTGCGGCCTATGCCAATGGGTGGGAAAAATTCAACAGCTGAGTTATGTTTGTCCCTCAATGAAGTGAGAAATATATTTGGCACTCGATTCTTGTGATTGGCAAACTATTTATTTCTAGTGATTGGTCCTTCCAACAGTGACCTCGCGCGTTTTGATACGGTGGTTGATTGGCGTGTGAGGCAAACGAACTTTACACTTCGCGTGTGAGGATTGGAGCGATTAAAGGAGAAGAGTAGCAGAACTTCAACAGCAACGGTGGTATTTGGCAGTAAGAGAACAGCGCAAAGAGATATTCAAGTAAGATCTTTCCTTTTATATTGCTAACACCAAATCAATCAAGATGGCTAACGTCCAACGTCAGGTAGAGATTCAACAAACCATTGAGACTGCCTTGTCTAACTTTAATAAAGATAGTTCGGAGAGTAAGGCGAGAATTGAGTACGTTTGGAGAATTTGAGTGAGTTATGGGGTGAATTTCAATTCAACCACGAGCAAATTTCTATGGTGGAAAGCCGGACTGATCCGTACTTTACTAACAGGATTTATGAAACCACTAAAGAAGTTTATTCCATCCTAAACTGTAAGCTAACTGAGGGTTATCAAGCAATCTCTCAGAAAAATCCTACGGGTGCAGGCAGTGGCGCAAGGGAACCAACAGTAAGACCACCAGTGGGCACCGACGGAAGGCCCGTAGAAGATATGCAACAGCTTAACAAACAGCAGAGGGGTACAGATAGTAAGATGGATGAAATGTTGCGTAAACAGTATGCAAACATAAAGGATTTTGTGCGAACCGTCAATAATATTCATATTGACTTATTGACCGACAAATGGGAACTAGAGGATGCTCTTAAGTCGTTAGGATCTCGTTGGTCAGTTATCGATTCTTTGCATTGGGAAATAGAAAGTGAGGACTCCCAATTAGATGCAGGGTATGAAGATGCATTTACGGATACCGTCGCGACCGGGTGCATTCGAATATATTTTATAACATTAACATTTTCAACATCTATCTAACTTAGCCAATAACAGTTTTTGTAGTAGTCTTTTAGTTATTAAACATTTTATACTCTTTTCCCGACTTTAACATTCGCCTTACCTCGCTTAACCTCGCCGCCCACATTGGTGTTTATGGAACCCTCGGCGTGAGTTCGACTCGTACTTGACCATTTTTTTATGATTGCAGTTGAATTAATTTATGAATTCCAGCAAATAAAATGTTAAAAAGACGCTGGTAAATTCAGAATGTTCTCAAAACCTATCTAACTTAGCTAATAAATAAACAAGTGCCATATTCCAAATCCGATTCTTTCATAACAATTTTTCCATCTCTAGAGCAAATTTGTAACTTTCAAGCGGATTAACCTGGGACACGACAAGACGAAAGTAACTTCAGCTAAGTCAATTTACGATCTGAAATTCATGTCTGTCCCGACGACCGCACGGCTACCTCAAAAATCTCATTAAAACTTAGTAGCTGTCTCTAGTCTCGAGTACGTAAATGTATAAACATAAGGCCGCCATCGATCTGGATGTTTCAGTTGTCGTTGACAACACATACAAAATCATCACGAAAAATTTTCAAAAATAAAATTTCCGACAAATTAAGACAAACATTTCTTACTCTAAATAATAGTACATTACTACAAAGGCCGGGATAGTAGAGCCGAATACCTGCCGAGTGTGACATAGACTATAGGATACTAATAAAAAGCAGGCAAAATGCTCGGAAATTTGAAAATAATAAGAAAGAAAATATAAGTACATTACGTACCTAGGGCGGTGAATTCGTGAATGCCCCAAATCGCAGGTTTTTGTTTTAAATATGCGATCTGGGGCTTTACGAATTACCGCCCGTGGTGTGTACACAATTTTACGTCTTCTCCTGGGTGTGAAGCCGTGAAGGGAGATTTGCCACTGCGCCCGTGGGCGGTAAATCTCACTTACCGCTCGGAGTGACGTAATAGTACATTACTTACCAAGGGCTGTAAAAGAAAAAAGCTTTCTTTTTTACTGCCCGTGGTGAGTACACAATTTTACGTCTTCATCTGGCTATAATGCGAGTTTTACCGTACGAGTAGCGAGCGGTACGGTATAATAGATGCACAATGTCAAACAAATATGCCAAGAAATGTGCCCCAGAATGTCAACTCTAGCTACATTTCAGTAGTTGCTAATAGCGTTAACTTATAAACTGCATCAAGATATATGTTTCATAAAAAAGAACTCAGTGTTTTAGACTTTAAGCACCATATTAGCAAACCAACATCGAACGATTAAATACTTTTTAGTTTATTGAGACATATGAATTGACATTGTGACTTGACTGCTCACGTCAAAACTTAAGCTAGCGTTTAGCGAATGAATGGAGTCGCGTTATAAAAATAATTAAATTATTTAAACAGAAATACCAATAGCACAAATAAATCAGGTTTATTTATTTTACAAGTGGGGAATAAACAGTTTCAAATGTATGTACAAATATTATATAGGTACAAAACAATTGTTGGGTGAGATTTCCGTAAGTACATACAGTGCAGCTGACAGTCCTTAAAAAGAAGTCATTTTAGTTTCCTTGAAATAGATTCAGATTTAATAATTGTCTTTTGGACCTTTAGAGCCTTATCACACTTGCGATTTCCAAGCGTATTTTGTATGAAGGCGATCACGCAGCGTGTTCGCCGCGACTGATAATTGTATAGAAAACACGCTCGCAAATCGCAAGTGTGATAAGGCTCTTACTTTGATACTTTCTTTTTTTTGCGATGTAATGTAAGCGTACAGGCAAGTAGCGATCAGCTATCGATTTTATTAAAACAATCCTATGATTGTTGATGTGGTCTTTTTCTGAGCTTGATTTAAAAATGTTTACGCTCAAGAATGTCTTTAATACCATGGCCTCCCATCTAGAACAACGTATAATTGATACTAAAAAGAACTCATAGATGGCGACACAGGTACCGAGCGAAACATTTGAACCAGTAATCGTGTAGATAGAATGATTTTTACACCTTAATAAACTCAACGTACCTTAATTATATCACAAACATACTTTCGCACATACAATAAAGGTATATTTTATAAGTTTAGTAAATGCAATAAAATTGATACTAAATCCATGTAACTCGTACTATACGAGTCAGCTTTCAAGCTTGCTACGTATTATTGGGCACTGTCACTAGATGGCGCCATCACGGGTCGCGAAAGTTCTGTGGAACCACAGGCTCTAAGCATTTGGTTATGTATATTTTTGTGTGATGTGTAATATTGTCTCTAAAATACTACTTTTATATCGAAAAAATCAAAAATACTCTATTTGTTGCCCGGGAAGTCAACGCCATCTGGTGATATCTCAATGTATTACTAAAGGCTGACAGCGTCATAGCCGTGGTAGCTCGGATACTGCATCTACTGGTGTAGCTACGGGACTAAAATTGTATACAGAATTGCCTACATTAGGACGGTACGCTTTTGCTCTATGGGATTGGGTATCTGTACTTATATTCTTTAATCTGTGTTAATACCTTTGTTGCTAGTATAATGTTATTTTCTACTCCATTCGCATATTACATCTTATAAAACCTGCAGTGGTTTTGCACACAATAAATACATCTTCAGATTCATAGAAAAGGCCGCCCAAGTTTCTAATGTCAAATCATCTCGACTGTCGCGTCCCATGACTGCAGCCCATTTTGCACGTCGCTGAGGATTTCTTGGAAATCTTAAAATGAAAACCATAATTATGTAGGTAAGTAACGACATCATCAAAAAGTATCTAATACCGATTCCTTAGATTTATGTTCCGCCACTTTGTCATTTGAACTAACAAAATTATTATTTATAACATGTTTAAAACTATTAAATTACAATGAGTTTACACAAATTTCGTTACGTTATGAAAAGAACCTACTTAAAGAAATAAATCCCATCTTTTTTTTCTTGTTTTTTTGTTGGTATTTACGCAGTTTTTGACTGAACATTTAAACATAACTGACAACCAACAAGTCTCACGGTTGAAAACAGACTAAACGCGAAAGAGCCGGCCGATGCGATCGGCCGGTTCTTTTGGACGGCCATTTTTTTCAGCTGATTGTGTATCTAGTTCTATATACTAAATCAATGATTTATGGTCACATATATAAGTATCCTAGAAAGGTAAAGTTTAACATTATTTTGCTAACTAGCGTCTGTCTGCCATTTTGTACAAGCATAAATATTATGGCACTTATGTTATTTTGATGTATCGATACTTCGATACTAAAATACTAATATTATAAATACGAAAGTGTGTCTGTCTGTCTGTCTGTCTGTTACCTCTTCATGCTTAAACCGCTGAACCGATTTGAATGAAATTTGGTATAGAGATAGTTTGAGTCCTGGGGAAGGACAAAGGATAGTTTTTATCCCGAAAATCATCCCCCAAGGGAATGAAGTGGAGGGTTAAAGTTTTGTATGGAGCTACGATATAAACGAGTTCCACGCGGACGGAGTCACGGGCAGAAGTTAGTAAGCTATATTTACTACAGAGTTTCGTCAAATAGAGTTTAGAGAGATATATCTGACCGACCAAAATGTTTGTTTCAGACTAGTCAAATCAAGACTGATGACTACATTTCAGCTTATTGATTTTGCTCTAAAGTTTTCCAAATTGAGGATAGTTTTTTCCTTCAATTTACATCAGTAATGAATAATAAGAATTGTGAAATGAGTAAATAATTTAAAATTTATGTTTTTTAATACCTACCTACATTGAGAATCGTCAGTAACAATCCGCTACCCCATTTTAACAGTAAATGTTTACTTAGCAGAAACGTTCGCTAACGAAATTTTCGATCAAAGTGGAAAATTAAAAATGATTTGCCACGAGCGGGAATTTATATTCGGACGTTTCTGCGTAGTAAACATTTACTGTTAAATTCTTTAATTTTGTATTATATACTATTTAGATGCGTTAGTTAGAACGTTTTTAGAACACTTCGTTTCAATGGTATGGCACTGAAACTTTTATTTGGTTTCAACCTGATGACCCTGGCTTAGAGCATGCCCTGGTAACCAAAGCTCATAAATAAGAAATAAAAATATGTCAAATAAAGACATTGTCACACATTGTCAGTAGTCATAGTGAAATTTAGTTTTGTGAAGAGTCACGTTTTATTTGTTTATATAAATGGTTTAATTCGTCATTTCGTAGTTCATTTATATGCTCACTGACTGTGGCAAAGGCCCTAGAGGCTGCCATTTTTATTTTATAACAATGATAGTAATAGTTGTGGACCTTGGATCTAAATAATTAATACTTGTGATAGTCGTTTTTCTGAACAAGAGAAAACTCTGCTATATTTGTTCGAGTGTCTAGTTATAGTTGTGGTATGGTGATTCTCATGAGTGGGATGGCATTAACGTCACTAACTGTATGGTCTTGGAGACTTATTTGTAGTCTTATAACGTTGACACCCCACTGCATGAAAGTAAACTTCTTTATAGTTGGTCTGACCTCATTCGGGACTTGAGAGCTCAATATGACTAATCGGATGGTAAGGGCCATTTTTATATCGACTTTGAGATTATGTTCTGGTACATAGTCGTATATTAAATCTATGATGTTGGTGAGGTCGCATAACTCCCTGCACTATAAATTATTTGTACTTATGCGTAATTTTCTCTCAGCCGAGTTACTCCGGACATAAAATGTTGTAATTTTATCCCTTACATATCAATCACTAGCTTCTGCCCGCGACTCCGTCCGCATGGAACTCGTTTATATCGCAGCTCCATACAAACTTTAACCCCCCCATTTCACATCCTTAGGGGATGATTACGGGAATAAAAACTATTCTATGTTACTCTCCATCCCTTCAACAACACTTAAAAAAATCACGTCAATTCGTCGGTCCGTTTTGTAGTGAAAGACGGACAAACATACAAACAAACAAACACATACACTTTCGCATTTATAATATTAGTATGGGTTTCTGACAACATTGTGTCTGTATAGTTGGAATTACCGGTTAAGTTATTAGATACTGGTATGTTCCAGCTTTATAAAATGCAAGAAAGTGTAATGCATTTATCATAAACCACATTTCAACGGGACAGGTGGCAACCCGTCAAGTCAATTTACACCAGAAAATAATACACGCTTACTCAAATACTCTCACAGGAGTGAAAGAAAATGGTTTCCAACAGGCTCAAAATGGAGTCGACATGATAAATTATGTAATTTGCAACCCGCATGCCCGGAGCAGCCGCAAAAAACTGCGATTGTCAAGTAGATACAATGGCTACAGCAGGCTCGTTTTTAGGGTTTCGTAGTCAACAAGGAACCCTTATAGTTTCGCCATGTCCGTATGTCCGTGTGTCTGTCATAAACCAATCACGTCGACAAAATGGTAGAATATTTAGAAAACTTTTTTTTTAAGCTACACGTAAACTGGGGGTGTATTTTTGCTCGTTAATCTCATTTCTTTTCTAAACACCATTTTTCAATTAAGTGGTCAATTTGTGTGATATTGGGCTTTAAAGCCCTAATTATCATTATAAATAAAAATATTATTATTTATTTGCATAAATTTCAGAAGATATAAGTTGATTTTACAATAAACTTAAGTCCAAATATTACATGAATACTGTAAGCCAGTCAGTTTGGTCAACCCCGTATTATCATTATTATTAATTATTCGTTTATTGTCGAATTGTTTGTATATATATATAAATGTTTGAATTTGAAATTTTTGTTAGAGACATGTGCCCCCACCCCCTGCCGGCTAAATGGCTGCTACAGGGAATGTGAAAAAAATCGTGGCAGTAGTACATATACCTAATGGATTTAAAAGGAAAACTATCACGGCTAAGTAGACATTACTAGTTACCGAGTAATAGTCGACGTGAAAAGGCCAAATTTCGTACAAATTTGGCCGTCGTAACCGGACCATTTACGTGGCGCGCGCGTGTCAATGTAACAAAGACAGGAAACTAAGGAATCCTATACTGGGCGTGGCCCGACACGCACTTGACCGGTTTTTTTTTTAAGAGTTTATGCATAATGCAGACACATTACGTGTTTTTAACAATTTCCGTTAATTGCAAGGGGGCTTAGTTTAGATTAGATCAAATATAGTTAATTTTTCCAAAAAGTAGTATCTTCACTCTTATTGTGATCAAGATAAACAGATAAACAGTTTTCAGCTTTAACCAGTGCAAGTGGTTCTTATCTGTGACTGAGCTTTTTATAATTTTTAAGTTTATAATATAAAATATTTTACTACCAATAGCTAGCAAATATCTATATCATATTTAGATGTGAGAACAATTGAACCATTTTATTTTAACCATATTAAACCGCAGTTAGCTACTTTAACGACAAATTACAAATTTCATGTAAATTTTAACTTATTTTACAAACGACGTTGTCTCTTTACGTTCTCGACACTTAGACAGAATTTCGTAGCGAGGGCCTTTTTTAACCCCCGACGCAAACAGATGGGTTTATAAGTTTAACGTGTCTGTCTGCGTATATGTGTATCTGTCTGTGGTATCGTAGCTCCCAAACTGATGGACGGATTTAAATGCGTTTTTTTTGTTGATAGATAATTTTATCCTGAGTGTTCTTAGCCGTGTTTCATGAAAATCGGTTTAGTCATTTTTGAGATATTGAACTTTGAAATGAAAATGTCGGGGATTTTCAACTTTTCTAAGTTGTACTTATGAGCAAAGTTATTGTGTGATTCATCTACCTACTTTTATTACATCTAAGCTACAGATCGTAATTCAAGGTACCTACTATCAGAGTCGAAATGGTCAGCAATCTTCGTTTTTGTTAGAAACGTGAATTATAAGCAGTGACCATACAAGAGCGATTGTGGTAGTGATAGCTGCGATAGTGCTGACTGCTGGTCCTACATTCAACAATAATCAATTTATTTATAATTAAATTGGATAACCAGTGCAAGTATGGATACTTAATAGTACATTACTGCAGCCGCCGGGAAAGAAGGGCTTGCCGGTGAGTAGGTATAGACGTCCGACCGTAGGGAGGCCGGATAGTGATACGAAGCTGGCAAGCCCTTTTCACGGCTAGGCATGTATAGTGCTTTTCTCAAACATATGCAATGAAATAAAAAATATAAATATCAACCACAAAATATAAAATTCAGCTACACGACAAAATACTTTTTATTTTTCCTCCAATCCCGCCATAATGTTTTTTTTTGCGCGTGTGTAGTATTCGAATAGACCCTATTAGGGCCATTATACACAAACTGATAATGAGAATCTTAATTTCTATAATAAATAAAATAAATGCAGAGGATTTTAAATATTGTCTATGGTCTCTGTTGACTTACGCATAGACAATATTTTAAATTTATTCATCATCACATTGAATCATACAGTTTTGTATTCTTAATATCAGTTGGTGTGTAATAGGCATTAACGCGGATATTTTTGGTCCGATAATCATTCAGCCACTAGAAAAAAATATATATATATATATATAATTCAGCTGTTTAGCCTGTTTATGAACACAAACGCCATATTATTTAGATTGAAATTAAAAAAAAAATACATCCCGGCCTAGGCCTTCAATTTTGTATGAAATTCCTTTACGGTTCTCTCGAATTGTTCCGCCCGAAATGTGATACTTCGAAGCCTGTTATGACGCACATAACGACGAAATTTTCATTGCATGTTTGAGAAAAGTTAATTTCTATACCCGGAAGATTGACTAAGAAAGCGTCAAGTCTGCCACTTGTAGGTACTTTAAGTTATGTGAGTTGGTTAATAATAATAAAAACTGTTTCAAAGGCATTATTGCCGAATGTTATATAACATGGTAGTCAGTTCGTTTGCCTTCTGTATTCCATCAGTTTTACAACACGAGTGACGGCTCGAGAAGGGCAGTGTACATCGGAAATATTTCCCATACAACATGACGAATGGTGGTATCGTAGCCGAGTTGGAAAGGGACGTGAATGAATGAGTCGATAGTGAGGCTATTTTGAAAGTGTGATGAAGTCTTGGCAAGCAACTTATCACGATATATTTTGAGAAGATATTTTGATATGAATAATATACAGTAGAAAAAGGAATAATGCAATCGAGATATAACTGAAAACATGGGTATAATTGCTTTGTTACATTTTAATTTGGGCTTCGAATACCTACATAATTATGAACTTATTATAATTAATCGTCTGTAATTTACGATACTTATTTTTTACTACGAAAAGGCACCCAGGTGGTAATTAAAAACGTAGTTCAATGAAAGGAATAGTAGAAAGTATATATACTTAAACATTTAATAAAAATATAAACTCCAACATAGATTCTAACATAAACCCAATGAGAGCTGGAATACCAAATAATTATGTACCATATTTTTTTTAGCTATTATAATAATTATCTGTAGGTGACGGGAACAAAATATTTTATTAGATGGGGATCTAATAAACGAGAATACTTCAATAGTTAAGTTAACCAGTCAGGTCATTCTCAGCTTAGCGAGTTATTAGTAAAAAAAAAATGGCAGATAACTACATGCTACTTTATTTATGATGATTTATTGACAACAATGATAATTCGGGCGACTTAATCAGCAACATTATGGTACACTAATAGACACTATGAATCCGTAAAACTAGATAATTAAGTATGATATCTTCTCGTTAGTCGACGTACCTATTTATCGGACATTTGTTGAGTGCACTTATTCTAACTCCTTAGCTTATGCGCGCGTGGAAGTGAAATGTCAAATGGCTTACCAACAACATTATTTACACGTCAAATCGTTACTCTTGGTAAAATTTACTACTTACTATTTTGCATTAGTTTCCTAACATACATATAGATATAATCACGCCTATTTCCCAGAGGGGCAGGCAGCGATCACGGAGTTCCACTCTACGTCCACCATATTGATAAACCTTTCCTGCTTCATTCATTTTCCTAACAAAGACTAAAATATAATTTAGGAATTTTCTTTAACATATTTCAGTTCAAGGACAGCTCTGAATTTAATTGTCTGGAAAAGTAAAAAAGGCAATTCAAGAGATCCGGGTAAAGCGCAGCTTCGAGGAGCTTCTCAGTTGAGCTTTTAGAAATTTATGGCGCTCACAAATAATCTTTTACTCAGTTTGCCGAGCAAAACATTCTTTTTAACATTTCTTGGACGAAACAAGTTCTTAGAAGCTGTTTCTTTTGCATATTTATTTTTGCAGAAGCTTTTTCTTACTTTTGAAACAATAAGAGATTATTGGTCATTTGAATGATGAACAAAACGAAAATAATAAGATCTAGCCAATTTGACATATTGCATGTATTATAATATATAGGTATATATATTATATAGGTACCAATGGCTTCCACGTGCGTTGAACTCAAGTAACTATCAGCACGAGTGCGCACAACACATTGATATAATATTGGTAAGTGAGGGGTTGAGTCAGAGTGACCTCCATGCTACGCTGAACCCTAATTGGATGGGTCACGTCATTAGTTATTGCTATTCATGCCATTTTTGCATTTAGAGATTTCGTTGTTGGGTCACAATGTAATTGCTGCCACTAAACTATAAAGGATCTTTCTTTTGCAAACCCCAGGGGAGGTCAAAGTTCAAGGGTTGGAGTCGACCACGACAACGGTCCGTTATTTCGCTGTACCGATTTGCTGCAGCCACTCGAGATTTATTGGCCTATCTAATCGCTATACCGTTTGTCAGATCGGCGCCGGGTGGAAAATATGCACTGTTAATATTGCTTCCAATTTCGTTGGATGAAACTTTGCTAAAGTGTTCGATTAAGTGTGACTTTTTAGTTTTTAGCTATGTTCTTCGGTGGATTTTACGGTAAATTTTTTTTAACCGCAGGTAAAGTTTTGCAGAGTAACTCACTTTGTGCAGCTACAATTGGTTAGATCTGTTCAGCAACGACATTTATAAGTAGCTATCTTGTATTCATTGTTTTAATTATTTTATTCTTAAACATGCTTTTGGGTATAACTTGGTACTACTTAGTATTTCTGATCATTCCGTGTCAAAAGTAGAGGTCTAAGAAACGTAATCTAATTCTGTAGATGAACTCTATTGTTTCAAATGTGATCAATATAAAAGTTAATTGACAGTCGTAAAAATAAGTCTGGGCTCAATGGCATAACAATTTACAACTGTTTCTAACAAAAGAAGTAAAAATTAGTTTTCCAAAATCAAATCAAATCAAAACATTTATTCGTGACAAAAACAACACAGATCTTAAAATACTTAAATAAAATAAAAAACACATTTTGCTTTGCCACGATTTTGGTTTTTGCTTGTTATAGAAGTTACCGGTTGTTTTATTTTATATATGTGACAATACAAGTTTGTCTGTTTTATCAAACTACTGAAACAAATGTAGGTTAATTTGTTATAATGAGATGTTCTTTATAGCAAAAGAAAATTATTGTAGTGCTTAACTAGTGCACAAGAAAATTATATTTACCAGGGTTCCACGGCAGCAACGTAACGCCTTGACTATATATATATATATAACATATGACCGTTCTCGGGTATTCATTGGGCTCACTACAACACGAGCTTTACTTATTTTGGAGGAATAAACTACTGATAACATATCCTCTGGCGCAACGTCTCAAAATGTGTCTTGGTGACTACGGGTAATTTAATTGTACGTCACTAACTGGTCCCGGTTTTGTGTAACTGCTCAACTAACTGCCAGAGTGGAACTCGCGCAGATCTTATCCGCCACATCAGCCTATCGGGATTTTGAGCGTCAACCTCGGATTAAAAAATCTTTAAAATCTTTTTTTTTACTTCAAATTATCTAGCTGCTACTAAATTAATTTATATTAACACCAAGAGTTATGCTAGGCTCCAAAAAATATTTTTCCTTATCAATGTAATTCTTCACCAACTCATCTTCTCACCACAGTAATGCACCATATACTTTATTTTTCACATTTCTCACTTTTACACAAACGTATTTCTTCCTATACGCAACTGTGCACAACAGTTACCTATTCACAACATTGTTTCAGCACAAATGTGGTGAAGTTGTGTATAATTGCGTTTGTGTAGAATTAAGGAAGGTGAAGAAAAAAGTTGTGAATTGCTGTTATGAGAGTTAGTGAAGAATTTCACAGAGGAAGAAAGGTTTTTGTGTCAAGCCTAGCATAATTTACCTACAATATTGACGGTTGCCTACAGTCGCGAAAGTTAAATATCGTATTTTATAAATAAATATATTGATCTGTTGTATCTGTTCAGCAAAAATCACTCTCTCTGTAAATTTCACATGTATTTTGCTTTGTACGTTTCATTTGTGTTCGAACCTATTGGCTCTGTGCTAATCTCTATTGCGGTCGTTTAGGCAAACATCCACCTAAATGGCTTGTAAAGCTCTAACTACATGCCGGTGACAAATATTTAGCTGATGCAGATAGTCGTATATCCACTGGATATAATTTGCTTTCACTTTTTTGTCATCTGACAGATGGTTCCGAAAAGTACTGTTATAAATCGTTGGTACTTAATTTTAAGACTTACGAAAGAAACATATTACAATTTTTTAGCAAGGATAACAACTCAAATAACAAAATATTTTATGATAAACTAGGTGCTGCCCGCGACTTCGTCCGCGTAGAACTTGTAATCGTCTTAGAAAAAATATTGCTGTTAAATTATGTAAGGCGCAAGCTTAAATATCGCTGTGCCAAACACACTTATACCATCTTAAGGGATGATTTCCGGGATACAAACTCCTATATCCTTCAAAGGGTCTCAAATTATCTGTACGGAAAATTTTATCTAAATCCGTTCAGGGGGCTAGCACGCGACGCGAGTGGAGAAAAATCTACCTTCCTCTAAGACTGTAACTTAGAAAAAATATTGCTATTAAATTATTGTAGGCGGAACCTTAATTATCGCCGACCTAAACAAAGGTCTACCATCTTAAGGGATGATTTCCGAGATAAAAGCTATCCTATATCGTTCCAAGGGTCTCAAATTATCTGTACGGAAAATTTTGTCTAAATCCGTTCAGGGATTAAGCGTTAAAGGTTAAAGGTGCGATGAGTTCATCAGTTCTAAAATTGAAAACTCCGTTTTTACAAATATATAAAGCAAGACAATATACTCACTGCTATTGACGGAACTTTCGTCTCGCGTCAAGAGTAATCGCTGATTTTTAGGGTTCCGTACCAAAAAGGTAAAAAAAGGAACCCTTATAGGATCACTCGTGCGTCTGTCCGTCTGTCACAGCCGATTTGCTCCGAAACTACTGGACCGATTGAGTTGAAATTTGGTAAACATATGTAAATTGGTGACCCAAAGATGGACGTTAATGAATTTTGAACATGGGGGCCACTTTTGGGGGGTAAACCGGAAAATGAAAATTAAAAAGTTTCGCATACTGTATTGTGTGACATATCAAATGAAAGGGGTTGTTGTAAGCATCTCAGATGTATTTTTTTTATAATTTTAGCAAAAACAGATTTTAAATAATTCAGGAAAACAGACGAAAATTGACCATTCCCCCCCCCCTTATCTCCGAAACTACTAGGCTTAAAATTCTGAAAAAAATATGGAAAATAGTTCATTGCTTAAAGATTACAGGAAAACCTATAAGAAGTTTGAGTATTCAAAATAACGGGAAAATTCTCAATATGTTTGTGTATTTTGTATAGAGCGCCTGAAACTTAGAGCATAGCAATTTTTACTCTTGCTCTTGCTTCTGAAATTACGTAGGCGCCATAATAGAACGTTAGAGCTTACATTTATCCAAAAGTGTCGTAACAATCGATTGATACTTACTTTGCGTACATCATCACGACATCTAGCTAAATAGCAAAGTAGCATTTCTAGTAACTTATCCACGGGTCTTAACATTCAGAAAGTAAAAATGATTGCTGATTAATCGAAATTATGAAATGTTAAATAGCGTACATTTACTAAATTACTCGAATGTAAGGTTATACTGGTGCCATATTTTGATCTACCCTAGATACAAAACAAAGCAAACCTTTTTCGAACTAGTATGATATTATTTCGAGTAACTGTCACTGTTTTCTCTTGGCACACTGGGCACCGAGTGGTTAAATGTAGGTTAGGTAAAGAAAAACTCATCCAATACAGTTATTAATAGGAGTTTAGACACTAAATAAAATAATCAATAATTTAATTATATATTTTCTTGAAAAAGGATAAAGAATTTAGTGAAATGGTTAACCTGTTGGTCATAATCCCAAAGTTACGAGTATGTGTTCAAAGTTTTAATAGGGGGTATGGCTGTCCCTTTTCCTCAAAACGCACCTTCATATGAAACGATTGTCATTTACTATGACGCCGAGGATCGTGACGTCACGGTCTGCCTGCGTTTCCTATCTCTAACAATAACAAGCAAGCAACATTAAAACGGTTGTAGCTTTGAGATATTTAAATGGGATTTTCGTCATTCGGCATATTTTTTTACCCGACTACCGAAGGAGAGGAGGGTTATTGCCTTCTTTCTTTTGAAGTAATAATAAATTTTGAGTCTACTTCCCTATTCTCTGCATTTAGTGAGTTTTGGCAGTCTCGCTTTTAACAACAACCACTTCACAGTAGGTTTTCATACAAAGTACTGTTTTGTGTGACATTGTAAAGTGGCGTTATGCCACCAGTCTCCTGACTGTTGCCATATCTCGATTGTGTACATGTATACATATCACACCTATTTAGTATTGTGCTTGACCTAACCTTTTTTGGGTCATTGTCACTCAGTAAAACAAAAATCCTCTTTTCAGTGGGCAATAGTTAAGGGCTTATGTTTTTATATAATATGTTTTTATCGCATAGAATTATAGAAGAGGCGACGCCGTTTTTGCGGATTCAGAATTCAACCAAATATTAGACTTTAAAGCCAAGACTTTGGCAATGTCCACCGAAAAGACGCAAACCTAAATCTGACAATGACACTTTTAGGGTTATTTATAGTAAAATGTATTGTTAAAAGACAATATTCATGTTAACTGCCACTACTACACACTTGTGGCGACAGCGGTTTAAATTAAAACCTCTATAGATTTTAGCCGCTGATCGCACTGGCTTCTGATAGAGAATGACAGCTGGTGGTTGTCAGGATTTTGCCGGAATGTATTGTATATTTTATGGTTAGACCATATACTTACTTTACTCTTTGATACATACTAAGCTGATTGCCCTTGCACGTTAGTACCAAATGGAGCTGATAGATCGCGCTGACCCCATTCCTACTTCGCGCTGTTAAGATTTTTCTAGAATTAATGGGGTTGAGACGGGTATATTTCAATAGCAGGTCAAAAAAAAATCATTCGCGATTTAATTGTCTTGGTAGTTCGCTGGTCTTGGTGTCAAAGCTATTCGATGTATGAAATTGAATTCTGTTGTGTTAAAATAAGTTATTTAACAAATATTGGGAAATTTACTTTACCTTGAGTAATTGATAGTTTAAACGGAACCCTCGGTGCGCGAGTCAGACTCGCACTTGACCGGTTTTTGAATGTAGAATTGGGAACGTGGCATTGTGTCAAAATAGGGTCGTCTAAAACTGTGTACTGCCTGTGAATTTAGATGGGTCGATACCGTGTTTTGTTAGGTCTTTTAGATATTTATGGAACTCGACGCGTCCTGAAAGTTTATTACATTTTACGTTAGGAAGGGCGTGTGAATAATGAATGTCACAACACCCTCATGTCGAGTCAATTGTTTTGTGGGCGAGAGACAAATGATTGACAGAATTTGAAAGACAGCCTTTATATTAACTTGTTGAGCCTGTTCAAAAATATAAATCATCGAGTATGTTTTGCGATAATGCTGATTTGCTAAAGCGCAATTAATAAATAGGTATTTTCTACAATATAATATTAATGATCAATTTTGAAACATAAGCTTCCAAAGAACTTAATAGCAACTTTAAACAGAACATAAATAGTATGTAAACCTCATACTTGTTGGTTGTGTGGTCTTAGTAGCTAATGCTTCTTAATTAGCAGAAATGGGATCCATTTCAATTACGATAGTATTCATTGCAGTAGGTATGACTGTATGAACATTTTTGGATTAATTAAATTGAATTTTTGCAACGATTAAAGCAGAGTTAGTTAAGTCATAGTTTATATATGATTTACGACTTACGACTATTACTTTGAGTAGAAAATAATTACATCGTTAAATTAATATGCAACATGGAATAAAAAATATATAAAATCTGAACTTATTTTTTTGTTAAGTATCGAATATGTATTAGTATATGGCCAGCAATTTGTAATTTAAAGCGAGCGAAAAATCGAAAACAAGAGTCGAAATCAGAAATTCTCGTTGACTATTGGAAAGTTCCCTCCACAAACGTAATGACGCCTTATCGTGGAAAATGTTTGATCTATGTATAATTAGCAATTATGCCGGAAAAAAATAAGTCAACTTACTATCCCAAAGGCGTAGAATTGCGTTTTCCTTATTATTTCTCCTATTATCTATTCCTCAATTTCTATTCCTTTGTAAAATGACAGGCACCACCACCTCTGAGAGCTTTATATTTACATAGTAAGAACTACCAATAACAATCGCTTGCGATTTCTTCGCATTTATTTGTACATATACGCCCAGCAGCGTATAGATTCAAGGATTCGATTGACTTCCGAGATTAATGAGGAGATATCATCTACAGTAGCCACTGTATAAATCTGTAGGTCATCCGCGTAAAGATGATATGATGTAGTTAGGGATTCGGTGATACTATTTATAAAAACAGAGAACAATAAAATGGAGAAAGCACACCGCCCTGAGGAACGCCAGCGGAGAGTTCGCAACACTCGGACATCTTGTCATCGAACATAACGCGCTGGCGGCTGCTAAAGAGTAGCTGCGAAACCAGGATAAGGGAGTTTCAGAAATGTTAAGAGAGCGAAAAATACCTAGCAGAATATCAAAAACTACCGTATTAAAAGTACTGCTAAAATAAAATCAAGAAGAACAAGGACAGTAAGTAAGCTTTTTGGATTCAATATTGAGACGAATGTCATCGGTGACGTTAACTAAAGTGGCGACCGTGCTATGCCCGGGGCGGAATCCGGGTTGGAAAGGATTAAAAAAAGAATTTCTGTTAAGATGTGAAAGGAGACTACCATTAACATAATGTTCAATGATCTTTGACAAAACTGGGAGTATAGAAATAGGGCGGTATTGAGTGAAAGATACGACAGCATTAGGTATTATTTTGGGGAGAGGAATTACGTGAGCACACCAGTAGACAAAGAGAAATTTATAATATCCGAAAGGGTAGGCACAATAAAATCCGCCACGAGCATAAGCATATCCACACTGAGGCTATCATCACCGAAATTCGTCTTAATAGATTTGAGAAGGGCAAGCGTCTCTTGCGGTGAAATCAAACCAAATTCAAAGGGAGATAAGTCGGGTGAGTAATACTGGCAAGAAGTGAAAGAGTGGATTGTTTAATGGATGGGTCAAGAATAACCGGCGACGCGCTGAAATGTTTGTCAATAGTGGCAATGTGAAAAGTATTGTAAGAACATTGCTGAGTTTTGCCGACTCCAAGAGACTAAAAATTTCCACAACTTAAAGGGCGAACCCTCCTCTATCGATTTGTGAATATGGAGGCGTTTTGCTTCCCTACAGACTTTGTTAATAAGGAAAACGCAATTCTACGCCTTTGGGATAGTAAGTTGATTTATTTTTTTCCGGCATAATTGCTAATTATACACAGATCAAACATTTTCCACGATAAGGCGTCATTACGTTTGTGGAGGGAACTTTCCAATAGTCAACGAGAATTTCTGATTTCGACTCTTGTTTTCGATTTTTCCGGCGCTTTAAATTACAAATTGCTGGCCATATACTAATACATATTCGATACTTAACAAAAAAATAAGTTCAGATTTTATATATTTTTTATTCCATGTTGCATATTAATTAAACGATGTAATTATTTTCTACTCAAAGTAATAGTCGTAAGTCGTAAATCGTATATAAACTATGACTTAACTAACTCTGCTTTAATCGTTGCAAAAATTCAATTTAATTAATCCAAAAATGTTCATACAGTCATACCTACTGCAATGAATACTATCGTAATTGAAATGGATCCCATTTCTGCTAATTAAGAAGCATTAGCTGCTAAGACCACACAACCAACAAGTATGAGGTTTACATACTATTTATGTTCTGTTTAAAGTTGCTATTAAGTTCTTTGGAAGCTTATGTTTCAAAATTGATCATTAATATTATATTGTAGAAAATACCTATTTATTAATTGCGCTTTAGCACATCAGCATTATCGCAAAACATACTCGATGATTTATATTTTTGAACAGGCTCAACAAGTTAATATAAAAGGCTGTCTTTCAAATTCTGTCAATCATTTGTCTCTCGCCCACAATACAATTGACTTGACATGAGGGTGTTGTGACATTCATTATTCACACGCCCTTCCTAACGTAAAATGTAATAAACTTTCAGGACGCGTCGAGTTCCATAAATATCTAAAAGACCTAACAAAACACGGTATCGACCCATCTAAATTCACAGGCAGTACACAGTTTTAGACGACCCTATTTTGACACAATGCCACGTTCCCAATTCTACATTCAAAAATCAGCGATTACTCTTGACGCGAGACGAAAGTTCCGTCAATAGCAGTGAGTATATTGTCTTGCTTTATATACACTATAGTTTATAGTAAGTTTGATACCTACACGCAAACGCTTCGGGAAAACGGAGGTATATTTTAAGTTGCCTTGGCTAGATTTGAGTTAAATATATTTCGTCCATAATTCCCATCTAACCAGTGGGTTACTCTCATCGTAATTTTATATATTAATCTGCTCCTAGCAGCAGACAAAATCTGTCCTCCTTGTTCTTATCTGCACGGTGTTAGTGAGACAGGTGTCACCGATACTTGGCAGCATATTGTGTACCCTACGGATCATGAGAACCCATTGACTTAACCTATCTACACACATTGTCCAGTCCGGTCGAACCCTAGGATTCAGAATCATTCACCGTGACTAGATCCATCCTTACTAATATTATAAATGCGAAAGTGTGTGTGTTTGTCCTTCTTTCACGTCACAACGGAGCATCGTATTAATGTGATTTTTTGTATGGAGATAGTTTAGAAGCTGGAGAGTGCCAAAGGCTACTTTTTTCAGGGGGAAAACATCTAATTCCAACGGGAAAATTCAATATGTTACATTTTCCTATAACCACGCGGGTGAAGCCGCGGGCATCAGCTAGTCTATTATAAAAATCGTTAAGATTAGGGTGCAAATGAAGGGAAAAATTGAATCTATGAGCGGGAAAATGAGCTGGAAATCGTAAGCATACACTTGACTGGAAAGTGAAAAGAACACTATTCAAACTTTAACACTTTCGTTACCGTGGCAATAACACGTCGTCAAGGTATTCGAATATTCATAGTGTTCTTAAAACTGATACGTGGTCCGGTGGCTTGGCCTATATGTAGACTACGGAGTCGGTGCCCCGTGATCAAACGTGCACTTTTTATAAGATGGTGTAATTTTGAAGTGTTACATTTTCAAAAACGCAGGGAAGCATGAAGTTTCTGTTAGTTAAGAAAAAGTGAATGAATCAGATGATTCCATGCCGAAGGAAACTTATAGACAAAATGTATGGCTTGAAATATATGAGAAAAAAGTAAAAAAAAAGTCTTAAAAAGTCTGTTTATAGACTAGAGTACGTGTTCCTTAATAAAGCGCGAAAGTAGAAAGTAAGCATAACATGGAGCAAAGCTCGGCCAAGCTCGGCCCCCAGCCTCCCGTCCCTTATCGCTCACCATCAAGCCTGAGGGGCAGAAGTCAGTAGTAGGTACAAGTGAACCTAAACATATCCACTGCCAACAATTTCGTAGGCGTAGTACTACGAAATTGTTGTACTACGCCTACGAAATTGTTGAATATCGAAACTAATAAGAATAAAGGGCCTACGATCAGAACGCCCACCTACCGGGTTCCTGGCTCTGAAAGTGAGAAATGATGTTCTTGTTAGGCCCATACAGTTGCGACCACGATTGAAACGTTTGATTAATATCAAATGTAATACAAGAATATCGTATTATAGTACCCCTGCTATATGCGAATAGAGGCACGATTTGCACCCTGTTTAATGGGTGAAATATATTTTTCAACACATTTGCTCGTAACGTACCTCTTATTATGTCGCTTTTAGGCTCATAATCCTGGGTATTAAACACGCGTGTTTTATAACATTACGACACTCGTGTGTTATGGTTATATCCCGATTAAGTCAAGTTGGCACCTTGCAGCAAGATGTACTCGTATGCATGAACACGGTGCATTCTTAAATTAACCGGGCTGTACAAAATGTACAGCTTTTTTTAGGGTTCCATAGCCAAATGGCAAAAAACGGAACCCTTATGGATTCGTCATGTCTGTCCGTCCGTATGTCAAAGGCATTTTACTCGAAAACTATAAAGTATATTTGAATAAAATTTTAGGATAGGTGTATTTTGTTAGCCGCTACATAGTTTTGTAATTAAATTACAAAAAAAAAAATACGGGTGCACTCCATACATCAAACTGAACGTCAAAAAAAAAAACATTGCACGCCCACTTGTGGTACATTAATCGATAGGCCTTTCAAAATGAATATAAGGTTTCTTAGCATTTTTTTTTATTCAGTGAATAGAGTCGGAGATAATCGCCCCGAAAGTCACTAAAATTGTGCCCCCCCCCCTCTACTTTTAGAACCGTGTATTTAAAAAAAAATCAAAAAAACATCGACATAGGACTTATTAAATTCTTTCAGTAAAAATGGTTTTGAATAAGATCGGTTCAAAGGTTTTCGAGATATTTCTAAAAAACTGCCTCCCTTAATTAAAAGGACGTAAGTGCCATAAGATTTTAGTAACTATACGACCTTTTTCATAGGCACGGAACCCTTGGCTGTGCGTGGTCCGACACGCACTTTGCCACTTTTTTTTAATTCTCGGCAAATGCATTTTGTGTAGTTTAAATCCTAATTTTGTTTTAATCCTATTTGTTAATTAATTGACTATTTATTTTTGGATATGCATATAGACACGTTTAATTTAGTAAAACTAAGTATTCACATTTGCTAACATTTTATATGAATTAATAAAAATAACTCGGTTCTCGAGTGGCGACCACGTACCGAAAGGCGCGGCGTGGGTAGGCCCCCACACAAGGTGGACTGATGACCTGGTAAAGGTTGCTGGAGTCCGCTGGATGCGGGTTGCGCAGGACCGGTCACTTTGGCACTCTTTGGGGGAGGCCTATGTCCAGCAGTGGACGTCTTTCGGCTGATACGATGATGATGATGATGAATAAAAATAACATTTTAAACGTAACTTTTTATTTTATTTTGTATTGACTGTTTAGAGATTTCATCTTAGTCTCGCATTACACCTGCGCGCGCACTGCGCGAACGTTACGGAAAAACATAGTTGCACACCATTATAGGTAATTTCACAAATATTAGTAAACATTGTTGGTGCGTGTTTGGTTATTATTAAAAATGTTGACTTGTTGGTGAATAGAAAAGTGATAAATAGAATACCACCAAAATGTGCCCAACAAAGCTATACTTTATAGCCAAGATATAGAATTTGTAGGGCGTGGCTGGTAGTGGTAGAGTTACGCCGTGTGGAGTAGGAAGCTTGGCGCTAATTGCTATCTGATATCTTTTTCACGCTGAAAGCTGTATGAGCTATGGAGTCTTGGCATCACTTTACACGTAATGTTTTTGGTGGGTTCTCATTCATTTTTGTAAGGTAATTTCTTAAGAAGTGAATGGGAAAGCCCATAAAAACTTCCATCCCCTAATTTGAAGAGTGAGGGGTGATTTACTAAAAATCCTGAAATACGTATTTTATTATTTATAACAAGAAGTCCCTATATAAATTTTCAGACCCCTAGCATCAAAATTTGCGGAAGTCTCAAACAAAGTTTCATCCCCTACTTTAAGGGGTTGAGGGGTAGAAGTTCCAATTTTTTGAATTAGTTTGTTGATTGTGTACTAATACTAGCTTACATACCAAATTTCAGCTTTATAGGACTTCAGGAGAGACCCTTCCCTAGAGGTTTTGATGATCAACATCAGTGAGTCAGTGAGTAAGTGACGAAATCGGCGTTTTTTAAATATCAATAAAATCTTAAGTATAAGAGCTATGTTACTGATACTTTGTATGTTTAATAAGTCCACTATTGACATCATATCCCGAGAATTTTGTTTATCTGGTATAATCCAAGCCCAAGTTACGAGGGTTCAAAAAAACGACGAACCGCTTCGAGAAAAGGTAGGTAGTGCCCTTGCGTTGCGTTTCGCTTGGCTCGTCTTGGCGGGGGCACTACGGTGCCCCCAGATTTACGCCACTGGAAATTTTACCCTACCATCGCCACCGCCACTAAAAACCTGTGGCAAATCAATAACTAAAGGAAATAACTGAGGAGCTTATACTTAACATTTTCATTTTATGAAAAGGATTTTTTCCTCGCAAATGTGTTGAAAGACGTCGTATGAAGCGCGTGAGCTTTGATAATTACATCCTCTGCTCTCTTATCACGCTCACCTGCGACTCGCGTGAACAATTCCACCTCTGATGTAATTATCAACATACCTCACTTGTATCACAATGTACTATATATATCGAATTTACTCGTACATTTAGTGCATTCGCATAATCGTATCTTAAGCTAGTATCTGTTCTGTACCAAATTCATTTTAGCACCTATAATATCTCGGATTTTCTAATAGGTATAGGACCTAGATAAAACTGCCACGTCAGTCAGCTGCTTCGTTGTTAAATTAGGAACTAAGTATTCATATGATTCACACCAATGATGTAATATAAAAAAGAGGTAGATACGTTGTCTAAGTATATGAAATTCCGTGTTTAAAAATGGCCACCAAATCTGACAGCTGAGACACGTTAATACGTACCATTGCCGCCGCGCCACTGAGGCATACAATTCACTGAGTTTTAGTGTGCCACTTTTGGAGGGCTTATAACCTATCTACCTCCTCCTCTTTTTTTATATTACATCATTAATTCACACGCACAGTTTCGCTAAAACGTAGTGGTTTCAAGTCCCAAACAAACTCATATCCATAATAATAAAAATGAGACTAATGGGTTACTTTCAAATTAGCATTTTTATATCTAATTGGTTTTATTTCGTCGCATCTGAATCTAAAAGACGCAGTTAAATTATCTCGTATATTTACATTAGAAAGTTTCTTAGGTACTTGACTTAACAGTACAAACAATGTAAATATAATACATAAAACGAGTATAAACATAAATGAAGCAGGGAGGAAAATAAACGTTTAAGTAAGTAGTTTTACTGTCCAAGTAATCAAGTTAATCTTCTTTCATGTATACCCAAAAAATACACAATTATATAAAACAACTATAGACCGACCGCTTAACTCGGTCCTAGCCTACGCGGCACGCGGGAGCGGAGGTAGGACGATAAAGCCCTGGTTTCCTAGGATAGCGGTGCCTGCATATGCGGGAGATAGATTATCCATCTTTTTCTAATTAGAATACTTAGAAAGCGACGGATAATCTATCTCGCCGGCATATGCAGGCAATGCCATCCTAGGAAACCAGCAGGTCGATCAAGTAACGCATTGTACTTAGATCTAAATGTCACTTTTTATATGGAAAAATGACAGTTAAATTGTTCAAACGCGCGTTCAAAACTTTACGTGGTTACCCCTCAGAGCTTATCGGGGCGCGGGCGGCGTTGCTTTGTCTCCCGCGCGCCGCCTGTAAAATGTACGAGTAGCTTACTAAAATTTGTTTTCAATTTGGTGACTATGCAACAATCAGAATAATTAATCATCTTACTTACTTTCAGTTTATAGCGTATAGTATTACGTATAGTTTATTTTAGTTGAGCAATAAAAGACTGCATTTGTGAACTTCTTCATAACGTTATAAAATCACGTACTCGTGTAAGTAAAGTAATGTGTATTTAAGAAAGAGTTCACCCCAAACTAAACAGTTGAACCTGAGCCCATTCTGATTCAAAACCTAAAACAGATAGTGTTACACGAATAAAGTTTTACGAGTTTCGGTATCAAGCGCGATTGTGCGTAACGAGCGCCCTTTCTTTATCTTCGCCTCCCGGGACGAGTAAGCTGCATCCTCTAAGGAAATTAGTGGTCGGGTCGAAGAGAAACGTATATGGCGGAAACAGGTGTATTTACGCTTAATTACATGGTATTGTTTATTTGACTTGGAAGGAGTTGGAATACGGAGTGAGAATGAATAGAGATAATGTCTCGGGTTAGGTTATGTTTATTCAAGAGTTTGGCTACCTATTCAGAGATAATAGTCGCACCATGTAGGTACTATACTCACAAGTATACTTATTTAGGTAGGTATATTATATGTATTTAAAGATAGCTATCGTGAATGATCATGATTCACGATAGTGCATTTACATTTATGATGATGTTATTAATTATGTCTCAAACAGGCAATTTATTTCATGTAGTAACACCTACCAAGAAATCATGTTTATATTATGTTGACGGGTAGGCGAATAGTCAGATTTCCTCACCGCCATACGAGTATTGCGAACGAACAGTTAGGAGCCGATTTGTAGTGTTAGATTTGGAGGAAAACCAGGATGAGCTCTTTCCATAATTACTTTCGATGCATCTTATAATATTGTAACGATTTGGTACAGTTTATAATTTGGTATAATTAACGGGGGCGAAAAATCGATCTAGCCAGGTCTCATGTCTGCGAAGTATATGAATAAAGTTTTCTAAAAGGCCACGTACCTACACTATGTGTAAACGCGGTTCTTAGTAATGTAGTTCTTTAGGATTGATGATAAGTGTAACAACATGGTCTCAGGTTCAGTAGTCTCAGCCTCAGGTCGTATCATCATAAATCAAGGGTGCACCCAAGTAACTATAACTGTAATAATAGCGTGTGAATTGGGACAGTATCAGCTGTGTGGTAAGGGAGGTCAGTAAGGAGAGGAGGAGGACATTCACAGCTCATATGGGGCTGGTACGCACGAGGTGGCAGCCCATATGTCGGATTTATTAAGAATTCCGATACGGCAACTGGTTTAATAACTCAATAACACAAAAAATGCATGCATAAGCTGAATACCCCAATGGTTTCGAAAGTACGGTGAAGTAAGCAAAACGTATCTGGCCCTCGTCAATGTAGGCATAGCGGCGTATCACGTTCAGCAAGACCCCTGTGGGTAAAGGGCTATGGGTGCAAAGGAGATTGAAGGTGCAAAACTACGCATGTGCTATTAGATTGTTATAGGTATAATCGTTGGTAAGGTGAAAAAGTATTCTACTTACATTTTGTATTGTGACTCTTTCACCTTGTTCCTTTGTAATAGGAATAAAATGTGTTTATATCTTTACCTTGACGACCGGTTAACCTAGTGGGTAGTGACGCTGCCTACGAAGCTGAAGGTCCTGGGTTCGAATCCCGGTAAGGACAAATATTTGTGTGATGAGCATGAATATTTGTTTCTGAGTCATGGACTAACACTTACTGAGCTTACTGTGGGACTAGGTCGATTTGTGTAGGATTGTCCCTTAATATTTATTTATTATTTATTTATCTTTGACGTCGACTGTATGTTTAATATTCAACGATGACATGTTGTTTCTAAGCGTAAGCGTGCGACCCACGCAACAGGCATCTTATAATGTGATCTTGTCTTGTACATTTAAGATCGCAAACGATTTTGGTTAATTTCATGGGGTTCCATTTTTTTTATGATCTTGATCTTCTTATTTTTGGCCTTCTAAATTTTTATGGTTACCGTTCCGTTAACCTACAGGTATTTGTGAAGTATTACGTCGTTAAGTAAAGAAAAAATTAAAGCCGTAATTTTTAAATAAATGCTTCCTTACTGCCTCTCTGCTGTTCGTGTCTTTGACACCACCTGTATACGCTGACGTTTACAGAAGCTTAGAATTCAATTAAGAGGATCAAGCAGCAATTATTTTCATCTTTACAAGGACTTGTTATTTTTAATATTTTTAGGATACGTACATGATGCTAGGAAAAAGGTTGAGTATTGTACACAAGGCTTCAAGATCAGACCCTGTAAGTACATTCAATTACTTTTTTTTTTTAATAAATAAATAAATATTAGGGGACAATCTTACACAAATCGACCTAGTCCCATAGTAAGCTCAATAAGGCTTGTGTTATGGGTACTAGACGACGATATATTTAATAGATAGAAATACTTAAATACATAGAAAACATCCATGACTCAGAAACAAATATTCATGCTCATCACACAAATATTTGCCCTTACCGGGATTCGGACCCAGGACCTTCAGCTTCGTAGGCAGCGTCACTACCCACTAGACTAACCGGCCGTCCAATTACTTGCTATCGTAAAAATGCATTAAAAAAAAAAGACCGGGTTGCACTCCGGGAGTGCCGGCAGAAGTGAAAACTCAATGACATTGTAACAGTTTTTTGATCAGGTCACGTGTCCGTCTTAAGAATTTTCAATACTTATGTCGAATCTTACGGTCACGTGACATCTTACGGTCACGTGACCTGTTGCGAGTATCTCTCAAATCTCACGGTCACGTGACATCTTACGGTCACGTGTCCTGTGGCGAGTTTTACAATTTTCCCCATAACAAAAAGTGCACAGCGCCGCTAAAGAAGTTTTCACTTCAAAAATCGATGAATTTCTTAGAAAAGGTAGTCCTCCATATGCACTTTAGTAATACTTGTGTAACCAAGAAACTGGATCCTTCTTGCTCTATTGTAAATTTTTAGGGTTCCGTAGTCGACTAGGAACCCTTATAGTTTCGCTTTGTCTGTCCGTCCGTCCGCGGATAATCTCAGTAACCGTTAGCACTAGAAAGCGGAAATTTGGTACTTAAATGTATATCAATCACGCCGACAAAGTGGTCAAATAAAAAATAATTTATTTTATTTTATTAGGGTACCTCCCCTATATCTAACGTGCGGAGTGTTTTTTTTTTCATTTCAACCCTAACGTGTGATATATTGTTGGATAGGTATTTAAAAATGAATACGGGTTTGCAATAATATTTTTTTTATAATGTTAATATTTTCGGAGATAATCGCTACATAAGCAAAAAAAATGTGTCCCCCCCCCGCCTACTTTTTTGAACCATAAGTTTTAAAAATATGAAAAAAATCTCAAAAGTAGAACTTTGTAAAAACTTTCTAGAAAAATCATTTTGAACTTGATAGGTTGAATAGTTTTTGAAAAAAAATACAAAATAATTTCTGGACGAAAAACTACGGTACCCTACACAGAGCGTGGCCCGACACGCTCTTGGCCGGTTTTTATTATTTCAATACACCAACAACAACGCTAATCAAAAGCCCAGTCTTGACCATTAGCCTTTCCGTCTAAAGAAATATAAGGAAATTGAGGCGTCGTACATAATGTGATATTTTTATTTCCTAACCGGAGTGGACGAAAGGTCCTGGACCTTCAGCTTCGTAGGCAGCGTCACTACCCACTAGACTAACCGGCCGTCCAATTACTTGCTATCGTAAAAATGCATTAAAAAAAAAAGACCGGGTTGCACTCCGGGAGTGCCGGCAGAAGTGAAAACTCAATGACATTGTAACAGTTTTTTGATCAGGTCACGTGTCCGTCTTAAGAATTTTCAATACTTATGTCGAATCTTACGGTCACGTGACATCTTACGGTCACGTGACCTGTTGCGAGTATCTCTCAAATCTCACGGTCACGTGACATCTTACGGTCACGTGTCCTGTGGCGAGTTTTACAATTTTCCCCATAACAAAAAGTGCACAGCGCCGCTAAAGAAGTTTTCACTTCAAAAATCGATGAATTTCTTAGAAAAGGTAGTCCTCCATATGCACTTTAGTAATACTTGTGTAACCAAGAAACTGGATCCTTCTTGCTCTATTGTAAATTTTTAGGGTTCCGTAGTCGACTAGGAACCCTTATAGTTTCGCTTTGTCTGTCCGTCCGTCCGCGGATAATCTCAGTAACCGTTAGCACTAGAAAGCTGAAATTTGGTACTTAAATGTATATCAATCACGCCGACAAAGTGGTCAAATAAAAAGTGATTTATTTTATTTTATTAGGGTACCTCCCCTATATCTAACGTGCGGATTGTTTTTTTTTTCATTTCAACCCTAACGTGTGATATATTGTTGGATAGGTATTTAAAAATGAATACGGGTTTGCAATAATATTTTTTTATAATGTTAATATATTCGCAGATAATCGCTACATAAGCAAAAAAAAATGTGTCCCCCCCCCCCCACTTTTTTGAACCATAAGTTTTAAAAATATGAAAAAAATCTCAAAAGTAGAACTTTGTAAAAAAATTCTAGGAAAATCATTTTCAACTTGATAGGTTGAATAGTTTTTGAAAAAAAATACAAAATAATTTCTGGACGAAAAACTACGGAACCCTACACAGAGCGTGGCCCGACACGCTCATGGCCGGTTTTTATTATTTCAATACACCAACAACAACGCTAATCAAAAGCCCAGTCTTGACCATTAGCCTTTCCGTCTAAAGAAATATAAGGAAGTTGAGGCGTCGTACATAATGTGATATTTTTATTTCCTAACCGGAGTGGACGAAAGGGTCGTTATTCTATTTCATCTTGATCAAATTCATACCTACACGCTTGCCAATTCTCTTTCACTGAAAATCTCCGACAATTTGTGGGCAAGTCATATCTCATATTTTATTGGTAAAAGAAATGACAAATATTACGCACGATAAGGGTACCTTTTTCTCGTGAATTTATATCCAAGTTATCAAGGATGTCCGATCTTGTTATAATTTCGGACTCGATTACATGACTCAGACGAAACTTGAAACTATTTTGTAAGTTTAGAAATATGTAGGTATACGTCTATTCAATATGTCATCGTCTAGTGCTCATATTAAGACAAGTCTTAGTGAGCCAGCTTGATTAGGATGCGATAACTATATGAGTTAAGAGATGAGATTATGATGACCAAAAACTTAGTGGAAAACCGGTTCTTTTTATTTAGTGTCCATATATTATATTATAACGATACATTTTCTTTATTTTTCTATATTTTCTTTTTACAATTTATATTAAGAATACATTAATATATTGATTTAAACTTTTACGATTCTCACACATTATTTTAACTAAACGGGACTAAGTAAGTTAATAAATAAATAAACAAGTTAATTATACGCGATCAAACCCCGTTAAGTAAAAATAAAAAAATGTTCTCACATCAATCATATACACATATATTATTGAGTATGCAGTTTTCATTCAATATATTACAATTTGTACGTGGCGCTTCGTATAGTTATGAATTTGACTACCGGTTTAGCCTAGGGAGTTAGAGTAGTGACCCTGCTAACGAAGCTAGAGAGCCTGGTGGGTTCGAATCACGGTAAGGGCATTTATTTGTGTGTAGAGCACGAATTGTTCCTGAGTCATGGATATTATCTATGTATTTAAGTATTTATTAATCTATATAAGTAAGTATGTTTATCGTTGTCTAGCATCCATAGTACAAGCTTTGCTCAGACCCCGTATCATGGTCGGCTTTATCACGCGATAAGTGACAAGATAGGAGCGTCATCTCGTTCTATCGAACGGTGTCAGCCAGTGACGGACGGTCTATCCTGTCACTTATCGTGTGATAAGGCCGACCATGATACGGGGTCAGTTTAGGACTAGGTATATTTGTGTAAGATTATCCGCAAATATTTATTTTTCTCAAACATGCTCGGAAATGTAAGCGTTAATATCACGAAATGAAGACGTGAAGTTTCTTGTTTATGGCTCCCTACATTACTTCTTGGCCTTACGCCAAGAAGTAATGTATGAAAACCCTAAGTAAAACCATTATTGTCCGCTACTCTAACTTTTTAAATTTGCTTACTAATATTAAACTGACAAAGGAAAATTTACTTACTGCCAACCACCACTAGACACCGTAAGCATACTTGCTTCATAAAAAAAAAATCTATGGTACTATACTTTATGTGCGGTTAAACATGGTGCTCGAACGGCTTGTTCAAATGGCATGTTTAAAAAATAAAAAAGGCGCAAATTACCTATTATTTAATTGATTACCTAGTATTTATTTTAATTTTAATATTTCCTCACATCGTTTGAGAAAAGTACTATACAATCCTCGGCCGGAATAGGGATTGCTGGACTCCTTGTATTCGGCCTCGTCTACGACTCGGCCGTCTACCCCAATCTCGTCCAGCAATCCCTTACTTCACGGCCTCTGCAGTAATCTACTATTATTATAGTACTTCACTTTCGGTTAGTTTAATTCATTATCCGTTCCATAATTCGGCGATTACAATTTGCTCAGCCATCCTCAGCCAACCAACCGAATAACCACATGTTTATACCGGAGACTAACGTACATTGAGCGTGAAACAGAACAAAAGTAATATGGAGACCCTTTTGTTATAACCATTAATAATGTTGACCTTATATTGAGGAGCAAGATTACTTCTTTTTAGGGTTCCGTACCCAAAGGGTAAAAACGGGACCCTGTTACTAAGACTTCGCTGTCCGTCTGTCTGTCAGTCACCAGGCTGTATCTCAAGAACCGCGATATCTAGACAGTTGATTTTCTTACAAATTATGTATTTCTGTTGCCGCTATAATAACAAACACTAAGAACAAAATAAAATAAATATTTAAGGGAGCCTCCCATACAACAAACTTTTTTTTTACTGTTTTTATAGATAATGGTACGGAACCCATTGTGCGCGAGTCCGACTAGCACTTGGCCGGTTTTTTTATTTTATTTTCTAGGTTTTATCTAGTGTTAGCTTATAACAACCTTTGAAACTAGAAGTGCCATTTTCGAATTGATTTATTCTATCACTTTGTTTTTTAGACAGTTATGGTTTAAAAAACACATAGAATTCGTTACACTCGTAGCGCTATGAAAGCGTTACCGATTAATAGGTAAACACTTTAAGAGCCCCGGAACCACTTTCGACGCATGGGACTACAAAAATATCGCATGTGTTAATTTATTCACTGCTAAGCCTTACGCTTGAGCCTACGACGCGCTACGGCATAGTCCGTAGCAGCTTTACCTACATAGATAGTAGCTGAAATCGCCCGTAGCACGTAGCCCGTAACGTGAGTAGCGTTAAACGTAGATGTATAAAAATATACCTTTATTTTTACTAGACGCAAGCTTGGGCAAGAAATATTATAATACGTAACATCTGCCGAGACCTTAGGTATATACCTACCCTCGTTAGCTGAGGCAACATATTCACAACCCATAGTCACCTCATTAGTATACTTCCCAGTGAATATATAAGCTTAATTACGGATTCCGGGACTAACCCATCCATCATGAAACAATAACATTCGGAACTTAAATTAGGCCATCCGAGAAAATGTACATACATTGACTCATCGAATATTCACGATTCTCGGAACTCGATGTTGGTTTGATTATCCCAACTTTGTTTGGAAACCATTAAAATATTCTGTTTGCTGTTATGTTAATTTAATTACAAGGAGATTTTAAGTCACTACGAAGGGCAACAAGAATGTGTAGCAACGAATTTCCGGAACGCTTTTGTAGGTATTAAAACTATGCGAAATGCCTTAGTTCATTTGACCTCACTTACGTTAGCGCAAAGCCAAGTATTTATGTATAACAGTGACACTGATAACGGGATTAGATCAGATTTATAATATTTCATGCAATCGTTATACAGCATTTACCGAAAATGGGGTGTGAACCGGTCAAGGGCATAACAGGTATCGTGTTCTGATAAGAAAAAACTAAGAGAAAAAACAATTTAAGCGATTTTTTTGTACATTTGTATGCAGCGTTGGCCAACTGGGTCGACCTGATCCCGTATCATGGTCGGCCTTATCACGCGATAAGTGACAAGATAGAGCGTCCGTCACTGGCGATGGAACGAGATGATACGGGGTCTGCTCCATACAAATGTAAAAAAAAATCGCGTCATAAGAAATATTGTTTTAGTTTTTTCTTATCAGATGTTATGCCCTTGATCGGTTCACACCCCATTTTTGGCACACACTGTATAATGTATGCTTTTTCAGTCGAGTACCACGTTTAGGCCACGAAGCTTGCTGAGTGGCCTTATTAAGGTACGAGACATAAAAAGCTAATGATATAACTATTGTATACAATACTTTTTCTACGAGTCAACTGAACTAATTAAACAAACATGGTATCTATTGAAAATCTAAGCCCCGCTGAAACGAAGCGCAGCCAACTGCTTTTTATTTTTGTCGTTGACGTCTTTGCTTTTCTTCTGTTGTCAAGACGACGTCCTATTGGAAAATTCATTATAGTTCTATAAAGGCGCCACGTGATTGGTCGAATTTATTTTAGTTGTCTAAACGGTTGTAAAATGTTGAGTTGGGATCCTCTATAGTAATAAATATTATACACGTATATAACAGTTGAAAGTAAACCACCAATATTTAAAAAAGAAAGTATCATACTCGTACATAATCTGCCAAAATACACGTTTTTTTTGCTCGAAAAAACTGAAATAAGGAAAGGAATGAATGATCGGTGCTTTAGAACGAGCGATGTGTTTTCAAACAACAAAACTGATAAACTGCAAAGTTTTGGCCCATTTTGCTGGATGCGGGTTAAAAAATGCATTCTACTGGGCGGCTGCTATAAGGTTGAACATTTTGTATTATTGCCCGTGGAACATTTGTCACAAACAATGTGACCGGGTGCCGCTGTGAAAATAATGTAAATACATAAACTCAAGTGTTATACATCGTACACCATTGGAATTACGACAGAATGATAAAATATTGCTTTTGTTTAATCGTCAGCTGCTCATTTAGCTCGCGGCATTGCTAAGCAGTAGCATACCGTAGCGTGTGGAATATTGATGCCAAAAGCAGTGGAAGATGTTGAAGTGAATCGCGGAAAATATGAACATACCGCAGAACAATATTAGTATTAATGTGGTGTGCGAACTTATTCTGAAAACTAAAAACCTTAACGTTCCGACACGCAACGCAATCGATGAGCCATTTCACATATAATTCCGTACATTACAACAGGCGTATACACGCGCGTTACATGTTTTGCAGTGAGGACAGGGCTGTTATTCGCTACGCGCTAATGCGGCTCACCCCGCCGGTCACCCGTCACGAAACTAGACTTTTACCTACGCTTACTTATTACGCATTGCGGTGTCAATATATATTTGTGGGTGAGCGTTGAGGTGAGCTTAAAACAAGTTACAGAATAGGGGGGCAGGTCTTTTGTTCGGCGCGCTTGAAAGCGAGCGATGGCGACACATTCATGTCATAATGGTATGTATCTGACAATTTAAATCTAGGATGGCCTAGCTATTATTAATATTCTGACATTGACATTGTACCATTTATCATTAAGTATTTAAATTGTTCCTATTGTTAGTATTTTTTGTTTCTCATGTTTGTTTTAATTTAAAATCGGATCTATACTGACTATTATTTATTATTGTTCTTTATTCTTATACACTCTGACGATCTTTTTGTGAATCCATGCTATTTTAATTTTATGAAATGACATGTAAATTTTCAGAATGAAATAAAATAATCGAATCTTATCTAATCTGATAATTATATTCAATATTGGCACATCTGGCAAAATAGCCACATTGTGCGCGGTTTTAAAGGGTTAATGTGAGATTTTGCCAAAACAAACAAGTACCTACTAGAGGTTTTTGGCTACATTTACAATCTTGCTCTGCAGATATGTGCTTTAAACCAGAGTGAGACAGAGAAAGGTTGAACTTTTTTTTCACCCACGAAGGAACGGAGAAACTATGTGCCTTTAGGGAAGCATGTTGTTTGTTTAACGTTGAGAATATACTTATTTGTATTCCGTCACTTGAAACCGAGGCGTGTATAATGCACTACTGGTTTGAACCTTACTACTTACTGTCTGAAAACCGAACAAGTGTTGGCTTCGCCATTAACTAGCAGGCCGCCGCATCATCATCGCAAATAGCATTCTACCTATACTGCAACGTACTGTAGGGATCCACTTGTTAAAACAATACCACAATTTTTTCTAAAAATATGAATGGAAATGTATTTGATTGATATGCTGCGTTTTCAACTTTTTTAACACTTTTTCATAAAGTGGCCTACAAAAAATTATGATTAATTATTCATCATCGCAAATAGCATTCTACTGCAACGTACTGTAGGGATCCACTTGTTAAAACAATACAACATTTTTTTCTAAAAATTTGAATGGAAATGTATTTGATTGATATGCTGCGTTTTCAACTTTTTTAACACTTTTTCATAAAGTGACCTACAAAAAAAAAGATTAATTATTATGTACATGATTTGTATCTATTCCTACGAATTCGAACTTCATAATATATAATATGCACAGTTAGGTGTTAGTAACGCCCATTACACTGTCCCTAAGGGGTCCTAACTTAGGGTCCATGCTCCATCCTTTTCAGGCATAAGTAAACAGACTTGTCCTAAACAAATCTACTTACTAAGAAACTAGAGATAACTTAGTACAAGCAAAGAGTAAAGTAAGGCAAAAAGTAGTACACCAAATAGTGAAGTATTAAGGAAACGACTCCGTATAGCAAAACTAATATTTACCCTAGGTTATACCAGAGGGGTAATCACGTTACGTTTCGAACGCGCGTTATAGGACGATTTAACCGTCATTTTTCTATATAAAAAGTGACATTAAAATCTACCTGCGCCCGTACAATGCGTTACGTGATCGACCTGGGCTAAGATTGATAAAGCAAGGGATTCATTGGTATTAAAACTAACTATAGGCAAGACACGCTGTGTTTTTCAACCTGGTTCCGTTTAGGTTAGTCTGTAAATCCTCAAACGGTACTTTCGCAGTTTGATTTGAGCTACCTGTGTTTATGAACTGTTAGAATATCAGGAAGCAGCCCCCCCAAAGAGTGACAAAGTGATCGGTCCTGCGACACAGTCTGATCACTTTTTTGACATAGTAATTATAAACTGATAAAATCTATAAATAATGCTATTAATAAAGAAATACCAATGAGTTGCATGTAGTTATAAGAATTCATTGAAATTTTATCTCTTAAATTTATTCTGTAATAAATATATGCTGAGACGTTTTCAGCTCTTTACAGCGTGGTCAGATGAATAAAAACGGACAAATAAATGAAAAAACTGTCAAGTTTATATTGGTTTACTAAATCACGTTTTTTAATCGGGCTTTGGCCCAATTAAAAAACGTGATTTAGTAAACCAATATATTCATCTAGTGAGCCCGTTCCATTAAAATTTTACCAGAGACTAGCTATGCTAAATAATTGTCGAAATAGATTGCTTTCTTGTGTTTTCACACATTAACTTTCATTGTGCACCAATAAACTATGCAGTAGCAAAGTCGCGCGTTGTGACTCCAGCTTAAGTGTAGCATTTAGTGATCGATCGTTAATCTTCATTTAAAATGGCCGCTTCATTTGGCACAGTAATTGCGGTTACCCCGCTCAAATAGTTCGCGTTTATCTATTGATCGGAACTGTGATATATTTCGCTCCTTGCCAGGAAAGCTGGGAAATTGCTATGCTAATGAAAGGCGAAGTAATTAGAGACTGAAGACGTGAAATTCTGCGAAAACATAATTTGCCGAGACATCACGAGAATTTGGTCTTAGACTGCCCAAGCAGAACAACAACTCATTACTCAAAATATATGTATGTATGTACTTACAGTACATCAGCTAGCCTAACATGTTCTTTATTGAACACCCTAAAATCACACTAAAGTTGTATTTACACGCGTTTGAAGATTTTTGTCATGTTCGCGTGTCCACTTTTGGCCTTCGCTAGTATCCATACACTAGTGATGGCCAAAGCATAGAATCAGAACTGCGCGTGACCTGCAGTCAGCGTGCAGTTCCCGTACAAGTTGTAGTTTGATTGTGGTACGTATTAATCCCTAATATACAGAGTGTCCCAAAAGTCAACTTCAAGCCGCTAACGGGTGATATAACAATTATAAAAAAATCATAACAATTAATAAAAATAGATTTAGATGAAGATTTATTTATTTCACAATATACACTTACAATATAAATGAAAACTAGCTTAATAGAAATGAATTTATATTATGATCGTCGAAGAGAATAAGAATTGTCCATCCTATTGAATATCCAAGGCATGTCCTTTTCGACGCCAACGACGCATATATCCGCACCGCAGGCCAATGACTTATATTATGCGTTATGGATCCCAGCGCGATAGCAACCTTCTTGCATTGACATAAGGTTTAACTCCGCACTAAATGTCGTGTTGATTTGACGTATGGTTGACAACTTTTCTCTTTGGCAGAGCGTGGAAAGCTTTGAATTTACACATAAAACAACAAGCATCACACGCCCCTTTAAAAAACACGAGTTTTTCTTCAATTATCTAGCAAATGTTATAGCATTTTGAAATGCTGACTAAATAAGCCATCTTTTGAAGCCACTTGGATTTGAGTAATACCAAAAAAAAAATTCATTACAAGCATTTAAAGGTAAAATTGTCTTTCAATATGGCGGTTTGTTTACATAGTTGGCAAATTCCATTGATGGCCACTTTAATTAAATAGTTTGTCTATTTTAATTAAATACATGTGTGGGAAAAAGGTGTTATTTTATTTTAAAGTTGTGTTTTAAGAGCCCGCAGTACCTAAGCTCGATTCTGCATACAAACGTAGTTACGCTCTCATTTTAAATCTACGAGTTGGATTGTAACGAAACTTTGCATACCTATACAATGACATGAGGTATATCTATGTTTATGTAGCTTCAGATACCATAGTACAAAAATACAGCGAATTTAAGTTTTTCATACAAAACTTGTTTTTGCTGTATTTTGTTTGTTTTATAAACTGGAACCATATAAACTAATTACCGACTTAGATATAGCTCATGTCCTCGCATATGCAAAGTTTCGTCACAATCCAACACGTAGTTTTAAAATGAGAACGTAACTACGTTTGTATGGGAAGGTGAAATTCGGTCGAGCTTACTGCGGACTCTGAACTTCGGTATTTAATTTACAGAAGTGTTATTCACGGTTACATACTAATAAAAATATGGTCAAAAATTTAAAAATCTGTAGTCGTAAATCATTTTTTTTAATGCCTGTAATATTAATTTTTACTTACTTCTCATTCAAATTTTTTGATAACAGTTACTTATGATTTGGCCTGGCCTATCACTTGACATTGACTGTTGGGACACGTAGATTAATTGTCACAAGTAAACAACCAGACTGCCAGCGTATCACTAACCCGGCGGTTTAACGGCATTAGAAGCATGAAAGAACTTGTGAGTGGAATTTGATGTAATAGCATCACGCCCGTATCACCGCTGGGTCAAAGGTAATGAACTCTTTGTAAATAGGTTCAATCATGATAGGAAATGCAGTAATAAAATACTTAATCCGTAACGTAACTTAATAAGTTGGTGCGCGGCGCGGGATGGGTTTTGGGGGTGGGAACAATTTACATGAATTTCGATGCTCGGACACGGGAAAGATTCAAAAATATGTCTCAGCATCATCATATCAGCCGTGAGACATCCACTGCTGGACATAGGCCTCCCCCAAAGAGTGCCAAAGTGACCGGTTCTGCGTCACCCGCATCTAGCGGACTCCAGCAACCTTTACCAGGTCATCAGTCCACCTTGTGGGGGGCCTACCCACGCCGCGCCTTCCGGTACGTGGTCGCCACTTGAGAACCTTCCCGCCCCAATGGTCATCGGTCTACTTGCCTATGCGTTAACAACCAAGGTCAGAGTGGAGAGCGTAACATTGAGCGAAGCGGAAATGGTCGTTCTATTAAACCAAATGGAAGCAATTAGTCAATAAATAGGATTAAGCATAAATAGGTCGAAGGTGAAGCATATGGTGATAGAAAGAGCTCGGTAACTACAACTGACCGGTGTGCTCGACCTCGAGTTGGTCAACAACTTCATATAAGTACCTGGGTTCAAACATCACCAACAATGGCTCCTGAGAACTAGAATTCCAAAATGCCAAAAACGGCAATGACGCAACCGCTGAAAATATATCGAGATACGAACATTTTGCGCAAAACTCAAACGCAACTGGTGCGCACTTTTGTGTTCTCCAGTTTACTCTCTGGCTCTCAGACGTGGGCGATCAAAGCAGCTGGCAGAAAACGCACTGACGCCTTTGCGATGTGGTTCTAACAAAAATGCTGGGCATATTTTGGCCTGAACACCCTATCAGTACTCAAAGAGCTCGAGTGACGTGCGACCATGACCGGTAAATCCCGTGTCGAAACGTCAGAAATAAAGGCAAATAAAAATCACGTTAAACCCGTGTAAAATTATATTATACATATTGACAGAATTTCTTGGAAAAAAAATAATGATATGGACTTCTTAACATACTTACGAGATGGTTCATACAAAACATGTATAATATCCAATATTCATGGTTGAACATGACAAGAAAAGCCTACAATAAACAATGGCAACAAAGAAAAGAGTTGATTCACCCAAGATGTTTATAATTTTCTAGTAGCCTATACATAGTATTTCAAGTTTTTATAGTCTGTATTAAACTAAAAGGCCTTTATTATATTCAACGCATGGTTGGTTAAAAGTACTCTAGTTCAAATTAAGGTAAAATTAAAAAAAAAAATAGACCATGAATTTTGAACTCAAAATAACTTATATTTTGTAAATTAAATAAATATTAAACGATTTAGATCGAGATATAAAATAAATGTTTTATTGAATTAGGTATTTTATAGTAAATAAAATGACGGCAGATAAAATATTTTACGACAATTTTGCGATCTCGTTTATTGGTCCTCAAAAGAAAACAACACCATATCTATACTAACAGTAGGTAAGCTACCGTGTATAAGTAATATCTACTTTTGAAAATATATACTTTGAGATTTATTTATAAATTATTTTTAGCTGTTTACTGTTCCACAATTATAAAATTCTTTATATAACAATTTAAGGCACCGCGAAACTGTATTACCTATTAGTAACCATGATAAAAAAATAACTTAAAGGGATACATTCTCAGAATATTGTTCACAGATAATTCTTTTTACAGCTTTTTTGAAACGGATTTTCGACATTCCTTCCTGAAATAGTTCTACAGGGAGTAAATTAAATATTCTTCACACTAAATAGCTAGAAGTACGTTCGCCATAATAATTGGTTACTCAGTAGCTCAGTAGTAGTGTTCTACGGCAATAATCTGCTTATTTTTTTCTTGGACAGACAAACACACATAACAATATTTAAATAACTGATCGTATTCACCGTTACACTCTATTTTTTGTACTTTACTTACAATACATGTTAAGAATATTATTTGAAGCCTTTTAATATTTTCAAGACGGGTTTTAAAATTACGCCCATAATAAGCAATCATCCGTATTCTATTTGTGCTATAAAATCGCCATTAGGTACACAAATTTGAAATGAAATTCATTTCATTTCATTTCATTTAAGGTGAGTCGGGGCAAGAGTAACATCGGGGGAAGAGGGTCAAAAGCTTCTCCAGCTAATTCTTTTGAATTGAGCGCCTTTTTGTACCGTCGGTAAAACAGACAGGCGCCTAGTCTGTTTTACCGACGGTACAAAAAGGCGCTCTATTCAAAAGAATTAGCTTGCCTCTCCCCTCTTAGCAGTAGCAATATTAGCGCCGGCAACTCATGAATATGAACCGCGAATCGGTTCGAAACATGTAGAGCGATGTTCGATATAAAGTACGTGAGTGACGACCCGTTTGCTTTACATTTTAATAACAATATTGCCGGGAACTTTCTCCTCTTGCCGGAAAAAAGTATGACTGTGATATTTTCTTGACTTAAATCTCAATAAAAAGGAAATAGCGACATACTCTAAATAAATGAGTAAATAACTAGTGGCTCTGTGAGCTGTAGAACTCGCGAGATTGTATTTTTTTTAGATTTCTTAAATTCGAAAAACGGAATCTACGAAAAAAACGAGATACTTACAATTTCACGAGAATCGGTTGTGAAATACGACCTGCAGAGAACAGCCGGACAGCGGGACATCCAAACATACAAATGAATTTCGGCCCAAGCTGACACAGAGAACTTCGTTCACATAGCACGCTCGTTCAATTAGAATTATGAGAGGAACCCAAGCTCGTTCCTGTTTTTTTCGTATAACATTGTGCTACCTGTAATATTGACAGTGGACCGCCTCTGTTAACAGGGATTATGTTAGCGGGAATCCCTCAAAATATGAACAATTACCAAATTAGGCAAATTAGCAACTGTATGTCCCCGCCGTGAATATCTTCTTATTACCGGAAATGTTGATGGTCGTTGCCGGCCATTTTAGGATGTTCGCCTCTAAAACCTGCGGTTTATATATTCTGTATATAAGTATTCTTGCTCATTTTAGTAAATATTTAAAATTTTATTGATATTGTCAAGTATGTAGTTTAGAAATACATAGAAAAACCTACAGTCTAAAATGTTAATCGAATTATAGTGTCAAATTAGGGGGATCAAAATAAATTTTAAATAAAAGAACATGTCCGTCCATATTACAAAATTGTTAGAATTTATTGTTTAAGGTACTTATAAATTTAAAAAACAACCAGAGTAATTGGTTAAATGGAAGTCTTCATCCTCACTTTGCCGGCAGTCGGTGAAATGTTTAATTACGTATTTCATAAAGCCATTGTAATAATCTCTTAATTAAATTTTCGATGGCATTCTTTGAAACACTTACTTGTGCCTTCTTAGGGTAATCCTCTTGTCGTTTACTCCCGCCATTATAATGTTAATTGTCGGACCCAAATGGCTTCTTAAATGAGACAAAAAGTAATTAAACTGTGTTAATTATTACGCGCAATTTCTATCTAAGTACTAGTTCAAATGGAAGCTTTTTGTTGTTTTAGTTAAATAATATAAATTTGTAATGATAAACGTAGGTAAATTAAACGTTAAATACGTTTCCGGTTTTTTACAGTCTGCATCATACACATATTAGTAGCAGCCAGAATAGCCAAATATATTTCGTAACACACCCTTATTCTTACAGTAATAAAGACGTGTACCGAAACATTTAACTTCTTTGGATACTACATACTAACTACATAAGTAATAGAGATTTTAAGTCGCAATAGGTCGTTTAGAGTCGATCTATGTATACTATAACTAAATTTGACGTTAATTTGAGTTAGGTTAGTTCCGTTCTAAAGGTCATATTATGATGATGACAGTACTTACGACAATGATGCCAGGGTATTTATTTAAAAACTTAAGCGCGAAATACAGGCTGTATCAAAAATGGGGTGTGACAACACCACCCGTATTGTTATTATTAAAGCATGTTACATTGATACTAATCTTTTTATTAGGCTTTGACTAACGTTCTAAGAAGTATTTTAAATAATTTTATGCTACCTGCAAATATGTACGTACAAATTTAAGTTCTGTGTTTGCTGGTAGTTGCAAATTTGCTTCGCATTTTGAGCTTCACACGAACAATAAAGCAGTAAATTTCATGCAATGTGCACAATGTTTTACGCATCAAATATGCATTTTGCGCACTAAAAAACTGGAATGAAATTTATAACTTAATCTGTTTGCTATGCATGCTGCCATATTTTGTTTATGTTTGGTCCCATTAGTTGCCATATTTAATCCGATACGTTGATTTTACCAATGCAGATTAAGGCAACTTTCTAGTTTGTGGGGGCGAAATCAGTATGCGGTTTTCTACACTTTACCGAGAGTTTTATGATGTAGCCCAGACTAAGAAACAATAAGGTCTGATTTTCAGATATATGATTCTTGACTATACGAGTATGATTGTTTATCTGATTTTATTGATAAGTACATGATTGCTTAAAGTTTCCTCGATAGAAAAAAAAACAAAGTTGCGTCTGTATTTTCCTTTTTTTACTCAGCCTACTCAAACGATACATTATTTTACGACACAATCAAGTTAATACTATAGTATTTTATCTCATCTAAAATCTCACTTTATGAAATTAAAATAGAACTTCTCTAAGTTAGGTATTTATCGAAATTTGTCCAAAAAAGCCATTCCCGAAGAGTGTTACATCTCTTTTCCTCGTGCGCGGAAGGCATCAGCGTGTCTCTGTCTAGGGGGCGTGTTCGACTTAAATCAAGGCATCCCCTTAAGCCGTTTTTGCGTGATTGAGGTCCAAACTTTAGCATTCATAATATAAGTAGGATTTGCAAATTTTCCAGGGACACGACACGACTCACTTGACAGACTCTAACGGGCATTTTAACTTTAATGAATTTATTTAATTTCGAATCGCTCATAGCATAGCGGCGGCTGCGAGTCGGAAACGATAACGCAGGTTAAGCAAAGATGGCAGCGGTCAGTCTTTGGATGGGTGACTGCCTGATGTTTGAGTGGGTAATATAAATGAGCGCTTCTGTGCTATGGAAGGCACGCTAAGCAGTTGATCCCGGCTGCTGTCTATGACGTAGTCGTTAAGCCGAGTTAGAAGCCTTCGGGCGGCTTAAGAATCCTAACAGTCGAGTTGCCCACTCACTTGCCAAAGGGGGCACAATTGACACTCGCGTCCGCGGGAGCTACCTACCACAACCCTGCACGTGTCCCCTGGGTGGGTACTAAAGAGTGACAAACTTTAAAGGCCAATAACTACAACTTAGAAAAGTTGAAAAACCCCCGACATTTTCATTTCAAAGTCTCAAAAACGGCTTAACAGATTTTCATGAAACATGGCTAAGAACACTCAGGATCACATCAGCTTTCGAATAATAAAAACCGCATTCAAATAGGTTTATCCTTTTGGGAACTACGATAAGGATACACAGATACACAGACACGTTAAACTTATAACACCCCTCTCTTTGCGTCGGCGGTTAAAAGTAATGTATGCCATACGATTAAATAGTTAACTAATGAAGTTTATTCACGATTTTCGTTACGGTGATAGAATTGTACTGAAGTTTAGCAACAAATTGAAAATTTAATTGATAAAATATTAAAGTAAAGGATAATCCTACTAATATTATAAATACGAAAGTTTGGATGGTTGGATGTTTAGATGTTTATTTGTTACTCAATGACGCTTAAACGGCTCAACCGATTGGATGTACACGAGGGTAGTTTTTAGCCTGGATTAAAATATAGGATAGCTTTATCCCGGGTCCACGCAAACAAAGTCGCGGGCGGAAGCTAGTATTCTATAAATGTACAATTTTAAATATTAATTCGCTTATTTATTATTTATTTAATGCGTGTTATATTCAAACGGTTACGTTCACTTAAAAAATAACGCAGGAAACGTGAAACAGCTTTCGCCATCTAGTGACCAATAGCTAACTTAAATTTAAAGTATTACACAGGCATCAACTTAGGTACTTTATTTAATTGTACCTAACTGTGTTTTGTATATGTGAAGTGCAATAAAGAGTGCAAGAAAGTATTGTAGGTAATTGTAGAATTGTCATGATTTTTTTTTATCTTTATAAATATGTAGTAGTCTATCATCAGGTAAAGTTTTACAAAGCTTTCAGGGAAGTTATATCTATAAAAAGCGGCCAAGTGCGTGTCGGACCACGCAAACGAAGGGTTCCGTGCCTATTAAAAAGGTCGTATCGGTACTGAAATCTTACGTCCTTTTCTTTAAGGAAGGCAGTTTTTTAGAAATACCTCAAAAACCCTTGAAACTGAAAGAATTTAATAAGGCATGTCCATGATTTTTTTCATATTTTTTAAATACACGGTTCGAAAATTAGAGGGGGGGGGGACAATTTTAGTGACTTTCGGGGCGATTATCTCCGACTTACACCGTATAGTTTTCGAGTAAAATGCCTGTGACATACGGACGGACAGACAGACAGGCAGACAGACAGGCAGACAGACATGACGAATCCATAAGGGTTCCGTTTTTTGCCATTTGGCTACGGAACCCTAAAAATGCGTTTAGTAGTTTTTGTAATCGAAAAACTGAAGCAACATCAACAATTCTACTGTGTTTTTTTCCACAAAAACGTGTACAGCATAGGTATGCCATCTAGTGACGGGTAAATAAAGTTGTGGTACTTAGGGTTTCTTAATACAAACTTTCAACCAAGTTTTAATCCCTTTAGAAGTTGAATTTTCAAAAACGCTGAAATTTGTTTTCTTGTATTTCACTAAAGAACCTTTTTACAAAGTTTCAAGTCTCTATCTTAAAAAAATAAACTAATTCCCATACAAATTTTCGACCCATTTTTGACTCCCTTAGGGTATGAACTGGCAAAATCGATGAAATTTGTTTTCTTGTTTTTCATTATAGAACCTTTTTATGAAGTTTCAAGTCTCTACCTTAAAAAATAAATTAATTCCCTTACAATGTTTAGAACCTTATATCACCTCTGAAGAAATTGTATCTAAAAAAACGCCACGCTATGTCCTATTCTGAGGTCTAAAATACAATATTGGAAAGTTTCATCAAAATCGGTTCAGTAGTTTTTGCTATATTTTGCCCCCAAAAATATACTGGGTGTCATCGCGGCCACGGGGCGTCCACTTGACAACAAAAGATGGCGCTGTTACGTATACACGACTTCATCCAATCGGTTATCCTCAAATTTGGTCTGCGGGTCACCTTAACTCCATAAAACTTTATTAATACGTTTCATATGGTTTGACGGAGTGTAGACGCCGACAAAAAACTGGAGAATGACCTACTAACACCCCGTTCACACTGCGTGCGTTTCCGTGTCCGGGAGGCATCCCTCTTTTTCTCGCTTGCGATGTTCCGCCCGAGTGCGAAAGAGACGGATGCCTGCCGGACACGGAAACGGACGCAGTGTGAACGGGGTGTAAGGCTAGAATATACGTGAAAATTGGCGATGTTCTGCATCGCGCTATTGAAGTTTTTAATTTATGTCGTATAAATACAATTTCCTTCAGGATCTGCTCATTATGTCTCTCTGACAACATCAACGAATTTTCACATTTATAATATCAGTGTGATTCATGTATATGTGTAGTGTAGTAGTGTATATGTGTGGTGTATGTCTTATTCTTTGGCACGCCCTGCAGCCTAAACCGTTTGACGGATTTCGACATATGAGGTGTCGTTGGGTTCCTCTTAAATTGTGGGAGTGAGGGAGATATATTTGAAAAGAACAGTTGGGTTTCTTGAAAAGTCTTTTAATTTTACTTGTTAATGCAATACCACAAAATAGCTGAAATCGTTTTCAGATAAGGACTTATCGCTCTTTTAGAATTTATAACTGAGGATACTTACCTTTTGTTCGCAACTCAAAAGATTAAAAAGGATTTTTCATAACTAAGGCAATAGGCTTGTTTCTTTAGTATAGGGAACAGAAGTTCAGTGAAGTGTGGCGATTGCGCGCGGTAAGGTTTGGGATACACTTTCGACGTTCACTGGCATTGTAAACAAAAAGACTTTGTTAAATATTTTTGTGTTCATAGCTGAACCTTTGCTCTGAGTCTTTTCTACGGTGAGGAATTACATCAAGAATTGGTTACCAAAAATAACACAAGTGTAACGTTCATAAAGGCATAGTCTCTCCTTTAAATATGTGTAAGTTTCGAAGCTTGTCTGGGGAATAAGACTCCAAATTCTGTAAAATTTTCAACACGGTTTTGCTTCAAAACTGTTGTATAATCGTGAACGCTTCTAGACCATACATAGCTAAACTATAAATAATTACGTAGAGGGATAAACATTTTGGAAGGTCAGTTATCAAAATATTCGCCTTAGATGGGCAGAGGAATATTTGGGGGAGAAATTGCTCCTCGGCGAGTTAGCTGTCACTGGTAGCGGGTGGAAAGTCGCTAAATTCTAAGAAAATCTAATTTTACTTATATCACATATAATTTCAAATAATTATCAATCTTGTACAACTAATATACTTAATTTTATTTAAAAAAGGTACCTACTCTTTATACCGTGAGTTGTGAATAAATTTAAATACCATCTTATTAAAAAAATATGCCAATTCTGTATGACTGAATATTACGTACAACAAACCGAGGGCCTATTAGGGCTCTAATTGCGTTGCCATCTTAGATTGAAACCCGTATTAATATTCTAACCCCGCGATGAGCCGGGATGAATTTGTAATCAAAGGCTTGTCATATGGGATTACTTTGGATAACCTAAGAAAACTCACGAGGCACGAAAACCCTTCATATTCAAACATTTGGAAGAAGTTTAGTCTACGACTATTTTATCACTATTTGTATAATTCTAAGGTTAGACACTTCTTATAGTCTCCTCAAAAGCGTACCTAATCACAAGGTCATTTAAAAACAATGTATATTTGGTTCCCAAAAAGAGGTTAATGTGCGAAATTTGAATTATAATAAATACCATTTATTTTATTTATAAATGCCTTCACATAATGTTTTACGCTCGGTACGAGTATATAATTAAGAGCGACATTAATTTATTAAAGACGAATCTGAGTGACACTGACAAGTTTCGATTTAAGCACTTTCACGACCAAGAACACGGCTCCCATGTATGTTTATGGTGTTTCCAAAATTGCAAACTATTACCGTACTTAAGTACCGTATATTTGATTCCTCGGTCAGGAAGGTCACAACTTGTAAATCAACACTGCCAACGTGTGGGCGCTGCGTGACCATTGAATGAACACAGTTACCGTGTTCTTGGAGAATAGTTTTTGTATGATGAATGAAAATGTGTCCATAGTTTTGTAGGTAATATACATATGATTTTTTGATTTTGTATGTATGTATGTTACTTTATCGTTCGTGAAATATGCCTAAATTAAAAAAAAAACATAAAAAAGACACACAAAGGTGTTTAGTAATAAGTAATTTTGTATTCCCTTTATTCAAAATTATGGATTGATTAAAACCGCCAGCGCTATAAAGAGGTAATTACAGGGTGCAGCTAACCTTTGTTTACTTGGCAATCCGATGAAATTCTATTTTAAAGTTTAAACACGAGGGCTCAATGTGTTCAGGCCCTAAAGAAGGCAATCAGTTCCCGACCCTTTCTCGGGTGGCCAGGCTTGTATTATCTGCCACCACCATATTCTACAACCCTTATTTTTGACTGTTATATGTTTGGCGCTTTATCTCTTTACTGCCGTAAAGGTACATAAAATAAGTTGTAGATATTGTGTTCTTATCACACATGAAATATTTACCAACGAAGATAAATATGAGCGTATACTTTGTTATAATAATATTAAGGGTTGTTGATGACGTTAAGCAACATGCCTTGGTGTTTGTATATTTTTATTTAGTAGGTACTTCATTCTAAACTCATACTTTTTAATCGACTTTATAAAAAGCAACAGGTTCTTATATGAACCGAAATGTACTTGTACTCTGTATAGCCGGTACAGCTACCGGTATTCTTATGTACTTAGCGGCTATACAGAGGGCACAAGTTCGAGTCTTGTCCTGGACTTCAGAATAAGATGGTTTTTTTTTCTATTATATTTGTTCTCTGTATCAAATCGATTAACATTGGTAATTCTTCCACGTTACATTGACACAAAACAAAAATATTTAATAATAGTTATTTATTATAAAAGGGTGCAAAGTTGTAGTTTACCCACGAGTATTTATTTAATCGTATGGCATACATTATTTTTGGCCTTTAAAGTTTGTCACTCTTTAGTACCACCCAGGGGACACGTGCAGGGTTGTGGTAGGTAGCCCCTGCGGAGGCGAGTAACAGTTGTCCCCCCTTTGACAAGTGAGTGGGCAACTCGACTGTTAAAAGATCTTAAGCCGCCCGAAGGCCTCTAACTCGTAGTCAGTCATAGACAGCAGCCGGGATCAACTGCTTAGCGTGCCTTCCAAAGCACGGAAGCGCTCATTTATATTAACCACTCAAACGTTAGGCGGTCACCCATCCAAAGACTGACCGCTGCCATCTTTGCTTAGCCTGCTTTATCGTTTCCGAGTCGCAGGCGCCGCTAGGCTATGAGTGCTTACCCACGAGTGTGGAATTCAAACACGAGCAAGCGAAAGAATTCTCTAGTTGAACCACTAGTGAAGAGAGTGGTTCTAAAATAGAATCCTGAGCGTAGCGAGTGTTTCAACACACGAGAAGTAGCATATTTTTTCTAAACTTTCAAGGTCCGTATCTTTTTAAGTTTTTAATAATGTGTTTTAATTTATACTTTATTATAATAATTTGATGGTTTACTATCCATTTAGCAACATTACGTCATCAATATTACATGAGTCTTCACCCCTATTACATACAGCCTTTATGTATTTTGATAGACATAATTATAAGTACATATGTGTAATTGTGTATTGTAATTATACGTGTTTTATTTAATAAATACAGCGTATGACATCCATTAGAACATTCATTTTAAGTAACGATAGCTTAGTGCTGTGAACCGTTTTATCAAAAAAATATATAACAATTAGCTTTTCTAATAGACAGTATTTTTTTTGTTTTTCAACCAGCAATGGACTGCTAACATTTATTTGAAGTATAGGCAGAGATAGTTTCAAACGTCTGTGAAGCACAAAAAAATAATGCAACATAACTTCAATCAACTTTGTAAATGGGCTCACGACGTAGGATTAGTAATAAACTCGAAAAAAACTAAAATGGTCCACATTCACTCCTCACATTCAAAAGAGGCACAGGTACCTAAAATAATAGCACACGAACACCATTGTCTACATAAGCCTAGTAATAACTGTACTTGTGATGAACTCGAGTCAGTAGCAAAACATATGTACCTAGGACTGGTTATCGATAATAGACTCAACTGGAGACCGCACGTTGACCACATATCTTCCAAACTTAGATCAATAATGGCGCAAATGGCAATCCTAAAAAATAAATTACCATATAACACACTGCGTACGCTCTACTTGTCACTTGCGGACTCCATTATTTGCTACGGCATTACCAGCTATGGGCGTACTTATAAAACCCACGTAGAACAGATATATAAGCTACAACTCGCATTACTGAAAACAATTGTACCCCAGAAAATTAAAGATAGTCTTAAAGATAACAATTCGGGCCTATTCAAACATTGTAAAGTAATTAGTGTGTTCAACAGGTTTTGTTTCTCGACACTGACGGAAGAACGTGAGGCTATACCCTCCTTAGTAAAAAAAACGCGCCCCGGTCACCTACGTAGCTTAGATTACATGCGCTCATATGTCCTGCCTAGTGTAAACAATAACTACGGGAGAAGAACCAACACCTGTTTAATACCTGATATACTTAACAACCTACCTAAGCATATACAGAATGACTTATTAGGTATAATTGATAACCCTGGGAAATTTAAATTGTTACTAAAAAAATATTACCTGGAATGTGAATCTCAATTTAAATTGTAAAGTACATTGTTCATTGTTGTAAACTTAAGTAGATATATAACATTAGGTACATAAAAATGAATACTAGTGTCATGTTAATCGATTGTTAGTGCGGATCGATCCGTGCGATCTCGCCAGCTATTATATAAACCTACCAAGGTTTCCGATAGTGGCTAATGAAAGTAAATCTTGTAAATGTAAAGATACCGATTTAATAAATTAAAAAAAAAAAAAAAAAATGATAATGATAATGTGTTAGCTTTGTTACCGATACATTGCGTGCCGAATTAAATTGTATGATTTTTTATAAGTATATATTATAGTTACTAATTAACGTAATTCAGGGCTTATAAATGTATGTTCTCATGATAGTCACGCCCTGTATACTTCTAAGTATCTACCTAAATAATATACAGGTTTCTCTGTGAGCTGTTATGTAGAACAAGCAAAGCAAGCCTGTCTCTTTTAAAAAAATATGTTTTCCTTGATAACGAAAAAGTGTCTCGACCAAAACAACTATACAACGTGTTAATAAAATAACGCAAAACCTGAAAACCGTTTGTTCAGAATCGAGAGTAGAATGCGAAAAAAATAAAAAATAAAATTTTTGACGCGATTTATTTTTTACATTTGTATGGTATATAGGTCGCCCCAGTCGGCCAACACTCCATACAAATGTAAAAAATAAATCTTGTCAAAAATTTTATTTTTTATTTTTTTCGCATTCTATGCTCGATTCTGAACAAACGGTTTTCAGGTTTTGCGTTATTTTATTAACATGTTGTATAATTAACAAACGTGCTCACAAGATTTCACGAGAATGTAGAGGAGAATAACCGGTGGGACAGACACCGAACAGACACCGGACATGAACGATTTTCGGCCCAAGCTGCATAAGCATAGAACTTCGTTCGCTTCGCTCGCTCGTTCGACTATATTTATATATATTTATACCATAATATACAACACTAATTTTCCTTGTACAAGTGTCAAAGATTATGTATCCATTATTCGCCTTAATACGATGAAATAAAGTGAAAACATATCTTTGACGAAGTCCATCCATTTTTTTTATTCATGTAATGGAGTTAATGACATCGTAAAATGATAATACTACTTATATGTGCCCATTATGTTTTAGTACCATAATGCTAAATACTTTATTTAATAGTAAATATACATATACAAAGAGAATGAATATATAACAATATTTACAATGACAATAATAGAAGAAACTAAAGCTAACTTAAACAATCTCTAAAAAGATACATGGCATCGTACCAAAGATGCTGGCAGCCTTACCTCGCTGAATTGCAATACTAATCCGCTGTGCGAGGAAGCTGCCAGCTCTTTGGTCACCTGTAGGGTCGACAAGCCTTTTGCTAAGCTCGTTGTATAATTTTCGAGCACTTGGACCCCAAGGCCCAAGGGTCTCGACTCCGAATGCCATAAAATGATATTGGGAGCCGAGACCCCTGTATTTTGTGGCCTTTTATGTTTTAGGTATAATCATTATTTACCATTTAATAATATTGTATGTATACCTGTATACCTATGGCAAATAAAGCATTTGAGTTTGAGCTTGAAGAAGCATTAAAAAGATAAACAGCGATCTCAAATTTATATTCGGTCGTATTTCATTATACTTAATACGGAGTTTTGCCGGTACGTGAACTTATATGGATTGATATTAAAAAAAACAATGTAATACATATTACAGGTAAAATCAATACACATGCCAATCCCACCTCCCACCTTTCAGAAAGTTCTCTACGCTTAGTATGTTAACAGCTATTCTAATAAGTCGGGTTTTTAATTCAACAATGATTTTTTTTTCCTAAAAGAACTTTTTGTACATATTTATTTATTTATTTATTTATTTATTTATAGAAAAACAGGTTACATAACATTACAGTTTACACCAATGCGTCATGAACCGAACAATATTTATTTTCACGGCGAAACGGCGTGGCCCCGTTGTTCCGACATCTCGGGTGTTGGATTTGGTAGGTTGCCCCGGAACCGACGAAACACGACACCTTTCGGCCAGAAATCAGCACACGCGATGGTCTCCTGAAGCGGCCGCGGCACGCGCACTACAAACGAGCTGAAGTGCACGTAGTGGCGCGAATGCAACTGGAACACCCTCAGCGAGTAGCCGGTTTCCTGGCGAACATACTGCGTCACTTCTTCAGCGGTGGCAGTGTGATGCAGGCGCGACACGTACAGCGCCTTGCTCGGTGTGGAGACCCGCAGACCACAACCGACCGGTTCTGCAGTACCACACTGACTCTTGCGTGTCTTACGCTTTCTTGACACCGTTGTGAAACCCTCCTTGTCCACACTGGTGCGAGGGGTTTCCTCTTTTGGAGGATCCCGAACTTCACGCGCTTTTGAGGGCGCGGCTTTCCGGCGGGCTGGAACAGGCTCACTAGCAGAAACGACGTCAGCAAAATGACGACGTGGTTTTGATGAAGCGTTGACGGGAGGCCCCGCGAGGAGGGGGCAGGGGGGCCGCGGTTCGGCATGCACAGTGACATTGTTTTGCGCAGTGTCAGCTACACGCGAATTGACCGAGTTGGCATTTGACGCCCGGTCATTATTCTTGAAATTTGACGCCGTCAGTGACCGCGTTTCTGGGGCACCGTCGCGCAAACGGATGATTTCTTTGCGCAATATGTCAATAACGGCCTGTGATTTGTCAAATTTCTTTACAATTTCTGCCATGCCTGCCTTAAGAGCCACAATTTCTTTCAGCAGACAGCTCACGTCGACATGGTCTGGCGTATTGGATGGCAATCTGGAGCCCTCCATCGCCACGAACTCAGGCATGTCGCGTTCGTTCTCCCTCAGGACTTCAATGATGTCATCGAGGGTCTTTTTTCCGGCTTTATCTTCTCTGCGATGAGGTACAAATGTGCCGACAATCCCGAGAGACTGGAACAGCACCTTTTTCGCAGCGCAGATTTCGTCGACACTAAAACGCGACGAACAGATCTGAACAGCAGTCACCGCATCCATCTGACCTTCCCGCAGCAGCTTCTGTTGCAGAAAGGCGAGGATCCCGTTGACAATGGGCTCACTTTTAGGGTCACCCATTGTTTAACTACAGGCAGCGGTCGAGCCGCGCTAATTTCACAATTAAATAATTAATTAGTCATCGATGCGTCTACTTCGCGGCGCGCATCGGACATACATACATACATTTACTCATGACAACAACATATACATGGACATAAATCAGCATACAAGAGAAAAACAACATTGCCACGAAACGGTTCCATCTCAGCGTTGTGCTGGCCTGGTGGCCAGCGCTGGTCTTCCCATGGAACCATCCGGTGATTCCACGGCGTAACACACATTTTACACCCTTGCAAAAAATAATAATAATAGTTATATAAAACAAAAACAATACAGTAAAGACAAATAATAACATTTCTAAACGCAATGATGATTTTTCGTTTTATTTCTCTATTTAAGTATATTAGGCCCAAGATAGGTGAGAATGAAGAATGCTGCAACGACAGAGGACCAGGCCCTCTTAGTATTTATGATGGTTTGATACAACGACGGTGGCAAACAAGCGTACTGCCCGCCTGATGGTAAGCGGACACCGCAGCATATAGACGCATGCAACTCCAAAAGAGTAACATGGGCGTTGCTGACCGAGAGTGACTGAGTAACAAATTCCCTGGCTCTCAACACAACGCATCCTCGGGAGCTATGGTGATTCTCTATTTATACAAAAAATATTCTAAAAGACTGTGACCATAAAGTAAAAAGTAGGCTTTCTGTGAATATATTTTATGTGAGCCGACCGTTTTCGCTCTCTCCAAGGACACTAAGAACACACTGAATATTTGTACAAGACGCGCCAAGGACAAGGGGAACGAGGAATAATATACTAAATAGATTATTCACTTAGCAGGATAAAATATTGTCTTGTGAGTTTCCTTATATTATCTGCAAGCCTAAATCTGATGGTTTTATTTACTTTCATTCACATACTAAATTCTACATTTTATATCAGGGTGCTTTCAAATATTCTCTTAGTGAATAAAAATAAAGCGTGTTAGAAACGTAGTAAGTATATTTGAACCATTTAATGTTAGTTTAATAAGAAACCTAGTGGATGTAAGTAGGATGTATAGGTTAAATAAACTTTTCAGAAAAGAAACACGCGTATAGTAAGAGATTAAACTTTTGAATTGTGCCTAAATTATACTACGGCTTTAAAGTTTTGCGTTACGTGTTTGCTGATTATCACAATATCCAGTTCCGCTGTTGTTTGGCTCGCACTATGCGGCAGTAAATAGTTTTATTACAGTAGGGTCATACATAGATTTAAGTTTGCACTTTCCTGCAAGTTAAGGCCTACAAAGCAAACCAGGCATGCTGCAATTCTAACATTAATAATGAATGATCGCGATATCATTACGCAATGGCATAGAAAATATAATCCTACAAACGTAAAGAAAAGGTTTAATCTCTAACTAACATGACATACTCGTAACACCCCAGCCCCATGCCATCCTTTTTCGTCGCATGCTTCCTTGAACAGCTGGAAATATATTAAATTCTTATGTCGTACCGTACACTTCGTTTGCTCATATATGTAGATCCTCACAATCCCATATGTTACTGATATCCTATTTTTTTGTCGTCGGCATACATAAGAAAATGGGAGCATTTGAATGCAGTATAAATATCATAAAGATATAATTATATGCATTCTATAGCAAGGGCCAATGTGTGACCCCTGAAAAGACATTCACAAAATCAGATCTACACTCGCCAAGAACAACCGCCTGCCGCATGTTTGTGACATGCAAAGAGACCTACCTAAATACATTAACACGGATACCAAGCCAATATAGTTTACGAAGCAGGGTGACGTGGTCTACGCGAACAAATGCTTTTTCAAGCTCCGTGTAGATCATGACAACCTGCTTTTTTCTTACTTAACCAATAAAAACAAACACCAGTATAATAGTATCTTCGGAATGGACAAAGACTATATTTGACTATGTTTGTAGGTTTAATTTGACTACTAATATTTTAGAGCGCGTGAAGTTAGTTCTAAATAAAACAAAAAGCCATTTGTCTACAAAGAGTAAGTCTGACTACCACTATTGTTATTATTAGCGTAACGAGGTCCGACCATTACCAACAGCAATCGGGTGAATTATTATCAGAGAAGTGGCAGAGCAGTACCATAGCCACCCATACCCAAATCGTCAAGTGGCAACGGCCATATGGAACATGTTTGCCATGTTAATATGTTAACAGCTAATTCATTTATTTTTATTTTTTTGTCCATTTTCTGACTTAGTGCAATTCGAAGATGAACAATTAATTGATTATGTAGATTGTGACATTCCTATTTTTGGTCTTATGACAAGTTATAAAAAATACACTATAAAGATATGATCACTATTAGTTGTTGGCGGGAGGGTTGATAGTATTGATCTTAAATGTAACCCTATAGTCGTACCACTTAGATCTATCAATATACGTTTGTGCTTTATAGTTAAATACGTTGAGGCAGCGAGTTGTAATCTATTAAGTGGGCTGACTAAACCATCACGTTTAGACACTTAGATAACGTTGATGTTTACGTTCGATTACGTTCATTGCTATTAGTTAGGGTTACGTAATCGACAAGCAGGAATGGCTTACACACTCTCTGTGTAAGCCATTCGTGCTGGTGTATTACGTAACGCATTGTTCGTTCTTCAGGTAGATCTAAATGTCACGTTTCGTATGGGAAAATAACAGTTGAGTTGTCCTAAAGTGCGATCGAAAACTTCGAAAAAATACATGAGCATACAAAACTCAAAATACTAAACCAGTAGCCAATAACAGATGTCCACAAAAAATACAATAATATTTCTTCATAAATATTTATATACACTAGTGTATCTGAGTGTGTGTGTGATGGTTAAATAATTCTGTAAGTGTTTGTGTGTATGGCAAGTGTGTGCGTGTGTGTAAACGACGCGTCATAAATAACTAAATAAATTATGCGTCGATGCTGCTCTGCGTCTTGCGTCAATATTGTCTTAACTGGTGCAATCAAACAAGTCATTTGCTAAATTGTTTATTGCATTGTCGCAAAATACGACTAATTGGAGCATTTTGGGCATATCTAGTATGAACCATAGGAAGGCTACAAAGTCAACGCTCGGAGTGACGAGTTCGAACCGTAGCCAGCAACGATGAACTATCAATACGTCATGCGAGGAAATACAGCGTAGAATTATCTAGTAAGAGACGTCTATTTTCCAGGCTCAACATACGGTGACGATTGCACCTCAATTCCTAGGTTGTATCCCAGGTCTTAGTTAGATAATTCATACGGCGCAGAAAGGATCGTTGTATTCTATATATTTTTATTTGTACATGACATACTGGGGAGACCAATCACAACTGGCATATTCGAGGATGCTACTAACAAAGGCATAGTACACGATTTCAATGCATTCGGGGTCATTGATTCAACGCATACACGAAAAAAAAGCCCAGATTCTAATTTGCTACTACTACTTTCCAAGGGGAGTTCAGTTCGGGACCTTAAGTAAGGACTTAAGGTCCCGAACTGAACTCGCACGATAAAAAATTTCACCACTAATGTGGTACTGGTACCTGTTTGGAGGGCTGCGGGTTGTGCAGATCTCCATCTGAGGCTCTAGCATAAGTTTTACCGAAATAAAACTTTACGATTGCGTTTGCGTTTTACCCTCAATTTGTATGGGATTTGACAGCTAAACGCGAACGCGTTTTGCTTCGGTAAAACTTAAACTAGAGTCTCTGGACGCATTTTTTCACATTAACTTTAATACGAAGTTAGTTCTAAATAAAACAAAAAGCCCTCCGTGTACAAAGAGCAAGTCTGACTCCCACCTCGAGTTATGAAACCCAGTTTGTAGCACTGGCACTGCGGTCTTACACAAACTGAAAATATAATTTCTACTATTAGCCCAAACGTACTCTTGACCTGTATGTAGAAAAAACTATTTATTTCTTAGTCATGGATGTTTTCTATGTATTTAATTATTTATTTATATACATAAGTATATTTACCGTCCTCTAGTACCCATAGTACCAGCTTTGCTTAGTTTGGGACTAGGTCTGTTTGTGTCAGATTGTCCGCTATTATTTATTTATTTAATCTAGTTTTATGTACATATGAATGATTGAATATTATGTATATTTAATAGCTTAAACGAATCTGTCAGTGTTAACGTGTTAACCGAAAGTAACGATGCGCACTCCTACTTACCAAGTTGGCCGATCCTGCGGCGCTACCACGAACATCGAAAGTCGAAGTTCGGGTATTTCCATCTCTATCGCACTCCCTTACTCGAGTGACAGGGATGCATGTATTACGAACTTCGACTTTCGAAGTTCGTGGTAGCGCCGCTGTTACCTAAAATCGGATTAATTTTATTTTTTTATTTTATTAGTTATGATTTAGTGCAAAATAAACTAAAAATAAGAAAGATTTGTGTTAACGGTGTACATAATATGTATTATGTTTATGTATTCAGCTTAAAACATACATAAGATACTATTTTTTGGCCCAAGTTCTGTGTTTGGTACATAACCAAGTGATTCAGCTTAATACAAAACAGCTATATAATTTATACTGCGTTACTGATATAACCATGATTGCTGTGGCCGTGGCGTTGGTCGGAGTATTATTCTCCTGCAGAAATTTGTGGCGCGCCGTTTTACAGTGGTCGCACAATGCGGTGGCTGTCCAGCGATTTAAGAGTCGTGCAGTTGATTTGTTCCGGGCACAAAAGATTATATTACACTGGAGCTCACTGACTGAGCTATCACAATATAATTATTTCCATGGATCTATACTAGGCCAATGCCTAGTTCCATATAAATATGGCTCTCCCGTGACCGTAAGATTTAATAAAACATCTATACTGGTCCGATCAATATGCCATTTTGCGATATTTGGTAGAAAGAGCACTTATCACCTCTTTAAGGAATTGGAAATTGTATTTATACAACATAAATTAGAAACTTCAATAGCGCGATGCAGAACATTAACAATTTCCATGCACATTCTAACCTTAGGGGGTCTTTCTCCAGTTTTTTGTTGGCGTTTAAACTCCGTAAAATCGTATGACACGTATAAACAAGTTTGATGGAGTTAAGTTGACCCTCATCAGACCAAATTTGAGTTTAACCGATTGGATAGTCGTGTATACGCAACAGCGCCATCTTTTGTTGTCAAGTAAACGCCGCGTGGCGGCGAAAACAACCAGTATAATTTTGGTGGCAAATTCTAGCAAAAACTACAGAACCGATTTTGATGGCACCTCAAATGTGGGGGGGGGGGGGGGGATTTTTCTAAAACGCCCAAAGTACTTTATTTGTATTCTAATAGGTAATCTGTACAAAGTTTCAAGTTTTAGCTAAACAATCCAGTGTTCCCCGTACAAAACCTTCAACCTTTTTTAACCCCCGTAGGGATTGAATTTTCTTAAACGCTGAATATACTTTTTTTTGTCTTTTAATAAGTATATACAAAGTTTCAAGTCTCTAGCTAAAAAAAAAAAATTTTCTCCCGTACAAACTTTGCACCCCTTTTTAACCCTCTTGGAGGTGAAATTTTCCAAAATGCTGACAGTTCTTTTTTGTATTCTAATAAGTAATCTTTCTTTAAGGTTTTAAGTTTCTAGCTCAAAAAATCAAGTTCCCTCCATACAAACTTTGCACCCCTATTTAACCCCCTTAAGGGTGTAGTTTTCTAAAACGCAGAAAATACTTTTTTGTATTCAAAAAATATTTTTTCGCTAGTTCAAAAAATATTTTTTCCCCCATACAATCATTGCACCCCTATTTAACCCTTTTTGGGGTGGAATTTTCTAAAACGCTGCACTTTGCACCCCTTTTTAACCCCCATAGAGATACAATTTCCAAAAATCCCTTCTTATCCCTAGCCCACGTTATAAAAGTAACCTACTGTGCAAAAATCAACTCTAATTAGTAGTTTCGGCTGTGCGTTGATGAGTCAGTCAGTCAGCACTTCTTCTTTTATATATATATATATATATATATATATATATATATATATAAAAGAAGAATAGATTAGATAAACTAGCTGTTGCCCGCGACTTCGTCCGCGTAGAACTGGTTACCGTCTTAGAAAAATTATTGCTCTTAAATAATTGTGGGCGGAACCTTAAATTATCGCCGACCCAAACAAAGTTCTACCATCTTAAGAGATGATTTCCAAGATAAAAACTATCCTATATCCTTCCAATGGTCTCAAATTATCTGTACGAAAATTTTCATCTAAATCCGTTCAGGGATTAAGCGGAAAAGGTAACAGTTGAGATGAGTTCATTAGTTTAAATTGGTAAATTGAAAACTCCGTTTTTACAACTATAAATACCTATCTTAAGAATCATCAAGAGACGTTTCTGCATAAATTGTATATTTTTTCATAATGTATTAAATACTCGTAAAGCTAAATTACTGGATATTAATGCCTAAATCCGTCCTGTAGTTTTACTCACGTTAGTCCGGGCTACTTGTATAGTTTTGAAAGCAAACTAAACTTCTGTAATGCTAAAAGACGTAGCACTTGATTATCCGAAATAAACTGTTTAAATTTACAAAATATCCCGTAGGTTAAATTAAACATATTACCTACTTTTCGGTTCTGCGATGCTCCGCAGTTCTAACCTAACCTAAACTACATTTCCGGTAGGTGTTCGGGTCTGTAAGGGTCGTGGTTCTAACTTAATCTAAGCTACTTTTCTGCTAGCGGTCGGATTATGTATTTTGACTAATAAATGGCGTACCATATAGTATATGTATGACCTAAGAATTCCCTTACTTCAAAAAATACTTGTTCTCCATCTCCATGTATACTTCCAACACTTTTTAACCTCATTAGAGGATGAATTAAAAAAAAAACGGTGTTAATTGGTTTTCTAGTCTTTGACCGAAGTTACAGTTCCCTGACTTTAAAGCTGTCTTGTTCCGCGTATAAACTTCTAACTCCTTTTAGCCCCTTTAGGGGCTGAATTTCTTTTAACCTTTTAAATAATCTTTTTTTTCTTTCTTTTCTTTCTTTCTTCTAACCCCCTTATGGAATTAATTTCTAAGACGTGGAATTTAGTTATCTTGTCTTCAAACAATCAGTCAAAACCGAAAGTTGCAAATGACTTACTTTTAAAAATGTGTTGATCTCCATACAAATTTTGAACCCCGCTTTAACCCCCTTAGGGAAGAATTTCCTAAAACGCTGAAAGTACTTTTTATATATTTCAATAAGTAATCTTTCTACAAAGTTTCAAGTCTCTAGCTCAAAAGAAATGCTCCCCATACAAACCATGCACCACTTTTTAACTTCCTTAGGGTGGAATTTTCCAAACCGCTTGAAGCACTTTTTTGTATTTTAATAAGTAATCTTTCTACAAAGTTTCAAGTCTTTAGCTCAAAAAAAGTGTTCTCCATACAAACCTTGCACCCCTTTTCTACCCCGTTAAGGGCGGAATTTCCCATTAGCGCTGTTATTGCTTTGTTTGTATTCTAATAATCAATCGATCTACAAAGTGTCAAGACATTAGCTAAACAAAACAGTCTTCCCCGTGCAATCATTTCACCCCTTTATAACCCTGTTAGGGGTGAAATTATTCAAAACGCTGAAAGTCCTTTTTTTGTATTCAAATAAGTAATCTTTCTACTAAGTTTCAAGTCTCTAGTTCAAAAAATAATGTTTCCCCCATACGAACATTGCACCCCTATTTAACCCCTTTAGGGGTGGGATTTTCTTAAACACGAAAAGTTTTTTTTTATATCTTATAAAGTAATCTTTTTACAAAGTTTCAAGGCTCTAGATCAAAAAAATATGTTTCCCCCATACAAACATTGCACCCCTATGTAGCCCCCTTGGGGGGGAAATTTACAAAAATCCCGTCTTATCCCTTGCCTACGTCATAAAAGGAAGTTCTGGTGTAAATTTCAAGTTTCAAGTCTCGGTAGTTTCGGGTGTGCGTTGATGAATCAGTCAGGAAGTCTTCTTATATATGTATATATATAGATTATGGATTATGGAGTCCAAAATAATGATTTCGAATTTTTTGAATTTGAACTTTTATCTTGTACTGATGTTATTTGCAGTTTAGGGGTTTACGGGGCCCAGAAAGCGATCTTGCTTGGTCTTATTTTCGAGAAAATTCGTTGTTTCGGTATTTTCTCCTAAACGGCTGGCTTACTCATCGACGACGACCAATGGGTAATCTTCTTTGTTGATGGTTGTGAGTTCGAACCCCAGCGATGAGAAGTTTTTTTTGTTTTCTTTTTATCAGTTTATATTGTGTTTTTTTTTCGTTAACTATTAGTTATTGGTTTTTTGTCTCGTTTCGTATAGAAAGCGATTTCGTAGTATTAAAGACGAAGTAAAAATAAAGCTTCAGCAGCATGCTGGACTCTACCTCAGCCTGGCTTCAAAAGTGGCGGATTCAAGCTAGTGCCCAAAAGTCAACTCACATTACCTTTACCCTGAGAAAAGACAACTGTCCCCCGGTATACTTGGCAAACAACATCCTACCCCAAACGAGCTGCGTAAAATACCTCGGATTCCACTTAGACAGACGCATGACCTGGAAAAATCACATAAAGGCAAATAGAGACCAAGTGAACTACAGATTCAGAAAACTTTATTGGCTGATGGCAAGAAACTCAGTGCTCTCACTGGATAATAAGCTTTCAATATACACAGCTATTCTGAAACCCATCTGGTCATACGGCATCGCAATATGGGGAGTAGCCAGTAAGAGTAATGTAGCCTGCCTACAAAGGGTACAAAACAACATTCTTAGATGCATCACAAATGCTCGATGGTTCGCGAGGAACGACGAAATTCACGAGCATGTAAAAATGCCAACAGTAGCATCCGAAGTCGCCCGCTATAAGGAACAATACATAGCTCGCCTTACCCATCACTCCAATCCATTGGCCTCTGGATTGCTCAATAATGTCAATGTGGTTAAGAGACTTAAACGTAACCATATTCTCTACGTAGTGAACGAGGCATTGGCCTCTAAATCTACGACACGTTATCCTTCATTCCACTCATCTGATCATAGTCTGGCATTAAGAACAACATCGACGGTTGATGATTTGAATGCATTCATGCAGTCTTATCGTTTTTAATTTATACCGCTTTTAGTCCAACACGATCCCAACCTGGGCCAAACTTCATTACAATATGCACTGATAAAATGTTCTGTTTGCTAAGTTACGGAAATAATGTATAATGCCGCTTATATTATACGAGTATGTACATTTACAGTTAGATTAGTGTTTCTTTCATAATTTTAGAATCAATTTAAACCCATTTAATACTTTTTGGTATATTATTTTTATTGGACAAAAAAATATCAAAAACTTAATATAAGCGGCATCTTTCGAGCTGAAATTGGACTAAAATTAAGCTCGCTAGATGGCGCAGATCGACAACATCAGCGACCTCTATCAAACTGAAATTGTAGCAATGGTTATGCTCGCTAGATGGTGCTATCATTATATAATTCAAGCATTAATAATGATTCCTTCCTGTGACTCATAATCATGAATTATTGTTCATATCCGTTGTAAAAAAGATCTGAAATTGCGTAAGTATTAACACGTTCAAAAGCACGCAGCCCGGCAGCCTTCTAAACGAGAAACAAAACTTCGAACTCCTATTTAAAAAGTCTGGGTTACAATTGTGCCTCTGAGGCCCCAATGGAAAGAAATACAAAAATCTTTCAGCGAGGGCCATGAGGTCGCCGTCTAACCCCGCAGCCCACCTGGCGCGTTTTACCGCTGCGTAAATCCGACTCGATCTTGGCCCGTTTTATCACTTATTCAATAACTAGCTTCCGCCCGCGACATCGTTTGCGTGGACCCGGAATAAAGATATCTATCCTATATTTTAATCCAGGCTGAAAACTATCTTCGTGTAAATTTTCATCCAAATCGGTTGAGCCGTTTAAGCGTCATTGAGTAACAAACATGTAAACATCTTAACGTGTTTTAAATACTCGGCGTCTAAGATCTGTTCGTCTAGCACAACTTGCTGCTCTGTCACTTCCGGCGCGACTGAGCGTCTCTTTATCTCACTCGCACCGTACAAATTAGAAAGAGGAGGGTAGATTTTTCTCGACTCGCGTAGCGGCGCGGCGTCAGTTGTGCTAGCCCCGCTGGAACGACATACCACCAAAGAAAAGAAGGAAGGAAAATAATGTACTAAACTCAGTAGTAAGTTACAAGTGTATTTTCTCCACACATGATAAGTGTTATTTTTGACCATTTTTTATTGTATTGTGTTTTATTTGTTTTTTTGTGGTTTATGTTTTATTGCTTAATGTGGTATGAGTGAAAAGGAGACGAACTGAAAACCAGCGCTGTACGTACACGTAGGTACAGCATGCCACTGTCACAGCACATGCAGAGTTCGTCCCTTTTGTCACACAAATAATCATGTTAATTGTTTTACCATAAAGGTAAAACAATTGTGTGAATATAACATTTTTCTTTCTTTCATTCTTTTTGTTTCTAAACATCTAAACATCCAAATATCCTAACATCAAACCATCCAAACTTTCGCATTTATAATATTAGCAGAGGTTACACTTTGTTGGTAAACTTCAGCACAATTTAGCACCGTAGCAAAAATCGTGAATTAACCTTATTCATTAAACTAAAAATGCTTGCTTAGAGTCTGTCAAGCGAGTCGTGTCCCTGGTTTTTTTGCAAATCGTACTATTATAATGAATGATAAAGTTTGAAAATCACGCAAAAACGGCTAAACGGATTAATATGAATTTTGGTGTACATAATAGTGTATAACCTGGACTACCATACGAGTATACATATGATACTTTTTTTCCGGGAATCATCGTCTAAGGGGGCGAAATAGGGGGCGAAAGTTTGTAAGGAGCTACGATATTAAACGAGTTCCACGCGGACGAAGTCGCGGGCAGAAGCTAGTGTGTATACATCGCAAATGAGATAACGGCCCAGGAGATTGATTGGGAGGTTGTAACACGTGAGGCTCGGCGTCCGAGGAAGCGAGCACCCGTGCAAGAATTAATCGAACGAGCGGACGAAGCGACCAAAATTCGTTGGTGTCCTGATGTCCCGCTGTCCAGCTGTTCTTCTCTACAGGTCGCATTTCTTAACCTATTCTGATGAAATTATGTGAGCAGGTTCGTTGATATAGCATTTTCGAAAATCCTTAAAATATATATTTGTAGAATTAAACCAACCTCTATGCATCGGCGCTTATACCAAAAAGGTAAAAATGTAGACAATGTAAAGGGCTTGGCCCTGTTTTTAAAACAGAACAACTTATTGACTTTCTAAACAATATAAATCTTATTATAAGTTAGGGGTATTTTGACTCCAGACATTGTCGTACCTTTTGTATCTCTTGTACTTAAACAGTTTATTTTTCCAATCCATGGCATTATTTCCCTTTTTTATTCCCTTCAATGAAGAAGTAATTTATGTGCAAACTCGACGGCAATGATGTTTCTTGTTTGAAAACACTTGATACGTATTGTATAAAGTTTGTTAATCAGCTTCATAAAATTTGCATAACCTATGTATAAGCAGGCCTACCCAATTGTCATTTTGGCAGGAAATGAAGATTATCTATAGCAACCTCATGGTCAAGCGCGTCAGGGCTGGTAGCTGCACAGCGTGTCGCACACAATGACGTTGTACGTAGTACCTACAACATAATTTAATTTCATATAGAAAGAGAAAGAAAGAAAGAAGACATTTATTCACTACACAAAAGACACACAGAGACAGAGGGAGTAGGAATACAATACAATTGACACATAATGTGTATGTCTTCGCGGCAGTGAATCGGTCGCTGTCTCAGCATCATACCGATGTGTCAGACAGACACCTACAGCGCTGATTTTCAAACAGCACCGTACGTGACCCACGGAACGCAACACAACACAATATATACGAATTTGCAGCATTTTTCTAAAATGACATGACGTAAAAAGTCCCCATGCGAAATAGCTGTTTTATAAAACTTAATCAGTATTCATGATTTTTTTGAACTTAATCCTCACTTCCCAACTATGGTATTTTTTATCATAATTATTATATTACTAGCTTCTGCTCGCGACTTCGTCTACGTGGACCCAGGATAAAAAATATCCTATATTGTATTGTATATCCAGGCTATAAAGTATCATCGTGCAAATTTCATCCAAACGGTTGAGCCGTTTAAGCGTGATTGAGTAACAAACATCTAAATATCCAAACATCCAAACTTTCGCATTTACAATATGTACCTACGATATTCGTGCAAAATTTCATCCAAATCGGTTGAGCCGTTTAAGCGTGATTGAGTTACAAACGTCCATCTTAACATCCAAACTTTCACATTTATAATATTAGTAGGATTATTTCAAAATTGATGATAATTTTGATTATAAACACAGGAACTAAAATATACATTAAATAAATAAATAAATAAATATTAATCGATATGATACAGAGTAAGAATATAATGGAAAAATAAACCATCTTCGTCTGTAGCCCCCGACAAACCTGTCGGGGGCTACAGACGAAGATGGTTTATTTTTCCATTATATTCTTTCTCTGTATCATATCGATTATAAAATGATCGGGGTAACTTCCTCGTTAAAAATAACACGAAAACAAAAAAAAAAAAATTGAAAATAATTTGTTTCGTAATAAGGGTATTTAAATAAATATTAAGCCACAATCTTACACAAATCCACCTAGTCCCACAGTAAGCTCAGTAAGGCTTGTGTTATGGGTACTAGACGACGATATATATAATAGATATAAATACTTACTTAAATACATAGAAAAACTGCCATGACTCAGAAACAAATATTTATGCTCATCACACAAATATATGCCCTTACCGGGATTTGAAACCAGGACCTTCAGCTTCGTAGGCAGCGTCACTACCCACTAGGCTAACTGTACGTCTAGCACAACTTGCTACTCAGTCGCTTCGCGCGCGACTGAGCATTTCCTGTCCCACACGCACCGTGCAAATTAGAAAAAGGAGGGTCGATCTTTCTCTACTCGCGTTGCGGCGCGGCGTCAGTAGTGCTATCACAACACAATTCACAATAGCTCACTTCAATATGAACTAAACTAAACTGTAGCATGTAGTCGGTGCTATGGGCATATTTTCCCTACCACCGGCTAACTGATAAGGGTCAAGGGCCAATCAGGAACCATTACAATTCAGGTATTCTGGGACCCAGGTTCCAATTTGTTGGCATAGTGTACTTAGATAATGCCCATTTAGTCATAATGGGTTCCTTTAAGTACCTGCTAGAATACAATACGACCCTGATAAGCATTTACCTATTTGCAAAATAACGCTCAAACCTGAAATGAACACGATTTATAATAAAATATCTTAAAAACTAACGCGTTGTTAGCCATTTTCAAAGTCAACTTATCTCACCAAAATTACTCGCGGAGAACTTTACCGAGAATTCTCGGTAATTTACGGAAATTTTACGCAATGAGAATTACCGTAAGGGCGTAATTTCTCGGCGGCACATCACTAGTAGTGCTAGCCCCGCTGGACGTCAAAACATTATACATACAAAATTGTTATAATTTTGGATCTTCAGTTATGTGGTCCTGTAACAACACTATCTTACTCTATGATTGTCTTATGCAAAAAAACTGACCAACGTCATCTGCCGGATGGCAAATATGACACAGAAATATGACTAACCGAATAACGATAAAATTATTTTAGATAGAGTTCTATGGATCGTTAAATTGTTGATTCTCGTGGATCATTCACATCGTTTTTTTCTTGGATTTGATGTTTAGTCGTGAGGGCAATCGGTTTTAAATTAACTATCAAACCAAGAACTTTTTAGTCAGGAATGAAGGTTGCATAGTTAAAGAACATATATCGATTAATTTTATTATGAAAATTGTAATAAGAATTTGGATAACAAAATATAACATTAACCTACAACGTGACATTTGGCGTGTGATATAGGTGCGTGCATTTTATGGGTAATGTCATTATGAGTTAAGGTAAATAAATAATTGTATTCATTCAATCGTAAAAAGTTAGTAAAGAACAACGACTCCATTACCGACATACCGACTCAATTTATGAGATTGGCCGCCACTACTTGTCCGGACGCTAAGCATCACTTAAGCAGTGGATCTTCTGTACCATTAGGCACTTTTAATTATTCTGTGGTCTATAAGCAAAAACAATTGGGTTTTGAACATATCGAGAAACAATTCGATATTCGTCTTTGCAGCTCATTATTAACGTACTTTAAATACCCAAGTTTAATAAGGAAGAACTCTTTCCTAGCGTGCACACGCACAGCAAACGAACACGTAAGTCAGAGATTACACGTCATGACGTCATTGACGAAGACTTAATTGGTGAGAATAAAGAAACCCTCCTTAAAAGCATTAACCCCTCAGCTGCTGAAAGGCCCCTCGGGCCCGGGTAGTAATGGCGCTGAATCTGTGGCACGACCCGCCGGGCCCGCTCGAAACGGGTCTATACCTACTTTTCGTAAAATATCAGTGAAACGTTTATCTCGTTTTAACCTTGTAGCATATGTGGCTACATACAAAACCGTGTCAACAACTGTCATCCGGATAGCCATCAGTCTGTTACCGATGAATAAACGCGCGTGACACGTATACTGGTTATTTAATTAGAATCCCCTTAATCCTCGATACAGGACAAACCTATTGAAACGTGTTTTGAACGAAGCAAGACAGCTAGCAAGCGAACATTTGAATGCTCAACGGTGGAAAAAAGTCGTTTTTTCGTCAGTCAAAAACGTGCGGTATTTTCCGCACGTTTTTCCGGTAAAGTTTCCAAATGATGTATATTGTAAATTTTACTCATAAGCCTGTCATTTTATGGCTTTTTTATGCGTATAATACAATTATTTACATTATACCCTTTTCACGAAACAAATTATTTTATTAAATATTTTTGTTTCGTGTTATTTTTAACGAGGAAGTTTTATAAACATTTTTATAAACGATATGATACATAGAAAGAATATAATGGAAAAATAAACCATCTTCGTCTGTAGCCCCCGACAGGATTCGAACCTGCGACCTTTTTATTAACGCTAGACTGCTCTACCAACTGAGCTACGAGGACAGTGACGGAAGCTGTATATTTTTCCACTATATTCCCGCTAAGACTAGCGCCCTCTCTGTATCGAGTTATAGGCTTGGTGGTTATTTTTCCATTATATTCTTTCTCTGTATCATATCGTTTCTAATTATTTACTTATTAAAAACATAGCTAAGCCAGAACACTGTTTATTTTTATTTAAAATCGGAAAATGAGATAAATTTTGGTACCCCTACAATGAACCTAGCTGTACAGTTATTTAACGCCTGTGTTGTCATGGTAATACATAGCTACAGTTAGATAATTTAATAGAGAGCAGATATATTCCAAAATATAGACTGCAACTGCGTAAAAAACGGAATAAAACGTAATTTTCCACCTGCACACGCACTTGGAAATCCTGTCCGTGAAGCAGGCCCCACGGGCTTCCACAGACGTGGGTTATCTGTCATTTTATCTCCCACAGTTGAGGGGTTATATTATATAATACAGAAGTTGAATTTTGCTAATGATTTCCGGGTCCTTTCGTACTGCAGTATCAATTGACATAAAGGTCGCAATTAAGTAAAGCGTGTTAATTGAGGGTCTCAAAATAAACCGTCTCAAAGTCGCCAATAAACGGTTTTCGATTAATTCAGAAATAAAATTTTATTGTTAATGGAATTTCCTAATTGTAAATGTAAATATTTTGCAATTTCCGTCCTTTTCTTTGAAGGGCGGAGGGAATTTTATTTAACGACCCCGGGGTTGGTAATCAATTATTAATTAAAACTCTGTGGATAAAACTTTGTGCAGACACCTTCAGAAGCGTTTTACTTGAGTTTTTTAGAAATCTTATTATTAATGTTTTGCACCATTTTCGCTTGATCATCAATAATCTTATTTTTTTTGGAAATGTCGTACTTTTTATTTGTGTTTTGAGGTTCTTTGAGTGATGAACATTAAATTCAAACATATGCATTAGAGAGTTCTGAAGAAGCGTTCATGCGGTGGCGGCGAAGGCGTTGCTGTCTGTATTTGCAAACAAAATTGCGTTATTCTAAACATTGTGTTTTAAGCACCCGATGTCGTGTTTTCCGCCGCACCGCTGAACACTTTAAGGTAAGTTAGGTGGTGCCTGTCGTTGCCATGTAATAGCTCCTTTCTAAATAGCGCTATGGAAAAATCAAAACTAGTACAATAAGAAGAAGTGGGACTAAACGTTTTCTCTGGGACCATCTGGGACTGAACAATCCAAGTCTGGAGAGTCTGGTCTATATTGTCTACGCGTGCCATGCCGCAAGCATCAACGTTTCACGCGTCACCGGTCTATAATCGAAGAATCCGTGAAGCGTCACAATGCAATAAGCATATCATCTAGTCAAAATCCCTATGGAGCTCTATATGAATAATTTATAATACCCGGTGGTTTCAGTTCGGGAATTATTTGATAAAGAGCTGCAATAAACAGATTGAGCGATGAACTGCTAAAATTGTTAATCGAAATTTATTGTGCGGCAGATTTTTTAATGGCAAATATTTTAATATGACGATCGTGCCACAAGTTGTGTCATACCACAAATTGTTTGAATCATTGCAAACATGCGACCTTTTAACACGTTCGTTGCGCCATAGGGTCGAAGCATCAGCACGATCAATGTATGGCTGCCTATGCGCACTAGACCGTATCGTACCAAGACCGTAACAGGAAAGTGCCAAGCACGGAGCGGAGCTTCCTGAACACCACCATGTCCACTGAAACGGACCAACACCGTTTTATACCCGTATGAAGCCAGTATGCAACGCGCATCAGACCCGTATGCAACGCGTATCATACCCGTATGCAACGCGTATCATACCAGCAGGCAACGCGTATCATGACTGTAGGCTAGAAGTATGTTCGCACGCACAGATCAGTAGTGTTCGTGTAGCGTGACCGTCTTGATGTGTCATCAACATGGCTATCAGACACCTAACTTTTAGACAATAATAATGATTCAGTCCATAATCCCGGGTCTTTTATACCCACATTTATGCTAACAGTGGCACTGGACACAAGTTTCATGTGCTCTGCCTACCCCTTTTAGCGATAAAGGCGTGTATGTATGTATGTATGTATAATCCCGGACGAGAAAGAAGAGCAAGAACACCATTAAAAGACGCAACGCTACTGGATTCATGACTCTCTAAGAAAGCGTGAAACGGAGGGAGAAATTTGGACATTATTCAATTAAACATTCAATTAAATTTTCGTCGTCCATATTCTACGTAGGTGCAATCGGTATACTTATATCTAAACACCACGAATAATGAGAGACAGAATCGACTGCCAAGAAACAACTGACCTGTCTGGACCTCGCAGCGGAGCATTTACGCGGTATACGCGCGCGCCGGCGATACACAAAGGTTTAGCACCGTCGCGTGTCATGCACGGAACGTTCCCATGCAAAATATTTCTGAAGAGAACAGCCGGAAGGTCCGTGCACGGCAGACGGCACGCAACGGTGTTGGCCGATGCCGGAACGGTTTAGTGGGCGTTATCCTATAGTTATTCCTACAAAGATTTTTTTTCGCATGTGCCGGTACGGTTACAGTCATGGTATGATACGGTCTAGTGGGTACAGACCTTTATAGTTTCGTCGAACGGTTTGATAGCGAAGAGTCTCGAAAATCATGGTGGCTGGGTCAAGGGTCAGATACAGAAGGCAGTACTCCTGAACACTGCGCGGATAGTCAGGTTCCTCTCTCGGTGACCCTTAGGTAGCTTAGGCCCCGCCTGGATGCCGGCAGCACCCTAGATTGGGAGTTTTTAATAATGTTTTTATATTTTGTAGGTATGAACAGTACATTGTAATATTTTACTTTTATAAAAATATTGCTACAAGCCCAATCTAAGATTATTTATGAATACAGGAGATAAAATGTATATAAAGTTTTCTTTTTACATAAAAAACTCATATTTATGTTAGACATCGATACAGTCGTCTTGCCTCCCGGCATGGCCTCGTCTAAAGATTAACATTCTTAATATTTTTCGCCAGTGATGGTGAATTCTGTTTATTAAAACTATGCATACATTACAGAAGCTCCCAAATTATTGTAACCAGTCGTTATTACTAGCATTTCTGATGTCTTCATTATCCATAGCTGGGTGATAGGCATTATATGTATATAGGTGATGTTTTATAAGCAGCAGAGGTGAGGTAGAGCACAGCGAAATGTCATCCCGCTCGAATTTGGAGCAGCCCAACTGGGGAAGTACCTCCGCCTTGCGGAAGACCACAGCCATAATAACACTACTACTTGCTGTGTAGTAGTGTTGTGTTCCTAGAGGTGAGCAAGGTCGCCAGAGCTCCCGAGGATGCGTTGTGTTGAGAGCGAGGGAATTTGTTCCTTCTGCTGTCAACACGGCGAATCCTCAAACATATCAAGGGTCGGCAACGCCCATGTTACTCCTTTGGGGTTGCATGCGTCTATAGGCTGCGGTGTCCGCTTACCATCAGGCGGGCCGTACGCTTGTTTGCCACCGTCGCTGTATAAAAAAAAAGCATTCAAATAAGACCCCACCATAACTTGGTTGGCAAGAATGATACAAGGCTTATAAAATGATAAATGACGTGATAAATACGATAGTAACTTTTTGGTCCTCTGCCAGGACTAACCGCTATTTTGCAGATATCATGTCCGAGTTCGGCCTCTAGAAAACATAGGATTTCTCGCAATGTCTGATATCCTTCTGTGTAACTGAACATTAGACTGTTTACAGTTGCTTTGCGTAGGTATACATATATTATTTTTATACTCGTTTTCTCTATCTGTAGACATAACTAGGGAAAATAACCAATGCAAACTGCGGCTTAGTTCAAAATAGATTATAATAAAATAATAATCAATATTAGGGGACAATCTTACACAAATCGACCTAGTCCCATAGTAAGCTCATTAAGGCTTGTGTTAAGGGTACTAGAAGACGATATACAGGGCGTCCCAAACTTATGGGACATGAAGGGGAAGTACCTTAAATATCGTAGATAGTGAATTTTGCTCAAATAAGACTTTATGTTATTTTTAAAAGTTAGTAATTCTGCATTCATAGATGCTCTCAAGCAGAGTTATTATTTTTTAGGTATTCTTTCGATTGGCATCATAAAAGTAGGGTGATTTTTTTTGACATTTAAGTCGGTTCAATTCCCAGACGAAGCAAGTAATTTTTAGAAAATCTATGAATGCAGAATTACTAACTTTTAAAAATAACATAAAGTCTTTTTTGAGCAAAATTCACTATCTACGATATTTAAGGTACTTCCCCTTCATGTCCCATAAGTTTGGGACGCCCTGTATATAATAGATATATACTGAAATACATAGAAAACTTCCATGACTCAGAAACAAATATTCATGCGCATCACACAAATATTTGCCCTTACCGGGATTCGAACCCAGGACCTTCAGCTTCGTAGGCAGCGGCAGGTAGGATTATAACAATAATAAATACATATTGCGGACAATTTTATCCCAAACTAAGCAAAACTTGTACTATCTATCGATTATGTCAGCAAAGATTCAATTTCCAGTGCTGTCTTATACATTTCTTTCATAGAATCAACGACACTGTTTTTCCTGCACCAGCCCCAATTACTGGGGAAATGATACATTTGTAAGAAAAAGCTCGTGATTAACGACCGCCCATTAGTCAACGCAGGCGGCAGATGCAAAAAAGTAATAGAAAATATGTCTAAGAACAATGGTTTATGTGAAATAAATAACCTGGCACTTACGCTTTGGCTAATACTGTTGACTCTGGTGCATCTCTTTCACTCGCCGTAAATAAGTAATGAATGAATGTGAGTAGTACGAGTAAGTAGACTGTGGGTCAAAGGAACAACATATATTTACGTCGAGGGCGGTATATTGAATCCAGGGTAAACCAAAAGATTCTATAGAGAGTAGAAACATTAGCGTAACGAGGGATTCAAGTGTTTACGCCCAAGGCGGAAATAAATATACTAGCTGGCACATACTGATTTCACACCTTTACTCAATACTCAATCATTAATTGCATTCCACAATGTTAGTTTACAGGGTTTTAGGTAAACTGAAGTTTTAGTTGCTGAGTGATGAGAATAAAACTTAATTGTGGACCCTGTTGGGCACCGCAAAATTAGTGAAGAGAAGACTTCTTATATATTATACGGTCTTTTTATATATTATATTTGTGCATAAGATGAGTTTAATTTTTAATTTATTTTAATAGTTTTTCTTCTAAGTATTCCCTTAGGGTATAATAACTTTTATTAATAAGGAATTCTCTTAATATTTTTATGAATGTGTTGTGTTTTTTCTCGGACTTTATTGTATCGGGCAATTTATTATATACTTTCACAGACATGGTATAGCATCAGAATGCAATTTTAGGTTTGATGAGGGCAACATGAGTCTTTCTCTATATCGGAGATTATGTGTTGTGGGTACGTCTTCGCGTTTCATATAGTATTGGGGATAGTTTCGAATGAACTTACAATTTCTAGCTAGAATATATAAACTAGTTAGTCAGTATTTTCTGATTCTTAAAATGGGGTTTGCAACTGTCGCTGTTATCAATATTGACTAATATGCGAATAATTTTTTTCTGTAAAGTAAATAAGGATGATACGTCTGTGCTATTGCCCCAAAGTATTATACCGTAGCTGAACCATGCGTTTGCATAAGCATAATAGGTAACAAGTGCAGTCTTAAAGTCAGTACATTTTTTTATTTCGCTGAGTGCATATATTGGATATATATGCACTCAGCGAAATGCTCGCTGAGTGCATATATATCCACTCACTTTCTTGTGGCAACCACAGTTGCCAATTTCGCGGACCCCTAAACTGATGGTGGCAACTGTGGTTGCCAATCGAAGTATGGTTTGCTTTGATAATGAAAAATTAGAAGTAGTTTAGGCTACCTTTTTAAAGATTTTTTTTTCTAAATAGCAGGCGTGAAAAGTACATACATCTTACTTGTTCGTGATCTCTTTATACTTGATACCAGAAGCCAGCTCTATTCTATGCCTAGAATAAAATGGAAGAAGCTGCTACCGAAAGCATCTTATGGTCACATTAAGGCAGTTTAAGGTAAAATGCTCAACAAAAGAGGAATTTTTGTTCATAATGAAGTGCCTGGAAGGTGGCAACACAAGTTGAATGAAATTATTGAAATCATGTGGTGGTTTTTTCCGATTAAGTTAAATACAAGGAGTATTGTATTTGACAAAATCACGTATTCATTTCGAAATCAAACATGCAGCAGTTAAGGAAACTAGGTCAGTGATATTTTAATTAAAGGCATCTGTAACGTCGTTATTACATTCACGGAAACAACAATGTTAGCCTCAATATCCTCAATATTCCTCAATATTCGGTATCTACCCACCTTCAATAAAAATTGAAGGTGGGTAGATACCGAATATTGAGGTTCGGTTTCATAAAAAAACAGCGTGGTTTTGGCACGGTCAAGGTCAAGTCAGCGACGGTCAGCTTAAGGACGATCGGCATCGGCAACTTGCTAAGATAAGGCTAAGATATTTGAAAACATATATACCAATACCTAGGTGGTTAATTTTTTCAAAAGCTACGGCTGACGAGACTGGAACGTATTTCAATATCCTTGACTGTACATATGCTGTATATGCGATCTCAAACCTACTCGCCAAACTGACAGAAAAGATCGGGTTCATTTTACAGATGCTTTACATATAAGTTCATCATCATTTATTTAAGAGCTTGGCTCTTGTCGGTGGAGTAATTTCCATTCTGTTCTATTCTCTGCCTTTTCCTTCAACTCTCTATAAGTTACTTAACTAAATCCAAATATAAACAAGATGTTCGTGCTCATCACATAAATTGCTAAAACCGGGATTCGATCCCGGGACCTCCGGCGTCGTAGGCACAGTAACAACCAAACTATCAACTAGGTCAAAGTAGTCGTCAAATAATATTAATATACCTAACAAAACTCAATTTACAAATCTGGCTTTTTTTGCAATGACTAAATAAGAGTCATAATTATGACAAGGAGTACTTTACGGTGGTTAATGTACTTGATAATTTATTTGATTTATTTGATCACAGGTAACGGTAAATCAGGCATGTACACGCTTCATCACGGTGTGCATCAAATACAAAAATAACTCATTTATCATTCACCGAAATTCTTTTGAATCGCAAGGTGGAGCTAAAGTAAAGCTATATTTCATTTATGATATTAACATATATGTATTTAAATACATATTTGTTGAATAATAAGGCACACAACATTAAGCCTGGGTAGCAAATTTGGCATAGATAAAAAAATTATCCCCCTATTGCGGTGAAGCCCTACAATTATGCGAATGATAAGATTATGCCCATTTCAGACGCTACCGCCCTTTTGCATGAATTAATTTCAGTCGACTCAACAAAAACGTACCAATGCTGACAGGTCATTTAGGCGGAAGGTTCTGCAAAGATTATTGAATATTTGAGTAGTTTAAAAGAAAACGTCTGCACTAAGCTCGGTATTAGTGGAGGTTTCTCTTTTAATTTATATTTTATATGCATGCATTGCATGAAAAAGAAAATATATGTCAATTTCAACACCTTATGCCATATATAAGGCTTATGGCAACCTGTAAAATTATCAGAAACTCCTCTATTTGGTACTTGTGTCAACCCATTTTTTTTTAAATAGTCGAATGGTAATTTAACAATCTTTGCTAATGATATAAATAAATAAATAATTAATAAATAAATAAATATTACTGGACAATTGTGGTATTTGCGATTACAGTTTATCTTGAGGGAACTTATACGCTATCGTGTAATCATTTAGTATTTTTGCTAAATACGGCGCGGTTTGATTGAATCGGTTTTTCTCCAAAATCATTGTGCTTAGACAGTTTATCTTGAGGGAACTTATACGCTATCGTGTAATCATTTAGTATTTTTGCTAAATACGGCGCGGTTTGATTGAATCGGTTTTTCTCCAAAATCATTGTGCTTAGACGTGGGTGATTGCAGTGAATAAATTTGTATACAATCAATTACTCGATTAAATCTACTTATATTTCGTCGCTTCATTCTTCAGATATAAAGACAACATGTAGTACTCTTTAATGTACTGGCAACTTCGCACTTATAAGGTATTAAAAAAAAACTGAGTTCCGTTTCCTGTGGGTACCTGTGCGCCGTGGTAACTGCGTAGGTACCCTCATTCTTTTTTTGTGCGCGGCAACGAACGCACGCTTCCAAAAAACATTCTTAAAATCACAATGTTGAACCGAAGATAAAATTTATTATTACAGTGCAAAAATCCAACAATTGCTAAAACAAAGATTCCGGCGTGTGATTGTGTACTCATCGTCGTCCGACTCTGCGGAAAAATCGGGTAAGTCTACGAAAATGTTAAAAATTAAAAGTGATATCGATGATATGCATTACGCATACTAATTACATAGTGTTCCTCAATTCAATTTAAAAATTGCCTGGAGGCTGACCGTGAGTCAGCACTATGGTATACTTATTATCGAATTTATAAGCATCTATAAGCTTTCCGGGAGGTTAACTGCGGGTTAACACGATGGTTAAGCATGATGATTTAAAAATAGCCTGGAGGCTGACCATGTGTCAGCACTATGGTATACTTATTATCGAATTTATAAGCATCTATAAGCTTTCCGGGAGGTTAACTGCGGGTTAACACGATGGTTAAGCATGATGATTTAAAAATAGCCTAGAGGCTGACCGCGGGTCAGCACGATGGTGTACTAATTCTTTATATAAATTATTAGAGATGGAAGTTTATTGCAAACAGGATTTCATCCATTTTACTAACTACCCTCTTTTTGCCATTTTTATATAACGGAGTCCAACACGTAGAGGAACACAATGACGTGTCTCTGGTACCGTCTGCAACGCCCGATGCCCCTGAGGCCGACGCCGGCGACCACACAGAAAAATCTGGTACCTGAGCCCGATCTCGATCCACTTTTGCTACAAGCTTGGGTGATCCACCTGATGACACTCCTGCTTTTGGTATAGATATTTACGAAAAGACGTATTCTGAAAAAAGGCATGCCAAAAGAGACAAAAGAACAACTTATGAAGGAATACGCTATTCCTATACCCCATTCTACAGTACTGACCTACCAACACTCCACAATGGCAATGGAATCACAAAAAGGTTCCACAACTCGGCCATTGCTGTAAGCATACAATTTATTGAGTTTTTTTGCGGGCCGCCGTAATAAGTGTTGTATAAGTGAAAAATATTGTTCCACATAAAACTAAATAAAATAAAATATTTTGTCATATGGAACCCTAAAAAGCATTAAAGGTTAAACGGGACGTGACATGCAAGCGGAGTGCCATTAAATGCCTCTAATATCGTGATAAAAATCTTTTCATATTTTATAATACTTATCAGCTTAAATTTTATGGAGGTCCTTTGTTTAAAATTTCACTAGGTTAACTTAGTTGTTTATGCTAATGACTGAAACAAAATAGTGAGCAACATCAACAATGTTTAATTTTATGGAGTGGCGACATTCATTCACGATGATTGGTTTGTGAGTGCGATAAAGTCCATGTAATATAATAATATTTGTAGTAAAGTATGTCATATTAGCACCGAGACTAATTTGTAAAGTTCCGAATATTCCTACGTAGAAAATTCGTTGGAAATAATTCACAGTCCAAGGTAGGTAATGTTTTTAAATGAAAAGGTTTTATGCATGTGAAAAGCTTTTTATATTGGAAAATACAGTAAATATTAATATAATCTAGAAAAAAGAACTGAAAAAAACAGCGGTTTTTAGCGGAATATCAAAGGCATATTGTTCTCGTATCATACAGAAAAAAACTAGTTCTATTCCTTTAAACAAAACATTGAGAACGTGTTCAAGCAAAAACACCCCAAAAAAAATACTGAAAATGAGGGCCTATTATGCAGACTACGTTTTTTTTTCACGCGCCGTCTGCATCTAGGCCCTTTAAGATGGTATTAATTTCCAATATATCATCGATTTAATATATCTTTATTAAAATTCTAAATGAAACAAAGATATCATAAGTACACTTTATATCATACTAGCTTCCGCCCGCGACTTCGTCTGCGTGGACCCGGGATACAACTATCCTATATTTTAATCCAGGCTATAAACTATCTTCGTGAGTAAAATTTCATCCAAATCGGTTGACGGCTCAACGGATTTGAAAGCGTGATTGAGGTACAAAGATCCAAACATCCAAACATCTAAACATCCAAACTTTCGCATTTATGATATAATATAATATAATATATAATTAGTTGGATTTTGGAACTTTTTACAATATCTGTACAAAGCTAGCCCTATACATACGGCAAAGCTCTAAACGTGTTTGACAAGAGGAATTATTGTTAGATTCTCGCATGAGTCCTTCCCCCATGAGTCGTCCCTTAGGGTCCTGTCTTAATAATCTGACACTTGTTTGTTGCCCAGCTTGTCCAGTTAATTAATTCAAATAATTAGTCAGTCTTGTCAAATAATTTCCTGCTAAATTGTCTCGTACAAGACAAACGAGGTATAAGTAGGGTGGCCATTAATTTTAAATGCGCGCGGGACTTGAAAGTAAGACAGGTGAATAGGATGTTATCTTCATATTATATCTGTATATTATAGAAAAAAATATATTTTTTAAATACTATGCGAAATTGTTTTGTTATGGTGCGGACTGAGATTAATTATATATTATACACTAGGAGTATTTCATCATATACTATTTGAGACCTCGCGAGTGCCTTTTTATCCAATATCTGAATCGACAAAAAAACCTGCTCTAAAAAAATCATCAGAATTGATCAATTTTCTCATTCAGGGCCCACGACGACACATATGCGTCAGACCACCGTAGTCGCTTTCCGCTACATACGAGGAAAACCACGGGATCGGCTACGAGCGTAGCGCGTAGCGATTCTGGGCAATGAATATGTTAATGCAACCTGTAGAGAAGAACAGCCGAATATCCGCCAGATGCCGAACAGACATACGCAAGTAATTTCCCAAGCTACGGAGAACTTCGTTTGCTTCACTCCCTCGTTCAATAAATGCCCAGTTATCGTTTTTAGGGTTCCGTACCCAAAGGGTAAAAACGGGACCCTATTACTAAGAATTCGCTGTCTGTCCGTCCGTCCGTCCGTCTGTCTGCCACCAGGCTGTGTCTCAAGAACCGCGATAGCTAGACAGTTGAAATTTTCACAAGTTATGTATTTCTGTTGCCGCTATAACAACAAATACTAAAAACAAAAAAAAATATTTAAGGGGGCTCCCATACAACAAAAGTTTTTTTTTTTGCTGCTTTTATAGATGACTAGCTGATGCCCGCGGCTTCGCCCGCGTGGTTAGAGGAAAATATAACATATTGCATTTTCCTGTGGGAGTTAATGTTTTCGCGCTGGAAAAAGTAGCCTATGTCACTCTCCAACCTCTAAACTATCTCCATACATAAATAATCACATTAATACGACGCTCCGTTGCGACGTGAAAGAAGGACAAACAAACACAAACACTTTCGCATTTATAATATTATTACTAAGGATAAGGATGGTGCGGAACCCTTCGTGCGCGAGTCCGACCCGCACCTGGCCGGTTTTTTTTAATCTACTGCATATTTGTATGGATGTAAGCACTTTATTGTACACAATAACAGGTTTAAGAATATACATGTCACACAATAGATCAAAGTACAAAGGCGAACTTATCCCTATAAGGGATCTCTTCCAGCTAACCTTTGAGCAATTGAGAGGAAGGTAGGTAGAACGAGATAGGCAAACTTATACCGTGTACAAAAACTTAGAGAAAATGAAAACAAAACCTAATAGGTATTAGTCCTTGACTAATAAAAACATGCGAATACATATATAAATATATAATATAATACACACTATCATATGTAATATTTATATCGCAAATATACAATAAATAAATAAATAATATATTCAACCAATTCACAAGTCATTGGAAAGCCACAACTTCTTCAAATTACAGACCGCGACTGTCTCAGCGACAAAGGCAACTCATTCCACAACTTAAGGCGCCGTAGGTTCAGCGAAATTAAGCAAACAGAGTTTTTGAAACAATATAATGCGCCTGTTTATAATAATATGGTTTCAAAAAAATACGAATAGTAATTTTGAGGCTTTTCTGCAGCGAGATCAATGATTCGAAACATGATTAAGCAATTTTTGCTTGATAGAAAAAAATCACGAACATAGGTCTAAAATACACTTAAAAGATTTGTAACAAATTATGCACCAAAGCTAAAAATATTAAAATTGCTCCAAACAATCGGCAATATCATGTTTGAGAGAACTCAGTGATTACTTTTTTATTATTTAAACAGCCAAAAAATTTAAATTTAAAAAACATGATATCCGGGCTTTCGAGCACGCACTTCCATCTCGCTCACGCGTATGCTCAGTGAGAGGGAGAGAAGTCCATGAACCTACGGCGCCTTAACAGTGCGCGCGGTAAAAGATCTAGAGTATGTTCGCGTCTTTTTAACCGAATTCAAAAAAAAGGAGGAGGTTCTCAATTCGGTTGTATTTTTTTTTTTTTTTCTTTTCATTGTTTGTTACCTCAGAACTCCGTCATTGATGAACCGATTCGTATTTTTTTTTTGTTTGTATGTATATGCTTGCAGGTGGGTCCCATTTTTTTTAAATTTCGTTTGGATGATGGGATCCATGAGGAATTGAGGGAACTCCTCAATTATATTAGGCACGCATGTAGTGATTTTGCTATTTTCTATTATATCTCGTGTATTTACACCCGGAAATCATAAATTGGTGGAGTGGAATAGATGATGAAGACCACAGAGAGTTGATGGAATTCCTCAATTATGTACTTAAAAGTACAAAAGTACGTCACAGATTCTGATAAGATTCCGTTGAAATAGCAGCTAATGAAGTACCTATACTATATTTTTTTTAAGATTAGAATTATCTGTCAAACGGGTAAACAAAGAAGCAGTGGTCGTAAACCATCCTTCTTCGATTTCGACCGATACCACTGAATTTCTCGGAACTTATGTACATACGAGTACATATCATTTGATATTTACCGATAGCTGAACGCATAGTTTTCACATTTATTACTAATTTGTTGGCAAAACTGTAAGTTATAAGTGTTTACAAGCAAGATGGCGGCAATAGAAATAAAATAAATATAAATCACAACCGACTCAACCGACAACAATATGAACTCGAATGAAAAACCAACATGAGTCATAGTTGACAGATAGTGACAGTGACGTTTAAAAATAGACCATTGTGTGAGAACTCTGCCTCTTTAGGTTTTTTAATGTACAACCTTTCCATGAAAAATTGCAAACACAATTTATTAAAATTCTTATCTTTTCATCTTAGAATATAAATTAACAAATATTATGTTTCTTATCTGTTCACAACACTGAGTAATGTATGTATTAATAAAACATGATAATAAATACGTGATATTTATTAACTCGTATTCACTGTTCGATCCGCGGAATGTGCTCGATAAAAAACCTTATATCTCGTTCTGCAAAGGTCTCTCTAATGCTAAAAAAAACAGAGTATAAGGTGATCCTTGTGGAATCGACGGAAGTCCTCAAATATTATCGGCCCACATACAGCGATTCGGATTTTTTTCTCTAATAATCAACGCATTTGCTCTCGGAAATCAGTTCATGTGGTAAATTGGAAAATAAATGTGGAAATGTTCTCGTGGCTTAGCGGAGTACTAAATTAAAGTCGGTTAAAACTTTGTTTTTAAAGTAAATTATTAGACGGACGGACGGCAAGGGTAAGGTTAGGGTCATTCTTGAGAATTGCATTATTCATCTCATTCCCTCGGCGTTTTTTATTTTAAGAAATTTCTACTAAGTTACAATAAAATCAAATTAAGTATTTAATAATAAACATATTTATCGAATAGGCATCACTTTGGGTCAATTAGGTACGGAAATATACCAATTCAAAGTTTAGCTGTCGAGGGAATGAGAAAAAATGACGGGGGAATGATAAAAAGTACGAGGGAATGAGAAAAATAACGGGGGAATGATAAAAACTACGAGGGAATGATAAAATTGACGAGGGAATGATAATCTTTGGTATTAGATCAGATGTTTTATTAAATATACAAAATATCCGTTTGAATAAAGAAAAAATTCACAGTTTTTTCTTAATAATCTTATAGACTAAGTACCATAGTTTGAGACTTCAGTTTTAACCATTCATTGACATTAATTCTTCGCATTACTTGCAACAATCATCATTATCCTAGCGTTTTTCCCGGTAGTGCCCTACACGAGCCCGGGTCCGCTTTACAAAAATACTTCTACAAATATATATTTTTCTTTTGCTTATCACAATCTAACAGGGAAGTAATTTTAATAACATCTAACTCACTTAAATTCTCAAACTTCTGAAAATGATTATCATTAGGTATACGCTTCGTATCAAAGACTAAAATAGGTACTTTATGTTTTTTTCTCAAATACTTGATTTAATTTGAGATCCCATAAAATTGCATGCATGATTAGAAACAAGTGAAACAACACACAATAATAGGTCCAGTTCAACAAAAATAACACAAAAATCGTTTTGCTGGACATTTGTTTTAAAGCAATTCTTTTTTTATAAGTTACATTTGTTGATAAAAATCAGACTATTAGTTAGTTAACTAAGTATTAACATCTTTTTGGTTTGATTTCTAAAGAAACTAAAATTCACAACTTTACTTATAGCATTAATATAATATTTTTGTATTTCCTTTACCTTTTTTTACTATAGTCGTAACATTTTTTTATTTACAACGTAATCATAAATATAACTTGAGATCACAAATAAAACATATTTGTAACATTTATATAAAAATCAGTCTCTTAATTAGTTATTAACGTTGAATAAATGAGTCGACTATAATATGTTATAAGTACGGTATAAGGGTTTGGCCTGTAATAGGAGCAATAAATGAAACGGTGGATTACTAACCCAATCAGCAATCAGTTCTAAGTGGTTTAACAAAAAACAAACAAGAAAATACTATTAATCACTATGACATAATATATTCTATGGAGTCATCCTCTAAATTTATTGTTCCTATTACAGGCCACAGCCGGTACATATGATAAAATATTATAATTTTCAAGAAACTTCAGAAATCTATCATTACCCCGTTCAGAAAACCGGGGGAATGAGAGTCGAGGGAATGAGAAACCGAGGGAATGAGAGTCGGGGGAATAAGAAAAAGTATGTTTCTTGTCGATTATGCCGAAACTGTTATTAATATAAGAGTAACTATTAAATCAACACATGCAATCATTCATGTGTTATTCTCTACACTAAATATTGTATGCCAATTGCAGGAAATAGATTTTATACGTAAATAAAGGGTAATGATAATCATAGTGAACCAAAGTTAGGGGATGATATATCTACCTTCATTGCTCCGAGCTCCAGCGACGAGACGCGTCCTCTCTCCGCGGCGTCGGTAGCGCTACAGACGAGGGTGAGACACGGCCGAGATTACGCGTCACAAGACGTTGCAGTAAGGATGTACGCGTTGTTTAGTCAGGCATTAGGGAAATAATAGGTTAGCTCTGGACAAACCTTTGATATAGATTCCTATAAAAACTATGATAAATAGGGGAACCATATTTTTATTTTTAAATCATTAACTTATATTCTAACGATTTAACTCGATACAATATTTGATTTTGATCCATAACTAGTTGTTTTCAGAGTAGATTGTTCACAAAATGGCGGATGGACGCACCGGGGGAATGATAATTTAGGTGTTTGACATTTTTTTATGGCTAATTCTACTTACCTTTAACAAAAAGTAAATCCTGCCCCAGTTAGATTAAGTGTTGAACTACTGTACAAAAATGTGTAAAGTCAATTATTTTATTTTTTCGGGTACTTTTTCCCTCTGGACGCTGAAAATTGACCCTCTCAAGAATCACCCGTTAGCACTCGACCGCAAGCGGTGGCCACTGCCGTCTGCCATATAACTAAACCGCGCATTATTCATGGAAATTTTCAGTAGATAGCTCGTGATACAGTCCCACAACCCCGCCGCATGGGCACATTAGTATTAAGGTGCTATGCGAGTAATTTGCGAGCCGTCGACGTGTCCAAATAAAACGGGTCCGAATTTAATGAAAAGCCTATGTTATTAAGTTAGCTAGTATTCCCATTAAGGAAGGTTTATTCGGTTTAGCGCAATTTTCTCCAAGTCACCATATTCTCAAAGTTAGTCCGTCTGCATGGTAAAAACCGGGTTAAGCATTATCCTAACATTACTAATAAAACGATAAATTCGTCTCTAAATACTTTTGGTTGTTAGAGGCAAGTTGATAGGAGGAGGCTAAGACATCGTAGTGTAAGCAATATACCTCAACGTTTTTAGTTTCTTCACACCGTTGTATCACACTATTTAAGATCAACCGGGGCAAATGCATCTATGGGGTAAATACGTCTCTTGATGATATCTCCGAAACTGAACATTTTAGAACTATTACAAGCGTCTAAATTGTAAATTTTGGTATCATACTTTGAACATCGAGGGTTCTAATAATTCTAGCTCTCTGCGTTTCGAAGATATCTTAAAATAATTTATAAACCAGGCGATGTACGTTAAACTCTGAATGTTGAAACGCTTCCCCCCCTTAAATAAATCCCCTCGCCCAGAAAGAGCCTGCTGGCCTATTTCTACCCTTAAATCACCCGTACTACTCTTAACTAACCCCTAAACCCCAAAATTTCCTAATATGATCTTTCAATTATTATTATAATGGCCTTGAAGAATAATGTGATCGTCTAGTAAGTGGCTAGGTACCCACGAAGTCCATAGCAACCAGTTTCTTTTTAGATTATGTGGATTCAGCTGGAGTTTATCTAAGTTAAAGCTAGCCTATGTTATGAAGAAATTCCTATCAAGTCTATAAGGCTAAAAATGGTTTAGAGTGTAAACAGCTACTCAAAATAAATTGTAAGCAAAATAACTAGATATTTATAGTATAGATAAACAAAATATTATAATTATTTTGTTATAAGAAGGGCCCCGACCCAAAAACTCTGAATCAGTATACATCCAAATACAAAGTTCTCTTGTCCTTCCGCCGCGGAAAGAAAATAATTTCCTTATATACCATTCTTTATATATTAATTATAGTAGGTTCCTATCTATAGCTGTATTTATATACAGTAATTAGCTATATTGCTTAATATTAATCTTACTCATTACAGAATGGTCTAGTATAATGCCACATAATAACACTATAATAAGAGGTCCGCTCTATTTTTTATGGTCTGTTGAGCAACTCTTTATGGCTTTATGTTCTTTCTTTAGCCGGGTTAGGATATGGACAGACGTAATTGTGATCATTAGATAGTAAATGGACCATTCCGTGGTCATCTTTTATTTAATATTGACCCCTTTAATGGCCTTTTTGACATTATCAATCAAATGTTCTTTCCTTTAGAGTTATTACTCTCATCATTAGAGACTTGTCACTAATCACTATTCATTACTCTTCATAAGAGCCATCAGAATGTCAATGTTTGTTATAAGACTGTTACTCAAGCGTTCAAATATGTGAAATAATCCGTATTCCAAGTATAACAGATTTATCTCTTAGCGTCGCGTTCCGCTAGCTAAAATATAGAACCCTTAGGCAAACAATGTCATTACCATAATTTCCCTAAATAATATTAGGTATAGATTAAATGCAAGACTTGTCTCATCCGATAAGGATACAACTCTAAAGTTTAATTAATCTTAAATGATTTTATAATACTATAACAATCCACCTGACAGATCACAATCCTACGATCTGAAATTGACCGCCTACGCTCATTAAGGTACTTTTAACTTTATAAGCTAACTTTATAATTAACTATATCATTATTAAGTTTGGTTTTAATTACCACATATATGTAAGAGACTGTAATATAAATTATTTATGCCTCTCTTCTTTATATAATCCATTAGAATTATACTACTTATGAGTTCTGAAATACTACAATATTAAATCCCACCCTTAGATATCATCACTTATAACTATAAATAGATTATGAAAATTCAAAACACTGCATATCAAACTATGAAACAACTATTTCAAACCAATTTGGCTAGAGTTACCATTTAGTTTGAACTCTATCCAATAAAAATTCCCATCTCTATTATGCAATCGAAATATTATAAAAGTTAAATACATAGTATTATAAATTATAGATAACATTTATGTAGATGAAAAGATCAAAACATTGACCCACACAGCAGGGTGTAGTTTCACTAATTTACAGATAAAATCCTTCAAATACAAGAATGAAAATTGAGAGAGCTTAATTCTGACTCAACTTTGGTAATCAATAAATCCGTCAAATTATGCGTGGATGAAAAATATATGAAGATTATGGGATGAAGTTCCTGTAATAAAATGACAGGTGCGTTTTAGGAATAAACAAATAATCCCAGAATTTAAGCATAAGCCTACACACAAGAAGAACCGAATAATTCTCTTTTGGCCGTATAATTTAGTATATTACTGTCATTGTTAATAAGCCGTTCCTGAAAAGCCATCACAAAATACATGTATAGGAGCTATGCACTATAGTTTATAGCGCCGCTCGACTGGGAGCCGGTCTGCTACCGCGCCGCCTCGCGCGTCTCGCCTTCCCCCGCGGTGGCCCGCGGCGTAGGGATGGGAAAGTGGTGCGCTAGTGATGCGCCACACATGTATCACCCAAAATACGCGGGAAAACACATAAACCATTAACCGTAGGTAACCCGCTTATTTCCTAAGTTATAAAGCACAATAAAAACACTGTAAACACTCACCAAAGCGCTGACTTGCCTTCAGGAGTCCCTCTCACAGACCGGATCTGGGTCGTAAGCTCTAGCGCCGTCCGGATCAGATCTGGACCTCAGCCTCCGCCTCCAGCGGCTTCCCGATTCTCCAATCTCCCAGCAACTCCTCTCCGTAACACTCACAGACTCCACTGATTTAGCTATTACTAATAAAATTCCGAAAATGAATGCTCCGCGACCGACAAAGGTTCGACCTCTTTACTCTCCAAATCTAAAACCGAATGCCCTGTAATCCTGCGTCTCAACCTATTTATAGTCACTCAAATTTCCCGCCTTTTGTCCTTATAAAATATTTCATTTTTGACGTCTGTCATTATAATGTTTATGTGTTTTATTGGGTTCGTTGAACCTAACTCTATCCTGCGCGTATAATATCTATGGCATCCTTGTACCATGATTCCATTCATCTCACGATTATCGCCTTCCGCAATATCTTCTTCTCCCTCTCTCTAAGCATGCGGGACGGAGAAGGAGATACTCGAACGAACGAGTGACCTTTTTTTAGGTACTGCCCATTTATTATGAAATAATGTCTATGGCTCTATTTTATATACATAATATTAGATTATGTAAGTGAGATCTCTAGTAAATAAAACAAGCTTGTTATATTAAATCATTTCTTTAATTGCACATCTATTCAATAATCTCCAGTCGGCAAGGATTAACCTCCTCATTGTCAATCGATTCTGAACTCTATACTCTTAATAATAAGGTCTCTTTTTGATCGTATTACTTAGATGTAATTCTCCCTAATCTTGGCGTAAGACAAATATTTATATTCTTATAACGATAACTAGTATACTAAATACATAATATGAATGAGAACAACGTAGTTGGATTCGTTTCAGCGTATGGAAAGTTTGTCAAGTTTGTATGGAATGACAGCTGCCGGCGTCATATTTAACATTGATTGGTCTGTAGTCGTAAGTTGGTCCAACCCACCCTTATTAATAGAACTTGAAACGTTTCTGTTAAATAAAATGTGCTTTGTACTTTCTTACGAATACAAATTTCAAAGTGACAGATAAAAGTTTAATTTGCTGAACGTTTGTAAGGCGAATAACATTAAGGTGAAAAACATTAAGGGCGGCCACATACAGTCGGAACACCGTTTCGGAATTACAATTCGTTATATCGATGCGCACACACACACACACACACACACAAACTCACACACACAGAGAGACAGAAACACAAAACACACACACACACGTTCGAAATCCCGCATCGATATTACGAATCGAAATTCCGAAACGGTATTCCGACTGTAAGTGACCATATAATTAGATTTCATCCTTGCAAGAAAACCACGAGCTTGAGTTCTCAATTAATATGCGTTACGTGGACTTTTTCTACTAAAAAAATATATTGATAGGCTCACTTGGATTCAAAGTGTACTTTTTTCGGATTTCAATCCGATGCGTCTGCGGTGGGTAGTCAAAACAACGAATCCTCAAATTAATAAAGCGTCGGCAACGCACTTGTGATAGTAGTTAGTAGCAGCCAAGGTAGCCAAATATTTCGGTACACGTCTTTATTACTGTAAGAATAAGGGTGTGTTACGATATATTTGGCTACTCTGGCTGCTACTAACTATATGACGCTGACTGTACGTCAGTCAAAACGTAAAAAAAGTCTTCATTAAAATCGTGGAAGATTCAAATCGGTGTTAACGAAACTATACTTGAAAAAGCCATTCATTTCTTTACGCTGCTAAAGAATTCACAACACAGTGAGAAACACTGCTCAACTGGGGATTGAATATTTCTATTTATTACCAAGCAAGTTTACCATTCAAGCCGCATTCAGTGTTCAAGGAATATTTCTCTGATATTAAAATGTCTGCACTGGACGTTGAATGCATCCGTTTTACCGCTCCGATTTTATATTTCAGTGTTAAAATGGTTGCTAAGACGTGTTTATTCTTATAAATAGATTGTACCTATTGATGATTAAATGTAATATAACTCAATAACAAAAAATCGGCCAAGTGCGTGTCGGGCCACGCGCAGTGTAGGGTTCCGTAGTTGCCTGTCTGTCATAGTTACATCGACGTGCGGTGCGGTTGCGTCGGCCGAATTGGTAAGAAAATCGGCCTTTCCAAGTACACACTAAGTTGGTCGACTATTAATCAGTAAATACTTATGCCTACTTGTCTGTGATAGTTTTTCTTTTAAAATCATTATATGTACTACTGCTACGAATTTTTTCACTTACCCAGTAGTAGCCATTTAGCCAGCAGGGGGGTGGGGACACATGACTCGAACAAAAATTAGAGCTTTAAGGCCCAATATCTCGCAAACGAATCACTGATTTGAAAAATAGTTTACAAAAACCCATAATATTTTTAAACGAGCTATCCAACGATACCCCACACCATGGGTTTAACGAGAAAAAAAATTACATCGCCGCCTTAGGTGTAGGGTACCTACACTAAAAAAAAATCTTTTATTGATTTTATTATACTGTTTAGTCGGCGTGATTGATTTTTATACATACGAGTATGCCGAATTACAGTTTTCTAGTAGTAATGGTTACTGAGCTATGCCGAAGACGGAGGGACAGACGGACATGGCGAAACTATAAGGGTTCCTTGTTGACTACGGAACCCTAAAAACGGCCAAGTGCGTGTCGTGCCACGCGCAGTGTAGGGTTCCGTAGTTGCCTGTCTGTCTTAGTTACATTGACACGTGCGCGCCTACCAAATGGAGCGGTTGCGTCGGCCGAATTTGTACGAAAGTTGGCCTTTGTAAGTATGTACATTTTAAGTTGGTCGATTATTACTCGGTAACTAGTTATGCGTACTTAGCCATGATATTTTTCCTTTTAAATTCATTATATGTGCTATAGCCACGATTTTTTTTACATCTCCAGAAGTAGCAATTTAGCCAGCAGGGGTGGGGGACACATGAGTAGAACAAAAATTATGGCTTTAAAGCCCAATATCTCGCAAACAAATCACCGAGTTGAAAAATGGTTTTAAAAACCCATAAGGTTTTTGAACAAGCTATCCAACGATACGCTATGGGTTAAAAAAATTACATCCCCACTTAAGGTGTTAGGGAGGTACCCTAAAAAACATTTTTTTTTCAATATTTTGTTATGATGGCGAATTAGAGTTTTCTAGTAGTAAGGGTTACTAAGCTAACAGGCGGACATGGCGAAACTGTAAGGATTCCTTGTTGACTACGGCACCCTAAAAACGACGTGAACTGATGACGTGATAAACGTAGTACGTAGCACTTTCTGGGGGAGGCCTATGTCTAGCAGTGGACGTCTTTCGGCTGATTTAATGAACATAAAATATCTGCACATCAATCACAATATGTATTTCTTGTAGAAAATGCATTCTGGCAGAAACATATTACTTATTCTAATTTATTTATTTCCTAACCATACTTGAATCGCTTTCCACCTCCGAAATTGAAGAAGTTATTAGGAAATCTGACTTACATACACAAAAAAATAAAATAGCGATTACTATCGCTATAGTAGATCCTTAGGCTCTACAATAGCGATTACTATCGCTATACTACCGCTTATACAGTTAGAGTAGCGATAGTAGATGCTTAAAGCAGTTACTATCGCTATAGTAGATCCTTAAATTTACAAAAGCAATTACTATCGCTATACTACCGCTAACACAGTTATAGTAGCGATAGTATAGATGCTTAAAGCAGTTCTAACAAGTCGCCATTGCTATATTGATGAAATTTGTATTCATGTAGATTTAATATATTACTTTTCTTATATAATACACTATATTTTCCAACATAAAAACACTTTGAATTTGCATATAATGGATTTACAAAATTACCATAAGGCTCTATCTGACAAGTGTAAACCATTTCAAGATAACGTTTAAATTTACAATACACTTAAATATATTTTTATAATGCAGATTTCACGATTTCGAGGGGCGCGTGAAAAATATAACTAGATTACGGTATACTTTGACAGTAAACTGATGGTCGCACAAATAATTCAAGTAATCAAGTAAAAAAACCATACCTACTTTAGAACTGCTATATAATTATTTTTTATTCACCATGCGCACATCACAACTCTGACACTGCTCACTTTGTAGAATGTTTTTACATCTTTATTATTATACAATTTAGGATATTTATATCACTAATATCAAGTCAATATGAGTTAGAAAATCCTTTAAGTTGCATATTAGAGTGACAGTGCCGTTAAAAATCGCTTAAACCTCTATAAGAGGGGCATAGAGGTGTCTTATAACTCTTATTCTTATTTTAGCTCTTACGATCGCTCTTCACGCGCCATTATAACTCCTTTAGCTCTTACTACCGCTCTTCACGCGCCATTATATCTCTTTAGGTGCTCACTAACTCTCTTGTAGCGCTGTTGTATCGCTTAAGCTCGTATTAAAGCGACGCTAGCGATATATGACGCTTAAGCCTGTATAAGCTGGGCCCTTTTTAGGGGCATAATAGCGATATAGAACTTCTATATCGCTATTGTAGCGCTTGCTTGTGCAGGCTTAGCCGTTACAAACAGCCCTTATACCGCTCCTTTAGCGCTTATTATAACTCTTGTGTGCTACTTGGGATGTTATTGCCATTAGCATCTTGCATGTTAAATCTATGTAACAATTTATCTATGTACTTAAATAAATAAATAAAATAAATAAATATTAGGGGATAATCTTACACAAATCGACCTAGTCCCATAGTAAGCTCAATAAGGCTTGTGTTATGGGTACTAGACGACGATATATATAATAGATAGAAATACTTAAATACATAGAAAACATCCATGACTCAGAAACAAATATTCATGCTCATCACACAAATATTTGCCCTTACCGGGATTCGAACCCAGGACCTTCAGCTTCGTAGGCAGCGTCACTACCCACTAGGCTAACCGGTCGTCGTACTTAGACTGATGGATAAAACTACGTCCATCAGATCTTTCAATCTGTAGTCCTATACTTTATATGTATAGTCCTAAGGATCACACAGAGTCATTTGAAAACTTCCTTTTATTTCACTCATTACTTGGTTCAGTGACTCTTTACAACAAGACATCAAGAGCCCATCATCAACATACAATAGCAAGTATACTTTGTTGTTGTTTACTTTACCAATATATACACATCTATCTGCGGAATCAAACTTAGGATTCCAGCATCTAGGGGCTTGTTTAAGGCCATAAAGTGAGCGACTAAGTTTAAATACCATATAAGGAGGCACGTCCAGGCCTTCAGCACCTCTCAGCTCTTTCACATCATCATACAGGAATGCAGTCTTTATGTCGAACTGGAAGATTTCTAAGTTATGTTGAGCAGCCTCTGAAAGTAAAAATTCGCACCTAATCATACCACACTGTGGGAGAGTAGACTTCAGTGTAGTCAACGCCTTGTTTCTGAGCACATCCTTTGGCACATAATCTTGATTTATACCGCGGTCCAGATGGCTCGTCTTTTATTCTAAAGACCCATTTACAGCCAATTAATCGCACTCCTTCTGGTTTTTCAATTAAGTGCCATGTCTCATTCTCTTCATGACGTGCGTTCAGCTCTTCTTTCATTTACTGTTGGCTTACAGTATGTTTCTGGGACATCATGCTTCTCTAAAACTGGATTCTGACATATATATAGGTGTTAGCTTGCTCGCCTTTTTCTGTTTCGATCTAGTCATCATACTATGTTTTGTTTTATTATGTTCATTTTGTACTATATGTTGATCAGGTTCATACGATGAACCATCTTCTGAGTAAAAGGAGTCATCACTTGTCTCATATTTTATTGTTGACTCACTCTCCAAAGTGGTATCACAGCTGGTAGAACTATCACGTGAGGCCTGACCTAGAACAGACTCTGAAGATGCTATCACATTATCACTGCTAGTAGAACTAGCATCATGTGTGACCTGATGTGGAACAGAATCTGAAAGTAGTATCACAGCTCTTTTAACTGAGCTTTCAAGAAAAATCACATCTCGACTAATCAACACCTTCTTGGTCTTGGGATCAAAACACCGGTACCCTTTTGTCTGTTCACTATAGCCAATAAAAATCATTTTGTTTGCCTTTGAGTCCCATTTCTTAGCTTTTTTTTAGGGAGTATGAACCATCACTTCACAACCGAAGACTCGCATATGTGTGATGTCTGGCTTTTTACCACTCCACTTCTCCTCTGGCGTTGAGTATGCTAGTGCTCGTTGGACATCGGTTGGTGATGTAAGCTGCAGCTGATACAGGTTCTCCCCAGAATTGTTTCTGTAATTGAGCATTAATTAGCATACTTCTAACTCGTTCTAGCAGCGTTCTGTTCATCCTTCCGCTTAAACCGTTCTGCTGAGCAGTGTAAGGGACAGAAGTTTGATATAAAATTCCTGACTTCCTAAGAAAAGCTTTAAATTCATTGCTCAGGTACTCCTGGCCATTATCAGTGCGAAAAGTATTTAAAGTTAAACCAAGCTGGTTCTCAACACACGCTTTAAATTTCTTATATTTTCCAAATACATCAGATTTGTTATTTATAATATAGACAAATACTTTTCTGGTATAATCATTCCATTTTCCTTCGAGGCGTGACACGCATATCACTTTCTCTTTATTTTCTATTTTCACTCCTGCAGTGTCTGACAGTTTGTTCAGGTCTTCAAAGTTTAGGTGTGCCATTCTTTGATGCCATAAATAGCCATCATTATTATCCTTTGATGCAGATATGTATGCTGGTACACTGTGTGTATTGAGCGCCGGAACATATTGTTTATCATTTTGGCAGCTGCTACATGTTCATTGTTCTTGTTCAAAATTTTGCAACCTTCTCTGTCACATTGAACTTGACAGTCATTCTTTATTATTTGACTGACAGAAAGAAGATTGGTTGCCAATCCAGGAACATAGACAACTTTATTTATACTAAACGGGACTTAATCGCGTATAATTAACTTATTTCTTTATTTCAACGCTCTGTCTCACCATCACCCCCGCCACCTACAGTCTGTGGTTGACTCCCTGCTGAACAGGGCAGGGCACAGGACCTTTGTGATCCTGAATTTTTAGAGAGCGAGATGTTGCATATTCAGAAGGTCCTTAGGTGGAATGGGTATAAGTTAGACGGACGGCAACCCAGACGGAAGTCTAGAGGAAAACATCCTGATGTTCCAAGCTTTTATGCCCTACGTTAAGGGAGTAACGGACAAAGTTGGTACAATACTGCGAAGGTATTATTCCATTAATACCATAAACATGCCGTTATCCAAGGTCGTGGGACATCTAAGATCACCAAAGGATGTTATACCCTTTCAATCACCAGGTGTTTATAAGATTGACTGCAGTTGTGGAAGTTCCTACATTGGCGAGACCAAGCGAACCATCGCGGAAAGGGTCAAGGAACATATTGCGGCTGTCAAAAATCGGCAGGTGAATAAGTCTGCGATAGCCGAGCATATGTTGGAGTCAGGACCAAACCACTGGATTGAGCTTCAGAAACCGAAAGTCCTGTCTATGGAACGTCATTTCTACAGTAGAAAAATACGTGAAGCCGTTGAAATCAGAAAACATCGTAATTCAACCGGGACGACGGTTTTAAGATTTCATCTTCGTGGAATCCTATCATAAGTAAATGCCAGCGTCAAAAAACATCGTCCGTTATAGCACCGGATATTATTAGTGTTGTGTGTCGGCCGGGGTGACAACCCTAGTGTACAAGTGGTTAATAAAGACCAAATGCGGGTAGTTCGGAAAACCCGCGCAGCAAGAAGATGTTGATACCCGCTCAAGCTAGTTGTCCCGTGACCATGGATGTTGCAACACATCCGAAACGTCGGGAGACCTCAGTGAGGTAAATAAAATAAGTTAATTATACGCGATTAAGTCCCGTTTAGTATAAATAATGTGTGAGAATCGTGAAAGTTTAACCTTAATAGTATCCTGTACCTTAATAGTATCCATCTTGCCATCTTTGTTGATGACATTCAAATTCACTTTTCCACAAGCCTGTACAAGCAGTTTCTTATCATCTGCCACCTTGATAGTACTAATGGGGGGTGTAGTTACATCATACAGCCAGTCTCGGTGCATTGTCAGATGCATTGACGCGCCCGAGTCTATGTACCAACCACTGTCATTGCTTTTTGTTGCGGAAAATACAGGCACATAACCAGTGCTGTCATTAGACTTCTGTGCTTTCTCTTTCTTATTTCGACAATATTTACTTATGTGACCATATTTATTACAGACAAAGCACCTGGGTCCTTTACTTGACTTGTTTAATCTATCCGGAGCTTGTTTGGCAAACTGCGATAGGTCCTTTGGCTCTATGAACATACAGCGCAGTTGACTCAGAGTTCCTCACATCTTGAAGAAGCTTAGTCTTCACAGAATCAGTTGTGATTGCCACACCAGAGCTTTCGAGGGCCATAATCATTGGTTGATACATCTCTGGTAAACCGGCAAGTAATAACGATCCTAGCCATTCATCGTTTACATTAAAACCAATGTTTCTGAGTTTATGTGCCGGCGACATTATTTTATTCACGTAGTCTTCAATGCTCTGACTACTTTCGAGCGTTGTGGTTATCAGATCTCTCAACAGACCAACTCGGCGTGTCGAACCCTTATTGGCAAAGGCTTTTGTTAGGTTCTCCCACACTTCTTTTGCACTTTTGGCTTCCTGGATGTACACGTAGTTAATGGGATGAACGATTAAAATAATTTTAGATTTCGCTTTCGTGTCTAGTTTGACGTCTACTTTTTCTTCTGCGGTTACACAATTCCGCAAATCCTCGTGTTCCAGATAAGTTTGAACTCCAAACCTCCACGTAGGATATTTTTCTCTTCCTGTCAGCTTTTCAATCAGTGCCATCGTATTGTTTGAAGACATTTTGCTGATGAAGAACAAAATCCAAAAAAGAAACAAATGCCGGTTTCTTGTGCAAAGAAAAGGCGGTGCCGTTTTTCGTTGATAATTCACGGAACCGCGTATACTACTGAAAATCACTCATTAAATTTTATTATCGTTTTTACTTTTGCTTTTGGAAAAATCAGGTGGACTGGGCCCAGAACCTGATAACTTTAATGTAATGAAATAATTGTTTTAGTACACGCCATTTTATTAATACGAGAGGGTTGAGATGACAGCTTTACTTTTTATATAATAGTACTGTACCAGCAAAATAGTGTTGTCATAAACCGACTTCAAATTTATATTACAGCAGACTGGATTGAGTTGATTCAGTGTCGTGCGCCGCCCACGTTGTGGTGACGGAAGGAAGCAATTCAGTGCAGCTTGTGTAAGTACAAACTGACATGTTACTTCTCCGGATCTGCTTTGTAAAGACAGAATAGGCGGAAATAGTCTAGATTTTCTTGAGTTGCTCCCCTTGTATTGCAACTTATTACTTGAACGAGAATCGAAGGAAAAACTTTGTTTTTCTTACGAAAACGCCATTTTGATTTGCAGATGAAAAAGCATGTATAATAGACGGAATCGTTTGTTATCATAACATCGTTTTTAATTTTACACATATTGATATCAAACATGTTGATTTTTTTTTCGACGTAGCAGAAGCAGCATTTTATCACATGAAAATACGATATTAAAATATGACATATTTTTGTAGGGTAACATTTGTTAAATAATGTTATTGCGTCATAATCGTTATCATCAAATCTTCCCAAAGACGTCCACTGCTGAACATAGGCCTCCCCCAAAGAGTGCCAAAATATTTTTTTACGCTCATTGAACTAACCATTATAACCATTATCGTTTGAGTAGGCTGAGTAAAAAAAGGAAAATACAGACCCAACTTTGGATTTTTTTTCTATCGAGGAAATTTTAAGCGATCGTGTATCGATAAAATCAAATAAACAATCATATAGTCAAAAATCATATATCTGAAAATCAGACCTTATTGTTTCTTAATCTAGTCAGAACGGCGTTTCAAAGCACGCGATAATTTCCAATGCACCGCCTTAAGTAATCACACCCAGATAAACCAAAAAACCGTCCGTCGCTTCTATTGCAATAAAAAATACAGACGAATTGCTAAAAAGGCTTAACATAGCTGCAGCAAATTGGTGTGTTTCCATTTTTGTCAACTGGCATAGCTCGGCGGGCACGAACGGTGCCGGAAGGAAACCATTGCAGTATGCGGACTGCAACCAGATACTGAAGTTTATTTGTGTTGTTCAGTAGGGGAAAGTGTGGATCATTCGTGTGTACGAATGCTCCCTGTGTACGAATTTCGTACACAGGGAGCATTCGTACACTGGCCATATAGCCAATACCTATAGTTACATGCTGGAGCATCTATACAGGGTGTATCAAAAATGGGGTGTAAACCGATCAAGGGTATTTTCGGTAGCGTATTGCGATTCCAAAAATGCATTTGTTTTATTTTCATTCTTTGTTTTTTTTGTTTGCATTGATATTTTTGTTTTTGTTGACATGGCTTGTGTATGATAACATTGATAACGTCTCTCCGCGAGGGTGAAGGGTCTGAGGGTTTATTTCGTTTTCAACTGCTGCGTGCACAGCTGTGTTATGAAAACAAATGGTTTGTCCTTGCTCGGTTCACACCCCATTTTTGATACAGCCTGTATTTTTATGGAAGACTCCCGCCAACACGTGTAGGCTACCCACAGGGAGGGATACCATTACGATACCAGTTTTAAAAAAAAAAATGGGTTACTGCTATGTCAAAGTAATGTTCAGACCTAACTTGCGTTAATCTCTAAAAACATATCCTTGATGTAAAAAAGTTATTTACTACCTCTATGTCTATGATAAAATATACGAGATTATGTCCAGCAGACAGGGGTAGTCACGTAACGTTCCGAACGAACATTAGGACAACTCGACTGTCATTTTTCCATACAAAAAGTGACATTTAGAAATACCTGTCAGATGTTTATGCGCGCGTTGCTATAACACATATTACGAGGAAACACAAGGGCCGTTTTTCCATAGAAACGTAGTCCCCTGTTTTCTCAGGCAATATTTTTTTTTCTATAAATCTACGGCTACTATTGACTATGTTTTCCTTTTTTTTCATAAAGGGTATAGCCGTGTTTGTATGGGGCATCGGCCCCAGAAGCCAAATCGATTGCCGTTATGCTAAGTTAGTCCAGATGTAAGATAATATTTTCCAAAAAAAAACATCCTGAAATGATGCAGGTTTTAGGAAAAAAAAAACATAAATTGGTATTAATTCTTTTTTATCTAAACTACTCAACTGTTTTTTTTTGAAACTTATACACATTATGTAAGTAATAAAGATGTATTATTAAAAAAAATGGATTTCCAAATATCCTTATAAGTAGTGAAATTTTCACTTTTAAATTTTCAAAAAATTTTTTTTTTATTTCTGAGATAGATTTTGGCTATATTATGTATAAACTAATATTCTGTAGACATATAATTTTTTCAAGAACATTAACTTGCACATCCAAAATAAAACAAAGCTATGGTATATTTATTGGACTTAGTAATCATAGTAATCGTAGTTGGTATACATGAATCTAATAAAAATAACTCAGGAGCATCGTCAAAATAAACACATCTAACTGGCCATCAGTAGGCCTTATGTCAATGTTAATAACATGATGATGTTGATGTGTTGATCCAAGTTAATGTTCTTGAAAAAAATATGTCTACAGAATATTCGTTTATACATAATATAGCCAAACATACTGGCAGTGATTAATAAAAAAATAAAAAGGTTGACTCACTCTCTCATATGTATTATATTAAACTTCCAAACATTTTCACCATTGTTTAAAAGAAATCAGTAACTCCAACCAGCGAGATCGCAGTAACCTATGGCCTTTACGTTTCGACCGAACACTTTAAATGGATTTAAACTAATAAACTTTAAATTGCACAATCGGCTTCGCGAACCGTACAGATCTACGACACAGGGCACGTTGCGTAACTCTAAGGCAGCAAAGACCGGTAATTTAAACAGGACGCCTTTAACACCGCAAAAGAAACGCGTCAGACAATAAGCACTTCGAAAAAGGTTCTGGATTGTGAGGATGAAATGAGTGAAATGGGGTACGTGGGTGATTGTATGACGATAGTCGTTATAAGATGCCAAAGTAATCTTAGGACGTTGGCGGTGAATTGCCGTTTTGAATTTTGGGAATAGACTGGGAAAAGGGTGATGGAAATCCCATTCTAAGATTTACGCCCTGTGATCATTTCGTGCATGAATCTGTAAGCCAGCGCGTACAATGCAGCGTTAAAAATCTAAACAACGGTTACACAACTTATTCAAACTAGGGTAAAAAGGAACGGTTAATAAGTTTCCCAGAGACTTCCCTGACGCTTAAAATCTAGTAGTCAGCCCGCCGCGATGACTAGTTAAGATCAAATATACTGATTCGCTTCAGTGCGAGAGCTCCTCTGTCCCGAAGTACTTGGCCCGCAGCGGTGTGCAGTGTTTACTGTCTCAAGCTTTTGTCAAGAATCAATTTTCACCAGATCTTTCAAAACTGACAACCACAAATCCGAATTAATTCAAAACTAACTAACTATTTTGGCTCAGTGATCCAAAAAGGATCTTGGCCTCCGAAACGAGAGCACGCCACTTATTCCGATTCTGCGCCACTTCCTGGCAATTACTTTCAGCTTGAAGATGACGCAGATCCGCCTGCACGCTATCCCCCCAGCGATACCTGGGCCGCCCTACAGGGCGGCGACCAGTCGGTCGGCCCAAGTACGCTCTCTTGACTGCGCGATTCTCTCCCATTCGCCGTAGATGACCGAACTAGCGAAGTCTGTGGGATTTCGTTTCACCGATGATGTTTGGCTCGGCCACCAACTCCTCGATCTCGACATTTTTCCGGATCCTCCATGTTCCATCGTCTCTCTTCACAGGTCCCAAGATTTTCCGGAAGACTTTCCTCTCCGGTACCAGAAACTGATTTTCCTATTTTTGCGTTAGTGTCCATGCCTCACAGCCATGCATAAGGATGGGTCTTATGAGTGTCTTATACACCCGCAGCTTTGTGTTTCTGCTCAAAAGCCTGGACACCAAGACTTTGTGGAGGGCTGCGCACTGAATCGCAGGGTGTTTTGGATGCGTATGTTAATGTCCTCCTCCCTGATGTTACTGTCGGTAACACTAGGGAGGAGGAGATTAATTCATATTTGAAATTTCAAATTAACCTTTTAAAATACAAACCAGTCTTAGACATAGACATACTATGTATCACAAAAATCAAATATAAACCGCCACTTGTGAGAGAAACCTGAAAACACTAGGACCCGACCGCCGACGAAAATAAATGACCGAAACGTCTGCATACGCTGAAGGTAGGTGCACGAAAAACGCGATAGATGTCGTGGAAATTAACGAATCGAGCATAACCGTACAAATCGTTGAAATGAAATTGCCGAACATAAAAACGGAGTCGGACGACGATGTCTGCAGTTTTCGATGCACTTCCTATGTAAGTATAGCTGCACTGCTATACGATGCACTGCATCTCGCCTCTTCTTAAATAATTCGTTTGCTAACGCTGTTTCTTATGATTTCTAGATTTCACTGTCATGAATGTACAAAAGGAGTGGATAAGTATGGGCTTGATGGACGAGTAAACTCAGCAGAGTAATTAAATACGAATCAACGCATTCAGAGAATGATTGTTGAAGTTGCCAACTATTGCGGCAATGCTGAAGACCAAGAAATGTACTTTATAAATTCAAACCGCAATGATTGCATCGAAAATTATGTTTCATATTTTCAAATTTTCGTTTATTTTCTACTGAATAACGCATGTAGGCCAATGAGCGATAATAACTTGTAATAATTATGATTACATTTGGTTCATATTCCTGCACTTCTTTCGCACACAACAAAGTTGTAATAAATATGAAGCATTACTAAAAACCTCAGAACGCGTTTCACCTCGGGTCATCATTAAGAGATATATGAATTGTATGATGATGGCCAGTTGTAACGAAATCTTAGCAATAGTGTAACAATTAACATAGTAGATAAATATCTGTATGGGCAGGGACGCATTTACTTGCCTTAATTGATGAGTTAATAAAAAACAAATAGAATCCTTGTCTTAGTTGTTTAAAAAATTCACTACGGTACCTTTTCACTTTTTTATATTTTTTTCAACTTGTTTTAGTTTATACCTAAGACGTAACGTTTTGAACGCGCGTTAGGTAGATTTAACTGTCATTATTCCATATAAAAATTAACATTTAGATCTACCAAACGTTCGTACAATGCGCTACGTGATCGACTTGCTGGCCTACATACATTTTTCACGCAATATAAAATTAAAAATCCTGTACAACGTTTATTTAAAGACCAAAATATGAAGCAATAAACAAAAGGGTATGCGAACATTGTCATCATTTAATTAAACCTCAAAGTTTGAAACGAACTCCCTGGTCATAAACACGCACAAAACAAACAAATATAATATATCCTCCATATGTGCCGAAGCGTTCATTAAAAATAATGCCGGCTGTACACATTGGGCCAATGTTGGCGCGTGAGCAGGATGCAGCCATGCAAACTAATGAGAACGAAATAAAGCCCTCTTCCTCTAACGCATAGCTGCATTCTGCTCACGCGCCAACGTTGGCCCAATGTGTACAGCCGAGATCTTTATTTCTCTCTTTGTTTCTTTATTTTGCTGAAGGTTTGTTGCCACATTTTACTGCCGTCTGTTTCCCAGGCCGCTTTTTGTAAATAAAAATATCGGATTGAGTTTCCGTACGTATGTAATACCTACGCAAGCGGCATGTTAAGGTTGGTATACAGTGCGTACGAATGTTTCGATATGTATATTTTTAGTTATTCGCTATTTTACAAGACTATATTCATTTTTCAAGGCTAGTTTGTAGCCCCTTGCAGATGAATGGTTGGAAAATCATGTATTTTTTTAATGTCTTCTTCTGTGCTCTTTTTTCCGATGCCGGTGACGTAACGCTATATACAGAATGAATGAAATCAATCAAAATCAATTATTTGTCAAACGGTAATTGATAATAAAATAATAATAATCTTAAACAATAATCATTTTAAATTTGCAGATTAAGAACCGATTCAAACGGTTAACAAAGTAAATGTCACTAAGGATCGATTTTTCAGCCCCCAGATAAAACATATATGTCAGATAAATGTTAGCTGTCCTTTTCTTTTATATGTCTGGGCAAAAAGGATAGTGATAATTTTGTCTGACAGATACATTTATCTGGTGATTGAAAAACCGGCCCTAAGTAAATGAAACAAAACAAAATTGCAAAATATGATAAAAGGTCTATCCCATAAAAAACATTCCATGTAAAAAAGACGCCAAGTCTCGAAACTCTTCCACCGTAAAAAGTTGTGAGATATTTCGTAGAGCCAAGTTTCAAGGATTCTTATTATTATTTGCTAGCTAAATAAAATTCTGCAACTTGGCAATCACACAACTTTACTACATTTATGGACTTTTGCATACCTAAAACTATGTAGTATTGTGTGATTGCCAAGTCACAAAATTTTATTTAGCTAACAAATAAAGATTAATAATAATACCTGAGACTTGGCTCTACGAAATATCTCACAACTTTTTACGGTGGAAGATTTTCGAGACTTGGCGTCTTTTTTACATGGTACCTATGTTTTTTATGGGATCTCATTTCTTTTTGTAGGTTATTTATTGTGTTATCAATACATACAAATTATGAATGCAGTCCCACCCATTCTTGCTTTTAATTTTTTTGACCCATTCACTGCAAATATAAATTTGTAATCCTATATGTTCACATATTATTTATATTATTTACGCAGTTGGTGAATCTAGGAAACTGGACTGAATTGCATTTTTTTTTAATTTTCCCTTGATTTATACACTAAACACTAATTTAAAATTATATTATTAATTTTATAATTATATTATATTCTAAATTTGAAGCTACTATGTCTGCTAGAAGTGCCTTAGACTTTTGATGATCGGTGATTGACAAAATTAAGAAACTTCGACTAGTTATAATTCTTAAACTACTGGTTCATATTGAATGAAATTTGATATATATCGTGTTTAACTACAAGAAGTATCAGCGAATATACAATCATCAAAGAATACGTATTACCACAACGCTTTCAAAACATGTTTAGACAAACCGCTAAAAATGTGGAACCTGATAAACAGCCTCTCAAATAGATTTAATAATAAACGACCTTAAGTCGACCTTAAATCAACCTTTAAGGTAGATGTAATGGTACCAAGAGTTTGAGCCCTGGTCCTAAAGTTATATTTAGTCCCAGAAGAACAATAATAATAATAGGTATAAGTTAAAGTCCCACGTTTATTTACTAGGTACATTTAATGCTATCAATTGTTGTTCAATTATTATGTCGTATTAATTATGAGAGCATGGATGTGGTCCGCTGGATGTGGGTGGCGCAGGACCAATAATTGTGGCACTAAATAAATAAATAAATAAATATTTGGGGACAATCTTACACAAATCAATCTAGTCCCAAACTCAGCAAAGCTTGTACTATGGGTAGGTACTAGACGACGATACTTATATAGATAAATAAATACATAAATTCACAGAAAACATCCATGACTCGGGTACAAATGTTCATGATCATCACAGAAATAAATGTCCTGACCGGCATTCGAACCCGGGACCTCCGACTTCGAAGGCAGGGTCACCACCAACTGGGCTACAGAGGTCGTCAAAACGGATTACAAAACGCAATATCTTTGAAATACATATAAAAAGTAGTAGATTGTTAACCAAGGGTACCCACCCGAGATATTTTTAGTGCTCGGAGAACGAAGTAAGAGCGCCTAGTTCGCCTTTAGAATAAAATGGGTAATATAACCCGAGTTAAACACTTTTCTTTTCATTTCGACTGTGAGGAAAGTATACTTAATACTAAATACGCATACATTTTATAATTCAGGTATAGTTAGAGTATTCAGTTAAAGTTTATAATACCTAAAATTCGAACAATTTGAAAAAAGATAAAGAACAAGATTGAACATTTTCTTTGATAAACTGGCGACATTGTGGCGAAACCTGTGGAACTCTCTTGGCTCTGGATCTGATGATGGTAAGAGTTGTGGAGAGCGATGGCGTTCACTATTTATAAATTTAGTTATTTTTGAGATCAATTTGCTTTTATTTTTCTCTTTCTGGGTTTCAGTGTTAATATGCTAGCCCACAAATCGGCTAACAGGGTAGCAGAAGTCCGGTGAAAACAGTGTCCTGTGTCCAAATGTACATATGTTCGGCAAATTTTGGTAAGTACCTAGGTTGCAATTTGTTTTGGCATGTTTGGATTTTTTATTTCCAATCACTTGTCGTAGACATTTGCCATATTTACCTGAAAAATGTAATAACTGGATTGTCCTACATGCACCGAATATGCTGCAAATACAAGAACAACCTGCCAACAAATTATGTTCAACACCGTGGCTAATCGTAACAATTGAAAAAAGTCCACCCTAGTTTGGAAAACGCTTTTTCCCATCCGGCTATAGGAACCCATATATGGAATACCGATGAAATAAACAATAATATTTCGAAGGACAGAGCAGAAAACAAACGGAAAACAATATATATCTCTTATATCGCTCATAGCCTAGCGGCGCCTGCGAGTCGGTAACGATAACGCAGGTTAAGCAAAGATGGCAGCGGTCAGTCTTTGGATGGGTGACCGCCTGATGTTTGAGTGGTTAATATAAATTAGCGCTTCCGTGCTGTGGAAGGCACGCTAAGCAGTTGATCCCGGCTGCTGTCTATGATAGTAGTCGTTAAGCCGAGTCAGAGGCCTTTGGGTGGCTTCAGAACTTCTAACAGTCGAGTTACCCACTCACTTGACAAAGGGGGGACAACTGTTACTCGCGTCCGCAGGAGCTTACCTACCACACAACCCTGCACGTGTCCCCTGGGTGGTACTAAAGAGTGACAAATATTAAAGGCCAGAAATAAACAGGTCAATTGCTGAACCACTTAGCCAAATTAACTTAATGTGCTTCGTGATTAATAAAATCTATAAGACTGGATCATATCCCAATGAACTGAAGAAAACTAGAGTTTGTCCTCTGTTTAAATGCAAAGGAGATAAGGAATTGATCACCTACGAACCGCTCACTATTGTTCCCACAATGTCGAAAGTAGTCGAATCCTTAGTAAAGTGCTATAACGAACCACATGGAGACTAATAACCTTCTGACAGACGTCCAGTATGCCTACAGAAAAGGAAGATCAACTACTTCGGCTGCATCTCAGCTTATAAATGAAATCATACAAACATTAGACAGTAGACTTAAAGTAGCTGCAAATTTTCTAGATCTGTCTAAAGCATTCGACAGCATTGATCATCAACGTTTACTAGACAAGGTTAAAATGTACGGCATTAAAGGAGTAGAGTTACAACTTTTGGAGTCGTTTCTGAGGAGCAGAGAACAGACAGTCAAAGTCTCAATAAACGATAAAAAATTAAGATCCAAACCAAAAGTCGTCCCCGAGGTTGTTGTACCGCTGGGTAACACTCTATTCTTGCTGTTTATGAACATACCTGGGATAACTCGGGGCACATTCTAGGGATTTGATATCGATATATAATAATACATGTGTTCATTAAAAATTCTCGATTACTATAAAAAGGTTTTATATCACACCTGATATCAAGCGTCATTTAAGATAATAAATGTATGACATTTCAAACAAAATTACAATTTACTGTCAGTGCTATTCATATGCTAGAGTAAGAATAGGTAATTAAATGAGGTAATATTCCGCTACGATTGTTACGAAGTCCAAAATAATTATGCCACCCAAGATAAAGTCACGCCCAAGTGAATATTGGCAATGGTTGACTGGTAGAGAATGCTTATGGCATTAAGTCCGCCATTTGTACTTTATCTTGCATTGTGCAATAAAGTTTAAATAAATAAATAAAATATTCTATTAACTCATGGATGTACTACTATTTATGTACTTTTAGCAATAAATGAAGATGGAGTAATGTTTAAGAATTAATAAATAACGATATAAAATGATTAGAATAAAACATTTAGTGCCAATGTGAAAATACGGACTTAAAAATAAAATAAATTCTTCGAAATATACCTTCTTAGAATTTAAGAAGCAGTATACAAAGCGATTTTGTATAAATATATTTAATTTGTAGAACATTTAGATGTTGACATAGGTACATAGGTATATTTAATTGTCGATAAAATATTTTTCTACGTCACTTTAGTATAAGTAACCCGAGTTATCCCAGGTATGTTTATGAATGATCTTGCACAGCTAGATATCGATGGTACATTTATAATATATGCTCACGATACCACCATAGTCATTAAAGGCGGAACCATACATATTGTCATGGGAAATAAAAATATGGCAACGGTAAAATCATGGTTTAATAATAATGGGCTAACTCTGAATTCAAACAAGACCAACGTTGTATTTTTCAACGGAAAGACTACTATTAAGAATGTGATAAAAATATAACTATCTGACCGTAGCTGCTTATATAGTTCAAACGCAGCGAAAATGTTGGGCTTCAATATAGATTCCGAATAGACTATGTTTGCAAAAAAATGGCAACTGGTGTCTACGCTCTAAAGCAGTTACGTCCGCTTATTTCGCAGAAATGTCTCATCAAATCCTATTATGCATATGTACACTCCATTATGTCATATGGTATAATATTATGGGGAAACTCGTCAGACCATGAGAGAGTACTGAAAATGCAGAAACGGGCTATGAAAGTCGGATATAAAGATACATGCCGAGAATTCTTCAAATCACTTAAAATAATGACATCAGTAGCACTATATATTTTCGAAACTATCTTGTTTGTTCGTCAAAACATTGATGTTTTCGTCAAGAAAGGAACCTTTAAGCATCCAATTCGTTGTCCAAACGACCTTTGTATAAGTCCCCACAAACTTGCTATGTCAAAAAAAAGACCGGCAGTCATTGGCAGAAAATTATATAACCATCTACCTAGCTGCATTAAACTAGAACAAAGACTCACAGTGTTCAATGCTCGAGTGAAAGAATTACTAATTAACAAGACTTTATTTAATTTACACGATTTTTTTTTTATATGAAACTGTAAACAATATTTAAAAATATGACTAGTTAAAATTGTATGTCCTAATTGAAAGTTGATATTGTCGTAGCATACATATTTGGTTTGACTAGTCACACTTGCTGTAATATTATTGTTGTTGTATAACGTATGTACATATAACAATGTATACCTTGAGTGATGAATAAAATATTATCTTATCTTTATCTTAATGTATGCCATACGATTACATAAAGGCTACGCTTTTTAAAGCATATTGCCAGTCCTTCTACACGTGCAGCCCATGGACTAGCTATACGCAGGGGGCATACAGCGCTCTGCAGGTACAGTACAACAACGCACAAGGTGGCGTTTGTGCTGCCGCGAAACTGCAGCGCCTCGGGTATGTTCGTGCATGGTCGAATCGACGGCTTCCGCGTAATCATCAGGAAGCGATGTAGCTCGCTACTGCAGCGGTGGCGTGCCAGCTCGAATACCATCCTGTGCACGCTGGCCGACAGGTGGGGTGGGACTCACCGTGGCTGAAGCATTGGGTGCAGCTGCATGCACCTTAACCTTTATTCATATATGATTAACCCTAGATTTAAGTAAAATAATACTAGCACGTTATGGGCTTTGTTCGAAATAAAATAATTTGAATTGAATTGTTTCTTTTTAAGATAACATGTATAGCAGTGTAAACTCACGATAATCGTCCATATGTTACGTCAGCCAAGTCATTATTTCGACACGCTCTATTTGACGATATTTGGATCAAAGAACCTAAGCACATAGAACTCTTTTACAGCCGTAGCCGCAGCTTTGGTCCTTGTAGATATTTCGGTCTTATATTCGATTACTTATGTAAGCACTTGGAGGTTGGTTTAGTGTGATGGGTAGTGATGTGTCGTGTTTCGGAATTAATTCCTGGAAATTTCCAAACTAATGGCGAATATTTTCTTTACATTTTATTATTAAGAATGTTCTCAGTAGGTAACGGCACAACCCTTGAGAGAGAGTCAGAGCATGGTCATGGTCATGGTGGCCCATGACGCGAATATAGGGATGCCAATAGTGAACTATACAATTTTGCAATTGGGATTAACGAAATGCATTCTGTAATAGGTAGATGGAATAGGGATGTAGCATAACAGCAAGTAGAATATCCATCTGCCTAAAGGCCGATCCAACACCATTCCATGATAACTCCACCACCATTCCATGATTCATGATCCATGTAACTGATTTAAGTCCCTAAATAATAAATAGAAAAAAAAAAAAAAAAAAAGGCCGATCCACACCGACTGCGTGTGCAGCACGTATGCGTCGACGTAAGCGTAGACGAGCATAGCACACCCTGTCACGCCGGGTTACGCGCACGTCTACGCGCGTGTCTACGGCGTACCTACGTGCTACAGAGAGCTGCGGCGCTACCACGAACTTCGAAAGTCGAAGTTCGTGATACATGCATCCCTGTCACTCGAGTGAGGGAGTGCGATAGAGATGGAAATACCCGAACTTCGACTTTCGAAGTTCGTGGTAGCGCCGCTGTACATGCAATGCGTGCGCACGCTACAGTTCCACGGCGGACCAGCCGCCATTTGCATCCTATTACTTATACGATTAGCAACATGTTCGATTGCAGTTCGTCTGACGAAGAAGAAGCACTGCTCTTACTGTTATGTCAAGATACTTTTGCGACATCCAAAAGGGTTTGAGTTAGGTTAGGTCATGAAATTAATGGAAGAAGAGGAGAAAACACTGAATATCAAAACTTAAGTCGTGAACATGAATCACACGATGATCGATTTTTTTGGTATTTCCACATGTCGCGACATGAGATTATTTTGAAGAATTACACGATCGCACTTTGTGCCCAATGTTATAAATACACTCATATTGACGAAAAACATCAATTAGTTTTTCTTTTGTCTCCGTATCATGACCAGCAGTAAATAAATTAAAAAGAGCTGAGCGTGCACATGCGCAGCACCGAGCTGTGCATGTCCGAACATGTCCGGTGTTTCGTCTCGTAGGGAACGTCGACCAATCACGTCATCACTGCACGCATCGAAGCGACGACGTTGCCGCTCCGCTCTGTGTACCCATGCACGCGGCAAGCAGCCTGTTTGTCTGCCTGGTACGCGTTGCGTGTGCGTGCAAGTCTACGCAGACGCATCCGGTGTCATGTCGTCTGAATATTCGTAGTATACAACGCAGTTGTACTGTACGTGCTGCACACGCATAAGTACTGCGCATGAAGCGGGTTGGTTCGGCCTTTACTAACATACATTTACCTACAGCTTGACTGTTTATTATTAATTAACCTAATAATCACCTTACATATTATTATTGAAGTGAAAACTTCTTTAGCGGCGCTGTGCACTTTTTGTGATTTGGAAAAATGGTTAAATACGCGACAGAGTTTTGTGACGTCAGATGTGAAGGAGGTCACTTTTTGCTGCTAGCCGATTCGACTTCATTCAAAACTGAACGCTATTGGTAAGAGTATAAAGCCTTTAAACACATTTTGCAATAGCATATTTTGCAAATAAATTTGTAATAATACCAACGCGTCCTTCACCGTTTTGCTATTGAGAAAATTCGAATAGTTCGAATTTGGGCGTTAATCCTAGAGATAAAGCTTAGAAAAATATTTACCAACGGCAAAAACAAATTAATATTTTGGTCGCCACCACCGTCTGCTGCTCTTGCAAATTCGAATAGTTCGAATTTAGACGTTATTCCTAAAGAGATAAAGCTTTCAAAAATATTTGGCAATGGCAAAAACAAATTGGTATTGTGTTTGCCGCCGCCCAGAGCCGGCGGCCCGTCGCACCCAACGCGCCCGCGGGCCGTCCGCCTAAATAATTGATAATTGTTTATAAATTTGCGTCAAATTCATTTTTAGGGTGACACCGTAAGATGTCACGTGACCTGATCGAAAAACTGTTACAATGTTATTGAGTTTTCACTTCTGCCGGCACTCCCGGAGTGCAACCCGGTCTTTTTTATTATTAGGAGCCTATGGTGTCCCACTGCTGGGAAACGGCCTCCCCCCTCCGTTTTCAGGCATCCCGATCCCGAGCAGCCTCTGGCCAATCCTTTAAAGAGGAGTCTATCTCGTCCCGCCATCGCCTTAGAGCGCAGCGTGGTTTTCCGGATACGGTCCATTAATTTTACACCGAGTTTGGACTTCTGAGATAACGTCAAAGACCAAGTCTGTGCACCGTAGGTGAGAATCGGTAGTATGCACGTGTTCATGAGTCTCCGCTTAAGTGAAATAGGGAGATGTTTCATAAATCAATAGGTCCTCCAAGCGTTTTCAGTCCGTCTTTCGACTTCCTTCTCCTGTCGCGCCTGGAAGGAAACTATTTGGCCCAAATAAAGGTACTCCTGGACATATGCTATAGATTCTCCATTAATCTCAATCCTACGTGCGGTGCTATTGGTCCTAAGCTTGGTCTTCGACATGTGCATCGTTAGGCTTGCGTTGCTTAGATCTTGAAGCATTAGTCGTAGCTCGGAAGGTGTTGAAGAGAACAGGACGATGTCGTCAGCAAATCGGAGATTGGTTCATCCTCTTTCTCCAACGACAACGTTAAATATACATCAATCAAATATTATTGACACGTATTTGTTTACGAATAACGAAGTTTTATTTTTATTCATTTATTTAGGATATTTCGATATACTAACGATACCAAATCCAGCTGACTTCTACATTATAAAAAGAAAACGATTATACTCGTAGTATTTTATGCAACTGTTGTATAAGTAGGGTCTTAAAACGCGAGCGTCGTGAGTTGCGATGCGAGCCTTGGCGAGCATCGCAATTAAAGACGCCACTAGCGTTTTAAGACCAAGTTATAAACCGTTGCATACAATACTTTTTCTACGACTAATTTGAAATAAATAGCATTTGACTTTTCAGGCAGTAAGTTTTCCGTTAGTTATATACGTATAAAGTACTACTTACGCAATTTCTTCAGCGGTGCAGTTATTTTCTCCTTCGTCCATTTTAAAAGGAACGTATACTTTTTTCTACACTTCACAAACACGATTAACATCTTAGTAAGTTATTAATAACGAATAGTTTAAATATTTCTTCTTTTAATTTTGAACTGGAACTTTGGTGGGAAATTAGAAATATGACATATTGACACCTCTTGTTTATGGTCCGTTTTGCTTTTAATTTCCTTGAACTTGCCATCCGAACCAAACTGAATCCGGATCCCAACTGAATCGGATCGGTTTATATTTATAAATAATACCAATAATTGGTAAAATATATATATTAACACACAACATGATCATTTATTTTTCTTTTAGTCAATACATTATATTCTACAAATGTTTGATAGTATGTAAATCAAAACTTTTTATTTCGATAATTTGCTTATGGAGTTGGTACCACTGCAATATAGCGGCCGATTAAAAAAAGTTAGATGATTTGTCATCGTGGTAAACAGTGCTTTTATGAAAAATGTATGAACCATAAAAGTACGCTAAACAGTGCGTTTATAGACCATATAATTTTTCGACGACTTATTATCGGTGTCATTGTATTTGAGGTCTAAATGACAGATAACGGTAAAGGAGTAGAAAAAATAGTTTTTACAAATGTGTATTTTTTGTAATGTAAAGGTATTTTATTCGTTGTTTGACTAAACGAGTTTGTATTAATCCTTTTTATATTTTAGTTAGCATAGTGCTTAGCTTAGATTTGGTGTAGTATAGTTTATATTAAGTGTTTAAAAATTACATATAATATCCAATTAGAAGACTATCATGGATATCAAATTATTACGAACATAACAACTCACATTACATAACACTTGAATTGGAGTAAAAGTAATCCAGGTTGTTTCATCACCTAAAACATCAATGTTAAAATAGATATTCAGCTTCTTATTCAAATTTAAAAGTCTCTTTGCGAGTCAAACTATGTTTTTATGGTAATATAGTCCGTTATGTCTTTATCTGTTCAAAAGTATTTTCGCCTCTATTCGTCTTCGCCGCATATTTTAGTAGAAGTATTTGAAACTTAGCGGAATCGCTTTTTCACTTTAGTATTTTCTTGTGAGGAAAAGATACTCTGCCACGAATCCACGATATAAGAATAGTAATATTTGCGGACAATCTTACACAAATCGACCTATTTCCAAATTAAGCAAAGCTTACTATGGGTACTAGACGACAATAACTTGCTTGTATGTATAGAGAAATAAATACTTAAATACATAGAAAACATCTATGGCTCAGAAGCAAATATGCGTGTAATCACACAACGCCATGCTTACGTTGGCGTCGTTGATCGGGTCGCCACCTTCCCTAACATATGGTTGAGATATGCGTCATACTCGTGATCGGGTGCTGTTTGTGGAGACCGGACTATTCATGCTTGCAAGGGCATAGTACCTAACTACTTAAATACTAGTGTTATTATTATTATAATCGTATTGACGAGAGACATCATTCTGATCTTGGCACGTTTTATTGTTATTGACACTGTTCATCTCTGACAATATATCATTTATGTTCCTTTTTAGGGTTCCGTAGTCAACAAGGAACCCTTATAGTTTCGCCATGTCCGTCTGTCCGTCCGTCCTCGTCTTAGCTCAGTAACCATTACTACTAGAAAACTGTGGTTCGGCCCATGCCGAACCACAGTTTTCCCATACCCATGCATACCCATGGCATGTATACCCATGTATATAAATCAATTATTTGTTCATCATGTGTCCCCCCTGCCGACTAAATGGCTACTACTGGGGATATGAAAATAATCGTGGCAGTAGTACATATAATGAATTTAAAAGGAAAACTATCACGGCTAAGTAGGCATAACTAGTTACCGAGTAATAGTCGACCGACTTAAAATGTACTTAGAAAGGCCAACTTTCGTACAAATTCGGCCGACGCACCCATTTAGTTAGCGCGCGCGTGTCGATGTAACTAAGAAAGACAGGCAACTACGGAACCCTACACTGCGCGTGACCCAACACGCACTAGGCCGATTTTTTGTTTTGTTTTGTTTTGACGCTTAGAAACCGTATACATCTCTAAGAACATTAGAATAATTATTTATTGTATTTGGACCCTCAGAGACCTTATACATCTCTGGAATACTGAATTAAAATTATTAACTTCTTGTTAATGCTGATACCGACCTCATATCGAATGTAATGGTCATATTTTGCAATTTTGTCTTGTTTTCATTAACTTAGTGACATTTAGTTTGTTAACCGTTTGTTTCGGTCCTTAATCTGCAAAATTATTATTGTGTAAGATTATTAATACCATTTTATTGTAAATGCCTATTTGGAATAAATAATTGATTTTGATTTTCAATAAATACGTACCCTAACCGGGATTTGAAACAAGAACCTCTTGCTTCGTAGGCATGGTCACTACCAACGAGGCTAAAGCGGTCGTCAATAGTTTGATAAATAAAACTCATTTTTCATACGGAAAAGGATAGGTATTAAATGCAAACGTACCTACTGAAAATTGCACAAATGAGTTTGGTTCTTAGAAAAACGCACTTCTGAAGAACTTAACAAGTACGATACTCGATTACACTCTACTACATTTTGTGCTCTCAACTTAGTCTCTATAGTTTGGGTACCTATATTAAAACATGTGGATCATGTGAATCAACATTATTCTATCCTTTGTTAGCTAACCCTAATTGAATATTGAACGAAATTATATTATAACGCCTGACTGCCACAAAATCAGGGTGTATGGTGTAGGTTCTACAAATAAATTTGTCCAGTTTTAATGGTATTATTATATATGTATAATGAAAATTCAATATAATATAATGAAAATTTGTGAGGTGGGGGTGGGGAATAGCGAAATGTCATCCCGCTCGAATGTGGAGCAGCCCAACTGGGGACGTACACTAGACAGCATAAGTGCATGGTCATGTGGCAAACTGTTTCCCTTGACGCGCTCGCTAACGCCATCTATATGCACGTCGTGTAATATCATTATAGGTGTAAATGTAAACCTCAGAGGATCAGCAAGGTTTCACTAGATGGCGTTGTTAACACAGATGGAAACAAAAACTAATTCATCCTCTTGGATATAATTATATTTTCTTGGGTTCATTTTTTTCCTATATTATATTGTCAAGTAATCTTGCCAACGCATTATCGATCGATAATTTATTTATTTATTTATTTATTTATTTATTTAAGGATCACCAACAGATAATGCATCAATATGCTAAAAAACTAACCTAGTACAAAAATCATTGTAAGATGCTTAGCCACTTACTAACCACTTATAATGGCGGTATTATGACGCAATTTGGAATGTGTTTTCTATTTATGTGCTACCTTTGTGCATTTATTTTGCTTGCGATGTTTCCGATTCACTACCAGTGAATATCCAAATAATTCCAAAAACACTTCTTTACCAACATTTTTTTTGTTGGTTGCGGGATTTGAACCCGCGACTCTCAAGCTAGGTCGACATGTTACTTGCATTGTTAGCCACTCGACCATCGGTTCAATTTACTAGGCAGTTGAAATTCTTCATAAGTTTATTTTGCTGCTCAGATATTAATCCATTACGACTACTATTAGCATAATAATCGATGAGGGTAGACGAATCATTCAAAACTAACGTACTTATTCGTTTTTATCATAAAAATGTTACATGTTTGTTCGGAGGCCTACTTCAGCTGTGTTATTCATATTTTTTTCTGGATATCATGAATATTAAAATAAGTTTTCGATGTAATATTGATCTAGTTAAAGGGTCGCAAATATTTGCGATAGATAACGAAGCTACAGAAACTGATCTAAACGTAAGTAGTTATTTTTACACCTTTGTGATATAATTATCTACTAACTACTACTATCTACTAACTATCATACATTTTTCTGATGATTTATTTACGAATTATATCGTTACAGCTAAAAAAGATTGAGCAAAAGGAAACGTCTCTGCTACACCGACAAAGTTCGGCCTCCAGCCATGGTAATGGACTACAAAGAAAATGATTTTGAATCGACAAGTAATTTCGTTGATTTATTGCACACAAGTGTGGACTGTTCGTCGTGTCTCATAACGAGGAGGGTTTATACTATCATGGGCATGCTGTTAAACCCTTGCTTACAGAGAAGCACATAAAACAGCAATTTGGACACTGGACTAAATGTCATGTTTAGTGATGAGAAGTGAGAAGTGTTTAAATCAATTCACAAGGACATATAAGTTCTCGTTCAGTGATCACGTAGTGCCTAACATGGAATCTGGTGGTATACCTAACTGTGAACATGTAGGGTTTGAAGAAAGACAGACCGAGTTATAATATAAACAAATGACGAAAGTACCGAGGTATCTTGCCACTCGCTTTCAGCTCGTGGCAAGATACCTCGGTACTAGTGGTAAAAAGACATTATTTTCACACTAGTTGTAAAATGTACTATTGTGACAATGACACGGTCATTAAAAAAACGACTGAAGTTGTTCTGAAACTCAAACTGAGTCTGGATTTATTCGGAATAACCAATATCAATGGTCTAGTTTATATTCGGCTGTGTTTACATGTAATAGTTAAGACATATTTCGCACGACCACTGTAGGACATATTTCGAGCTCCACGTTAGTAACGAAACCAACACATGTGGGACGCCTTTTAACGTGCAAATTGAGTTAGTCTGTAGTCAGAGTTAGCAGTGCCCCCCTGTTAGCTGCTCTTTGCACACCACAAAGAACAAAGTGAAGTAAGTATTTGACAGTGAAAAAAAACGAATGATACTCGTATCATAAAGAGACACTCATACTCGTATCAGAGAAAGGAAAACTAGACCTTATTGCGATTAGACCAGTTTCCTCGCGATGTTTTCCTTCACCGAAAAGCTAACGGTAAATATTCCGTATATAAAGTTCCGAAAAACTCATTCTCCTTCCTCTGGGTTAGAAGGTCCCTTTCATAAAACTAGTGCATATGCCGATTCTTGGGATTAGGTGTCAAAGCGGGCCCCGGGTTCCTTTAGGGGCACAACCGGGAATAGCGCTAGGAGGCTGATCTGAACGTTTAGCACAAGACATAGCCCGCGAGCTATCTCGCGGCATGATAAACTATCCATCTCTTTCTAAGTGTTCTGATTAGAAACCAACTCGTGTGCGAACCGTGCTGCGTCTACTGTATTCTACATAAATACTGATTATTGAAAACAAAAAAACATTAAATTTTGCCATGCCAGGTGATATTTGACTCACAGCTACGACGAAAATTGCGTTCGATTCAAGGTCTGGTAGTTTTATAGGTTTATAGTATTTATAAACCGTCACATATAAGAATTTCACTATGGACACCTACGCAAATATGTAGAATCCATTTATAGAATCTTACTTAGTTTTGTTTTTATGCTTCAAAGATATCTCAGAAAATGTTGCTACTCAATCAATCCTCAAAACTACGAATACCCTGAAATTATAAGTCATTCATTCAGCAGAGAACATGGACGTCACTTCGGTCAGTAGAAAATACCCGTTTGCGCACACGTACAGTTATTTTTAGGGTACCGTACCTAAAAGAAACTCTTAAGTGCAGTTTTTTTATGTATTTTGGCTTATAGAAACTATAATTATGATCATCGTAAGGTTGTCTCAGATTTACATGACAATTCAACTAGTGATAGTTTAGTAAATTTATTCAAATATTTCTAGACCCTATCCTGCATACATTTAGTTATGAATCTTTGGGATATTGTAAAGAGTAAACTCGACTACGCAATATTGTTATTTCATAACACATCGCATATCACGAGTAAAAGTTGGAATCACGTTCTACATTCTTTGGCAAGTGGCCGCTCCCAGTGGCGCATGATTAAGTCTGAGAAGTGTCTTACTCCGTGAAATGTTGCTGAAGTTAGCAACACTGTCGGAATACTAACGGCCGATGTAAATGTTGTTTGCTGTATTTATACCGTGAAGTTTCGCCTAAGGGCACCTCGGACGGCAGTTTGCACGGCGTTTCGAACTGCTAACTGTTGTACATCATACCTGACACGTTTTTTATGATACGACTCGAGTTTTAGGGTATAATGCATAAATTTGACCTTTTGTTAGAAAAATGCTATGGGTTATTTGTAGGCTCACCATTGACACAGATTTATGTTGGTTTAAATAACATCCGTTCAGTAATACTACGAGATGGCTCAGGTATTTTATCTAGTACTAAAGCAAATTGCATTATGAAGTGGAGGTAGATTAAAGACGAAATTGCAACTTGATAGGACAACTCCTTGGAGTCTTGAATAAGCGGGAAACAGGAATACTAATTATGTAAAGCTCCACGAACGCTCCGGTTGTGGAATGAGCTCCCTGCCGAGATTTTCTCAAGGTACTACAATGAACAGGTTCACTACTTTAGAAAAACCATGGAGGGTGACCTGTTCAACAACTAGCCACATAAAACCATCGCACTTCGTAATTATTTAAATCAAACCTGGTCACACTACATATTATATAATTTACTTTAAAAACAAAGTTTTAACCGACTTCAATTTAGTACTCCGCCAAGGCACGAGAATATTTCCACATTTCTTTTCCAATTTACCACATGAACTGATTTCCGAGAGCAAATGCGTTGATTATTAGAGAAAAAAACCGAATCGCTGTATGTGGGCCGATAATATTTGAGGAATTCCGTCGAATCCACAAAGATCACCTTTGGCACTTCATTAGTTGCTATTTCAACGGAATCTTATCCGAATCTGTAATATACTTTTGTACTTTTAACACATTCATTGCCCAGAATCGCTACGCGCTACGCTCGTAGCCGATCCTGTGGTTTTCCTCGTATGTAGCGGAAAGCGACTACGGCGGTCTGACGCATATGTGTCGTCATGTACATAATTGAGGAATTTCATAAGTCATCTGTGGTTTTCATCATCAATTCCACTCCACCAAATTTATGATTTCCGGGTGTAAATACACTAGTTATAATAGAAAATACCAAAATCACGCGTGCCTAATATAATTGAGGAGTCCCCTCAATTCCTCATGGATCCCAGCATCCAACTGAATTTTGTTACAAATGGGACCCACCTGGAAGCATATACTTACAAACAAAAAAAAAATTCGAATCGGCTCATCAATGACGGAGTTCTGAGGTAACAAACATTATATAAAAAAAAAAATACAACCGAATTGAGAACCTCCTCCTTTTTTTTGTAGTCGGTTAAAAAGAGTCGGCAACGAGCATGTGATAATAATATCAAGACCGTCAGGCGAGCCGTGCGTTTGTTTGCCACTGCCATGGTTTAAACACTGTTAAAACTTATGTACGAGTAGGTATTGCAAGATTAAAGTTGTAAACATTGGATGTTGCTCAACATACTTGCGGTTAAACAGTTCGGTCAAACGCATATAATTTTGTTTCCCGATAAGACATGAAAGCCAACAATATGAATCACTATAGACATAACGCAAGTTGAGCGATAAACTAACGCTGTCAATACAACTCGCGATATAAACAAACAGCGAGAGCCTACGGGTGTTTGATATGATAACGCTTTCCCTAGGGCACGGGCAAAATGGATTGCAGGGGAGAGAGATGATTTGCACTCTATCGATGTCACTCATAACAAGCAATAATAAAAAACTGTCATTTGTAATATTCTGGTGTCAAATCAGCAAAGCTATGATATTTTTATGAAGATTCTGTTACGTACAAAATCACTTGGTATTTCAACAACTACAGTAGGAACTCTAAAGACAGCACGTCTATCATGCGACGGCCGCGACATACTCTCGATTTTTCTCGCTCTATATCTCCTGTTCTATGTGTTCTAATAAGAAAGAGACGGATAGTGCGAGAAAAATCGAGAGCGCTCGCGCGCCGTCGCATGATAGCAGTGCTGGGCACGCTATGCTTGTATTAAAGAGAAATTTAGCGAGGAAAAAAATAATTGTGTTAATAGGTCAATCTCGTCAGTAGGAAAATAAGCAAGTCAAAGATTGGTCAGAATAACATGGGATTTGTGTGGCAACTGTCAACGTTGTACAGCTTAGTAGTTTCAATGAAACTTCGCAATATGGCCGAACAATGTCGGTCGGACTTTATTTTAAAACATTACAAGGCAACTACTCCGCATTATTCATTAATTTGTTACACCAGCAATTTCAAACAACAATATGCCGCCGATCAGAGATGTTTCCGATATGACATGCTGTCGTTCTATTAACTGATATTTGATTTAAATAATAATATAATTTACCATGTCGGGTTAGAATGAAATAACATATATCACTCACTTTCTTCTCGTAGGTATACTAAAAGTCATCTATGCCTATGGGGTTAGGGTTAAAGGTTATTGTGGGTGATGGAATAACCTGTAACCTGGACGGAGTAACTTAACCTAACTGCAATATCAACATTCATCTATGTATAACCGTTTCCCTAAGTACCTAAGTACTTCTACTTTCATTAAAATATTTCTATTTTCTTATTTATCTTCCTTCCAAAACTCAATTTGTTCATTAATACGAAATAATACTACACTTCAACTGACGTCGCGAAACAACTTATCTAATCTAAACCGTGCCTTTCAAGCGTACATTTTGCAATTTCACCAAATCGAGAGTACTTTTCGAATCTCTCATGAGGTTTATTGCCTCCGGATCCAAGCTCAACCTCTTGAAGCAAACCTCTTTAAACATTAAACGAAACCGTATCCTGAGATAAAAGCTCGTACATGATTGATATATATAGTAACAGGTGAGATAAATAAATGAGAACTGCCATAAAACAAACTTAAACCTACCTAGTCGCTAACGAAACAAAGCTTGTATGATTCGCGATACAATTTCTTCGAAGAATCGGTGCAAATTATTGTTACCTAACTTTACTAATGGGTAACATTAGAACATGATGTACATACCGTACGTATGTATAAATACACAGCTCCCAGCACGTATTCCCAGGTAGATTTGAGGTATTTATTTAGAATTAAATTGACTTACTATCGACCAATTTTTATGTAGTCGTTTAAGTGTAACCAATAGGTGCTCGTAAGCCGTTTTGAGGTTATAAACTAGTTCATCCTAATTTCCGGTTGTGCCCTACAGGAGCCTGGGGTCCGCTTTGACACCTAATCTCAAGATTTGGCACAGGCACTAGTTAGTTTCACGAAAGCGATTGCCATCTGACCTTCCAACCCAGAGGGAAAACTAGACCTTATCAACCGGTTTCCTCACGATGTTCTCCTACACCGAAAAGCTAACGGTAAATATTCAGTCCATAGGTTCCGAAAACCTCATTGGTAAGGGCCGGGATTCGAACCCATGACCGTCACTTGACAGCCGCGTGCCTGAACCACCAGGCTACCGTAGCTCCAAATGTAATTCAATATTGTGAAACAGAAATTCAAAGCGTCAAACGAAAAGGATTTTTCTCATACATGCAATGAAATCTCGTCGTTACGTGCGTCATAAGTGTCATAACAGGCTTCGAAGTATCACATTTCGGGCGGAACAATTCGAGAGAACTGTAAAGGAATTTCATACAAAATTGAAGGCCTAGGCCAGGAAGTAATTTTTGAAGTGAAAACTTCTTTAGCGGCGCTGAGCACTTTTTGGGATGGGGAAAAATTGTTAAACACGCGACAGATTTTTGTGGCTTCAGATGTGAAGGAGGTCACAAACTTTTATATTTTGCTGCTAGCCGATTCAACTTCATTCAAAACTGAACGCTATTCGTAAGACTATTAAGCCGGTAAACACTTTTTGCAATAGCATATTCTGCAAATAAACTTGTAATTTTGTCCACGCGTCCTTCACCGTTTAGCATTGATAAAATTCGAATAGTTAGAATTTGGCCGTTATTCCTAAGAACATAAAGCTTTGAAAAATATTTGGCGATGGCAAAAACAAATTGGTTGGCGGCGGCGACGTTGGGTAACGGCGCGGGGCGAGCGGCGGGCCATCGGCGCCGGCCCGGCGAGCTGCGACGCGTCCCACTACCAGATCAAACCACACACAGCAATGAAGCGTCCGTGATTTTTATATTAACATTTTTGAAGTGAAAACTTCTTTTTTGTACTCGTCGATTAAAATCTGTGTATTAAGATTTCATAGAGAATACTGCAACGTCACTCTTTTTATCGTTGAATAGCCTATGTTACTTCCGAAACAACCGAAATAACTTTTTCGATACGCTCTAGACAACCGAAAAAAAATTGAAAAGAGAACTTCGTATTTCAATAATATGTGTCCTTGTTTAAGGAGACTCGATCCGATACAATATTGTCAATCTATGGATCAATCAATATTGTCATTTCGGAACGTAGCAGCGTCGCTCATCTGTCAAAAATCTACTTAAACTTGCTGCTGTATCCAGGCCATACAAAGTTTAAAAAAAACTACGCTTTGTGATTGGCTAGTATTTAGACAATCACAGCACAGTATACATTACGGACGCCGGTGGTGTGATGTGATAACTTTTCTTTTCAAAGCTAAACTTCAAAAGTTAAAATAAAAACTAAGAAAATGAGTAGTGACAGTGACGAAACATCTTTAACTCCTCAAGAAATAACTAATATGGCAGAGGAAGCCAAACTTACCTTGCTACCTGAAAAGTCAAAGAACCTTTTCAATTGTAGAACTAAATAGACAATAGGTATAGTACTGTTTACGATATTTAGTTTTCTTACATACTCGTATTAATGACTTAAATTATTAATTTTAATGAACTCGTACAAAACGTATTGTTCACAATAGTATCAAAATCAAGCTTTTTAATCTCGTACCTTACTTAGGCCACTCAGCAAGCTACGTGGCCTAAACACGGTACTCGACTAAAAAGCTCTCTATTATAACACGATTGTGAAAAATACTATAGCGGCGCTGTGCACCATTTGGGATGCGGAAAAATTGTTAAACTCGCGACAGGTCCGTACGTGCGACCGTAAATGGCGAGAGATTCGAGACGAGGCTTGGGGGCGGGGGGGGGGGACCGATGCCGTTGTGGCGATGTGGCGCTTACCCGTTACCGCGCTAATTTGCAAGTGAAATAGTTTACTTCTGTTGCTACGGTTTTCGTCGTTAATGTGAATATTTTGATTCAAGTTTTCACTTCTGTCGGCACTCCCGGAGTGAAAGCCTGTCTTTTTTTTTAATCTTAATATGGCGTGAACAGGCTAAACAGCTAAACTATATTTTTGAATTTTTTTTCTAGTGGCTGAATGGTTATCGGACCAAAAATATCGGCGATAATGCCTATTACACACGAACTGACAATAAGAATACAAATCTGTATGATTCAATGTGTTGATGAATAAAAATTTGTCTATTCGTAAGTCATCAGAGACCATAGACAATATTTAAAATCCTCTGCATTTATTTTATTTATATCCTCTGCATTTCTTTTATTTATTAAGATTCTCATTATCAGGTATTAGTTTGTGTATAATGGCCCTAATAGGGTCTATTCGAACACGCGTAATACGGACGTCTTCCGAAAAAAAAAAAAATATGGAGGGATTGGAGGGAAAATTAAATTAGTTATTTACGATACAAGTGCCAAAAATAAGAAATTCGCAACGAGTGGTGATAAATTAAAACACGACCGAAGGGAGTGTTTTAAATCGACACGAGTTGCGAATTACCTATTCGCACGTGTATCGTACAACGTTTTACTGTACATATGGCTCTTTAAAGTTTCGACATATGCACGAAAAGTGCTCTTTTTCGCACTAGTGCGGGAAAGTAGCACCATATTATGTACTGTAAAGTCTTTTACAATGCATGTGCTCGAAAAGAGCGTTTTCGAAGCACTAAAATCGTGCGGAAAGTGCCACTTTTTCGCACTAGTGCTTTTTACTTTTCAATTTTTTTTTAATTTTCAAGTCCGTCGTCAGCCCGACACAAAGAGTTTTTATTAATCGAGAAAAGTTTTACAAATATTTCAATTACACGTTTTCTTTTATATAAAAGATACATAAATACTAATAACGTATAAAATGATTTATTAATGTTTATGAATTTTGAATTTTGTCAATAAATTAATTAATTTAAAATATTCACTTAATGTGTTTTTATTCACTTAATTGCATATGTTTGAGAAAAGCATTATAACATGCCTAGCCGTGAAAAGGGCTTGCCGGCTTCGTATCACTATCTGGCCTCCCTACGGTCGGCCGTCTATATCTATACCTACTCACCTACTACTTTCCCAGCGGCTGCAGTAATGTACTATATTTAATCCTGTTTTTTATTTCAGTCTCATCATAGGAGGTACTTATCGGCCTCATGGCAATCGACGTAACTGTTTTCCCACTGGTATGGAGGATTGCCACGGTTAAGGACAGATGGTGGTTGTAGACTTAAGTCGTGTGTCCCCTCCATAAAAGGCCACCAAGAATGTTGAATAAAGTAGTGTTCCCTCCATGGGCCACCAAAAATGTCGACTGAAGTAATGATCCACCTCGGGATTTCCAGCAATGTTGAATACTGGCTGCGCCGGCGACGCGTGAGGTTAGGTTGATGACAAATAAATGAAATTCTTTTATTCTTTACACAAACTGTAATTCGTTCCCCACTTTATGACTACAACTCTTATTATAACAACTGATTAATGATATGAACAATATTTTTCTCTTCTTTCGTATTATTTCGTCCGAGACGATGTGAACTCTAACAGTTATCCTTCAGAAGTGACTACCACAGATTAACCCATTTCCGCAGCAGTAGTGACAGCTAAGCGAGCCAAGCAGCATCAACGTGATACCTGTTCGCCGCAGGCAAATTACCCCTTTTTTTTTTTTTTTCTTACATAACTCCCTAAGTTGGGCCCCGAAGGGGCCCTCAACTAATTGCCGATAGCGTAGGTGGTATAAAATACACACCAAAAATAAAAACAATATATACAAGAAACGGCAAACCATAAAAAGGACAAACTTAAAACTAAAAACTATATACAACTACAGATACTGGCAAATTACACCTGCCAGGCTTGCGGTCGCGTATGCCGCACCCGCATTGGCTTACACGGCCATGGAAGACGTTGTCTCCCTTCTTGACACTGCTTGGATAGTCTGTAATAGACTTAAAGGCCATTGATGATAATAATGTGTGACAGCTATCGTTCGAAAATATGACATTATATCTGAAATGAAGGATATTAGCAAGCTGATGTTGTGCAGCAATAAAATTCATTGAAAATAAATTTACATTATAAAAATACATGTTGAATTTGTTTCAACAGTGGTCGCTTATTAAATACTGACAAGGTTATTTTTGACCCTAGCCATGTTGCGGATTTTTAATGGAACTAATTTATTTTACTGGCAAGGAGTACTCTTTGACAACAGACGTTAGAAGTCATCGAATGTCACCGATGTAAACAAACAGCAAGGAAGACGAAGTACTTCGCGATTGTAAAATACATTACTGTAAATATTTCGAAATCAATCCATAGTGAGGTCAGAAAGCTTATTTTTAATATAATTGAATATTTACAGCAAAAAAGGATGCCGGATTGTCTAATATTTCTATAAACAATGTCTTGAAATTGGTTGTTGACAATGACATGACCGGTACTGACATTTTATAGTGAGTTCGTAGGTATTGATTAAACTGGTTAGTTTTGTTGGATATTACTAGAAATTTCTTCTCTTATTACAATATTGTTTTAAAAATGTAAGACGAATATAGAAAAAGTTCCTTTAGTCGAATCCCAGACCGAAAGTTTTATAATTGAGGTCGGCGGTCTTGAAAGCGACACATCAGAGTCGCAGTCTTCGGAGTTAAATATCGAATACGTACGTGGAACCAGATATGGATGAATAGGTATTTATTATAAAGCATATCATTTTTACATTCATCAAACAACACAATGCCAATACACACTGTCCCGACTATTCATGACGTACACGGATTAGTGCCATATGTAAGCTGTTTGTAGCGACACTATATCAGGGATAAATAGGAACTTGTCAGGCTATAAATAAGATCAACCTCTATTCGGTTGTAGGTACTTGCCATTTTTCCAAATGTTTGTTTACACACAGGGTCAAAGTGATTGTGCAAAAATCTGAGTATTAGTTGCTCAGCTCATGTAAATCTCATGCTCATGACTCACGTAAAACATAACTGTTTGTTAACTCGACCAATACATCAATGAGTAACTCGATATTTACGAGCGAACAAGAATATAAATTGACGTTAAAACAGTACATTAAATCGATGAGCTGCAGACTAAACAATAATTATTACATCAGGGTACGAATGGCTTGTCATTACCACTAGAAACTCAACTTTGTTTAATGCACATAGGGTTCAAATATAAATAAATACAAATACTCACGCCATCAATTTCATTTCAGTAATTTAGTAGTTTCATTACCTTTGGATGCCATAAGTACCTACTAGGTTTTTCTTAGGAAAAGCGTAGTACTTATAGTATTTATGTCGGTAGTAGGTATTCATGTAGGTAGCTACAGGTGCTACGGGCTAACGAGAGTCATGGGAGCCGAAATGAAATGTTAAAATTTGCTGGGAGTGGATGGATAAATCATGCATGCTTAGATAAAAGCGTAATTCATACTATAACAACCGTTTTATGTTAATTTTATTTTACTCGTGCGCAAACACACGGCCACGCGTATGTAATTGGGTCTCATGTTGGATTCTGGTGAAGGGCTTTGTAAATCTTATTTGTTTAAGCTTTTGCAGTAATAAATGGCGAAATTGAAATGCATAGCGGAAAGCTACTACGTTATAATTTCGGTACTTGCGTAAGTTGTTCTTTGTCAATAGTGTGACAATTTTTTTTTGGATTAAGTACCTATGTTAAAATGTGTATATTTGTTTTGGATAAATAAACTAACGTGTTAAAATAGATATACATTCAAACCAATTTTTTCCTTTGAACTTGGCTAAAGGCACTTGGTTTCTAATTGTCCGCTTTTTAATAATGGTGTTTGCGGGATTCCTGGCATACTGCACAATTGCAGAGGGGGATATTTTACATCTTTAATGATCATCATCTTTTATTCATCTTTTATTGTTATATGTGTAATTAAAGTGCTATGAATATGAAATAATGGTTTTTTATGTAACATTTATGGAGGAAACCAATAATGCGAGCGGCGTGGGTTACGATACTCGCTAAACTCGTATCGTAAAAAAGGCGCCACGAGTATTTTTTTCACCTAGTTAATAAAACGTTCCATATAACAGATTTTGTACGAATATAAATAATTGAAAATAAAATATTATACTTTGGTTTTCTTTTTTCTTAGAATATTCAGCATACCTTCACTTTTATTAAGGTAACTACATTAAAAAACTATATGTAAAAGTATCAAATAGAGTATTGGAAAGTCTATAAACGTGATCGTGCGTCAGGGGTTAAAAAAGAATCATACCATAGTTACACTCGAAAATAAAAAAAACTGCATTAAAATGTTTTACAATACATATGGTGCTACTTTCCCGCACTAGTGCGGAAAGAGCACTTTCCGTGCATATGTCGAAACTTTAAAGAGCCATATGTACAGTAAAACGTTGTACGATACACGTGCGAATAGGTAATTTGCAACTCGTGTCGATTTAAAACACTTCCTTCGGTCGCGTTTTAATTTATCAACACTCGTTGCGAATTTCCTATTTTTGGCACTTGCATCGTAAATAACTATTGTTGTTGTCGAAACTCATTATAACATAGATTAGTTTGGTCAGCGCTGGCTGTTTTTTTTTGCGAAGAAAACAGCATATATTATACTAGCTTTTACCCGCGGCTTCGCCCGCGTAGTAAGTGTAATTTTGCAATAACTGTTCATTTGTTACGCCGGCAACGGCCTACTTACTGACTTACTATAGTAAATTATTTTTTATTTCATATTATTTTTATTCCCGTGTGGTGTCGGGTTAGAATTTCACCACCCCCTTTCTCCCCGTAGGTGTCGTAAAAGTCGACTAACAGAGCAGGGTTGAAGTGTGTTGTGGGCGATGGGCTAACAACCTATCACTGCAATATACCCACATTTATACTAAAAGTGGCGCTGGAACATAAGTTTCATGTGCTCTGCCTACCCCTTTTGGGAATAAAGGCGTGAATTGTAGTAACTAAAGTACTTTTTTTGTATCTTAATAAGTAATCTTCCTACAACGTTTCAAGTCTCTAGTCCATAAATAATGTTTCTCTCATATAAACTTTGCACCCTATTTAACCCCCTTAGGGAAGGAATTTCCAAAAATCCCGTCTTATCATTTGCCTACGTCATAAAAGGAAGTTCTGGTGTAAATTTCAAGTTTCTAGCTCAAAAAATAAAGTTCCCTCATACAAACTTTGCACCCCTATTTAACCCCCTTAGGGGTGGAATTTTCTAAAACGCTGACAGTTCTTTTTTGTATTCTAATAAGTAATTTTTCTACAGTTTCAAGTTTCTAGCTCCAAAAATAATATTCCCTTATACGTAGGTTCCTTATAAGGTCTAAGGGAGCACTAAGAAAGGGTTTTTCAATATTCATCCCCTAAAGAGGTGAAATGGGGGTCCAAAGTTTGTATGGACAAAACATTATTCTTTGAGCTAGAAACTTGAAACTTTGTAGAAAGATTACATAATAAAATACAAAAAAGTACTTAAAACAGGGGTGCGGCCTGTTTTAACCCCCTTAGGGGTAGAATTTTCAAAACGCAGAAAGTACTTTTTTGTATTTTATTATGTAATCTTTCTACAAAGTTTCAAGTTTCTAGCTCAAAGAATAATGTTTCCCCCATACAAACTTTGCACCTTTATTTAACCCCCTTAGGGGTAGGATTTTCTAAAACGCCTAAAGTACTTTTTTGTATCTTAATAAGTAATCTTCCTACAAAGTTTCAAGTCTGTAGTTCAAAAAATAATGTTTCTCTCATACAAATTTTGGAACCCTATTTAACCCCCTTAGGGATGGAATTTCCAAAAATCTCGTCTTATCTCTTGCCTACCTCATAAAAGAAGGTCTGGTGTAAATTTCAAGTTTCTAGTCCCAGTAGTTTCGGATACAATCTTTGCACCCCTAGTTATTAACCCCCTTAGGGGTGGAATTTTCTAAAACGCTGACAGTTCTTTTTTGTATTCTAATAAGTAATTTTTCTACTGTTTCAACTTTCTATCTCAAAAAATAAAGTTCACTCATACAAACTTTTAAACGCCTTAATTACTTTTTTTGAATCTTAATAAGTAATTTGCCTACAAAGTTTCAAGTCTGTAATTCAATAAATAAAGTTTCTCTCATACAAACTTTGGACCCCTATTTAACCCCCTTAGGGATGGAATTTCCAAATATCCCGCCTTACCTCTTGCCTACGTCATAAAAGGAAGGTCTGGTGTAAATTTCAAGTTTCTAGTCCCAGTAGTTTCGGATACAAACTTTGCACCCATATTTAACCCCTCTAGGGTGGATCTTTCTAAAACGCTGACAGTTCTTTTTTGTATTCTAATAAGTAATTTTTCTACAGTTTCAATTTTCTAGCTCAAAAAGTTAAATTCTCTTATACAAACTTTGCACCCCTATTTAACCCCCTTAGAGGTAGAATTTCCAAAACGCAGAAAGTACTTTTTTGTATTTTATTAAGTAATCTTCTTACAAAGTTTCTAGTTAAAAAAATAATGTTTATCTCATACAAACTGCACCCCTATTTAACCCCCTTAGGCATGGAATTTCCAAAAATCCCGTCTTATCCCTTGCCTGCGTCATAAAAGGAAGTTCTGGTGTAAATTTCAAGTGTCTAGTCCCAGTAGTTTCGGATACAAACTTTGCACCCCTATTTAACCCCCTTAGAGGTGGAATTTTCTAAAACGCTGAAAGTGCTTTTTTTCTATCCTAATAAGTAATCTTCCTACAAAGTTACAAGTCTCTAGTTCAAAAAATAATGTTTTGTCATACAAACTTTGGACCCCCATTTCACCCCTTTAGGGGATGAATTTTGAAAAACCCTTTCTTAGTGCTCCCTTAGACCTTATAAGGAACCTACGTGCCAAATTTAGAATCTCTCGAACCAGCGGTTTGGGCTGTGCGTTGATATGTCAACTTTGCACCCCTATTTAACCCACTTAGGGTTAGAATTTTCAAAAACGCTGAAAGTACTTTTTTTGTATCTTAATAAGTAATCTTCCTACAAAGTCTCAAGTCTCTAGTTCGACCCCCATTTCACACCCTTAGGGGATGAATTTTGAAAAACCCTTTCTTAGTGCTCCCCTAGACCTTATAAGGAACCTACGTGCTAAATTTAGAATCTCTAGAACTAGCGGTTTGGGCTGTGCGTTGATATGTCAACTTTGCACCCCTATTTAACCCACTTAGGGGTAGATTTTTCAAAAACGCTGATAGTACTTTTTATTATCTTAATAAGTAATCTTCCTACAAAGTTTCAAGTCTCTATTTCAACAAATAATGATTCCCCCATACAAACTTAAGATCCCCATATCACCCCTTTAGGGGCTGAATTTTGAGAAATCCTTTCTTAGTGCTCTCCTAGGCCTTATAAGGAACCTACGTGCCAAATTTGGAATCTCTAGAACCAGCGGTTTGGGCTGTGCGTTGATATGTCAGTCAGTCAATCAGTCAGTCAGTCAGTCAGTCAGTCAGTTTCTTCTTCTATATATTTAGATTAGATACCTAGCTGAAGTGTCGTCTGCCAAACTATTACCTGTTTGATTCAATTAGGTAGCCAGCGATCGCGTCCGTGAATAGTCAAGTGTTGGTGTCGCTCCGCGCTAATCCCGCGGGATCCCAGCTCATAATCCCTCTACAAACGGGATTCGAAATTAGCACAAGATCCCGGAATACCGGGATATTGGAATACCGGTATACCCAAATATAAAGATAGAGAAACGTGATACTGTAGGGATAGGTTGCTATTTACCAAATGTATTAATTACACGATACAAGATAAATACCCCAAGGCTAAACATCATCAGTACTCTCTTTTCATTCAAAAAGCAGACACAGACACGTGTCAAACAGCCAAGTCTCATCCCTTATCAATCTTCACTATCCCCTAGTCAGGCTGTATCGATTCGGTATCGGGACCTCCATTCAGCGACAAACAATTCCATTCAAATTTAATTGACAATAAATCTATTTCTAATGAGTGCATATCTCGCTCTTACTCGTGTTAGTTAAATGAGTTAATTTCTGAGGCAATAAAAATTGTAATGGTGATTTTATACATTCCTGTCAGACGCCTTTTCTTAGATGGAAACTATCATAGAGTAGGTCATCTGTCCGCACTGAAGCTGTTTCCCCTTCGTAGAGCTCCCTGAACAGGCATGCGTTGTTATGGTGTACCCATGTCCAGTAGTGATTTCCACGACGTTGGCCATTTCACCGAGTCTAACGCTTTCAAGAAATCAACAAAGCCTTATTAGTTAGCATGTAGAACTCTTGAGCCCTCACAATGATATGAAGGACGGTGAGAACTTGATCACGAGTTCCTTATTTCCGGATTTGTGAAAACAAATCTGGGTTGTTCTGGCGCAATCTTTTTGGACAAATGTGGTTACATTTGTTCATTTAAAATGCGTAAGTAGTATATTTTGCTAGCGTGTGTTATCATGTCAATAAGATAAGACTAACACAGATAAGACTTCTTCTTGAAACCTCTTAAACGAAGAGGAGTGAAAACTATAAGCCCATTCTTAGGGCCATTTGCTGCCTGCAGCCATTTGTAAGCTTGTTGAAGATTGCGTGGGAGTTATGAACACGACGCTCTTCGAACACTTACAGTTTCGATTGGGATCACATATTTTCTCTTATTCTTACTTCTGATTTAAGAACAAATGGTTAAAGAATATCACTCGCAGGCTTCGAGGGTGCAAAATTGTGCGACTGAAGATCTTGAAACAAGGACAGACAGTAATTCCAAACTTCTTAAATTTTGTCCAGTTCAGTGACTAATTGGTCATTCTGTCTGATCTTTGATGGCCAAGTTTTTGAACAGCAGATTTTGTGATACATGCCTCTTAACTCATATCTGTCTGCAAGAGCTTCATGAGCCTCGGTTTGATATCACAAAGCATATAGTATTGAAATAATAATAGTAATACAGTGTATAATCAAACATCAGTGCAGGGACTTATTATTTTGGGGCCCCTTTGATAACATTATGTTCCACCATAGTTTATATACGAGTATACCCTATGTTTCTCTAAAAGTTGGTTACGAATAGATGTGTTATTTGTATGGTATTGAAGACCACCATGTGGAAATTTTGTCATGTAACTTTGACCCGTAAAGCCAGCGATCTTGAATTCAATGACCAGTCTGTTACCTGCGCATTTTGATACGTTTGAAGAATCCTAAATATATTATTTGTTCTACATTATTAAGATAGAAGTAATGAACAATCAAACAAGCATGAGGATTTTCAAAACAACGAAATAGTACATTACGTACCTAGGGCGGTGAATTCGTGAATGCCCCAGATCGCAGGTGTTTGTGGGTTCGGGCCATAAATATTCGATCTGGGGCTTTACGAATTACCGCCCGTGGTGCGTACACAATTTTAAAAACGTATTCTCCTGGGTGTGAAGTGAGATTTGCCGCTGCGCCCGTCGGCGGTAAATCTCAGTTACCGCCCAGAGTGACGTAAAAATTATTTCTGCAACAAGAGAGCAAAGTTTGTTTTTGCTGCGAGTGCTGATTTTGAGTCCAGAGGAAGCGAAAGATTCTAAAATTGAATCACGAGCGTAGCCAGTGATTAAAAGTTTGAATCTTGAGCGCAGCGAAGGACTCAAAAGCACGATATGCAAATACTTTGCTCTCGAGTAACACATACAACTTTTCACCTCAGCAGTGAGAACATATTCACATTAAAAAATATATCATAGTATACGTACCTATTTGTCTCAAGATTATTCAGGAAGAAAACTTAATTAGGCGTTAACGAACTTGCTTGTTTTAACTACCTACTCAGCGCCGGCCGTGCCGATATTTATGTTTGTATGGGGGAAACATTATTTTTTGAACTAGAGACTTGAAACGTTGTAGAAAGATTACTTCTTAAGATGCAAAAAAAGTTCTTTCAGCGTTTTAGAAAATTCCACTCTGAAGGGGGTTAAATAGGGGTGCAATGTTTGTATGGGGGAAACGCTATTTTTTGATCTAGAGACTTGAAACTTTGTAGACAGATTATTTGTTTAAAAACAAAAAAATAATTTTGAGCGTTTTGGAAAAGTCCACCCTTAAAGGGGTTATAAAGGGGTGAAAAGTTTGTATAGGAGAAACTTTGTTTTATAAGTAGGAAGGAACTTTGTAGAAAGATTACTTATTAAAATACAAAAAAGTTATTTCAGAGTTTTGGATAATTCCACCCCTAAAGGGGTCAAAAAGGGGTGAAAAGTTTGTATGAGAGAAACTTTGTTTTATAGCTAGAGACTTAAAACTTTGTAGAAAGATTACTTATTAGAATACATAAAAAGGACTCAGCGTTTCAGAATATTCCGCCCCTAAAAAGGGGAGCAAGGTTTGTATAGGAAACACTTTTTCTTTGAGCTAGAGATTTGACACTTGGTAGAAAGATTACTTATTAGAATACAAAAAAGTACTTTCAGCGTTTTAGAAAATTCTATCCCCAAGGGGGTTCAAAAGCTTTCTTGAGCTGGAGACTTAAACCGTTGTAAAAAGATTTCTTATTTCTTCTTTTTATCTTCTATTTCTTATAAGAATAGAAAAAACGTTCTTTCAGCGTTATGGAAAAAAATCACTCCTTGGATGGAAAAATGTATGACGAACAAGTAATTTTTGAAGTAAGAGAATTCTTAGGTCATACATATACTTTCCGGTACAGTTCCCGGCAAAAAACTTGAACATGCGGGACGAAGTGTGGGGGGGCAGCACGTACAATTCGCCTTTGCGTAGGCAAGGTCATTTGCTAAAGTTGTTTGCCGGGGATTAAAGCTATTTATTAGTTAAAATACATAATAATCCGACTGCTAGCAAAAAAAGTAGGTTAGGTTAAGTTAGAACCACGAACCTTACAGAACCGAACAGCTACCAGAAATGTAGGAACTGTGATGCTCCCAGAACCGAAAAGAAGCTAATTTTCATTTAACCTACGAATTATTTTGTTAATTTATAAAGATTTTTGATTAATTAAAATAGTTTATTCTCTAACACAGTTAAATGGGGACGGCGGATGGAGATGGAAAGTTCTACGTCTTTTAACATTAGATAAGTTTGCTTTCAAAACTATATACAGGTATCCCGGACTAACGTGAGCAAAACTACGGGACGGATTTAGGCAAACATTTCCACTTTCCAGTAATGTAGCTTTAATGCATTATGAAAAAATATACAAATCCAGAAACGTCTGTTGATGATTATTAAGATATTTATATTTTTCAAATGGAGATTTCAATTTAAATTTAGGAATTTAAACTAATGAACTCATCGCACTGACCTTTTACGCTTAACCCCTGAACGGATTTAGATGAAATTTTCCTTATAGATCATTTGAGAGCCTTGGAAGGATATAGGATGGTTTTAATCTCTGAAGGGATGATCCCTTATGATAGTAGAACTTTGTTTGGGTCGGCGATAATGACGGTTCCGCCTACAATAATTTTATAGCAATCACTTTTCTAAGACGGTAATAACAAGTTCTACGCGGACGAAGTCGCGGGCATCAGCTAGTTTGCTTATAAATTCAAAAATTATTATTTTTTTGTAATTTTTTTTTTCTGGTTGAATTTGGGGGGAATTTGCAGCAACAATGGACCTCATTCGAAGAGATTTTCGTGTTATGATTTATTATGACTTTAAAAAAGGTTTAAAACCTCAAGAGGCTTGATGCCTTGCATATGCTGAGACGAGCACCCATTGCCCAACCTAACGCAATTTAGTATTTTTAGTTTTAATTCTAAGGCATTGTCAAGCTATTGCTTTGTACCTATGTTAAAAGTTATATTTTGTGTATTTTTTTTTGGCAATAAATTAATTTGAATTTGAATTTGAAGAGTGTTTTGAACTTTTAGTCACGACTTTTGGAGAGTCTGCGTGTTCACGTGCAACTGTTTTTAATTGTTTTGTTGAATTTAAAAGAGGACGGGAGAACTTTGAAGATAGAACTCAAGAAAACGTGCAGTGGAAAAAAATATTCGTGTGAACCGACGAATATACATAATGAGCAGAGCTCGAGCGTGAACTGGGTATTGGATCAGCAGCATTGCAAACTATCATTCATGATCAACTGTTCCTTCATAAGCGTTGGTCGAGATGGGTGCCGCACAAACTCACCGATTTGCAGAAAGACCGTCGTGTGGACTGGTACAAATTTCTGATAAATAAATTCGACGCTGGCAAGAAATAAAACGTTTATGATATACTGACAGGTGACGAAACATGGCTATATAACTACGAACCTCAAACAAAGCGACAGTCCACAGTATGGTGCTTTGAAGATTTGATTTTGCACAGAAACAAATGGTTGCCTCATTTTTCTGCAAGTCGGGACATATTCCTACGTTAGTGCTAGAAGATGAAAGGATAGTTAATTCAGAATGGTATGTGACAGTTTGTGCCCCAAGAGTATTGTCAGCTTGGTGTGACAAGCGGCCGAAGTCAGGAACCCAGCACCTGCTCTGGCACCACGAAAACGCTGCCCCGCACACTTCTGCTAGAACACTTGACTATTTCAGTTCACAAAACGTTACTATTCTGCCCCACACGCCATATTCCTCTGATTTAGCACCCTGTGGTTTTTATCTTTTTCCAAAAATACTATACTGCACAGGCCGGGGATTAGGGATTGTCGGCTAAGTCGATACGGACGGACGAGCGTAGCGAGGCCAGATAGGGATACGAGGCTGGCAATCCCTTTTTGCGTTGAAGTACATATGTATAGCGCTTTTCTTAAATATGCAATGAAATAAAAATAAAAAAAACTGTTTGAACGCCAATAGGTCACGAACTGATATTGAAGCAAAAGAAGGTCGCTTTGCAGGCCTAGGCCTCGAGCTTTGTATGAAATACCATTACCGATCTCCGGTCTCGCCGCTTCCAAAACTACTGTGATACTCTGAAGTATCACAGTAATTTTGGACGCGGCCTATTATGAAAATGAAAATGAAAAAAAAATGATTTATTGGTAATAAAAAGGTTAAACAAAAGCAAGGTTGGAATCTCCTTTTAAGTAATAAATATATTTGTGTCAGGAGACGCTGCTCTTTCATAAACCGCGTAAGGATGCACCCAATTATTGCAGAATTAATTAAGCGTGTAGGTGCTGTGTACCTACTTAATTTATATTTCAACAGTACTTACATTAAGTTACAATGAAAATAACGTCAATATTTAATTGCATGTTTGAGAAAAAACTTGAGACGGGACACATATACAGGGTGAATAAGTAGTCGTGAACAGAAATTTTCTTACTGTTTAACTTTAGTTTAAACATGTGGAAGTGACAATAGGCAAAAATATGTATACATTGGCTCATGGTCACTCTAATTGCTACGTTATACTGTTACTTTAAGGCCTTTAAGCTACAGATCAAGTCATGTCGAATAGGGTGACCATAGGGTTCATGTTTTTGCTATTTAAAATTAATATCACAAAGTTTAATTGTTTGCTTGTTGTTTAATGCAATGAATTTGCCTTTAAATATGCGATCCATTGATGGGGACAATACAGTACTTAATTCATTGTATTTTGCTTTATTTATTTGCGGACTTTGAATTGTATTAAATTGTTATTGATTATATAATTACATTTGTTTTGACGATCATAATACGGATTCATATAAATTGACATGTATAATTTATCATGTAATGTTGTATTATGAAATAAATAAATCTAATCTAATCTAATCTAATACTGCAATAGAAAGAAACATTTCTGTTATGACTTAGTAGTGTGGGCGGTCAGACGATGTCCATTTTAGAAACAGGCAATGTAAAATCAGGTAGGTACATTAAACCCTCACTCCTACGCTCATATATGAAACACTATATTCAACGCGGTATAGCTCTTAAAATTAAATCATGAATTTATTACCAAGGTCTACCTGGCCCCTATTTCACCAACTTGACAATTGTCACCTGACACTGACAATTCGCCATACATTGCTTGTTCTAGGAGTGAGTGAGGGCGCTAGGGTACTTTTGGATCCAGCAATGTACGGAGTATTGTCGTTGTCAGGTGACAATTGTCAAGTTGGTGAAATAGGGGCCAGGTGTTTCAAGTACACTAGTGTATCAATTACTGAAACAAGGTTAATTAATTACAGCAGGTAAACTAGTATTGAGTTCTGTAGTATTTTGTCTGCCGTAATTATCCTTTAATAAGTAGGTATTCACTTTTACAAAGTATTTAAAATCAGTGAAATGATTTAAAAAACAAAAACGTTTTATGGCCGCTCCACATAATGGGCCATCCTGACCCATCATACAGGACGCAACTATGCGTTAAAGGGAGAAAGACATATTTATGTCTCGTTCTACCGCATAGCCGCGTCCTGTATGATGGGTCAGGATGGACCATCGTGTGGAGCAGCCATTACACACATTATTTTTGTGATCACTAATTTCCACATCCACATGCGAGCCAATCCAAAGATGATTCATGACGTTTTAAAACAATAGAATCAAATGCTTAGCGGGGATCCGTGCCTAGAAGCATACCTACGATGTTTATAACTTGGGAATGTGTTTTTTTTCAGTTGTTTAGTAACATCCTTATTCACAAGAAGACTGCGTAAGTGGTAGGTAACCACTTACAACAAACAGTCTTCTCCAACATCATTTAAACATAATGAGTGAAATTCTAAAGGCATATTTATAATTTCACGTGATAGTTCTTAAAAATTATACCTAAAAACAACGGGCAGTTCACTTTCATAACTGTCTTAGACAGTCTTGTAACTATAGTTATTTTTATGTTAACATAACTTTCCTTATTAACCACAGCTTTAGCACAAGCACTTTGAACTAGAATTTCTTACAGTCTTCAGGATTCTAGAACTGGCTACAAAGCTGTTAAATAGAAACGCGAAACTAATTCCAGCCAAGGAATGAAACGATCAACTGTCTTGGGCCTGCAGCACAAAGACAGCACGGAAGCGGTTAACGAACATTTCTTATTACTTGACTATCCATAACAAGAAATATGACAACTGCAAGCCAGAATGCAGGAAAATAATGAAATCTTCCATTCTGGCTCAGAACAAATGCAAATCCTATCCTAATTTCTCATCTCCCTACTTTGTCTAACTACCACAATCCTCGGTTATTACCGAGCACATCATTTCACGTGAAATAACTGGCTCAACATAGGAATTCACATTACAACGATTATATTATTTTTATCAATGCTCCCGTATATTTAATACGAGTACAAACTTATAATAGTATTTTATGCAACTGTTATTATAAGTAGGGTCTTAAAACGCGAGCCTTGGCGAGCATCGCAATTAAAGACGCCACGAGCGTTTTAAGACCAAGTTATACACCGTTGCATACAATACTGTTTCTACGACTAATCCATATCCATACTAATATTATAAATGCGAAAGTGTGTCTGTCTGTCTGTCTGTCTGTCTGTCTGTTACCTCTTCACGCTTAAACCGCTGAACCGATTGCGATGAAATTTGGTATGGACATAGTTTGAATCCCGGGGAAGGACATAGGATAGTTTTCATCCTGGAGATCACCCCCTAAGGGGATTAAATGGGGGGTTGAAGTTTGTATGGAGCTGCGATATAAACGATTTCCACGCGGACGGAGTCGCGGGCAGAAGCTAGTTCTAAATAAATAGCATTTGTCTTTTCGGGTAGTTTTTCCGTTAGTTCTATTACTACTCACGCAATTTCTTCAGCGCCCATATAAATGACAGATAACGGTAGAGGAGTACAAAAAACAATAATTATGTTACTCACCTCTCAACATGTTCGTTACCGATTTAATTGGGTTCGGTACTGTTTAAAGATTCCCAATTTTTTTACAATACCACCCACGCTTCTACAATACCTTTGCACCACGCTTTTGGCAAAGACTGCGAGACTAGCTTTGCTCAAAACAAAGTTCCGAATCAGTTTATCTCACAGGCTTTAAAAGTCCAATATAACGACGCTGGAATTTAGTTTGTATTATTTATTTAATGCTAATTGCTGAAAGTTGAGATGAAACGGGTTTTATGGAGCGTTAGACGATTCTGAACACTATCTGGGGCCATCTGGTTCCGATATTGAGACGACCTTTTATTCAGCTCGATTGTTTTAAATTTAGTTTTGAATTGACTTTGGTAGTTATTCAACTATGAAAAGTTCTAAGTTAAATGTTGGAGTTTAATTGTGATTTGTAACTTCTTAATAAATCAATAACTTGTTTTACAGGATGAAACGCACATAAAAGAATACTAGGTTTTTAGGGTTCCGTAGCCAAATGGCAAAAAACGGAACCCTTATGGATTCGTCATGTCTGTCTGTGTGTCTGTCTGTCCGTCCGTATGTCACAGGCATTTTACTCGAAAACTATAAGGTGTACTTGAATAAAATTTTGAGTATAGGTGTATTTTGTTAGCCGCTACATAGTTTTGTACTTATATTACAAAAAAAAAATGTTTTAGGGGTGCACTCCAATCACTCCATACATAAAACTGAAAGTCAATTTTTTTTTTCATTGCAAGCCTACGTGTGGCACATCAATCGATATGCCTTAAAAAATAAAGGTTTCTTAGCATTTTTAGGGTTCCGGAGCCAGAATGGCAAAAACGGAACCCTTATAGTTTCGCTATGTCCGTCCGTCCGTCCGTCTGTCCGCAGCTTAGCTCAGAGGCTCTTGGTACTAGAAAGCTGTAACTTGGCATGAATATACATATTAGTCATGCCGACAAAGTGGTAAAATAAAATCTTGAAAAACATTTTTTTTTAGGGTACCTCCCCTACATGTAAAGTGGGGATGATTTTTTTTATTGTCGTCTACCCCATAGTGTGGGGTGTCGTTGGATAGGTCTTTTAAAAATATTGGGGGTTTGTGAAAACAATTTTTCGATTAAACGATCCGTTTGAGAAATATTAAGCCTTAAAGTGCTAATTTTTGTTAGACTCCAGTGTCCCCACCCCCTGCTAGCTAAATGGTTGTTTTGGGATATGTGAAAAAATTCATGGTAGTAGTACATATAACGAAGTTAAAAGGAAAACTATCACAGCTAAGTAGGCTTTACACGTTTACGAGTAATAGTCGACCAACTTATAAAATGTACTTCAAGAAGTAATAGTTTCGTACAAATTCTATTGTAACTTATTATTATATATAATTTATTTATTTATTGATACATGGAAAACCAACAGCGCAACATATTTATAGACAAAATAATAAAACCATATAGCCAATTACAGGTTCTCACTTATAGAAATAAACTAACACAAATAAATCTATAGCCAAACTTAAACTTAGCGTACATTACGCACAGTAACCAATCGCGCACCAATAGCAAGCATGGCAATGGGAATAAACGGAACGGTACGGAACCCTTCGTGCGCGAGTCCGACTCGCACTTGGCCGGTTTTTATTTTTGATTAAGTGAATAGAGTCGGAGATAATCGCCCCGAAAGTCACTAAAATTGTGTGTGTCCCCCTCTAATTTTTGAACCGTGTATTTTAAAAATATTAAATAAATCATGGACATAGGGCTTATTAAATTCTTTCAGCGAAAATGATTTTGAACAAGATCGGTTCAAAGGTTTTTAAGATGTTTCCAAAAATATGCCTTCCTTAAAGAAAAGGATGTAAGTGCCATAAGATTTCAGTAACGATACGACCTTTTTAATAGGCACGGAACCCTTCGTTGTGCGTGGTCCGACACGCACTTGGCCGCTTTTTATTATCACAAAATTGAACAGGGAAACTAAATCCCGCGGTCACTCGACGATTCCCAAAGTACCTACGACATCGTCGCCTCAGCGTAAGAAAAGCATTGTTTGGGCAAATAGGAATGAATTGTACTGATATGAAAATAATGTAGATACTTTGTGTAATATTTTAGTAAATACCTATTCTATACTTAATTCCAGATAGAATTAGACTGCAACACGTGTACCTTTTGAATGGCATTTAAATAGTTACATTTCTGAAACATACCTACCCTCTCAACCTGATTATTAGCAAAATATGTCAATCATTCTGTTACATATATATTCGCCCATAAAGAGGCAGAAATCGACAATAGGATGTAAGAAGTGGAACGTTTACACTGGATGGGTACTCCCATAACGTAATCTACCCTACTGGGCAGGTAACGGTATGTTTCACGTCAAGAAGATAAGTTTGGAGCATTGGATAGAACTGTGGATGATGAATCTTTTTCCGGTATGGGCAGGCAGGTACAGCTTATTTCCACGAGATACTAAACCTACAATCCTCCTACCCCATGAACTCTAGCTACCTCATACACGTTCGTTGGCTATAAACCAATTAATTCTTGACTGTCTTTTTTACTGACATTTATTTTATATAGAGCGTTATCTGTTTTCTAAAGGAACGTCGTGCAATATTTCCCATAGCAACACATGTTGTGTGCCGTGTCGTGTTGCGGCTTCAGTTGCGTTATCCCCTCAGTATAACCAGACAACCATACCTTTTTCAGTCCACAACGTTACCTTATCATAGTCACCCATTCCTAATTCTACCAATTGTTACAACTAGCAAAATTTCGTCGTATAATGGTTGCGGCAACGTTTCTGCGGCAACCTTTTAGCTCTTACTATTAGTCATATAAACGTAACCAGCACGTTTATATAACGCGATTTGGGCCCATTTTATTCAACATTTCAGTCATGTAAAAGTTGTATAACTGCAACCACCGCCACTTATAGATCTTATAATAATCACCGACGTGACTATCTTATGACAATTTAGCTGTATATTAGCAACCTATACGACTTTTATATGACTGATTTGATCTATAACTTCCACTTATATGACATATTTGTGGAGTAATCGCATCCTAGGCAACTAATCAACACAAAAAAAAATGAAAAAGGAATTTAATTGGTTTGCATTGGATGACGGTAAGTATTTTTTTAATCCGCCATGATGTTACATGTTTTTATTAAGAATGCTCATAACTTCGGCGTATGGTAGAAATGTATTGCGAAGGTAAGTTTATTGATGAAGTAAACTATGTTTAATAGTAAATATTTAATGCGCCACTGTAATTCTTAGTTAATTAAATATAAATTTAATTTATATTGTTGATTTTCTTGAACGCTTCTGTTATACGGCATTTATCCAGTTATTAAGCTATATAATCGCATCCTATATAGCAAGTTTGGCGGTCCTAGCGCCATTATACATTTGTCGGACATCGCTGAATAAGATGCCTTATTCTGCATTTCTTATATAACTTATTAGTCATATAAGCAAGTCGAGTAAACGTTTACTCAGCACCATAGTATGACTGATATGCTGAGTAACTAAAAAGCTGCATAAGCTGGCTTTATACGACAGGTGCTGTATAATACTCGTTTACATGAATTTTATATGATTTATTAGCTGAATAAGCTCTAGCTTGATTAGAATGATAGATGTCACTTCATGATAGGATGTAACTTTGTAAGGCGGTAAGCAAAATTCATATTTTTTCCAAGGGACAAATATTTCTTCTAAAAATTAAATCACGTCTAATATGCGGATTTTATATAGACTTGATCTCAAAACAGTTAATAAAAGGTCTAGATACGTGACAACACTACGTAATATCTGCTTGGATTACTAAGAGGTGAGGGTTATCGATTAAGAAAAAACTATGAAATATTGTGTAACAAAACTTCGGCGATGAGGGTACTGAAGACATGAAATTACTATCGCCAAGTAAAAAGCGCAGAAGTATATCTCATGTAACCGGCGTTGATTCTTTGGACACCTTGGCTATAAGAAACCATGTTTACACATACTATTTTAGTAACGAGTTACCAACATTGACGAAGCTATCGAAATCATTAAAAGATGCTGATGTATTTAAAGGAAGCCAGTCATCTGTACGATTTGAGTATAAAAAAGTAATAAGAGAAAAATCCTGATGGAAAGATCGGACATAGCGCTTGCTCGCTTTGACTTCTTATCAAAAGTGAAAACTAATGACGACTGGGACACAGTTGTTATCTTAGATGAAACATGGTTAAATGCGAATCATAGTGTTGGAAAAATATGGAGACACCTCAGTCGACATCGAAAGTTCCTGAAGGAAAGGGCCAAAGGCTTATTATCTGCTTCGTACTTATAGACTTTTATTTCAATACCGTTACATTTCCCAACAATATTAAGTAGCTATACCGTCGATACTTTTAGCACTAGGTATACACACAGACCAGTAAACCTATAGACGTCGCTTAGTCGGGCGACCCCCTCTGCCACACATACGGTGAATTCACTCTATATTTGAGACACCGGACCAATCACTTACGCGCGCGGCCTTGAATGCACCAATCACAGCGCACTAGACGTCCCCCGCGCCCCGCAAGTATGGCAGCTTTGTTTGTTAGTAAAAATTAGGCTAAGCGGGGTCTTTAGGATATATGGTCTGTGGGTATACATTACATTCGAATAGTATCGATAGTTTGCATAACAGTGGTAGCACCTCTAGTTAGGTTAATTTGGCATTTGTCATTCTAATCAAGCTAGGAAAAATATGGTATAGTTATATATTAAGATTGATTGATAGTTATATAAAATATTTTCACCCAACCAATTTGATATACTTGTAAAATGTTTTATATGTTTTAGATATGCAGACAACAATAGGTACGTGATAGATAGGTAAATCATGTTTTTGTCATTACATATTTCAATTTGAGTCAAATAAGTATCAATACCTACAACTTTAAAGGAAATGTTAAGAACCCCTGCTTGTTTAATATTTACGGGTCTATTTTTATGTGGCATTCATTAGCTATAGTCTTGTAAGGCTAGCTCGTTTACTTCATATATTTTAAAAAGAAAAATCCCTTATGGTCCCGAGCCACTAGATATTATTTTTAACCTTCCAAATCTAGCAGCATTGCTTACAAAATACTTCGAATTCGAAAATTGAACAAGAATTATGAATCAAAACAGTGTTTAACAAAAGAAAAAACATAAAATTCTTCGGTCCAGGAAACCGGTAACAACAACAAAAACTTATCTACTTGAGAAACTACGTTTCGCCAATAACTGTGACAAGCTAAAATTGTTGGCCAACTTTTATAATAAGACATGTTTGATGGCTTCCTAACTTTGGCTTCACATATTTTTTAAAACAAATCGAGTAATCGTTTCCGTTATTTATTTTGGTACATATATAGACGTTTTATGTCTTCTTTAAACGCAGGCTTATTAAATTCCTTCAAAATATTGCCGCGAAGAACCAATACTGCTTATTAGGTACTCATGAGTCTTGGAAGTTTCAGCTTTTATAAATCTACTTTAGCTTTAAATTGTCTACACAATGTAATCACAAGTAACACATCGTTACAGTCAAAAAGTAAAATTGTGTTGCGTTTCTAACAAAAACGTTGAGTACCTTGTTATGTCTTACATATTATAAGGTATTTCAAATTATTGATTGCGGATCTTTTCATATTTCACAAATTTTGACTGGAGGTAATTAAGTTATATTATAATAAATAAATAATAAAATAAGAATTATAAATCACACAAGTATGGATAAAAATAATATCATCATCAGCATCATATCAGCCGAAAGACGTCCACTGCTGGACATAGGCCTCCCCCAAAGAGTGCCAACGTGACCGGTACTGCGCCACCCGCATCCAGCGGACTTAATATTAAACAAAAAAACAACAGTTCAGTTTTGTAGTTCGCCATGCCGTGTATATTTTCACATTTCGTTTTCACTTCACCACATGGACTGCTTTTTAACCGACTTCAAAAAAAAAGGAGGAGGTTCTCAATTCGGTTGTATTTTAATTTTTTTTTTTCAATGTTTGTTACCTCAGAACTCCGTCATTGATGAGCCGATTCGTAATTTTTTTTTTGTTTGTTAGCATATGCTCCCAGGTGGGTCCCATTTTTTTTTTAATTCAGTTAGATGATGGGATCCATGAGGAATTGAGGGAACTCCTCAATTATATTAGGCACGCATGTAGTGATTTAGGTATTTTCTATTATATCTCGTGTATATACACCCGGAAATAATAAATTTGGTGGAGGGGAGTTGATGATGTAGACCACAGATGACTTATGGAATTCCTCAATTATGTACTTGAAAGTACAAAAGTACGTCACAGATTCTGATAAGATTCCGTTGAAATAGCAGCTAATGAAGTGCCAATGGTGATCCTTGTGGAATCGACGGAAGTCCTCAAATATTATCGGCCCACATACAGCGATTGGGTTTTTTTCTCTAATAATCAACGCATTTGCGCTCGGAAATCAGTTCATGTGGTAAATTAGAAAATAAATGTGTTAATGTTCTCGTAGCTTGGCGGAGTACTAAATTGAAGTCGGTTAAAACTTTGTTTTTAAAGTAAATTATCATGAAGAAATGTTTACCACAGAAAAATCCAAATATTTATTATGGACCGATGATATTTGAGGTATTGCGCTCAAACCACAAGGATCCCTTAATTAGCTTGTACTGCCTGAACTGCATCATCATTTCTTTGTGATGAGCGTTTTTTAATGCCACATTCGGTGGCAAACACGCTTACCTACGGCCCACTTGATGGTAAGCGGTCGCCGTAGCACTCCAGGACTGTCACATGCATGTTGTCGACTCTTTAAGAATGTTTACTCTCTTTCTTGAAGAATCCCATATTATATTCCCTCGGTAAAAACTTAGGCATTCTAAATTCAACATTCTCATTCCATAGCCAGCGTTCGAGGGAGGAAATGAAACTGCCGTACTAGTCTAGGGAGTGAGGATGAATGTCTGATACAGTACGGGAAACCTCATTATCTATTATCATAAATCAGTAGCACGTCACCAAACTTGAGATTTCCATGAGGAAATACATTATTGACTTTAGAAAATACCGAAATAAACCTAGGCGTGATTAATATATTTATTCGAGGATTTTAGTTTATGCCAGTTTATCATTCGATTTTGACCAAATTTATATGTTTATTTATTTATTGCATACATCGAAAATTGAACAAGAATTATGAATCAAAACAGTGTTTAACAAAAGAAAAAACATAAAATTCTTCGGTCCAGGAAACCGGTAACAACAACAAAAACTTATCTACTTGAGAAACTACGTTTCGCCAATAACTGTGACAAGCTAAAATTGTTGGCCAACTTTTATAATAAGACATGTTTGATGGCTTCCTAACTTTGGCTTCACATATTTTTTAAAACAAATCGAGTAATCGTTTCCGTTATTTATTTTGGTACATATATAGACGTTTTATGTCTTCTTTAAACGCAGGCTTATTAAATTCCTTCAAAATATTGCCGCGAAGAACCAATACTGCTTATTAGGTACTCATGAGTCTTGGAAGTTTCAGCTTTTATAAATCTACTTTAGCTTTAAATTGTCTACACAATGTAATCACAAGTAACACATCGTTACAGTCAAAAAGTAAAATTGTGTTGCGTTTCTAACAAAAACGTTGAGTACCTTGTTATGTCTTACATATTATAAGGTATTTCAAATTATTGATTGCGGATCTTTTCATATTTCACAAATTTTGACTGGAGGTAATTAAGTTATATTATAATAAATAAATAATAAAATAAGAATTATAAATCACACAAGTATGGATAAAAATAATATCATCATCAGCATCATATCAGCCGAAAGACGTCCACTGCTGGACATAGGCCTCCCCCAAAGAGTGCCAACGTGACCGGTACTGCGCCACCCGCATCCAGCGGACTTAATATTAAACAAAAAAACAACAGTTCAGTTTTGTAGTTCGCCATGCCGTGTATATTTTCACATTTCGTTTTCACTTCACCACATGGACTGCTTTTTAACCGACTTCAAAAAAAAAGGAGGAGGTTCTCAATTCGGTTGTATTTTAATTTTTTTTTTTCAATGTTTGTTACCTCAGAACTCCGTCATTGATGAGCCGATTCGTAATTTTTTTTTTTGTTTGTTAGCATATGCTCCCAGGTGGGTCCCATTTTTTTTTTAATTCAGTTAGATGATGGGATCCATGAGGAATTGAGGGAACTCCTCAATTATATTAGGCACGCATGTAGTGATTTAGGTATTTTCTATTATATCTCGTGTATATACACCCGGAAATAATAAATTTGGTGGAGGGGAGTTGATGATGTAGACCACAGATGACTTATGGAATTCCTCAATTATGTACTTGAAAGTACAAAAGTACGTCACAGATTCTGATAAGATTCCGTTGAAATAGCAGCTAATGAAGTGCCAATGGTGATCCTTGTGGAATCGACGGAAGTCCTCAAATATTATCGGCCCACATACAGCGATTGGGTTTTTTTCTCTAATAATCAACGCATTTGCGCTCGGAAATCAGTTCATGTGGTAAATTAGAAAATAAATGTGTTAATGTTCTCGTAGCTTGGCGGAGTACTAAATTGAAGTCGGTTAAAACTTTGTTTTTAAAGTAAATTATCATGAAGAAATGTTTACCACAGAAAAATCCAAATATTTATTATGGACCGATGATATTTGAGGTATTGCGCTCAAACCACAAGGATCCCTTAATTAGCTTGTACTGCCTGAACTGCATCATCATTTCTTTGTGATGAGCGTTTTTTAATGCCACATTCGGTGGCAAACACGCTTACCTACGGCCCACTTGATGGTAAGCGGTCGCCGTAGCACTCCAGGACTGTCACATGCATGTTGTCGACTCTTTAAGAATGTTTACTCTCTTTCTTGAAGAATCCCATATTATATTCCCTCGGTAAAAACTTAGGCATTCTAAATTCAACATTCTCATTCCATAGCCAGCGTTCGAGGGAGGAAATGAAACTGCCGTACTAGTCTAGGGAGTGAGGATGAATGTCTGATACAGTACGGGAAACCTCATTATCTATTATCATAAATCAGTAGCACGTCACCAAACTTGAGATTTCCATGAGGAAATACATTATTGACTTTAGAAAATACCGAAATAAACCTAGGCGTGATTAATATATTTATTCGAGGATTTTAGTTTATGCCAGTTTATCATTCGATTTTGACCAAATTTATATGTTTATTTATTTATTGCATACAATTAACACTAACAGTCGAGCCTTACGTGCTAATCGGTGTTGTATTTATTAACAGCTAACATGCATTATTTATTTTAATAACAGCTGCAGTGAAATTATTATAAGTTCATTCACATAAAATTTAGAACACATTAGATTCGATTTTAGAAGCTATTACATAAGAAAGAGATCGAGGGAATAATATAATTGGTTAAATGTCATTGAAAGATAAATATTCGAGGAATTACAATAATTATGATAATTTAGAGCACATTACATTAAGAGTTTAAAAGCTATTACATAAAGGAGATCGAGGGAGCAAAATAAATGGTTAAATGTCAATGACAAATAAATGGAGGAATTACAGTAATAGTCATAACAAATACAATTTCATATAAAGTCAAAACATTTTGATAAAAATTAAATATTAAGATTAAGTCGGTCAAACATAAGCAATGTCAAAAAACTCAAACAATAGTAGATTACTGCAGAGGCCGTGAAGTAAGGGATTGCTGGACGAGATTGGGGTAGACGGCCGAGTCGTAGACGAGGCCGAATACAACGAGTCCAGCAATCCCTGTTCCGGCCGAGGATTGTATAGTACTTTTCTCAAACGATGTGAGGAAATATTAAAATTAAAATAAATACTTGGTAATCAATTAAATAATAGGTCATTTGCGCCTTTTTTATTTTTTAAACATGCCATTTGAACAAGCCGTTCGAGCACCATGTTTAACCGCACATAAAGTATAGTACCATAGATTATTTTTATTTTTTTTATGAAGCAAGTATGCTAACAGTGTCTAGTGGTGGTTGGCAGTATGTAAATTTTCCTTTGTCAGTTTAATATTAGTAAGCAAATTTAAAAAGTTAGAGTAGCGGACAATAATGGTTTTACTTAGGGTTTTCATACATTACTTCTTGGCCTAAGGCCAAGAAGTAATGTAGGGAGCCATAAACAAGAAACTTCACGTCTTCATTTCGTGATATTAACGCGTTCATTTCCGAGCATGTTTGAGAAAAACATATTAATTATTATAGCATTAATTTTACTACTATTGCGCGTATTAGGTCATGGAGCTAGTGGTAACGATTGTTTCAATGTAGCGATTTGATTCAGCTAGGAATTTAGTTTCTGTCGTTAAAAAAATGACTAATTTGCTGTCGCTGTGTATGTGACAGTCCCCGTAGCATGGATGGCGTTATCACGCGATAAGTGACAGGATAGAGCTTCCGTCCCTGGCTGACACCGTTCGATAGAACGAGACGACGCGCCTATCCTGTCACTTATCGCGTGATAACGCCATCCATGCTACGGGGCCTGGAGTTAAAAAAAACAACGTTGTACAGAAATAACGCCGATCATACGTAAAATAATTAAAAAGAATAAAAAACATAAAGACTAAACCTCATTATTTCTAATGAAGTCCGTTTAAAAAATGAGTAAATTACATACGGTTTATAATTTTGACACGAACAACGTCGCTGGCAGAATCGAGAAGGTAACTTAGTTAAAAGGAAAATAATTAGGTACCGATTTTCGAATACTCAAAATAGCTTTCCCATCCTCAATTTGGATCGCATTCAGTCCGTTAAGATTAAAAATACCGTCCATTATCATATGGAAATGGGTCATGACATTAATGTCTCTGTTAGGGATGCGAGCGGCACTGAAATTCGCGGCACTAGATATTAGTCTGGTTCCACCTGGACATAATTATGAAGTTATTATTTAGCTAGTATTAAATGATAAAATTAGGAGAAGGGGAGGCATGTGTTCAGCTGTAGACGTCTTCCGGCTGATATGATGATGACGATAATTATAAAATTGACATTGAAGGTTAAAACATTTCAATCTTTTTAATATTTTTAAACACTGTTTTATAAAGAACTAGCGACCCGCCCCGGATTCGAACGGCATACATATGGTTATTATACATATAAACCCTTCTCTTGAATCACTCTATCTATAAAAAAAAACCGCATCAAAATCCGATGCGTAGTTTTAAAGATCTAAGCATACATAGGGACAGACAGCGGGAAGCTACTTTGTTTTATACTATGACTGTATTGGTTATCTAAAACCAGTCAATTGGTCCTATAACAACACTGTAACCATTATGCTTGGCGATAATCCAAGATATGATATATTATGTTTTTTTTTTTTTTTTCGGAGTGTATTTTTTACCCCCGACGCAAAGAGAGGGGTGTTATAAGTTTAACGTGTCTGTGTATCTGTGTATCTTGTGTATCTGTGTATCTGTCTGTGGTATCGTAGCTCCCAAACATATAAACCGATTTAAATGCGGTTTTTTTGTGTCATTGATAATTTTGTCTTGAGTGTTCTTAGCTATGTTTCATGAAAATCTGTTAAGCCGTTTTAGAGATATTGGACTTTGAAATGAAAATGTCGGGGGTTTTTCAACATTTCTAATTTTACTGTCGAAGTAGTTTATTTAGGCAACTCTCTAATTTATATTTTATGACGTTGCCTACATAAATTAATAAGGTAGGTATCAAACTACTTTTTTATAAGATGAAATGATCGGGGATCAAACCAGAAACTTTTATACAGCAAGCAGTAACTAATACCGACAAAATCAAAATACTGTTAGTAATTTACACTAGGAAATAAATGTCTGTGACCCGTTTCTCTCGGCACAGAATAAATAATAGTAGGTACTTGCGTGCTCTCAGCATTGCGTGAGTGGTCCATTTCTCCTGAAATGACTGTAGGTACAACTGTTGAACTAGACTGTCATCTCGTCAGTCGCTTACGTGGCTCCAAAATTATACTGAGTGAATTACGAGTAAACTATGATAAAAAAGAGGTAGATATGTTATAAGCGCCAAAAGTGGCACACTAAAACTGAGTCAATTGCACCAACTTGCCTCAGTTTCGCGTCGTCATTGGAAACGTAGAGACGTGTTTCGACTGTCAGATTTGGAGGCCATTTTTAAACACGGAATTTCGTATAGATAACGTATCTACCTCTTTTTATATTACATCATTGATGATAGGCTGGCAACGTGCTTTGTCTCGTTTTTTGTCTTTCTACATATAAATACAATAATGAAGTAATGAAAGAAATGAGATGCGAATAGAATATTGCAAATGCAGCCAAGTGACCTAGTTACTAAATGATTTAGGATAACATAATATGCAATTTAGTAGAAAAATGATCGACATTAGACATGACCATGAGGTATCATCGTAACCAAGCATAACGTGTACTTAAAAAAAAAACCGTGAACTACTCTTTGTCATATGCGTGTTGAGGCAAAACTTTCAATTGTTCGATTAGTGCTCGAAATACTAAATGCGGCCTCAATGATTCCGCGTCCCTAGCCTTTGACGGTTCGCGGGAGATGCTCAAAGAACGTGCCTCGTTTGAGACTAATTTCTGTTGTGGTTGCGCGCCTTGGAAAATATCTTTGAAGTAACTTCGTTGTCGCCGGGAAATGTGTTGCGGTTATGCAGAAATGTCGAGTGACGGTTTGTTATCGTCTATTATTGTCTGGTTAACAACATGGACGTGTTGACTGCGTAGAAACATCGTACAGTCAAGTGAAAAAATATGTATCGATATAATCCTGTCATAAATATGTACCAAAAATTTAATCCGTTGAAATAAAAGCGATGGGACATATTTATGCGCAAATTGTATGCACCCATATTTTTACACTTGACTGTACCTACAGTAAATTGGGGTATCTACGTGTGAAGAATGTTCGAAGAATGTGAGGTGCGTCATCGGTTACCGATTATTAAGATCGTTAAAACATAAATTTGTTATTAGGAACAGTCAGCATCACATAGTTAGTAGCAGCCAAAGTAGCCAAATATATCGTATCACTTCCTTATTCCTATAAAGACCTGTTCCGATATATTTGGCTACTATTTGGCTAAAAATAGTTAAGTACATGAAAAGTACTTAAAATACGAGTGTTTTTAGGCCTAATGAGCGTTTAACGAGTGTATTAGCTGTTTGAACGTGCTAGCCCATTGCGGATTGGGGACTTCACATACATCTTTTAATTACCTACGTATGCAGGTTTCCTTAGATGTTTTCCTTCACCGAAAAGCTAACGGTAAATATCAAATGATATTTCTTACATAAATTCCGAAAAACTCATTGGTACGAGCCGGGATCCGAACCCACGACCGCTACATTTGACAGCCGCATGCTTGAACCACTAGGTCACCGTAGCCTACTACCATACATGAGATACTAATAATTATGAATCTGATTAATGTAATAATGCTGTTCATGACTTCCAGATTCAGAACGCATTTTTGCTACGTGGTAAGTGTGATTTGTTTGTAATTATCCTTTCACACTCATCGAACCTGTCATTTTTTAAACAAGTTTTTTTTTTAATTTCGAAATAGGGAATCGACAAAAAATCTATACAGGGAGAAATTCAATTCGTGATACTAATTAGCAAAATGTGAATGTATCCATGATTCTGAACAACTTTTACTATGGGATCAACCTAGTAGTAGGTACGCCAAAAAAAAAAGCTGCTCATACATTTTTGTCTGTCGGCCGGTTTCGTTGGTCCCATAGACCAACTTTGTGTTATGCCAAAAAAAGTACAGCTATTTTATACACTTTGCTCATAACAGTGTCTCAGAATCATGGATAGATTCACATTTTGCTATTCTGTATCACGAATAAAATTTCATCCAGTATAATTAACAAACCTGCTCACAAAATTTCGCGAGAATCAATTGAGAAATGCGAGCTGTAGAGGTTCTTAGCCGGAGAGCGGGTCCAAGCTGAAGTATAGAACTATATTCACTTCGTTCGCACGTGAACAAACAAACGTTATCTTACAAAATTTTTTTTAGAAACCGGCCAAACAAACTTGCGATAAAAAAATCCAAGCTTCAAATGTAGCAAATGGCATTACAGGAATCAAGTGAGTGACTCGAGATATTGAAGGGTAGCCTGATATGATTACATATTCAGCCACTTGGCAGTTCCACCCTGACAGGCCGCAGCTTCTGAGGAAGAGCTATACCATTCGTTTGATTACAGAACAAGTTTTTTTTTTTTGAACCTGGCTGTTGCTATAATAGGACGGACCCAATATAGCGGTCGAATTGCGTGGTTGGAGGGTAGTCTGGGGAAAATCCAGGGGAAGCCTCCGGCACGACCACGCGGGGAAGTTCTTACAGAAGACGCGTGGGGATACACTGTGATGAAATAGTGAGGTAAGAAAGGTCATATATTATGCACTAGTTTAAATAAATTATTATAATTAGGAAAATGATTTTTTTTTTGGATATTTGAATTGTACTATTAGAGAGCTTATCTCTACAGCGATGACAGACCCTTTTGTTAACTTCGACTACTACTTATGAGTTCAATAAACCAATCGGGACATCGTAAAAAAATCTCTCCTATTTGCCAACTTAACTAAAAATTAAAAATCTAAAACACCATCGACTCGGTAAATATAGCTAAGAGCCATCTTGAGACTTTCTATTAAAAAACAGCACTTAAATCGGTTCATCAGTTTGGAAGATAGGGTGCCACAGATAGACACACAGATTTGATTACAAAATACGTGTGGAGAAAATTTACTCTGTGGTGACTTAGTGACGTAAGAAAGTTCATATTATATGCACTACATAGTATTTTTTATGTCAGATAATTAGGAAAGTGATATATTTTAAGATGTCTGAATTGTACTAAAGAGCTTATCTCTACAACGATGATATTGTGCAATTTTGTTAAATTCGACGATTACTTATCAGTTTAATACACCATTTGGACATCCTAAAAACATCACAATGATCCTGTTTGACTACTAAACTAAAAGATGAAAATCTAAAACACCGTCGACTCAGTAAATATAGCTAAGAACCATCTTGAGACCTTCGATTTAAAAAAAACGCCCTCAATTCGGTTTTCAATAGACAGCAATTGAGGATTTATTTGGGTACTTATTTATTTTAATTTGTCCTATGTACAATGTATGGGAATAGGGCTGACCAACAAGACTGGCTGGCCGAGATAGCTCGGTAAACGGTAAACTAACCCCTACATTTTTTTCAAGTGGTTCATTATACACGTGTTTTTCATTTCTCCCTAAATAGTAATTTTCATTCAAATATCAAATTGAAAAGTAGCGAATTCCAGAAGGTCGTAAGTAAATTATGACGTCAATACTACGGCTCTGTATGGCAGCTTGCACACCCTTCATATGACAGACGTAACTTATTGGCATCACGCACGGTTTAAACCAAGTTTATACGTTTTTCTTAAGAACGAGTAAGAATATAAATCTGAAAAAAATTTATTACGTTTAGGTAACATAATTACCGAAGTGGTTTTCGATTTAGGCATCATTACATACATATTTCCAAATGTTCTCAATTTCCAACGAGAAATCGTGGCCAGCCATTTGGGTACACTTCCCGTGTTTAGGTTGATGGTTTGTTTACTTTGAATGCTTGGATTATAATTTGAAGTTCGTAATATTTTGCATTTGGTATTTATATTAAAACTGTTTTCATCAAAGAGATATTAGATATCATGTAAGATCTCGTATTATATTTTGTGTCAGTAAATATTTATTACATAGAAAACATCCATGACTCTGGACAAATATTCGCGCTCATCACCTAAATATTGACCTTACCTGGATTTGAGAGACCTCCAGCTTCGTAGGCAGGGTCATTACCAACTAGGCTAAAGCCGTCGTCAGTGTGATGGATGTAAATAATTTGCATGTTTTTAAAGTGGATTCATTTGATTGTTTTTTTTATTAGTTACTTCACATGCTTTTAACAAAGGTACGTTGTAAAATTATGGCTTTTCCTTTGTTTTACGATGTACTAGTTTAATGGCGTAGCTGTTCCTAACGCCTGTGGCTTGACACCAGCCGCTCGAGCTCGGTAACAACTTACGTATACGTGCTTTGAAAAGTTATTTGATTTATGCCCTGACGTAATGCCAGTAAAAAGGTTAAGTGAGATCAATATTCTGCTAAATATATGTAGCACGAAAAATACAGCATGAAGCCATTTAGAGATTCGTACCTAATACACACGGATTTTAATTGCCGAATGAATTCGAAGCTACCTTTTTACCTTGGCTTGGATGGTTAACTTTTTATTGTATAACTAAACAATTACTGAAATTCTGTTTACTAGGTCACTTTTACAATACATTTCGTTAACACGGGTACACAGTACCTAGTAAATTTTCCGAAAATTAATTAACATTCTCATGGTTTATTTCTCGTCCGTAATTTCCTAAAAGTTTGGTTTCTGTCATTAGGCGCCAACAAAAGCAACTCGTATAATAAATTACAGCCGTAATTAATTGTAAAGGTTACCTGAATTAATTTCAGCCATACAGAGGTGTTTTAAGAAATAATTAGCGTTCTCTAAAGTGGCTAAATCTTGGAGATTTAATTAAGGTCAACAATGTGATGAAATAACACGTGTGTATTATTTAGGTTTATGGTAAATGTTCATCTCTTTACTCGAATATGACGATGGTGGTAGTAAAGATAGAGTGCATCAGGCTCATCAACGTTAGAAGCTTACAACAGGGATATAATTTCTCACCTCACCCGTCACGCCTAACGAAGTTAATTGGAACGTTCAAAATTTCAAATGAACCTCAAAAAACACCAGTTGTGAATTTCAATTCTATCTACTTTTCCATAACTTGCTAGAGCAACAAAGCCTTTGCAATGTTAGAAAGGGCTTGTAATGCGTCCGGCTCTCCACTAAGAACGAACTACCTAAGTATAGACCAGGACAGCACGCGTTTTATTAATTTTTCATATCTCATGCTCTGAAAGTGGGTCGTTGTTGTTCTAAAAAGTGTGCAGAAAGTGATACGTTTCTGCTCTTGTGCAGAAAAGCAGTGGATTCCAATTAGTCCTCGCCTTATAAGCATTATGCGGGAACTAATTCTAATAAAATATCAATACTTACCCCGCTACTGACAAAGGGAAATAATTTTATTCTTACTAGTTCATGGAATTTATTTTATTGAATATAAATAAGTTTATGTTGTAAATTCATTACTTTTATTTTAGCTAAAATATTCACTAGGGTCTATGAGTTGGTGACAAATGGAATACACCCACAAAAGCTTTTTTAACTTAAAGTTGTGTATGTGAGCTAAGGCAGAAACGCATACAGCCACTCTTCAACTAATACTAATAATAAATACAAATAGTATGAACATATTTGAATAGGCTATTTTCGTCTATCACAATTAAATTATGAAAGTATGTTAATCATATAGTTTTGACTTTAGGAAATACGAATATCATTTGGTTTTAAAAACATGAGCAATATTTTTGATTTCAAAATTAAAATCGTAGGTTTATTATCTGTATGTCACGTGACCAAATTACACCAAACCATAAGCGCGAGCGAGACAGATATTTGCCTCTTTCTTTAGGACAGGTGAGATGGGACTATTATTTCGGCTCGGATGACGTCACGGTACCTAATGGCGGCTGCCGTTTTTGAATTGTATAGTAGGTACTTTGAATAAATATATTGTTTAATTTTCCGTCTGTGTTTTTTTTACTTTCCTCGTATTCGATATGAAAAGTAGAGTGTTTAACTCAAGTGAAAGTCACCCATTTCTGACTCGAACCATTGGCGCTCTCACTTCGTTCGAGCGCCAAAATATCTCGTCAGAGATGGGTGCCTTTCAGCCCTTGGTTAACAATCTACTATTAAACAATAGTTTTGGCGTGTTATCCTGGTCTATACTATCTCTCTCTCTCTTATCTCTTAAAGCAAATACATTTCGATCATGTTGAAAACGAATTCCCACATAATATAGCTTTATAGTTTAAGGGGCTCCCATGCCCCAATGACCTTCGATCTGAATCCCTTAGTTTTCTGATGTTTTTAGTAGCTTATTATATTAACAACAACGGCTTTAAGCAATATGGCATCCCATATTTACATCAAACTTCATTGTTTTCGAGATATTTGGCATCAATGTTCCACAATGTTAGGCCAAATAACTGGTTTTATGTTAATTAGTTTAAAATGAAAACCTTAGACACGTTTTTAGAGACATCATAGACAAACCCAAATATGTAGATTTCGTATATGTTAGATCTTTTACGTCAATAGAGATACGAAATAAGTGTTTTTTTAGACAATGTTTAAAAAAGTATACAAAATTAAGTATTTATTTCTTTCAAAATCCGGTAGACAAAATGGAGATAAAAGATAGAAGAACCGATAGCCGTTTGACTTATAATTCTATCTGTAGTGCAAAAGTAGGAGATACGATTCAAAACTTGTCAAAAATCTATGAAATCCTCGGGTAGCGTGTTGTTAGACTTTACTGTCCCTGAACTTTACTACAGGGACAGAATTAAGAGAAGGATGGCTACTATTCTTGACCGCTCCAACAAGCCAAATGGAGTAGCGCTGCACTAAATCCAGTCCATCCATATATGTGAAAAACTAAAGCGTAAACTTACAGTTGAGATTTTTGAATTGGCCGCAAAATTATTCATTTAAGCAACAAAATGATTCATTCAAAAAGCAACTCTACGTCCAAAGTAGAGGATTCCACTTTCAATCACAGATTTATACGAAGTCGGCCACGTTAAATAATCTCAACTGTAACAATAGTCCGGCCCGTTGGTTATCCAAGCGCCAACGTCTCATACGAAGGAAGCGATTGTTAATATCGAAATTTAACGTTTAAATACACCATGCCACGGCGTCAAGCCTATTGGAGTCGTCCTGAATGCGCCCGCTGATGATGATAGTTAAGGTTTTCTTGGATTTCTTCTCCATTTTTTCTTATTTCACATATTCCTAGTATATCGCATTTTATTTCTCCTAGAGGGCTAGTTCAAGTTCAATGAGCTTTTCTGGGGTACGTAATGTTCTTGCATTGTAGGTGGCAATATATATATCTGAAGTAAGTTTTTTTGACTTTAGAGGGTGTTGGTCGTTTGCCCCCACAGAGACCAACCGGCTTGGGGTACAATTTTCGTAAGTTATTTTGGGTTTTGTTTCTTTTCCGTTCCGTTCCGTTCCGTTCCGTTCCGGGTGGTGTGCTTTTCTAGTTTTTTGGTGCTGGTGTTGTTTTCTTGCGGTCTACATAGTTAACTATGTTTGGTTTTTGGATAACTTTTTCAGAAGCTTTTTGTGGCGGATATTCTGTGTTACTTGTTATTTTGATTTTCTTCTGAGTTGATGCGTTCTGGGAACCTGATCCTGATCTTTTTCTTTTTTCACGGTTATTTTCCTTAGGCTTCTTGACAACTAACTTGTCATGTACTAAGAATGTTATGTTTCCCTTCTTTCTTTCGTCTTCTACTTGCAATTGTAGCTGTTTCCGTTTTTCCAGGACCTCTTTTGAATTGTCTTCCTTGATGTGAACTCCCGGGGGGAATTTAGATTTATTTTTCTGCATGATATTTTTCTTCCAAACAGTTGTGAATGCAACTACTACTGGGCGGTTTTTATTGGCAAGTGGGTGCCAATTTTGTATACTTTGTTAATTTCTTGACTATTTTAGTATATTCCCAAGTCTGTTATCATAATTATCTTTAATATAGTCTACAAGTTCGCCTTTTGTTTTTCCTACTTCTTCGATTCCAAAAAAGATCAAGTTATTCTTCCGTTTCTATTGTTCTATGAAGCTGAGTTTTTGTTCTAGGCTGGAAATCTTCTATTTGAGAACGTTATTTTCCTCTCTATATGTACTCATTTTCACGTCCTGCGCCTCCATGACGTTCTGTGTCACTGACCTTGTGATGATTAATGTTTGTTGATGTAGCTTTTTATTATTGTACCTGGCAACACCGCATCTGTCGACTATCGGTTTGGTCTAGTTATTGTTGGGTTGGTTGTACCTATTATATTTGGCATATACCAGTAGAACTAATTTGTAGGTTATAATGTCGGATGTTAAAATTATTTTTTTTCTCGCAAAACGTGTATTTTGCACTGTGATCACTATTTAGTTCTGCTCAGTCTTGGTTACGTTGGCGAATTTGCGATCGGAAACACATATTTGGCACTTTTTTACACTGGTCGTTGACGTTTTTACAAGTTGCTGATCGGAACCGGTAAAAAATAATATGTTATTATTTAATAAATTACATAAATATTATTGAAAACTTTCGCATTAGTATTTATCATCCTCAGTGTCTAAAATTTAACCTTTTAAACATGCTTCAACTAATTGTGAATATATCAGTTCATAATTTTTAAAAATTATAAAAAAATACTAATTGTAAATATTTTCAAAATTGCTTTCTTGGGGTTGGACATGAGGCTATTACATATCAGTTTAGGTATATTTTACGAATAATATAATAATTCAACCGTATCATATCTGGAGGAGCCCAAACTTGGTATGTTTTGCAAATGATTTTTATTTTTATATTTATTTAAAACAAGTGACTGAAATATAATGATGTGATATATTTTTAGAATTGGCTTAGTAAGCCCTTCCATTAGATACCACACACGATAGGTTTCAGAACAAAAAATATTTTTTTCCTATACTAAAAAAGATGACGTTATAACTCCTCTCCTTTTTTGTTTTTTTTTTCGTGCTACGGGTCAAATGAATTCGTATGGCCTAAAAATCAATACAAAAATATTCCATATTATGCTTCATGAAACAAGTTACTAGATACATTACATAAATAATAAAATACGAGTGAAGAGACACCTTTAAAGCATGATTTGGCCAGTTTTTAATCAGTTTTATTTTATCCTAGAAAAAATATACCATTTTTTCTCTTCCATTTCCGGAAAACTAGGGTGTAGTATGTATGTGTATAGTATGCTAACCTACGTTACAAACGGAGGTGACAGAGTTCGAGCTAAAGCTCCTTTTTAAAGCGTATCAACGAGTGCTTTCAAACGTTTGCTAGAAACGTCAGAAAGCTAGACTGTTCACTAAAGTTTTGCGTGTATGACAACAATGATATTCCTACAATTTATACTTATACGTAACATACAACTGATGTCCACACCAAACGTCGTTTTAGTCAGACAAAATACTTTACGGGCTTCTGATCTTCAAGGACAAAATACTTAAAGAGATAGATAATTAGATACATACGTTCCTAAAATACAAACGAACCTAACAGTAGATACAGCTAGCTAGCCATTCTCCACCGCTGCAACAAGCCAAATGAAGTAGCGCCGCGCCGAAATCACTCAAATGATGCCAGCACTCATCGTCAAAAAAAACATTTTATTTAGCCAGATGCATATGCATAGGCATAATATTGTCATTAAAAAATATTTCTATACTATATAAAAAAAAAACAATTTGTATTTGTCAAATAAATAGTCGGAGTTCAAGTTTAGTCTTGTTCATGTAGCTGGCAAGATGGCCGGTTTGAAGGCTGCAACATGTCCGTTCCCTCCATTCTCTTCTTTAGCTTCTTCCTTTTCTGGCCTGGGCCTCTTCGGACCTGCGTATAATAAAATAGTAGGTAGGTACAATATTGTCAAGCCATGGAAGTAGGCAACTGCATGGCGAGCATTAAGCTTTAAACGGAGTCGCAAGTCCTCAGTTTTGACTGCTCTAGCTTGTTTGGTGGGATAGCAAAAAAATGTTGTTCAAGTTACTTAGAATGCAGTTTCGATGATGAATGTACACAGAAAAAAACACCATTAAATAAATAACAATCGCCATTATCGTTAATGAATTATTATCACCTTAAATTAAGATGATTTAAACCAAGAAAAAAAACCTTGCATCAAGATCAATCCGCTTCATTTAAGATACCGTAATTTAGCATCTTGCTAATTATTTCTTAGTCGAAGAATAGATTATAGGAACCTTAATATTTTTTCTATGTACCTGTGCTACACTATTTATCAAATGTTATTATACAAATACGTACCACCTCCCATGACAAGTTTGATAAGTGTTGAGAAGGGAGAGTCTATCACCACGGTTACAATGAAACCGATTATTAGCGCCGAGGAGAAATCAGCCACGAATCTGAAAAACTGTAAAGAAATCCGTATACTCGTATAAGTGTACTTAAGTAATAATTAGGTAGGTAATACTTTCAAATACATAATAAACAAGTAATTCAAATCGCTCTAATCAGTGAGTGTGAGTGCAGTTAGTGAACTGCATTTAGCCAGGTGTAAATGCCGCTTAATAATGCATCCGAACGTAGGTTAGTAGAATATACGCAGTATAGGGATTTTATACTCGTAGTATCCTAAATAAAAAGTCAGTTAGATTTCTTGCAAAAAATATGAATTAAGTGAATTAGGGTTGCAACTGACCAAATACGCAATAACTACAACTACATCTTTACAAAGTGTATTTCTGATGAATTCGAGGATTAATTCAATAAATAAAGTTAATTTCTCAAAAAGAAAAAAAAAGTGTTCTTATTTCTAATTTACACCATTTTGAAGATATTTGATAATAACGACAATTATTGATTTTTGTCTGATAACGTCTTGGCAAGAGTATAAATACTTGAGAGCATGTTATACTTAATGGACAGACATCTTTAATCGTAATAGGCATGGTGACTAAATTTTTTTTATGATGTCATTCGAACGAGTTTTTGGAGAGGAACAAATGTTTTTATGGGAACAACTACAATTAAAGGACATACAACAATTCAATACCCAAAAAAATGAGGCAAATAATGATCTCGCTGGCGGCAGCGCAAAACGCTATATTCGCAGCTTTAAATTTACTCTTGGATAATAATAAAAAACGCATAATTTTTCTAAACTTTCAATCTTTTTATGATTTTAATTATATTTTATAATTTATACTTTATGACGATAATTTGATGGTTTACCATCCATTTAGCATCACTACGTTATCAATTTGAACATGAGGCATCATGCCTATTGGAAAGTCATTAAGCTAGATTTAACATTGAAAGAAAAACATGTATTTATGACAAACACAGAATAACAGAGATAATTAATAAATAAAAATACGAGTAGGACGAACACTGTTTGTCACAAAAGGGCCACAGCTCAGCATGAAGCTGGCAAAGCCAGGCTGTTCTTCCGTTGTTGCCCAGGTGCATGCCACAGCTCGCCGACGACGCGGCTATACTAGCAAGCATTATTAACAAGTTTCCAACACTTTCATTCTAACATTTTTTTAACAACATTTTGTACATTGCGCTATGTCCTTGTTACTGATAAATATGTGTCTGTGATGTCAATCATTTGGCTGAGTTAATTATAAAGGCTGCTTTACAATATCCACTGACGTAGTATTGAATTACTTTGTATGAAAAGTTCAAAATAACTGTTTTTAATAAGCTATAAATTACCAACCTAACGAAATGCTGAATTCCGTTAATGTGAAAGTACGACGCAACATGCAGAAAGCATGGGGATTCTGTAGCACACTACATTTGTAGAAAATGTATTATATTTCTTGATAAGACTATTGCGGCTGTATTAACACAATAAAATTGTAACTATGTAGGCGCGCCAAATAAGGACGAGTTTCAGACGTACTTCGGCGTTGAAAGGGAAAATATCTAGTAGGTAAACTAATTAGTTAATTACCTGGGTTACTACAGCTACTTTTTTTTTGTAACGACTTTTTACTTGTTTGTTTGTAGTAGTTTGTTTTTTTTGTAGTCTAGAGTCAAGCGTACTAGATCCTACTAATATTATAAATGCGAAAGTTTGGATGTTTAGATGTTTGGATGTTTGTTACTCAATGACGCTTAAACGGCTCAACTAATTTGGATGAAATTTAGCAAGAAGATAGTTTATAGCGTGGATTAAAATATAGGATAGGTTAATCCCGGGTCCACGCAGACGAAGTTGCGGGCGGAAGCTAGTAGTATATATATAATGATCGAAACTTCTAATTACAGTAATATAGCATTACTACTACTCCTAAGCTATATATCGCCCCACGGCTATCTTCTCAACAATACGAGATAGGAACCGCATGCAGCTAGAAAGAAGTAATTTAAACGTACGTATCGGATGACTGTGAAGTGAGTCGGATCCACGGAAGTGGCGGTGACGATGTGCATGATGGGAAAGTGGAAGATGTACATCGCGAAGGAGATCCGCGCAGGCAGCTTCCAGATTTGCAGTGACAGGAACCAGTTGATGGGACCTGCGTAGCGACCAACATATTTATTAGGTACCTATAGATGATTCCTGGTAAATTAATAAATCTAGACACTAGCAATCCACATATTGCTGCCTGATAACATTGGGGACCATAAAACTTACTGATTAAAAGTCACTGATTACTGAATAGAAAAGAGGTAATTAATGATTGTGAAATGTATGTTAAAATATAATTAGGGTCTAGACACCTAGATAGTTTATATGAAACTAATATTTAGTATAAAGAGGGAGTCTGAGAGGTTTCTAAGTTTGTTTAAAGGGTGGAATCTACCAAACTAATTACTCATTCTATTTAAAAAAATATTTTACCGGTATATAGAATGGTTTATCAGTATGGAGGGAGGTGATGTTTCATTCCGATGCTCTGCCTAAATTTTTCGTAATAGTGGAGTCGCGAGCGCAGCTAGTTAATACTTACTTATCTATACTAAAATAATAAATCGGAAAAGTCAGTGCGTTTGTAAGTTTGTATTGTAGGGGGTTAATTAGTTTACCTAAAGACAAAAGAGAAACGTATAATTTTTGCTTGTTATTTGTTAAACAACATTAATTGGCCTCCGTGTAAGGAATACTTTACATTACAACAATTCAAATACGAATATCAAGTGTTGATATGTACTGACCTCCATAACCATGTGTGCACGCAAATATCATCCAACCAAGGCACGCTGCCCAGCCAGGCCTGGAGAAGGAGTTAATGATACCGTCCCAGAAGGGGCTGTTCCAATCCATCTGAAGGATGGGGTATGTGGAGTAAATGATGCCGGCTGAAACCGCGAATGCACAGGTCCACCCTAAAGTCACGAGCCACTGAAAAATAACAGAAGGATAATGAGTTAACTTACAATATGCGATAGGAAGGTCTACTCCTAGATATGACCAAAGCGTATGACAGAGTGTCACGTAGCTTTAGCTTTAGCTTAAATTGTACGGAGTTGGTATCCGCGGAGATGCATACAAATGGTTACGGTCCTACCTGCAAAACAGCTGTGGAGATACCGCTACGTTGACAAAACTGGAGAAGTCAAGAGCATCCGATCAGAAACTCTAGAAATAAACTGCTCAATTCCACAGGGAAGCGAAATAGGCTGTCTCTTGTTTCTGATTTATGTAAACGATCTGCCAAAAAGCTTAAAACATCATAACGTTTTCTTTGCGGATGACGTATCACTCCTTTTTAGATGTCCAAATAAACAAGGTTTCAATGATGAGATTAAACAAGCCTCAGCAGAAACAAAACTGTGGCTACATGATCATTGCCTAGAAATTAATACAAAAAAGAAAAAACTAATACAATTCCGTCCATATCAGAAAGCACCCTTAGCTTTAGCGTCATTGATAAATGAAATTGAAATTGAAGAACTAAACGAAGTAAACCTTTTAGGACTAAAGCTCGACACGAAGTTAAATTGGAAGACACATGTGGAAACCTAAAAACTAAATTTTCACGCTTCGTTTACGCACTTAGTATAATAAAAAGGAACACGAATGCTGAATGTGCGCGGTCCACGTACCACGCATATGCTCATTCTTGGCTTCGGTATGGCGTGATTACCCCCTGACCAGTTCCTTATACAGAAAAAAAATCCTGCGCATTATTGTAAATATTCGCCTGCCAGAAAGCTGTAGAAACCATTTTGTTCAACAGAATATGTTAACATTGCCATGTATCTACATGTAGGTACATATTAGAGGTAGGAATGTTTGTAAGAAAGCATAAGTCCATGTTTGTATTTGTGAAAAGCGCACGACGTCAAAACAAGCTAGCTGCTCCAGAGCCTAAATTGAACATGTACAAGCAAGGTCCATTCTATAGAGCTGTTTATAATAAAATACAAGAAGACATAAAAGCAGAGGACAAATTTAATATCCTGTATTCTGTAATGAATAAAAAATAAACCTTACCAGAAAAGCATACTACTCAATCCAGGAGTTCATTACTGACATTGCATGACATTTAGTAGTAAGTCTATCAAATCTTTGACATTTTCATTTTATTTATACTTAGTTGTCTTAGTTACAGTTCATTTGACATTTTTAGGGTTCCGTAGACAACAAGGAACCCTTATAGTTTCGCCATGTCCGTCCGTCTGTCTGTCTGTCTGTCCGTCCGTTTTCGGCTTAGATCAGTAACCATTACAACTAGAAAACTGTAATTCGGCACGGGTAAATCAATCACGACGACCAAACCGTACAATAAAATCTTGAAAATATTTTTTTTTCTCAAACATGCTCGGAAATGTACGCGTTAATATCACGAAATGAGGACATGAAGTTTCTTGTTTATGGCTCCCTACATTTCTTCTTGGCCTTAGGCCAAGAAGTAATGTATGAAAACCCTAAGTAAAAACATTATTGTCCGCTACTCTAACTTTTTAAATTTGCTTACTAATATTAAACTGACAAAGAAAAAATTACATACTGCCAACCACCACTAGACTCTGTAAGCATACTTGCGACATTTAAAAAAAAAAAAATCTATGGTGCTATACTTATGTGCGGTTAAACATGGTGCTTGAACGGCTTGTTCAAATGGCATGTTTAAAAAATAAAAAAGGCGGCAAATTACACAATTGTTTTCTGATCTTTCGTTCCGATAGTAATTTCAACAAATATAAAAATGACTTCTAGTGACGAGAGTGATGGGGAAGTTATGGACTGTACTCCGCCTCATTTGAAGGAGGAGGCAAACTTAGCAATGGGAAATATGCTACCGGCAAAAAGCAAAGAATTATACATGAAATCTTACGACGCATTCATAAACTGGAGAAAAGCAACCAGGACAAGCTCGTTTTCAGAGAACGTGTTTCTCGCATATTTTAGCCAAGCAGCAAAAAACAAAAAGCCCTCAACACTGTGGGCTATGTATTCTATGCTTAGATGTACCGTACAACTAAAACACGGCATCAATATTAAAGAATACAAGAACCTAAACTCGCTGCTGAAGCGGCAATCTGCTGGATATAAGAGCAAGAAATCTAAAATATTCACCGGCGAAAATATATCAAAATTCTTGTCGGAAGCTCCCGAAGACCGTTTTTTGCGATCAAGGTAATGTGATTGTGTAATTTATGTCACTTTAAAATATATAATTCTCGATTTGTCAATAAGGGTATAATTTAACATATAAGTATTGGTTTCAGGTTGCTCTAGTATTAGGCATAAATGGTGCCTGCAGGTGTGCATAGCTAACCAACATCAGTGTAAAAGACGTCGAGCATCACAACAATATAATCCTTGTGAAACTAAGTGATACTAAAACAAAAATAGATCGCATGTTTGTTGTCAGAGATGAATTTGTGACCGTAGTGCAAAAATACGAAGCTCTTCGCCCTGTGGACACCAACACCGATCGCTTTTTCGTCAATTACAAAAATGGAAAGTGCAACCAATTGGAAGGCACACTATTGCATCGATGCCCAAGGCGATCGCAACTTTTTTAAACTTGCCTAACATTGACTCCTATACGGGCCATTGTTTCCGCAGGTCTTCTGCAACTCTTCTTGCAGATTCTGGGGCGAATCTGACGACGCTTAAAAGGCACGGTGGATGGCGTTCTGATCAAGTGGCCGAGGGTTACATAGAAGACTCCATTGAAAACAAAAGTTGCATATCAAAACAAATAAACAATAGCATTCAATTGAAATCATCAACTGCCCCGCTATTAAGTCCTCAGCCATCCACTTCCCGCCAGAGAGAACAAATAAACAGCCCTCAGCCACTAGCCTCTCAAGAAGCTTCACCACCACCACCGACTCGTATGCCTAGCCAAGAAAACACAAGCCAACTTAATTCGCAGTCCACTAATCTATCATCATCAGTTCAGCAAAACACCATTAATGTGCCCGGAAAAACAATACATTTCACTTTTAAAAACTGTCCCAATATTCCCAATATTACTTTCAACATTACTTAGTTTTTATACATTCTTCTTTTCTAATAAACTATTATTCAATTGATAACCTTGTATTTATTTTTATTTTAATATTTCCTCACATTGTTTGAGAAAAGCACTATACAATCCTCGGCCGGAACAGGGATTGCTGGACTTGTTGCATCCGGCCTCGTCTACGACTCGGCCGTCTACCCCAATCTCGTCCAGCAATCCCTTACTTCATGGCCTCTGCAGTAATCTACTATTTTGGGTTCCTCTCCTACACCTAAAGCGGGGATGTATTTTTTTTTCTCGTTAAACCCATGGTGTGGGGTTTCCCAAAACCATTTTTGAAAGTTTTATTTTATTAAGATTAACTTCAAAGTTTAAAATACACTCCAACTAATATATATGGGTACAATTACAGTATAGATAAGGCACCGATTAATCACTAAAAATATACACTACTACTTATAACTAAAATAAAGGGTCTCGCCGCGGCATGGTGCCGAAGATGCTGGCGGCATTTCCCCGCTGTACCGCAATACTAATGCGTTGAGTGATTCGTTTGCGAGATATTGGGCTTTAAAGCCCTAATTTTTGTTCGAGTCATGTGTGTTCCCCCCACCCCCTGCCGGCCGCACCGCACCGCACGTCGATGTAACTAAGACAAGCAACTACGGAACCCTACACTGCGCGTGGCCCGACACGCACTTGGCCGGTTTTTTATTTATAATCACAATGAACCAATATTTCACTCAACTACCTCCGAAATAAATGAATGTATTTAATAATAATAAGCATGCCGATTTTATACATATATATTATATATATAATATATATATATATATATATTATATTTATATTTACTTTATACGTATATTTATATTTTATATTTTTTATAAGTATTTATATTTTATTTTATGACACCCAAAGTTAAAAAAAAAATGTTGATTTAGTTTATAAGATCTTTGTAATGCCCTACCGGCGGGGTAACCAACATCGATGTAATTTAATGTACTTATCTGATTATGCATGAAATATATGAATATGTTTTTTTTCCGTTTCCACTTGAGCAGAAATGTCTGTCTGGCGGATGTCCAGCTGTTTTCCTATACAGTCCCTTTTTCCTATCTCGTGAAAGTTTGTTAGCAGATTCGATTAAATAAAATGTTTGAGTCGAATCAGTTTTTAGAAAACTTAAAAAACTAATTTAAAAAAAGACAGATTCGTCAAAACTTAAAATCAACTAAGCTGAATGCGAGTTTACATGGCTCGTGTCGGGTGAAAATATTGTCTGACACCGAAGGAAATTTAATTGGACATTTGTAATACATCTGATACTTTTGACAATTTGGTGCAGCTTTGTTCATTACACGAACTTCGTGTATCTTAGTTTAACCAATCAATTGACGAATAAAGAATACTTGAGTCAAATAAGAATATGAACGATATCCTAACGGTACAATTCCCGGCTAACAACTTGAGCTAGAAGGTGGCCGTAAAGCATTCTAACGAAGAATGGAGTGCATCTTGTCAATGTATTCACATAGTACATATTCAATTCTTACCATAGGCATGTGAAGTTTTTTCCCTTTGTAAACAGATAGAAGGTAGCCGAAAAGCATTCCAACGAAGAACGGAGAGCATCTTGTTAATGTATTCACATAATAGTATTTCATATAATGTTCACCATCTTCAGGTGTACGACTGAAATCAAAATATTAGGAATAGTACTAGACCGTAAATTACTAAACTTTCCAAAATCTAAGTGAGAATTGATTTGCAGTTGTGGCGATGAAATAAATAGGTACCTAAGTACGATCCGAATCCACTATGTTATTTTTAGATGATCAAACGAACTTAACTGAAGTGAAGTTCGATCTGATTTGTCATGTCTTCGATGAAAGATTTATATATATAAACGAAGGTAGTTGCCCTGCAACGTTTGGACTTATTGCACCCAGTTCATCGGTATCGTAGAAAGAGAAAAAATATATCTTTCTCCTTCTACAGCACCAGTCCCTGCAACCTCATTCTTTTCAGATACAACTTCAACATTGGCATCTAAGGGGTTGATATATGGGAGGGAGGGAACTTAAATCTTTCGTCGAAGACATGACAATTAAGATCGAACTTCACTTCAGGTAAGTTCGTTTGATCATCTCTTTGTCATGTCTTCGCCTCAAGATTTATACATATATTTAAACGAAGTTCGATGTTCAGAGCCAAACAATGTTGAAGCATAGTATAGAAAGAAATAAAAACAATAATGAAAATCAACGATTCTTTATTTATTACACTATTATGTCATGTTTATGTAATCGACCAAAATCGTATAGGTACTTAATTGTTTAATTTAATCACTACTCAGTTAAACAATGCAGTAGCAAAATTAGAGACAGGTTCTACAATAGAAAGTTTATTAAAGTTTGCAATAACCAAAGATTGGTTAGACCAACCTGCTGTCTTCCTAATGATATCGATACTAACGCCCGCTCTTTCAGCGGCTGAAGTAGAAGAGTGACGAGTGCTATGTCCACTAAATATGTTAGTGTTGATACCACTGGCTAACAAAGTTTGCTTAATCCAAGGTGCTACAGTTTGTGATGAGATTCCATGATAAAGGCTTCTTGAAGTTAAAATAAGTTTATCCTCATTTAATGGTCTAATTGCGGATGTCTTTTTTAAGTAATCGATCAATACTTTCGCCGGTCATACACTAGGCCATAGATGGAATAAAGGTAATTCTAATATGGGCTGTTTTCTACCAACGCCAGATGTTTTAACTAAATCTTTAATATGTATAACAATTCGTTCATCCATCACATTAATGTTAGGAATCCTAATCAGCGATAGTGTTTGACATCTCTGGCCTGTTGCTAATGCTAGTAATACCACTAACTTCTTACTGAGAACGTCAAGATTTAGAATCTCATAAGGGTAGAAATTACTTAGGTAACCTAATACTACATTTGGATCCCAAGTGGCAGAGTACTTGGGGAAGGTCGGTCTTAACTTAAATACGCCTTTGAAAAACCTTCTAATACGGTGAGTCATATTATTTTGGCAAATAAGTGATAAAGCCGAGCGATGGTTGTTAAGGGTACCATATACGAAAACCTTTTCCCTAAGCACTCCGTTAAAAAATCTAATACATCATATACTTGAATATCCAGTGCTTCATCTATTACAGTAATGCCACTCAAGTTTTAGGCTCGAAGAATATTGGGACATAGTATTTTGAGACAATGATGACAGCATTACCGTTAGTGCTGACTCTGGTACTTGCCGCCTAGCGAAACGCCTGCCTGACAAGATTTTCGCAGCCAGGGAAAGGCGTTGATGCATTGGATGTGCCTCCCTGAAATTAGAAGATAATAATACCCTTTTCACGAAACAAATTATTTAATGAATAATTTTTGTTTTGAAGATGGTTTATTTTTCCATTATATTCTTTCTCTGTATCATATCGTTTAGAAGATAATAATGTTTTATTTGAAGAAAAGATTATAGTTTCACCGACAATCAGAGACCTATACAGGGGGAACCATGGCTGAGATGGCCATAGTGGTACTACAACGATTCCAGTTGCTTGTTCACGGACAATCTTTTGTAACATTTTTAAAATTAATGAAAATGGTGGAAATGCGTAGAAATTAAAATGATTCCACTTTACTGTAAAAGCATCGATATTGAATGTATAAGGATCTCTTTTCCAGGAAATGTATTTCGTATATTTTGCATTTACCCTGGACGCAAACAGATCAGTATCGGGTCTGCCAAATCTTCTTACTATTTGCGAAAAGGCATTATCGCCCAACTTCCATTCGATATCGATGTTTCTAGATTCTCGATCTGAATCGGTATTTTCACACGACTTAATATAGGATGCAAATATATGTATATTGTGGGTTTCACACCAAGTCCAAATTTGGTTTGCAATATTATTTAAATGCACATGTTGTACTCCACCCATTTTATTAATGTACACAATTGCAGAGGTGTTATCAATTCGTAGCAGAATATTACAGTTATTTAAATTTTTGGCAAATGATTTAAGACCGAAATAAGCTGCCAGTAATTCCCGGTAATTTATATGCTGATTAGACTCCTCTTTACTCCAAGAACCACCAATGTGTTCATCATTACAAGAAGATCCCCAACCTTTCAAAGAAGCGTCCGTGAAAATCTCTAGTTTATAATCCTTCACCTCTAAGGATTTAAATGCAGTCAATATGTTATTTTTCCACCATAACAAATCATCATGTAAGTTACCTGAAATATTCATGGACTTGTCATAATCTTCATTATTTTTTAATAATGCAAGATATCTATCTATCTATCTATCTTTCCAGAGCCTTCGTATGTAACCAACCATAATTGATAGCCGGGCATGTGGCTGTGAGTGTACCCAAATAACCAGCAAAACAGCGAATTGACATTGCCTTACTGGCAGTAAAAACTTGGTAAGCGACAGTATGTCGTGTCTCTTTTTTGCTGGCAATTCCAGAGTCATGTTTTCCGAATTAAAAATAAACCCTAAAAACTGACAGGATTTTTCGGGAACTAAAGAACTTTTTGAATAATTTATTATAAATCGTAAACTTGTTAGGCAATCACTTGTTTAATTAAGATTGTTTAGGCAATGTTCAAAAGTATTACCAATAAGCAGGCTATCGTCCAAATTTTGAATAGAATTGTAACCATAAACCCGTGACCTTAAGGAAGCTGACGCCGGTTTCATTATTTTTGTAAGAATATGAGGGGCGGAACACTATCCAAAGGCTAAGGCTCTAAATTCGTATAAAACGCCCTCAAAGCAAAATCGGAGGTATTTTCGGTGATCTTCATGAATTCGTAACGAGAAATATGCTTCTTTAAGGTCTAAGTTGACCATGTAACAGTTAGGTGTCAACAATCTAATGGCTGTTCTTACATCTTCCATTTTAAAGTGAACTGGCCTAATAAACTTATTTAATTTTTTTAGATTTAAAATAAGACGTTTTTCACCGTTACTTTTCGGAATAAGGAAAATGCTAGAAATAAATTGATTAGGAACAGGTTCACACCGTTTTATAGCCCTTATTTTAGTTAATCGTAGCAACCCATATTTAACTAGATCATGATCATCCTTTGATAGTGTCAATTTTGGTAAAGCGTTAGGTAATTGAAATGGCTCGCTAGCAAAAGGAATTTTATATCCCACATTTGCATCTAAGACAACTTTGTCATTAGTTATCGATCTCCAATTATCACTAAAATCAGATAAGCGACCAGCGCGTACCTCTGTATCTAATGTCTGTGAGCCGTGGGCGCTGCGTAGTTGCGACGCGCTGGAAGCGCTGGCCGCGCTGGCGCCGCGCGCGACATCGGCGGCGGCGGCGCGAACGGGCGGCGGTGCGCCGGAGTCTGCGGGGGCGCCGGGACTCGCGGCCCACCGCTGCGGTTCAGCGGCGTTCTCGAGTTGCGCTGAAATGGACGGGTCGGTGGGCCCCTCCAGTTTAAACTAGAAGAACTTGTAGCGGCCTGAATGAGTTGACCAGTTTTTTAATCCCTCTAGAAGATTTGATAAACTCGCCGAGTTTATCACCAAATAAATGCGAATCCCTCTTGCGATCTTTAAAGGGATCAACAAAACTTTTTTCAAGCATTGCCGTTATTAAAGCGCGTCTCGTTTCAGTTTCAGTGAAATGGGAATCGGCCACTAGTTTTGCCATCGCTCAATAACTTCCCTTAAGTCTCCTGAGTATCTAAAGATTTCCTTAGCATACCCGTAATTATTTTCCCAAGCATCGACAAAACACAGCCCAACTGGTTTTGTTTCTTAAGTATACGCATGTCCCGATTTCTTGATTTTTCTACCAAAACTGCAGCTATCTCAGAATTGAGGATGGGCGATTTAGATAGCGGACAGTTTTTTGGGAGCAAATATTTTTTTGATAGTTCTTCTTTAGCCTCTTTTTTGAGCCCATCCTTTAAAATAGGCGTCCAAATTTTTGAGAAATTGTCGTTAATGTCTTCAAATCACCTAAGGCTTGAAGTAATTCGGGATCGATTACTTCAGGTTCAATTTGTGTTGGCGTCGGGATTATTTCAGCTGTTCTTGCTGCACAGGTCCTGCAGGCTCCTTCGGCGCCGACGATGGTCCTGGTACCGGTTCCGGGTCGTGTGCTGCCGGTTGAGGGTCCCCTGGCTCGTCCTCGGCCAACATACCCAACTGTTCATCTAAACCTGGCGCCACCACAGTTTGTAGGGGCGGCTTTTCATCTTAAATAGAAATAAAAACAACAGGTTTATTTACTATACCTGTAATCGTACATTTTCAAATAATAACGGTTCACATCTCGTGTTAACTCGGTAAAATTTGCTACTGGTTATTATCTCGTAATAACTCGGAGCGATAATTTCCACTGCCTAACATCTCGTGTTAGATCGGGGAGTAAGTAAATAGTGCAATCAGCATATCACTTTATAAAAAGAAACAATACTCACTAGGTTCCATTTCTTCATCATTAGAGATCGGAAATTCGGGAGCTTTTATACCTAAACCTAGCAAAATCCCGGAAAAAGCGAAGCAAGTATGGAGTCAGCTTCTTAAAAAGAATATTTTAATTATTTAAGTTCCGGGATTCAAATAAAGCATCATGAAAAGCATACCTTTTTTTAGGTTATGACTATTTTCAGCGATTTTTGTCAACATACACGTTGGTAAACAGTTTTAACGACATACATTAAAAAAAAATATTGTATCAGGCGTTACTTTGCGGAAGTCCATGATATATTACGAGAACAATATTTCTTTGCTATTCCGCTAAAAAAACGTGCTGGTCTATCAGTGAAGATAAGATGCAACTATTTGCGTATAAACATGCAAAAAATTACAGCAAACCACCACCAATATTGACAAAAACCTCGACACGTGTTTCGCCTCTCTACGAGGCATCATCAGGAGATGCTGGCAGGAGATGTTGCTTGCGCCACGTCCACTGAGCAAATGAGCCGCCCGGAGCCGTCCGCCATATTTATATTCTGTCCCCCCATACTACCATTCATGCGTGAAAGAGATGGAAGAACACGTAGTAACGGTGATGACGCAACATTCAATTGTTCGTTAATAATAACGCCTCTATTGTTGTACCTAATTATTTCTAGTTGCACTTAAACGCAATCCTTTTTCGCAAACATGCAAGATGTTGTAAGAATGATTGTCAGACAACGCATGGTTATTCTCCAATAAATGTTTTGCAAAATTAGACTTGTCCGGGTGATTATGCCGGTACGACGCAACATGTTCTTTATACCTTGTGCTAAAACTACGGCCTGTTTGTCCCACATAAACTTTATTGCAATTGTCACAGCCAAGCTTATAGACTCCCGACTTTTTTGAGCTTTCCACTTTCTCCTTGCCATTGCAGACGACGAACGTCTAAAGCGCAAGGTGTTATTCGTTTTGAAAGCCACGTTTATATCGTTAGACTTATCTAATATCTAATAGTTGCATCTTATCTTCACTGATAGACCAGCACGTTTTTTTAGCGGAATAGCAAAGAAATATTGTTCTCGTAATATGACATACATTAGACAAGAACGGAAATGCAAAAATACCACGTGTGTCGCTGTAGGTTGATTACCTATTCACTTTTCTGTGGCTATGTACATTTTTTTAATTTATTGATTTAACAGAGATACTTACGTTTGTACCATTATTTTTAATAAAAGTTACAAAACAATTTTGGTTTGATGTTATGTAGCTGTTATATAAATGAATATGTGGATTAAATAATATTTCGTAAATAGGAACAACTAAAATAGTTTATTTAAATACTTTAATACGTATGCGTTCATGTTATCCTAATTTTCGGTATTCCGGGAAATCCCTGGAAATTTATTAGTAAAATTAAATTGAGTCCGCCTCCATGCTACTCAACAACAACGCCGTGTAGGTACTGGGGCCGAAGTTTAGGTATAAAAGCTCCCGAATTTCCGATCCCTATTCATCATGCACTCGAATAAATATTTCTTGACGATTTTTTCCTTAGTTTAGCTTCATACTTTCTTATCTTCTTTTTCCATCGTTCCTCTTCTGAGCATGCTTTTCTTTTAAGCATTGTGATCGAAACTATTTAAAATTATAAATCGAAATTTAACTAGTATCTATCTACTTGATAGTAGCCGGAGCTCACTTTTTCACTAGGTGCGTTCGCCGCGCGCGCACGGACAGGCATGAGGTTGCAGGGACTGGTGCCGTAGAAGGAGAAAGATATATTTTTTCTCTTTCTACGATACCGATGAACTGGGTGCGAATAAGTCCGAACGTTGCAGGGCCTTCGTTTAAATCGTTTTTTAAAATTCTTCGTAAAAATCTTGAGGCGAAGACATGACAATAATAACTGTCCCTATCGGCTTCGCCGGTGAAATGCCAAAATCAAATAAACTATCATTGTCTTTTGGACATGATTAAATATGCATAAAACTAGCACAACACGATTTCATATTGAAGATATAGAGACTAGAATCAATTTGCATAATTTGCTCATTCATTTACTCAAACATAATTTCATAATCTTATGAATTTGATGATCGAGTGTTTCCTTTCCATTAATTTAACTTTAAGGATAGCACCATCTATACGCGGCAATCCGAACTTCTCTAAAGAAGTGGAGGGCATAAGCTTCATCTACATGCAGTATTATTAAGCAGCATTACAATTTAGACGTGTATTCGGTTTCGTAAAATTGGGCCAAAACCTCCCGGAAATAATCGAAGTTAACTTACGTTAGGATTACGAGGGTCGGCTGGAACTCGTTTAAGTAGTTGTACGTTGTAGACGCCGCCAATACGGTCAACATGGCGAGACTCAATGCTATCCAAGCCGACCTTTTTTTGCCAAGCACCCAAAATAGAATCAAGGGTGACAGGATATGCAGCTGTATATCAACGGCAAGGTACCACGTCGGACCAACACACTGAAAAATACGAAATTTTGTACGACCAGTTTTTTGGCTTTATTGAAACGCAACAAAACTATATAGTATATATTACATGTTTGTTTGTAAACGAGATAGTCTACTAACATTTAGGTACTTTTAATCGTATATACTTGTAACTCCGGTTATAGTGATAAAGCTGATAAAGATTTGTACCACTGTGCAGCTGTGTACTCGTAAGTATGTATGTTGTTACCAGCACATTTAAAATTAAGTATACATATATATTAAAGAGTATTCAATACGCCAATAAGGCAGTTTGGCGATGATATATGTTTGTGGAATTTATCAAAGTTATTGCAAAAAAAAACAAGGGTAAGTATATATTTCTTACAATAGTTGTAGGATTGATAAAATTTTGTACGTGCAACAAAGTTGTCCACCAATATTGTCTGCACTTGTGCACTTTGTGCGCCATGATGTCGTTCCATTTTGGTCCATCGGAGAGGTGGTTGAACAAAGTCGCTTGGAGGAAGACTCCCGCAGCCAGCACCGGGAACATCCGCAACAGACGGTTGAGATAGTACAAGTGAATGTTTTTAACGAGGCTCACTGGAAAAGAAACATTATTGTACTTTAATTCGCCTCCGTGTGAACATAAACACCGTTCAATTAATTAATTAATTAATTAATTTATTAGGTTTACCAACAATTGTTTACACCATATATTACATGAATAGCTTGCAATAACAGTTTTATGCTAGATGTAACAATCACTGACAGGTAAACACCACATGCATATTACAAAAAAGGCAGTGAGAAAACTAAAGTTAAAAAGTAACCATAATTATCGAAATACCCCAAAAAAACAACATGGAATTTAAAAGCTCATTTACACACGTTAAGGGGTCTATATCATAAAAGACAATTGCGTTAAAGTCTCTAAAATGAGTAAAATAGAGTGAATAAGGTTTAAGTGCATACAGAGGTCCTGAAAAAACTAAACTAAACCAGACAGGCAATCGCGATCAGTTCTCTTAAATCTAACTATAGGGTCAAAGTGTATATCCGTCACATGACAGCATGCATTTAGCACTTTGCATAATCTCAGGATAGGTGAGTTGCTGCCGGACACAGTGCGTCTGAGCGGAGGACAGAGCGGAGAAATGGGGTTGCGAGGCATTCGGGACGGAGCTCGGAAACATACTTGGTCCAATAATTGCGGACAGACAATTAATGAAAAATTTAGGCTGTTTATTAATGTGACTTGATTATTATACTTTATTTTCAAGCCCATGACTTTATTAATATGTATGATGTATGTAAAGCGCACAAGGTGTATGTAAAGGTAAACATACTCAAATCAGCTATGGTTTCATCTATCCAAGATAATATGTATAATATGATATAAATGTGCATATATACGTCGATTATTACTTGATACTTATAACAGTCATTGTTCAAAAGTTATCATATCTGTAAAACTAAACCTATAAAGCTGGGGTACAGTTATATAAGTACCTACTATTTTGGGACATCAAATAAATGGTTGAATAATGATACTTGAACACAAATGTTCGGCATCATTCGTAGTCTTCGTCGATGAAGGTATCTTGGCAGACCAACTGAGATGAAAAGACACTGTCCGGAGTGAATAATTGTATACTGTGTGTGACAATTTCATATTGTAAGTATGTTTGTCCTTTGGCGTGTCGCTTTGTGAAAGTGAAAGGTAAGAAACACATAAAGAATCTTGTTGATTGATTATATCGACAGACAGTGGTTCAATTTCCAAGTAAGTTTTTGTTGTTACTTTATTGATTAGTGAAGTGATCGGACATACAGTAATAAAATGCATTGTGTTTAATAGTTATTTGTTATACAAGGGTGCAAAGTTGTATTTTACCCGCGAGTGTGGAATTGAAACACAAGCAAGCGAAAGGATTCTATAGTTTAACCACTCGCTTCGCTCGTGGTTAGAATCCTGAGCGTTGCGAGTGTTTCAACACACGAGTAGTAAAATACATTTGCACCCGTGTGTAACACAAAACTTTTCACCTCACTGTAGCGAGGAAAGTGCAACATGCAAAACAACTTTATTTAATTTAAATAATAATATTTATATTTTTTAACAGTAATAAATAGTAATAATAACGTTAAGTAATATCAAGTAGAATTTTGGTCAAGTGCAAGTAGGGTTTTAATTTTCCCATACATTTTGAGACTCAGCGCCTGAATGAAGTCAACAAGCAATTCTTTAAAAGTTCTAAAATATTTATTTTATTCTGTTTTTTAGTATTTGTTGTTATAGCGGCAACAGAAAAACATCATCTGTGAAAATGTTGTATTATGAGTGTTTTACGTTTTGTTATCTGTCAAAAGTCTCAAAAGCTACTTAAACACGCTCCAAGGTCAAATTACTTTCCCCACTAGTGGATAAAATACGTTTTTGCTCACTGGTTTTAAAAGATAAAAGACGGCTTTCCGAGACTGTGAGGGGAAAAACGTATTATATATTCTTGCCTAAATCCTAATAATTTAGAAATATAATTTTTGATTAATTAAATTAAATATATAAGCAATGGTTTTGTAGATAGATAAGCGTCCGTGCCTCGGAAAAAAGAACGTACTTCTTGTCATTTTTCCAACTGTAGTATAAACAATCAGCAGCCCACTTAGGAAGAAGAAAGTATCCACTGTGATTAGAGCCGACGTAATCCAAATTGAAGAAAGTGAGACCATCCACTGTAACAAGCGTAATAAGGATACATTTAGATGATATGTTAAAGAAACAGTGTGTTTTCTATTGCGATTTCTATAAAAACAGTAGTTAAAGTAACTATCAAGAATCAAAGACGCTTCTCAATATTTGTTCAAATATTGTCGATAAGGTTACATTATGGTTAGAGATCGGAAATTCGGGAGCTTTTATACCTAAACCTAGCAAAATCCCGGAAAAAGCGAAGCAAGTATGGAGTCAGCTTCTTAAAAAGAATATTTTAATTATTTAAGTTCCGGGATTCAAATAAAGCATCATGAAAAGCATACCTTTTTTTTAGGTTATGACTATTTTCAGCGATTTTTGTCAACATACACGTTGGTAAACAGTTTTAACGACATACATTAAAAAAAAATATTGTATCAGGCGTTACTTTGCGGAAGTCCATGATATATTACGAGAACAATATTTCTTTGCTATTCCGCTAAAAAAACGTGCTGGTCTATCAGTGAAGATAAGATGCAACTATTTGCGTATAAACATGCAAAAAATTACAGCAAACCACCACCAATATTGACAAAAACCTCGACACGTGTTTCGCCTCTCTACGAGGCATCATCAGGAGATGCTGGCAGGAGATGTTGCTTGCGCCACGTCCACTGAGCAAATGAGCCGCCCGGAGCCGTCCGCCATATTTATATTCTGTCCCCCCATACTACCATTCATGCGTGAAAGAGATGGAAGAACACGTAGTAACGGTGATGACGCAACATTCAATTGTTCGTTAATAATAACGCCTCTATTGTTGTACCTAATTATTTCTAGTTGCACTTAAACGCAATCCTTTTTCGCAAACATGCAAGATGTTGTAAGAATGATTGTCAGACAACGCATGGTTATTCTCCAATAAATGTTTTGCAAAATTAGACTTGTCCGGGTGATTATGCCGGTACGACGCAACATGTTCTTTATACCTTGTGCTAAAACTACGGCCTGTTTGTCCCACATAAACTTTATTGCAATTGTCACAGCCAAGCTTATAGACTCCCGACTTTTTTGAGCTTTCCACTTTCTCCTTGCCATTGCAGACGACGAACGTCTAAAGCGCAAGGTGTTATTCGTTTTGAAAGCCACGTTTATATCGTTAGACTTATCTAATATCTAATAGTTGCATCTTATCTTCACTGATAGACCAGCACGTTTTTTTAGCGGAATAGCAAAGAAATATTGTTCTCGTAATATGACATACATTAGACAAGAACGGAAATGCAAAAATACCACGTGTGTCGCTGTAGGTTGATTACCTATTCACTTTTCTGTGGCTATGTACATTTTTTTAATTTATTGATTTAACAGAGATACTTACGTTTGTACCATTATTTTTAATAAAAGTTACAAAACAATTTTGGTTTGATGTTATGTAGCTGTTATATAAATGAATATGTGGATTAAATAATATTTCGTAAATAGGAACAACTAAAATAGTTTATTTAAATACTTTAATACGTATGCGTTCATGTTATCCTAATTTTCGGTATTCCGGGAAATCCCTGGAAATTTATTAGTAAAATTAAATTGAGTCCGCCTCCATGCTACTCAACAACAACGCCGTGTAGGTACTGGGGCCGAAGTTTAGGTATAAAAGCTCCCGAATTTCCGATCCCTAATTATGGTACATGGTAATCCTTTACCGCAAAACTCCAGTTATCAGAAGTCTACCTTTTTAAATAAATGTTCACATTGCCCAATTAATATCATGCAAACCTCACCTAAAGTAAGTCATTATAGCCGTAAGACTTTCGCCGGGTTGTACTTACTAAATCTCATTATAACCCACCGGGTCATAATATGGTATTGAATCTCATTATAACCCGCTGGTTAATAATGAGATTTGAATTCGTATGAAAAATTGTTCCGTAATATAGACCTACAGCAAAAATTACTTATGTGGCCTACTTACTCTTATACATAAATTACAATCACAATACATAACATTTACATAATATTTATATACTTACTTAAATTATATCTACACATACAATTATACACATATATATATATATGTCGGCGGCAGATCGTTAAATACGCCAGATCACGAAATTCCTAGGCATATCGTGAAACGGCGCCATTTGATGATATGCCTAAAAGTCGGCTAGGCTTATCACGATGTGCCTGATAAACAATACGGCAGATCGATTAGAGCAACGCATTCGTCGATATTCCTAGCTCTATACCGGGCACATCGTAAAATAGTTTCTTTCTTGGCCACTGGTGGCGCTGCACATGCGATGGCGGCCGTTTTTGTTGGGGGCTAATAATCAGGGCGGACAAAAATGGTTTGTCATAAGCGAACTCTGTCTTAGGTCGGTTAGGTTAGGGTTCACTTGTGTCCCTCAGACCAGAAATAGACACCCCGCGCAGCGGGGTGGCGTCGACTCGCTGGAGATTATCAGTCCGCACTTCTTATTTTTTTTAATTTACCTAATTCAATTTTGGACACCCTACTTACGTATAACGGTGAGTATTGAACGATATGCCGGCGTTTCATGATATGCCTAGGAATTTCATGATCAGCCTAAACGTCACTTGCTTGGCCAAATCATGAAATGCCGGCGTTTCATGATATGCCTAGGAATTTCATGATCTGCCTAAACGTCATTAGACAAATCGTTAAACGTTAAGTTTTGAACGATATAGCGGATGTCCTTTAGCCAAATCATGAAATGGCGGCGTTTCACGATATGCCTAGGAATTTCGTGATCTGGCGGATTTTACGATCGGCCACCGACATATATATTCTTCAAGTAACCGCGTTACAAAAATAATGCCTACCTACTGGTTGAATGTCGATATATCTGTCCAGTGTATGCCCAAGATGTTTCGGATGCAGCGCATATGAAAGGTGTTAAGCCGACGTTCATGTTTGGCATACGATGTCCAGGTCTCAGCCCCGTACAAGAGTATGCTAAGGATACAAGTTTGATATAGAACTATCTTGGTTTTCCTGGTTAGATGTTTATTCTGCCATACTCTTGTACTCAGCTTCCCAAACATCGTCGCCGCTTTTCCAATCCGAACGTCGATTTCTGCAACCGGTGAAAGATTGCTCGTCACAGTCGACCCGAGGTAGCAAAACCTGTCAACTGACTCCAACGGGGTGCCATCCAGCAGAATTTTCGGTGTTACCGCATACCCTTGAGCCAGCACAACAGTTTTTCGGGCGTTAATGGACATGGAAAATAGAGCGCAAGCACGTGAAAACTTATCCATAATGGTTTGGAGCTCACACTGCGATGTGGCAACGAAGGCTGCGTCGTCAGCAAACAGCAAATTGTCAACGAATAAATCGTCTCGTTTTTGCTTTGACTTTAGGAGAGAGACATTGTAAAGCTTCCCGTCAGCCCTTGTATGGAGATGGATACCCTGTTGGTCGTCACCAAAAGCGGTTTTTAGCAGTAACGAGAAAAATATACCAAACAGGGTAGGCGCCAGTACGTAGCCCTGCCGAACTCCTCTGCGCATGAAGAACGGGTCAGACACGGTACCATCGAACACCACTGCACCCTGCATACCCTCGTGAAAGGACTTTATCATACCCATGAGTTTAGGCGGGCATCCAATTTGTTCTAATACGGAATAAAGCCCTTCCCTGCTGACGGTGTCGAAGGCCTTGTTCAGATCAACGAACGCAACAATCAGAGGCGTTTTCTGCTCTCTACCTTTTCTTGAATTTGTCGAAGTGTAAAAATCATATCCGTTGTGGAACGCTGAGCTCGGAATCCACATTGACTTTCGGGATACACGCGATCGGCAAGTTGCTGTAGCCTTGACAATACTACACGCCCGAATAACTTGCCCACAATACTAAGGAGGAAAATGCCGCGGTAATTGTTGCAGTCGCCGCGGTCTCCCTTCCCCTTGTACAGCGTGACGATATTAGCATCGCGCATATCCTGTGGGAATTTACCTTCCTCCCAGCATTTCCACAACAGACTGTGCAGAATCGGATCCACACACTCGAGCTTTATGATGTCAGCTTGAGTTCCATCGCTGCCTGGACTCTTTCCGCGTTTAAGCTGTTTTACAGCCTTGTGAAATTCCTCTATAGAGGGTGGAGACTCTAGTTCGACCCAAGTTGCTAATTTAGGCGTATGTTCTAAGGCCTCTGAGTCAATAGCAATTGGGTTCGAATAGAGTTCGGTGTAATGTTGCACCCATCGTCCGAGTTGACGGCAGCTATCAGTTATGATAGTACCATCCGCTTCTTTAAGAGAGGCTGTCTTTTTAGGCACAGGACCTAGAACCTGTTTGATGCCTGAATAAACACCGCTGAAGTTACCGGTGTCCGCGCACTTCTGAATATTGGTGCACACATTCGTCCAGTACATATTTGCATAGTGCCGTGCATTACGCTGAAGAGTTGAGGTGGCGTTTTTAAGTTTTCCCCGCGTTTCCGTAGTAGCCTTCATACGGTGTTTCAATGCAGCTTCGCGTTTGGAGTCGAGCAAAGGTTTTAACTGCTCTAAGTTTTCAGCGAACCAATCTTGGGTCTTAGTTTCCTGGTAACCGAAAACTGTGCCAGCAATGTCCGTTAGCAATAACTTGAAGCTCCTCCACATGTCGTCAGCGTGTGCATCCAGGTTGACTGCGCGTTTTTGACCAACTCCCTGAATTCATTAAGCATCTCGTTATTCCTGGTATTAAGAACGTTCACTTTCTTCTTACCAGGAGGACGAATGGATCTTTTTCTGAGTGAAGGTAATGCGCGCCATCACCAAGGAGTGATCGGTGTCACATTCTGCACTGTGAAAAGTTCTAGTGTGGAGTGTCTCACGAAGGTCATTCTTTCTGGAAAGAATCATATCCAGCTGATGCCAATGTCCAGAGCGAGGGTGTTTCCAAGAAATTTGGCGACATAATTTGCCCTTAAAGTAAGTATTGGTGACGCACAGTTGGTTTCTAGAACAAAACTCTAGCAAACGTTGGCCATTTTCGTTTTGTGTAAGATGTATAATCTAATATTAAAAACCATTATTGATAATTAACAACATAAGGAGCTACGGTAGCCTAGTGGTTCAGGCATGCGGCTGCTAAGCGGCGGTCGTGGGTTCGAATCCCGGCTCGTACCAATGAGTTTTTCGGAACTTATGTACGGAATATTTACCGTTAGCTTTTCGGTAAAGGAAAACATCGTGAGGAAACCGGTCTAATCCCAATAAGGTCTAGTTTTTCCTCTGGGTTGGAAGGTCAGATGGCAATCGCTTTCGTTAAACTAGTGCCTATGCCAAATCTTGGGTTTAGGTGTCAAAGCGGACCCCGGGCTCCTTTAGGGGCACTACCGGGAATAACGCTAGGATTATGATGATTGATAATTAACAACATAGAAAAGTTGAGAAACCCCCGACATTTTCATTTCAAAGTTCAATATCTCAAAAGCGGCTAAACCGATTTTGTTAAGACGTAGCTAAAAATCATTACAATCACGTCAGCTTTAGGACAAAAAACCGCATTAAAATCGGATTACTCGTTTAGAAGCTACGAATTCACAGCAGATACACAGACACGTCAAACTTATAATACTCCCCTTTATACGTCGGGGCTTACAACGAAATATAAAATTTGTAAACCAAATAACCGTCAAATCAATAACAAAAACGAAACGTACCGAAAAGAATTCTGTGCGGTTATAGAAAGGCAAATCTATATGAGTAGTATAGGAGTGGCCCACGATGACCCACATCATGGCGATGGTCCTGACGCCATCCAAGCATTCCAAAGCGCCGGGCACAGAGTTGAATGTGACTAGGCGACGGGTATTTGTATACACAGAGAAGGATTTTTCAATAGTACTGGCTCTCTTTGGATCTGAAAAAAATATTTTAATTTTATTTTATTTTATTTTATTAGAAAACCATCAGCTTTAACATATGATGATATTCTTACAATTAAGATACAACTGTTTAGCCAATAACAGGTCTCCCTAGATTATACAGAAATATTAACGGAGATGCTTAACTTATAACTAACTAACCTTTACATAATGTGTGTGTGTGTTGTGTGTGTGTGTTTGTGTGTGTGAGTATGTGGGTGTGGTGGTGGTTATTATTGCCTCTTTATTTTACTTGCAATTACATTTTTAAATGATTTTTTATTCTTATGCACAAACGGATCTATAGTACTGAAAGTACCATTGTATGTTTTCACTACTCTATGCATCACGGAATTCTTGCAATAGTTAGTGCGACTGTGGGGCACACTAAAAAGACGAGGGTGCCTTGTGTTTGTTTTAGGTGTAAAGTATTTGATTTCAGCCACAAGGTTTGGGCAGTCCATATTACCCCTAATAATATCAAATAACAGGCCCATGTCAAGCATGACTCTTCTATCTTCTAATTGCATCATATTATGTCGTTGACAACTTGTATTATAGTCTGTATTTGTATTTCTAGTTCGAAAATTAAGGTAAATATAAATACAAATTACACCGTTTTTTTTTTTTTTTTAATGTTTTTTTAAGCTATTCTAAACCTAACCTAACCGCCAGCGTGTCGACGTCACCCCGCTTCGCGGGGTGCCTATTTCTGCTCTAATAAGGGACACATGCTAACCCTGACCTAACCTACAAATAATACCATTGTTACGATTATTTATTGTTTTTTTACTGCGGAGGGCTTCGTCCCCCCCCGGCCCCTTTTTTTCTAGCTGCCCTAACCTAATAATAATAGTTATTTATTATCTCAAGGGACAGTAAAACGGGCGGCTTAGAGCTTGTACTGTTCATCTTCACCTTGCCTCTTAATTAGTAATTGTTCACATGGGTACCTGCCATCTACCACTAGACTTCTGCCACGCAGGCATAGCGTGCTCATGCTGATTTGTGGTCATTGCCCGGCTTATTTTTTTAAATATTTTAAATATAAAACCAACGAATACGCGAAGATGTCGTTAAGTACAGCGTTAGAGGAGCGCCCAATAACCTCCAATCTTCTAAAGAAGGACGAGCTCGAGTACTAAGTCAGGGTGCGCCAGGCGGCGCCACTACCTACAGTATAGGAACTTCGGAGCCAGCTGCGGAAGCTGAACCAAGACATCCCCACCGACGAGGTCGTAGACTATGACGGAGATGTCGCCGACGAGCTAGATATGATCTCGTCGAAGATGGACGACCTGCGCAGGTTGCTACAAGAGTCAAAACAACCTCGCACCTCGTTAAAGGTACTCCATTGCGTACAAGCAGCTGCGCACCACCTATACCATCGACTGACTCGACTCTCACCTTCAGAGTCGGAAATGACCAGGCGCTGCGAGCTAAGCGATCAGCTAGATAAGTTATTAGTGCGATTGAATAATATATTGCTCACTTTTAGAAGTGCCCTGACACAGAACATCGCTCAGGATGTGACTACCGCTGCTAAACCTACCTGTGCAGCGCCACATAACAATAATGCGGTACAGAAATTAGACATTAAATATGACGGCAAGCCCTGCGTTAAGGCCTACCTACACAATGTAGAGCAGGCGCGTGTCTCCCGGGAGATTCCCGACTCGACTCTGTCCCGCTCGGCGCTTCACCGACGAGGCATCCTCATGTATCGATGGCATTTGTGATCAGGTGCATTGCTGCACGGACCTCAAGAGTATGATGCTCCGCGATTACTTGCCTGTGGACTACAACGAGCGCTTACTTTGTGAAATAAGAGCGAGGACGCAAGGATTTGACGAATCTATAGTCAGTTATATTAGTGTAATGCTCAATTACTACTCGCGCCTAGAGACTCCCCTACCCGAAGCGGAAAAGTTGAGTCTTATTGCAAAATATTACACCGTTTTACTCAAAACAACTAGCTTTATTTGCTTTTAACTCCATTACTGACCTTAAAGACCGCTGTCGCCAGCTGGAGGCAGCAACTCAACGTGCAAAACGCTTCGCTGAGCCTAATAAAGACTTGTCGAAGTCCCTTGCTCAAGACTTGGTGCATGTATAAACCTATTTAGCTTATATCAAAGATATAAATTTATACGATAATGACATAAAGATATGCTTACCTCCTTGAAGTATATGTGTATAATAAATATCGTAGCTCGTACTCAGGATGGTTATGAGGAGAAGGAAGCCAAAAACAGCCCTGAAATGAAAACAGTCATGTGAAAAGCAACTCTAATCATTTAATTTTGCTACATAAGTAATACATTAGGGACAGTTAGCAATATTATGTGAATGATGCTTTGGTGCTATTACTTACATAGCAGCGTAATCACCGGGTACAAATGGCTTATCATTGTTGAGCCTGCAGAATTCCTCAGTGAATACTAGACCCACGGCAGTGGTGTTTACCAGAATATTATCGATAAACTTCTTAGGTGTACAAGCTTTTGGGATGCATACTGCAAGTCGGAAGGCGTCATCAGCCAATGCATTTCCTTCTGAAACTCTGATTTAAGACAATAATTAATAGTACATTACTACAGAGGCCGGGAAGTAAGGGGTTGCCGGCCGAGTACATATACCTAGACGGCTAAGCGTAGCGAGGCCGGATGTTTATGAGGCTGGCAACCCTTTTCACGCCGAGGTATATATAGTGCTTTTCTCAAACATGCAATGAAATAAATAAATAAAACTCCAAGAAATCAAACTTAAATTTTCTTGGCAGAACGCCGTGATGCTGCGCCACAAATTGTGTAATGGAAATTAAAAAAGAGCATCTTGCCGGCCTAGGCCTCCAATTTCGTATGAAATGCCATTACGGATTTCTCGTCTCGCTGCGCCCGAAACATGACACTTCGAAGCCCATTATGAAGAACACAACGTCAATATTTCATTGCATGTTTAAGAAAAATCATATTTAGGTTGAACGTGGAACAAAACAAATAGCTACATTTGATGGTTGTAAACTTTCACAGACTAAAGTTTTGTAGAATTTTGTTTCACATAAAATGCTTCGCGTGTTATCATTTCGTAAAATATTAATTTCGCAGAATACTTACATTATAGAAATTTAAATCATTGATTGTTTTTACAAGTAAAACTTAATTGTTCGATATGCCTTGTCATAGAATGTATTTAATATATTCTGCATCCTCATATTATTAAGTTTATGCAAATTTTATTACCAAGACAACAGTTTTATAGAATCCGGTTTCTAATAGTATTATTGCTCATACTATCATTGTATTGAATTATCAAAGCGCGGAATAACTTTGTAGAAATTTTAATCATAGATTTTATTGTTGTTGCAAAGATAATTCATTATTAATCAGTTATTACCAAGAAAAACATTGTATCGAGTGGCAGTTTCTAAACGTTTACATTCATACCTTTGTAAAAATTTGGCAGAAATTGAATTTATAAAGAAAATCGCCAAAAAGTTAACTAGATGTTGGCTGGTTGTTGGCTGTTCTAAATAGATGCATGTAAAACTGAGTTGCTCGTATAATGATTTTAACCTAACCTAAACTTAACCTAACCGCCAGCATGTCGACGTCACCCCGCTTCGCAGTGTGCCTATTTCTCCTCTAAGGGACACAAGTTTGTTTCATTCAAACATTTCGACTTTTCAAGCGCTCGTAGTGAGACATAAAAATATAGATTTCCTCTGCCAAATTACATCTTGGAAACTACCTATATTCAAATTTCGAAATACTTACAAACTGATTGAGGATTAACTTATTAATAATTGTATTTTACGGGTCTAACGCGATATTTTATGTACTTTTATTTCATCTTCAATTTATATTTAAATACTAGCTATACCTGCGACTTCGTTTGCATGGTAATTTGGTGGGAATTAACGCTTTTCTTCTCTTGGACATAGGACACATGCAGTTCTAATTTAACCTATCAAGTAAAACGTTGAACAACTACTATTTCAGTTAAAAATCGTTTGTCACTGTCACTCTAATATTTAAATTAGTAAGACAGGGATAAAACACGTTTTATTTATCAGAGGTATTTTAAGTAGTATGAATAAGGGGGTAAAAGTTTAGTAGAAGTTTGTGGCAATAGATCCAGCAGGTAGAGGACACAATACGCATGCAGCATTAAATGTTTATAGAGCTTCTTCTCTACATATTTTTAAATAAACAAAACACGTGATGACTGAAATGGACTTGAATCACTCCGACTCTCAGGTAAAGACGTGTTTAGGAATTAATGATAGATAATCCTTTCTAGTATCTATTCACCGGTAAGTGTTTACGCGGAACAAGAGATCTCCTTTTAATTCTCCAAACTATACCTAACCACTAGGTAAGTTCTACAACCATAACACGAGTCCGAGTCCCTTTCTAATATAGGTAATTATCAAAAATATAAAAGTAATATAATTATTATGTTTTTTTTTCATATTGCAATGTTTATCGCACTATCACATTCTGCCAAATTTTGTGTATGTTCCTGCCATGGCCAACATAATGAAATTTTAAGCCTAATTGTTAGTCATAACTACGCTGTTTTTTTTTATTTATTGGAGATTATAAAGTGTATTAGACATAGACATACTTTATTGGTGATAACACATTACAAGTCAAACGTATACAGTGGCCCATTAAGCTTCTCACAGACTGGCCCGGCCTGGCCGCGGCAGTCAATAGTAAACTTGTCATTAGCTGTCAACTTTCCTATTGACCGCCACCGCAGGCCGCGCCAGTGTGTGTTATGATAATGGCCAATTTCGGTGTCTCATATTGGCTGCACAGGCGCGCGAGCTCTCTCGATTTTTCTCACACTATCCGTCTCTCTCTTATTAGAAAACTTAGAAAGAGAGGTATATTGTGCGAGAAAAATCGAGAGAGCTCGCGCGCCGTCTTGTGATAGCCGTGCTGAATCTTAACTTGAAGGCGCGGAGTACGAAGTTATAATACCGCCTTAATACTGACGCGATTGATTAGTAATGTTTCATGGGTAAAAGGCCCGGTCTATGCTGATTTAATACATACTGTTTATTGCTGATAAAAGTATTAGTATACTGACAAACCAATACGTGTAATCTTGCAGAAACTCAAATTGACTTTTTGGCTGAACGCGTGAAAAGCACGATGCCATGCCATAAAAAAAAAACAAAAAAAGAAGAGAGCCACTTTTGTTTGACGTTGACGATATTTTGTTGATGCATTTATTTAAATTACACCTGGTCTTTCGTCGGGGATGCGGTCAGCGGTGGACGCCTTGCTTCTCAAGCGGAGCTTCTGACGCTGATTGCATTATTGACGACTGACCAAACTACCGAACAACGTCGCTTTATAAGCAAACTTGACACTGGCGAAATCATCTTAACTTAGATGGAAGCCATTTTTTTTTTTTTTTTTTTTTTTTTTTATTGAATTGAAATTACACCTTAATACGAATTAAGCGCATATAAGTTCCCATATCAGAATGGATTATTTTTTTATGCTCTATCGTTTCGTATGCGTATGAAAGGTGCACACACCGGATCAAAATTATTAATGTTGGATAGTAATAGTAAGCCCGCCATTTTGACGTCACTGACAGTTGACAACAGATATGGCTGCTAGAATTTCAAGAAGAAATGAAAAATTTACAAATTCAAATGTTCCGGAAAATTAATTAACCGTCGCAGTCGGATAAAAACTATCCTAATCGGAAGCTAGAATAATAATGTACTTATAAAAAAAGTTCAATGTTTTTCCGTTCATGGGAAACTGAGATCATTCGTGACAGAACAACGCTTAGTGTGATACTGGCTATTTCTTTTTTTTAATTCAGAGATTTATTATAAGTGAGAGGTAATATATCGACGGTCCCTATTAAAAGAGTCGGATCTGCAAAACAGCTACTTTTTAGGAGAAGCTGTCAAAGTTTTTGGAAAAAAAAATTGTATGGGGGAAATTGTTAATTAATGGAATATCGTTATCAAACTTCGAATGTTTGCTTATTAGTAGGTTGTTTATTACTAGCCGTTGAGCTTACATGTACTTTATCAGCCATTTTTACAAAAAAATACAAAAACCTCTTATATTACTTTTTTAACCGGAATAGCTTAAGCATCATTTGTCGGAAGTGCCACATACGACGTTTTTGTCTGGAAATTGTATTCATAATTATGTCGGATGTACCACATCCGACAAAAAAGGTACTCCAAAAAATGTCGTAATTGGCAGAACTGACATTGTTGCACGGAAACTCTTATGTAACAATTGAATACAGAGATAATTTACTTGATAACTTAACAGGCTATAAATTACATAAAATACACAACAAAAAACACGCTACACTTTTCCGTGTAAAATAGTAGAATGTGTTATATCCGACACTTTGTACTCACTGTGTGTCCCGTAAACATGTCGGAACTGTCACAACCGACGTTTTTAAATGTCATCTGTTCTTAGATCCGACATTTTTATCTTGGTTTTTAGAAAAAGTATTGAGAAAAACTAAAATCTGTGAATGTGGTTTTAAAATGTAGAGTTTTTTACGACCTAAGCCGCTGAAAAACAAAAACTCAAATTTTGCAGATCCGACTCTTTTAATTGGGACCGTCGATATGTGTACAAAGCTCGTGAGTTTAAAGTGTTAGGTATGTGGTTAAACTTGTTAAATTTACTCTTTGGTTGGTGAACATACACGTGACAATTTTATTTATAAAGATATATGTTTCACGCAAATAAAATTATGAACATAATTTGTTTACCTCATTAAATCCATATCGGTTCCAGATATTTGACTGTACTTGGCCATCTCTGCCCGCACTTTTTGAAGATTTTTGATTAACTCCCTGTGTTTCCTTGTATTCGGCAAAAGTTCTGGCCACGGGAATTCTGGCCATTCTTCGGGCCACTCTGGCCAGCTCTCCGGCCACTCTTCTGGCCACTCTGGTAGTGTAGGTAGTCCTAAATCATTTTGCATCATCGGGACATTGATCATGCAGTATTTTCCCTCTATATTGGATGGTGAAAAGTCTCCGCTGATTTGTAAACACTGATGATAGTTTCCGAAATCGACAAAGTTGCCCTTAAAAATACCTCGTGGGGCTCTTAAGCCCGCATCGATAACTGTGGAAACAATATCCCTGTCTATTTAGAGACGAAACGAGAGTACGAATAGTAGGTATGTTATGAAATTAGAATGAAATCGGAGATGTCATCAGAACTATTTTTATCAGTTCGTAAAATTGATCGCCGTTTTATTGCATTTTTATTCTAAATAAGGAAAGTTAACTTTTTAATATTTTTGGCAAGTAATTTCTTAATAGTTAAATAATGGCCACTTAATAACTTCTGACATACACTGCATGAAAAATGTTGTTACGTTGTATATATGGTAAAGTGTGGCCCAGTTTTATACAAGCACTAAACCTGTATTTAATCGTAACACACTTGTACTAGTTATCTTTACTCATGTGGTTTTTGTTAATGGAAACTTGTAAGTCGTATGATAAAATATATACTCACATTCTGCCATCAGCATACTACTATTATTTCGTATATAACTTAATTGCGCTTCGCATAATTCTTCATCTAATACGTTTTCATATAATTCAGTATCAAATGCATTTCTTCTAGGCATTTGAAATTCCATATAAGCCCTAGCTGTATGTAGACATACCACGCCGAAAACAAGAAAAAACACTTTTGCCATTTTGTAAAACTAATGTCACATCACTTTACCATATTATTCTAAACCACTGCAAAGGTCTTCGTCTAGACTACCAATGCAAAGATTTGGCTTTTATTACTTTAACAATCTTCAATTAACGATTAATGCTTGTAATAGATTTTAATACGCCTTAAAATTAATATTGATAACTGAAATGTTTACTGTGAAGGGTTCTATAGTATTTTATTTTCGATTTTTCTTTTGGAATCAACTATATTAAACGACTTGAAACTGTAGTAAGCACCTTTTGTCTTGCCTAACGCATTTTGACCGAATATAATGAAAGTTTCAGTTGACCTACCTAATGCGTGTTCTCTTTAACCAGCATGTCTTAAAGTTAAATGTTTTAGATTTAGACTTTGCTACTGCTTGGTAATTGAAAACTTTCCGTGCATTAACATCAACATTTTTTCGGCCATTTTATGATAAACGCAATAAATTTATCATGAAATGGCCGAGAATTTGAAATAAATACCGTAGGATGTAACATTTGTGTGTAAATCAGCGTCCAAATATAATAAAAAAACTGGCCCGTTTATTTTTAATTTAGGTTGGAATCATCACATAACCATCATCGCCATTAAAGAGCTACACTCTTATCGATATAGTGAGTAATCTCACCGTAAATAAAGTATAAGGAGACCTACTTACTTGTGGTAGCAAACTTTCTCCTTCACCTAGTTAAATAATTATATATCTTGATCTCTTATTCAGATTTTTTGTTTTTCAATACTTCAACGAAGAAGCTGTGGCACCGCATCAGGTAGCCCATCATTGTGGGCTGTCTCGTTTTGATCTCTCTAATGAAATATTAGAATAATGAAATCAAATATTAAATGATTAAATGATAAAAACGTTAGAAATTATTACATATCTCTTAACGGAATTCTGAAAATATTGTGTTATCTGTAATTTATAATCCCATATAAATATGCCTTTTAAAAACGAAGCCAAGTTTCGAAACTCATCCACCGTAAAAAGTTGTGGGATATTTCGTAGAGCCAAGTCTCAGGCATTCTTATTAATCTTAATTTGCTAGCTTAATAAAATTATGCAACTTGGCAAAATTACGTTTACGTTGACTAGTTATTATTCTTAAACTACTGGTTCAAATTAAATGTAATTTGAAATATACAGTGTTTATACAATGCCTGCTTGGTTACTGAAAATTCAGGCTTCTAGTATTATCCACGACGAAGTTATAGGGGGGTCGAAAATGCCCTGAACTGCTTCTAGAAATTGATGGTACGGCCGTGCCGCTGTTTTGCTCGACTTGGCGGGTGTACTGCCGTGCCCCCGGGTGACGTTTTTTTAAATCCTGATAATTAATGACAGTTTAATCTTATCATTCCAGTTTCACAGAATAGCAGACGTGATGAATCATTTGGAGTGGGAACCTGGGAAATTACTTTTATTGCATTTGATTTCTTTCTATGCACCAATTTCTGTTTATTATAGAGGTAGAATCAGAAAATGTAAAGCTTTGGGTGTCTAATGATGTGTTTAACAACATATATATATAGTTTTGTGTATATAAAAGCGAATATCTAAGTTTCAACTTGTATTAGTGATACATATAAAGAAACCGTGTAATAAAAATAGGCTACACTTTTTTTTATAACATACACGATGTCCCAAAAGTTAACGTCAACCCAGGTCATACAGTTATAAAAAAAAACCGGCCAAGAGCGAGTCGGACTCGCGCACCGAGGGTTCCGTTCAAACCTGTAGGTATTATAGACCTGAGTATTTGATATGAATTTCAATTTAATACCTCTTTGCGTTCATGAGGAAAGGGGTAGTAACTTTAAAATTATTAAAAATATTTTTATTATATGATGTACCTAACTAAACATATACGGTTTTCGCAATTTTTCCTTTATCTGTGCTATAAGACGTTGCTTCGTACTGAATTTCAAGATTCTGAGTTCACGGGAAGTACCATGTAGGTTTTGACTCCCTTGTGAGTTTCTAAAATTTGCGGAAATTTGCGGTATAAACGGCTGTATCTCGTGATTGCGTTGGCTTAGAAGTTTGATTTTTTCACAGCTCCAAGGGACAGTAGACATGTGCGACACAGCCGCCGGCTGCTTGTCCGCTCTATGGTATTATATGCTCTGAGATTATCACTAAAAGTATGTCTAGGATATGTTGCATGACATTATATAAACAGTTTTTATGACGATTCAACTGCGCCGTAAAGCTTTAATATATGATGGGGTCACCTGTTCACCCGTATCTGTCAAACGTCAACTCAACATAATTGCACGGTATGTCGTCAATAAGTTAGTGACAAGAATTAAATGTTTGAGAGAAGCATTTTTAGTCGACTGAACCTTTTTGCATAGTCGGCAACTTCTAATAGAAACTATCTTAGAGAGCCCTAACCCTAACACGATACAGATGTCATTTGTAATACGGTAGTTAACTGATAGTATAAGCAGAAACTATTTTCGTACGTTGGTGTTGGCAGCGATGTCAGTTATCGACGTAGCTCGACGACTTAAATAAAAATTCGATGAAAAGTTGACTGTTGTATATTTAAAAAAAGATAGTTTGCGCAGAAGTAGTATGGTATGGGATATGAAAGGTAAGTGACTATTGTATGGGCAAAATCAACGTGCACGTGGAGTCATAAATCACTCGCCCGCACTTTAGTGATGCGTGTCGTGGTATTCTCAAATCAACGTGCACGTGGAGTCATAAATCACTCGCCCGCACTTTAGTGATGCGTGTCGTGGTATTCTCAAATCAACGTGCACGTGGAGTCATAAATCACTCGCCCGCACTTTAGTGATGCGTGTCGTGGTATTCTCAAATCAACGTGCACGTGGAGTCATAAATCACTCGCCCGCACTTTAGTGATGCGTGTCGTGGTATTCTCAAATCAACGTGCACGTGGAGTCATAAATCACTCGCCCGCACTTTAGTGATGCGTGTCGTGGTATTCTCAAATCAACGTGCACGTGGAGTCATAAATCACTCGCCCGCACTTTAGTGATGCGTGTCGTGGTATTCTCAAATCAACGTGCACGTGGAGTCATAAATCACTCGCCCGCACTTTAGTGATGCGTGTCGTGGTATTCTCAAATCAACGTGCACGTGGAGTCATAAATCACTCGCCCGCACTTTAGTGATGCGTGTCGTGGTATTCTCAAATCAACGTGCACGTGGAGTCATAAATCACTCGCCCGCACTTTAGTGATGCGTGTCGTGGTATTCTCAAAAAATGTTAGATTACGTTTGAACTCATTTATTGAAAAAGTAGGTATAAATGTTTTACTTTAAATATTACAAAAATCTAAAAAAATAGGGACCAAATTCAGCTACCTACCTCTTAGTTAGCTACAGGCGACGTGTTTCAAACTCTTCGGGAGCTCTTCTTCGGGATGAGTGTTTTCGCGGCAATTAGTATCACGAATTTTAAATTCAATAGCTATGTTATTTAAAATAATTAATCTAATGATTTGGAAAAAAAAACATTAGGGCACTACATATGCAGTAATGTCTCATCGATCAAAAGTACATCATCGATAAGCCATGTCCACTTGTTGCACATCCTTGTTGATGGCTCATTTTTGCCCGGTCTCACATTATAGTCCGACCGCTTCACTCAGTCCTCGCTTGCGCGGCGCGCGGGGGCTATAGAGCGGCGGCGGCAAAGCTCGGCGCCCGCAAGCCGCGCGCCTAACCGTTATACCGCACGCTGCGCAGGTGAGGACCGAGTGTAGCGGTCGGACTATAGCAAGTTTTGACATATTTGAGTTAACGATTTTAGGTAGCTAGGTTTAAAACTTAGGTATATGTCGCACATTTTTCTTCTATTGGTGCTTTCAAAAGCTCCTCTCATGCTAACCGTGCCCGGGGCGCGCCTTACCTAATGGATTTGAAGTAATGGCATTTATCCTACTATAATATTATAAATATAACACATATAACACATATATAGTACCTATTATTTGTATTTGTATAAATGCGAAAGTTTGGGTGTTTGCTACTCAATCATGGAAAAACGGCTATTGATGATGATAATAATAATTAACACTTTCAGTGCCAGGAACCCGCTAGGTGGCCGTTCTGCACGTAGGCGTTCTTATGGACATCCATACTTATAATCAGGGATGCCGCGGATGCGACTTTTTAGAATATACAAAAAAATAACATTTGTATAGTGGACAAAGCCGTAAAGGTTTAACTACCGCTGTATTCTAAGTTTTATGTTGATAACGGAGACTGATAAACAAAAAAATCATATGATTTTACTGAATCTTACCTTCTCCCATCGCTAATTTGATTAGTGTGGAGAAAGGCGAGTCTATCACCAAAGTCACTTTTAAACTGACTACAAACGTCGCCACTAAGTCAGCCAGAAACCTGTAAAACTGAATTAATGGGTTGTTCTGTTCATCATATTCTCATCAAATGCTATAAATGAACATGTGATTTTCCAGCCAGTTCGGGTAAGCGGAACTATAGATGTCACATCTTACCACAAAAACCAACATACCTAACGCATAACCGTGAAGTGACTTGGCCCCACAGAAGCAGCATTGACGATGTGTATGATGGCGTAGTGGAAGATTTTTATCGCGAAGGAGATCAGCGCTGGCAGCTTCCACATGCGCAGTGACAGGAACTAGTTGACACATTGTTGAATAACAATTGGCTAGATGCTATCTGGTTGTTACATGGATATGGGCAATCTAAGATTAACTTTTTTTTAATTACTACAAACTTTGGTAAACATTTTCTCAGAGAACATTGTTTAGAGACGACCTCATGTTCATATCACATAAGTTAGATCGTCGTTTCCAACATTATCACTTTTTAATTTTATAAAAAGGTCTACACCAAAATAGTAGACACTAAATAAAATAATCAATAATGTTATATTTTCTCGAATAAGGATAAAAAATGTAGTCAAATGGAGAAAAAATCAATGCAAAAGGTTAAATAATCACGAAGTTATAAGGGCTATCCAAAGTTTTAAGAAGGGATATTTTCTGTCCCTTTTTCGCAAAACGCAACCTCATATGAAAAGATGACGCTGGAAGAATGTGACGTCACAGAAGACGGCGACGTGCCGCGCCCATCGTGGTCGGAGCCGCCGTCGATGCGGCCTGTCGGCAGCATATAATTTGACGTTACACACCGTTTGCGTACAAGCAATATTAAATCGGGTGTAGCTTCGTAATTCTTTGAGATATCTGAATGGGATTTTCGTCACTAGGCATATTTTTTTGCCTTCTTTCTTTTGGAGTAATAATAATTTTCGAGTCTACACTCGTATTGTAATTATCATTTTCCTGTTAATCGGGATAATCTAACACGATAACACACGCCTGTACTGTATTCATACTCGTATAATTGATTATTGATCTTGATACGTAGCTTAGTTTGTCATCAAGGTTTCACCGCCGATAAACACCTAAACCTTGTCTGTAAACAAGCTCAGTATGGTTGCCCTTCTAATTATTATGCAATTGTAAAGACAGTTATTATGTACGTTGTATTACTTACATACTCTACATAGAAGATAAAAATCTTTCTCCCTTTACACACATTATCAGTAGTTTTACTGACTTGCATATGATGATAATGATGTCCTCCCAGACGTATCTCTCGACGGCAACACCCTGAAAAAAGTATAAACTAAGGTTGGGAAATTATACGTGTATGGGCTCGAGTGTGGTTTACAAAACTAAATTTGGTTTTGAACACGTATGACAGCAAGAGACACAGTGAAGCTGTTCACTAGAGTTATAAGTGTAGTGGTGATATGGCTTGGGCCGAGTTTTATGGAACTGGTGTTTGGTGTCCAGATCTTCGAGACGGGTGCGTTCGAAGTGATTGATACCCGTACTGACAGCAGTTTGCCAGTCCGATCTCTGAGTAGGAAGTTCCTCCCACGACTCACGCCGGTGGCAGACAAATGGCGTTTTAGCACATCCTTGTACCGTACGTACTGCCCGCCAGCTCTGCGTTTACCCAAGGCTAACTCAGAGAAGAATATAGCTTTAGGCAGTCTTGATGTCACCATACGCACAAGGTGTCCAACTGTCCACACCAAGGCCAATTGCCCTTTTATGAGCAGACATTCCTGCCTTGTTCGTCTGACGTAGAACCTCTGACTTTGGAATACGATCCTGCCATCTCAGCCGAAGAATTGCACGGAGACATCTTAGGTGAAAGGAATCAAGACGCTTAATGTTCCCTTTTTACAAGCACCATGTCTCCGACTTATAGAGCATAAGGTAAGATAACCGCTCTGTAAACGGTGAGCTGTGTAGTCTGAGATTATGAGATTTCCAAACTCGTTGGTTTAGGCCTCCAAAGGCTTGAGACGGTTCTCAGAACCAGCCTCAATTTTAGAGTAGAAATTGCTCGCTTTAAAGAAGTAGGCGTTTTTCATTGGGACTGTTATTTAAATTATGAGGCAATTTGAAGGCTTAACGGATGTTGTTATATTATGAGAGTATTATTATAATTCAAATTAATAATTTAGAATAATACGTAGTAAAAGGGAACACTTGTGGGTTCCATATATTTGGTTTGTTTAGGTCAAGATCTATTGGTTCTAGTAAATGCTAGTTATCGCTATAATAGAGTAAATATCATTCATTATATATTTGGGTTTATGTAAAGTAACGATGTTGGTTGACATATTAGAAAATGCTATTAATTGAGGATTTCTTGAATATCCGTTGTTTGAACTCAGAAACCAACTTTAGGGTGAGTTTAAATGTATTCCAGTTAAATTTCAAGGTGGGTTTGGCTGTTGTGTGGTAATTTTCATTGAGATTTTAGGGTTCATAATCACAAATATTTTGTAATGTTTGAGGTTAATTTTGGTATTGAATATCAACATACAGCGTGAGCTAGTAATTGTGGTGCGACGGGTTTCGACTTGTGTGGCGTGGGCCAGACATAGTGGCGCCAACGGTACCCACTGAATAGGAGTCAGATGTATGATTACGACGACGCCGTAGGGGGGGGTGCAAGCGATTGGATAAGCTATAACAATGACCATAAGGGTTTATATCGGTTGAGAGTTCATGTTACAGTGGTTCTGGTGTCGGCGAGGGTATTTAAGGCGTTGAGCGCGGAGGAGCGTCACTTTTTCACGGGACACGGACGGAGCAACAAATCACTTTTTCACGGGACCTGCGGGGCGACACTTCACTTCTCTACGGACACGAGACGGGACTCCAACTGCTACGAGGCAGCGACGGGGCCAGAGGCAGATCTTCAGGCAGAGAGGCTAGCAGTGTATGGCAGAGCTGCAAGGTCTACCGTCGAGCAGCATCTTCGGCTGTTGTGGTAAATTGGGTGGTCCCAGCGAGCCCAATCTCTGGTAGGATTTTAATCTAACTTTATTTTACTGATCAGTGAGTGTATTGTCTGTGTCTATTTCCAACATTATCATATCTTTCTATTAGCAATCAATATCGGTTGGCAGCATAAAGTATATACCTATGCGAGTGTTTTAAATGTGTAGCGGTATTGTAACTTTGTAACTACCTCCATTCAAGAGTGCGGTTTATCCCTAAGCGATGCATAATTGTTGGTTATGGTTTAAGCCTAATCAGCGAGTAATTATTAGTAATTATGTAGGGTTATACTATTAGGAATACGGTTATATATAAGCTATTTTAGTATATTACGTACGACTGTTGCCGTACTATTTTTCATATGTAATTCAGTTATTCGAATGCGTTTATTTTAATTAAGTTTCGCGAGGTGTTTCAGTAAATTAGTGTACTACCAAATTACACTAGTAAACATATGTAGTGATTTAGTACATACGTCAAGTACCTACTACTGACGCATTGAAGTAATTCATGAGTGAGGTTTATTATTAGGATATTATTATTATTGGGCTATTTTATACGGAACTCCTTTTGTTAGGTAATTGGTTAAAAGTGTTAAAACCGAGCAGCTTCTTTCAGGTAACAAACTATTAATAGAAATGTTGCGAGCCAACATGATTCCACACGGAAATATATAAGAAATTAGGGGTAGTCGGTGTCATGAGGAATTAGTAGTGTGATTTCTGAGTAAAGTCGATACAATGTTGTGTGTAAGCATTCGTGTTTGAGTCTCCTTAAGTAAGCCACCCATAGCTGCAAGTGCACTGTCAACGACCCAGACATAGGTGGTTCACTCGATAAGAGGTTCCCAATCTGGAGAGACGTGAACTACTTTTGACGAACCCTACATGGAATGCATTGACAAGGGCGAGTGGTCAAGGGATCTCGATCTTGCTAATTGAGGTTTCTTTCCGTTTGTCTGGTTGTCTAGTTTTAGATTGACCCTTCTGTTAGAGAAGATTTGTTATCGATTTTACAAGGGATGCATACTTTACCTTAATATCTAAATTCTATATTTATGAAAGTTAGATGTCAGTAGTTCAAGTTAACATATGTACCGAGGAATTTTGTTATGGAATTTTCAATAAATATGGTGTGATTAGAATGGTGGTTAATTGCCAGTTGTCAGGCTCAATTGTGCATCGTCGTATATCTATCAATCTCTCGACTATAAAGGTGCCTTTGGGTCCTGCAAAGCTGGGATTGTTCGCTAGACTAGTCACACTACAACCTTTGAAATATCTCTATAGTAAAAATCTTTCTGTAAATTTTAAGCGATTTAATTTATTCTCCGATTTAATTTTAATAACTAATCATTCGGATGTGAATATTAGGAAATGATTTATAATATAAGTTGTACGTAATAAATAGGTCAAAACGATAGTCCACTTTTAACCATTTATTTCTGTATCTCGACGTCATCATCCAAAATCATCATCATCATCAAAATCTTAATATTTTAAGATGTAGGTACATCATTGAACGAACTCCTTCGAAGGAGTGACAAAAATCTAACTAAGTGAATTATATTTATATATAGCTTATTTAGATAAGTAAGTTATTCCATAATAAGTTGTGGATTTTGTTGGTTTGAAGAAACAAGTAAGTTAAGTTGTAGGTGTGAAAATATACTTATGGTATGATGTTATTAACGTGTAAACTTTTCTTTCTTAGTGCGTCGTCTCCCTCTCACCTTGTCGAAAAGCACCTGGGACTACTTTCACACAGCGTCGGGTCCTACCGCTAGATATTCGATCATGAATTGGCCTACACTTCAGAGCAAGCCACGACCTTATTCTATCGGCAGGTTTAGTTAGGATACTTTAGACTAGGATCCAAGGATAATATTTTCAAGAATAATTTACAGTTCTAATTAGTGTGATCATTTCATTATTAGTAGGTACGGAGCTAGCCATTTTCGTTTGATCCGCTTTGCTTTTGGACTAGCATTCCTAGGAGACAAAGTGGATTCCTTAATGAATTCTAGCTTGAATTTGTTGGGATAAATAACAAAAGTTTCTCTAGCATTAGGATAATTAGATCTAGATTAGAGTCTTAAATTAATAAATTTACTAATATAATCGGCCGGGACTAACCTTATTGTTTTACTCGCTTTGTTATTGGGTTAGTATTGTCTAGGAACCAAAGCGAATATCCTATGAAATCTAGCTTGATTCCATTGGATTAAATAATGAAAGTTTCTTTAGCTTCAACATAAAATACTACTTCCAATGTTTAATGAGCAATAAATAATGATTTGTTTCCCCTCATTACTTGTTTAATTATTTACCTTTAGCTACACCTACAGGTAGGCTACCATTACAGCTAGGCTTTAGGTTAAGTTCAGAATAGGAAATATAGATTTATAGAGACTTTAAGCTAGGAATCGTCACATTTTAGTGCCTCGACCAGGACAGACATGTTTATGGCCGTTACCGGGATAAGTCAGTGATTGTAGGATCAGTGAATTTAGGGTTAAATTCTTTTTTTTAATCGTGGCTTGCTCTGTGCTAGGGTTAATGTTTTATTTTTACCGTCACCCGTACTGTGTGAAGGTTAACTAATTGTTTTATTGCAGCTTGTTCTGTAGTGGGTCACTTGATCCACATTTTGTTGCCGCTAAATGGGTAGAATGGTGAGAGGGTATGGTTTAATTTGCTTTTGTTGATAATGATGTTGTTTTCAGGGATATTTTGTTTGTATTGTTTTTTACGCAAAAGGTAGTGAAACGGTTAAATTTTGCTTTGTTATTGTCGAACTACGTCTCGTTATAATTATGCATAGGATCGTCATTGATTTGCGTATTAAAGTTGGGGTTGTTAGTCTTATAAAGGCAAAATTAGTTCCGACGTAAAATTTGTAGAACTGGGGGGCAGATCGGGTTCTCCTGTGCCGGGGAAGGACGCGTTTCACTCGCTTAGTCGTGACCACGTGTGTAATTGCGTAAAGGGTTAGATAAAATTAGTGCCTACGCCAAATGTATGAAGTTGGGGGGCAGATAGGGTCTATCCGTGCCGTGTGCCCCACACTGTGGTCGCTCGCGCCGTCGCGCCGCGTGCGTGTTCGCAATAATGTTAGGAATACTTTGTTGACATTTTAGATACTTACCTAAATATTTTAATAACTACTATCTTTGTTGCACCTAGCTAATATTTAACTATTTATGCGTCCTCTAATTATTTAGCTACGCTTATCATTGATTGAAATCACTTATTAAATTTTGTAATGCAGTTGCCATTTGAATCAGAGATCGACAACCTTTTCGTTAAGGTTCAGGTTTATTGTTGGTAGTTATAGTAGATAAATACCATCATCTAGAATCTATTTAGAACTAAAATTTGCTATTAGGTCTTTGCAAAATTGCTATGATTTGTAATTTTATGTGAAAATACACTAGAAATAGTTTTATAGTTAGAAGTTTAGGTAGTTTAGACTAACTAAACTAGAGTTTGGTCTATCATGCTAGGTATGTGGTTCTTAAGTTAATTAATAGGACGTAGCTTTCTTAGCGTTGTATGATTTGCTAGGTTTTAGATTTTGGAATTTTTTGAGATAAGTTGTATCAACTTGAAGTAATTTTAGTAAGAATCGTCTCCGTTTACATAATAAGGATAATTATTCATTAATATATATGAGATTAGGAAATCTATATCTCTAATCTATCACTCTAATATTATTATTAGCGTACAAATATATCGATTTTCTCATAATCTATGGCGCGCCATTTACCCGCGAACGCGAAGGCTAGTTGCCTACCCCTGCTACAAAGTAAAACGTACATTAGGTATTTTCACGTCAAGTTTCCGTTTAAATTCAATTGCATATTTTTGTATTAGGTTGCTTAATTGTTTTCTTATATCAATACATTATTGTAAAAGTAAGGTTCGGTGTGTAATTGTTTATTTTGAATGAGATTTGGTAGCGAAATACCTAAATAGTCGTTAAGAAACGGAATTACGGGGATTCTGAGGAAACTAGCACCTATTTTTAGATTCGAGAGTTGTAGGGACTGATAGTAGAATATAGATATTATTTTAGCAAGACATTAACTAGCTGAGAAATAGTTACACATACATCGGGTTCATAATTATCGTTGTTTGTGATTTGGTACAACATACAATGAGGTATGTGCTAGTATAATTAGGTCAAATATCTATTTAGTAAGTAAGTAGGTAAGTACCTATTTCATCAGGGTCAATGCACCTTACGGCGTAACGATTTAGTGTAGATTTGGTTAGGCCGCGAACGTCTAGTTAAAAAGTAAGTCATTAAGGTAATACTACGGGTCGTATTGTTATGGTAGATTATGAATATCGGAAAATATCAAAGGATTTCACGTCATAATGCAACGTGTAAGTTACGTAGGTACGTACAAATTTGTATAGCACGCAAGGAGTTTCTATTTTTAGATACGTATGGGTTATTTAAAGCTAGAATTAGTGTCAAGGAAGTCATCATTGAGTGACAATACCTGTTATCGGTGCCGAATCGGATATTCGCTTCCAAATTCTCAATAATCATAATGCAATCCTTTTATGTTCGTAGCTATGATAACATCACTTATTTCACACACAACTTTCACTATCACTGCTTATCACTGATTTAAACTACGCGTATCACTGCTTTAAACATTAACAGGTAGATGAATAGTCAAAGAACAACGAAATAACTTCATTTAAAAGCCAAAATCTAGCGGACAATAGTCGCGCGCATTGTATCAATATGAACTGAGGGAAAACGTGATAAAAATTAAGATGCCACTTATAGAAGTTGCATAATAGTAAAATTTGACTATTTAATTTAGCCGCATAAAACTTTAAAATTGCGAACGCTTGTCCTTCGGTCGTATGACTCGGCGCCTTATAGTCGGTTGAGGGAGAAAGAAAGAGATGGCAGACGTTCGTTTTTGAAACGCGGGAGTTAGGGGTCAAGTTTGAATGTGGACGTATACGTAAAGAGTTTGATCAGATACAGGTGGTAATAGATAAGTATGTATGTGTGTTCGTTATTTATACTCGTAATTTTGAAGTTATAGGTATATAATGATTTAATGTGGTCGACAATTATAAAATTGTTATAGGATTTTGAATCTTGTGATTTGCGTGATAGAGCTGCTTTTGAATGGGAAATTTTGACGTAATCCGGCTGCTGACTCAAATAAGTAAGTATGGTATTTAGCCGTGCTTGGGGAAAGAAATTTAGGTATTAGTGTCTAGTGAGGGGTATGAAGATCGCGCCACTCCAGGTTCCAGTATAGGTATTTGCGTTGCATTTCTGCATTCTAGACCAAATATTGCATCAATGGTTTTAAACATAGGGTGTACTATTATTTTCATACGGCTCTGTAGGACAGATGTAATTATCGGTAGTTATCTGGGATTTGACACGGTCGATTAACGGTTGTTAGGTACCTACTGTAGCAGCGAATTTATAAAATAATCGATTGTAAAAATGGGTTGGTTGTGTTGACATGAGACTTGCTTAAATCGATTTTTCGGACGCAAAGACCGTAGTATTGCAGATTTCATCGAAATGGTTAAAGCTTTTCCGAGAAGTGTAAACAATATTTATTCAAAAGGGTACCGTTTGTATGAAGGTAAATGAAAAACTGTAGGTTGTAGGAAATTAAATTGGCTTCAGGATGAAAGAGTTAGTGAATGGTGAGCTAGGGGTTGTTTGCCACCATGGTGGTAAAAGCTGTTCTGCAGATAAATTTAAGAAATTAGTTCCATGAACATTTAGTGACACACATGTTTTAGGTATTTTACTTTTAGCTTAGAGCTTGTAGGATTTATAATACTTTACGAAGAGTAATAAAACAGGCCAGCGGAGCGAACGAAGTTCTTCAAATTGGCGTGGCCAAGGATTATATAATGTGTTCGGATGTCAGTCTGTCTGTCTGTTCTCCTCTGCAAGTAGCGTTATTTTTAAATCGTGAAATTTTAATGATGTACATAGGTTCTAGAATAAAAATGATTTTGTCAAAAGACTTGTTCGTGTATTCTACAGCTCACCGAGACACTAGATATAAAATAATAGTATCGGACTTGATCGTTAAAAATTTTAGTGTTAGTAAATCATAATTATTTAAGTTGGATTTTAGTTCACTTCCCGGGGGGCAGCCTGTTTGAATCGTAGATTCCATGTTTGATTTGAGGTCTCGCTTGAGTGATGCAGTTAATTATTTACCTGAGTATTTTATTTACCTATGTAATTCAGGCAATTACTAGGGGTGTGTTTACTAATTTTCGATATAGGTTTTATGACATTAGGTCGTAACACAGAGTAAGAAATAATAATAGGATACAGCTTTATTTTGCAAATTGATTTAGGTTCATCTCAATGTTCACGCACAAGTATGTCTTGCTTGACACCGCGATGCGTAGTAATTAAGTGTAGGTAGAGGTCTAGTTTCGTGACAGGTGGTCGACGGGGTGAGCCGCATTAGCGCATAGCGAATAAATGATACAGGATAACGTACTCCGTTCGTAACCACTTAGCTGTCAATTTTACGACATAAATTATATCTTTCGTTTTCTTCACAATCAAAATAGTTAACTGCAGCAATAACTAGATGCTTTTGTTCTACATAGGGAGATTACCATAGATAGGTTATTTTGCGCCAAAGTAGGAGTGTAATAGGCCGGGTTTGCACTAGATATAACAATGGGAAATAAAAGGGACAGATTTTTAGGTCATAATTTTAGGTACTCATAACTTATAATATATATATGATATATTTGCTATAAATAGTAAGGTTAATGTATGTATGTGTGTATTGACACAGTAGAATTTGAGTGACCTTTTCTCATGGACATGTAGATAGTATGTTTAATAATAATGTAGGTCACCCGGACGTATAATTGGGATGCATTTACGGCTTTAAATAAGTTGTGGCAATACGTATGTTTAATTATGTTGATCATAATAACCAAAGTAATTGCGATTTAATCAAAGGATTAGCGAAAGGAGATCTAGATGGGTAACAGACTTGTATGTGACCGGAGTGGGAAAGTCATTTTTTTATGATTGATGAGAGCATCACAAATATTAAAAATACCGATTGTTCGAATGTTTTAGGTTAACTATTATAATAAAGTGTATTTAGGAGCAAAATTAATTCTGGGCATTAGATTCGAGATATTGATTTGTATTGACTTATTCATTTAAATTTACAACAACCCGGAGTTGTAGCTCGGGTGAGTTATATGAGTGTGCGTCTTGCGTTGTACACGTATTGTGTTTGTTATTAATTTAAGGGGGGTTCAGTTGGGGACTTAAAATCAGATCAGTGGTGAAGGTGTTTAGAAGTAATTATTGTGATCCCACATAATATGAAAAAAAAAAAGGTACATATTCTTCTCGGGGTTAATAAGTTGAGGGGGGGGTTTATTAAGGGGAAGATAAGTTTTTCCATAAATATTATTACAGAGGAAATATAAAGATTGCCAATGTAAGAATTGGGCAGGTTAATCTTGTTTAAAGTAGTTATTTAGTTAATGATTTGTAAGGTTGTCCAACTAAAATTGAAAAAGGGAAGTTTGATTTATGTTTTGTTGTTTTATATATTTAGTACGAATTTTAATTATTGTGTAGAGAAACAAGTATACGTTCAGTTAAAAGTGTTATGATTTTATACTACTTACGTTTGATTAAATTTATGAAAGAAAAGCGGGTTTCCATTAAAAATCTTAATTTATTGAAAAAAAGAGTTTAGTAAAGTAAAATGATAAAAAAAAATCAGCGATTAAATTCGAGATCTGAAACAAGAAAATTATAAAGAGTTAGATGGATTCGTCTAGGTTACCTTGTTAGATATTTAGACAATACTAGATCGGAGGTGTCATAATGCTTTCTTAAAGTGGAGGAGCTTCCATTGACAAACCAGCACAGCTTAGTGTTTAGTGGGGGGTTAAATTTAATGTCCAAGACCAATTTGGGGGGCATTTCTTTAGGGTCTAATACACTATTTTACGTTTGCAAACGACTAGGTGCAAATAGTAGTAAATACATGAAGTGGGGTTTTAGAGAATTAAAACGCAAATTATACTGGTAAATTACGAATATCCTACTAGTATTATAAATGCGAAAGTTTGGATGTTTGTTATTCAATCACGCTTAAACGGCTCAACCGATTTGGATGAAATTTTTTACGAAGATAGTTTATAGTCTGGCCTAAAATATAGAATAGTTTCATATCGGGTCCACGCAGACGAAGTCCCGGGCGGAAGCTAGTGTAATAATAAATACACTGAAAAGTTGTCACTGAAAACTTACTAGGGGTGCTTTGTTGTAACAGTCATGTAATAGGGAGAGTGATTATTTTATGCTATCATGCAATTTGGAACAATATAGAGTAGAACATTCAACTAGGAGTTACTTACCAAAATTAGTTATGTTACCAGCTGATGGGGTCATCCAACTCTGATATAGCGGGGCTAACGGTACGAGTACTTGCATTGTCTTGACTATGGATTGACGTCGAGGAGATGGAGTAGTGGGAATCGCCGGAAGAAATCAGAATTGGTGATGAAGGGCTGGGTGCGTTGATGAATGAGGGAGGAGTAGCTACACGGTTTTCTTCTAACGGAGGTGGGGGTACCAGAAGTTCGGAAGGGGGAGTGGTAGGTTGAACAATTGCTACTTTGCAGTTACGGGGGGCGGAAAACATAAAAAGATAGGGTTCTGTTTGTGTACCGATAGTGCTGTGTGTGGGGAAGGGGAAATTTTGTGCGGGATCTTGTTCGGTCTGAAAAATAAATTCAGTAAAGGAAAATTTTTGTCAGAGATTAGTTTTGGTATTTAACAATAATTTAGTTGAGGAAATTTAAACATTGGGTGAATCTCCTATTTAAAGTACGTATTAGTTATTCCCGTATGTATTAATGCCTAAGTATGCGAAGTTTATTATATGAGGAGTACGTATAACGTTGTTAAACTAATGTGGATAGTATAGTCTAAATAAAAAAGACCTGGTTGCATTCCGGTGTTTAACGGCTTTATACTCTTACGAATAGCGTTCAGTTTTGAATGAACGAAATGAAATGAGTCGAATCGGCTAGTAGCAAAATATAAAAGTTTGTGACCTCCCAGGAAATAGTTTAGAAATTAGCTACTTACTAGATTATGGCGCCAATTAATTGTAGGAATCATAGGTTACCTACAACAAATGTTAGTGCAAATTATTGGGGTGCAATGTATTTCGGAATTCAAGATTAAGTGGCGTACATTTATTTGCAATATTGACTTACCTTATCTTGTGCACGATTCATTTTCGACAGCTAAAATTTAACGATTTATCAGCGGGAGAGTAATTAAGTAATTATGAAGGTTGCGTAATGTTTATATGAATTTTTTTTGTCAGCCAAGGTTGTGAGTTCGGAAGTTTTGTTGTTGTTTAAAAGGAAAAAAAGAGTAACGTGTTGCGTTGTATTTATTTTTAGGTGTAGAAGATTGTCCGGCAATGTAACTAAAATATTGTTAAGAGTTATGAAAGTATACAACAACGATTTTGGGGCTCGGGATAAATTGTTTCATATATACTCGTATAATTTGTATGCTCACATCTTCTTTCTCGCTCGTCCATTGTTATTCTTCACCTATTTGTTGCGTTGTTTTAGAAGTATTATTTTAGGTAATTAAAATCCAGTTAGATTAGGTAGTATAATGTTGCAAGTAGTTTAAGGAACGTTATTTAGATAGATGCTCACATGTGATAAGTGTATAGTGGTATATAAAGAACTAAGTAGGTTTGGAAAATCGACGAGTTGCTAGAAATGGGGTAGGTCATCTATCACTTTATCGTCCACTGTCGGGATGTATAGGTATTTTGTCATGTTGGCCGTGATCGTCTAGTGGTTAGGATCCTGCGAAAATCCTTAATGAAGAAAGAAGACGGAAATCGAGTCAGAAAAATGAAGAAGGAAAAATGAAGAGGTTATAGTTAAATTAATGTAGAATTATTTCACCGAGGTATCCTAGGTTTAAGTACCTATACCATGTCTATCTATCATGATTGGATTCAATGATTTTGGGTTTTGCCATATTTTGTTGGAATTGGCTACGAGAGTTTAACAAAGGATTTAATTTAAATTACGTTTTATACTAATTATAAGAAGTAATCGCTAATTCATGTTAAGAAAAAAGTATTAGTATTCTGTAGATTTAAGGGTTTATTTGTAAAAGGTTACTATTTAATGAATTGTTTATTGTTTATTTTCAGATATTTACTAGATGTCACATCAAAGGGGCGTTGGTTATTGTTAAATATTTGCAGTTTAGATTAAGAAGGTAAAATGAGATTGACTTGCTGTCCTTTTATAATCTATAAACGGATGAGGGCCGAGTTGGTTCGCTGTGTGTGTAGGGTTTTACGAGTCAGTTTAGCAAGTGATCTTGGTTCTATTAATAAAATAAGTAGTAGTATTTTTAGCATAATATGAAATTCGTGATGGTATAACATCAAAATTTTCGTATGAAAATTAGAGTAAAATATATTTTACATCGTATCATGTATTCATCTTGCTTCATAATCATTTTGTTTCAAAATATATAATATTGACTACAGATAATGTGCTTAAAATATATATGTCGATTCACTTAGTGTATTAACTTGGGAAAAGCATTAATATTAATGTGATTGTACTGTCGAGTTCGATTGATTGGGTTAAGTCAAGCGGAAGGAAATGGTTATTAGGTTTAATGGTTAGGTTTAGAACCATTTATTTAAAGTGTGATTAGTGTGTACAGGAATGAAAGTGATGTATGCGACCGCATGGCAGGCAGCGCTGAGAGGAATTATGTTGTGTGATGAATGGACTTCGGCCAGTTGATCGAAATTCAAGGTACAATCTAGGTTTATTGGTATTTGATCTCGCCAAAAAATATTTACACCAGTGTTTCCACGGTTATAGTTGGTTAGGTTACAGTCAATTTTTTTGACAAGGTCCATGTGTGACTGATCGTGGTGACATTATACTCCACAAGAAGCTGCGCTTACCATTCATCTTCCGACACATCTCTTCTTGAAAAAGGTATTCCCGACACCAATTTCGTCAGAATGATTTGTCAACGAACAGTCATTTTGAAATGATTTAATATATCTGGTATATTTTAATTATTTTAAGCCACTTGGAGGGCTTTTAATTGGTTCCTAATTTATTTTGCAAATCAGGGTTGCAACCTTGAGGAAAGTTCTATGAACTTTGGTTATTTAATATATTTTAGTAAGGCTGTTATTTATGCGAGATGGTAGGGTGTTGCGATTTTTATCTATGAAGTAGTTCCGAATGTATAGTAAAGTAGACATGGCATTTTTACAGTATTGCTGGACGGGACTTGACGAGTATTGTTGGATTCTCTAAGGATATCATGGCATATCCAAGGCCTAGAGGAGGTTGATGAATGCAGTTATGCGCGGCTGAGTCACGTTTGGTTGCTAGACAGGGTGTTGACGCGTGTAGTCGGATTCTCCAAGGATGTCACGGCATATCTAAGACCTTGAGGAGGTTAATGAATGTGACTGTACGCGACTGGGCCATGTTTGGTGTAGTTTGCAAAAACGCGATCAACAATTGTTATAGTTTAAATTTTGGTTTGATGTTCTGGCGGTATTATCATTCATTAATGATTTGGTGGTATAGTCGGAGCATTAAATGGGTTAATTTTAAGTAACCCAGTAGTTATGGACATCTTGCCATCTGTATGAAAGCAGTCTGAAGTCGGATATCTCAGTCAAGGTGAAACATTCTCCATGAAATTGTTTGATATTGTGATTAATAACGTAAACCAGAGGCCTTCTGTTCGTTGGGGGAGGTATTGCGGTATCATCGACCGAGATATGTGGTCTAACCTGGGTCAACAATAGCCTGAAGGAATTTGGGGGCACAGGGTGATATTGTAACATCGGATCACGTGTGTCTATCGGATTCACAACCTGGTATTCTTGGCGAGTAGAGGCGGCCTGGAGAGACGTTTTCTTGTTAAGTGGGAAGGTTTTGCATATTATCGACCGAGATATGTGGTCTAACTTGAATCAACGAATGCCTGAAGGATTTCGGAGGTTTGAGGTAATATATAGAATCATTGTATATAGTTTGGGGGGGTTTTGTGTATCATCGACCGAGATATGTGGTCTAACTTGTGTTGAGGGTTGCCAGAAGGTATCCTGAAATTCAAGGTGATACTATAATTTTTTGCTAAATCGCTGTCAAACGATGTTATGGTTAAACACACACCACACCTTAATATGCACTTGTTGGAGAGATTGATATATCAATAAATTGAAATTTTCCAAGTTAAGGGGTTGAATTTTGTCAGTTTCCACTGAGGGGTTAAGTAATTAACATAGCGAATGGACTTGGACTTCAATTAGATTTTTTTGTTAAAAATACTATGGGAGGACGGCAGGTTAAAAAGAGTTAAATGTAAGTTTTTTTTTTGTGTGTCCAAAGAGGTCGCAATTTCTAGTCAACTGTTATGTGGTATACTAGTGTTGTGATAATGCTTCGTTTGAAATCGTAGATTTCACGCTGTGCATTATCATGGGGCAGAATGAGACGGTTCTCAGAACCAGCCTCAATTTTAGAGTAGAAATTGCTCGCTTTAAAGAAGTAGGCGTTTTTCATTGGGACTGTTATTTAAATTATGAGGCAATTTGAAGGCTTAACGGATGTTGTTATATTATGAGAGTATTATTATAATTCAAATTAATAATTTAGAATAATACGTAGTAAAAGGGAACACTTGTGGGTTCCATATATTTGGTTTGTTTAGGTCAAGATCTATTGGTTCTAGTAAATGCTAGTTATCGCTATAATAGAGTAAATATCATTCATTATATATTTGGGTTTATGTAAAGTAACGATGTTGGTTGACATATTAGAAAATGCTATTAATTGAGGATTTCTTGAATATCCGTTGTTTGAACTCAGAAACCAACTTTAGGGTGAGTTTAAATGTATTCCAGTTAAATTTCAAGGTGGGTTTGGCTGTTGTGTGGTAATTTTCATTGAGATTTTAGGGTTCATAATCACAAATATTTTGTAATGTTTGAGGTTAATTTTGGTATTGAATATCAACATACAGCGTGAGCTAGTAATTGTGGTGCGACGGGTTTCGACTTGTGTGGCGTGGGCCAGACATAGTGGCGCCAACGGTACCCACTGAATAGGAGTCAGATGTATGATTACGACGACGCCGTAGGGGGGGGTGCAAGCGATTGGATAAGCTATAACAATGACCATAAGGGTTTATATCGGTTGAGAGTTCATGTTACAGTGGTTCTGGTGTCGGCGAGGGTATTTAAGGCGTTGAGCGCGGAGGAGCGTCACTTTTTCACGGGACACGGACGGAGCAACAAATCACTTTTTCACGGGACCTGCGGGGCGACACTTCACTTCTCTACGGACACGAGACGGGACTCCAACTGCTACGAGGCAGCGACGGGGCCAGAGGCAGATCTTCAGGCAGAGGCTAGCAGTGTATGGCAGAGCTGCAAGGTCTACCGTCGAGCAGCATCTTCGGCTGTTGTGGTAAATTGGGTGGTCCCAGCGAGCCCAATCTCTGGTAGGATTTTAATCTAACTTTATTTTACTGATCAGTGAGTGTATTGTCTGTGTCTATTTCCAACATTATCATATCTTTCTATTAGCAATCAATATCGGTTGGCAGCATAAAGTATATACCTATGCGAGTGTTTTAAATGTGTAGCGGTATTGTAACTTTGTAACTACCTCCATTCAAGAGTGCGGTTTATCCCTAAGCGATGCATAATTGTTGGTTATGGTTTAAGCCTAATCAGCGAGTAATTATTAGTAATTATGTAGGGTTATACTATTAGGAATACGGTTATATATAAGCTATTTTAGTATATTACGTACGACTGTTGCCGTACTATTTTTCATATGTAATTCAGTTATTCGAATGCGTTTATTTTAATTAAGTTTCGCGAGGTGTTTCAGTAAATTAGTGTACTACCAAATTACACTAGTAAACATATGTAGTGATTTAGTACATACGTCAAGTACCTACTACTGACGCATTGAAGTAATTCATGAGTGAGGTTTATTATTAGGATATTATTATTATTGGGCTATTTTATACGGAACTCCTTTTGTTAGGTAATTGGTTAAAAGTGTTAAAACCGAGCAGCTTCTTTCAGGTAACAAACTATTAATAGAAATGTTGCGAGCCAACATGATTCCACACGGAAATATATAAGAAATTAGGGGTAGTCGGTGTCATGAGGAATTAGTAGTGTGATTTCTGAGTAAAGTCGATACAATGTTGTGTGTAAGCATTCGTGTTTGAGTCTCCTTAAGTAAGCCACCCATAGCTGCAAGTGCACTGTCAACGACCCAGACATAGGTGGTTCACTCGATAAGAGGTTCCCAATCTGGAGAGACGTGAACTACTTTTGACGAACCCTACATGGAATGCATTGACAAGGGCGAGTGGTCAAGGGATCTCGATCTTGCTAATTGAGGTTTCTTTCCGTTTGTCTGGTTGTCTAGTTTTAGATTGACCCTTCTGTTAGAGAAGATTTGTTATCGATTTTACAAGGGATGCATACTTTACCTTAATATCTAAATTCTATATTTATGAAAGTTAGATGTCAGTAGTTCAAGTTAACATATGTACCGAGGAATTTTGTTATGGAATTTTCAATAAATATGGTGTGATTAGAATGGTGGTTAATTGCCAGTTGTCAGGCTCAATTGTGCATCGTCGTATATCTATCAATCTCTCGACTATAAAGGTGCCTTTGGGTCCTGCAAAGCTGGGATTGTTCGCTAGACTAGTCACACTACAACCTTTGAAATATCTCTATAGTAAAAATCTTTCTGTAAATTTTAAGCGATTTAATTTATTCTCCGATTTAATTTTAATAACTAATCATTCGGATGTGAATATTAGGAAATGATTTATAATATAAGTTGTACGTAATAAATAGGTCAAAACGATAGTCCACTTTTAACCATTTATTTCTGTATCTCGACGTCATCATCCAAAATCATCATCATCATCAAAATCTTAATATTTTAAGATGTAGGTACATCATTGAACGAACTCCTTCGAAGGAGTGACAAAAATCTAACTAAGTGAATTATATTTATATATAGCTTATTTAGATAAGTAAGTTATTCCATAATAAGTTGTGGATTTTGTTGGTTTGAAGAAACAAGTAAGTTAAGTTGTAGGTGTGAAAATATACTTATGGTATGATGTTATTAACGTGTAAACTTTTCTTTCTTAGTGCGTCGTCTCCCTCTCACCTTGTCGAAAAGCACCTGGGACTACTTTCACACAGCGTCGGGTCCTACCGCTAGATATTCGATCATGAATTGGCCTACACTTCAGAGCAAGCCACGACCTTATTCTATCGGCAGGTTTAGTTAGGATACTTTAGACTAGGATCCAAGGATAATATTTTCAAGAATAATTTACAGTTCTAATTAGTGTGATCATTTCATTATTAGTAGGTACGGAGCTAGCCATTTTCGTTTGATCCGCTTTGCTTTTGGACTAGCATTCCTAGGAGACAAAGTGGATTCCTTAATGAATTCTAGCTTGAATTTGTTGGGATAAATAACAAAAGTTTCTCTAGCATTAGGATAATTAGATCTAGATTAGAGTCTTAAATTAATAAATTTACTAATATAATCGGCCGGGACTAACCTTATTGTTTTACTCGCTTTGTTATTGGGTTAGTATTGTCTAGGAACCAAAGCGAATATCCTATGAAATCTAGCTTGATTCCATTGGATTAAATAATGAAAGTTTCTTTAGCTTCAACATAAAATACTACTTCCAATGTTTAATGAGCAATAAATAATGATTTGTTTCCCCTCATTACTTGTTTAATTATTTACCTTTAGCTACACCTACAGGTAGGCTACCATTACAGCTAGGCTTTAGGTTAAGTTCAGAATAGGAAATATAGATTTATAGAGACTTTAAGCTAGGAATCGTCACAGGCTGCAGCGACTTTTGCGATCCTGTCAGAGATTTTAGACTCGAGGCGATTGTCACTACGCAATAGACTCTCGAGGTAACGAAAAGTACCCAATGCGTTGCCTCTTAAGTAAACAACGGCATCGTTTGCAGATTTTCTTTGAGCCGGCGGTTTAAGAATTTAGGTCTTAGACGCGCTGACTACCAGGTAAAATTTTCGACAGTAGTCGTCTGAATTGTCCAATTAACTCTGCAGAACCTTGAATCATCCTCCTTATTAACAACTTTAAAAGCCTACTTCAGCCTACCTACTATACTTACTCTACTAGAATATCTGAAGCTCTGGAAAACTTGAAGTTACTAAGTTCTGAAAATATCCTAAATTATTGAAGCTTTAAGCTGCTGAAATCTATATTATAGGGTTCTAACTGAAGGGAATTAAAATAAATCAAACAAGCAATGAGAGAGAGAAAATAAATAAACAATACATTTACTCAGAAAAGTGATATTACTCGAAATTTTGACTATTTTATCTAACAAAGGCGGTGAGGACTCTATCAGACATCCGAGTTGATTCATAGGCCAATACCTAAACAAGGGAAAACAATGCGGACTCAAAAACCCTTGTTGCCAAACTTATTCTAGTACAATTTTATTAATAATCTGACATTATTATACTATTTTTTGGTGAGGTAGGGCACAGCGAAATGTCATCCCGCTCGAATTTGGAGCAACCCAACTGGGGAAGTACCTCCGCCTTGGAGAAGACCACCGCCATAATAACACTACTACTTGCTCTGTAGTAGTGTTGTGTTCCTGGAGGTGAGCAAGGTCGCCAGAGCTCCCGAGGATGCGTTGTGTTGAGAGCGAGGGAATTTGTTCCTTAAGCTCTCAACACAGCGAATCCTCAAATATATCAAGGGTCGGCAACAGCCATGTTACTCCTTTGGAGTTGTATGCGTCTATAGGCTACGGTGTCCGCTTACCATCCGGCGGTCCGTACGCTTGTTTGCCACCGTCGTTGTATTAAAATATATATATATATATATATTAATAATTATGCTTCATTCTTAAATACGCAATTATAAAATGAATTGGAAAACTACGTAAGTACACAATTCAAGGCGTGATCATCTAATATCAGGGCTAAAATCGAGTTGTGAAATGTAGTAACCAGAATTATCTGAGGTGTGAGAGATATACGAACAACTGAACGAAACAAACATTGTAAATAAAACTAAACAATATACTAAAATTAAATGACCTTCTAAATAGAATAACGCCCTACAATATCCTGATTATAAATGTTACTAGCTGAACACAATACTAAGAACTCTCTTAACATTACTAGAATAATAAGGGTTTAAATTATAATTACTAAATTAACTAGAACACAAGCTTACTGGAAATATAAAGTATAATGGCTTTAATAAGCAGGTTATTAGTTATAGTTCATATAGCGGTCAAAAATAACCAAGTTTAATGCGAAGCGAAGTAGATCATTATAAAATGTTTTCATGTGAATAAAGTATATGTAAGTAGGTACCTATAGAAGTTAAAAATACAGAATGGTTAATATAATACGTTAGGTTACTGACGGATATAATTATGTGGAGCTGCTATTATAAAATATAACGTTTAATAAACCTTAAAACTAGAACGTTTTAAGTCGAGACGTCGATGATATTTCCTGCAAGGCAAGAACGGAAAGGTAATATCTGGCTTCTTACCACATGTAGGTAATATTAATCTCAATCTAAAAGATGTGAGAACATTGCAGGTGTAAAAAAGCTGATTGCAAGTAACCATAAAGCCACAGGACCTCATAAGACTACCATGCATAAGGCATATAACCATCAAACTATTTCTGGATATATGATGTATTGGCAACTATGTCGAAGGCCGAGTCTCACGAGGACCGATTCCGATGCTAACCCCCTGGGCGCGTCAAGCTAACCACTCGGGCATGTGTCTACCTAACACCTAACACGAGCAAACGGAATACCCTTGTAGGGTACAGACCCGAAGGCATAGGACCGTGACTATATAGATATGTGACAATAACGCCTAACGAATGAACATCATACATGGCAGTAGTAAGAGCGTAGCCCATAATATTATGAGACCATGATTTTATATTGCATAAAGTAAAAGCGATGAACAATTTGTAAGCTAAATTTGAAGTCAGTTGGATTAGGTATATGATGAACGGGGCCACGCCGTTTCGTCGCCTACATAGTATTATTTGTTGTTTTTAGTTTCGTGACGCATTGTTTTTACTGTAATGTCACGTAAATGTATTTGTCAATAAATAAAATAAATGATGATGACGACGCTGCTTCTGATGATGATGATTATGTTAACCGATTTCAGCCAAAACCACCAGCATGTTATATTGCATAAGCAAAAGTGATGGACAACTGTAAACTTAGATATAAGCCAGTCGTATTAGGATGATGACGCCACTGCTGCTGATATGTTAACCGATTCCGGCCACAGCGGCCGTGTGTATTAAATTATGCATATACCATAACCGATATAGCCCTCCGAATCGCTAAACTTAAGTGGCAGTGGGCGGGGCACATAGCACGTATAACCGATGGCCCAACGGCCAACGGGCAGAAAGGTTTTCGAGTGGCGACCACGTACCGGATGGCGCGGTCCCGCAAGGTGGACTGATGACCTGGTAAAGGTTGCTGGAGTCCTCTGGATGCGGGTGGCGCAGGACCGGTCACTTTGGCACTCTTTGGGTGGGGGCCTATATCCAAAGCCTATAGGTCCAGCTGTGGAAATCTTTCAGCTGATATGATGATGATGATAACCGATGAGATTATAACTTCACGTCGCACCCAAATATGTACAGTATATTGTACTAAGCAAACAAAACAAGCTGTTGCAATTCAGCTTTAGTGTCCAAATCGAATCGTACAGTCATCCCGATACAGTATGCCCATCAGTCTTAATATCACTACTGAGCCATGCAGCCGCAAAGACTCAGCATTGACCAGATTCTTGCAACAGCAAGGAGTTTTTCTCAAGTCATCAATAGCCTGTACTATCGTATAGCTTTCATAGCACAGAGTATATAGTAGGTTAATATATATTGGGTTCTTTGATGATTAAATTTCAGCTGACAACGGTACAGACGTCCGATCAACGTCCTAATGCGTCTTGAATGATTCAATGATCACGCAAGGAGCAAAACTCTCACCATTATCCGCAAGACCGCAGCCCTTTGCAAGGCCCGTCTTGCGGCCAGGAACTTAAAGATGAAGTCTGACAGGGCGGAATCTAATAGGACTGTCCCTATTTTTCTTGATGAGCGTATTTTATGGATCTGGAATAAAACCATAGCTTCGCAATATAGCCATTAGGTATATTTGGGTACTACATGTTCTACCAAAACCTTTCATAGCTGGAACATAATAATAAATACTCTTTATTGCACCACGACACAAGAGAACCATCATACAAAAAAAAAATCTTAATAAATAATGGTAACAGCAGGCGGTCGCTGTAAAGCGTTCTCTTCCAGACAACCTTTGTACAGCAGAAAGCATTTAAACTAGAATTTAAAACAGGTAGTGCAGAATTCATCAAGAATAGCATACTAAGACATCAATCTTTTAAATATTATTAAACAGGACACTTTAAAATACATACTTAATGAATGAATAAATACGCAGACATAATATATACAACCATACATACATACATGCATTCAATATACAAGCTGCCTTGCACATACAATACATAAAAGGCAACTAAAGGGAGAGACAGGTAATATTGTTTCAACAGATTTTCGAAAATAGGAAGAGATTTTGGGGCGAGAAGATGGTTTTGGGAAGATCTGACGGTAGTGAGACGATTAAAACGCTCGTTGAGATATGGAGGAGTAGAGGTAACAAAAAGTATACTGTAGAGTAACGAAAGAATGTGAGAATGACGGCGGAGACGAATTGGAAGCCACTTGAGCTGAGAACGAAAGGAGGAAACGTGGTCGTACTTGTGCAAACCAAATATGAAGTGTCCCAACCCCTGACTTTCCTCCTTTCTCTCTTGCTCAATTCGCTGTCACTGATGTTAAGAAGAACGTAGTAGATATTTCCTCCAATGCCGTTGGAGTCGAAAGCGTTAGCCGTAAAATGATCTTCCCTCTCCTTGATCTCCTTGCTCCTGTTATTACCCATATTCTCAATTATTTCATCTCCTCTGGTGTATTTCCCTCGTTGTGGAAAGATGCCGATGTAATTCCTCTTCCAAAAACATCCAAACCTTCCTCTTTCTCTGACTATCGTCCTATTTCCATTCTTCCTTTCTTATCAAAAGTCCTGTTATACCTATACTATACAGTGTAAAATTATGGCTTTTCTTTTGTTTTACGGTGTACTAGTTTACTGGCGTAGCTGTTCCTAACGCCTGTCGCTTGACACCAGCCGCTCGAGCTCGGTAACAACTTACGTATACGTGCTTTGAAAAGTTATTTGATTTATACCCTGACGTAATGCCAGTAAAAAGGTTAAAAGTGAGATCAACATTCTGCTAAATATGTATGAAATGCAGCCACTTAGGGATTCGTAAAACCTACGCACACGGATTTTAATTGCCGAATGAAATCGAAGCTACCTTTTTACCTTGGCTTAGGAGATGGTTAACTTTTTATTGTATAACTAAACAATTTATGAATAATATACATTACTGAAATTCTGTTAACTAGGTAACAATACAGTAGTAAATTTTCCGAGAGTTAATTAACATTCTCATGGTTTATTTCTCGTCCGTACTTTCCTAAGTTTGGTTTCTGTCATTAGGGCCCAACAAAAGCAATTTCTATAATAAATTACAGCCGTAATTAATTGTAAAGGTTATCTGAATTAATTTCAGCCACAAAGAGGTGTTTTAAGAAATAATTAGCGTTCTCTAAAGTGGCTAAATCTTGGACATTTTTAATTAAGGTCAACAATGTGATAACTGCACACATCAATCGTCGTTTTCGTCAGTCAATTTATTGCAAAGGCCGGGAAATAGCAATTCGTGGGCAATAGAGACGAATCCACGAATTGCCATTCCCGCCGAGGCAGATATAGTGCTTTTCTCCAAAAATGCGAGGAAATCAAATAATATTTTCAATAATCTTAAAACAGCGAGTATGTCAAAATAACCGATCAAGTTCCCGCCCAACTGATATTAATAGTACATTATTGCCGTGGCCGGTAAAGAGGCAATTGCAGGCTGAGTATTTGTTTAAACGGACGAGCTTGCGAGTCCGTTTAATTATAATACGAAGCCTGCAATTGCCATTTCGGCTGAGGCTAATATAGTGCTTTTCTCAAAAATGGGGGAATAAAAAAAGACTAAATTTATGTAAACTTTAAATATCGTTGCACAACGTGATAATATTTACGATTTCCAGCCATTTTTTTTTAAACAGAATCGCAAGTGTATTTTTCCACCAATAAAACGCAAACTATTTGAGACATACAAAAACGTCGTGTTTGCAACAGAAAAATACGAGTTGAATTGGCTGAATACGAGTTGTGCCGTCTTTTATATGCCAGTTTCTACTTTAAAAAAAATTTGGTACTCGACAAATAAAGGAATTTATATATAACATTCCAGGCGGCCTGCAATGTTTTTTATTTTTTAATTTAGATCTGACCTTAAACTATACACTTTACCTTCCAATACGAGTATGTAGCGAGTTATGTTGACTTTGCGGGCCATTATTGAGAAAAGTATGTTACACGGCATCACTCGTGGTGCCAGTTTCAATTGAAAAACTTTAAAAAAAATCAAACATTAGAGTCGATCACAATTTCAAATATTTTATGTAAGTACATTATTGCAAAGTACATTATTGCAAAGGCCGGGAAATAGCAATTCGTGGATAAGCTCACTTTGTCGGATGAAGCGAAGCTGAAAACAATAGAGACGAACTCACGAATTGCGATTCCCGCCGAGGCAGATATAGTGCTTTGCATTTTTGCGACGAAATCAAATAATATTTTCAATAATCTTAAAACAGCGAGTATGTCTAAATAACCTATCAAGTTCCCGCCCAACTTATTTTTAAAGTATGTTACACGGCATGACTCATGCCAGTTTTATATTCAAACATAGAATCGATCACAATTTCAAATATTTTATGTAATTAAGATTAATAGTCGGGATTAAATTATTGAAATTTAAACACATTTTAGTACGTTATGAATTTTATTTTGATAAATATTTTTATTTCTTATTTGAAAACTATTTGAGACATTTTTAAACACGTCACTTCGATCACTTATTAAATAATGCGTTTATCTATGACAATTAAAAAAAAAGGAAATTCGTGAAAACTTACTAACGGGCGCAATTTATCACACCAACTTGCAATCGTTAGAAAGAGACAACCATTATATGTCATTAAAAAAAAATTCTATACTATATTAAAAAAAAAACAATTGGTATTTGTCAAATAAATTGTCGGAGTCAAAGTTTAGTCTTGTTCATGTAGCTATTGTCTGGCAAGATGGCCGGATTGAAGGCTGCAACATGTCCGTTCCCTCCATTCTCTTCTTTAGCTTCTTCCTTCTCTGGCCTGGGCCTCTTCGGACCTGCGTATAGTAAAATAGTAGGTAGGTACAATATTGTCAAGCCATGGAAGTAGGCATGGAAACGGACTCGCAAGTTCGTCTGTTTAATTAATATGAAGCCGGCAAATGTCACTCCAGCTGATGCAAATAAAGTATGTTTCTATGAAACAGAGAAAGAAAAACTACAAAATTTTGTCCCTGAACGTCAAAATAGCTAGAGATGCTGCTGGGGATGTTACCGACCTCCACCGTCGTGTTTTCTGCGGTGGGCGTGGCGCAAGCTATATCTCTAGTCGGCATTATCCTGATGATGCCTCGGTGAGTGGCGAAACACGCGTGTCAAGGTTCTTTCATGATTGGTGGTTGTTTGTCGTAAGTATTTATTTGCATATTTTTCATGGGAAAATACGCAAATATCGTATTATCGCTTAGAAAAAAACCTCAGTTTTGACGGCCTTAGCTTGTTTAGTGGAATAGCAATAAAATATTGTTCAAGTTACTTAGAATGCAAGTTCGATGACGATTGTACACAGAAAAAAAGCGGCCAAGTGCGTGTCGGACCACGCACAACGAAGGGTTCCGTGACTTTTAAAAAGGTCGTATCGTTACTGAAATCTTACGGCACTTATGTCCTTTTCTATAAGGAAGGCAGCTTTTTTAAAATATCTCTACAACCTTTGAACCGATCTTGTTCAAAACAATTTTCGCTGAAAGAATTTATTAAGCCATATGTCCATGTTTTTTTTCATCTTTTTAAAATACACGGTTCAAAAATCAAAACTTAGAGGAGGGGCGGACACAATTTTAGTGACTTTCGGGGCGATTATCTCCGACTCTATTCACTTGATCAAAAAAAATGCTGAGAAACTTTATCCTACCTACTTACCTTATTTTGAAAGGCCTATCGATTGATGTGCCACACACATGGGCTTGCAATGAAAACAATTTTTTGTCTTTCACCTACCTGCTATGTAGCCTACCAGTATGTAGCGGCTAACAAAATACACTCCTCAAAATTGTATTCAAATACTCTTTATAGTTTTCGAGTAAGATGCCTGTGACATACGGACGGACAGACAGACAGACAGACCCGTCTTATTTTTGAACCGTGTATTTTAAAAATATAAAAAAATCATGGACTTATTAAATTCTTTCAGCGAAAATTGTTTCGAACAAGATCGGTTCAAAGGTTTTTGAGATATTTCTAAAAAACTGCCTTCCTTAAAGAAAATGACGTAAGTGCCATAAGATTTCAGTAACGATACGACCTTTTTAAGAGGCACGGAACCCTTCGTTGCGTGTGGTCCAACACGCACTTGGCCGTTTTTTTTTCTATGTAAGTACCTGTGCCACACTATTTATCAAATGTTATTATAAAAATACGTACCACCTCCCATGACAAGTTTGATAAGTGTTGAGAAGGGAGAGTCTATCACCACGGTTACTATGAAACCGATTATTAGCGCCGAGGAGAAATCACCCACGAATCTGAAAAACTGTAAAGAAATCCGTATAAGTGTACTAAAGTAATAATTAGGTACATTAGTTAGGTACTACCTTCAAATAGGTACATAATAAACCGGTAATCCAAATCGCTCTAATCAGTGAGTGTGAGTGCAGTTAGTGGACTGCATTTAGCCAGGTGTAAAGGCCGCTTAATAATGCATCCGAATGTGGTTTTGTAGAATATATGCAGTACCTATAGGAATCTTATACTCGATTCAGTTAGATTTCTTGCAAAAAATAGGATTTAAGTGAATTAGGGTTGTAACTGACCAAATACGCAATAATTACAACTTTACAACGTGTATTTCTGATGAATTCGAGGATTCATTAAATTTCATACAGTTACTTTCTCTAAGAAAAATAAATAAAAAAGATCGGGTTGCACTCCGGGAGTGCCGGCAGTAGTGAAAACTCAATAGCATTGTAACAGTTTTTCGATCAGGTCACGTGACATCTTACGGTGTCACCCTAAAAATGAATTTGACGCAGATTTATAAACAATTATCAATTATTTAGGCGGACGGGCCGCGGGCGCGTTGGGTGCGACGGGCCGGCTCGCCCGTCGGCGGCGGCAAACAAAATACCAATTTGTTTTTGCCGTTGGTTAATATTTTTCAAAATTTTATTTTTTTAGGAATAACGTCCAAATTCGAACTATTCGAATTTGCTCAATAGCAAAACGGTGAAGGACGCTTGGACAAAATTACAAATTTATTTGCAGAATATGCTATTGCAAAAAGTGTTTAACGGCTTTATACTCTTATGAATAGCGTTCAGTTTTGAATGAAGTCGAATCGGCTAGCAGCAAAATATAAAAGTTTGTGACCTCCTTCACATCTGACGTCACAAAAATCTGTCGCGTATTTAACAATTTTTCCCCATCCCAAAAAGTGCTCAGCGCCGCTAAATAAGTTTTTACTTCAAAAAAAGTGTTCTTATTTCTAATTCACACCATTTTGAAGATAGATTAGATTCGATCATTTTATTTCATTCTAGTTTACATGTCATTTCATAAAATTTAAATAGCTTGGATTCACAAAAAGATCGTCAGTGTATAAGAATAATGAACAATAATAAATAATAGTCAATGAAAATCCAATTTTAAATTAAAACAAACATGAGAAACAAAAAATACTAATAATAAGGCAATAGGAACAATTTAAATACTTAATGATAAATCGTACAATGTCAATGTCAGAATATTAATAATAGCTAGGCCATCCTAGATATAAATTATCAGATATTTGATATTAACTACATTTATTAAAGTATAAATTATAAAATATAATTAAAATCATAAAAAGATATGAACCTTGAAAGTTTAGAAAAAATATGCATTTACTTTTATTGTCCAAGAATAAATTTAAAGCTGCCAATAGAATCCTTACGCTTTTATAGAAACAAAATTGTATGACAACTATGTACTTAAACGCAGTATTTCGAGACCGAAATAACAATTTACCGGATTTTCCATACAACGATACAACTGCTGAAGCGTTTTGCGCTACCGCCAGCAACGTCAATCGTAAAATTTTTGGTTAATTGTAGTTGCTCCCATACAAACATTTGTTCCTCTCCAAAAACTGGTTCGAATGACATCATAAAAAAATCTTAATCATCATCCCTATTGTTTGATAACGTCTTGGCAAAAGTATTAGACGGAGAGCTAGCGACCAAATCGGTCATGTGGCTTCAGTTGTATTGAAACTCCGTTAGCTACTTCCCTGAACAACCTTTTCCGATTATCTTCGTGCTGGCAGACCGCGGGCGGTGGGTGCGGGTGTAGTGGGGTGGGAAAAAAAAAGAAAAAAATGTGGGCTCAGCGACTTTTTTTTTTTTTTAAACAGTTGCTCTGTACTCCCTGTCCACTCGAAAAAAAAATGAAATCGATAGTAGTTGTCATACAATTTTGTTTCTATAAAAGCGTAAGGATTCTATTGGTAGCTTTAAATTTACTCTTGGACAATAAAAAAAACATGCATATATTCTAAATTTTGAAGGTTCATATTTTTTTATGATTTTAATTATATTTTATAATTTATACTTTATTACGATAATTTGATGGTTTACTATCCATTTAGCATCACTACGTTATCAATTTGAACATTAGGCCGCATGCCAATTATAAAGGCTCCTTTACAATATCCACTGACATATATGACATACGTAGTATTGAATTACTCTGTATGGAAAGTTCAAAATAACAGTTTTTAATAAATTCAAAATTACTAACCTAACGAAATCTATTCCGTTCATGTGAAAGTACGACGCAACGCAACATGCAGAAAGCATAATCACGTTCTCGAAAATGGCTCTATTTCGATTAGATTTGGCACAATGGGTATGGGGGTGAAAAATCGATCTAGCTGTCACATTGTCTGGAAAAAATAGTTTTCTCCGTATTTCCTATTTTCGCCCGAGCAGAGCTCGGTCGCCCAGGGACTATTTTTTGATACAACTATTGCGGCTGTACTAATACAATAGTTACTAATGTAACTATATTATTCTTAGCGTTGTAGGCGCGCCAACTAAGGACGACTTTCAGACGCACTTCGGCGTTGAAAGGGAAAATATCTAGTTAGTTTATAACCTGGGTTACTAGTCTAGAGTCAAACTTACTAAATAGTTTATATAATATATAATGATCTAAACGTCTAATTACACTAATATAGCAATTAGTAATACTCGAAAGCTTTGTATCGCCCCACGGCTATCTTCTAAATATTACGAGAGAGGAACTAGGAAGCAAGGCAGCTAGTAAGGAGTAAACGTACGTATCGGATCACTGTGAAGTGAGTCGGGTCCACAGAAGTGGCGTTGACGATGTGCATGATGGGGTAGTGGAAGATGTACATCGCGAAGGAGATCCGCGCTGGCAGCTTCCACATGCGCAGTGACAGGAACCAATTGATGGGACCTGCGTAGCGACCAACATATTTTTTTAATACATACATAAATATAATTTATTGATAAAACATAATGTACAAACAGTACATAGTATTAGGTACCTATGGATGATTGCTGGTAAATTAGTACGAGTAAAGCAATGCACTTTTATACCAATAGTAAAAACTTACTGATTAAAAGTTAAGTACTGATTACTGAATATTTAGTAAAGAGGTAATTATTGATTGTGAAATGTATGTTAAACTTTAATTAGGATCTACTATCTAAATAGTTTATAAGAAACTAATATTTAGTACTAGCTTCCACCCGCGACTTCGTCTGCTTGGACCTGGGATAAAAACTATCCTATATTTTAATCCAGGCTATAAACTATCTTTGTGCAAAATTTCATCTAAATCGGTTAATATAGAATGGTTTATCAGTATGGAGGTGATGTTTCATTCCGTGGCTCTGCTTACATTTTTCGTATAGTCGCTAGCGCAGCTAGTTAGTTACTTACTTAACTATACCAATATTATTAAAGCGGAAAAGTCAGTGCGGTTGTAAGTTTGTATGTGGGGGTTAATTAGTTTACCTAAAGACAAAAGAGAAACGTATAATTTTTGGTTGATATTTGTTAAACAACATTTGGTCTCCGTGTAAGGAATACTTTACTTACAACAATTCAAATACGAATATCAAGTGTTGATATGTACTGACCTCCATAACCATGTGTGCACGCAAATATCATCCAGCCAAGGCACGCTGCCCAGCCAGGCCTGGAGAAGGAGTTAATGATACCGTCCCAGAAGGGGCTGTTCCAATCCATCTGAAGGATGGGGTATGCGGAGTAAATGATGCCGGCTGAAACCGCGAATGCACAGGTCCACCCTAAGGTCACGAGCCACTGAAAAATAACAGAAGGATAAAGAGTTAACTATTTGGCAATCAACTGATTTCATTGAACGAGCAAGCGTAGCGAACAAATTTCTCATTGCACCAACTTCGTGTATCTTTGTTTAACCAATCAATTGACAGATAAAGAATACTTGAGTCAAATAAGAGTATGAACGATATCCTACTGGTACAATTCCCGGCTAACAACTTGAGCTAGAAGGTGGCCGTTCCAACGAAGAATGGAGAGCATCTTGTCAATGTATTCACATAGTACATATTCAATTCTTACCATAGGCATGTGAAGTTTTTTCCCTTTGTAAACAGATAGAAGGTAGCCGTAAATCATTCCAACGAAGAATGGAGAGCATCTTGTTAATGTATTCACATAATAGTATTTCATGTAATGATCAGCATCTTCAGGTGTACGACTGAAATCAAAATATTGGGAATAGTACTGGACCGTAAATTACTTAACTTTCAAAAGTCTAAGTGAGAATTGATTTGCAGTTTTGGCGATGAAATAAATAAAAAAGAAATTAAATTATTGTTTATTAAAAAAACTGTTTTTGTAATGTCATGCATGTGATAATAATATTTACACAATATACTTATTCCAATATAAAACGTAAGTACTTATACAATTTAGACAAGTCCTTTTCGGTTTCGTAAAATTGGGCCTGAACCTCCCGAAAATAATCGATGTTAACTTACGTTGGGATTACAGGGGCCGGCTGGAACTCGTTTAAGTAGTTGTACGTTGTAGACGCCGCCAATACGGTCAACATGGCGAAACTCAATGCTATCCAAGCCGACCTTTTTTTGCCAAGCACCCAAAACAGAATCAAGGGTGACAGGATATGCATCTGTATATCAACGGCAAGGTACCACGTTAGACCAATACACTGAAAAATACGAAATTATGTACGACTATTTATTTTGCTTTATTGAAACGTAAGAAAACAATATAAGTATATATATTACATGTTTGTTTGTAAACAAGATAGTCTACCAACATTTAGGTACTTTTAATACTCGTAGAGCGAGGATATACTTGTTAATACGGTCATAGTGATAAAGCTGATAATAGTTATTTATGCAACAAGAGAGCAAAGTTTGTTTTTGCTGCGAGTGCTGATTTTGAGTCCTGAGGAAGCGAAAGATTCTAAAATTGAACCACGAGCGTAGCGAGTGATTCAAAGATTGAATCTTGAGTGCAGCGAAGGACTCAAAAGCACGAGATGCAAATACTTTTCTCTTTAGTACCACAGAAAACTTTTCACCTCAGCAGTTAGAACATTTTTACATTAAAAAAAAAATAGGATCACGCACCTACCTATTCGTCTCAAGATTATTCAGGAAGAAAACTTAATTTCGTCTCAAGATTATTCAGGAAGAAAACTTAATTAGGCGTTCGTTACTGCTTTTTTTAACTCCTCAGCGCCGGCCGCGCCGTTAGTCAATACTAGAAAGGCGAGACAAGGCGCGAAAAACCAAACGATATTTCAGTATCTATACGAGTGTCGCGTGACACTAACTCATCACTAAAAACTAACCGTATTATTGTTAAAATTCACCGATTTTACTAATAACTTCGAGATATTTTTGAAATATTTATCATTATCACAAGGGTACACATTAGGATATTACGTGTATCTCGCGTGCACACCAAAAACTAGCCGTACTGTTGTTAAAATACTGCCTTCGTCACGTCACTGACTTCACTATATTTCCTAGTTAGATAGAGAATTGGTTTATCCTAGTAGTTTTTAAATTTAAAACGAATATTAATAACGCAAGAATGAAGAATAATATACCTAATAAAATCTGAAACAAATTAACAGCGCGCATTTTTTTTAAAGGGGCGGGGCGCCGCGCTTGCTTTCGGAAACTGCATCTGTGGTATACAGTATACGTTCATAAAATTTAAGATTGTTTATAATAGAAAGATTAATTAGCTAGCGTAATAAAAGTCATGTTTACCTATTTATTATGAAAAACGGAGTTTATTCTGAGATCTTTTATTTAAATATTCTTCAATTGAAAATTCCTTTGGTAGTTTAAACTTGTTAATTTGATAGTTTTCTAACGTGTTACTTGTTTCGCGTTTTTTGGGGGTCTACTTTGAAATTCGATGGTCGAACTATGGATCGAACTATGTCTGCCAAATTCTTTATTCGTAATGGAATGAAAGGAACAGCGCTAATAAAGTTCAAATATTCTGAACTTGTAAAGGCGGAGCACTGACATTTCGTCGTATGGGGTTCATTCGTATATATGTCGGCGGCCGATCGTAAAATCCGCCAGATCACGTAATTCCTAGGCATATCGTGAAACGCCGCCATTTCATGATTTGGCTAAAGGACATCCGCCATATCGTTCAAAACTTAACGTTTAACGATTTGTCTAATGACGTTTAGGCAGATCATGAAATTCCTAGGCATATCATGAAACGCTGGCATTTCATGATTTGGCCAAGCCAGTGACGTTTAGGCTGATCATGAAATTCCTAGGCATATCATGAAACGCCGGCATATCGTTCAATACTCACCGTTATACGTAAGTAGGGTGTCCAAAATTGAATTAGGTAAATTAAAAAAAATAAGAAGTGCGGACTGATAATCTCCAGCGAGTCGACGCCACCCCGCTGCGCGGGGTGTCTATTTCTGGTCTGAGGGACACAAGTGAACCCTAACCTAACCAACCTAAGACAGAGTTCGCTTATGACAAACTATTTTTGTCCGCCCTGATTATTAGCCCCCAACAAAAACGGCCGCCATCGCATGTGCAGCGCCACCAGTGGCCAAGAAAGAAACTATTTTACGATGTGCCCGGTATAGAGCTAGGAATATCGACGAATGCGTTGCTCTAATCGATCTGCCGTATTGTTTATCAGGCACATCGTGATAAGCCTAGCCGACTTTTAGGCATATCATGAAATGGCGCCGTTTCACGATATGCCTAGGAATTTCGTGATCTGGCGTATTTAACGATCTGCCGCCGACATATATACGACGAAATGTCAGTGCATCAAAATTAAAAAGCTACTTAGTATAATATGCTTGTTCGAGCTGCTGAGGTGAAAAGATTTTTACCACTGTACTCGTAAGTATGTAAGTATGTTGTTACCAGCACATTTAAAATTAAGTATAAATATATATTAACGAGTATTTAATTCGCCGACAAGGCAGTTTGGCAAAGATGTATGTTTGTGCAATGTAACAAAGTTATTGCAAAATAAACAAGGGTATCTATTTTTTACCATATTTGTAGGAGTGTATAAATTCTGAGCGTGCAACAAAGTTGCCCACCAATATTGTCTGCACTTGTGAACTTTGTGCGCCATGATGTCGTTCCATTTTGGTCCATCGGAGAGGTGGTTGAACAAAGTCGCTTGGAGGAAGACTCCCGCAGCCAGCACCGGGAACATCCGCAACAGACGGTTGAGATAGTACAAGTGAATGTTTTTAACGAGGCTCACTGGAAAAAGAAACATTATTGTAATTTAATTCGCCTATATGTTAACATAAACACCGTTCAATTAATAAAAATCTTAGGCTGTTTATTTATGTAACTTGATTATTATACTTTATTTTCAAGCCCATGACTTTGTTAACATGTATGTAAAGCACACAAGGTGTATGTTAACATACTCAAATCAGCTATGGTTTCATCTATCCAAGAGAATAAAATGTGTAATATGATACAAATGTGCATATACCTGTACGTTGATTATTACTAAACTTGATACTTATAATAGTCAATGTTCTAAAGTTATCAGTACTGTAAAACCAAACCTATAAAGCTGGGGTACAGTTATATAAGTACCTACTATTTTGGGACATCAGATAAATGGTTGAATAATGATACTTGAAGACAAATGTTCGGCATCATTCGTCGTCTTCGTCGATGAAGGTATCTTGGCAGACCAACTGAGATGAAAAGACACTGACCGGAGTGAATAATTGGATACTGTGTGTGACAATAATTTCATATGGTAAGTATGTTTGTCCATTGGCGTGTCGCTTTGTGAAAGTGAAAGGTAAGAAACGCACAAAGAATCTTGTTGATTGATTATATTGGTTTATAACACGTCACGGTTGAATTTCCAAGTAAGTTTTTGTTGTTACTTTATTGATTAGTGACGTAATCGAACATACAGTAATAAAATGCATTGTGTTTAAAACGGGGAAGAGGGTCAAAAGCTTCTCCAGCTAATTCTTTTGAATTGAGCGCCTTTTTGTACCGTCGGTAAAATAGGCAGGCGTGTATTAGTTCCATCGTCAAATCATAGATGTCTCTTTCACACGCCATATTGAAACAAAACGCGGTTTATTTTGACTGGTTACGACTTGTGATAAGCGGAAGTGCACGCGGTTTTGTGTGATTTATGGCTATTAATTCGGATTTGTTTGTTGGTGAGTCTAATATTTACCTATAGTTTATTTCTTATGTTACATCGTTATTTTCTGTTATTCCTATCGATTATAAGTTTTTATCAAGCCAATAAAATTTTAACCTCAAATTATTTAAGTGGGGCAAGAGTGCCAGTTCAGTCCGGGGGAAGGGAGTCATATGCTACTCTTACCCCATGTCAGGGCTGTTAAACCTTTTATAAATTGTCATGTTTATTAAAAATTGGCACTGCTTAATTCAGGGATGTGCGTATGCGATTTTTCGACATTTAAGGATGCGGATGTTGGGTTCAAGCACTCAAAAACATAAATAATCAACCATATCGTGACACAAATACAATTACGAACAAAACAAAAAAATCGCCTCAGTTCTTGCCTATAACAAAAACAAAATAAAGATTTTTATTGGTTAAAGACGAAAGTAATCACAAGTGGCATTTATATATATACTACTGTAATACCTACGAGTATTAGGTACTCGTAAAAAGTATAGTTTTCAAATTGAATTAAAAAAATTAAAGCATTTTTTTTTTTATTGAAGTGTTAGGTGTTTTGTCACCCCTGATAACACCTACTATAACAATCTTGCCCCAGAATATGTATAAACGCAGTTTCTCAGAATTTTGAAGAGTTTTTCAACTTATTAAGGTATTCATTTTCTTGACAGCGTCTACCAACTGTGTTACTAAATACGTAAATCCACTGGAGCTAACCTAGTTCAAGTTAGGTACGTACGATACTCTTACCCCAGTCATGGGGCAAGAGGAACAGTCGTGCTGATTTTGATTTTTTTATAATTTTGTGCATGTTTTAATAGTTTCTTTGCAAGATAAGTAGTTTCAATTAAAAATATATTAAATTTACTTATATTTTATCGCTTTAGTATACGAATTAATGCAATAATAAGATCACAAACACTATTTGAAACTAACTTTCAAAAAAGTATGATACTCTTACCCCGTATATGTTATAACTCACCTTATATGTTATTGCCTAAATCCTAATAATTTTGAAATATAATTTTGATCAACTAAATAAAACATATAATAGGGGTGTAGACTCGAAAATTATTATAACTCCAAAAGAAAGAAGGCAAAAAAATATGCCTAGTGACGAAATCCCATTCAGATATCTCACAGAATTACGAAGCTACAACCGTTTTAATATTGCTTTGTTACACGAGGCTGCCGGGGGGCCGCGTCGACGGCGGCGCCGAACACGATGGGGCGCGGCACGTTGCCGTCTATTTAGTGACGTTACAATCTTCAAGCGTCATCGTTTCATATGAAGTTGCGTTTTACGAAAAAGGGACAGAACATACCCCGTCTTAAAACTTTGGACACTTATAACTTCGTGATTATTTAACCTTTTGCGTTGATTTTTTCTCCATTTGACAACATTAAAAATGTCTACACTCCTATTGTTTTGCATATAGTACAGCAAAAACGTCTGTGCCACGGAAAAAAATAACTTACTTCTTGTCATTTTTCCAACTGTAGTATAAACAATCAGCAGCCCACTTAGCAAGAAGAAAGTGTCCACTGTGATTGGAGCTGCCATAATCCAAATTGAAGAAAGTGAGACCATCCACTGTAACAAGCGTTAATAAGGATACATTTAGATGTTATGATATGATAAAGAAACGGTGTGTTTTATATTGCGATTTCTGTAAAAACAGTAGTTTTAACCATCAGGAATCAAAGACGCTTCTCAATATTTGTTCAAAATTTTTCGATAAGGTTACATTATACCATGGTGCATTATACCATCCTTTACCGCAAAACTCCAGATATCAGAAGTCTACCTTTTTAAGAAATTTTCACATTGCCCAATTAATATCATACAAACCTTACCTAAAGTAAGTCATAATAGCCGTAAGACTTTCGCCGGGTTGTACCTACTAGATCTCATTATAACCCGCCTGGTCATAATATGGTATTGAATCTCATTATAACCCGCTGATCAATAATGAGATTTTAATTCGTATGAAAAATTGTTCCATATAGACCTACAGCAAAAATAACTTATTTGAAAATCGAACTGACCACTACAAGCAATATACGCAAAACAAAGAAAATAAAACAAAAGCCGCGAGTGTTGCAAAATGCTGCAGTATTAGCAGGAGGTTGAAATATTATAATTTGAATAAAAATGTCGAGTGACGAAAGCGAAAGGGATTTGACTCTAATCTACTCCCGGAGAAATCGAAGGAAACGTACTTAAAAGCCTTCAATGAATTAAAAAATTGGAAAACGACAAAAGACGCAAAGTTCGTGTCCGAAGCGGTGCTTTTAGTGTCAGATCATTAACAAAAAAGTCAACAAGCCTATGGGTGCATATATTCGATGCTAAGATCAACAATAAGCATCCAACACGATGTTCAAATTAACACATACGCCAAATTATTGGCATTTCTAAAGAGGAAATCAGAGGGCCATCGCGCAAAGAAATCAAAAGTATTCACAGCGCAAAATGTCAAACTATTTTAAATTAAGCTCCTGACGACAGCTTTCTTGCCATAAAAGTGAGTACCTACTTCCTAGACAAATTATAGATTTCAAACAAATAATTTATAATATTGTAATTTGATTTGTGGTATAAATCGATTTAAAAATTACATTTTAAAATTATTATTATATTATTTCCATCGGCCATACAGACTGGTGAAATTACTGGGCTATTTACTATTACCGATCAATGGTCAATCGAATATATATTACTTTTATTACTTACATACTTTAGTATATGAACTAACTACATATTCCCTTAGGTACCTTCTTATTTTTTCTTAAAGGTGGCAGATTAGAGTGAATGGCGCTTGTCGTGGAAACGAACTCGTAAACATAAAAGTGAAAGATATCGAAAAGTATTCAAATCTATTACTGGTAAGCTCGCCAGACACCACAACAAAGAGAGAGGGAACGATCATTCGTAGTCCGTCAGGAATACGCAAAGTTCGTTGAAAAATACCAAGCTGTGCCCCTCTCAAATAAACACCGACCGATGTTTCATAGGCTACTGGAAAGGTAAATGCACCAGGCAAGTCATTGGCAAAAACAAAATCAGCTCCATGCCAAAAGTAATTGCGAAATATCAGAAATTGCTGAATACTGAGCTCTACACGGGCCATTGTTTTAGGAGGGCATCGGCACAGTATAATAAAGAGTACTACCGTACGGTATGGCCACTCTCTGCCTCCCGTTGAAAGTGCCGCCCACCCGCTCTCAGTTACCTCACAGTTACCGGCTGGCAAGGACGCGATGACGCGGTGCGCAGAGCGGGGGCCACGTAAAATATTTAAATATCAAACAAATATTTACAAATGCTTTTCTAATAGGCGTGTGTTGTGCTGTGTCCGGTTGTTTAAGCTCTATAAACGACAAAACTAGTTTTAGTGGAAAACCAACTTGCAATGGGCACTTATGTTTAGTATTTATTTTACCCTATCGGTTTTAGACCTAAACCTATCAGATCACACTGAAAACAACACAATATCTGTATGAACAAAAAATCATGTTTTCAGTTTACGTAATATTTTGGTGGCCTGAATTTCCATACAAAAATTTTGTTACCTACTTCGTTTATACTTTATTTATACTAAACGGGACTTAATCGCGTCTTCTTAAACGCGATTAAGTCCCGTTTAGTATAAATAATGTGTGAGAATCCTGAAAGTTTAAATCAATATATTCGTCGTATACTGATTCAAAATAGGAAACTATTCTATTCTTCATAGTACCAAAAACTTTCAATCAGATTAGTATATATCTAGCTAAGATTACCCACCATACAGCATCATAATTTTCTTATATATTCCTAATTCGCGCAATGAGTTTTGAGTCATTGAGGTCATCGAACTTGAACGCGGGCGGCGCGGTGCGCGGCGGTTTCAGCGCATGCTTATGCTATAACCTTTTGCGAAAGAAACCTCAAAAACTGGATCGATAAAAAAAATCTCTTTAATCATAGAATCTGGTCACAAAATTTCATGAGAATCGTTTCAGAATTGCGACCTGTAGAGGAGAACATCCGGACATAGAAAAGGAAATTACTTGAGTCAAAACATAGACCTTCGCTAACGCTTCGGTCAATAATAATCTCAAAAGTAGAGTTAAAAAAGTTTTTGTTTATAATTAATTACAAGCACACAAAATAATTCGACGCCGCTATTACAAGGTCACCTCATATTGCCAATTGCGGTCCCGATTCGCGAACGCACTAAAATGGCGGCAACCCTAGCATGCCTTATCGCACTCACACAAGCATGGTAAGCGTTCACCTACACGAGCTTCTGCGTGCGTAGGAACGCATTTGTTTCATACATTTGATCGCCAGTGTCCGAGGCGTGACATCGGCTACTCTGTTGGCAGATTCAGAAGCAGACATGACCGAGATAAAACGACACGGTCCTTGGAAATCCGATGCGGTAGCGGAGGGCTATACTGAAAATTCCATACAGAACAAGAATACAATAAGCTCTCGTATTAGCGACAGTATAAATTTGAAAACGTCTTCGAAACGTCTTGGGCACCCTTGCCACCACAGCCATCCACCTCAAAACACATCACACCAAGCCTACTGCCTCAAATATCGTCTTCACCAACCTTCACAATCCAAAGCGACCCTCAGACGCAAGTTTCAGAATCTTTGGGCACTACTCACATAAACTCCTCAACCTCAACCTTGATAAATGTACCAAAAAATATATAACTGCACAACTGGACATATGTATCAAACATAAACTTTCACTTTTAATTTACAGTTCGAATGTAATGAATTATAAAGTGTTATGGAACAATTTTTCTTACTTCCTATGAAAAATTTCAGTTTTCACTTCTCCCGGCACTCCCGAAGTGCAAAGCGATCTTTTTTAGGGTTCCGTAGTCGACTAGGAACCCTTATAGTTTCGCTTTGTCTGTCCTTCCGTCCGCGGATAATCTCAGTAACCGTTAGCACTAGAAAGCTGAAGTTTGGTACTAATATGTATATCAATCACGACGACAGTGGTAAAAAAAAAAGTGTTTTTTTTTTTTTATTAGGGTACCTCCCCTATACGTAACGTGGGGAGTGTTTTTTTTTTTTCATTTAAACCCTAACGTGTGAATCATGTGATATATTGTTGGATAGGTAAGTAATAAAAAAAAAATAGGGGTTTGCAAAAATCATTTTTTGATAATGTTAATATTTTTGGAGATAATCGCTCCAGAAGTTAAAAAAAATGTGTCCCCCCCTCAAACTTTTGAACCATAAGTTTTAAAAATATGAAAAAAATCTTAAAAGTAGAACTTTATAAAAAAATTCTAGGTAAATTATTTTGAACTTGATAGGTTGAATAGTTTTTGAAAGAAATTACAAAAACTATGGAAACCTACACTGAGCCTGGCCCGACACGCTCTTGGCCGGTTTTTTTAAATAAGTTACTTTAAGTTTTAATAAAACGTTGTTTCTAGTAAGTAGCCTTGCTTTTTATTGTCTCGCAAAAGGTGCGAAAAGTAGAATATTCTCCTTTGGGATAAAGCTGTTTTGGTCTTGGGCGAGCTTGAATCCCTCGCTGCACTCAGAACTTCGTTTTAATTCCCTCGTTTCGCTCAGGAATTAACTCGTAACACCCATTTCACCCATTTTCGGGAGTTAAATCTGGAGTCCCTCATTTGCTCGAGGTTCAATATCTAATCTATAAACAGTGCTTTATCCCCTCGGTGTATAATCTTTTATTAAAAACCATTGTTGATAATTAACAACATAGAACAGTTGAAACACCCCCGACATTTTCATTTCAAAGTTCAATATCTCAAAAGCGGCTAAACCGATTTTGTTAAAACGTAGCTAAAAACGATTTCGATCACGTCAGCTTTCGGACAAAAAACCGCATTAAAATCGGACCACTCGTTTAGCAGCTACGAATTCACAGCAGATACACAGACACGTCAAACTTATAATACCCCTCTTTTTACGGGGTCACAACGAAATATAAAATTAGTAAACCAAATAACCATCAAATCAATAACAAAAACGAAACTTACCGAAAAGAATTCTGTGCGGTTATAGAAAGGCATATGTAGATGACTAGAATAAGAGTGGCCCACGATGACCCACATCATGGCGATGGTCCTGACGCCATCCAAGCATTCCAAAGCGCCGGGCACAGAGTTGAATGTGACTAGGCGACGGGTATTTGTATACACAGAGAAGGATTTTCCAATAGTACTGGCTCTCTTTGGATCTGAAAAAAAACATAGATACAAATTACGTCGAAATGTTTTTTTTTGTAAAACGCTGAACCGCATTCTTCCAAAATTATTTTCATTTAAAGCAACAATTTTTTAAATGCTGTATTCGATTGGGCCTATCGCTCACTTCTATATCTTTGTTGGTTAACTGGGATATTGAAGCAGTTGCTCGATTCAACGCACTCTGTCCAACTTATTTATTTTATAATTGTAACATTTTTTTTTATATGTATGTATGTATGTAAGCACTTTATTGTACACAATAACAGGTTAAAGAATATACATGTCACACAATAGATCAAACTCACTATATTATGATAATAATAATTATGAGTCATAAGTCATAAGAATTGCTATGCTTAAATTATGACTATAGACTGTTATTATGATTAAGTCGCAAAAAACAAGCTATTAAATTAGTTAACCAGCGCTTACAGGGCAGAGTTTAGGATAGCTAGAAAAATAAATAACCGTAACAATTGTATTTTGGTCGTTTACGTTATGGTTAACTTGTGTCCCTTAGAGCGGAAATAGACCCCCCGCGGTCGACACGCTGGCGATGGCGGTTAGGTTAGATACATACGGTTGGGTAAGTAATACGAGGTCCAAGAACTTATCATGTAACAGTCATCATATATAAGCTCACTTTGTATAAGCTTGTTTAGTATAACGTTCACTGCATACAGACTGTACCAAAAATCGGGTGTGAACCGATCAGATCATAACAGATATCGTGTACGGAGCAGGTCGCCCCAGTCGGCCAACGCTCCATACAAGTGTAAAAAAAATATCGCGTAATTTTTTTTTCTCTTAGTTTTCTTCTTATCAGAACACGATACCTGTTATGCCCTTGATCGGTTCACACCCGATTTTTGGTACATGCTGTATAATGAACGAAAGGTATTATTTCAAATATATATTTTCGTAAAGTATAACGTTATTTAGATATAATTTCAATTGATATATCAATTAAAGCGTATAATATTCATAATACCTAAGGTGTATGTATGTTTACATTATTCAATTAATCTAACATCAAAAAGACTAATTCCCACGGGAAAATTCAATACATATGTTACATTTTCCTATAACCACGCGGGCGAAGCCGCGGGCATCAGCTAGTAAGGCATAAATGTGACTTGGAAACGTGATGAGCAAAACTATTATGGCTATTGATTTTAAATACTTAAAACTTTTATACGCAATAAATTTATGACCATTGTCCTTTTTTTGTCAAATCTTGCATTCATTCATTCATTCATTAATGCACTCAAATATTATGGAAAAAACAAATGCGGACTTATAATGTATGACTTGTGTCGGTTATGCGTAATGATGTTTATGACACAAGTAGTTATGCCTAACAAAACTATGGCTTGTAATATTATGCAACCCGATATGGATCCCATTTCCTGATCAACAATGACTCATTTTCACAATATGAGAACTAACAAATTTTGTTTTCCGTACAATTGCCATGCAAAAATAACTTTTTAACGTTTAAATATCTCGATCTGTTCAAGTTCATGAAATCATTCATGGGTGTGATTAAATACATATAAAGACAAGTATAATGCTCGATTATTTTGATAATGATTAGTGTAAGATAACAATGTGCTTGCTGCTTATAAATGATTATATATATTATTCGGTTATCACAGTAAATAAATGGCAGGCATTTGGGATTATCTTCTTACTCGTCGTGAAGCTTACATCAAACAAACCCGAACTTTTCAAACATGGGAAGTGATTTTGTTTTTCACTTCTTATGCTTAAAAAGTCCGTCATTTAAGGCTTAGCAAGCGAGGCTAAAGTAGGTAGCAGTACATTTAGCCCCTAGTTAAAATATGTATACCTATTTACGATTTGTAATACATTTTAATTTGACTAATCCGGACGTTTCACCGTATTACATCCACCAATCAAAACTCTTTATAAAAACATTTGTATTTGCTATCTACTAACTAGAATACAGCTAGATATTAAAATCGACCAATCAGAAGAAAGAATTCATTTCAAAGTTCAGGTGTTTTTAAAAATAAACGCCTCTGACTATCTACAGCCGCGTCCAACCGTTTAAGCGTGGTTGCATACATGGCATCAGCTATAAAGAAGAAGCCCCGTATGCTGTCCGCCATGCTCGGCCGTTTGGACGCGGCTATAAGACGTTCAGAGGTGTGTCAACATTTTGTCTCTGTGTCAAAGCGGTTTATTAAAAAAAATACGGCGCCAAATTGAACAATCTGATCCTCGTGGTATTTATTAATGATTGTGGATTTTCTCGCAGTCGAAGTGAAAAGTAAAGTGTATAACTCTGGTCTTAAAGCCATATTATCCCTCGAACTATTTCCCCTCACTTCGTTCAGGAAAATAACCATCTCGTGGTAATATAGCTCATTTTATACCCTTGTCATAACTATTCTTTACTAGATGGAAATTTTTCCTTAACGTTGACTTTTGGGATACGTTGTTATATTTTATTGCTTTTTATATAATATATTATTTATTTATATAAAAAGTTCATCCACATCACATAATATATGTCAAGCTACTTAAATGGAAATTAGGAATATAAATTTAGAAAAACGTATAAAAACTTAAACATTCCCGCGTTGAATAGCAATCGCTTTTTCTTTGAGCGACTCAACCGCTTGTTGATCTCCTTGTGGAGCTCACGCCCGCTTTTTCCCCAAGGGCCGAGTGTCTCGACGCCAAATGCGACAAAATCGTACTGGGCGTCGAAACAGCTATACTTCCCAACCTTGGACCGCTCTCGGGCATCCGCCGCTGCCCCGGCTTGATCGGACGTAACTGGCAAGTAAGACGCTGCCAACGTATCAACGCAAGTAGCGTCCCACACCAGTGCACGGCCCATCCGCCAGGGGATCAACGACATCCCGTCCGGACGCTTGTGGTCATCCTGTACAATCCGAGGCTCAAGAGCCACGGGGACGCAGGCACAGGCAACTCTGCCAAGCGCCCTTCTCAAGATGTCTTTGAGTGCAGCGTAACGGGACAAGCGTCCGGCGCCCGAGGAGCAGGCGAGTCCATGGTGACCGAAGCGATCTACCGCGGCTCCACAGAAGATGCAATTGTGATCCACACACACATCCACTCAAACGCGGAGAGCAACTGCAATTAGGAGTGTGCCCGGATCAATAAAATGACCTAAGTTAGGTGAGAGGTATGCGTGAAGCCATTGCCCCGACTCTGGCCTAGATACTGCCAAGAACAGCCTGCCTCGGTCACGGCCGGACAAAGAGTCGATCAGCGACTTTAAGGTAGCGGCGGAAGCTAACGAGTCCCGTGCCTTTTGTAATTTTGGTATTGATGGCAAAGTTGGGTTCGGTCGTGCTAGCCAGGCGTTCCTAGCATCAACCGATCATCTTGCTTTTTATGGTTTCATCATCCTCCTAGCGTTATTCCCGGTTGTGTCCTAAATGAACCCGGGTCCGCTTTGACACCTTATCTCAAAATGTGGCATAGGCACTAGATTTACGAAAGCGACTGCCATCTGACCTTCCAACCCAGAGGGAAAACTAGACCTTATTGGGATTGGACCGGTTTTCTCGGGATGTTTTCCTTCACCGAAAAGCTAAGGGTAAATATTCCGTACATAAGTTCCGAAAACTCAATGGTACGAGCCGGGGTTCGAACCCACGACCGCCTCTTGACTGCCGCACGCCTGAACCACTAAGCTACCGTAGCTCATGCTTTTTATTGTTTTTTATTGTTTATGATTGAAAAAGTTTAAAAAGCGGTAATTTCATTAACTTGAGCACGAAATTAACGAAAGGTGTTTAAATTGCTTGTAAAACCGAGTTTGAGTGTAAAAGATAGTGTACTAAATACAGTCTTTGAAAGAAGTCGTAGAAAAAACGCTTTCAGCGAAATCAAAGTTAAAATATCATGGTGTCATTTTGATTTCTAACATTAACGTTATAAGGTTGATATGTCACCAAATATATCCGTGTATTTTTCGCAATACCTTGGCAGACACCGGGGTTGCTTGACTCGTTTTGCCTTGAGTTCTTGCTTTCTGTGCCTCCGCAATAGTGTACAATTTCATCCTTTTATAGTAAACATGTTCTTTGATGATGCGTAGGCCGTTTATGATTAGATAAATGATGAGTTATCTAGAACAAGTACCTACGTCAATTTATCCTTGTAAAATGATTTCAAAGTCATGCAAACATATAGTCGAAAAGAGGTTTTGCTAACAGTATATTTTAAACTCGTTATCTATCGACAGTAACCATTCACTTACCTTAATTTAAAATGTGCTGAAGCGGTAAATTGCACTATTTCATTTAGTGTCCATTGAAATATTTATAGGAAGATGTTTTGATGAAACACTGAATTTTTACAGTTTTTTTAAACATGGCAATCTAAGCTTAAAAATGTGTGGCATACCATAAATATATTTATCTGTCATTACAATATTAATTAAGGGAAAAAGTAGGTAATTAGCTTAGTAAATACTTACTAAAATCAGTGCTTATCACACAATAAGGTACGACTATGATAACTTGACAGACGCCTTTATCGTCACAAAATTCCTATTTGTTTTTTTTTATTGTAACTTATCTTAATCGAAATCAGCGTTGATAAGACATACACAAACAACGTGATTTTTGATCGTTGTATATTGTACAATGCTGTTTGATTACGGGCCCAGTAGGCATAAATATATCAATACGTATATTGACCGTATATGAATAACCGTGAACTATCGTTTGTTTACATCACATTTAACATGGTTATTGCTAAAAAAGACGTCAAGCCGACTTAGTGTCATTGTAATGATTTTGTTTTAACAGTATAACTATAAAAAACGAGTATACTCGTAGGTCTATGAAGTTCTGGGAGCTTATGTCAAAGATATAATTTTATACGATAATGGCATAAAGATATGCTTACCTCCTTGAAGTATATGAGTATAATAAATATCGTAGCTCGTACTCAGGATAGTTATGAGGAGAAGGAAGCCAAAAACAGCCCTGAAATGATAACAGTCATGAGAAAAGCAACTCCAAGAATTTAATTTTGCTAAATAAGTAATAAATTAAGTAGGTACAGTTAGCAAAATTTTGTGAATGGTTCTATTACTTACATAGCAGCGTAATCACCGGGTACAAATGGCTTATCATTGTTGAGCCTGCAGAATTCCTCAGTGAATTCTAGACCCACGGCAGTGGTGTTTACCAGAATATTATCGATAAACTTCTTAGGTGTACAAGCTTTTGGGATGCATACTGCAAGTCGGAAGGCGTCATCAGCCAATGCACTTCCTTCTGAAACCCTGAGGTAAGACAATAATTAAAATCATATTTAGGTTGAACGTGGAACAAAACAAATAGCTACATTTGATTTGACTGCTAATTTTTGTTGCAGTCCAGATAGTCACGATTATTACTCATTAAATATAAAACGATTTAAACGGATTTTATCGAGTATATTAAATAGTATATTATATACTTCTCAGCGCTCGTAGTGAAACATAAAAATATAGATTTCCTCTGCCAAATTACATCGCGGAAACAACCTACATTCAAATTGTGAGTGTGGTTAAACTTATAAATAATTGTTTTCACGTGTCTAACGCGATATTTTATGTACTTTCATTTATTCTTCAATTTGTATTTAAATATAATAATATGTGTACAAAACTCGAGAGTCTAAAGTATTATGTGGTTAAACTTGTCAAATTGACTCTTTGGTCAACATAGACGTGATATTTTTTTTACAAAGATATGTTTCACGCTAATAAAATTATGAACATAATTTTGTTTACCTCATTAAATCCATATCGGTTCCAGATATTTGACTGTACTTGGCCATCTCTGCCCGCACTTTTTGAAGATTTTTCATTAACTCCCTGTGTTTCCTTGTATTCGGCAAAAGTTCTGGCCACGGGAATTCTGGCCAGCTCTCCGGCCACTCTTCTGGCCACTCTGGTAGTGTAGGTAGTCCTAAATCATTTTGCATCATCGGGACATTGATCATGCAGTATTTTCCCTCTATATTGGATGGTGTAAAGTCTCCGCTGATTTGCAAACACTGATGATAGTTTCCGAAATCGACAAAGTTGCCCTTTAAAATACCTCGTGGGGCTCTTAAGCCCGCATCGATAACTGTGGAAACAATATTACTGTATATGCTTGTCTAATTAGAGACAAAACGTGAATACGAACAGTAGTTTATGAAATTAGGATGAAATCGGAGATGTAATCAGAAATATTTTTATCAGTTCCAAAAATTTCTCGCCGTTTTATTGCATTTTACTCCAGATAAGGAAAGTATTTGTTGAATTTTATGGCAAGTAATTTCTTAATAGTTAAATAATGGCCACTTATTTATAACTTCTGACATACGCTGCATGAAAAATGTTGATACATTGTATATATTATGGCAAATAGTACGATCAACGAAAATCCGAAATTGGCATATAAATGCAAAAAATCGTGTATCCTGGATTATTTTTTTTTTTAATAGGTTTGACTCCCAGGTATAACATACTAAAAGTCCCCAGCCAAGGGCCGGTTACTTTAGGCGAGGTGGGGAGGAATATGTCCCATATTTTAGTTTTTCTTAAATATTTCAAAAACTAAGCGTCGTAGGAAAAAAAAATCATAAAACGTAATGAAATTCTCAAATTTAAAATTTAAACGTGATACAAACTGAAAAAAAACCGGTCAAGCGCAATTTTGACTCGCGCACCGAGGGTTCCGTACAGACTATCAATTAACTCAAGGTAAATATTTGTTTTAAATTACTTATTTGAACCCAACACAACAGAATTCAAATTCAAACAACGAATAACTTTTACACCAAGACCATCGAACTACCAAAACGATTGAATCGTGTTTTCTTTTTGATCTGCTATTGAAATATACCCGTCCCAACCCCATTAATTCTAGAAAATTCTTAACAGCGCGAAGTAGGAATGGGGTCAGTGCCATCTATCGGCCCTATTTGGTACTAACGTGCAAGGGCAATCAGCTTAGTATGTTATGTTGGTGTTTTAGCGATTATTGTTTATCACGTGAACCAATCTCGATTTTTTTTATTTTTGAAAGTTAGTACTTCTATTATAGTCTTATAGGAATTTCAAAACAAAAAAAATACTTATAAAGTTGATTAAATTGCAAACTTATCTAGGAAATGATTTTTGAAAATAAAACAAAAAATACCCTAGGTACAGAAAAAGTTATACTTTACCAATAATATTTATGGTTATCTTAATCACAAGTAATTATTTCAAATTTTTCGCTTGGATTACTTCGGAGATAAGGGGGGGAATGGTACTATTTTTTACATTTTCCTTAATAGATCAAAATTTTACCAATGTAGAAAAAAAAACTGTTTCAAAAAGTGCAACTCAAACCCTTTCATATCCCACTTGACGTAACAGTCGATTTTTTTTGCCCCCTACTCAAAAACAAAACAAAACAAAAAATACGCTACATACAGAAAAAGTTATTCTTTTCCATTAATATTTATGTTCATCTTAATCACAAGTAATAATTTCTAATTTTTCGCTTGGATAACTACGGTAACTTGTTAGTCGTATGATAAAATGTATACTTACATTCTGCCATCAGCATACTACTATTATTTCGTATATAACTTAATTGCGCTTCGCATAATTCTTCATCTAATACGTTTTCATATAAGTCAGTATCAAATGCATTTCTGCTAGGCATTTGAAATTCTATATAAGCCCTAGCTGTATGTAGACATACCACGCCGAAAACAAGAAAAAACACTTTTGCCATGTTGTAAAACTAATGTCACATCACTTTACCATATTCTAAACCACTGCGCAGATCTTCGTCTAGACTACTAATGCAGAGAATTGCCTTTATTACTTTTAAAATCTTCAATTAACGATTAGTTGGTGTAATCGATTTTGATACGCGGTATAATTAATATTGATAACTTAAATGTATACTGTGAAGGGTTCTGTAGTATTATTATTTTCGATTTTTCTTTTGGGATTTTCTACAAACGACTTGAAACTTAATAATTACAAAAACGGATATCAAAATATTGTCGGTTATATCGGTTTATATCGTCGTCGTCGTCCATCTTAAAGTTAACACATACTTACTATTGTTTCGCTCCGTATATCCGTAAATGTAGAACCGTGTTCAAAGTGCATATCCATATCCATCCATACTATCCATATCTATATCCATCCATACTAATATTATAAATGCGAAAGTGTGTCTGTCTGTCTGTCTGTCTGTCTGTCTGTCTGTCTGTTACCTCTTCACGCTTAAACCGCTGAACCGATTGCGATGAAATTTGGTATGGAGATAGTTTGAAGCCCTGGGAAGGACATAGGATAGTTTTTATCCTGGAAATCACCCCCTAAGGGGATGAAATGGGGGGTTGAAGTTTGTATGGAGCTGCGATATAAACGATTTCCACGCGGACGGAGTCGCGGGCAGAAGCTAGTTAGATCATAAAACTTACACCAATAGACTCTCTAAAACCCGCCGCTTCGAACAAAATATTTTTTGTGACCTAAACAGTGCAATAAGAGTGTTAAACAGTGCAAAACAGTCCAAAAATCTTAAAAGTGCTAGCGCTCCGTGATAACAAAAGCTGAACTTTGGACCTGCTCTTTACTTGAACAAACACTTTACCTGTCACATGTACCGTAATTTCGTTGACTCTTGCAACTGAGCGGTTGGTCTAGTGGTTTCCACCACGTGAATATCACTACAAGCATTGAAGTGACGCAAGTTCGAACCCCGGGGACAACAATATTAATTCTTGTTTTATTTTTGTTTTGTATTTTATGCCATAAACAACTTCACCTATCAATATTTTTCTTACTGAAAATAAAATAAAATAGAACCTATAACTGGGTCTATAGGCGTGAAAATGGCCCCCGTCTGTGCTGCCTGCGAGTTGCTGTTGAAGGATTCCTGTTCGATAACTTGCGCAGGCTGTGGCTCGGCCTTCCACCAGCTTTGTGTAAATATAACAAGCGAGTCATTTAAGCAGTGGTCAGCGGATGCTAGGACGAGCTGGGTGTGTCCTACTTGTCAATGTAAGAAACCTAGAGGAGACAACACACACACACCGGTACGCCCTGGCCCGGGCGGACCTCCTCACCGGAACGTTACTGCGACTCGAGCCTCAAATCGTAACCACAATACAGCTGGGGCTTCTTTAAGTTCCGATGACGCCCTAGGCTGTCTCACTTATGAGATACGCATGCTCAGAGAAGACATGAATGAAATTAAATCAAGCCTAAAAAGCTTGACTGCGGCTATGGTTCAGTGCAATAATCGCTTAGACTCTCATGAGCAAAGAATCCTATCACTCGAAGAGCGTGAAAGTGAGCGGGACCTTGAAATTTCGTCGCTGCAAGCTACAATCGTGATGCTCCAAGATCAAGTGGACACTCACCAGCAGTGGAACATGCGTAATGAAATAGAAATCATGGGCATAAACGAGGCTCCTAACGAGAACCTGACACACATGGTTCTTGTCGCAGCCAACAAAATCGGGATAGCTCTTCAGGATAGCGACATTGACGGGGTATATCGCGTGGGTCCCCGTCGAGCGGTGCCGTCAAGTAGCAGTAATGCAAACGAAAACAAGCAGCCTCGTCCTGTTGTTCAGCGCGAAGGAAGGCGTCGCGGATGGATTTCCTTGCTATGAATCCATCCGCGACGCCTTCCTTCGCGCTGCCAAAGCACGACGTAACTTATCTTCGTCCGATATAGAAGTATCCGGTCCACCTCGGAAAATATTTTTTAACGAACACCTCACAAAAAAGAACCGCCAGTTATTTCGTGACGCCAGGCTGCGCGCCAAGCACTACAGTCTTAAATATTGTTGGACCAAAAATGGAACAATCTTCGTCAAATAGAAGGAAGGTGCACCGGTCCTCGCCGGATCGGTCTTCCCCCAATCACCGAACCCACAGCGTAGCCTTTCTGAGTTTTTTACTGAGTTTTTGTGTCCGCTCTTACCTTTTATACGCATGTCAATAAGTCAAACATTTTTTTTAATACGTAATAAATACAACATCATTAACAGTTATCAAACACGCATACTACACGCATCCCACAAGCTCTACTCACACATATATATACACACACATACTATAGAACTCCGGTTCTCTTTGCTCCAAAAAAGATCTGCGGATTAGTACACAAGAAATCGGGAACACATTTTCGAGTCCGTTTGTCGAGTGACTCCCTCTTCAAGATTCATCTAAAAAAACCTTCTTTGCTTTTCATTCAACGACGAACTAGGTGCTGATCTGGATAATTCTTTTACTATTGAATGTCATTCGACAGACGGTATTGAATCCTGTTCCCAATTTCTAAAAAACAATAAACTTAAAAAACTTTGTTTTAATATAAGAAGCCTCCAACGCAACTTTAATGATTTTGCAGTAGCGCTCCAACGGTTTAAGGTTTCCTTTGATATAATTGTCCTTTCCGAGTGTTGGCTCTATGACAGCTCTATCATTAATCAACTTCCAGGGTATAATTCTTTCCATACGTCCAATCATATCAACAAGAGCTGCGGTGTCACAATCTCCGTTAGGGATTTCTTAAGCCCTTCTGTTCACGAACCGCCAGTTTTGGGGGCTGACTTCCTACTTGTCAAAGTGGATAACGTTTCTGTATTAGGCATATATCGTTCCCCATCGTTAACTGACTTTACTGCCTTTAATAGTTCTCTTGACTCGACATTAAGTAGTATAAGTAACAGTTCTTGCATCATTGTGGCGGGGGACCTTAACATTGATATCCTTGACTCGATGAGCTCTGTAACTGGTGACTAACCTTAATGGCCTCCCATGGATTGTTACCATCCATCACGGCTCCTACCGTGTCTGGACCACATTTTTATTAACACCGATAACATTCCTACAGGTAGGTACTGTATGTAAAACTGCGATCACTGACCATGACTTCACAATACTCAGCGTTTCATCCCCCATAAATAAGCATAGTCTGGACCGTAATATCTCCCGTGTTCACTATCAAGCAGTCGCAGCAGAGCTTCGTGACACTGACTGGTCCCCAGTAAAGCCACCACCGCGATAGCCTCCACTTACAAGTTAAAAGGAACCCTGAAAATCAAATTTTGAAGACAAGCTACATACGTTATAGAAACTTTTATAGGCAACTCTTGCGCAAAATAAAGGCCGAATATGACAACCGAGATCCCACCAGCAATAGGAATAATCCTAAAAAACTTTGGGGCACAATTAAGCGAGTGTGTGAGTATCCTAAACGCAACTCTGATGCCAGTGATCTCACGAAAAATTCCGCTGATATTCAGGAGTCTCTTACTTATTGCAATAAGCATTTTGTTTCGATTGGAGCCAATTTAGCGGATCGAATACTGCAGAGGCTCAATACCACACAGCAGAATTTGGCTTCGGCTTGTGCGTTAGTAAGGAATCCGTCTGAATCGTTATTTCTTATGCCAACTGACCCGCACGAAATACATAAGCTCATTTAGAACCTTAAAAATGACAGTGCACCTGGGCCAGACGGACACAAACCCCCGTTAATGAAGGCAATAAGTGAATTTATCTGCACGCCACTTGCACATATTTTTAATCTTAGTTTGTCCTCATGTTCTTTTCCTAAAGCTTGGAAAAAAAGCGCGGTATGCCCAATCTTTAAAAGCGGTCAAAAAAATAACCCAGACCATTATCGCCCGATATCCCTTCTCTGCATTTTTTCTAAGCTTTTGGAGAAAATAGTTAACAAGCGACTGATAGAATTCTTAGAAAAACACCAACTTCTCTCCGATAGGCAATTTGGATTTAGGCGAGAGCGGTCTACAGAAAATGCCGTGGTTTTGCTCTCTAACCTCATCGCAAGACAGCTCGACCAAGGAAACAAGTGCATTGGAGTTTTCCTTGACCTTGCCAAGGCCTTCGATACCGTTTCAGTGCCGATCCTCCTAAAAAAACTTGAACTTACTAGCATACGAGGCTCGGCACTGGGATGGTTTCAAAGTTATCTCACAAACCGAAGCCAATATGTCAAGGTCGGCGACAGTGTCAGTAGGGACTTATCGATTAGTTTCGGTGTTCCGCAAGGGAGCATTCTTGGACCAACTCCATTTTTAATTTATATGAACGATATTTTGTCACTTCGGATGGAAAACTCCGTATTGATTTGTTACGCTGATGACACTGTTGCCCTTTTCTGTGGGAGTTTGTGGGATGAAGCAATTCGTATGGCCGAAGCTGGTTTATCGGGTATAGCGAATTGGTTAGATGGTAACTTATTAACTCTGAATGCTAAAAAAACCTGCTAAATTTTTAACGTTTCATAAAACGATTTCATCAGCCCCCCTCTCTTGTAATGTTCTAAAGTTGACTTCTAGCAAAGGTACTCACGAATCGATTGATCGAGCTCAGGCGGTATGATACCTGGGAGTGATTGTTGACTAGAAGTTGTCCTTTAGACAACATATTGAAACGTTGTCTGGCCGGGTTAGAAAAGTCATCTTCATTATGAAACTCCTGCGAGGTGGCGCACCAAAGCAGATTCTGATGTTGGTATACTTTGCACTCTGTCAATCTATTCTACAGTACTGCATTGCGGCTTGGGGCGGAGCAGGTAAGACTACAATGATTGGGCTGGCGCGGGCTCAACGTGCCGTTTTAAAAGTCATGTTGAGGAAACCTTTCCGTTTGCCTACCGACGATTTATATAAAGAAGTAGCGCCGATCCTTAGAGTTCGCCAACTTTTCATTGTAAAAGCTGTTGCTGAATCTCACCAAAAGGCTATTGCTTCAGTTGATCATGTCAGACGTCTTCAAAACGCCTTAAACATTTATATCTCCAGCACCCCCGAGTCAAGACTGCTTTTGCCAAACGCTTTCCCGATTACCTACATCCCACTATTTACAACAGGGTTTCTAAAATATGCTCTTTTGACACTATTCCTAATGCACGACTGAAAACCACAGTTAAAAAATGGCTTCTTATTGTCACAATCACTCACAAACACACTTACTTATATATACATTATTATATATACACGCATGCACCAGGTTTTTAGTTAAGTGGATTTAATTTTAGTTTTTTTCTATAGTCCGCTTTTTTATTGTTTAACATTACATTACATTTTCCAAAAACGGCCGTACTATTCTTTATTGTTATACTTTGAATTATCAAATCTAGTAACTCGGTTCCCAAGATACAGGCTATGCCTAGTTGGGGCCCGACGGTAATTCTCACCAGTCATTCTCACAAGCTTTACTCATAAGTTTAACCAAATAATTGTAAGCTATGTTTCTTGTGCAACTTTTGTTTGGTAAATAAACGATTTCTTTTTTTTTTTTATATATCAAAAAGTAAGTCAGATGTACAGTTAAACAAATTTAACTTGCAATTAATAACTGGACTGATCGCTTCATCAAAAGTTGGAAATCCTAAAAGTGAGAGTGATGAAATGGAATGGACGGAGATGTTGGCTTCGGTTTGCGCGTCGCATGGCACTTTCGGAAAAAAATGCGCGCGTGATAGGACCGACGTATTATGAGCATCTAACCGCCAAATTAAGACTTTATGGAAATAAAATATGTTTTACTTTTTATAATAATACTAGCTGTTGCCCGCAACTTCGTCTGCGTAGAACTTGTTATCGTCTTGGAAAAAAATATTTATTTTTAATTATCTTAGGCGCATGCTTAATTATCGCTGTCCCAAACACACTTCTACCATTTTAAGGGATGATTTCCGAGATAAAAACTATCCTATATACTTCCAAGGGTCTCAAATTATCTGTACGGAAAATTTCATCTAAATCCGTTCAGGGATTAAGCCTAAAAGGTAACAGTGCGATGAGTTCGTTACTTTAAAATGCTAAATCTAAATTGAAAACTCCGTTTTTACAAACATAAATATCTTAAGAATCATCAACAGACGTTTCTACTTAAGTTTTTCATAAAGTATTAATCTCTTGTCGTGGTGCAATAAAGAAAGAGTATTTATTATTATTATTATACCGATGTATGACCGAAGAATACCCTTACTAAAAAAAAAAAATTACTTGATCCTCATACATATTTCTAACCCTTTTTAACCTCCTTAGAGGATGAATTTTAAAAAACGCTGTAATTTAACCGAAGTTACAGTTTCCTTACTTTAAAATTGTCTTGTTCCCCGTACAAACTTCCAAGTCCTTTTAGCCCCTTTAGGGGATTAATATCTTTTTATGGAATCAATTTCAAACAGTCTAAAACAGATGTTACAAATCTCTTACCTTAAAAATGTCTTGCTCTCCATACAAACTTTGAACCCCCTCAAGGGATGAATTAAAAAAAAACTATAATTTGTTTTCTAGTTTTTAAACCAACAGTCTAAACCCGAAGTTACAAATCTCTTATTTTAAACTTTTAACCCTCTCTTGTTTAGGGGATGAATAAAACTAAACGCTGGAATCGTATTATCTTTAAACAAACAGTCCAAAACCTGAGTAAAAAATCTCTTACTTTAAAAATATCTTGCTCTCCGTATAAACTTTGAACCCCCTCTTAACCGCCTTGGGGCATGAATTTCAAAAAACGTTGAAATATGTTTTTTTAGTTTTAAACACCGTCTAAAATCGAAGTTACAAATGTTTTACTTTAAAAATTGTCTTGATCTATACGAACTTCGAACCCCCTTGAAACTCTTAGGGGATGAATGAAAAAATAACGCTGAAATCTGTTTTGTAGTCTTTTAATAAACAGTCTTAGACCAAAGTTAAAACATTTCTTACTTTAATAATTACTTTTCCCTCCATACAAACTTTGAACCCCCTTTAACCCCTAATAGGGCAAGAATTAAAAAATAACTCAAGAAGTTTTGTAGTCTTTTAACATACAGGCTAAGACTGACATTACAAAGCTCTTACTATATTTTCTTACTTTCTGTATAAACTTTGAATCCCGTTTTAACCTCCTTAGGGCTGAATTTTTTCCAAAACGCTCAGTGTTTTTTTTTATTCTAATAAGTAATCTTTCTACAGCGTTGCAAGTCTCTAGCTCAAAAAAAGTGATTCTCATACTAACCTTGCATACCTTTTTAACCCCCTTAGGGATGGATTTTTCTAAAACGCTGAAGTTACTTATTGTTTTTGTATTCTAATAAGTAATCTTTCTACAGTTTCAAGAAGACCTGATCGCCTTTAGCGACGAAGCCATCAAGTGGCTGATTAACCTTAATATAAACTTATAGTGATTATGTATGTTACTTTTTGTAAATATGTCATCCTGTTCTGGTATTCGTCCATACGATTAAATAATAATAGTTTCAAGTCTAGCTCAAAAAATAAAGTTTGCCCCATACAAACTTTGCACCCCTATTTAACCCCTTCAGGAGTAGATTTTCCAAAATGCTTGTAGTTCTTTTTTGTGTTCAAATAATTAATCTGTCTACAAAGTTTCAAGTTTCTAGCTCAAAACGAAAAGTTTCCCTCATACAAACTTTGCACCCCTATTTAACCCCTTTAGGGGTAGAATTTTCTAAAACGCTAACAGTTCTTTTTTTGTATTTTAATAAGTAATCTTTCTACAAAGTTTCAAGTTTTTAGCTCAAAAAATAAAGTTTGCCCCATACAAACTTTGCACCCCTATTTAACCCCTTCAGGAGTAGATTTTCCAAAATGCTTGTAGTTCTTTTTTGTGTTCAAATAATTAATCTGTCTACAAAGTTTCAAGTTTCTTGCTCAAAACGAAAAGTTTCCCTCATACAAACTTTGCACCCCTATTTAACCCTTTTAGGGGTAGAATTTTCTAAAACGCTAACAGTTCTTTTTTTGTATTTTAATAAGTAATCTTTCTACAGTTTCAAGTTTCTAGCTCAAAAAAAAGCCCCCTCCATACAAACTTTGCACCCCTATTTAACCCTCTTAGGGGTAGAATTTTCTTAAACGCAGAAAGTACTTTTTTGGTATTCTAATACCTATCTACAAAGTATCTACTAGATCTAGGTATCTTTCTACAAAGTTTCAAGTCTCTAGTTCAAAAAATAATGTTTCCCCCATACAAACATTGCACCCCCATTTAAACCCTTTGGGGGTAGAATTTTCTAAAACCCTGAAAGTCCTTTTTGTGTTTTTTGATAATTAATCTTTCTACTAAGTTTTAAAGTCTCTAGCTCAAAACGAGTGGCATTAAGGCGCCGTAGGTTCAGCGAAGTTAAGCGAACAGAGTTTTTGAAACAATATAATGCGTCTATTTATAATAATATGGTTTCAAAAAAATACGAATAGTAATCTTGAGGCTTTTCTGCAGGGAAATCAGTGCTTCAAAACATGATTAAGCAAATTTCGCTCGATAGAAAAAAAACACGAACATAGGTCTAAAACATACAAATATACACTTAAAATATTTGTAACAAATTATGCACAAAAGCTATAAATATTATAATTTTTTCTAAAAATCGGCAATATCATGTTTGAGGGAAATCAGTGTTTACATTTTTATTTATTTAAAAGGCCAAAAAATTAAAATTAAAAAACATGATATCCGCGCTTCCGAGCACGCACTTCCATCTCGCTCACGCTTATGCTCAGTGAGAGGGAGAGAAGACTTTGAACCTACGGCGCCTTAATACTAAATACTACTACTGTATTACCTACGAGTATTAGCTACTCGTAAAAAGTATAGTTTTCAAGTGAATTAAAAAATTCAAAGCATTATAAAAAGTTTCCCTCATACAAACTTTAACCCCCTTAGGGATGGAATTTCTAAAAATCCCGTCTTATCCCTTCGCCTACGTCATAAAAGGAAGTTTTGGTGTAAATTTCAAGTTTCTAGTCCCAGTAGTTTCGGCTGTGCGGTGATGAATCAGTCAGGAAGTCTTCTTTTATATATATAGATAGATAGATAGATTGATTTGTATTTGTATCAGTTGTATTTTAATGTAGTGTGAATTGTTATGAAAAAAAAATTTACGAACTTTTTAGGGATGGCTTATTTCAGTAAAAATTAACATGTTTATTGACATTGATATGTAATTTTTAATTTAAATTTTTATTCAAGTTTTTATTTTTATTTGACGATCATAATATCAAGTCGTGTAAATTGACCAAGGGTTATTTATATTGTATTTTTATATTATGAAATAAAGAAATCTAATCTACTCGAATCTAATCTATAGAAAAAAAATCACAAAAACACCAAACACAATCACTTCACTGATAAAAAAGGAAAAGATATGATTTTAAACAATATTTACAATAAAATGAAAAGTTCAAAAAACTGACAACTAGCAACTGTCATTCCTGTTGAGGCGCCGCGCCGTCCCGGGCGCACGCGAAACCGCTTTGCATGTGCCGTGGAGTCTCATACGATTCAGCCGGACGGCCACGGCATCCGGCGCCGGCCGCCCGACCCAACCGTATGTTTGGCTGCTGAGAACACTTCCAAAGCACAAAAAGTTGGTTTTCTTGAAAAGGGTACTATGAAATCCCCTTCATATAAAAACTTAAAGTTTCAGTTGACCTACCTAATGCATGTTCCCTTTAACGAGAATGTCTTTAAGACTACTGCAAAGCCTAATTTAATTTAATTGAAAACTTAGTGTGCATTAGCATCAACATTTTTTCGGTCATTTTATGATAAAAGTATTGATTTGAAAAAAAAATATCGTTGGATGTAACATTTTTGTGCAAATTAGCATCCAAATATAATAAAAAAACTGTTTAGTTATTTTTTTAGCCTTGTATTATCACGTTACCATCATCGCCATTAAAGAGCTACACTCTTATCAATAAGGTGAGTAATCTCACCGTAAATAAAGTATAAGTAGGTCTCTGTACTGTTTTGATGTTCTTGGCGTGGTAGCAACTTTCTCCTTCACCTTGTTAAATAACTATATATATATATATCTTGATCTCTTATTCCGATTTTTGGTCTTTCAATACTTTACCGAAGAAGCTGTGGCACCGCATCAGAGGCTAGTATAAGTACTATTAAATGATAAAAACGTTAATTCTGAAATTATTATCTTTTAACGGAACCCTGTAAATATTGTGTTATCTGTAAATTATAATTCTATAAAAATATGCCCTGTAAAAACGAGGCCAAGTCTCGAAACTCTTCCACCGTAAAAAGTTGTGAGATATTTCGTAAAGCCAAGTCTCAGGCATTCTTATTGGTCAGTTTTGTCATTCTTAATTTTAGGGTATATTTAAATTATCTTGTGGCAACACACTAGTTTATTGTTTATTGTTTATTGTTAATGTTTATTCAAATAGGCTTTCTCATAGCACTTTTGCAAGTCAAAAACTGATTCTACCTTTATATAATACTTGTACCAGTTACATTTGGTGGTGGTACCAGGTGGTGGTCATGCAGAAGCTTCCAGGCATCTTTGTCTTCTATGTATTGGCTAATTGTGTAATAAGCTTTCTTTAACAAAGTTGATTTTACATGACTCTTGAATTTACCTTCTGTGAGCCCAGTGACTTCCTTAGGGATTTTATTATAAAACCGTATAGAGTTTCCTAAGAAAGATTTTTTATTTGTTTTAGATAGCCTGAACTTAGGTACAGCTATTTTATGTTTGTTCCTAGTATTAAAATTATGATTATCACTATTTAATTTGAACTTATATAAGTTTTTACGCACGTGCATGATGTTTTCATAAATGTACAAGGAAGGTAGGGTCAGTATGTTTATCTCCTTGAAGAGTTCTCTTATGGAGTCGCGAGGACGCATCTCATATATGGCACGAATCGCACGCTTTTGCAGTGTAAAAATAGTCTCGATGTCCGCAGCCGCACCCCACAACAAGATTCCATATGACATTAAACTATGAAAATATGCGAAGTAGACTAATCTCGCTGTAGCTACATCTGTAAGTCGTCTAATTCTATAAACTGCATAAGCTGCAGAGCTTAGTTTCCCCGACAGAACATTAATGTGGGTACCCCATTGTAACTTAGAATCTATGTTAATGCCCAGGAATAAGGTTGCATTGTCAATTTTAAGTCTTTCACCGTCAAGAATTATATTTGGTTCAACATCATATCGGACATTGGGTAATGAAAATTTCAAACATTTGGTCTTTTTCGCGTTCAATAACATATTGTTGGCTGCAAACCATTTGGAGATGATGGTTAGTGCGTTATTAACTTGTACAAGAGCGCTATCTTTCCTATCGATTTTAAATATCAGAGACGTATCATCGGCGAATAGAACGATATCTGCTAGGTCTTTAACCATGTAAGGCAAATCGTTGATGTAAACCAAAAACAAGAAGGGGCCCAGGATCGATCCTTGAGGAACTCCCATCTTTACCGCAGAACTTAGAGATGAAGTACCATTTATATATACCTTCTGTTGCCTATCAATCAAGTATGATTCCATCAAGTTCAGGGCATTTCCATGAACTCCGTAGACCTCCAGCTTGCGCAGTAGCGTGCGATGATCCACACAGTCAAACGCTTTGGAAAGATCACAAAACACTCCAATAGCATCCTGTGAGCCCTCCCAAGCCTCGAGAATAATAGTCATCAGGTGACAGCCCGCATCAGCTGTCGATCTACTTTTAGTGAAACCATACTGATTTTGATGCAGTATTTTGTTTTTATTAAAATGAGATAGCAGTTGGCTTAACATCAATTTCTCAAAGATTTTACTTAATACAGGAAGGACAGAGATTGGTCTGTAGTTGGAAGGGTCTGTTCTATGTCCTGACTTGAAAATGGGAGTGATTTTACTGAATTTCATTAGGTCTGGGAATGTACCTTTATCTATACACAAGTTGAACAAATCCGATAAGTATGTAGCAATGGTATTAATTAGAGAATCTAGAACTTTTACGGATAAGCCCCAAAGATCTTCGGTAGTTTTAATATTTAAACTCTTATATGATTTTTTGACGTCACTGATTGAGATGTGCTTGAAAGAAAATTTTGGTATTTTGGTATTAGACGATGTTGTAACTGTTGTTTTGGTCACACTATTACCACCACTTTTAACCGTTAATCGGTCTGTTAGCTTTCGAATCTCGAACAGAGAACAACCTTTTTTTGTAGCTGTCGTTGAAAATAGTAAAAATTTAGGGTCACCACTAGCTGTAGCATTAGTAGATGTGTTTAGTATCAGTGAAGTAAGTTTGGAGGCTGCCGAAGGCTTTTGGACGTAATCTGAGGCTAAGTAGCTGACACCGGAGGTAAGAGTTAAGAGTAAGCTTGGTTCAGGTGAACTGGAGACTTCAACCGACGGTGCTCTGCTTGCAACACCGAAGATCCTGTGTTCCACAGCTCCAACAGACCAGTTATGACCGAGGAACCACTGTTTCATTTTTCATTTTAACATACTTCAAACACTTAGATTCTCCTCAAATACTTACTAATATTCTTGTTTCGACCGCGACCATTTCTCGTTCTCATTTACAGTCCGCGATTGTCGTTAATTCACAATTATTAATCTTTATTTGCTTGCTAAATAAAATTCTGCAACTTGGCAAAACTAAGAAACTTTGACTAGTTATCATTCTTAAACTACTAGTTCCAATTGAATGAAATTTTAAATATACAGTGTTTATACAATGCCTGCTTGGTTACTGAAAAGGGCTTCAGGCTTGTAGTTTTATCGACGACGAAGTTATGGGGGTTGAAAACTGCTTCGAGAAAAGGATGGTACGGCCGTGCGACTGTTTTGCTCGACTTGGCGGGGGTACTGCCGTGCCCCCAGATGACGTTTTTTTTTAATCTCGATAAATAATGTAATTTTAATCTTATCATTCCACTTTCATAGAATAGCAGACGTGATGAATCATTTTGAGTGGGAACCTGAGAAACTATTTTTATTGCATTTGATTTCTTTCTATACACCAATTTCTGTTTATTATAGAGAAAAGAAAACGTAAAGCTTTAGGTGTCTAATGATTTTTATATATCCTTTTATGTACTTATATAACAGCGAATATCTAACTTTCGTTCGTTAACGTTTCAACTTGTATTAGTGATACATAAAAACAAAGCGTGTAATAAAAATAAGCTTAATTTTATATCAAACGCGATGTCCCAAAAGTTAACGTCAAGCCGCAAACGGGTGACCCAAGTCATACAGTTATAAAAAAATACATAAAGAAACCAAGTTATTAATTTTTGTATTAAGCATAACGCTGCTAACGAAATAATATTTTTTTAAATAAAAGGAAAAATTGAACAAAATTGCTCCGAATGCTCAAATCCGGCTTGAATTTCCTATGCTGTATCACACAAGACACCGTATTACACAAAATTTCATGCTCCTTCAAAAAAACACAAGTGTTCTTCAATAATCAAATGTTTTGTTCTATTTTGTAATTCGGATTAAATAAGTTGCCAAATTAGCGTAGTACATTTTTTCAGTTCAGTCAGTTCAAGCTAGTTCGTCTAACGATTTTAATTCCGTCATGTTTGGGAAAAAAGGGTATTTTAAGCTTAGATTTAATTAACAAGAAGGCTATTAACGGTTATATAACAATAACAATATTTAAGAAATATAAAGATCTGTAGTAGCCGTAGTACTTAAAACTTCATCACAGGTTGTCCGTTTCATTTTTGAAGTGAAAACTTCTTTAGCGGCGCTGAGCACTTTTTGGGATAGGGAAAAATTGTTAAATACGCGACAGATTTTTGTGAAGGAAGTCACAAACTTTTATATTTTGCTGCTAGCCGATTCGACTTCATTCAAAACTGAACGCTATTCGTAAGAGTATAACGCCGTTAAACACTTTTAGCAATAGTATAATCTGCTAATAAATTTGTAATTTTGTTCACGCGTCCTTCACCGTTTTGCTATTGAGCAAATTCGAATAGTTCGAATGTGGACGTTATTCCTAAAGAGATAAAGCTTTGAAAAATATTTACCAACGGCAAAAAGAAATTGATATTTTGTTCACCGCCGCCGTCCGCTGTTCTTGCAAATTCGAATAGATAGTTCGAATTTGGACGTTATTCCTAAAGAGATAAAGCTTTGAAAAATATTTGGCAATGGCAAAAACAAATTGGTATTTTGTTCGCCGCCGGCGGCGGGCGAGCCGGCACGTCGCACCCAACGCGCCCGCGGCCCGTGCGCCTAAATTATAAATAAATTTAAACTTAAAAAACTACTTATACATGTTTAACTGAATTATTTACAGATTTAATATGTAGTTAAATGTATTATGTCTATGTGTAGTTGTGTAGTGTATGTAGTGTCTATGTGAAATGTTTTTAAGTGTTTTTAAATCGTGGCTGTATACCGAAGGGTCTTTGCCATACGCGCCTCACGTCAAATTCAACAAAATGGACGACTGACATGTTGCAGTTTTTATTACGATTTGTATTAATTTCATCTAAAATGTATTTGTTTCCTCGCATATGCGATGAAAAACATTGTGTATAACACGGGCGTAAGAATATTGCAAACTTCTTCTTCTGATAGACTCTTGTTCGCAATATTCCACTTACGCCCCTCGTTAAACAATGTACTATTCAACACATTTGCTCGTAACCTGCCCCTTATTACGACGTTTTTAGGCTAATAATCCTGGGTACGAAAAGACCCCAAAAAAAATCGTAATTTTTCGACATTTTTGCGATTTTACAAATAACTGAGGAGCCTATACTTTAACATGAAAAGGACTTTTTCGTCGCATATGTGTTGATAACGTCGTATGAAACGCGTGAGCTTTGATACTTAATTACATTCTGGGCTTTTTTATCACGCTCACCTGCGGCTCGCGTTTCATACGACGTTTTTCAGCACATTTGCGTGGAAAAAGTCCTTTCCATTCTCTAACATTTCCGCCTCTGATGTGATTATCAACATACTTCACTTGTTTCACAATTTACTCATCAGTGATTACTTAAGTCGTAATAGACTATTTGACAACAGTGAAATTAATTGGTTTTTTCATTAGCAACAGATAAAAATAACGAAATTACTGAAAACTATAAATCTTTCATTTAAGTTGTCAATTTTAAGATTTTTTATTTCATAAAAACTAACAATAAGGACGTTGTTTGATAGTGACGTCACAAGCCTGTAATCCCTAGAAATTCCATAATAACGGAGCGTTTTTCACATTTCATAAAAAGAAGCTGATTTGACTTTTGTCAAATAGCGTATTCTGAGTCACAATTGTATTTTGAAATATTATTTGAGAATTGGTTGTTAATAATAAGATGGTTACTGAAATCTATTTAAGTAGGTACCACTAACTGATAGCGCTGGCAGTTAGTCATGCACATGTGTTTGTAATCATCTTTATTCCGTGTGATATCATACTTTACTCATGAATTCGCTGATATCTTCATATGCGGACATTCAAATCGCCAGCATACTTGGCACTTTTGGATCACTATTCCATTCGTTTAATTCACAGACGGGAACATCTCTACGATATCGTTTAAGTTTTGTCACTGTCATTCTGATTTTGAAATAACAGTACCTACAGTGAGAAGCGGAAATGAGGATATCCTTATGATATATCCGAAACACGACACATTTTGTAGGCCGGACTCTGGCCCTGTTTGATTCTTGACGCGATATTATTTTTGTATTTTTTCTTGCCTTTATGGATTTCACTTGAGCGGCAGTGGCAGCGATTTGGTTGCCAAAGTAACGTAATTTGTATGCTTTTTGGGACGGTTCATGCTGAATATTTACTCGATAGGCATTTATGACATAGGTAGATATCCTGTAACTTTTGGATGAAATTTGGGTTGTGCATTAAGTACAGGAGTAGGTAGGTAGTCAGAACACACTACCTAATACCTCCGAAATAAAAAACATAATAAGAGTTGCAATAGTACGTACTTTATTGAAACGCTACGCCTAACTATACTTACAAGTATTTAAAGAAAAGGTATTGTGTAGTAATTTAAAATAACTCTACTGGCAATGTACCGACTAGTCACCGACCAACTTAGCAAATAGACAGCGACTAGTCGGCTAAATATGCCGAATATTCGGCACTTTATGACTTACTGCAAAACAAAAAATAAACTTAGTACTAATATTTACTTGTTTTATATTTTAAGTATTTTACTAAAATACAATTAAAAATCATCATGGACCTTTTTTTTTTACCTTCATCATAAAGGATAATTTGAGATTTACATTTACAAGCTTGCTATCACGGTCGTTCTTTTCACAATGTTATAGAAACATCATTCATTTTTAGATACAAGAAGAGAGTTTTTTATAAAACATTCTTAATAATAAGTTAAATATTGGTATTGATCTACTTTTTATTGTTCAATACAGTGTAGTTTTACTTTCTTTTGCATCATTATCTCCTCTCGTGCCTCCATTGTCTCTTCTGGTTGACCCTTTCTCAGTCTTGCCTAATAAAATAAATGTTTTGAGTACATAGCATGAACAAAGGGAACATAACATTAAACGTATCAAGAATATTTAGATTAATCTCGTCATATTGACATTTAAACTTTTTAAATGTTTTTTTTTACATTATACGAAAAAATAACATTTGTACAGTGGACAAAGCCTCAGGTTTAACTGCCGCTGTATTCTAAGTTTTATGTTGATAACGGAGACTGGTAGACAAAAACATCATATAATTTTACTGAATCTTACCTCCTCCCATCGCTAATTTGATTAGTGTGGAGAAAGGCGAGTCTATCACCACAGTCACTATTAAACTGACTACAAGCGTCGCCACTAAGTCAGCCAGAAACCTGTAAAACTGAAATAATGGGTTGTTAATCATATCCTCCTCAACTCCTAAAAATGAACATGTGATTTTCCAGCCAATTCGGGACAGCGAAACTATAGATGTCACATCATATCACAAAAATCAACATACGTAACGCATAACAGTGAAGTGACTTGGCCCCACAGAAGCAGCATTGACGATGTGTATGATGGCGTAGTGGAAAATGTACATCGCGAAGGAGATCCGCGCTGGCAGCTTCCACATGTGCAGTGACAGGAACCAGTTGACGGGACCTGGATGATGGAACCAATATGAGACTTGCAGAAAATATGTTTAGAATAACAATTGGCTAGATGCTATCTGGTTGTTACAGGGATATGGTCAATCTAAGATTAACTTTTTTTTAATTAATAGAAATTTTGGTAAACATTTTCTCAGATAACATTGTTTAGAAACGGCCTCATGTTTAAGTCACATAAGTCAGATCGTCGTTTCCAACATTATCGCTTTTGAATTTTATAAATAAGTAGGTCTACACCAAAATTGTAATTATCATTTTCCTGTTAATCGGGATAATCTAACACGATAACACACGCCTGTACTGTATTCATATGATTGATTATTGATCTTGATACGTAGCTTAGTATGTCATCAGGGTTCCACCGCCGATAAACACCTAAAACTTGTCTGTAAACAAGTTCAGTATGGTTGCCCTTCCAATTATCGTGCAATTGTAAAGACGAAACAGTTCTTATGTACGTTGTCTTACTTACATACTTTACATAGATGATAGAAATACTTTTCTCTTTACACAAATTATCAGTAGTTCGCCAGTCCGATCTCTGAGTAGGAAGTTCCTCCCACGACTCACATGATATGTGAGACAAACGGCGTTTTAGCACAACCTTGTACCTTAGCTACTGCCCGCCAGCTCTGCGTTTACCCAAGACTAACTCAAAGAAGAATATAGCTTTAGGCAGTCTTGATGGTGCCATACGCACTAGGTGTCAACACCAAGGCCAATTTCCTTTTATGAGCAGACATTACATACCTGCCATGTTCGTCCGACGTAGAACCTGCGAGTTTGGAACACGATCCTGCCACCTCAGCCGAAGAATTGCACGGAGACATCTTAGGTGAAAGGAGTCAAGACGCTTAATGTCCCCGTTATACGAGCACCATATCTCCGACTTATCGAGCAGTAGAGGTAGAATAGCCGCTCTGTAAACGGCGAGCTGTGTAGTTTGAGATCATGAGATTTCCAAACTCGTTGGTTTGGGCCTCCAAAGGCTGCAGCGACTTTTGCGATCCTGGCAAAGATTTCAGACTCGAGGCGATTGTCACTACGCAATAGACTCCCGAGGTAACGAAAAGTACCCACTTCATCCAATGGATTGCCAGTTAAGTAAATAACGGCATCGTTCGCAGATTTTCCTCGAGCCGGCTCGGCTGTTTAAGAATCTGGGTCTTATGCTAGGGTTAGACGAAACCAGTGCTGGCTCAATGGCTTAAAAAATTGGCCTGCGCTCTATTCCCGCCAGTGCTGGCAGCCAGTGCTTTACATACAATAACAAGCCAGCACTGGCTTCGTCTAAACCTGGCTTTACGTAGACGCGCTGAATACCAGGCCAAATTTTCGACAGTAGTTCTAAATTGTCCAAATAACTCTGCAGAACTTCCGAGCTGTCAGCCATTAGACAGACATCATCGGCATACAGAACTTCTGTAACTGACGCTGATTGAACCTTTCGATTAGCTCTTAGTCGTGCGAGGTCAAAAATACTTTCGTCCGTGCGGTTATTTATCTCATTGCACTTCTGTAGAGCATCGGTCATTACCGCGGAAAAGTAAATTGCAGATAGGGTTGGAGCCATGATGCAGCCTTGTTTTACACCGCTGGTGACAGGAAACTGGTCTGGTCACACGTTACAGACGCCTTGCTGCAGCGCCTTGGTCGCCGGGACTTTTGCCGTACTGACAGTGCCCGCCTTCCGAGCCGTTATAGGCTTCATGCACATCGTAGGTGGATTGTCCCACTGCACCACGTTTTAAAAAGACGCGGCTCCTTCACCGGGTTTAACTCTGGGATCGAAAGCGCTTACCAGGGTGTGGCCGGTGAGTGCACCACAGCTACGCGGAGCCATCAGTGAAGAGATTTATGGAGTATTTGTAGCCTAGTCAAAAACAATATCCACAGACCGATCCGTGTTTTAACTGGTACTGCAAAGTACCCCATATACACCCTTAAGACTTGTTTGTAACATGTAAACGAGAAATCCATTTGTAATTTGTTTTCAGATTGAAATAGACCTCAGAATTTCATTTTGCAAGGTCTCTGTTGTGTAGTAATCCAGTTAGTAGCAATTACTGACCTCCATAACCATGTGTGCACGCAAAAATGATCCAGCCTGTGGACGCAGCCCAGGCGGGTCTGGCGAAGGAGTTAATGATGCCGTCCCAGAAGGGGCTGTCCCAGTCTATCTGCAGAATTGGGTGCACAGAGTATACGATGCCGGCTAAAACCGCCAAAGCAGAAGTCCATGCTAAGACCACGAACCACTGAAATACATATAACGAAGAGCGGTGAGTGCAAATTAATATAATGGTCAATATATTCCTTTACAATGAACAAATAATTTATTAGTCTGGGTATTTTATGCATATACTAGCAACACGCGCGACTACTTCCGCGTATTTTAGATTGTTTGTTAGTGCGTTAGTTTTTATAATTATTAAAATTGACGAACAAGGTAGAAATTCTTGTAATCTTGACATTTATGTAAAACTAGCTGCCCGGCCCGGCTTCGCACGGATAACCCGTTTTCCCGTAGGAATGAAGCATTTCCCTGCGGTAAAAAGTAGCCTATGTTGACCAAGGATAATGTCGGCTTCTAACGGTAAAAGAATTTTTCAAATCGGTCCAGTAGTTTCGGAGCCTATTCAATACAAACAAACAATCAAATCTTTCCTCTTTATAATATTAGTTTAGATAGTGTAGATTATATTGTAATTTTTATCGTGTTATAAATAAATCTTATCTAATCTATTGAAAAGGACGCAGGTGCAACAGCAGGGTTACATTAGATTCTTAACCGAGGGTTTTTAACCACGCAATCCTAACGAGATATTTGCACTCATTGTTTTTTGGATGAAAGATTTCATTATTAAATGTATTTATATATAGGTTACCATATAGTAATTTGATGACGAATAGGAGGTATATATTTAAAGATGTCAGAATCAACAGGTTTAATACAGGTAGTGATCACCGACTTGTTTGTGACACTCTAAATATAAATTTTCGCATGTAGAGAAATTGCCTGGTTACCCATATCGTTGCGGGATTCGACCGATTCCAAATTAAATTACAGAACCGACGTGACCTGCTGAAAGGGTGCATGACGTTTTATATAATTTCACTTAATCTATTTTGGTTTGATATACCATTGCTTATTATAATGTAACGGATGGTATAAAATTGTATCAGATAATTTTCAAATGATGTAATGTGTAAAGTGATATAATGGTTTAACGTTGTCCCGTGACCATAAATGTGTGAGAATCGTGAAAGTTTAAATCAATATGTGGTAATACTGTTCTTTAGAGAGATAAAACGCTCCTGAAGAACTATCGACCGATATCACTTCTAAGTCACGTTTATAAGCTGTTCTCAAAGGTCATCTCAAATCATCTTACCCGAAGACTTGATGACTTCCAACCTCCGAAATACGTCGGGTTTCGGAAAGGCTACAGTACCGTAAACCACATTCACACCTTATACGGCAATTTGTAATTAGCTTATTATCAGATCTAAAAAAATTAACGCTTGTCTACTAGTTTCAAAAATTAATACAATTTCCTGAAACTGTCGCTGTACAGGTTTCTGCCATTGCTTTTTTATTACTATTCAGCCCAAGGGGCGACATGCCTCACTTTCAACCCAATAATTTATTTTATTTTTATTTTATTCGCTGTTTTGTTTTTGTTTACACTTAAATTTTTGTTAATGTGTTTACATTGCTTGTGTGTCACAACAAAAACGTAAAAGCCGTCACCATGTGCGTGCGTATCAAAAAATCATACTCAAAACATTTGTTTTCATTAAAGTCGTAATTTTATAGCAAACTAGCTTGTTAACACGAGTCCACCCGAGTATTAGGCCGTGGTCTCGACGCCAGCGGGCAGCGGGGTGACGAGTAAGCGTTCAAATATATTGAACTCGCTCAAATGTAATGAGCTGCCGCTCGCCGCCCCGCTGCCCGCTGGTGTCCAGACCGCGGCCTTTCAAAGAACCCAGGTAGAGCATCTGGACGAAGTGTTGGCTTACGTTCCATCCCAAATATCCATTATATATATCATATACAACGTGTCCCAAAATTCAACGATAAGCGGGCACCAGAGGATGGATCTGCTCATGTCTAGTCGAGAAAAAAAAAGAAAAAAAATATATCTCAATCATATTTGAAGTTACAAAAAAAAATGAAGTTCTTCGAAATTCGACACCCCTAATGGTATTTTAATTTCTAAGGCGATGTCGTGCCTGTATTAATGCCTGTGGCAGGCAATTTGAACACTTACTGTAACAGTAATAATGTAATAAAGTAATAAAATAAAATAAAACAATACGAGTATTTGTACCGTTTCTTTTGATTCATTCAACATTTTTCAACAACAAAAATCCTGTTTTGGGCACTTAGTAAAAGTGATTACTATCATATCAACATTTAAAAAATGTCTGTTCTTGTTTAAAAATTAGTTGTTTTTTTTGTGGCCAGTTTTCCTAAAGTATTGTACCATTTTGGAATCTTGGTTAGTTGCGTCAAACTTTGAAAACACTTGCTATAGATGTGTCTAGATACTTTTTTTTTACACCATGATAGTGAAAGAGGACTGAAAGAAAAACACTTTTAAAAATTTATGGGTAACAATAATTTTGATATTTTTTTGTCTAAAAACTACATGTATTCTGGTATTTTTAAGGGCTGTGTTGCATAGCAGAGCTACTTAGGTTGCCGATAGAAAAATAAAATGAAATATTTTAAAAGTTGTAGACATGGTCGTAAAAATACCGTTAGGGGTGTCGAATTTCGAAGAATTTTGTTTTTTTCTTGTAACTTCAAAAAGGATTGAGATATATATTTTTTCTTTTTTTTTCTCGACTATTCATGAGCAGATCTATCCTCTGGTGCCCGCTTATCGTTGAATTTGGGGACACGTTGTATATCTAATGGTCAAATATTTTTTTGAAATGGGACTAGTAGTACCCCCTACATACAAACACACACTTAGATACTTGTCCTGTTAATGTTAGTATAGATGTATAGATCTCCTTAAGGTTTCTACTTTCCGCCCTTATCAATTCCTCACAAACCTTCTCAATAAATCATGTGAAGTTTTAACAGTTGGACAATTATTTATATCGCACAAAGTTTTAAAACAGCACGCCGACACCCCTTACAAAAAAAATGTCATGCCAGTAAACGTCGTAAAGATTGTATTTGTCCTAAATATACACAAACGCGACACGCTGTCTCTTCTACATTTTTTATTTTCGTAGGTACTTCTTTACAATAAACATAATGCGCGGCTAGATTTCCCTATTAAACTACATGAAATGTAAATCAACGTTACGAGAAGCCATACAAAATATGTCCTATGAGTTATTTATTGTTTTAAAATAATTTTCTCAAACATGCAATGAAATATTGATGTTGTGTTCTTCGTAATGGGCTTCGAAGTGTGACGTTTCGGGCGGAGCAAGACGAGAGATCCGTAATGGCAGTTCATACAAAATTGGAGGTCTTGGCCTGCAAGATGGTATTTTTTAATTTCCATTCCACAATAACGTTGAACAATTAATTAACGATGCTCCAGATCAGCAATATCTTGCTACTAAGGTAGGTACCTGTTAGTTATTGTCCATCTTTGTTATATTCATTACAATGACTGGATGATATATTTATAATTAGCGTGTGATTTTGTTCGTAGGTTGCTCTTCTATTCGGGATTTCCGGCGTATGCTGGCGTGAGGAACTTGCAAATATAACACTAAAGGACGTGGAAACTCACGGAAATATGCTGTTAGTTAAAATACCCAATACAAAAAACACAATTCCAGATCTTTCATCGTAGATGAGCCGTTTGCCGAAATCATAAGAAAATACCAACGTCAACGTTCACCAAAAGGCAAAAATAACAAGTTTTTCCAAAATTCTCAAAAGGGAAAGTGCACTGGTCAAGCAATCGGCATTAATAAACTTGGGAATATGCCCAAAGAAATCGCCAGATTTTTAAATGTGCCAGATGCTGACCTATATATTATACTGGTCATACTTTTAGAAGAACCTCTGCCACGTTACTCGCTGATTCGGGCGCAGATATCACAACATTGAAAAAGCATGGCGGGTGGAGATCGAGTAACGTCGCAGAAGGATACATAGAAAACTCCGTTGACAACAAACTCAAAATAGGGAAACAAATAGCACAGTCGATCCATATAAGGCCAGCCACGGAAGACTTTCAGACAAAGCAACATCTATCCAAAACTAACGTTGATTTTGAACCTCAACCAGGTCCCTCCCATACTTATGACAATTTTAAACCTCAGCCAGGCCCCTCTAACTCTGTAACACAGCTTAGTAGGCAAGATTCGGAGCCAGAATTGTCTCAAATAAGCGAAACTAATAACACTATAAATCAGACCCTAAACTTACCCGAAAAAAGGTTTAATGTTACTCTTAATAACTGTTCTAATTGTACTGTAAATTATTACCTGACAAAAAAATAATAAAATATTATGTGTTCTTTGTTTTTGTCTTTTTCTCGCAAATGTATTAAAAAACGTCGTTTGATACACGCGCGGAAATGTCAATTTCACTCGTCCCGAGTCTCGATATCTCGGCACTCGTAAATAGTGATATAATTATCCGCAGTTGTATCAAAATCCAAATTCAAATCATGAACGCCTAATATGAAACCGCCTGGAAGAATAGAAAAGGTGCAATATTATTTTCAAGAACTATTGGAAATGTAAGCAGCCTTCTAATCTTTGGACATTTTCAACGTTTAAAGTGAGTCAGCATAAACAACGACATTCAAATAAATACCTACTTAGGCGTCTAATCACAGTTTTCTCGCCGTAACAGTTAGTAAATAAATATTTACCGCTGGTTTACATCCATTTAGTTGCAATGGTTTGCTCTTTCTGAAGGTTCCGTAGTTTAACTAATCCCTAGGAACCCTTTTAGTTTCCCTATGTCAGTATGACAAAGCCATCCTACCTACTAATATTAAACCTTGTTCTTGGGTAAAACTTGCTTTTTGCAGGTGGCATTAATTTTCGGAGTTGCGGGCTATTCAAAATTACTGACGATATACAAAAACATTCGGACACATGTACCTATAACTAGTAAAGGTTGGTATTAAAACTAAAACAGATAAGATCATTTATTTTGTCGTGCAGGATGAATATGATCATTGAAAAATGCCAATCCCTGCGGCCGTCCAATAATAATTGTATCTTTTTAATTTAATATTTAATGTAATTATCGTGTTTTTAAGTGTCATGGAAGGAGTGAAAAGAAAAGTGTATCCCTAGTTATACAATTTACTATAAATAGTACTGTAAATGTATGCAATAAATTGCATTTGAATAACATATTCAATTGTTGGTTCTTTTTTGCCTGAAACACAGGGTAAGATCCTAGTTCAGGCACGTGTTATTTGCCTCAAATAGTGCTCTTAGTCTATAGTAAAAACTAGTTTTCATTTTGTTTATCAATAAGTTATGATTACTATTATAGATAAGGTAAGTTAAGTACATCCTTACCATGGGCAAGCGAATTTGTTTGCCTTTGTAAACATTAAGGAGATAGCCAAATATCATGCCGACGAAGAAAGGCGAACATCTTGTCAATGTGTTTATATAGTAGTATCGAGTATAGTTATTTTTTTCTTCCTCAGTTCGCCTGAAAACAAAAATCAATCTTTGCGCCATCTAGTTTGTTTTAGCCACACTAAATCTAGGAGATTGACTACTGCGCCCTCTGTACTTTATAATCCAAACTTTTACAACAGTCTTAGTTAACTTAGTAGCATTCACTATGAGAGCTCTGTATGGATTCCTCTTGTGCGTAATAATATGTTGCTCGTTAGATAGGTGGCGTTGTAAAACAATGTTAATTAGTTTTCAACACATTAGCTCGTAACGTACCTACCTCTTATTATGTCGCTTTTAGGCTCATAAAACTGGGTATTAAACACGCGTATTTTATAACATTACGACACTTGTGTGTTATGGTTATATCCCGATTAAAATACGTTGGCACCTTGCAGCAATATGTATGCATGAACACGGTGCATTCTTAAATTAACCGGGTTGTACAGAATGTAAGCTTTTTTTAATTCTCGGCAAATGGATTCTTACTCGACTAATTAAATTAAATCCTTTAAGTATGTTAATTAATTGACTATTTCTTTTTGGTAACGATATAGAAACGTTTAATTTAGTAAAACTTTTCACTTTTGATAACATTTTACATGAATTAATAAAGATAACAATTTAAAACGAAAATATTTATTTTAATTTGTATTGGCTGTTTAGAGATTTCATCTAAGTTGCTGTTTGGCTTCAAAACACATGCACGTGGCACTGCGCAAACTTCACGAAAAAAAAACTGTTGCGCGCATTATTTCACAAATATTTTGTAAACATTGTTAATGCGTGTTTGGTTATTATCAAAAATGTTGACTTGTGGTGACTAGAAAAGTGATAAATAAAATGGGCGCCACTGAAAATCCTTGGCGATTTTATGTGAGTAAAAACCTGTTCCCATCATTAAGTAAAGAAAATAGTTTTGGCAGGCATATAAAATTTTCATCTTACGAAAAGGATTTTTTCCTCGCAAAATGTGTTGAAAACCGTCGTATGAAACGCGTGAGCTTTGATAATTACATCTTCGGCTCTCTTATCAAATTCTGCCTCTGATGTAGCTATCAACATACCTCACTTGTATCACAATGTACTTTTACGAAAAAAGTTTAAAACAGTGTACTTAAGTAAACAATAATATTTTTTTTGTTAATCTACGAAGCAAAACTTTAAAGCTTCAATGAGAGACTTTGTATTGATGATGACTAGTAACAATTATGCAACCTAGTATTTTTTCGAAGAAAAATAAACCTACATAGTTACTTACCTAAGTATTTATCACAATTTTTTTTTTATGTAAACAGTCATATGCAACACGCGCTTACTTCTAAATAATTAACTTGCTTCGAATATTCATCACGAAAATCGATTTTTATAATTCCAAATCATATTAAAAAATTAGCTTGTCACCTACGTTGGCACCAAAGACATTGCCTGGAACTCGTTTAAGTAGTTGTACGTGGTCGTTACCAGCAGAATGGCCAGCATGGCGAAGGTCAGAGCAATCCAGGCTGATCTTCTTTTACCAAGCACCCAGTATAGAAGTATGGGGGACAGAATATGCATCTGCATATCTACGGCGAGATACCAGGTTGGGCCGTTACACTGAAAAATAAGACATGCAGTTCCAAACCTTTGTTAAATAACGGCATTATACCTAAAATATGCTCAAGAGAGGTTAGAAAGACGTCCCTATAAACCACAGAAGGTTATCTGTGCTATAAAACCTTATTAATTAATCACAGTAATCATGTATTAGTCTGGAGACGAGTTAATCCTCTAAAGTATGTCTGTTTTTTGCACACTGGGGTATCATTCGATATTATATTATTATACAAATAAACCCAATACAATTTATCCGTAATGCAAATCATATTTATAAATTAGCTTTTCACCTACTTTGGCGCCCTCTATTAAATCATCGTGACTTCGGTCGTCCCGTGCTTCACTGGGGACCGATTTTTGACTTTCGAGCGCTCGACTCTTTCACTTCAAAACTGACAAAAAATATGAAATGCTATTTTGAAATAAGTAGTGATAGAAAATTTAAAAACCAGTGGTATTGACCACTCGTATTAAATTATATTGGTAGAAAGTAAGTCCTGCCTTTTTGACACTACTTATTTGATTTTCGAGGGCTCGAAAGTCAAAAATCGGTCCCCTGTCATTCTACACCACATGTTGAAATGCACGCGGTCAGGACCATAAGGGAGCGACCACACCGGTGCGTAACGCTGCGTATACGCGTTGACGTGTCGAATGCGTCACGTATCCTTCATACATTTTTCTGTGTTTACGGTGCGTCAGCGTATTTTGAGCAGCGGTGTGGGCGTACCTTTATGCAGAGCAATGACGCCTTGTTGCAGTATCGAAGCGGCAACAGTTCGAATGAAAGAGAGATTCGAGAATAACTGACAAACGGGTTCCTTCATTTTCATTAAGGAGAAAAGGTCTGGGAGAGATGGTGAAGAATTGGCGGCCTTGTGACAAAACTGACAGCTGGAATTGCGTATTTGACATGATATTTGTGACCTTTACTTCCCAACGTCCGCCCGGCTTAACACACTCGTATACCGCCTTTTTGTTTATTTTTCCTGATTTGAATGGTTTGGACTTTTCAGTGTCACCGAGACTTGATGTAGGGACCTTCGCTTTTTTTGCGAATTAAAGGATTAAGTAAATTAGTGAAAAGTCAGAGGCACGAAATTGAGCGGCAGCGGTGCGCAATACGCGTGAGTGAAAGGTTTAAACTCAGCGTCTCAATCCCACCAATAGCGCCGCTGCCGCTACCGCTGTGAGTCAGTACCTATAGTGGTATTGATACTTACCCAAGATAAGGTTACATAATTCTGCAAGTAAATGAGCGTAGACCACCAGTAGGTTCTACACCGTTCCACTTTGTCGACAACAATGTACCATTGCGGGCCATCGGAGACATGGTTAAATAATGTAGCTTGAAGGAAAACGCCGGCCGCCAAAATGGGAAACATTCGCAACAGCCGGTGAAGGTAGAATAGATGCAGGTTTTTAAAGAGGCCCCCTGAAATGATAAAATTACATGGCATTACTAAGATTAACATATAGGCAGATAGATTATTTTATAAGTGAGCGTTGTTTAACATGTTGATTCAAATTATCGTTTCAGACTTATTTTTACTGGCGTTAATTGTAATAACTTTTAATAGGTATTGTAAACAAATATCGGATTCGATTTAAAGACATTTATTCTCAAAGAAGACAATTTAAGTCTCTTACATAAGATTTGAGAACATAGATTTAAAGTACAATTTTAAAGGCTTTTTTTATATTTAGTGCGTGCTCGCTCAAGGTATTCTCAAAGAGCACTACTCTCTTCTTAATAAATATATAGCGCTTTTAAATACCTTAAGTGATAGGTACACCTTTTACAATAGACGGCAATTTATTGTATAATTGTGCACCTTCCACTTGTGATCCAGGACAAAAACTATCATTATTTTAAGGCAGGCTATATATAAACTATTCGTGCAAAATTTCATCCAAATCGTTGGAGCCGTTTAGGCGTGATTGAGTTACCGACATCCAAACTTATACGGGGTGTGGCCTGTAATGGGAGCAATAAATTTAAGGGCTGACTCTATGTATTATCCGCAGTGATTCTGTAAAGGTACCAGTGTTTCAAGATTCTTGAATTCGGAAATAATCTTATCTGAAGTTGTGATACCTAAGTAATGGATCTCGACATCTCGATATCGTAGCATGCCAGTCATTAACTATCTTGGTAGAACACTGGGCACTTTCGTAATTGCGATTATACTAACTTTGGTTTTCTAATTCTTTTTGTTTTTTTTTTTCAATTTTACAAGATTTTTTGGTGTTTTTGAAGTAAAACAAAATGGATATCATTCCAGTTAAGCAAAAGAACACACGTACGCTTTTACTTATTTTTTTTTTCTATTTTTTTTTCTATTTTTTTTTCAATTTAACCACTTGGAAATAATTACTGATTAACTTAATAAGCCACCGTTTAATTTTTTGCTCCTATTACAGGCCACACCCTGTATATAGTAGGATGACTTGGTTTTCCTTGATGATTAACGTACGATTTTTCAAATATTATATGGAAAGCGATGAAAATTACATGAAAGATACATGTATCTTTCAAAAGCCCCTGTATTTTTCAATAAAATACAGTATCTTTCCGTGCGCATCTTCGATTGAATCTTTCGCAAGTTTAGGTTTTTTACGTGTAAAATACATTGCATTTTTCGTAATATTATATTATATTATGAATAGTGACTCGGAATGTATTGGCTCTCATACAAACAGGTGACTTTTCATTCCGCTCAGACTATATTTCGATATCAGTTAACTAAAGAGGTTGAAATTATCAATTATGACGAAATACTTATAAATTGGAATCGTTAATCTATGCCTTATGTGACGCGTGTGAACGTGAATTCAATTTTGCGTCAAAGGCATGACAAGATTGATAAGTGCGGGCCCTGATATATACATATTAAATAAACATGTGTAAAATACACAGTATAAAACAGGTATTATACGTGTATGATTGTATTTGTCAGACAAACGTCAGTTTTGTTTTTTTCGAAAATTACATGTATTTTATAGGAAAGATACAAAGTTTCGAAAGAAACAACATGAATCTTTCGCCATTTTCATCGCTAGTATAGGAGCCTGTAACAACTAGGGAAATAAAATATAGTCAACCTCTAGCGCAGCGTTATACTGATACTAGCTTCCGCCCGCGACTTCGTCTGCGTGGACCCGAGATAAAAACTACCCTATATTTTAATCTAGGCTATTAACTATCTTTGTGCAAAATATCATCCAAATCGGTTGAGCCGTTCAAGCGTGATTGAGTAACAAACATCCAAACTTTCGCATTTATAAGAGTAGTACGATATAGTAGGAATAGAATTATCTTTGGCTAATTCGGGCTGTTTTGATATCAAATAATCATTCACGTACTTTGGCTTAACTTTCCAACGGAAGTATACACTAGTAGTAGTCCACTTAACAAGAAAAAAGTGTCCACTGTGAATGTCGCCGCCACGAGCCAAATCGCCGACAGTGAATACGCCCACTGCAAAATAAGTAAATTTTTAGGATTTCGTTGGCCACAAAGAACCCTATGGCCGTGTCCGTTTGTCTGTCTGCCGGTCTATTATTTAGCTCAGTGACCCCATTAGTAGAAAGCTGTAATTTGGCAGGGGTATAAGAATCGACCACGCCGAAAAAGCGGTAAAGTTTATTTTCCTTCTTAAACATATTGTGGGTCGTTTTATAACTCGGTTGTTGGAAAGTTGGAAAAGCATACTTTCGTACAAAAACCACTGAAAATTTCTTCGACAAGGTTGTTAATATAAGTTTGAAAAACTAGTTGTTTATGCCTCTTCCACCAAAGACGAGCCAATTGTGGCTTTAATTAGTTGCTGAATTAAGTAGCTATTATAAAAACTAATACAATATTAAATTATGATCTAGTAATTTACAAATGAACACATACCGACATTGCTTCTATGGGATTGTACAACGGCATGGAACCTTGGGTAGAATATGTGTGGCCCACAATGATCCATACTATGGCCAGGGTTCTGATGCCGTCCAGACACTCCAAAGCACCAGGCGCAGACTTGAATGTGAGCAAGCGACGAGTGTTAGTGTATATAGAGAAAGATTTTCTTACTGTACTCACCCTCTTAGGGTCTGAAAGAGAAATAAACAACAGAGTAGAGGGACTTTTGTAGTGTTTTAAAGAAAACCGATAATATTGTTAAACAAGTTACATTTTCTCAAAATGATATCCAGTACGATACAAAAAATAACTTGCGTACTGTTATGACTCGCAAAATATAAAACTGTATCGAGTTATCAAAAGAAAATTATAATAATCCGAGTTATCTTTTTAGAACGCTTTATCGGACAAAAATAAAAGAATGACATTTGGGGTACCTTTAACAACAAAAGTGTAATACAAATCGTAGCTCGTGCAAATGATAGTGATTAGGATCACGAAGCCAAACACACCCCTGAAACGGAATTAAAATATATAAAACTGACTGTATCTGAATACAAATTAAAGCTTGACCCAGCTAGTGTCACGTCACTACTTACATGGCAGCATAATCACCTGGCACGAACGGTTTATCATTTCTCAGTCTGCAGAATTCTTCAGTGACTTGAAGACCCACAGCAGTGGTGTTGATCAAAACAGTGTCGATGAATTGTCTCGTTGTACAAGCTTTAGGGAGACATACGGCCAATCTAAATGCCTGCCCAGCTAACGCACTCCCCTCTGACATCCTGCAGCAAGTAAATTGTTAGAAATGGTTCTCCAGGACGTATGTGGAATATATACTCTGTGTTACGGTCTTCTACCTAAGTAGACAGTAGATACCGTTAGAAAAAAATCGGCCTGCGTGACTCCGCCCGTGGATTACAAAGAATCCAGGCGGAGCCATCGGCTGAAATATAGCATTTAAGCATCCCAAAAGGTCAATCTTATATTAAGGTTTATTTTATATACTGATGAAAGACTTTTAAGAATCGGATTAGTAGCTATGGAGATTATATACCCCCTGTATATCAACTTGCAAAACTACTAACTTACATTTCACAGTCTTTTCTCTCCATTATAGTTGCACTCGTATATATAATAACAATGGAATGTGGTCTTCCACATAGATACGATACTGTATTTTTGTTAGTGTCTACGGATGCAATATGATATTAAGTGTTGCAGATAAATCAAATGAGGCAATAAGACCACATAAAGATGATGTTGTAAATCATTACTTGGTTTTACCTACAACTAGAGCTTAGTTAGAATTAAACAGCAAAAACTTCACAATTTTTAAATGAAAAAGTAGACCAAATCTCTGGAACGTACTCATACTCATACTGGTTTATTTATAATGCACGTAAATACATTAAAAGTCAAAAAGTTAATATCGTCGGGGATAGTGCAATACCGCGTAACGCACTGGTAAATACTGCGTATCGACACAACACCCAACTTTACAGGAGAAGCTTGGTATATTCTAATCAGGATTTTACGTTCGTTGGCGGGAAATCTTAATTTGGCTATATTTGTTAGATACGCCAATAACCAATGCCAGTTACGCGGATTTGCCATGAGTGTTGTGTAGATACGCAGTATTGACTAGTGCTGGTATTGCACTATCCCTGACGATATTAGATTTAATTTAATTAATTCGAATTTATTTATAATGCAAAAGGGTTAAATTATAAAAAAAAGACCGGGTTGCACTCCGGGAGTGCCGGCAGAAGTGAAAACTCAATAACATTGTAACAGTTTCTCGATCAAGTCACGTGACATCTTACGGTGTCACCCTAAAAATGAATTTGACGCAAATTTATAAACAATTATCAATTACTAGCTTCTGCCCGCGACTCCGTCCGCGTGGAACTCATTTATATCGTAGCTCCATATAAACTGTCACCCCACTTCATCCCCCTGGGGGATGATTTCCGGGATAAAAACTATCCTATGTCCTTTCCCAGGACTCAAACTATCTTTATGCCAAATTTCATCCAAATCGGTTCAGCGGTTTAAGCGTGAAGAGGTAACAGACAGACAGACAGACACACTTTCGCATTTATAATATCAGCATGGAAGTATGGATTTAGGCGGACGGGCCGCGGGCGCATTGGGTGCGACGGGCCGGCTCGCCCGCCGCCGGCGGCGAACAAAATACCAAATTTTTTTTGCCATTGCCAAATATTTTTCAATGCTTTATCTCTTTAGGAATAACGTCCAAATTCACACTATTCGGATTTGCAAGAACAGCAGACGGCGGCGGCGAAAAAATATCAATTTGTTTTTGCCGTTGGTAAATATTTTTCAAAGCTTTATCTCTTTAGGAATAACGTCCAAATTCGAACTATTCGAATTTGCTAAATAGAAATAGCAAAACGGTGAAGGACGCGCAAACAAAATTACAAATTTATTTGCAGAATATGCTATTGCAAAAAGTGTTAACGGCTTTATACTCTTCCGAATAGCGTTCAGTTTTGAATGAAGTCGAATCGCCTAGCAGCAAAATATAAAAGCTTGTGACTTCCTCCACATCTGACGTCACAAAAATCTGTCGCGTATTTAACAATTTTTCCCCATCCCAATAAGTGCTCAGCGCCGCTAAAGAAGTTTTCACTTCAAAAAACGTATTACTGAATGGATAAAAAATCATACTGACCTCATTGAATCTGTATTAAGTCCAGCAAAACGACTGTACTTTATTGTCTCCGCACGTATCTTTTCAGTATTTATCACCAGCTCTCTATGTTGTCTTGTGTTTGGCAATAGCTCGGGCCACTGGAAATCTGACCATTCGTCTGACCACTCTGGGGCACTGAGCAGATCAAAATCTTGCATTATAGGGATGTTTATCATGCAATATTTGCCTTCTATGTCTGATGGTTCGAAGTTTGCACTGATTGCTAAACATTGATGATAGTTTCCCAGGTCCAGAAAGTTTCCTTGTAATATGCCTCGGGGAGTTCGTATGCCGGCATCAAGGACTGCAGAGAAACATAAAACACTTAAATATGACTTAAGAATTGATCCAATTGAAATTATCTTGGTTAAAAATATCAATTTTCACATTAAAACATGTTTATTTTTATGAAATTCGAGGAAAATAAATACAGGCTCTCATTCAATCTGGTAATTTGTCAAAAAGCCGTCTAGTGGCAAGCGCCGGGGACCCGGCGATAGCATAGTTTAGTATTTATTCAAAAAAAAGAGCCGCTAAATCTATACCTGGCTTTTTCTTTCTTGCAAAACGCGTTCGTGAATAGATAAGGATGGCGTATAATAACTGTCGAGACAACACTTTCATAGAAATTTCGTTAGAAATTCCTCAGAGAAATTTTTAACCGCGCGTGTGTCAGTTTTTGAAAACCTCGTAGTGTAAAAATAATTCTAAGGCCAGAGACAATAAAAATATATAAAAGTGTAAATAAATGTTTATACTTGTAGATAAACTTATGTTTTCTACAATTAACTGTTTTATTCTATAGTTATAGTTATTTTATACAAGAACATGGTAAAATTTGGATATCCAAAAATTGATCAAAGCTAGCCATTTCACATAAATGGAACGGCATCCGTTATTATATAAAGGTTATAGGCCATTTTATGCTGAATCCAACGATATAAGCTTCTAATAAACCATCCATAATGTTTTTTTGAATAATGGTCACTTTTCTAAAGTGCACCGATTTCGCGATGACCACCCGTATGGCCCCTGCCACTTGACGGTAGTTCGCCAAAAATGGCCGCGCCACTTGACGGATAATGACAACCGCCGGGTACACGGCAATTGCGACCTTCAGGGTTAACTTTGAAGTATGAAAAAACTGAAACAAATGCAATTTAATCCGATTGGAAAAGAAATATGATGCTGCAGAAGTTACACAACAACACTTACCAATGTTAGGTTAGGGAACGAAACGACTGTAAGGTAACGTGATCAACTCGTTGACCCATAAAGAAGGGCCGAAAATAAAACTCTCACGTACAATAGTAGATTATACACTAAGGGGATAAAGCACTGTTTTATCTCACGGGAGCGAATTGAATCCCGAACGTAACGAAGGACTCATAATTTAACTCCTGAGCGTAGCGAGGGAGTTATAAGTTAATTCCTGAGCGAAGCGAGGGAATTAAGACTGAGTCCTGAGTGCAGTGAGGGGTTCAACCGCCCAAGACTAAAACAGTCTTATCCCCGAGGTGTATACTCTACTTTTCACACCTTATGCGAGACAAAAAAACAGGCTCAGTAGATAAATAATGTTTATTTACAAATATTCAAAATAGACCAGAAGCACTGATTCAGACACAGACTTTACGCCTTTTACAGCTTTCCATTTGTCAAAATCGTTGTAGGCTTTTAGGTATTTTTCCTTTGACTTCTCTAGCAGCAGATTGTTGACAATGCCTATGGCATCTAATTTGATAAACTCAGGAGTCAAAACACTTTCATCACTCGACATTTTCAATATTATTTTTGAAATTAAATCTTCTATAGGCACCTACAAGAACTCGATTTGTTCGTCACGCGTGAACAAATGAAGGCGCGCGACGTTCCAAATTCGAAAGCACAAGCCGTGGTCCTAGATTCGAAATTCGAATTTCGAACACCGCGCTCCTCCGGACCGGGGTTCACACGGAGGCAAACTTCATTTATTTTGTCAAATCAAGTAGGCCATGGCCTAGGACAAATTGTGTTTAGCAAAATTAAACTTTATGCATATAGTAATAAGAATTATGAAAAGTGAAATCATATTATTAACCAGCGGGTTATAATGAAATTCAGTACAACATTATAACCCGGCTAATACCAAGGGATTTAATGTCTTGCTTTCGGTAGGGTTTACATGACCTATAATTCGGCATTGTCGAGCATGTGGTTTGAAAAAACTTAAATTGAACAGCAACACTGCATTATACTTACATTGAGCTCTCAGCATCGTGGCATTATTTAGTAAATAACTCAATTGTGCTTCACATAACTCTTCATCTAATACCTCGTTGTACAAATCAACATCAAAACCATGACGAGGAAGTTCAAATTCTATGTAAGCTCTTACTGAATCCAAACATACGACCAAAATAATTATATTAACAATTTTCATCATTTTGAGAAAAGTTATGCACGTTATATATATACTATACAGCACAAATTTTAACACCTAAACGGCCATCGCTCGAAATACCGAAACAAACACTGTGCTGATTTAGTGATTAATTATTGATGTCGAAATCTGTCATGATCAATTGATCATGTTAAATAAACTGAATAGTTCTAACAAGGTTCCGTGGTAATTAAAAAAAATAGTTGGCTTGACGTGGTACTCTTAATTTATCATGAGACATTTTCCTGGTCACTTACCAGTACTCCATTCGTTCATTCAATTTTGTCATAAACATGCAATTGTATTTTTTTTAAGTTATAAGCTTCTATTTAATACTTAACACGTAAGTCTATATTTTTTAACTGAGAAATTATTTCAAGTTTTACTAATTCAAGCCCCTTCATGTATAAATTTTATTTTGAAAATTTACATTTTTAGATTATAATTATAGAAGTTACCGGAAAGCTGCAAAAGTCACAAAAAACGCCATAAGTACAATTACGATTGTACGATTTTAGTTTGCGGATATTTATAGAGGTTTTATGAATTTTAACCCTTTACAACCGACTCGTCGTCGTCGTGTGAAATAGGAAAATGCATTGCATACAAAAGTTACCTACCCAATTAGCTTTTTGAGTTCTATATCTTAATAAGGCGTAAGCTAACCCTAAACACGGCACTCGCCTTAAAATCAGTCGTCAATGCATAACGATTGTGTAATAAATAGTACATTGAGTAAAGATTGAGATTGAGTGATACAAGTGAGGTATGTTAATAATTACATCAGAGGCGGAATTATCACGCGAGCCGCAAGTGAGCGTGATAAGAGAGCCGCAGATGTAATTATCAAAGCTCACGCGTTTCATACGACTTTTTTCAACACATTTTGCGAGGATAAAATCTTTTTCATAAGATGAAAATTTGATACGTCTGCCAAGTTATTTTCTTTACTTATTGATGTCAACAGATTTTTACTCACATGTTGTATACATCGTCAAGAATTTGCAGTGGCGTCCATTCATTTTATCACTTTTCTAGTCACTTCGAATCAACATTTTTGTTAATAATCAAACACGCATTAACAATGTTTACAAATATTTGTGAAATAACCTATAATGGCGCGCAACAGTTTTTTTCGTGAAGTTTGCGCAGTGCGCGGGCATTAGATGAAATCTCTAAACAGCCAATACAAAATAAAATAAATATTTTCCTTTTAAAATGTTATCTTTATTAATTAATGTAAAATGTTATCAAAAGTGAATAGTTTAACTAAATTAAACGTTTCTATATCATATCCAAAAAGAAACAGTTAATTAATTAACAAAAAGGATTTAATTTGTTTACTCGAGTAAGAATCCATTTGCCGAGTTAAAAAAAAAAGCTGTACATTCTGTACAACCCGGTTAATTTAAGAATGCACCGTGTGCATGCATACATTTTGCTGCAAGGTGCCAACGTGACTTAATCGGGATATAACCATAACACACATGTATCGTAATGTTATAAAACACGCGTGTTTAATATCCAGGATTATGAGCCTAAAAGCGACACGATAAGAGGTACGTTACGAGCAATTGTGTTAAAAAAAATTAAAAAAAAAAATTGTTAAGGAACCCTGTAAACTGCGTCCTTATCAGGAAATGATTAGGCTAAATCCTGATAAGCGTAAATATATACACTACAAGTTGATGCAACTAAGTAGTAGAATAAAAAGTCACTAATCAAGAGCATGCCATGAACAGTATCCCACCAAAAATGGGAGCCAAGTTCAATATTAACAATATCGTGGCTGTCGACTTCGCCGACTAAAGGTTTGAGATCTAAATGAATGCCAAGTTCCTATCTACCTACCTACGATAATCCTGAAATTTAATTAAAAACAATTGTTTATAATCTATGTCGATCTATCAATAAAATAATTTAATATGATGCTTTATAATTGATGTTTGCTATTTAAAATTATAATTATATAATTGAAGAAAACAAACTGCATTCATACATTAAAAAAAACCTGTACTCAGCTCGGGAATCGAACCCGGTTGTTTTGAAAAAAAATAAACTTACACTATTTCTATTTAGATATCGATTGTGTAGGTCTTAAGCAGTAAATGGTTCTATAAAACATGATGTCTAAAATGAATAAAACGCATTGTTTTCATATTCTTTAATTTCTTGGTGTCCCCGTACCTACAATAAAATTAAATAAATAAATAAAATAGAATATTTTTTGGACTATTAAAATAGTCATCGATAGTGCCACGAATAGATAACATATTTTAGGTTAGGAGCCAAAATTCTTAAGGTTTATTCACTGGACCACTTACCGTAGTTAATATATTTATCGTTCCTTTCTGACGGAGTGTTCATGCAAGTGAAAGCCTAATACAAAATAATGTTAGCAACATTTGAAGAATATAATATTTATAAGTTCAATTGTATCTTTCAAAAAACTAAAAGGTCTAATCTCTACGTTAACGTTATGCCAACTCCTTCCAATACAAACTGCCGTATCCGCCTACATAAATCATTACTCGAACCGGTAACGATAGTCAATTAAAACAAAACAAGACGCTATAACTTAACTCCCGAAGCAAATCGGCTGAACCGCGGTAATTACGGGAGTATAATGTCGCATTGTTAATTGTTAGGGGTATCTTAGGCGGATCTCTTTGCCTTGTCCGCCTTATCTCCGTCCGTGCCCCGCCGGGGTAAGGGCGGCTGTTCGATGGCTTTCGGCATTCATTGGGAAATTATCTAGTAAATCGGAAATCGCCCGCAGTCATAATTTGACATTGTGATTTTATGGGAAAATATTTTACCAAGTGCCTAATAAACAAATAGGCAAAAAAAAATATTACTAACTAACCAACCAACCATATGGACGGAAGATACTCAGGCCAAGCTATGGTAATAATAATACCTCAACCGAGCAAGATGGTAGTATACAAATCTCAATGAGTGTGACAGAAAGGATATAATATATCATTCGTTGTCTTCGTCATAGTTCCACTTTTTAGGGTTCCGTACCCAAAGGGTAAAACGGGACCCTATTAAGTACTAAGACTCCGCTGTCCGTTTGTCACCAGGTTGTATCTTAAGAACCGTGATAGTAAGACAGTTGAAATTTTCACAGATGATGTATTTCTGTTGCCGCTTTTCAAATGGGCGATTCGTTTGCGAGATGCTTAAAAGCCCAAATTTTTGTTCGAGTCATGTGTCTCCCACTGCCGGCTAAATGGCTGCTACTGGGAATGTGAAAAAAAACGTGGCAGTAGTTTAGTACATGCCTATAATGAATTTAAAAGGAAAACTATCACGGCTAAATAGGCATAACTAGTTACCGAGTAATAGTCGACCAACTTAAAATGTACTTAGAAATGCCAACTTTCGTACATATTCGGCCGAGGCAACCATTTAGTTGGCGCGCGCGTGTCGATGTAACTAAGAAAGGCAAGGAAACCTACACTGCGCGTGGCCCGACACGCACTTGGCCTATTTTTATTAATTTGCCTCAACTGAGTTTGATGACATCAGGTTGCGGCAAATAAACTATTACCAAATTAAGTAGGTTATTTATGGCAAGCCGTCAGGCTTTCCAAGACCACTTCTTAATTTAGCTGCATGGGAGCCTTTCCGTCCCTTATTGTTGCATCGCGTAAAGCGCCTCGGTAGAAATCTCTAAGTCCCATCATGACTGGTAAAGGTTGGTTGCACAGGACTGTTACAAGTTACATTTTGAATGTAGGTATGGAAATTGCGAACTTTCGTACCAACGTCAGCGAAATTATTAAAAATTACGAAGATAAAATATTCTAATAAATTGTTTAGAGAGCTAGCACAAAACAGAATTGATAATTTTAATCACTACCTGTTACGACGAGATATGCCCAGCACGTCTATCATGAGACGGCCGCGACATACTCTCGATTTTTCTCGCACTATACCTCTTGTTCTAAGTGTTCTAATAAGAGAGAGACGGATAGTGCGAGAAAAATCGAGAGCTCGCGCGCCGTCCCGTGATAGCCGTGCAGGCCGATTTGTGGTTAATGTAATTCGATTTTCTATCTAGAAAAAAGTACTATATGTTATAGCAAATTACATTATGTTCGCTTGATTTACAATGGAACCCAAAAATATCACTATTTTTATATTTACCTACACGATTACGGCGAAGCTAAACTAAAGTTACCGTAAAACGGGGTGAGTAGGGACAAAACTGGCATTCAAACCTCGATATCATTTTATTTTTACATAGGTATGCAAACTGATTGTTTTATATAATAAGTGTTCCGGACGTTTGTATTTTGTTTTTTTATGATTTTGGGTAGTTCCATTTCATAACTTTAACAATAAACATCTCCCACCTCACCCCGTAGTCCCTCGTCCCTCGTAGTTGGGGTGAGATGGGTGTTCATACAAAAGTGATATTGGAAGATTGTTGGATCGTTTTTTTTTATTATTAATATTACTATAGCTCCATTTAAATTGGAATACATTATTTAGGTAGCAGTAGCCTTAAAATCCCATCCTTCCCCCTTTCATCCCTTCTCTCCCCATTCATAACCCAACTCTCCTCGCGATCCCTACTCACCCCATTTGACGGTACTCGTACAAACCTATTTTTTTTTGGTTACGTATCATGCCTTTTCTCCATGGCCCTACATTGAACAGGCGGCTTTATGCTTATATTTTGCGTGCAATTAGCACTCGATATAGGGACTGGATTTTAAAAGGATATCGGTATTATTTTATCCCGATAAAGGATAACTTCGTAGGCAAAAAGTAATCTTACAAGCACAAGTAGGTACTAGAAAGCATAAAGTAAATGTAGATTACAACTATAGGATGTAATTGCAGATTTTAGTGTAAGTAATCAAATAAAATGTCGTATAATTTAGTTTTTTAGATACGTTTTGCCATTAACGCCAATTTAATCTAGTTGGTAGAGCATGCCTACGACGCTCATGTTCCCAGGTACCAATCCCGCTAACTTCATTTATTTTTACAAGGTGCACGAATATTTTGGTTGTTGGATGCTATATAAAACAAGTGTTGGATGCTGTGTATTTATTATAAGTACATATTTATCTTTATAGTATGTATAAGTATCTGTCAAAATTTTCATTTTTGGTATAAGGTTTTATTGCCGCCTGTACCTTTTTTTCAGTATACCATCATCAACTGCTCATTGAGACAATTCTAACGAGTCCAAACTCAACGGGGTTACGTCGGTTAAATACTGAATTCCCATGGCCACCTTCTGTCTCCATCATAAGATCAGCTCGATGGTACCATAGTATTGAATTGTCATCCAAGCTCAATCGGATAAGGACAAGTGACTGAAAAATGGATTGCAAATTTTGACGGACAACTTAAATACTTACAGTAGAATAATTGGGGTTTACCACTGTCAGATAATTTGCCTTCATTGAATTTTCAACTTTAACCTCATACAAATTAAGTAGTTATTTCTAAATCGGTAGACATGGGTAACAGTACCTATTCTAAAAATTGTCATAAAAGTTGAAAATAATTAAATGAAGGCAAACTATCTGTCAGTGGTTAACTAACAGTAATCGTACTGTACTTATATATTTAAAAGCTTGTAAAAAGGACAAAAGGGAAATATTCTAACCTATTAAAGTATCCGTGAAAACAAATATTGTAGGTATGTCATGCGATTTGTTTCTTTTTTTAAAGTATTTTTTCTGCCACTGTTCTACTAATATCTGGTTTGATAGACCATAATTATGTACTATCTAGCTTTTGCCCGCGACTCCGTCCCGTCCGCGTGGAACTCGTTTATATCGTAGCTCCATACACACTGACACCCACTATTTCACCCCTTCAGGGGAGGATTTCTGGGATAAAAATTATCCTATGTCCTTTCCCGGAACTCAAACTATCTCGATTCCAAATTTCATCAAAATCGGTTCAGCGGTTTAAGCGTGAAGAGGTATTAACAGACAGGCGGACACACTTTCTCATTTATAATATTATGTATGGATGTATAGCTACAGGCTGGCGACGATGGTGTCTGCAGTAGGTGGAGTAGGTGTATCTCCTTCTCTGTCGCTCGAACTTAGCAACTGGGACAGCGATGGTGATAAACGAACGAAGTCTGCGACTAAGTAAATATGTTTTCTAACAAAATTTTAATTTCCAGCAATGTACAACAACGTAATGTGTAAATTACAGCTCTTCAAACAATGTCTATTACGACATTTGGTTATTAGTTATTCCTTTTTGTTTGTTTATGATTTTGGAAATGTAATTGTGCAGTTAATTTACATAACTACGATTTACTAATACATACATACAAATAATTCCTAATGGAACATTAGTACATTGCTACAGAGGCCGGGAAGTAAGGGGTTGCCGGCCGAGTACATATAGACGGCCGAGCGTAGCGAGGTCGGATAGTTATGAGGCCGGCAACCCCTTTTCACGCCGAGGTATGTATACTGCTTTTCTCAAACATGCAATGAAATAAATTAAGAAAACTCCAAGAAATCAAACTTTCATTTTCATGGCTGAACGCCGTGATCCTGTGCCACAAATTGTGGAGTGGAAATTAAAAAACACCATCTTGCAGGCCTAGGCCTCCAATTTTGTATGAATGCCATTACGGGTCTCTCGTCTCGCTGCGCCCGAAACGTTACACTTCCAACCCCATTATGAAGAACACAACGTCAATATTTCATTGCATGTTTGAGAAAATATTATTATCAGTTCTAATAAATATCCGCGCGCCGGAAAACACACTGTATGAAATAAGACACGTGCCGTTACCTTATTTCTCACCCATATACAACGTGTTTTTTTAACCGTCTTAGAGCCGAAGCCCACTTAAAGTATCCAAAACGTACTAATCATTCGTACTTTGACGGGTTAGAATATTTGCGTTTCGTTGTGTTACATGCTGTATAAAACTATGTATATCATCGTCTCATAGCACAATCTTTGCTTACGCAACTACGTCGACTTGCATATTAAGTAATTCCGAATATCAATAAAACTTAATCTAGGTACCTTGGCTTCGTCTTTGTCATTACAGCGACAACATAAAATACTCAATACGCTGTTGATATGTGTTCTCCCGCTTATTCAAGCTGCATCTTGGAATCATAGCGATTAAGATCTACGTCCTCATTATCACTTGCTATCTGAGATCTTATGCCTGCTTCCATATTAGGCTGTGCTTAACAAAAAAGATATTGAAACGCAAATAACTTTTTTTGAAAAATAAGATCAATTTTTCCATTGATACAAAGAATAAAGCAGGAAAACATGTAAACGCGCCCACTTATCGCAAGAATCGAACTGGCTATCTTTTGATTACCAGTGTACTTACCTTAAGTATAGCTTCCACCCCCTGCAGCGCTAATAGGGTAGTTGCGTCATGTTAGAATTGATAAAATAGTGTTGCTTAATGGATAGTAAACCATCAAATGATGTCTAGTGATAGATACGGCTAAAACCTGGAGCGATCACCGTTTGGCAAGAGGGACATTGAATATTGATGAAGTCTATGCTCCGTCCAGCATCAATCCAAATTCAGAACCCCGAGAGCTTTCAGATGGAACACCCAAACCGTTTTGATTGCCTAGGCGGCGATGTAGACGAATTGAACGACGGGTTTGTGGAAGCTGTCCGTGCCACTGGGTCTAAGTTCTACAAAGCTCAAGGGACCAACAGAACTAAAAGGATCTCTAGAAGCTCATGAAGGAAAGGAGTGAAATTATTCTACAGTATTTAGCCGATGCGACGTTGTACCTGCAGCTCAATAAACAGATCTCCAAGTTCCTTACCCTTGACCTGCGCCAATTCAATACAAATCGTATTGAAGAGGCCATCCAGCGTAATAAAGTGTTCTCGAGAGATCTCATTTGTCTATTGGGCAGAGCTTAAAATAGTAGTTATGTCTGTTCATAATAATATGTATATTATTTATTTAATCGTATGGCAAACAGGATAACAAAACACAAAGTAACATACATAATCATTAATCACTACAAGTTAATTTTAAGGCTAATCAGCCACTTGATGGCTTCGTCGCTAAGGGTGATCAGGTCTTCTGGGGGGCATCGGCGTAGCGCGTTAAGGGGCAGTGCTCGATGATGTGCTGGATGGTCTGTATGTCGGCACCGCAGGGGCAAGCTGGTGACTCCACCCAACCGCAACGATGTTTATATTGAGCGCAACGGCCGTGGCCTGTGCGTAGCCGGTTAATATAGCATCAATGACGTCTTGGGAGATCTGACCCCTCTATTGTGGGACCTGGAACGATCCTGGAGCTCAGCTTTCTCACCATTTCCGATTCCCATAACTTTGACCATTCTTGCGTCAGGTTAAAATTATTGTCGAGTAGGTTTCTGGCGATGCTATACGAAGCGTTCCCGGACTTTAGGCGGTGGTTGGTAGGGTTCATGAACTCCAAATGAATTGGGAGACTAGGGTTTTTTTGAATCTTGGTCACTTTTCGTAGGAGGGCGTCTTTCCTTCTCAAGTCCGACGGGGGTATCCGGCAAAGTACTGGGAGCCAGTGGCAAGGGGTAGATTGAAGTGTTCCTGAGATGATGCGCATCACTTTGTTATAATAATATATAAAGCAGCAAGATACCTTGGTGATTTACTTTCCATTAAGTATCGAACAACTAGTTAAATGTACTGCCATATACGAGCGCTGAAAAGAGAGGTATCATCTATTCAGCCCTCACGCAATTAGACCAAAACAGGCTCAAAATTTACAAATAAGGCATTGAAAACCTTATAAATCTAAATAATTGCCCGGTGAATAATTCCAGTAATTGCCCAGGAAATATATCGATGTATTCATCAAGTCATTTGAATGAGATCGCTACAATGGGAAATGCCATAGAGTTGCGAATTCGTAATTCGGATAAGTGTCTACTTTAATACAGACATCAAGGGCACTTGTTATCTGAAATTGTAAATAACAATAAATTATTCTGATAATCTAAGTAGTTTAATCAGATAGATTTACAATCAATTTGACGAAATAAGTATGGAAAAGTAACCAAGACACTGAGCTACGATTATAAACGTAATTTTATATACTATGTGTTTTTCTATTTTACTTCACTAGTAAAATGTTCATATCGTACAGCCTCTTAAATATTGCGTCCTCCACTTTATTATAGCTCCGAAATAAGAACTGAGCATCAATTGAATGCAGTTAAAGAATTTTTCACTACTTATGCTCGAAAAGTTTGTCATTTTAGGCTTACCAAACGGGGCTAAAGTAGTACATTTAGCCCTGAGGGAAAATAGGTATGCATAGTTTTGATTATTAAAACATTTAATTTGACCAATCAAAACACTTCATCGAATTAAATCCACCAAATCCAACTCTTTAAAAAACCATTTGTAATTGCTATCAACTAATCAAAATACATCTAGATACTAAAATCGTCGATCACGTCACGCATTGTACGAACGTTAGGTAGATCTAAATGTCAAATTTTCTATGGAAAAATTACAGTTTAACTGTCCTAACGCGCGTTGGAAACGTTACGTAGTTACCCCTCAGGAAACAGAATTAATTTCAGATAGGTAGGTATTAGGCGTTATTTATTCATGTATTCACAATTACGCATTTGAGCGTCTATAGCCGCGTCCAAACGTTCAGGCGTGGTTGGCTGCATACAATGGCATAAGCTTTGAGATTGAGCGGGATAGACTGCTGTCTATCTCGCTTTAACATAATTATGCCCCGTATGTTGGTTATTTTTTTTTGCCGGGTCACTTTTTCGAAATTCAAAATACATAATTTAAAAAAAAGGCAGGCTCACTTGTTCTACAGCTCACAGAGGCAAAAGTTAAGTTAGTATCCGTATGTTCTTTTCTTCGAACGAGCGAGCGAAGCGAACAAAGTTCTATGCTTCTGCTTGGCCAAAAAAATCGTTCGTATCTCCGGTGTCCGGTGTCTGTCCCTCTGTCCAGCTGTTCTACAGGTCACATTTCTCAACCGATTAGCGTGAAATTTTGGGCGCAGGTATTTTTTTTTTTTTTCAATATTCAAATAAATAAAAATAAAATAAAAATTGGCTCGCGCGTTCTACAGCTCATAGAGCCAATAGTGTTAAGTGTTATCTTATGAATTATCATTATAAGATAAAGAAGTTTTTTTTTTCTAAATTTAACGTTTAATATTTAGAAAGATACGGTATACTGCATTATTACGGTCCTGTGAAACTTAAACTTCCAAAAACTGTGTTTCACCAGAGCTTTACATTGAAATATTTTAATTTGTTAATTTGAGCACGATCGATGTGGTATGGGAATCCGTTCAGTAGCTGTAGCCTTAAGCTACAGACATTTAAATCCACGCAAGGATCCCGACGAAACTTAACTAAAACAAGTAAAGCGCGTTCCCGGTTATGGTTAGGAAGGTTTAGTTCATTTGATATTTTTAGTATGATAACTTTATTGTGCAGGTGGGTAATTACATTATACATATTTCTATTTTCTTTCACTTATTTTGGTTAGCTTCATTCGGTTGAATTTAACTTGAGATTTTTTGTGTTGGCCGAATTACGTCCAACTAGTATTCAAAAAGCTACTCTACCGTCCAAGATAAAAGAGTCCGATTGCAATGGCAGTTTCAAAATGATATAGGTTCGGTAATATTATTACACAGGTTAATAACATACCTACCTATTTTTGCATCATAAACAATAAGCTGTGGTAGCTTATGGTTTATAATGCAAAAATAACAATGCACTTACCAGAACCCAGAAAAGCAATCAAATTCAGACCCAATTCTGTTACATGGAACAGTAACATTTATGGCTACAGATCCCTAAAAATAAACAAAAGCATAAACTCACAATTTCTACCAATTTCAAAAACATTCGAATCCAGTATCAAATTAGAACACCTAATTCCGGCCATAAACGTTTCTAACTTTGCATACTTATGGGATTCCCATTTCATTTTTACATCTGATTGGCAATTTAGAATACCCGGGGCACCGATCATCAACGTATTGGCTAAATGATGGTTACCATTCTGTTTTGCAGTGTTTAACAGCAAGTTTGGAACAGAAATTAATTTTAAGGGTTGCGTACGTTCAAGATTGAGTGTTATTTCATAATCGTGACAAGACACTACGTATTGAGAGGTATACCTAGTTAAAAATAAATGTCCAAGGTTAAATTCTTTTTCAAAAAGTACCGTGTTGTTTAAATTGAAGAAGCACTTTTTCATTGTAATCACATCTTTTTTTCTCAAACTTTCTTAATTTCTAAGACGTAAGTACTAAAATAAACATTCATGGGTTTATATTTAAGGTACTACCTATAGTATACTATCATATATTTATTTACGGAACGGGTCAAAGGAACTTGGCGGTTTGCCAATAAATCAGCGAGACAGCTGACAAATCAGTCGGAAGATTATTAAATCAAAACATAAAAACACGTTTGTCTTAAATTACAGTAAATACCGAAGCGCATTAGTCGTAATATATGAGTATGAGATTGGTAATCCCTGTGCAGCGGTCTATGCGTTTTTAATAAGACGCTATGGCTATAAGAATAGTTCTCAAAGCGGGTTATAATTACTGGCGCTTGCCTTAAGTCATTCAGTAACCGTAATTAATATAGCAGCGCCTACGTTCTTTTTTAAATAATTAAGCACTCTCAAGTCTTCAAGTTCTTCTTTATACTTTTATGCTATCTCGATAAGTATTTACGTAATTAACTAAAAATTAACGACATCGCATGTATCTATACTAGTACCTATATCTATCGTCTGCGTGGACCCGAGATAAAAACTAGCCTTTATTTTAATCCAGGCTATAAACTAAATTCGTGCAAAATTTCATCCAAATCTCACATCACACATCTAAACATCCAAACATCCAAACCTTCGCATTTATAATATTTTAGTAGGATTTTATGTAATAATATGATATATCTACAATCTGTCGAATATATGCTAATATAATAAAGAGGAAAAGTCTGATACCTGTGAGGTACCTTTGGAAGTTTGTATATATAGGTAGCAACACTGCAAAACGTCGCCATCTGTAACCGTCCTTAACAATGCTTTTGCATAGTACATTTTTGGAGAGCTGCTGATTACTTTCAATGTTGGTGCATGTCTATTTACTTTGTGCCATTATACTAACCTGACAAAGTCTATAGGTTTTTTTTTATATTTTTAATATTATAGAAATTCAAATGTAATAAAATAATTTGTCGAGCGCCAAATGAAAATAATACATGGACCACGTAATAACAAAAGTCAGGATTTTTCACAAAATTGTCCGTACTGAATTCCTAACAGCAACCTCTGCAAAGAGAAACCATAAGACCATAACGCATGGCTAGTGGGCTGTTCCCGTAAACGACGTCTGATTTAACATTTAAATTCGTTCCCGGGGCGATGCAGGAGCCCTCTAATTGCTGCCGGACGGCGCAAATTATAAATTCATTTAAAACACCGACCTGAGGCCATAGAGATTTTTCAAGCGCGGTAGTTTTTGTTGCTTGTGAGTTGATGACGTTGGCACTGCTTGAATACTGTTTGTTGACCATTGTATTGTGTTTGCTCTTGTGATGTCAATGAAACTAAACATGATTTGTATTAAGTTTGGGCGTTTGTTTAAATCAGGTTTTTTTGTCCCTTCTCATTTCTTTTTAGGTTTCCGAAATCAACAAGGAACTCTTATAGTTTCGCCATGTCCATATGTCCGTCTATATAATGAGTTCCTAAAATTCCTCCTAACCTTCCTGTAATTGATATTACACCGACAAAATTAAAAAAAATTAAGGTACTTACCTCCCCTACACGTAAAGTGGGGATGTATGGATACGGCGAAGATCATGTCAAATGCCCATGTAGGTTGTACCAACTTCCATTTAAATCGGATGCTTTGATGCTCGAAATTATACACATTATGTATACCTAGGACGTCTGTCCAGTTAGGTAGGTCCAACTTCGACAAAGAGGTCAATCGTCGAATCCGTCTCGGCTGGGAAGTTACTGCTAACTTTTTCGTCCAATATACGTCAGTGTCTCAAGTACTACTATAGGTCACCAAAAGGGTAGGTAATGGAGAGTGCTATGCTCGAAGTTTATCTGCGTGATCGCATCAGAGATGATAGTAGCCTTCCGACGAACTTAAGTAGCAGTGGGCGGGCCACATAGCACATATAACCGAAACCACATGTAAAAGAACCGTGTATTTTGCTGCTAGTAAAAATTACGACAGAAAAAAAATACTTTTTTTTTGCCTATCCTGCCTGTCAAATGATATTATTGACAGGCCTGATCAGGACGTATACGAGATGCATTCAAAAAGTTGAACCAGCACCGGTAAGTGTGCAGCCATACAAAACGCCGAAGTTGGAAATATTCCGATCCTGTACTGCATGATTTAAAATTTAAGATACCCATCAGTGGCAAGTATGGCATAAACGTATAAATATTATCGCTTTATTTTAATACCGGATCACTTTTATAGAACATTCATGACAATTGATAGCTTTGATAAGATAATAAAAAATAATAAAATCACAAAAGGCGCGGCGCGGAGCGGTATCTAGTAAATATATGGTTACCTATAGAAAACGGCAATGCACGATAAGAATAATATATTTGCCAAGGCTGTCTAGCATGATCATCTTATTGGCCAGTAATTATTTTATTTCTTTGTATTTTGTTTTGTTATTAGTTACCTTACCGCAAATTATTCATGAGTTTAAATACCTACTCAGGTTAATTTGAACATAATTATATGTATCCCACTAATAACATTACATGTAAAGTGATTGCCAAGACTCCGTAGCTCATATAGCTTTCAGCGTGAAAAAGATATCAGATCGCAATTAGCGCTAAGCTTTCACTCCACACGGCTTAACTCTACAAGCTACGCTCTACAAATTCTACATCTTGGCTAAAAAGTATAGCTTTTTTGGGCACATCCCGGTCGCCACATAGACTGGAGCGCGTGCATACGGTATGAATTACGATGATAAATAAGCGAGATGGGTACTTTTTAGCCAAGATATACAATTTGTAGAGCGTGGCGGGTAGAGTTAAGCCGTGTGGAGTAGGAAGCTTGGCGCTAATCGCGCCCGCCAAGACGTCGAGCCAAGCGAAGCGCAACGCAAGGGCACTACCTACCTTTTCTCGCAGCGGTTCGTCGTTTTTTTGAACCCTCGTAACTTGGGTTTGGATTATACCAGATAAACAAAATTCTCGTGATATGATTAGTTTCAGTAACATAGCTCTTATACTTAAGATTTTATTGATATCTAAAAAACGCCGATTTTGTCACTGACTCACTGACTCACTGATGTTGATCATCAAAACCTCTAGGGTACTTCCTAAAGTCCTAGAAAGCTAAAATTTGGTATGTAAGCTAGTATTAGTACACAATCAACAAGAAAATCCAAAAAAAAAATAACTTCTACCCCCACCCCCCACCCCTTAAACTAGGGGATGGAATTTTTGATGATCAACGTGAGTGAGTGAGTGAGTGAGTCAGTGATGAAATCGGCGTTTTTTTAGATATCAATATAATATTAAGTGTCTGTAAGAGCTATGTAACTGAATCTTTATATTTTTAATAAGTCCATTCATCATATCCCGAGAAATTTGTTTATCGAGTATAATCCAATCCCAAGTTATAAGGGTTCAAAAAAACGACGAACCGCTTCGAGAAAAGGTAGGTAGTGCCCTTGCGCTTCGCTTGGGTCGTCTTGGCGGGGGCACCTCCGTGCCCCCAGATAAGTGTCATCACGTGAAACACGAATTTCACCGAAAAACATGGGACTTACCACTATTTTTATAAACAAATCGGGGACATAATGTCTATTGGATACTGATGAAATGAAAGATAAAAGGATTTTTTGAAACCGTTACCTTACAGTTAGGAACTAGAAGAATTAGATAAACCACATTCACACTATCAGAGATCTTGTTTTTAGGGTTCCTTACCCAAAAGAAAAAAACGGAACCCTATTACTAAGGCTCCGCTGTCCATCCGTCCGTCTGTCTGTCCGTCTGTCACCAGGCTGTATCTCATGAACCGTGATAGTTAGACAGTTGAAATTTTCACGTATAATGGGACGGAACCCTTCGTGCGCGAGTCCGACTAGCACTTAGCCGGTTTTTTTTGTAATTTTCTTTTAAACAGCAACTAGTAGAATATAAACTTGAAGCAAACTAATAGTTGACTGACCAAATTTTAATTATCCTATTTAGGTTTGAGATAACTAGTAACATTGCAAGAGTACAAGTTAATAGCAGAGGCAGTAGTTGGAATACAAAAATATTAGGATAAATACAAATTACACACACTAAGTGTAGCGTGCCGGAATGTTTGCCCCTAGGCCGGAAGAAAGGACCAGACCAGACCGAAAGTCGAAGTTCGTATACATGCATCCCTGTCACTCGAGTATAGTGAGTGCGATAGAGATGGGAATAGGAGCCGCATGCAAAATGATCGCGTAATAGCAGGGGCCATCACACGCACGCACAAATCCAACGAAAAATTAAAGGACTTAAGAGCACTAGAACCTGAATTGTACTTAAGGTCTTCTGGTATATTATCGGAGTAAATCCGTAATTTGGGTGCGAGATTTAAATGGATTTTATTGACTAAGCGTACTAGCGTGACAGTTTTTAATTAACTTGCTGTTTGGGGGTTGCACTTACAGCATGTAGTTTTAACTTTTCGTGATTGATAACTTTGATAATTATATAAATATGTACCTACTGTTCTATTATTTCTTTTTGCCAGAAAGACGTTGTAAATTTTTAGACGTTCATAATAAGGAGCTGTCAAGTAAAACAAATACTTTAAAATTATATTACTTTGCATTCTATCATTTGAGGAGTGGTAAGGCACCGCGGGAGGTCATCTAGCGTATTTGGAGCAGACCATTTAGAAGAGCCAACCCCTAACAGAAGACCGCCATATTAACACTCTGTAGGTACCTAGGTGGTGTTGTGTTCCTGTTAGTGAGTAAGGTCGCCAGAGCTCCCAATGATGTACGTTAAGTAGGTACATTGAGTGAGGCATCTGCCATTTGTCACTAACTGACAACACAACAAATCCTCAACTCGATTAAAGGTTGGACAATGCGCGTGTGATTTTTCTGGAGTCTACCAACCTCAGGCAATAGTATATAAAAAAAATATTGGCCAAGTGCGTGCCGGGCCACTCGCAGTGTAAGGTTGTAAGTTGCCTGTCTGTCTTAGGTAAGTACATCGACGTGCGGTGCGACTGCGTCGGCCGAATTTGTACGAAAATTGGCCTTTCAAAGTACACATTACTCGGTAACTACTTATGCCTACTTATCCGTGATAAATTTCCTTTTAAATTAATTATATGTACTAGTAGCTACGAATTTTTTCACTCCCCCAGTAGTAACCATTTAGCCGACACACACACATGACTTGAACAAAAATTAGGGCTTTATAAAGCCCAATATCTCGCAAGTGAATCACTGAGTTAAAAAATGGGTTTGAAAACCCATAATATTTTTGAGCAAGCTATCCAACGATGCCCATGGGTTTAACAGAAAAAAAATTACATACCCACATTAGGCGTATACCATAAAATACTCTTTTCTGTATACCATCATCAACTACTCATTGAGACGATTCTAACGAGCCCAAACTCAACGGGGTTACGTCGGTTAAGTGCTGAATTCCCATGGCCACCTTCTGTCTCCATCATCAGATCAGCTCGATGGTACCATAATAATGAATTGTCATCCAAGCTATACTTATACCCAAACTTCAGCTCAATCTGTCACCGGGAAGTGGGTCAAATTTAACTTGCAAGATTTGATTACAGAGAGACAGACAGACAACGGGACAGGTGAAACTAAATAAAAGCTTGACATAAATCTAGCTTTTATTCTACTGTTTTGTCGGCGTGATTGTTTTTTTTCCCCTTGCCGAGTTACAGTTTTCTAGTTGTAAAGATTACTGAGCAAAGTCGAAGGGACGGACATGGCGAAACATAAGGGTTCCTTGTTGACTACAGAACCCTAAAAATGGAGTTGTCTAGAATGTACCTTCTCAATCTATTTGAGTATATATTTGGTATTAATATTATTGTGTGGTATTGTGGGCCTTTATATGCCGCTTCGACCAGCAAGTGATCTATTGTGGCAGCCCTTTGTTTAGATTTCACCGTTAAGACCCGTTGCCTCTAGGGAAATAAAATAATAAATATATTCGGTAAACTCAATGCCTAGTATGTTTCATTCTAGCGTTGATGTGTGTATTATTTTACATACTAATTCAATTTGTATTTAAAACCATAATGAGACGTCCAGTACGAGACGAGAATTATACCGATAAAAAATTGAGATCGATACTCGTACACTCAGTCAGTTAACATGTCCAACGCGACACATGTCGTCTGCCCAATGAATATGTCACAAAATATAGATTTATCTTGAATGAAAAAAGAATTGATGTCGGCATGTTGGCTGTTTTATTCTAACAGATTAGAACTTAGGTGACATCGGAACCACTTAAAGGGATTTCGTTGATAAACTATTGATAATATAATTAATTTTGGTAATATATTGATGTTGTTATGGTATGGTTGATGAGAATTTTGTATTCCAGGCACTGCAGTGAAACGAGAGTTCTGCTGACAAGGCAGATAATTCTAATATTAAAAAATAAAGGCAGAATTCGTAAAAGAAGGTAACAGTATGGAATACTGCTAGAAAGGATTGAAAAAGAATTTATGGCAACATTGGTTTCTCTGAAGTCACAAGCGTTCATAGGCTTTAGTGGCGGCTCGCAATCAGGCAAGTCAGAGACCACACGCTTAATATTAAACACCATGTAGTTATTAAAAAAACAGTAAATTAAAATGATTTATGTTTTTAATAGGTAATCATACAGATGAAATAAAACAAAAGTCTGTGCTGTGTGTAAATATGTCTGCTGATTATGTAATAGTTAAGGGATTCCGTGCATATAAAAAAAATATTCAATGCATCAAATCATTTATCTAAGAGGAGGCGCCGTTTATGGATTACGAGTTCAACCAAATATCAGGCTTTATAGCCCTTAACTTTGGCAATGTCCACTCAAGAACGCGAATCTAACTCTGTATACCAAAGTACTCCAAAGAAAACCACATGAATGTAACAAAGGTACCTGTAACCTAATCCAAGCAAGCCAACCTAATCAACCATACCTAGCATACAAATCATACAATATTGACGTGTTATACCGTCAAATCAAATCGAGTTGAAATTAATAACAATTAATCCCGCCTAACCGGGCTCGTGCGTGACGGGATCGGCTCACGTCGGTTTCGGGGCGGATAAAGGGCTGACGGAATGACACCGGTTCAATATATGTTTTAACTTTTTTGGTTAAGTTTAAACCGAGTCAAGCCGGTCATAATAATGCGGTAAGATGTAAACGGAATGTTTTATAGGTACATATCTGTATTCATCTAAAGTAAATGGAAACATAGTCTTAATATGAAGGTACTGGTTACAAATCTAGTTACCATGAAGGACAATGGCATCGTTGGTGATTTTAGTTTGAGTGAGTCGTTTTAGTGAATGAGCCAAAGGGAGGATACGTATTAAAATTAATAAGGTTTACTTTCGTAAAATTTAGGGGTCTAGGTATTCTTTACAGAGTAGGTATAAGGGGTGTTATCTCCGGTAGGTATCTAATGCAGATTGGAGAATTGACTGAAGTTGTAGAAAACCTTATACCTATATGATAGCTAGAAAAAAAAACTTACCTCTACACTTACTTAGTGGAATCCTCTGAAAACTTAAGAACACTTAGGTAGGTATAACGAATCAATCTTAAAGCAGATTGATTGATTTTTTACTTAATTCTCATAGTAATTTTATTTACTTAAGTCATACCTAAATCGAAAGTTCATCGAGGTAGTTATAGCCTAAGCTTAAATTTTAATAACACTTTCCGATGGTCAAAGTTGTCTGCGGTATCAAACTTCACGTTATACAATTTTTGTACTACCTAATACCTACATCATTTAAAATTCGAAGCAGTATGTTTATAAATCACAACAACAGGTTTTCAATCCTTCCCTTATGCTGTTGCTGTACTATCATTGCGGAGTAATCAAAACAAAAAAAACCCGCCAAAATATGAACGAATATGACACCACTTGCTGCGACCAATAGCGGAGTGGTCAAACAATAGTGCGCGACGGTAAAGCACGCGGGCGCAGAGGCGGGCTGGTGGAGGCCACGCCTTCGCCGAAACCACGCCTCGCTGACTTATTCTGTGACGGTGGAATAAGTATGAAGGTAAAAAAGCTACATAAAATATTAATACTGAAAATTCCAAGGAAACAGCAGTTGATTTATCTATATCTACTATTAATAAAGGGTAAGTAATGTCTGGGAAATGTAAGTTTGTGTGTAGTAGACATAGACTCATTGTGCTTTTAGGCTTTGCTTTTATTATATTTTGTTGGCACTGGGTCGTCGTTACATTTCAGAGGAGTTTTTTTTAAATCGCCATCTTTATTAGGCTCTGATATTGTTTCTTTTTATTTAACACAATTATTGGTTTGTGTTGCTTAGTTGTGTAGGTTAAACCTATACAAGTTTGTATGGTTTATGTGTCCACATTTCTGTTCTTACAGTAGGTAAGTAAAAAACTCTCTTTTAAAAAATGTGTAGATATTTATTCATGTATATATTTTTTTTAGGATCCTACTGCGTATCTTGAGCAACAGGCTAGACCACTTTATAGTCAGATACCTAATGAACAATCTGGATTCGTTCCTGGAAAAGGTACTCCGGAACAAATTCTTAATATTAGGTTACTTATCGAAAAGTGTAGAGAGTTCAACAAGCCACTAGTCTTGTGTTTCGTTGGTTACGCCAAAGCATTCGACTGCGTTCAATGGGACACAATGTTTAAAGGTCTATGTGAAATGGGTGTCCCTTTACACCTAACATTCCTGATACAAAAGTTATACCTGGACGGCGCTAGTTTTGTAAAACTAGAAGATGCCACATCTAAGTCGTTTCACACAGAGAGAGGCGTACGGCAAGGATGTATTTTATCCTCAAAATTATTCAACGTTTATGGTGAACAATACAGTCATCATGAGGAAAGCGCTTGAGAACTGGCACGGCGGAATAACAGTAGGCGGCATGAAGATCACGAATCTCAGGTATGCAGATAATACAACTATAGTAGCGTCCAGTCAAGAAGAGTTAGCAATGTTAGCATCGTGCCTCTGAAGACTTGAAGCAGAGAGTGTTAGACTCGGTATAAAGATTAACCACTCAAAGACGAAAATCATGATAGTGGCTGCATGATACCCAAGACTGCTGCTTCAAGATGCCGATGAAGTGACAAAGTGTGGAAGAACAGAAGCATTCATCGGAGAATAAAACTGCGATTGGTCCGGGCTCTTGTGTTCAGCGTGGAAACTTGGTGCGTCAAGAGCCGTGGACACAGCAAAATCAATGCCTTCGAGATGTGGTGCTGGAGGCTATTAGGGGTTCCATGGACATCCGTGAGAACTAACAGCTCCATCTTAGAGGAACTCGGCATCACCAGACAACTCTCGGATATCTGCCAGGAGTCTTTGTTTCTTAGGACATGCGTTCAGGCATGATCTAGATAAATGAATAATTCTTGGTTATGTAGAAGGCAAACGCGCTAGAGGAAGGATTCCAGTGCGCGGGGCTGATGCAGTTAAGAGGGCTGCAAAATGCAGTGTTTCCCAGGCAGTCCACTTGACGAGAAACCGAACTACATGGAGAGCTAAAAGCATGCAGTCACAATCCTGAGGTCGAATCCACAGTCATGAGTCATGAGGGATCGATTAAGAAGAAGGAGATATAACTTTCTGTTCTAAATAGATATCACTATAGATTGTAGATGCAATATTTGTATCTTATTGCCATGGAGACGGGAACATACAAATATACCAATGTTTAGGTACCTAAGTTCTAAACCTACCTATAATCCTTAAACAGGAAGTGGTAACCACAACCAGCAAGTACACTTCGTTATCAATTATAGGTATATTAACTTGCAACAAAAACATGATACCAGTAGTAGGTATACTATGAGAAAAAAGGTCTTGTTTAGGAAACAGTTAGTAAGTAACATCCTTTTTGATATCATCCACTCCGATCGCTTTACCGGGCCCGATCAATAAATCATTTATTAATAATACTACAAATATGACAAATCATCTCATCATTCTTAAATTTAATTCTATTTTATAGGAATACTATAAAACTAACATGTAATTTTTATATCATATAAAAGAAAAAGTTTTTCTGTACTGTGGACACCTACAGCATAGAACAGCAGGTATTTATTAATACCTACACATATAGCAAATGTTAATTGTTTGACATTGTCCAATTTTTTTCTTGTTTATGAAATTAATGGCTGAAAAATCATGAATCATACCCACAAGGTGTATGGTCGTAATATTACTAAAAATGTACGTCGACTACTCCGAAACTTCAAATAATCGGTGTAGGAATTCCAGAATACGTCCGTGGTGCAAGATACTTTACTGTTCGATATTGAAATATTGTTTTCGTGATTTTGGTTTCTTCATTTGCAGTGCTAAATTGAAATGGAATGTCACTTATATATACATATAGGTATCTTTTGAAATGAATATCATCAAGATACTTACGTCAATTTTATGACTGTTGAAATATAAATTTAGGTATATTTTCCGCCGCCTAAATGTAAATTTTTAGGTCTTGATTTTTTATCCAAACCCTGGCGTCCTCTAACACTAGACATGCGTATGTAGATATTTCACCAAAAATGGATATTACGGCAGTTTTAGTAGGTAGGTAACTAAGATAATATTCTACACGTTGCTCCAGACGCAATTGAAATAAAATAACAATAGAATTAGGTACGCCAATAATAGGCATCTCCGTCTACTGTCCATCAACCTAACAACAACCACCGTAACATATTAATTATATTAAGTGAATTTTATCATTTTATTATGGACAGATAGCTCCATCACAAGAGTTATTGAATTACCTACATAATCCAACAACTTATCTGGAATAAAAATAGTAGCCCGTGGCAAGTAATTCTGACGTTTATACGTCCTTTCGTAACGCCACCTTCGATTGCGGTGACGGCAGGTGCATGCAGGTCGTTGGCGTTTTCTGTAACATATTGGTAGTTAAGTGCAAACGAGAATCAACTTTGTTTAGAGGTCATAAGGGACATTTTAAAGGTGTTTAATTGAAAAGCAATGTTAAGGCTGACAACTTGAACGTCTCATAAGCTGATGAACTTAGATGAGTGACCAGATTTAGTCAGCAACATAGGTGTTTGTTTCAAAATGGTAAATTAGCTATTTAATGCGAATGACTCGCTTTTAACGACTAACAATGCATGCGGCTGTCAAGCGGCGGTCGTGCGTTTGAATCCCGGCTCGTACCAATGAGTTTTTCGGAACTTATGTTCGAAATATATACCTTTAGCTTTTCGGTGAAGGAAAACATCGTGAGGAAACCGGTCTAATCCCAATAAGGTCTAGTTTTCCCTCTGGGTTGGAAGGTCAGATGGCAGTTTGTTTTCGTAAAACTAGTGCCTATGCCGAATCATGCTGGGATAAGGTGTCAAAGAGGACCCCGGGCTCGTTTAGGGGCACAACCGGGAATGACGCTAGGAGGATGATAATTTCTAGCCGCAGAAAATATTTTCCGACCAAGATATGGTGGATCCCACTATGTGTATACAAAGGTTCATGTTATTCCAGCATGCAGTTTGATATGAGAACCAAACGAAGTTTGTATGGAGAGTGGCGCTTCTCTTAATAAATCAATATAACAAATGTGATATGGACCACTTTGTATATTGCCATTTACTACCGCATTTGTTGTTTATAGCATTTATCTTTGGTTGTGTAATGTACCTACTTAGTAATGTATATATAGTTTTTGTGATAAATTTCGAACAAATGAGTCCTCCACATATCTACACTCTTCACCCAAAAAAGTCATATCACCCTAGCGATGAACTGTCGGTTACTACATCTATGACCAATGTACCATAATGACTCTGCAGATGCATTAGGTGCAAATTGGTGCAACGGTTAATGAGTGAGGTCGCAAAGAACTGACAGGCAGGTGTCTTTCTTCTAATGGAAGCTCTATTGAGAAAAGGTGCCTATTATCCGTTAGACATAAAGAAAGAAGACTGAAATAGCCAATAAGGTAGTTTGCAAGCCATCTTTGTTTTATTAAAGTAAGTATGTAGTTACTTATTTAAAGTGAGTAGTGTAATTTTGAATTTATAGTATAACAGCAGACCGTAAAGTTCAATAAGGTTTTCTTTATCAGTAAACCATGTGAAAATAAGTCCGCCAATTGCATATTTCTTTGTTTTTAGGGTTCCGTACCCAAAGGGTAAAAACGGGACCCTATTACTAAGGCTTCACTGTCCATTTGTCTGTCACCAGGCTGTATCTCAAGAACCGCGATAGCTATACAGTTGAAATTATCACAGATGATGTATTTCGGTTGCCGTTATAACAGCAAATACTAAAAACAAAATAAAATAAATATTTAAGGGGGGCTCCCATACAATTAACGCGTTTTTTTTTGCCGTTTTGTCTGTCGCCAAGCTGTATCTCAAGAACCGCGATAGCTAGACAGTTGAAATGATCACAGATGATGTATTTCGGTTGCCGTTATAACAAAAAATACTAAAAACAAAATATAATAAATATTTAAGGGGGGCTCCCATACAACTAACGCGTTTTTTTTTTACTGTTATTTTATAGATAATGGTACGGAACCCTTCGTGCACGAGTCCGACTCGAACTTGGCCGGTTTTTACAACTAGATTACACGATTGGTAATTACCAATATAATAACTAACATAGTCGCAAAAAAAAACATCACTTGAGAGTGCTCCAAAATAAGTGACTATTATGTGGTCAAACGCCTCAATTAGAGCCGTTTTCGATATTTGTGAGCTACTTGTTCGATTCGATATATCGAAGGACATTTAACAAAGCGGAAAACAATGTCAATTAAGGCACTGATACACTTCTTGGAAGAGCTGGGGTGGTTATGTAAGGGTAGCATTACTATTACCACTCCAGCTCCTATTCACGTAAAAAGCACGTTGACTTGCTGAAAATGCTTAGTAAAACTAACTGGAGACGACTGTACAACTTAATTATAGTAACATACCTCTGTTAAAAATGTGAATAGTTACTGTGGTGATTGTTACATACTTACCTATAGTATTTTTAACTGGATTTAGATCCAACCACGTTTTTTTAACAAGCGATAATTTTTCCTCAATGTGGATAGGTAAGCCGGAAACTTAAATAAGATGCCATTTTTCAGATATTGTCTTAGTCCTATCGAGACTACTAACAGTTTTTATTCAAAATAAATTCTTATTATAAACTAGCGAAACCAAAGTGAATGGCAAATTTTAACAAAACGTTACGCAAACCTAACCAAGGAAGATATTTTTTATACTTAATTACGAATACACCCATGGACTTTAATTTTCATGATTCACACAAAATATGCACTTCAAAGATTAGAGAAGAATTGGCACCCCAGGCAAAAACACCTTATGTCAATAAACTACCTAATTAAAAAACAGAGTGTAATAAAACACCTGTCTTATAAATGCCGAAAAAAAGCTCTGAAGCAGGTAGTTGCGCGTGCGCCGAGCGAGGCTCTATGCCGCTCTGACGGGCGGCGCACGGGCCGGCAGGTGCCGCCTTTGGAGGGGAGCGCACCTTACTACATCTTACAAACTTAGCCATGCACCTGACGAGGACCTTGGCGGCAGAGGAATAAGGCTCACATTAAAAAAAAACACGTTAGCAAACTTTTGCAGGGCTTTACTCCTCTCCTTTTTATCGAGCAAAAAATGAACTGTAAACGCGATCACGGCCGCTACTAAGGTCAATGTTAGCGCTTCCTTCAGTCTACGTTCAGAGACGGCGCGCGCATCTTGCGTGTGCGCTTACCGGTACCCCCGTACTGTGCTGATATTGTACCCTATTCGCCATACGGACAATATTGTGGCGGGTTGAACGAACTTTAAAAAAATGACTATCTAACTTTTTGTGTACCTTGACTTTGAAAGTAGCAGTGCTTGACTCATATGAGTATATGCAGTGATTAATTCACACTGACGTTTCACCGGGCGATCGATCACGCACCCAACCGATATTTTGTCGGCGACATCAGCGACCGATAATCGGGGCGACGTCCCTTTTTTCTCATAATAAATTATTTATACTCATTAACTGTGATGGACGAGTTCAGTCACATTCTCGGGGATTACTCATTTGTGGCATGACTGTGGGAGGACAAATTTAATTCCTATTAATTAATCAATTTTGACTGAAAGTGTGTGACGAAGATGGAGACTTTGGTGTTGATACCGCAAGAGCTAAGCTTGGCCTTGAGGCCTGGCGGCGCCAGAGGGAGGGAGGCTTCTGTCAATGTCTGGACATCTCAGGAACTGCCGAGGGGAGCCCTGCTGTATCCTTTTCAGGGAACTATAAGAATCGACAAGCTCCACGTATACTCCTACGTTCCGGACCATGACGTGAGTACTGTTTGTCAATGTTTATTCACGTTAATTTAGTTCACTAACCATGCAATCTTAATATCATATTGAATATGCTAACCGAAGCTCATAAATGTCATCACATTAACAATATTTATAACTTATTTAAATTCTACTCTAACAAATATTACCGACTATAACCGTAATTGACGTTTGTTATTATAATACGACGTAAATAGATTATCTATTATCACTGACAATAACCACATTGTAGGTAAATCTTATTAGAAAAAAGGATTTTCACCAGATTGTATATACATGGATGTGTACCTAAAGTGTGATATTATTATCATTATCGGACCTACGCTGAAATAATCCTAAAATAATTAAATTACCAATAAGGTTCATGATTTTAGAAAAGTGAATCTCGTAATCCAAGTGTTCTTTTATGCATTGTACCTATATGTTATTTGCTGTTACTAAAATTCGCCTTAAATACATATTTAAGCTGAGTTGCTACATAGTAAACCAATCAAACATTTGTGTTACATATCTTTCTGGTTTGTGTTATATGTTACTGTAATCGTACTATAAACCAGTACAGATAGTAATCAGACATTAAAAATGAATTCAACGACGTTTATAAGACAGTAAACGCTCATTACATTAGAATTAATTATTAAAACGGGTTATTGGTATATATTAACATTTTATTTTATCGAATTTTATGTATACTAGTCCTTGACGAACGTGGAAATGTCAAATATTTGGATTTGTGTGAAAAAACATATGATGACGTATGCGGAAAACTTATTTTCGTAATTCAGATGTTTAATTTATACTATTAAGGTTGTTAATGCTTACGGCATTAAGTCTGCCTTTTGTACGATAAGTGTTTATTATTGTGCAATAAGGATTAAACACTTAAATAAATAAATATTGGGGTGTCACCCTCTTATCTTAACAGAATAGGAACATTATTATTGCAACTGCTATAAACCATGACGATGGCAAACGTATGACGATGGTAAACAGACACCGTAGCCTATGGACAAGATTAAAAATCCATATCTACAGAGCAGTGGTGGTGTTATATTGGCTGCGGTTTTCTGTAATGCGGAGGGACTTCCCCAGTTCCGTTAATCTAAATATAAGCGAAATGAAATTCCGCTTAACAAATGCACTTTATATCGTACTATACTAAAGTTGGAAGGTGAGTAAATAGGTATAGATATATTCATCGTGTTAAAAAATATAATTCAATGGAGACATACTCTTTGGCATGCTTTCATCAGCTCCAGGATTCCCACGGCTGCGTTAGTTTCAACGCTGTAAGCGTTTAAATTTACAAACATGATGTAATATTTTCTTTATTTGAATAAGTATCTAGCAAATCTGGTTGCATGTGAGAAAAAGTTTTCCGTTTCCACTGATCATTTCTCTCTTCGCTATGTTAATAGTGTCCCTTCATAATTACTACTACTACTACTACTTCATAAAATACATAATTAGATTAGATTTGATTTATTAGTACCAGCAGACGGCTAACAATATCACAAAAGTCATCCAGCTTTAACGCCTTGCGAGGTATTTTGTACCTCCCCTGGCTACACTCTATACACACTACATATACTATATTCAAGCCAGAATTATCAACCAGAAGTATATCTGAAATTAATGTATAACCGTGAAACAGGTAAAAAGGCTATTGTATCTTCCATTCATTTATCCACAAGGAAGTAATCATTGTCAATCCTTGTTCTCCGGCTTGCATAAGTAGATACTGTCAGGAAAAATATTTTTTTATATGGTCTCGGCCAAAAATACGAAAATTATATCATTAAATGGGCAATATCGTAATACATAATGAGTAGTATGAGTATATACATTATATACCTAGTTTACGTATATTAATTTAATGTAATTTAAGAATGATGACATGCAATATTTATAACATTATTAATAAAGGATATATATATATATATATTATTACAAAAAAATATTGGATACCTACATTTAGGAGAAATAAGTTATCTTTAACTAACCCTTCATACAATTTCAAAACACCTCTGTTAACTTAAGTGTGGCTTCTCTTTTTCTTCCAAACATACATATCTAAGTTACAGATAAGGAATGTTAAGGTTATTAAGCTAGCTAGGTTTAATGAACGTTTATGAACAAGGGCACGACATGGTACTTATTAACTTACTGCTAATAAATCATTGAGATTAGAATTATCATGCTATTGCTGCGAGTAAATAGGTATTGGGTCCAAGTTGAAAGAACAAAATGAACCAACACTTCGTGTCGAAGAGCTATTGAAATTAAGACACATAGTGCAACTGCCTGTGACGTCGTGTAAAATTTTGTACACCTCTATTTTCCCACGTTACTACTAAAACTCAACAAATCATCGATATTAGTCAGACATTTTAACGAAACAATCCAGTAGCGTCTAAAATGTCTTCAACTTTCCCATTCATTACGGATAATCCGTACTTAGGGCGTCGGTAAACATCGTTATTCGAAAGTAATGACTCCCTTCCTATGTTATTTGGCTTGCTCGTTATACCCGTTCAAATGAATACAAACAGAAAACTTATCGGAAACCGCAGTGGTTTCAGAATCGTGAGTGCAGCGATGAACGTGCTGGAGATGTAGATACGGTTCGGATGTGTGATGCTGATACTCACAGATGGTGTTTTCCTTGTTATGTTTGCGAGGGTTCTTGACAGGAGTCCTGGGCAGCAGTCATCAGGTATGGAAACAAGGGAAACGCTAGAAATCCATGGCAGAGGGTACTTATAGATATGAATATAAGGAACAATGATGAGCGTTGCCTAAAGTAATAAAAAAACTGCTCGTAGTAAAATTGAACGTAGCCACACAATACGAAATACTTACTGTAACTATTGAACAAAAGATACTTATATTCTAGAGAGAACCAAAAAATATATTAAGAGAACCTGCATAATTCAACGATAATTGATCAGGGTTGAGGATCGAACTGAACTGTCAAGAAATGGTTGCACATATCACACATGACTACGTGGAATTGAAATAGGTCTTTCAAAATGTGGTAGAAAAGATAGTCATTTCATTACGAAGAAAACTAGGACAGAACACGTGAAACATTCCGATAGAAACGTCGATAAAATGTAAGTGCATGGCCTCAACTATGAATCGGCGCCTATATATAGTGCTAATTACGAACTGGATTGTACAGTGTGTTATGAGCAAGTAAGGTTTCCTAAAAATTGGACAGGGAAACATGGTAAGGTATATTGAGCTTTATTTGATAAAAAACAAAATATCAAAGTACATATTTTTTCTTACAAAATTTAAATAGCCACCGATATAGGGAACAGCAAATTTTATTAAATTGACAAGTATGTGTAAATGACAGACCTTCATCTTTCATTGATTACATCATCTTAATACACAGTACATTGGAAGTGCGAATTTGAGAGATTTAATTGTGTAGGCGCATAGTATGAAAATAAAAGCTTATAGAGCATACTCTCTTCCGTTTTCATAAAAGCCCACGTGTCGGTAACACACTGTCTCAGGTTGCTATTATGAATTACTTTTGTTTGCCGTACGTTATCGAAAACACCTTCTACAATTTTGTGTTGTGTGTATGTAATGTAATCTCAGTATTTGAAGTACAAATAGTACGTAACTATCTTTGAATTCCCAACAAACCTTTACCATACCTATAATTATTATATTGGTGCTGGTTTTTTACTAACAATTGTTCAACAGGGTACACTCTGAACACTAATTTAATTTTATTTGAAAATTCTCGTCTTATTTCGCTCCATTAATCTCTAGTCCGTGGTATTTGATTCCTCACGTCCGTCCTCGGTTACCAACGAGATGAGAGTTTAAGACGGACGGACGGACAAAAACCAGATCATAAGCAACCGCATGATTGTGCTTTTCGCGGCCATTGGTTTTCTAAATAAGCTCGCGCCACAAACTTGCTTCACAAAGCTTTACCGTAAATCCACTTTTTTGATTTAAGGCAAACACTGCTTCACGCAAGTCAATTGTTTTTTTTATATAATGGGGATTGTAGGTACATCTAACATGCCAGAAAACTGCAGCCGAATATTGTAAAAAATAACTCTGAATGCAGCTACCTAGTCTTATGTTCCTGGTGACGAGTACGGTCACAAAATCTCTTGTTGATAAGCCGTGTTGGCGGAGAGGACTATAACTGACCTCGAATACCTACCCACCTACCTAATACTCAAAAACCTTCAAAGAGTTGGTAACGTGCAAGATTCCACTGGAGTTGTCAAACCAACTGATCTGTCGCAGTCTCTGTTGCCTAAGAACAGTGGACCGTTCACTTGTTTGCCGACATCGTCATGGAAACAAAGTTATAAAATTATTCAGCTGTCTAGTCTATGATTAGTCTAATACCAAATTAAATTGAAGCCGGAAATACGAGTTGATGAAAGAAATGCTTTCACCACAACTGGTTAATCGTTGCGGACGCCCGTGCGCGGTGTAAGTAGGTACATTGATTATATTGTAACGCGCTATATAGTATCAATTGGTTAACCAATAATACCGTTTTACATATTCTGTATGCACAGTAAAGGTCGCATTTAGCAGGACAGATTCGGTAGGTGTTTTGTATTTTACCGAGAGCATATTGATGTCGTCCAGATTTCCGTCTCTCTCCGTCTACTCCCATTCAGCGCAGCCACGCCAGGAAGCACCTATTTATGTAGGCGTATAATCTGCATAGACTTGACTGACAGGTGACAGCTTACTGGTACTGGACCGAACCCGCACTGACGAATGCGGAAGTGCCAGAATAGTGCTTGGTACACAGGAACACCAAACAGATACCAAATATCAATCATATATGTATATCAATAATATGGAATTAGCAAAGTGTTGTTTCAACACTGAAGCTCAAGTGTTGTTGAAGCTGAAGGTCCTGGGTTCGAATCCCGGTAAGGGCAAATATTTGTGTGATGAGTATGAATATTTGTTTCTGAGTCATGGAAGTTTTCCTATGTATTTAAGTATTTATATCTATTATATATATCGTCGTCTAGTACCCATAACACAAGCCTTAATGAGCTTACTATGGGCCTAGGTCGATTTGTGTAAGATTGTCCACTAATATTTATTTATTTATTTAATGTAACAAAAAATAACTCTGGAGATTCTGAACGCCAAAAAGAGAGGATATAATTATGTCGCTTGCTTTATTAAAACTTACCTAATCGTCAAGATCTCGCCATATAAAATACGTTTATGAATTGAATATATAATATATGTAAAAAAAAACAGCTGAAGAATTTCTAAAAGCAAGCACTTTCTAAGGGCTCGAGCTGGCACGGAGGGCTACCATCACAAAAAAACCTCGCGTCAGGTTTCTATTCGATCAAGGAATCTGAACGCATTTCTCTGTCTCTGTGATTAGCTTAAGAGTGCGCAGTAAGCTCGATTCTCCATACAAACGTAGTTACGCTCTCATTTTAAAACTACGTGTTGGATTGTAACGAAACTTTGCATATACAATGACATGAGGTATATTCAGGTCTGTAATTAGTTGATGTAGCTTCAGCTACCATAGTAAATAAAATACAGCGTATTTAAGTTTTTCATACAAAACTTGTTTTTGCTGTATTTTGTTTGTTTTAAAAACTGGAACCATATAAACTAATTACAGCCCTGGATATACCTCATGTCATTGCATATGCAAAGTTTCGTCACAATCCAACACGTAGTTTTAAAATGACAGCGTAACTACGTTTGTATGGGAAGGTGAAATTCGGCCGACCTTACTGCGGACTCTTAAGCGTGTAAAGTAAGACATCATTTTACATGTATCTACAAAATGATCATTTTAAAATCAAGTGACGCATGATTGTCGCTGATGGCACTCTTTGTAAAGCACTCCCTTTTTAAAAAATATATTTTGGTTACCATGCATTAATAATATTTTTATACTCGACGACTTTAATGTTTGAGTCAAGACTTCGTACACCAAACTAAAATCACATACTTTTTACTATGACGCTCCCAGCTCAACATTTTACAACTGTTTAGACAACTAAAATAAATTCGAGCAATCACGTGGCGCCTTTACTGACGTATAATGAATTTGACCAATAGGACGTCGTCTTGAGTACAGAAGAAAAGTAAAATACATCAACGACAAAAAAGAAAAGACCGTTGGCTACGCTTCGTTTCTGCAGGGCTTAGATTTTCAATAGATACCTAGTTTGTTTAATTAGTTCAGTTGACTCGTTGATAAAGTATCGTGAACAATAGTTATATAACTAGCTTTTTAAGTATCGTACCTTAATATGATCACTCAGCAAGCTTCGTGGCCTAAACGTGGTACTCGACTGAAAAAGCATACATTATATAACGAATATATTGCTTTATTACGTGTGCTTAAATTCACTATTTGACACGAATTTAGATTCAAGTACAATTGTTTTGATGAGGTATAGGATGAGGGGTAGGATGTTAGAGTATAATTTAAGTAGGTACTACTTATAGTGTTGCTTAAGTAGACTTCTTTCAACCAACATTAAGTCGATAAGACTTTTTATGTCCTTTTCAATCGATTGTAAAGTTACCCGCCCACTTCTCTTAAATCAAGCCACACGATCTAGTAGCGTTTTTGTACAGCCAACGCACGCGCTACTCTTCATAACCACTACTTTGTTCCACACAAGAACCTAATTACTATTGTACTGAATATTTTGACAACGGCCATTTATAATTCTTTACACAGCCTTTATTGGGCCGGAATGTATTAGCGATGTTGAAATCTAAATTATTGAACCATTTGACTCGTTAGTTATTAAGTTATAGTACATAGTTTAACGAGGGGCGTAAGTGGAATATTGCGAACAAGAGTCTATCAGAAGCCCGACGCCGAAGGCGGAGGGCTTTTGCTGACTCGAGTTTGCAATATTCTTACGCCCGTGTTATACACAATGTTTTTCATCACATTTGCGAAGAAACAAATACATTTTAGATGAAATTAATACACATCGTAATAAAAACTGCAACATGTCAGTCGTCCATTTTGTTGAATTTGACGTGAGGCGCGTATGGCAAAGACCCTTCGGTATACAGCCACGATTTGAAAACACTTAAAAACATTTTACGTAGACACTAAATAACTACATATTAAATTTGTAAATAATTCAGTTAAACATGTTTTAGTCGTTTTTTAAGTTGAAATTTATTTATTAATACGTTTTTCAGACATCGTATTTGATATAAAACCTCTTTGCTTTGTAACTGCCGCATGAGTGACAGATACAATTTAAGAAAAAAACCATTACGCCCGTGGGCGTAACACAGGCTATTACAGCTCTGTATGTCTGCGCATTATGAAGCCCTTTTCGAGCAAGTGTGATGAAAAGTATTTTATTACACTATATTTATTTTCTATAAAAGCATATGACGTCCTAAACTAATAATTTAAATTTTAGCAAAAAAAAATGTGCACATGATATTTTATTATAGCAATGATGGTGAAATATTTTATTTTTTTCTTTTTCCGTCTCAGTCCAAGATGCCTCAGTTCGGGTTGCACAGGGCGGTTCCATAACACTTCGGGAGCTCAAATACCGCGAGCCATCCGGTTGCCTCTTGGAAACTGCAACTACGCGTCATTGCTCTGAATATTTGCGAATTTATTTTTGAAAAACGCATAAATTCTACAACTAGATACCAATATCGATTTTTTTTAGACATGATATCAGGATATTCACCCGTAGGTAATTCATTTCAATCAAAACATTGGAAAATTGTCATAAAAACCGGCGAAGTGCGAGTCGGACTCGCGCACGAAGGGTTCCGTACCATTATCTATAATTATAGCGGCAACAGAAATACATCATCTGTGAAATCCTTCGTGCGCGAGCCGACTCGCACTTGGCCGGGTTTTTAGGGTTCCGTACCAAAAAAGGTAAAAAAGGAACCCTTATGGTGCGACTCCGTCCGTCTGGCTGTCTGTCACAAAGTGAAATATCTCACGAAATACTTAAGCTCTCAATTTGAATATTAAGATAAACACAAATATTACTGGAAAAGTATAACTTTCTCTGCATCTAGCGTATTTTTGTTTTTTTTTGTGTTTGTGAGGAGGGGGCAACAAGAAAATCAACTATTAGGTCAAGTGGGGTATCATATGAAAGGGCTTGAGTTGCACTTTTTGAAACAGTTTTTTTTTTCTCCTTTGGTAAATATACGATCTATGAAGCAAACTGTAAATATAAATACCATTCTTCCCCTTATCTCCGAAGTTATCCAGGCGAAAATTTGAAATTATTACTTGTGATATAGGTACATGTTTTTTGTTTTATTAAAAAAAAACATTTCCTAGTTAAGTTACACAATTTAATCAACTTTACAAGTATTTTCTTGTTTTGAAATTCCTATAAGACTATAATAGAAGTACCTACTCTCTTTCAAATACAATAAAAAAATTGAGATCGGTTCACGTGATAAACAATAATCGCTAAAACACCAACAAACATACTAAATAAGCTGATTGCCCTTGCACGTTAGTACCAAATGGGGCCGTTAGATGGCGCTGACCCCATTCCTAGTTCGCGCTGTTAAGATTTTTCTAGAATTAATGGGGTTGAGACGGGTATATTTCAATAGCCGGTCAAAAAAAAATAGCGATTTAATTGTCTTGGTCTTGGTGTAAAAGTTATTCGTTGTTTGAAATTGAATTCTGTTGTGTTGGGTTAAAATAAGTATTTAACAAATATTGGGACATTTACTTTACCTTGAGTTAATTAATAGTGTGTACGGAACCCTCGGTGCGCAAGTCAGATTCGCACTTGACCGGTTTTTTTAATATTTATTGTTATAGTGGAAATTTCAACCGTCTAACTATCACGGTTCATGAGATACAGCCTGGTGACAGAAGGACAGATGGACAGCGGAGTCTTAGTAATAGGATCCCGTTTTACCCCTTTGGGTACAGAACCTTAAAAATGCGATAACAATACTGAAATAAAAAAGCAACAACAAAATCAAGTTATCAGTTAAATTAAATTATAAATTCAAATAACCATATCTCCGTGATTAATTAATCAGAGCTAACCTACGCATAACAGGTATAAAAACCATATAAGTTACCACAGTAGAGAGTGCAAATCTCATTGTTTTAACACAAAAGCGAAAGTTCATTCTTCACTATGAGATAATTAGGTGTTTCACCTGTTGCATGGATTGCGTCACATGAGGTTTTTCCTCAATTGTATTGGACAGTGAACTTGCATGGAAAGAGTTTTTATAGCCATATTGTTGGTGTGTCGGAAGCTATTCAGGTTAATTTATTGCGTGAAGCATATGAAGAGTGGAGCTGGCCGGTGACATCTCGTTTGGTCTGCTTTTATTAGTACGATTCACAATAATGTTTCGAGTGATTTAGAAGTATTGTCAGGTATTTCGGTACACTAAACAAACTTATATGAAGTCAAATTATTTACTTATAATTATAACTGCTTTCCTTCTCAATCAATGTAAGTGTTATTTATTTATTTGAGTCGGGCAACAAGGCCCATATTTACAAATACCTTACAGAGTAACATACATAAAAATATACAAAACTTATAAGATAACACAAAAAAATATATGTTATGGATATTTAAATTGAATTCAAAATAAAAAAACACATTTACAACCCAAATTGGTAGTTATTAAGCCGCACTCTGATAAGACCATTAAAAATGTTAGAATTAAGACGTTTATTTGAGTTTGTAAAATATTTAGCTAAACATTAACATAGGTACCTACTTATAATTATATTTTTTATTTTGAATGTAATCTGATGACATTTTTTTTTAATTAAAGAATTTATTTCAAACACAATTGTAATACATATTTTCAATGAATAAATAAATACAAATATAAAAAATCAACGTATCCGAATAAGTAGGTACCTGTAATATTGCAGAAACAAAGCACTTAGATGGCACCGCCACCTAAACAATTTTATAATTTTAAAACATGTCATCTCGATCTAGATGATCTAAGTTCAAAGAGCGGGCGCATGTCAACGTTCCTATATAATAGCTTCATTTTTCTCGCCTATACAGTGAAATTATGAGGAGTTCACACGTTTGCTGCCTTTTGTCTTTTTATCGCACGATATTATGCGAGTGGCATTCGTTTCCTCAAATATTTTAACGATAAGAGAAAGGGTCTAGCCGTCTTTGCCGCTACTACTCTATTGATATGATATTTTATAGTAAACATACGTTCGTAAATGTTTTTTTTTGACATGACGCACCATGATTTTTCAAAATCTTTTTAAATGTATACGTAGTTGCCAGTTGTGACTTATTAAGCAATTCTTTTGGTAGTTGTGCCTCCGCGAGAAGTGGCAAAAAATATAAGCGAAAAAAAAAACTATTTTTTTTTTATCCAAGTTCAAGGATATGAATGTCTTTAAAAATATGCGTTATGAACCTCATTTCATGCTCTTTAATTCTGAATTTATTTGGTTACTCTCGCTTGCTTGGTTTAGCTGAAATAACCGTTTAAAAATTACCTTGATGATTTGACATTTTCGTGGATAAGTCTAAAACAAAAGAAGATCGAAGGCTGATATTATGCATACAGTCTTCTTAGGGCCTGCCACTACTGCACCTCAAATTACAACCAAATCGCTTGCGGGGGCCAATCTTGTTAGCTTAGCCTGCTAGACCCTTTAGTGGTAATATTAAATTAAGGGCTATGATTCAACATGTTTTGATGACAGCTATGGCAACAATGCGGCGATTCTTGTGAATTATTTGTGATGTCACCGAAAATCTCTTAAATCAAAAGAGGAAGAGCAACAAAATGGCGGTGCCTCCAGGATCACCAGATGTTAATTCCGACTACTGCTCTTGGTAGACCGTGGCTACTCTTGATTGAATATGAATGAGTATAAAAGATTCGAATAAGCAACAATTTTAAAATTATGTAATGCTAATGTACATTTCAAAACATTTCAATATTTATTATTTGGTATTTACACAAAACTTTACCTGTGAACACTTATAAATTACATACTGAGACGGCAGCGTAAGACAAAATAATGTGATGAATTTGATTATTTTAACCGTTTCATGTAATAGGAATAATACATCATATATAAAAATAACTTGCATATCCACATCCATATTGCACAGCCAATCCACAGCTTCTGGTGTTAAATTATAGAGGTCTCCCGGATCACCCTGGTAACATCTTTTAGGACATCGCTTCATTATATGGTCTATTAGGTGCTAACCTAGGCTTTTTGAGGAGTTACGCGAACATTGGGAAAATATGGTCCAGAAGTATCTGTTATTAAGATCTACCCGATTATCCACTGTATCTCATGATTGAAAATTGTCATTAACATTTTGAGGTTACTTTACATATTCATACATTGTAACAGGCCTCATATTCACACGCGGCCTCGCGCCACAGTTAACTAATACAAATATACCTCGTAACAAACTCTCATTTAAAATTCTTATCCGTCTATAATTAAAAGCATTCATAATCTTCCCAGTAATTGCCCGCAACCGTTTAATTGATGAATCACGAAACGGTCAAAAGTGATTTATTTAAATATGTATCTGATTATTTTTTGTAGTTTAGTAGGTACCTACGTTTTAGGTTAAGAGAAGATTAATACAAACCTGCAAATTAGAGGGTTCACTTTTTTAAGGATTTCACTAACATTTCTTTAAAAAAATTGTCATGAACGTACTCGTAGCACCAGGTATCAGAAAAATATTGCAACTATCATTTTGTGCAAACACGAGTACAGTCTTGTTTGCAGCAGTTTCATCAATGTCACTTTAATATTCCTCAAAAACAATTACCTACTATAACGGCCAGCCACCACTTCATCAACAGTGAAGATTCAGAACAAAAACTGAATAAAAACGATCCAAAGAACAGCACAACGAGCCGTTCCCATCTAAGGTCTCATTTTTTGTTCTAAAGAAATAACTTTGTTGCTTGTAAACAATATTTATTTTAACAACTAACAATGTCGCATCGAATATAAACAGGCGCTATAAACAAGTCAATATTAACATAATACAAAACACATCATTACAAGTTTATGGCGAGTGCTCTCAGAATGGAAAGCGTTATGCGAAAAAGACCCAGAAGCGGTGCAAGTGGCCAGTACTCAATATTCATGTGGATGGCGTCAAGCAGGAAGCCGCCATTTGGAATTAGGTACCACAGCATAATAAAAGTCAATAGAAAAAAAAAACAAGTGCATTTCACATAATCTAGCTTTGTCTCAGGGGGCTAGCATAACTGACGCTGCGGGGCAACGCAGGACGAGAAAAATCTACCCTCCTCTTTCTAATTTGCACAATGCGTGTGCGATAGGAGTTGCTGAGTCACGCGCGACGAGGCTTGGCTGCAAGTTGTGCTAGACGTACTGGGGTACTAGTGTTAAAAAAAATATGATTCAAATCCAGCTTAACCATACTAAGTTATGATAATTTGTACCAACCAATAATAAAAAATACTTTGATCTGGTATTGCTTAAAATAGGTAAAATAGACTCGTACCGTGCCGCACGACTTAAATGCAACTCGTGCTATTGCTCCATGTGGGACTAAATATAAGAAATGCCCAGATATTTCCTTTCCTGAGATAATTCATATAATTGTGATAAATAATATATTTTGCAACCGCTTGGTTTGTAGCGCTTACCATGGACCAACTCAGTTTCACCTAGCCGGAGGACAAAATATTTGAATAACCAATCGTCGCTTCGAAGGCGATCCATAAGTTTCACGTTTGCGTACCTATAATATTATACTATAGTGTACATAATAGCATACGTAAGTCTCATTCATATTATAGTAATATTTTCCAAAAGGTAAAATATGGATTCTGGCAATATTTTTGCCTCCATATACTCGTATATATCCACGTTTTACCTTTTGACTTTAAATTCTTTCTATAAAAATATATTGAAGTACTTATCATTTGATAATTTAATTTAATAACAAAGTTTTAACCGACTTCAATTTAGTACTCCGCCAAGGCACGAGAACATTCTTATCACTACACGCGTGCCTAATATAATAGGGGCGTAGACACTAAGTAAAATATTCAATAATGTCATATTTTCTCGAAAAAGGATGAAAAATGTAGTCAAATGGAGAAAAAATCAACGCAAAAGGTTAAATAATCACGAAGTTATAAGTGTCCAAAGTTTTAAGAAGGGGTATGTTCTGTTCTGTCCCTTTTTCGCAAAACGCAACTTCATATGATGATTGATATGTTTAGGTGAGGTAGGGCACAGCGAAATGTCATCCCGCTCGAATTTGGAGCAGCCCAACTGGGAAAGTACCTCCGCCTTGCAGAAGACCATAGCCATAATAACACTACTACATGCTCTGTAGTAGTGTTGTGTTTCTGGAGGTAAGCAAGGTCGCCAGAGCTCTCGAGGATGCGTTGTGTTGAGAGCGAGGGAATTTGTTCCTTCAGCTCTCAACACAGCGAATCCTCAAACATATAAAGGGTCGGCAACGCCCATGTTACTCCTTGGGAGTTGCATGCGTCTATAGGCTGCGGTGTCCGCTTACCATCAGGCGGGCCGTACGCTTGTTTGCCACCGTCGTTTTATAAAATAAAAAAAAACGATGACGCTGGAAGAATGTGACGTCACAGAAGAAGGCAACGTGCCGCGCCGCATAGCGGTCGGCGGGGCCGTCGACGCTGCCCCCCGGCAGCATCCTGTAATCTCTACATCTCTAACAAGCAATATTAAAACGATTGTAGCTTCGTAATTCTTTAAGATATCTGAATGGGATTTTCGTCACTAGGCATATTTTTTGCCTTCTTTCTTTTGGAGTAATAATAATTTTCGAGTCTACACCCGTATTGAGGAGTTCCCTCAATTCCTCATGGATCCCATCATCCAACTGAATTTTTGAAAAAAATGGGACCCACCTGGAAGCATATACCTAAACAAACAAAAAAAAATTACGAATCGGCTTATCAATGACAGAGTTCTGAGGTAACAAACATTGAAAAAAAAAAAAAAAAAAATACAACCTTATTGAGAACCTCCTCCTTTTTTTGAAGTCGGTTAAAAATACAGAGAGATAAGAGAGAACATCATACTATACATAAGCTTAGGTATGTATACGTATACTTACTGTTTTTATATTGATGGAACAGTTAAGAAACGATATCGAATAACTGATAACCAGCATTATTACAAGTGAACACGCCGTCAGTAATAGTCCAAGGGCATAAACTGTTTGCTCCGTTATTCGATTCCGTACCCGACTTTACGATTGAACCAATATCTTTGCTTGTTTATTTGCAGAATCTTAAGACCAGGGTTTATTGAGTAGTTATAGAGGATGTTGCATAATATCTGGGGGCACGGTAGTGCCCCCGCCAAGACGAGCCAAGCGAAGCGCAACGCAAGAGCACTACCTACCTTTTCTCGAAGCGGTTCGTCGTTTTTTTGAACCCTCGTAACTTGGGTTTGGATTATACCAGATTAACAAAATTCTCGGGATATGATGTCAATAGTAGACTTATTAAACATATAAAATGTCAGTAACATAGCTCTTATAGGTACTTAAGATTTTATTGCTATCTAAAAACGCCGATTTCGTCACTGACTCACTGATGTTGATCATCAAAACCTCTAGGGTACTTTCTGAAGTCCTAGAAAGCTGAAATTTGGTATGTAAGCTAGTATTGCTACACAATCAACAAAATAATTCAAAAAATTGGAACTTCTACCCCCCAACCCCTTAAAGTAGGGAATGAAACTTTGTATGAGACTTCCGCAAATTTTGATGCTAGGGGTCTGAAAATGTATATAGGGACTCCTTGTTATAAATAATGAAATACGTATTTCAGGATTTTAAGTAAATCACCCCCCACCCTTTAAATTAAGGGGGTTGAAGTTTGTATATTTCCGCAAATTTTAAATTAGGGGATGGAAGTTTGTATGGGTTTTTCCATTCACTTCTTTAGAAATTACCTTACAAAAAGGAATGAGCGATCTGATATCTTTTTCACGCTGGAAGCTGTATGAGCTATGGAGTCTTGGCATCACTTTACATGTAATGTTTTGGTGGGTTGGTATGACGCGTTCATATGACCATTTTAGTAGTGAAGTAAAATCTCTATAAACTGTCAATTCTGAAAAAACAAGGCATTACTCTTATTGTTTTAATTATGGTAAATATCACAATCATTTCTTCTGTAATTAAAAACGGTTTGCCCTGCAGGTCGCGCATTTATGCAAAACACACTATGTACCTTTTATAAAACAATATTACCAACAAAATATTATCAATCAATTAAATTATTCTTACACGTTTATACGGACCATCAATTTGATACAGGCTCAATCAATTACACACTTATTTCACTCACAAATCACATTATACATTTCACTCGAGCGACCCGTCGCTTTTATTTTTAGAAATTTAATTAATGGAAAACAGATGGTACCTTGTTAACTGGTGGTATTATTCGGAATCGGTTCTTAATTGAAAAATCGATAGGCGATTCATGATCTTTTGAAAGATCGCGCAAATACAATGCGCACACGCTGCGCCTTTGACTTTCTATGAAGGACGATAATCACCTATTGTTCATAAAGTTCATACAGTCACGTAAATGCATTATTAGATAAAATTTGTTGATACCGAGACTTACGAGTAAAAGCATTTTTTATTTTTATTTACAAAAATATTCTACAACCAGATTCTGCAAAAGTTTGAGTGTAAGTTGGATTCCTGACAAATAATGTTAATATGCATGATCCATGAGGATATTTTAAAATGATGTGGGAAGTAGCCTTACTTTATGCACCTCTATTATCAAAGCTTTTTCAGCAAAGCAACTTTGTGAGTTAAGCTAACTTTTATGTGTATGTAACAAGGTACTAAGTGTGTTGACTGTCATCATTAAGTGCATGTTTATCTCATAAAGTCAATATCTTACGAATTATGAGCTCTGATTGTCAAATAATCCAATGGCTTTTATGTTAAAACTACTACAAACGTCGCTTTAGTTCCTTCAAATTACATCGATGACAATCTAAACGACACTTAATTTACAATGGCAACAAATAACACCATTAATAAACGAGATTAAAATGTTAGCGCTTGGAGCATTTTTATAATTTGCCCGGTTTTCAGATTAACATAAAGTTTTGTAGTAGGTAATTGTGTCTTTGGTTTCTCATGGCTGCTGTTTGGGATTTATTCGGTGCCTGGAGCGAAGGATATCGTGATGTTCCGCTTCCTGGCAGTTTTAACGATTGTAGTCCAAAATGTTACACAATGAATAGTTAATGAAGTTTTAATGGCAATATCTGGTTTCATCCAATATTTCGTTTTGAGGGGCTGTTCTGTATATTTTAAACATAGTGCAAAACCAGTTTCAACCTAGATATAAAATCCAACAAAAAACTGAATGTATACCTTAATGGATTAGACCCTTTCGGGGACTACTGAGCGTTTTGACTTGAAGAAAGTGAATGCTGCCTGGGCATATATATGATGAATGCAGATCATCTTCCTCTTCTTAGTTCATACAATCTTGTCAGAACGGTCGTGGTCGTTAGAGAGTAGATATCACTCGTCTCACGATTTATTGCCATTTCGAGCTATACTCGGCCTTCCTGGTACTCTCATGCAATTGACCGCCCATAGAAGATTTGATCTGGTCTTTTCATCGCATGGGTGATCTTCCGCGCGGTCGGGTATCGGGTATGGAGTCTCCGTCTCGCCTCGAGACGTTTCCGAAGAATTTCAGGGTGCGAGTTTGTACTAGCGTGGACCGACACTGCTAGATGCCGAGTTCGTGGAGTATGGAAACATTTGTTCGGAATTCATTCCAAGATAGTTACTCCAGGCATTCTCTACCAGCACCATATCTCTAGAGCGCCTAATTTATTTTTATTTGCATACAGCTTTTTTGTTTGCATCATGCTGAATGTCATTTGCAGGTACTATGATGAATTTTATGACTAATAGTGTAACTTCTTCGACATTTTCCCGTATCCTGCCATTCGGGTTTATACAAAAGCGTGGGATATAATAAATTATTGGCTGAATAACACTCCTTGGAACTGCTAGAGTAGTTAGGATAAGTAGACAATGTTTTACATCTAGTACTTACATTTTTTGATAGTTTTTTTAAAGGAAATAAAGAAATAATATTTGGAAATGTAATTGCAGAATTTGAATAAAGCACAAGATTACTATTAATCTTGTTAAAAGTATCGGTTCAGATAAGATATCTGAACCGATACTTTTAACAAGATTAATAGTAATCACATAAGATATTGACGCTATTATTAAATGTTTCGAATGTAAACCAGCAATAGTTCAAAACAACGGCAACGGTGTTAAAGAAGTCGATTAAAAATCTGTTCAAACGTTATAAATTGTATTTAACCAATTAATTCGTCATAATTCGACTGATACGCACAACCATAAAAACCTCGTAATGGATGATAATGAAATTCTAATCGCCACAAAATGATCGATAGACTGACCAATCGTAGACATCATCGGATCGAATGTATAAAATAAAAGTTCAAAAGGATTTTTTAAGTAACCTTTTAAGGTTAAGATTGATACAGGTATTAAAGTTTCGCATCAGCGAATTTAAAAATGCAAGCCTTTTTATGTTACTAAAAGCAAAACCTGACAAACTTCAATAATAATATAGAATCAATTTATCTTGAAACATTATGTAGGTAGAATAGATATTTTCAATTATTTATTTTCTTTTCATACTGTAAGAATTAAGGAAGCAGTTATACATATAGAAATGTCTTATTCACCGTGATGAAGTCTTATAAATTCGGTAATTGAGACACCTCGCAATTAACGATTACCTACTTAAAAAATTGTCTTCTTTCAAAAAGCGTGCCAAGTTATAATTTAACGTCAAAACCGGCTACAAATAACTTAGGTAAGTCCTGCTAATAGAAAAGTGAACTTATTCTATTTAAACGTCGTATTAGTAGACCTCATTGAAGCTCAAACTCGAGAGGTTCTACAACAATTGTTATAATTTAAGTTAACACCAATCTCGACCGGTCGGACCAGTTAGTTAGAGTTCCGCAAAGTTATGTGCGTTCCCTTATCTCAAGCTTTGCCATAAAATATTATTTGTAGGAAAACCAATTTGTTTCTTCACTATTGAAATTGTGATTTATGTGCTAAGATTTATAGGTGTTTTACAGCTCTGTTCAAGTAAACCACTATTGTAAGTACAGTGACTTGATTAAGTTACGATGTGTCTGATTTAGATTCATTGTTGGGTTTGCTTGAATATGAAATTTGTGGCTATTTCGACAAGTCAATTATGGTGTTGGTGTGTAAAATTTATATGATTGTTACTATTATTAATACAGTTGTTTCTTTTATGATTTACATTTGGTGGTCAGATACAAAACACGGTATTAATTTTACATAGATAAAGCTATTTTTTTATAAAGATATTTTAAAAGTTTTATGTTTAAGACTGCATTTACTGCATAATATGCCACTTCTACTTTGAAGATGAACCTATTTATTATTGATAAAGCACCTACACCAATAACTTACATCATGCATATACCCAAAAAAAAAAATATTCACTCTTTTCCAGCAGGAGGCTAGAAAATAAGTAAGTAGGTAATAAAAATTCTGTTTCGGAACATCAAAACCCACACTTTAATTGTGTTCCCATCAAGTCCAACATATGTGTTTAATTTCGTTAAATTCAACATAAGATTTGCAAACGTCAATATCGATATAAAACTTATAAAAACACCGGAAACCCACGATAGCACACATCGTTAGCAAAATAAAAGTATAAAAAGGAACATTATGTTTCGGTGCAAATTTGAAAAGTTTTTTTACTTCCCGATTTGAAGGGATATAAATTGACATGCGGTTACTTAAAAAAGGTTCTACTAATGCGTTATAATGTCAGGTTGTGAATAGAAAGAAGTTTTTATGGAAAAAAATGGCGCCTGACTATGAATGAATAAGAACTTTTTTCGTTAATGTTGCATCCTCAATGTCGCCATGTTCGGTCAGAGCACTGGCAAAAAGTTAATTTTGTCCTGCCATCCTGTCATCTCTGCGGAAGACAATGCCGCCCCCGCATAGCGCTACATAGCCAAAAAGTGCTCTACTACCTATTCACACAGTACTGCTTGATAAAGACGTAGATGCCAATGATGATGATTATATCATTCCGCATAAGCAAGCAAACTATGTTGTAATTTAAGCTGTGCATACTTAGATCACACATGCACCGTTGTAAAGAGTTCTCTAAATTTTCTCTAATCACTAAAGCGCGTCGTTGCAGGCATGTCACACGAGAAATGGGAATGGGAATGAGAAAGCCAAGGGAAGTTGACCGTGACGACTTTGGTTACGCTCCACTCAAATTTCAGCATTTCTATATTGTATGTATACAACATACACTGACGTGTAAAAACAGTGAAGGTAGTATGGTCATAAATATTGGTAAACAATGATTTGTTGAATGTCCTTTGTATATTTTAGCTTTTGATCAACTACACTAATTACATTAGACATTTGCAAATAGAGCTAAAATTAATTTGCTTTCAAGTAATTAACTAATAAAAACAACTTCAGATCGCACATTGGCCTAAATCATAGCTCAATGCTAGTTCTCACAGTCAACGGAAGCGATTGTTGGGTCATTAACCTACACAATCCAGACATATGGGTCCAAGCTAATATTTTGACCGCATCACAAAAAAAAACGAAGTGCAAAACTGGACTAATAAATTACCAACCAGTAATTTATGCTAATCAGTTTAAAAACACCCTGGACTTCCGTAGTGATGGTTCACATGGGAAACCGGCATGTTTCATATATGTACGTGTAGTATTTTTCTAATCAGATCGATTCGGTCTCGAATGACAACTTTACGGTCCTTGAATGATTTTGCTACCGGCGCTGGTTTTAAATTCGCCTTTTAGTTTTTATTGCTCAATCATATCGTATTACATAATGATAAGATTTAGTCTATGTAAATAATCAAGATTTACAATAGTTCTCATTTTATCTTTATTAACTAATCATATTTTAGATATAAGAAATTTTTCCTAAGGGTACCTCTAAAAAGAAATCATACGATGCTACCATTTACATGGGAGTATAAACTACATATTAAACAGTTATTATACCTATTACCCGTTAATATGGCAGAGAAAACATATTGCGCATCATAAATACCAAATTAACATTAACAAAATTCCCATTATTAAATTTCATATTATTTTGATCCATCATCTGAGACGTTATTTATTTTATTGGCACTGTATCATATGATGCATTCACATAATAATCCATTTAATAATTAGATTTATGGTGTTGCTATTGAAAATTGACGTAAATTTATTCAAATATAGTCTGTTAATTGCGAAACTAGTGTTTATAGTTATAACGATTTGATGGCTGACGTATGTCTATACATCACACTCTTCCCCATACTAATAATTCAGTCAATCAAACAACTCAAACAACAAACACAATCCAATGCTGCGTCTGTACAGCATTGACAGTACTATGTTCGTCGTTACTGAGTAATGATGATCAAATATTTTGGTAACATCTGTTATGATTGATTTTTCTGACCACACCGTGATGGCTGATGGGAAACGTTTGGCGGGTGATTTGTGAGTGAGTATTAGGAGCATAGTTCAAGCACTAACACCCGTGGATGGGAGGTCAAATGCATTAGCCACCTAGCGGGTATGCGTATGCAAACGTTTATTAATCAAAGTTACTTAGGCTTTTTTTGTTGCCCAACATTTTCTCATCTCTGAAGCAAAAAGTCGTAAGCCTAATGTGTTCAACCAATACATTTGGCTGTAACGTTCTAAGATACGGATTTTGAGCCTGAGAACTTCGGAAGTAGGTGGGAAATAAATTTGGTTATATTTTTAAATAACGAGATTAATGAGTAGGTACTAAAAGGTACAGGCCCCGTTTATAATTATGGTAGTTTCAGTAGTTATGGTAACATTATCTACCTAGAACGCACCGTGTATTTATTGTTGGTAGCCTGGTCGGATGTAAACATATAATATATCAACTGCCGTTTACTACAAAAGTGGACGCAACTCGTGTCGTCGGTAGACACTTACAACTTCAACAACCTAAACGTACAACTACAAATCTGGAAATAAAAATCTAAACTTATTCATTTTTCCAAAATAATTTTAAACAAATGAAAAAAAGCTACCATCACAAACATGCAACTGGTCAACAAACATAACTTAAACTTGCCTAAGAAAGGAAACATTTGTTGACAAATCTTCTAAAACCCGATCATCTTGGCCCATTAGACTCATTAAATATTATTAATTATATTTAATTATATTAATATTTCCTTTGGAGCACGGAAGCAGTGGACATCGTGATGTTATCGTCTCCACTTTGTCACCTACCGTTAAAGTTATAAGATGTAACTTCTATAGATCTCCCTAGTCTTAATCTTAATTTTATTTATTACGATAATCAACCTTATATTGTTTATGACGAAGTAAGAATTTAAAGAAATACACATCTTTACTTAAATAAATCTATTTGGATTTAATCGATTAATTCTTACGTCATATTTGTGTATGTATGTTGAATCTTGGTAATAAAATATACATACGTGAATTATTAAGGATTTTGTGTAAACGATATTATTAGATGACGTTAATATATAAGATTGACATTAACTGAATCAACTCGGTGTAAAACATGATATAAAAATATAAAACTATCATATTTATTTGATACAAACATAAACTATGTCTTCGACTCGGCCTTTTTTTCACTGAATACAAAAAAAAACCAATGGTGGTCTGTTTTAATCGCAGTGAAAGCATATTTACAATTAAATATCGTACGTTACCACATTTTTCCAAATTAACACTCTTTGGCTATTTTTAGTATATTAGTATATAATTAAAATACAATAGTTTAGGTTATTGACGTAGTATTGACAAACGCATAACTTAGCTCTGACTTTTTATACCTAATAATAAGCGGTAATCATACACGATTTGACAAGACCAAACGTAATGTTATGTACTATTAGCGCGTGAAAGTTACCTACCGGATTTACCAGATGATGTGCGGGTGATTTCACGTTCCAGTTCATCTTGAAGAAGCCAAAATATCGAATCATCGCTTCCTCCCATGATCATCAAATAGGATTATAAATATCACACCAAAGACCAAAAGCTATGGCCGAAACCAATAAAATGGCAATTAAAACCAACTTCCTTGAGTTTAATTATCGGAAGTGTACAACAAACGTGAGACATCGGTGTTTACCGTAATATACTATTAGCGATACCTCGATCTCGTATCGTAAAGTAACGGATGTCACTTATGAACCAGCACTGGACATTTTTCATTCAGACAAATTTAATTAACTAACGATTTATTTAGACACAACAACAAATGTACTTAAAACATTTTTTTTTGTAGTATAAGGATTGAATGTCTCAAAAGAACCTATGCGAAAAGAAGTGGAGAGAAGAATTGCAAATAGTTGGAAGAGATACTACAGCTTGAGAGAAGCCATGAAAGACAAAAAGCTTCATATAAACATAAAAAGTAAATTGTTTAACACCTGCATATTACCCGTTCTTACGTACGGTTGCCAATCATGGGCTGTAAATCAAGAGATTTTGAACAAACTAGCAACTTGCCAATATGCAATGAAAAGGAGCATGCTAAATGCCCAAAAGTCGGACAGATTGAAAAACCTGGTCATTAGAAACAAAACAAAAACTACAGATGTAACAGTAAAAAATCAAAAGACTTAAATGAAGATGGGCTCGCCACGTAATAAGAGGACACGACAAATGGAGCAAAAGAGTGACACGATGGTACCCCAGAGACAGAGAACTATGTGCATCTTGCTCTAGCGTACAAAGTCAGCGTAAGACAGCAATAGTTGCCGGCCAGAAATTGCAGGAAAATGTGGCCCGTTTAGAAGCTCCACTCTTACGTGTTGTGGCCGGATATTGGACTGCGTGTGATCACTTATCGGAACGAAAGTGCATCTGGGAGTTTATGGAAATTCGATCATCAAAAAGTATTCAATATATTAATTTTATTGATCACGATCACAAAAGACAATATAAGTATTATAAAGATGTGGCAACGTTAAAAATATTATTTTTAAGATTTATTAAAAAGCAGGTTGGCGCTATTTAATTAATATTTACGGATTTTTTTTATAGCAGGCGGACAACTATGTACCTAGATCAATGTATCCCATCGTAATTCATAATCCCAATTTCCTACTACTCCTACTTATACTATAAACACGAAGTCGCGGGCAACAGCTAGTAATATATATTTTGCAAATCGAACTTGAGATCTAAACTTGGTCCATTTAATGTAAAGTTTAATTACGAACATAAAATAGGCTTAAGTCATTAAAAGATCATTCACGTCCACTCTCAGTTTGTAATTCCTCTGATCCTGATCGGGCGAAAACGCATAACTCGGTATCAACATCTCAGTAATGGACTTTGACGTTTAAGCGGTTTTATAGTTGGAATAAAAACGACGAGTTCCGACATGGAACCGTAACGATTTCATTTTACACTTGATTTGGGGTTCCATTTTGTAATTAAAGTTCTCTCTTGTTTAACTATGGGCTGGTTCACTGGCGTAACCCGCACGTCACACAAACATGATTAATAGATATTACATGAAATAAATATGTTCGTTTTCCTCTTACTAAATTGACAAATATACACGAAATGAGGACAAGTAAAGCTTGCCGTCGTGGACGGGGAACCTAAATTATTCGGTAAAATTCAATTAATTAACGAACAAACTTAAAAGCAAATAGATTTGTGATCATCATCATCATAAATATCAGCCGAAAGACGTCCACTGCTGGACATAAGCCTCCCCCAAAGAGTGCCACAAGGACCGGTCCTACGCCAACCGCATCCAGAGGACTCCCTTAGATTTATGATAAATAAACACAAACAAATCATACTTACAAAACTAGAGTACATACCTACACGGAACCAGCTAATAGAAACCACACGTAAACGTGTAATCGTTTTTTGTTAAACACAGGAGAGTATTTTTCTTTATGTATTTTTTTTTTTATACAACGACGGTGGCAAACAAGTGTACGGCCCGCCTGATGGTAAGCGGACACCGCAGCCTATAGACGCATGCAACTCCAAAGGAGTAACATGGGCGTTGCCGACCCTTGATATGTTAGATATCTCAGACTCCAATGATTGCGAGTAATCAGTATAGTTTCGGATAATCATTGATACATTCGGAATCGAACCCGCAAACTCCGTTTCCGCCCCTTAATATTTACTCAATGAGCTGACGAATGATACCTATTACTGATTGTAGTGATTTATAAAAATAAAACCTTTCATACTATTACCTGGTTTATGTAAGGTTTATAATGTTTATACCTATCTATATCTACAGTTGTGCAAGCGAACACGTAGACAGACAGACACAAGCTTGAAACTTAAAATACTTCGTTTATTTTACTTTCAAATACTCTTATATATTATGCGCCATGCAAAGCAAGTAACTAATGTAATGTGTTCACAATCATTGACATTTGACGCTCGTGAAAAATAAAAAAAATCAGGAAACCATATGCACATATGGCAGATGATCATACTTACATAAATTACCGCGACAGTATTTGTCACTCAATACAATTAAAAATAAAGTATTAAGATGCGCGAGCCGTACCCGCAGGCTTCTCGTTTTCACACCACAGACATTCACTCATATTTCACCGCATCGTGTTTATTGACATCTGAGAACGACCTCGGCAAAGTATTATACTTGTAAGTAACATATGTTTTTCATTTTACATTTCATTTCTTTACTTTAAGCTCTATTATTTTCGATGCATTACTAAGGTTTATTTCGAATCGGTACGTTTTATTGTAAATTCTGCTGTGTAAATTCGGGTTCGCATTCGTAAACTAATGTTTTTGCCAAACATTACAATACAGACAGAAGCGGCGCTGACAAACCAAAATACTTATTTTAATATCATGGCATTCAATTTTTTCTACTGACTATCCGTTATTTTGGATTCATTTTAGGCATAATCAACACAAGATTCATCCCAACAGTTGCATAGTGTACAGACAAATACACACACACAAGTTCAATTTAATACAGCAGTTCTGTATAAAATAACTACTTACAATAAAATATCGGTTTAGAGCCACTACCTAATTTAATCGAAGTCGCGTCGTGACGAGTTGTGTCGTAAACATTGCCTGGTAAACGAACTCCTTAACTATCACTAACAGCTTAAAACAGAGCTGTAACTCATGAGAAAAAACGCGTACAAAGGATATATTACAAAGGTAAACTATTTTAGCAAGCAGTTCCCTTGGAACAATTATATTTATGACGCTGTCCAGTCAATACATAATAAATAATAATAATAATAAATATTAGGCGACAATCTTACACAAATCGACCTAGTCCCATAGTAAGCTCAATAAGGCTTGTGTTATGGGTAATAGACGACGATATATCTAATAGATAGAAATACTTAAATACATAGAAAACATCCATGACTCAGAAACAAATATTCATGCTCATCACACAAATATTTGTCCTTACCGGGATTCGAACCCAGGACCTTCAGCTTCGTAGGCAGCGTCACTACCCACTAGACTAACCGGTCGTCATAAAAACGGCTATTGTTCTCTATTTTATTAGTAATAAAAAATGCTAAATGTTAATTATGATAAACATTTTTTCTACTCGTGTTCCTTTATCTGTCATTTATATAGGCTTTAGTTCAAATAGAATGACACCGATTATAAGTCGTCGAAAAATTCTATGCTCTATAAAAGCACTGTTTACCACGATGTCAAATCATGTAACTTTTTTTAATCGGCCGCTGTATTGCAGTGGTACCAACTTCACAAGCAAATTTTTCGATATAATAAGTTTTTATTTACGATTTAACATTTCTATATTATTAATTATTTACTAAAATAATAATAAATTATCATCTATTGTGTGTTAATTTACATGTTTTATAAATTCTTGGAATTATTTATAAAAATAAACAGTTCGGGTCCGGATTCGGTTTGGTTCGGATGGCAAGTGCAAACAAATTAGAAACAAAACAAACCATAAACAAGAGGTATCGTATTTCTGATTTCCCACCAAAATACAGTTCAAAATGAAAAGACGAAAGATGATAAACTATAACTCCTAAACTATTAAGATTTTATTCGTGTTTGTGAAGGTGTACGTTCCTTTTAAAATGGTAAAATTAATTAATAACTGCACTTCTGAAGAAATTGCGTGAGTAGCAAAAGAACGGATAGAAAACTTGCTGTCTGAAAAGTCTAACTAAATGCAATTTATTTAAAATTCTTCGTAGAAAAAGTATTGTATGCAAAGGTGTATTGGTCTAAAAACGCTCGTCGCGTCTTTAATTGCGATGCTCGCCAAGGCTCGCATCGCAACCCACGACACTCGCGTTTTAAGACCCTTTTTATACAACAGTTGCATAAAATACTATAAAAAATCATGACATGTGTAACCTGTGGAGTGATTACGTAACTTTCGAGCGTACGTTTAAGGACAATTTAACTGTCATTTTCCCATACGAAAAATTACATATCTACCTGACGTATGTTTAATGCGTTACGCAATCAATCAGGTGCATTTTTAATCGCAGAAAATTAATGATAGAGATTACTGTAAGTACTTTATGTAATTTTTATTCAAATAATTGCAAAGAAACCCAAAATAACAAAGCGTCCGATCGTGCCAATTTTATTGATGACGCCAAAGGTAGACTTGCTCAGTACAAGTAGGTACCTTAATATATTGAAAAATCCAATGTTCTTGCCGACTTAATAAACGAAAATAGTAAAAACTAAAAAAAAATAAGAGAACATGCTTCACATTTGGAAACCTTTCTTCACAAATTTCGCTATTATAGATTCTATTACTTATGGTTTTGAAAGAAAATTATTTGTTCTAGCAAAAAAGTTAAATTCCTTTCTTAACGAAACAAATGATTTATTAAATATTTTTGTTTCGTGTTATTTTTTAACGAGGAAGTTACCCCGATCATATTTTAAACTAGGTATATGACACAGAGAGAAAGACTATAATGGAAAAATAAACCATCTTCGTCTGTAGCCCCCGACAGGACACGACAGGTCCTGTCGGGGGCTCCAGACGAAGACGGTTTATTTTTCCATTATATTCTTTCTCTCTGTGTCATATAATTTAAGTTAAATTCCATTGAACAAGTGCATAGTTACTTGTCAACTCCAAATTAAAATGTGAGTTTTACGCACTATCTTAGCTAGACTGTAAATCTCGTCAAATAGTATCTTTAGTTACCTACAAATCGGCTAACCAATCGCAAGCATTAAATATCTACTCTTACGATCAGGTTCCTATACAAACCGGTAGATTTTGGCACCAACTGTTTCCCCAATGAAAAGTCGATCTCATAAATTTACTCATAAATCAAACGAATGGTTTGAATACTAACTAAGCAGTAAAATCTTTGAAGTTAAGCGGTGCGCGGTGGGCTAAAAAGTATTTAACATTAGAAAGATATATAGTTTTGGTGGGTTTCTTCAAAATAAAGTGTTCAACTATTTTATCGCATTTGTTTACATTATTAATCGTGGCTACTTATTTCTTTGATGGTGTGTTATTTATAAATCAAGTTTGGGTATATCCCTTATAAGAATAGTTCTGTTACAAAATACTAAATACGATGTGAATTTCAATTACTGTTTAAATATATAAATTTTTCCCGTTGTTGGTATTCGAATCACAACGTTGAAGTTAGATTTGACTATGTAGAATGAAATCATCCAGGAAACTTACCATACGTACTATTATTATGAATACGAGAGTTACCGTTTGTCTCTACCGTTTCACGTTTGATTTGAACCGACTGCGATCAAATTTGGCGTGCAGATAGTTTGCAATCCGGGAAAGAATAATGGATACTTATTATCCCAGAAGGTTGTGTTAATGAATGCTAAGTCTGTGGAAAATCTTGTAACAAACTCCTTAAGGAGTCGAGTCTACGCGGACAAAGTTGTGTGCAAATTCCAGTAGTAAATAAATACATATTGCCCCCATTGGCATGCGGTCTACAATCTCACTCACAGTTTTTTTTGTGTTTTAAGTAGCTGGACAAGTCCAGTACATCACTTAAAAGACCTTTTTATTTTTTTTCTGAACAGTGAGGTTAATTGCTATTTGAATAGGGTTTTAAACCACATGCATATATTATGGTGGTGGTGCGGCGTGCCGTGAATGAAAACGTGTTTAGGATTTCCTCTGTACGTAAAGTGGAAACGTTGGCAGTGGACACGTTAAGTGTATTTTCTATTTAACTTAAATCTATGGCATGCATGTGTGCTTATGTGTAGTATTAGAATGTAATTTACTTCCATTAAACAATCGCATTTTGTAACTATTTATAGTGTTCGACAAAGAAATATGTAAAACAAGCAAGTATCGGTGACATAAATATAAACTCAACCACAGTCCTCGATACCTTTTAGAATAATACCAGCAGCCCGCAGTTCCGCCCGCATTTGAATACACTTATTATTTTTAGTAAGGTCTTCGTTAACCCTCAAATTAAATCCTATAAACTGTTGACAGAATGTTTACTTGAAAGTACATCCATTGAAAATAAACTACTAAATTCTCCGTGCATTCGTATAGATATAGATAAACTATATACATAGTGATCCTTCTGTATGGAACGTACACGCGCAGGGTGCTACTCGATCACGCAGCGTCATACTTATTCATAACCTAAGGATTACTTGCAAATACCGGACCAGGGCTGTTATTCGCTACGCGCTAAAGCGGCTCACCCCGTCGGTCACCCGTCACGAAACTCGACCCCTACCTACGCTTGGTTACTACGCAACGCGGTGTCAAGATATATCTGTGGGTGAGCGTCGAGGTGAACTAAAACAAGTTACAGAATAAGGGGGCTGTCCTGCGGGAATCTTGTCCAATAAACGAGACCGCTGCCACAGTGTAGCTGGAATGAGTTATGTTGCTTCATTACACTGTCTTACCTAGCCTTGTCTCTTAGGTATTGCTATTATTTAACTGTATTTTATACTAATTATTTAATGCTATTTTTGATTATAGATTTATAGATGTATTCAATATTCACTATCTATATTATAACTTGCCAACATTTTTTAGTTATATCTGTTAAATGGGTAAATTAATATCTGAGTCCATAATTTTGACATAAATTTACCCTACACACACATACAAGTTCATGTAAAAATATACCTTCAAATTACCTGCAAATACATATGCTAAAAAGAAATAAATATATATTGTAAATAAATATAAAGTAAATAAAAAGTATCTAGCTTACCAAGCTAAAGTAGACTATTACATGTTTGCTAATGAAGAATGCTAGTCTCATTATATAGTATTTTATGCAACTGTTGTATAAGTAGGGTCTTAAAACGCGAGTGGCGTGAGTTGCGATGCGAGCCTTGGCGAGCATCGAAATTAAAGATGCTACGAGCGTTTTAAGACCAAGTTATACACCGTTGCATACAATACTTTTTCTACGACTAAATAAATAGCATTTGACTTTTCAGGCAGTAGTTTTTCCGTTAGTTCTAAACTAGGTACTCACGCAATTTCTCCAGCGGTGCAGTTATTTTCTTCTTCGTCCATTTTAAAAGGAACTTACACAGTTTTCTTCACTTCACAAACACGAATAAAATCTTAATAAGTTATAAATAACGAATAGTTATCATATTTCGTCTTTTCATTTTGAATTGGAATTTTGGTGGGAAATTAGAAATATGACACATTGACACCTCTTGTTTATGGTCTGTTTTGTTTTTAATTTCCTTGAACTTGCCATCCGAACCAAACTGAATCCGGATCCGAACCGAATCGGATCGGTTTATATTTATAAATAATACCAATAATTGGTAGAATATGTAATACACATAATACATGATCATTTATTTTTATTTTAGTAAATAATTTATGTTCTACAAATGTTTGATAGTAAAACTTTTTATTTCGAAAAATTTGCTTATGAAGTTGGTACCACTGCAATATGGCGGCCGATTGAAAAAAAGTTAGATGATTTGACATCGTGGTAAGCAGTGCTTTTATGAAAAATGTATGAACCATAAAAGTACACTAAACAGTGCGTTTATGAGCCATAGAGCATAGAGTTTTTCGACGACTTATTATTGGTGTCATTGTATTTGAGCTAGAGCCTATATAAATGACAGATAACGGTACAGGAGTAGAAAAAATATTTAATGTCATACATATCATATCATTGGTCGCGTATTCACATGAAATGTAAGTTTTTTTTTCACATCCGTTCCACATGTGGTTTTGTCAACTTATTTATCTGGCTAAAACCAATAAAATATTGCATTTCTTTACTTTCTCACAATTTTATATATTTTAATTGCTCTCTACATCAAGTTTAGCAACATTCACATGTCCCAATGATACTGATTTCCTGTGTTTACTGGTTCTTATAAAATTATTAGATCCAAAATAATCGAGATAGAAACTTGAAAATAACTGTTGGAGAACTAATGATGAGCTCTTATAGCTTGATAAGTGGACTTAAAAAAGGGAAAATTTTGTATTGCTTTGGAGATAAAAGGCGATTAAGTTAATGGTGATTAATCTGAAGACTGATACGTTTGGTATAATAAAATATGCAAATGTATCGTGTATGGCGTAGCAATTATGAAAAAAAAACTTTGTTCAAAAATGACATTATGTTTATTAGTTACCCATCATAATGTTATTTGTACTGATGTGTTCATCAATATTCTAAAATAAATTAAAAGATGTCACATGTTCCTAACTATAGGTATATATTATATACTCGTAATACTGTTAAGTTTTGTACTCGACCGCATTTGTTAAGATTTAATTAAAGCTACATTCATTGGTATTAAACGTTCCCATAAAATAACAGCTACGGGCCAATTTACTCAAATGGACAGGCATTTAAAATGAATAGCCATATTTTAGTGGAATAAATCTAGTTTTATCACAATATTTGCCGTGACAAATCGTTGTTAGGTCGATTTTTGGATTTCGAATGTCACTATCGCGTACATCTGAGAAGCCGCTGACATGAGGTGGCTTATTTATTGGGTACAGGTGGAGAAGCAAGTTTTAGGCGATGATTTTATTAATAAGTCACTATGTTTGGTTACTTTGGTTGATTTTACTTTGCAGCAACCTTCTACTCATAGTAACGTGTAAAAGTAGGTAGGTACTATTAACAATAATTATTGTTGTTTTGGTCCAGTGTAATCCTACGTGTTATTGTATTTCATGCAACTACAAGACTGTGCTGAGCATGTGTACTTCTATGTCCTATTGTAGAACCGTATCTACTGCCTCAGTAAATACGAGTATATAACCTAATAATTATAATGTTTATGTTAAAATACGTTAATTAAACTTAAATTAATTTAAATCTAATAACTTTTATAAGCTAGAATTCAACATCCAGTACCAAAAACAATTACGCAATTTTTTTTCTATTATTTTTCTATTAAACTTAAGAATTTATTAAAGAAAACGTGAGTACTTTTAATCCAAAATATTTTTAGTTCGGCATTAAATTAATCAATAGCATAATTATGGCAATACGAGTACATGTCACGTTTATATAGTACTCCGATGTTTGTAGTTTTGCTTGCCTTAAAAATTAACGATGCTCGTTATGACAATTTTTCTCTATAAAAAAAACACATTTCCTAGACTTCTGTTCTCGACTGTCCGTGCCCTCTTAATTTTATTTGTTACTTCACATTAATGTTTCATCGAGAGCATTTCCATCCAGAATCGGTAGCTTAATCGCCTGTTAATTTGTTAGAGCTGAGCCCAAAAGTGCCGCCTTTCAAAATTTATGGCTTCATCTCACCATGTTTACTTTTACCACGTTTTTTACCATTGACACTTTTGAAATGGCCGCTGACTTCATTTTATTGGTATGTTAAGTATCAATAACGACCGAGTCAAATTGTTTTAATGATAATTTTTAATTAGGTACACCTTTGTGCTATTGAGGTGATGTTATTTAAATAGTATGATCTTTTTCTATAACAAAGATATCAGTAGGTACACACATTTCCGCCTTATTGCAATTGAATAACATCTTTGACGTCACTTTTACCAAAATTGAAATTTAATATCACCAAAAAATAATGCTTGAGCATTCAATGGTTTCAATCAAGGTATTAAGAGGGAAGAATACCTTTGGAATACTACTTACTCGTCCATCCAAAAAGAGAAAACGTTTTTCCACTTCTAAATATTTTCCAATCTCAATTATTTTTAGCACGTTATTGACACAATGAAATACTAGTTTTGTAGGATTTCCCTTTATTCAAAATGTTTAATAAATTATTCTAATTAAAAAATTATAATATTTTTTTAGGCGCCTAAAAAACTATATTTTTTTCAAAAAAAAGCGAAACCTGTAAATCTCAGTATTATATTATGCTGAAGCGATCGACATCAAAATCAGAGTGATTTGTCAAGATTTAGTTGGTGGAAACCGTTTTCTTCCGAAATATAAAAAGTAAGTACCTATTGTCTGTTGCCGAACGCGGGCCCGACTCCCTCACACAGTCACTGTGATGGCCAATGATGTAATATAAAGAGGTAGATACGTTGTCTATATGAAATTCCGTGTTTCAAAATGGCCACCAAAACTGACAGCTGAGACGTCCATTGACGACCCGACATTGAGGCAAGGTCATACAATTGGCTGAGTTTTAATGTGCCACTTTTGGAGTGCTTATAACCTATCTACCTCTTTTTTATATTCCATCATTGGTGATGGCGGCGCCCGGCCGGGACTGCTATGTGAATTATATTTACAATTCAGTGATAAATATAAATAAATATAAATATTAGGGGACAATCTTACACAAATCGACCTAGTCCCACAGTAAGCTCATTAAGGCTTGTGTTATGGGTACTAGACGACGATATTTATAATAGATATAAATACTTAAATACATAGAAAACTTCCATGACTCAGAAACAAATATTCATGCTCATCACACAAATATTTGCCCTTACCGGGATTCGAACCCAGGACCTTCAGCTTCGTAGGCAGCGACACTACCCACTATGCTAACCGGTCGTCAAGATGAGATGAGAGTGATATATGATAAAGGCAAAAAACGACTGTGGAAATGGTTTACCTTCATACTGTTTATGAGACAAGAAGTAGAAGGAGACAAATGACCCGTGGGCGTACTTGCGACAGTCATTTAAATAAGTAATAAATATTAGGGGACAATCTTAAACAAATCGATCGAGTCCCAAACTAAGCAAAGCTTGTACTATGGGTACTAGACGACGATAAACATACTTATATAGATAAATAAATACTTAAGTACATAGAAAACATCCCTGACTCAGGAATAAATATTCGTACTCATCACACAAATAAATGCCCTTACCGGGATTCGAAACTAGGACCTCTTGCTTCGTAGGGTCACTACCAACTAGGCTAAAGCGGACGTCAATTTGAGGTAAATCTAAATACCCCCCCACGAGGCAAGTGCCTTTATACTACAACAGGTACGGAGTAAGGGCAGAGGCACTTTGCGTGAACCTACTTTCAGTCATGTGGTATGTATGGGGTAGGTGATTCTATGGAAATTAACTTTTCAATCAAATCCTTACGAATTATAAATGCGAAAGTGTGTGTGTTTGTATGTTTGTCCTTCTTTCACGTTGCAACGGAGCGTCGTATTGATGTGATTTTTTGTATGGAGATAGTTTAGAAGCTGGAGAGTGACATAGGCTACTTTTTCCAGCGGGAAAACATCTAATTCCCACGGGAAAATTCAATATGTTACATTTTCCTATAACCACGCGGGCGAAGCGGCGGGCATCAGCTAGTAGAAATATAATTAGAGGGGTATGGATAAAGTCACTTGTTTCATAAGCGCGCTTTCCCTGCACAACAATTGGCTGTAAAATTTAAAATGTCTCTACAGGTATACCAAACAATAAAATCAATGGATTTGCAAAATTAAAAGGAGAATAGTTGACAGTTACATGTACCTACACCTATACTGCTGCTGGTACATCGTTTATTACTATACATTAACAGTTAAGTAGGTACTGCATTTGCTGTACTTTACAGGAGGTCCTTGACTTAGTTTTACGATGCAAGAGTAAGTAGAAACGAACCTTTGGTAAAGTATATCATCTACGTAGACGAAATTCTGACAGACGAATAATACATACTTTCAGTTGGTAGTATGATAGTGGTGCAATTGTAGGGCAGATGCTGTACGATGTTTGTTCATATATTATTATGTGATAGTTTCTGTCCATGTCAACGTCCGCGTGTAACTCGTTTATGGGTGAGGACCAAATTCTTGGCCAGTAGTTAGCCTAGTTAATTGGTAGTAGTTAAAAAGTTCCGTTGTGACACGAAAATTAGCCATACAATTCTATGGTTAATTTTCGTGTCACAACGGAACTTTTTAACTACTACCAATTAACTAGGCTAACTACTGTCCAAGAATTTGGTCCTCACCCTTATATCGTAGCTCCATACAATTTTTCCGGGATAAAAACTTTCCTATTTCCTTTCCCGGGACTCAAACTATCTCTATACCAAACTTGATCTAAATCGGTTCAGCGGTTTAAGTGTGAAGAGGTAACAGACAGATAGACAGACAGACAGACACTTTCGCATTGATAATATGAGTATGGATATGGATTAGATCCAAATTCACATTTTTTATTTGAATACCGTTTCAAAATTTTACTAATCGCCATTGAAAAAGCAGTAAGTACGTGAATTAATAATCCCGACAAAGAATCTGTATCGGGTAACGGTACAGTCCAGAATGCTAATTCGTTTGGTAACGAGTTCGGACCTAATACTCACTTATCTCAACTAGACGCTTCGCTAAACATGACGTGGGTTTAAGTTGCTAGTGGTACGCGTTTGCATGATAAACTAGGCACGTTTATTTTGAACTGGTTTTAAACTACAGTGGAATAGTTACATCATCATTATCATCATATCAGTCGAAAGACGTCCACTGCTGGACATAGGCCTCCCCCAAAGAGTGCCAAAGTGACCGGTCCCGCGCCACCCGCATCCACCGGACTCCCGCAACCTTTACCAGGTCATAATTCCACCTAGTTACATATTTTGTGTGAATATAATGAATAAAATGTAGTAAAATTAGTTTGTACTTGTAGCTACAGAAAGGATTTATAAAACAAAATTGATTAAAAAGAACGACTATCACTTTAAAGCTTTTCGGAAATAAATTAAAAAAAGTTATACTAGAAAAATTTGAAAATTCGGTAGCGCATGTGACTTAGTATTAAATAATTTTAAGATATTTTTATCGACTCAATTTCAAGGTACGATTTGGACATGGATAAAGGCATGTATGTATCATGATCAGTTCCATCGCCATCTTCAACTTAAACATAGTATATCAAACGCTACTCGCTTGTGACTTACCTCGCTTCGTAACTAGTGTATACGCTTTAATTTGAAGCCAATAAAATCCAACCACTTTCCATCTAATAAAAGACTCTATGAAATTACAAATGATTCTATAATCGCTTGACAGCTACTTTGACTACACACGATAGTGAACTAAAACTAATCATGATTAACCTTGCCTCGTAATTGTAACATCACTTTTGAGCCCATAAATATTGGACGTCACGTTTCAATCAAAAATACCTGGAAACGGAAATGGAGGATTTTAATCCAATTGTACATTACGAGCACAATCACTCATAAACCACTGACATTATTAATATGAACTTTTCCGAAGTCAGGGCTCTGAACAAGAAATAATCCCACTGAAAACAGGTAATGTAATAGGTATAGTAATGAGCACTTTCTGTAATTAGATACATAATAAAAATCTTGATTTAAAATAGACATGTCTTTATTTTACTGATTAAAAATAAACTGGAATTACTTTTGTTTTCTTTTTCTTTATCTCAAAATAATTTAAGTAAAGGCGTATTATTTTATAATGTGAAATTAGTTTATTTGGGGTTCCGTAGTCAACAAGGAACCGTTATAGTTTCGCCATGTCCGTCTGTCTGTCCGTCCGTCTTCGGCTTAGCGCAGTAATCCTTACAACTATAAAACTGTAATTCGGCATTGGTATATAAATTAATCACGCCGACAAAACAGTAAACAGAATTAAATCTTGGAAAAAACTTTTTTTAGGATAACTCCCCTACACCTAATACTGGGGATTAGTGGGGATGTAATTTTTTTTCTCGTTAAACCCATGGTGTGGGGTATCGTTGGATAGCTTGTTCAAAAATATTATGGGTTTTTAAAACCATTTCCTAACTCAGTGATTCGTTTGCGAGAGGCTTTAGAGCCCTAATTTTAGTAGTTAGTACGAAACGTGTCGCCCGTCACTATGTCACTACATTAAATACCGTGAGTTTAACAGTGTAATTGTTAGTGTTATTTGAATGTACTTGTATGTTGCAGGATCCTAATGAGTTCGATTCGTATTAAAAGGTTTATTTTTTACTACGTAGTATTGTTAAACAAGTATTAAATAGTTTGTTGCCGTCGTGTTATCTGAAACAATCGTCGCTATTAAACAACTACTTTATTCGCTTGTTCGATCTTGGAATCAGACTAAACTTGTGTTAGCCGTCTTTTAACTTAAATAACGACCCATGTATATCGGTAAATATTGTTCTGAGATAAAATGAACTCAGTTTGCTATAGCAGATATACCTATTATACGTTCTGTGATATGGTTAACAACCGGATGATTTTCAGGTGCACACTATACATGTATTAAGAGTTATGATTCAATCGGAATAATTGAACAAGTACAGCTCTCTTGCCTCATTCACAGCCACTCTACGTCCGTAGCAACTTAAACTCCATATGTAGCGAAAAGCGGTCGCGCTCTGACACAACATGTGTTTCATGATAGGCGCTGGATGGGTTAATATCTTGTCCTCTATGCGCAGTACCATATAATGAATTTAGGATCTTATGAGAGCTATACTGTTGAATTAATTTCTTAAAGCAATAGGCGTTCTTAGAAACGGTTAATGTATGTTTGAACGCTTTGAAATTAGTTCAAGTTAAGAGTGTAATTGTAAAGTAATGTTATTCCAAGATCTTCAATTAGGTAAGGTATTTTCTTGGAAGTTGTAAAGAAGAGAGATTGAATGAACGCGTCGTGATTATTTTATTTTTCTATTGCATCTAGTAATATTGTGATTTGTCATGGTCTAAGTTAATATTTTCTTGTTGTTGTTTTCGTATAATTATGTATTCTTGTTTTATATTCTATTTAATATACATATTACGACGAACTTATTTCTTTACAATCACTACTGGTTGATACAGACGTCTTTTTTACCTACGTATAGTTATGACTATTTTTATTAAATTACGGAAACAGGCTAAACTTCAAATGAGCGGTTTCTGTTACACACACAGTTAAAATTGTAATGTTAATGTTCGTCAACGATATTAACTTTACGTCGTTTTATAGCGAAGTTGATTTAAGGCAAACAACGGCACAAATTATGTTGGGGCTTGCGGCGTTCTCGCCTTTACTGCCAACTGCGTCCAATCAAGACATGAGCTCTATTCACACCAGGTAATCTACTGAGCAGAAAATACGGCAATCCGAGCAAGTATTACAAATGAACCCGATATTCATTCAACTTAACAAACATTTTTGAGCTTAAATATGTTACACGTTTTAAGGCATTTTAACTTAAATAAGCTTGACGAACGTTTATAAACAAGGACATTATAATTAATATGCACAAATTTTATCTGCTTTGCCTTAAGGTTGACTGGTAGAGAATGCTTTATAACATTAAGTCCGCCTTTTGTTTAGATATTGTTTTGGACCATAAAGATTAAATTAATAAAATTAATAGATATCATAAAAACGGGGCATTGTTCATAGTCGGATTTTTTTTATTCTTACACGGTTTATGAACTAGAGACTAGCATAGCCTTCTTAAGGCGCCGTAGGTTCAGCGAAGTTAAGCGAACAGAGTTTTTGAAACAATATAATGCGTCTGTTTATAATAATATGGTTTTCAAAATATACGAATAATAATCGTAATCTTGTGGCTTTTCTGCAGGGAAATCAGTGCTTCGAAACATGATTAAGCAAATTTCGCTCTATAGAAAAAAATCACGAACATAGGTCTAAAACACACAAAAATACACTTAAAATATTCGTAACAAATTATGCACAAAAGCTGTAAATATTTAAATTGCTTCTAAAAATCGGCAATATCACGTTTGAGGGAAATCAGTGTTTACATTTTTATTTATTTAAACGGCCAAAAAATAAAAAATAAAACATGATATCCGCGCTTGAGAGGTCCTGCTCAGTGAGAGGGAGAGAAGACCATGAACCTACGGCGCCTTAATATTCAGAATGCACAGCTCTCGAAAATTATGCAAGGTGCCCTTGCCGCGTAGGCTCACTATTTAATAAAGATCGATCACTAATTGAAAAACACAAAGAAAAATAAATATATGTTTTTAAACACATAGTTAACTGCAAGTCACAATGTTACCCCATAACCTGACTACAGGTGTTTAATAAATAAAAATTCGCTGAATTCAAAATTGAATAACGACGTCATGTAAAATAACGCACAGAGGCTTAGTGTGAACATAACTTTATATTTTCAATTCTAAACCTTAATCAGAACCCGTGATATATCGGCTACCGAGGCAATACCTGCCCACCAATTACTAAATAATTACAAAGCCTGAACACCAACACGAAAACATCATAACTAAATAATCGAGACTCCCTGTTACGATCTTTCATCTTACGCGGTCGGTAAAAGGAATTAAAATAGGCGCTCCAAACAATCTGGTAATTGTGATTACAAAAAATATTAGTAACCAGTAGTCGTTACGGGATTGAATGGTCTCGTGTATTTCCGTTTCTAATCTGTAATGACTTAAAATACTGTTGATTTGTTTGTATCGTTCTTTTATGTGAATTTAGTTCGGACGATGTGGCGCCACTTATATTTTTGAAAGAAGAACAAGAAGGTACAGCAAGTTATAATTAGAAAAAAAATTAACTTTAGGTCAACCAGCATCATCTACATCAGCAGCAAGAGTTAAATATTGCAATAATAACAACACCATATTATAGTACATGAGCAACTATACATGAGTTTATGATACTGCTGATAATGTACCGATTTCTTCTTCCTATCTTTGAATATATGTCGCGCATAGGGGGCAATAATGAGTACCTACTTTTTCATAAATAAGTAGTCTTTTTAAAACAATTTATTGTAACTAAATATAAAACAATCAACGCTTTAAACGATCCTAAAACAGGTGCACGCATTTGTATCTTTCCTCCGAAACCATAATACACCCGAACCGAGGAACGTCCCTCTGTTATTTGGCGCAATTATAACGTCGTGGAAGAATGCAAGGGCAAAAAAAGCGATAGAATTTGCTGGGCCCTTGATTAAAATTGTGACGGGATGATTGTTAGCAACGCATACTGGCTTTGGTTTTTTTATTTGATTATTATTCCAGAAGCTTGATTACGGTTTTTGTGGGTGTAATGCCTGGGTTCGGAAGTAATTTAAACGTCGGAATTGGAGCGATGTTTATACTTTATGGTTATCTGGTACCATACGCACTGATCGTCAGGAATATAATATATGCAAATATTTTTGTTAGCCTTGATTTATTTCCTAGTTTTAAATGCAATGAATATAACTGGCAAATATAATCTTACCATGCTTTTTTGAGACGTGTTCTTCTAGAACCTTTTCGGAAACTTCTGTCACCCGCGCGCCTCCCTAAGTATTAAAGATCTAAAAAACAAAAGTAAAATTCCTCTCAGAATTCGGTAGGTACTCGTACTTTTTTACCTAAAGGATACTTTTCTTCCAAACTTTAAAGGTTTTTTTCCTAACATCGATCACGAGCGGAAAGGCGCGTGCTGATGACCAAAAATCAAGTAGGTAATCCAATTTAACAGACCGAAGCGTAGCATTCACTGTGAAATTCTTATTGTATCCTTTAAAGATGAATGTCGTCATAATGGTCTTACTAGCTATGAGTTATGAGCTTACAAGAAACTAAAAGTTTTTTCCAGTGATCTTTGAAATACTTTGCAACTGAGCTCAAAATAGCTTAAAATTTAAATTTAAATAATCTTCAAGAAAACTTCACTTAAGCCTTATCTCCTGATTTCTGTCTTTGTACAGATTTATTGCCTAAATATTGAGTTGGATAATGAGAAACAATCACACTAAAATAATAAAATACACTGGCGCCGTGGCGGCGATCTACGACAAAATCGTGACGCGTAAGTTGCGTATAAGTCATCAATCTGCAGTGTAGACGGTCCCTTAAACACGGACAATAAGACAGACAAACACGTAACATGTTTACGTGTATGTAGTTTATTCTGATTCGTGAAACAGGTGTCAGTATGTAATTAGCCGTGAACAGGTATTGTACACTACACAGGTACCATACCGTGACGAGGGGGTGGCACGGTATTGCACGTCACGCTCCGGTATACCACGTGTACAGTTTGTACAGGGAGGGAGGCGGACCGTGACATTGCTGTCAACACCTATGGTTAAGGCTAATTAATTTTATAGCGGCTTGATTAATTGATTGGGTGATAAATTTGTCGTGTCAAGTGTTAAATGTTGAAGCTAAGCGTGTTTTGACTAGTTTTGATTACATTTACACTGAATGAGGGAGGATTAAATTAATGTAAGCGGAACGCTTTTTTTAGGTTTGCGTACCGAAAGGGTAAAACGGGACTCTATTACTAAGACTCCGCTGTCCGTCCGTCTGTCACCAGGATGTATCTCATGAACCGTAATAGTTAGACAGTTGAAATTTTCTCAGATGATTTTTATATTTAACTATAAAAAATACGCACTGTGTGCAAAATAATTATTTATATTTAATTCATGCCGAACGTTTTATCGTATTTCTCTATTTCATATAAATATACCTCTTGAATAGGTATGTAATAAAATTTCAAATCCAAAAAAATTAAGAATCTTGACTTGCATTGAAAAATTTTTTTCTTAAGAGACTGCAGGTTTTAATTTTAGTTGACTACCAGCTTAGACAAAACATGGCAATAAATCATACCCACTTATTCAATTTGCACCTAATAACACGGTAACGCTCGCCCACAGTGAACACCGATTACACGGTATTTGCGTGCAATACCGACCGTGACGGTACAGCACGGCTTGTAGTGGGGTCGGTGGCGAAGCGGAGCGGTAACACCTCATTATTGATAATGCTTGTTGATACTACGAGTATGAAGATTACTAAGAATAATGTTGGTTTTATAACAATTTTAAATCTTCAAGTACTCCCAATATTTAAAGTAACCCTAATAGACGGTACTCCAATAATAAGCTCAAATGAGATTGAATGTGGCATTACTGTTATTAAACAAAACAAAACTAAAGTATCTTTTACATCTAAGCCGAGTACATCAAACCAGAATCTACCTAGAACAGTTACGCTCAGAAGTGTTTCGATTCATTCTGCAACCTGTCTGGACCTAGTAGCTGTCAAATTGGTACACAATCAGTGCACCGCGGTGCGGGGAGTAATGAGATGCAATTTTAGATCATGACTGTACCATTTGTGACCGGGCGAGCCTGAGGGACAGGTTTGGTACAGACCAGCATCGTTGGCGGGTCCAACTTGGCCCAGTCAAGTTTTTTTTTGATACCTACCTATTCGTAGGTACCTATTAGTTACTCCAATGTATTTGCTTTCATAACTTTGACGGAAATACCAGTTCTGTTTGAGCTATAAGGTTGAGATGATTTTGCGCAGTGGGCTATGTAGGGCACTATATATATAGGGCATTTTGGCCAAAAAACAACTTCCCTCCCTATAAATAACCGTGTTGTTTTTTTACGTAGTAAGGTAGAAACCTTACCTAGTAATATATGTTCCGCTTTCTCTTGCACTTTGAACAATTGCAATATGGCAGGCAATGTGTCCAGTTCCGTAATTCCCAGTTATTACCTACCCCCGGCCTTCACGAACTCGCGCCGTTTTAGAAATTGTTTCTACCTGACCGCTGGCACGTGCGGTATTGGTAGCGGTTACTGCTTCATGTATCTGATAACATTATTTGCTAGACGATTAAGTGGACGACGTTTTCATTACAAGAATTAAATTTAAGCAACGAGATGTTAATACAACAGTATTACTTGTATATGTTTGAGTTCAGTTGCAATAAAATTGCACTAAATTGTACGGCGTAAAAGATGTACCATTAATTTAAATCACGAAATATTGTGGTACCATTTTACCGCACCCGCGTCTAATCAACGCAACTGTCTAATTGGTCGTTGGCATATATTGCGGGTATTATGCATCCGTATGAACGCAAACGCACGGGTGCTCAATTTGGTGGAAGTGCGGCAAATAATCGCCTGCGGGCATGCCGCAATCAACGTTTTCACATAAGAGTGAGGTCGGACACACGCGAAAGTACTGGACTTCAAAAGAGTGATTTGTGCAAATGTTGGATCGCAACTGTGCAGCCGTTTTTGCTACTGTACCAGTATAAATTTGTTTAAATATAAGTCAACTAGCTGTTGCCCGCGACTTCGTCCGCCTAGAACTTATTATCGTCTTAGAAAAAATAATGCTATTAAATTATGTTAGGCGCAAGCTAAATTATCGCTGTCCCAATCACACTTCTACCATCTTAAGGGATGATTTCCGAGATAAAAAATACCCTGTATCCTTCTAAGGGTCTCAAATTATTAAACGACTTGAAAAAAGGAGGTTCTCAGTTTGATCTGTATGTTTGTCCGCGATTATCTATAATATATAAAAATATTAAATCAGCCTATATACGTCCCACTGCTGGGCACAGGCCTCCTCTCATGGATGAGAGGTTACGGGCAGTAGTCCCCACGCTTGCCCAGTGCGGGTTGGGGACTTCACATGTACACCTTTGAATTTCTTCGTGGATGTATGTAGGTTTCCTCTCGATGTTTTTCCTTCACCGAAAAGCTAACGGTACATATAAAATGATATTCCGTACATACGTTCCGAAAAACTCATTGGTATGAGCCGGGATTCGAACCCACGACCGCCGTTTGACAGCCGCATGCCTGAACCGCTAGGCTACCGTAGCTTCTTATATGGGTGCGTAACGATCGATATAAAAACTTTTGATATATTTTCACTGGATATAACGATTAAAGGATATAATGCACTTTTGATATATTCTCATGTGATATAATTATCAACAGATATAATGAACTTGTAATATAACAATTATTAATCTAACAGTCATAACGTATAACATACATGGGATATAACTTTGTTCGATATAAAACTCAGTTGGTATAATGTATAGGTACTATTAGCATAAACTGGAATACTTACTACTATTATTTCTTACCTATTTTACTCTAAGGTAGGTTGGTGTAGGTACGACGACGAGTAACCACTGACACACAACAGTATAATAGCCACTGATAAACTGGTAACACATAGTATATTTTCGAATAAGGATTATAATATAGAATATTAGGCTAGGGCAGCTACAATAAGGAGGGTTAGAAGGAGGGGAAAAAAACGACAAATAATTGTAACAATGGTATTATTTGTAGGTTAGGTTAGGGTTAGCTTGTGTCCCTTAGAGCGGAAGTAGGCACCCCGCGAAGCGGGGTAACGTCGACACGCTGGCGGTTAGGTTAGGTTTAGGTTAGGTTAAAATAATTCCCGTGTGTGTGAAAAAAAAAGTATATATCCAATATTCATTATATCCATTAAACGTTATATATCAAAAATGTATACTATTTGGACATTATAAGCCATGAAATTATACTGATTGTTGTTATACCAAAAGTTTATTATGTCCCTTGAGTGATTATATCCAATGAAATTATATTAAATGTTGTTATATCCATTGAAAATATATCAAAAGTTGTTATACCAATCATTACACACCCCTTCTTATATATATACATAGAATAAAAAAATAGGTCCTCTTTTTAAACTGTTTCAATGCATCATATATTTGTAGCTTCGAGGCGAGCAGGTATATTTTGCAATACTGTTTTTTAAAAGTTTAGAAAATTAACAATAAAAAAAATTGTACACGCTGTTTTTCACTTGTCCCACTGAGCCGAAGATTCAAGCCCATTTTGTTAAAAAATCCTTCATGGTTGTATCGTGCAATGAATGCGGCATTTTGTGCATAAATTAGTGGCATCCTTTAAAAGAGTCGCCTGAGGCCCGGACGTTCGTTTCGGCTTCTGTTTGCGGCGAATGAATGCATTACTGAAGAATGCATGTACTGCAATAGCGTTTAATATAGCCCCTTACTGATTGGTAATTCGCTAAAGTCCTACTAAATACTAAAAGTCACGCAACCACGGTATTTTGGCAAGCTATATGCTTAAGCTTTTCAAATTAGGCTGATATTATTTTGAGAAACATTCCGATGAGAAACATAAGAAAGCGGCAACAGTATTTTTCAGTTCGGTCCTTAGAGGGCCTTGGTCTTCCCAAAGTTCACATAATTGAAATAGCTAGTTCTCCGTTTCAGTTTGGGAAAGAAATTATTGTATGTCCGGATATCCGACTGTCAGGCTTTTGTCCACTACAGATTATAACTACTATTTCTCAACCGATTCTCCTGAAATGTTGTGGGCAGATTCTATATTATTTTAGTCGATTCAGTTTTTTTTTCAAAAAATCGGAAAAAAAAAAAAAAAAGTTAAAATCGTGTTTTTACAGCTCACAGAGCCAAAAGTTATTAGAAAAACTTTTCCAAAAGCTCGTAAGCCATGTGTGTTGTGTATTTTTACAAAGTACGCAGGGACTTTAAGGCTCTTACATGAATTAACGAGTTTGAATGATGTTGATGAGAAACCATATTTTCTTTCCCATTCTCAAATGGTTCCTTTCTTCTAATCTCACATCGTTACAATCTAAGATAGCGGAGAATCTCAACTCAAACACGTGTAACGCCATAAGGCATAACTAGTTAAGAGATTAAGTAGGTACTTGTCAATGAAACTCGTTATCAAGATTATTCACTCGAGCGAAGCCGGGTCGGGAAGCTAGTCACCTAGCCGGCTGTCAGTATTTCACATCTGTTTATGTGTGTAAAGGAGTGTTTAGAATGAGTGGAACGAATTGCAGGCCTAAGGATTAAGGTAATAGTCGACAAGTGGTTCTTATAGGCAAATAACAGACAGTTTCCGTGAGTTCCGTGACTGCTCTCTGGAAAGTTTTAGGCTTGTATATGATGTAGCTTAAACTACTTTTTTTGAACCGATCCTTAATTGAATATAAATCTAATAAATTAAGAGTGATAATGAAAAGTACAAATAATTGTTTCTTAGAGAAGGTATTCTATGGCTAAAACCTCCCACCAGCTAAACGAAAATTTGGACGCAGAATGGAATATAAATAGAATAAACGTAACCGTTGCATTTCACTCGGTCAATGTGCAAGTATCTTTCTATAGAGCGTGCGCGGTGAGCGATTTGACGCCTCAGGCGCGCTTCTGTGGATCGTGACCATGCAGCCGCACGCGCAGGCTTGGAGGTTATTTAGGGGCCCTTGTCTTCGGTAACCCGAGAGATGGCGGTAGACTCCCTGCCAGTCGCATAGAAGATTTTACAATAATGCGTTTTAAACGTCATCGTCAGTGAGCGAAAATCGTCAGTAAACGAATGGAGCTACATACCCATTACTTACTATACCAGAAATATAGATGGAAAGTCGGACTCTTATAAAGACATCACCTTTGTATAGTTATATTTGTCATCTTTATTTATAGTTGTATCGCTATGAGTCAAATTATTATAATATACCACAAATTTTAGAATCCAAATATTTTTTAAATTTACCAATTATCCAATCACGTTAGAGCCCATAGATCGGTGTAGTCCAATTTAGCTCAATATAATCACAGTATCTGTCAGTTGCGGTAATCGAATCTAACTTATTGATTTACAATATCGCTTATAAAATGCGTAAAGAACGGTTTACATGACTTAGTTTGGTTCCGTAGACGTAACGAACCAAAACCGAGTACCTTGATTGTTTTAACTCACGACGTTTCTTAAAAAGATATATAATGCACACGCCTCTTCCTATTTGGGTACTTATTTTATTTTAAAATACTTACTGTCTTAGCTTAGGTTAAAATGTGATGTTTGCATTTGATACGGTGATACAGAATTACACGTGGTTGCAAATATAAATTTGCATAGAAAGTGCTTTCCTTTCTAGGGTCTTCTTTCCGAGAGGCCCCAAAAACAGTTAATTGGTAAGATACTCGTTATACGGCAGTACGTCTCAATAACCGCCCGATCCAAAACAAGAACGTTTTTTAGGTCCCGATTCACGATTGACGTCAATTAATTTTGATAGGCCCATTTGGGAGATTGATTAAAAGTCGATTGCTCGTTGAATTCGTATCGATTGTTCGCATTGTGCTGCACTCGAAAGTGGACTACTAAGCCACTTTTTATCGAATGGCGATATTGTTTTAATTGCTTTTATAGAGCAGTGTTGGGAGTAAAATGTATAATTAGCTCTAAGTTGATATTTACTGTAGTCGCAATCTACTAAAACTACTTTTGTACTAATTTTTACCATACTAAGCAATTGAGGGTTATTTTAACCTGTGTATATAAAACAATGTGTCTGCCTGTGGCATCGTAGATCCAAAATGGATGAACTCATTTGAGTGCGGTTTTTACAATCGAAAATCTTGTCTGTCGAAGAGGTTTCGGTCATGTTTTGTTATTTTAAAATTTTGTACGTATGCAATAACAAGAAAGAAACTGCTCTGTCAATATTGAGACTGAAAACTATTGGAATTGATTAATTAATAACACCATTAATTTATATACACGCCAATCTAAAGTCGTAACTATACACGATGGATTGGAGGTACCTATATAAATTCAAAAAAAAAATTCAGAAGAACTGATTATTGCTTGTTGTACGGTAAGAATCCAGTCCCCATATGGCGAAGCGAAATTACCAGTAGGACCACCAAAGAAGTTCGTACCGGAATAAATGTAATTACAATTTTAGTCCACAAATTAATTTTAATTGAATTTATAATAACTTACGTTCATACGGATGGTTAGGAATGTGGTTATCCAGTATTTTGATACTTATGTGCAAATGTTTTCTTGTCACATTTAAAACATGAATTAGGAAGTATATACTCAAAGTAATTGATGATGATGTTTATGAACCCGTTCCTCCAATCTCAAAAGCTCATCAAATTCATTTACTTGCAAGAATCCATAAATACGTCTTAGAATTCGTGAGGTACAAACAAAGTGAAGTTAATATTAAGTTTCTAATGTAAAAACATTATAGTCATACTCGATATGATACAGAGAAAGAATATAATGGAAAAATAAACCATCTTCGTCTGTAGCCCCCGACAGGATTCGAACCTGCGACCTTTCTACTAACGCTAGACTGCTCTACCAACTGAGCTACGAGGACAGTGACTTACGCTGTGTATATTTGCATTACATTCCCGCTAAGACTAGCGCCCTCTGTATCGTGTTATAGACTTGTTTCACAGCCTTGGCACACCTCTAATGGGCGAGCGAAATAACACGATAACAAAATATTTTAATAAAAAATAATTTGTTTCGTGATAAGGGTATTATAGTCATACGTTCATTATTTCAGCCTATATAAATAAATGCACGCCGTATTTAGTCACAACGGTATTTTTTTGTAAACATTAGGACATAACCCTCCGTCTGACTCACTGGAACAAAAACCTGACATCTCCCAGACTCCCGCGCATCCGCCCGAATAACGGTACCAAGATTTATGAGACCGCGTCTTCGAAAATACCGATACGGGTTTAGAAAGGGTTTTGCTGCGAATAAATTTCCATTTCACTTTCAAGGTTACAGCAGAGCATTTGCCACATATTATATAAAAATATTTATTTAGTAGTCAATATGTAATTACAGATAAGTTAACGCAGGACACACAAGTACATTCGTTTCTTGCAAATTACTAATTCGATTACATTTTCTCGATATTATTGAGTAAAATGCAAATATATATTTTGTTTCTAACTTTTTACCATTTTAATTTAATTTTATAATCGAGTTATCTCTTTTGCAGCTTTTCCTTCAATTCTAGAGTTTTCAAGTATATATTTCAGTATGTATTGCTTTTTACAATTAATAAATAATATTATAATAACAATACTCACTCACATAATATATATACATACCGTAATGCACTTAGCTTGTTCGAAATGCTTTTGAAACATTAACAACTTCTGACTATTAATACATAATTTCGACTAATAGCTATTCAGCTTTCTTAATATTTTACGATATAACAGAATGATAACTTTGTGAGACTTAGTTATTTTAATTTAATGCTAATAGTAATCCAATATATTACAAATCTACTGAAGCGTTAAGTATTAGTATAAATTTACATTTTTATAACTTTTTAACATATTAAACTATATGGTAGCAAGTCACTGATTATGTTTAAATACATCTCTCTCGTTTGATTCTGCATAATTTAAACCAAATACGTGTTTAAAAGATTAATATAGGTATAACATAGTGAAAAATTAGTAAACAATAATAAAATCAACATAAAACTGATACTTATACGGCCGATGAAATATTTGACTACAACTTGGTGTTTAACGTTAATTTACGGAAGACATATAATTATATGTATTCCTAATAACGGGTAATTTTTATATTCATACAGTCATAATGTATGCTTTTTTAAAGGCGTACAAATAATTATCTTTTACGACTAACATAAATCTAAAATTATTCCAGATTATGAATTATCATCACTTAGTTTCTTCGCAATACAGATCCAAATTAAAAAGTTGTGAGTCATAAAATATATGACTAAGGTGTGCCGTGCCATTTCCTTTGCAGTTTATAGTAATGATTGGCTTTTAAAGTAATTAAATCACTGATCACTTTTGGAGCGCAACGACGAAATTAATTTAATAAAATATATTTTATGACACGGCAATTCTACCGTTTATTTTTTTATTACTACTCAAATACGATTCTCACGATTCTGATGCGTACCTAAATACGAACTTTTAACATTTTCTCTAGCTGAATTATCGCTTTAGGGCACTATTACACTAACCTGTTTGTTTAACTTTTAAATTCATAGACATAATGTCCGAAAAGTTACAACCACTTTTGCAAAAAATCTGGGTTATTCCTGCTGACTGACCTCTGTAATTCGCTACAGCAATATTAAATTAAAAAAATAGTACGCAATACTTGTTCATGGCATTCAAAATACGTAAATGCTAATGGTAAGTTCATAATTTCAAATGAGACGCGTTATGAGATTGTAGTCTAATTGGACGGTTTTTAAATTATGTGCGTTAAGTGATATTCATTTATACTGATTAAAATAATTACTCATTTCAATTAATTACGAAGTACGCAGTGAATTGAATCTTGTGGCGTGCCACAGTTAACAGACAAACATCAACAAAAAATATAACTTTGTTCACTAAATTTTTAATTTGATAAGGAAAAATATTTAATCATATCTGGCACCCCACCTCCTCATGTTTTAAGTTTCAGTGACATATAATTGTACAATTTCCATGACTCTACAAAAAATACGAATAGTAGATTTAGTGCGTTAAGTAATTTACTACCTATCAACCTTTTGAATTATATCGTGAATAAATAGCACCTTGAAATAATCATCAATACAAACATCAGTACTTCAACCTAACTCGTTTTTGTTTTTCAATACAGTTACAATAAATTTGCAAAACTATCGTTATCTTTTCTGTGTACTGTGCTCTGGCGCATGCGAGCTCGCTCGTATTTGTTGTAATTTTCACGTCATTACGCGTAACCCCAGCGCCGGCGGTTACTTTAAAGCTAGCTGATGCCACAGATTAAAATTACAAATGGCGTAGATATGCCGAAGAGTTCAACCATGGTTACCATTATTCTTAATGACTCTGATTTGGATTTACTCTAAAACTTAAAACCTGACCACATTAATGTCATTGAGTTAACTCAATAAATAATGATTGTAGAAAAGATGAACAAGTTATAATTTTCTGACCAAGTAAACAAGTGACTTTCTCTGTTAAACTTTCTCTGGTATAAAAATAGAAATTCTTGTAATTTCAACATTAGATAACGCAAAGACTTGCTTATGATAAAACCAGTAAAATTTTTCATGAAAATTCACATGACATATTTATTTCCAAGATATACGTTCATACGCTTCTGCCTTTAAAATCTAAGTTCTAAGCGATTAGGAAAATGAATGCAATTTACATCGTGTTATGATAATGTAGTTATGCATATTGCACTGAAGCAATTTCGCCATTAATGCACTGTGATACTAAAACCATTACGCTTAATAGAAACGCGAATTATTATCGCTTAAGATCTAGTAGATAGCTTTAAAGTTCTAAAAGGATGTATATTTCATAGAACGTGGACTGATAAAGGCTTTGAATTTGCGTAGATAGGAGCGAAAGAATTAGTTTACGTATTTATCAGGTTAGTTCTACATGTATATTCATGTGCGGGAGATCCGCAACATCTAAAATACTAGGTTATTTTAGAATGACATCTAGTAAGATAAGATTAAAAAACTTACATAAACTTTTACTAAGCAGATTTTAGTATAAGTGTAAACTAAATAATTTATTGATTATTTAATATTACTGAAATTGGAGAATCAAGACCACTCTATTAAAAGAAAACAAAATAGTTATTATTTCAATCAAATGTAGTCTCATAATATACCAAGCGACCAGTCAAATATTAACTAGTCCAAATTATAAATCTTCATTATTATTGAACACGTGTTTTATTGTTCACAGGTTCGCCACAGATTCGGGCTATTTGATGAAGTATGTACTTCGGGCGGTGTTCAGGTCCGGCACTGTAATTGGGTCCGATTTTTGCGAGTCTCCGAGAATTATGGACCTCAAGTGAGTAAAAATTGGAAGCCATGTTTATTGCTGTTGAGAAGACGAATACTATTATGGCAAATGTGGAACCATTTGGATTTGATTTAATTCCGATCAGCATTTAATACGCAGCGTTTTCAATGTGTTGTTATCAAATGTTTTTGTTTTATATTTATTGTATAACAACAATGTTGCCTAAATCCTATATACTTAATTATATCTAAAAACATTTTTACCCAGGTAAACCTAGTCTGCACAAAAGTCAAGGGTGAACCTGTCTACGAAGCAGTGAAGCCAGTATCAGCACACACAGAACTGGTTGTATACTATCTACCCGAAAGACCTGAGGAACTTTTCTTCGTGAGAATGAGAAACAATCTTTACAGACAGACGATGGACTCGATACTAGAGGGTGAGTAGGTTGCAGAAACTTTTTTTTTACTGCTTTTATTTTCAGGAACATCAATAATATAGAATTTTAACAGTTTGAAAACGATCAACAATGAGAGCACATATAGGCAGATATAGAAGAGACTAAAATATATTGTACCGTTATCTTAAAACTAGCTTTTGCTCGCGACTCCGTCCGCGTGGAACTCGTTTATATCGTAGCGCCATACAAACTTTCACCCCAATTTCAACTCCTTAGGGGATGATTTTCGGAATAAAGAACTACCGTATGTCCTTCCTCGGGACTCAAACTATATTTTAACAAATTTTCATCAAAATCGGTCTAGCGGTTTAAGCGTGAAGAGGTAACAGACAGACAGACACACTTCCGCATTTATATTATGATAGTATTAGTATGGATAAAGTCCACGACACGTGTAGCGGTTCAAATACTTTTACAATTAAGTGAATGGTTGTATTTGAGGCTGTAAACAATGTTAGGAAAATGTATCGTAAAATTAATGTTCAGCCCTCAGTAATAATTTTGAGCTTACCTTATTAGTTTGCATTCAATTTAATGCCGCGCACATACCTTGTTACTGGTTTTGGAATTGTAAGCTTGTTGGGTTAATTTAGTTGAATGTTTTGGCACCACGTATTTGGGTGAATTTAACGAGCTTTATTTTATTTGATGGCAAATTGGCAACACAGTCCAAACATGGACTGAGAGATAAGAATATTGAAGAATTACTCTTTAAGAGTGCGCAGTAAGCTCGATTCTCCATACAAACGTAGTTACGCTCTCATTTTAAAACTACGTGTTGGATTGTAACGAAACTTTGCATATACAATGACATGAGGTATATTCAGGTCTGTAATTAGTTGATGTAGCTTCAGCTACCATAGTAAATAAAATACAGCGTATTTAAGTTTTTCATACAAAACTTGTTTTTGCTGTATTTTGTTTGTTTTAAAAACTGGAACCATATAAACTAATTACAGCCCTGGATATACCTCATGTCATTGCATATGCAAAGTTTCGTCACAATCCAACACGTAGTTTTAAAATGACAGCGTAACTACGTTTGTATGGGAAGGTGAAATTCGGCCGACCTTACTGCGGACTCTTAATTTAGATAATTGTAGGTAGGTACTGTAGAAAGTGAATAAAGGTGTGTTTTACATCTTCCTTAGTGTTATTGAAATTGTCCCCGCCTAACTACTTATTCATTATGGTATCCTACTTTTTAGGCGAAATATGTTTCGCCAAATTTTACTTCGCAACCAGCTTTTCGCAGAAGTTTCATTTGGCAAACCAATCGTTGGCCTAACTTTACTTCGCACTTTTCTTATTTGGCAACATTTTTATAACGCCAAATTTCACTTCAACAAATTTTTATGTGGCAAATAATTATGAAGCAAATGATTTGCTTGTTATACTGCCTTTTCGGCGAAATATATTTCGCCAAATTTTACTTTTCCCAGGATTTTCATTTGGTAAACCAATCGTTGGCATAACTTTACTTCGCATTTTTCTTAGTTATTTTACAACATTTTTATAATGCAAAATTTTACTGCAACAAACTTTTATGAGGCAAATAATTATGAAGCAAATGGTTTTCTTAGGCAAATCACAGGTCTCAGACCTAGCCATAGCAAAAGGGGCCCGATATTAGAACTTAAAAAAATTACGATGAAAAAATTTAACCAGTATAACCTCTGTTTTTTATTACTGAATCATATAGAACATGCTAAAATAAGCATCTTTTATTGATGAAAGTTTTTTCATTAATATTAACGAACTAGAGCGCTTTAAAGGTCATAGAAATACTGAGGCGCGGAGCACTATTTTGGACGCGGATTATTGGGTCGTGCTTATCAGGGCAGACAAAAATGGTTTGTCATAAGCGAACTGTCAGGTCGGTTAGGTTAGGGTTCACTTGTGCGGGGTGGCGTCGACTCGCTGGAGATTATCAGTCCGCACAGGTAAAACTATGTCAGAATACTATAACTTTGAACCACTCTAGTTCGTAGTTCGTTCGTTTGACGAATACATAAATGACATCATAAAAAAATCCCGGGTAATAATTTATCAAATCAATAGTTGCGAAATGATATCAGTGCTTCTTCTTCTTCTCGTGTCGATGGTTTCCTATTTGAGCCGTGGTTAGATTGTGCGGGACCAGAAATTAATTATCAGTGCTAAAAGTATGTTATGCCAATCAATACATTTGACAAATACATAAATGACGTATTAAAAAAATCCCAGGTAATAATTTGCCTAACAATAATTTATCAAATCATTCGTTGGGAAATGATATCAGTGCGAAACATTAAGTTGGGAAATATAACTTCGCCCAAATAAAAATATGGGAAACATAGTTTGGGAGTTAAACATTTGTTAAATAATTTTCGACGAAACATTAGGGAACCATTTATTATAGGTACTTAATTTTGGTACCTATCGGCTTTCAGTTGCTATTATTATAAATATCGATCACAATGCCATTTGTTTAATTCAACAATAACTTACGAGTGCAATCCTCAAATATTTGAACGCACGACTTTCATTTAATTGCCATCGATATACTCATTGAATACTTTTTATATGTACATCCGTTCATGCCGACAGCTGCAGTGGTTATCAATATGGTCTCGCGATTCGATCGGCAAACGACGCCGCAATGCGTTATCGATTCATATGTAACTTAACTGGTCTTAAGGAGTATAAAGATTCTGTTTTTATTCCGCGAGATAATTTTGGAATTGTTCGGCTCACTTTGAATGGTCGTCTACTTTTTCTTATTAAATATCATAGTGCATAATTATACATATAGAAAGCGGTCTTCTCAGTTTCATTCTTATAAATGTATTTTATTTTCTGTTGATGTAGTCTGTAGTTCTTCCTTCTTTGCCGAAGGTTAATTTCGACTTTGTTTCTTTTATCTCAAACGATTAGTTGATAAGTAAGCAGTCATTTTGTTTAAGTCAATCACAATAAATCAAGAGACTACATTTTAAGCCGGTCTAACAGTAAAAAGTGCTGAAAAGGACGCATCATGACTTTAATCAACGCTATGAAACCACTACTAAATTAAGTAAAAACACATAAATCACGTTGACACACTGATATCGCCATTTCACTGGCTGCTTAAGTGCGATAAAAAAGCAATCACGACCGTCGACTACCGAACCGGCGCGGGCGCAGCGGAATGTCCTTTGATGTGCCGGTGTAGGCCGCGCTTCGGGAGAAGCGGTGCGAGTTTCAGTTTGACGGCCAACGCTAAAAGTGGTTTCGCACGGCAACTTTTGGCAGCTCTAGCTAGTGTCGCGATTCAATACACGAATCGCTGCATAAAGTCTCCTAGCGTAACTGCTCTAAAACTGGCGCGAGCGTAAGTTTCCCATACTTGACAGATTTAGTTTAGGAAGCAGGGCAGTGTAGTATGGGAGTAGTGCGCCCTGACGATATTTTAACGGTGGTCCTGAACTATGCTTCAGAGTTTTAAAAAGCAAGTGAGAGCGCATCAACTTCGATCACTCGAATACCGTTTCGATAAAATTGCATTTGTACGTCAAAAAGGCATTCAGCTGTTGGGCCTCAACTGATTTAAAAAAACATCACTAAATGTTTAAAGTCAACCAATAAAATGAACATACTCAATTACTAGATCTGTCAACTCCGACCATGACTGTAATAAATCCGCTCTCCTTATTTCAACGCTGTCAACGAAACGTAGCTCAGCATCTCTTGTCAAGGATACGATCCTAGCTAGATCCTCGCAGTAAATCTGCTTTTCGTATCCGGTTGAAGCCGGCTAAGTACGACCACTGCAGTATGTGCTTTCAAATAGTTTATATAAAAAATTGGGAGAAAGACATATAATAATCTAGTTCGTATATCGGTGCCCAATTATGTCTAAATGTTTGATTTTCAAACTCAGTCGCATCTAATACATTTATTTTAAGAGCACTGTATATTAGTGTATTTAAAAATACTCGTCAAATACCCGATTAAGTGTGTGTAATTTATTGTATTATATTCTCATAATGCTATATTAATCGCCATTGAACGCGTTAATTGACTGATTCAGATCATAATGCTCACACAAGCACGTATTGATACAAATTGTGAACACATTAATTATAATTATTGAAAAACCTTCAATAGAATATTGATCCAATCAGCAAACTTATCAATTAACAAATTTCACGAACAGCCGTAACGTAGTTAAGGAAGTCTAGACAATTTATGTTTATTGCCCGTCTTAAAAAATTCAACCTGTTCTGATTTGGTCGTGAAAAAATGTTCCAATTTTTGTTCTTAAAGTCTGCATTTAGAATGCGCGGTGTGCGTACAAAGTTATCTAGTGGGATTGCCTATAAATCTTCATAGCTTTAATACAGTGTCGCAGATGCTGTGGATTAATTAGTTGCCGCGTTCTACTTGAAATCTACATTTATATCTTTAACATTTGCGCTGCATATACTATGTTTTCTATATGTATTTTGAGATCATGGATAGGAGATGCAGCGGCAAATAGACAGATGGCAACGATAACATCTCTGGTTAGCCGTCAATGCATTTCGCTTACTAAGACTTAAGATTGATTTAAATCCAATACTGGTTTCATTTCATTCAGTTCTATCCGATATATATAATATTAATATCCGACGCAATTATAACAATATATTTTAAGCAACGACCGAACTATTCAAAGTTGGCTTTACTCAAATTAAGGTGTTTAAAAAAACTGTTGTAAAGCTATAATATATAAACTCATTGGCGCAGTTATTCATAATATATTGGGTTGTATTCTACTTAACCCATATTATTTACTTTCAGATTCGCCATTAGACCTTTCAACGTCACTCTTATCGCGCGTTCTTTTACCCATATCACCACCATCGGGTCCTGATGACGAACACAAATCAGTTTCTGGTGATTCCCTTGGGTCATCATCGGCCGGCTCATCGAATGAACTACTAGACATGACTCCGAAAATCCAAAGAAAACCAGTAAAGTCTGAAAGAGCATTACTGCCTTGTGAGGTCTGTGGAAAAGCATTTGACAGGCCATCGTTATTAAAAAGACATATGCGAACACATACTGGTAAGTACTCAATCTTATCTCCTTCATTGCTCTTGTTTTATTTTGCTCAGAGGATTTCAATTTATGATAATTTTCAGGTGAAAAACCACATGTATGCATGGTGTGCAATAAAGGCTTCAGCACATCGAGCAGTCTCAACACGCATAGAAGAATACATTCCGGAGAGAAACCACATCAGTGCCAACATTGTGGAAAGAGATTTACAGCCAGCTCTAACCTGTATTATCATCGGATGACACACATAAAGGTATTACTATAATTTTATAATGTAATGAAATAATAAAAAACGACCACACTCTCCATTAGTATCGATATCCTTGTCGCCCGTAGATTGTTCTTCACCAAAGTTTTTCGTTTATAATTTCCCTCGCATTTGAACGAATAAAGACCACAAAGACTTGCGTGGCCAAGCGCAGCGAGGCGGAAAAGTCATGTGTCTTAGACCATCGTGGGAGCGACCCGCACGAGGGATCCGTTTTGAAAACAATTATGAAAGTCTTCACGCGATAAATTTTATTGATAATAGGTACTTAACTATTTTATTTATTCTTAAGTAACAGGTTTCATTATATTTATTGCTTTGAGTCATTTTCTTTTAGATTTTTTTCTTTTAGAGGTAAAAATCATGTGAAATCTTGTGTGTTTCGTCATTACCATACAAAACATCATATACATCAGAGATGGGTCGGTTGCTTCAACAAGCTTTGTATACTTACAAAAACTGAAAAGTTGAGATGAAATGAAAACTATCAACCATCAGAACAATCCAGAGCGTAAAGTACCTGCAGAATGCGTGTCAAATAATTATTTCAATCACATCCTAGTAGGTACCGTCTTGCTTCATCGCGGAAATTATACACACTTTGCAAAACGATATAAAAAAACTTGTTATCCTTGATGCAAAGACAATAGCCTGACATTAAAGGTTTTTTCTTCTGATAATTCACATGCTAGGCGTATCCTTTTTCACTGTAAGATACTGTAATTGTTTTTTTCTGCACAACACGTAGTTTACTACCCTGTTGCGTGATCGCTTATTGATGACAATGGTTGATCTACTGAAGATGAGATGTTTATGTTGTGAAATGGAATTAATGTAACATGAGTCTAGATTCATAACATTTACATGGTCCTATTTAATTATAATTATCCAAAGTTAAAATCTTGACCGATCACGTTGAGATATGATATGAAGATGATCCAAAGTAACACCTTAAAAGGTCTTTTAATCATTGAAAATTCTAAACGACTGTCTAGTTACTCTTTTTTTTCCTGGATTCATAATGGGTCCTAAAAAGATAACAATATCATCTAAGTGACGATAATTTACTCCAAAGTGCTATATTACTCGTAAGTAAAGCTTGGTGCACATTATACGGTGATGTTACCGTGCTCGCTTCCCATAACGCCCCACCTGAGTTTTTTCTTTAACTATGACCTCATGTTGAGGCGACTTAAGAAAATCACACAAGTCCACACGGTCAATGGGCACAGGGGTGTCACGTTGCTTTTCTTTGGCTTTCATTTATTATTTTACCTTCGTGTGTTTAAGTTAGTTGTCATAAAATAATATCGCATATAATTTGTTCAAATATAAATATCAAAAATCGGCCTACCTATCGCAAGACGTAAATTAAGCAATACAAAAAATAACACGCTCTTTATGAAAGGCTAGACTTCATTCCAATTGTGGATTTCACATAAAAAATACAAATTAAGGTTTAGGTAAGAAGTTGTGGTATTGATAGGTATTTTTTTATAACTATAAGTAAAAAATTACATTCCCTATCGATTTTAGAAAATGGCAAATTAAGAACGAGGGTAACAACTGTTCAGTAGGTTACGTTCCATACATTCGAATTAAGTAAAACTTTGTAGCTTCTCAAAGCCCTACCTCGTCAACCCTCAAGACGCACCTGCGGTCACAGGCAGTTATAGTTAAGGCGTTCAAGGGCCAATAAATTACCGGGTCAGGTCATCGTGGGAACACCCTGCGCAGGAGACCGTGGCGACATTGTTCGTAATAGGTTAATTTGATTTTGTATGCTTTGGTTATCATGGATCGGGTTGGTCATGCGTGTTACGTGTTTTGTTTTAGGTGATTTCACTTGGTCCTTTTTATCTTGTTGGAAAACAAAGAACGAGTATCGATTGCTAGATTGAGGTACTTTGGATTCAGAATTATCACTATAGATGTCAGATTTGATGCAGGTAATGAAATTTCTTAGATTTTCCCTCGTTTTTGTATTTTCATAATTATAGCACAATTCATAAACGAAAAATTTACCTTCATTCGATTTCACTATCCCAAAAACCAATCCGCCATAGGAATTTTCACGATTTTCATAATACTACTTTTAATACGTACCTACTTTAACTTACCTATACCCTTTACATATTAATATACTTTTCAGCAGAAAACCAATTCTGGATTTTTTCTATTTCGCAAGGATTACGCAGTCTGAATTTTAAATTCTGTATTTAAGGTTTAAAACAATGTTTATTTAAAAAATAAAAACGTAATTTGTTACAAAAAAATACACTCCTAAATCGTAGAAATGTGTCTCGCAAGTACTCTTTTTAGACTTATTATCCCTAGATTATTAAAAAAACGGTAGTCATCTCATATAGCAGTTCACACACGGTCGTGTGAAGCCACGGTCTGCTGGCGTCGTCTTCGGTATCGTCTTGGCCGATACGGTTCCTTGGTCAGTCGTGGGAACGTGAATTTGGCTGTTGCTGTGTTAGCAAATGTTCGGTGATTAATTTGGACAAACTTGTTTCGTGCCGATGTTTGAATGTTTTAAAATACTCAGCTTTATCGTTTGCTATTTGTGTCTTATTAATGAGATAGTTACCTCGTCGTTTTTGTGGTGTTCGTTTCATTCTTTACTCAGCATCACAATAAAAGAGACCGTACAATAGGGTAGCTGATTGATAGGCCTCTGTGCTTAAGGACCTTTTGAGCTGTCCGCGAATTACGTAGCTCACTACGGCGCTATCATTGTGCGATAGCCTGATATGTGTGCACTGTTCACAATAGACATTACTGGTCATGTAGGGTTAGCACGATCATTTACATTATTGCGGTAATTCCGTACCCACCAAACGAAATAACCTAGTCTTCATAATTATATACTTAAAACATTACGTGTTCTCATTTAGATATTCACATCTGATTGGAAATAAAATGATGATATTTGTGTAGTAGGTCAACCTAACGAAATCTGAAATTCATCACAAAATAAAGGTTGAGTTACTTACCTACTTATAAAATTAAAATAAAGTTAATTTCGCAGTGCCTCATAATATGAAGTGGTGAAAAGAAAAACGAAAAACGAAAAAAAAAAAAGAAAAAAAAACTTGGGTTTTGTTTTTGACAGTAAGAACTATATTTCTTCTGCTGGTAACCCTGCGCCCAGTCTAGTGATAGCTCGTTAAGGCTCCCCACATCTTGACGCGAATGAGCATTGTTTCTCTATCAAGCTTTGTCTCTGGTGCTTTCTCCAAAAGATGAATTTAATATCGTTTATATGCAATGAGTATATGATCGTAACAATACATTTTTATTATATTACCCACCGAATAAAACCATTATAATGTCATGCCTTCTTTATTGAAATAAAGGCTGTTCAATAACCGAATTGATTACAAAGCGTACATGTTACATGTATACGGATATATTCGGATAGCTACGTAGCTTCAAACATATTGTATATGTATCTTCAATTTGATTCCCTCTATTTTCCATGTAGGTACTTCATAAATGTACTAGTTTTGTTGTACTGTTTTCATTATTTAATTAAATGCTATCACAATTTAATAAAATTGATTATTTTGTAGGTTTTAGTGTGAAACCTGAAATCCTGTACTTTAGCTTTAGCTGCTGTGGGCGATGGGCTAACAACCTATCACTGCAATATCACATTTTTTCCATCTTTTATACCCACATTTATGCTAAAAGTGGCGCTGGAACATAAGTTTCATGTGCTCTGCCTACCCCTTTTGGGAATAAAGGCGTGAATGTATGTATGTACGTATGTATGCAAATAGCAAACTAGGTATACTCTTCCTACTCGTATCTCCGTGCAGTCACTTGACACTTTTCTACTCGTTAGTTTGTTTGTTGTCACTGTCCGTCTGTCCGTCTGTCCTAGCACTCGGTGGCCACAATCGCTGGTCACACAAAGCGTTACGCTGAGGATTCAAAATATAAGCGAATAGCGGGAATGGAAAAGCGGAATATTTATTGCAAGTGAAGCAGCAATTCATTCTTGAGTAGTTTAATAAGTTAACAGAAGAATATTAATTTTCTTTATGAAAATTCGTGAGAAAAAAAAAGTTTTAAAAATATACGGTCATTCCTTTACCTAGCACCCATTAAAAAAAAGGGTTTAATGCCAATGAAAGTTAAGAGTTTCCCCGTTAAATAATAGTAAAAATTGAATTGGTAACTTTGAAATAAAACTGGATTTCTTCGGTAGAAGATGGACAGACAATCGTGACGTGCAGCATGTGTTCATAGCTCATAATGTACGAAAGGGACAATTAAAGTAATCATCATCATCATCATAACAGCCGAAAGACGTCCACTGCTGGACATAGGCCTCTTCCAAAGAGTGCCAAAGTGACCGGTCGCGCGCCACCCGCATCCAGCGGACTCCCGCAACCTTTACCAGGTCATCAGTCCACCTTGGGGGCCTACCCACGCCGCGCCTTCCGGCAATTAAAGTATCTAAAATGTATTCCTTGCGTTTTCATCGCTATTTTCACAGTACTTACACCACGCAATAAAGTAACGAGGAGGCATGAAGATTGGTAGTTGTTTCGAATCAGAATCCGATTTGCGTTTGTCAACGCGTTTGGTGGTTGACACTTTTCATTGGATAAATTGCACGAGATTTGTACTTATGGAAAATATATGCTTCCGCCTTCATTTGTTTTACGGGGACCGAGACAGCAAAATAAATAAACAGTTACATGATTATTTTTTGTCTACTGGCAGTTTATCTGCTCGTTTAATGTGCCCTGTACCTTTTCCAAAAATATGTAGGTAGGTCGATATAAAAAATAACACATCTCACAATAGTACGATTAGGTATTACGTATAACTAATTAAAATTCTTGGCTTTACAACTATTGAAAAACTATTTTTGGTTTTTAGTGGTCCGTGTCAAAATTGATAGAACGGAATTATGCAATCACTCGGTGTCTGTCAAAGGCAGTTTTTTGACGATGATGCCAATACGAGTAAGTATTTAATTCGATCTTAAGACATATTAGATAAACAAGAAACGTTGACACTATTGGATACCAACGTTTTAAATTTAGTGACTGTAGCAAAAACCTGTAAATTGCCTTCCTCAGCTTGGACCGGTCAAACTAATAAAATCAAATTTTCGGAAACATAAACACATGGGCCCGCCTGTACCAAGTTGCACCCTTTACAACGTACGTCATATTCGAAGGATTATTTTTTTGTACAACATAAAAGTCCCGGGTTTATAGCCATATTGCCTCCATAATCTCATTAAAAGTATATTATCGTGACGAGAAACGTTGTATAAGTGCCAATTTGTTCGGATACTTGTGTCTTTATAGGGTTGTGTTGTCGGTATATGGGACCGGTGCACCGGCGCCTGGGTATGTTCCCATGCACCTGCCTTGTATGGGGGTTAAAAAATGGAATCGCCGCAACGGCTTTTTAGATTGCTAGCCGCTGCTGAATGGATGTTTTTTTGTGAATTAGAAGTATCACTGTGACAGATGACAAAAGTTTGAGATTGTGTGGACGGCGTCACGATTTCTAACAAGACAAGATATGGTATGACTGTATAGATTTTTCATTCAGTTACACAAATTTTCGTGAAATTTAAAACGATGCAAAAGTTTTATCAGTGATATCCAACTATACGCAAATTAATCCATTATAACAATGACCACAGATAAACTCAAGGGGATATTTTCATTAGGTATTAACTCTATCACCTGCCTGCAAGGCTTACCTCGTAATTTAAGTATTATGTGCGCTCTTGGGGGAAAATACATATTTTAAAAACTTAATCAAAATATTGGATACTTTAATAATACATTTAAGTGTAGGTTTAATTTAAAACTATTATTTAAAAAGACATGTGAATTAATAAATACTAGGATGGATAACCATACTTAACAAATGATAAACTGCCTAAGCTGCCTAAGCCTATATATTTCATTTTTCAATATCACTAGTGGCTCTGTGAGCGGTAAAACACGCAGCAGTCTTGAAAAAAAAAATCGAATCGACAAAATATATTTGTATAACTATTGAACCTTCTCACAAAATTTTACGAAAGTCGTTTGAGAAATACGACCTGGTAGAGGAAGAGGAGAACAGCGGGACAAACGAACATACGATTTTTTTTGGCCCTTTTTGTTTTTTTGTAATTATCTAATAACGGCAGTAAAAAATAAAAATAATGCACTAATCATATTTCGGGATACTTACCGACTTGGATATAAATAAGTACCTACCTAATACTGGGTACTTATGAGGATTCCAGCTAAATCACGCTTGAGGAGTATTTGATTTTCAATCAAAGATTTAAGGCTTGTTTTCGGTTGGCACAATATACCTGGCTTTGAACGAATTACACGAATAAGTATTCATACGTTTCGACAAATTTTAATCAGTCAAGTGAAGCCTCCGGCAATTTGACCAGCAGGAAGTAGACTCCATTAATGTATTTTATTGCCCACTTTCCAATCTATGTGGATCAAAGTAACCTGTACAGTGCAACTAGTTTTCTGATTGCATGACATTTACTGTCTTCACAGATACGGCAATATTTTTGGCCATTTCCACCAACTAATTGGTGTGATCAGGAAATGAAATCGACATTTGTCTGTGCTTAATTAGTGTTTTTGGGTTTATTGGTTATTTGCTGGTTTAATAATGCTGTTTTACCTAATACATGTTTGTTATGAGCAAAATAGAGCGTATAAATCTGTTATTTATAGTTGTATTAACGATAAGTATCTACGGATATTATAGGACTGTATAAGTGCTTATGCCCAATAAAACTGATTGAGACAAGAGTAACCTCAGTTAATTTGGCACATTTTCGAGATAGTCATGATTGATTAGTGTACCTAAACTTTTTTCAAAGACCGGTATGTATACTGTTATTATGACTCATTTCTTACATAATTTGCATACAAATATTAATTATTTGGTCTCATCATCATCACACTTTTACTAAAATATTTCATTCAACAACCTATACTTAGCTCCAAGATGAGTAATGCTTGAATTATCCTCGTTTTATTGAATACTAGCTTTTGCCCGCGGCTTCGCCCGCGTAGTAAGTGCAATAACTGTTGAATTGTTACGTCGGCAACGGCCTACTTACTGACTTACTTCCCTTATGAATAACCATTCGTCAAAACCCGTTATGGTAAATTATTTTTTATTTCCTATTATTTTTATTCCCGTGTGGTGTCGGGTTAGAATTTCACCACCCCCTTTCTTCCCGTGGGTGTTGGGAATAAAGGCGTGAATTGTACTAACTAAAGTACTTTTTTGTATCTTAATAAGTAATCTTCCTACAAAGTTTCAAGTCTCCAGTTCAAAAAAAAATGTTTCTCTCATACAAACTTCGCACCCCTATTTAACCCCCTTAAAGGAAGTTCTGGTGTAAATTTCAAGTTTCTAGTCCCAGTAGTTTCGGATACAAACTATGCACCCCTATTTTACCCCCTTAGGGGTGGAATTTTATAAAACGCCGACAGTTCTTTTTTGTATTCTAATCAGTAATTTTTCTACAGTTTCAAGTTTCTAGCTCAAAAAATAAAGTTGCCTCATACAAAGTTTGCACCCCCATTTAACCCACTTAAGGGTAGAATTTTCAAAAACGCAGAAAGTACTTTTTTTGTATTTTATTAAGTAATCTTTCTACAAAGTTTCAAGTTTCTAGCTCAAAGAATAAAGTTTCCCCCATACAAACATTGCACCCCTATTTAACCCCCTTCCAGATAGAATTTTCTAAAACGCTCAAGTATTTTTTTGTATCTTAATAAGTAATCTTACTACAAAGTTTCAAGTCTGTAGTTCAAAAAATAATGTTTCTCTCATACAAACTGTGGAACCCTATTTAAGCCCCTTAGGGATGGAATTTCCAAAAATCCCGTCTTATCTCGTGCCTACCTCATAAAAGGAAGTTCTGGTGTAAATTTCAAGTTTCTGGTCCCAGTAGTTTCGTATACAAACTTTGCACCCCTAGTTATTAACCCCCTTAGGGGTGGAATTTTCTTAAACGCTGACAGTTCTTTTTTGTATTCTAATAAGTATTTTTTCTACAAAATTTCAAGTTTCTAGCTCAAAAAATAAAGTTCACTCATACAAACCTTGCACCCCTATTTAACCCCCTTAAAAGTAGATTTTTTTTGTACTAATGTGTACTTGGAAAGGCCAATTGTACAAATTCGGCCGACGCAACCGCACCGAACGTCGATGTAACTAAGACAAGCAGCTACGGAACCCTACACTGCGCGTGGCCCGACACCTTATAAGGAACCTACGTGCCAAATTTAGAATCTCTAGAACCAGCGGTTTGGGCTGTGCGTTGATATGTCAAATTTGCACCCCTATTTAACCCACTTAGGGGTAGAATTTTCAAAAACGCTGAAAGTACTTTTTTTGTATCTTGATAAGTAATCTTCCTACAAAGTGTCAAGTCTCTAGTTCAACAAATACTGTTTCCCCCATACAAACTTTGGACCCCCATTTCATCCCCTTAGGGGATGAATTTTGAAAAACCCTTTCTTAGTGCTTCCCTAGACCTTATAAGGAACCTACGTGCCAAATTTGGAATCTCAAGAACCAGCGGTTTGGGCTGTGCGTTGATATGTCAACTTTGCACCCCTATTAAATCCACTTAGGGGTAGAATTTTCAAAAACGCTGGATACAATTTTTTTGTATCTTGATAAGTAATCTTCCTACAAAGTTTCAAGTCCCTAGTTCAACAAATAAATTTTCCCCCATACAAACTTTGGACCCCCATATCACCCCCTTAGGGGTTGAATTTTGAAAAATCCTTTCTTAGTGCTCTCCTGGGTCTTATAAGGAACCTACGTGCCAAATTTGGAATCTCTAGAACCAGCGGTTTGGACTGTGCGTTGATAGTCAGTCAGTCAGTCAGTCAGTCAGTCAGTTTCTTCTTTTATATATTTAGATGTCGCAGTGAAATGGCCAAAACAGAGATTTCAACATCTCTCGTTTTTTTCAAGTCACCAGATTTGTTTATTGATTTGATAAAATCCCTAAAACACGTCAGTGAGTTGACGAAACGAACTCGCAAAGTCAACTCGTGTTATCATTTCACTAGACAAGTTTAGTATGATAAAGTCTCTTCTGTAATATGGTACAGGTGATTTGATCAAATATCTGAACTGGTTCAGCGTTACTCTAAAATTAAGTTTTATCAAATCGCTCACATGATTTAGTGAAATGGTAAAATAAAAGGTCAAAAGTAGGTAGGTATTCAAATTGTTTCTTAAAACAGCTTTTTTAATCGAATCGAAAAACGAGTTTCCTTTTTTGGCCGATTTTGTCATTACTAAACAGATTCAGGGATTCGATCAAATGACTGATTTTTTTCTAGGCAAATGATAAAATGGATTCGCCATTTTAACATCCTGCGCGATTTGGTCATACATATCCCTCCAGGATTTGTTCAAATCTCTGTTTTAGCTATTTCCCTGCGACATATACATTGATACAACGAATGCCAGATGGCAAGCCTGGCGGCGAGTTAGTTGTTATGTTTTTTCATCAAACCGGAAATATTTATAGCCCCAAGTGGATGAATTCACCATTTAGACGTTACGCAGTTCTAGTATTGTTTTCGACTTACATCTTACTTTTACATTTATAAAGAATGTGTAATACATTTCGATAAATTTAGTTTAATTTAATATAAAATAAATATAGTAGAAAAACTAAGGCTGACTTTCCCGGATCATTTAAATTGTAAACGTAACCAAAATAACAAATCATGCGAAACTAGTCCCATAGTATATTTTGTACCATAAATCCGTATGCTGACTCATACATTTTCCATCGAACCATAAACAATTCACTATAGCTTTGTGGGCCTTTCATTTGGTCCACATTAAAGATATATGTATCGCGTATTGTTTGATATGATTAAAGACTGCTTTCACGATCGCCTCATAAGTTTCGTATGAAATAAAATAAGTACAATATACAGATATGAAAGCATGTGGATTGTTCAGAATGGTGATTGACTGCTTGTCTTTAATAAATGTGCTCGTTTACTGATGTAGGTATATATGTATTCAGAATACTTATTGTCTAGATGTCTTGAGTAAGAAATACACTACTGGGATGTGATCATTAGGTATTCATAATAACATAACGTTATCGACCATTTGCAATAAGGCAACGCTACTTCTTTAAGAGCTGTATAGGAAAGTAGGTATAGCTAGCTATTGAAAAACCTAGCTAAAATACCTCGGTAAAAGTGCTTCATGATTTAATGAAAACTTTACTCTACTAAGTATTTGGCTGTGAACCAAAATCCGTGCATAATCAGAATCACTTACTTAATCATAGACAACATACGGCAAGCCATATAATAAAGATCGCGTGTCTCCGGCATCTGCAACTGATCCGGATGCCATTAAAAAAAAAAAACAATACACTTGATATACAAATAATGACCAATGGCGTACTCACAATCATAATTTAATCAGGCAGCGCGTGCGAGAAGCCATTTTAACAAAGGTTTTTTTACCGTACAAAGAAATGCGTGCAGTTAATGCTATTTTCCGCCTCAGTAAGTGTGGCATAATGACGACGGTGACGGCAAAAAACGGATGTGTCAATAATTATTGTGCCAGTGATTTTATGAAACTTCTTGATGACACGGAGGCCATTGTTTTGCGCTAATGTTTTCACACGTAGCAATACTCGTACTTAACCAAGCGTATGGCGAAGCTCTGATCAGCTTTTAACATTTGTTATTAACTCATTTATCATTTTATATGTATACCAATCAGGGCCGGTATTTTATTCAAGATATTTGGCATAACACATGTTCCCAATTTCGTGTCTCTATTTTTCAACACCAGAATGATAGAGACATCAAATTGGGGATAGATTCTCTTTTATCAAATATCGAAGATAGAATACATGCCCTGAATTACCTACAGAGACGTCAAATTGGGGATGTGCCCCTTCTGTCAAATATCACGGCTGATGAAAGAAAATAAAGTTCTTACAATAGAATTACACGAAGGTAGTTAGCTTTATTATTTTTAAGTTGCAAAATGCATCCTTACTAATATTATAAATGCGAAAGTGTGTTTGTCCTTCTTTCACGTCGCAACGGAGCGTCGTATTGATGTGATTTTTTGTATGGAGATACTTTAGAAGCTGGAGAGTGACACAGGCTACTTTTTTAAGCAGGAAAACATCTAATTCCCACGGGAAAATTCAATATGTTACATTTTCCTATAACCACGCGGGCGAAGCCGCGGGCATCAGCTAGTAATTAATATTTGTTGTCCTGCATCATAGATCCCAACCACAAATTTTAATCAAATGTATACGATGTCCATTCTTTACACTCTAGAACTTACTAAATACATTTTTATTTCTTCGATATTCAGACCATATTGTAACAATTCATAATTCTCTCGAGCCGAAAAATAAAAAAGCATTAGATTCCAAAGCAAGAAAGCGAAACTTTCAACGCTTAACCACTACCAAAAAAACAACAATTATGAATATAATAACATACTATGTAACAAATAGATGATACCGCACTGACGTTATCTCACACTCACGACTCCATCAAACGAATATTAAAATATATTGCTCGCTTGCTAAGTACCGGCCTTTCAGATATGTCACTCAATAATAACACGATAAAAATATTACGATGATCTTTGAAATATATTACATTTTGAACTCTATTTTATTAGTATAAGGTAGACATTGAACTGCGATCTTTCCATCGTTGTTCGTCTAATGACGTATCGAAGTGTTTTTATTTAATTGTATATCATGCTTAAATTTATCACGATATACCAAATACAGAAATTTCATAAAGCTGTCACTATAAATTAATTCGTGTCACACTGTCTTAAGTGTCTTTTTATTTATCTTTTGTTTGTCAATTTCAAGAACTTCTTCATATCTCCATAACTTTAAACTATTGCATACTGACTTTCTGTTTGCTAATTTTATATCAGTCATCACAAAACGTGGAGTTAAAAATATCTCGCTGTTTTTTGTCCCATCTGTGCGAGTAAATATAATCAAGAACAAAAATATCGTGCATACACAGCCAACCGATTGCATCGGTACCGTCGGCAGCACTATCAATCATGCTTTATCGTTCTTTTGCTGACCGTACTGATTAAATTATTCCCGAGAGGTGACTTAATGAAATAGCTACGTAAGGGTGTATTCATATTCATTAAAGATTTTTGTCGTTTTTGGTTTAGGTTTCATATTTCTGCAAGATGGTCTTTAAGTGCAGGGGTTATAGTGAAGGCATTTTGAGGTCACTGACCTCTGGTTTCATGAAAACGTTAGACAAAAAAGCAGACAGCCTTTAGCTTCAGTTTATGCATTACCTGTCATTGATCTATATCGTACAAAATTCGTACAACCAAATAATTTCAGACACACATTAATTAAACCAAATGCCACTAAACGTGAAACATTAAACGACCATCTAGACTATATTTTATGCAAAATAGAAACAAGTATGACATATGGCCGCGTCTGCGTAATGAAATCAAGCAATTAATATGACAACACGATGCAAATTCAGAAAGTATTATCGTTAGCTTTTATAGCTCGGTGTATTAACTTTTTTGTCGTTAGTTGCCATGGTTGCGTCTCCTGGGTATTTTTTAAACTGTGATTTACTGGGCGTGATCACCCTTCAGGACAGGACAGAATAATGACGAGAAATAGCTAATTGGCAAAATTCGATAATTTATAACAAAAAATCTTCTTTGCACGATTCTAGTAGTCAACTCTACGATACCCAAAAGGCATCAGACCTGAAGAGTGTAAGAATAGATAGCGTGTATGTGTTGTATATATCTACTTGTTGAATGCGTATAGCACAAACATATGTTATTAGGCAAACAATTCAATTTAGTACCATAAATAAATAAATGAGATAGAGTCGGACCTCTGTATTATGGTTACAAACTATATACATTATCCTAAGCCAGACTAAAGCACGAAACCAACGTCCAAATTTAAAACTTGTGGCCACCTCTTTATTTCCAACCAGCTGTAATCACGACGTAGTCCCGTCGTTATATGAGGGACCAATTAATATGCTCCTTGTCTTGGATCCAGATTGAACCCACAATATTGATTACTGTCCGGAATCGATAATTGGGCCATGGTTATTAATTGAAGCTTCTATTCTTTGAATATATTAATATAAATTGTGCATAATTTTATTACTCTTATTCAGTTCGAAATATGAACCGAGTTTTACAGTAGGGATCAATTTAATTAATTTGACGAGGAGCATTCATATTACTTTCAATAATTGAGTAACTACAGATTTATTACTTCCACGAATCAGTTCTCCGGGCAATCGTTGTAGTGGGGTAAAATGTGCGACCAAATTGTCGTAAATGAGGACACGCTGGACAAAAGCACCAATTTTTTTTCAGGCATTTCTTAGGTTCATACGTTCATAGCTTTAAGTTTTTGATAGGAACCAACTCCTCCGTCGGCCATATTGAATTATACGTATATCATTAATATGTCGAGTTCTAAATAACGTAGAATCACAAACTTACGAGGGGCGGCTGAAAAGTAATCTCCTTGGTTAAAAAAATATGCGAAAATGATACTGGCTGAAATGCATTCTTGTTCTTTGGTTATTCTCTTTTTGAATTATTTGACGTTCATTTGTTTTTTCCGTTCCATTTTTCTACAATTCTCGAATGTTTGCGACATATCGGTTGAAAAAATGAATATCGCTAAAATTTAACATCGTGCAGTGATTAAATTTCTAACAAAAGAAGGAAATACTCCCTCACAGATCCGAGAACGTATGATGTGTGTGTTCGGTAGTTCGTGCCCTTCCGAATTTACTATAAAGTTTTGGTCTAAACAATTTAAACTCGGTCGTGAGAGCTTGGAAGATGACGCTCGTAGTGGAAGGCCGGTTTCTGCCGTTACAAACGAAAATGTAGCCAAAGTTAAAAAAATAATTTTAGAAGACCGACGAGTGAAGCAGTGGGAGATTGCTAGAGATGTGGGCATCAGTAAAGAAAGAGTCAATGAGATAATTCATGTGCATCTGAATATGTCCAAGGTGAGTGCACGTTGGGTCCCCAGAATGTTAACGGCGTTTGACAAGGACCGACGTGTCAAATGTTGTGAGGAGTTTTTGGAAATGAGTCGAGGTAATGAGGAAGAAATTGTTTCTAAAATGGTGACGTGTGATGAGACCTGGATTCGACAGTGGGACCCCGAAAGCAAACAAGAGTCTTTGCAGTGGAAATTCAAGGATGAGAAGCCTCCTCGGAAGTTTAAGGTCAGGCCGTCGGCAGGCAAACTTATGGCTACCGTATTTTGGGATACAGAAGGAATTTTAGTAATAGATTATTTACCAAAAAAAAGGACAATGAATGCTGAATATTATTCCAGCTTACTGCATCAGTTACGAGACGCGATAAAAGAAAAGAGGAGGGGTAAACTTAGCAAAGAGATCCTGATTTTACACGATAATGCACCTGTGCATACCGCCCGCACAACAATGCTTACCATGAAGGAATTAGGGTTCGATGCCGTTAACCATCCACCTTACAGTCCAGACCTAGCCCCATGCGACTATTTTTTATTTAGACACCTCAAAAAAGATCTCCGAGGAAGACGATTTCTGACCGATGACGAAATGAAGGCTGCAGTTAGTGACTTTTTTGACGAGAAACCGAAAGATTTTTTTTTTCATGGGTTAATGTCAATATTTGACAAATGTAATAAGTGTATTTCACTAGCAGGGGACTATATTGAAAAATAAAAAAAATACATACATGACAGTCTTTTGTTTCATACTTAGGTAGATTTCTTTTCAGCCGTAGTGTCTGAATATATGGGGTCAAGGAATTCAACTATATATTTTTAGAGTCGAGTTCCCTATATTCAGTGAGTGTCTTGAATGAGAGGGAATGGGCAATAGTATAACATATTAATACATTTATTTTATATTTTAACAATTTATACTCATGTATGTTATTAATATTTGAGTCCTACATATGTTACTATCGTTTCATTTAAGTTTAATTTGTAGTTAATATCTTTAATCCGATAATTGTTTGTTGTGGCTTTTAAATTGGCTATTTGACTTCGGCTATTCATAATTGAGAGAGTATCAACTCGTTTCACTAACAAATGTTATTAACCATGAATTTCGCACGCCTTCTACTACTAATTAAAATTCACTTATCGCAAATAAACACGCAACCCATATCTCGTACTGATAAACGTTGAAACGCGACTGTGGATCCAAGGAGTAAAATACCAATACGTATTAGGCCTTCCACGGTCTTATTCCGAGTTGTGCATAAAAATTCTAATGAGTTTTAGTTTTGTACATAGGTACGTTTTAGTGTAATATTAAGGAAGTGTTCGCTGTTTACATTACCCTAATATAATTTCAGATAATAATGGTAAACTTTATATGTGTGCCTGTAAAGGCTTGGGCTTTGTGATCTTTATTAAGAAATCTTGCTCAGGTTTAGAATAATAGTTTAAAAGTAACAATATTACTACAACTTTTACCCTGTATTCAATATGTTAAGGATTGTAACATTTATTTTCAAACAATTTAAAAATCAGAATCTGGATACTCGCACGTTACTGGCGCATCAATTTATTTAGTTAAATTAACCGAAGCACTGCATTTGCATTGGATTTCCATAACGCGGACGAGGCGTATCGCTCGCCCATACGTCACTGCTACAGGATTGCCACCGTTTATTTTCACAATATACCAACTCGTTTTGCGCGAGTTTTGAAAAATGAACTTTATGAAACATGAACAAAGGTGTTTTTTGCTGTTGTTACATTGAGAATTATATGAAGTTAAGAAAGTAAACAGTAGATTGGTGATCGAGATCGGTCATGCTGACGATATTGCTTCGATTTAGTGGACTGAAGCTTGCGCGGTTATTGAGTAGGCAGTTAATTTCAAACATTCATTGTTATTATAATGGTTGAGAGATCGTGGATATAATTAAAAAAATGCTAAAGTAAATACTTAAACATATATTTCATTATGTACACGAAATCGTAAATTTTGGGGACCCAAATTTTTCTTCCCATTATCTACAGTTTAGCCATCTGGGAAAATTTTTAATCTAATAAGCTTGTAAAACTTGAGATAAAAGATTATATTATCCGGTATTTGAACCGGTCACCGGATTCCGGGTTTCCGGTTTTTATTGCATATACATTATATGTGTGAACGTACAATATCAGAATATTTTTTCTTATCCATATCTTCGGCCTTCGTTATCGAAAATATCGAAATACACTGAAGACCAGTTTTTGCGCGTTGTGATTTATCCAACGGAAATTGTCTGAGAACTAATGGGTCTTTGTTTATTGATTTATATACTGCAATATTCGGTAGCGGGAAAGGTCGGAATAATATCAGGTGTCTTTTTTTTGCCTCCTTAATTGAGCTACTGCGGGTTGCAGCCCCGATACATTAAGGTCGTCATAACAGTGGTATGAACAGTTTACCCTACAGGTATGCTTCTTAATTTTGCCGTCAAACCTTTATTATATTTCTTTCGTGGCAGTGGGCGGTGAGCGAAAATGAATGGGAGGGTCGGTCATAGGATATCAAATTGGATTTTTGGTTGAGGTTTGATTGAGACTCATTTTAATGTTATTTTAATGCCGTAGGAAATACAAAAAACAATGACTTCCGTTATAAGAATTATAACATTCAAAAATATATTTATTGTGCCATACCTACTCTTCACACAGCTTTAGCAATTTGTAATTTTTATATATTATATTTTCAACTTAAATACTTCTCGCAGTTTGGTGATGGTGCCAAAAATGCTATTACGAGTTTCTTCTCAAATGGTTCATTTTATGGACAAGTAAATTGTACATAGCTTAGAGCTTTAATTAATATTATAAAATATCATGTTACGCGTAGCAGTACCTACTTGTGAAGGTAAAGTCAAACTTTTTACCTTTGACAGTTTAATATTTACCACAAGCCTTTCCACTTTTATAAAACGAAGCCGCCAAATGGTCTATCATCAAAGTGTTCCATTAACACGTTTACCGCCGCTATAATAATTGAGTCCACGAAAGCCACAGCGGAACGACGATATGGTTTATTCAATTTGTCTTAAATTAAAGTCATCAGCGGTGGGTTTTGTACAATTTGTTTAAATGTACCATTGTGTGACTTTTCTGTAGGGATGTACAAGATAACAATATCGATAAATAGTAATAGGTTAATAAAGTTGAAAATCTTTTTATTGGACTATGACTACTGTTTGCAGTAAATTATTGTGGAAAATTATCATCAATTATCAATTATTTTGTAATATTAGTTTCTCGTATTATGACTTCAATATATCGATATTAGAATTGATTGATAAGGATTCTGACATGTTCAAGTTTCTTGAGATATTTGGGCTACCAAATCACATGCACTTCAGATTCACGGTGAAATGAACTAAGTTATTTGATACGTATATTCAATATAAACTCGTCACTTTCTAACTGATAATCCGTGACACTTATTTAACGTCGGAATGTCAACTATCCTTAACCATCATCTTGGTGTTATGGTTCAACTGCAGTCGTTAAGCTTCGTCGCCAAGTACCAAAACGAATGAAGCTTCCTGATTGCTTAAGTTGATTTTGATGATGACAGTAGGCAAGTTGCGACTTACATCGGTCATTACAATGTCATGGTGTTTGAAAAAATGCTACCTACCTTTCAACTCGAATTCTAATAATATTGTGCTATTACGAGTTGCATTCCGACAGTGAAATATATTACTCGATTACAACTAACACAGTAATAAATAAATAGATCCAGTGGCGGTTCCTTTGTGTGATCCGCTAGTGCAGAGTACCACCAATTACCAGTAGATATATAGGTAGGGACCTACATGTGGTCAGTGGCAGAATTCCGATTTCAAATTCAAATCATTTTCGAACGTGAAGTCCGAGGGAGATGCCGATTGGTTTTTTAGTATTGCGAGAGTTGCGGATTGATAAGTCAAAATGGACCGTTGGCCAGCTGCGCAGCGTGCATATGCAGTAGAGGCGTACCTAACCAACGGTTTTTCGCCCATCATCGCAAGGCGTAAGTTTTGTGTTCACTTCAATATAAGGCGTATTTGTGATGGACCATCAACTAAATTGATTGAGAGCTGGGTAGCACGATTTAGAGCTACAGGTTCCGCAGTAAATAAGCGAGGACCGAGCCAGCGACCTACGGTTACAACTGAACAAAACGTGGACCGCGTTAAGCAATCTGTACTCGAAAATCCGCGACTGTCCACCCGCAAACGCTCTACGGTCTTATATATTCCCAGGAGGACATTGCAAGCAATCCTCAAAAATAAACTAAAGTTCCACCCTTACAAAATTCAAAAAATAAAATCCGCATTCATGATCTTTTTATGAGAATAAATAACGTTACTTAATACTCTTTAGTTTTTTTTAATACATTTTCGAAATCGGAGATCTGCCGTGACCACCTTGTACAACTAGTGGACCGTCCGCTTGGATGGATATTATGTTGTGTTTTTTAAAATATATTTGCATCCTGCGGCGGGCAGGCACGGATTGCTAGTATTTAAAAGCAGCATCATGAAACCAAACACAATAGTGATTCTGTGAGCTGTAGAACTCACAAGACTACATAAAAAAAAACCTTAAATTGAGTCGACTAATAATATAAATAATTGGACCCACACACAAATTTTCACTAGAATCGGTTGAGAAATGAAACCTGTAGAGAGCTGGCCATACGGTTTTTTTTGCCAAAGCTAAAGAGGAGAACATCGTTTGCGAGTTTTGCGACGCTCGCTCGTACAAAAAGAAAAACACTCGATATGTATTATAAAAAGAAACTAGCTAAGTCGTGTCGGAAGCACGTTCTACAAATTCATTTGCACGCGCTGCGGCGTCATGCAATCAATATCTCTCAAACTAACAACAGTCATAATGGTCATTATTGTTTTCTTTGGCTGTTGATTGTTTTGTTCTATGTGGAGATTGAGGGCAGTGGTACGTAGACATTGAAAAACAATGTATAGAATAAACGAATCGGATATCAAAAGTGAGCCGATGGTATTGTTCGTTCATCCTACAGAAATCGAATGCAAGCAAGCAATACTTAATAACTAGTTTGGGTACAGATATAATCTAGATTCTAGACCCATAGAGGTAAATGAGACGCTTAAAAAGTACTACGCTTTTAGAGTGAATTAGTACAGTCACCAGCATTAATATCTGCTATAAAAACGCGCGCATAAATATCTGACTCGACTTTATTTCTAAGGCAATTAGGACGTGTCAGATATTTTTGCTGCCTTTGTTATGGCAGATACTAATACTGATGAGTTTATACGTACTTAGACTTATCACAGAGTGACAAGCAACGACAAACTAAAGCTAAATTTTCGTAGTAATGGTATATTTTAGCAATGGGCCGCCAATTAGACATCAAGTTCTATAAAAATACTTCACGATAGTAACATAGTTTAGTCAACTAAATGATATATAAGGGCGTAGCCAGGCATTTCTAAAGAGAGGGCTCTAGAGTCATGATTACCCTACCCTCACATAATGTATTGTATCAATAAAACCGTTTTCTTAACCAGTTTTCTCTTCCTTCCCCAGGAAAAGCCCCACAAATGCAGCCTCTGCTCTAAATCGTTCCCGACGCCCGGAGACCTCAAGTCGCACATGTACGTGCACAGCGGTTCCTGGCCCTACAAGTGTCACATATGCTCGAGAGGGTTCTCCAAACATACGAACCTGAAGAATCATCTGTTCTTGCATACTGGTATGTTCATCTCTATTGTTTTTATTAACTTAAAACGTAAACTCTAAGGACTGGTTTTCTGCATAAGCGAACCTAAACGTATCGTTTAAATAAGAATCGTATTTCTATAAATTGATTAGCCCACTAAAATGCATTTGTAACAAAAAAAAATGTTAGTTTAGTTTTTTTATGATGTGAAACTTACAAAAATAGTCAGGTGATCATCCCAGAATCCAAAAAAATACATACGTAACGCAGGTTGACATTGAGACATTACAACAATTTGAAGATAATTACTAATGATAATTTTCTTTTGTTTTAGCTAAACACCAGAGAAGCGGTACTAGAGAAGCAACTTGAATGCGAAGATTTTGGCATTAGTACGAGTAACAGTTAGAATACCTACTTATATTCTACACGAAAAAAAATTAATACACGGTCTATTTTTTCATTCAATCGGTCTAATCTTAGACACATGTATACATACCATTGTGATATTATTTAATAGTTATCGTTTTAAGTGTTAATTTATTATTATAATATTTACAACCTATATAGTTATGATCACCGAAATGATAGAAAACAAGAAATAATTTGATTTTAATTTCTATTTATTATTACGAGTAACATGGAGTAAGAAATTGGTATATTTAAATATCACTGGTAGATCTTACATTTTATGTAGGTTGTTATTTATTTTTATTGATATTAAGGATCCGTCTTTGCAAAACCTAAAAACTGTTTGTTCAGAATCGAGAGTAGAATGCGAAAAAAATAAAAAATAAAATTTTTGACGCGATTTATTTTTTACATTTGTATGGAGCAGGTCGCCCCAGACGGCCAACACTCCATACAGATGTAAAAAAGAAATCTTGTCAAAAAATATTTTTTTATTTTTTTCGCATTCTATGCTCGATTCTGAACAAACTGTTTTCAGGTTTTGCGTTATTTTATTAACACGTTGTATATCAAAACATCAATCGGGCAGTAACAGATGCACATACCTATTATATTGGTATCTGTCGTCTTGTGACATTGAATGCTCAAGTTGTCAATTTATCTTGCTGACTGGTATAAAAAATATACTTGGTAATTTTACGAGTTTTAGGATGGTACAAAAAATCTACATAGTCCTTTGTAGACTGCACTTAATAAGATATGTACTTACATTACGTAGGTATATTGTGATCAAAAATTCCGTCCACTTTGTAAATAGTAATTTAAGGCAAATTTTATTTAAGAAAACCTTTTATTTATATACTGATAAAATAAGTATTCGAGTAATAAAACGTTCATACATTCATTGGTTGGTTTTATTCCAATATGTTTAACTACAGGGAAAAAATATGAGTTTTCAATGCCTAAAATTTAATTGTACTATTAATTTATTGAACTTCAAATGGAACACCATTTGAAGTTCAATAAATTTAATAGTACATCAATTAAAAAAACCTTAGTATTAAATTATGTAGTTTCAAATAAAGTGTGAATATTTTAACTTCATCATACCAAAATCTGATTATAAAAATTCGTTAGTTATATCATCATCACCATCAAAATTATTGCAATAGCACCAATGTGATTTGGATGTTTGTTACTTTAGTACAAGAATCAATAGAAAGGCACAAAGATGGTTTATAATCAAATCAAATCAAATAATTTAATTCGGAAGTGTTTCCATAATTCGTTAGTAATAAAGGTCTTAAAAGCTATGTTAGTAGGTATTACATTACTATTTACAAGTCAGTAGGATGCCCTATGCAACCTATCCCAGTGGAATAGGAAGGGACCATCCAGGCGCGCCGCCACCGTTTGCAGGAGGTAGGATAATGCACAGGTATTTTTTTATCCCGATTATATCTCCAAAGAATGAAATTGGGTATGGACGTTGATACGGAGTTGCAACTAAAAACTATCGGGCAAATACTAGCCATAGGCCTAGTATAATAAATCATTATATTTATATACAATTTGATTTCATAAGACTATTAATGAACCTATGTTCATTAATAAATAAATTGAAACTGAAAGATAGAAACAAACCTCAACTATACTATAACTGAATAATAATGGGGTTCAATCAAACGAAAGTACTCTTTGCGGTTTTTGGCAGAGTAAAAGTATCTTAAGTACCTAAGTACTTACTAAATATATCTTTACTCTGCCAAAACCCGCAAAGTTTTGCCCCACTAGTGCAAAATACCATTAGAAATGAACGATTAAAAATCCACCAATTCGAATTTATCGTCCGTTTTAAATATAGACGGCGGGTAGGCGTCGCAACACGCAAGCCCCAGTACATTTGCATAATACAACTTCAGTTGGAGTATTAAGTCTTAATTGTGTACCGTCCTGTGGGACGCTACATGCTCCTGAACGATAAAAGCAATTCTAACATTTCATTGCTGGAAGATTTACTGGTCTATTCCGAAGTTGAATTAAGTGGATTATTTATTTTTTAGTCTAGGACCCGGTTTTGTGAATCATGCTGGCTGAGCATATCATTTAAAAAAAAAATTATAATGGAGATAATAACATACCTTTCTGCTCTTATGCTGTGACACCTGACAATAAAGGAGAAAAAAGTTCGGGCTTCAGTTTCCACTATCGTATTTATTTACGTCATTGCTCAGGTATATTTTAACTTGTTTATGTTTGCTCGCTTCCTCGCATACTGAACCACCGTGTTAGACCGAATACGCAGAACACATTTAAATGGGAGAAAAAAGAAAAAGTGATGAAATAAATCAAGCTACAGTACGATTACTGTTAGTTAACCACTGACAGATAGTTTGCCTTCATTTAATTTTCAACTTTAATGTCCATATTAATATTCAATATTCAATATTTTATTCGTTCATCACAGTGTAACGGAATGGGCATACTCGTCGGTGTGTATCTATATAATTATTGATACAGGGAAGGAAATGACAAATTTTTATTTCTTACCCAAAGTTGGGAAATTTACTTAATAGTTAAAAGGAAGGTAGGAATCAATTAAGCTAGCATTCAAACGTGTAAATATTCAGTATCGGAAACTTATTTCATTTAAGAATATTGTATGAGTTTATTTCATGATAATGGGTACAAGGGTTTGTAATAGTGCGATATGAACTAGGCTTATAACAATCCTTTACAAAATGGATACCAAAGTAATATTTCTACCCTGGCAATCGCGTCATGACAGGAGGCGTAGGGCGACCATACGAATTTCCATCTTAATAGCTAGAGCATTGGGAGCTTAATTAAATGGGCGATACGACCAGTGGCGGGGGAAGGTGCGAATAATATCACGTGTTTATTGCATACCAGAGTTGGCGCGTGAATACGTACAACGGATTTTCAACCTTATTACCAAAGAGGTTAGGTGTTTCAAAGCTAATGATGATACTATTGTAAATCAATCAATAGAGCAATTATTTATTCTACGAATGGGTCGCAGGGGCACTTTTGCATGTCAAATGATAAAATTAATTAATATCATAATAATCTTGTAAAATAATTTAAGTTTTTCAGATTAAGGACCGATATAAACGGTTAACAGGAACGGTGGTGTCTCGGAACGGCGGGGATAGGAAGATGTCGGAGTAGTATGAGGGGTTTAAAAGGAGAAAACGGGGATGGCTGCGGCATTCAATTCTCGGCACCCGGACTGGCATAGCGTCCCTGACTGTTAGGCTGTGAAATTATTGGTGTGTTATCTTGATTATGGTGGATGGCTTGTCGTTATGGGGAAACTCTCCTTGTAATTATGAGTCATTTACTATTTTACGATTTTATAGTCATTTGTGAATTTAAAGTGGGAATTAGGGCCAAGTTATATTTAACTTATCGAATATATTCTATAAGGTTTATATGGCTAAATCAAACATGCCTTATTTGCCAGGGCTACCCTCTGGAATGCGGCATGTTTGGTAGGTGGTTTCAAAATACAGTCTAGACCATATTTGTCACTACGGACATCCGGGGGCTTTTATGGTTAATCAAACATAGCTGATTATCTAGGTTACCGAGAGATCGGTTATGTTTGAGTGATTGTTTTTGGGGCTAAGTTAGTGTTAGTGTTTCGGAATACAGTCTAGACCATATTTGTCACTACGGACATCCGGGGGCTTTTATGGTTAATCAAACATAGCTTATTATCTAGGTTACCGAGAGATCGGTTATGTTTGAGTGATTGTTTTTGGGACTAAGTTAGTGTTAGTGTTTCGGAATACAGTCTAGACCATATTTGTCACTACGGACATCCGGGGGCTTTTATGGTTAATCAAACATAGCTGATTATCTAGGCTACCGAGAGATCGGTTATGTTTGAGTGATTGTTTTTGGGACTAAGTTAGTGTTAGTGTTTCGAAATACAGTCTAGACCATATTTGTCACTACGGACATCCGGGGGCTTTTATGGTTAATCAAACATAGCTGATTATCTAGGCTACCGAGAGATCGGTTATGTTTGAGTGATTGGTTTTGGGACTAAGTTGGGGTTTAATGATTTCGGAAAACAGTCGGGATTATATTAGTCACTACGGACATCCGGGGGCTTTTATGGTTAATCAAATATAGCTAATAAGCCTGGGCTACTCCCAGGTATTAGTTATGTTTGAGCGATTGTTTCCGAAATGTAGTTGGGTTACATTCTAATCGCCTAAATCAGTCAGATCGCGGCCAAGATCAGTATATCTGCGGAGTCATCGCCACCTACCGGTGCCAACCCGGGTTGACTCCGTGTCCGTAGTTACCAGATTTGAGGTGTGGTCTGGCGTCTACCTTTTTACCAACATAGGAGACGAAACCCCGTAATGGGGCCCTCACGTCTCTCAGCACATCGGACGACGTAGACGTGGCTTGGTCATTCATGTGATAAGCACAGGAGGATACTCCGCTCGTTGAAATCGATCGGATGCCTGAGGGGTCGTTCAGCATTATATATATGTAAATATACTAGACTTATTTCCAGACAGGACGCCCTACTCGCTGTAACCCTCTAGCTCGATAAGAGCCCAGCGGGGGGGGGCAAATACACAGGCCGCTAGGTTTTGATACCTCAGTTTTGCCGACTGAACTACTTACAGTTTACCTAGGGATACATTCTTGCCTCTAAACTAAGGTATGGTTCTAGAGGTGAGCAGAATAGGGACTGGGGTAGATGTAGGGCTAAATTCACGCGTTATGGGGTGATAGGCTTATAACTATGTCTCCTGTAATTAAAAATATTTCTAGAACTTGTTTGACTTAAGGTTACTATTCCAATAGGGTCAAAAAAGGGTATAATTTATAAATGAAACTGAGATTAAGTTAAGTGCATTAAGTGGTCAAAGGAGTGTCAAGTTGCCGTGGGATACATGTGAAATATTATAACGGTGTGACAATTAATAGACATCAAAGAAAGGTAATTATTCTATTTATGACGATGAGATATCAGAATTGTTCCAGAAAGATGGAATAAGTCTGGGAATTGATGACAGGCGGAGCAGTTCATCAAATCCACCTAAAGTATCTTATTGTTATGAATGGATATCCTTCATTCTAGGCATTATACTATCAGGACTAGTTATTCTCCATTTAAGGCAAATTACTGTCTTGAGTGGACATTATTCATTCAAAGTACGATTTAGGTAGAATATTTCACATGTAAGGTACGGTTTACATTGACATTACACCAATGACATCAGTATAGAATGGTCTTAGGTATATATTGGCCATATAATATTGTAAATACAATATTTATTAACGTTAAAAGATGTCTGTTGAGATAGTTTCGGTGTTTCTCTCTAGACAGACCGTTAAGTTGGAAACGCTGGTAGATTCGTTCTTTGGGTCTTAAACCTTTAGGTAACTAGGTAGGTAAATAGTTAGGCCGTCCATACCTCATCCAAACGAGTGAGTAGCTATGTGTGAGTAAAAGAATTACCACACAAACCGTCGTTTAGAACTTTGGTTTAAAATACAATTACTTAGGGTAGACAACTAGCTCATAATAGGTTTAAATAAATAATCTACTTGCTATGAATTCTAAAAGCTGCTCTCTCGTTCAACCGGACGGATAATAGGAGGTAGGGGATTTTCTACCCAAAAATAAAAATATTTATACTAAAAATATAATGAGTGACATAGAATTATCATCCATAATGTAATTACCAATAATGAACGACAAACAGAATGATTTTACAATAATTCTTCATTGAATGAACTTATACTTTCATACTTAGGACTCTATTATAATTAGAACTAGGAGATTAGTAGTTGAAGCTAGGGTATAGTTAAGTCAATTTATGTACTGATAGGCTAGCTTTAATTATGTTAATGAAGAGTCCAAAACCTGCCTAGCTTTCATAAAAGGACCTGGATTATTACGGTACACAACATTTTATGGGGTCCTACCACTATTCGATCACGTACTGGCCAAACTACAGGTATTAGTAATAAAATACGCATTAAAAGTAGGTTTAATAAATAGGTCGATAGAATGCAAATTACAGTAGTCGTGTTAGAGCTTATTACAATTTATCCCGCGTTCTTAAGAGTCGGTGAGAAGCTGCTTTAGTCTATAGGTAGTTCTTAGGTTAAGGGTAAGAAGTTGTTCGTGGGGCGGGAATCGTTACATTTTGGTGAAGCCGTGACTCGGGATTGGTGAATTTGGGCTTAAATTCATCTTCTTATTCACAGCTTGCTCTGTCATATCTTCAGTGGCCATTAGGCCACATTTTGTTCTCGTGAAGTTGGAGGTTAGCTTGGCAGGAATTGGACTCTTCATTATTTTCTTTAAATCATCAGCTAGGGACTTCGCTAGGTCAGCTTCTAATTCAGTACTCATCTGAAAAGAAAAGAAAAAAATATCATTACTATATTATAGGTATATCACAAGTTTTCGGTATTTTTTGAGATATAATAGCATAATCAGTAGGGCGAGAATGTATAAATAATTAAAATCATAGACTCTGGGGGGCGTCTTTAAATGTAAACAATTAAAATTATGTATACGCGGGGGCGTATTCAGTATTCCTAATGATAAAAATAGTAGTAGCCCAAGCCTAGTATTGTTATTGTAAGCTTGATATGCCAAGGAGAAAGGAATGGAGGCTTTAGTATAATTAAGAGAAGAATTGCATTTTGCAATAAGTAAACAATGTACTAGGAACGCCGGCAATAATTATGAATTTTTCTTATTTGGGGGCGAGGCCTCATCAATAATACTTAAAAACAAAACAAAGTTTATTCACCCTTCGCCCTGCGTACATAATTGCGGTGATAATAGGGAAAGATTAGTGCCTACGTAAATTGTATGAAGCCAAGGAGCGAGCGAGAGCGAGCCGATCGCGGATCGCGATCGCGGCGGCTATGACTGGTCACGTGGCACGCCATTCGGCTTCGGCTTGATTCGGCTCAAATCGGAGAACTTCGCGATTACATTGCGAATGATGCTAATGTCGACAATTTTAGCTCTTTTTGTATTCAATGCAGGTAAAAATGGCTCTTATGTCATAAACGTAGTGTTGGTTGTCCCCCGGCTGAGGATTTTAGTTAGATTCAATCAAGGTTGACAGTCCTAAGCCTGTGAAGTACGAAGGGAAATCGATCGATCGATAACAAGTAATATTAGCTTGTACCTAACTGTAAATTGCTGTGCCCTTACAGGGTTCATGTCTCGATTCTAATTATTATTTTAAGACCCAATGTACGACATGATTATTATGCAATAAATTATGAATATGAATATGAACAACAGCTAGTAATATAATAAAATAAATCAAAGTAGTGTAGGTACTTGACCTTGTGCAAATAATTTTAAGATTTTATTAACTAATTTGTTATAATGATAATAACAACGCAATCCGCATTCGTAAAAAAACCAAAAAAACTAGCTCCATCAGAAAAAAAAAATATAATTTCGGATATTCCGATTCAATATAACTCGGAGATTGTATATGTCTCAAAAGATTCGGAAAACCGTTAATATCACTGAATTTGTATTAAAACCAACGAGTCCACTGAGTCCAGAGTGATTTTGTTTGAGGGATTCAAAGGATTTGTATTAAAACCAACGAGTCCGGAGTGATTTTGTTTGAGGGATTCAAAGGATTTGTATTAAAACCAACGAGTCCGGAGTGATTTTGTTTGAGGGATTCGAAGGAGTCGAAGAGCCGATAAGCGGAGTCGGTACCGATAAACGGAGTCGGTACCGATAAGCGGAGTCGGTACCGATAGCGGAGTCGGATTTAGTGTTTCGGATCACTCCGCGGAGCCGAGATTACCCATCTCTAAAAAAAAAGGATCATAGGATAAAAATCCGCGTGTGTTGTCAGTGTAGAATACTACTTTTACATTATTCAGTAATCATTGTATGATTATATTTATTAGATACACAAACGTAAAAACATGACGGCGGCATTATGATCAAAAATAGCTCGTTACTGAAGTTGACAAACGCTATGTGCGAGGAAGCTCAATAGTATCAAACCGTGGGGTGTCCCCTTAACAGCAAGCTGTGCTATGAACAGAAATACTTCGTTCGGATGGCGGAGTAATGTAGTATTTAGTAGGTAGTTATGACAGACGGTATAGATTTTGTATTCCGAAGATAGGAATAGCGATCCTAAAGAATTAATTATTTAAATTAATATTTGTAAGTGCTGCGGCTCGAACGACCGTGTGGATACTGATTAATAAAATTACTGCAGCCGGGAAAGGTTATGATTTCTGAACAAGTTCATACTGACTTGTGTCAAAGTAAAAAATTTTGGACATGACTGACAGTTGATTTTCACAATTGTTTTGAAAAAAAAGAAGTTTGTTTAGGACAAGGAATAAGTAATTAGAGTTATGTGTATTCATTGGATCAGTGCGGGAAAAGCTTCCGGTAACTATGGTAATAACAAACGGTTCTTACTAATATTATACATGCGCGAGTGTGCGAGTGTTTTGTTGCTATTCTTTCACGGCACAGCGGAGTGTCGTATGGATGTGATTTTACGTATGGAAATGGTTTGGAGACTGGAGAGTGGAAAGGGCTGGATTTCCAGCGCAGAAGGCACCTTGGTCCCCACTGAGAAATGTGAAGTATTGTTCCTGTAGTCACGTGGGCGGAATCACGGGCATCGGCTGGAAGAAAATATGGTATATTCATGCGCGATTATTCAAGACACGGGGTAAGTGCTGTAATTAGATTTGAGTGAAGAAGTTATGTATTTATGCCAAACGATTAAGATCATTGTGTTAACTTAATTCGAACGCCTAACTTTGTCTATAGCCAGTGGAGGCGTTTTCTTTTCGTGTCGTGGGCTCGTAAACATAGTAATATCAATACATATTTGGCATTTTTATTTTAACTAACGAATGCGGTGCATAATTTTGGGCAACATTCGTAATAACATAGTGGCGCGGGCGGAGAACGCTGGCTCTCCAAGACGTGGGACTGGGTTCGATTCCCGGCAGTGAAACTTTTATTTTTATATTTTTCCCTTTTTATGTGCATGATAATTTAAGTTTGTTTGTGTGTTTTAAAGTTCACGCGCAGCGATGAAATACGGTTACAAGATAGATTGTAATTGTTGTTGCAAAGGTGCTCTAAACATGAAACTTGCGTCATATACTGGCTGTTGAGTAGCGTAGCTTAAAAACATTTGAGTCTAGGCTCCTAATGTAAAACTTTTATATACCTAAAAGGACTTCATTAACAAAGTACATAGCTATGGGAACATATTAAGAGTTCTTACGCCCACATAAGCGGGAGCGGTAGCGTGTATTGCGGGATGCTTTCTTTTGATTCGGGATTGCGACGTAACTATCGGTGTTTGTTCAAGAACCGATAGAGTAGTTAGTTGGTAATGATTTCTTGGTCTCTTAATATTCTATCTAAATAAAAATAAAAAAATTGCGACGCATCGTGCAGCGTAATTTCTACGTCTTTTGAAAAATATATATATACATTTACGGCGTCGTAAGTCCTATAGTTATGTTTATTTATTTTATGGGTTAACTTAAAGTTATAGTTTGATATCATACTAATTTTACGGTAAAATAAAAGTACAATTTACAGAAGAAAAATAGAATGTAATACTGTTTTTCACAAAAGGAATTTTAAGAAAACTGAAGGTGTTTTCTCAGTTTTTAAAATAAATCTTTGACTTTCAGTCATGTCAGCCTCGTAGAAGGTTTGGTGATATGAAGTGTAATCATTCATGTATCTAATGATTCTTGTTTACTGCAAAATTGAGAACCGAAGCGACACTTCTCTCTGTCAAGTTTGAATAGGACTCCCAACAGAACTTATTTATTTTGAGTTAAGAAATAAAAAGGGAAGATTAGAACCATGTTATGATGTTAGCCTAAATTTAAGAGCTGATTATTTGAGTGCGTTGTTGGTTTTGAATAGATACTAATGGTGGTGTCATGGTATTGGCTGGGAGAGCGGATGTTTTAATAATGGCAATAATAAATAAATTTTATTTCAGATTATTACAATATTCATAGCGTGTGCATAGACACGTACTTATATCTACTTGACTCTAAATTGAGCGACATAGCAGCAGTGCAGTTTTACAGGGTTCGCTCGGATTGGGCGTAAGAACCTTTAAGGCGGTGCATTGGAAATTATCACGTGCTGTTGAGGCGCCGTTCTGATTAGACTAAGAAACAATGGGGTCTGATTTTCGGATGTACCATACATCTCGACGGTATGATTGTTCGACTGATTTTATAGATACATTGCTTAAGGTTCCCTCGATAGAAAGAAGGCAAACTTGGGTCTGTATTTCCTGTTTGCTCAGCCTACTCAAGCGATGCATAGTTTTGCGACACAGTCAAGGGGATGCTGTAGTGTTATGTTTCACCTGGAATCTCATTTTATGAACCTTTTAATAAACCGTCACTGGGATGGGTATTTGTCGAAGTTTGCCCAGGGCAGCGATTCCCGAAGAGTGTTATATCTCGTGTTTCCTCGTGTGCGGAGGGCATCAGCGTGTCCCTGTCTGGGGGGCGTGTGCGACACAAGTCAGGGCATCTCTTTTAAAGTACCCTAAAAATTACTGCACGAGGGTATCACAGTTAGTTGATCTCCATCTGAGTATTGACATAGGGAGCTTAGGAGTCTGGTTATTTTTATGGAGTAGGGTTGTTTTTCAGTTGAAACACCATGGCCGCCTTGGTACCTTGTTTACACGTCGCGAGGTTGGGCCTCTGCCTGCGTTTGGTTGCTATGCATCGCGGGGTCAAGATGCATTTTTGTGTGGGCGGTGGGGTGAGCAAGAAGTGGGTATCGGAATAGCCGGATAATGAGAAAATGATGTATTGCGTGGTAATACAAATTTTAGTAGATTCGAATTGGCGGGAAATATTGAATTTCGCTTTTGCTTCGTATCTTCCCTATATATTCAGGAAAATAGAAGTCGGATATGTATATCAAATTCAACTAATTTGTTGATGCTAATTTCAAATTTTATGTTAGATTTTAAATTCAAAATGGGGTACCTGGCTTATTTGGAAAAAGTCGGATATGTATATCAAATTCAACTAATTTGTTGATGCTAATTTCAAATTTTATGTTAGATTTTAAATTCAAAATGGGGTACCTGGCTTTTTTGGAAAAAGTCGGATATATATATCAAATTCAACTAATTTGTTGATGCTAATTTCAAATTTTATGTTAGATTTTAAATTCAAATGGGGTACCTGGCCTTTTTGGAAAAGGTCGATATGTATATCAAATTCAACTAATTTGTTGATGCTAATTTCAAATTTATGTTAGATTTTAAATTCAAAATGGGGTACCTGGCTTTTTTGGAAAAGGTCGATATGTATATCAAATTCAACTAATTTGTTAATGCTAATTTCAAATTTTGTGTTAGATTTTAAATTCAAAATGGTTTACCTGGCTTTTTTGGAAAAGGTCGATATGTATATCAAATTCAACTAATTTGTTAATGCTAAGTTCAAATTTTGGGTTGGATTTTAAATTCAAAATGAAACTTACCTGACTTTTTTGGAAAAGTCGATATGTATATCAAATTCAACTAATTTACGGTTGCTAATTTCAAATTTTGGGTTAATCTTGGAATTTAAGATGGCGGACCTGACTTATTAGAAAAGGTCGTTATGTATATCGAGTTCAACTAATTTACGGTTACTACAATTGAAGTTTTAGCTCAATATTGAGATTAGAGATGACGAAACTGACTTACGGTAAAGTCATGTATAATGGTTATGATATATCTATTACGGAAGATGAGGTTAAGAGGGGTAGTTATTTATTTTATCTTATTTTTACTTATAGTAGATGAATCGCTGGCGAGTGTGAACATCCTTATGGGGTAATAATATATTGAACAAATTAAAGTTCAGTAAGTTTTTTTAATCTGTTTATCAAGTGATTACACATCGTAAGCTTTGGCTACCTGTAGCAATCGAGTGAGCAGGCGAATGAGGAAGGAATGAAATGATGTGACGTTTGGACATATTAATGGGGGTTTTTGGAAGGCGATGGATGGAAATATATTATGTGGGGAAGGGGGAAGCATGTTTGAGGTTTTCTGTAAACGTGGGTTGCTACAGTTAGACAATAGCTGGAGTGTAATCAAATAACCTAGATTTGTTGGTTTTGCTGGGGAACAAAAAAAAAGGGGGGAAGAAACAATAAGTCCCTAGACTCTTATCATTAGGTTAAAATCGAGGAATCGATTCGACTCTTAACATCTGGAGTATTGTTTGGGGACTTATACTACACACGATGTATTATGCAAAGGTATACACATCACGTGTCGGTTAAAATAAGTCAAAAATTGCGAGGCAATCGCCATTGAATCAATAGAACTACGCAAGAGGGTATAATAAATCGTAACGAACGTACAATTTTAGTTGACTGGTTCATATTTTAATTAAAGAATAGTGGATATCTGAATCCCTACACAAGGGTTTTTTTTTTGTTTGCGCGGGAAGTTTTTGTGGTATCATCCATTATCCGGACAATGTGGATAAGAATTGGAGGATGCCCAGCCAGATCCAAAGATTCAGTTTGATACTGCAAACTCGGAACAATAGGTTCTATCAGCCTCACAACCTGGTATCTCGTGCAAATGGGAAAAATGGGTGAAGGATATTCATGAGTTTTATTTAAGAACAAGTCATAATGGGAATTGGCTTATTTTATAAGACATGTGACACACTCCATGAAAACTTGACTGGAAAAGTGATGACGTGATGAGATTTGGTTCGAATTTCAATTAATGAGTAGTGAGCATCTGAGTCTTACATAAAGGGTTTTTCCAGTTTGCGTGGAAAGTTTTTGGGGTATCATTCATATCCGGACAATGTGGATCAGAATTGGAGGATGCCCAGCCAGATCCAAAGATTCAGTTTGATACTGCAAACTCGGAACATTAGGTTCTATCAGCCTCACAACCTGGTATTTCGTGCAAATGGGGAAGTACTGGGTAAGGGTATTCATGGCTCATTATTGAATTTCAAAGGACTGAGTTTCTGTACCAAGTCACTAACAGTCAATTAGTAATGGTTAAAAACACACCACGAGTTTAATCAAGGGAGGATTGTCACTGACAAATCTAGGGCTAAGGGATGAAGATACTACATGCATAACCTCTTAGGTCATGCATTGCGTATCGTTCATGGGGGCGGCTGTAACGGAATGGGCATACTCGTCGGTGTGTATCTATATAATTATTGATACAGGGAAGGAAATGACAAATTTTTATTTCTTACCCAAAGTTGGGAAATTTACTTAATAGTTAAAAGGAAGGTAGGAATCAATTAAGCTAGCATTCAAACGTGTAAATATTCAGTATCGGAAACTTATTTCATTTAAGAATATTGTATGAGTTTATTTCATGATAATGGGTACAAGGGTTTGTAATAGTGCGATATGAACTAGGCTTATAACAATCCTTTACAAAATGGATACCAAAGTAATATTTCTACCCTGGCAATCGCGTCATGACAGGAGGCGTAGGGCGACCATACGAATTTCCATCTTAATAGCTAGAGCATTGGGAGCTTAATTAAATGGGCGATACGACCAGTGGCGGGGGAAGGTGCGAATAATATCACGTGTTTATTGCATACCAGAGTTGGCGCGTGAATACGTACAACGGATTTTCAACCTTATTACCAAAGAGGTTAGGTGTTTCAAAGCTAATGATGATACTATTGTAAATCAATCAATAGAGCAATTATTTATTCTACGAATGGGTCGCAGGGGCACTTTTGCATGTCAAATGATAAAATTAATTAATATCATAATAATCTTGTAAAATAATTTAAGTTTTTCAGATTAAGGACCGATATAAACGGTTAACAGGAACGGTGGTGTCTCGGAACGGCGGGGATAGGAAGATGTCGGAGTAGTATGAGGGGTTTAAAAGGAGAAAACGGGGATGGCTGCGGCATTCAATTCTCGGCACCCGGACTGGCATAGCGTCCCTGACTGTTAGGCTGTGAAATTATTGGTGTGTTATCTTGATTATGGTGGATGGCTTGTCGTTATGGGGAAACTCTCCTTGTAATTATGAGTCATTTACTATTTTACGATTTTATAGTCATTTGTGAATTTAAAGTGGGAATTAGGGCCAAGTTATATTTAACTTATCGAATATATTCTATAAGGTTTATATGGCTAAATCAAACATGCCTTATTTGCCAGGGCTACCCTCTGGAATGCGGCATGTTTGGTAGGTGGTTTCAAAATACAGTCTAGACCATATTTGTCACTACGGACATCCGGGGGCTTTTATGGTTAATCAAACATAGCTGATTATCTAGGTTACCGAGAGATCGGTTATGTTTGAGTGATTGTTTTTGGGGCTAAGTTAGTGTTAGTGTTTCGGAATACAGTCTAGACCATATTTGTCACTACGGACATCCGGGGGCTTTTATGGTTAATCAAACATAGCTTATTATCTAGGTTACCGAGAGATCGGTTATGTTTGAGTGATTGTTTTTGGGACTAAGTTAGTGTTAGTGTTTCGGAATACAGTCTAGACCATATTTGTCACTACGGACATCCGGGGGCTTTTATGGTTAATCAAACATAGCTGATTATCTAGGCTACCGAGAGATCGGTTATGTTTGAGTGATTGTTTTTGGGACTAAGTTAGTGTTAGTGTTTCGAAATACAGTCTAGACCATATTTGTCACTACGGACATCCGGGGGCTTTTATGGTTAATCAAACATAGCTGATTATCTAGGCTACCGAGAGATCGGTTATGTTTGAGTGATTGGTTTTGGGACTAAGTTGGGGTTTAATGATTTCGGAAAACAGTCGGGATTATATTAGTCACTACGGACATCCGGGGGCTTTTATGGTTAATCAAATATAGCTAATAAGCCTGGGCTACTCCCAGGTATTAGTTATGTTTGAGCGATTGCTTCCGAAATGTAGTTGGGTTACATTCTAATCGCCTAAATCAGTCAGATCGCGGCCAAGATCAGTATATCTGCGGAGTCATCGCCACCTACCGGTGCCAACCCGGGTTGACTCCGTGTCCGTAGTTACCAGATTTGAGGTGTGGTCTGGCGTCTACCTTTTTACCAACATAGGAGACGAAACCCCGTAATGGGGCCCTCACGTCTCTCAGCACATCGGACGACGTAGACGTGGCTTGGTCATTCATGTGATAAGCACAGGAGGATACTCCGCTCGTTGAAATCGATCGGATGCCTGAGGGGTCGTTCAGCATTATATATATGTAAATATACTAGACTTATTTCCAGACAGGACGCCCTACTCGCTGTAACCCTCTAGCTCGATAAGAGCCCAGCGGGGGGGGGCAAATACACAGGCCGCTAGGTTTTGATACCTCAGTTTTGCCGACTGAACTACTTACAGTTTACCTAGGGATACATTCTTGCCTCTAAACTAAGGTATGGTTCTAGAGGTGAGCAGAATAGGGACTGGGGTAGATGTAGGGCTAAATTCACGCGTTATGGGGTGATAGGCTTATAACTATGTCTCCTGTAATTAAAAATATTTCTAGAACTTGTTTGACTTAAGGTTACTATTCCAATAGGGTCAAAAAAGGGTATAATTTATAAATGAAACTGAGATTAAGTTAAGTGCATTAAGTGGTCAAAGGAGTGTCAAGTTGCCGTGGGATACATGTGAAATATTATAACGGTGTGACAATTAATAGACATCAAAGAAAGGTAATTATTCTATTTATGACGATGAGATATCAGAATTGTTCCAGAAAGATGGAATAAGTCTGGGAATTGATGACAGGCGGAGCAGTTCATCAAATCCACCTAAAGTATCTTATTGTTATGAATGGATATCCTTCATTCTAGGCATTATACTATCAGGACTAGTTATTCTCCATTTAAGGCAAATTACTGTCTTGAGTGGACATTATTCATTCAAAGTACGATTTAGGTAGAATATTTCACATGTAAGGTACGGTTTACATTGACATTACACCAATGACATCAGTATAGAATGGTCTTAGGTATATATTGGCCATATAATATTGTAAATACAATATTTATTAACGTTAAAAGATGTCTGTTGAGATAGTTTCGGTGTTTCTCTCTAGACAGACCGTTAAGTTGGAAACGCTGGTAGATTCGTTCTTTGGGTCTTAAACCTTTAGGTAACTAGGTAGGTAAATAGTTAGGCCGTCCATACCTCATCCAAACGAGTGAGTAGCTATGTGTGAGTAAAAGAATTACCACACAAACCGTCGTTTAGAACTTTGGTTTAAAATACAATTACTTAGGGTAGACAACTAGCTCATAATAGGTTTAAATAAATAATCTACTTGCTATGAATTCTAAAAGCTGCTCTCTCGTTCAACCGGACGGATAATAGGAGGTAGGGGATTTTCTACCCAAAAATAAAAATATTTATACTAAAAATATAATGAGTGACATAGAATTATCATCCATAATGTAATTACCAATAATGAACGACAAACAGAATGATTTTACAATAATTCTTCATTGAATGAACTTATACTTTCATACTTAGGACTCTATTATAATTAGAACTAGGAGATTAGTAGTTGAAGCTAGGGTATAGTTAAGTCAATTTATGTACTGATAGGCTAGCTTTAATTATGTTAATGAAGAGTCCAAAACCTGCCTAGCTTTCATAAAAGGACCTGGATTATTACGGTACACAACATTTTATGGGGTCCTACCACTATTCGATCACGTACTGGCCAAACTACAGGTATTAGTAATAAAATACGCATTAAAAGTAGGTTTAATAAATAGGTCGATAGAATGCAAATTACAGTAGTCGTGTTAGAGCTTATTACAATTTATCCCGCGTTCTTAAGAGTCGGTGAGAAGCTGCTTTAGTCTATAGGTAGTTCTTAGGTTAAGGGTAAGAAGTTGTTCGTGGGGCGGGAATCGTTACATTTTGGTGAAGCCGTGACTCGGGATTGGTGAATTTGGGCTTAAATTCATCTTCTTATTCACAGCTTGCTCTGTCATATCTTCAGTGGCCATTAGGCCACATTTTGTTCTCGTGAAGTTGGAGGTTAGCTTGGCAGGAATTGGACTCTTCATTATTTTCTTTAAATCATCAGCTAGGGACTTCGCTAGGTCAGCTTCTAATTCAGTACTCATCTGAAAAGAAAAGAAAAAAATATCATTACTATATTATAGGTATATCACAAGTTTTCGGTATTTTTTGAGATATAATAGCATAATCAGTAGGGCGAGAATGTATAAATAATTAAAATCATAGACTCTGGGGGGCGTCTTTAAATGTAAACAATTAAAATTATGTATACGCGGGGGCGTATTCAGTATTCCTAATGATAAAAATAGTAGTAGCCCAAGCCTAGTATTGTTATTGTAAGCTTGATATGCCAAGGAGAAAGGAATGGAGGCTTTAGTATAATTAAGAGAAGAATTGCATTTTGCAATAAGTAAACAATGTACTAGGAACGCCGGCAATAATTATGAATTTTTCTTATTTGGGGGCGAGGCCTCATCAATAATACTTAAAAACAAAACAAAGTTTATTCACCCTTCGCCCTGCGTACATAATTGCGGTGATAATAGGGAAAGATTAGTGCCTACGTAAATTGTATGAAGCCAAGGAGCGAGCGAGAGCGAGCCGATCGCGGATCGCGATCGCGGCGGCTATGACTGGTCACGTGGCACGCCATTCGGCTTCGGCTTGATTCGGCTCAAATCGGAGAACTTCGCGATTACATTGCGAATGATGCTAATGTCGACAATTTTAGCTCTTTTTGTATTCAATGCAGGTAAAAATGGCTCTTATGTCATAAACGTAGTGTTGGTTGTCCCCCGGCTGAGGATTTTAGTTAGATTCAATCAAGGTTGACAGTCCTAAGCCTGTGAAGTACGAAGGGAAATCGATCGATCGATAACAAGTAATATTAGCTTGTACCTAACTGTAAATTGCTGTGCCCTTACAGGGTTCATGTCTCGATTCTAATTATTATTTTAAGACCCAATGTACGACATGATTATTATGCAATAAATTATGAATATGAATATGAACAACAGCTAGTAATATAATAAAATAAATCAAAGTAGTGTAGGTACTTGACCTTGTGCAAATAATTTTAAGATTTTATTAACTAATTTGTTATAATGATAATAACAACGCAATCCGCATTCGTAAAAAAACCAAAAAAACTAGCTCCATCAGAAAAAAAAAATATAATTTCGGATATTCCGATTCAATATAACTCGGAGATTGTATATGTCTCAAAAGATTCGGAAAACCGTTAATATCACTGAATTTGTATTAAAACCAACGAGTCCACTGAGTCCAGAGTGATTTTGTTTGAGGGATTCAAAGGATTTGTATTAAAACCAACGAGTCCGGAGTGATTTTGTTTGAGGGATTCAAAGGATTTGTATTAAAACCAACGAGTCCGGAGTGATTTTGTTTGAGGGATTCGAAGGAGTCGAAGAGCCGATAAGCGGAGTCGGTACCGATAAACGGAGTCGGTACCGATAAGCGGAGTCGGTACCGATAGCGGAGTCGGATTTAGTGTTTCGGATCACTCCGCGGAGCCGAGATTACCCATCTCTAAAAAAAAAGGATCATAGGATAAAAATCCGCGTGTGTTGTCAGTGTAGAATACTACTTTTACATTATTCAGTAATCATTGTATGATTATATTTATTAGATACACAAACGTAAAAACATGACGGCGGCATTATGATCAAAAATAGCTCGTTACTGAAGTTGACAAACGCTATGTGCGAGGAAGCTCAATAGTATCAAACCGTGGGGTGTCCCCTTAACAGCAAGCTGTGCTATGAACAGAAATACTTCGTTCGGATGGCGGAGTAATGTAGTATTTAGTAGGTAGTTATGACAGACGGTATAGATTTTGTATTCCGAAGATAGGAATAGCGATCCTAAAGAATTAATTATTTAAATTAATATTTGTAAGTGCTGCGGCTCGAACGACCGTGTGGATACTGATTAATAAAATTACTGCAGCCGGGAAAGGTTATGATTTCTGAACAAGTTCATACTGACTTGTGTCAAAGTAAAAAATTTTGGACATGACTGACAGTTGATTTTCACAATTGTTTTGAAAAAAAAGAAGTTTGTTTAGGACAAGGAATAAGTAATTAGAGTTATGTGTATTCATTGGATCAGTGCGGGAAAAGCTTCCGGTAACTATGGTAATAACAAACGGTTCTTACTAATATTATACATGCGCGAGTGTGCGAGTGTTTTGTTGCTATTCTTTCACGGCACAGCGGAGTGTCGTATGGATGTGATTTTACGTATGGAAATGGTTTGGAGACTGGAGAGTGGAAAGGGCTGGATTTCCAGCGCAGAAGGCACCTTGGTCCCCACTGAGAAATGTGAAGTATTGTTCCTGTAGTCACGTGGGCGGAATCACGGGCATCGGCTGGAAGAAAATATGGTATATTCATGCGCGATTATTCAAGACACGGGGTAAGTGCTGTAATTAGATTTGAGTGAAGAAGTTATGTATTTATGCCAAACGATTAAGATCATTGTGTTAACTTAATTCGAACGCCTAACTTTGTCTATAGCCAGTGGAGGCGTTTTCTTTTCGTGTCGTGGGCTCGTAAACATAGTAATATCAATACATATTTGGCATTTTTATTTTAACTAACGAATGCGGTGCATAATTTTGGGCAACATTCGTAATAACATAGTGGCGCGGGCGGAGAACGCTGGCTCTCCAAGACGTGGGACTGGGTTCGATTCCCGGCAGTGAAACTTTTATTTTTATATTTTTCCCTTTTTATGTGCATGATAATTTAAGTTTGTTTGTGTGTTTTAAAGTTCACGCGCAGCGATGAAATACGGTTACAAGATAGATTGTAATTGTTGTTGCAAAGGTGCTCTAAACATGAAACTTGCGTCATATACTGGCTGTTGAGTAGCGTAGCTTAAAAACATTTGAGTCTAGGCTCCTAATGTAAAACTTTTATATACCTAAAAGGACTTCATTAACAAAGTACATAGCTATGGGAACATATTAAGAGTTCTTACGCCCACATAAGCGGGAGCGGTAGCGTGTATTGCGGGATGCTTTCTTTTGATTCGGGATTGCGACGTAACTATCGGTGTTTGTTCAAGAACCGATAGAGTAGTTAGTTGGTAATGATTTCTTGGTCTCTTAATATTCTATCTAAATAAAAATAAAAAAATTGCGACGCATCGTGCAGCGTAATTTCTACGTCTTTTGAAAAATATATATATACATTTACGGCGTCGTAAGTCCTATAGTTATGTTTATTTATTTTATGGGTTAACTTAAAGTTATAGTTTGATATCATACTAATTTTACGGTAAAATAAAAGTACAATTTACAGAAGAAAAATAGAATGTAATACTGTTTTTCACAAAAGGAATTTTAAGAAAACTGAAGGTGTTTTCTCAGTTTTTAAAATAAATCTTTGACTTTCAGTCATGTCAGCCTCGTAGAAGGTTTGGTGATATGAAGTGTAATCATTCATGTATCTAATGATTCTTGTTTACTGCAAAATTGAGAACCGAAGCGACACTTCTCTCTGTCAAGTTTGAATAGGACTCCCAACAGAACTTATTTATTTTGAGTTAAGAAATAAAAAGGGAAGATTAGAACCATGTTATGATGTTAGCCTAAATTTAAGAGCTGATTATTTGAGTGCGTTGTTGGTTTTGAATAGATACTAATGGTGGTGTCATGGTATTGGCTGGGAGAGCGGATGTTTTAATAATGGCAATAATAAATAAATTTTATTTCAGATTATTACAATATTCATAGCGTGTGCATAGACACGTACTTATATCTACTTGACTCTAAATTGAGCGACATAGCAGCAGTGCAGTTTTACAGGGTTCGCTCGGATTGGGCGTAAGAACCTTTAAGGCGGTGCATTGGAAATTATCACGTGCTGTTGAGGCGCCGTTCTGATTAGACTAAGAAACAATGGGGTCTGATTTTCGGATGTACCATACATCTCGACGGTATGATTGTTCGACTGATTTTATAGATACATTGCTTAAGGTTCCCTCGATAGAAAGAAGGCAAACTTGGGTCTGTATTTCCTGTTTGCTCAGCCTACTCAAGCGATGCATAGTTTTGCGACACAGTCAAGGGGATGCTGTAGTGTTATGTTTCACCTGGAATCTCATTTTATGAACCTTTTAATAAACCGTCACTGGGATGGGTATTTGTCGAAGTTTGCCCAGGGCAGCGATTCCCGAAGAGTGTTATATCTCGTGTTTCCTCGTGTGCGGAGGGCATCAGCGTGTCCCTGTCTGGGGGGCGTGTGCGACACAAGTCAGGGCATCTCTTTTAAAGTACCCTAAAAATTACTGCACGAGGGTATCACAGTTAGTTGATCTCCATCTGAGTATTGACATAGGGAGCTTAGGAGTCTGGTTATTTTTATGGAGTAGGGTTGTTTTTCAGTTGAAACACCATGGCCGCCTTGGTACCTTGTTTACACGTCGCGAGGTTGGGCCTCTGCCTGCGTTTGGTTGCTATGCATCGCGGGGTCAAGATGCATTTTTGTGTGGGCGGTGGGGTGAGCAAGAAGTGGGTATCGGAATAGCCGGATAATGAGAAAATGATGTATTGCGTGGTAATACAAATTTTAGTAGATTCGAATTGGCGGGAAATATTGAATTTCGCTTTTGCTTCGTATCTTCCCTATATATTCAGGAAAATAGAAGTCGGATATGTATATCAAATTCAACTAATTTGTTGATGCTAATTTCAAATTTTATGTTAGATTTTAAATTCAAAATGGGGTACCTGGCTTATTTGGAAAAAGTCGGATATGTATATCAAATTCAACTAATTTGTTGATGCTAATTTCAAATTTTATGTTAGATTTTAAATTCAAAATGGGGTACCTGGCTTTTTTGGAAAAAGTCGGATATATATATCAAATTCAACTAATTTGTTGATGCTAATTTCAAATTTTATGTTAGATTTTAAATTCAAATGGGGTACCTGGCCTTTTTGGAAAAGGTCGATATGTATATCAAATTCAACTAATTTGTTGATGCTAATTTCAAATTTATGTTAGATTTTAAATTCAAAATGGGGTACCTGGCTTTTTTGGAAAAGGTCGATATGTATATCAAATTCAACTAATTTGTTAATGCTAATTTCAAATTTTGTGTTAGATTTTAAATTCAAAATGGTTTACCTGGCTTTTTTGGAAAAGGTCGATATGTATATCAAATTCAACTAATTTGTTAATGCTAAGTTCAAATTTTGGGTTGGATTTTAAATTCAAAATGAAACTTACCTGACTTTTTTGGAAAAGTCGATATGTATATCAAATTCAACTAATTTACGGTTGCTAATTTCAAATTTTGGGTTAATCTTGGAATTTAAGATGGCGGACCTGACTTATTAGAAAAGGTCGTTATGTATATCGAGTTCAACTAATTTACGGTTACTACAATTGAAGTTTTAGCTCAATATTGAGATTAGAGATGACGAAACTGACTTACGGTAAAGTCATGTATAATGGTTATGATATATCTATTACGGAAGATGAGGTTAAGAGGGGTAGTTATTTATTTTATCTTATTTTTACTTATAGTAGATGAATCGCTGGCGAGTGTGAACATCCTTATGGGGTAATAATATATTGAACAAATTAAAGTTCAGTAAGTTTTTTTAATCTGTTTATCAAGTGATTACACATCGTAAGCTTTGGCTACCTGTAGCAATCGAGTGAGCAGGCGAATGAGGAAGGAATGAAATGATGTGACGTTTGGACATATTAATGGGGGTTTTTGGAAGGCGATGGATGGAAATATATTATGTGGGGAAGGGGGAAGCATGTTTGAGGTTTTCTGTAAACGTGGGTTGCTACAGTTAGACAATAGCTGGAGTGTAATCAAATAACCTAGATTTGTTGGTTTTGCTGGGGAACAAAAAAAAAGGGGGGAAGAAACAATAAGTCCCTAGACTCTTATCATTAGGTTAAAATCGAGGAATCGATTCGACTCTTAACATCTGGAGTATTGTTTGGGGACTTATACTACACACGATGTATTATGCAAAGGTATACACATCACGTGTCGGTTAAAATAAGTCAAAAATTGCGAGGCAATCGCCATTGAATCAATAGAACTACGCAAGAGGGTATAATAAATCGTAACGAACGTACAATTTTAGTTGACTGGTTCATATTTTAATTAAAGAATAGTGGATATCTGAATCCCTACACAAGGGTTTTTTTTTTGTTTGCGCGGGAAGTTTTTGTGGTATCATCCATTATCCGGACAATGTGGATAAGAATTGGAGGATGCCCAGCCAGATCCAAAGATTCAGTTTGATACTGCAAACTCGGAACAATAGGTTCTATCAGCCTCACAACCTGGTATCTCGTGCAAATGGGAAAAATGGGTGAAGGATATTCATGAGTTTTATTTAAGAACAAGTCATAATGGGAATTGGCTTATTTTATAAGACATGTGACACACTCCATGAAAACTTGACTGGAAAAGTGATGACGTGATGAGATTTGGTTCGAATTTCAATTAATGAGTAGTGAGCATCTGAGTCTTACATAAAGGGTTTTTCCAGTTTGCGTGGAAAGTTTTTGGGGTATCATTCATATCCGGACAATGTGGATCAGAATTGGAGGATGCCCAGCCAGATCCAAAGATTCAGTTTGATACTGCAAACTCGGAACATTAGGTTCTATCAGCCTCACAACCTGGTATTTCGTGCAAATGGGGAAGTACTGGGTAAGGGTATTCATGGCTCATTATTGAATTTCAAAGGACTGAGTTTCTGTACCAAGTCACTAACAGTCAATTAGTAATGGTTAAAAACACACCACGAGTTTAATCAAGGGAGGATTGTCACTGACAAATCTAGGGCTAAGGGATGAAGATACTACATGCATAACCTCTTAGGTCATGCATTGCGTATCGTTCATGGGGGCGGCTGTAACGGAATGGGCATACTCGTCGGTGTGTATCTATATAATTATTGATACAGGGAAGGAAATGACAAATTTTTATTTCTTACCCAAAGTTGGGAAATTTACTTAATAGTTAAAAGGAAGGTAGGAATCAATTAAGCTAGCATTCAAACGTGTAAATATTCAGTATCGGAAACTTATTTCATTTAAGAATATTGTATGAGTTTATTTCATGATAATGGGTACAAGGGTTTGTAATAGTGCGATATGAACTAGGCTTATAACAATCCTTTACAAAATGGATACCAAAGTAATATTTCTACCCTGGCAATCGCGTCATGACAGGAGGCGTAGGGCGACCATACGAATTTCCATCTTAATAGCTAGAGCATTGGGAGCTTAATTAAATGGGCGATACGACCAGTGGCGGGGGAAGGTGCGAATAATATCACGTGTTTATTGCATACCAGAGTTGGCGCGTGAATACGTACAACGGATTTTCAACCTTATTACCAAAGAGGTTAGGTGTTTCAAAGCTAATGATGATACTATTGTAAATCAATCAATAGAGCAATTATTTATTCTACGAATGGGTCGCAGGGGCACTTTTGCATGTCAAATGATAAAATTAATTAATATCATAATAATCTTGTAAAATAATTTAAGTTTTTCAGATTAAGGACCGATATAAACGGTTAACAGGAACGGTGGTGTCTCGGAACGGCGGGGATAGGAAGATGTCGGAGTAGTATGAGGGGTTTAAAAGGAGAAAACGGGGATGGCTGCGGCATTCAATTCTCGGCACCCGGACTGGCATAGCGTCCCTGACTGTTAGGCTGTGAAATTATTGGTGTGTTATCTTGATTATGGTGGATGGCTTGTCGTTATGGGGAAACTCTCCTTGTAATTATGAGTCATTTACTATTTTACGATTTTATAGTCATTTGTGAATTTAAAGTGGGAATTAGGGCCAAGTTATATTTAACTTATCGAATATATTCTATAAGGTTTATATGGCTAAATCAAACATGCCTTATTTGCCAGGGCTACCCTCTGGAATGCGGCATGTTTGGTAGGTGGTTTCAAAATACAGTCTAGACCATATTTGTCACTACGGACATCCGGGGGCTTTTATGGTTAATCAAACATAGCTGATTATCTAGGTTACCGAGAGATCGGTTATGTTTGAGTGATTGTTTTTGGGGCTAAGTTAGTGTTAGTGTTTCGGAATACAGTCTAGACCATATTTGTCACTACGGACATCCGGGGGCTTTTATGGTTAATCAAACATAGCTTATTATCTAGGTTACCGAGAGATCGGTTATGTTTGAGTGATTGTTTTTGGGACTAAGTTAGTGTTAGTGTTTCGGAATACAGTCTAGACCATATTTGTCACTACGGACATCCGGGGGCTTTTATGGTTAATCAAACATAGCTGATTATCTAGGCTACCGAGAGATCGGTTATGTTTGAGTGATTGTTTTTGGGACTAAGTTAGTGTTAGTGTTTCGAAATACAGTCTAGACCATATTTGTCACTACGGACATCCGGGGGCTTTTATGGTTAATCAAACATAGCTGATTATCTAGGCTACCGAGAGATCGGTTATGTTTGAGTGATTGGTTTTGGGACTAAGTTGGGGTTTAATGATTTCGGAAAACAGTCGGGATTATATTAGTCACTACGGACATCCGGGGGCTTTTATGGTTAATCAAATATAGCTAATAAGCCTGGGCTACTCCCAGGTATTAGTTATGTTTGAGCGATTGCTTCCGAAATGTAGTTGGGTTACATTCTAATCGCCTAAATCAGTCAGATCGCGGCCAAGATCAGTATATCTGCGGAGTCATCGCCACCTACCGGTGCCAACCCGGGTTGACTCCGTGTCCGTAGTTACCAGATTTGAGGTGTGGTCTGGCGTCTACCTTTTTACCAACATAGGAGACGAAACCCCGTAATGGGGCCCTCACGTCTCTCAGCACATCGGACGACGTAGACGTGGCTTGGTCATTCATGTGATAAGCACAGGAGGATACTCCGCTCGTTGAAATCGATCGGATGCCTGAGGGGTCGTTCAGCATTATATATATGTAAATATACTAGACTTATTTCCAGACAGGACGCCCTACTCGCTGTAACCCTCTAGCTCGATAAGAGCCCAGCGGGGGGGGGCAAATACACAGGCCGCTAGGTTTTGATACCTCAGTTTTGCCGACTGAACTACTTACAGTTTACCTAGGGATACATTCTTGCCTCTAAACTAAGGTATGGTTCTAGAGGTGAGCAGAATAGGGACTGGGGTAGATGTAGGGCTAAATTCACGCGTTATGGGGTGATAGGCTTATAACTATGTCTCCTGTAATTAAAAATATTTCTAGAACTTGTTTGACTTAAGGTTACTATTCCAATAGGGTCAAAAAAGGGTATAATTTATAAATGAAACTGAGATTAAGTTAAGTGCATTAAGTGGTCAAAGGAGTGTCAAGTTGCCGTGGGATACATGTGAAATATTATAACGGTGTGACAATTAATAGACATCAAAGAAAGGTAATTATTCTATTTATGACGATGAGATATCAGAATTGTTCCAGAAAGATGGAATAAGTCTGGGAATTGATGACAGGCGGAGCAGTTCATCAAATCCACCTAAAGTATCTTATTGTTATGAATGGATATCCTTCATTCTAGGCATTATACTATCAGGACTAGTTATTCTCCATTTAAGGCAAATTACTGTCTTGAGTGGACATTATTCATTCAAAGTACGATTTAGGTAGAATATTTCACATGTAAGGTACGGTTTACATTGACATTACACCAATGACATCAGTATAGAATGGTCTTAGGTATATATTGGCCATATAATATTGTAAATACAATATTTATTAACGTTAAAAGATGTCTGTTGAGATAGTTTCGGTGTTTCTCTCTAGACAGACCGTTAAGTTGGAAACGCTGGTAGATTCGTTCTTTGGGTCTTAAACCTTTAGGTAACTAGGTAGGTAAATAGTTAGGCCGTCCATACCTCATCCAAACGAGTGAGTAGCTATGTGTGAGTAAAAGAATTACCACACAAACCGTCGTTTAGAACTTTGGTTTAAAATACAATTACTTAGGGTAGACAACTAGCTCATAATAGGTTTAAATAAATAATCTACTTGCTATGAATTCTAAAAGCTGCTCTCTCGTTCAACCGGACGGATAATAGGAGGTAGGGGATTTTCTACCCAAAAATAAAAATATTTATACTAAAAATATAATGAGTGACATAGAATTATCATCCATAATGTAATTACCAATAATGAACGACAAACAGAATGATTTTACAATAATTCTTCATTGAATGAACTTATACTTTCATACTTAGGACTCTATTATAATTAGAACTAGGAGATTAGTAGTTGAAGCTAGGGTATAGTTAAGTCAATTTATGTACTGATAGGCTAGCTTTAATTATGTTAATGAAGAGTCCAAAACCTGCCTAGCTTTCATAAAAGGACCTGGATTATTACGGTACACAACATTTTATGGGGTCCTACCACTATTCGATCACGTACTGGCCAAACTACAGGTATTAGTAATAAAATACGCATTAAAAGTAGGTTTAATAAATAGGTCGATAGAATGCAAATTACAGTAGTCGTGTTAGAGCTTATTACAATTTATCCCGCGTTCTTAAGAGTCGGTGAGAAGCTGCTTTAGTTCTTAGGTAGTTTTAGGTTAAGGGAAAGAAGCTGTTCGTGGGGGGGGAATCGTTACAACAGGTACATAAGGTGGTAACATAATATTTATGGAACAGCTATGACATGCCTTCTGGCTTACGAAACAATTGGTTCTTAATTACAATCTAACAATAAAATATCTATCTCTAATACTAGGTACATGTAAATGTACAATAAATGTCAAAAATCATTTAAATAATCCGCTACACTATAATAATGCTTAAACAGCAAGAAATTAAATAATAAAGACTTAAACTTGTGTATTGTGGCCGTCTGCCATGCTTCTGGCAACTTATTAAACAATTTTGGTGCCATTACAAGTACACTCTTTTGCATCAAAGCTGTCTTAGTTACTCTTACTAACTACCAACGCTGGTTTCCTTGGGCGAAGGCTGCAAGTTCGTTTTTGCTCTCTCAACTGAAAAAAGATCGAATTACTTTTGACAAAAATACAACACTCGAAAATGTATAGACATGGATATGTTAGTAACTTTAGGGACTGAAAATAAGGCATGCAACTTTGCTGGGGATTCAGTCCACAGATAGCCCTTAAACATCGTTTTTGAGCCCTGAATAGTGTACCTCGATATGTAGAGCTCCCCCTGAAAATTATGCCATATCGCAGGGTTGACGAAACAAATCTGTGATAAGCGGTTAGTACAGTACTGCGGTTGGTAATTTTAGCCAATTTGTACAGAGCATATGAAAATCGGTATAGTTTCTTGCATACTTCTGCCGAATGCGACTTCCACGACATGTTGCTATCTAACGATATGCCTAAAAACGTATACACTTGCACCTTATCGACAGTTTTGCCTTCGTATGTAATATTTAGTGTTGGAACGTCATACAAATAAAGCAATTTTCAGAGTAGTGTTACCCACGTCTACCGATTAAGAAATAACTACTTAATGTGTATCAGGTTAAAGTTGAAAATTAAATGAAGGCAAACTATCTGTCAGTGGCAAACCCCAAATAATTCTACTGTACAGGGTATAGTTTTTCACAAGGAAAGATTTAGAGGCAGAAATGCACACGCATTGAAATTACTTCGAACTTTAAACTATGTTCCATAATATTAAGTTGTATTCAACCATAAGTATTGATTCTGGCAATAAGAAGATGCTGATATTATGTACTTTATCACGAATTTAATGCAATTGGCGGTGGTTTTCTTTACAACTTACGTTACGCAAAGATGAGGTGAACCTCAGCCTTTCTTTGCGCACCTCATCTTTGCGCGCGGCTGTATTGTGTGCGCTCACTTGTAACTGCAGCTGTATGTGTACAATGCACATACTGTCCCGTCACTGCCAAGTGCCATCGTTTGCACACACAGCAGCACGCAAAGATTAGTTGATCTATCTTTGGCAAACCCAAATGGGGACTGTCATGAAAACAAGAATTGGTCATTTGCAGTAGTGGGTAATATGGAAGTATTAAAAAAAAAGACCCCTTGAAGAATTTAATTACTATTACATATTTACGTGGAGTCTCGAGTCAAATACCTATGAGTGACTGCATTGGCATTGTTGAGTTGACACATATTTCGTGATCCTTATTGAAAAGAAATAGAGTCTACGAATTGTCAATGTAGCGTGGTGTTGTTAATACTTTAGAAGAAAGCCTTTTTCATAACACACTTATCAATTTTGAACGTAATCGTAGCAACCGATCCGAAGTCGGCAGCCAATGATGTAATATAAAAAAACCGGTCAAGTGCGAGTCTGACTTGCGCACCGAGGGTTCCGTACAAACTATCAATCAATTAACTCGAAGTAAAGTAAATGTCCCAATATTTGTTAAATTAAATTACTTATTAAGTACTTATTTTAACCCAACACAACAGAATTCAATTTCAAACAACGAATAACTTTTACACCAAGAGCATCGAACTACCAAGACAATTGAATCGCGATCTTTTTTTAGACCTGCTATGCCATTGAAATATACCCGTCCCAACCCCATTAATTCTAGAAAAATCTTAACAGCGCGAAGGAGGAATGGGGTCAGCGCCATCTATCGGCCCCATTTGGTACTAACGTGCAAGGGCAATCAGCTTAGTATGTATGTTGGTGTTTTAGCGATTATTGTTTATCACGTGAACCGATCTCGATCTCGAACTCGAAAGAGAGTACTTCTATGATAGTCTTATAGGAATTTCAATACAAAAAAATACTTATAAAGTTGATTACCTAAATTGCAAATTTAACTAGGAAATGATTTATGAAAATAAAACAAAAAATACGCTAGATACAGAAAAAGTTATACTTTTCCAGTAATATTTATGTTTATCTTAATCACAAGTAATTATTTCAAATTTTTCGCTTGGATAACTTCGGAGATAAGGGGGGGGAATGGTATTTTTTTTTACATTTTCCTTCATAGATCGAAATTTTACCAATGTAGAAAAAAAAGAAAAACTGTTTTAAAATGTCCAACTCAAGCCCTTTCATATGATACCCCACTTGACCTAGTAACTAAACTTTATTCCCCCCCCCCCCCCTCTCTTATCCGTAATTTTAGATAGATATTAAAAATAAATATTAAAAATTTTCATGTTCCATACACTAGAATAATTAACTTTCTTTAAAACTATTCCAAATTTCATATGTATAGCATTAGTAATTCCTGAGATATTTAACTTTGTGACAGACAGACAGACAGACAGAGTCGCACCATAAGGGTTCCGTTTTTACCTTATTGGTCCGGAACCCTAAAAAAAGGGTAAATACGTTGTCTATATGAAATTCCGTGTTTAAAAATGGCCACCAAATCTGACAGCTGTGACGTCGTCCATTGACGACGCGACATTGAGGCAAAGGTCATACAATTGGCTGAGTTTTAGAGTGCCACTTTTGGAGTGCTTATAAAGTTATAACCTATCTACCTCTTTTTTATATTACATCATTGTCGGCAGCAATTAGAATTAAATGAAACTACCTACATACAAACCAAAGTCTAGAATGTGAGTCTATATTTACTAAATATAGATATTTACTAGATATGATGTAATATAAAAAAGAGGTAGATATATTATTTACCAATTTTGTATTGCCATCAGTAATTGATTTACGTAATAATTAGACTGACTTTCACTTATTAACTTTAATGATAGTTTAATAAATTAATCTTATTGGATAATAATTAATGTAGACCACATATTGATGATTGATATAATTCACTTAAATAGTCTATAACGTCCGTTTACTGCGCACATACATGGTGTTCTTGTTTAGTTTCGTTGTTAGTTACGAAGGTTTTAGAAATTACATTGATTTAAAGTTTCACGATTCTCACACATTATTTATACTAAACGGGACTTAATCGCGTATACTTAACTTATTTTATTTACCTCACTGAGGTCTCCCGACGTTTCGGTTGTGTTGCAACATCCATGGTCACGGAACAACTGGCTTGAGCGGGTATCAATATCTTGCTGCGCGGGTTTTCCGAACTACCCGCATTTGGTCTTTATTAACCACTTGTACACTAGGGTTGTCACCCGGCCGACACACAACATTAATAATATTCGGTGATATAACGGACGATGTTTTTTGACGCTGCCATTTACTTATGATAGGATCCCACGAAGATGAAATCTTAAAACCGTCGTCCCGGTTGAAATTACGATGTTTTCTGATTTCAACGGCTTCACGTATTTTTCTATTGTTGAAATGACGTTCCGTAGACAGGACTTTCGGTTTATGGAGCTCAATCCAGTGGTTTGGTCCTGACTCCAAGACATCCGGAACGTCGGGAGACCTCAGTGAGGTAAATAAAATAAGTTAATTATACGCGATTTTAGAAATTAGTTTTGTCAATCATTACACCATTGGTAATAAGTCTAGGAAACTTTTAGTAGAAGTAGGTAGCCCGAGGTCTTTTAAGATGCGACGTATTGTATCTGGCATAACTGATAAGGAGACTGAAGAGGTTACGTCTCTGCATGCCTATCACAGGACGGCCTGCGAGCTGTGTCGCAGCGAGATAGACTCTCTCTCGAGTCTCTTTGTAATTAGAACGCGAACTCTTCTCGCGTCTTTGTCGTCACGACACGGCTCGCGGGCCGTCCTTGATGGCCGGGCTGGGATGTTACTTAGAAGGGGATGTCCTCCAGGAAGAGTTGAAGGGTCTGGAACTAAAATTTGTCACAAGTTTATTTTTATATCAATATGTTTTCATGACATGTCTCTCCAGTCTGCTTTGACTTTTGAAGTTTATAAAAATGCATAAAATGCAAACAATTTAACTAGCAAAGATTAAAACCGAAACACTCCTTATGGTATTACATCTAAGCAAGCGGCACAAAACAGCCGGTATTCATCTCGACCATTATAAATCTTTACTCGAAATCAATTATAACGACCGTCCGCACTCGACCACCCAGATGGTCAAAATTGGACCACCGATTGTTCTAATAACTGATAATGAACGTAATACGTTTAGTTATAACTATGTGAAAACAGCCCACGTATATTTATATTAGGTACGGCCGCGTAATACTTGTATCATACTTGCCATCCATTTTGTGATCTCAGTATCTGTCCTAAAATGGATGACAAGTTAAATAAAAAAAAATGATGAAGGGTAATGAATTCATAAAGAAAAAGTAGCTGAACATGTTGTCAACGTCAAGGATATGTTAGTTTTCGTTTTTCGCCTTATTACAAAAGACTGCACTTACGTCGGGATTGGGGGGTCAATCTATATCTATCAAATCTATAGGAAACAAATGTTATTCCAATACATCAACTAGATCAAAGCTCTATATATTATCGTTACATAACGACGTGTCGGTAGGGTAGGTTTCATGGCAGTCAACTCCGTTCGTATGTATAACCAGCTGATATAAATATCAAATGAGTGTATAAAATTGAAATTATACTTTTTATATTTTAGGTCAGATGGCAGTCGCTTTCGTAAAACTAGTGCCTATGCCAAATCTTGGGATTAGGTGTCAAAGCGGACCCCGGGCTCCTTTAGGGGCATTACCGGGAATAACGCTAGGAGGATGACTTTTTATATTTTAGCAAAATAGTATTTAGGTACCCACTGTCACCTATGACGACTTTGGTAATTATCCTTGAAATATATTGTCAATGCATGATTTGTTTTCATTGATTAATACGTAAATATCACTTACTTAAAGAAAATGACAAATAAATAATAGTCTGGTAAGTAAATTACTACATACGTGTAGAATAATTGTCGATCGATGCGTTCTTCGAATGAAACTATTCACAATCCCCTTTATAAAATGCATACCTACGTACTAACTGACACAACTAGCATTATTGCGCATTCTGAATTCAAACGGTGCTTGAAAAAGACCTATTAAACCAACAATTTAGCTCGCAAGGCGCAAAAGGCCATAGATCGCGCCACGGGAGCTTACGAACTATTCGATCACCAGTTTACTATAAACTATAATTGCGTGATTGCGGGAATAGAGAGAGGTCTCGGTTGATTGGTTTATGGTAAAGGCTATCAGACTTGCATTTTGGTGTGAGAGTAGAAGCGTAAGCGATTCGCTTCAACATTACTAACCCAGTCTCCGTGATTGTTTTTATTAGTAGACAGTTCAAAAAACACTTAGCCTGCGCTATATTATTCGTATTTGTAGTAAAGTCGCCGTCAATGGAATTGGCTAACTATGTAAACAAACCGCCATATTGAAATTGTCTTTCACTAATGGCGGTTTGTTTACATAGTTAGCAAATTCTATTGACGGCCACTTTATATTGGTATAGGGTACTTGAGATTTACTATGTCTACCTACATTAGATATACTACGTTAATCAGTGTTGAACTAGCTATGCGTGGGAAGATGCAGCTATAATATTTTCCATTATTTTGTGGCCAAAATGGTGAAAAAACATAAAATAATAGCCACTGAAACGTTTTTACTCAGTTTATACTAATTTCAAACAATAATTACGACTTGAAGTAATGTGAAACGGAACGTGTTTTAATCCAACAACCAGCGTCTGGTGAGTCTGGTGACGTCATTCCTATCAAAAGTCAAAATTAGGCAACTCTATGACATCTAGGGACGAACCACGGACAAACAGATATGGCGAGTGACACACATGAGAGACGTCGTCACAGGAACTGTAGATCCGTTGTAGGCGCGAAAGTTTAAATTATCAGTTTGTAACAGGAATTTTTGACTATAAATTATAGTATTTAATTTTTTAATACTTTCGTGGTCTACATGCGATTATTTCAAATAAAAGCAAAAATGTAAATATTGTATCTTCCCTATTGTTTAGAAATTTTCTATAATCAAGGCGGTGTTGATTTGTTTTGGCAAGTTTGTGATGATTGGTAATTGTGTACGTGTGATTTACTACAGTTTTATAGGTACCTATTTCAAATTTGGTAAGGGCATTGTATTATATCAGGATCATTAGAAACATGCATATAACAATTAATAAAGTCGAGTGCGTATTTTTTAACCCAGGGGACGGGGGGGTATGGTGGGGACATGGGTTTAAATGTACTCTATATATATTTATGGCGGGTAAAAGAATTGTTGAAAAAGTTTCGTTAAAAAAGTATTATAGAAAATTGTGATATGAATTATGGAATGCAAGAATATTCTCTATTGAAGACTGCCGGACCGGATCGGAAGGCGCAACGTGGATAGACCCCCCCCCCCACAAAGTGAACTGATGACCTGGTAAAGGGTGCGGGTGGCTCAGAACCGGTCACACTGTGGCACTCTTCAACGGCTCACCGACCCAAAGCGTGCCTAACTGTTATATTGTTTAGTTCCTTTATTCTAACGCGATTTGTCGCCGTTCCGACATGTCCCGATTTTGTGCCATTTCCCGCCAGTTCATTTCTTGAAAATTGCGCTAGACTAAATTGGTGACTTCCACTAATACCTTACACTTGAAGTTCCACTAATACCTGGAACGTCTGACGCGTTAAGAGGAAACACAAAGGCCGTTTTTCCATAGAAACGTAGTCCCCTGTTTTCTCCCTGGATAATGGCAGTAAAGTAATATTTTTTTTCCATAAATCTATGGCTACTATTGACATGTTCCTATGTTTTCCTTGTTTTCATAAATTTATTCTTAAAAGAGATATTAACCTTCAAAAACCTAAAAAAAAAGCCAGATGTTCCGCTGTGTTCAAACATTCTGAAAACAGTTTTGACTACATTATTAAAAAAAAGGATAACATAGGAACACAGCCAAAGCCTTTCTTTGATTTTTAATAAAAAAAATAGTTAAATAGATCAAGTTTTGGAGAAGTAATCAGGCGACTACGAAACGTTGATTTTATGTTCTTTTAATAGGTATTTTCGGTCCAAGCTGCAGTTGTCTCTATCGCGCTCTGCGGGGGGAGGCTAGAGGTTGGCGCGACAGCAATACATTTTACAAATACCTATTTCTATGCTATCTCGACCTTTTTGTTTCCTCTTTAATTTTGTTTTTAATCGTGCTCAAAAAAGTTGTCATCATCGGTATACGCGAGTCATTATTTATTCTGTGGCTACTACCGCTTTTGCCCTACGTTTACGCCAGCACGTATCGCATCACAAAAAATCTAATAAGGTTCAAACAAAATAGAGAAGTAGTTTGGATCAATATGGAGTGTTGTTCGAGGCAAAACGCCTTGTCATAGGGCGTAATCGACGGGACGGTGGCTCTTTGTACCGCGGTCGTCGACGGTTTTTGTTAACTGATGAGTATCGCTCCCATTCCGACGACAAAAAACCTATTGGACAGAGTGTGATGCTTGGAGTTCCGATAACTGCCCTTCTGAAGTGATGAAGTCCAAGCGCCTTCTGTGGGTCGTCCTCTCGTTCTTTAGAGAATCCTGTAAGCCTTTATTCATAATACATAATTTGCTATCCTTGCCTTGTCTATAACATATACGAAATAGCTATATTTGTAAAACTCCATTCGGAATTATTTACCTTTATCGAAGAAAATTAAACAACTAGGTCACATAGACGTTTGACGACCGGTTAGCCTAGTGGGTAGTGACGCTGCCTACGAAGCTGAAGGTCCTGGGTTCGAATCCCGGTAAGGGCAAATATTTGTGTGATGAGCATGAATATTTGTTTCTGAGTCATGGAAGTTTTCTACGTATTTAAGTATTTATATCTATTATACATATATATCGTCGTCTAGTACCCATAACACAAGCTTTAATGAGCTTACTATGGGACTAGGTCGATTTGTGTAAGATTGTCCCCTTATATTTATTTATTTATTTAAATAGACGGCACAGGCTAGCATTACCAACAAGTCACAAGCTGGTACTCAGAAAAAAAGAGTGCTCATAATATGTGCGTAAATATATTTAATAAACTACCTGCCGCACTTAGAATACTCCCTGTTCATGAATTTAAAACAAAATTGCACAAAATGTTAGTTGAAAAGTGTTTCTATAGTATTAAGGAATTTTTAAATTATACATTTGACGAAGCATGTGACATAGAATAATATTGGACTGTTATTATTATTTAATTTAATTAGAATGCGGCACGCTCGTTTCGCTCGCTCGGCTCGCGCGCTGTAAGGTCACAGTTCAAACATAAAAAATATGTGTCATAATGACATCCCACCATCACCATCGAAAGTCCTGGATACCACAACCAAATGTTTGGATGTTTAGATGTTTGGCTGTTTGTTAAGCCGGGTCCGCTGCGCCGTGTTTTCAATGTTTTTAAACATCTAACATGTCATCCGTCAGTTTCTGCAAACAAATTGGGTATTGTTTTGGTTGGGAAAACATGTTAGATGTTTAAAAACATCGAAAACACGGCGCAGCGCAGCGGACCCGGCTTTACTCAATCACGCTTCAGCGGCTCAACAAAATGGATGAAATGTTGCACGAAGATAGTTTATAGCCTGGATTAAAATATAGGATACTTTTTATCCCGAGTACACGCAGACGAAGTCACGGGCGGAAGTTAAAAAATAATAAACCATAACATATTTTAGAGTAAGTACCAAAATACACGGGCAAATTTTTACGGCAATGTGTGGCCGGTAAGTATGTGCTGTGCATCTTGCTCTAGCGTACAGTCAGCGTCATAAACATGTATACGCTTTTGGTGGTAGGTCTGTTTATGATGCTGACTGTACAAAGTCGGCGTAAGACAGCAGTAGTTGCCGGCAACAAATTGCATGCGCATCTAACGAATTTACTGATTGTACCTGCAAAAAGGTAGAAAACGCTTCTTAGATAACAGACTTTTGTTAAGTTTAAAGAAGAAGGGGGTTAATTATTTTCTGTATAGAATTATTAAAGCTCAAGTCAAGTCTACTTTGGACACAGTGCAACTATTCATATAAACCGTATATGTATCTCGTCATCCAGTCGCATCACCAGAAGGCGGACCCATTTTCAATTAAGTACTCCTAATTGTCATGCTTAAAACTATCACTGTTACTCGCACGCCTTAAAATACATTATCCCCACTAATTGCCATGTTAGCCAATGATTTACAATTCGCCGTTCATGCATTCAAATCTCCTTAATAATATCGATTAAACTTACGATCGCTGCTGAATTAATCGATAATTGTCAGTAAATCATCGATGTTCGCACAAAGCGCTATCGGGGTGCGAACAGTTAATTTATCGGAGTGTTGCGCGTACGCGGGATGGCGTGCGAAAGGCACATAAGTCCGGAATGAGCAATCCGGCTGTTTATGATGCGGGAGTCGCGGTGTAATTGTGTGACTTATTTGTGAAGAGCTAGTTTATGGAGTTTGTGCTGCAGAATTTTGTTATTGACATCTACTTATATTGTGATTATTTTGAGAATTCTGACTTTCGACTTGATTTGGGTTAGTGCTATATCCTGAAAATGTTATACAAAAGTGATTTTCGCCTTCGCAGAAGGCTTTTTGAGCTTACTATGTCACTAGTTCGATTTACGTAAGATTGTCCCTTAATATTTATTTATTTGTTTAAATAGCACTCGGAGGCTAGTAAGATATAGTTTAGTAATACTTAACCCTTAGGCATAGGTATATGTAGTATATTATATAGGACCGCATGATTTAGAACTTTAGCCACAAAATAAGAATAGTACTACGTACAGAAGGTTCTCTGTTAACAAATTCCCTGTTTAGGTACCTACGCTAAACGCGCCTAAATGTGGCCATCTCTTTTTATCGCATGCAACGCGCTCTTTCGGAGGCGGAGCCTTAGAGCTAGGGTGGCCGCCAGCTCGACTTATTAGTGTATTTTACATACGATGAAGATTATTTTTTATTTACTGAGGATTACCCAACTACACCAAGGCTGTGTATTTTGCTATTAGGTTATGAGACATCGGATACACCCAACTGGGGTTCCTATATGTGTAATGTAATGAAATGTAAATAATAGATAACGCGGTGCCAGCGGCGGTACCGAAAGGTATAGTAGGTAAGGACTAATCGTTCATAGCGGGTAGTCTAGGAGGTAGCAGGCGTCTTACTTTACTTTGAATGGCCTAAGACCGATCATTAGCGTTTCTTTGCAAGAATCCATTTACAAAGTAGGTAAGTACTTGTCGACTGAACTGAAAAAATATAAATCGTATTTCATATTTTTTTGATAATGTTCATACCTGTATAGCTGAAAATTTCTTTTTAAAGTATTTTTTTTACCCTTTTGAACCAACTAAGCGACGCAAAAAAGGGTAATGTCTTTTTTTACTAGTCTATGTATGTATGGTTCATACGCTATGTCTCGCGCTAGCGCGTAGCCAACTGTAGCCGAGCGCGCCAGATTGAGAATCGGATAGCATTAGAATGAAATTAAAATTAAATTGTATTTGCAGTTCAGTGACCACATGCATGGGGCCCATATTACTCGAAGTCAAATAGTAGTCAACTTTTTGTTTAACTTAGGTCTGTTATTGTACTGTGCAACAATGTAAATATTCGTTATTGATATCTGCAAATATCAGAAACAAATAATATTGGCTACAATTTCATCTAATTCCGCAAAAACAAGGTTGATTGTTTTATCACCACACCGTTCGATATTATCTGGCTGATACCTTGCTAGGGATGTCAAACAGATTTGTATTCATTCATTTACGAAAAAAATAGATCGTTTGAATTCCAAAGTCTGCAGGCAGTAGAAAAATGGTCCCACACATTGCTCATTAAGAATATTGTTGCAATATCTGGATTTAATCGCTTTTGAGCGATAAGGCCACCTTTTGTTTATCTGCAATTTTAAGGTTTATGTTCTGTATTCGTTTCATATATATTTAGGGGGTACAATAATAGTTATTTACTATACAAGTGCCGAAAATTGGAAATTCGCAACGAGTGGTGATAAATTAAAACACGACCGAAGGGAGTGTTTTAAATCGACACGAGTTTCGAATTACCTATTGGCGCGTGTATCGTACAACGTTTTACTGTACATATGGCTCTTTAAAGTTTCGACATATGCACGAAAAGTGGTCTTTTCCGCACTAGTGCGGGAAAGTAGGTGCATATATACTGTAAAGAGTATTTACAGTACATATAAAATGTGAACAAAAATATAAAATAAATAAATATATATGTATATATTTATTAGGTGTCTACTTCCATCTACATTATTTTAATTAGGTAGCGAACAGCTTCACTTAAAAACAAAAAAAAAACTGGTTCAGTATTCAACTTGTTCCAGATACTGTATTTATCTACAAAGTAATGCCTAATAAACATGCTACTTGCATGCTTGGTTAAGGCACAATTAAATGCTTAGCCTTATTACCTTTAACATTGTAGCAGCCCTAACAACAAATCACTTTGAACTAGGGTATAGGCGCGTGCCGCAAAAACAATTTCTCTATAAAATATTACCAAAGGTTTAACAGCGCTTTCTATTGCCCTATTGTACTTTGCGTAAAGCTTACAATTGCTTGACACGAACGTAGGAGGAGGTGTAAGTTAGAGATAGGACGCTCACGATTGGATATTATTGTTATTTGTTTGTAGTGCTGATTATTGTGCTAGAAATCGTTCGTGGCGTACGTACACTGAGTTGTGGTTTTAAGTTGTTCTGAATTATTAAGGGTCTTTTTTTGGCAAACGTAATAAAAGCAGTAGTAGGTCATACGAGGCACGACCTTCACCTCTCTGTGTAATGGAGGAAAAGTATTTTATTTCGAATTTAGTCAATTAAAAAAAGGTGACTGAAAAAATCATGGCCAGGTTACGCATAGGCATGGTTATACGGGGTGTGGCCTGTAATGGGAGCAATAAATTTAAGGGCTGACTCTATGTATTATCCGCAGTGATTCTGTAAAGGTACCAGTGTTTCAAGATTCTTGAATTCGGAAATAATCTTATCTGAAGTTGTGATACCTAAGTAATGGATCTCGACATCTCGATATCGTAGCATGCCAGTCATTAACTATCTTGGTAGAACACTGGGCACTTTCGTAATTGCGATTATACTAACTTTGGTTTTCTAATTCTTTTTGTTTTTTTTTTCAATTTTACAAGATTTTTTGGTGTTTTTGAAGTAAAACAAAATGGATATCATTCCAGTTAAGCAAAAGAACACACGTACGCTTTTACTTATTTTTTTTTTTCTATTTTTTTTTCAATTTAACCACTTGGAAATAATTACTGATTAACTTAATAAGCCACCGTTTAATTTTTTGCTCCTATTACAGGCCACACCCTGTATATATACGAGTATATCATATATCATATTTCGAACAATGCTTTTTATTTAAAATATGACGTACAAATTTCTCTATTAAAACTTTTATGACATTAGATTTAAGAGCAACTGTAGCCTATGGGCCTCATACCAAGGCTCAAAGTCACCCTAAAGGCAATGGAAAGGGCTATGCTGGGAGTTTCTCTGCGCGATCGTATCAGAAATGAGCCTATCCTCAGCAGAACCAAGGTAACCGATATGGCCCTCCGAATCGCTAAACTTAAGTGGCAGTGCCCAGCACGTAGAACCTGGAAAATGGCCGTTGAGGAGGAAAGATTATCCAGTGGCGATCAAGTACCGGAAGGCGCAGCGTGGGTAACCTCCCCACAAGTTGGATTGATGACCTGGATAAAATAATAATAATAAAGGTCGCGCCGGGAGTCCGCTGGATGCGGGTGGCGCAGGACCGATCATTGTGGCACTCTTTGGGGGAGTCCCTTGTCCAGCAGTGGACGTCTTTCGGCTGATATGATGAATTTTAGCCGTCGACAGAATCTTGAAACCGGCCGCATTCCCGCTAAATTTGGTGACATCCACACTAGCATTCCGCTGACTCGCACCATCCCCATTTGCACCGAAGAGATGCACAATTTTTGAACCCTGTCCTGATCCGGTTTAGAAGACACCAGACCCGTCAGTTGGAATCCTCAAAACCCACAGGCCGGGCCCCAGCAACAGGTTCAGGTCACCCTCAAACAGGTTCACAGACCTGGCTTCCCATTCTGTAATCCACGAAAAAAGGAGGTGTTCAGCAGCAGCTTTCCCTTCAACGGGACAAAATGGTGGCAAAATGAAAACCAAAGTTGTCCTTGGTGTACCATAATCAGACATAAAGAGATAAAATACATTTAAGTATCTGAACTTCAAAAAAAGGTTTTTATTCTGCGCTTGGCTTGGAAATATCATAGGAAATAAATAAATATTAAATTATCGATGAACTACAACAATAGGACTGGTATCACCAGCGAAATGAAACATTCAGCTGGGAAAGAAAAAAAATGAATTCCGTCTGTGTGTAACAACCCTTAAAACGAAAAGCGTCAGTCCGTTTAGTGTATCTGTCCAATAAGTTACAAACTGGTCGGATAAGATCATAAATATCATTGTTTAACGCTTAGTAAGGGCTTACTGTCCCGCTTTTGTTCCACTGACATTATTTTCAAATCTAGTACAACAGAGAGGTGATCACGTAGCTTTTCGAACGCACGTTAGGAACGGTCGTTTACCCATACAAAAGGTGACATTTAGATCTACCTGACGTACATAATGCGTTACCTGCGTAATCGATCAGCTGGTCTGAAAACCAACATTTTCACCGATTTTTACAGAAAAATACGAGTATATTCTCATTCTAGAAAATATAACAGTATGTGCCAGTTTATACATTATACTTACAAATACGAATATTTGTTCCTGAGTCATGGATGTTTTCTATGTATTTAAGTATTTATTTATCTATGTGTATGTTTATCGTCGTCTAGTACCCATAGTACTAGCTTTGCTTAGTTTGGGACTAGGTCGATTTGTGTAAGATTGTCCCCCAATATATACATATATAATATAAATAAAAATATCCAGTCAAACTGAGAACATCTTCCTTTTTGGAATTAAGTTGTTTTAGTTGGAACGAACAGTGTGCTGTTTTGAGATTAAAGGTTACTCTCTCTAGCTGCCGACACAGCGAATCCACACAATTTCTAAAATCTTTGCAGCTTGTGACTCATCTAGATTCGCAAGCGTCCATAGACTACCGTATCTGTTTACCATCGCCGTTGTATGAAAAGTTATCTAAAACACGACTACAATCCGAATAAACAACACCCTGATCAAGAGCAACCGACCCATCTGACTTCTGAGCTACGTCTATAAGCTGTTTTCGAGAGTCATTACATCGTCTCCGTCGCCTCGTACGCAGGCTAGATGAGGTTCAGTCTCCCGAACAAGCTGGTTTCCGAAGAGGCTTTAGTAACGTAGACCACATCCTTACGCTCCGACAGGTTATACAGAATATTGAGGAATATTACCTGCCCCTCTGCTTAGCGGTCATGGCCTACGAGAAAGCCTTCGATGCGAAAGAAACCTGGGTCGTACTATTCTCTCCAGCGGTGCCTAGTATACTTTTCGTTCAATACTCCGCAGTGCCTCAAGACCAGTGTCTGTTGCCCGTGATGACATATGGCACTGAAACGTGGTCGCTTACTTTTGGCCTATAAGAAAACTCAAAGTCACCCAAAGGGCAATGGAAAGGGCTATGCTGGGAATTTCTCTGCGCGATCACATCAGAAATGAGGATAGCCGCAGCAGTACTTGTTAGGTTATGCATAATAATTCAGAGGTTTGTATCACTTAAATCCTTATTTATTTTATAACATTACATTATTGTGTCGTTGAAACAAGGGCGGAGTGACAGGAGTTTTTAAAGGATTCTTTCAGAGGATTCTTTCAATAGGTTGCGTTCAGAAACTAATTACAATGATTAAAATAAAGAATTTAAGGGTTGTACAGACTATTATTTAACAGAACTAAGGTAACCGATGTAGCCCTTCGAATCGCTAAATTGAAGTGTCAGTGGGCGGGCCACTTGGCACGTAGAACCGATGGCCATTGGGCCGGAAAGGTCCTCGAGTGTCGACCACGTACCGGACTCACTCACTCACTTTCTTCACTTCTCACACAGTCACTTTGGCACTCTTTGGGGGAGGCATATATCCAGTAGTGGACGTTATTCGGCTGATATGATGATGATGATGATCCGAAATTAACAAACCACTCCACTCAAAATGTAGCAAGTATCGGAACGCGAATCAATAGCACCCCACACATCTAATCTAACCATCGTAATGTCAAATGCACAAAGGAAGCGACCGTTGACGCAGGTGCCGCTTCACCTGTTGCGTATGCGCACAAAATAAATATCACAACAGCATACGGTAGCGCGCACACTTATGCCCCTTGTGTTGTAAGCGTGCGCGCATCCCCACCGACCGTTAACGTATGACGTAATTTGATTTGGAACGTTGTTACGTAAAAGGTGTTTTAATTTGGTGGTTTTGTTGCAAAAAAAGTAGATTGACTTAAAGAAACAAGAAAATATAAGGATATTACTGTTCAATCAAGAATATGATCAAATTCCGACTACATTATTTATTTTTCAATAACACGATTTGCTAGTGTGTACATCTTCACAAATTCACTGGATCAGAAAATAAATACTTACTATACACAATAATATGGGACAAACTATACCTACAGTTAACACTGACCTCGCATTTTTAGTTTCATAAAATCTGAAAGAAAACGATTGTTATATTTTTTTAAGTCTAGAACGAGAGCATTGCAGTTAGTTTTGTCTATACACGTGACCTTCATCATTAGATCTAGATCCTTATCGGCCTAGAATACCTCTTCCCCATAGACTCTCATTAACATTTGAGAAATGTAATGAAGCAGCAATGCGAGGGTCGCGGGACAGGTGCTCCGCGCACGCGCCGACCGTTAGCGGTAGAAAGTGCGCGACCGCGCCGGCACGCGAACAGGGTGCCCATCAACGGACAATGTTTTGGAACAAGTGTGCGTTTTGTCTCGTGTTGCAAAAATCCGTTGGGCTTTTGTTTGTCGTATTCGCAATTCAAAAGTATCCCATTCTGATATGTCGGCTCGGCGCTTTGAATAGGGATTGGGATTGAAGCGACGAAAAAAATTTCAGATCAAATATTGGTATTGAAGTATGTTTTACATGATTATCAGTAATAATTGTAATAAATTCTAACTAGTGATGATTAATACCACGAGAGACACTATTAGTCATACAAATTTTCCATGCAAAATGTACGCCTTTTCATCACTCTCGGATATGTATAACTACTGCATGACACTTAGTGTGTCTACTTCAGTGGGACATTACCCAATAGTATAAATTGTTCAAGAAAGTACCAATCTGTCCTCATACAACTTCGATTATAGTTTGACAACAGGGACCACCACAGTGACTGCCTCGCACTCTTTTATCGTCGACTTCAAGTTCTAGAAAGTCCTGTCTAACACACAACTGCTGGTCACCCGCGGAACTGACGAACATACTAGTGTGATTAATGTCAAGAGGAAATTTGACGGCTGCTGTTGTTTTATCTACTTACCTGCACGCCTTAAGGTTTTTTGTACTCCATACGAATGTGGAGCAGTCGTTAATGCTTTAGAAAAATTACATACCGCCTACCGGTGAATGGACTAGCCTAATGAAGTTGAGGCAATCACGGTAGCGCTTGCGTGTTAATTTCGGTGCAATGATAAGTAGGGGTTAATGTTAAGGAGAAAAGAGTTGCGGTCTGGTTGTTTTTAGAGCGTGATTGAATTAAGATAAAAACACACCGCAAATTAAAGTGAGGTACGTTTACGTATCATTTGATTTTCTAATACCAGTCATTGTGAATTCTTATCTTGGATCTGCATTCTGCGACAGTCATGTGTTGCATACGTTGAATGTTGGTCGCTTTAGCCCCAGCATATTTGGTATAACACTAATTACCTATATCATAATTCGTGTTTAATTTGCGATTATGCCAAATAGCAGGTAGGCTTGGAAATGAATCTCACGAAGACAATGCTAATGACAAACAGCGAAAAAAGGATAATATTGGTCGACCACGAAGCTATAGTATATATATACAGAGTATTATACCTATCTCGGCAAACAAATAGGGTTTAACAGACAAGCGAACTACTTAGAAATGGAACGACGAACACAACACACTTAGAACAAGTACTGGAGCCCAAGAGAAATATTTAAGGGCAATTTACCAATAAACATCAAAACAAGAGTGATGTTTTGATGTTTATTTGCCTAACATATGCCTGTCAAACATGGAAGTTCACTGCCATCATAAAAAACAAAATAACTTCATGCCAAAGGAGAATAGAGCGCAGCATGCTCAACCTAAAAAAAAAACAAAAAATACGACATACAAAGATATATATATAGCGTCACAAAAGCAACTGATGCTCTAATTTTCGCCCGAAAACAAAAGTGGAAATAGGCAGGACATGTAGCGCGTCTTCAAGACGAGAGATGGACCAAGAAAATAACATCGTGGAAGGGACCAAAAGGAAAACGGCGCAAGGGAAGACCCTTCACAAGATGGGAAGACGACATCGTTGGTACTGCTGGCTCCTTCTGGACACAAATAGCCCAAGACAGAGAAAGGTGGAATCTTTTGGAGGAGGCCTATACCCGTTTAGGGGTTCATTCAGAATAAATATAGCTCTTAGATTAAAAAGAAAAAAAAAATAAGTCAAAATAATAATTATAAGATACAAGAAACTAGACTAACAAGCAATAAAAACAAATATATAAATTTCATATACTAATTTTACAGATTTCTTTTTAAATACAAGACTAACTTTATAGATTTTAATCCTAATAACTTGAAATTAAATAAAGGCTTTTTTATTTTTTATTTTATTTTTTATTTTTATTTATGCCAAATAGCAAATCAAAGGAACATATCAGATAATAAAGCGTAAAAATAAAAAGTAACTGTACCTGCCGTTAAGGCTATCTTTGTACGCCCATACCATTTGCTTATGTGATTTAATTCTAATTATGTTTATCCAGCCTTTGTAAGTTTCCTTTATGTAACATAATATAGAATATATTCTATTCGTCACGATCTCCACTATAATATGTAGTTTTTTATGTTTATACTGTTAATCAACCTTCGAATGAATATCAAAAATTAAGAGGTCGGTAAATTATAAGCATAAAGATCAAACCGAACACCGAATCAGGAAACTGATTTCTCTCGCTAATGGGTGCCCATTACCCACCTACACCTTTTGTCATTAGTGACTAATAACTATATCTAAGGAAATATAACACGTGATATTTTATGTTCACGATCGAAACATCTGAAGGACTAAAATGGCACAAGCCACGAACAGAATGTTTAAATAGATTGACGAATTGATTCGTACAAAGTATCAAATGCTTTTGCTCTAATAAGGTTCTTGTATTATTATGGAAGACGTCAAAATTAAAACCATGTCGTTTAATTTACCCCAAAAATATACGTATTATACTTTTATTAAGGCCACAGCAAACCACGCATAACAATTATACGCAGCATTGGTACTTGGGCATTATCAATAATTTGTGTACCCAATTAGCGTGAGTTGTTAAACAAAAATTTACTCGGTGTCAGTTTTGTGCCGAAAATTAAAGTAAAGTTGCCTGCTGGTCGATCACGTAACGCATTGTACCTACGTACGTTAGATAGATCTAAACGTCAAATTTTACATGAAAAATTACAGTTCAACTGTCTTAACGCGAGTTTGATACGATACGTGATTACCCCTCTGGAAAAGAGAACCTTGCCGCAATAAGTTTTTTTTAGTTTTCCGTACCAACGGAACACTTCTGCGATCACTCGAAGTTCGGAGTCTGACCGTCTGTTTACAGCCAGTTTTTTTTCTGAGTATGACATATATATATCGAACGTCGAACATAAAATGAGAAATACGACAAAATGCATCATATGATCATATATATAAATCTATAGTTGTTGTCAATAATGTTATGACCACAGTCAACTATAACATTTTTTAAGCATACACATATCAAATTCCTTGAAGTATGATCATGATAGTCTCATTATGTATTTCTATCGAATACAATTTTATTTAAAAAGTTAACATTAAAACATACCAGACAACACGTGGCGTCCGCAATTATGTTCAAGACGGAAATGGACCAACGGACAACCTTTGTTACCCCTACACCCCCTTTGTAGCAAATGTTCTTTTGGTGAAAAAACTTTTAAGGGAATGTTCCGTAAATTAGCATATTATAAAACAGGTTCCTGACTTGTGAGCGAGTCACGAGTAACTTTGTGCTACAAAGTGACTTTAAACAAGTCGTTGTTTGAATACCTACTCGTATATATTTTGTCAATCATAGGTTAAGTAAAGGTATGGTTATACAACATTTTAGAAAAAAAAACATAAATATATTTATTCATAAAGAAAATGTACAAACATGGGGTGACGACGGCAAAGAAAAAAAAAAACTTTCATGTCCACTACGTAATTTGCCGTTTAGCAACAGACCTATTTGTCAGCAGCAGCACATGACTATCATACTATCAACTACTCATCTTTGGTAAGCTACCAAAGTGAAAAAAATGAAATCGAATTAAAGTAGCCACGAACTGTCTGGTGGGTGACCAAAACTCAGCGTGGCATTTTTTCCTTTGCAGCTATTATGACGCTCGTGCCAGCTCCACAAAATATCCGTTCGTCACCGTCCAGAGGTGATCAGTTTAGGGTTCATCGTGCATGACAGTGTTCATGATGATACAATTTCTACTCATAGAATTTAAAAACAATTAGATATGTATGAAAAAAGTGCACCATACATACGCAATTTTACTTGTTGTACCTAGACAAGTATTCAAATTCAAATTCAAATATTTTATTTCAGACTTATAGGTCCATATTTTGTTAGTTACATTTTAGAGGCTATGTTAGTAAAACAAAATTAAAATTAAAATGAAATAAATTAATCTATTCTACAAAATAGACTACTTGACATATGTCAAGGTAGTCCTTACCGTGCCGATCCAGTGCCACATAATTTGGCAGTTAAATCTGTTAGCAATCACCTCTAGAATGCTGTTTCGACTCCTCCTGACGCGACCCATCAGCGACGTGGTTTTACTTCGCATTACCGCGTGGAAACCGTTCGTGTGTGTCTCGGCGAACATTTGCGATGCACTGCACCACTTAGGCAGTCTCAACAGCATTCTAAAGGCGTTGTTATATTGAATGCGTAGGGCGTTGTAAGCTCGTTTGGTATACCGAACCCACAGACCGCCAGAGTAAAAAGACTGACAAAAAGCTTTGAAAAGCGTTATCTTTACTTCCTCAGAGCATCTGGCGAATCTGCGCGCCAGCATATTACTCCTTACTGACAACGCCCTACGCTCTCTCTCGATATCCCCATCATCAGACAGGTCATCCATTACTATGTGGCCCAAGTACTTAAAGCGACTGACAACATTAAGCTTAACTCCACCAAGAAACACTGGAGGTATAAAGTATGGTCTAATTGAACCTGCTCTAAACACCATGACTTCACTCTTGGTGGCGTTATACCGGAGCCCATGCGATGCGGCATACTCCTCACACTTAGCCACTAACTGTCTAAGAGCCCCGATAGATGGACTCAGCAGCACCATGTCGTCTGCGTAGCTTATATTGTTAACACAGGTATTCTCGATATAGCACCCAGCATGCATGCTGCTGAGCTCACCCATCAGGTCGTTCATATACAAGTTGAACAGCTTGGGAGATGTCAATCCTCCCTGCCTTACTCCACACTCTAGTCTGTACTCGACCGACATAGCCCCGGCCCATCTCACCTGGTTGGTTTGATTATGGTACCAATATTTTAATAGGTCCGTACAATCCCCCGGAACACCTGCTTCCCGCATCTTCTTCCAAAGGATATTGTAGTCGACTCGATCAAACGCCTCAGAGAGATCCAGGAAGCAGGCATAGATTGGGGTTTTTCTGTCGGTGTAGTGCCCGACAGTATGCTTCAGACACAAGATAGCACTCTCTGTTGACAGCCCAGTCCTAAAACCAAACTGGGCGTCATGTATGTCTAGGTATGTATCAAGTGTCGAGTTTAGCAAACTATCGAGCACCTTCGCGGCTGTGGTGGCAAGCGATATTGGCCTATAGTTCCCTATGTCTGACAGATCACCCGTTTTATTTTTAACAATAGGGACCACAATGGTCTTCATTTAGGCTGCAGGGAGATACGAATGACCCACACATAAGCTGAGGAACATGGACAGCACTCTAGGCAAATGTACACCCGCATACTTGAAGTGTTCGATACTGAGGCCATCGTGACCAGGCGACTTACCTCTCTGCATTCTCTTTATTACATTAGATTAAATGTAGTATTCAATGTCGTTTTTTTTTGGAAATCTTATGTGGTCAATAATATTTTTTGATAATTGATCATGAGTTGAGAGTTGAGTTGAGTATTTTTGACAGCCCCAGAGATTTTTGCAAGTCCAATATTGTATATTTTTATCCGGTTTACTTACTACCAAGAGCTACTTTAACAAAATTCAAAACCAACTATAGGTTACAAAAATATTTAATGATGTAGGGACATATTGTAATTCAGGGATTTTAAGTCTATAAACTCTATAGATTTGAATAATCTAAAGTACTAGTTTTTGTAATTTATTACCAAGCGCCGCAATTTTGAAAAACATTGGGCCTTGTTGCCTGAGTTAAAAAAAAATATATATATATATATATATATATTTAAGTACTGAAATATCGCACCTAAGTCATCCAGAAACGGAACCCTCCGGCATTTTTTGTCCAGCATAAATCGGTGTAGAGCAAGGTGCGGCAACCGAGGAAAATCAGAACACGCGACACCGTGACGGGTCGCACGATTGAGACAAGAAAAACGCCTTCGTACCTTCTACGTAAACTTAAATGCGACGATACTTAGTACTCGTAGATTAAGTAGGCAATATTTGAAAACATACAACATTCGAAGTGTGTAACGATTGTTATTAATGTTCACTCAACACTGATGATAAAACACGTTTATCGGTGTTTTGTGTTTATCTTGTTTAGTGAAAACTTTACATAGTGAGTGACAAACTAAACAATACGTAGATATCTATCGAATTAGCTTTATCGTATCATATTTTTTTATTAGACGTAAGTAAAACCAGCGTATAAAGTACTCATTTGAGTAGATTTATTCTACGAACCTTGTTTGTGCTTAAGACACTTGGATTTAGTTCTAATCCAAACTACTGATATTTTGAGTAACTTGAAAAGGTTTCTTACAAATATCGGAAAATCTACGAAAACCGATCTAAGTAAAAATATGATTACATATACAAGTTTTTGTAGTTCATTTTAGATACCTACATAATAAAAGCTTTTATATGATAGAAAGCTAAGTGAGATAAGAAATTTAATTCCTATTATCAAAAGAACGGATCGTTAACATTTCGGATTAATTACAACCATCAAAATTAGAATAATTACAAATCGATATACAACGGTAGAAACATATCGCAGTAAAAAATGCTTACGATTTTTATCATACCTGCACGAACATCCAATAGTATCGATAGCGCCTTATGCGCGCGCCATGTGTCGCCCATATGCCTCGTATTATCACATACAACCTTACTTTTATGCAGCTTATTCATCATTAAAAAGCGGATAAGAGTAAACAATTTTATTTTTGTAAGGTTCTCCTTTATTTCCTTCACATTATCAAGTATAAACAATAAAAAATGCGGTTGCAGTTGTTCGTTTATTGACTATATACTAGGTATATGAATACCTTAACAATCCTACTATTAATTCATAAAATAGTTCATTCATTTTTATTCAGTTACGCAAAAAGAGATAATTTATAATCTAGACTAGCTTCTGCCCGCGACTCCGTCCGCGTGGAAATCGTTTATATCGCAGCTCCATACAAACTTCATCCCCCCCATTTCATCCCCTAAGGGGGTGATTTCCAGGATGAAAACTATCCTATGTCCTTCCCCGGGATTCAAACTATCTCCATAGCAAATTTCATCGCAATTGGTTCAGCGGTTTAAGCGTGAAGAGGTAACAGACAGACAGACAGACAGACAGACACACTTTCGCATTTATAATATTAGTATGGATAGTATGGATGGATTTACAAAAGAGGGCTTTGTATCCCGAAAATCAATTTCCATCCCCAATTTTATCCCTTTGGTGGATGCAGAGGGATAAAATTGGGAATGGAAATAGATACAATGGTTCAGGAAGAACAAGGCGCGGGCAAATTGTAATAAGTATTAAATGCATAAGTGTGTGAGTGACCCTGCCTCCGAAACTAGAAGTCACGGGTTCGAATCTTTATTGACGTAATAGAACCCATAGCAAGCTTTACTTAATTTTTTGGGACTAGGTGAATTACGTAAGATTGTCCACAAAAATAATCTTTTTTCCATTACAATTGCTTTTTTTGTTTAGTTCAACTTAACTGTGTTAAGTTTATAAAGATAATATTTTTAATGTGTTATTTGATAAAATTTAGTTTTGGAAGTGAGCATATGTTAGCATTTGTATTGCGTATCATATATTTTATTAGGTGGGCTCATAATTATCTCATTCTGGCCAATACGCATAAAGGAACGTGAAATGTCCAGTTAGAAAATTCCTATTCAGATCCAGGCTAGAAAATAATAATAACCTGTTCATAACTAGAAAAATATTAAAAATATAGCACCCTCGACACAACATCTCATAATTATCTCATTCTGGCCAATACGCATAAAGGAACGTGAAATGTCCAGTTAGAAAATTCCTATTCAGATCCAGGCTAGAAAATAATAATAACCTGTTCATAACTAGAAAAATATTAAAAATATAGCACCCTCGACACAACATACATAGCAAAGAACTATGTGGAAAAAAAGGCCTTTCTAATTAAAAAACCCGCACTCAAATTGGTTCATCCATTTAGAAGCTACGATGCCACAGAAATACACCCAGTGAAAAGGGCTTCCAGACGGCCTTTTTTTTTATCGTGGAGAAAACCTGCGAGCGAGGTACCCAATCACCGGGGGATGACTGGGTTATGTGGTATTTCTATCCACTAAAAACTCTACGGTGCTCTGCATTTGCGCTCTCATGCAGGGGACTCCAGGATCTCGTGCTGAACGCACTGGATACCCCCTCGCGCCTCGCCACATTTGGCTCGTCCTTAGGGTAAGGCAATGCTGACTTGGGTTCTCAAGCGAGTGCCCCGGCCCCCGCCAGAACACTGCAACCCCGATGACCCCTTTAGTCACCTTCTACGACAAGCCGGGGAGACCGTAGACCTATTCTTGTCCGAGTCTACACGGTATACGGCGGTGGCCTATGGTGGACGTTTCCGTCCACGTCCGCGTCCTCGACGTCGTCTTCTTCGAGAGGGATCTAAGCTCTCCCTTTCCCGTTCAGCGATCTCCTTCTGGGTCATAACTACCTCACAAAAGGAGACCATGGCTCTCCACTTTGAGTCCGCTGCTATCATATTTGTGATGATTACTGGCAGGGATAAATTTCTGCCAACCACGCTGACTAGACCCGACTCGGAGTCCCATGCAGGGCAAACTTCCAGTGTGTGCTGGGCAGAATCTTGATCTCCCCCACAGTGATGGCATTGTGCAGTCTGCTCCCGGCCAATCCGCTTTAGGTACTCACCGAAGCAGCCATGACCAGTGAGCACTTGTGTCCACCGAACGGTGACGGTCCCTTGTCTTCTCTCCAGCCAGAGCTTGAAGTTCGGCAAAATTGCTGCGACCGTTCTCTTGTCGACACTACGCGGCTCTTGAAGTCGCGCGAGCCACTTATCTATAGCCTTCCTATGTTTCTGTCGCCTTACTTCAATTGCTGCTAGTTCTGACTCTTCTCGCAGACGAGAATATACTGTTCTGTCCCTGTCTGCGAGAATATCTAAGGGCGGAAATCGCGCTAAGATGGTTGCTGCTTCGAATGATATGGTTCGATACTTACGCGCGGCCCGAATGGCCATTAAGCGCTGCACGCTGTGCAGCTTGGCACTGAGACGTCGGACAGCCAATAGTCTCTGAGACGAGACTGGCGCTCTAAAGAGAGCCATGGACTCCGGCGTAGAGACGGCACACGCCCTCACGAGGTCCATCAAGATTGGGCAGGAGTCGGCGCATAGCACCCGCTGTTTTTTGAATTCGGGGGACCAAGCGGTTGAGGTGTTCTTCAAATCCCCAGCGGCTATCTAGCGTCCGCCCGAGGTATTTAAGATACTGACCCACTGGAACCTCCGCATCACCCACATGAACCGACAGGTTGGGTGGTTCTCTTCCTCGTGGTGGTTTATGGAACCACATCGCCTCGGTTTTGTGTGGCGTTAGTTTGAGACCCAGCTGGTTTATAGTCCCTACCACGCATGCTATCCCCTCCTCGGCGAGCTCTATAGTCCTGTCATACGGTCGCCCAATGGCGAGTACTAACGTATCATCTGCGTAACAGACGCTATGTACACCATTGGGAAGATCCACCCTGAGGACCGCATCAAACGACATATTCCACAACAAGGGTCCCAGAACGGAACCCTGAGGAACACCACACTCCTGTTTTTTCTCTAGACGGCCTACAAATTCAAAAAATGTGTTGCTGCAACAATGTGCTCGGTAACACCGACGTGCATGTACAGCCACACTATGCAATCTGCGGATATATTTTTAGCATGGCCCGGAAACATCGCCATACAGTTTCAGTGCGGCCGGTGGATTTTTAGGCTCGCGGCTAGCCAGACTAAAGGAATGGGCGCATCGCAGTTGAAATTACTGCTGTACAATACCGGGCCAGTTATATTGGTGTCCCGCTGCCCGGCAAACGTGCGTCCTTTTAAAACGACGTGAAGATCAATGCCAATTTCTGAAGGTCCCGTGACTCAAAGGAAAGTTAACTAATGAGCAGAAAATCTAAACCTGAACATCTGTTCCATCTTTAAAAAATATATGATACAGTAAACGTAGAGCGCGTCTAGAAGTCCCTTTACAGATGGCAAAATTATGACACCCCTGGTTTTCGTCGGGGGTTATCTTATCTTATCTAGATGAGGGCTCTTTCGGATGCACTTCGACCCAGTGGGATCTTTTGTGCATTTGCCTTCTCCTTTATGCCTACTCCCAAACTCGCTCCATCATTTCCACAAAGCGTATGATGCAGCTCAGCGGAAGCACCTTGAATTCCTTTGGTTGCGGATAGCCGTTATTAAAGTAATTCATTATTTGTCTGGCAAGGGCATGACATTCACATAATAAGTGTTCCATTCGTCGGGGGTTACTAAAAAGTACATGGGTGACCGAGCTTTGCTCCGTTGAAAATAGGGAAAATTATTTTTCCCAGATATGAGACTTTGACGATTACGAAAAAGGCTATGTTGTAAATTTAGAGCCGTTATCGAGAACGTGATTACAAATAGATACGCACACCTTCTAAAATTACTCGCTTAATAGTACATCAGGACTAGCCAAACATTTGATTTGAAGTAGTAACAAAATTTGCCAAATCTTACGGTCATGGAACCCTAAAATTCACGTGCACTTAAGACATTCTTCCGTGAGAGGCTGACCTTCATAACAATCGGTAATTTTACGTATATCTTTTGTTACTTTTTTATTCCACCCTTTCATGTGTCGACGGCAGAATGGTAGCGGACAGGGCGTCAATTAGACGTATTGTGTTGACTGAAGGTGATTGATTGGTTTAGTCTTACATCTAAACTGAAATAGTGAATTTATGTGAGTTAAATATCGTCCCACAACGAAAATGAAAATACGCTGACGATGCGTCTACTCATACTCAGTGACGCCGCTATATCACGCATAACATTAAAGCTGCGCATAAATACCAGTACCTATTTTTGTAATTCTGACGCAACTGAATACGATAAGTATTTGACAACAGAATAAATACATTACTATTATATAACCAATATAATAAACTTATTAGTACCTATGTACAAAAACAATCCATCTGCAATGTAGTTTTCCTATTAAATAAAAAGGTATTTAGTAGGTACTTACTGACAAAAATTACTCTTTTTGATCATATAAAATTGTGACATCATTAGCATACAGTATTTCTCTACAAACTGCATACTAACAGAGCGTTTATAAATATTTTCTGCTTATTGATACTTATATTTTACTATATTTAGGTTCATAATTATTCACTTTAGAGACCAGCAGAGACGTAGTGTTTCGACTGACTTTGGAAAGAATTATTCATTATACCATAGCTAAATTCATAATTGAAATAATCATTCTGCAAATAAATAATGGCATGAATTAGCGACATGAACATAATGATTATTATAACGACATTGACACAATAGAAAAATACGATCTGCAAGTAGGCACTAATTTATTAACAGATATAAAGAGTCAATCATGAGTTAATTAGGTTAAAATATACTCGCACCTTATTGAGCTACCTACTTCAGCTTTTAATAAACCGTAGTAGTTCATAAACTTCGAGTACCACTTTCCAACCGTGATTTTATTCTTGGTGTAATCATTAGAATGGTAAACGAGCTGTGAAAAGAAATCAATATTATACAAAAAATACAAATTGTGTGGAAGCAAGTTTTAATACTTTGCTACCTCGTAAATCGTTGCCGCGTGAATTAACCACGCCCACCAAATCATTCGGTCTATATCATTCGGTCACCTTTATCATTCAGACCGAATGATATACCTCTTGCAATCAGTAGACGATAATTATTTTATTAATATGCACCACCTTCGCCTATAAAGCCATTGTGAAACAACAGCTTAAGTGACTTTATTTTGAGAATATACTTAGAGCGTTTGTTCCGCACTGGGTTGTTCTATTTCATGATGTATGTGATCATTAATGGATACAACGCAAATTGATTTTGCTAGAATTTAATTAAATTCATTCTAATCGTGTAAAAGTGCCTACTTAGAAGGATTAAAAAGGCAGCGAGAGTTTGTTAATTTTAATGATATAAATAAAATGTGTCTTGTGTAGGCAGACAAGAATTAAACTCGTAAACTAAAGGCTATGTATACAAAATTTATATTTGTCTATTTGTGTTAATATATTTTAGAGTATTTTTTTTATTAATTCTGTTTTCATATTTTATCGGTGATTACAGGGCCATTTAACTTTCATATCATGTACCTACTACAAGTTTCACGATACAACAAAGGAAAACAACGTTAAATGACATGGTTTTTGTAAAAATTTCCATATTTATGTTTGCATTTTATAACTTTTAGGCACATTATTATTTTATCGATACATCGACGCTTATCTAAAACAAGTCAGTATCGCGAAATAATCCGTTTTGCTACTAAGTATAAGACTAGACGCAGAACACGTTAAAGTTTATCGTGACTAAGACTCCCGTGTTCTAATTCAAAAAATTGCCACCGTGGCAGCATTGTGCCGTTATGCCATTGGTGGGGTGTCGACGTCATTTTATCTGGAAGACCGTCCGTAGGCCAGATGAGCCATAGTGATCGACGCCGTCACCACGTTTTTTTGTTGACTACCGGCACATCCCCAAATAATTCGTTAAAACACATCAATTTGTTTGTACAACAGCGGCATTACGCGAAATAGCTCAGTGGAACACTAGCGAAATTTTTTGCAATATAGGATTATTCATGGATGGGACACTTTCCGTTAAACAGTAAGTACCGATGTTTTGACTTAACCACTAATAAACGAGTATTCACGAAAATATGGAAAGTTGGCTTGTTCATGTAAGCAAAATAAGCCCCTATACTACATAAGATTTACTTCATTATTGGTATACTATACGAATTTGGGCTATGTTCATCATAAATATATGCATTTAGTTTCTTGATTCAAAACGAGAAAAACCACTATAAATAGATAAGCAGCACGATGATAAACTTATTAAAATGTTATATGGATTGCAAAAAAGGTATTTGCTCGGTATTTATGTATTTATATCAATTAAAATAATAATATACAACACAAGCCTTATTGAGCTTAGCTATGGGCCTAGTTCGATTTGTGTAAGATTAACCTCTAATATTTATTTATTTTGTAATATCAAAAAAGATAAGTATAAGATACATACCTACTACATGCTCCATGTACATGGGGACTTCAATTACTCGTGTGCGTCTCTTTTTAGTGTTCCGTACCAAAATTGGTCCAACGGAACACTTTTATGCGTCACAGCCAGATTTTTGTATAAAAAGTGGTATAATAACAATAATAATTATATTTTTATTATGGACACTATTTAAGGGTTTGTCCTGCCTCACTTTCGTGGCTGAATTTGTGTCAAAGATTCAGTAACTCATTCAGTTGACTATATTATACTTTGGTTATAGAAATGAACACGCGAACTGGAAAAAATATCCGAAATCTGCTTTGGTTTTGCTGCGGGTAGCCTCATTTCTGATGCGATCGCGCAGAGAAACTCCCGGCATAGCCCTCTCCATTGCCATTTGGGTGACCCCAAGAGCTTTCAGCTGGAACTCAAAAACCGTTTCGATTGCCTAGGTTTTGTGGAACCTGTCCGTGCCACTGGGTCTATGTTCTTCGAGGCCCAGCGGGCCATCAGAACACAAAGGCAAAACCGTATTGAAGAGGCCATCGAGCGAAATAAGGGCTCTAATGTGTTCGCACGAGATCTCGATCGAGTCTATTGGGCAGAGCCAGCTCGCAAGGTAAAAAACTGAGGACTGGAGAGTCGTTTTTTCCAAACCTGAGCTTTGGAGTGAGTGCGTTTTTACACGTCATACATATCGTATACACGTCAACTCGCAGACCCGAAGTTGGTCTGGCGGAAGACCCTAACTAGACCAACCCGACACTTTACCGATGACATCCCGGACATCAGCCTGTACGAGATTAGAATGGCTCTGAAACAGCTTAAGAACAGCAAGGCACCCGGTGAAGACGGAATTACACCCAAACTCATGACAGCGGGTAGAAAACCGATCCTTACGACCCTTCAGAAGTTGTTCGACACCGTCCTACTGGAAGGGAGAACGCCAAAGGCGTGGAACAGAGGTAAGGGGTGCTGTTCTTCAAAAAGGGGAACACAACCCTGCTGAAGAATTACCGACCCATCTCACTTCTGAGCCATGTTTGCAAGCTGTTTTCAAGAGTCATTACGAATCGCCTCGCATGCAGGCTTAGTGACTTCCAGCCTCCCGAATAAGCCGGTTTTCGAAGAGGTTTTAGTACCGTAGACCACATTCATACGCTCCGCCAGGTTATACAGAAGACTGGAAAGTAAAACTTGCCTCTCTGCTTAGCGTTCGTGGAGAAAGCTTTCGATTCAATCGAAACCTGGGCTGTACTACAGTCTCTCCAGCGGTGAAAAGTGGACTGCCGCTATATCGAAGTACTGAAGTGTTTGTACGAGAACGTCACTATGTCAGTCTCACTCCAGGATCGGAGCTTGAAACGTATTCCGCTACAGCGGCGTGTTAGGCAAGTGAATGTTATTTCCCCAAAACTGTACACCGCTGCAATGGAGGACGTTTTCAAGACTCTAGACTGGAGAAGGCTAGGCATCAACATCAACGTTGAGTACATTAATTAACTTTGGTTTGCTGATGATATAGTAGTCTTGGCTGAGACCATGGAGGACTTGAGTACTATGCTCGATAACCTTAGTAAAGCCTCCGAGCGAGGTCTAAGGATGAACATGGATAAGACAAAGGTCATGTCAATCGGACACTTTCAAGACTTCTTCAGACTTTCAAGTTAGATAGGTCCAACTTTGAGTAAGAGTCCGACTCGGCTGGGCAGCATTCGGGAACCTACGGCACATCTTTTCGTCCAATACTTCGCAATGTCTCAAGACGAGAGTCTTTGTCCAGTGTGTGTTGCCACTACCTCACTGTGTGATGACGTATGACACGGAAACGTAGACGGTTCCCCATAAGAAGGCTCAAAGTCACCCAAAGAGCAATGGAGAGGGCTATGCTGGGAGTTTCTCTGCGCAATCGCATCAGAAATGAGGCTACCGCAGCAAAACCAAGGTAACCGATATAGCCCTCCAAATCGCTAAACTTAAGTGGCAATGGGCTGGGCACATTGCACGTAGAAGCGATGGCCGTTGGGGCGGAAAGGTTCTCGAGATGTGACCACGTACCGGATGGCGCATCGTAGCTAGGCCCCCCACGAGGTTCAAAGATTTCAAAGATTCAAATATTTTTATTTGGCTCGGAATGCAGTTACATAGTTCTTAAAAATACAACATAATCGTCCAGTGCATTCAGCCTGCGTGCAGGCGTGCAAAACATTTTTATGGAGCCTTAAAGTCCATAATAATATATTATCTTTGAATCTTTAAAAAAGAGTTACTAATTTACATCCATACCAAGTGTTGTAAACTAAACTATTACCGTTATTGTCTATATAGTTTAAGTATTATTGTGATGTATTTCGTTTAAGGCCATTATTGTCCATATTAAAAAAGAATATTTGAGAAACAAAGCAAAATAAGTCAGTATTCTTTTAATATTTTATATATACGTTTGTCTTAAAGACGAATAATACACTATTATTCATAAGAAAATAATATTTTTTTGAATTATTTTCTATTGAGACGTTAGTACACATAAAAACTTATCCAAAGTATATAAATATCATGTCACAACTCTAAACTATAGTACATTTTTGAGTTTTTTTTGTGTAGTTTTTTGTTGTTTTCTTTTTATTCTCTTGAGTTTAAATAACTAGATGACAGAGGAAACTGTGACTAAAAGAAGATTTTAAATTGGTTATCTTAATAAAAAAATATAACAATATCTTTTTTGGGATTTTTTTAAACCTCTGCCCTGAAAAAACACAGTTTTTGAGATACAGAGTTGTTTTAGATAAGCATGACATTGCCTTCGTACCAAAAAAATTAAAACATAAGCATTCTTTCATCAAACATTTTTTATACCTACGAGCTTTTAGCTTAATTTTACTCTTCATGTCACGAAACATATTAATTTTAAACTGATATTATGTCGAAGCTAATTTACGAAGAATCGTAAATATTTACTCTAGAGATTGTCTTGCACTGGAAGTAATTATTTTCTTCGTTACATTTAAAGCGTAGGCGACGCACATTAAAATGACTACGTGCTCTTCAGAACTCGCGAAGCAAAGCTGTGTACACATGGAAAATACTATAATGTTTGTTGCAAGCACTATAAATTGGTTAATTGAACGAAGTCAGAGCAGAGTTTCGATTACGGCACAGACTCAGGACAAATCGTAAGCGGTGTTCGCTAAAATCTGAATGTATGGAAAGTTTTACAAATTTCTATGGGATGACAGCTATCCGCGCCATCATTATTTAACGTTGGTCGGGTTGTAATTTGTAATCGCAAGTTAGTGCAACCAGCCCTTAAATAATTATATTGAGTCGTAAAAGTGTACATTTTTGACACTGCAATTGATACCTTACCTGCTTAATTGTGTGACACAATATTTAATCTCGAATAATCTTAGCGAACTATTCTCATTAACACAGAGTGACCCGAAGGTTGGGCTCCGGAAAAGTGAATAGCAGCAGGTAATAAGGTACAGCGACCTAACATGAACCTCCCAACTACTCCCAAGAGTTTCCGAACAAGATCGTCAGCATGGCCAGCAAGGATCTTTACTTAAAAAAATATTAGGTGGCGGAACCAAACTTCATAGCGCTGGTTGGCAGAAAATTTGCTAAAACCACAGGTCTTACTTTCTTCCCTCTCATCCATGAGAGGAGGCCGGTGCCCAGCAGCTTATATAGCGTATTATTTTTATTTATGCGTCCAACTTGTATTGTCTTTTACCTCTCTAGTGTAAACTAAGCCTATCCGATACATATCGGCTAACGATAACTTTAATTACTGATTTTATGTCGCCTACGCACGCCAAACCGGGACTTAAAACTCTGGTTATCAGCCGTCTCCAGTTAAATGATTTATTGCCCAACATCATCTGTGGCTGGCTACCACATTAGTACAAGTACGAGGGCCGGTTTTACCATTTTTTAGATTCATTAAAAAGTATGTAGGTAAACATATTTAATAAGTTCGTTCGTACCTATAGAAATGTTATTTTGCAATACTTAACAATACCTAATATTGTGTTTTATAAGTACAGTTCGTGCGAATTCGAATTCCATTTGTTGACTATTCCTTGCTGCTATTTTCGCTCTCATATATCTTTCATAATTTGAGTAAATAAGACAATACCAAAAGCACTTTCATCGTCCAGGGCCTAAAAAATCTGCGATATTATTTTATGAACACCTACTGATACCATACCAGCCATTATAAAAACATCTGGACTGATTTATAAAAATAAAGGCAGTAATGAATAGTTACAGAAATCAGCTTCCAGCTATTACGGTACGTCGGCAATTCGGAGAGATACGAAATTTTTATTATACAGAATGACTAGTTATTAGAAGCAGATGAAAGCAGATAGATGCCGGCGCGTGCGTCGTGTTATTTAGGAATGTTTCGCTAGATGTTATCTGTGAAAATATTGGGTTCATATCGGTTTTGTTATTCAATTTTTAAACAACTATTTGGTTGCTAACGTAACGTGTTTGTTCAGGTTTGTCTATTTTTTTCTACGTATTGAGCGTGCCTCCTTGTCGACGAAAGTCATCATTATATCGTCCTCTTAGCCCGGCTGTGCCCTAAATGAGCCTGGGGTCCGCTTTGTCGACGAAAGAACTTATCACTACATTGTATAAAACAAAGTCGCTTCCCGCTGTCTGTCCCTATGTATGCTTAGATCTTTGTAAAACTACGCAACGGATTTTGATGCGGTTTTTTTTTAATAGATATAGTGATTCAAGAGGAAGGTTTATATGTAAAATTTAGTACCCGTGCGAAGCCAGGGCGGGTCGCTAGTTGATAATAAAATAACATACACGCTGCCGTAAAAATATAATGCCTACCTACCGATGTGGGTATTAATGTACCTCAACTGCATGTATTATACGTGCCGTGGACTACGGTTCGTGGCCCTAAAGGTGCGCAGAGAGTTGGGTGTAAGTTTATCGATATGTTTCAAATTTGGTCCCAAGTGTGAAAAAAAAAACAACTCAATCTCTCAAAATAGCATACATTAAATAAAACCATTACATTCATTTCACCGACAGGTGAACAACTAACAATCATCCGTTAGAAACATTGTTATGAGTAATCAGCATTCGCGTGCAATTCCTCAACTCGGAATACTAGAAACTAGCTAAACTTCGCTCTATATACATGTATTATTTAGCTAATACATTATTGCAGGCCACAATTTGGCCCGCAGTACCGTTGGGACTATAGATCAGCTCAGGTGTTGCCGGCCTGCGGGTATTGTGTGGTGTAATTTAAAAGAAAATGCTTTACATACTGGAATATTACATGAATACCAATAAATAATAAATAAATAAATAAATAATAATTATTAGGGGACAATCTTACACAAATCGACCTAATCCCATAGTAAGCTCATTAAGGCTTGTGTTATGGGTACTAGACGACGATATATATAATAGATATAATTACTTAAATACATAGAAAACTTCCATGACTCAGAAACAAATATTTAGACACACCACCACTCCCGACAACGGTCGGACAACTACTGCCCCCCACTCCGGTCATCGTGACGTATGCGCACGAGATAAGGATAGCAATACAGTAGCACTACACTTTCAGGAATGCTAACTAACTTCTGGAAAAAAATGCGTATAACAATAAACTGGTAGTGATATTCGACCAGAGGTCAAAAACACGTATTGTTTCATAACATAATTTTATGTACTAAAGCTTTTAACAACGCTGGCCTTCGCTCACTTGAACTACACACTATTGGACTGGCAGGTGAGATCCAACATTATATTGTGGCCACCACGCCCGTCCATATGGAGGTTTGGTTTGAACTGCTAAAATATTAATAACTATCGTTGTTTATGAGGATTCACTGTCAACGGTTCTTGTTGTTGTTGCAAATACTCGTACTATTCATCTCACTGTTCTGGAATATTTGCGCACGAATGTTAAAACCACAGTACGTATAGTGTTATGGTTAGTGATTGGGTTTGTGATGCAAATTAATTTCCGTAATAAATAATCTTATCCTATGTACAAACACTTAGATAATAAGGCCGCGTTCTGGACGCTGGCAAGCAGCGTGCTACCCAGCGGGGCGACGAGCGATAGGTACATTTTACTCGATTTATAGGGTATTTTCATATATGAAAATAAAATATCAATTTATTCCTTTTATAAAAAAAATACCATAATAACTACGAATATAACACTATTTTGTTATGAAAACATAATATTTATTTTTAATTTGAAAATAAAGTTGTAGATAAATATGTAGGTATGTCATCTAATGGTAAAATATTTTTTCAAATCATTCCAGTAGTTTCGGAGCCTATTCAATACAAACACACAAACAGACAATTAAATCTTTCCTCTTTATAATATTAGTATGGATTTCAAGCATTATTTCTTTGCGTAGGTATCTTTATGTAGGTACTCCAAACTACATATAAGAACATATTTTTTTCTATGGAGCTCCCAACTCAACTAAAATAAATGATTATACAACTGGGGGTCCCTTTGATGAATTTTATGACTTTCGACAATATGACTAAAAAAAATATGGTGGAAAACGTTATGGACTGAAAAATTCAGATCTTAAATTTTATCGGAAACAATAGAGACCCATACAACTGTTCAGACAACTACCTACTTATAATGAATTTGACCAACCACATGGCGCCTTTACCGAACAATAATGAATTTTATCAACGGAACGTCGCATTGGTCATAAAAGGAAAGATATCAACGAAACGCTGAGTTGGTGGGCTGCGCTTCGTTTCAGCAGGATTTAGATTTTCTATACATATGTACTACATTTTTTTAATTATTTCGGTTGACTCGTAGAAAAAGTATTGTATTCAATACTTACACACATTTAGGGAGATCAGGTTTTAGAAGGCTTAATTTTTCAATTTTATGCCATTGTATCAGGAAAAAGCGTGTTCAATCTTTTTATGTAAAATTATTTAACTGGTCTTATTTCATGAAATTGTCGTTTAATATTTAGATATTTACCGTTATAGTAAAAGTAAAACGTGGTTAAAGTAAATTGACGATATAACTAACGGCAATGAAAGAAACAGAAGCTACATTCAAATTAAATTCTGATTGTTTATTAATGCTCAGATTTTGATTATTCGCGAACTAGTTAGTCAACGTCTTTGAAGAACCGCACTCAGATTGATTTCTAATTCAACTAATCAAAACAGTCTCATAAAATAAATAAATAAGAGCACTTATAGTTGCGATTATTACTATGTTCTCTCTTACTATTTTTAACTTAATCATGAATATCAAAGACATTATAAATAAATGAGTTTTAATGTTATATACTTTCTCATCAACATCGATCCGTTTCGTTTGATAGTAGTGTACAGTACATACAAATTATTACATGTAGGTACCCAATGTTCCTCAGCGTAGGCCTCAGATTAACTTTCACTATCAATTTTTGACTTATTAAAAATTTAACTGTGCGATGAAACTTGGTAAAATATCGTCAAATCCAAAACTTAACTCCTGTACACACTTGATAAAAATGTATATATGTAGGTACAAAAAGGTAACTGTTAAACCAATCCATAAATCGTAATCTGCAATGCAGGCTTTGCAAATGCGTATAAAAATAAATCAGCATATAAGCTTCATCATAGTCTAAAGTAACTCGAACAACAATCATTTGATTGATTTGAAATATTTTGACATAGAACATCTCAATTGCGTCATAATTTTAACAAAATGAAGACTTCATTCTTCGGAGAAACCGTCGATCGCCTTTTGTCTAATTTGAGCTATCAAACTGTAGCTACGGGAACATTAACAAATTATTGCCTGGAGCTATTCTAAGTGACCGGATATGTTACCTTTATCTTACGTTCATATCATATTAAACCTTAACCAACGAGAAGAAAGGTCGCATTTTGTTCGACAGCAATAGTGATTTGCATTCACAAATTCAATGAGTAAAAATTAAGGCAGTTTCCGATTACTACAGGCAATAACAATATTGCCCCAGGGCAAGTAATGTCTGGGGCGGTAGGTATAAAGTACTTCCTCTCGATTTTGATAACTTTTTAGTTTACAAAGTTTTAGGAAGTTTTCTTGCACTTATATAACCTTATAATTATATACAGGGTGGAATCTTGTACGTGATCCAAAATAGCAAAATGTGAATCTATCCATGATTCTGAGCAACTTTTATTATGGGACCAACTTTGTGTTATGCCAAAAAAAACACACCTGTTCATACATTCTTTTCAGTCTAAAATGAGCAGAGTTAATGAAATAGTTGGATTTTTTTGGCATAACACAAAGTTGGTCCCATAATAAAAGTTGCTCAGAATCATGGACAGATTCACATTTTGCTATTTTGGATCACGTACAAGATTCCACCCTGTATATAATAATAACTTTAAAACATTAGTTTGAATTCGCTAATGGTATTAAGTGTCGCAATGACTCCCCTTTTCTTTTCCACTGTTCCTTTTATCACTATTATAAACTTTCAATGTTTTCCAAATCAGGTTGTTCCGCCTATGCCTCTGTAGACTACTAGTAGCTAGTACGACGGTCATGTTTCGGATGCCAGCCGTTACTCCATCGGCCTATTTTTCGTCCCGACCGAAAACCGTTCAAGATTGTGTAGCTGAAAAATATGTCACAGGAACACAAGCGAAATAGCATACAAAAATTCATTTTTTATATAACTCATGTATCTACTTACTGACAATTTCAGCCTGGGGATAGTGCATAAACGAATTAAATACACCAGCTTTACATATCTTCTTCTTCTGCTCCTGAACTTTATCCCATCATCTGAGTATTTCTTATAAGAAGTGCCACTAATTTTTATTAGAGATTTTTTGCAAGTTTTATATTATATGATACTGACGATACGAGAGAAAATTGTCCCAACTTTTCATACACTTTTTAACTTTCCTATTGTGCATTGGGGAGCGGTAACACAATAGAAAAAAATCTATGGGACATTTTTTGTTCTATTAGGATCGAAAGAGCTCGTGATTCTCAGTGGAAATAACATAAAACTTTGTTCTAGACGTTTTATGTTATTTCCACTTAATAAGAGTGGCATTTTTTATTAAAAAGCTCTCCTTGTCCGCATCTTCTACTAACACGATTCTGGGCTATCGCGGCGTCCGGGCAGGCACCAGCTTTACATATCGACGGTCCCTATTAAAAGAGTCGGATCTGCAAAACAGCTACTTTTTAGGAGAAGCTGTCAAAGTTTTTGGAAAAAAAATTGTATGGGGAAAATTGATAATTAATGGAATATCGTTACCAAACTTCGAATATTTGCTTATTAGTAGGTTGTTTATTACTAGCCGTTGAGCATACATATACTTTATCAGCCATTTTTCCAAAAAAATACAAGAACCTCCTATATCACTTTTTTAACCGGAATAGCTTAAGCATCATTTGTCGGAAGTGCCACATACGACATTTTTGTCTGGAAATTGTATACATAATTATGTCGGATGTACCACATCCGACAAAAAAGGTACTCCAAAAAATGTCGTAACTGGCAGAACTGACATTGTTGCACGGAAACTCTTATGTAACAATTTAATACAGAGAAAATTTACTTGATAACTTAACAGGCTGTAAATTACATAAAATACACAACAAAAAACACGCTATACTTTTCCGTGTAAAATAGTAGAATGTGTTATATCCGACACTTTGTACTCACTGTATGTCCCGTAAAAATGTCGGAACTGTCACAACCGACGTTTTTAAATGTCATCTGTTCTTAGATCCGACATTTTTATCTTGGTTTTTACGAAAAGTATTGAGAAAAACTAAAATCTGTGAATGTGGTTTTAAAATTTAGAGTTTTTTACGACCTGAGCCACTGAAAAGCCAAAATCTCAATGTTTGCAGATCCGACTCTTTTAATTGGGACCGTCGATATCAGTTCTGAGTAAAAAATAATATCAGACCCCACAAAAACTGTCACGTCAACCAATTAGTGCCGGCCAAATCTCGGTCCCACTAAAATACCACTCACCCTATTATATAAATAAGATAATCGTAGGGTACTTTTACATTTTATGGCTGAATATAGCCGTTGGCTACCGTTCCCCGAGCGTCAATAATTATTTTTATGTTAACTTAGACACCGTCGCTTTGTTTCGACTCGATGTTCTCACAAACGGGCTATATGCACGTTTGCTTCACGTTTGATTAGTTTTAGTGGCCGTATTCATAAATTTTGGGCTTTAAAAATAGCGGAATATAAAACCCGCCCGCAGTACGTATTTGAATTTAAACCATCCACGAGAAAAAAGCTACACTGCAAAGTAAAAACACCTCAAATTTCAGAGTTTAGCGGGAACACAATTATAGCGGAGTATTATAATTTTAATCTACCTGCATTGATAGTATGCGTAGTATTGTTTAGGATACAAATAAAATTCTTCTTGTCTAATTTGTATCGTTGTCCATAAATAAGTAATTTTGCGATGTTTGAGTAAAATACCTACTTATAATTTTACCTTGCCTGGACACAAGTAACTACAGTTCGATAATGCAATGTTTGAGTAGCCTGATGTAAAAAAAGCAGCCAAGTGCGTGTCGGACCACGCACAACGAAGGGTTCCGTGCCTATTCAAAAGGTAGTATCGTTACTGAAATCTAATGGCACATACGTCCTTTTTATATAAGGAAGGCAGTTTCTTAGAAATATCTCAAAAACCTTTGAACCGATCTTGTTTAAAACAATTTTCGCTGAAAGAATTTAATAAGCCCTATATCCATGATTTTTTTCATTTTTTCAAAATACACAGTTCAAAATTTAGAGGGGGGGGACACAATTTTAGTGACTTTCGGGGCGATTATCTCCGACTCTATTCACTTAATCAAAAATAATCTCTGAGAAACCTTATATTTATTTTGAAAGACCTATCGATTGATGTGCCATAAGGTAACGGGCCATAAGTTCGTGCTAGTACGTCATTTCGTTAGTTTTGTTTCTGAGGCTTATAATAAGCAACTGAAATATTTTTTTTTTTATTTATACATTTGTAAAAAAACTTTATCATTAAACCTTTCCAAAAAATCAAATTAAAATTTTTTAACGACTAAACTAATAGCAACACAACGCTCGAAACTGTCAGTCGGCCGAAAACAGCTGTACGGTGTGCGCGAACTGCTTGTTGACGTAAGGTGCTCGCTCCGACTTCTTAAGGGAATTGAAAGAGAAAGGGAAGTCCATTTGAAAAAAAACTTTTAACAGTGCTTTGTCTAGTTCCTTAACAATGGATTTAATAAGAAATAAGTGTATATTTTGGTATAGGTGTCCCTTAAAATTGCAATAAATGGACTCACGAACTAACGGTCATTATATTTTTCGTCTGGCTCCTATTTCGTGTTACTACCGAATCAAGGACTTTCTTTATACATCCTTGTATCTTTGGTATTTAAATAATACTTAAGAAATTGTAAATGTTAATTTAAAAAACAGATATTGTATTTAATGACGTTTTCATTGACCTAAATTCGGTATATGTTTTATTCACTTGAATTCTCGTAAAACGAGGTTGAACGTGACCTAAATTTACAATTTGAAGGTGAATTCGCATATTTACTTGCAGCATAATTTTGTTTATTGCTCGATTCCTGTAATGTATTTTTATGTTTATTTATTACATATAGGATACTTAATGGTTATTGAACATAATTTAAAGGTGATGTACATTATTGATTGCGGGAATATCCAAGAAATAGTAACACGAAACAAGGGACTACTACTTTTAATACTTTTCCCCAAGTTCGTGACAGAGAAATCTATAGTGGTAGGCAAACACACAGATCAAAATGTGTACCCTCGTCTGTTATTTGATATTCTTCTTGAAGAGGTAACATGTGCATCGATATAATGGAATAGTGTTGCCTGGGTAAATTCCGGGAACCTTTTATTTTTGCGGGATAATTTTTATTAAATGAAAGTTTACTTTCTACCCTATTAAACAGTATAGAATTGCTCTTTCAAAAGGGTGTCGTGTGTCCCATACAACATTGTCAAGATTTTAATCTTAGGTTACCTAATCAATCGTAGATAATCAATACATACTTATATCTAACTAGGTAGATACGTTTAAGGAATATTGACGAAAATGATTGAAGATATTTATTATTTTTAACATTAGATATCCCGGGACTTGCTATCCCCGGGACTTTCTTTATTTTTAAGGGTTTTTTTTTTAGGAAGTGAAAGGTATCTTTATACCCTATTAAACAGAATATCGTTTACAGATACCTACATGTCACGTCCAAAAGGTTTTGCCTAGATATTTATCTTACGTTAAACAGTTTTGGTTAATATACTCGTAGATAGGTAACCTATGTGAGACACATTTTTGAAAAGGTGACCCTGTACTAATGGATAAGTTATTTAACCTTACATTTCATAAAAAACATCCTGGAGAAAGAAAAAATGTCCCGGGATTTTAAATACCGAGTTTTATCCAGACCCCCTATTGGATTTTTCCAATAATCATGTTAATTACCTTTTCAATAATCTTGTTCAATATCAAATAACAAATGAGGGTTCACAAACAAAATGTTTCTCTTACTACCTGGCACTCGAAAACTTTATGCCGAAACAGGGGCCAAGAACTCACAAACTTAGGAGCAGAGCCAAATTTTATCACGAAATGGGGTTCAAATACGAGGTCTACAAATAAATTATAAAAAAATAGTTATTGAAACTAATACTATATAATTCTTGCATTAAATAATAGGCAAGATATCAATGTTCATCACACAAAAAAATTCAATGCGATATCATGTTCTGTATTGTCTTAAAAAAAATACTAATTCGTAAGAGGCTTAACATGCCGAAACAGTGGACGTTTACCTTACGTGGGCTTGCAATGAAAAAAAAAATTACTTTCAGTTTTATGTATGGAGTGCACTCCTAAAAAAATTTTTTCTAGTAATTTAATTACAAAACTATGTAGCGGTTAACAAAATACACCTATCCTCAAAATTCTATTCAAATACATCTTATAGTGTTCGAGTAAAATGCCTGTGACATACGGACGGACAGACAGACAGACAGACAGACATGACGATGTAACGGAATGGGCATACTCGTCGGTGTGTATTTTTATTTCTTACCCAAAGTTGGGAAATTTACTTAATAGTTAAAAGGAAGGTAGGAATCAATTAAGCTAGCATTCAAACGTGTAAATATTCAGTATCGGAAACTTATTTCATTTAAGAATATTGTATGAGTTTATTTCATGATAATGGGTACAAGGGTTTGTAATAGTGCGATATGAACTAGGCTTATAACAATCCTTTACAAAATGGATACCAAAGTAACATTTCTACCCTGGCAATCGCGTCATGACAGGAGGCGTAGGGCGACCATACGAATTTCCATCTTAATAGCTAGAGCATTGGGAGCTTAATTAAATGGGCGATACGACCAGTGGCGGGGGAAGGTGCGAATAATATCACGTGTTTATTGCATACCAGAGTTGGCGCGTGAATACGTACAATGGATTTTCAACCTTATTACCAGATAGGTTAGGTGTTTCAAAGCTAATGATGATACTATTGTAAATCAATCAATAGAGCAATTATTTATTCTACGAATGGGTCGCAGGGGCAATTTTGCATGTCAAATGATAAAATTAATTAATATCATGATAATCTTGCAAAATAATTTAAGTTTTCAGATAAGGACCGATATAAACGGATAATAGGAACGGTGGTGTCTCGGAACGGCGGGGATAGGAAGATGTCGGAGTAGTATGAGGGGTTTAAAAGGAGAAAACGGGGATGGCTGCGGCATTCAATTCTCGGCACCCGGACTGGCATAGCGTCCCTGACTGTTAGGTTGTGAAATTATTGGTGTGTTATCTTGATTATGGTGGATGGCTTGTCGTTATGGGGAAACTCTCCTCGTAATTATGAGTCATTTACTATTTTACGATTTTATAGTCATTTGTGAATTTAAAGTGGGAATTAGGGCCAAGTTATATTTAACTTATTGAATATATTCTATAAGGTTTATATGGCTAAATCAAACATACCTTATTTGCCAGAGCTACTCTCTGGAATGCGGTATGTTTGGTTAGTGTTTCGAAATACAGTCTAGACCATATTTGTCACTACGGACATCCGGGGGCTTTTATGGTTAATCAAACATAGCTGATTATCTAGGATTCCGAGAGATCGGTTATGTTTGAGTGATTGGTTTTGGGACTAAGTTAGGGTTAGTGTTTCGAAATACAGTCTAGACCATATTTGTCACTACGGACATCCGGGGGCTTTTATGGTTAATCAAACATAGCTGATTATCTAGGATTCCGAGAGATCGGTTATGTTTGAGTGATTGGTTTTGGGACTAAGTTAGGGTTAGTGTTTCGAAATACAGTCTAGACCATATTTGTCACTACGGACATCCGGGGGCTTTTATGGTTAATCAAACATAGCTGATTATCTAGGATTCCGAGAGATCGGTTATGTTTGAGTGATTGGTTTTGGGACTAAGTCAGGGTTAGTGTTTCGAAATACAGTCTAGACCATATTTGTCACTACGGACATCCGGGGGCTTTTATGGTTAATCAAACATAGCTGATTATCTAGGATACCGAGAGATCGGTTATGTTTGAGTGATTGTTTTGGGACTAAGTCAGGGTTAGTGTTTCGAAATACAGTCTAGACCATATTTGTCACTACGGACATCCGGGGGCTTTTATGGTTAATCAAACATAGCTGATTATCTAGGATACCGAGAGATCGGTTATGTTTGAGTGATTGGTTTTGGGACTAAGCGAGGGTTTAATGATTTCGGAAAACAGTCGGGATTATATTAGTCACTACGGACATCCGGGGGCTTTTATGGTTAATCAAATATAGCTAATAAGCCTGGGCTACTCCTAGGTATTAGTTATGTTTGAGCGATTGCTTCCGAAATATAGTTGGGTTTCATTCTAATCGCCTAAATCAGTCAGATCGCGGCCAAGATCAGTATATCTGCGGAGTCATCGCCACCTACCGGTGCCAACCCGGGATGACTCCGTGTCCTTAGTTACCAGATTTGAGGTGTGGTCTGGCGTCTACCTTTTTACCAACACAGGAGACGAAACCCCTAATTTGGGGCCCTCACGTCTCTCAGAACATCTGACGACGTAGACGTGGCTTGGTCATTCATGTGATAAGCACAGGAGGATACTCCGCTCGTTGAAATCGATCGGATGCCTGAGGGGTCGTTCAGCATTATATATATGTAAATATACTAGACTTATTTCCAGACAGGTCGCCCTACTCGCTGTAACCCTTTAGCTCGACAAGAGCCAGCGGGGGGGGGCAAATACACAGGCCGTTAGGTTTTGATACCTCAGTTTTGCCGACTGAACTACTTACAGTTTACCTAGGGATACATTCTTGCCTCTAAACTAAGGTATGGTTCTAGAGGTGAGCAGAATAGGGACTGGGGTAGATGTAGGGCTAAATTCACGCGTTATGGGGTGATAGGCTTATAACTATGTCTCCTGTAATTAAAAATATTTCTAGAACTTGTTTGACTTAAGGTTACTATTCCAATAGGGTCAAAAAAGGGTATATTTTATAAATGAAACTGAGATTAAGTTAAGTGTATTAAGTGGTCAAAGGAGTGTCAAGTTGCCGTGGGATACATGTGAAATATCATACGGTGTGACAATTAATAGACATCAAAGAAAGGTAACTATTCTATTTATGACGATGAGATATCAGAATTGTTCCAGAAAGATGGAATAAGTCTGGGAATTGATGACAGGCGGAGCAGTTCATCAAATCCACCTAAAGTATCTTATTGTTATGAATGGATATCCTTCATTCTAGGCATTATACTATCAGGACTAGTTATTCTCCATTTAAGGCAAATTACTGTCTTGAGTGGACATTATTCATTCAAAGTACGATTTAGGAAGAATATTTCACATGTAGGGTACGGTTTACATTGACACTACACCAATGACATCGGTAAAGAATGGTCTTAGGTATATATTGGCCACATAAGTTGTAAATACAACATTTATTAACGTTAAAAGATGTCTGTTGAGATAGTTTCGGTGTTTCTCTCTAGACAGACCGTTAGGTTGGAAACGCTGGTAGATTCGTTCTTTGGGTCTTAAACTCTTAGGTAACCAGGCAGGTAAATTGTTAGGCCGTCCAGTCCTCATCCAAACGAGTGAGTAGCTATGTGTGAGTAAAAGAATTACCACACAAACCGTCGTTTAGAACTTTGGTTTAAAATACAATTACTTAGGGTAGACAACTAGCTCGTAATAGGTTTAAATAAATAATCTACTTGCTATGAATTCTAAAAAGCTGCTCTCTCGTTCAACCGGACGGATAATAGGAGGTAGGGGATTTTCTACCCAAAAATAAAAATATTTATACTAATAAATATAATGAGTGACATAGAATTATCATCCATAATGTAATTACCAATAATGAACGACAAACAGAATGATTTTACAATAATTCTTCATTGAATGAACTTATACTTTCGTACTTAGGACTTTATTATAATTAGAAGATTAGTGGTTGAAGCTAGGGTATAGTTAAGTCAATTTATGTACTAATAGGCTAGCCTTAATTATGTTAATGAAGAGTCCAAAACCTACCTAGCTTTCATAAAAGGACCTGGATTATTACGGTACACAACATTTTATGGGGTCCTACCACTATTCGATCACGTACTGGCCAAACTACAGGTATTAGTAATAAAACACGCATTAAAAGTAGGTTTAATAAATAGGTCGATAGAATGCAAATTACAGTAGTCGTGTTAGAGCTTATGACAATTTATCCCGCGTTCTCAAGCGTGGGTGAGTAGCTGTTTAGTTCTAGGTAGTTTTAGATTTTAAGGGGGAGAAGCTGTTCGTGGGGGGGGGAATCGTTACATTTTGGTGAAGCCGTGACTCAGGATTGGTGAATTTGGGCTTAAATTCAACTTCTTATTCACAGCTTGCTCTGTAATATCTTCAGTGGCCATTAGGCCACATTTTGTTCTCGTGAAGTTGGAGGTTAGCTTGGCAGGAATTGGACTCTTCATTATTTTCTTTAAATCATCAGCTAGGGACTTCGCTAGGTCAGCTTCTAATTCAGTACTCATCTGAAAAGAAAGGAAAAAATATCATTACTATATTATAGGTATATCACATGTTTTCGGTATTTTTTTAGATATAATAGCATAGTCAGTAGGGCGAGAATGTATAAATAATTAAAATCATAGACTCTGGGGGGCGTCTTTAAATGTAAACAATTAAAATTATGTATACGCGGGGGCGTATTCAGTATTTCTAACGATAAAAATAGTAGTAGCCCAAGCTGTAGGTCGTAAGACTAGATATTAAGCCTATATAAGCTAGTATTGTTATTGTAAGCTTGATATGCCAAGGAGAAAGGAATGGAGGCTTTAGTATAATTAAGAGAAGAATTGCATTTTGCAATAAGTAAACAATGCACTAGGAACGCCGGCAATAATTATGAATTTTTCTTATTTGGGGGCGAGCCTCCCATCAATAATACGTAAAAACAAAACAAAGTTTATTCACCCTTCGCGGCTGCGTGCATAATTGCGGTGATAATAGGGAAAGATTAGTGCCTACGTAAATCGTATGAAGCCAAGAAGTAGGTGAGATTAATCCATACACGGACGGTAGGCCGCACCGCGCTCGCTCCGTCGCGCCGGCGCCGGCGTGCGTTTTTACAATTGTGGGTAGGCATAGTTTGTTTACATTGAACAAATAATATTTTTAACGTTAACATTCAGTCAATTTATTTGTTTCATTCAAAGAATGTAAGGCGTTTACCATTCGAATCAGGGGTCCTCAACATTTTCGTTAAGGACCAGTCTTATTGTTCGTAATTTAGTAATAGGTATCATAAACCTTAAGATATTTTATCTAGAATCTATTTTAAATCTTAATTTAGAATCAGGGTTTTGAACTAACGCTATGTTTCACTTGTTTATACATTTCGTTCCTCTATGTCGAAATTTTAGGAAATTGGGACAGTAATCTACACTATGGTCTAATACGCTAGGTATTAATTAGGTAGGTAAGGACGATCATAATGTAAGAATATTACTGAATAAACGATATGATATGATACGATACGAGATAATATCTAGGCCTTAGGTAAATGGATAGGAAGTACTTTCTTAGAAATTGTGCAAATTACTAGATTTTAAAGTTCGAATGAAACAAACATATAACAATTTGTCGTAATGTTTAGTAGGACTCGCCTCCGTCTACATAGTAAAGATAGCGATTCACATATAAAATATGGAATTAGGGAGTCATCATTAACGTTAAAGACGAATAAAAAACATCAATATTTTTATAAATAAACATTTGACTATCGCGCGACAATGATTCATGAACGAAGGTTGCGTACCCCTGCCTTAAACGTTAACCTACATTCATATTTCCGTTCAAATTCACGGTCGTCACTGATTCATAAACGAAGGTTGCGTACCCCTGCCTTAAACGTTGACCTACATTCATATTTCCGTTCAAAACAAGTGTCTGTTTTCGTTTCGTTTTCTTAAATCATAAAAATAAATTATAAAAAAAATTTTTGAAAAGATGGAAAATTCCTCGACACTTGAAGTCTCTCAAAAGCGGCTAAACAGATTTTCGTGGAACATGGCAGGGAACGTTCGGAATAAAGTTATCAATGACCCAAAAGGAAAATTAAACGGAAATTCGGTTCCTCGGTTTGGGAGCTGCGATGCCTCAGACAGATGCACGGACAGACATGTAGACTTATAATATAACATTTCTTTGCATTGAATGTTCAAAAAGGAGATTTAGGTGCAATTTTATTCTGTTGAATAAGATTTTATGTGAAAATATCTACGGTATTTCGGTGTGTCGCTAAGTAAAACTAGTTTTCCCTCGTAAAATCAGGTTTAAGCGTTATTACAAATGATAGGCATTATACATATTAGGTTAACTGTTTGAGTAGTAGATATTGACACAAAATACTGCTAGTATATAAAATACATATTGAAACATACCTTGATATGTTTGAAAAATTTGTGAGTGCTTCTTCGGGTGAAGACGGATACAGAAAATTAAATTTCTTAATTATTGATTATTTTCAATGATAGAACAGTACATCTTTTGGTTTTCCGGAGTGGTATTCACAGATAGGTTTACTCATTGGTGTTTCTTGTGTCACCTGAAATAAAAATCATTAATATGAAATAATTTTGCATTTGTACAAACCATGATACTATGATACATAATATAGGGACGATATATATATCCTCAATTGGTTCTATTTAAATCAATAAACCTCCGAGCAGCTTATAAGTATGACCAGTGGGTAGGCAGGGAAGTTAAGATTAACAATGTTTCGTTGCCGAAACTTTCTGAGTTTTAAGTTCTAGGATGAGAGTTTAGCAGTATACTAAGATAATATGGCAAAGGCAATCGGATGCTTGATTTTCTAGTCATTGTAAGTAGGGAATGTTAGCATAACTAGAGGTGTTTTTCATGCATAATAAAACCAAAAGTTTTCCTTACCGGAGTAGCCAATCGAAGTCGGCAGAAATAGGAAATTCCTAAAAAAGGAACGGGCGTATGTTTTATGTAGACATAAACAGGCACCTTTTAATAGGAAATCCCTGTTATATTTGTAGTAGTTATAGGAATTCCAGACTTCTTCCATAGGTAGCCGATCCTGATGCGTCATTTATAAGGCGTTGTAAACACGAATTGTAGGAATGCACATACATTAATAAGCCGTGAATGTAAAATATAAATGGCTATGTTCGTTCACTGTCTCAATTTATAGAAATTATATTCTTAAAAGTCTTGTTATGGAAATCGCGGTAGTACAACAAACTTCAAAACACGAACTGGTTTTCTTTTCCGTCAATCGAGTCTCCGTTAGTGTCATTACGTTTTGATACTACACAACACAGGGTACTTACATAGAACAGATGTGCACAGATAATATCAATTATCGTAATATTTATTAATTTTACGCAACGCGATGTTTTTCCTTAGTATTATTTTATAGTTCGAGTAAAACGACGTAGTTTTAAAATCATTTAGGTATGACAAGTTGTATACGATATTACAAATCCTAAACGCTGCGCGAAATTTCGTGGATATAGACAATTTGTCGCGACAATTTGTTTCATATCACACACAGGGAGAACGTTAATGGCAGGGAAACAGACGTCAGACATCTGACAACTTTTTGCAGTGATATGTTGTATATAAAAATAAGATATCAAAATTACATCTCTGTCTAGCATGACATGTTGGTAGAACGAGACAGAGCGCGCGCTAGTACGGTTTCCTTGACTGGGGGTAACAGCGGCGCTGCCACAAGGATCGAATCTCGAGGTTCGTGTACAGGCGTCCCTGTCACTCGGGTATCATGAGCGATAGAGATGGGTATACCTGGATTTCGATTTTCAAAGTTCGTGGTTATAATTTAGGACTTAAATGAAACAGGGACGTAATAATATCTTATTGAATTTAAGTTATTACACTAACGTGGGAGAATAATTGGATTTCTACGGTATCGGTAGCTAATAGCAATGCCTATGGTAACTCTGTAGGAATTATAGATTTATAGATCGGATGCAAAGATTATTCGAATAATGACTTGATTAGAAACGAGTGTCGGTAGTTAAGTATGTATGTGTGTTCGATATTCATACTAGTAATTTTGAAGTTTTAGGTAACTACGTAGATATGGTAGAATTATTTGGAGTGGTCGGATGTTGTAGAACTGTTACAGGATTTTGAATCTTGTGACTTGAGGGATAAAGTTGCTTTTGAATAGCAAATTATGATTTAATCCGGACGACGTAAATGAATTCAAAAAAACGAATTATACTCATAGTGGTGGTTAGCGATGGTGACGTGATTGAACCCAGACAGGGTGGCGCCAAGTACAGATGTATAAACCTGGTAGGTTAGTATCTGTTTATTTATGTAGGTAGGTATTCGCTATTTTCTTGCCATTGTCGTGCAATAATTATGAATGAATGGACTTATTGCGTATTTTAATGTATTGAGAACGGTTTAGGTAAGTAATGTGTTTAGTTGAGGCGTATGGAAGTCACGTCCTTCCAGGTTTCCAGCATAGTTATTTGCGTTGCTTTTCCGCATTTTAGACCAAATTTCACTTCAATGTTTTTAAACATAGGGTGTACTATTGTAAACATACAGCTTGTAGGGCACATGTAAATACCGGTAGTTATCTAAGAATTGACACAGTCAATAACACTTGTTAGTAAATGACGGGCTAGGCAGGCCGATTGGTTGTTTGCCACCATTGTGGTAAAGTTGAGTTGCATATAAGTTTAAGAAGTTGGCTCAATGAACATTTTGGTTCAGGTAGGTTTATACTTTAAACAAATCGGCCAAGTGCGTGTCGGGCCACGCGCAGTAGTCTATTTTAGATTTAGTTTAGTGTAGGTATGCAGGATTTATAATACGAGGAGCGGATGAACAAACGAGCGAAGCGAACGAAGTTCTCTGACTTGGCTTAACCAAGGATTACATTGTATATCCGTCTGTCCGCCCAACTGATTAAACAAACGAGCGGAGCGAACGAAGTTCTCTGACTTGGCTTAACCAAGGATTATATTGTATATCCGTCTGTCCTCCCAACAGAACGAAGTTCTCTGACTTGGCTTAACCAAGGATTATATTGTATATCCGTCCGTCCGTCTTTACAACCAGATTGAACAAACGAGCGAAGCGAACGAAGTTCTCTGACTTGGCTTAACCAAGGATTATATAGTATATCCGTCCGTCCGACTGATTAGACAAACGAGCGGAGCGAACGAAGTTCTCTGACTTGATTTAGCTAAAGATTATATCGTATATACGTCCAAATAGTACGACCGTATAGTACGACCAAATTGAGCACGCGAGCGGAGCGAACGAAGTTCTCTGACTTAGCTTAGCTAAAGATTATATCGTGTATCCGTCCGTCCGTCCACGACCAAATGGAACAAGCGAGCGAAGCGAACGAAGTTCTCCGGCTTGACTTGGTCAAAAATTATATTGTGTGTTAGGATACTTTGGGTATCCGCCCGTTCAGATGTTGTCCTCTGCAGGGCGCGTTTCTCAATCATGAGATTTTGTGAGAAGATTTTAGATGTTTTAATGATGTATTAGGTTCTCGAATAAAAGAGATAGTTAGGGACACTTATTATAGTCAGGAAAGATTGAGAGGGCGAAAAAAGGGAACAGACTTATTTATGCGAGGCAATATTATATGTCCTGGTTCGAGCCCAGACAGCAACTAGACTTAACAATGACAGAGCCAGGAGAATACAGCAAGTCAAGGGCTCCGTATTTTATATTGTCATACACTAATGAGGCGACGTGCGTAGTGTATAGGTACATTTATTTTACATGCTCATTTTTATTGAAGAAAATAAACATAAGCATACACTTACTCAGACTCAAAAAAAAATTATTGCACACATTATGTTACAAATAAAACAGAATGGATCCTGTAAGGGCGTAGGAAAGAGGCATAACTAATGTTACATCTAGGTTACAGGTGCTATCTGGATACTACTGGTACGACCTTGAACTAGATCTGCTATTAGGTACTAATTAATTTGGTAGACAGTTAGGTACAGTCGAGACAATTAGGCACGTCACCTAAAGTTCATTGACGTTAGTCAAACCGAAACTATTGTATGTATATACAGAAATTGTAAAAATAATGCGTGAAACAAAACGTGGTGATTTATTGTATATTTTTAAACACATCATATTATTATATGGCCCGGAGATATATATTTAAAGGCTAGATGTAGGCAAGGTTAGTTTATTATTATGGCGGAGATTTAGTGTTTTTACATGACGGTCTTTAGCAAGAAAAAAATATTGTGGTATATTTTAACTTAGTAGGAAGTTATCGATATAAATAATTAAGAAGCGGTTGGGAATAAATAAATTAAACAACCACGCATGTGCGATTTAGGATTAAGGAATACAGCCATGGGAAATTGTATGGTTCAATTAATCATAATGTTTGCTCGAACCTGCGCCTTTAGGCGATTTGTCGCAACAATTAGTCAAGACCAGCGAAAAACATTAGGCAGAGTTTCAAAGGCATGAAGTAATTTTTACATGACCGATAACATGTTGCAGTGACGGGTTGTGAGCGAATGAGTGATACCGGACACGTACTTATCAATTTACTGGTATGACAAATTGGCAGATCAAACATATCACTTGTAGCACGGGCCACATGATCAGTGAGGATATCATTTAGTAGCAGGGTTTAAATAATACGTAGAAGCATTAGATTTTATGTAAGGTGGCTGATTATTCTATGGTCAATGAATTTTAAGCCATAAGTCATTCAGTAGCGACACCTATAGCGACGTATCGAAAACTTCATTGATTTGCGAATCAGGATTCGGATAGCAATCAAGGGTTCTTTTGGGGCGCTTCTATACTTACGATGATGCACCATGAATGTCTGGATCAAGTTGTTAGCTAGATTTCGGTTCATAGAGGCTATGACACCAATGTCGTTTAACTTCGATATGTTATAATGACGTACAACGGTCGGCACTGATGAGAAGGGAGCAAAGCGTTACCCGGGAGAAGGTTTTAGTTATGTCAGGAAGGGTTAAAGAGGGAATGAAATAATGAATAGATTTAGTTATACAGAGCATTGTGTAATCTGGATTAAACCTGGGCAAAATAAGGCTCAGAGATGACAGGATGAGAAAATACAAAAGTCAAACAGCAAGCATAGAACATAGTTTTGTCTACAGACTCTAATCTTATTGAAATCGCTGAACATATACAAACGACACATCCATTCATTGTTTATTTATTTATTTATTCATAAGGATACCATACAAGCTTACAGTATAAACACCAAATCGCTTACGCGCTAGAATAACAAAAAAGGAAGGACATATAACAATAGGAAAGATGCCACAAGTCGTACTTAAAATGTGCACTATTTTATTATTTGCATTACAAACTTTAATTGGGTAATGACAGCTAGTACAAAATATTGCTTGGTTGAAGAAAATAAACAATTACTGCATACGAGCGCGCCATACAAAATAAGACAGAAAGCTGAACATAAAGATCAAAACGGGAAAGAATGATTTCTTTTACATAATCGGTTTAACATATAAATTCAAGTTCCCCTGGAAAACAAAATGGAATGGAATTATTATTATTTTGGAGTCAAAATAATAATTTTATTAAACAAAATCATAAAAAAAATCAGTTGGAATTAAAGATACATCGAACATCATTTTAGGACATCGCTAAGGTCATTGTCCGCCTTTTTGTTTTATTGACAGTTCCAACCATTAATTAGCCAAGCAATTCGACTTTCCGTCATCGGTCTGCTTGGAGCTTAAGTACAAGTATGACAAAATATTAGATGAAGTCATAAAAGATTTAACATCGCTTCGCAGAGGAAAAGGGAAGGAAGATAAACCATGCACCAGGAGGTAGGGGTTTTCTTGGAAGATGCCGTAGGGGTAGGTGACCATTGTCTCATTGGTTCAGGAATAGATGTTTTCTTGTACTGTTCCGGGGACTTCACGGGCATAGGATCAGATTCTGTCGCGGCATTGTGTAGGCAGACCTGTAATTATAAATCATAAATGTGAAAATCACGTTCATGTAATAGGATAAACTCCATAAGAGAAAAACGAGCATTTGCTAAAGGGGTGGACAGGGCACGTGAAATTTGAGTTCCGGTGCCAATATGGGCACATCAATGTATAATAAGAATGGGTAGTTTTTTTTAAATATAGTTTTAATTATGTACCTTAAAAAGGGAAATAAAGTAAACAGGAAAACAATATCATTATAATGTCTAACAAAGATTTCCTGATTAAGCGCCGTGGCATTTTCATCCTGATTACGCCCAATTAAATTTTATTCTTATGTACTTAATGTTTGTAATATTTGTACTAATTGTAATGAAATAACATGGACTGAAAGGGTTCGAAATAAGAGAATAATTATTCAGAGCGGGGGTTAAATTAACTTGCTAAGTCTGTGGCAATTATTGGTATAATTATTAAAAGAAACATATTTATATTTCGGTTTCTGAATTAATTACAGAATTATGATAACCCGGAATTTGATAGACATATGAGAAACCACGGATTTGGAAATATCCTAATAGAAACAAACAAAAATTTTCAGATATTATGTAAAGAATGACAGGCGGACGCAGGTTCTTGTTCATGTTGCCAAGCGCACACAGGGCTGTGTAAATGTATCATTGATAGGAATACGGAAGATAATATAATAAAATATTGAATATAGTTACCTTTTAGATGAAATCACCACAGGAGGATGGCATGGTGGAGGGAGTGTTCTGACAAGCCGTGGAGGCGGGGTCTCGCGAGGGATCAAATCACTGTAAGTGAGCAAATTAATATTTTATATCAGCAGGGACATCACAAATGTTAGTACTCATTTATGATCAGTGATGTAAGATGTTATTTTTGTAAATAGAAGTGAAAAAATATTCTGACAACCAATTGTACACACATAAATAGAGGTGAAATTATACAATGGTTTGAGGGATATATACAATTATAGGAGAATTGTATGTACTTACAAATTAAGAGCGCTCCAATATTCTGATAGAACCGTGACAAATCAGTTTTCAAAGGGGCCGCTGGTGCAATTTTGATTGGGATCGCTTGTTGCATTGGCAAACCAAAGTATGTGGAGGCGGGGGGCGCCTTTGTATTTCTGGAAACACCGTGGCAAGAAATTATAAGATTAACATAATAACAGAAAAATGGACATTTAGTTATTTTGAGAGGCGGATTGCATCAAGAAATAATTAGGTGAAATGTGGTTCTAAAACTAGGCTAAGATTATATTGAAAGAAAACTAGGCCATCTAATAATAACGAGAATATTTTTCGATCATACACAAATCGATGCACATTTGTAAACACTGATGAGTTATTGTTGGCCGGAACATTGCCGAGTATTACGGGCTCCATGGCACCATGTACCGTCGGGGTACTTAATGTGGCGTTTCGAACAAAAGATATATACCAGGCGATGGGAAATTAGTCGATAAAGCGGAATTAAAGGGGATACATATATAAGGCAATACATACCTTCGAATGCACATCCATATAATATACAAATAACGTCACATATGCTTATATTTCGGTAGATTAGAGTTTTCGTATTGATTCAATCGGAAATCGAAAACAAGACGCGTGGATCTCTATTTTGACACTTGACGCAGCAGAGAGATTTAGTGATACGCCACTTCGATTAAGCTACTGACTCTTTTAGTCGATTATTATGATCTATCGACTAAGCCGATTAATTCGAAAATCATCCAAAACTAATGAACCAACCTAATTAATGTGCTCAGATCTAGTAGCGACACTGTCGAGAGACAGTAGTATTAAGTATTGCTATTTAATTGTCGTCAAAACGTGGGTGTTCAAATCATTTCTAGTTCAAAAACGGAAATCGCCGATTAATCGAATAGGCGAGTCGCGCATTTTTCTTTTGTACACTTCACTAAAGCGCGACAGAGAAAAAATAAAAGGATCATAGAGTAAAAATCCGCGTGTGTTGTCAGTGTAGAATACTACTTTTACATTATTCAGTAATTATTGTATGTTTATATTTATTAGATACACAAACGTAAAAACATGACGGCGACATTATGATCAAAATTAGCTCGTTACTGGAGTTGACAACGCTATGTGCGAGGAAGCTCAATATTATCAAAACGTGGGGTGGCCCCTTAACAGCAAGCTGTGCTATGAACAGAAATACTTCGTTCGGATGGCGGAGTAATGTAGCATTTAGTAGGTAGTTATGACAGACGGTATAGATTTTGTATTCCGAAGATAGGAATAGCGATCCTAAAGAATTAATTATTTAAAATAATATTTGTAAGTGCTGCGGCTCGTACGACCGTGTGGATACTGATTAGTAAAATTACTGCAGCCAGGAAAGGTTATGATTTCTGAACAAGTTGATACTGACTTGTGAAAAAAATAAAAAAAATTTGGGGATGACTGACAGTTGATTTTCACAATTGATTTGAAAAAAAATGAAGTTTGTTTAAAACAAGGAATAAGTAATTAGAGTTAAGTGTATTCATTGAATCAGTGCGTGAAAAGTTTCCGGTAACTACGGTAATAACAAACGATTCTTACTAATATTATACATGCGCGAGTGTGTGTGTTTTGTTGCTTTTCTTTCGCGGCACAGCGGAGTGTCGTATGGATGTGATTTTACGTATGGAAATGGTTTGGAGACTGGAGAGTGGAAAGGGCTGGATTTCCAGCGCAGAAGACACCTTGGTCCCTACTGAGGAATGTGAAGCATTGTTCCTGTAGTCACGTGGGCGGAATCACGGGCATCGGCTGGAAGTAAATATGGTATATTTATGCGCGATTATTCAAGACACGGGGTAAGTGCTGTAATTAGATTTGAGTGAAGAAGTTACGTATTTATGCCAAACGATTAAGGTCATCGAGTTAACTTAATTCGAACGCCTAACTTTGTCTATAGCCAGTGGAGGCGTTTTCTTTTCGTGTCGTGGGCTCGTAAACATAGTAATATCAATACATATTTGGCATTTTTATTTTAACTAACGAATGCGGTGCATAATTTTGGGCAACATTCGTAATAACATAGTAGCGCGGGCGGAGAACGCTGGCTCTCCAAGACGTGGGGCTGGGTTCGATTCCCGGCAGTGAAACTTTTATTTTTATATTTTCTCCTTTTTATGTGCATGATAATTTAAGTTTGTTTGAGTGTTTTAAAATTCACGTGCAGCGATGAAATACGGTTACAAGATAGATTGTAATTGTTGTTGCAAAGGTGCTCTAAACATGAAACTTGCGTCATATACTGGCTGTTGAGTAGCGTAGCTTAAAAACATTTGAGTCTAGGCTCTTAATGTAAAACTTTTATATACCTGAAAGGACTTCATTAACAAAGTACATAGCTATGGGAACATATTAAGAGTTATTACGCCCACATAAGCGGAAGCGGTAGCGTGTATTGAGGGATGCTTCCTTTTTGATTCGGGATTACGACATAACTATCGGTGTTTGTTCGAGATCCGATAGGGTAGTTGGTAATGATTTCTTAATCTCTTAATATTCTTTCTAAATAAAAAATTGCGACGCGCTGTGCAGCGTGATTTATACGTCTCTTGCAAAAACAAAATATATATACATTTACGGCGACGTAAGTCCTATAGTTATGTTTATTTATTTTATGGGATAACTTAAAGTTATAATTTGATATCATATTCATTTTACAGTAAAATAAAAGTACAATTTACAGAAGAAAAATAGAATGTAATCCTGTTTTCACAAAAGGAATTTTAAGAAAACTGAAGGTGTTTTCTCAGTTTTTAAAATAAATCTTTGACTTTCAGTCATGTCAGCCTCGTAGAAGGTTTGGTGATATGAAGTGTAATCATTCATGTATTTAATTATTCTTGTTTACTGCAAAATTGAGAACCGAAGCGACACTTCTCTCTGTCAAGTTTGAATAGGACTCCCAACAGAACTTATTTATTTTAGGTCAAGAAATAAAAGGGGAAGATTAGAACCATGTTATGATGTTAGCCTAAATTTAAGAGCTGATTAGTTGAGTGCGTTGTTGGTTTTGAATAGATACTAATGGTGGTGTCATGGTCTTGGATGGGAGAGCGGATGTTTTAATAATGGAAATAATAAATAAATTTTATTTCAGATTATTACAATATTCATAGCGTGTGCATAGACACGTACTTATATCTACTTGACTCTAAATTGAGCGACATAGCAGCAGTGCAGTTTTGCAGGGTTCGCTCGGGTTGGGCGTAAGAACCTTTAAGGCGGTGCATTGGAAATTATCACGTGCTGTTGAGGCGCCGTTCTGCTTAGACTAAGAAACAATGGGGTCTGATGTTCGGATGTACCATACATCTCGACGGTATGATTGTTCGACTGATTTTATAGATACATTGCTTAAGGTTCCCTCGATAGAAAGAAGGCAAACTTGGGTCTGTATTTCCTGTTTGCTCAGCCTACTCAAGCGATGCATAGTTTTGCGACACAGTCAAGGGGATGCTGTAGTGTTGTGTTTCACCTGGAATCTCATTTTATGAACCTTTTAATAAACCGTCACTGGGATGGGTATTTGTCGAAGTTTGCCCAGGGCAGCGATTCCCGAAGAGTGTTATATCTCGTGTTTCCTCGTGTGCGGAGGGCATCAGCGTGTCCCTGTCTGGGGGGCGTGTGCGACACAAGTCAGGGCATCTCTTTTAAAGTACCCTAAAAATTACTGCACGAGGGTATCACAGTTAGTTGATCTCCATCTGAGTATTGATATAGGGAGCTTAGGAGTCTGGTTATTTTTATGGAGTAGGGTTGTTTTTCAGTTGAAACACCATGGCCGCCTTGGTACCTTGTTTACACGTCGCGAGGTTGGGCCTCTGCCTGCGTTTGGTTGCTATGCATCGCGGGGTCAAGATGCATTTTTGTGTGGGCGGTGGGGTGAGCAAGAAGTGGGTTGCGGAATAGCCGGATAATGAGAAAATGATGTATTGCGTGGTAATACAAATTTTAGTAGATTCGAATTGGCGGGAAATATTGAATTTCGCTTTTGCTTCGAATCTTCCCTATATATTCAGGAAAATAGAAGTCGGATATGTATATCAAATTCAACTAATTTGTTGATGCTAATTTCAAATTTTATGTTAGATTTTAAATTCAAAATGGGGTACCTGGCTTTTTTGGAAAAGGTCGGATATGTATATCAAATTCAACTAATTTGTTGATGCTAATTTCAAATTTTATGTTAGATTTTAAATTCAAAATGGGGTACCTGGCTTTTTTGGAAAAGGTCGATATGTATATCAATTTCAACTAATTTGTTGATGCTAATTCCGATTTTCAGGTTAGAAATTCAAAATGGGGTACCTGGCCTTTTTGGAAAAGGTCAATATGTATATTAAATTCAACTAATTTGTTAATGCTAATTTCAAATTTTGGGTTGGATTTTAAATTCAAAATGAAACTTACCTGACTTTTTTGGAAAAGTCGATATGTATATCAAATTCAACTAATTTACGGTTGCTAATTCCAAATTTTGGGTTAATTTTGGAATTCCAGATGGCAGACCTGACCTTTTGGAGAAAGCCGAGATGGGTATGAAATTTAACTAATTTACGGTTGCTAATTTCAAATTTTGGGTTAATCTTGGAATTTAAGATGGCGGACCTGACTTATTAGAAAAGGTCGTTATGTATATCGAATTCAACTAATTTACGGTTACTACAATTGAAGTTTTAGCTCAATATTGAGATTAGAGATGACGGAACTGACTTACGGTAAAGTCATGTATAATGGTTATGATATATCTATTACGGAAGATGAGGTTAAGAGGGGTAGTTATTTATTTTATCTTATTTTTACTTATAGTAGATGAATCGCTGGCGAGTATGAACATCCTTATGGGGTAATAATATATTGAACAAATTAAAGTTCAGTAAGCTTTTTTAATCTGTTTATCAAGTGATTACACATCGTAAGCTTTGGCTACCTGTAGCAATCGAGTGAGCAGGCGAATGAGGAAGGAATGAAATGATGTGACGTTTGGACATATTAATGGGGGTTTTTGGAAGGCGATGGATGGAAATATATTATGTGGGGAAGGGGGAAGCATGTTTGAGGTTTTCTGTAAACATGGGTTGCTACAGTTAGACAATAGCTGGAGTGTGATCAAATAACCTAGATTTGTTGGTTTTGTTGGGGAACAAAAAAAAAAGGAACAATAAGTCCCTAGACTCTTATCATTAGGTTAAAATCGAGGAATCGATTCGACTCTTAGCATCTGGAGTATTGTTTGGGGACTTATACTATACACGATGTATTTTGCGAAGGTATACACATCACGTGTCGGTTAAAATAAGTCAAAAATTGCGAGGCAATCGCCATTGAATCAATAGAACTACGCAAGAGGGTATAATAAATCATAACGAACGTACAATTTTAGTTGACTGGTTCATATTTTAATTAAGGAATAGTGGATATCTGGATCCCTACACAGGGGTTTCTCTGGTTTGCGCGGGAAGTTTTTGTGGTATCATTCATATCCGGACAATGTGGATAAGAATTGGAGGATGCCCAGCCAGATCCAAAGATTCAGTTTGATACTGCAAACTCGGAACCATAGGTTCTATCAGCCTCACAACCTGGTATCTCGTGCAAATGGGAGAAATGGGTGAAGGATATTCATGAGTTTTAAGAACAAGTCATAATGGGAATTGGCTTATTTTATAAGACATGTGACACACTCCATGAAAACTTGACTGGAAAAGTGATGACGTAATGAGATTTGGTTCGAATTTCAATTAGTGAGTAGTGAGCATCTGAATCTTACATAAAGGGTTTTTCCAGTTTGCGTGGAAAGTTTTTGGGGTATCATTCATATCCGGACAATGTGGATCAGAATTGGAGGATGCCCAGCCAGATCCAAAGATTCAGTTTGATACTGCAAACTCGGAACATTAGGTTCTATCAGCCTCACAACCTGGTATTTCATGCAAATGGGGAAGTACTGGGTAAGGGTATTCATGGCTCATTATTGAATTTCAAAGGACTGAGTTTCTGTACCAAGTCACTAACAGTCAATTAGTAATGGTTAAAAACACACCACGAGTTTAATCAAGGGAGGATTGTCACTGACAAATCTAGGGATAAGAGATGAAGATACTACATGCATAACCTCTTAGGTCATGCATTGCGTATCGTTCATCGGGGCGACTGTAACGGAATGGGCATACTCGTCGGTGTGTATTTTTATTTCTTACCCAAAGTTGGGAAATTTACTTAATAGTTAAAAGGAAGGTAGGAATCAATTAAGCTAGCATTCAAACGTGTAAATATTCAGTATCGGAAACTTATTTCATTTAAGAATATTGTATGAGTTTATTTCATGATAATGGGTACAAGGGTTTGTAATAGTGCGATATGAACTAGGCTTATAACAATCCTTTACAAAATGGATACCAAAGTAACATTTCTACCCTGGCAATCGCGTCATGACAGGAGGCGTAGGGCGACCATACGAATTTCCATCTTAATAGCTAGAGCATTGGGAGCTTAATTAAATGGGCGATACGACCAGTGGCGGGGGAAGGTGCGAATAATATCACGTGTTTATTGCATACCAGAGTTGGCGCGTGAATACGTACAATGGATTTTCAACCTTATTACCAGATAGGTTAGGTGTTTCAAAGCTAATGATGATACTATTGTAAATCAATCAATAGAGCAATTATTTATTCTACGAATGGGTCGCAGGGGCAATTTTGCATGTCAAATGATAAAATTAATTAATATCATGATAATCTTGCAAAATAATTTAAGTTTTCAGATAAGGACCGATATAAACGGATAATAGGAACGGTGGTGTCTCGGAACGGCGGGGATAGGAAGATGTCGGAGTAGTATGAGGGGTTTAAAAGGAGAAAACGGGGATGGCTGCGGCATTCAATTCTCGGCACCCGGACTGGCATAGCGTCCCTGACTGTTAGGTTGTGAAATTATTGGTGTGTTATCTTGATTATGGTGGATGGCTTGTCGTTATGGGGAAACTCTCCTCGTAATTATGAGTCATTTACTATTTTACGATTTTATAGTCATTTGTGAATTTAAAGTGGGAATTAGGGCCAAGTTATATTTAACTTATTGAATATATTCTATAAGGTTTATATGGCTAAATCAAACATACCTTATTTGCCAGAGCTACTCTCTGGAATGCGGTATGTTTGGTTAGTGTTTCGAAATACAGTCTAGACCATATTTGTCACTACGGACATCCGGGGGCTTTTATGGTTAATCAAACATAGCTGATTATCTAGGATTCCGAGAGATCGGTTATGTTTGAGTGATTGGTTTTGGGACTAAGTTAGGGTTAGTGTTTCGAAATACAGTCTAGACCATATTTGTCACTACGGACATCCGGGGGCTTTTATGGTTAATCAAACATAGCTGATTATCTAGGATTCCGAGAGATCGGTTATGTTTGAGTGATTGGTTTTGGGACTAAGTTAGGGTTAGTGTTTCGAAATACAGTCTAGACCATATTTGTCACTACGGACATCCGGGGGCTTTTATGGTTAATCAAACATAGCTGATTATCTAGGATTCCGAGAGATCGGTTATGTTTGAGTGATTGGTTTTGGGACTAAGTCAGGGTTAGTGTTTCGAAATACAGTCTAGACCATATTTGTCACTACGGACATCCGGGGGCTTTTATGGTTAATCAAACATAGCTGATTATCTAGGATACCGAGAGATCGGTTATGTTTGAGTGATTGTTTTGGGACTAAGTCAGGGTTAGTGTTTCGAAATACAGTCTAGACCATATTTGTCACTACGGACATCCGGGGGCTTTTATGGTTAATCAAACATAGCTGATTATCTAGGATACCGAGAGATCGGTTATGTTTGAGTGATTGGTTTTGGGACTAAGCGAGGGTTTAATGATTTCGGAAAACAGTCGGGATTATATTAGTCACTACGGACATCCGGGGGCTTTTATGGTTAATCAAATATAGCTAATAAGCCTGGGCTACTCCTAGGTATTAGTTATGTTTGAGCGATTGCTTCCGAAATATAGTTGGGTTTCATTCTAATCGCCTAAATCAGTCAGATCGCGGCCAAGATCAGTATATCTGCGGAGTCATCGCCACCTACCGGTGCCAACCCGGGATGACTCCGTGTCCTTAGTTACCAGATTTGAGGTGTGGTCTGGCGTCTACCTTTTTACCAACACAGGAGACGAAACCCCTAATTTGGGGCCCTCACGTCTCTCAGAACATCTGACGACGTAGACGTGGCTTGGTCATTCATGTGATAAGCACAGGAGGATACTCCGCTCGTTGAAATCGATCGGATGCCTGAGGGGTCGTTCAGCATTATATATATGTAAATATACTAGACTTATTTCCAGACAGGTCGCCCTACTCGCTGTAACCCTTTAGCTCGACAAGAGCCAGCGGGGGGGGGCAAATACACAGGCCGTTAGGTTTTGATACCTCAGTTTTGCCGACTGAACTACTTACAGTTTACCTAGGGATACATTCTTGCCTCTAAACTAAGGTATGGTTCTAGAGGTGAGCAGAATAGGGACTGGGGTAGATGTAGGGCTAAATTCACGCGTTATGGGGTGATAGGCTTATAACTATGTCTCCTGTAATTAAAAATATTTCTAGAACTTGTTTGACTTAAGGTTACTATTCCAATAGGGTCAAAAAAGGGTATATTTTATAAATGAAACTGAGATTAAGTTAAGTGTATTAAGTGGTCAAAGGAGTGTCAAGTTGCCGTGGGATACATGTGAAATATCATACGGTGTGACAATTAATAGACATCAAAGAAAGGTAACTATTCTATTTATGACGATGAGATATCAGAATTGTTCCAGAAAGATGGAATAAGTCTGGGAATTGATGACAGGCGGAGCAGTTCATCAAATCCACCTAAAGTATCTTATTGTTATGAATGGATATCCTTCATTCTAGGCATTATACTATCAGGACTAGTTATTCTCCATTTAAGGCAAATTACTGTCTTGAGTGGACATTATTCATTCAAAGTACGATTTAGGAAGAATATTTCACATGTAGGGTACGGTTTACATTGACACTACACCAATGACATCGGTAAAGAATGGTCTTAGGTATATATTGGCCACATAAGTTGTAAATACAACATTTATTAACGTTAAAAGATGTCTGTTGAGATAGTTTCGGTGTTTCTCTCTAGACAGACCGTTAGGTTGGAAACGCTGGTAGATTCGTTCTTTGGGTCTTAAACTCTTAGGTAACCAGGCAGGTAAATTGTTAGGCCGTCCAGTCCTCATCCAAACGAGTGAGTAGCTATGTGTGAGTAAAAGAATTACCACACAAACCGTCGTTTAGAACTTTGGTTTAAAATACAATTACTTAGGGTAGACAACTAGCTCGTAATAGGTTTAAATAAATAATCTACTTGCTATGAATTCTAAAAAGCTGCTCTCTCGTTCAACCGGACGGATAATAGGAGGTAGGGGATTTTCTACCCAAAAATAAAAATATTTATACTAATAAATATAATGAGTGACATAGAATTATCATCCATAATGTAATTACCAATAATGAACGACAAACAGAATGATTTTACAATAATTCTTCATTGAATGAACTTATACTTTCGTACTTAGGACTTTATTATAATTAGAAGATTAGTGGTTGAAGCTAGGGTATAGTTAAGTCAATTTATGTACTAATAGGCTAGCCTTAATTATGTTAATGAAGAGTCCAAAACCTACCTAGCTTTCATAAAAGGACCTGGATTATTACGGTACACAACATTTTATGGGGTCCTACCACTATTCGATCACGTACTGGCCAAACTACAGGTATTAGTAATAAAACACGCATTAAAAGTAGGTTTAATAAATAGGTCGATAGAATGCAAATTACAGTAGTCGTGTTAGAGCTTATGACAATTTATCCCGCGTTCTCAAGCGTGGGTGAGTAGCTGTTTAGTTCTAGGTAGTTTTAGATTTTAAGGGGGAGAAGCTGTTCGTGGGGGGGGGAATCGTTACAACGAATCCATAAGGGTTCCGTTTTTTTGCCATTTGGCTACCTAAAAAGGAAAATAAAGACCCATATTTGGAATTTCTTTCTATCGAGGAAATTTTATAGCAATCATACTCCCAGTTTAAGGGTGAAATCACATCTATCAGCATCGAATCGCATTTTGTAATACAGTAAACGTAATTTTGTTTGAGATGCTTCCGCATGCGGAAGGTTGAAATGATGCGGACGCATGTCATACAAAATTACGTTTACTGTATTACAAAATGCGATTCGATGCTGATAGATGTGATTTCACCCTAACCAGACAAACGTCATATATCTTAAATCAGCACTTATTGTTTCCTAATCTGGTCAGAATGGCGTTTCAAAGAATATTCACGCCCTTAAAGAGTGACCATTTTATAACAAAGTGGATGACCAATGCAAGCTTCAAATAAAATTGATGTTATGCCGTCTTGCATTGGTCATCTACTTGTCAAACAAGACACCACACTGATAGCCACAATAAACAACCGCTCATCTTATGGCCTCGAATTTAGCGGTCTACTATATAGCCGAGCCCCCGTATTTATTGAGCTAATTGGTTGTAAATCGAAAGCAGATTGTTCCAAATGGCCTGCACCGATTTTGTGTAGTAAAACTCATAAACCTCCCTACGTGTTCGTTGCCGGTTAATGGCTTCATGATAAGACCCCTTTTATGGTTTAATTGGATCTTCAAATGTGATTCGTGGAGGTTTTTTGTCTCAATCATTATTAATTTAAACGCCAATTAGGTGAATTAGATTGGTTATTTTAATCGAGCGTTTTATTACTGGATTCCATTTCTCTCGAGTTACCTGAGTTGTATGTCTTGATTTAATTTACTAGCATTTTCCCGCGACTTCGTCTGGAAACTCTCTATCAATTTCCACCCATAACTTTTTGGGAAAAACAATCTTATATTTTAATCTAGATTGTAAACCTTTTACATATATGCCAAGTTTCCTCTAAATCCAGCCGTTTTTGCGTGATTGAGTAAAAGGCAGTGGGCAGTAGATTGCCACGCTGGCCCAATGCGGGTTTGAGACTACTGCATATTCTCTGGGGAACTCTAGGGGTGTAATGCAAGAGCTGGCCTATTGTTTTTATTTCTATAATATTAAATGGTTTATCTACGCACATACTCGTATCATTGGTGCTCTTAAATGCGTTCAGAAACCGTAGGAAATTACCAGCATTATGACAACCAATTTTACTATGAGAACTTTCTTGTCTGTGGTAGTAGGTAAAATCTGTACTGTAATGTTATTACAGTACAGATTTTTGTAAGGTTATGAGTTTAAATTTGGAACAGCTGTCAAAACTCATATGGGTTTCTATTCTAGTATTCATAGATAATAAAACAGTTATCGATGCGAAACGTCAATTCAGTATGTTTTTTTAATATAAACCGCACGATATTTGATGTCGAGTGACATGAGAATAGGGACTTCATTCGTTTGTCTATGATTTAAAAAAAACATTCGTCTTGACGTAGGATCGAATTGCCGCCATTACTGTTGTCATTTCTTTGTTGTTACGAAAGTAGAATTGTGAAAAGTTGTTTGTAACTCACATTTTAGTTGAAAATATGAGTAGTAGTGACTCCGAGAACGATATGCACACTCCGCCGGATATCGTAAATGCAGCCACGATTGCAACAAAGATATTTTACAGGTAGCACTATAGTACCAAAGTACCAATGCAGGTCATTTCCCTACGGCTTCTGAACCCATCTTAGAGTACTTATGATATGTGTGTAGATAAAGTAGTGTATGAAACTGTACATAATTTGGCCTTAAAACACTCGTGTGATCCTATTATGAAACTCGCTAACGCTCGTTTCATAAAACCACACTCGTATTTTAAGGCCTCTGATCAGTTCAGTTGCATAAACTACTATTATCTATGATGCTGGCGTATTATAATACACCATTATACCCCATGCCCCATGGTATTTAGGTAATTTACCCGGTACAAGACTGCATCAATTCGTCAGCGCATTATTACGTCATTACCATAATGCACCCGAATTTTGAGTGAACATTATGAATAATCCACCGATTTGTATGTATGAGAGTGCAAAATATTTACATGGCAGACTGGTTATTCATTTAATGTAAACGCAATTTACTCACAAGTAGCTAATATACAGGTATTTTAAATTCAGTAAGTAACTAGTTTAACAACTATCTTTCGAACACTAATAATAGCTGAATAAATTGATCATAGATAACGAAAAGTTGATCATGGTGAAACGTTTATGTTCTGGGCCGATATTTTATTCAAGATATTTGACAGTAGAGCATACGAGTATATCCCCTCTTTGAAGTCTCGGTCGTTCTGATTGTGAAAGAGAAATGGAAGCACTTCCCCTTCTATCAAATTCGCGGATACTGACCCTGATCTCACAAATTACAAGAGTGACATAAAATGTGTATGTGAACTACTATAGAAAATTGAGCCGCACCAATAAGGAAACCTGACTGTAGCTATTCAAAAAAACCTTGCAAGATTGACTTACTAGTATCTTTAATAGCAATTAATGCGGGTATAATCCCCGTCCATTATAGATTTCATAGCACGAATCACGGGTCTAAAAGCAGGTTGCGAATGGCGGATGGACGGAATCAAAGGATGCTCCAACCGGTATCTGCCTGTAATTATTGGGAAGCCTTCATGTGGTGTTACGTGACAGTCTAGTGGTATCGATACTAGTAATACAACAAGACCGGGGGGGGGATAAGTGCGTACACAAAGAGAGGCTTATGCTCAGCAGTGGGCGATTACAGGTTGGTATAATGACGATTATGAAGATTAATTGCTCGTCTCATTTTAAGCAAAGAGTTCTCGATCTAGCTACGTATTCAGCTAATATTCAAAGCACTTACCGTGGAGAAGGGGCGTTTTCATTATTACATCCTCTATTCTATAATCACACTACTCTCTTTGGATCTGTCCGAAACTTACTTGCCGGTTGGCAGATTTCAATCCGTCAGTAGCACATCCCGAATGAAGAAAATTCAAATTATCAAAACAAAATATTGGTACAAATTAAGCGCACCCAAAAACAAGAAGAGTGGTTCTATTTCTCAGAATGACACGCTTATACACATGCTTATATAGGAAAGAATACCTTTGGAATACTACGTACCTAGTAGGTACTACCTACTCCGCTGGATGCGGGTGGCGCAGGACCGGTCATTGTGGCACTCTTTGAGGGAGGCCTATGTCCAGCAGTGGACGTCTTTCCGCTGATATTATGATGATGATAATGATGACTACGTACTCGTCCATACAGAAAGAGAAAACGTTTTTCCACTTCTAAATATTTTCCAATTTCATATAAAAAATACCTATTGCCAGTCGCGAGCTGCTCTATTATATTCTTCCTTCTTAACTACGAAACTTTGGAAAGAAATAGTACATTGTTTAACGAGGGGCGTAAGTGGAATATAGCGAACAAGAGGCTATCAGAAGCCCGACGCCGAAGGCGGAGGGCTTTTGATGACTCGAGTTTGCAATGTTCTTACGCCCGTGTTATACACAATGTTTTTCATCACTTTTGCGAGGAAACAAATACATTTTAGATGAAATGAATACAAATCGTAATAAAAACTGCAACATGTCAGTCGTCCATTTTGTTGAATTTGACGTGAGGCGCGTATGGCAATGACCCTTCGGTATACAGCCACGATTTGAAAACACTTAAAAAAAATGTACATAGACACTGAATAACTACATTTTAAATCTGTAAATAATTCAGTTAAACATGTTTAAGTAGTTTTTTAAGTTTAAATTTATTTATAAATACGTTTTCAGACATCGTATTTGATATAAAACTTCTTTGCTTTGTAACTGCCGCATGAGTGACAGATACAATTAAAAAAAAAACCATTACGCCCGTGGGCGTAACACAGGCTATTACAGCTCTGTATGTCTGCGCATTATGAAGCCCTTTTCGAGCAAGTGTGATGAAAAATATTTTACTTAAGTATCTTTAAATTACACGTCTGTGACGCTTGACGATGACTGTAATTCTGAGTAGGGCAAGTAAAGGATGTTTAATAATGCCAATTCCGAATCGGTAGAGAACAGGGGCGTAACTTAATGTAAGATCACTTCCATGATTACATACCATTGCTGATCCAAAAAATATATAGGTTAAACCCAAAAATCTAAGCGAAATCCCGTTTTAAGGAAATAGTAGTTCGTTTGATTTCTCGACATAGAAATCAAGGATTATGTCAACACAAAACCCCGTGTGGTGTCGGGTTAGAATAATAGCACCACCCCCTTTCTTCCTGTGGGTGTCGTAAGAGTCGTACTAAAGGAACAGGGTTAAAGTGTGTTGTGGGCGATGGGCTAGCAATCTATCACTGCGATATCACATTTAGTCGACATTTATACCCACATTTACGCTAAAAGTGGCACTGGAACATAAATTTCATATATTGACATCATTTTTTTTACTCCCCATCGGCACACAAACCTCTTCAGGGTTTTGGCTAGAAGGCCATTATAACTAGAACATGTTTTTCTTGTTCTTTTTCTTAATCAATAAATAAATAAATGAAAAATAAATCAACACTATGATGATTAACTCTGTAAAAACTCTACCATCTAACAAAAGAATCGTAGAAATATAATTCATCAGGTACAGTTACTTACAGCACATTATACAGACGTGTAATAAGAATTTTATGCACTTCCTTTTGGTGTGATTATTCCTAATTATGTGATTCTTATTCAGCTACTGGAACCACAACCACAGTTAAAATAATGATAAATAATTCCCACCTTTGTCACAAAACGTTAATTCTGTACACACGCTTGTTCTTTTTAACACAAATAATGACATTCCATTTAACGATGAATGTAAGCGTCGGTGCTGATTGGTACACTCGTACAGAAGAAACTGCCATAGTTGATAACTTAAGTTATGTTTATAATTGTCTTACGAGTACCGGCGTTATTTTGCCTGTTTGTAACATAAGCCTAACTACATATTATAAGAATCGACGACGTATTCATAAAAAAAATTAAGACATTGCTTTGAGTACAGTTGCTGCTTGCCATCAATAAGGCCTTATACTTGTGTGCCAGCGTCGTAGTATATCTATTTACATAACAGGGCCATTTCTCTGCCACGACACATGGCCTCTTTTAGAATGTACTTTTTGCATGCTTGCTTTAGATATGTATATTATTATTATTTTCTATTTATTTAATCGTATGGCATACATTATTTTGGCCAGGGGACAAGTAACAGTTGTCCCCTTTGTCAAGTGAGTGGGCAACTCGACTGTTAGAAGTTCTTAAGCCGCACGAAGGCCTCTAACTCGGCTTAACGACTACTGTCATAGACAGCAGCCGGGATCAACTGCTTAGCGCTTAGCTTCCAAAGCACGGAAGCGATCATTTATGTTAACCACTCAAACATCAGGCGGTCACCCATCCAAAGACTGACCGCTGCCATCTTTGCTAAACCTGCGTTATCGTTTCCGACTCGCAGGCGCCGCTAGGCTATGAGCGCTTATTATTTTCTATTACCTTCATTGTTTAAATTTTGTATTATCAATGCCATGTATGTTGTGGGAATGAATAAAGTTTGAATCAATCAATCAATCAAAAAAAGAAAACCACCCTAAAATTTTCACACTTAAAATACGAATCAGTAATCGTACATCAAAATACGGTTTTGATGTGCAAATGTAAAATTTTGATGAGCAAATTTAAATTTAAGGAATAACGGGATGCTCCGAGCCGATGTAGATGTCGCTACACGCCTCCCTTTGTATGAAAGAACTGATTAAAATATTTAGTGGCTGAGACAGATTGTTCCGATAGCTCAGTTGGTTAGTAGAGACGGCCCATGAATACCTGTGGTCGCCGGTTCGAATTCGGCTCGATGCATAAAATTGTTCCTTTAATTTAAATTTATATTTTCTTTAGAAGCTTTACTGCTTAAATTCAAAATTAATTTGTGATGTACAAGTTAAATTTTTGGTGCACAGTCCATAAATAAAAATCCCGTTACATAAGTATATCTAATTAAAAACATTGCGAATTGTCATTTTCACTTAATAATTATTCAAATCAGTACAGTATAAATATTTCAATTATGCGTAGGTTATTCGTTTTTTTTAAAATTAAGTATAGTCCCTTCTCTCGCGATGGTTTGTTCCTGGCTTTGTTTGTTTTATCGGGGGTGTTTTATAGCTTTAATTTATTTAGTTATTATGTTCGTTAATGTTTTTTTTCCCAATAATTAAAATGAAAAGGTACTTACTCATTGTTTTCAGTTACTAAACTTTTAAACACGGTAGCCGCTCGTGCACTGAAACGCGTGCGTGATGCTGAGACAAATGGAGCAAGCAGATGTTGATGAATGTGGATGGCGATTATCAGTAAAATGAGACGGCTGACTTTGGAAGGGACCTGTACATTCGTGGAAGTTAACGTTAAAGTTTGCTATTCCTTTATGTGGTGATAAAAACAAAACATTTCTTTTGAGGAAAATATGCTGTACGTTTAAAACATCACTATACACCAATTTGATTTATTTCTTCTTGGCTCTATGGTTGAGAGAATGCCATCCGGCATTAAGTCCGCTACGTGTATACTACTATTTGGTTTTTTATATAATAAATTATAAAATAATCTTGACACAATTACTTTTGGATCAGCGCTAGCAGCTAGCTGAATTAGAACCGATGAAGTTAAAATACAACAGTTCGTTTTATTGCGAATAAAAGGTTTCAAGACATGAATAAATGGTTTAGTCTCACAAATACCTTGAATAAATTTGTAGGCAGTTTTATTATTGTATAATGCAATGAAAGTATAATAGTCCTGCTCAATAGTAGTCCTTCCTTTTATTGAACCAAACCGCTTAAAAAATAAATCAATGCCAAAGAAACCCTGCCGCTGGCACCCTGGAAACGAGAGACTTGCAGCAATGAAACCAATTGTGATTACCATAATTTCATCGTCCCACGTGTCTGGGACGATGCCGTACAAAAACTGGTAGTAATCAGTACATTGCGGTACTGTTGCATGCACAATTTCGTTGTTGTTGTATTAAGACAAGACGTAATTTGACTTTAGACACTATATTTTTTCTACTCCTGTACCGTTATCTGTCATTAATATAGGCTTTAGCTCAAATACAATGACACCGATAATAAGTCGTCAAAAAACTCTATGCTCTATGGTCCATAAACGCACTGTTTAGCGTACTTTTATGTACGTACGTGTATGTTCATACATTTTTCATAAAAGCACTGTTACCAAGATGTCAAATCATCTAACTTTTTTTAAATCGGCCGCTATCTACAGTGTGTCTCTGACTTAGGGGCTTTAAATGCAAATGTCCATTACGGTCCTGAAACTGAACCACTTTTGTTCCGCAACTTTGTAAAATAACTATTATTTCTATCATTTATTCGTGTTTGAACTTTAACTGTACCATCAATGTATTGCCAACACGGCCTCATTATTTGACATCCATGACACTGACAAGTATGAAAACTAACTAATGGATGATGTACATTGAACATTTTATTTTATTTGTATGGAATAATGAAAATATAAAAAGATCGTATTTTTGAAAAGTTGTAGAGCAAAAGTAGTTCCGTTTAAGGAGCATAATTGACATTTGCATTTATAGCCCCAAAGTCAGAGACACGCTGTATATTGCAGTGGTACGAACTTCATAAGCAAATTTTTCGAAATAAAAAGTTTTTATTTACTATCAAACATTTGTAGAACATAAATTATTTACTAAAATAAAAATAAATAGAAAGAAAGAAAGAAAGAAGGCATTTATTCACTACGCAAAAATTGTGTGTTAATATACATATTTTACCAATTATTGGTATTATTTATAAATATAAACCGATCCGATTCGGTTCGGATCCGGATTCAGTTTGGTTCGGATGGCAAGTGCAAGGAAATTTAAAAATAACTATATTCGTTATTAATAACTTATTATGATTTTACTCATGTTAGTGAAGTGAAGAAAAATGTGTACGTTCCTTTTAAAATGGACGAAGAAGGAAATAACTGCACCGCTGAAGAAATTGCATGAGTAGTATTAGAACTAACGGAAAACTTACTGCCTGAAGTCAAGTGACATGGTCGGAAAGATTTAAACAGATAAATTTGTACTTATAGTGTAAGTGTAATTCAACTGTTATAATTAAGTGGCATTTATGGAGCAATACTTTGCAGAAGAGAAAGCTCCACAAATAAGTAAAAAAAAACATATTACGTTCTTTGTATTTAATTGTAAACTAATCGTTTTTGTCTTATTTTATACTGTTTAATAGCATTTTCTTCGTTTGTACTCGTATAATCAAAACAACATAAAATTAATCTATTTGAAATGTGTTTTGTCTTTTAAAATTGACCGCATCGATAGCTTTTCATCGAAGATTATTTCTACGTTAACATTTATTCTCCCGACAGTATATCCAGGCGCAGCAGCCTCCCGAGGCAGCGTGGGCTACCGTATGAAATAATATGTTTTTTGTCGGAGCATCGCCTTAAAATCGTTACATTTTGTAGCGCCGTCGGCGATTCTTGAACATTTGTTTACGTTACAATAAGGGACAAAAACAAGTGTAATAATGCATGGAAACGACAGTGTCCTGGCAGACGTGAAGCGGATACTTTTTATGAGTGTTTTGAAAATGTACGTGTCATTAAAGGCTAAAACAATAACGTAGGTTGAAGTCAAAATTCTCAGTATCTATTCATGATTCTAACTATAAAACGATATTCTAAAGATTTGTTTTAGTGGTTAGACAGAATTCAGATATTTAGCAGAGTTTAGTACAGTTCTTTGTATGCATTTACGTTATTTTCTTTACATTATGTTTTTGGTGGAACTTCTGGGTCCTTGCACCACAACGTGCTAACTAATTGATAATTTTACTAAAAATACGACGCATGTAACATTTTTGATAATAAGCACAAATTCATTATTGTAGATACTTGGATTCAATCAGAAAAAAAAATAGGTTAAAATTAACAATATTTGGGAATTCCTGACAAGGCGATATAATTTAATATAATATCAGTGTGATTTATGACTACCTTTTAAAAGTAAAATGTAAAATCAATAAAGTTCACGCGTTTTCCTTACCCTGAATACGTCCTGCGTATAAACGGCTGCAGCGCAGGCGCAGGGGCAGCGTTAATGACGCGTCGCGCGCTATCGAGGCGGCATCGCCACCGGCCCGGCTGCCGGTGCCGGCCATTATGCGCTCGTGGCGCGAAATAGGGCGCTTGGTCAAAGTCAGAGTCCATGGCGAGGATGGATCTTCAGTCTGCGGAAATATTTCCATATCATATTCAGGTCACTCCGATCCAATCCTCAATATCTGATCCGTCGTTAACACATCCACTGCCACCGATTTTGTAGCGCTACGCTCGTAGTGTATAACATGCGAAAAACCGTTTGTAAAGGAAAGCACCTAGGGGCAGAGCGCCCACATAGCGGGTTCATGGGACTGGAAGTGGCGGCATGACTGTTAAGCCCAGGTTTTACTAACTTATGCTTTCCTTTAAATCTTCACAATTTCTGGACGGATTAATAATAGAGGTATCAATCTACTTCTTAAAATGTACATATATGTATACGGTATTTCTTCCGAATGCTATTGAAGAAACTCTTGCACCCTGTCAGTTTGTTTTAAACATCGATTAAAGTATCTGCTACGCACGGATATGTCACACAAAAGTGAACCAACATACCTGCGGCCCACAATCTTGACCAGTTGGACACAGCTAATCACGCGCCACTCAGCCCGGTACGTATGATACGGGCATATCTTCAATTATCGTGCCTTACTTAAACACACGGTTACTGCGCCTACTGCTTGCTCATAGAGTAGTTAAGTATTTTTTATGTAGATGGCACAGTCAGCATCATATAGTTAGTAGCAGCCAAAGTACCCAAATATATCGTAACACATCCTTACTCCCATCTCCCATAGTAATAAAGACGTGTTGCGATATATGTGGGTACTTTGACTGCTACTAACTATATGATGCTGACTGTACTTATGGTGTTATCTTTGTTATTATTTCATAACATATTTTTTATCATTTCTTAAAGCACTGTTTTAATTTATTTCATGTATAAAATAAGATCATTGTCGGCCCTTTATTGATTTGAGAATTTACTGTGTCGACAGATTCTCACTCTCGATACATTATTCCTTTCCTTTTTTTTTACATGTATTATTCTTGGGTCTCAGTTGTGTATCTATTTTTTTCTGCGAAACCGTAATAGCGTTCTGTGATCGAGCGATCGCTGGATGACCAATGATTGTCATAAATCGCTATTCCGCTATCAGTATGGATTAAAAGTAATTAATACGATATATTTACCTTCACAATATTTTTACATTTCTGTTAACAAATCTCAGTCTGTGACAGATTTTTTCCCGACTCCGACACAGCCGTCAGTGATCAAGCGATCGCTAGGTGATCAGTGATCACTGACCGCTAATCGTCGGCCCACTGACAGCTTAAGAAGCCACTTCCTGCGCGGCTGTCTAATTTACAGCTCAACGTATCAGTAGCATTGACCTGTAGGTACTATAGTTTTTGTGCCGATATTGATCTATCGGTTAGGGATTATGAAAGACGAATTTATATAAATGCATACTTTTAAAATAAAGGCACTACACATTATGTTTGTTTATTATTATAATATCGGGTCTCCAATCTATTAATGTAAATACATAATATTATATCCATGAGAGGAGGCGTGCGCCTAGAAGTTTTTTTTTATAATATAATCAGGAGTGGCTCACAATATAATTGTCAAAATAAACACTGAAACACAGGTCTCGATTTTTCTTTATTTCCAGGATTCCCATCCGCAACCGAAGACGAACAAACATTGGAACTGCAAAAGATGGCCGTTCAACTCTTTTACACAGGCACTAAACCTATGTCGGTAAACAAAATATCTCCTAAAGGAAATAAATCTCATCTTTAACCTTGGGCACTCTATGCACAAGTTTATCTTCTTCTCAACAAGTCATAGAATTTATTGCAAGGAATGTTTCCAGAAATAAATGTATATTGTAATGTATTTGAGAGATTGATGTGTTAGTATGTTCTTCTTGATGAATTCCTGCACTACCTGTTTAAAATTCTAGTTTAAATGATTCCTGCTATACAAAGGTTGTCTGGAAGAGATCGCTTTAAAGCGATAAGACCGCCTGTTGTTACCATTATTTATTAAGCAATTCTTTTGTAAGATGTTTTTCTCCTGTCGTGGTGCAATAAAGAGTATTTGTTTGTTTGTTTGTATATCATAAATTGAGTAGGTATGTATCCAAACCACTCTACGAGTATAGTTTCATGGTTGTAATAAAAATGTTACTATGAGATAACCCCCAGTTAATCAGACACGCGAAACCGTCCTCTCAACCTGTTTTAAGCGCTGGCGCCCTAGCACGGTGACATCCTTCGTGCACTGTACTTTAAAATATTAAAAGTATTGGTTGTTGTACCGTATTTTTATTTATGATTAATCGAATCACTTATTTTTTCAATGACAATAAAATTGGTAAATTTAAGGTTGTTGCCGGCACTGTTTACCTACTACTACCATCGATCGATATGTCGACAATACACGGTGATGTATATACTTATTCGATATTAACTACCACAGCTGTTTTTCAAGAGTGTTTTGAAGCAATGTCACCCCCTGATGGTTATCATGGCTTTATTTTAATGGTTGCCTAATATATAGGAAGGATCGCTTTCTTGGCATAAGACCGACTGCTGTCTACCATGTTTCTGTTCTGTTTATGTTCAATTTAATTTGGCTTTCTTTTGTATAATTACTATAATATTTTCGGTGAACAATGACATTCAGAAGGTCAGATGTAAGTCGCTTTCGTAAAAATAGTGTCTATGCCTAATCTTGAGATTTGGTTTCAAAGCGGACCCCGGACTCCTTTTGGGCACAACCGGGAATAACGCTAAGAGAATGATGATGATGGTGAATAATAACAGTACACTAGGAATTGCCAGCCAATGACATAGTTAGATAGGTAATAGAGTCTTACAAAGATGCAATGAGCGGAAAATCTGCAAGATTTTGTGCTATGATGTTATCAATTCATGTCATTTATGTCATACATAAGGAGGAAGGGAATGAAATGATTCTACAGTCTTCAGCCGATGCGACCTTATACCGGCAGCTCAATAAACAGATCTCCAAGTCCCTTCCCCGCGATCTGCGCCAATTCAATACAAATCGTATTGAAGAGGCCATCAAGCGTAATAAGGGCTCTAAAGTGTTCTCGAGAGATCTGTCTGCAGGGCAGAGCCAGCTCGCGAAGTTAAAAACTGAAGATGGTAGAATCGTTTCCTCTAAAACCGAGATTCTGGGTGAGATAGAGCGCTTTTACGGACAGCTATACACGTCAACACGCAGACCCGAAGTTGGTCGGGCGGAAGACCCTAGAGCTAGACTAACCCGACACTATACCGACGATATCCCGGACATCAGCCTGTACGAGATTGAAATGGCTCTGAAACAGCTCAAGAACAACAAGGCACCCGGTGAAGACGGAATAACAGCCGAACTCCTGAAGGCGGGTGGAAAACCGGTCCTTACGGCCCTTCAGAAGTTGTTCGATTCCGTCTTACTGGAAGGGAGAACTCCAAAGGCATGGAACGGAGGGGTGGTGGTGCTGTTCTTCAAAAAGGGTGACAACACCCTGCTGAAGCCTACCCCACTACCCGACACGACCTATCTCACTGAGCTTTGAGCCATGTCTATAAGCTGTTTTCGAGGGTCATTACAAATCGTCTCGTACGCAGGCTAGATGACTTCCAGCCTCCCGAACAAGCCGGTTTCCGAAGAGGCTTTAGTACCGTAGACCACATCCACACGCTCCGTCAGGTTATACAGAAGACTGAAGCCTCCGATTCGATTGAAACCTGGGCCGTACTACAGTCTCTCCAGCGGTGCCAAGTTGACTATCGCTATATCGAAGTGCTGAAGTGTTTGTACGAGAACGCCACTATGTCAGTTCGACTCCAGGACCAGAATTCGAAACCTATTCCGCTGCAGCGGGGAGTCAGGCAAGGAGATGTTATTTCTCCAAAACTGTTCACCGCTGCACTGGAGGACGTTTTCAAAACTCTGGACTGGAGAAGGCTAGGCATCAACATCAACGGCGAGTACATCACTCACCTTCGGTTTGCTGACGATATAGTAGTCTTGGCTGAGACCATGGAGGACTTAAGTACGATGCTCGATGACCTCAGTAAAGCTTCCGAGCGAGTTGGTCTAAGAATGAACATGGATAAGACGAAGATCATGTCAAATGCCCATGTAGTACCAACTCCCATTACAATCGGACACTTTATGCTCGGAGTTGTAGACGATTATGAACTTCGAGAAAGAGGTCAATCGTCGAATCCGACTCGGCTGGGCAGCGTTCGGGAAGCTACGGCACATATTTTCGTCCAATATTCCGCAGTGTCTCAAGACGAGAGTCTTTGACCAGTGTGTGTTGCCAGTGATGACATATGGTACTGAAACGAGGTCGCTTACTATGGGCCTCAAAAAAAGGCTCAAAGTCACCCAAAGGGCTATGGAGAGGGCTATGTTGGGAGTTTCTCTACGGGATCGCATCAGAAATGAGGCTATCCGCAGTAGAACCAAGGTAACCGATATAGCCCTCCGAGTCGCTAAACTTAAGTAGCAGTGGGCGGGGCACATAGCACGTAGAACCGATGGCCGTTGGGGCGGAAAGGTTCTCGAGTGACGACCACGTACCGGAATGCGCGGCGTGGGTAGGCCCCCCGCAAGGTGGACTGATGACCTGGTAAAGGTTGCTGGAGTCCGCTGGATGCGGGTGGCGTAGAACCGGTCACTTTGGCACTCTTTTGGCAAAGGCAAATTTTACGTCTGTAAAGTGACAGACGTAAAATTTAGCATGAAACTCCATTATTGCCGCACCCGCGGAACGTGATACTTTGCAGCCTATTATTATAAGGAACATAACATTAATATTTCATTGCATGTATGAGAAAAGTATATATGTATTAATTGTAATTGTGTAATACTGATGTTAAAAAACAAAGGCTCGTGTTAAACCTGCCTGTATTCGAGATAAGGCGGAATTTTGATAGCCTCTCTACCGACCAGTAGCCGGTTCGAGTCCAGCTTGATTATAGTAATTTCTGGACCATCCACCGAAGTGGTTATTTGCTCCACATTACTGCAGTATCGATTTCATTAGATCGCCTCGGATTTAATAATAAATCTCGTAGACGATAGATTGTACCGGATGGCTCTTTGTACGTTTTTTTACGTTCTGAAATTATAATCGTGCTTGACGTACTTATTTGGTAATTTTGAACGGCTTTAACCATATAGTGTGTTTATAATATTTTATAAGCACAGTATGTTATGAATGAACGAGTATGCACCTATTTAGAAAATATTAGTTGCTTCTTTTTGCTTTCTTTTTAGGTGTCCGTGGTCAATATGGCAAAAACGGAACCCTTATAGTTTCGCCATGTCTGTCTGTCCGTCTGTCCATCTGCGGCTTGGCTCCATAACGCTTACTACTAGAAAACTGTTATTCAGCATGGGTATAAACCAATAGTGTTCAAAAATATTATGGGTTTTATATAACCATTTTTCAACTCAGTGATTCATTTGCGAGATATTGAGCTTTAAGAGCCCTTACTTTTGTTTGAGTCATACTTATGTCATTAATATATCTACACATGCGTCTTATGTCATTAACAATTAAGACGGTGCACAGATATTTTTAGAAGGTTTTTGGTATTCATACACTCGGACCTGACTCCTCTCGTCCTATATTCTTATAATCCATCAAAATAATATCTCATTCAATCAATCAATATCAGACCTTAGCATAAGCATTCACACGGTGCGCATTTTGATGAGATGATTATAATCCCAATCAAGTCTCATCAACACTCATGAAATCTTCATCATCCTCCTAGCGTTATTCCCGGCTGTGCCCTTAAAGAGCCCGAGGCCCGCTTTGGCACCTAATGTCAAGGTTTGATATAGGCACTAGCTTTACGAAAGTGACTGCCATCTGATCTTCCAACCCAGAGGGAAAACTAGAACTTGTTGGGATCAGACTGGTTTTCCCAGTGTTTTCCTTCAGCTTTTAAATATCAAATGATAATAAGTCTTTGAAAAAACCTAGTGGCACGAGTCGGGATTCAAACCTAAGACCTCCAGATAGTAAGTAGCGTGACTTTTACCGCTCGGCTACAGCACTTGGCTCTCTCCATGAAGTCTTTTCACTTAGAAATTCCAGTATTCTCTTGCGGTCTTCACTATCAATTTATGCACCTTGCCATGAATGAAATTGCAGGAAAATCATTCATACCTACAACTCGGTTACAATATCTGTGGACCTCGCTGAAATGTGAAGCCCCTCCCCCTTCTCTTTGACCTACCCGCGCTCGCCACGCACGCCTTGCGCACCGTACCAGAGCGCCGACGTGACGTCATCGAGGCCAGGTCCACAGATATTGTAACCGGGTTATATATATATTATGTCGGCGGCCGATCGTAAAATCCGCCAGATCACGAAATTCCTAGGCATATCGTGAAACGCCGCTATTTCATGATTTGGCTGAGTGACATCCGCCATATCGTTCAAAATTCACCATTTAACGATTTGCCTATTGACGTTTAGGCAGATCATGAACTTCCTAGGAATGTCATGAAACGCCGGCATTTCATGATTTGGCCAAGCCAGTGCACGTTTAGGCTGATGATAATGAAATTCCTAGGCAAATCATGAAACGCCGCCATATCGTTCAATACTCAACATTATGAAGAACATTACACATTGTGTCCAAAATTGAAGTAGGTAAATAAAAAAAAATTCGAACTGATAATCTCTAGCGAGTCGACGCGACCCCGCTGCGCGGGGTGTCTATTTCTGGTCTGAGGGGCACAAGTGAACCCTAACCTAACCGACCTAAGACGGAGTTCGCTTATGACAAGCCATTTTTGTCTGCCCTTATTATTGGCTCCAAAGTACTCCCAACAAACACGGCCTCCATCGCATACGCAGCGCCACCAGTGGCCCAAGAAAGAAACTATTTTACGATGTGCCCGGTAAAGAGCTAGGAATATCGACGAATGTGTTGCTCTAATCGATCTGCCGTATTGTTTATCAGGCACATCGTGATAAGCCTGGCCAACTTTTAGGCAAATCATGAAATGGCGGCGTTTCACGATATGCATAGGAATTTCGTGATCTGGCGGATTTTACGATCGGCCGCCGACATAATATATATCAAAATCATATTGAATTATGACGTAGTTTTCGTGAGATGTCTTTCGCCAAGGGTGAAATGTCATTTTAATGAATAAGATGACCTTTTTTTATACAACGACGGTGGCAAACAAGCGTAAGCCCGCCTGATGGTAAGCGGACACCGCAGCCTATAGACACATGCAACTCCAAAGGAGTAACATGGGTGTTGCCGACCCTTGATATGTTTGAGGATTCGCCGTGTTGACAGCTGAAGGAACAAATGACCTTGTGTAATCTCAAACTGTCTTGTAAAAGGTATGAGGTTAAAATTGATTTTGAAATGGTGATTTTATTTTCATAAGCCACTTTTTTAAAAACATCGTCCAGTAATCTCAAGTCAGTAAGAAGCAATTTTAGATTTGGATCAAAAAACCATAAAACGTGCTGCAATATCTAGTTGGCCGTACGTTACCTTAGCTATGTCTTATTGCTAGTGATGGGAAAAAAATAACTATGTTAAATTCACTTTGAAGTAACTGTAGTTTTAATGGTTATAGTAATAATAACTAGTTATATGACACGTAACAACCGTTATTTTGCTATATATAACCGATTCGACAATGAGAGCATTCAGTCGATTCGTCTGAATGATTTCGCGTGAAGATATTTTAATATTCCTGCATAGGTGACATTTACTGGTTCTAAGTACCTAAGTATACTCCCTATTGTACCTAACAGTAAAAAATCTTAGTTTTCAAGTCTTTCGATATTACACCGGGTGGGTATGGTTGATCTAAAAGCAGTCAATTATAATTTAATCGAAATGTCTTAACTAAATATCTTTAGGATCACTAATAATTTTGCAAACATAAAATATGCTTTTATGCTTTTGGTAAAATACACCCTAAATGCCTATTAATATAAAAAATATTATATTACCTTATAAAAAAAAAACAAGATTTAGAAAGTAGTTAGTATCGCCGCAGATCATTAATTTAATTTTAATTATCTTATTTTGCATTGTTTTTTAATATGATTTCTTACTTAAGGTAGACGATTGAGGTAAGGAGTTTTGGATATTCTTACACAATAATTAAGCACTCGTTTTAAAAAATCACGACTATCTAGCGATAACCGTGATTTTCTTAAATAACCATCGTTACTACCCGGTCAAAGTAATTTCCCCGCGATTTAGCGGCGCGGCAGATTCAATTACGATACGAAGTTCCTCTACAACCGGGAGCTGGTCATTACAATAATAATTGTATCACGATCGATTAATTTATTAACGAGAACTGGCTCAACTCTATTCATGTGTCGTTGCATCCTTGATTTATACGTTGTCGTTATTTAGTTTGCAGATATTATTTTCTATGTTGACTGGATAGATTAATTACGTTTATTGTGGTTATTTTGTTCGGTGAACTAAATGGATCTGCTAGCAGGTAACATAAAATTACAGATTGCTTTCAGTGAGACAAATAATATATTAATGCTATTAGGTACGAACAGTTAATAAAAGATTTATTTATATTTTAACTACCGTTAATATTATTACTAACCCCGGTCAATGAGTGCACAGGAATAAAAAATGCGCAAAGAGTATTAATTATTGATTATTGAGTAAATAATAATATTGCATGCGTTTGAATCTATTTCAAATACGTTTTTTTAGGTTAATAACAAGTATTTTTTTTTATTACAATTTTAACTATCCAAGTGCCAAGGTATCTACGTATAACAATTAGATGAGTAACTTGTTCATTAAGGAACATATGGGGTACACACTGTGCAACTACTTGGTTAGATAGAAAACCATTTTGTGAGCCAGTTAACCTTGAATTCAATAGCAAAATACCTTAAAGCTTTCTAATAATTGAAGAACGTGGACACTTACTAAGTCAACTGAAATGATTTCTTCATTTATTTTAGTTACGTCAGTAAAATAAAGCTCAATAAGACATCGTTATCCCAGTTAAAGAGTAAGGTATATCAGGCTTTTGATTGATTTATTATTAAGCATATTTTGTCTTTTAAACTTTTAATATATTTTATTTTATTTTAACATCTCACCTCAAACACTTTTTCCAAACGAATTGAATTGCTTCAACGGAAAAGTAACAACCAGAAGATAAAAAATAGAGATGTTGATTCATAAGAGCAACGTCTTCATCTAATAAACATTTCGTAATGCCAATCAAACAACGGGTTCGCCAAAAAACTAGAAATGATTTCAATATTACGGTAATAAAGGATTCACATACTGACTCATCTTAGACGCACAAATGCTACCAACCATTGTAAAAATGCCCTTAAACTCTTTCATTTAAGGCTTTAATCTTTTTAACATTGGACTGCTCTAAAAACGCTACTTTTCGATTCAACCGAAAGCAAACAAAAGCAAATCATTAGCACTGACCTTGCGGTCCGGGACCGTTAGGGCGAACCTTTGAAAAAAGGCTAGGGCGCTGTCTTCTGATCTTCAGAACCGCAAAAGGAGAGCGGCTTGATACGATGTAGCGGGGCGTTTACATTGGACGAGATCAGCCGCATGTTGGTTTTTGTTGCCAGCTCATTTTATGAAAATATTCAAGTCTAGTTTTCCCTCTTGGTTTGAAGATCAGATGGCAGTCGCTTTCATAAAACTGGTACCTATGCCAAATCTTGGGATTAGGTGTCAAAGCGGACCCCGTGCTCCTTTGGGAAACAAGCGGTAAATCGCTAGGAGGACGATGATTCAATGTTTAAATCCAAGCTCGAAGTAGTTTTGCATATTAAGCTACTTTCTTTTACTTAAGTGAGTACATAATAATTGAAGAACTTAAGTTTCTGAGATCATTAGAACTCGACATAGTATTAATAATAACTGGATAGTATAAACTATTTAGAACATCCTGTTGCGCTATTTTCACAGTTTATACCTCGATCACATGGATTATTTAACCAATAAAAAGATTTAGCCAGGATTGAATATCGATATATGTATAAGAATGTATTAGATATCACCATCACTATATTTTTTTAAAGTGTTACTTTTACATAACATTTTCCAACTAAAATAAATATACCGATATTCACTTTCTCAGATCAGTGTAGAGTTCCCCCAACGCCGTCGGCGGGGACGGTATGGCGACGACATTTTGACTATAAATAAGTGTCGTATTGTATTCAATGTATGCCGCTACTGTTCGCCGGGCGGCACACACAAAAGAATTTGGAATCTTATACCATAACTAGCCCTCGGTTTTGTTCGAGAATTGGTTTTAATGCCAAACTTATACGTTAAAATAGCGACAGTGCTTTATACATTTTGCCCTGTGTTAACTTTATCTCATTTTATACTTCTGTTTCAGAATGGTATTGTATCATCAGCTCCTTATTACCTTATTTCAAAAGTAACTTGACACAGCTAACGCGATATTTATTTACGTTTGTTTCTAACATTTCGACGCAAGCCATATTTTTTTTAAATATGGCTTGCGTCGAAATTTTTGAAATGTTAGTTAGGTACACTAAGCGCGAGGGTTTCAAAAGTGTTATATTGCTGACCATATATCCTTATATGTATTGTGTTTTTTTTCTGCCAGTGGGAATCACATTATCACCGTATTATAAACGAATTGGAAAGAGATTGGTTAATCGCGCGTGAAGGCACACGCTATAAATACAAAATTCTCTTAAAATCAACAGGTTAAGCTTAATTGATTGCCAAAAAAAAGTTGTAATGTGAAAATTAGAGATGGCAAAAAATGAAAAGAAGTGGGTAGGACAGATCACAAATAATAGCCATTACCGGGATTTGAACCCAGAACCGGGACCAATCGTATGTAAGATGGAGTCTCTTTCTGGTGCGACAATAGACAGATAGAGATCTTATCAGCGGTAAACATCGGTTTCCTCTTTACCGATAAAAAAAGCAGCTCATGTATAGCGTTTAAATGTACCTATGTAATCTAATGATATAATGATAATAAGTCGTTATTTTCTTCTTTATTTTTGGGATACATTTGTTTTCATTTCAAATCATAATATGTAGTCCTGAAGGAAAGTTTTTCAGGTGAGGATAGGTCTGCACTAACATGTAGTTTGTATACTTAAACCTTCATAAAAGCTGACATTAATTATTGCCAACGTGTCGCGGCCTATGATTATAAGTTTTTTTAGTGCACACAAAAAACGAGACTCGGGAACCAGATGATGCAACAATATATGCACGGTATCCGTATTGTTCTACTTAAAAGTACCTACTGAACGTACTAATTAATTATATCTCGCATGTACTTAATCCACACGAAACATGTTCGTTTAACCGCTCAATATTATCAGCCGCAAGCTCCAGCCAACTCAATGCGCATCGCTTCACCAATTACCAAATTACAAATTATGTCAATCAAGCTCTATCGGTTGAGATATCTGGCACGTTAACGTTTTTATTGTGAATGGGTGTAAGAAAAGTACGAGCGTAGACCTAGGTGAAGGCTACAGATAATAACGAGAGTAATTTCCAGCAACCCGAAAATAATATGGTTCTGACGAGTTTTAATGACCTTACAGAATACTATAGCCATATATTTTCTGTAAGGTCATTAAAACATTATAACACCTTGGTCGATAAGCCTGGAGGTCTGTGGTGTTTTGTTCCTCGTGTTGAGTATGGTCTCCACAGCTCCCGATCGTGCGGTGTGTTGAAAGCGATACACCTGTGTAATCAGTAGGCAAATGCAGGTGTATCACCATTTTTTTCGTAGGGAAAATGCTTTTTGCATCCCGCCTGGTTGGGAAACCAGGACAGGTATGATGGACTCCCGGAAACCGCCCGGACTGCGGTGTTCTACGCGCTGCCCTTTGCCGGAGCCAGGAACGCTTGCGCCCACTTCCGCGACTCAGCCACATAAATGCAGGTGTAGGTATCAGATTCAGATTCAGATTCACATTTTATTCATAAAACACATTATTTTACATGTCAGGCAGGATACAGAGTAGAGTAAGTAAGTACATACGTTTTATACATGTCAAGGTAGTTTTAATCACCTACACCACCTACAGTAACTATCAACATAATGAATCCTTAAGTCAATAAAAGGCAATCACCTTGTAACTCTTGTGGAGTCGCATTCCTTCATAGGCTACGGTATCTTTTACCATTAAGCAGGCTGTATGATTGTTTACCACCGACGTGATGATAAAACATCCACACTTGACGAGTGAATCGACGAATAATCCACCGATTGATCATAGAAAAGTCGGACCTCGATCGACGTCGCTCAAATGCACGTTGTAGGACTTCTTACCTCCATTAAATGCCCATTTATGAAAGCAAGCATTTTTTTTAAGTCAAAAATGTACTTCATTATTCACCCAATCTTGTACCTAAGTACCGACCGCTGTTTTGGGCCGGTATTCCATCCACGATATTTGACTGAAAAGGGCGTAGATGTGTCTTACCAATTCTGAAAGACAGACTTCAAAGTCGATATGTATGTCCCCGTCTTCTCAAATATTACGCATGGAATATCGACCCTGGTCGATGACCACTATATAGTACAAATGTCGATTAAGTATATAATATTAATCTGATCCTAGAACCGTCCTGGTATAATTTGACATCGCAGTTTTGCTTCCAAAATTTGATGTATCTGAGTAAAAAACTCGTTACCTTTATTATCCCTAATAAACGAGGGTAATTATGGCGGGGCCATAATAGCGAGGCCATAATGGCGTGGTCATTAGGGTAATGCTCAGGGCCCGCGGGCATAGGAGCGCCTTTGTGTCGCCAGGGACCATAATGTGTTGAGGTCCTTGGTATTGACGGTTTGATTAGACCAGGATTTGATGGCTCCTTTACGGCACTCGTAAGTAATACTTACCGTATCTATTAATATTCTCCTGGAGATCAATTATTTTCCATCGCTTGTGATTCTAATTAGAGTTAAATCTGTTTTGCACGCTCGCTTCATGTTGCGATATTTGAGACCCTGAAACTTGTTGAATGAATTATGTTGTGCGTGTACAGTCGATCAGAGTCGTCATAGAGACTACACTTTTGCATCTTATTCTATAGTAACACGGCGAAAAATGCATACATATCTTTACTGTGTCCACTACAAACTCCTCCACGGCTGCATTCTACGCTCTCCAGCGGATTACTCCAGGATCTGATACTGAACGCTCTCCTTGCACTTCGCTACTTTTGATTCACCGCTTTCACTGAGGTTATTAAGGATTTCTAAGTTTTATTAATGAATGGCAACCTTTTTCGATACCAAATCTACTACAATACAACATTTTTTTTGCTGGAAATCCAGTTAGGAGTCCTCCTCCTGCAGCCACCACACCCAGCCACTAAGGTCGTTGTCGGCATCAATACTAAATACTACTGACATAATTTATTTTCAACATAGAATCTCCGTCATTCAATTCAACCTTGCAACAGGTTTCAAATAAAATTCATCCTTTTTTAACACGTGCTACTTCATAGAAAACGCACGCTCGATTTAAAATCAATAATGCAATCAAAAGATCGCTTCTTAATCGCAGTCAGGGATCGATCAGTGATCTACAGATCTTTTGTTGGCCGGAATCGATTTCGGTTTCGATTAGGTACGTTGCGAATGAAGCGGAATGTTTTATTCAATAGATACCTATGGCCAGTTTCTGAACCGTAACACGTGGAGATAGAACGCAAAGTTGTGTATTTTTATACTGCATCTATTTTTAGTTTGTCATATTTTAAAGAAGCGTTTAAATTCTTAGCGTAGCTTCATATCTCGTTGCTTTATATTAAACATCAAAAAAATATACTAATATTATATAAAGCAAGGAGACAAATATTAAATAGTAGAAAGTCTGACTAGGGTCTAAAATAGGTAATATTACCACAAGATGGTTGTTTAAAATTGTTTGATGGGTAAATATAGTTTTTAGACCAGAGTTATACACTCTATTTTCACTTCGATTGGAAGAAAATAATACACCCATAATAAATAAAAACTTCCACAGCGAAAACATTGTTCAATTTGGCGGCATGTTTGTTTTTATAAACTGCTTTGACATTGAACTTGAAAATTTTGGCACATAAGGTTTAGGGCGCGTCTAAACGTCCGAGCGCGGCGGACTGCATACTTACGGGACATAAGCTAGGATATGAAACATGCCAAATTAATTTTGTATTATGCAGTTACGCTGCTAACGAAATTATACATTATTAAATAAAGGAAAAATTTAAAAATTTAATGCTTTAATGCTTTGAGCATTAAATTTTTCAATTTTTCCTTTATTTAAAAATGTATAATTTCGTTAGTAGCGTAACTGCATAATATAAAATTAATTTAGTATGGGGTGGCGCATCGTTACTGACGATTTCTCAATATAATTTGAGACGTTGGTGCCGTTAAGAAGCCTAAGTCTTCTGGTAGATGTCGCTACACGCCTTCCTAAGGCGTTGTAGGAAGGAACTGATTGAAAGATTTGGTGGCCGAACCGGATTGTTCCGATAGCTCAGTTGGTTAGTAGCGACGGGCCATGAACGCCCTTGGTCGCCGGTTCGAATCCGGCTCGGAGCAAATGAAACATGCCGTTCCCTATCTCACTCTCTCTAATAGCTAGCGTTTGAACGTGACTTTAATTTATTTTAATGATTGTGAAATAGCGACTAAAATCACCTAAAGGTTTGCGAAGCTCTATGTCCTGATTAGTCGATTTGAATACAGCTGTATTCTGGTTGGTTGATACTAAATACAAAGTTTGTTTAAAGAGTTAAGTTAGTTAAACAGCATACCAACGTAGGTACCTACAAAAATAATTAAGTACTTATTTATTTTAACTACAAAATTCTGTGGCGAAGGATCCTAAATTATATTTACGATGTTCGGCAACTACCACTGTTCAAAATTTTGCACAACTAGACGGCTCCAGATCTTCGTAATCATTTCAATACCAGTTATAAACAAGTTCCATCTGGTAACAAACATTAGAATAAGCAGACTGAGCCAGTTGCAAACGTGTAACCCGCAGGCGCAAGCAATAAAACAAATAGATGGACCATGAAAATGTCAAAGGCAAGGTGTGACGAGCTACCACGGTAGAAATAATTAATTTTATGTCATGCAGGAAGCAAACTTCTATACGTAAATATAATTTATAGCTTCATTGCCTTTTTGACGGCCTTTGTTTATAATATTTATAATCATTGAAATAGAACAGAATATATATTATGTTAAAATATAGGTAGTGATATTGAACTAATTTATGCATTACGACTCTTCAGTTAACTACGATATTAGGAAATAGATTTTGTTAATTCCGTTTGGTTGGTCAACTATAATTAGAACAGCGAATTTGTTACTCGGGGAACCCTTTCTTTATTACTGATGCACGTATAACCAACAAAATAAATCCTGATTGACAATGGAACTATGATGATCACCTTGAGTGAAATACAAATACATCTCGTAGTTCGATACTGACCCAGGGTTCCATATGGCTGATCGTACGTATAATAGGTACAACTACCCTTATTTATGAAGTTTGGCTCGTGGCAAAGTTTATTCTTCTATTTATAGTTAAGAAAGGAGTGACGCGTGATTAAGCGTTGTGTGACAAGCAAGGTAAGCAGGCAAGGTTGTGCTAGCTCCTGAACGAACCAGGATTGTGCAATAAAAACTATAAGTTAGTTCTTGTTCCTTGGGACTTATTGTACGCACTTAGTTTGTCTCAAACCCAGTAGTTACCGACCGAAGGAATGGGACATATTAATCAGAGGCAAATGCACTGTCTCCGGGGCGTACGACTCGGTACAAGTAGCAAGGCGTCTATAAATGGTTAGAGTTATTGTTCTAGATTATGGTTATTGTTGGATGGGTATTAGTGGATGTTATCTTTGCGCCGTGAAATATTCAAATTATAAAATAACTATCTGCCTGCGCGGCTTCGCTCGCGTATTGCAAAGAACGTAGACAAACCCGTATTATAAAACATAAGTTATGTCCATCCAGAAAGTTAATTCTATACACCAGTGAAAGAGTTTTTGAAATCGGTCCAGTGGTTCCGAATATTACCCATTACATAAAAACTCACAAAGGATCAATATAACAGACTTTTCTCCTTTATAATATTAGTATTGAAGTATAAATTTGTATCTATAGATTATAACTAAACATTCCTGAAATGTACCTTCATGGCATTTACGTTCAATCAGCAAAGTAATTCAGTAATTTACCAAGACCTAAGGAGCTGCTACGTAAATTAAATATACATTCGAGTAGTGAATAACACTGCGCGAAGTAACTTAAATTAATATGTTCTACAAATAATAAAACTTTATTGAACGAGCAAGCGAAACGAACTAAGTTCTGCGTTTCAGCTTGGGCCAAAATTATTCACGTTATCCACGTTAATCCCCTAGCCTGATCCCCCAGGGGAATTAGCGGCAATTATTTTATATTCAACTAGGAAAAAATGATAATGTTCGGTTATGGCACTTCGCCGGACGCTACCGCGTCACGCTCGCTTCGCTCGCTCGGCTCGCGCGCTGTAGGGTCGCAGTTCAACTAACAACCTAACCGTTTTTTTCCCCTGGGGGATCAGGCTAGGGGATTAACGTGGACAACAGCAAATTATTTCGTATGTCAGATAAGTAGTTAAACTCATCTTTGCGCGCGGCCCTATATGTGCGTGCACTTGGAACTGCCGATACGTGTGTGCGTATGCGCCTGTAACAACGATTGCAATATTACACTGCCTCACAAAAATAAAACCAGAGGGGTGATCACGTAACGTTTTGAACACGCGTTAGGTAGATCCCACATTTTTCCATACAAAAAGTGACATTTAGATCTATCTGACGCGCGTAGGTACAATGCATTATGTGATCGACCTGCTGCATAAGTTGCAAGCGCACGCTCACATAAAGTCGCGTCCAAATAGAAGTTTCTATAGGTGCATACCCCTGTATAGAAACTTGTATGCAGGGGTGCGCTAACTTTTTTGTTAACTCTACAAGCGAGTGCCTTTTCTATTCGTGTGTTACCCAACAAAACGAGGCCTTATCCGTACCGCAGAGCAGTCCTCCTCAACGTATTAATCAGAACCCCGCCCTGGGCCCTACAGATCTGCAATCACATCGCACGCAGTAGCACACATTGCAATGCGGGTGCATTAAAATTTGTCGCCCGAAGCGCAGCAATTGTGGCCGCGGTTTGCATTAGATACGGTTGGGATTGATTAGGTACTAAGGAGTCGAAATGGTGTCTAACGGTACAAGGGGCCACGGTGTTTCAAGTGTCCGTTAGTTGCAGTTTTATTGGATATCCGGCAGGGATCTTCCAAGAGGTCTAATTTTATTCGTCGCTTCAGTTCCTAATCGTCATGCTGTGTGTTTTCAGCGCATATAGTCCGCTTCGATGCGCACCGAACTATTAGCGTGTGTGTGATTTGACGATTTAACTAAACGGAGGCACTGGTAACGCATTTTATCAATGGAGCTTTAAGCTGCTAAACCTCCAACATTAATAAACATCCTTCCAAAGTATCGGCAATGCGCAAGGCCTGAAGTTGCAACATCGATAGATTTGTCACTCTCCTGTTTTCTATCCTTTTTTCTTTTTCTTCTTATGGGGTTTTCTTCGTATTTCTTCCAATGACCTTCGATCTGTAGCCCTTAGTTTTCTAATGTTATTTGTAGCGTATTACATTAACAACAACGGCTTTAAGCAATATAGTATCCCATTTTTCCTTCAAAGTCAAAGTTCATTGTTTTCGAGATATTTGGCATCAATGTCGAACAATTTTAGGCCAAAAAACTGGTTTTCTGGCCATAAATTTTGTGTTAATTAGTTTAAAATGAAAACCCTAGACATGTTTTTAGAGACGGCATAGACGAACCCAAATATGTAGATTTCGTATATATATATGTTAGATCTTTCACGTCAATGGAGATACGAAATAAGTGTTTTTTTAGACAATGTTTAAAAATATCATACAAAATTAAGTATTCATTTCTTTCAAAATCCGGTAGAAAAAATGGAGATAAAAGATTGAAGAGCCGATAGCCGTTTGACTTATGACTGTAGTGCAAAAGTAGGAGATACGATTCAAAACTTGACAAAAATCGATGAAAAACTCGGGTTTTCCACTTCCCACCAAAAAACGTGAATGGGGCCAACTTAAAAAAAATATGGTATAAAATAATGGACACCATTGAGTACAAAAGAAAAATACGTCGACAATACGCACTGAACCAAGAATCACGATGATGCCAAAACCGTTTGATTACAAACAATCACTCTTGCCTCCAGACGCTTACAACATCAACATGTGCTTTGCCGACCCTTCAGGAAACCTGACTGATTGTACCTAATAGCACACCACCACAGTTGTTACTGTAGTCACAGTACATAGGTAATGACATCTACGGACTAGCTAAGCAGGCGTGATTACTTTGTCATCGTAAGTGTAAGGCCGGGGTCTGTCTGCCAGCGAGCAGCAGGGCGACTAGCGGGCTTTCATAAGTTGAACTCGATGAAATGTAATGAACTGGTGTCAATAACGTGGTCTAATCGTGAAAACAAACGCGATCGTGCTAATGTGCAGGGCTTTAACTGCGAAAATCTGTTACATGTAGGTAAGTACATATCTATTTCTATAGCACTTACCTACCTTGCGTAAATCTAGTGATAGTGTCACAGACGGGCTGAATTTCTGGATGCAAAAGTGCAGTTTGAATTAGATTCTTTTGCAGTTGACATAACTGCCGCTTGTAGTCAGCGTGCAGTTCATTACTACAACCAAACTAGTCTTATGTTAAGCTTGTGTGCAGTTTCGACGCAGTTCTGCGTTCTACATTCAAACTGCACTGCAATAGTGAATATAGCGGAAATGCAGTCCGTCTGTAACAGCCCAGGTTTTTCGCAGCTCAGGGTCATTAATGAAATGTCTAGGTAAGTATAAGCACATGGTTGTCATGTACTTACCTAGACATTTTGTAGGTTGGTAAAATAGTTATGTTATAAATTCCAAAAATGGGCTAACATACTTACTCTGAATTTGAGCGACGTACATTTCTCCGTGTCAATTATGTTTTATCCCCTTGATATGAATTTGACTCTTCATCATTATCGCATTGTATCAATATAAGGCGGTCGTCACACTGCGCCGCATCAACGGACGGAGGTGCGGAGCTGCATTTGTATTTTTGTAAATTTGTATTTCGCCGGACGGAGGTGCGTTGCAGTGTGTCGTACCACACGGAATTTATATACAAACTGAGTTTCTTGCATACAACGAGAAACGCACCTACGTCCGGAGATGCTTCGCAGTGTGACATCCACCGTACCTATACTCTGTTTTTTTTAGCATTAGAGAGACCTTTGCAGAACGAGATATAAGGTTTTTATCGGGCACATTCTGCGGATCGAACAGTGAACACGAGTTAATAAATATCACGTATTTATTATCAAGTTTTATTAATACATACATTACTCAGTGTTGTGAACAGATAAGAAACATAATATTAGTTAATTTATATTCTAAGATGAAAAGGTAAGAATTTTACTAAATTTCGTTTGCAATTTTTCATGGAAAGGTTGTACATTAAAAAACCTATAGAGGCAGAGTTCTCACACAATGGTCTATTTTTAAACGTCACTGTCACTATCTGTCAACTATCACCAAAGAGTATAATAAGTATATTTATGTAAAGAGTGGCAACACCAAGAAATGACTGGTCCCACAGCCGCCTAGCAGCGAGTGGATTGAACTACTCTGACGCACGCATGCGTGCAGCGTGCACGCTTCACATACATACTAACGCACACATACATATTCACGCACCACGCACACACGTATACAAAAGTTGTATTCTCTGTTTTGACTTTGAAGCCTACAATGCGACTATCAAAGTTAGGAAGAAAACGTTTCTAAAACATGATATAAATCACATTTTAGTTACCTAAGTACGCTTCCCTTCATACTTTGCCAGTCACATTGTAGTTTTCAAAATAATCACACAACTATGAAATGGATCTGAAAAGTGAAACATGCAACATTCATAAAAGTATTTATTCAACTTAACAAATAACAAATTATGTAACAAGAACTTAACAAAGCACAACCTTTTTAACAAAAAACACGAGACAAGGACGAGATTTAGCTTCAAAACTTTAGATTAAATCTCCTGGACCAGATTTAACTAATCCACGTACAGCCGATCTACACTGCATATTACTCAACCTCAAACTATTTACTGCACACATAATACCTAGATATTATTTTTATAAACAGATACTGTGTCTAAAACTATTCTTGATTTTATTTAAATATGATTTAAATGTGTTTTCATTCAATGTTTTTATAGACAATACATTGACATTTATTTAGTGACTGACACGTAGGTATGTATACTTCATCTAAAACCACAAAGGCCGAACAAGAAAGACAATTCCATATTAATGAGATATTTGTTCATGTTCAGTTAAATAAAATGGATACTTACTTAATAAATTCTATCTCAAAACATAAAAATATATTTTATTTCATTTCAAAATCTTAAAATTTATTGTCGTGGGTCTATTGTACTCACATCTATTTCCATTTTCTGTCAACAACATTAAATACAGCGATCCGCTTCGCCAGAGATGTCACTACTTTCCATACAATCAATCGGCGTGTCGCCTCTTTTCTAAGTTTCCAGCCCCTGACTATCACTCATGTGGGTTTTTCATTGAGTCGGTTGTGATTTCTATTGCTGTAAGCTTACTTAAAGATTGTTGTTATCGTTTTAGTTGTTGATCTTTTTAGATATTTTGTTTATTGGTGCACATTTACAATGGATGAGGCCGAGGCTGGCCCGAGTGGGCTACAGAAGTCGCAGCCGGTTCCGGCTAATGTTTTTTCGTCTCCAAAGAAGAAAAAGGCGAAAACAGATTTTACTTACTTAGTTAAAAACCGCCAAACTCACTAAACGAAAACCTTCAATATTTAACTTTTTTCTAAATTGCCGCCATCTTGCTTATAAACACATAACTTACAGTTTTGCCAACAAATTAGTAACAAAATGTGAAAACTATGCGTTCAACGTTCAACTCATGCGTTGTAGACAAAACGCTAGTAAGTACCTATTTACTGTTTGTTGTATTATCATTATAATTAAGTAGGTATAAATAATGGTAAACACATGAATTGATGATCGTAATTTATGAAACACAATGAGTCTCGCCATCTTTCGCATAAATTAAAAACTACTAGCAGCGAAAGCATTGTAAGCTTGGTTGCACAGTAAACTGTGTCCTAAGTTCAGAAAAAGTGCGCTAGGTGGCGTGATAATTAATGCGCTAATCGAAGCCTGGTTACTAAGCACACTGTGTGTTTAGTTCAGTAAAAATGTGTTAGATGGCGTGAAAATTAAAAATGTAATGTATATTGTGCTTCCATCTATTGCGCTAATGAGTAATTAAATACCTAGGAGGACACAAACCTAAATTAGTGAATCGTTACAAATGCACTAGAGGGCGTGAAAATTAAGTTTTTCAGTGCTTCCATCTGTAATAATAAATAAATAAGGAAGGAAAAACTGTATCTGCGCCTGTATCCGCATTTACCGCGTAAACTACATACTACAGGTATCAGCCGCTAGATGGCAGCAAAAATATTTTTTCTTGCAATTTTCTTTTAAGTTAGTAACTAAAACTAAACTTGAAGTAATAATAACTTTTAAGTTATCTTTATTATGATGACAAATATTATAGGTTAGAAAATTAAATAAGTACGAGTAGGTACATTAATAAACAGCACATGGGTTGCCAAGCTAAATCCCTGACCGAACAAATACTAACTAGTGGCTCAATGAGCCGAAACTCCCCTTATGTTTTTTTTTAATTTGGAAGACTGATACCTATTCTAAAAATTAGGTATAGGTAATTAAATAATAATAAAGTAATAATTATTAAACCAGCTCACAAAATTTCATGAGAAGCGGTTGAGAAATGCGACCTGCACGGATAGACGGCAGGCGAGCTCTCTCGATTTTTCTCGCACTAACCGTGTCTCTCTTATTAGAAGACTTAGAAAGAGAGGTACGGTGCGAGAAAAATCGAGAGCTCGCGCACCGTCTTGTGATTAACCGTGCAGTAGGTATATACTTAAAGGAGAATAGCCGGACATCTCGATATCCGGACATACGATAGAATTTTGGCCCAAGCTGAAACGGAGAACTTCGTTCGCTTCGCTCGCTCGTTCACTTAACTTTTTCGGTAAACTTTCCTCAACAAGAAATTGGAAAAATAGAGATTCCCTACTTTCCGCGCGATAGATGAGGTTGCCACTTAAAAGTATATAAACAGAGAGTAAGCGTAATAAATAAAAATATACCCTCATCCTTTACTAGGTTTTTTTACGAAATGGAATGTTAATATATCTCATCCAAGGTTGCTTCGCCAAAATCTGGATACATCCAAGGTTTCCTACTTGTAAGATAGGACGAAATTGTAAACGAGGACCTAACACTTAAAAAATGTTTTGGCTGATGATGGTTAGCGTAATTATTACGCTAACCATCATCAGCCATCAAACATTGGTAAAAACGGTATCATACCGTTTTAAGGGGCCTATGCGTACACGTACACGTATACTTTAAATATATAATGCTTACATTTTTGAACGTTATTTCTTTGTAATAAGGCGCAAAATGCCTACATAATGGTACACACGTCATATTTTTGGCACGTGTATGAATGAAACAATACCATTGTATGGATTGGGATTTTATTAACAAGCCGTTTCATTGGAACACAAACAAATAAGTATTGCAAGTACAACAGTACCTATTTATTTTGCACCATGTTACTTATTAGCTAAAGCTATATCATTGATTACCAAGTTAATTCATTCGTATTGTCCATGGTAAACACAATAAGTCTTTACTTATCATACAAAAACGTCTGTTTAGTATTCATTATTCATTAACTTAGCAGTTTTCACATTTGTATAGTCCGTCCACTGACTGACCATATAAGATCGTTTTATTTTAATTATGTACGAGTAGGTAGTAGTAGGTAGGTACCTAAAAATAAATGATTGTCCAAAAAACAAAACAATGACGTGCGCGACCTTAAAGGATAATATCAATCATTACTTCCAATAGCGACAATCGTATTCGCTAAAGCTTAAAGAGATTTATACATAATTTTACACTTGAGATTGTAACCTACATACTCTCGGGGTCAATGGCACGTTGACGAAAACCTTCGAAACTCGTACGCAGCAACATAGTAACTAAGATGCACCGTTATTGGCCCCGGAGCGGCCAGCATCCGCAGTTACCGTCTACAACTCACACGGTGCTAACGCAAAATGTTCTTCGAAAGTTTCTTACTTAACTTCAGCGTGCTCGCCGTCCTTATCGTCGCTCTAACATTCGATTATGTCACCAAATACTTCAGTTACTGGTACGTCCGACACATTTCCTACAAATTAGCAGTGCCTTTCTTCGGAAGCGACTACCATCGCGTTTTCGGACTAAGAAATGCTACCGACGAGGTCAACAAACTCTACGCTAAACATCCCGATGAAAAACTTTACGGCTGCATCAAAAGCCGAATCCCAGATTTGATCGTCAAAGATCCGGATGTAATTGAGAAGATGTTGTGTACGGATTTTGCAAGTTTTCACTGCAGAGGCCTTGGCCTGGACAAATCTCAGGATGTTTGTTTACGAAACAATTTGTTTTTCGCGGAGGGAGAAAAATGGACCGTAATGCGGGATGCAATGGAGTCATTATTGAAAAGCATGCCATATGAAATTGAAGACAGTTTGCACGGCTATTTGTCAGGAATCAATGGAGACACTAACGTTCAACAGTTTCTAGCTGATATATTGGATGGAACGTTTGAGTTCTTGGTCTTAAACAAAGATTTTACGCGAAACGAGCGGAAAATCATACAGAGTATAAGATCTGCTGTTCAAAAACCAACCTTAGCGGAAAAGTTTAAGACCTATTTAAAAAACATTTTCCCATCCCTGTATTTGTTGTTCGGGATGAGTACCTTACCCGGGGAAACGGTAAACAAATCCCTCGAGGTACTTGAAAAATCAAATTTAATGAAGGAAGTCAAGAGGATACGATCCGAATTTCAATTGGACATTAAAGAAAAACACAGCAAGCGCAAAAGAGACTCCGACATTGAGTTTTCAGTCTCAATTCTGGCTTCATTTATTACAGAGGGTTATATTCCGTGTCTCAATGTACTTACAGCCCTGTTTTATGAATTAGCTAAACATCCCGAAGTTCAAAAAAAGATCCGCGTTTGTGGAACTGGTGAAGATTGCGAAGTTTATCTCGAGAAAGTCGTTAAAGAGACTTTAAGACTGCACCCTGCATATTCTATTGCATCCAGAAAATGTACAAAGATGTACAAATTTCCTGATGGTCTTGTAATTGACAGAGGACTGACTGCCACTATTCCTATCGAAGCTTTGCATCAAGATAAAAGATTTTACGAGAAACCTGAAGTCTTTAATCCGGATCGCTTCGACGAAGGAAATCTGAAGCATACTTATGCGTATGTACCGTTTGGAGCCGGCCCCAGGAAATGTATTGGTAAGTACATTTTAATTATTATTTTAAAGTGTACTTAAATTTACTTCGCAATTAATACAGTACCAGCGTGCGTCCAACCAAACTTACCGAAATGAATATGTTTTTATTATTGTAAAGCAATCTTTATCATAACTATTAAGTCGTTAATTTTAACATATACATTTTAATCTTGCCCCGTAGAATGTGCGAAATACTAAGTAGGTAAGTATGTAGGTTGATTATTATATAGTCATAGATATGAACACATTAGTAACAAAAATACATAGGGGAAGGCACCATACGATTTAAAAATCGAACAGTGAAGCAAAAGATTCGTTTACAATATAGGTACAGGTACCCAACCCAGCGAGAATTTGAAGCTCTTATTTTCAATATTTAGTCGATGATTGGGGACAATAACACTTAGGCGTGAGTAGCCCTTGAGCACGGTTAAAAATAAACTCTGTTCCTTTCCAGGTGAGGACCTGGCGAAACGCATTATAAGCCGCATTTCGCGGCACATTCTACTGAAGTATCAGGTCGAGCCCTGCTCTAAGACTCCATCCCGCCTTTCGAAAACTGATCTCAGCTTCGCGAGGGTCGTCGACAGGGACATCTGGCTCAAGTTCACACCTATACATTAGATTATGTATCGTGAGTTTTACTTTGAGAAACTTATTTGGTTATGGCCGCCGCAGGGCATTATGTCATTTATTTTAATTACATTAGTACTTAAGTAGAACATTAATGAAATTTTTATGAAGCATTCTTAGTCGAAGTTTTTAATTAATAATAAATGAAAAAACTGTGTGTACCTACAATATCTCAATATCATTATCTTCAAACAACTTTAGATTAGGTATATTATGAAGTCGTAATAAATGTAAGGTAGGTAGGTATATACCTAATATAAAAAGAAAAAAGCGAATGAGATATTGAATGAGCCATAATTTATATTTGGTAATTAGAATAAGTTTGCTCTCTTTTAGATTATAAAGTATCTACTGAAAATTAATAATGACAATAAATATTATTTATCATAACGCTTTCAGCATATTTCCATTCAATTACCAGCCCACGTCATTTTGAATCACGGCGGCCATTAAAAAAGTAAATAAGAACGACAATGATCGAGAGGGATCGAAAAAACGATGAGAGAAGGCAAAAGAGGGGTTCCGAAACGGAAATATTTTCCATGGCAGCCCATCGGGACAGTGGACAGTAGGAAAACAATACAACACATTCCTTAATAAGTTGTTGGTCTTTGTTGTCTATTTTTAAAGTGAAATGAACTACGAATGAGATATCCACGTGCAAAATGATGAATTGATGACTCATCGTGGTTCGACCATTTATAAGATGAAAAACCAAACCCTATAAAAAACATGTGAGATATTTCGTAGAGCCAAGCCAGGCATTGTTATTAACCTTTATTTGCTTGCTAAATAAAATTTTGTTAGTTGGGAATATTTTGCTACTTATGGGAATCTCACTTCTTTTGTACAGGTTATTGTGTTATCAATACGTACAAATTATGAATGCAGCTGGGATTAATATTGATGCATAGACTTTGCACGGAAATGTGATTTTACCAACCGCAAATAACGTTTGTATAGTTTTCTAGGGCATTGTATTTAACACCAACCGCATGCAAATACATAGTATAGTGTACCTACCTTGTTATAACTATTTGGAGAAACTGCAAAGGTAACTTTGTAATCGCTTGTATTTGGATAAAATTCCAAACTTACTAATGCAGTTTGTATATCTCTGAAACGTTACTGAAATTGCAATTTTTTAGGTGTTTTATGAATCGATAGGCTAAAACTAATAACATTTAAAATATGGAGCTTGTGGTTCTGCTAGAAGTACTCTAAAATAAGAAGAATTAGGTTGATCAGTCAGTAAGTCAGTGAGTGTGTCAGTGACAAAACTAAGAAACTTTGACGGGCAATCGTTCTTAAACTTGAAGTTCAAATTGAATGTTATTGAGAATAAAGCTAAGCCATATTATGCCCTGTATGTTACTGAAAATTTAGGGCTTTAGCCAGAACATAATTACAGGATGTTAAAAATGGCCTGGCCGGCTTCGAGAAAAGGATGTGTCTGTCCGTGCCTCTTTGTTTTGCTTGACTTGGCAGAGGCACTACCGTGCCCTCAGGAATATTAATGACACGCGAAGGAAAGGAAATTAGATATATAAACTATTATTTTACGAGTTCTGTTCCAAGTACTTTGTTATTTGAGCCAAAGAAATCATGAAATACATAGTTACATCAAAACTACTAACTAAACTACTATCATGTCCCTAAACCAACAGCCTACATGGAAGAGAGCATCTATGACACTCCACCGTTAGCTGGATCCTGATTAGAATTTATAAACTAGTTATGAGCTTTTCAAACAAGTTAAACTAACGATTCATTATTATTTAGGTTACCTATTTAATTAACGCGCGTCTTGTTTCAAGAAGTTTTTTTCAATTATGTCCATGGGATTTAAAATATGCGAGTGTGTGTTTATATGTTAGTTTTTACAAGCTTTTTATTAACTTGCAATAGGTGCAATGTATTTTATTTGTATCTAAGTATCGTTTATGTCACTATGTTTGTTCGGGTAAAATCTTGCTACTCAATTTTGAAGCAGATAATTTCAACCGATTGAGTTGAACTTTTGGTTTAAGTATAGTTTGGATGACGATTCAATATTATGGTACCATCAAGCTGATCTGATGATGGAGACAGAAGGTGGCCATGGGGATTCAGGACTTAACAGACGTAACCCCGTTGAGTTAGGGCTCGTTAGAATCGTCTCAACGAGTAGTTGATGACGGTATACCTGAAAAGTGCAGTTAGCAATAAAAGCTTGTATAACAAAAATGAATATTTTGACAGAAACTTATTTAGTATTTAACGGTCGGTTTTTTTTGAACTACCTACTTACTAGCTAAAAAAAAGAATAGAATAGAATTGAATAATAATTTATTGCCAAAAACAAGTACAGACAAACCAAACAGTGACAAATACAGAATAATAATATGCTAAAAAATAAAACGTACAGCTCAATTATTTTGGGGCAATAGCTCCCAGACTCAGCATGTGCTGAACAAGAAGAGTTCAGCGCTGGTTTTCAGCCTGGGCCTTATTAGAAAAACTTATATAGATTAATTAAGAATCTTTACAGGTACCTTACTTTGTTATTCGGATATGCTGCAAAGTACTTATTTCTATGACAAATGATTTAGAGTCATTAAATTGTTCTTAGGGAAATATTTACATCACGAATGGAGTTCAAATCAAACCAACAGACAAGTAAATCATGGCTATACATACCTATTTACATTTTACCGCCAGCCTAAGATGTTCTAGCGTTATGTTAGGAACATTCCCACTCTGGGTCGTGCGGTTACTGTTATTTAACTGTATATTATGGACTCGGCTCTGTTTGATAATGGAGTCTGTTATGCGCAGGGGACACTAGGCTCAGTATAATTTGGTTAAAGCAAGCCGGACGAGTATTGAAAACCTAACGTTAAGAGCTCTTGAAAAAAAAAGGAGAAGTAACTACGCGTATGAAAGGGTCAAAAATTATATACTGGGTGGAACAGATCGATGGACTTTTAAGCAAATGGGATATAGATCAGGTTTAGTGCTTTACTTCTCACCTAGTAACCATATTAATATTTCTAACGGTTACCGAGATACAACTTGTTAAACTTTGGTGAAAAAAACTGTATGTTTCAACCCTATCCAGCAGATTCAATGACGTGAACATCGGATGTGAACTTTTCTTGTGACTTGTGACATGTGTCAATTTCAAATGAAAATAATAACTATGTATAGTATTAGGGTTGTCACTAAGATAAAATATTTCGATTTTTATGTTTTTTTTTTTCTTTTAAATCCAGCTTAACATTTATAATAGATCGTTTGTACGTCACTTATATAACACTGTCCTTTCAGCTTAGTCCAAGGAAATGTTCCTCCCTGTATACACCCTTTATCTTTGAAGGCAATAAAGACTTGTGTGGATCGTTTCGAGCACTTCGCCCGCTTAATAGCTACTTCTAGTGCTGACTTTAGACACTAACCTTAACTGGGCAATGGAGTATGTGATACAGAGAGATAGGGTGGTTTATTTATAACATACTTAGTAATAATTTGTAATAAACCTTTCTACTGTAAAACAAAAATTCAAAAACATGCGAAGTGCTTTAAAAGAAAAATTCGGATCTAAATAAAGATATGATTCTGTGCTTTACAAGTAGGTATCTATGCAGGCATTAGGAATAGTCATAAGGCTAAAATTAAAATATGAACAAAGTTTGTAGGCAACGAAAACAGTGTCAATTCAAACAAATTAGGTTAATCATCTGCTAAGCTGCTGCTTTGACTAATGCTCATATTTGATTAAATATGAATATTAATCAAATCTTAGCAGATTATTGTCTTTCAGGCTGAAAAGATAGATAGATTTATTTATCTATCTATCTTTTATGTTTAAAACAAAATATTAAGAAGGTGAAAAATATACAATAGTGGATGGATCTTGGGATTAGGTGTCAAAGCGAACCCCGGGAACTCTGTAGGGCACAAGGGTGATGATCACAATAGTGGGTAGTTATACGGGCTGAATAGACAGACGGATTGGTTTAATATTAATATTAATCAAATCTTTACAAGTCAAAAGCGTCATAGCTAAGGTTCATACTTTCGGAACACAATTCGACAAAAAATGTACCGTAGGAAAGTAAGTACCTATTCATTAGCACATCTGTAGAACCAGAACCGCTACGTGCGTCAGCGGATTATTAACCTAACTTGTTTGAATTGTCACTATGTTTTCGTTGCCTGCAAACTTTACCTATATGAAGAATAACAGTTTATTACTAATATGCAATTATGTAGTTGTTTTGATGTTGTCTTCACCAATAAACCTATTTTTAACTCATTCGGAGAAATAATATCATACACCAAATTCAGGAGTTCCTTTATTTATGGATAATTTTGAAGTTTTTTGATGCAAACTCCATGCTTATTGTGAAATAAAGAAATGCCCTTGGTCGAACCGTTGGCACAGAATAGTATAATAGGATTTCATACCGTTGGTGGAGTAAGAGGGTCGGCATATTTTATAGCGGTTCATTTGGAAAGCTCTACATAGATAAACTGATACTTAGTGATAGTTGAACAATTATAATAGCTCTTTGCAACTGATGATCGAATTAGAATCAAAGCAACCGTTTCTAACAATGCCTGTGTTTTAAGCAGTACCTAGATATGTTTGTATGAGATTGGTTAGAAGACACTATAGAATAAACGCGTAATGGAGATGAAGTCAAATAACAAATTATTGTACAGGTTCTATCTTTACAGATTTCTGTACCCGTATTGTGAATAAATTTTCTACTATATAAATAATAATAATAATTAATCAGCCTATAAATATACGTCCCACTGCTAGGCACAGGCCTCCTCTACTACATTTATAATGTTTTGTAATTTTCTTCTAAGTACAACAATATCTTAAACGGTCTATATAATATTCAGTCTCCTAAAAAGCATGAAGCGTGGAAACCGACTGTATCCTGATTTATCTCGTATGCCCATGGCCCATTTCTCCCTGATTTGGATATATGACTGATGGCGCTTAGCAAACAGAGTGAGCGATTTTTGCGCAAACAAAGACCCGAGGTGAAATTTATGGGGCACGGTAAGCTCAGAGGCTTTTAAGCTTTATTCAAAC